>CM077890.1:9097500-13897500 GCA_039720435.1 Amazona ochrocephala | reverse complement strand
TTTTCAGTGCTCCATGTGGGAATGGTCATGGAGGGCAGTGGGTGTGCATGTTGGCTGCTGCCTTTGTGTCCCAAAATTGCAGTCACGACTGGAATAAAACAGCAGTCGTCTAACAGTGTGCAGCAGTGCTAGCAGTGGGTTTGGGTACGGAGCTCAGGAATCATGTTTGGCTTTGAGAGCAGGATAGGAATATCCAAACTGGCTTCAGCTGAAATACTGTAGTTGACCCAGCGCTATCCAGTAAGAAGCCAGAGGTTCTTGTTCTTCCCTGTGGAAAGCAGCAGTAAATAGTTGGCATGCTCCCCTGGACTGGGATATTTAACCCTGCCACTGGGGTTGGGGTTGGCCTTTCAGCTCCCAGCAAGCATGGACGCAGCCCTCCCCAGTGCCCAGTGTGCGGATGTGTCTCCCATGACTTCGGATGTCCTGATACCAGCTACATCATCTTCCAGCTCCAGAGGGCTCGTGCGGGTCAGGAGCCCGTGCATGCCTGACCCCACCACTCCCCTGTCCCAGGGGTGCGCGCATCACCCAGCAGCACTGGTGCTTTCCTTGGCTGCTGTTTGCGCTTTGCGAAGCCCTGAGCCCCAGGCTTGGTTTTGCTTCAAGTCTCAGTGTGCAAAAGCTGCCTCTCCCCAGGCACTGGTTTGACTGGGCCATAACCCGTGCTGCTCTCCAGAGGCAGGGGATTTCTGAGAGCTTCTCAAAGCGTGAGGAGTTTGGACTTGAGGACATTTCATAAGGAACATTTTATTTCCAGCACGGAGCTGGACAGTGGAGACCCCCGAGAAACTCCAGGGATTTACTGATGTAAACTTGGAGCTGGCTTTGCAAAAGGATAAACGCAGAAGATAGGGAAACGCCTCACATTTCTAGCGTTGTGGTTGTGGTGGTTAGAGGCTCTCCCAGTGCCTGAGACCAGAATGTGTGCAGGTATATGGGAGCTGCAGTGAATTTGTCCACCTAAAAGCTATGCCGGATTCCAGCAGCAGCATTCATTTATTCCGTGTAGAATAAAGCTGGAGGAGGATTTACAGTGGAGGGAAGGTGTAACTTAACTTCACTGGTTGGTATCAACCCTGTTCCCGTGCCAAGAGGCAGATGTTGAGCTGTGAGAACTGGTCCTGCAGAGGAAGCAGCTGCTTGAGCTGAAGCCTCTTGGGCTTCGCTAACAAATAACAGCTCTGCAGAGGGGGTAAACAGGCAGAAAACGCTGCTCCTCCAAAAGAGCTTGGTTTCATGTTCTTGGTGACACGGGGCTTGCAGAGGGGAGGGAAGGCAGCGTTTAGGTCTGGTTTTTCTCAGTCTGCTTGACAGCAGGGAACTGTGCTGGGTGACCACTTTGGTATCTTAATTCTGGATGGCAGCAGTCCTTACCAGTGCAAACCCTGATAGTAGTGACGAATCCCAACCTCTGCCCATCCACAGCTGGAGAATGGCCTCTGAGCTGCTGTGCTTCAGGATGGTGCAGAGTTCACCCTGAGCATCTATCTGGAGTCCCCTTAGTCTAAACCTAGGTGTAAGTTCAGGTGCCAGCCTGCGCTGGGAACCAGAGCAACCCCTGGTAAGAGGAGGAGAGGCTGCACCAGAGCCAGAGGAGCATCCAGCGGGAGCCTGAGGAAGCTTTTGTCTGTGTGTCCTGCTGAGGAGGAGAATGAACTGATGCCAGTCCACAGGGATGAGTGCACTTGTCTTCTCGCAACACAACAGCCCTCAGACCCCTCAGCTGAATGACCATAACAAGATGTGTGTTATGGATGGCTTGGTTTAAATGTCTCTTTTTTCCCTTTAGCAAGTCCATGGATTGCCAGGGCTGTGTTGGAGGCTTGTTATTATTAATGCTCGTCCTCTGGCTCAGCGCTGTGTGTGGCTGGGGCAGAGCTGAGCTTCAGGCTGCTGTTCTGGCCCCTCTGCAGATGGTCATGGCAAGGGCAGGAGGGCTGAGACAGGCAGGGAGCCGTCCTTTTCCTGCCCTTGTCCAAGTGTCCCTCTGGATACCTGTTAGTCTTCGGGGGGATGTATGCTCATACAGCACCAGCTTTGTATGAGGAGAGACTCCAGAGCGATAAATCTCTGCTTTTCAACTGCTGAACTCCCTTTTGGGTTGTTTTTGACGTTAGGAATTTTCTCTGATAACAGAACTTTATTTGCCTTTAAATATCACTTTGTGACAGGATGATGGAGTGGGGATTCTTGGAGCGAGCCTGTGCCAGCCGGGGAAGGGAAATTCTGCTGCGGCTTTTGTTTCATTCCAGCACTGACATTTAGCTCTTTAAAGAGTACGTTTATTTTATCCTTGGCAGGGGTGTGTGCACACATCAGTGTCCAGACAGATGGGAGCAGCCCAAGTGCTGCTCTCCCCTCCGTGTGGCACCTGGGGAAGGGGAGCTGCTATGTGGAGCATGAAATCAAAGTAAGGATGTTGTGGTATTGTGTGCAAGGTGCAGTGAGAACCCATTACCCCAAGAGCAACCCAAAAGCCAAGGCCCACAGAACAGCTTCATACCCATGGCGCTATGTGTTGTAGTGCTGCCTGCTCCGGTCAAGGCTAAGTCTAAGGTGTCTCCAGCACGGCCTCCTGAGTACAGCCCATAGCCACAAAGTCTGTGTTCTGTTTGCATTCTGGTGGAGCTGAGCTCCCTAATCTGGCTCTGCAGCAGCCATGTCATACTGCGATCCTTTTAGACACGGAGGATTTTACTCCGCAGGCTGCTTGTGAGCAGCAGCATCTGCAAAGTGCCAGCTCGTGTGTTCAGCTTGGATCCCTCCAAGCTCTCCCTGGTTTTCCCAATGCTTTGAGCAGCCAACTAACTCTGCGTTCCTTTCTTCCAGCTCTTCCACGTAGCATATGTGCTGATCAAATTTGCCAATTCCCCTCGTCCTGACCTCTGGGTGCTGGAGAGATCTACTGACTTTGGCCTTACCTACGAGCCCTGGCAGTATTTTGCCTGTAAGTATGCCCGTGTTCCAAGGGAGCACAGCTCCACGCCAGGTACTGGAGGTTTGGTGAAGGCAGCTCCCTGTGCATGTATGAGGCTGTGTTTGGAGTTGTTTAAAGAATACTCATTGGTGCTTACCCAGATCTATGTGGATGCCAAAGCTGGCATAGTTGGACCTTGCTTATGTAGGTCTGGAACATGAGATTTGTTATCATCTTATCATCTCCTCCCTGCTGTCCTCTCTCTGTCTGTCCTGTGCTGCATCCAGACTGATGTATTTCAGCTCCTCCAGAAGCAAACCAGCTTCCAAGTAACAGAAAGGTCTGGATGCAGAAAACAGTCCCTTTGTGCTTGTCAGCACTGGAGATCGGATACAGCCTGTGCAGGGCAGGGAGCTGCTCTCCTGCCACTGTGCAAGGTAGGATCAGAGACAGCGGCCGCAAGCGGTGGCCGCAGAGATCCAGTTCTGTGCGTTTGACTCCTCTGATTAAAACCTGATCCCTTTGTAGAAACAGCTGCTTCTACAAAACCCTTCTCCCGAAGGGTCTGTGGGGTAGCCAGATGCTGAGGAACTTGTTAACCACCAGCTCCTCCCTAAAGCAGCCTCAGTAATTGGGAGAAGATGTGAGTTAAGATCTACAGCCAGAGCTTAAAACCTGGCGAGAACGGACCTCAGAGCACTCAGAGGCCTTGCTGTGGGTTGCCCCTAAAGGCTCGTGTTTCTGGCTTACCTGTCAGCCTGTGCTTTAGGTTTGCTGGCCCTTTTTGTGGAGGCAGAAGCATCTTGGGGTCTGTTACAGTCCTGTTATTGCATGGTCAGGGGCTGAGCAGGGAGCTCTTGCCCCACTTGCTTGTTTCTGCGTGCAGTGGCCGTGCTGCAATGGCTGGAGCCCTCTTCCCTCCTGCAACACCCGTTCCCTTACCACCCCCCTTGAGAAGTGACGTGCAGTGATCCAGCCCAGTGGAAAATTCCCATGGAAATAAGGAGGTGGCTGCTCAGAAACCTGCCAGATTTGCTAGCACAACAAGCCCTTTGCAGGGGTTTATTTTTGGCCTGGGGAGTTCTGTAGGTGGTCTGATAAAAACACTGCTCAGTTCAGTAACAAGAGCTGTTAGAGCTTGAAGTGTCCTCCAGAGACACCAGTGACCGTGCCATGGGTGACACCATCCCCACGGGCTCAGCGCTGCCCCTCGAGCCCTGCTCATCACTGGCGGTGTTGGGTTCCCCAGGCTGCCCTGTGCTCCCCAGCCAGGCTGCTGCAGTGCTTTTGGGCTTATCCCTGTGGGGTCAGCGAATGACTCATGGAAAGCATCTGTTGGTGCAGCTGAAGGGCTCTGGAGGGACCGTGGCAATGCAAATCCTCCATGCATCACAGCAGGGAGCTCCGTGCTTTCCTTGGCCACCAAAGGAGAAGCAGGAGCGCTGGGGGGAGCACCGCTGGTGGTGGTGTTTATCTTCCTGAAGGATTCCCCACACAGCGTTTCAAATGGGGACAGGACATGAAAGATGCTCAGTCCCAGCTGCCCATCCAGGCCCACAGAGTGGGCACATAGTGTTGTGCAGGGTCAGCCCACTTTGTCTCCCTTTGCTGGGCAATGTCACCATGGAAGGGCAGGCAGCCATAGCACAGTGAGGCTCTGCCCTTTCCTCTGCCTAGGGTAGGCTTCTGCAGTTTGTTGTTCCCTTAAAGCATTGCTGTGGTTAAAGGCTGATGGGTTGCTCTGGTTTAGCTCAAAGAGCCCGGTTTCTGGCTCACATGGTTGTGCAGGTTGCAGTAACTGGAGGAGTTCTTTGGTTTTCCATAGTAACTGCTCTTGCTGAGCATCCTGTCTCCATGCCCAGCCACAAAATGATGGAAATCCATCATCTTGAGCCAGTGGTGACAGGCTCCTCACCTGAGGCTTCAGAATAAACCACCTTTAAAAAAGCATCTGGTGAAGCTAAAGCTTGGTGGCCAGGGATCTGATGTTAAATGTTTCCACACCATCTTCCTGTGGATTCAACCAGGCTCCTGCTGTTGCCAAAACAGTGTTTCATGGAGCGAGGCCACATTGCTGGAGATAAAGCAACAGAGAGAGGTGAAGGCAGGGGAGGCAGTAGCTCAATGTGCTTCCCCCTTCCTGTTCCTCCTGACTGGCTTAGCCTATGTGGAGTGATGGGCACGCGTTCTGGAGGCACATTGCAATGGATCTGGGGAGTTATTCCCATGAATTAGGTTGATGTTTCCCCACCAGCTCCCTGTGAGCTGAGCAGCGCTGGCAGGAGCAGCAGGTTCTGTTGGCTGCCTTCGCTTTCTTCTTCTCCCTCGGAAGCACTGCACTGCTGAGAGCTCCTGGCACAGGAGGAATGGGCTTAGGAAGGAGCAGCCTTTGCCCCAGGCTCTTCCCTGGAGGAACAGTCCCTGAGAGTGGCGCTGTGTGGGTTTTGGCATGGGTAGATCCGGGTGCTCACCATCCTGTGCAGTCCGGTCCTGAACCGCTCCCTTGTGTTCACTTGGCTCTGCCAGCACAGGGATGTCAGACACCCTTGGGGATGAGCGTGCTGGACTTGCAGAAGCCGTGCAGGGAAGCCAGGACGTTCCTACAGCAGCAAGGAGAGCCTTGGCATGCAGTGTTCCCAAAGCAGGTTGCAGGGCCAGCAGTGTGACTGCCTTTAGCCAGCCTTGCATTGCCACTTAGTGGCAGTAGCCCTAGATTGCTGTCGCCAAAGGGTGGTTATGGGTGGCGTTGGCATTTCTGTGGTGGCTGTGCCTTGTGGTTGCTCCCACTGTGTGGTTCTGTGCTGGCTCACTCCTTGGAACCTTAAGGAGCCATGTGAACGTGATGGTACGAGCTCCTCCATCAGCAGAGCTCTCGCAGCACAGAGCCCTGCCTCAGTTCAGCACAAGCAGTGTGGTTAATGTGGGAAAATCAATGCAGGGCTCTGAATTGTTCCTTTTCTCTCACCTCTGGTGGATGAACAGCTTCCAAGAGGGACTGCATTGAGAAGTTTGGACTGCAAACAGTGGATCGCATCACCAGGGATGACCACGCCATCTGCACCACGGAATACTCCCGGATTGTGCCTTTAGAAAACGGGGAGGTGAGAGCTGCACGTTTCCATCCGCTGGGGTCTCCAGGGCTCCTCAGTGACTGGAGGTGCTCCTGTTGACTTTTGGATGCCACTTAAACAACTCAGTTAAACCAGATGAGTCTGGCAGGGTACCAAGTCAGTTGTCTTGAATGGAGGTATTGGGATTGGCTCAGGGAGGGATTAATTTCCTCCGCCTCACAGAATTGCACAGATTTGTTTTCATAGAGTCACAGAATGGTTTGGGTTGAAAAGAACCTTAAATACCATCTGGTTCCCACCCCCTGCGGTGGGCAGGAGCACTTCCACTAGACCTGGTTGCTCCGAGCTCCATCCAATGCGGCTTTTTCCCTCCTTGCACTCACAGATTGTTGTCTCCCTGGTGAACGGGCGCCCAGGAGCCATGAACTTCTCCTATTCGCCTCTGCTGCGGAATTTCACGAAAGCCACCAACATCAGACTGCGCTTCCTGCAGACCAACACGCTGCTCGGGCACCTCATGGGCAAAGCTTTGAGGGACCCTACAGTGACAAGGAGGGTAAGGCAGGCCTTGATACCTCTTGCTAATGAGATGGAAGTGTTTGAGGGCTGTGCGTGCCACCTCTGGAGAGGTGGCATCCCTGGATGCTTCCCATGGGGACTTTCTGTCTCTGTACCTGTGCTGCCCAAAAATCTGCAGCGATGTCACTGCTGCTGTGGCTGGAGGCTGCTTGGGAAGAGCTGTGCTTAGCACCAACAATGTGACACTGGGAAGTGCCTCCTGGCATCGCATTTGGCTTTCTGGCTGTTTTGGGAAACCCGACTTGGAGCTAGTGGGCTCTGTTTGCAGTGATGAGTCTTATAATAGGTAGATATTGCAGCCTGCAAGGTCCAGCTTGTCACTGTAAGGGGAATATTCCAACCCATCATTTTGCTGCTGAGTCTAGGGCAGTCATGAGGCATATTCGTAAAGATACTAATGGCCAACTTCTCTTGTGCTTTCTAGTATTACTACAGCATCAAAGATATCAGCATTGGAGGGCGCTGTGTCTGCCACGGCCATGCAGATGTCTGTGATGCCAAAGATCCCAGCGACCCTTACAGGTACATTTTCCAATGTTCTTTGTAAAAGTGTTTGAGTTGTGCTAAGAGTGAAAGATTCCAGTGGGAGTTGTGTCCTGGCCTGAGCTCACAGCTGTGCCAGCGCTGTTGCTCATAGCTCTGCCCTGGGAGGGGGTCGGAAATTGGTCCAGCCAAAGTAGCAGAAATCAAGTGTTTTGTCGACACAGGCTGGTTTTCAGCCAGATCAGCTCCCTGGTCTGGTTCCCCTGCCCGCTTTGCCATCCCCATGGGAGCAGTGCTGGATGGGAGGGTGGGTGCACAAAGACAGTACTGTTGTTGAGCATGGAGCTTTCTCATCAAAGCCCAGGGCTGGTTATGAACTTGCCCAGAGAAGTCTCTTGCTTCCTTCATGGCTTCTTAAGCACTGGGGCAATGCTTTCATAAACAGATGCTCTCCCAAGAAACCAGAGACTCTACTGCCCATTTCTACTCACAAGAGCCATAAATTGGTTGTATTACGTAGCTAAACAACTACTCTTTGCAAAAGAACAAGAGCATGCAAAGCAGTTACTTTTTGGCTCACGGGACTCTTCTCATCTGCCTTGGCAACTTGAAATGCCAAAGAGCTGCTTCAAACCATGGAAGTTTGCTTCTTAGCCATCTGTTTGCAGCCTGACTGTTGCCTTTAGGAAAGGCATGGGTAGATGCAGCTGGACAAAGGAAGCTTATATTTGTTTCTCATCAGGATCATGTAGAGCTTTTGGACCTTCTAAAATAAAATTCCACTGAGTCCCAGCCAAGGTTAAAGCTGCTAAGTACTAAAACAAAGATGTGTTGGTAAGCAAGCCTGCCTCAGTAAGCCAAACTCTGGCAAAGGGAAGTTCATAGATATGTGAATGCACAGTTCCTTGGTTTTGTTTTAGCCTTTGGTGCTGCTGGACGCAGCATCGGTGTCCTAGGGCAAAAGCGCATCATGGTGCTAAGTGATTCTTTAACATCTTGGGTGTATTTGGCTTGGGGCTCTCCAGGAAGGGAGGGAGAATTGAAGGAGTTGTGTCGGGAATCTTTGTTCAGTGCCACTTCTCCTGACAGCTGTCTCTGCCTCCCCAAATTCTCCTCCTCCACTCTCATTGGGATGCATTTGGCATCTTCACCCTTGGCCACAAACTGTGCTCTAATGTTGCAGCACATGTTCACAAGCAGCTGTTGCATTTCACCCAGAGCAGATTGTGCTTGCCAGGAGGAGAAAACATTTCCTACTTGGGTGCTTTGTGCAGTCAGCACAGAACATCTGTAAAGCCCTTTGGGATACATCGGGACAAAGATGCTGGCTAAACAGAACTCTTGGCATTGCTGTACCCTGTCAGCAAGCCCAGGAGCATGGAGAAGTCAGCAGAAATACAATACTTTCAGTTGAGTAAATGAGCAATTGGTGAAACGCTGCCATTCTCCAAGGCTCCCGCAGCAGCTGTGTGCAGCCTTCCCACCGAAGTGGGCACTGCTGGGCAGTCATCCCACCCCTCCTGCCCTCAGGTAGCCCAGAGCCAGCATGGTGATACCTGCCATAACACTGCATGGCAAGAGGCCCTGCAAAGGCAGTTTGGGCTCAGATGCAGTGTCCCTTCTTGTCATGAGTCCCAGCTGTCAGAAACGTCATTCCTTCAGAAACCTGTGCAGCCCGTCTGGGTAGGAGTGTGCTGTGTCCCTCTGCACATGTCCTGCCTCTTCAGACGCTGATGTGTGACAGCAGCAGGGCAAGGAAATGCAAATAGAGGGAGACAAGGAATGTGAATTGGCCCGGCACTATTAAAAATCCCAGTTATGCCTCAGCCTGTCTAGGAGGCCTCTGCCTCTCATCTTAACTTCCATCTTCTGCATATGCCTGTGTTTCTTGTGCCTGTTGCCCAAAAAGGCAGGATGAGCACTTTGATAGAGGTGAGCTAGAAATCTTGGCAAAGGCTTTAGGACATGATGGAGCATGTTCGTGAGCGGACTTCCTGGCCATAAATGATAATGTTTACCCAGCTTTGGAAAGCTTCTCTGAAGTGCCAAGTTACAGAGGCTGCACATCCAGCTGTGTTCAGCTGGTAGCATGTCTCATCCCTGCATGTGTATGCGCACGGGTCTCAGTGTGTGGGCAGGTACAGCCTCCCCAAGGGCATTTGCATTTGTTGCAACTGTCTCTCTTCACCCCAGAATCGAATGGGCTGCATTAAAGGGCATTGTCCTGGTTAAAGGTGAACACCAGAGGATCAGGCATAAACCTTTCTCCTGGCAAACCACATGAGCAGCGAGAAAAGCATCAGCAGGGACCTGGCACGTTGCAGAGAGCCCAGACAGGAACCATGTGTTAACACATGGCTGATGCGAGCTCAGGAGAGCCCTGCAAGTGCTCTGCTTCTGGCTCATAAGAGCGACTCTCTCTGTGGGTTCACTGCCCCATCCCTGGTGGCACAAGAGAGGAGACAATCACAAAGTCCAGCTGGTGCTTCTGTGCCTGATGCTGAAGATAACCAGCAAGACAGCAGCAGCCTGGCTGGTCAGAAGCAGATCTGCAGGAGATCAAGGATACTTTCCCATAGCTGAATCCTGAACCTTGCCCATTATGGAAGGGGAAAACACCATGTGTACTGCTAGATCTGTGAATCCCTTTTGCAGGTGATTTTCCCTCGGTACAGTGAGAAGCAGTCAGAGGAAGGGGCTGGTTTTAATTGGTTGTGCTACTCGGATGTCCTGGTCAAAAGCAGATGCAGCGCTTGTGTGCTGCTCTCAGTCTGACTCAGCTGCTTGCTAGAAACTGTTCTTAGTCTCTGTTACTGAGCATCAGTTCCAGTGGGAAGACTGTGGTTCTATTTTTTATGGCAGGATGACCAGGAAATATGTGCTATGCGAACACAGCCGCTCCCTCTTCTTCCTTGTATATATTCAATCCATGAAACATGTAAATATTGTGGCTTATGCGCATTTGTGCATAATTCACTCGCAGCACAGACTCTGCACAAGGTGCTGTAAAGTTGCTGTGATAGATGAGCTCTCTGAGAGGTCGTTGCTAACTCTGGACACCACAGACTAAATAAATAGTTCCTCTCCATCTGAAATGTGCATCTTTACTCACTGAGTGCCATCTTTTTGCATTCTGGGAAGTGAACCAGTGCTTTCAAACATGCTGAGCATTAAAGAGCCGGGGTGTGTGGCTGGAGCCACGTCCTCCAGCCAGGGAGATTAACGCTGCTCAGCAGGTTTATACATTGCCTGACTCAGTGACCATCTTTCTCCACACTTACGTATATGGCTGAAGCAAACATGCTGAGTGTTGCCCCAGAATTTCAGATCATCCCATATTTCATGTAAGGAGTTCGCTTCTCCCATGCTCTGGCTATTCGCTGGACATACCCTTGCAGGTCCCACATCCTAAAAACACATGCAGGTAGGAAGCACTCAGCTCACCGCAGCCTTGGTGCAGCGTGTCTGCGCTCCTGCGTCTCACCCAGGATGACAGCTCCATTTGTTCCTAATGTTTTAAGAAATTACATTTATTTTTAAACATGGCTTTTGAATGGAAAAGCTTTGGAGGAGGGAGAGATGGGAGTGGCAGCCCGGCCCTGAGGGGAAATGAGTAATAACAGATAAAAGCTGGAACATGCTGTATTATCCATAAGTCTAATACAACAGAAAGCGTTTGTGTTGGATGGGAATCGCCTTCTGCTAAGTGGAAGTTTTGGAGGTGATGTCACTGATGTTAATGAATCACCGTTGCGGTCGAGCAGGGACAAGATCCATCAGTCCGGGGTTGAGATTTCTTGTCTGGTGCCTCCGGAGCCTCCTGTTTACCCAGCACAGCCCGGCCTGTGCCAGCTGGGCAGAGCAGGAGGTGCATTGCACAGGGAGCATGGGGCCAGCACCTGCTAGAGGACTTCATTCACGTTTCATGGCCTTCCTCTCTCAAGCACAGGTATTCCTGGGGGAGCAGATGGGACCCATGGGGCCCCATCCCTCTCCAGCTCTGGGCTACCATTTATTCCTTACTCACTACCGATGCACAGTGGTGGAGACATCTTTGCACACCATGCTGCTCCCTCTCAAGTAACTAACTTCAGCTCAGGCTGCTACATCCAGCCATTTCACAAGTTATTGTCCGGCTAGGCAGTGGCACACTGATTTTAATCCAATCCTTGTCTCCCTGTGAAGAAAATAAGAGTGATGCTGGAGAAGGAAGGGAGAGAATGGCACTGGAGGAGCAAAGTTGGGCTTAGAAAAGATACAAATCAGCAATTCAAACGTTGAAAAAAGCCTTAGAAGCCTCTTTTTAGACTGTTTGGATTAACAAACATCCCTCATTTGATCCCTGTCATGGCCACGGGCTCGGCTGTACCGCATTCCTCTCCTTGCAGGCTGCAGTGCGACTGCCAGCACAACACCTGCGGCGGGTCCTGCGATCACTGCTGCCCCGGCTTCAACCAGTTCCCGTGGAAGCCTGCCACTGCCGACAGCGCGAATGAATGCCAGCGTGAGTTGGAGCGGGGTTTTCCTTCCTTTCCAGCTGCTTTGCAAGGCACAGCTTGCCCTGTGCTTCACCAGCCCCTTGGTGCAGCGCGGAGAAGCTGTTCACTGCAGTGGTGGGGTTTGTGGTGTGGGGCATTGCGGGAGGTGGAGGTCAGCGGCACTGCAAGAGAGAACGCTTTGCACAGTGGCTGGTTGTGCTCGGTCGAGGCTCACACAGGGAGGCCCATTAGGTCTAATGGGACTTTGATTCTGCTTCTGTTCCTGTTCCTCCCCCGTGTCCAAGGGTTCATGCAGGCAAGATGCGTTGCTCAATTCCTTCTCCAAGATGAATTACATTTGGATGTGTTTACACACAGGATGTCTTTATTTGTCCAGAGAAACCTTTGGTAAATGCCGACAGTGGAATTTGTGCTGCACTGGGAATGCAGAGCGTGAAGCATGGTTACCTCAGACAGTCTCTTATAAACTCAGGGCAGCAAAGGACAGCTGGGTCTCAGTCCTGTGGGTTTGTGAAGAGCACCCTCACTGGGCGCTCACCTCTATCCTGGGTGGGATGAAAGAGGCAAGAATGTTGTCCTCGAAGCCAGACTACTTGCGGCCCCATAGCTGGGTAATTTAGTTCTCGTCTATACATGCCTGCACGTATTTTCCTTCTCATTTTGTGTCTGCTGCGTTCTTGCAGTGCAGACTGCCCTCTGTGAGAGTTGCTGCTTCCGTGGTTCCGAACTGGAACACTTCTGGGAGCTTGGCTGCTTCATGTAACCACCCAGATGCGTTCAGGCACCTTTCCTCATTGAAAAGCACCCCATCCAAAGTCAAACCCACACGAAAGAGTTCTTATCTGAAGATCCAGCTGATGACTGAAGGGTCTCCATGGGCTGGTGGCTTAGCTGACGTCTGTCTGTATTTTCAGCTTGCAATTGCAATGGCCATGCCTACGACTGCTACTACGACCCAGAGGTGGATCGCCACAAAGCCAGTAGAAGTCATGAAGACAAGTTTGAAGGGGGAGGTGTTTGCATTGACTGTCAGGTAGGCCTGAAGAGCTCCTGTGTTTGTTTCTGCTGTTGCTGGCAGCTCCACCAACCCCTCATACACCCCCTTACCTAGAAATGTAGGCTCAGCTGTAGATGAAAGGAGTGTGCACCAGTAATGGAAACAGCACTTGGGTTCCTAGCTGTCCCCAGGGTAGCATCATTACCTTTCTGATGCTTTAGGGTTAGATCTGCATTGGGAGGGACAGATTGGTGCTGAGCACATTGGGAAGTCCGTGCCTGCTTTGCAGTGCTCAGGTGCTGCCACCTCTCTGGATCTTCCTCTGACCACCAGAACGCCAGCCTCCTCAGTTCCTGAAGTTGCCAATGGAAGTGGGGAGAGTGGCTCTTCCGCCCCCAAGGTGACTGTGGGGTGGTTAACTCATGTCATGGTGTGAAACTTGTAGCTGTACTTTCTTACTGGGAGGAAACAGATTGCTCCCATCCTCCTGGCACAAAGTGGGCAGGGCGTTTTACCATCTGAAGCAAGTGAAATGGGCTCAAGGTCAGTATGAACCTGAAATTCATACTGTGTTTATAGGAGGATGCAGTTTGCAGGAAATGCCTTGTTTGCAAATTGATGTATGTGGAATTCTGAGCAGATTTCGGTCTTCTGTGTGCTGACAGTCCTGAGCTGCTTCCTCTGACCCTGAGGCTGTTCTTACATCTTGCAGATGAACATCAATCCTGCAGGTAGAGGAACTGATGTTCCCCCTAACCCACTGTTTTTCAGCATCACACCACCGGCATTAACTGCGAGAGGTGCATCCCAGGATACTATCGGTCCCCTGACCACCCCATCGACTCTCCATACATTTGCTATCGTGAGTGTGGTCTCCTCTGCAGGTTGTAGATACTCTCCTGGGCTTGGTGGCGCTGGGGATGGTGGTCTGCAGGATTGGGCTGGGAGATCTTTCGGGTATAGTGGATCTGGCTCCATGATGTGGCCACATGGGAGGTTCCTGCTGCAGCTGGTACTGCCCTTGGAAACGTATGTGTGCATGCAGGCAGTATGTGTGCCTGCAGTCTCTGCGTAATCAGAAGTGGTGGCATGTTCCAAGGCTGGAATGAGCTGAAAATGTGTTGTCCCCCTTGCTGTTCCCAGAGGGAAATTGAGTCTTAGCTGTCATCCCTGTACTCTTTCAGCTGACAATTGCAGACCATTTGTCTGCATGCCCTAAGGGAGGGATTTCTAGACAGCCGTGGGTTATGTCCTTGCTGGGGAGCCCAGCTCAATCTGGAGGCTGTCACACATCAGCTCTTTTGCACTGTTGCCACCACCACCTCTCTTGGGCATTTGGGATCTCCTGGAGAATCCAGTCGGAACTGTGCTGCTTCACTTGGGAGCTCTCAGTGGGACAAGCCCAGCGGCAGCAGTTCCTCTAAACCAGACCCAATCTCTCCTTAGTTTTAGAGAGTATTTGCTGCAGATGGGGGGATCTCTTCCAGAGTCTCTGTGTTGTAGCGATGCTTCTGTGGTGCTCTTGGCTAGCGAGGGTCTCAGTGACAACCACTGCTGGCTTGTCCCTCCCTGCAGGGTGTAACTGTGAGTCCGACTTCACTGATGGTACCTGTGAGGACCTCACTGGCCGCTGTTACTGCAAACCCAATTACACCGGGGAGCACTGCGACACCTGCGCCGAGGGATACCTCGACTTCCCCCACTGCTACCGTAAGTGGGGGCTGTGGGGCTGTGGTCAGGTTTGGGACCCCACAGACACAGAGGGTGCAGGAAGAGCCAACAGCTCCAGCTGGGGCTGCTCTCCAGGTGCCTTTCCCCCACTCCATGTGGCAGTTCCCAGGAACCAAGCTCTCTGGAGTCAACAGAAGCTTCCCATTTGGCTGGGGTCTCTCCTGTCTGTGAAAGTCATCTTTCCAGAGCCCAGGTTAAGGATGGCTGTAATGGGTCTTTGTTTAGTGTTCCATATCTGCGTTCAGCCTGTTCAGCTTTGGGACCGTCAACCCCTTGATATCCCGACAGGATTTCTTTGAGCGTGCGTGATGAGCTGTGCAATGTCTCTTTCTCTGTGCAGCCATTCCAGCTTTCACTCACAACGATACTGGAGAACAAGTGCTTCCTGCAGGACAGATAATAAGTAAGCAGTGCAGTTTTCCTTGATTTTTTCTCAGTCACCATCTTATCCTATCTCACCATCCAATGCAAGATCAGGTCTTCAGCTTTCAGGGCACCTATGTTGTAAGAGACAGCCCTGGCATAGAGTGGTGTTGAGAGAGGATGCAGCCAATGCGGCTATCCCTTCTGGCCTCCCTGTAAAGGAGCATCCCTTAAGATCACGGAGGGGCTGTGGCTGAGCTGGAACCTGAGCTGCGTTCTCCCAGATCTCAGCCTTTGGGTCCACATACAAACCTGTCCTTCTGCCACACTGGCTTGCCCTGTGTTTTCCGTGTGGTGGGTCCGTGCTGATGGCCCCTCTGCCCTTGCTTGCTGTGTTACTTTCTCTGTTTTGAAAGCTCACCCATGCTCCCATCCCTGCTCCCCTCCACCTCCCTCCTCTCTTATCCTCACTTGTCTCAGTTCATCTCCCTTGAGCTTTTTTGTCTCTTTTCCCACCAAATCCTCCCGTCTCATGCTCCCCGGTGCACTCCAGATAACCTCTTCCTTACTCCGATATTTTAAACTCTATCTTCCAGACAGTTTTTTCTTGCCTGAGCTGCAGTGTCTCACTTCCTTTCTCATTTCCCCACCTCCCCTTCCTCTGGTTCTTGGATGATTTTTGCCCTCCCCTCTCCCACTTCTGCTGCTGTCAGTGAAGGCAGGGCTGGCCTCAGCACTGCTTGCCTGCAGCACCCGCTTGCCCTGGTAGTGGGAAGGTCTCAGATGCAGCTGAGCATGGAGTGACCAGAGAAAGCCCAAACCCCAGCCTGCTTCCTGAAGGCTCTGGTTGTTCTGCACAGCTCTTGGGCAGTGCTGCACTGAACCAGCTCTGTGGCTGAGGTCTCCCAACTACCCTGCAACCCTGTGAGCCTGGTGTGCTCATCACCTGAGCAGGGTTTGGTTAAAGCATTTGCATCTGGGAGGAAGGTTATTAGGAGGCAGATGCTTGAGCTGTTGCCTCTCATGCCTCCGCTGTCCTTCTGTGTCACCTGCCCAGCAGCAGAGATTGACTGACCGCTATGTGTGGTGCTTCGTGTGTGTGTGTGTCCCCTCCAGACTGTGATTGCTATGCCGGTGGCACCGAAGGCAACGCCTGTCGCAGAGACCCTCGGGTGGGGATGTGCGTGTGCAAACCCAACTTCCAGGGACCGCACTGCGACCAGTGCTCCCCAGGCCACTACGGACCCGGCTGCCAGCGTGAGTGACTCGGGGTTAGCAGCCCCATGCTCGCCCTGCTGCCTCCCTGCTGGGGAGGAGCGTGCCTCTCGCTGTCCTCTGCTCACACTGGAATTCTCCAGCCCCACTTCCAAGTGATAAGTTCCCATGACTTTTGCTGGTGTTTTCCACCCAGCCGTGACCCTCCAGCGTCTGCCCCGCCTGGGGGCTCTTGAGAAATTCCCTGTGGATATAAGGAATGGGCCAGGCACGCTTGCCGTCAGCTGTGTCCCCTGTGGTTTCTCCAGTGACTGGTTTTCCACCTCAGAGGAACGGGCACTCTGGTTCATTTCCTAGAGAGGGGAAAGGTGATTAAGCTGCTTATTTATTAGTGCCCCTGTTGCTTTCCAGCCTGCCAGTGCTCTGGCCCTGGTCAATACGATGGCATCTGCGACAGTGAGACAGGGCAGTGTCTGTGTCGAACAGGATTTGAAGGGCACTTGTGTAACCAGTGTGCTCCCGGCTACTTCAACTACCCTCTGTGCCAGCGTGAGTATCTGTCAGCTGTGGGCCTGGTGGGCACACACAAACCCAGAGTCTTCTGGCAGGGCTCTGAAGGACTGGAAGGTGGTTTTGTGGGTGTTTTAGAGGAGATAGCAATGGGTAAAGATCAAGTTTGAACGCTTCGAGCATCACCTAAGTGCCCATCTGGGATCCTCAGGAAGGAAATCATATTGCCATGAGCTTTGTCCTGTGCTCCCAGCACCAGGCACACGGTTTCTCTCTGTTGCAGTATGTGGCTGCAGTGCTGTCGGGACGCTGCCAGGAGGCTGTGACTCCGATGGGAAGTGCTTCTGCAGACCTGAGTTTGCGGGGCCACGGTGTGAGCAGTGCAGCCCTGGGTACCACTCCTACCCTCACTGCTATGGTAAGGGCATTAACCTTCAGCCGCCTGCTGAGAAACGTGCCTATTTTTGCCAGATTTTGCTATATCCCAAAGTCAAAACCTGTGTGGTTTGTACTGTGAATTTGGCAGGCTTGTTTTGGACGTCATGGATCATGCCCAAGCCTGGAAGACAAAGCAGTTTTTATCAGTCATGCTTCCTCATCACAACCCTGCTGTGACCTGGTGTCTCAGCTTATGCCTTACTTTGTCTTCTCAGCATTAACCTACTAAACTGTTGAGGAATGTTGAATGGGCTATAAAAGACCCTCAGTGGCGTTTTCCTGGTATGGCCATGACTCCAACTGAAAATGCTGCCCGCCTTTCCAGGGGATTAAGGAATTAATTTAGTTCTGATGGAAATGGCTAATTCCTGTGGGGCTGAATGATGATTCAGACCAGCAGTGGTTGGCCACGAGTCATCAGGCTGTTGATATTCCTGCTCTTACAGCTTGCTCTTGTGATTCCCGGGGTGCTGTGGACAACAACTGCAGCCCTGCTGGCCAGTGCCGATGCCACATGAACTTTGCAGGACATACCTGCAACCAGTGTGCCCTGGGCTTCTACGGGTACCCCAGCTGCACACGTGAGTAGCCACCATCGGGTCTCAGGGGAGGGAAGGGAATAGCTGCTGCTGCAGGCTTTGTAATGGCTTTCCTTTCCATAACCATCCTCCTGGGGAGGTTTAGATTAGACATTAGGAAGAATTTCTTCACCAAAAAGGTTGTCAAGCACTGGACGAGGGAAAGTGGTGGAGTATTTATATGTTGTATATATATATAAATACCTTGAGGTATCTAAAAGACACGTAGATGTGGCACGTAGGGACATGGTATAGTGGTGGCCTTGGCAGTGCTGTGTTCACATTTGGACTTCATAATCTTAAAGGTCTTTTCCAGCCTAAACAATTCCATGATCCTATGATTCTATCCACGTTCATGAGCATTGCATCACAGAGCTGCTGGTACCAGGGCTGAGCAATGCCTGTGGCAGGTGCCTGCGGCCCCAGACACTCTGCGTAGCCCTCCCAGCAGTGTCCCCATCTCCCTCCCTGCCGGCAGTCCGACTGGAAGCCAGATGGACTCATGTGTCTCCCTGCAAGAATTTAGTGCTCATTAAAAAATCATCTGTGATACAATTTCCCTGAAGCAACAAAAGAGCATCATCATCACCCTCTTGCACCATACTAAATGTAGACGCCTGAGCTGCAGCCAGCTGGCAGAGGGCTGCTCACAAATGCTGATGCCGGCGGTACGCCTTTGAAGAGGCTGGAGGCAGAGATGAAGTGGTCTCACAGGAGTTAGTACTCACTTCTGGGGTTGGGTTTTTTTGTCTCACAAAGCACTGTCCAGATTGCAGAGCTGTAGAGGAGTCACAGCAAGGAAGGAGGAGAACCTGACTGCTTTTTAATCTGTTGGTTTATAAGTGATTTGCTGTTAGCCAGTTGGGGGGTGTCAGCCTAAACCAGCCCCTTTGGCAGGGATTTGAGGAGCGCTGGCTGGGTAAGGAGGGCACAGGCAGCTCCCTGGCTGCTCGCTGACCTTTCATGTGATAGGGCAGCAGGATCCCAACATGTATTCACAGCAGACAAGTCATGCAGGAAGCGGCAGAGCCATTGCCCTGCCCTTGCCCCTGGTGGCTGCTGGCCCCGCTGCTGCCCACATACAGCATCCTCAGGGCAGACGCTGACGGCCAAATGAGTGTTTGGATGCAAATGGACTGATGTGTCACCGGTCACTGACCTTTAGGGGATGAAGTCACACCTTCCTCTTTTCCTTAGCCAAAACTTCTCCCCACCTCCAGAATTGCACATAAATGTATGTAAAAATAGGTGCGATAAACATTGCAGCTTCTATTGTTCTTCTTTAAAAAATGGGGTGTTTTCAACCAAAGGCAAAGAATGAGTGTGCATGTTATTTATAACCCATATTTCTGGCTGCTTTGATGGAGATGAAGGTCAGGCAGACAGAGGAGGAGGTTGCTGGTGGGAAGCTTTGAATGCAGGAGCCCCTGTGCCCTGCCGCTCCAGCCCTTGCTATCCCCTCTCCTATAGCTTGCCAGTGCTCCCAGGAGGGTTCCCTGCACAGCACCTGCGACCAGGACACGGGGCAGTGCAGCTGCCGGCCCAGGGTGATGGGGCTGCGCTGCGATAGCTGCCTGCCGGGCGCCTATGGATTTCCACACTGTGAAGGTAACGGCCTCAGGCTGCACCGGGGGAGGTGTAGACTGGATGTTAGGAGCAATTTCTTCACTGAGAGGGTGCTCAGGCATTGGAACCATTGGAACTGCCCAGGGAAGTGGTGGAATCACCATCCCTGGAAGCATTCAAACACTGCGGAGATGAGGCCCTTAGTGACATGGGTCAGTGGTGACCTTGGCAGTCCTGGGGTAAAGGTTGGACTCAATGGTCTTAAAGGTCTTTTCCAACCTGGTTTATTCTATGATTCTCATTCTGTCGTGGGGTGTGACTCCAGTGCCTTGGGACATAGTGGTGTGGTGCTGGTAAATGGGCCTATCATCCCCTGGAGTTTTGCAAGGGAAGAAGAGCAGCCTTTTAAGCCCTTTTAAGAGCAGCCAGGGTGTGAGCTCTCTAAAAACCCCTTATGTCTGTCTTCCAGTGGGCTCCTGTAACCCAGCAGGGTTAGTGACTGCAAATCCCTTGCTGGCCCCGGTGAGTATCGGATGAACCCACCAAACGCTGCAGGTCATTTCTGTGTAATCCCCTTATTCTCACGTTGGGCCATATCCTTCCTTAAGCTCAGCCCGAAAGCAGCTATTATCCACGCCATGGTGTCTGACATCATGTTCAGGCACCGTGCTGCAAATTCTCACCTGCTCTTTTCTCCTCATCCCTTTCCCCAGGGCTCCTGTGCATGTCGGGCATACGTTGAAGGCCCAGCTTGTGACAGATGCAAGCCTTTATACTGGAACCTGACTCCAGAGAACCCCTACGGCTGCCTGAGTAAGGAAATGGCATTTGCACAGCCCCAAAAAGTCCCTTCTGTGTTGTAATGGAAGACCCAATGTTGTAATGCAAGGCCCAAACCCTAGCCAGTGGGGACCATCGCTGCTGGACAGAAGGGATGCCTTTCCTTCTGTCTTAACCCTGAAGTGATGTCAAAGCTGGCGTGGTCTGGGTAACCCCCACGTGGAGCAGGGAAGGGCTGGAGCCTGGAGCTTCTTGCTTGGGATGAAACACAGGAGGCATGCAATGAGTTGTGCCATTCTCAGCCCTCCCTGCAGACTTTATTTTCTATGGCCAAATGTGCAGGCAGGACCAGAGGTTTTAGCACTTGTGTCCTCAACAGTACTTGTCCAAGCCCTTGTGCAGCACAACCCTCTACCTGACCAGTTCCCAGCTCCACTCATCCAGCCGGTATCCTCTGGTGTGGTGGGTGCTGTCCTCCATCAGGCTTCTTCTCAGGGGCTGATCAATCTTACGGCTTTCTTGTTCACCATTCCCTTTCCAGGCTGCAAGTGTGAGACCAGGGGCACCGTCAGTGGAATTGCAGAGTGCCAGCAGGTGGGTTTGCTCCTCTCTGCTTCCGAGCATGTGCTGTGTTGGGAGTGTTCCAGCTCCGTCTCTCCCAGCAGCTGCTGGAGAACCTGTCCTGAGGCTGAGCTCTCAGAGGTTACACCACAGTCTGGGCTTGCATGAGAACATAAGATTAAGACCTGTCATAAATTAGGCACCTAAATATTGCTGGGTCTGGCCCAGGATGCTTGGATTTTTGTGTGCCTGCATTGTTGGGTAATAGATGTGGCCACCCACACGCAGCAAGCCATGTGGAGCATGAAACTCAACATGCTTCTCCAGTGTCTCAGACGAGGATCCAAATAACTGAGAAACAGCTTAGACGTGACTGGAAGGACTGAGCTTCCATGCCTGCTTCTCTCCTAGGGTGATGGGCAGTGTTTCTGCAAGCCAAACATCTGTGGCCAGTTCTGCTCGACCTGCAAAGACGGCTACTTCAACATGGAGAATGCAAATTACTTTGGCTGCCAAGGTGAGCCCCCTTCATGTGAATGGAGCGGCACAAGAGCTGACCCTGGGGCAAGCAGCCCTGCGTGTTTGCCTTGACTGTTTGCCCAGACATGCTCTGACTGTTGGCCTTGGAGAGAAGGGGCAGGAGGTGTGCCACCCACCTCTTGCTTTTGATCGTACCATGGCCCAGAGCAGGGTCTGGGTCTTGCTGTGAAGCTGGAGACGTGACTTCATGCTTTTGGCACCATCGGACACAGGTCTATCAGGCTGGGGAATGAAAGGCCAGGAAAGGTGCCCCCTTAAGTGCTAGGAACTGGTGTGTTTTAACCACTAGCAGTGTCATTCCAGCTGTTCCCATCCCTCCTGTTGGGAGCAGGTGAGCATGGAGCTGAGAGGTTGGCTGCTTTCTATCATGCCCATGGGAAGAGGGAATAGAGGAGATCCGGCCACTCGCAGCCAGCCCTTGCCGTCTTGGCGGGGCTTGGAAGAGGGAACAAGCCATGAGGGTTTGCAGACCTCGTTCCTCCATCAGCTGCCTGGAAATAGCTCGGCGCTGAGGTGGAAGAGGAGCCGGTCCAAGTGGGGCCGGGGCCAGTGTGAAAACGGATACAATGGACTAAAATAGCGGTCGCGGGCGCACCTTTGATGAGCGACCAGGAGCTCGTTAGTGCATGGGGAATGTCAACAGCCGCTTCCTGCCCGCAGGCTGCCGCTGCGACGTCGGTGGGTCCCTGGGGCCATCCTGCGAGGAGCGGAGCGGAGCCTGTCGCTGCCGCCAGAGCACACACGGCCCCACCTGCACCCAGTAAGCTGCTGGCAGGAGATGCACCTCGGGGTGCTCTGCTTCCCATTCATCCCCTTGGGGACAATGTCCTCTGCCACCACGGGGACGGGGACCTCATTTTCTGGGCTGCTGCCGCATCAGCCGCAGAGGCGTCCCCTCGGCTGTCCCTCCAGGTAGCTCAGCAGGTAATGGTGCTCCTTCTCTTCCCCAGACCCGCACGGGACCATTATTTCCCTGACCTTCACCACCTGAAGTACGAGCTGGAGGAAGGCACCACGCCGGCTGGCCGGGCTGTGCGCTTCGGCTACAACCCGCTGGAGTTTGAGGGCTTCAGCTGGCGGGGATATGCCCAGATGTCCTCTATCCAGGTATGCCTGGTGTCACCGTCCCAGCCCAGCTCCCCATCGGGAGGATGCGGCTGGTGGATTGACATGCTTTTGGCACACATCTTTTACCCCAAGTGCTTCTCAGACCCCCAAAGTCACGTGGTGGCCAACATAAACAGCACAGTATATATATAGCCTGTTCGCACAGATATTTCCTGTAGTGCTGGGAATGACATAGACCGATGAGGAGAAACATCCTAAACTGGGAATCCCCTGACATCCTAATCCTTTTAGACAAAGGTGGTAGCTTGGTGATTACTTACAGGGATGTCTATAAACACTGTCTTTGGGTTTCCTTGTGGCTCTTTCATCCGACTCTGCTCTTTCCTGCAGCTCTCTGCTTAAACCTTTCCTCCCTTCTCCAAAAATAAATCAGCTCCTCCTTAGCTGCCATGTTCGGCTCGGAGCTCTTGTTACCGTTCTGCCTCTGCTCTCGCTGTTGGCTGTAACAGTGGCTTACACTAATCTACAGTTGTTTAAGCCCTAGAAGTGAAGCTCTTTCATCTGTTGACCCTTTATTCTCCTCGGTGGATTCTTCTGCATGGCCCCTGCGGAGGTGTCACCTGTGTGTGTCTGGGGATGGGGGATGCAGGGCAGTGATTCTCTGAGAGTCTTGTCCCGTGTAAGATGCTCCGTATTCTGGTGCATGTACTTTAGTTTTCTTCACTCCTTCATGCTTAGGTAAGGTAGCAGGGGCCAAAGGCATTAGCCGTTTCCTGTTGAATTTGTAGGTAGGAGCTAAGGAGCCAACTGCTTGTAGGCTGCCTTGAGAAAACCACAGCCTTAAAGCTTAAGGATGGAGCTCATGCTCAAGTCTGTGGCTTGTGTTTTGCATCCAGTGTTGGTTTGAGATAGAAATAGGCCTTGATAAGAAGGGCTAGCACATGGCTTTCTGTGGGCAGGTCTCACTTACAGTTTGCTCTCTGCAAGGTGCTTCCAGTTGGCTCTGCAGTAGGAAGATGTGTAAGTGGAGCTTTGAGCACTGATTCTCCCTGGCAGACCCCAGCTTTGCCCTGTAAGCAGGAGGGTCTTTAAGCAGATGCTTTGATCTCTTTGAAACGGTTTGTACATAAGCACCTCCTTAACTGGGGTCTTGCTAAGCAGTGTCCAGGCATGTGGAGGGCTGATACAACCATCAGTTAGCACCGCTAGTCCTTAGCATCGCAGGGTCCCAAGTAAAGAGCCAGCTCAATTTGCAGTCTCCTCTAAGCATCAGGGCAGAGCCCCATCAGCACAGCAGCAGGTACTTCAGCATTGGGTACCTGCTGGTTACAGCACACTGAACCCATGAGAGCAACATGCTGATACCAACAGCAAGAACTTCTTAAACACCTTTCCTCTGGTGTGCCCTGGGCTAGCCGAACCACCCTGCTGTGCCGCAGCATCTTCCAGATGTGGTCAGAGCCTTTCCACCCCCTTCCCATAGGCAGGCTGCTCCCTTGGTGGCTGGTCCCAAAAGGACACCATGAGGTGCCCATGCCATGACTATGTAGCAGGGCCTATGTGCTCGTCCTCTCCTCGCGCTGTGGCATGTTGCTTTGGGAGCAGTGAGCCGAGCGGCTGCGCTTGCGCTGGTAGCTGCGGGCGGTGGAGGTAATTGAAGGTGTGCTCTGCTTCTCTCCCCTTTCTCTCTCCCACCAGCCCAAGGTAGTGGTGACTCTCAATGTGACCTCCCCAGACCTCTTCCGCCTCGTCTTCCGCTACGTCAGCCGGGGGCCCGCCAGTGTGGAAGGGAGGGTCTCGGTCGTTGAGGAAGGAAAGTTTAATGTTTGTGGCAACTGTAAGTGCATTTTTCACTTCTGGACTAACTCAGAGCATCCCATGCTGCGACGCCGCTCCTCTGCCCCATCTCCTGACCCCAGGTTTGCCCGTCCCAGCTGTGCCCATCCCAAGTGTGCCTGTCTCGTGGCCGGCCAGAGCCGGGCCATGGGATGTGAGGGAGGGGGAAGAGAGGCAGGCAGGCAGGTAGGCAGGCGGGTGAGGCTGTCCCGCAGGCAGGAGCTGGCCCCCCAGTGACATGTGCCCCATGTGCTTTTTTGCTTTTTGCAGAATAAAATCAGAGTCACTGTAGACGTGAAGGAGGCAGAGCTCTATCTGTTCCATGTCATCCTGAGGTATATTAATTCAGGAGGGGCCACTGTGTATGGCAAAATTACAGCTTATCAGCCACGAAGGAGAGGTAAGGATCCCAGACTGCTCCGCTCCCCTGCACCATCGCCACCTCCTCCCCATCCCAGGCAGCCTTCTGCATCATGCTTTCCAGAAGACACTTCCATGTGGCTTTACCCATTAGTCCTGCCCTTCCAACTGAGGGGCTGATGTGAGTTTGCAGCCCCCTTTATTTAACAAAGCAGCAGCAAGCTGGCCACAGCCCTGGGGCTGCACACTGAGGAGTTGTCAGCCAGGCTGGTGTGAGATAAGGCCATTGTATGATTCCATACAACCTTCCCAGCACAGGACAAGATCACCCCAGTGCAGAACTGAGCTGAGTTTCCACAAAACCGGAATGGGCCAACTGCTGGGAACTGGATCCAAACTTTGGCAGCTGGACATGGTTTTGTTTCATAGATGCCCTCAAGAGGCAGTCCTGCCCTTGCCTGCGCTTCTCCCAAACCAGGCTGCTGGCTTCACTCATAGTCTGGGGTTTGGAAGTGGTGTGGAATTGAAACCAGTGTGGAATTGCATGTGTTCTACAGGCGTTGCACTCCGGTGCAGTGTCTTCTCATCAACAATGAGCTGCTGGAGAAGAAGAGCCACCAAAAAATGGCTGAAGAAGCCGAGAGACCTGAACAAATGTTCTGGGGATCAATATGAGCACGAGTGCATGGGGATGGACCTGAGGCCGTGCAAGTGCCCCAGTGGGTGGTTGGCAGATTGATTTTGCTGCTCTGATGCTACCCCACATCATCCTGCTGAAGCTTTACCTCCAGATCGTACGTGCACAGCGCAAGGCTGTCAAGGCCAGCTGCCTAACTTAGCAGTGTGTGAAGTTTTCTCCTGCCTTGAGCTGACACAGAAGGTGTTTTGCCTTTGATGTGATGCACAGGGCTTGAAATGCCAAGATACTGTTTTTCTACCTTTTTTTTTGAGGGGAAAAATATCTCATTACTTTTGTGGCCAGTTGCACTGCACAGCAGAAGGACGAGAGAAGCAAGAGCTCAGGAAGTGTTTAATCTGCCCTATCCACCAGCAGAGCTTATTTGCCTTACAGTGGGCTTCCCTCCTTGCTCAGAAGCAACACTGGATTTTTCTAGTGCTAAAGGCAAACTGACAGACACGCACCAGCCCTGGGATGTGGGAGGGCAGCTTCTGTGACAGGCCAGATCAGCTCCAGAAATGCTGAGCCACCTTCTGCTGGGGTGGAATGGCCTTCACCTGCTAAAGGACAAGCAGCCTGGAAAGAAGAGAAGTTGGAAGATGTGGCTTGCAGAAAGGGAAGCCTTTTCCAAGTATGTGATTTGCAGACCCATTTCTCCCACCCCACTTCCAGAAGCAGTCTCAGTTTGAGTTGTGAATCATCTCAAATGGATGTGAGACTTCAGCTTGTCAAGAAATCTACCCCATTGCCTGTTCAGGGAAACCTCTTCATCCCTTGCATCCTCACCTCTGCTTCCCATCTGGGAAAGCACAGGCTCGGCCTCAGCTGATGCCAGGCATGCCACAGAGCTAGCACACATGGGAAGGGGTTACCCATCCCAGCAGCAGCACAAGCCTTTGCTTTAGCTTTTGGCCCTCTGCATTATGCCTTGATGTCCATGTGCCACACCAGGATAGTCAGTGTGCCGCATTCCCCGCTTCCTCCTTCATCCCGTTTGCTCACCGTGCAGCCATACTCAGTGAATCACTCAGTCGTGCTCTTCAGAACGCTCCTGAGACTGCTGGACAGGCGGGCAGTTTGCTTCTGGGTGCTGTATCATTATTGCATCCAAAGTTAATGAATCCTGAGGTTATGGGACTGTGTCCGCCAAGCCAAGGAACTGTTCAGCAGCAGCAGGATCTGCCCTCAAACCCCCTTTGTCCTGTCAGTTAATGTCTAAGTCTCAAGTGCACAGTCTGTGGCTGGCAAGGAAGACAGGAGCACAGCTTAGGGTTTGCTGGAGGACAGGTATCTCGCCTGTGGAGCTGGGTCGGAATATCCCTAAGGAAGAATATATCTGGGCGATTCTTTTTGTCTGTCTCAGAGTGCATTCTTCACAGATGAGTTCCTTCCTCCTCTAGCTGGCAAAACACTCCTTGGCATGCAGTGCTCTGTGCTTTGCAGCCCGGGGAAGCAGAGCACACTGAGAGAGCTGTGGATTAGCGTTAAGGATTGCAGTGATTTACACTTTTTCTCTCCCATCAAGCTACTGAGCAGATTCAGAGTGGATGTCCCTGTTACAGGACAGTGTGGGATTGTGGTGCCTCTGCTGCAGCAGCACTGAGAAAGCAGGAGCCCGGGACTCCCCACTGCGCTGCAGAGCTGCTTCCCTGATCATAGCCTCCGATTTGCAGCCCCAGGTTTTCCATCCCAGTCCCTTCACAGCCTCTCATCCCTCCCGCTCCAGGTACAGAGCAGACCAAGCAGATTGTCTTTGCTCCCAGCACGGAGCCAGCCTTTGTCACAGTCCCACAGAACAGCTTTGGGGAGCCCTTCGTACTCAACCCCAACACGTGGTCTCTGGTTGTTGAAGCAGAGGGTGTGCTGCTGGTAAGGACCAGCCCCTTTGCTCCATCCACCACAGGGGCTTCAGCAGCTCCTTGGGGGGGAACAGTGTCCTAAACACATCCAACTCTCCCATCTCTCCTCCTAGGACTATCTGGTTTTGCTACCCAGCTCATACTATGAAGCACCAATACTGCAGCTGAAGGTCACGGAGCCATGTACCTACCAGCCAGCCCCTGAACAAGCCACCCAGAAGTAAGGATCTCCATGTCTTTGTGCTGTGTGGGACCTACTCAGCTCCTCTTGCGCTGGGGTTACAAAATATATCCAGTTCACACTCTGTGAGGATCTGGATGCAGTAAAACTGCTCAGTGGAGCACTTTGCTGTTGATAAAGCTTGCTGAACCTGCACTGGCCCAGAAAGCCGATGCATAGATCTCCTCATCCATGGCACAGGCAGTCTGTGTGTTCTCATGGACCCTGGAGGGCCAGCTCACCCAGTAAGACCATAGCCCTCTTCTCTGCTAGGCTGGATTCCCAGTCCTGGAAAATAGCTACAATGAGTTAGGTCTTGATGGACTTTTTATATTGAATGGGCACAGTCTGGTAATGCTTGGAGCATCTCGGTGCATCTGGTTGCTCTGCCCAGGACCTCTCAAATCTTGCTGGCACCCAGGCTGCTTGGGTGCTCTTGAGTCTTAAAATCACGGTTTAACAGCCATTCTTTGCAATTCCTTTCTTAATGGTTTTAGCTGCCTCCTGTACAAGTTCCTGTCTGTGGATGGCTTCCCTGCAGTGTCCGGGCTGGATGCAGTGTGCAGGCTGGACAACCGGTTACCCAGGCTCTGTCCCACAGAGCAGCTCACACCCTCCCATCCCCGGATGGCCACGTGCAGCGGCAGTGACGTGAGTGGCGCTTGTTTCATCCCTTGCATGGGCACTGCAGCCCTCATCCCCCTGCTCCAACATCTGGTTACCAGAAGGGCTTTGCACCTATGTACCCCCAACTGTGGCCCCATCAGTTTTGCATGCCCTGTTCAAGGCACCCCAGAGCAGTGTCTCACATACAAAGGGCTTGCAATGCCATGCTAAGAGTTGTCCCATTGTCCCCTCAGCTGCAGAGGAGGTTGGTTTGTAGCACGGGCATCCTTCACTCATTCACTATGAGGAGTGGGACAGTAGGCACAAAGTCATCTCTCTGTCCTCCAGGTGGAAGTCCAGCTGTCCCTGCCTGTTGCCCAGCCTGGGAAATATGTGCTGGTGGTGGAGTATGCCAACACCAATGCTTTGCAGACGGTGGGCATTGCGGTGAGCTCACCGCACTTAGCCATGCAGCAAGGCACGTTCATCTTCTACCCATGTGTCTACAGGTATGATCGTCTCTGAGACGGAGAAAGGGTTTGGTCCTCCTCTGACATGGCAGGGACAAGTTCTGCCCCAGCTGAGGAGCTTTTTCTGCTTTATCACATGAACAAAGCAACGCCTCAGTGTTGTACATCTGATTTGTGTATGTCCAAACTCGTTCTAGCTGGACATGGATTTTAGTGACTGATGTCCCTGGGAAGCATGTACCTATGTGCAGCATTGTCCTCTAGTGCCTCTGCCAGGAGATAATCTGTTGCTCCCATTTACAGCCGAGTACATTGGTAGAGGCCTTGGTTTAGAGAATGGCCCTCAGGCAGGTTTTTTGGAGCTGCTGGTGCAGGTCAAGCCCTGTCCTTTGCTGTGGAAGTGTCTGACTTCAGCCTGCAACCTTTGCAATAGGAAACCAATGTCTGGGGTGCCCCTGGGAAACCAAAGTCTTATGACTTGCCAAGAAAGACATGGAAAGGTTTCCAGGGGCTCTGTACAAACACCTTCCGGACAAGAAATGGGCCATGGCCCTCTCAGGGCTGGCTTCACAATCTGTGCTTCTCTCATAGTTTCCTCTGTCGAGGGATCGCTGTGGATTCCCAGAGCCGCATTGCAGCTTTCGAGCTTACCTCGGAGGCCACCATTCGCTTCACCTCTGATCTGGCCGACTTCTTCCTGGTGAGCTCCCTGCGAGGGCAGCTCCGTTGACAGGTTGCAAGGGCAGGCAGGAGTTGGTACCTAGCCTGTCGAAGGGGTTTCTAGTTCTGTTTGGACTGGATACGAGATCTTAGCCTATGTAATGACCAGTTCAGGGTGGAGAATGTGGTCAGTGGTGTGTTTGGAAGTGGATGGTGATAGTGTGGTCAGCCTGATTGCTGGTGGGCACAGAAATTGCTGTGGGCTCCCAGTGGCAAGGCACTGTCACGTAACTGGGCATCTCTCACGTGGCAGCACAAGGTGTACCTCATACCTGCTGCGCAGTTCACCATGGAGTTCATCGAGCCGAAGGTGCATTGCATCAGTGTCCATGGCACGTTCTCACCCAACAGGTAAGAGTCTCAGGTCCCTCAGGGTTTTAGCGTGGCTGTTTCCAAAAGCAAGTGTTTCCCCTGCTTCCCTCAGGTTTGGAGCCATTTCAGCCTCTCTCTTTCCTAGTCAGGGATCTTTCCATGCTGTTTTCTCTTTGTTTTGCAGCAGCTCCTGTGTTCCCTCAAGGTTCCTGAAGCTTTCTCAGTCAATCGTTCTGGAGCAGGGCCAGGCTCTGCCCATCGCCCCTGACGTCCCCCTGGCTCAGGCTGTTCATGTGGCTCCAGCTGGGGTGCCCTTGGAACCTGCGCCTCGGCCTCCCACAGCAGTGGACCCCACTGCAGAGCTCATCCTCCTGCAGTCACCACAGGTAGTGCCATGGCTGCGGCTTGGGCTGGTTTGCTGGCTTCTCAGTTGGCCCCATTAGAGGGGGGAGTATGGAGACATGGGGGGTTGATTGACCCAAAAACTCAAGGCGTGACAGGGGTGCAATAATAGCACCAATTTGTGCAATAATAAAGCCATATCCTGGCTGTGAGTGCAGGTGTCTGATGTGGGGGTTTGTCTCTTCGTTTTCCTTTCTCGGGCCAGGCTGCTGTTGTGTTTAACACCCGGATCCAGACCCTGGGACGCTATGCCTTCATCCTGCACTACTACCAGCCCCACCATCCAGCCTTCCCTGTGGAAGTGTTCATCAATGGTGGGCGCATCTGGCAAGGTGAGAAGAGCAGGCACCTGGGGACCGTGCTGCTAGGCAGAAGCCCTGGGCAGTTTTTCATGTCAGAGGATAAGGATGAAGCAAGACTAACCCATCTCTTCCAGACTGGGAGGGGGTGATGGGGACCTCAAGGGGAACGTTGGCCCAATGTGTTTGTTGTCTTTTCAGGTCAGACCAATGCTAATTTCTGCCCGCATGGCTACGGGTGCCGGAACCTGGTAGTTTCTGAGGACCAGATTATCCTGGATGTTACGGATAATGATCTGACTGTGGTTGTTCGAGTGCCAGAGGGCAAGCAGCTGTGGCTGGTGAGTCTCTGGGAAGCTCCCAGGGCGTGCTGGACCATCATCCCACCATCACTCAGTTTCGGGACTGTCCTAGAAAGGTGCAATCTCCAACCTTAGTGGTTTGGACTTGAGGGCCGAATTCACAGAGGCAGCACCTGCGTATGACAGTTATCTTTCACTGCGTGGGTTTGATACCAAGAAAAGGCAGAAATTGAAGCTGTTACTTTGCATACATAGCTTGTGGTGATGCAGAACAAGCCTTATACCTGCCCCAGCAGTATTTCGCACCTGCATAGCATTGCTTGTCCAGGCAGCTACCATCATAGAAGCAGGGAACCCTTGTTATCCTCAGGCAACAGGACTAGAAAATGGACCAACATTTGGAGAAGTGTCTGAAAGACAGAATTGGACCCCAGGCGCCTCCATGTCGAGAAGTTTAAATGACTGCGAGTGCCTGCCCCTCTGCAGGAGCGCAGCCACTGCTGCCCTTGTACTCTGCCTCCTTTTACTCCAGTGAATTTGGGCCACTCATCACATGGAGGATTAGATTAGATGGGCCCTGATGGACAGACCCCAATAGGGAGGTGGGCCCTGGTCTGTTCAGTACTTCAGCACGTTGTGTGTTATGTTCTGTCCCAGCAAGGGATGATGAAGATAAGTTAAGGGTGTGTTTGGACTCTAATAAGCTCATTTTCAGACTGCATCTGTGTGGCTCAGCTAAGGAGCCTGGCTTGTCCGTGCTTTGCAGGATTACATCCTTGTGGTGCCTGAGGATAGCTACAGCTCCCAGTACCTGCAGGAGGAACCCTTGGACAAGTCTTATGATTTCATCAGCAGCTGTGGCATCAACAGCTTCTACATCAAGTAAGACCTTTGGCTTTGCTTGGCTGCTCTGCTGTCAGCTCCTCAAGGAGCAGAAACCCATTCCCTTCATACACGGCAGGGGAGGGATCTGATTAAGGCTTTCCTTATCTAATGAGCAAACCTGTGGGTGTTTGGGGGATCTCAGTATCCCAGGGCTCTCCCTCCACTAATTCAGTGCCTGTTGCCGCAGGAGATCCTGCTGGATGTAGGGGTGGTGGGAGGCTGGGGTGTGCAGCGCGGTGTCTCCTGCCTTCCCCTGCAGCCCCAGCACATCGTCGAGGTTCTGCCGTGACTCTGCCATCTCGCTCTCCCTCTTCTACAACAACGGGGCCCAGCCCTGCCGGTGCCATGAGGCAGGGGCACGGGGCAGCCAGTGCGAGCCCTTCGGCGGGCAGTGTCCCTGCAAGTCCAATGTCATCGGGCGAGAGTGCTCCCGCTGTGCCACCGGCTACTGGGGCTTCCCCAACTGCAGGCGTGAGTTGTCCCATCTCCCGTTCCGCTTTCCCAGCGCTTGCTGGTTTGCCTCTTAGAGGGCTGAGGCTGATCTGGGCTCCGCTTCCATGAAACAGCCCAGCTCCTGTGGGCAGTTGAGTTCTGCATCCAATGCTTTGTACTCTCCTTGGGCTGCCTGGGTCTGGCTCCCCCAAACGCAGCCCCTTTCTGCCCCTTGTAGCCTGCGACTGCGGGACACGTCTCTGTGAGGAGGTGACGGGGCAGTGCATCTGCCCTCCGCACACCCTGAAACCAGAGTGTGTTGTCTGCGAGCCCCAGACCTTCGGCTGCCACCCCCTGATCGGCTGCGAGGACTGCAACTGCTCTCGGCCCGGCGTGCAGGAGCTGACGGAGCCGGGCTGCGATGTGGACAGCGGGCAGTGCAGGTGGGGGAGCCCTGAAGGTGGTGAGGCACTGGCTCGGGTTGCCCATAGAAGCTGTGGCTGCTCCCCATGCAGAGCGCAAGGCAGAGGTTTCTAATGCTGTGGCTCTTTGTTCCATCCAGATGCAAGCCCAATATCATTGGGCGACAGTGCGATCTCTGTGCCCCTGGCTACTACCACTACCCCAACTGCCGGCGGTGTGACTGCCACCGGGCTGGCACTGAAGCCAGTGTGTGCGACCCGGTCACAGGGCAGTGTCACTGCAAGGTCAGTTCTATGATGCCTTCACTTAGTGCTTTTCCCCTTCGCTTGACTCTCCCGCACTGGGTGTGGATGTGGGGGGCTGTGGGGGTTTGGTGTGCAGGGAGGGAGTGGGGCTGGAGAAGGAGAGCGCCTGTGTGTCTGAGCTACAGCCAACCTGCCCGACGTGGTGTTAGGTTCAGAGCACCTTGAAAGTCTCGAGGATGATGGGGCACTGGAGCACCTCCCGTATGGAGATAGGCTGAGAAAGTTGGGGCTCTTCAGCCTGGAGAAGGGAAGGCTGCGTGGAGACCTCAGAGCAGCCTTCCAGTATCTGAAGGGGGGCTATAGGGATGCTGGGGAGGGACTCTTCATTAGGGACTGTAGTGAGAGGACAGGGGGTAATGGGTTTAAACTTAAACAGGGGAGGTTTAGATTGGATATAAGGAAGAAATTCTTTACTGTGAGGGTGGTGAGGCCCTGGAATGGGTTGCCCAGGGAAGTTGTGAATGCTCCATCGCTGGCGGTGTTCAAGGCTGGGCTGGACATAGCCTTGGATGGCATGGTTTAGTGGGAGGTGTCCCTGCTCATGACAGGGGGGTTGGAACCGGATGATCTTAAGGTCCTTTCCAACCCTGACTATTCTATGATTCTCCCCATCTTTCCTGGCCGTGAAGGCTTTGGGCTGTCACTGGGGAGATGAGCAGTCTGGGTCCAGCCCTGCATCAGCCCCTAAAGCTGTTAGCCCTTTTGACTCCTTCTGCTCATACATAACAGCAGAGTAATGCAGAGTGCTGCCGAGATGCCTGCTCCAGACCCTTCGCAGGTCTCAGAAGTGCTTTCTACAGGTGAATTTAATGTTTGGGGGGTGCTGTGCAAGCAAACCTGTTCAGGGACTGCTTAATCCTCTGTCAACATCACATCATTGTGCTTCCATCACACATACAGCTGTCTCTGTCCTTGTGAGAAGCTGCTGACACTGATGAGCTCTGCTTGTCTTCCAGGAAAATGTGGAGGGCTCGAGGTGTGACCAGTGCCGCCTGGGGACATTCTCCCTGGATGCCAGCAACCCCAAGGGCTGCACCAAGTGTTTCTGCTTTGGTGCCACCGATCGCTGCCGCAGTGCTGAGAAGCACAGAGCTGAGGTGAGAGGGACCAGGGCTCCCTGCAGCCCCCTGGGCTCTGTCCTGCGTTAATCCTACCTGTCTGGAAGATACACCGTGAGGAGGGTTACCTTGGTCTCCCTACGCCCATCTTCCACTTTCAGCCCCTTTTCCTGGTCACTGGAGTCTCATAGGGTGAAAAATCATGGCATAGGTGGGAGGCAGGGATGGTGCTCAGCTTTCCAGTGGCTTTATCAGGATGCCTGTGAGGTTGTGAGCCTGTTATCATCCTTTCTGCTGCTCTGGGACTGATGCTTTTCTGGAGCATCAGCACCCGGATGCTTTGTGTAGCTCCAGTAGAAGATCTGTGGTTGCTCTTCCCCTGCAGTTCATCGACATGAGCGGGTGGCTCTTGTTGACCAGCGACCGCCAGGAAGTGCCTACAGCTCTGAGCCTGCGGGAGCAGCTCCTCTACGCTGATCTCAAGAACCTCCCAGATGCTTACCAAGAGCTTTACTGGGTTGCACCCAGCTCCTACCTGGGGGACCAGGTAAGAGCACGGTGGCGGCTGGACCAGTAGTCTTGCGCATCCTTGACCCCACCACACATGTGCCAGCAGCATGCCCACTGATGCACAAGCATTGCTCGTGCTCTGGTTGAACGTGGGCAGCTCTGACTCATCTCGGTGGCATGGACTTGCAGTAATGTGCAGTTTGTCTCTCCCTTAGGTTTCCTCCTATGGGGGGCACCTGCGCTATGAGCTGCACTCCGACCCACGGAGGGGGGATGTGTTCATCCCCATGGAGTCCCGCCCAGATGTGATCCTGAAGGTGCAGCCCGAGAAATCCCCTGGTGCTCCCCGCTAGTGCATGAGCAGGATGAGGTGGTGACTGACACCTTCCTTGCTTTGCTTCCAGGGCAATCAGATGAGCATCATGTATCTGGAAGGCACCTACCCATCCCCAGGGGAGGTCTATGATGGCCGGCTGCAGCTGGTGGAGGTGGGTTTGCACACACAAGTGTGGACCGAGTGCTCAGATGCTACTGAAAGGACAAGACTAGCCTGTACACAGCAGGGACAGTTGCTTTGAGCTCAGCGTTTTAGGTGCTGCCTGCTGCAGTAGAACTGGCTGTGAAGAGCCAGGGCTGTTTTACCTGTGCAAAGGGAAGACTCCCGGCGGCAGGGAAGTGAAGGCAGGGCTGGATGTTGAGGTGCTTGTGCTTCCTGCCAGTAACTCCGGCTTTCTCCCACTAGGGTAACTTCAGGCACACCGAGACACACAACCGTGTGTCTCGAGAGGAGCTCATGATGGTGCTGGCAGACCTGGAACAGCTGCAGATCCGGGCACTCTTCTCCCAGCTCTCTTCATCCGTGTCCCTGCGCCGCGTGGTCCTGGAGGTTGCAACAGACACAGCCACAGGCACCCGTGCCAGCAACGTGGAGCTGTGCTTTTGCCCAGCTAACTACCAGGGGGACTCCTGCCAGGTAAGGGTGAAAGCAGACATGCTGCTCCAGGCAGAGGGGAGTCAAACAGCCACATTTTGGGTCGCAGCCACCCCTTGTGCTTGGTGCAGGTGGCAGCCGTGGGCTTTGGATGTTTGTGCAGAGCAGCGGTGCCAGAGGACCAGCTCCCAAGCTAGCCCTGAGGGCTGCAGTTAATATTGCAGCTTGGGCTGTGCTATAGAACAACATCTCCCCTGCACCAGCCTGCTCCAACTCCCCTCCCACCTCAACACAGTGCACCTGGGAGAGGGGCATTAGCTGCATCTGCCCTCTTGGAAGAGGCATGATGGGGAAATGAATCAGGTGTTGCAGGCTAAAGTTACGTGCATGTAGCACCTTGAAATAGGTCCTTCTGTCTGGCTGATTATCTGCTATTGACAAGGAGCAGGAAGGAGCTATACTGAGAAGTCTTCATTGTTGCTTTTAATCTCTTCTCCATCAGTACGGCCCTGTGGGAATTCTGTCATGGGAACTAAGTTAGTTTCTTTGCTTTGCCTGGATGCATCGAGCTGTTTTTCAGATCTCTTTTTCTCCCTCCTCAGGAATGTGCTCCAGGTTACTACAGGGACACCAAGGGGCTCTTTCTGGGAAAATGCGTCCCATGTCATTGCAACGGCCACTCAGATCAGTGCCTGCCGGGCTCTGGGATATGTCTGGTAAGTAAACAGGGAAGCAACGTGATATTTTGGAGTTATAAGGTCTGAAGCATGTGATTAAAAAGCTCTTTGCATAACTAGCTGAGCAGGAGAGTGCCCGAGTTGGAGCATTAGCTGCATGTGGCATTTCAGGGCTGGTCCCTCTCAGGGTCAGCTGAGGGTGCAAGACAGCTCTGGGAAGGAGGAGGGACTGAAGCATCCAGATACCTGGTGGGGAATTCCTTGTGCAACCCACCAGTTCCCGCTGTCAGTGCTGAGCCCATAGTCTGCCTTTTCCTTGCAGAACTGCCAGCACAACACAGAAGGAGACCACTGTGAGCGATGCAGGGATGGCTACGTGGGCAGCCGCTCTGCTGGAGAAGCCCTGCAGTGTGTTGGATGTCCGTGCCCTCTTTCAGTTGCTTCCAACAAGTAAGCACCCTTGGATGGGATTGCCTTTTTGGCCTCACTGTTTAACCACTGGGAGCCTCTGCCACATCAGGTGTCCCAGTTCCAGTCTTGTCAATGGCCCCAAACCATGTCCATACCCTCCTAACCACAGCCCCAGCAGCCCACACCAAGTGATCAGCTCCCCTGGCACCACGTCAGAGATAACTGCGCCTTCCTGTTTACCCCTTCTCATTTCAGTTTTGCCATCGGTTGTGTCCATAAGGGCTCCAACACGCAGTGCCTCTGCAAGCCTGGCTATGCTGGACCCAACTGTGAGCGGTAAGGGGGATGGCATCTGTGTTTCTGGGGCCTCAGGCACACTAGTCCCATGCAGCCACTGTTGTGGCAGAAGAGAGGTTCATAGAATGGGTCGGAAGGGACCTTAGAGACTGCATAGCTCCAGCTCTCTGCCATAGGCAGAGACACCCTCCACTAGACCAGGTTACTCAAAGCCCCATCCAGGCTGGCCTTAAACACTCACAAGGATGGGAAACACTTCCAGGGATGGGGGTGGTTGTTGCAAGTTGTCCTAGTAAAGACTGCAGAGGAAACGCTTGGCTCTGCCTGCGGTGTGCTTTGTTCTGGCAGCGTTTCTTTCAGTCCTTTTCAGCCCGCAGCTGCCCTGTTGCTGTCTCCACTGCTGAAGCATTGTGTTGCTGTGGGTTTATTACTTACCTGTGCTTTGCCTTGACTTGCAGTCTGTGATGAGGGCACCTTTCTGGGGTATTGTGAGGCAAAACACAGAGTGCTTTGAGCTGCCTGAGGGCTGCAGCTGTTACAAGTGTTGGATGCTCGCACAGCTGTAATTGTACAACTTGAGCGTGGTGCAGGCTGGAGGGTCCCCCTCGTGCCATGACTGTGTTCTAACTTGCCTTATTTCTCCAGATGTGCCCCAGGATACTATGGCAATCCCTTGGTGATTGGCAGCTCATGCCAGCCCTGCGACTGCAGTGGGAACACAGATCCCAACATGCTGTTCAGCAGCTGTGACTCGCTGACAGGGACCTGCACCGGGTGCATGCACCACACGGCTGGCGCGCGGTGCCAGCTCTGTGCCCCCGGCTACTACGGGGATGCAGTGGCAGCCAAGAACTGCACACGTGAGTGGGGCAGGCAGCAAGCACTGGGGGGCAGGGGGAGGATGGACAGGCTGTGGTCATGCTGAGCGCCATAGCCATGCCGTGGTTGCCCCAGCGAGTCGCACTCTTGGTTATGCACAGGCATCCTCCAAAGGTGATGATAATTAAAAGCACCAACCTCAAAACCTGCCCTGCAGCATCACAACTCCAGAACCTCCAATCCACCCCCAGGTGCAAGCTGCCAGACCGCAGCCAGGCTGGAACAGTTTTGCAATGAGCACTGCTGGCGCTCCCTCGGGAGTGTGGGCTTGCGGAGTCCACTCCCAGCTCTGCTCATCTCCTTCTGCAGCCAAATTGCAGCTTGCAAAACAGAGCTCTGCTCTGGGCAGGGGTCGTGGGAATAAGTTGTCAGGAGAGGCATAGAACCACAGAATAGTCAGGGTTGGAAAGGACCTTAAGATCATCCGGTTCCAACCCCCTGCCATGGGCAGGGGCACCTCCCACTAAACCATGGCACCCAAGGCTATGTCCAACCCAGCCTTGAACACCGCCAGCGATGAAGCATTCACAACTTCCCTGGGCAACCCATTCCAGGGCCCCACCACCCTCACAGTAAAGAATTTCTTCCTCATATCCAATCTAAACTTCCCCTGTTTCAGTTTGAACCCGTTACCCCTTGTCCTCTCACTACAGTCCCTAATGAAGAGTCCCTCCCCAGCATCCCTATAGGCCCCCTTCAGATACTGGAAGGCTGCTCTGAGGTCTCCACGCAGCCTTCTCTTCTCCAGGCTGAACAGCCCCAACTTTCTCAGCCTGTCTTCATATGGGAGGTGCTCCAGTCCCCTGATCGTCCTCATGGCCTCTTCTGCACTTGTTCCAACAGTTCCATGTCCTTTTTATGTTGAGGACACCAGAACTGCACACAGTGCTCCAAGTGAGGTCTCACGAGAGCAGAGCAGAGGGGCAGGATCAAAGCAAATCCAAGAGGAGAGAAGCTCTGCTCTGTCTTTGCTCTGACTGATAGCTAAGGACATACGATTCCCTATTGGGAATAAGGTTTGTGAGTGGCTGAGCAGGTTCTTCACTGTATAACCGGGTGTGTTTTTCCCTGGCAGAATGCAGTTGTTCACCTTGCGGGACTGACTCGTGCCATCCACAAACTGGCCAGTGCTTCTGCAAGCCTGGAGTGACAGGCCAGCACTGCGACCGCTGCGAGGTGAGGCCACCTGCATGTTGGGATGGTGCCTGTCCTTGGACCAGGGATGAGGGACAGCCCCTTGTGGCATCCTCAGGCCTATGAGCAGAGCAGTGCTGGCAGCCAGGGGGTTAAGCTGGATTTACATGATCCTTCATAAGCAAAAGCCTGTTAAGGATCTGACAGCAAGCAATAGAGGCAGCATTCAGCTGCAGCCTGAGCAGTTATGTGGTACCCTTTGGGAAACTGCAATAAACCCTATTTTCCTGAATGCATCCAGAGTGGGCACTGCAGGACCAAGGCAGGTTTGCAGGGTAGTGCTGTGCTGTGTCTGAGTTCTTACTGCACCTCCACAGCTTATTGATAGGAGTTTTGTGATGGTCAAAACACTCCTAGAAAGCCAGACCGGGATCCCACATCCCCTCAGCCTGCCCCAGGAGGGAGGCACGTTGAACCGGTCACCCACTGTCCTGCTTTTCCCTAGGAGGGGTTCTATGGCTTCGAGGGATGCTCTGGCTGCCGGAGGTGTGACTGCGACATCGGCGCGGTGGGAAGTAGCTGCCATGCACAGACTGGCCAGTGCAGCTGCCTGCCCGGAGTCAGCGGCTCCCGCTGCCACCAGTGTGCGCCGGGATACTGGGGCTTCAGCGAGAGCGGCTGCATGAGTGAGTCCTGCTTCCCAAGCGTTGGCTGCTGCATGGGGAGGAGTGGGACGAGGCATTGCTGGCGCCTCAGATTGTTCCAGGTGGAAAACAACTGGCTGGTGCCTGAGGTCCTGTGCTTGCTGTTAGGGAAGCCCCCAGCAGTGGCACGTAGATAATAAGCAGAGGTTCAATTGCACAGCTGGAATAAAACCGCTCCTTCCCTTCTCTCTGGGGTGGTAACAGCACAAAGTGATGCCGCTTTCCTCTTACTAAACTTGGCAGAGTGTGAGTGCAGAGGAGGCTCCTGTGACCCGCGCACTGGGGAGTGCACCTGCTCCAATGGGCTGACTGGGAAGCAGTGCGATGTCTGCATGCACCGGTATGAGATCCCTGTGGCAAACGGCCCTGACAGCGTGAGGTGTGAAGGTCTGTGGCTTGGGGAAAGAGGGGAGGGAAGGCCGGGAGAGGGCCTGTGCTGATGGGTCGGTTCCCTTGGCAGTGTGTGATAGCTGCGTCCTGCTGCTGCTGGAGGATCTGCAGAGCATCGAGATGTCCTTCCCCTCCATTCACAGCCAGCTGCTCAACCTCAACGCCAGCTCCATCGCCTGGGCTCACCTCCACAGTTTCAACAGCACTATGGCGACCATCGCTGTAAGTGGAGGCTTTAACATCACTTTCTGCTCACGTTACCTGGGCTGTTGGCCTGATTTTGTCTCTTCTTTGTCCAGAATCAGCTCCGTGAGTACCAGAGGGCCCTGAGCAAGGTCAGACAACGCACTGACGAGCTGGAGGATGAGAATGTAGACCTCACGCAGGACCTGAACGCGCTGCAGCACAAAGTAGGGTATTTCCCCAGCTTCCTTTGCCAGAGCACTTTACCTAAAGTGAAGACTTAGAAGGCTGTGAGGAGCCCGGTTCAGGCAGGATGGATCTCCTGCCCCACCAGACTTAGGCTTGGGTGTCATAGTCTCAGGTGCCCAAGCTAGATGACCTGCATCCCTCTCTAAGATGGCTGTAATACTGTGATACTGATGGTTGTTTCTTGATTTGTTACTTGCTTTTGAGGCAGCTCCGACTTTACCCTGTCACTTATAGAAGGAGCATATCAGGAAGGACCCTAAACATCTAGAGGTCCGTCCCAAAGGGAGAGCCTGGGCCCTGTCAGCAGATGAGTCAAACCTTATTGTAACGTTCCTTAGTCTGAAAAATAACAGTTGGGTCTTCAGAGGAGTCGCAAAGTGGGCCAGGTTTGATGTTATTTAGAAACTGCCTGCTCCTAATCCAAGGGAGAAGGAAATGGCTCTAGTTGATGATGTACTTCCCTGACCAGACTGCCTCTTTGTGTATGTACATCTATGCTCTGGATGGCCAAACCGCAGCCCACCATCTCTTCGTGTGTCCTGGTCAGCACCCAAGTGGGTCTGACCCCAGGCTGTGGGGCTGCTCCTGTGTTAAGAGTGCAGGACAGTGCTGTCCTCTGTGGTTTCAGGATCCAGAGCCTGTTGCATCGGAGGTGCATGTGTTGCTTGTTCCCTGAAGGTGCTGGATGAGACCATCAGTAAATGCATTGTAGATGAGCAGCGCAGGGCAGGCTGCTGGAGGAGGCATGGTTCAAGGACCTCCAAAGCCGCCCATTCCCAAGTCTTGTGTGTCTTTTTGGAACGTGCTCCCTGCTGACAAATCAAGCAAACTGTAATCTCGTACTTCAGCTGAGCCAGTGGTTTCTATTGTAGATGACAATGACTCACAGAGAAGCGACCCGTATTGACCAGCACACAAGAGAGACTTACCAGAGCGGGGAGCAGCTCCTGCTGAATATCCAGAGCATTCAGAGGGGCATTGCAGGTAGGTAAAGAAGGGTCTCTGCTCTGTGGGGTTTTTCCTGCTCGGAATGCCATGCTCTTGCTTTCAAACAGCACCAAGTACTGCATCACTTAGAAAGAACCATGGAGACACCAAGGGGAAATAGAAATGAAAGGAAGATCCCTGCAGAACTCTGGCTTTTGTTCTGACCAGGCCGATTGTGGGTCCCATTGTTTGGCTAAGCACAGACTGGAAAAAAGCACCTGAAACTCACACAAGTGTGGTTAAAATGCATAAAACTGGATCTAGGAGAGGAGGTAAAGCTAAAAACTGATGCTTGGGATGAGGCGTACATTGCTGGTAGTGCCCAAGGAGACAGAAACATGGGGTAATACCTCTGAGTGATCTCGAGCGGGTCGGGTGCCTGAGTGCTGCATGAGAGCTGGCTGCAGTCTGAGGCTGATGTAAGGGAGGAGGGAGCCTGGGGGGGTTATGAGGACCTGGGGTGGTCAATGCCGTCGGGGGATGTGGGTTTCTCCGCAGACCTGGTGCGGCAGATGGCCCGGCTCGGGGCAGCAAACACCAGCACCGCCTCCACCGAGGAGTTTCGGCAGAAGGTGGCCGAGGTGGAAAGAATGCTGAGGGAGATGAAGGAGCGGAGCCTGGGCAGCCAGGAGGGGTTGGCAAGGCGCGAGCATGAGGAGGCCCAGAAGCGTGAGTCTGGCTCAGTGGCGTGGAACAGGGCTGCACAGGTCCTGCGGGTCTGCCCATCCCCGATAGCCTGGCTTGGAACCCATGTATGCACTACACATCATGGTCATGCTGATAAGCAGGCACCCCAACAAGCTTGACAGTAGTTTCAGAGTGCCCTGTGACACTCCAATGGGATCACTGGCAGTTCCTTTTCCCTTAAGGCAAGTTTTAGAGCAGATTTTACTAATTGGGTTGTTCTGTTTGATGACCAAAGTTACAACACTTAGAACCATTCCTCTCACCACCACGGGGGGGTTTGGAGACAATCTTGGATGAGATCCTTTGCTAGCTAAGCTGAAGGGAGGGAGGGAAGACGATCACTTCTGGCCTTGATACCTGCCAGATGAGACCAGAACCAAGGTTTTCAGCGGCCAAGTACAGAAAGAGCCATTTGACACAAGAAGATGAATTAACAGCAAGTTCTCATCTGCTCCATCCTTAGTGCTGCACCGGGTGAAGAGTGAGCTGCACACACGCTGGGAGTCCAACCAGGACCTGGTGAGCAGCATCCGGGACCGGCTGGCACAGCACAGCTCCCAGCTGATGGATCTCCGCGATGCCCTCAATGAGGCTGTGAACAAAACCAGGCAGACAGAGGACTTGAACAGCCTGAACCGGAACAACCTGGAGGAGAATCAGGTAGACCTTCACCAGGAGGTCCCAAAGTACCATGCAGTGCGGGTGCATACCCCAGCCCCGCTGGTACCTGACCCTGTGTCTGTGTGTCTAGCACAAGAGCCGTGAACTCCAAAAGCAGCATGCACTGGTGCAGGAGACCCTGAGGATGGCCAGGGACTCCCTGGCTCAGGTTTCTGACTTCCTACAGAAGATGGAGAGCGCAAAGGAGGTGAGTGACAGAGATGCTTCAGCATGGGCAGAGCACGAGGGGTGGCAGCCCTCAGAGTGATGTGTATCCTTGCAGGAGTATGAGAAGCTGGCAGCCCTGCTAGACGGGGCAAAGCTACCCCTGACGGAGAGGGTCAAGAAGTTCTCCCCGGCCAGCAGCAAGATCCCCATCGTGGAGCAGGCAGAGGAGCATGCCCGGCTCCTGGATGAGCTGGCAAGGAACCTGTCCAGGTGAGGCCCTGGTCCTGGCACTCACTGGTCAGGGCATCTCCTACCAGAGCTGGGAAGGGGAAACTGAAGCCCACACCGTGGCAGCGCAATAGTGGGTGCCATCTCCAGAGCTTTATCCTGGAGCACACGTTGTGATGAAGATCCTATAGGGGTTTGCCTGTAGGGGCATGGGCAAGAGCCCAGCCTGTGTCATCTCTGTGGGCTTGATGTCTTCATCTTCCATCACAGCATTATCCAGGGCACAAATCAGGATGGCTTTATCCAGCGGGCAATCGATGCTTCCAATGCCTATGCCAGCATCATTGAAGCTGTGAGAAAAGCTGAGCGAGCAGCCCACGATGCAGATGAGGCAGCTGGTGAGGCCTTGATGGTACGTGCTATGGGGAGCCCATGAAGATGAGCAAAAGCCAAACACACTTCACACTCACACGTGGGGCTCTGCTGTCCCTTCCCTCTGATGCTTGAGCTCTTTGTTCTGTGCTGCAGAGTGGAGCCTCTGCCACAGCTGGACTCTGGGGGTCTGGGTCTCCCCATCGTGCCCCAGCAGCACACCCCACTGCAGTTGTCTGAACGAGCATTTCAGTGTCCATTGGATTCCTCTTCGGAGTCCCAGGCAGCCCATGTCTGTGTTACAGAATGTCCTATCAGAAAACCTTGGGGCCATCTCTGATGAGCTGAAGAGGAACAGCAGCAACCTGGAGGAGGCTGTGAGGAGAGAGCAGAGGAAGCTCAACGAGGGTGAGAGAGGCTCCTTGCGGGCTGTGACGTCCTTCGGGCTGGACTGAGATCTAACGCACAACATCTGATTTTTGACTGCAGCGATTAAAGGCACTCTGCAGGCAGCAAAGGACAAGCTGGCTGATCTCCGTGAGAAGAAGGAGCAGCTCCTGAGCCAGCTCCAGTCTGTGCAGGACATGCTGGGCAGGGACCAAGGTTTGTGCTGGCGTAGCTAGGCTGGTTCTCTCTGCTCCCTTCCTTGGGCCAGGCTGTGACCTGCGGGTGCCATCCCAGAGATCTCTCTCCTTTCTTCGCAGAGGACACAAAAGAAGCAATTCAAAATGCCAAAGCAGCAGCTGCCGAGGCCAACGAAACAGCTGCAAGAGTAGAGGATACCCTGAGCAGCATGAGGAAGAACCTGGATGAGTGGAAAGAGCAGTACGGAGGCCTTCGAAACGAAGACCTGAACCAGGCAGTCCAGGATGCCAGGAAATCTGGTGAGTGCTGAGCCCGGCGTGAGCCAGTGCAAGGGCAGATGTCCTCAGAGCTCCGTGCTTTTGGAAGCTGTGCTTTGCAGTTCCAGCTCCGGAACAGAGGGAGGCAGCAGCCAATAGCGGGTGCTTTAAGTCCTGGAATTCACTTTTCTTTCCCTGCTTGCGGTGACTGTATCATATACATTCACTGCAGAAGGCTGCATGCACTAGAGCGTTCTCATAGCCCCTCATCGAGGCTGCCGGATTGCGGGGGTTGTTCTATGGCTCTGCTCTCAACTGTCCCAAAGCCACCCGAACTTCACATCTCCCTTCCTCCCTAACCTCCACCAACCCTGGCTCCTCTCCCACCCCAGTGTCCAGCCTGGAAAGCACCATCCCACTGCTGCTGGGGAAGCTGAGCAGCCTGGAGAACAGGAGGAACAAAAACGCCACCGTGTCAGAGAACATCGTGCGCATCCGGCAGCTCATCACTCAGGCGAGGAACGCTGCCAGCAAGGTAGGCTCCTGAGAGGGGGTCTGCGGTGCATGAGGCTTACCTAGGGTGGGATGCAAAGGAAGGGGTGTCTACAGGAGTTCTGGGACCACAGCAGTCCCGTTCTCATGGAAGGACTCCAGAAGATGCTTTGGGTAGAGCAGGCAGCGATGAGACAGGCAGTCGCAGCTTCAGTGCCCCAGGGCTGTGCTTCTCCCCCTGCAGGTGAAAGTCCCCATGAAGTTCAATGGCAGCTCAGGTGTGCAGGTCCGGATGCCCATCAACCTGCAGGATCTGGCAGCGTATACGTCCCTCAAGTTCTACATCCAAAACCCTGAGCCCAGGAGCCGGCAGCGGCGGCAGGACGGGACAGAGGAGGGGCGGTTCGTCATGTACCTGGGCAGCAGAGAGGTGAGTCAGGGTGTGCGGGCAGCAGGAGGGCAGCAGGAGCCCATGGTGGTAGCATCAGTGCGGGATCACTGCCAGACATCAGCCCCTCGCCTGCTCCCTGAGCGTCTTCGTGGGGAGCACAAACAGGCACTGAATGAAGCTGTCAGCTTGGCCGGAGGTGGATGGGGAGAGCAGTGTGAATGGGGGTGCTTGGCCAGCGCAGCACTGCGGAGGCCATCACTCGTCACTCCCGCCTGTCCCAAATGCCAGCGTGTGGCCCTTTCTCTCCCTGCATTCAGGCCACTGGAGACTACCTGGGCATTGTGCTCAAGGACCACAAAGTGCGGTGGGTCTACAAACTGGGCAACGAGGAGCCAGCATCACTGAGTGTGGATGAGGATATCGGGGAGCAGTTTGCCACCATCAGCATCAACAGGTAGGAGACTGATGGGCCACATCCCATTGAAGCTCAGTGGGAGGCTGCCCCTGCAGAGATCATGGGTAGTGCTGTGGCCAAGCATAGGCAGACCCTGGGCTTGCAGAGGTGCTGTGGGCTCCATCATCCAATCATCCCTAAATAATCAATACTGAGATACCTCAAAAGAACTCGCAGGGAGGCGGCGTCTTACGAGGTCATGGAGGGTCCGGGGGTGGCTGCAGGAGAGGAAAGATGAAGCTCATCATAGAGGGTCCATTCAGCCTTGTGGCAGCACTGACAACTGGAGTGCTCGCTCCTTTGTGGTGGAGCTGTGCGGGGAGGCCCCTGGCTCGGGGAGGGTGTGCTCCTCTTCGGGGGTCTCCCCTTGTCTTGACCACCCCTCCCTGCTGCAGGATCCTGCAGTACGGGCACATGTCGGTGGTCGTGGAGAGGCAGACGGTGCACGAGACCAAGGGAGACAGCGTGGCCAAGGGGGAGCAGGGGCTGCTCAACCTCGACCCGCGCGACGTGGTCTTCTATGTGGGAGGTTACCCCTCCAGCTTCACGGTGAGACGGGCAAGAGGGAGGGATGGTTTTTAGGGGGTATCAGTGATACCTTTGGAGACTCCTGGGGGCAAATCCACCTTGAATTTGTGGGGAAACGGAGATCAAACCCGCCCTAACGCTCTGGTTCCGTTCCCAGCCTCCTCCCACTTTGCGCTATCCCAACTACCGCGGGTGCCTGGAGCTGGACACCCTGAACGAGGAGGTGGTGAGCCTGTACAACTTCCAGCACACCTTCCAGCTGGATACCACCGCTGAGAAGCCCTGTGCAAGGTAAGGCAGTGCACCCAGGCAGCTCTGCGCCGTGGTGCTTACCGTGACCCTCGGCTGCCCCAGAGCACGGCAGTTGGCTTTGGAGTGATGCCTTGGGCTGCTTCTTGTGTGGCTCAGGTCCAAGTCCACAGGAGACCCCTGGCTGACCGATGGCTCCTACTTCGATGGCACCGGTTACGCAGAGATCAAGTTTGAGAGCCAGTTTGGCACCACCAAGCGCTTCGAGCAGGAGATCCGGGTGGTCTCCTACAATGGAATCCTCTTCTTCCTGGAGAACCAGGCAGGTGCCTGCTCCCCTGGGGAGCCTTCACCCCTCAGCTGGTGGGCTGAGGCAATCCCAGCCCCATTTGCAGGCATTCCCGGTTCGGGATCCAGGGGAGAAGAGGGATTCGGAGGTGGCAGGGCTGCTTTGAGCAGGAATTGTGCACTGTTGTTGTGAGCCACAAGAGGGCTGGATGGAGATCTCACAGCAACCACTGGTCCGGTGCTGAGGGACAGCTGAACTCGGAGAGCAGCTGTGCACAGACCCTCCGAGCTGGGGCCGGCAGTGCTGCACGGAGCATTTCCAGCTTGCAGGGCTGCTCTTTGCAGATCAAGCCCCAATAGTTGGGGCAGGAACACACTGGGGCACCGGCAGCGGGGCCTGCTCCCACCAGTGCCAAAGGGCAGGTCGGGCTCAGTGCCACAACCAGGACCTGGGGCTGAGTGTCCATCCTGCCTCCACCAGGGTCAGTTCCTGTGCCTGGCCATCCGGGATGGGAAGCTGGTGCTTTACTATGACTTCAGCTCTGGCCTGGAGATGGCAAAACCCAGCAGCAACTCCTCCTCCCTCGCCATCAGCAGCACCACAAACAAAGCGGTAAGGGAGAGCTTGCTTGGAGGGCTCCTCAGCCAGAGGGCAGGGGGGGCACCTGGACCCTTGGGTTTGGGGGATGGAGGGCTGCGAGACGTCCTTTGACACCTCGTGCTGCACCTCATTGCCGCGGGCTGGCGGATCCTCATCAGATCACTTTCCCTCTCTTGTCTCCAGATCCAGATCTTCCTCCTCAAGATGAACAACAAGAAGCGCATCCTGGTGCGGCTGGAGCGGCTCACCATCTTCATGGTGGAGCAGGAGAACTCCCTGGAGAACGCCGTCTCCTACTACCTGGGCGGTGTGCCCCCGGATGCACTGCCCCCCAGGTGGGTCCTGCCTGCAGTGGGGTGGGACAGTTCGCATCTTCCCCTCCAGTGTCCCTCGTGGTGGCCCCAGCCCTTTCTCAGCCACATCCAGGGCTGTTGGGGCCCTGGGTGAAGCTCTGGGGGGTGATTTCCTGCCCATCACTGTGAGCCTTTGAGGATGGGACATCTCCATCTCTGGTGGGGGATGAGATGCTGGTGGGTGTCACCGGGTCCTCCTTTGCTGTGCTGGGTGCTTCGGAGCAGCCTTGTGCCTGAGGCACTGGGGATAACTGCGGCCATCCTGTGTCCTTCGCAAGCATCCTGTTGAAAGGGCTGCAGGAGCAGCCTGGGGCTGAATCTCTGCTAACACTGCTCGCTTCTCTGCAGCTTGAAAGCACTCTTCCCCACGGGTGGGCCCATTCGGGGCTGCATGAAGGGCTTGAAGGCTCTCGGCAAGTACGTCGACCTGAAGCGCATGAGCACCGTTGGTGTGAGCTACGGGTGCACCTCGGACCTCCTGGTAAGCACGTGGGGAAAGGGTCTGCTGTGGGAAGAGAGCGCAGGAGGCACAGGAGAGGTCTCATCTCCCCTCATTCACATAGGAACAGACATAAACCCCCAGGTCCTCCGTGCAGAGGGGTCATGGGGAGCTGCTCTGCAGGGTTGGCCATAGCACCTCCCAGACCCAGCGAGGACCCAAGCACCTCGGTCATCCTTCCAGCACCCTGCCACACGGTGACCGGGCTCTCACCTTGTGTCCATGGGGTCCCTCACAGGTGGCTCGCTCAGTCAGCGTCCATGGCCATGGCTACCTGACCCTGGCCCTGAAGGACGTACCGGGGCTGCAGGACTTCTACAGCGGCTTCAGCTTCCGGACCAGCCAACACGAGGGGCTGCTCTACCACCATACAACCCAGGTGGGCACCTGCAGTGGGGCAGAATCATCATCTGCTCTGGGGATGGTGCTGCTCCCGCTTTGGAAAGGTGGGATTTCGGTGGGGCCAGCGGGTGAATGCGCAGTGAGACCTGTGTCCTGAGCGCCTGGAGGGCAGTGGGGAAATGGGCCCTTCTGAGCAGCAATGGGGTGATGCTTTCTGCAGGAGGGGACATGCCGGGTATCCCTCCAAAGGGGCCAGCTGGCCTTGACCCTGCTGGAAACTGAAGTCACCACTGAAAACACCTATGCGGATGACAGGACCCACTATGTGGCCTTCTACAGCGACAGCCGTGGGTACGTGTCACTGAATGGGAAGGGGGTGACCACGGCCACGGAGACCCGCTCAGCTCACGCTGCTCGTCCCGCAGGATCCGGCTGTACGTGGACGATGAGCTGCAGAACACTGGGGCAGGTTCTGGGCCCAGCAGGCAGCAGCAGGACAGGCGGCCGCTCCTGCAGCTCGGGGGGTCACCGGAGCCGGGGGCCCTCAGCAACCTCACGGGCTGCATCGGGAATGTCTTTGTCAAGCGGTGAGCATCTCCGTGCCGCATCCGGAGAGCAGGGCTCTGCCCCGTCCCATCTCCCGGCTGGCCTCGTGACAGGGACCTCTTCTTCCTGCCTGTAGGACATCAGAGCCACAGATGGTGGTGGACCTGCAGCAGAACGTGGAGAGCATCAACGTCACCATGAGCTGTCCCTGGGGTGAGCAGCCGCAGCAGTTCAGAGTCACCCCAAAGAAGGACAGGCGGAAACCCAAGGTACCAATTGCTGCTGAAACTCCCCATTTCCCCCTCGCTGAGCACCTCTGCCCCGTGCCAGGGCTGCTCCCCTCACTCCATTCCCTGGTGCTGTGCGCAGGTGCTGAGCAAGCCTGCCTCAAAGGACCGCCGCCACGACCAGCACGGGCTGTGCCGCCTGGCCCCGCAGCCCCATGCAGCCGGGGGCGCCTTCCGCTTCGGGTACACCCCCAGCAGTCGCTGGGAGTTCGATGGGATCCCAGCCTCCTTTGGGCAGAGGTGAGGCACCACACACCCGCTTGGCCCCAGGGATAATGGCTTGGAGAACAGTGGTAAGCGGGGTGCTCCCATCACCTCCCCTATCCCTGCAGGTCCCATTTCTCCCTGGAGGTGAAGCTGAACTCCTCCAGCGGGCTGCTCTTCCACGTGGCAGGCAAGGGGGGCAGCTTCATGTCTCTCTTTGTGCTCAACGGCCGCTTTGTCTTCCTGGTGGGCATCGGCGGGTACCGGCTGCGCATCCGCAGCAAAGACAAGTACCGCGACCAGCGGTGGCACACGGTGAGCAGTGGTGGGGCCCCGGGGAGTTAGTTTGGTGTAGGCATCACTTCCCAATCACACACAGGACACTCGTGCTCCTATCGGAGCAAAGGGGACAGCAAAACCCCAGCCAGGGCTGGCTGAGCCTCCGAGCTGAGGGCTCCCTCTGACACAGGAAGCCCCAGCCCCAGCACTGACCTTTGGTCCTTGCAGGTCTTCTTCAGCAGGGACCAGAGCCGGGCCCAGCTGGTCATCGATGGGCTGCGAGCCCAAGATGCTGCAGTGGCCACCTCGGGGCTCTTTGTGGCCCAACGGCCCTTGTATGTAGGAGGGCTTCCAGCTGGCAAAGCCAAGGCTCCCATACCGGTAAGGGCTCAGTAGTCCTGCGGCATCCTCCTGTCGCTGCCCATTCGCACTGCCCTGTGCCTCCCGGTTTTCAGCCCCTCAGTGCTCACTCCCGTGGTCTCCCTGCAGGTCTCCAGCTTTGACGGCTGCCTGAGGAACCTACAGCTGGACGGGAGGCCCCTGGGTCCCCCCTCGCGCACCTTTGGGGTGATGCCATGCTATGAGGGCGCACTGGAGAGCGGGGTCTTCTTCACTGCGGACGGCGGGGCCATCATCCTGGGTACCACACAGCAGCCCGGCCTGGCTGCCATGGCCCTGGACCTGGGCGGGACACATCTCCTGGCAGGTCCCTTGTCCCTCTCCTCACCAGCGGCATTTCTCTTCCAGCTGATGCGGTGGTGACCGAGCAGGACTTGGAGGTGACGCTGGAGGTCCGTCCCCACAGCGCTTCTGGCCTCGTCTTCTACATTGGCACAAGGAGAAGGCACCTTCTGCTGCTGTACATGGAGGAGACAAAGGTAATGCGAGGTGGTTTCCCCGGAGGCTTTCAGAGGCAGCAGCAGTCTCCTGCCCACGCCACCCTGCTCACTGGTTCTAATGGGTTTGTCTCACACACCAGGTCACTCTGAGAGCAAACGTTGGTGCTGATGAGTTCTCCACATCGGTGACGTGCCCATCGCTCTGCGACGGGCAGTGGCACAGCATCGCAGGTGAGGGGACAGCCAGCACTTGGCTCTGGGACACTGCTCCCCTCCTGCTGCTCAGCCCTCAGCTCCCGGCGGGAGCGCAGGGCCCTTCCTCGGGTATTTAAACCCCAGCTCCCACCTGAATGCACTTGATTTGGGTGATTGAGTCATTCCCTAATGAGTGAGAGTCCCTGATCTCAGTGCTCTCAGAGCTGGGGGGCAGGAGCAATGGGGTGCTTCCCAGTCACAGAGCAGCTGGTGAGGCCCGGGATGTCCCACATCCCCCTGGATGCATCAGCTCCGTCTGTCGCATCCTGCTGAAGGAGAAAGCCTGACCTGCAGAGTACGTCCACAGGGCTCAGATCCCAGGGGTGGGACAGGGGATTTGCAGGATTCACTCCTGTACGGGCACAACTCGGCCTTTAATGCTGCTGAGCAAGCGCTGAGGATTTCAGCAAGCCCTTTCTGGGGTGGGTCAGAGCCACAGCCCCCACGTCAGCCCAGCTCTGCTTGAAGCCTTCATTTTGCTCAACCCAGCCCTGATGGGAGCCATCGTCTGCTCCTGCTGCATTTTCAGCTTCAGCACCTCTTCCTGTCCGCAGCCTGAGCTGATCCCTGTACACCCAGTGCGTGCTCTCCCATTGGGACAGGGCAGCCCTCTTCCCTAGAGCAGGACATGATGCTGTTGTGGGCAAAGGACAGGGTTTGGGGCTGAAGGATGGAGGTGCATTTGCTCTCTGGGTAAGGAACCAGCGCTGATTGTTGTTTTCTTTTGAAGTTACCAAAAGGAAAAACGTGATCCAGGTCCATGTAGACACCAAAGGCAACTACACGGTGGGAGCCAGCCAGCCTCCTCCACCCAGCGTGTGGGCCACCTTCCACATGGGAGGGCTGCCAGGTGAGCTGGGAAGGATGCACTCCGGAACGATACTCCAAAGCCAAGAGAGATCCTAGTCCTGGTGCAGTTAAGAGCTGCTTCATCCTCTGCCCTGTAATGAGCCGGATTAACGCTTGCTTTTCACTCGTTCCTCTGCAGAGATAGCCAAGGCCAGCACAGTGCCACCGTTACCTCCCGTCCCTCATTACGTGGGCTGCATAAGGAACCTGGCGATTAACCAGAGGCACATCAACCTGCCACGAACCGGGGCTGTCAGGGGCTCCATCGGCCTTCAGGGTTGCCCTGTGCTGTAAGTGCATGCACCTCCATGTACAGCCTGACACCAGAAAGCTGCACTGCTCCTGGGCCCCAGACATCACCTACTCGATTGCATTAACCGTGGTCAAACACTTGATCTCCAGTGACTGCAGGCGCCAATCAGGGGGCAAAAACCAGCGAGGGGTCACAGATCCAAGGGGAAGGAGGGCAGGGGAGGAAGGTGGGGAGAAGGGGGCACGTTGGGGACATCTTTCATGAACACAACCAAATAGTTGGGGTGGGCTCTGGAGACAGGTCCGCGTCCTTCCCCGGTGGTCAAGCATTGGCAGCAGGACTTGTGCTGCCACACGGCTCATTGTGAGAGCCACAGTCCTGTACAGAACATGGGCTGAAGCAGGCAGCAGCTGTGCATCATGTCCTAAATCCTGCTCCCTTCACCCCACTCACAATGCACATAGATGTAGTTCACAGAACGCTTGAGGCTATTAATAATAGTCACAGATTGTCTTCTGCTGCAGGCTGGAGCCAGCTTCTGGTTTATAATGAAAGCAATTAGGACAAACTGGATTAATTCCCTCACCTTGGTGTTTTTAAATGCAAGGATCTATTTAACCTCCCAGCCCCCCAAGGGCAGCCTCAGTTCACCCACCACAGCTCCAGAGCTCTGCAAGGGGGAACGTGGACAAAGTTCTGCTCCCAGAATTAGCATCGGCTTCCACATTGATTTATGAGAATCAGAAGGAAAATAAAAAGGAACAAAGTAGGCTGAGGGAGAGCAAAAGACACAAAACTCACTGTGACTGCAGCTGCATTCAGCGCTGGTAGAAACACTGACTGAAGTCCTGGCGTGTGAAGCAAGACACTGTTGCTCAAAGGGGGAGAAATAGAGGTTATCTCTGAAGCTGGAGGGGTGCAAGGGGGACCCTCAGCCCTCACCCCCCCCACCAGCATTGCCTGCTCCTGCTCAGCCTCACTCACCCCTTTGTAGTGCAGTCTTCCCTTGACCTTTTTCTCCCAAGACACGCAGTTCACTCGTGCACTTACACATCATATATATATTTGTGTGTGTATATATCTCTCTGAGTCACTTGGGGACAACATCTTGCTTCTGAAATGGACTTGTAACTTATATCGTTATATTGTGGGGGGTTTTTTATGAGGGGTAAATATTGTAAAATGGGTTTTTAACATGTCCATTTTAAACAAATGTAATTATGAGCTGGTTTTAAGTTGTAGTATTAAAGATGGTCTTTGTAAATCACTGGTACATACTTTGGAATAAAGGTTTATGTTACTCTCTTTCACTTTACTGGTGAAGAGCAAGTATGAGGCTGATGGAGAACTGGAAGAAGAATAATCAAACACAATAGGGACATTACAAGTGTATCTGCCACAGGCAGCTCCTTCCTAAGCAGGGTTACTGCACTGATGTTCAGGAAGGCAGTGAACCTCCTCGTGTTCAGCCCTGCAGATCACAACGTGGCACGACCAAAACTGGCTGGCAGTCAGCACTGTGTCCTTGAGATGCTCATTACTCCTATCATCACAGGGCTCAACCCTGTGATCACAAAGAAATCAGAAGGATTAGTCTATCCCAATGTCCAAAGCATCAAAGGTGAACAGTGAGTAACTACTTCAAGTAAAGAGCAAGTACTGCCTCTGTGTGAATGCTAAACAGAGGGAGAAAGAACAGTATGGCAGATAAAGAAAATTCCTTTATTTGTAGATTTATATAAGCATAATATGAAGTTAGTAATCCTACTGCAGTTGCTTAAGTTAGTATCTAGGAATATCTGTAAGGAAGAGCAAATAACTTAATCTAAACTCATATCTTCCTCTTCATCTTTCTTGTCCTTGGAGTCTCCTTCCTTCTGATCTGACTTGACACTGTTCTGCATTGCTTTGGCAAAGGCTTCTACATCTGGAAGTTAAACACAGTAGTTTTGTTAGTGAACGTTGTGCTTTCTGAGATGGAGTTCACTGTTCACATGGGGTTAAGCTGCACTACTTGGAAAGTAAACGGTTGCTCTAGTAGGAATCTATTAACACTGATTCAATATATAATGTTTATTTGGGTATCTTTAACAGATGTAAAGTGCCTTTTATGCACTTTACTGTGCACAGGCAGCCTAAGACCAGAATTATGTCAGGAATGGAATGGATGCTAAAAGCTCATTAGGTAAAGCCAGCACACTCACTCCACCAGTCTTACAGCCAACACTGTGTTCACCTATTCCACATGACGCAGTAACAGTTCCCACCAGAACACCATTCCTGGACAAGGGCACTGACACCTCCAGAGGTTTTTGCATCTCTATCAAGAAAAGCCTAAGGCTGCTCAGCGGAGCTCTCTGCAGAACCCTGGCTTCTCCAAGTACAGCTCTGACACACTGTGTCTGCTGGGGAGCCCCTGAGCTATGAACCTTTCCATTGTAAAGAAACAAACAGCCCAGAGCCAGCTTCTGCCTCTTACACAGAAGCCAATCCTGACATTCCCATTCCCTGGCTGTGTGCAGTGCACAAACCCACCCCAACAAACCGCTTCCTCCTGCTCCCAACAGGATACTCACCTCCTTTATTAGCTGCATCTACTGCCTCTGCAGGTAAGCCAAACTGACTCATGAGCGGGCCCAGCTGTCCTGAAGCCAAGGCAGCACTGAACATGCTCAATGCCTGTGAATTGGAATCATCGGCATCAAAAAGCGCCAGTTCCCATGTTTCTCCAGCATCAGCAAGTAAAAACATTCCCCCTTTCCCAGTCTCGTTGCACAAGAGTTTCTGTAGCTGAAACTAAAACCAGTCATCTTTAGCCACCGAAAACCTGCACATTAATAGATTTCAACCCATCAGTGCAACTGGTTCCAACTGGCCTGAAATACACCAGGTGTAATCGCACACAGATTGTCCCAAGTTCAGTGCTAGTGTTTCAAGAGGAACAAGGGCTGTAAATGTGAGCATCGTCTCCCTTTAGTCACTTGAAATGACCTTAGAAGAGACTGTTGCCATGCCACTCTGCCAGGGAGACATGAATGTGCTACTCCTGTCATCTGCCAGAGTGTGTTCATAATAAAGGTAAAGCCCAAATCCAATACTAAAACATTTTGACCTGCCCTTGGGTGATTGCAGGAAGAACCAGTGCTCCACTAAAGCACATCCCCCTTCTCCTTTCCACTTCTACTGAGCAACTTCCTACTCTGAACAGTGGCAGGAACCTGACAGAGCAGGGCAAGAGGCCTGAGGAAGAGGGAAGGAGACCTGCACTTCCCATGAAGCCAGGCACCCACCTGCTGGAACTGAGGAGACGTCAGGGTGTTCTGAATCTCTTCCGCAGTCTGTGGCAGAGATTCCCCAGAGGGGAGGTAAGGCATCAACCGCTCCTGAACTTCAGCGTTGGCCAGGATGGGAGCCATTATCTCCGGAGTCAGAACGGTTGCCAGGTCAACTGGGAAGAAAAGAGAGGGCTGGCTGTTAGACTGTGCACAAACCCTCCCGTTTCTGTCATGTAAACTAAATTATCTATTCAGGATTACTGGACATGCTTAGCACACTGCTAGCAGCCTTTCTCCCCCTGTCAGTTTTGGAGTGAGAATAAGACTCCTGAAGCAGCCAAGAACAGCACTCGAATTAAGAATCAAACCCATAGACCTTTCAAAGCAATTTGGAACAGGACAGGACAGTAAAACAGCTCCAAAGGGCACCAGGATCCAACAGCTGCCTGGTCAGAACACTGTTACCTTGCTGCCCTCCTGCTCCAGATGGCACATTCATAGTAGCTAAAATGTTCTGGAGGTCACTCAATTGAATGGGCTGTGTTGGGCTGGTGGCTGAGCTGGTTCCATTACCCGAACTGGGCACCGGGCTCGGGCTGGTCACGGATGCAGCCGCAGGAACGGCCGGGGCAGGCGTCACCCGTGTAGAGGAGGTCGTGGAAGATGGAGTCACAGCAGCCGACTGGCTGCGAGAGCTGCGGGACACAATTAATACCATTAACTCCCTGCAAAAACCAGGGAATTACAGCTTCTTTTCAAGCCCATACTCTATGAAGGGCTCCTGCTCCATCTGAGGCAATAAAGCAGTCCTGATTCCCACTGCCTTTCCCATGCAGTAGCCCACAGTTCCTCCCACAGAAGCAGCACCTTCACGTTACAAAAGCCCCATCACCCCAGAGCAGACGGGGCCGTACCTCGAGGATGAGCTGCTGGTCGGTGGTCCCCCACTTCCAAGCAGACTGGCCAGCCCGGGCCCCGTCAGCGCACCCAGCCCACCTTCCATAAACACAAGAGGAGAAGGGGGTTAGAAACGTGTTTGCTCAGAGCTCTGCACCTCTCTGCTCTAGAGAGGTCACTCTTGTACCTGAAAGGTATTCGCTAAAATAGAGGAGGAGGGGGTGAAAGACCCCAGGCCACCCCCCTGCCCCGTTCTGTACAGTAACAGCTCCTGTTTTCATGTCCCTATTAGAAACTGCCTTAGAGAGCTGCACGTATTAGAAAGGACCCGATTTCTAGATGCACACAAGGATAACATCACTTCAGTTTGTGCTGGACATGATCACTGTACCACAGCCCTCTCCTCGTATCTCCTGATTCCCAAAAATCCAACTTTTTGCTAAGCTTTAAGGCCAAGGCCCTCAGCAGAAGATCAGAGTTGCCACCACTCTCTCCCCATACAGATGATTTTGCAGCTTCAAACCTAACAGAGATGCGGCAGCAGAATCAGCAGAGAACACGTCACAGATAGATAGAGCAAAGTAAGAACAACCCCACACAGACAGAGTGCTCCTGGTAGAGCAGTGATCAGGAAACAGCAGGAAACCAACACAGCCTTAGAACCAACTGCCATATGCAAAAGAAACCAGAAATCAGCCTCCTTCACCCACACATCCCAACCACCAAGGACTTATCACAGCATCAAGAACATCAGCTAAAGAGAGCTGGGGAAAGGCCCGGCAGAGGTGCCCTGCAGTGGTGACTTGATCATTCCCTACAGTTCCCCTGAGCCACATCAGCCAAACACTCCATTTACCACACACACTTCCTGTACAGTGGTTCTTTGTACCACATCTAATTAGATGCATGTCCCTACACAGCACCTGCACCCATCACCCACCTTCTGGGATCTACCTGCAAGCAGAGGACAGAACAACAGCGCTCCAACAGCAAACGTGATCAACTGAAGCTGCAGACCACTGGGGTCAGAGCGAGCACTGGCCACCAGCTCCCCTCTTTGCACAGGACCTGCTGCTATGGAACCATTCCCAAACACCGCACTCATCACAGCCCCCACAGCAGCATGAGGGTGAAGCTAACCCGGCTGTACCCCGCACTGCTGTTTGCCCTTGCTGGGAAAGCTTACAGCTCCTTTCTGGAGGCAGAGACCTGAGAGATGCAAACCAGATGCAAAAGAACAGGCCACTACTGGGGGAAGAGATCCACACATTCGCCACGACCACAGTCTGCAGAGGCAAGCAGATGGTTTCCTTTGTGTTACAGCAGTGAGCTTCATGTCTTACAGCTAGATATAAAAGCAAAGAAAGAAGAGCTGCTGAGAAAAAGTGATGAGAAGAAGAGGAAGACATCTCGGGAGTTGTGAAGCTTCAAGAAGGAAGATCTTTTCCAAACACATCCTAAAAAAACAGAACCTTTCAACGCTAACACAAGATTTGCATCTGAGCATCGACCAACACAAGATTTGCATCCGAAGCTAAAAAAACACAAGCTAGATCTGCAAAAACAGACTCTGGAGCTTAAGCACAGAACCTCAGTCACTGCCACCTGCAAGTGTTCCTTTGCCCGCCTCCATTCAAGGGTCTGACCTCTCAGGAAGTGCTCTGCTGGGCTTGGAGCACGGGTAGCATTAGGACCGAAACACAGCAGGAACTACAACGCACCTCATCCCCTCAGGAATACAGCAGTGATTCACCAAGGAGAGAAAGCCCTGACCCGAGCCCTGCTCCTCTGACCAGAAGGTGCGGAATTCCTCATGAGCTCTTTCTGCTTTGCACACAAATATTCACTGGATCACAGGCAACACGAGCAACTCCAGGGCTCTGTAACTGGGACATTCACTGGGAACGAATCCTGAGTTTCCAGTCCCGGCTCCAGTGAATATTTAGGAGGAAGAGAAGGGGTAGAAAAAAAGGAGAGGAAAAGAAGGCAGAAGATTCAGAGGAGCAAGGAGCAGAACCGAGGCTCTTGCAGATGAAGCCCTAAGATGAGCGCTGCGTAGAATGTGGCACCCTCCATTTCCTGCACCATTTTCTGCCCCTCAGCTCATCTCTGAGGCAGGGAAAGAAGCGCTATTCAAACCAATAGCACTACTTGAAAACAGTGTCAGGTAAGATTTAACCTGGCAGGAGAAAATACCATTTTGGCATAAAGATATTAAAGCATTTTACCAAGTCCTCCTAAGCCCGTTGGTCCGATCAGCTGCATGAGCTGGTTATGGCTCATGTTTCCAAGAAGGCTTTGCAAGCCACCCTCACCTAAAAACAAAAACATTCTGAAACACAACATATTCACATTGGTTTGTTTTTTCACAGCACTCCAGCTCAAACAGCAGGAGATTAATTGGCATCACATTCTGTATGGAAAAAACAGTTTCAAGTGTTTACTGATTCATGATGCTCATAAAAGATAAATGCAACTTGGCTTCAGAAAGAGGTAAGACTCCAGAGAATCCACTGGAAACACAGAGATTTCTTCTGGCAGCCTTAACTTCCAGCCTGAACCTGTTTAACAGCACAGTTAATTTTGCTAAAAGCATGTTTACTCTGCTGCTATTAACCCTGTCCCCAACTCACCCTCCACAGCATCGGGAATTGCTTCCTAAGGAGCTGTCAGTGCTCCTTCTAAGTTAAAATAAGAGCCTTCGATGTGAAGGACCAGAGAAAGGACTGTACCTCCTAACGCAGACAGCTCGTGGCCTCCGCTTGCGTTTCCACCCAAAGCCCCAGGCATTGGTGGGTTGTTGAGATACTCATTCACTTTACGACAGTGCTCCTCGTCCTTGTCCGTCTTCGGCTCCTGTAAGAGAGTTGCTCTTGGTACGAGTCACACTGGGAGTGTTTTGTTCCAAGACCTTTGTTATCGACTTCCCACAAACCTGCATCCAGAAGAAGAGTCGTTTGGATCCTGCCTTGAACTTCAATACATACACACGGCCCGTAGTGCACTGAGGTACCCTCTTGAATTCACAGTCGTCGGGAAAAATAATCAAATCCTGGGAAAGACAGCAGCAGTTCGAGAAAATACATGAATATTCCTTCCAGCTTCCCAAAGACAGAGGCAGTGTGCGCTCACAGCCCAGAAAGCCAACCCTACCCTGGGCTGCAACAAAAGGAGCGTGACCAGCAGGTCGACAGAGGTGATCCTGCCCCTCTGCTCTGCTCTCGTGAGACCTCACTTGCAGTATTGTGTGCAGTTCTGGTGTCCTCAACATAAAAAGGACATGGAACTGTTGGAACAAGTGCAGAGGAGGCCATGAGGATGATCAGGGGACTGGAGCACCTCTTGTATGAAGATAGGCTGAGAAAGTTGGGGCTGTTCAGCCTGGAGAAGAGAAGGCTGCATGGAGACCTCAGAGCAGCCTTCCAGTATCTGAAGGGAGCCTATGGGGATGCTGGGGAGGGACTCTTCATTAGGGACTGTGGTGATAGGACAAGGGATAATGGGTTCAAACTTAAACAGCAGAAGTTTAGGTTGGATATAAAGAAGAAGCTCCTTACTGTAAGGGTGGTGAGGAACTGGAATGGGTTGCCCAGGGAAGTTGTGAATGCTCCATCCCTGGCAGTGTTCAAGGCCAGGCTGGACATAGCCTTGGGTGGCACGGTTTAGTGGGAGGCATCCCTGCTCATGGCAGGTGGGTTTGAACTGGATGATCTTAAGGTCCTTTCCAACCCAAACCATTCTGATTCTATGACCTCGACCCTCCTCCCCAAACCTTCTCTCATCCACTCCTCAGCGCAGAGGATCTGGAAGTACAGGTCTGTCAAGCCACAGTGGTGCTCTTGTCCTGATTTATCTCAAAGAAGCCCTTTCAGCAGTGGCACAAGAACATGACAGCACTGACACACACAACCCAACACTCACATCCTCCACGTTGCCTGAAGTCCTGTCCTTCCAGCAGAAGTGAATGAGGGAATCATCAGTTTGCTGGATGTAAACGAGGCCTTTCCTCTTGTCTGGGGTCACGGTGCTGCCTTTCAGGGACATCTTCCCTGCCCGGAATTCCACCAGGTATTTGCTGGAGGAGCCGCGGGAGCCTGGCACCAGGCTTGGAAATAGCGCGCCTGAAGACATCCTGGAAGGAGAATGAGCACAGATGCGGTGAGAACCCTGCCCAGGATCCCTCTGGTTAACATTAAACGTCCACTTGCATCGAGTGAGCTCCACAGGAGGAATCTGCCTCACGGCCTCCAGAACTTCAGATCCAGAGGAGACGGGGCAGAACCCGGACAGGGCTCCGCAATAAAGAGGGGCCTGTCGCGAACACCACCCCTCGATGCTTCCTTCCTCAGCTCACGGCATCGGAGGGGGGGGAAGTTTAACAGCCACAAGCGCTGCTCTAACGCCAATCTTCAGGCTCCCGCTTTAGCTTCGGGGAGGCGCACCCAGGGCTGCCTAGCGCCAGTGCGGCCCGGTCGGGGCCTCGGCCCGGCCTCCCGAGGGCAGAGCGCGGCACCGGTCGCAGGTCGAGGCGCCGCTCGGGCCGCATGACGCTGCACTTGAGCTCGGCTCGGCCGCTGCTCGGGACCCGCCGCTCCGGCCCATCCGAGGGCACCGCGGCACCGGCCGGTCACACGCGGGAGCCGGCAGAGCCCTTCACACAGCCGGGAGCGGGGTCGCGGGGTAGGTGGGGAGCCGACAGCACAGCACTGCCCTGCTCGGCCCCGGCACTCCCCGCCCGCCCCGAGGCCGCCGCGCCGCCTCCACACAGCTCCCCTCCCGCGACGGAAGACCCCGCTCCCCCAACGCCCGCAACCAAGCCCCGGGCCGGCCCCCTGCGAGCGCGCCAGGGCGGGGGATGCGGAGCAGCCCGCGATGGAGGCCGCTCAGCCCGGTCCGGTCCTGTCCTGCCCGGTCCGGTCCTGCCCGGGACACCCCCCCCCCCCGGTACCTGCCGCTGCCGCCACCGCCGCCCGCAGGCCCCGCGCCGCCCCGCTCTTCCTGCTCCGCTCGCCGGAACCCCTCCCTGGGCGGGGCGGGGCCTGCCAGCACGAGCGCCTCCGCGGCCGCACGCGATTGGCCGGCCCGGCTGCCAGTCATGGCAGTGGCGCCGGGCGCCCCTGCTGTGTCACGGCGGCGGAAGATGGCGGCGCCCCGCCCCGCGGCCCGGCCGGGGCCGGGTCCCGGCGGGCGCGGACCGAGCTCGACCTCCGGGGCTTCGAACCGCGGCCCCGGCTCCGCTGGGATTCGAACGCGGGGGTGCGGCACCAGCAGCCGCGCTGAGGAGCCCAGCCAAGGGGCTTCTGCCCCCAGCGCAGGCTCTTTCCACCGCCTCTGTGAGGAAAAGTCTTCATTTTGGTTTTTAAAAACACAGGTTTGGGCAAAAAAAGACCGATAATAAATTGTTGTTCATTAAGCAGGAATAAACACTGGGAATGGGGGCTGGATTTTGCAGTTAATTCAGAGCTTCCTGTCCTCATTAATCCGGACACCGGGAATTCCATGCATGCCGGATGGCTGAAGAAGCTGCTCCCTGTTCCTCGCACACAAACACCTCCGCGATTCCCTCCACCACATTCCGTAGCCGCCTGTCCCAGCCAACACCAACCTCTGCTGCCGCCACCACCACCCCCCCCCATAACGAGCTGTGAAGAGGACACACAGAGCCTCAGGTACGATCCTGCAGCTGAAGCTGCCCCAGCCCTGGTTCCCCCTTCACCACCACCATCGTTACCAGCGCCACCTCCACACCCAACCTCAGACCCCATACTACTAAGGAAGGACGAAGCCTCCATGGCAGGCAGGAGGGGTTCAGAGCTCCGACTGCATTTAAATCACCTTTGTCTCACCAGTGCAGCCCCAGACAGGGCTGAACAAGCCCAAAGTCAGCTCCTGCCCTCGCAGACTCAGTCTCACACCAATCTCTGTTACCACCTAGAGCCCCAAAGGGTGTTAAGTATTTACTACCATTCCTTTCTAGCTGGTTTCTCTCCAGAGCTGTATCAACACAATCTAACACCGGTATCGTATAGACAGTGTTTAATCAAGTTATAAAAGTGACATTCTTTCAAAAGGTGCAAAGTTATTCATGTCCTGACACGAACCTACTGAGGCGAGATCTGCATCGAAAAGAAAACGTGTTCAGAGCATCAGGAGTCCCAGGGGAAGCCAAGCACAGACCTGCGGCCGAGAGGGGAAAGAATCTGAAGTGATGGCAATGAACAATAAATTAGAAGAATGGGGTCAGAACGAGCCTGAAACTGAACTGAAAACCTCAGAAGAAGGGGAGAAGAGGGTAAGGACACAGCCAATGGAGTGCTCGTACTTTAGAAACCTTCCCAATTTCTTTTTAAATCCCATAAGGATCCTGTATGGTTTGGATTAAACAAGTGTTTTGTGCTTTCATCTAATGACAAGCCTTTAGGTCTTTGAACTTAAATCATGAGAGATGCCAACCTGTACACTTCTTACAAACAGAGCACTTCTTTAGCAATTACTCTTCTTCCATTCAAGCAGTTTCTGTTTCTATGCAAACACCACTCCACCATTAAACACGCTATTTAGTTCAGGCAAGCTTTAACCTCCCATGAGGTATTAAACTGGAATCCTTTCAGTCCTCGCCTCACAAAGGGCTCCCAGTGCTGCTCACAGGGCTGGGAAGGGGTCTCCATGCCTGGCACGGTCATTAAAGTTCATCGTTTTAGATAAAACCGTATTCTTGTGCTGTCCCACGGGGCTCAGCAACGTCTGTGCAAGAGTCAAGGGTTGCTGTGCTTACGAGGAACCGAGGCACCCCACACCGAGGCCAGCTTGCGAGTCCGGAGACCTGCAGCCACACAAAGTCTGATTCCCAGCAACAGAACGACATTGCCACGAGCATGTTCCAGACTGCCCTCAATTGTTACAGCTTCTCTCATTTCTGCAGTGAAGACAAGACCTGAATTTCCCCACATTTAAGGTTATTCTAACCATGATGTGCCTGGCTGGATACAGACACGTCTCTCCGCAAGTCACTCAGTTCTCATCTGCTTCTTAATCCTGAGGCTGGAAGAGAAGCACTTTCAGAACCTCCTCTCTGGCTGCAGCCACATGTCCTGGACATCAATCACACCATGCGCTCCTCCAGCTGCTGGTGCTTAACACCAGCAATTGCTGAGACCTTACAGCTGTGCAGCCACTCTCCATTTTACCTGGGTACTCAATTAAAAACTTGGATAAAAGAAGCAGCAACATTAGGATTAGCTTTAATGACTGGACTTCCTTTTTCCAGCCTCTCTCCCCCCTCACCCCTCCCAAAGTGTTATCCCTTGTAAGACGATGAATGCATCAATTCAGTAACTCTTTCCAGGGTTATATGGCTTTGATGGTTTGACACGGAACAAAAGAAATCTGACTTTTTGACATCACGTGCTCACAGAAAACTTGTAATAGGTAGAACTCTGCCAAAGCTTGAAGTTGATTTCTGCTTTTTCACAACATACAAAACAGACATGACCTAATAATGAACAACATGCAAACCAAAACGTCCCCAGAATAAGAACCTGTGTGGCTACAGACACCAAAGTGCTTCCAAAGAGTTTAGCCTAGAAGCATACATAGCGCCAAAGCTGCCAAAGGTAGTGCAGAAGATTTAAGCCTCCAAGTGGTAGCAAGCAATATATTTTACATTGTAACCACCTCGACATTCCTGCAATTGTTTCCCAAGCTTCTGGTAGTTTTAGAACAGCATTTGACTTCAGAAAAAGCACAGTTTTTAATGTACCCTTCCCTTCTCTTTAACGTATGCTTTATGTAGGTTTATCACAGGTATACAGTTTAATGCTCACAGTGTCCCGAAGTTGTGAAGACTCTGTAACAGACAACTACACGTTGGGAAGCTCGGGTTGGGTTTTGTTTCCCCGAGTCAATCCGTTATTGAATCATACCGAGGGGCCAGGAGCTGGTCCCCCCATAGTGCTACATACCGTACGGGAGCTCACATGCATCTCTTCACGGGGAGCATCCACAGCACTAGATTTGATCCCGCTGGTACAATATTAGCTTTTCGTCCCTGCTCCGCGTTCCAGAAACCTTCAGATTCTTCACTATTGTACTAAGTAACAAGGATATTATCTCTATTTTATTTAAGTTACGTAGCTCTCAAGGATGTTATGTGCTCTACCGGGTACAGCGAATCTTCCTGACAAAGAAACTAGGGGGGGAAATGAAGAACCAAAAAGTGCCTTTGAAAATTAGTGAAAATATGATGATTTCAGGTGCAGCTTTATGGACAGAATGCAACAGTATCTCAATATTTGGCAATCCAACATTAGTGCTAATGAAATCCTTGATTGTTGACCCATAGACTTTGTGTTAAAATTGACTTAGAAAAGCTGGTTTTTGCTATCAACAAAACCAGTGACTGGCTTGGAACGAAATCTAGGAGCTGGATGTCCAGATGAGATGAGCAATTGGTTCTGTAATTTCAGTATATGTCTGGGCAGTCTGAGAAATTCCTATCAAAATAGCCACCTGAGTACAGCCAATCTGAAGTCCCAGTGTAGGGGTTAGTGCCTTGATGAAACCATCTGGAAAACAAAAGAAAGGAAAAGGAAAGAAACAAGGAAAAAGCAAATAGAGTGAGCAGTTATTAAGAGGGGAAAAAAAACCAACTTTGCTTCTTTCATAAAACACTGCAAAAACACACTGCTATTTCTTATTAGAAAATTAAATCTCTCAGGAAATAGCCTGAGCATGAAAACTAAGGCATTAAACCTCCTACACAGCTATCACCACCTTGTAAAGCACCTTTTTTAGGGTTATTTTTAACATAAAGTCAAGGAGGAGAGAAAGGGCTTTCATCCTGTCCCACTGCAAAGAAAAAGAACACTGATAACTCTAGATTAGATTCGTTTTACTTTAAAGGAACGCCAACTCTGTTACACAATCCTTTTTGTGATCCTGTCCAAACAGGAAGGAGCCTGGTTCTGGGGAGCTGTACTCTGCAAGAACAGATGCTCCCTTTTTAGCCACGTTGACTGAAAACAGTTCTACGTTTTCTGGAAGAGATTTTCAAAGGCATGAACTGCAGTGAGGCTGTAGCTGCTCCTCCAGGCTTTGGGAAGAGAATCTCTCTTCTGAATTTCAGGAAATCATGGGAGCATCCCAAAGTTCTTGCCTTTGAAGGAAGCACCTGCAGGAATTGGCCATGAGCATGCACTTGACTGCAGAGCATTGGCATCCGTGTAAAGGCACCAGCAGGAGCAGGCTCCAAATCACACATCACTGATGCATTCTGTGACAGGGAAGTCACTCGAATATGCATTAAAAAAGGCAATTTCTTTAGTATCCAAGGCAAGAAGCTGTAAGAGTGAAATAAAAGGTCTCAGAGGGCCACAACGTCTTACTCAGCTGCCAAAAGCTGGACAGGAATTGGTTAAAGAACAGATGAGACTTCATATTTTATTCATTCTAATAAAAATACGCCATCTGTAGGTTGTAGAAAAGAAACCCAAAGAAACCCAACATCACCACGGCACTTCATTAGACAGCTTTCAGCATTTAACATTGGGTAACTTTGTCCTGGAGAAGCTATCAGCAATTTTGGCTTCCGGCTACATTGTTTAGTTCTTGACCCAGCAAATTTGCTTTAGTGCCGCCATGCAGGAAGTCAAACACGCTGTCTTGATTCAACACGCCTCAAGCAGCACACCAAACCGCTCCAAGCATTAAACAAATGCCCAGCATCCCTCCCTTACCGTGTGTGCCACTCCACCTCATCCTTCGCACGCTCCTTGCGAGCAGCTCTCTGTTTCTCCTCTAGTCTCTCTTTTTCTTTGCTAGCCACATCTAACAAACACGCCAAGAAAAGATCGGTTACTTTGCAAAACAGGAACAGAAATGCAGAAAACATAGAAGAGACTGCAAAGAAATTAAATACAGTTCATGTAAGCAAGAAAAAGCATTTGCTGTACAAAATCTCACTGAACGACAATCTCGCACACCAAAACCCCTCGACTGTCATTGCAGAACAGTTGCTACTACAAACACAGTGTCAAAAATGACATTTGGGTGGTTTATCTTTCAGAAACACTGCAGGAAAGAGCTCAGATTAGGCATAATAGAGAGTGTGACTTTCTCGCTATTTGGCCATGTGCTTTTAGTGACGAACACCAGAGCACGTCTGTTCACCACATGTCTTTCCAGACAAGCTCCAGAGCATGGGAGCATGCCTGCCAGTTTCCCCCAAGCTAGCAAACATGCATATACACCATAACAGAGGACAGCAGTCTTGGGATCCACTCTGGACACATTTTCTGGGAGAAAACAGGTATTGTTCAAATGCATGTTCATTACCACAGGGTGAAAATGAGTTAAGGCTGCTCTGGGAATGAGAAACTGAAGACCTGTATCAAGAGCTTCCCACCAGCCATCCCTCTCAAAAGTTACTAATGTGAAAGCATCTCCTCCAGCACACACGTACCCATGTTCCCATTTTCCATGTTTCTGATGTCTGGACGTAGCCGGCAGTCGGTGGGAGCTAATATTGCTTCCATGCCCTTCTCCAGCTCATTGAGGCTCACGGCAAAACTGGTGAAATTGTACATCTTCAAAGCAAATCAAAGATAACGCACGAGTTACTTTGGCAAAGTGGCACTGGGTTCCCTCTACTGAATTCATACAATGGAGCTTCCAAGAGAAATTGCTGAGTCAAACCTTCCCGCGCTGACTGCCCTGAAATCCAGGTTAGGCTCGTACAAAACTGGGTTTGGAGGGGAGGGACAAGGAAAGGCAAAAGAAGGGATGGAAATCACAGCTTTGATTTTTTTAAGCATGCTGATTCAGAGGATTAACACAGATTTTACTCCCTATCTGATACATAACAGCATGATTTTTATATAGGAAAACAACATACAAAAAAACCCAAACCAAAAAACCACCGCGCCTAAAGGACCACAATCTGTTGTTGAAACTACTGAAGTTAATATCCAGCTGCTCAGTGACTGCATTTTGGAAGCCTGTCTTTTAACAGCAGGGTCAGCAGAGGGAATGTGTTTCCCTATTTTAGCCACTCCAAGTGCAAAGATCTCTCACACGTTCACCCACACCACCAGGCTCACGCTGAAGCAGCTGCAGTCAGAGCATGTGTTCTTGCTACCAACTCTGACACAGCAGTGATGCTCTGAGCACAGAATCGAAGCACAGAGCTTACTGTAGTGTAATTTTTCAGCTGTAGCAAGAACTGCCAGAGCCTGTCAATGTGCATCCTGAGGTCAGACGCTTCAACAAGGTCTCCCTTCAACACCTCTCATGTTCCCTTGGATAGCAATAGCGATGCACGGACTGACTGAAACAGTTACCTGGGAGGAGTTTGGTGGCCGACAATTTATTCTCCAAAGTAATTTACTGCCTGGTATGAACTGCACCGTGTCTTGAACCTCTGGCATATCATCAGCCTCATCATTTTCAGATTTAATAACATCTTCACTCTGGAACAGAGAGAACATTTGGCAGGTGAACAAAAGGAAATTGGACAGTTTCACCTAGAGCTCTGCAGTGACTGTTGAAGAATCTGTTCACATTTGAGCTACTAAACACTCTCCTGTACTTCTGCCTCACCCTTTGTGTTTCTTTTCCTCACTGTGTGTACTGATCCTCTCATTCTTCCTGTAATGTCTTGCTCCTCATATCTCTGAGTAGTCTCCCACCAACTTGAATGTCTGTTCACAGCAGTAAACTAATGTCTTGCAGAAGCCTTCTCTGTGATTTCCATTCTATTCCATGCCATAGCTTAATTTCACTCAATATGATTATTACTCCTTCAGGTTGAAGTAAGCCAAGACTGCAATTTAAACCAGTTCTCATAATGGCCTAAACTGACAAATAGGACAGGCCCGTTTGTGGCTACTGCTTCACCGTTTGCAAAAGATGTGGATGTGCAATTAAAACCAGATCTGCCCTTGTTTCAGACTGATTTCCTATGATCTACATTCTAATAACTATCATCATTGCCATTTTTCACACTACAAAGACTGTGCACTTAGGTTTATAAATACAGTATCCTTCCTTCAATGTTCCTTTGTTATCAGACGCGCTGCTATAACACATAACTAAAATCAAACGCAGTGTTCTCCAAGAGGCTGCTCTCATGATCTGAGAGACTCTGCCTGTTGCAGGACACAGCTACACTGTGGAATTTAAGAGGATTTCACCATGAGAAACCATTTAAAACCACAACCAACAGAAGTTTAAGGCAATTAACATCCTAGAGTGACAGTGTCACAGTTTTCCCCCTCCCCTCACTCCCACCCATCCCACTTTCTACCTTCTTTCTGCCCCCTCTGACACAACCCATTTATTTTATTCAAGAACACCCTATTAAATTAAACAGGGCCTGTTTTATACACTAGAAAACAGCTCCATATGGTTAAGAGACTAATTTCAATCATTTGGTTTGAGCAGTCATTATTTAAAGAGACTCTTTTACGCTACTTTCCATCAACATCTGGTTTACTGTTAAAAGAGTTCCCCATCTAAATATAGATTCAACAGGAAAGAAGGAAGGAAGGGAAGAAAGAGTTGATTTTTGTAAGATGAACAGAACCTTATTATATTAAGAAAAAAGTCAAAATACAAGCCTGTACCATGATGGAATCCAGAGCCAAAAGCAAGGCCTCCGGATTCTTCTCATGTGAACGCTTTTTAATATGAGTTTAAGCCTCTTAAGATTGATTAGATTCTGTTTAATTTATCATTTTCAATGAACAACCAGGGTCTGCAAGGCCCTGTTGCTATCAGGAAACCCAAAAGTCCTCTGCTGCACCACCTAACACAGGCTTTGGTGGTAACTCACCTGACACTACTCACACGTGGTAAAACCCTGCGTGTTTCCAGACCCCCCTGTTGTCTTGGCTGTCTACATCATACATTCTAAAGGGCTGCATCACCAAAAACCATAACTGACTTAAACTTGCAATTTTTGTTACTGCCCAAATCCTAGTGTTCTTACATCTGGAGATGGCAGTAGAGCCACTTTCCTCATTCAAGGACTGGACAACATCAGCTTGGGGCTGATAATTGATGACTTCTCTTTGACATACTTCTATCAAACACCATCACCCTACGAGCTCTCTTCAACACCAGCAGCTCGCACTGAAGTCTACACAAGTTCAAAGTCCAAAGCCTTCTCACAGGAGTAGCATTGCCCACATCCAACCCCTACCTAAAGATAGACTGGTTTAACCCTCCATTCAACACCACCCAGTTCTGTATCAGATGTTTTCCTTTCATGTCTCCTATTTCGGTATCTTTTCTCCCCGATGAACCCTGGACCTTACCGGCTTCAGTTTCTTCTGCTCACCACCTCTCTTCTCATTCTTTTTGTAAGTCTCATACGTAGTGGGGTCAGTGCACCACAAGCATTCTGTCCATTTGCCATAGATCACACACAGCTTCTTTCTGCTGCAGAGAAAGCAAAGGGTATTTAGTCTTCCTTCTTTACGAAGCCTTCTAAGCCAAGCCATACAGATTCTGTTCTAGATTCAATACACAGCTTCCTACTTTGTTGCATTTTACTTTTCTTTGCAGATCTCTTAGAAGCCAGATACTTGACAATGCAAAGATAAGGTTTCAGCTTATTTCAGTCTTTCTGGCATTCAGCTGTGCCGAACACATCCTCATGACTTAGTCACATGCTGTTGACACTGTTAGATTAGTACAGGTGCAATAAAGCCAGTAGCTTACAATAGAGGGACTCAGGGTCAAAAACCAGGTTTGGGGTTGATTAGAAGTTTCTAATAACCACACTGCCATTATTTTAAACTGAATACTGGAACTGTGACTGTACAAGGGTGGAATCAGCTGTACAAGGGTGGAATCAGCTGTGACCACTCTGCATTTTCCCTGGATAGCTTTATTTTCAAAGACTGGTTTGGAGACTTTCTTCTAATAATTCTTAAAATAATCATCCTAAAATCAAGGGGTTCAATACTGACACAGAGAACAGAACTGGGTTACAACCTGCATTGCCATGTGCCAGTAACTCTGCCGTCACATCAGCTGTGGTCACTGTGCCAGCAATAGAAACACCTCAGTGCTCAGAAAGAGAGTAGCCAAACAGCTTTTATCACTTACTTTTTGTCCTGAATGTGTCCCTCTACTCTGTGAAGCTCTTTCCCAAACAGTCCACATGGTTTAAAATTAAGGACGCATTTATCTCCAGTGCTGCAGAGGAAAGAAGAACACGCTTAAAGCAGCAAGTTCCTAAACACACTGCCAAGTTCACTTGTTTACCTTATTTAGCCTTTTTTCATATAGCTATAGTTAGCTGGGGGTAGTTATAGTAGTACGAATAAAATGGAATGCAGCCTTGTATACTACATAACTCACACTACTAGCACACTGCACTTCAGACTAGTATCTATTTACAGCTAATTGCAATGAGAAATGGCTTTTACAAATCACCTACGCAGGAAAATTTAGTGAAGTGCATTCAAAAGTTACCTCTAAATTGCACCTCAAAACTTCTGAACAGTTGACAAGCATAAACCAGCATTATAGTTCAGCATCTTCTTTGCATTTAGAGGTGCATATATGTAAATAATCTCACCCAGTCAGGAATCAAGCCAAGTTTCTGTGCCAAGCACAAACACACCATCATGGGGGTTGTGTGCAAATAGTGGAGACAGGATGGCAGATCTGATACTATGAGAAGTATCAGAACAGCAGCCCTGCTGGATTAATGCTCCATTCATTGACATAAAAACATGCAGAAAGAACAGTTTTCACAGAGGTCTCTCCCTCATCATTACAGGAGGTCATTTACAGAAGGTAAAAAGCTTTTATAGAGGCTGTTGGCAGAGCAATTGATATGCTCCAAGTTCGCATTACCCTACTCTGCAGCTATTTTTCTGTGCTGTACCCTTCATTTAAGACATTCTCTATTATCAAAACTAAAGAGAGTTTCAAAACCCAATCACAGTCAACATGATGGAGGTTCACTGCAAACCTCTGACAATTATTCCATTTAATGGTTCTGGAGTTTAAATTCAATCCCTGTTCTCTGTCAACAGGCCTGAACTTGAATGGGAATTGACAAATGCACATCTTTACATCCCATAAGCCATCACGCCTTGTGCCTTTTCATTAGTATTATGATGATACTAAGCCCAGCCCAAGGAACAGACTGCATGTCAGAAGTCGGGGGGAGGGGGGGCAGAACCATCTGCTTTGTAGGGACTGTTGCATGGTTGCTCCTCTTACAAGCCAACCCTCAGCTTCACGATCAGCATTACCTGTGATTTACAATCTCTACTGTTCCGTACTGTTCTAACCACAGTTTACCAATAATTACATTATGTACACAACAGGTTGGATTCGTCCATGTGTAAGCTTCATTATGTCTGTAAAGAAAACAGAAATAAATCATTTTCTTGTGCTTGAGCCGGAGTGTAAACCTGGTCTCAATTCTGTTCATGGCAGGACAGAATATTTAGCACTCCTGTGACCAGCCAGCAGTTGAATTCATAACAGAAGAGAAACAGACTTTTCTTTATGAGCCAACAATGTGTGTATCTAAACATTGTGCAAGTTAATACAGTGATATCCCTTTATTTTTCTTCCCTCTCACAGTTGGCATAGTAAGTCACTGTGCTTTTGATTACAGTTTCCAGCCCAACATAACCACCTTTAATAATTCATCTTTTCCATTTACACTTTAAAAGTTGTATGTGATAAAACACAATACTCACAGGAGAACCAGACTTACAGACTAACTCCCAATAATGTCTTCTCTTCAACTACTGCTGCAACTTCTTCCTAAAGCTCTTTCTTATAAACCTCTATCATTACCTAGAGTGCCTTTTTGTGATAAAAAGGCACTGAACATGAACAGTCGAGTCTTCCAGCAGAGAGGCTGGTTAGTCACTGCCGGCTCTGACAAAGGCACACACTCTTCCTCAAGGGCTGGTCAGACTAAGGCACTTGAATCATTCTACAAACACTGAGTGCTAAAAGGCTTTTGAACCTGAAGAGTGTGACAGGAGTCAGTAAACTGCATACAAACATCCCACAGGTTTTGGGGGGGGGGGGTGTTGGTTACTGTTTAACACCAGTAGGGCTCAGTAGCACTATACTCAAGCTCTGTAAACATGACATTTGAAAACCCCATTCATGACTCAATTCCATCCTTTTCCCAAAGATTTACTGAGAAGAAAGAGAAGCCCAAGAATTGAAGGATTTTCCACTTTGTTTCATTTTGGTTTAATATTTTGTGAAAAGCTTCACAAAGATGAGTGAACCTTTAAAAGATATAGTTCTAAAAGTGGTCAAAATGTTAAATAGGGCTCCAGTCAGCACTAGCTCTGCAGGGTCAAAGCCATCTACTCTCACTCATGTCTCCATGCTGGCAAAAGAAATGCTGAAGTTACCTGGCTGGCAGTGAATCCATCTTAAGAAAGCTTGCAAACTCTATTTTAATACAAAAGATACAGAAACAAGCAGTGTCCTCTTTGTAACAAATGCCTTGCACTTCTACTTCCAGTAAGCATGGGGAGAACACTCCTATTTAATGTTTCCACCCAGTCTATCATTTTCCAGCACAGAGCAAAAACAGATCACTGAAGACTGTTCCACAGCAACTTCTCTTCAAGCATACTTTAGGACAATGACTACTCATCAAGTGGGGGAAAAATTCCAGAACCCCCAAATTCATCCCACCAGCCTTGGCACACATCCTTATGCATGAACTTCTTGACACCCGGAGCTGTACAGCGTAAAGCAAAACACAAAACACTCATGGAGAGTGCTGATAAATTGGAACACTTATTTGTGCTGGAGAAGCGAGGAACAAGTGTGTCTTGTAATGCATGTGCTGCAAACATGGTTAACCTAAATGCAGTACTTCACACTGACTTGCAACTTCGCTTCCTGAACAGTTACTTGTTCGCACAAGCCCTGAGCAGTTTTCAGACTATTCAACCCAACAGAATGGGATGAATCACAACACTGAGAGGCTCAAAATTTGATTTCCACTTCTGCTGCTAACTTGAAGCAATTACTTACAGTAAATGCTTTAATGGTTTATATTCCAGTTTAAATCTGTGCCCTGTAATTTGATTAGGCTGAACGGGACTTTTAATAGTCTTCTAACAAAGGCTTCTCTCTCAAGCAACAGACTTCATTTTTGGCATATCTGCACTAACATTCATAGTTCCTTTTACATTCAGAAGAAACTTCTTTTATTTCCATTACCATTCATATCCAAGATCAGTTCACACTTTCATAAGCTTTGGGAGATTAGATGCCAGCAGCTTGAGAATTAAACTACACCTTCAAAGGAAACTACAGGCAAAGTCAATGCTTGATGCGGCAGACAAGTTGATTCCTTCCTGAAACCAACTGCACAGAAATCTCCTAAGACAACATTTCAAACAACATTTTGGGGAAGCTTTGAGGGAAGCACCTTTCAGTGTTCAACTGCAGAATCATTTTGCTGCAGCTATTACCTTGTGTGTCCTTGTGTCCTACTTGGGAAAGGTGGAGAAGCATTGTGCCACCCGGACACAAACCAACTTACACAGAGTCATGTAGTTTGTGAGAGACATCTACAGCTACAGGCAAGCCTGGGAGCAATCTGGAAAGGCATTCTTGATCTTAATGGGACAGTGATAGCACACAGGAAGTTTGAAACAGGTGACAAGGCAATCCTACCAAGTTCCTCACTTTCCCTTCCCACATGGAACAGCTATTCTGCAGATTCAGTTTCCTCCACCCAGTCAAAGCCAACAACAATAGGTAAAAGCAGGATGAGCTTGAATAGCTCAGTAATAGCATTTTCTCTCTCTACATTTGACACGCTTTCACAGAACTGGCTTTCAGGAGCATTCCGTTTTTAAGAACTACTGTTTTTCACAATGGAAAAACTGAGTCACACTGCTCCAGCTTCACATTCATGACATAACCGCAAACAAGCAAAGCCCTGAAATTAAGCAGTTAAAATTAACTTGTAAAGAAACTCTTATGAGCTCTTCTGCAAGATCACCACCTATGAAAAGCCAATATATTCAAGTTAATGTTAAGGAGATCAACATGAAGGTATTTACTTCTCATACTCACTTCAGAAGCTCCAAAGTAATTGTCCCCCGGGGCTCTGCTTCTATACTCTTCCCCCAGAATTTTAGTTTGGGATAGATTGATCCATGAAAAATGAAATCCTTATTGAGGCCTTCAGAATAAAACGCACTAATAGGCGGGTGGTGACTGACTTGTTCGGATATAAACCTAAACCCTAAATCCTCCCTAGAAACAACAACAAAAACAGAGCATTAAACAGTAAGCAGGTTTTTTAATGCTACAAGAGAAAAGAGTTACCCAATGCTTTAAAAACGTGACGGGTTTTTAGATGAAGCTGAAGTCAGATTTTTCTAGTCCTATGACACATTTACAGTTAATGAAGTGTAAGAATCAGTACTCTGAACGCTTTCTCTTTATACCCCAAAGCCACCCACATTCAAACACCTGCACAACTTCCTACCCACAAATGCATCTGAAGATGTTTCACTGAAGTAACTCTTGAAAACACTGGAACATTTTGGGCAGCAGCAGCAGGTCTGCCTGAAAACTCTTTGCTCTGCTGCAGACACATCGCTCATTTATTTAAGCAAGCTGGAGGCCCTTCAGAGTTACTCTGACATGATCCATCCAACATCAGCAGCAAACCCTATTTAAAGTAATTAAGAGTGCCTGGTCAGGAAGCATCTTTGGTAGAAGAACAAGGATCAGTTTTTCTCTGAATGATTCAAAGAATACTCTGCCTAAACCCAGAAATGAAACTACCAACTTTAATAACAACTTCTCAAAGATTTTGAGGCAGCCTGGGGGGAAAAAGAGTTTTAGATCTACTCAGACACGTATTTTAGTAGATTCTTATTTATTTCACTGAATAAACAACCAAACGAGCATGAGAGTCTGCTACAAACACAAAACAGCCCCAGCTCCTTATTTAAAGTAGTTATTACCTGGTTAATTCATAGGTTTCTCCTAACAGGGGGTTAAATGGTTTGCCAGTTCTCTCCCACTGAGAAGCTACAGCAGAAACTGCAAAGGCAGCTACAGCCTAGAAGCAAATTAAGAACACACTGTTACGAGAACAGCACAATAAAAATCAAAGTTTAATATATTTGTTGCACATTATAACCTTACATTATCCTTCCAAAAAGGAAATGCTGTGTATTGTTTCAGGCCAAAACATTTGTAAGCCACAGGATAAGAGATACAGAAGTGGGGAAACACGAGAAGTTAACCAGAATCTCACTTCCAAAAGGAATATCTGCCGTACTTCTGTCACAGTTCACTCTGCCCCATGCTTCTCCAACCACCTCGAAGAGGACAGTCTGCTTTCTTAAATCTACTTTTCTCCTTTCGACTGTCCTGCACACTCAGCTCTTGGAGAACAGAGCTTTTCTACTGTCAGACAAGCAGTATTTCTAACACAGATGAGAGTTCTTGAACCATACTGTGGGTTCCATACCAAAGGGGTTTGTCTTCTCCCCTTTTAACGCAACACATACCAGCAAGTACAAAAGACACTTGCAAGCTCCTACTTGCTGAAAAGCAGGAACATGTGCTACACAGAGTACAATATATACATTCCAGCTTCACTTAAGTTAAAACAGAGCTATGAGCAATACCAGTCTAACCTAACGTACATAGGCCTGGCTTTACCACATTCAGTTCCTTGTTGTGAGACCAGCCAGGTACTATATGCTACTCACAACCACAACCAGTTTTGGAAAAACAGTGGCAAAGCTTGTCTCAGTCACAGCAGTTTTTTATTCAGTAACTTAAAAAATCATGGAGCTACTGAACAAGTCAATTAAGGGTGACTTAGAGCCAAGATTTCAGCTTCACAACACATAAAACCCCAAAGTCCCAGTTAAAACAGTCCTGAAAAGGGTTGAGGTCCTTGGGCATCATCAGTTGTGGCAATCTCCTGCATTAGACTTCTGGCTCAAACTCTGTGCACAGCATCAAGTGTCACAGGTACCTGATACAACCAATATGAAACAAGAAACTTGTCTAGAAAGAAACAAAACGAGCATGGGGCCTACAGGGATGCTGGGGAGGGACTCTTCATGAGGGACTGTCGTGACAGGACAAGGGGTAATGGGTTCAAACTTGAACAGGGGAAGTTCAGATTGGATATGAGGAAGAACTTCTTTACTGTACGGGTGGTGAGGCACTGGAATGGGTTGCCCAGGGAAGCTGTGAATGCTCCATCGCTGGTGGTGTTCAAGGCTGGGTTGGACAGAGCCTTGGGTGGCATGGTTTAGTGGGAAGTGTCCCTGTCCATGGCAGGGGGGTTGGAACTGGATGATCTTAAGGCCCTTTCCAACCCTGACTATTCTATGATTCTTATGATAGCCCCAAAGACGAAATATTTCCTCAAGTGAGAAAATGTCTTAAAAGGCTCTGGGAGAGAAAAATCTTCCTCTCAACCAAGCAGAAGGTGATAGCTGTTACTTACCTGCATTCTTTCCAGGGGGTCTGCATGACTACAAGCCTTATTTATGAGGTATATATGTTCCATATATTCTGTTATCCGTTGAAGGAAACTCAATGGCTCGTTGAAAACAATGGGCATTGTAATTTTAGATAGCTCCTATGTGACAAAAGGAGAAGTTAATTCCTTAGACACAACACTAAAGCTAACAACTGACAACAACAAGAACTGTGAAAGTAAGCTGTGGGTTAATGTATTTATAGCAGTCTTCAAAATGCCATTTGGCAAGTCTATAGCAGACCTCTAAGCGCTACAGCTGAAAGGGCCTAAAAGTGCTGCAGAACCCCACTATCATCTGAAAGAATAAGCAAAATGGATCCAGCAAACCTAGAAAACTCAAGGAAAATGCTACCTTCTATTCTGTGGTTCCGCACGAAACAGAAGAGGTTAGGATTGCCATAGATAGCAGCACTAATGGGCCAACTAGCTCATTACTGATACGTAAGTACCACGCATTCCTTTGAAATCCTCACATACCTATTTGCATAAAATCTAGCTATTTTACTGCAGGAACCACAAATTAATTTTTGAAAGGAACAGTTACATAAAGAACAGCACTTGAATTGCTCTAACAAATTTTAGTGGCTTTATTTAAGCAACCTGTTATTTGCATCGGAACGTTTTTCATTTTGCATGCGGATACAAGACAGACGTGAAGCTCGCAGAGATTTCCAACTCTCCGGGTTCTTTTACTATATCCGCGCAAGTTCTGTTCTTTAATTAACAGGTTGCGCTCATGACTGAGCACTGAAGGACCACTGAAGCGATTAAAACTTCACAGAAAGAATGCCACCAGATGAACTTCATGCGTTTTCCTCACAGCATCACAGGCAGTAAGGAGAAAAACATCACACCCAACTGACTTCAATTGATTTGGTCCAAGCAGAGTGTTCTAGTGGATAGGTGACTCATTCTACCAAAGGAATTTTGACAGTACAGATGTATTTCCTAGGTGACACAAGGTAAGCTAACAGAAGGGCTACAGACTTGTCTGTTGCATTCACAAAGGATTGTACTGGCAGACCTAGGCTAGAGATAAATGTAAGGATTAATGCTTCTAAAAAGCAGCTGTGGCAGCACAGCCCTCCAGTGTAGAACATCCCTTTCATTCCCAATAAGAATGAAGTACTGCAACTGAATTCCTACAGGATTAAAAGAAACCAGAAACCAGCAGTGATGATCAATAACAATGCAAGCATCAGGGTCCTTTAACAACACAGAGCAATGTAAACGTCTGTGTCCAGGAGTCCAAGAACAAATCTTGTGACCCCATTACATCACACCATTAATACTCCAAGCCTACAGTGGGTTCCACAAGAAACGCTAACAGATCCCAAACTTTTATATCCTTTCCATCAGATGAAAGCAATTTCTTTTGGCACAAACCGCTTACATTGTGGAGAGGGGAAAAAGGTCAAACACCAAACCAGACCTCCCACCACACCAAAATAAAGCCCTGAAATCACTTTGCTACGTAAAGAATAAAAGAGGCAGAAGAGAGCATTGTGTTAATCAAAGCACATTGGACTATATTTGTAATGGCTTTAGTCCTGTTCTTACAGGACAGCATTACAAATGTACCAACCCATGTGCTCCAACAGCTAAAGAAAGTAAGGAAACAGTACTGTTAGTAAATGGTAGAGAGCTAGTAAATTTAGAGTTGCAGTTTAAGATGATGTTCCCTACAGGATACAACGCAAAATGTACCACGTGTTGTTCTTCAGGTTTCAGCAATAAAATGAACACTGAAGTGCGGAGCCCCGACCTCAGCATGCCTCGTCCAAGCTTACTTACCAGTCCAATGCATTTCTTTAGTATGCTCCACACACTAAAATCATTCCTAGAGAACATTGGGGCAGGTAACGACGTCCTGTAAGTGGAAAAAACAACTGTCACTGTCAGCCCCTTATCCAACAAGTCATTTCCAGTTGTAGGTATTGAAGTTGTTTATGAAAGAAGCAAAGCATTAACCTACAGTTGCCTTAAGAAGCAGACAGTAGGATGTCTTTACAGATGCAGAGAATTCAGCTCTTCCAACGAGAACAGTACTGCCCCAAAAGACAGTGAGCCAGCACTTACTCAGTTCTCATTCACTATGTAGTAGCACGTGTTTACCTGTGTCTCTTGATTCCATTTTCTTGGATCTCTGTCTCTCCGTTATGCTTCCCAGTCCTATCGCTTTGGTGTGGATCTAGATCAAGCATTTCTGCAACTTTATGATTTGCTTCTGAAAAGTCTCCTGAAGAATTATCAGAATCAAAGCCTGCATAAAAACCATAAGGAATCTGTTGCATTCATTAGGAACCTTATTATGCCCCAGAGTGCCACTCACATTTTATAACTTCCACAGCGTAAGTACACTTACATCAGGTTATTTAATTTTAAAGAATATCACCATAAAACCACTTTATTAAGTGACCTTGTGTCCAAAGAGTATTTAGAGCCAAGTACTGCATTAGAATCGAGCATTCTCAACTCCTTTTTCACACTGCTGAAAGCAAAACCAATTTAGAAGCTCACAGGTTCTTCAGTGGGCCCTAATCAGAGTAACTGCATTGTCTCTTCTTCAGAGCTGCTCTGGGATCACAATAATTTTGTTGGGTTATGAAGCTTTTCTCAAAGAACTTAAAAACGTTTAAATTCACCTTCTTACGCTGCAAACAGGCAAGGAGCAAGTAAAAGAGAAAAGGGCAATTTCAAAACCCAGCAGCAAACATGCAGACTGCTAGAGCAAAAGAAAGGTAGGATACTTAATGCAACCTATTGAGCAACCTGGTCTAGCGGAAGGTGTCCCTGCCTATGGCAGGGGCTGGAACTAGGTGATGGTAGGTCCCTTCCAACCCAAACCATTCAATGATTCCAACTTCTTTTTGCCATCCATGCATGCAAATCATGTAATACTTCCCTAATGGTGACAGCAAGAACCTGTGGACACCAGATGTCATTCCCTGAGCTCTACGAGCAACTGAAAGCATGACTTAGGGGAGGTGGCTCCATTTCCTATCACCCAATTCCATCCACTTGGATAGCTAGCTACTGGAACACTGCTGAAGTAAATGCCAGCACCCCCCATAACAACATGCTTTGAACAGCTTTAATGAAAGAAAGTTAAACCAATGGGAACCTACAGAACACAAGCCTCTGTCATCAAGCATCCCTAAGCACTAGTTGGACGAAACTGACCGCAGAATCAATTGCTAACAATAAGGACCAGTGGCAGCACCAACACAGAGCACCCTAAAATGACACATTAATACAATGCTCCTTCACAACTGTTACAGCATCACAATGGAAAGCACTGCTCATCAATCACTGTAATAAAGGACTATCTTTGTGAAAATAATTCGAAGAGCATGAAGTCCTTTCTGAGTGCTGCAAGGGTCAATTCTTCATCAAGAACCTCACGAGGATTTCAGTTTCCAGCTTCCAGAGCCAGAGTCCAAAAGCAACATGAAAATGAGTTATTTGCTGGCATACAATTCTGTAAGGAACACTCATTTTTGTATTCCTTCCATTCAGGGATAAAGATCATGACAGCAACATTCAAAACTGTAATGGGTGATGTCATGTGTTAAACCATCTCCTACGTTTTGATGTCAGAAGCATGTAATTATATAGCAATAACCACACCTTAGCAGCCTTAGTACTTAATTGGAAAGTATGAGAGTCACATACACACATACATATATATATATATATATATTTTATTCACGCATAAACTGAAGTCTAGCTTCAGTCAATCCACAACAAAATATTTCTGATTTTAAAATGGCATTTCTAACCACATGTTAACTTAGGAGGTGGAAAAGGCAAGTACTGTTGGGCAAAATAGCTTTCAGTAGTTTGCCTGATGAAGCTGGAAAACCAGATAAGCTTTCTGGTACCCTTACCCTCACCCAGAAAGCTGGTAAGTGCACCCAACGTGAGCAACAGCATCGCATTTAATGGGCACTTCAATAAGATAAACACACCTAAACGTAAATGTAAAGCTTCATAACAGGAATAGTCAAATGGTTCATAAGGGAATAGATATGAAAAATGTTACTGGAATTACACGGTACCTGAAACCTTGCAAATCCTATCAAATGTTCACTGGGTTTTATCCCCACAAGTCTTTCTGTTTCTCCACGATTCAGAATTGGTTTGCCCTGTTCCTATTCAGCACAATGGGGAATTTAGATTCAGACACATGTATTATTTATGGACAACAACCAGTAAATCAATAAATAAATGTCAGTTCAAACAAGCGCCTCGCACACAAACAACAACAATTAAATCCCTCCTCCAGAAAATTAAGCTATAGCAGAAGTATAAAGTCTGCTTTATTGGTGCACCTCCACCTGGTTACCTTAAAAACCCCCCAAAACCCACAACCAACCAACCAACCCACCCAAAACCATCACAAGAGTACAAAGACAGATAATCACTGGATTTCCAACTACACTTTCAACCTTCAGTATCAGCTGCCTTGTCTACTACGAGCCCATTGAGAAAGTTTCCAAAGCTGTTTCTCAATGAAGTTCCAAGTATTATAGTTCTGTATAGTTCTAAGTATTCCAGTGAAGAACTATCCAGAGAATGCACTTCACAAAGTACTGAGCTGGAATAAAACCAGTTGACTGAAATGATTTGTTGTAGCTCTTCTAAGTCACAAAAAGAACCTTTCTCCAACTGCCATTAAAGCCTTGAACTTGCAAAATCGAGTAGGTGAGTTTTACTTACAGGACAATGGCAGAAAGCCACTGGGAATGAGGATAAAAATGGGGATCTGAAAGGGGGATAGGGGACCCCACACAGAAATAACATGTCAAAAATTAGCTTCATCAAAAGACCTAACTACATCTGTTAAGGGCTACTTTTAAGAAGTCTTAAGTTTTCATAGTCAAACACTTAAGTTGGGTGCCCACATTAATCTACTTCAAGAGCTTAAAGAAAAGTGACTTGCCAGTAACTCTAGTTCTCTTGGCCTTCTTCTTCTTCCACATCCTGCAAGTGAAACAAGCCCCCGCAGACTATGCTCTGCACCAGCTTAGGAGGGAGATGAGCAGCACCCGGTCCTATGAGTCATGTACAGAGACACAAGACCTCCCCTTTCATACAGTCAGCAACTTCCTTAAAGGCTAATTAAGCTCTGTCACTCAGCCAGGAATCAAAGCAGCCCAGCACTGAGAACAGCCCTGAGAACCTCCAGACTGAAAAAGGACATAAGCAGTAGGGATAAATCCACTGAAGTGTAGGTAGACAGTGAAGCAAGAGGCAAATTTTTTCTTTGCCAGAAATTACCACCCTTCATTTCCCAAACAAGTCCATATTCACAACACACAGATGTGGCATCCCAGCCTTTCACAGAACCACAACACTTAAAGGTTATGGCAGGATCCACTGATCCCATTTGATTCAGACATTATGAAAACAGAAACCTGGCAGCAGACACCTCACTTCCTCCTCCCCAAGTGAAAGCAAGTTTAAAGTGAACAACAGTCAAGCAACAGGGAACAGAAGGACAACATCCTCACCAATACACCCGGCTGCATGAACATGGCACACAACATGACTTCCATGGAACTGCAGGTCAACGCTCTCAAAAGCAAAACTGAACTATTCATGTTGTCAAGACAAATTACCCTGGTAACTGGTCAAGCACCTTCCTGTTGGTGGCAGTCCTTCCACAAAGCACTTTGGCAAGTAGACATCTGACAGAACTAATGAAAGATACAGGTCTGAGAGAGCAGAACCTGATGGCAGCCTTTAAGAAGTCTGCGATGAGATTAATAAACCCGAGGTGACACAGGCTGGAGGCAGTGATCAAAGATGTGCGCTCCCCATCTCACATGCAATTTCAAGGAATCTGAAATCCGAAGGATCAACCACTGCATCTGATCCAGTCTCAGGGAAAACTACCTCCTGCATCTGAGAAAACACAGAATCAACCTAGACCACAGGTAACATTCCCAAGGGATTCCCAAGGGGAGTACTCATTCATAAAGTAAGGATGTCAAGTGTGTAACTAATCAGCAATGTTAATAACCTCTGAATGCAAAGAAACTTCTCCCCATGGAAGCTCTTTACCAGTTACTAACTCGATTCACCACCCATGTGAATGTGCAGGATGGACTGCGTTAGAAGCGTAGTCATCACCTAGTCAGGGTCAAACCATGTGCCAGGAGGATGATGGAATTCCATCACATGAGCATGTCTTTTGGATGTGACGGGGACAGTGTCAGAAGCAGGAAAACTTCCAGGCAAAGAGATAAAATCCACCACAACAAACCCCAGGGGACTCCTTAGGATAGATTCATCTTCTAGAAGTGCATGCCATCAGCTAATAACTACAGAAAAACTGGGGCTTCCTCAAAGAAGGAGGACCCATTAGAACCTAAAAATGTCTACAAAGCACTGTCTGAAAGATACACAGCCCCTGGTGCTTTACAGGAGCAAAGAGTTGCTACAGGCATTGGCACTTCAGGAACATGAATGCAGAAAGACCTACTTACAGTTGTTCTCAGTGGTCACATCACATTTATATGACTTGGACAAGACACAGCTACAAAGAACTGGGCCTCGACTTTATTGGGTTTGTGCAAGTAATCCTTCCAACTGTCATCAGCTTCTAAAGCATCCAGCTGGAGAAACAGATTGAGCACCTGCCTTTAAAGCCAGTCCCGAGGGAGACAGAATCTGAAACAAACTATTCCAAACTTAGCGTTCCTCTTAAACCTGTGGGACACACTCCAGGGCAACATACATAAAGGAAAAAAGTTCAAGCTCATTAAGCTCCTGGAGTGGCTGCTGCAGACCAAACCCCCTCCCTCAGAAGAGGGCTGTGCTCAGAGCCTATAGAGACACCAGGTCTTCTTGTGCTTAGAAGCTTCCTCCTGCCATCACACTCCTCCCTGTGGAGGAATGAGATTAGGACAGGACAAGGAGTGCTCACAGAACCAATGTACAACATCCACTTTTGAGCAGAGCCAGCCACGACTGCCAGGTACAAGAACATCTCACACACAATAGCTCAGAAGTCATTACCACCTGGAGCAGTTGCAGGGAGAATCAACCTGAGGAGAGGGAAAAAGAGGAAAGATGACAACACCAGAGTGTTCAAATGCAGATGATTCAAACACCGAGTGCTGTGTATTTCTGCAGCAAGAAACAAAGGAATGCATCAACATCGAAGCTGTACACATGGACCTCAGAGCCATGCTTCTGTTCACCTTTTTCAGTGGGAAAAAGGCCTAATACATTTACGGCTGTGGTCCTGAGCTCCCAGAACTGAAACATTATTAAGACGTACAGGAACAATACACTGTGTTCAAGATTTGTACAGTATAACGGTTTGATTTCACAGCTGGATTAGGAGCAGCAGCCCCCCTCACTCCCAGCATGAATGCAACGCAAACATCCTTCTCTCCACTGTGACATACTTGTGACAAGCCCTATGCAGCCCACTGTCAGTCACGCTGCTTCACCCAGCCCCCTTTCTTTACTTCTCATCATATGAATCTCCAACTGACCATGTCTAAGTCTACCTTACCCGCTTGTATCTTCCATGCTACTTCCATTCCTTCAGCTTTCATGCTTCCCATTATACTCTTTATATTCCCATGACTCTACATCAAGCAGTCTACACTCACCACTGCCAGCGCTTCTCATTCCACCTATATTACAGGACTTCTGAGGAAACATTTAAGTGGAAAACTTTAAACTTGGTTGAGATCTTTGACAGGATTTCTTTTTGATTATTAAAATACTTTGAGCATTTTATTTCATCATCAGAACCATATTATAAATAACCATTCATCCTTATTAGTTCAAAGAAAGTTCCATTTGATGCACTGCTCAAGTGTGAAGTGACTCATGTTTGCTTTCCTAGAAACAGCAGTGGATTGCAAAGGCTTTTGGCTCCCTTTTACATACTTGAACAGTAATTTCTTCCTGACCAGAAAAACATTTTTTTATTTCAATTCTTCAGGATAAGTTTTCCATGAAAAGAAAGAAACGAATAAAAGAATGACAAAAATAATCCATGGAACACATTTCACCCTTCAAAAGGTCTTAAAATTATTACTTTTCAAGCTGCTATTAAATTACCTGCATTCTACAGAAAATGAAAGCTAGACTTGGCCTCCGAAGGACTGTTATAAATTGATAGCCAGGCATTAAGCTTTAATCAAAAACCCCCACCTTGTTTCCAAGTCTGAACCTGAATTATAATCCTTCCTTTCTTCTATTCAGAAAACAGCATTACAAGTTCTACCAGCAGCAGTTTACTTCTTATTTATTCATTAACAGCAATACACAACCAGCTCCTCAGCACATGCACAATGCAGTTTGTAGCTGGCACTGCGCCTGTCACTCACCCGTAACGGCATCATAAAACTCTTCTTCACTATTCATCCTTCAGTGTGAAATCGCTGTGCAGCCACTCCAGTTTCCTCTAATGCATCGTTGGACTTGATTTAGAGATGAAGTATCTGTGTGCTGTCCAAGTCTTCTTTTGCAAATACCCAGCTGCTTTAGAAGATCTATTTGACAAGACAGGAAAGCAGAATTAGCAACTTCCACACTTCTGATGTGCACAAACACACACGCTTGACAAATACTAATTTTCCTGTTTCTTCCCATGGTAAAAGATGGATTTTGGCATTCATAAGTAAACTGCCTTCTTTGTTATCAAAGTCATTCTGAAGACAAATACTACCTATCACAAGAAGAGCTGATGTATTATACCACACTCCTCTCTCTGAATACGTCGTATACATTACTGTAAACTATCTTATTTACTGTAAGGTAATTTCAGGCAAGTACAGCCAGAAGGAGCAGAAGGAAGAAAAAGGCAGCTGGCAGAACAAAGCTTCTCTTCAGCAAGAGGATGAGCCCTTCTGCATCCTTAACCAAGAAAGCTGCGAACAAAGAAGAGAACCTGACATCTCAGAATCTCAGTGTTGCATAGAACCGCTGGGCCTCACTGCACATAATGCAATCAGTATCCAGTGACCATCAGAGAAGTTTTGTCAGGCTACTGCTGTGAACGCCTAAGAGACAACTGGAGATGTTCCTCTTTAGAGGGAAAGTGTAAAGCAACAACAGATTTCCTCGGTGAAACCAAGCAAACTGCAAGTAACTTACAGATTGATAAAGCATTCCAGCTTTATGGATAGACTACAGGAGATTGTTTCCAGATGGCTGGCAATGGTGTAACATAAACATTTTTACTTCACCCAATTTTAGTCCAAGGAGAATAATGAGGAAATTTAGTTTCCACTCTTTCAAACGTTCACCAGGTACCAATGACGAGCCAAGTACATGATGACAAATGACAGCATGGCAATGCTATCAATATCTCCTCCCAAACAACCTCAATCTGTCAGCCTCAATTTTTTGTGATCCTTGAAGTTCCCATTGCTTTTGTGACAGTAGTTTTTCCAGAGTAATTATAACTTGCACAATTCCATTCCAATCAAGAGAAACAAAGCCAGAAGCACACTCTACTCCTAGTAGAAGAGCTTGTCGTGTATGAAGCCAATTCCTTCCTCCTCTCTGTAAGAAATCGAACAGCACAATTCCTCCTGTGTTTCAAGTCTTTTTACCTCGCTGCCCAGAACAAAAGCTTTATGAATGCCTCACACATATACATCCCTTCCAATTCGCCATTCAGGAGGAGGAGCTAAAATAGCCTATTTTGGAACGCAGATCTCTAAGTCAATGAATGTAGCATTCACCTCCATCTGTCAAGGCAGGGCACTTCAGTTTGCTGCTTTTCCCTTAGGAACTCCCTACTTCCTGGCCACTATAGGATTTCATATCAATCTCTGCGCCATAGTGAGTATCCGAGCTTCCACACACGCTCCAGCAAGTCCTCACCTCCACAAGGACAAATCTTTATGCATCTGCTTTTCTTGACTGTTGCTGCAGCACTGTTGCAATTGCTCTCAGCTGGATGACAGTTTCCTTCCTTTTTTCTGTGCTGTTCTCCAGGCAGAGACCTTTAAACCTTCAACTTTCTTGCTCGTCAGCCACAAGTCTGACTTACTTTTGCCAAAGTGCTGCTCTCTTCTAGGCAAGGATGCAACAGCTCAAAACATCAACAAGACAGATGTGAAAGGGAGAAATCCTCTTAATTACCAGTTGGTTCCAGAGCAGCAGCTGGCTCACATTTCTGGGTGAACTGAACAGCAGAACTGATAACATCATTCTAAATCTGGTACAACTTGTACAGGAAGCACAAGGCAGTGCACTTATCCCTGTGTTATCTTGCCCAGCAGAAGCCAGTCCTTGACTCTGTAACAAAAATGCTTGCTCATACCAAAGGTGCTGTCAACCCTAGAGTTTCTCCAAACTTCCCAGCCCCACCGGCAATATTATCTGCAAGTCTCTCTTCCAAGGTCTCCAACTATGTCATATCCCTGCAGAAAATCTGTCCTTGAGGATGCAACTATAGCGGGGGAGGAAAGAGGGAATCCAAAGAAAACTATTGCAACAGAAAACAGGAACATCTCAGGACAACTGCTGACCCCAGAAGCAATTATCACCGCACTGGAATGAATCCACTCCTTTGCCAAAAATGAAGTTACATTAGAAGGTTTCTTTAACCCTCCAAGGTACTGTACTTGAAGATGCAAGACGCTTCAGGTTTCAGCTGGCTGCAAATACTGCATCCTTCTAGCAGGAGAGCAGCCAGTAATTCCAGAAGGAAACTTGATTTCACACAAGACACAGCCCTCATGACCAGTGCTACAATTCCCTCGCTTTCACCATGTTCTCTGGCCTCTTCCCTATTTACTGAAGCTCTTGCAGCAGGACTAGCCTACTGCTGCACACAGCTCATGCAATGGGACTCTGGTCTGAAACAGCCTTGGGTATATCAGCAACACATAAAAAGGCGCTAGTTCAAAACCCAATTCTGCTCAGGTTCAGTTCAAATGCAAAGAGCACAAGTCCTCAAGCTCCCTACGCAAACACAGCCACCTCACGTATCAGCTTGCAAGCTCCAGAGATGTTTTGTACCAGCAGCTCTGGCATGCTGTAGCTTTGTATAGAAGGCACTAAGACATAAAAAGTATGGTTTAAAAGATTGCCAGTTATTATTAAGAGCCTCGGAGTAAACCAGGTCACAAAGATGAACACCAGCTTCTCTGCTCCCCTCTCCTGCACGCTATTAGCTGCATTACAAAAGGCCTTGTGAAGCGGAACTACATCACATAGAATGCAGTTGCACTACAAAGGCAATGAAGCTTTCCTATGAAAACACTTACCAAGTACAAATGGAGGAGCTAGAATCAAAGACTTGAGTTAACTGAATGCCAGAGCTATGCTGTGCTCTCCTGATATGCACCTCGCACCACAATTGAAGCTCATTCTATTTGAAAGTGCAGTCATATCCCTGTAAGTTATACACAAGCTTTGTAACTATTACCTAAATTACAAAATAATCATGGAAGTCACTTTAAATAGCAATCACAAATTGTCCTAAGATGCTAGAAGCACTTGTAAAAGGATAAAGTAGTATAGCTTGCACCAGTTACACTAGGAATAACTTAACACTCATATCACTTCTCTTACATTCAGTTCTTCTATTTAGCAGAAGTTAATGTGACTTTGCATGCAGAAGACACAGTAACAGCATTTAGTTTTCATGAGCCAAGAGCACAGATTAAGTCCCTTCCTCTTCCTAAAAGCAACAGCAAAAAGTTACTTTCCATTAGGCTGAAATGCCAGAAGACAAAAACATCCTGTTTGCTTCATATTCAGCAGTTGTAATCTGCACTTCCTCCCCATGTCCATGATGTACCCAGAAGAATTCACTTACACGCTGGCAGCTGCAGTTAACAGCTCTTACCAAAACTGCCTTTCAAGGAAGGGTGCGATACTCCTGTGCCAGACAGACCGTCAGGAGCTTCAGACCAGCTGCCATCAGCTGCATTGCCACTGATGGCAAAGAGAGACTCTATAGAAACCGTTCTATAAACAACAGGGCAAAGCTGCAAGTGGAGGCCTCTTAAGAGAACTGGACATGCATAGTTTAATGATGACAACACAGTACAGGCTACAAGCAGCCCAGATTTTGTGGTTTACAAGATAAGCAACAAAGCTCATCTCTTTCCTCGCATTTGAAAGCTATGCATTGGTATACACTAATTGGATTTGGTATGGGGTTTGTGTGCATGAATTCAAACTGCCACATTTGGGTTTATTTTTGTAATAGCTTGATCTCCTACAGGAAAGATGCAAGGTTTGAAGCTCAAGCTGAAAGGCAACAGATAAAAACATCAAATACATCTAATATCCATCACAACAGTCCAACTTCAACATTGCACTGCAGGCTCTATTCTTATATCTTGCCCTGAGAAACTCCCTGTATTTGGTTGCCCAGAATATTCACAATATGATTTTACTCTTGTAAATGAATTTTAAAGTGAGTGGCAAAGCAATTAACACAAAAGAACAAGGCTGAACAGAGCTTATTGAAGCGAGTCTTGAACAGCTTATTTGGGCAGAACCCAGTTCTTCTAGTCATTTTGCTTATTTGCATTCCAATGCCTCCAACATACAAAACTAGATCAGCAAGAGAATTTGAAGTGAAAAACCTGTGAAAGCTTCTGGTATCTTCTAACTAAAGGACTACCACTTTAGTTCCTCTGAAATAAGCTTTGTACCTTCATGATGTAAAACCATCCACAAATGGGTTAAATAAGACATTATGCTTTCCACTAGCCCAATTTAGGAATGCAGATAACAATGCTGCAACAGAAATGCAGTGTTTGTACCAAACAAGAACCCCCAGAACCTGAACAGGTAAGGGATGGAAATACAACTAACTACCAGTGACACGGGCACAAAGTCTGTCTTGTACTTTGGTTATTAAAAGGTCTCCTCAGCGCTATACAACTAATCAAAAGCAGGTTACTCATTAAAAGTCCTTGAAATTCCCATAATTTACCAGAAAAGGTTCATACATTCCCGTATGACTGATGACCATGGACAGTACTCTTCCTAAAGGACATGAGGATGTTTTGCAAAGGACAAAACAAAGCACGCAGCTGTAATGAATACTGCAGGAACACAATGAAAACCTGCACTGCATCCATAGCACACCTTGAAATAGGTTCCACAGGGAGGAGGAATTACTAACACTGACATACAGCTTTTCAGAGGTACATTTGTTACAGATAAGAGAGAACAAATAGAAAGGGCTGTCCCTAAACACACACAGCACACCAATGGTCACAAAACATACCAAGGCATATCCCAAGCTGCTCACCCTCAGGAGATAACATGCTTCTGTCAGTGATCCTCACAGCCTCAACGCAGAGAGTGTAACTATTCCTACCACCTACACCATGGTCCCATGACGAAGGAAGAACAAAGTCATACTGTAGCTGTCAGTCACCTGGTTATGAATATGTCAAACAAAGTGTTCTGTCAAGCACTGCGTTGAACACAAAGGGGACAGTACCAGGTGATGTGTCACCTCTTCTGGTACTGGGCTTTGCTTTCCAAAGCTTAACTCTGCGCAGGTTGGAGGGTCAGGTATGAGCTCACAGTCCCCTGCAGCAGAAAGTCCTGGAACTCTTTTCCAGAGACCCAGTGACGGTAAGATCAGTCCCAGGCTTTGCACATTCCACCTATTTTAAACCATTTCCACCCACCTGAATATATTTTTAAACCCAGGACAACAAAAGTGCAAGACTCTGCAAATCACTTTAAAAGGTATCAACGCACTGTGTGATCTGCATGCGAGCGCTTGTATGTACCTGCTCTCTCACCACCAGATGAGGCTGCAAAGATGACTTAGAATGGCTGTCCATAACACGACTGCATTTCCCTACAGCTTTATCAAGTACTAAAAGTTGACACTTCCTATGCTAACCTATAGGTTAGTACTCCCTCACATCCGCCATCATGCATGCTTGCTCCTTCTCAAACCCAATCTTCAACATCAAAAACCAGCAGCTTATTCCTGTGTCTCCAAGACCCTGGATCCTCAGAACTTACACACCCATTAAAGAACCCCAAAACCTGTTCAAAATCACCTGTATGAGTTTAAACATGCAATTACCATGACTTGGTTAATTCAACATAACTAGTTACTCCATACTGACTTGTTCTTCTATGTCAATCCTCAACGAAGACCCAACTGGTTAACCGAAAGTTGCTCCTCAAAGAACCATTTCCATAGAGAGGTAAGCCTTTATAGCTGGAGCAGCTTATTTGACTGGAATGCTGTTCAGCAAGCTCCATTTTGATGGCTGGCTGGCTGACTATAGCTGCAGTGTCTTATTCCTCCTGCAGCTGAAATTTCACATCGTGCAGCAATTCTGGAAAGGCACTGTTTGTTGACACCATCCTGCTCCTTTATAAATCCTGGATTTTCTGCTCTGAAAGCATGTTCTAGCTCCAGGAGACATCTATAAACGACTAGGTCGTGTTCATTATACAGACACTCTACTTCAGAGATCAAGGAGAATTTAAGTAAACCCAAGATCAGAAACAGTGAGCAGTCACGAAAACAAGCACAGATATTCACCGGCATGAGCAGCAAAGGTGTTGGAAGGTCAATGCACTGAAACTACAGTGCCACCAAAGAACTGATGAAGCAGCACATTCCTCAGCTTTTTAATAGGCCTAACAAGGTTTTGTTGGATGGGCACTTTCACAGCAGATTTGAAACCAAATTCAGTTTGTTCACTTGAAAGGAGAATACCTGCAAGCAAGAAAAGGAAATAAAACAGAAATAGCATTGACAGGACTGAAAATTAGCTCCACACCAAGGAAAAATCACGTCATGCTCTGTTTAATCCATCTAAAAAGTGTTAATAAAAAGCAACATTTTCATTGGCTTCATATCCTGGGCTCAGGATGCAGCTTCTGGGTAGAAAAAGACTCTAAAAGAGCCAGCAGAGGATCAAATATACCCACCCTTCCCATTAACATCACAAATAATACAGGAAAATAAAACAACCCAACAGTCTACAGCGTGACTGGTGGAATAAGAGCCAAGCCCATCTTCTCTTGGGTTGCCAGCTGAAATAAAACATAGCTGTAGTACTTGAAGGGATAGAAATAAATAGCTTGAACTACAAGATAAATATTCATGTGGTTTTTGCTCCATACACATCTCCTGAAAGCATCAAACTGCAGCGTTTCATCTCTGAATGAAAGCTGTAGCAAGGATGAATCTTAATAGACCCATGAAATTAGGTTACGCTGGAGCTAAAACATCTATAAAAATTAGCCAAGAAGTCAATTTAATTGGCAGTTCAGATACCTGCTGTAATTATTATGCACTTAAAATCTCTTCAGCCAGAGAACAGCTACACAAATGGCAGAATCCAGAAGAGGATTTTATTTACCAAGTTAGATCTGTTTCTTACCCCAGCGTTTAAATGTAACAGCATCTCCTACCAAGATGCAAATGCTTTTGCATCTCTTGTTTCTCTTTATTCTGTTTGGCTTCTTTCCCTTCCTTTAAGTGTCATTGCCTCTTCCCCTACATTTCCTTGCTTTTGGCCTTTGAATTCTCTCCCACATCCCACGAAGTGGGGGGAGCTGTGTGGGTCAACCCACTCCGGAAGCAAAGCAGCAAAGCATCCTAAACTGATAGTTTTGCTGACCTTTTCAAAGCACTCAAAGCAATGGTGGCAGCAAACTGAGCATCTGAAAACTTAGCTCTGAACAAACAGATTTCTGGTAGGAAGAATCACGTTCTGTTCTCTCAGGAATACAGATTTTTGGTGATGCTTCACAAGAACTAAAGCCAACTGAAATGCTCAGAGTCTGCTCTGCAACTGAGTTCGGGCTACAGAATGTGTTTCTGCACCAGAACCACAATACTTGTCCCACACACTAAGTGTTGCCCCCAGCAAAAGCTACAGTGCTGCTATCAGAAGTACTGTATATTGAAGATAAAAGCTGCAAAGATGAAACTGAAGAGAAGATACCCTCATAGTTTAGTGCTCAGTTACCTACAGAACCAATGGCTAACTCCGGTCTCACTGCAGCCAAAAATTCCACAGCCAAGGATGCTGGCTCACAGAACGAATACCCAACCTAGCAAACAGACCAAGGAAACTTGATTCCAGCAGATTAATATCTTCTGCTGCAAAACAATTCACTGAAATTCCCACAGAATTCTGTAAACGTGCTCCTCTTTTACCATTCCATGAATATTTGAGACATTTTTCCACCTGAGAGCATCTGCTATAGCATTCTTTAGACTTTGTAGCCTCCCCCTGGGAAGCATTTCATTGCCCATAACTGTAAAAGATCACTAACTTCTGGTTTACATGTCTTCTCCACATGATGCATAACGTGAGGCTTGATCCTGACTGATAAACCAGCTCATTTCTAACCACACTGTTACAAAAATCAGTAATTCAATACTGCATTGTAAAACTTGTGATTCTTAGCTGCTACCTGAGGATTTGTTTGATCTTATTTGTAAGTGACACGGTGGGAAGTAATCAATAACTCCAAGCACAGTGGCTTTGGACTCAAGTGTCAGTACATGTCTCACTAATCATTTATGCACACTTCTCTTCGAACCAAAACTTACTTTGAAGGTGAAATTAAGTATGCTTGAATCTTTCCCATCATCAGGTAACCACCTTACAAATTGATCATTGGAGAAAATCACAGCATGTAACCTCAGTGGAGAAAACCCCCAGAATGGTAAAAACAGGTACGGTTTTACGTTTATAGATCTTCTTACTCAGAGGCACTGTTAAAGCTCTGTCTCTGCGGCCTCATTCTCTCCAGGCACGTGTTAATGTTACATTTATTCTTTACAAGGAATCTTACAAATCATTTTCATGGAGACTCTTAAACTATTATGGCAGCAGTCCTACTGCAAATGAAGCAGGAGGACAACACTTGACTAACCCAGTGTAAAGCCCGAAGGCGAAAGAAACCGTATTTTTATGCCTACCAACAATTCCTCACACACTGAAGCTCTGCAGCACATGCACACAGCTAGAACACTATTTGTAAGAGAGTCTGAAGATGATACCACAAGTTAACAAAAGCTTTAGAAAGAGTTTCTACTACAGTTGAATTTCCTTTAAAGCTACTGTTATACCAGATACGCAATGGATTCCAGTATAAAAGCGTTACTATGTTTGCTGTTGTCAAGATATATACATATATATTTCGATAAACTTTGACTTCTGAAAACAGGACAAATATATCTAAATAGCTTTTTAATAAGGAAGCCACCTAGCTATCTCCCCGAGTAACATTAACTCGGATAATAAAACAGCTGCACATCACTTAGAACTGTTTAAGACAAAATAAGGCCATGCAAATAAATTATCTGCATCTCTAAAGATATGTAGCTTTTTCTTTCACTATTAAACAACTGTTCAACACAACTGATGTGCAAAAGCTAGACAGAACACACAAGGGGGAGAGGCTTTGCTCTTCTGACAAGGCTCTCATTTCATCCCCTCAACAAACACGCTGCTAATGGCCCGTTACAAACAGGCTGATGAGCCAACCTCTCTGCAGCCTCAACACGTACAGGCTTCCTAACAGAATTATTGGAAGGATTCTCATTCTCGCTCAGTCCATGGACACATCAGGACTTCACCTCAGTGCCTGGAGCTGCTCAGGTCTAAAGTGAGTGACATGAACCACAGACACCTCTGAATTCAAACACTCTCCATATCATTGTTACTTTTAAACTATCACCAGAATCAAACCCCAGTGAGACCTATTAACAAATTCTTTTGGAAGCCCTAAAGCAAAATTACGCGGAAGAGTAAAAATAATTCTAGTAAAAATATAATGAAGTTATCCATTCATGAAAACACGTTTCTTGGCAAGTACCACAAGCACGCAGCCTTCCTTGCAATACCCCAGAGGCTCATGGCGTCCCAGCAGCCACAACCTTACCTCTTCTCAAAGTGAAGCGCACAGCAAAGGAATTGAACTCAAAGAGAAATGCCACAGACCAAGATTTCCATTTAGTTTCATGTCAACCACAGAGGTTACACATCCAACAGAGCAATATACAGTTTAAGTTTGGGATTATGAAACCAAGAGGGATAACGTTAAAAGGTCCAGATGTGTTTCTGCAGCTGCAGGGATGATTCACCTTTTGTGCATGCTCCCACTACATTCATAAACCATCATGGGAAGACAACACTGTCCAGCCTCCTGCATTTCCTGCATGAAGAGCTGCTGCAACTCACCAGGAGCCTGTCTCATTAAATTATGTGCATAATTAAATATACTGAAGTAATCTAGAGGATCCGACCAGACCAGCAAAGGAATTTCCAATTGTAACTGTATTGAAAAGAAAATAAACCAAGTTTAAGTAAGCTTTGTCTATTCTTGTAACTTATCAACCTTGAAAATTCAGACATTATCTTTGTGCAGTGAATCAAGTCGTTGAAGAGGACAACTGAAAATAATGGTATGTCACATATGACACGTTCCAATCGCTCACTGCTCCCATGCAACTTGCTGTTACAAGCATTTAAGAATATAAAGTAAATGACTATCACCATACGGTCCTCTCCATCATAAATACTAAGAATTCAAGGACTGAGATAATATATTCTTTAATTCCAAATTCTACTGTGTCCATATATCTACAGAATCCATATAATACATAACATATACTTTTTGCAACAGGAAACATCACAGACGCATATGTTGCAGATACAAGGTGACCAACTTGCTCATTGCTCTCACTTTCCAACTGCAGCGAAGATGTCCTTGTGATGAGCTACACAAACTCTGCAAAACCTTTCAAGATGTTGAGTACTCCATATTTAACACATTCTTTGTACGCCTGATTTTGCGCATTTCTCCCAAATAATGTAAGAAAACCGAGCGTTTAGCTATTTCACAGCACACAGACTGAACACTGAGCACTTTAAAATGTCCTATTAGTGCAAATACAGACATTTCTTACGTCTTCGTGACTCAGGTGACAAAATCAATGCCAGCTTGTGAACAGAAGCTCTAGTTACCAAGCAGCATGATGTAACATTGCATTGTTCAAGGACAAGTTACTTCAAATACAAAACCTAATGAATTATCTGCTTCAAACCTCAGTGTACCTGCATATGAAGCTCGCTTTCAAACAACAACAGCAATAAATCACCTGACTGGCAATACAAACAGTGACTTCAAAACACAGCCTTATCAAAGCACAAAAGCCTGACTGGCTTGTGTTGCAGCCAGCACTAACAGAAAGCTAAGCCCTCCACCTTTGTTCTAGGTCAGCATGTGTGAAGTTCACACGGCAGAATTCACAAGAAGAAAGACTGAAAGAAATACCAGTTTCAATCATAAAACCTTTCAGCTTAAGCAAGCACACACTGTAGAAAGCATTAAAATTGATTTCAAGAAACCATCTAACAGTGGAAGTCATCCTCCCTGCTCAGCTACCAAACCAGGTACATCTGCATAGGTGTTAGCCACCAAAGATCTCCATGCACCACGCTGCTCTTCAGTACTGCAGCAACTGAAGCCTCTAACCTGTCTAGTCTTCAGCCACTCACAGGCACAGAGTTTGCTGTCTAATCATCGTTTTTATACCTTGAAATTGTGCCTTCTGTTCATAAGATCACATTAGCAGGGCTGAGTAGTTCAGGAAGAAAACGGGACGCTCATTCCTGGGCAGCAGATGTCTCAGTGTTTCCTTTGGAGCTCTCCCCAAAGTGACAAGTTCACTACAAGGTGCTCTTGGTTCAGGAAAGCACCATTACGGATCACTCCTGATTTTACCCTCGGTTGCCCTCAACTTTCTCCCACGTGGTCAAACATTTGCATGAGCTGACAACTATTTTAAGGAAAGTTCTGTTTACAGTAATGAAACCCCAGAGGGTTACTCAGGGGGAAGTCACTGCTCGGAATTTCTTGCTTCCATGCTAGTTTAGCCAGTTCTACTTCATCCCACGGGTGCAGCGCTGTATGTTTGGAAGTGACCCAAGTCACTGCTTCCAGAACTTGCCCTGAGGTTTCACAAGTCCCAGAGCACACTGGTATAAAGCCTGTTAATACGATATATATGTGCTTGCCCCCAGATGTCAACTGGAGTTACAGAACTTCGGCAGATGAGGTTGGAACCAAACAGATTTCTCTTGCATGCATAAGCTTTAAGAAAGAGCAGCACAGTAATGCTCATCTCCACCTCAGGCCCGTGTCTCCTTTCGACTCTTTGAAATCCTAAATGAAGGCTATGTATTTGAATTGAGAAAATCCAAAGTAAACGAAAGCAGGATCTGCTCGCACACACCATACTCTGGCAGATGCTTCTGAGGGGAAACGCAAGGCCATGGCGGCCAAAAACCAGGTGATTTTGAACCCACACGTTAAACTCTGCCCTGCAAGTGCGGCAGAGTACCAAACCGCTTCCAAAAGGTGCCCTGAATCCAAACACACAGCACAAACATGATTAATGCCCAAATTAAATAAACGGCAACATAATGTATACCTTTGTTACCATGCAGAAGTTCTGGTGGCATGTTATTTAAAAAAAAAGCCTTTTTCCTGCTATTTTTCCCATCTTGCTTGTCTCCCTTTCAGGAGCTCTGTAAGAGAAACATTGAGTAGGTAACTGAAGAGCAAAAATAAGCCAAACTCTAATAAACCCTGGCTGCTTGCTGCGCTTCAGCTGTGGCCTTAAAGGCCCCTTGAGGCTCCTGCACGGTGCTGAAGCTGAGCTCAACGCATTTATCTGGGGAACTGGGTGTTGCAGGCTCCTCTGCTAAACCACTCAGCCCCAAAAGGCATCAGGAAGACACAGGAAATGAGAACTATCCCTCCGCTGGTGCTGCCGGAGCCCCGCTGCCCTGCATCCCGCACTGTCCTTCAGCCCCGCTGCCGCCCCTGCCCGGCCCCAAGGCTGACAGAGTGGTTCTACCACCCAGCCTGGGGCCCCGCAGCCGCTGAAGCACCGGAGGGAAGATCCTCTCGATCCAACATGCTACCGACTCAGCCGCAAGGGCCTACGACCCGGCCCGGAGGGAGAGCGAGCGGGCCAAGGATCCCGCTTCTACCGAGGAAGGGCTCAGAGCGCTGGGGCAGCCGCATTACCCCGGCCCGGTCACCGACAGTGTCTCGCTTCGCTTCACCCCGGCCGCACCGAGCGGGCAGCCCCCGGTGCTGAGGAGAGCTGCGCGCGGCCCACCGATAAGCGGACGCCCGGCCCGGCTGGGCCGCACCGGGCCCGGGCCGGGCTGGGGGCGGCGCTGCCGTCCCTCTTTCAGCGGGGGTAGCGCGGCGACAGCGCGGAGCACCCCAAGGGGAGCGGCCCGGCGGCAGCGCGGAGCACCCCAAGGGGAGCGGCCCGGCGGCAGCGCGGAGCACCCCAAGGGGAGCGGCCCGGCGGCAGCGCGGAGCACCCCAAGGGGAGCGGCCCGGCGGCAGCGCGGAGCACCCCAAGGGGAGGGGCCCGGCGGCAGCGCGGAGCCCCGAAGGGCAGCGGCCCCGCTTCCATTACCTGGCACCGCGCTCCCGCGACGGCCCCTCCGCAACACCCCCCCACCCAACGCCACTGACACCGAGGCGGAAGTGCAACCCTTAGAGCGGCGGAGTGATGCGCCTCTCCGCCAATCGCAAAGCGCGGCCGCGCCCGCCCGCCGCCCAAAGGACGACTCAGCTTCGCCGTCCACCTGCCCAGAGGCGGGGCGAACGCTAATGAGGCGCTGAGCCCCACGGCCCAGGGCCGCGCCACTGCTGGGGAGACTGCTGGCCAATGGCGCGGCGGAGGGGGCGGGTCTATGCAGATGAAGGCGGTACCGTCATTCCCCTCGACGCCGGGTTGTTGAGCATGGCGCGTTTCGGCTGGGACGGTGCAGCCTCTGCCGTGCAAACGCACATGGTGGTGCTGGAGACCGTATTGGTGGTTGTTCTTTATGGGACGCTTGCACCATCAGCGAGCTTCAGAGCGTGAGCCCGGCTCACCACGGCTGCGTAGAACAAAGTGTATTTATTAATAAGGTGTAAAAGAGCAGGTGGTTTTTCACCTCCCAGTGCCATGCTATGTCCCTGGTGGTACGTGCACTGTTCTGCTGTGCTCCGGTTAGGAGTTCAACCGCTTTTGTAGGGTTTATTCCACTTCTGTGGGCTTTTCTGTCGCATTCCGGTGCTTTGAGGTACATCAGCGGTCACCCGTAGGTCACAGAACCCCGCAGCTGGGTTTCCAGGCCATGCCTTCACCCCAGTGACACCCTCCACATCCAGCTGCTGCTCTGAGCACACTGATGGCTGTGAGCAGGTTAATGGGCATCTCGAAGTCGCACCAGGCCACCAAAGCCATGGGGTGGTTGGAGCTGGTCCCAACCAGAACCTGGCAAGTGCTGTGATTTGCCTCACCCTGAACTTGCGCTCCTTCGTACACAACAGGTGAGTGGAGGCAAGTCCGTAACAATCCCTTGACGGTGATCGCTGGCACGCCGAAGCAACCGAGAGGGTTTGTAGATGCTGATGCAGGTATTGGAACTGTGAGTCTGGAGCTTAAAACCGATTTGACTCGTTCCTCTCCCATAACACCCGTTCTGCTCCTTTCATTTACCGTCTCATTTCTGAGCACAGACACTGCAGCTCCCTCCGTGATCAGAGGCTTGAAACTCTTTCTCCACCGAAATGACCCCGTCCCTCCCTTTTCACACCTGAAAGCTTAGAATCATAGAATAAAATCATAGAATCCCAGACTGGTTTGGGTTGGGAGGGATCTCAAAGCCCATCCAGTTCCAACCCCACTGCCATGGGCAGGGACACCTTCCAATGGAGCAGGTTGCTCCAAGCCCCTGTGTCCAACCTGGCCTTGAGCACTGCCAGGGATGGGGCAGCCCCAGCTTCTCTGGGTGTCAACCTGTGCCTCTGACTGGCTGAGGGGGTCCGTTGGTCCCTATGGATCCAGCCTTTCTACCCCCTATGTTTCACCCCTGCATTCACCCACTCCCAAGTTGCAAGGCAGGTGCCATTGCACTCATCCTTAGGGAACACAGATCTTTGGGAGCAGAGGATAATCGGTACAATTCCAAACCTGGTTTTAAGATTTTCCCAGATAAGTGATTCTTTCTTTTCCCGTAAGCCCTGATTCAGCAGCCCGCTTCTGGATTGCTCAATGTCATAGACTCAACATTAAGCACAGAGCTTATTATTACAGCTTATAAGCAAAAGCAACAAACAGCAAGTAAGCATGAATATCAAGCATTCTCTGAGTGAACAGGTCTTTGTCATGACTAAGGAGCTGCTCTGGAAGAGTTCTCCAAAAGCATTAAGGAAAGGAAAAGCCACTGATTACCTGACCAGGGAACACTGAATGTGTGCTGCTTCTCCAGGTCTGAATTGAAGATATGTTCATTCTGAGCCTGCCACAAAGCCCCTTCTCCCAGGCATTTCATGGGCATTCGAGCTAAATGCTCAAGCTTAGCAATAACACGGCTCATGGACAATTTGTTCCCTTGTTAAATATTATGGGACTACAGTCTAACAATCTAAATCACTAAACCCCCAGACTGGGCTGGGAATAGAATCTGGCTCTCTGTTTTTCTCCCTCCTATGTTAGCAATGAGGGGATAGAACAGTTACCTTGTAAAGGAACTGGCCTGGAACATTGTGCCTTGCTGGCAAGAGCTTTGCAACATCAAAGGTAATTAAAACGGGGCTTTACAGTGGAAAGTATTGAGCAACTGTCTTAGGCAGAGGTGTAACCAGCGGCTCCACCTGTAATAAACCCAAATGCTTCTCTCCTGTGGAGCAACACAACCCGCTTAGAAAACTGATCCAAGGAAACCTCATCCCTGCGGCGGGTTTACAAAACCCAAATTGCGACAGAGTAAGGACGGGCAGAATGGAAAACTGAACCACATTGATCCTGAGAGACAGAGATAATGCAGGGAAGTGTGGCACGTTACAGCAAAAACACTGATTGTCTTTCACCAGTTGTCTGTGGGCAGAGACAAACGCTGCTTCTCTCCTTCTCCAAAGGAGCCATTGGCCAAAGGCAGCTATTTCAGTCCTAACATGCATGGGCTGCCTGCCGGTACGAGGGAGCCAGGAACCACGCGGCAAAATGGGAAAAATCCAAACAGATGTTGTCTTCCCATATCTTCCAATACCTAAAGGGGACCTGCAGGAAACCTGGAGAGGGGCTTTGGACCAGGGCCTGCAGGGGCAGGACAAGGGGAATGGCTTTAACCTGCCAGAGGGGAGACTGAGATGAGCTCTTAGGCAGAAGCTCTTCCCTGTGAGGGTGCTGAGGCGCTGGCACAGGGTGCCCAGAGGAGCCGTGGCTGCCCCATCCCTGGCAGTGTTCAAGGCCAGGCTGGACACAGGGGCTTGAAGCAACCTGCTCTATGGAAGGTGTCCCTGCCCATGGCAGGGGCTGGAGCTGGATGAGCTTTAAGATCCTTTCATCCCAAACCAGTCTGGGATTCTGTGACTCCATGAAATCTTCCTCAATCAGAATACTAAACATTTCCTCCCCCAGCCTGTCTCATCTCAAAAGCGAGACATCCTGAAATCAACTCAAGGTCACTGTGCATTTGGAGCTGCCGGCTCTAAAAAAGAGAATGTATTGTGACAGAACCCATGTCTCATCAATTATTTCAATAGAAAAAAGACATTAAAAACTCAGACATTGCTAACACTGGTAAAGCTTTGCTGAAAAAACATGGCAATGCTGAAACCACATGAACTGTAACCAGAATCTTGAAAAGAAATTCAAGGGAAAAAGGAATCCATAAATAATGAGGAACGTGGCAAAAGCTGAATAAGTAGAAATAGCCATTCTGTTAAAAGGCTTAATAAGCATGTTCTTTGTAACAGCATGGAAAGGAAAAGACACAACGGCCTGTATGCTCTGCTTCAGTGATAATTTCCCTGGGAGCTGCACCCATTCAGCCGGGGGCAGCTCAGGGTCTGAGCCTCTCCTCTTCAATATAACATGAAGTTATATTCGTGGTCAAGTTGGGAAAGCTCCGAAGCCAAAGGCTGAGTGTCCGAGGGGCTCTCCACAGTGAGCAGAAAGCTGCCTATAAAACATGTTACCCTCAGCTGAATCCTGAATTCTTCTCATTCCAGATTCGACTTCTGGCACTGGAAAATCCCACTTCTGGAGCTGAGCAGAGATGAGCAGGAGCTTGTGCACAGGATAAAAATAGTTGGCCAAAACTAGGTCACTTCCATATCCTGTCTCACCCTTCCCAGGATGAACACCCATGGTTTTCTTGCATCTCCATAGCAGGGAAGATGGGGATAGATCAGCTTTGACTCACAGCTTCGATCCCCCACACACTTGTATAGGGAAGCACCACAGTGGGACACTGCTGAGGGCTGGGTACCCAGGAGCTTCAGCTGCCTCTGTTTCAGGAGCAGATCTGAAGACTCTCTTTTCCCAGTGCCCATGAACTATCACGCTGCCTCCAGTTGATCTGCCAACAATCAATGATGCTTTATATCCTAATAGAGCTTTATTTGTCAAACTTGGCCACAAGAGCGTCCTCATTAGAATTAATTACAATGTCTGGGTTTAGCTACGTGGAAGGTAGCATCCAAGTTACCCTTGTACTCTTCAGACCCAATTTCTATCTGTGGATGGCAGTACTTACCTCAAAGGTTAATTCAATGGCTTGTATGCTTGCTTGCTGGAAATTCAAGTCAATAGAAGCTAATTATACTTCTTGATGCAAAGATCAGAACTGACGTGTGAGTAGAATTTAACCTGAGTGCTTCCTTGGTAACTTAGCTCTGTCTCCAGGATCTCACCAGTCAGAAGCGGCTGGGTGGGATGGATGTGCACAAGGCAGGGTGAGAGCATGCTCCTCACAGCCCGCAATACAAGGGATATTTTCCTTTGGGTATTCCCCATACCACGTCAGAAAGTCAGGTTTCTACTGCCCAGGTAATATGAAGGTATTGCTGATGTTAGGTAAATTAATTTCATTAAGTTATTTACTGAATTAGGTACTATTAATTCAGTAATATGGTGTTTCCCCATTCCCTCTTTGTTTTGCTGGCTTTGCAGATGAACAGACAGCAGAGGAGTGTTTCCTATGGCATGCACAGGTATTTTCCAAGTGTTCCTGATGGCACACCTTCAATGTGCCCCACAGCACAAGGAAGAGCCACCAAGGTTGGCACAGCACGAGGACAACTGCCCTCACACCCAGGGTACCACCTCATCACGACGCAGCAGAGCTGAAGCATCTACTGCCTCTGGGAATGGGCTCAGGTCAGGTCAGCCCTGCAATTTGGTATAAAATCCCTGGATTTTAACCCTACCACTTGTGGTTGCCAGCAAGAAGGAGCCCAAACCCCCCCAAAGCAAACCCCAGTGGGTACAGCAGACTTTAAGCTTTTCTTACTGATGCACCACAGACTGTTCCAAACCAATTCAGCTTTGTAAAATTAGCACCTTGGATCCAGCAAATATTTATATGCACATATCACTTGCTGGGACAGTCTCCTCTACTGAATGTAACAAAGTCCTGTTCACTGGTGCCTAGGCAACCACTAGATCAAGGTAATTAGTAACTACGAATTCACGGATCCATCAGAATGAGATCCAGGTTAATTTTATGTGTCTTCTGTGCTTGAAAATTAGCACCTGAACGTTCCCCAAATTACAGTCATTTACAGATTGGTTTTAAAAACAAGTATAAAAAGGGTCTCATCATGAAATCACACAGAGACACACAAGAAGTCATAAAACATAGGATATTTGAGCATGAATAAAGGGACAAAAAACCAGATCCTGTCCCAGATGGAGTTGGGAAGTTTGGCCAGGCATCTGAAGCCTGCTATACAAGCAATCCCCGACAGGCAGACAAACTAATGTGCCTCCCTCATCAGCTTCTGTGTCAGCTACAGCTGACTCTATTTACTTTTAGCCCAGAGGAGGAACTGGGAGCAGAAGGAAAAGAAAAAACCCCTTCATTGACATTCACAAGGATGTCTTACATGGCCAGCATTAGTTTTGTGCAAGGGAACTCTTTCAGAAAATGAGAGAAAACAAGTGGTTAGGTGGAAGAATGGCCATCAGAAGTGCAGAAAGAGCCCTGTTGTGGAGGAAGGAGCTGTATTGCTGCGTGTATTAAAGTACCATGAGTCATTTTGATTACTGTGTGTGTATTTCCTAACAGAAAAGTAAGGTGGACTCAGCCTGGGCACAGCCAAAGAACAGTTTTTTACCTTAACCAAACTAAATGTCAAACTGGACGTCTCTAATGATGAAGGCAGATTGGGTGAAATTGCAGCTGGTAAATAACAGTTCCCTCACCCTGATGGCAAAAGAAGGTTAAAAACCCCCTTTTTCCCTATTTGCACGCAAAATAAATGATGTCCTGAACCCAAAGCACAGCCCTGCTCCAGCCCAGGGCGCCGTGCTAAAGGTAGGCATTCACCATGGGTGAAAACACAGCTTTGTAAGGAGAGAGCTCACCCCTGGGTGTCTGCCTGGCTGGGTTGGTGGTGCCCGCATTTCCCAAGCTCCCAGCATGAACACTGGCATTCCCAGCCATCCAGGCCCGCATGCAGGCAGGAAGGAGCCCTGCCAGCTGGCTGCCTTGAAGGGTTTCCAGCAGTGAGAAAACTCTGCCCGCACCCCTGCCCAGGGCTCCTTTTCCATTTTGACTGATTCCTCATCCCTGGGATGAGAACCTTGGCTGGGAGGGGAGGAGGAGAATCCGCTTTACCTGCGCTCGGCTGCTCTGGAGGCAAAGCACACTTGTGTTTTTCAAGCCCTGAGGTTCACAGGTGGACTTTGGAGGCGATCTCTCCTCTTTTACACCTAGGGAAGGTTTCTCCCTGCCTGACAGAGCTCAAATTTGGCTCCAAGCATGGCATTTACCCTGCTGTGAATGACGTCCAAGAAGGCACGACTCACAGGAAACTCCTAACTGACCAAGATGTGATTCATCAGGAGGCTGCACTGTCTGGATTAAAACAGCATCCAAAACAAATCAATCCCTGAAAGCCCCAGGCTGTCTGGAAAGTCAGTGCCCCGGTAACCCTGGCGTGCTGGTGGGAGAAAGCCAGGGCTTCTTGGAGGCTGCTGCGGTGCCGGAGCCGCTGCAGCCCCTCAGGTGCAGAGCTGGGTCCAGCTGAGCCATCCTCCCTCAGTGGCTTTCCAGATGCAGTCACTTGGGTTTTGGCAGTGGCTTTGCACAGATCAGAAACAGCCCTTCTCTGAGAGCATGGAGGGAGAGGGAATAAAGACTGGAGCAGGAAGGAGTGGGGTGAGGAAGGAACAACAACCAATGAGCCTCCAGTTTCCTCAAATTAATCATGGAATGGTTTGGGTTGGAAGGGACCTTTAAAAGCCATCCAGTTCCAACCCTCTGCAATGAGCAAGGATACCTTCCACTACAGCAGGTTGCTGCAAGCCCCATCCAGCCTGGCCTTGAACACTGCCAAGGATGGGGTATTTACCACCTCTCTGAGCAACCTGTGCCAGTGTTTCACCCCCTTGTTGTGAAAACAATTTATTCCTTATAACTAGTCTGAATCAACCCCCTTTTAGTATAAAAGCATCACCCCTTGTCCTATTGCTACAGGCACTAAAAAGTCTGTCCCCATCTTTCTCTTATAAAGCCTCCTTAAAGCGCTGAAAGGCCAGAACAAGGGCTCTCTGGAGCACTCTCTTCTCCAGGCTGAACAACCCCAACTCTCAGTTGCTATCAACACAGAGCATCCTCTCCAGAAGCACAGAGCAGACACCTGGGAGGGTTTGAGGCAGTGGGAAGGATGGACCTCAAAGGGAGCCCCAACTCCTGCCTCAACATTAAAGGCTGGACTGAGCCTTGTGACTTGTCTCTGTCTTGTCCAAACCCTCCACTCATTCAGGGCCTGCTGCGAGGTGGATCTCCTTCCCCGTCTGTTCCTCTTCCCACCTATTCATTACAAACTGATGATGCCCAGCACGCTCAGCCCTCTATCTGGGAATAGACAGAGGGTAATAGATACACTTCCAGGGGAGGGACACTGAAATTGAGCTTTCCAGATTCACAGGCACTGAGGTGACAAAATGCAAGGGTTGGAAACAAACAGCCACCCCCATCAGCGCTCAGATGAGCACTGGGTGCCCTATGCCAAGTGTCAGAGAGGAGACACAAGCGCCCTTTCAGCCACGGTGAACTGTATCAGGTTTTCAGTAGGACAAAAAGGCAATCTGCTGACAAGAGCAGCCTTGGGAGGCTGCGCATGTCCTCGCCGCTCCAGGCAAGCACAAGTGGAAGGGCTTTTTCCTCCCTTTTGTGTGTGCAGCCGCTATTTAATGTAAATGTCCTTACCAGAAACTGAATAACTCCCACACGAGTCATTTCATACCCATCCAACGTTTAAATTATGAATGCAATCCGCCGCAGCACCACGAGTTACAAGGCAAGGCCAGAATTCCCGAGGCAAGGAAAGTCTATTTTTAGAGCTTCCAAGCTGAAATTTTTAGTAGATGTAGAAATGTACTTCCTTCTGCTGCCTGGCTCTTAATTTGAATTGAAAGTTTCAGGGGTTTGGGGGGGTTTTCAGGCATTTGGGTAGTGCCTGGTCAAACACCAGCAAAGCAAACCAGCTGCTTTCTGCCACCCAGCACTGGGGAAGGAGCACAAGGAACCCCTGCTCATGGCTCTGCAGCTCTGCAGGGTGTTTGATGGCCTCATGGGGTTACTGTGAGACCACAGAGAAGTGAGGAAATTGGTTGTTTCCCTCGGTGACATCGTCCAGCTGGGCTGTAACGTGGCTCAGTTGTGTGTGTCCTCCTCGAGCAGGGGCTGTGCTAACGCTTGCCAAATCATCCTCCTTTTAGTCCACGTAGTTGTACAATGCTGCTGTCTATGGATTTCAGGAAAGATGCTCCTGACTCATATTCCTGATTCAAATTTCCAAATTCATGGGTTATTTTCTTCTCTAGATCCTTTTTCTTTTTATTTTTTTGGGTTTTTTTCCATACTGCAGGCACTTGGTGTTTTACTTGTTGCTCTTCTTCTGTGTGTGGTACCCAGGAGAGGACAAAACACAATGCAAACCTTGTGTTACCCACTCATGCACGGCAGTAGCAGAGAATAAATGAGAGAGAAAAAAGGATCATATACACTGCAACAACCAGAAGCTCCTTTCTGCTGGGCCCCACAAGGGGTCTGTTTCATCCAGAGCACGGAAGCAGCACTGGTTCAGGATGAGCAGCTCATAAACGCACTTATCAAGCAGGGCTGGTAATAACTGGCTGGTGAGATGCGATGCTCCTTCCAAATCAGAGTAATGCCTTCACACCAAGCTCATTCTGTGGTTACAGCAGGGTGAGAAATCCCAGCCCTGGCACTCTCTTCTCCAGACAAATCACCCCATTGCCATTGCTTAATAAAACACTGCCAAAATAGGAGTGCTAGTACCAATTTATCTGTGTGGCTGCTTCATGGCAAAGGATAAGCACCATTATTCTGCCTCTGAATATCATATATGGACCATGTATAGAAACAGATGCTAAATCCCTGTAGGAGCCAGGGTTCCCCAACGCCCCATGAAAGGCTCTAGCAGAATAGATGTACCTTAATTTCCTCCCCTCTGCAAAGAAATGCCCTGCTTTCCCTGGTGCCATCAGGCTTCAGCTGTGCTTGGGGGGGCAAAAGAGAGAAAAAAGAGATTGTGGCAAATGGAGATGCAATTCTCTTGAAATATTTTCTTTTTTCAGAAGTAACAGCAACAAAAGTGATGCAAAGATCAAAGAGAAGGAGGCTGCACTTAGGGACAACTCAAAACCAATATGGGGCAGTTGCTGAGCAACTCTCCAGTGCACAGCACTGCTCTTTTCTGGTACCTCCCCATCTGTACAAGAGGGATGGTGTCTGGTATTAGTCAAAGCAAACGTCCGTGCCATTGCCTGAGTACAATTAGATTTGAGGTCGTTGCAAACAGCTCCTATCAATCAACTACAAGCCATTGATCTTACATCTAAAGCACTTCTTGAAAAATAAACTATGCTTTTTTTGATCTAATCAACTATTAAGGATTCTTTTCTTCCTTTTTGAGGATGGATAAATAAAATTCTTCCATCAGAACTTGCTTAATAATTATTCTGGACACACAGTGGACCAAATCCTGAGAGCGAAGCAAAGCGATGACTCAGAACCCAAAGGCTGATTTCTTTTTTTCTGGCCATTTTTGGGGGCTGGAATAGCTATTCTTTAACCAAGCGTTCCAATTTGGTGCACAATGCTAAATGCATTCCCATAATCAGGGTATTGTCTGTTATCTGCCAAGAGCTGCGAAGCACAGATGCCACAGGGATCTGTTGGCTTCAAAGTGGTACCCAAGGATTTTACCTTGGTTCATCCCTGTTCTGCTTTTAAGCAGCTGCTTGAGCTCAGTTCCAGATGTAAAATGCTTTTGTCCTCCGAGGGGAGGCAGTGAGTGTTCATCCATGGGGATGCTCCAGCATCGAATTGCACTGACACTATCAGATGGTACATGGCCTCTGGAAGGGCCCAGAGGAGCAGATGCCATGACAACTCCATAGCAAGGCTGGGAACTAAGTCAGGATGTCACCATCCTTCACTCCTGCTGGGGTCTCTGGGGAGGAGATGTTCAGATCCCCAATGGCAATGGAACTATGTCACTTCATCTCTGTTTTTCACAGAATTGAATAAACTTAAGGCTCCAAAAAGTAAGGAATTAGCAAGACTGTCTTGGGGCTGATGCAGCAACCGGGCAGGGAAGCAGGTCTGTGTGTTCAGCTCTTTGCCAGTGCTCTATGGAGTACAAGGGCACAGCGCACTGCCTGCAGCCCCTTGTCACACATCGAGCAACACAGGGGAAAAGCCCAGAACTCTCCAGAGCAGAAATGGGGGAATGCTGCTTTTCTATCACCCTCTCCAGTGGGGCAGGATGGAGACGGGACTCAACACCATAAAATCACAAAATCAGCTGGGTTGGAAAAGACCGTTAAGGTCATCAGCTCCAACCATTCCCCCAGGACTGCCAAGGCCACCACTAAACCATGTCACTACAGACCTCATCCACACAGTCTGTGAACCCTTCCAAGGATGGCAATTCAACCACATCCCTGGCAGCCTGTTCCAACTCCTGACCACCCTTTTGGCGAAGAAACTGTTCCTAATCTCCAGTCTAAAGTGCTGTGCACCCCACTGGGAAGGGTCCCTGTGAGCATCCTGCGAAGATGGGTCAGGCACAGGACTGGGGACCAGCCAAGCTCCTGCACAATGCTTCTTCCCAGGAGATGGAGCTGAGGCAAAGCAGATGCTTGACCCACCCTGACATCAGCACTGCAGGGCTTGCCCTGCTGCTTCCCAGTGTTGGGTATTCACTTCTCCTTCGCAAGCAGCGCAGGCAGCTCAGCTCTGCCTCTTGGGTGCTGGCAGGCTGCCACCCTGTAATGAAGGCTGCTGGTATGCCTAACACTGGTGGCAGCATTTCAGGGCAGCTGTGGGAATCAGCACAGGAGATCAGGTGGCTGCAGAGCTGTGGGATGATTGAGATGTTCAGGTTAATATGCCGGATATAACAGTGTCAATATTAACACCCTCGCTGATCAGATGAGCACAGATCCGGCCACGCCATAGAAAAACTCCTTCGTCTGCAGGGAGAGGCTGGCAGGAGCAGAGAGCGTTGGTTTGAAATCCACCTCCTCACTTATGGCATAAATCATGGGGAAAAGCGCTGCCAGAGCCCTCTCTGAAGCCCTTTGAGCCTCAGCAGCTCAAAGCCACACTTACCTGTGCCTGTGCATACGGGCAGCCAAGGGTCCATGCACGGCTGAAAGCTTCTAGCACTGGTGAAAGGAGCAGCTGTAGCATCTCTCACTGTGCTGGAAACCAGACTGCAGGTCGAGCCTGTGGAGCTGTGCCTTCACTTTGGTTGCTCCACGGGCAGCAGCTCACACTGATGCACTTTCACATGCACATCAATTAAAATTAGAGCCAGGGATCAGGTGCATTTCGCTGGTATGGAACCTCTATTGCAAGACACAGCTGTATCTTGGTGCATTCTTCAACCTCACTTCACCTCGCACAGGACTACATTTTCATGCCAGTATGCAATGACCACGCACAGGACACGGTGACAAGGCACAATGGTGTGTGCCCACTTCAAACCCAGGTTTCTAACAGCCGCTGCAAGGCAATTCCCAGTCCCCGCTGTCAGCCGTGTCCTGCAGACAACGTGAAAGCTGAAGCGGATGCTTTGGAAAATCAGCCTCACATTGCAAAACGCTTTGGGATCTTGACTGGGATGTGGGACTCTGCCACCACCAAGTGATCAGTGGGAAGAAGAGAAGAGAAAAGCCTGCTCAAGGCAGCACTTGTGTAGCTGCAGACTGGTGCAATTTGTACTGTGCCTCTTGATCTCCATCAGCTGTGCCCCAGTGCCCTGGAGAAGCTGATCACTCCCTTGTACAGGTGAAGGTCTGTCTGAATTAGGCTCATCTGGAGACTGTGGTAACCACGGGTGAGGCTTTGGAAGGCAACAGGCAGGCAGGGGGAGCAGCATCCCTCCACTGGCAAACCTGTAATCTGGGAGCTGAGCGGGATCTGGCCTCTTCAGACGTGGAAAAGAAGGATCACAGTGGCTCACAGGGCTGGGACAGGGCACTGCCAGAGCTGATGAAGGCTGGAAGGACAGAGGGGTGAATGCTGCCTTCCTCCAGAGAAAATGTGCTTGGTAACTGACTATGCAGCTGATGGACCTTACCCAGAGCGCCCTTGAGAGAGCTTTTAGAGATGCGGGCACTTGAAATTCCTGCTAAAAGTGGCAGCAGCAGCATCTCTGTTAACTTTTGCCAGACCTTCACCCCTGGCATCCCTTGGGACACAGATCTATGGGTCAGACCCGGCTGCCTGTCTGACAGAGTTGCTGGTCACAGCCTGTAACTATACAGAGACTGCTTGGACAGGCAGCTTTGATCTAGCCAAGCCGGTTCTGCCTGCATCTCTGCCTGTACATCCCCAGCATCTCCTTCCTGCCCTCCCGGGCAGCAGAGCAGAGTTGTCCTGTCCTCCCCTCTCAGGGGCTGCGTACAGACAGGAGCCTCTTCTGTTTCTCATGGCTGGCTCAGTTGAAGCATCCCTTACCTTAAAGAGGTGCAGCCCAGCCTGGAACAAGCTGAGATTGATCCGTCTGCATGCAGAGAGGGACTTCTCCCAAGGGTGTCCTGGTAAATGAGAGCGCTGTCCATAGGACCTGGACAGATGCTGCTGCGTCATTTCACAGCAGCCACCAGAGAAGGAGAAAGTAACAACAGGCTTCAGTCCCTCTTGGCTTAACGTTGTCCAGCAGCCTGGAGACACCAGGCTTCATTATCAGGGGCTCTGCAGAAGTCAAATGGTCAAATAAACAAGTTCCAGGTAGCTAGAGAGCTGATTTTCCTAATCTCAGCAACAAAGATCTTGTTTGCCTTCTGCTCTTCAGAGAATACCTTTCCTTTGATGCTGTGTTGCTTTTACAACTGCCTGCGCTTGGGAAATAAGTACCAGACAGCGAATCCAAGCTTTGATTTACAGAAAAGCCCCTCAAATATTGTGTCTGAAGAACCCTCCAGCTTGTAAGACACTGAGCACCTGATGGGACAGTGTCTGGGGACAGCTTCTGCTCTCAATTACATTGGCAGGACTCTGAAGGAACTCTCTTGGTTTAATCAAGTTGTGCAGAGTCAAGAGCAAAGCTGTCTTTATATTGCTGCTTGGCAACTGGATCTGGCAGAACACGGGCTACGTCCTGGTGCACCTCCCTGGTGCACACAACGAATTCCTGTGGTTGCACCTTTGTGAGGGAGCAGAGAATTGGGCCCATGTTGAGTGGCGGTTATGAATTAAATTTTGATAGATATTAGAGCTATGTTAATTACTATATAAAGTAATAAACTTAATTAGCCCAGGAAGTTTGTTAAATATTACATGAGGTTACCCATGAGTTCCCTGTCTCCAGGCCCCTGCAGGAAGCGAAGGAGCTGACATTTGTAGGTCTCCCCCCAAGAGAACCTGGTGCTAGCTCTGAAGAGCACCATGGACTCCAGAAGTGGCTGAAACTCTCCCCCTCTAATTGCTTAGTGTCAGGATGTCTAATGAAGTTTGATGGTGCGTTAATGAGCCCACTGTGCTGCAGCTTGCACTGAAGCCCAGGGAAAGCCAGCTCATTTCTCTACGGTTGGTTTTCCAACTGCCTTGGAACAGCTCTGGCTTCCATTAGAGACTGTTTAGTCCTTCCCAAGTGTTCTGTCACTCCCAACCTACTTACTGTCATTAAAGAGTGTTAAGAACAAAGCCCAACCCTGCTTCTTAAACCACCCCTGATGGAATACCAAATTCAATGGATACTTTGACAGAGCTTTAACGTTTACTCCTGCACATGGCAAAATGCTCCCAGCATCCTTGAAAGCAGCTAGATGTGGACATCATGTCTCGGTATTCAGACTCTGCTTTCTCTCTCTGAAAACATCTATTGGTCTTAGAAGCAGCCGTCAATTCGGTCCAAGCTGACAGGTGCAGGATGAGTTTAGGGTTTATTCCCTTTGTGCCCTGAAATTTTCATTTCAGAATGCAGTACTGAATTGGCCTCGACAAGGACCAGGTGTTCATTCTGATCAGACAGTTACTTCATCACTAGCTGGGTTACACATCCTGCTCTGCTGCGCTTTCCTCCCCCAGAGCAGCTAAACTGAGCATATTCATGCTCGCAAAAGCACGAGCACGGTTGGTTCCACAACATCAGAAATGTGACTTTGTTTGATGACAGGGTGATTTGTAATTCGAAGGAGTTAGTTCCCAAGAAGCCAAACCCAAGAAGCTTGTTTGGGACCGGTCCAGCTATGAACAGCCTCCCTGTGTTAAAGGATAAGGTTTTGGATGCTGTAAGTTTGGATTTGCAGGTTACAGCTACAACACACAGAAAAATAGTGAAGGAAGGAAAAGAAAGAAGTGAAAAGGTGTAGGACTTGTTCTGAACACAGATGGACACATGCCATGCCCAGGCCAGGGACAACTCCCCTCCAGTGTCGGGTCCTTGGCAGAGAAGTGGTGGCTTTGGTGCCATTGGTGCTGTGCAGTGCTGCTCTCAGCACATGCTGCTTTGAGAGTAGAGACGTTAGTGCTCTTCTTCCCTTTTTAAAAGCTGGTTCACAGAGTATTTCACAGCATTTCTGATGACTGTTCCTACCATCATCATCATCTTCATCCAACATCAACCTTGCTTAATTGTAACCCCTTGCAGTACAGTAAGGAAAAGACCTTCTGCCACCAGCAGAAGCCATTCGGACATCTGCTTAAGCAGCAGGATGAAGCACGCCCAACAAGCGAGTTCATGCTGTGCCGCCCAGGTTTGGATTTCTATGCTACTTTTCAGTCCTAACAGCTCCCAAAGTTTCACAGAGAAGTTGTTGTTGGGTTTGGTTTTAAAAGAGAAATCCACTCTTTGATTATGCATCTCTGGAATGTGAAATGTTCCCTCGGCATTTTCTGCGTCCTCTCCTCTGATGCTTCACATTAAGAATTGATGTTGAGCAGGAACTGAAGGGCTCCTCTGGAGATTTCATCCTCAGCTGCTCTGGAACCTCTTTTGTCTGCCACTTTGCCCTTACCCTCACGCACATGTGCTGTTAACTTGCACGGGCATCTCAAAAAAGGGAACATTCCAAGCTGAATAAACATTTCCCATGATAAAGGCAGAAGAAAAGGAAATAAAACAAAGGGATGGGTTTCTAATGACAGATACTTGTGTGAATGCCAGACTACCTTAACCTCACCAGTAAAGACATGAACACAAAGAGGGTGTTTTAATCTTCTTCCTCTTTTAAGTTTGATCCACAGACAAGCTGGCTCCATGGGACAGAAATAAGCAATGGAAAACTACGATTCATGCATAGCAGTAACAGCACCTCTCCTCGAGGTTCAGAGCTTGCTCTGCCTCCAGCCCTGCGCATCCTCACTGCCACCTGGAAGAGCAAACTCCATGTGGAAGCTCTGCCTCTGTGGAAATGCAAAGTCAGGCAGACATCAAAGGGAAAGTGTCCAGAAAGCTCTCATTTCCCTGTTAAAAGTTACTGATGCTAATGTGCCTTCTGATTTCCATAACTCCCGATTTCAGGACACAGATGTCCCTGCTGTGTAATTGCAATGATGCTATCTAAACCAGCACCGAAGTGCAAATTCCTCTGTGGGAGGACGGAAGAAGCCTGATCAACATCCAGGCAACACTACTTCTGTCCCTATGGATTACAAATATCCCCCTTGTGGCTAGCACCTAATTTACTGGGTTTATTTGATTTATTCCAGGAGAAACGGGAGCTTCCATCTTTCCCCTTTGTGAAGAAGCAAGCGAGAACATGTGTGTCCTGGTGCAGCTGAGCTCTCCCATGGGTGGATGCTTTGCCCACACATCTGTGCCCTGTGACAGAGGCCCTCCTACTGCTGTCGAAGCACCGTATGATTCCAGAGCTGGAGCCAAGCACAACAGTGCAAGCACTGAGTTATAGATGTGCCTGGAGAAGAGGGGCAGGAAACGTCTGAACTTGGCAACTCGGAAGCCATCTGCTGCCTCGTGGAGTCGAGGGTATTTGACATAGAATTTGGCTGGGATCATCTCAGCTGTTTGGACTGGAAGGTGTGTGAATGTATTCTCCGTGACAAACCACAGGGAGACAGCGTGTATTAAGACTAAATTTGGTTTTGTTTTAATGACTCAGGCATGATTATCACTTTGTCATTTGTCAAAGATCACAGTCTCTGAAAACGAGAGATGCTGTCAATTATATAGCAATATTTACCCAAGCAGCCAAAAAGGAATATCCTCCCAGCTCCAGGTTTCCTGTGTAGAACAGCTACCTCGGCCAAGATGGTGCCACCACTAAGAAACTCCTTAATCATAGAATGCCAGACTGGTTTGGGTTGGAAGGGACCTTAAAGCTCATCCAGTTCCAACTCCCTGCCCCAGGCAGGGACACCTTCACGAGAGCACGTGGGAATTACGGGGATCTAATAAAACTACAGGGTGCTAAATTTTGGGAAGAAGGAGAATTAAACCTGGCCTGTAGAAGGTGTCCCACCAGGAAGAGCAGATTCCAGCACTGCGTCTTCACAGCATAATCAGTCCACATGGAAATCGTATTTATTTGGATGTGAGTTCTGGGAGAAGACACAACTTCTCCCCACCTCCTCTGTAAATGCATGCGCAATTCTACAAGTCACAGGAGAAAATATAAACGAGGTGCTAAACAGAGGAAACACAGCTATGCAGAGGAAACTCCAAATTGGTCCCTTTAGGACCTCCAAATCAAAAGGAACAGCACACAAGCAAGTGGCACTAAGCCACACGCATACAAAGCACGTAAACACCCCATAGGTCAGACTGATGGCCAGTTTCTCCACAGTAATCAGCACCAAGCAGAGTGGTGATGGCTCCAGCATGGCTTTAGCAAAGCCAAAGCAGTTGATGGTCCTCAGGCACTGCTCTCTGACGTGGCAATACACCCACTTTGCAATGTCCAAAATCCAGGATAGAGCCAACTGCTAAATTACATCCAAAACTTGAGCTCCTTAAACACCAGGAGGCCGCAGAAGCTCTTTGTCTCTTAGCCTGAAGCTTTACTTCCTAGAGAAACTCCCCAGAACAGCTATCTTACAAGAGGCTTATTCACTTCTCACTCTCTGCTTGAACGCGAAACAACTTTCAAGTGCAGACTTCTCTTCCAAGTCCAAAGCAGCCTTAAAAAGGCCACTTATTTCCCTTGGTTCTCTTTAAAGATATGGAAGTTCTGCAGAATTCGTGTTCAGGCTAAATGCTTCTCAAAAGTAAAGTAGGGAAGGAAGCAGAGAGGGGAAGAGAGCTCCCAGCTCCTTACTCAGGAGCTCCTCAGGAGAGGAACTGCCTCGCAGGCAGTGGCAGCAGGGCTGCCTCGAGCTCTTCACCCTTCCTGTCCGCTTGTGTAGCTGAGCTCTGGGTGTGTGCAGGAAACACTGCATTGCCTCAGCACCTGGGCTGTGAGCTGGGGCTGAAGCTGGGGCAGAAGCCCTTGAAAATGGGTTTGGGAGAGAGACCTGGGCTGGGACCTCTGCATCTGCCATCCCCAGCCCCTGCTTGTCAGTCACCACCTTAGACTAAACCATGCTCAGGGGAGCTTATAGCTGAGCTGTAGCTCTGGTCCTCCAGAAAGTACCATTTTGCTCCTGTATCTACACAAGCACTGAGCAGCATTCAGGTGCTGAGGCTCTGTAGCCTTCCTAGCCCAGAAAAGGACCCCACGGCCTGACTGCAGGGTGATCAATACACCCTAGCTGAACATCTCTAAGCACTTATGAGCACAAAGGATATCTACAAGTGGCATATGTACTGCATAAGCCAGGTCAAAACTAGCTATTGTACCATCTGCTTGCAAGCCTGTGTGTAATCTGCTTTAACTACTCCTTCTAGGCTGAGTGATTTCCTTTGGTTTTCCTTTATTTCCGACAATTACCAAGGCTGCATGTTTCCTGACCTACCTTAGAAATATATTTATCCTTCTGCTGAAGCAAGAGAGAAACCTCAGGACAAGGAAAGCCATAGTCTGTGAAGCTCTGTCCTCTCTTATTATCTAATACTCCTGGCAAATTACTCTGGATAAACAATAATTTATCTATGTTACATTTTGCAAATCACTTTATAAATTACCTTGGGCACAAAGTGTGGTTTCTGCTTTCTGTCTGGACGATGAAAACTCTGAATCAGAATGACAGCAAACAAACAGCAAACAGCTCCTAGAGACAACGCTGCAACATGCGCGCAATCAGTTGGAATTTGTAAACATGTCAATGAATACTGATGATCACCTGAATAGAGATTACCAACACCAGCAGGGCACAAGCAGTCAGAATGGAAGTGGTCTGTGGGTTCACTAAACACCATGAGGGGGGAAAAAAGCCCTTTTTCTCTACGACATCTGAGATGATCACACAAAATCAGGTCCTGTTTGATCTGGCCACGCTGCAGCCGCACAGCCAGGCTGCTCACTGCCCTGCTGGGAATTCACTCGGGTGTGTTGTTGAACCTGATCTTCCTCAAAGAGGCGCTGAAGCCATGCATGAAGTTCCTCTAAGCCTCCAGCCATTTATCCCACTGACCAGGGGTTTCTGGCACACGCAGCATCCTCTGCAGCATCTCTCCCACCCACAGCTCCCACGAGCACACAGTGACATCCTCCATTGGGATGCAGCAGCAGCGGGTACCGAGTCCTCCGTGGAGTGGAGGGGCTTGGGGACAGTTGGCTCCCTGAGGAAGGGACACACCGTGTCAGGCAGCTGCAGGTCTGATGGTGGGTGCCACCAAAGGCCACTGCAGTGGGAGGGCTTAGCAGGGTCCCTGCCTGAGCTGGCTGAGAGGTGCTCTCACCTCCAGGCTCTGCAGGCTGCAAGTGATTCACCATGATTTAAAAGGACCCCTCCAGGCTCCTCTCAGCAGGATCAGCATCCGCTATCAGGACAGTGGCCGTGGTGGTGGGTTTGAAGAGTTCTGTGAGGCTGTAACAGTTCCTGATGTGAAAATAGCTTTAGGAGTCATCAGAAGGTGACAAACCCCCTGGGCTTTATCTCCATGTGTGTTTCTGGGTTTGCATGATTCACCTGCTTTGCTTTTTTGATCTCTGTTCTTCAAAGGCATTCACAACTTATCAGACTTTCCCAGGAAGAACAGTGCTTGGCCAGCGTCTCCAGGCAGTGTCCTTCTCTGCTTCCCAGTGTCACTGCTCTGCATGTCTCTGTGACCCTCTCCAGAGGGAGTGACTGGGGTGAGCTGACCATACCCCTGGACATGAAGATGTTCCCAGTGCTGTGGTGTGGAGCAGACGCTGCACACTGGGGGTTGCAGTGGTAGGTAACTTCATCCTGGTGTATCGCCAGCTGCAGAAAGTCTTCAAACAACAGATATTCTCTTCAGCATTGAAAAGCTAAAGGAGAGGAAGGAGGAGGGAGCAATAATCACCTCCTGGAGCTGGGGGCTGCGGGCAAGGAGTTTGCAGACTGAGTGGCAGGGACACTTGGTAGAGTTGCCTGCTCCCAGTAGTGTTTCCTTGGGCAAAAGCATCACCCTCTGTGCTGTGCCTGCCCAAGAGCTCTCCTGGTTGATCTCTGATGAAGAGACAAGTTGAGCCTTGACCTCTGCTCCTCTCCACTGAGGCAGGAACCGTGAGTGTTCTCCATGGTCTGAATCTTTGGAGAGATGCAGGAATGTTCTTGTGAGGAATGCAAGAGAGAATTCAAGGATGCTCCCAGGTTGAGGGGGAATGAGGAATGTAGAGGTGTTCTAGGAGGGGTGCACCGATCTTCTTGGGTTGAGAGGGGTCAGGGAAGTGCAGGGATGCTTGGTGGAGACTCAGGAATGCTCTGGGGGATTTGGGGTTGCTCTAGGGAGATGCAGGAATGCTCAGGGAAAATTCAGGGGTGTTCTGAGGGATGCAGGGATGCTCTGGAGGAACGAAGGGATGTTGAGAGCCGGAGTGCCGGTCCCACCGGCCGCAAGGCAGCGCGGGGCTGCAGCCCCCGGCGGGGCGGGGATGCTGAGAGGGCCGGGCCGGGGAGGGGCAGCGGCCCCGCGGAGCGGCGCGGAGCGGCGCGGACCATGGAGAGCGGCGGGGCTCTGAATGGCTCCGCCGCCGCCGCCGCCGGGCGCTTCACCGCCGCGGGCACGGCCGCGCTGGGCGCGCTGATGGCTCTGCTGATCGCGGTCATCGTGGCCGGCAACGCGCTGGTGATGCTGGCGTTCGTGGCGGACTCCAGCCTGCGCACCCGGAACAACTTCTTCCTCCTCAACCTGGCTATCTCGGATTTCCTAGTAGGTAAAGTGCCGTCCCCGGACCGGACCGCATCGGACCGGAGGAAACTTTGCGGCGGGGCCGTCTCCTGCCCTCGGGGTTCCCAGCTCCTGTCCCGCTCCCGATACCTTCGCAGGGGTCCTTCCCGACGTCCCGCGGGGGGCGGTGTGCGGGGTTCGTGCGGGGAGGGGGAAGGAGCCGGGCTCCCGCATCCTGATGGAAAAGGACCGCTCCGGTTGCAGGTGCCTTCTGCATTCCCCTGTACGTGCCCTATGTGCTGACGGGGAGATGGATCTTCGGGAGGAGCCTCTGCAAACTCTGGCTGGTGGTTGATTACCTGCTCTGCACCTCTTCGGTCTTCAACATCGTGCTGATTAGCTATGACAGATTCCTCTCGGTGACAAGAGCGGTGAGTCCTGTCACGGCAGCTACTCTCATCCTGCTTTATTCTCCAGACTCTCAGCAATAATTAAAAGCTCTTTAAATCCTCCAGAAATTATGAATGTTTCAGGCTGGTGATGGAAAGCAATAATTATCCACAAATACATAATTCAGCTGTGGCTTCAGATTAGCATTTGTGGCATAATTAAATCATTTAATGCTCAGACCCCATTGTGCAGGTGTTTGATCCCTTCCCTGATGACAGGATAGCAGCATAGGAGCCAGCCAGTGAGGTAAGCAGACCTACCACTAACTTGCAGGGACTTATTATCTCCAGGACAAATGAGTGGATTGCAGCTGGGCTCCCAGCTTCTCCCTGGCTACCCAGGCAGTAGATTGCAGTACCAGCTTCAGCAGAGCACAGCCCTCAGCTCTTTGAGTACGTGGTGAGATGAAAAAGCTCAGCCGTTCACAGGAGGCAGCAAGCAGTTCACAGGCAGATCAGATCCAGCGCTGTTTGCTTGTTCCCTGACTCCAGCTACAACACGGATTAGCTCCAAGGCTCAGCGAGAGCCATAGGGAGATAGATGCCAGCCTGGCCCAGGAGCTCGGAGCATGCCTCTCCCCGGGAGGTGCAGGGCACAGCTGGGGACACAAGCAGTGGGGTGCAGCAGAGCGCTGGGCTCTAGCTAAGGCAGTACATTTCCACTGAGCAGATGTCACGTTTTGGAGCTGCAATATGAGGGTTCCGAGTCTTCTCCGCAGGAGTGTGGTTTATCTAGTAATTGCTCCTGTTGCCTATGGCATATGAAGTTGTTAGACTGCTGGGATATTGCCTAGCAACTTTACCAGGAACGCTAACAGTTAATTTGTGAAGAGCCTCAACCAGCTGGGGTGTGTGACCATAATTAAGAAAAGGTGTCCCCCATTGCAGGTGGCCTACAGAGCCCAGCAAGGCAACACCAAGCAGGCAGTGCTGAAGATGGTGATGGTGTGGGTATTGGCGTTCCTGCTTTACGGACCTGCCATTATCAGCTGGGAGTACATCTCAGGCCGGAGCACCATACCCACTGGCGAGTGCTACGCTGAGTTTTTCTACAACTGGTATTTTCTCATGACAGCCTCCACGCTGGAGTTTTTCACCCCCTTCATCAGTGTGATGTTTTTCAACCTGAGCATTTACCTGAACATACAGAAACGTACCAAACTACGCCTGGATATCTTTCACGAGGTGCACAACCAGTCCTTCACTGAGGAGGTGGAAACGAGCCCAGAAGCAAAGCCTTCTTTGAAATGCTGTAAGTGGGAGCAGAAGGAGCCAGCCGAAACCCTCGACCTCTCCAAGAGCGAAGCTCAAGCAGCAGCCTCCACTACCAGCCTGGGTGCCAAAGCCCTGCTGTCGACAAGCTCTGAGAGCACTGGGAAACCCAAGTGTTGCAACAAGAAGAGCTGTAAAAACTCAGCATCCACTCTGTCCTTAGAGAAACGGATGAAGGTTGTGTCCCAGAGCATGACCCAACGCTTCAGGCTCTCTAGAGACAAGAAAGTGGCCAAATCCCTGGCCATCATCGTGGGCATCTTTGGGGTTTGCTGGGCACCGTACACCCTCCTGATGATCATCCGCGCCGGCTGCCACGGCCGCTGCATCTCTGACCTGTGGTACGAGACCTCCTTCTGGCTGCTGTGGCTCAACTCAGCCGTCAACCCCGTCCTGTACCCGCTCTGCCACCGCAGCTTCAGGAGAGCCTTTGTTAAACTCCTCGACCACCTAAAGCGTTGACCTTTGGCCCCTGAACTTTGACCTACGACCTTTGATCCCTGCACATGACCATTAAACATTTACCTTTGACCTATACGCTTTTGATCTCAAACTTTGATCTGACCTTTGACCATTAAAATGCTGACCTTTGACTCTGAATTTGTGTCCCTTTGACTGTTAAACATTGACCTTTGACCACTGACTCTGATCCATAACCTTTTGACCTCAGATCTTTTACCTATGACCTTTGAACCTTGAAATTTTTGTCCTTGCCCATGAAACAGTGACCTTTGATCCCTGACTGACAAGCTCTGACCCCTGCACTTTGACCTGTATCCCTTGATCCTTCCTTTTGACCTTTCACCCTTGACCATTAAATGATGCCTTTTGATGCATCACCCTTGACTTTTGAGCCCTGAACTTTTATGCCTTAAGTTTGACCTTTGACCCTCGAGCAGCAAACATCTGACTTTTACTCGCTAACTTTGACCTTCGACCACAAGCTTTGGCCGCTGTCCGTTAACCGCTGACCTACGACCCCATGAACCTTGACCTATAACCTTTTGAGCCCAAACCTTGCCATAAGCCACAGGCTCCAAAATCTGTGCCCGCCACTCGCGGGAGCCCTGGCAGAGCTCTGCTGCCGCTGGGTCAGCCGGAGCCGCACCGGCGTGGGCTCACATACAGACACACCTGGAACACAACAGCCTCCACAAGGAAGGATGCACCCTAAACCTCCTGGGCTGAGCCACAGTTTAACTCCCTGCAGACCTCACCTCTTCCCTGGAAATGGGAGGGTTTTTCCCTTGCACTTTTGACGTTACACATATGCGATGATACAGAAAGAGAAGAACGAACCTCAGACAGAAAACACTAATTCATCATTATTGCTACAGCTGTCGTCTAGATCCCTGTGCACATGGTGCAATGGGTGTCCCTTCCACTCCCCAAGAAGGGCCCAATCTCTGCCCGAAGGAGTTTACAGCCACTCAGAGCATCAAGCATCCCAAAGCACCCTGCTGGCATTCCCTCCTTCCAAACTGATCTGATTTCTTTGCATCCAGCCACACATCAACCAGTGCTCCCCAGCACATGGGGTGCTGTGCAGCAGGAGCAAGCCCAGCCTCTGGCCCCGCAGGAGCTCCCAGGAAGAGGGCTGCTGTGCCTACATGAAAGGTGCCAGCAGGGTATCAGCTTCTCCAGAGTCTCCTTCATGATCTCCCAAAGACATTTCAAAATCCCTTCTGCAGGATCCTAAAAATACTCTCTTGGCAATGTGGTAGAGAGTGACAAGTACCGAGGGAGGTGAATTTTGTGCTCCTTTTCAATTAGTTTCAGACCTCAACACTTTACCAAGTTCCAGAACTCCTGCACGCTTCCTTTTAAAACACATCATTTGAACAGAGACCTGGGTTGAGCTCACCCAGGCAACATAGGCACCAATTTCTTTATTTTTAACACTTTAAAAGCAGTCAACTAATTCCACAGGCAGAGCACCACATTCCAGACACCAGCGCTTTAGCCTCAGTCTTAACAGAAAGTCTTGTGTGTTTTATCTCTGCTTCCTACCTCACGCTTCATCACATTTGCCCATTTATCCTGTAACCTCTTTGGGAACAGAGGTTGTACGACCATAAAGCAAAAGACTTCAACCACCCATCCCTGTTGGCACTGCTCAGTGACATAGTCATACAAATACGTAATTAGTTGCCATAGCAAAGCCTCATATTTAACAGTACCATACAGGGAAGCTCAAGATCTTAAGCCTGAAAAACCACATTTTCAAATGCTGTAAAGTAGCACCCAAAAGCGTATGGTGTCAGGATTGCCATTCACACTTCGCTGTTGTAAGCACACTGCTTTTTGGCTACTGCTAGGAATAACAGAAAATGCTATCCAGCTTTCTGCCAGTGCTATTCATTGAGTATTGATCAGTATTGTCACCTGAAGTCGAGTTTAAAAGATGTTTTGTGTATGTGACATTTCAGTCTTGTGACACGTTCTGTCAGACCATTATATATGGGTTAAAATACGTCCTTTGAAGCGTAAGTGTACTAAGACTTGACAGTCTGTACTGTTGAGCCTGCTTGTACCTTTGCTTGTGTCTTCTACCTTCTGAAAACCCCAATAAAGTATTTTTATACAAAGCTTGTCAAATATTTTATGGTAAACAGGGTGGAAATGATACAATCCCACTGAAGATGAAACATCCATGGATTTGCCTGAGGAAACAGTTAAAGCCTATGCTTTTTGCTGAAAACTAGCTCCTGAAACAGCTGAGTTCTCAGACCTCTGATGAGCAGAGTCCTGACAGCACTGAGTGACGAGTGCACATCGCTTAATCCTTTCCACCTTCAGTTCTTTACCAGAGCATGTTACATGCAACTTAGATCTGGAAAGGTTACATCCACACCGACTCTTCCTGTGACTTACGAAATGCACTGACCTGCCTGCAAATGACAAAGTCATAACGTGAACAAGGTCCCAGCTTCCATCTGTGGTTCTCTTTGTTCATAAAGAGGACCAGATTGTTCAGTCTGATGCAAAGGAAAGCTAGTGACTGTGTTACACCTTAACTAAAGGGTAGAGAAATTGTTGTCTTTTCATTTTATTTCTTTTTTAACCTGGTATTGAACAGTGGTCACCTATTTCATGTCCTAGAAAAATGATTGTGTTTTCTTCTTTTAACGACTCTCCTGCATAGAATGACCTTCACTGGATCAGTGGAAGGTCTCTGAAATACAGCAGAGGCCAAATAACTGTAAAAATGACAGTGAATTGGTTGCTAAACAGGCTCCACTTCATATGCGATCTTCCATCATTCAAAGAGCCAGCTTTCTCCAGCTGGAGTTTTTATCAGCTTCTGAAGTCATACCCACAACACTTGCTCCTGTGCCACAGCCTTTTGCCCCTAACGACACAAAAGCCTGTTTCTTGTACCTTTAGAACACATATCCCTCTGACATTTCTGCTCACCAGTCCTCAGCATGCTTGCAAATAAATGTTGGTTGCCACCCACTGCCACCAGTACTATGATGCTACAGGTAACTACTGAAAAGGCAGAACAGGTACCAGTTGTCTAACAAAACTGCGTAGGATTACAGGATAATGCACACTGCTGGGTTCCCTCCCTTCTCCCTTTCTGGGGAGATTGTTTTTTCACACAAATACCCCAAAACATAACCAAAAGCCCAGGAATGTCATTAGCACAGACACTTCTGCTATTTCGAGAGAGGGAAAACTAAACAGGAAGGGTAAATGTTCATCTAAGCAAACTCTCGCTGCTTGCTGTGGTTACCAACTGAATCTCTGACAGACCAGACCTGAGAATACTTTCCAGACCCCAGGTTTGTTAGTTCCAACTAAACAAACAAAAGAACAAAGAATTTATCAGTCTTTCCTACACAAGGCATTTGCCTGAGCAGGGAAGGGTAAGTGGGCTTAACAGTAGAACAAACCACCAAGATGTAGAAGGCGTGGTTTGGGTTTTCTTGTTTCCTCCACATTCCAGTACATGTCAAGAACACAAAACCATTATTGCACAAGAAGACCAGAGCCAAGCACAAGGGAGCCTCCACCAAGTTATTTTATTAGGCTCCTTTTTTTCCCCTCTTTCTATAGAAAGATTCTTATAGAATCATCAAATCAGTTAGGTTGCAAAAGATCTTTAAGATCATCAAGTTTACCCTTTGCAAAACACATTAACATTCCTACCTCCAGGACTGGTTTTCCTGCACATGATGCGCTGAGCAAGCAGCCGTTTAACAAAGGAGTTCCAACAGTATTCTGAACATGCCTTTTTTCCAGTAGCCTGAGCCTCCCATCCCAAATTCTTAGCTTATGATGAAGCATCTATGCACTGAAGGCAAACAACAGGTTTTCCCCTACATCCATTAGTAGTAACTTCATTCAGAAGTGATGAGACCAGCTTTGAATGTCAAGGTGACACTGCAAGTACATGGACTAGGAATTCCTTTCTTTTACATGCTCACACAGTCAATAAGCTGAAGTTGGAAGCAAAATACCCAATTTTAAGAGCCTCATAACATTCATAACATTCACAGAGAGATGCTGGAGACTGGTTTTGCTTGCAGTGATGCATAACACCAGGCTGTACCTGTACTGATGTGCACATGCCATCCACACAAACACCATGCTTCCTTATTGACAGCAATATACCTCTGTATAATTTAAAGTCCTAATGGTACTTGCCTCTGAGCTTTCAGAATGTGCTTTTGGTCTTAAAGTCCTTTCCCAAAGAGTGAAGAAATGGATACGTGAGCTTTTTACACAGTACTTCTATGGTCTCTGACCTCCGTATGGGCAGAGTTACCTCAACTTGCCTGGAAGTAATTTCATTCATCGGAGCTTTTGCTGGGAATGTACTTCCATTCCTTCCTGAAATAAGAGCTTTTGCCTTGCCAAATAGAAAAGAAAAATAACTACTTATGCCTGGACATGAGGTCAGGCCAGAGCCTGGGTTTCATACTGAAAATGGTACGAGCTGGTTTGAAGTTTCAGAGTAGCTGATGACTAATTCAAATATGCTTAGAAGACTATTTGAATTCCACTGACTTCTAGCGTTCAGAATATAAATGTCTATATGCATTTGGAAGAGGCAGGGACTGGGGAGCCTCTAGGTATAATCAAATATGAGCTGTGAAAATGCATCACTGTTAGAGAAGGTAGGCATTCTTGGCAACTAGCCTATATTTTTTTGCTACCATACCTGCTACAAAATGCCTCATTCCTATTGCCCAGACATACACCGAGCAGGCAGGACTTGTTCTCAAAACCCATGGAAGAAGACTTGCTGTAATTATGGATATGCATCAGATATTTGTGGAAGCACATAGGCTTCCACACAGAGAAGAACCCAGCTATTGCCAGGGAGAAGTATGTAATTTATGCAGGGAGTGTTGGTAAACAATGTTCATGCAGCTGTAAATTGTACCCAGGAGCTTTTTAAAGAAAGAGGCTTGTGATTTCCCACAAGACCTCCGCAGAGGTGATGCTGGCTACCTCCTCTTCACACAGATCCACACTCCATTAACTCGGAGGACGTAAAGGCTACCAAAATGAGGTCCGTGGTCCCTTCACTGAGCAGCATCTGCATATCAATAAGCTATCAAACAACATTTTCCAGCACAGCCATAGTAATGCTTCCTCCCTAATCACCAGTAATGAGAGATCTCTTTACACACATAGAGGGACTTTGCTCCCACAGCCTCTTTCAGTGCCCTTCCTCAATTACCATCCCTTAGTTTTCTCTCCAACCTGCAGTTACATAAATTGCTCCATTGTTCCAGAGTCATCACTGAAGCTTCATTAGCTCAAGTAGGAAGCTACAGATGAAGAGAGAACACAAGAAGGAGCTTTTGTTGAAAAACACCTGTCTGGGATAATTCATGGATTTGCCAAGGGGGATGGGCTTAGAAATCAGGAAGATGTGATTATATTTTGATATGAAAGAACATTGATGTTTTTTATTCCACGTTTGCAAATCAACATTCATTTTCATAGCAGAATTAGGATGGAAGACAACAATATCCTTGCTAGAAGGAAGTTAAACGACGTGCTTTTGATGAGGGAGGATTACTTTTTCATAACCCCAGCTCCCATGCAGTGACACCAACACAACTTTGCAGTACAGACCTGGTCTTGAAAGAGAAGAACTCACTCTGCAAATAGATGAGACACAATAAGGAGCATTATTATCCTTACCTCTGATGGGGGAATTGCAGACAAGAACAAAACCACTTTGCTAACTGCCCTGGCTGAGTGCCACGAAACGGAAAAGCTCTCTTGATTTCTAATGTCACAGAGCTAGTCTCATGCAAGATGTCACCGCTGCCCTTGTGGATAGCAGGGAACTCACAGCACTTCTGTATTCCCTTCACCTTGACTTAAACCTCCTCCTTTTCTCTTTGCACAATGTACTTTTCTGCCAATACAGTTGCATTTGCAGAATTAAGGGTTTTGAAAAGTAACTAGGAATTCTGCAGAGCAAGAGGCACTGTATATAACCTGGTGCTACGAAGCCGCAATAGGCATTCACTTCAGCAAACCCACTGCAACCAGGAAGACTTGCACACACACCTCAAAGGTAAGAAAGCCAAGATCTGTCCCTAAACCTCTTATTGTGAGCTCAGGAATGCTGATGACTCATTGTATCACCACCATTTTTACTGCTATGGATTGCATTAGCTTTACTTATTCCTAGGCATTTACAAGCCCCCCATTTTACCCCATAATTTACAAGCTTCCCGCACAGTCTGGGAACAAAAGGGAACTATTATTTAATCTAATTAACAAACATTAGAGGCAGAGCTACACATGCCCCTATGTAGAAGAACAACACTGTTATTTTCCCATTTGTACAATTCTACAACCTGAAATGGCTTTTTAAATGAGTCACATGCACCAAGCCGGACTTTCTGTTGTGTTGTAAAGGCTTTCCTTATACATCAAACACTTGTCAATAACTCCTAGGACCTCCTGCTATAGCATGCAATGATTATATATCAAGGATGGCAAGGAAAGGGTATGAAGGTAGGTAGGGTGGTATGTGTGTACAAATACCACAAGTATCCCTCCTGCGCATGTAAATGTACAATTCATGATGAAAATAGTGTTTCTAGCAGGCTGTGCCCACAGCTGAGGAATCTGTTCTTTTAAGCACAAAAATGCACCTGACCTATGAATGATTTTAAACCCAGTATCCTAGGATTTAGCAACACAATTAACACTGAAGGAAAACTGCCTGTGAAGTAGTTAATAATCTCACTCAAGGTATCTCCGAGTGCTCACAAACAGTTCCCTTCTGGAAGGGAAGTGACAGTTCCAGCAAGTGTTTTAGCTGGTAAGTGACAGCTTACACACAGCTTCAGTCATTAGAAGCTGTCTATTTAACAACAATGGGAGTTACATACATAATACCTTGAACACGAGGTTGCACGTATACCCTGCAGTGTTCATCAATTGATGGTGCATTGACAAGGCAGAGCAATTACCCTCCATTATGAAAACAATTTACACTCCAAGAAGCACAAATTTAATAGACCATTACAGCCAAAGCGTTCCAATACAGTTTGTATTCAAAATATAGAGGGATGAAATAATATGGATAATACCTGCATGAAGCCCACGTGAAGTGCTCTGAGAACCAGGAATTAAGCTGTTATTCAAGAGCTTTCAGGAACATTATAAGGAAGGCGATCCTTTGTTGCTGCTGTTACTATTCTTAATCAAAGAAGGCTGCAAAGTACTTTACAGAATTATGTAGACAAAAGAATGCAGATAAATAGTAAATCTAGAGTAAGGGAAAGACTGAAGTCAAACAAGCATGGATGTCTCATTGCAAGAATATAGCAACAAGGTAAATACAAATAATTTCAGTTAAAATAGTTAATATTGAAGCTTAACATGACCTGGCTTCAGTGTGCACTTGCTGCCCAGAAACCAACCATGTCCTGTGCATCATCCCAGGAGCATGAGCAGGTCAAGGGAGGGGATTCTCCCCCTCTGCTGTGCTCTGCCCTCCCCGCCCCGAGTCCTGATCCAGCTCTGGGGCAACAGCACAAGAGGGACTTGGAGCTGTGGGAGTGAGTCCAGAGAAGGCCACGGAGATGCTGCGAGGGCTGAAGCAGCTCTGCTCTGGAGCCAGGCTGAGAGAGCTGAGCTGGGGCAGCCTGAACAAGAGAAGGCTCCTTAAGGGGAGACCTTAGAGCAGCTCCAGTGCCTAAAGGGGCTGCAGGAAACCTGGAGAGGGGCTTTGGACAAGGGATGTAGGGACAGGCCAAGGGGAATGGCTTTAACCTGCCAGAGGGGAGACTGAGATGAGCTCTTAAGCAGAAGCTCTTCCCTGTGAGGGTGCTGAGGCGCTGGCACAGGGTGCCCAGAGAAGCTGTGGCTGCCCCATCCCTGGCAGTGTTCAAGGCCAGGTTGGATGGGGCTTGGAGCAGCGTCCTCCAGCATAAGGTGTCCCTGCCTGTGGCAGGGGTTGGAACTGGATGAGCTTTAAGGTCCCTTCCAACTCAAACCAGTCTGGGATTCTAAAACCTCAGCAGAGGACAAAAATGTTGAACAAATCCTTTATGAAGTTCTCATTGAGAATAACTCAGCACTGAAGTAAGCAGAACTGTTTGTCTATATCACAAAGGTAAAGAGCTGAAACCCCTTAGAACTTCCCCCTCAGGAATCCCACATGCCCTTGACCTCTGCTACGAACTGAGCACCTCAAGAAGGGTTTCCAGGAACATGGGTCTTATAGTAATTTCCTTTGAAAAAACTAGAAATCCAACCTTCCTTCCTTCCTCTCTTGAGATGCTGCCGCAGCTGAAGTCCTGAACAGAAGACCAAGAACTGGGAAATCAACTATTTACAGTTATTATGATCAACTCAACAACCATGTTTTCACTCCACAATTAATTCTCTGAGTACCATCACTGTGCACCACTTCAGCAGAGTGCCTTTCCATCACCATTGGAAATGGGAGCAGTTGCTAATCAATATTAATCACAGCTGTGGTTTGACAATCCCTCAAATCAGCAGGCAAAACAATAGCGGAATTGCCTCCTCCACACCAAAGCAACACAAACCCCAAACTTTAGTCAGCCTAAATGCTACTTGTACAACAATCTCTGACGAGGTATCTGTGTGCGGGCAGGATCTACCCCACTGCCTTAGAAAAGCAGATATATCAACTAGCAAAGACAAGAACAAGCATAAAATGCTTCCTGAGAAAATCCGAACGAGTTCCCTTCTTTATTCAGTCACATTTATGACTCTCTGCAATTATTTTCTCCATTAATAGATAAGTACTCAGCCTTTACCAGCATGAGAGTGGGAATACAGCTATTTTTGATCTTGACTATTCACTAAAAGCAGATTTCCGACTGTGCACTCATTCGTCAACCCGGTTAGTTAAATGCAGGATTGGTTTTGTTCCAGACTAAATACATCAGGAAATGAACTTCTGCAGCACTAACTTAATTTAGTCTTAGTATTGACTTCCAGAAGTGTTCTCTGTTGATCACTTTCATCAGCCACTTCAGCACATTTAGGAAGCACTTAAAAATCCCTTCCTTCACAGCATTTAATGAGTGATCATCATTTACATGGATTAGTAACACAGTTAATAAACTGCAATGTTAATAAACTACCAAATATGACAATTTGGTATCTGTCTACAAATCAAGTTTTATTTACTGTGAAATAAATCCTAAACACCTTCCAGAAAAACATTAAATTCAAAATTCCTCAAATCCAGTGGGATGTGGCTTTTCCAGCCTGGAGAGATTTGGACCTCACTCTGTGACTCAGTTTCTACCAGAGAAAGAAGGTGAATAAAAGTAACGGAAGGCACAGTATGTTAAAAAAAACCAAATTAAAAAGAAGATAGGATGTAAAACACATTTTCACCCCTCAAAGCCATTTTCCTAATGGTGGTAAATTAGTTAATGAAGCTCGAAAATGTCTGCTGAGATAGAAACAGCAGTGAGTTTGCTTAGCAAAATAAAATACACGGTTTTACACCTACAGTTCCAGGGGCCATAAGGACCTCACATGGCTGGAATGGGACTTAACCCATCGCACTCTAAACCCACAGTTTCACAGAATCCCAGGTTGGTTTGGGTTGGAAGGGACCTTAAAGCTCATCCAGTTCTAACGCCCTGCATGGGCAGAGACACCTTCCACTAGAGCAGGTTGCTCCAAGCCCTGTTCAACCTGTCTTTGAACACTGCCAGGCACTGAAGTTACTGAACACTACCAGGTTTTGTTTTCTGCCCCAGTAATTGCTGTACAACACTTTTAAACTTCCACCCTGTGTCTGCTGGGGGGAGGGGGGTAAGTGAATAAAATAACCATTTTCTAAAATAATGCAGTAAAAAATAATTGATTTTATACAGTGACCTTTACCAGGTTCTTTTTTAAATGTGATAAATGTGTGTCCTGTCTGGCCAAAGCAAAGTAGCTGCCCAAACATATCTTCCTGATTTGTAACAGAGGAAAACAACAGGAAATGAACAGCCACAAACCAGTATGATTTCATGAATAAGATAATCAAAATATGGATACTTCATCCATAATATCACAGATGTCTTCTTGACAACCAGTGTCCTAGCAATTACATTGCCTCATGCAAATGCTTTTCTTCATAAGCATTTTCCACTTTTAGTGGAAGATTAATTTCTCTACATTTAGACAGTGAATATCCAGCTTCCATCAATGGCTGATTAGTATGTGTACAAAGAATGTGCAGGGTGAGGATTCACATGCCCTGGGAAAACAGTGATGCTCCAATCTCAATGGTAACTAAGCACCAAGGAACTGAATGTCAAGGTTCAAATGAGAAATATTTAAAGCTTAGCCCAAGCTTTTCCATATGCCGAAATTGATCCCAAGCCATAGATGTTTTGTAAAACACTGACTCTTACCTCCACATTAATTATCAATTTCTCCAGTTACAGAGACAAAAAAAGGCACTGAGGATTTCAATAACAAAAGATAAGTTGTTCTGCAGCTAGTTCGAGTCCTGATTTTCACTCTGTGCTAATAAGCCTGGATCTAAGTGCATTTCTAAAGTGTGCATTTTAAAAGGTGATTTTGTCTGTATAAAACATTTCCAGCATACATGAATAAGCACAAGGCTCTTCATGGTTTGTGCCTTATTTTACCCAATAATCACAACATCAAATAACAGCATTTGAACATACTGCAGTGCTACACTCAGGTTAAAAAAACCCCAACAACCTGAGCCTCGGTCACCACTGCATTATGCCAGAGTCACTTCAATTAAAATTAATGGAATGTTACCAGAATAAAAGGGATTGTAACAAAGTAACCAGCCACAGCCATTACCTCTTACTGAAATTCAGCATGCAGACATGAGTTTGCTATTAAACCATGATTATATGGTGTAGTAGTATGGAGGGTCTTTTCAAAAAGACTAAACACATTCTGGAGATACATCTGTAATACAAAATACCTATACCTTGGTGACATGACAGCATAGCAATGAGCAAAGAACAGAGCCTAACGAAGGAATGCATACTTCAAGGAGTCAAAGTGAGATTTCATACAAACAAGGGCAGAGAAAAAAGCCCTACAACCCCTGTGGTTAAGAAATCAGATGTTGTTAAGGCCTCCTTGGACAATTCGATTTCCATCAGGAAAGAGGAGATGAAAAATTATTCTCAGGGGGAAAAATCAAGGACAAACACAATCTCTGTATTAAAACAAGGTTGACAAAAACCTCCGTGCCTTTGGCCTGCCAGCTCTGTTTTATGCCTCAGAAAAATGGGCACATAACACATCACAAATTTCAGAACTGCACAGAGAAATATCAAGAGCGCAGCCTGAAAGTAGATTTGTTCGTTATCCAGAGCTGCAGAATCATCCCTTATCATTACTGGCACACATTTTTAACCTCCCCTCCAAATATCAAAAACTCCAGTCTTTGCAGACCTCTGCAGTGCAGGCACAATGAAGGGGGGAACTTACTAACGGGGAATAGCACTGGAAACTGCAGTGTGGAAGAAAAGAAGAGAACTAAGTCGTTCCTTAAAGGCCAGGCACTTATCAACATTAGGATGAAGTCTGGCAGTATCAGGATGTAGTTTTAATCTATATCAAAGCCATTTTCACAGTAGCAATCTTGCTACCAGTGAAAGTGCATTTTACACAATAATGATAGTCGTAGAGCACCAACAGTCATTGTCTTTTAGCTTCCACTGCAGAGCTCATAGGTAACACAACACATGAGCATTCTAGCAGCCGTTCAATTAATAACTCATGAAGCTGTACACCTGCAACACACCTAACCTCTCATCCCAACATCAACCTTACAGTACAGATACTACACAGTGAGCCCAGATAGCAGTATCCAGTGCAAGACAAGACAGCAAAGGCATTAGGTCGGTGTTCTGAATCCAGCAGCCTGCACAAACATGTGCAAACTATAGCAAGGTCCCATCTATTAGCACCAGGATCTCTGGTTTGGAGCCATGCCTGTAATTTCAATCAATGTCTTAAAACGGCAGGTTATGAGGTTTTTAACCATGTTCAGGTCAGAGACCCTATTCCCTTACCACCAATTGACTTAAAACTAAAAATCACTATGACGGGGTTTCATAAATACACATAAAACAGTGAAAGAGACTTCACTTGCAATGGAAAAAGAAACCAAGTGAGATTGTGCTACCTGCCCTGGAAGCAGAGTAGTGGTGTCAGGCTTGAACCACCAAGTGCAAACTCAGGAAGGGTCTCATTTTTATTGCTGTCAGTTCGATTAATTGCAAACACATTCTGATTCACTTTTAAATATATTCTGTAATCCAAAATAAAAGGGCTTTACAAAACCATAAATAAAGCAGATTGCAAAATACACCATGCTTAAACAAACTGATTCAGTGTTTCAGTTAATGTACTGTGATGAGTCCTCGGTATCTGTATGTTTAAAAAGTGTGGCCCTTTCTAGTGCTTCTTTTTACATTAATATTTTCTTTTTCCGCTCAATTGATACCACCCACACTTTCCATGAACTTACAAAGAGGGAGAGGATTACAAATAAATATGAAAAACCCCACAGTTCGCACTAAAATACTGTTATGATCATGTACTAAAAGATGTATTGAAAAGGTGAGTACCAGAACTGTAAAGCACTAAAAATTATGGCTCAATAATTTGGGTTCCTATTTCACTAGGAAATACAAAACAGACTGGACTTCAATTCACATTAAAATAAGGCTTACTGTCAGAATGAGAAATAAAATCCCCCATGTCTTGCCTCTTGTCAACTTGAAAAGGAAGGACAGCATCAAAGGTTTCAGCAGAGGAAAGCAAAAGCTCCTTAAGGAAAGTCATGCAGAAGAAAGCCACCAAAACCTCCCCAAAGCCTGAAACAAAACGAGTTCACACACCTCAATCAAGAAAATAGCGGGAAGAAATCCTACAGAACATGGTTCTTCTCTGAAATGATTCATCATTTTCTCCCTTAACCTGGTTATTTTTTATTCTCTGTTCCTAGACATCACTTTCCTTTATAAATACCTCATCTTCAGCAGAACCAGAGGTTAATCCTCAGTACCATACTTCATCATTAGAATTGGATGCAAGAGATCTTCATGCTAAGACCAAAGGAGCACTGTGGAGAAATGTGACCCAAGCTGTTAACTCAGGGTTGCGCAGAGCAGCACACTCCCATTTAACAGAACCACAGGGACCTCCAGCATGAAGTCAGTTCATTTGGTATAGCTGTATATCAACTACAGCAAGTTCAAGCTTCTACAAGCAGTTGTTTCAACACTACAGCTCGAGCTGTTTGATGCTTTTCATTGACAGATGAAGGACTGTGTCCTAGGTAAAGCGTCTCTGAACCCTGTAAGCATGTGGTTAGGAACTTGATGCTGTCATCTCAGAACAGATGGCTGAAACGTTCACAAAGAAACCAATTACATGATCAATTGGAGCTGTCTAACAACCTGCTGTGCTTTCTGCACAATAGTACACAAAACACTCTCCCCTCTACAAACTGAGGTTGCATGAGCACTAAGAAGGGTGAAAGCTCCTGTGAGTAAAGAGGTGTTTACAAGAGCCCCTATCATTTTCAAACTGCCAAATACTAAAATGCAGCCAGAGAGAACACAAAGGGTTTGTAGGTGTCAAATGTTCTGCAAAGAAGCTGCACCAGCTTTTGTGTTCAGGCCATCTTCTCTTAGTTTTATTAAGTGTGGCTGAAAAACATGTGGCAATAGAAGGAAAAAGAACAGTGAAGCCTAAAAATGCTGCACAAAACCAAACAGGACAGAACTGAATGTTAACTTCTACATAATTCAGTTTGGTAAATCCCAGCGATGAAGCAAGTATGAAACAAAACATGAGAATGACTTTGGGATTTAATATTAGCTTCCTTTTCTTCCTGATTGTGTTTATACCAATATCACTGCTTATAATGCATAGATTACATTCCATACACCTGATCACAGATAGAAATACTCAGCATGTGAATTTAGGAGACACAATAGCCTTTGTTGCCCATGTTTCTGTTTAATAATTCAGGTATTTGAATCAACCTTGCACTTCTTCAGAATAAAACTCTGCTGCTCTTAAGAAGGGATATGCACCTTCTTTCTTACACAGGCAAAGTCAGCTCTAATTCATAACCATAATCACAGAGCTTATACCAACACTCATACAGCAGGAGAGTGCAGGCTGAGCTTTAATGCAGAGATTGAACAACACTGCCCCTTCCCAGACAGAGGCAGGCAGGGAAAAAGCCCATTGTTCATGGAATCCAGAAAGCCAGTCTGTTAAGGATGCACCCACCATTCGGAAGCATTAGAGTACCAGACGAAATCAAAGTGTACAAAGTGGTAAGTGGAGAGAATTATCCCCTTCACTGTAGCGTACAGAAAGAAGTTACAGACTACAGCTGATTTCTTCTTTAAACAAACCCAGTAATTCCCACTACTGCTGATACAGTAGAAAATAGCCAACTGTAGTTTAAACATAATGAAATCCTTATTTGCAAGCCAACAAAACTCCATCAAAGATAAGGGATAGGTGCATGTTTTATTATGTACCAGACTGTCTTTAAAACTATTGTATTTCCTGAAAAACAAATCCCAAAGCCAAGCTCACAAACCTCTTTCTATTTTATGATAGTGTCGATGAGTTTACTTTGTACTTCATTAATGTGACAAAGTACCTGCAAGGTCTGTAATTCCAGACTGCTGGAGCGGAAGGCAAAGTTAACCCGCTTTAAAAATCAAGAAACATAAGTAAAAGCTCAAGAACAATAATTTCTCTTGGCTACTTCAGTATTTGTGTCTCAGCAGTCCACGAGTCTGTCAGGGCCCCTTATGAAAAAGCTTTGATAAATATTGGCTTTTCACGAAAAAGATAATATTTTACACAAAACATACTGTGAGTATACAGAACAGCTCTTTTAGCATGAGGAGAGGGCAAAGACTCACTGTACTAAATAAAGGTTTCTGAATTCCTACAGAACAATGTTTAAGAACACTGCCCACAAAGTGACATAGTAAAAAATACAGGGGAGAGGGGGGAAGGGGAGGCAGAGAACAGTGTATTTCTTTAATTTGGGATATTTAAGCCTATTTCTCAGAACATTGCTTGAGATTCCTTGAGGAATCTGGAAGAAAAAGAAACTGAAGAACTCAGAAGTGCGTCTCAAATGATTGTCCCTGGTTAGTTTACAGAGCCAAGTAGCTGCTACCAGCATTTAAAGACAGTTAATTATTCATACTAAGGAGGGAATAATTTTAATGATTAATTGCAACTGTTTCACACTTCTCCTCCCTAAGACACAGAGCAGCTGCACCACCTCTGAGAACACAAAACAGCACAGGAGAAGAGTTTAAGAGAAGATGACTGAAAGTGGTTATTGGACCACCTTATTTTTATTTCAGACTTTTCGATCAGTGAAAAGGAGAAGCCACTTCACTCTGATCCAGAAAGCAAGGAAGGAGCAGCTCCTGAGCTTCAGTCATATCTGCTAGACAGCACTCTTTCCATTCCATAGTTAACCATCCAATGCCAAACGAGATCCACGTTTCTAATTGAACAGCCAACATGATCACAGTTCTCAAATTTGGTTGCAAAACACCTGAGATACCTCGGAGGGGAACAAACAAACATCTTCCCAATGCAACAGCCCAGAACAACTCCAGATGCTGTGTCCTTGCACTTAAAAAACCCAAACTACACAGATGCAATCTAATCAAATTACAGGGTTTTTTCCTCCTTCCAGTACAGTTCTCAGTTCTGGTTCCTACCACTTGACTGGTCTTTCCCCTCGTGATTGTTCTGTCTTCACATAAGCATCATACAGTTCTCTCAAACAAAACAACAGTTCCTCTAGGTTGTCTCCTGTCAACGCAGACAACGCAATGACCCGGTCAGCTATGTGTTCTTTAAGGAGTGGCAGATTGATCCTGGACTGAGCAAGGTCAATCTTATTCCCAATGACAACACAAGGCCTTTCAGACAATCCTTTTTGATATTGTTCCAGTTCATACTTTAAGTCTTCCAGCTGAATCCATGGCTGAGACACAGAGAGATCCACCACATACAAGAGAAAGCGGCAGCGTTCAATATGCCTTAGGAAGGCCATCCCGAGGCCCCTGTTTTGATGAGCACCCTTTATTAGGCCAGGAATGTCAGCAACTACAATGAGAGAAATTCCACAGTGAATCCAACATATCCAACAACAACAAAAGATCAAACAAAAAGAAAATCCAAGCCAGTTTTTTACTGGCCAGTACAAGTACTTCTAGAATTATATCTCAATGCACCAACACCTCACAATAAGTTTAGCTGCTCTTATCTTTTAAAACACCTAAATTCAGTTAATTCCAGAGAAGAGAGAACACACATTGCTAATTTGCTATTAAGGGCACATACAAGTGAATGTGAAATGGGTTTTCAGTATTGTTTTGTCTGAAGTTCCTTAGAACCAACAAGAATTCTACAGAACTACTAAACTTACTTCTGCGTTATTGCAAAGAACAACCCCAGTGACACAAATTACTATCAAGGTACACACAGTGTACCACAATTCTGACCTGCTACTTGCTCATAGTCGCGATAGTGGACGATGCCAACGTGAGGGTTGAGGGTTGTGAAGGGGTAGGCAGCCACTGCTGGCCTGGCACGGGAGATTGCTCTTAAGAGTGATGATTTCCCAGCATTGGGAAAGCCCACCTGGAACACAAACACTTATTAAAGCCAAGGTTCTGGGCTAATCCTGATAAAAACCAACTGTAAGCTTCTACAGATGTGGCAAGGTTTTTCCAGGATGAATATAACATTACCTTTGCATACTTAGCTCTGAAAAGCATCCTGGTTTTCATGTTTTGTTGCTCCTAAATCCTGATTAATGACAAATATACTTTCTCATGAACATGAAACAGATCCCCTTAACTTTATTTATGCCATCTTAAGTATTTACTTTGTCCAGAACCAAGAGGGCTCTTTTACCCTGAAATGACACTTCATCCAGCACTTCCCATTTTATCTGTGTTTTCTAACTCCTATTTATTATTTTCCGTTAAGAATATAGAATTGGCTTTGTCTTTGACTCAGTTTGGCCTATAAGTAAGATACAAGTTCGGAATTTCACAGCTCCTCATACACTCACCATCAAAGAATTAAGTTGAAACCTGGCCTTCCAGGGAGAAGGCAAGAATTTCCATGTGTCCAACCAGTCAGAGAATTATACATATTGATCCACCAATGCCAATTCTTTTCTTAGTCTCTAAATAAATTCCCAAAATCCTGCTAGACCAGACAGTTATTCTGCAGTTGTTGAACTGTTGTTATGCAGCAAAGCATCATTTTAACAGCTTTATCAGCTGGCCTTAAAACATTTACATGTTCAACTGCATAAACCCTAAATTGACTTTGCATTCATGTCTAAACAGTATATTTTATTTCAGAGGATGCTAACCCTGGAACTAACAAAGTAAAATACTAAATATCTGTAAAAATAAAAACATAAGGATGAAACAGAGGATGATTTCAAATTTATCTATTTTGGTTTAAAAAAAAAAAAAAAACAAAAGAAAGCAGCAACTAACTGAGAAGAACTCTCCATACTGTGCTGTTACCTACAGAATCAGCAGACAAAGCCTCCTGTTCACCAGCAGCAAGTCTGTTAATCACTGATCAATCTCACACACTGCTTTTCTAGACGTAGTTTTTATTTGAGCAGAAGTAGGATGACATCAAGGATCAAGAGAGTGACAGCTCTGCAAATCATTCTGGACATCCTGATACCAAGCAACAGCAAGAAAGCATCGAGTTGCATCTCTAAACAAGCAAGCCAAGTGACTAACAAAAACGTTATCAAACATTATTTCTTCAGTCAGTCAAGTGTCATCCTACAGTGGTAAGAAAGCTGAAGAACCACCAGCGACACTCACCAGTCCTGCATGCGCTGTTGTCTTTAGTTCCAGATGGAGGACCCTTTCCTGCCCTGGTTCTCCTGGAGTAAATGTTGCTGGAGATCGGTTTTCATTGGAAAGGAAAAAGCGATTACCTTTCCCTCCAGCTCCTCCATAAGCTGCAACATACTCTTCTCCATGTTGAGTGAGGTCAGCCACAACTTTCCCATCCTCCTTAACCAGTGTACCTACAGGTACCTTAAAGAGAAGAGAGATGCCAAGTGTTAAACTGGACTTGAAGTCTGCAGCAGAACTGTCTTCAGCAGATCCCTTATCAGCTGATTTCAGATTTGTTGAAAATCATTCCTTCATATTCTCAAGACGAGGAATCCAAAAAGAAAAGTGGACTTCACAAGACACCTTCTGAACCCAAACAGCACTGGTAAGACATCGGCAGTCCATTCAAGTGTTAACAGAACCATAACCCTCTTTCTTTCCTTTTAAGAAAGGAGAGAAAAGGAGCCTAAGCACAGTAGTGAGCTGAGAAACATACTGCTTCTCGAAACCAAAACAGGCATGCTGGAGAAAAAAAAGTATGAAAGAAAAATTCTGCTCCTGCTTAAGAAGTTCTGTGTTACAACTCCTTTGGGCATATGACTTACAGAAATAGAGCAAATCAAGACAGTATCTGTTCTGGCCAGATTTATCTTCCAAAGAAGTCTTATTTTTACAAACACCTTTACAAGCAGCTTGATCTGCCTGTGTGCCAACCAGCCCTGTCTTAGCAGACATAGCACACACAGCTCCCTGCAAAACCACACATGAGATTCTCTCACAATAACCTTGAAAACCAGAAATGTTAACATAAAGTTAACACAACAGTATGTGTTTAAACTTCATTTACTTACTTTAACATATAAATATGCACCATTAGCTCCATAACAGTTTTTAATTCCTCCTCTCTCTCCATGGAAACCCTGATAAAAGGGGAGGACTGAAGAAAGCGATTTCATTTGCTGGTCAGCTGCAAAGCAAAATGCACATATTTTAAACAGCAGAACAGGCACAGAAGAGCAACCTCTTGACTGCTCCTTCCCTTCAGAGTATTGCATGAATGAATATCCTATTTACTGTCTCAACATATGAGGGAACTACTAATACTAATGAAAGTTCTGATGAAGTTTAACTGCCTTTACTATTTGTTTATTAACCATGCACTTTATTAAGTGATCATTCAAAAAAATCAACCATTGCAAAATGCTCTGGAAAATTCATGTTATAGATTAGCAGATCTTGCAGCAGGCTGGTGGCAGAAGCAGTTTTATCCATCTTAAAATTTGATCAGATCCCAGCCTTATCACAACATAATCAGGCATCAGCCACCAAAATGTCTGCAAAACACTTTGACTTTCAAAATGCTTTCTAAGGCATTTATGTCCCTGTTACCACAGCTCAGGACAACCCTTAAAAAGCAAAACCATCTTATACAGAAACACCCATTTTAACATTTTCGACTTTTACCATACCTGTAGGGTCGTTTTGGCTGGGGTGGTGGGGGTGTGTTAAGGGATAAGACAACACAAAGCAAAACAGATTTACTAAGTTTTACCTTTCAAAATGACATGACCCCCATCACCTCCGTTTCCACCATCAGGACCTCCAAATATTTTTCTGGGTTCACTATAAAAAGAATGTCCCCCTGCTCCTCCTTGTCCTCCAACCACACGCACTTTCCGGTGATCCACAAAGTAGCGTGTCTGGAAGAGAAGTACAGTTTATCAGAGTCTGCTAAGAAGTTAATGTTCTGCAAAGCTCAGTACTAGGTAAACTTGCTATTTTTAGTCACCATGGGGTCTATTCAACAGTGAAAAAAACCCCAGAAGAAATTGGAACTCTGCTGTTATTCACAGATCAACCAGATACAGCATACTAAGAAAAATAATTTCATTTTTTAAGTATTTTAAGGGGGTTCCCCTTAAAAGTACGTGCCTGAGGCTATGTTGATATAACAAGTGCAGCAGTTCAGACATCAGAGGTATAAAATCCACATTAAGGGAACTAACAACAGGGAAAGCATCCTTTAAATACAGCCATATAATGCTGACAAGTAGCTCAAAGAAGGGACCACGCTATAAACAAAAATCACCCAGTAACTCATGAAAACAAAAATACATACATGAGCTTTTTACTTCTTTAAATTGAACTGAAATTTGCAAAAGGGACATAGTGCACGTGTGGGAGGGATAGTCTCAGACTGATTCACTGCTTTCTACACTAGGTGATGAAATTAAGCAAACTTCAACCTTGTAACAAGTAAGAAAAGTATTAAAGACAAAGAATAAAATACAACTGTAAACACGAGCAGAGGAAATCTCAATATATGCCCAACCAGTTGCTAAAAATATATAAAGCGAATTCCATATCTTCGGTCTATTTCTGACATTAACTTGATTAACATTTGGCTAATTACACTGCACTATGTTTCAGCTTTTCTGTCAGCAAAATAGGTTTGATGATACTGACCTAACCCCAGGAAGCAGGCTGATATCCTCAAGGGGAAAACATCAGATAAGTACACTCATATAGGAAGGTGAAACTGCTTACGATGGGGATGAAAAAAGATAGTATGACCTTGACTGTGGTAACATCCAAATTCTGCCCATTACTAAGGGACTTCATAATGAGAATGCACAATAAGGGTCACTTTAAATAAGCCAAACAGTATTTGAGCGAGGAAAAGTCGTCTTCATGTTATGATACCGGATAAGTAACTGAAAAAAAAAACCCTTAACTATTGATAATGAGTTTTACCGTGACCGATGATTTCTTAAAAAGCCTTTTATAAAAGCATTTGGCACCACCACACGGCGAGCCAGGAAACGAGTGCTTTAAATGGGAAGTGCATAGGAACAGCATTACAAAACAAGACTTTCCATTGACGCTTAATTAGAAAAAGAACATGAAGAAAAACGCTCCAGGGCCTGTCGTGTCTCTGACATAGAACGCGGCGTGCTTGGCAGCTGACTGCCATGCGTGAGACACAAAACAGCCTCTCGGCTTTAAAGCGATGTAAGGCTTTTTGCTTCCTCGATCTGGACACGCACTGCAAACTGACAGCCGATTCCCTCCAGGACTTACCAGCTTCCTTTCCGAAATGATTCTCTTTTGCCGCAGCCGCCGGTTCTTCGAGCGCCTCACACACGTTGTGGAGAAAGTCACCGGCCGGCCTCCCGCCCGCAGCGGCACCGGGCTGAGGAGAACGACAGGCTGCCACAGCGGCCGGCTGCCCAGCACGGCCCAGCACCGCGCCAGCATGGCTGGGCGACGGGACGGGACGGGACGGGACGGGACGGGACGGGACGGGACGGGACGGGAGGGCTCCGGCAGCCGCCAGGACAGCCCGCCCCGAGCGCAGCCGCGACCCGCCCCGCCGCTGAGGGCCCGGCCCGCCCAGCGGCCGCACGCAGGCGCAGCAGCGGTGCTGTGGAGAAAGCGCGGGAAGGTGCATTCATGGCCCCGTACCGCTCCTCCGCCGCTTCACCCCCGCAGCCCGCGGCTTCCCTTCACGCTCCCGTTAGGTGAAGCCTCATCCCGCCTTGCTTCCGCAGGCCACAGCGCTGCGAGACCCGGTGCTGGGATCCCTTCCCTCCAGGGTCGCGCTGAGTGTCCTGCCCGCTTCCGTCTCGCGGCGCTAGGAGTCGCTGTGCCCCCGTTCAGCCCGGAGCGGGCAGCGGCAATAGCGCGTGTGCAGTTACCGCCCGTGGGGCTGCGGGTGTCGCGGCCCCTTGAGGAGTCTTCTCGTGCCGTCGGTCAGCGTGGCACAGTGCCCCTGCTCGGCCCTACCCGTGAAGTGGGCTGTGAAGGGACTTGTGAGTGGCAGGACAAGGGGAATGGCTTTAACCTGCCAGAGGGAAGTTGAGGTGAGCTCTTAGGCAGAAGCTCTTCCCTGTGAGGGTGCTGAGGCGCTGGCACAGGGTGCCCAGAGAAGCTGTGGCTGCCCCATCCCTGGCAGTGCTCAAGGCCAGGGCTTGGAGCAAGCTGGTCTAGCGGAAGGTGTCCCTGCCGGTGGTAGGGGTTGGAACAGGATGAGCTTTAAGGTCCCTTCAACCCAAACCATTCTATGAATTGCTCACGTCTACTCGGCACACACAGAACATCTGATCTTCACATATCAAATAATGTGAATTTGGAACAAACTTTTGTCATCTATAATCATTGTCCTGGGTTCAGCAGTAGCAGTCATTTTTCTCCTTAGTAGCTGGTGCCGTGCTGTGGTTTTGGCTTTCGGCCTGGGAACAGCGCTGCTAACACCGATGCTTTTAGCTGTTGCAGTAATATTTGGTCTGACCAAGGACTTTCTGAGCCTCATGCTCTGCCAGGGAGGAGGGGAAGCCGGGAGGAAGCAGAGACAGGACACCTGACCCAAACTGACCAAAGAGGTATTCCATACCACAGCACGTCATGCCCACTATATAAACTGGGGGCAGGGACATGAAAGGGTTAGATCACTGTTGGCTCAGGCTGGGGATCGGTCAGTGGGTGGTGAGCGGTTGTATTCTCTTCCCCTGTTATTATTGTTATGGGGGCAGCAGCAGTGGTTTGTGTTATACCTTAGTTACTGCACTGTTCTTATCTCAACCTGTGGGAGTTACATTCTTTCGGCTCTCCTCTCCATCCCTCCAGGAGCAGGGGGAGGAAGGGGGGGGAGTGAGCGAGAGAACCGTGTGACTAATTTACAGCTGGGCTTAAACCACGACAATCATCCATGAAGTTATACCAGAGAAGGAGGGGAGAAGGTGCAGCTCAAAAGAATTTCCCTGTATCTGTTGCTTCCATTCAAAACTCTGTGCCATAAGAAAAGTACCAACAACTTCATTCTCAGATAATATTTAACCTAAACAGTTTTCAAGCATTCTGTATTACAAAACAGAAAATGATACAATTAATGGAAGAAGTCCAAATGCTGGCATCACTTTGTTTCCACATTAATACATAAAAATGGACAACACATTAAATAAACATCTTGTTATTAACAATAAAAATATTAACACCAAAAATCATGTATAAATTAGGAAATAAATGTACAAACTATTTCCAAAGTGCTCTTTCAAATACATTATATACACAACATTCACGGAGTTCTTAATGTAAGACATTTCAGATTGATGTAATGTTGCTGTTTCATTTGAAGTGGTGTTCATATTCTCTCAACGGTATTTCAGCACTTTCAAAAAACCACATAAAAGGCATATTTCCAAGCTGGCAAAGAGCAATATTGCATTCTTCTGGCTACCTGTAATATTAACATGGTAAGGAAAGCAATCTTCCTTGCTGTTCCTTGCTATTTGTATGAAAACACTAGCAGGAAAGATGAGAGAAATGAGGACCCACTATTTAATCAGTAATTAAAACTATTAATGTAGCATGGGCAGTGCTTGGACAACACTTAATAGTGAACTCCTTAGTTGTCCAGTTAAAGACTTTACAGGGAAAAATACGAAGCAGTGAATTGGGAGATCTCTTCTTTTCCTTGTGGTCTTGGTTTTTCAAACCCCAAACTGAAATCCTATAAATACACCAGTTCAGGCAAAGAAAAGGGGAACAACCTACAGAGGGTGTACTTACTCTATATTGTAAATTTGCAGTTAATCTCATATTAAAATTGCTCATGGAGTGTGGTCATCCTGGCCTTCTGCATCAGAGACCTTTGACCATGGTATTTCCTTTAGCACTTATATTAGCACTTCATAAGTGCTTTTTATCAACACTTCATAAGAACGTATAAAACTGCCTAGAAGTGACTCACGTTGTCCATACTGGCTTTTACATTCCTAAATTCTCCCTTTATAAGTATTCTCTCACTGGGACCCCATTAATAGTTCCCCTCTCTATATGCATAATACTGATTCACAATTAAAGCTGAATTCAGCTGCTTATTTGCAACAAAGATGGATTTTTTTCTTTTACTTTTGAACTATTTCTGTCCAAATATCAGAGGAAAATAAAACCTGATGGTGAACTGTAACAACAACAGACCAAATCATATGACAGTATTTATGGTCATAATGCTTGCTGGAAAATCTGAGCAAGGGCAATGGAAGAATCAGAACTAAAGAAGGATGCCAGCCGCCTGCTTGCAAAATTTGGCATGACAATGGATATGGGAGTTATAGAATTTGGAGTGGTATATTTAAGACTGGAGTTTTGCCAGACGTTTTTCTTAGCTAAGCACAATATGAAGCAATACTGATGTCTAGGAGGCTGACGCTGCAGATCTCAGAGCTCCCTTCTATTTTCCTTTCCACAATAGAAATACCTTAGTTTACATGGATATAGAAGAGGTGCCTCTAGTGATTAACATTTCCTTGAATATAGGCTTGGATCCTCTGTCTGTACATTTTACAACAGAAATGTGGATTTAGCAGATTACCAAACTGTAAGACTTGGGCAGGTGTTACAGAAGTTGCAGTTAATTTTGTTTTATCATATGGTATAGAACTGTCTTCACATAAGGAATGTATCCATACCTTCGTACTGAGGAAGTAAAGAGCCATGGATTTCAGAGGCCAGCATATAATCTTCAATGCATTCAGTTAGAAAAAGATCAATAACCTGCCACAGGATACTACTCCCTGTACTGAGACATGACTGAATGGCTCTGTATTGAGCCAGATTGCAGAATAACCTGGCTGTTTTCCAGAACAGGGCACAACTGTGATCAAATGATCCTAAAGCTATTTGGAAACATCAAGAATGAAGCAAGGGAGGGGGGTAAATGAAAAACTTCTGCATTGTCTCAACATACAGTACTATACACAGCACCAAATATCAAACCATTAAAGCATTGTCGTGTTACCAGTAGTGCACTGCTTCATATCCAGCATGAAATGAACACTGTTCACATACAGACGCTGCTTTGTGCTAAGGGGTAACCAACATATTACAATTAATCAAAACTGCCTGTACATCCAGTTCAAAAGATGGAGATACTATTGAAATGAGTCTGACACAGGAACGTGCTGTTTTATTGCTGGTAATTTCCATATTGTCCCTATAAAGAAGAGAAATAAAAAGGTTGAAGAATAATATATCAGAGGTTTACAAATAGCAAGTTAGGCAATTGCTTTTGGTCTATGAATTTTGAAAGACCCACTGAAGTATCACCAATATGCCTGTACCAAATTATCAGATAGGTTTATAGTGGAACTAACAGCTACATCTGCTTTTTCATAGCAGATTTAGAAGCTTTACCTGCTCATAGCCGTAAGGCCTCTGTTGCTGAGCGGATGGGCCGGTCTGGGAAGCTCTGTAACTCCCGTATTGCTGCCCCTGTCCCTGTTGGTAGCTGGAATACTGTGAAGAGGCTCCTTGTGCAGGACCTGAGAAGACAGTAAAAGCTGGTACTAAGGCTTGAGGGGGAGTTCTTGTGGTTAACATAATGTAACACATGATGGTAACAAAGCAAGCTCTGTGAGTATGAACTATGAGTAGGTTTTGCCTAGACCTCCCCTCTGGCTTTACACTGAAAAGTGTTAGCAATAAGGATGATCTAGTCCCAGTTTGGTTAACATTGCCTGTTCACAGCCAAGTCCCATCACATCTGGGAGAGCCAACAGAAATCCCCTGCCTCAAGGCTGGGATTTAGATAATTCTGATCTCTCAACCCTGGTTTTGTACTGAATAGCCTGATGTTTATATTTGGTTATACTGTACTAAATAAGCTGATGGTTTCTTTCTCATGAAGACGGAGGATACACACAAGATACTTCTAACTGATCAGAAAGGTCAAAGACATCAAACTCGGATCCTTTTGATGACAGTGGGGAACTCTGCCACTGGTGATTTGAAGGGTTTGAAGGCCCCGCACCAGTGTTCACTGCATGCTCAAGGTTCTCCTCTCCTTTCACCTCCGTCCCTCAGTAAGGAACAAAACCCCTTTGATGCGGCAAGAATGATTCTAATTGAGGGCGTAGTGACTCTCCAGACTGTTGGTGTTATTTTTTCCTGTCAGCTACAGAACTGAGATGTGCAGGAGGCCTGAGAATCCAGGAAGTGTCCTCCTGCCCACGCTTACCAGGAAGACAACACCAGGCAAACCTGTATTTTCTAACTTTCTTTCAAAAGAGAGGGATTCAGGATGGATTCATGGAATGCGGTGCCATACTAAGGTATGTTACTGCCCAGAATCCCTTCACATGCAATATCCAAGGTTAATCAAGGAAATAGTTTTCAGCATATGTTAAGTTTAAGACGTGTCAGGTTGAAGTACTGCAAACAGTTGGGCAGTCAGTGACTGCTTACCGTATCCTTGCTGCTGTCCTGGGTAACTTTGTTGGTTTGGGTATTGCTGCTGGGAGTATGTTTGCTGTTGTGCAGCTCCCTGTTGGTATCCTGCCTGCTGCTGGCTGTACTGGGAATTTCCTAAAGAGGGAAACATTGAAAGAGTTGGGTTATAGGTGAGGCAGGTGTTTCACTGTACATGTGAGTCATGAGGAAGACAAAGGCAGAAGTAGCCTTGGTCTGGAACTCAGATACTCTTCTGAAAGAGCTGACTGCATTTTTCCAAGCAGGATGTTTATTTCTTCAGTGAGTTTTAGTTCATTTGAACAGGACAGAGGTGTTTGTTTGTATATATCACTACACAAAGAACCTGTTCCTCAAAGGATTTTTTTTACCCCAGAAGTAAACCACAGAGTCCCAAAGATAAGGGAGCCAAGGTAAAGAGCAGGTTTCTCAAGAAGCCCTCCCACTATTTTCCCCTAGATACTGATGTTTATTCCCATACCCCAAAAGACCACTTATAAAATTGTTACTGGTATGTTTTAAAATACCTTTGGTAAAAACTCCATTTGCAGTATCCTGAAACAACAAAATGCACAGAGACTACACAGGCGATGCTGCTTTTCCTAAATGCCTACTCACTGTATCATAAAGATAACATTTTGCAGCTAATTTAGAGTTCAGATATCTTAACAGTATCACTGAATTTATGATGTACTACTGTTGAGAGGTTTTAGTGGTAAAATTGTAAGCTCATAGTATTGATTTTCAAAGACTAGTTTCATTTAACCCATTGTTCTTCACCATTTGTAAGATGAATTAAGAAAGATTAAAACCAGTTGGTTGGAATTAACCACTGGGCTTTCTTACTCCAGAGAAATTTCCATTTATGACTGCCAGCTTTTTCCAGTTCTGACCCCATTTCTAACTGCACTTCGTCAGCATAACTATTTACTTTAATACAACCATTTTTATTCACATTATATAGAATGTTTGTTGAACATTTATGTAAGGGAGCAGGATACCGATATCCTGGAAGTCTTTACTGCAAGAAAAGGTCAGCGTCCATAGCTCTAATTCCACCCTGCTCAGCTACAAACAGGGATCATTTTTCTAATGAATATGAAGCTACACACAAGTTTTTGGTGATCCCACACAGCTGCACAGCATGACTGCCCCACAACACAGGTACCAACAGGTGGACACAGGCTGATGTAGTCTTGGTATAAAAAATGCCATATATAGCTAAATTCCATTTCCTGGACACTCCTTAAGGAATAGCAGTGATGTAGACATTGCAGGTTCTATTTTACATTTCCATAAACATTTCACAAGTATTTTATGGGATTAGAGCTTGCTCTACAAGGATTGGCAATATATTTTCCTACCTCCTTCGTAATAGTGTTGTGTAGAGTCATCAAATGACCTGTCATAGCTCTGTTCAGTATAGGATGACTGCTGATAGGCATAATCACCATGTCCTACAAAGAATTGCAAAGATTTATGAGACACACTGTTAATAGAACTATATATATATTGTTGAATGATGTATCATAAAGCTGCACAAGGATGAGGCTGAGAAGAAATAGAGACTCACAGGTAGGAGGTCAAATGTGTGGGAAGGAAAGTCACATCTATGGATTTACTATTTACTCTTGCATTTACTAATCCAAACCTGGCTTCATGCTGCTTCTGAAGCAGCTTGGACAGCAGGATGCACTGATGTGTACGGTTATGCACCAGGCTGCCATGCCCTGGGATTAGAATTTTCTAGCATTTCACTTGGGAATGAATCCTAATGGGCTTGCCACATCCTAGGATGTGGCAGTCATGGTGCTACAGCTCAGAGGAGTTACCATCTGGGTAGTATTGCTGATTCATAGGTTCTGATGAGCCTTGTCCGTGGCTGTACTGTTCACTGTAATATTCTTCCTGACCCATGTACTGCTGCGAGGAACCTGCAAGGCAAAGACACAGAGAGCAAACTGAGTGAGCCTGGGGACTCCTAGGGGATGTTCTTATCTATCTTATCTCTTCTTTTCCATTCTTAATGAAGAAAACTGTGTTTACAGCTGGAGAAGTGAACAAGCAGTGGATGTTCGGAGCAGTTGTAAAGATGTTAAAGCTCATTAGAAAAAAGAAATGAATTTGTGTTTGCCAGAAAAGCTGCTTGAAATTGAAGTCACGCAACAGTCAGTACCACATCCTGAACCCACTCACTTCTGTGGCAATAGGAATGGCTACATTTCATCTGCTAATTGTTGTTATTAGGAAGCACAGGAATGTATTCCATGCTCAAGAAAACAGTCAGGATTTAACAGATTTGAATTAACGTATTAATTTGTTTCTTAGCAAAATTCACTTTATGTTAGAATCAGTCTAGCAGCTTTATTACCTCTTAGAACTTTTTCCAGAGAGGTCCTAGAGCATGGCAGTTATCCTCTGGGGTTTTCCTTTCCTTGGCCTAATTTTTCGTACTAATTGCTGGCAAACTATGTCTTCTTTGCAGAAATGTGTCCTTGTTAATATGCCACGTTACGGCTGATCCAATACCATTTGAAAGAACTGACAAGATTCCCAGTGGCTGGAGGTAGCTGTATATCAAATTGTTCATCTTTTCTTTAGAGATATATGATCCCTTTTAGACAGAATTATGTTTTCTAAAGACCTGAAATAATTAAATAGATACATCTTGAAAATAGATTAAAGTTCATCTGATTGGCATCATACTTCCACCATCTGAGATTTCCTGTGTTCCTGGATGGCATTCCCTGTTCAGAAATGTGACCTGGAAATTCTGGTGCCTTGCCTACCCCACAGGATGCACTGAATATCATCAGTGTAATAATAACTCTACCAATGACCCAGTAATAGAGTTTACCTTGCTGGGAAGCTCTGTAGGGGCCCATCGGCCGCTGACCCATCATGCTGTTGCCTTGGTTGCTCTGACTCATCATGGCAATGGAGGATTGCCCCTGGTAGTGCTGGCTCCCTCCCTGCGCCGAGTTGTAATGTGACGTTGCTGCTTGCTGGTGCATCATGGACACTACAATGCACATGGAGAATACTGTTTCTAAAGGGACGTGACAGTTGTCTCCCTAGCTTCTTCAGAAGCAAGTTAAGAACCTTCAGCTAACATGCATCCTGATAAAGTCGTGTATTTTCCACAGGGGCAGATGTTTTCCTACTGCATGTATTTAACTCTTTTGCACTATAATCCAGAAAGGATGTCATTACATGGTCAGTTCTTGCCATTTGCTCCAGTTAGGTATTTAAAAATGCATCTAGCTTTGGTTATTATTAGTTTATTTAAAAGAATATACTCATTATTACAGTAGGATTAAAGAAAGAAATAAGAACTGATGCTACCTCCTAACTAATTCATTGCTGCATTTCTTTTCTGATCAACTCTTTCTTACTTCCGTCTTACTATATACCCGATGATTATACAGTTTAAATAAACTGACATTCTAGGACTTATTTATCTCTACATTTCTTATTGTCAGAAAGAATTCTTAAGCATTGGACATGCCACTCAGTAGCAAACACTTCTTACAAATTACGAGGTTCATTCTGAGTTGTCTGCTGGTCTCTCTATGCCCTGAAAGCAGTGAGAAAGCACCAAAAAAGGGGCCGTAATGTACAAACAGTAAATGCGTAATACCCATTGGCAGGCTTTTCAGCTAGGATAAAGGGGCTTCTCAGATCCTCAGCTGTGGGATTTGCTGCCAGGGCCTATGGGATAGTGCTGCTGCACTTCCAAGGAACCCTCTTTCCCCCAGTTCCCTGCTGACCACAGCAAGTCAGTGTGAGTTCAAGTTCTGACGTGTGCTGGTGCCTGACACCCAGCAATTCAGAGACGTTAAAGCTGTCTTTTCCTCTTGGATGTTTGTCACTGTGTACAGAAAACATTTACAGACCAAATTCCAGTGTGGTGAACCTCTGAGGTCACTGAAAAGTCAAGCTGGCCCAGAAGGAGGAAGAGGGAGTTTACCTGGATTAGACTGCATGTTGATGTTTGTTCGAGAGACATAATTGCCTATTGACCCCTGGCCTTGCATTGGCACATTCTGAGATGCAGGCACTGTATGGCTATAACCAGGCCCAGTTCCATGACTGCTGACAGTCATACTCAGAGAGGTCGTGGGCATGGTGTTCTGGCCTGACTGCTGCATAGACACGTGATTAGGACCTAGAAAAATTAGAGAGAGCAACAAGAATAATCTGTGCTATTATTGGCAATGTACAGTGAGCATTAAAGCCCTCATGCCCTTTCTGAAATACCTTCTGATAAGGCAAAACCAAACAAAAAACTCCTTGTTATTAAAAGTCCCTGTTATCTACAGGCAATAAAACTGCACAGTTACAGTGATCCTCCTTCTCCCGGCAGCCAAATCCAGTACAGAACTGCAGGCAGGAAGAACAAAACCAGCAGCCATGCCCTAAACCAGTAATTGCAGATCCTTCAGAAAACACCTGGACTCTGGTTACATCCCAGTGTCCCTTCCTTCCTCCTGTCCTGCTGTTCACTCCTCCTTCACACAGACAGTGACAATGGCAAGGCACAGGAGCGGCTGAGAAACACTTTGCATGTTGCTGCTTCTGTCCAGTTGCTCCATCAGCAGCCAACCCTCATAGCAGGGGAGTAGGAAGTGCCAAGGGACCCTCTCCTCGGAGCACAAACCTGTCTCTCCCTGCCCTGAAGTTTGACTGAAAGTACCACAGACTTTCAGAAGATTAATTTCCCAAGTCACCATAATAATCCCTGTCGTTACAGTATTCCCTTTCCAGCATCATTGTGTGGAACCATCAGACTGCTCCAGTTATTCACTGTATGGAACCATCGGACTGCTCCAGTTATTCACTGTATGGAACCATTGGACTGCTCCAGTTATTCACTGTATGGAACCATCGGACTGCTCCAGTTATTCACTGTATGGAACCATCAGACTGCTCCAGTTATTCACTGTATGGAACCATCGGACTGCTCCAGTTACATCCTGCGTTTATCATCTTCCTCACTTAGAAGTATGCTTATTTTTAACAATCCTATTGTTGGGTAACGAAAATTGGGGGAAATCTGGTTCTTATTTTTTGTTGTTTGTTGCTGTAAATGCTTTTATGAATGAGTTTGGGGAAGCTGTTTTCATTGTGCATTGTTACTCTCTAAAATGTGATAGTGTGTATTGTTGTCTATCTAAATCCAGCTGTATTGTTGTCAGTCTAAGTTAATACAGGTAGAATGGAAGACATGCAGAATCCCAAGAAGAGACAGAATCATGTTGTAGTGTTAGATACTGATATCTTAATTCACAGTTACCTAGTTTACCTACAGCCTCTGAAAAATGTGTTTAATTCTGCTAGTGCAAACCTCATTAATTACTCTGAATGGTTTGTATAGACATCAAAATGGGCAAATTTGTTGTAGATTATTATATCTTCCTCTTGTGGAGAGATACAAGCAGCATTTTCAACATAAGACAGGCAGCTCTACTGAGACCAGTGGAGCCAGGTCAAGCTCTAGCTTCTGGTTTGCTCCAGGTTTTGTATGTCTTATAGAGCTTCTACTTCTACTTGTGCAACACAAAGCCACATAGTGTTTGACTGGAGCTAGAGCTGCTTTGTGTGAGAGATGGAGTGAAGCAAGCATTGGTAAACCTTGACCTATGTGCATGGGGAAACTTAGAGAATCTTGGCCTTTAGAGCAATAAAACCCAAAAGGTTTGGTTAATTTGTGATTGTAAGGGAAAACAGGAAACATGACCAAAAGTGTGTAAGTAAAACCACCAGAACAGTAGGATAAATACAAAGCACTGAACCTCTTTCATACTGTCATGGATCTAAGGCAGTTGGGGTTCATTTTGGAAGGCTTCATTCCTGATTTCTGAACAGTCAAAGTTCACAGTTGAGCCCAATTGTGTCTGGAGGCAGCTGCATTTCACTGTTGGTTCATTGCATTGAATGGCTTTGCCTGCAGGGCTGTGGCAGGAAGAATCACTGACTTGGGGTTTACCTGAAATCCTGGTGGGTTGCTTTTTAGCTTGTCCCCATTGACAGAATTATCATTACAATTGATGTAGCTGCCACTAAGCAGTTACCATGTGTGTAGTTACATAGTGACTGTTCTGCAGAGGTGATTCCTGTACAGTCCTGACTGAGGGCAATGAAGAATAAAAGGTAGCAGCTTCTGTGCTGTCTTCCCTTTTCTTCCCTCTCTTACAGCACTGTACCTGTTCATGACAGACTTTCCTCTCTACTGCCATTAGATGAGGAATCGCCACAAGTGCTAGAGCCCCTATATTGGAATTATTTCTCCATATTTATTCCTGTTTTCCCCCAAATGCTGTCCAACCATTGTTAACCGATGTGAAAGAATCGCTCAGTCTCAAAGTCAACCTCAAGAATGCTGTGTCATGCATCATCACTGTGCTGACTCAATTCTAGCTGGCACAAAGACAGTACCATTAGAGACTGGCAACCCAAGGGAGTGTCCCCAAGCCCAAGGGTGTGAGGGCCCTGGTCTCACAGCAGAGCACATGCCAGCACTGCTGCTGTTACCCAGGCTACTCAGAAGAGGCAAGGTACTACATCCTCAGTTACACCTCCGTTCTGCAGTGTAGCTCTGTCCTCAGTCTGCTTCCCAGGGCTGGTATGCCTATGATAGAATGGCTACCACTACCCAAGTGACAGAGTCTCTGTGACCAGGCAGAGGATGAACTACCCTGAGACTCCCCACAACTCAGCCTGGGGCAACGTGAGGTAAGGGGCAACATGAGGCAAACTGCCCTGGCTGCTTCTGTTCTGAGGCTGGTTCTTTCAATCAGCACTAAATTACTATAAAGAACTGGGGAGCAAATAAGAAAAACCAGCAGCAATAACACTGAAAATGTAGATTCTTAGTAACATAAAACAATGTTTGACTGACTTATTATAGTACTTATACTGGCTAATAAATCTCTCAAATAAGAAGGCCCAGATACATTCAGTAAGTTCACTTTACAAGCTGTAACTGTTTAAAGTAGGCACCCCATCCATTAGCTTAAAAGGTACTATCAGCTTGACCACAAATGGATTTTTAAGAACTCAGAAGTCATTTCATGGCTTGCATCTGCTCTCGAGTCCCCCTTCCAAGGTCTGTGATTTTACAATCAGGTATTTCTATTCATAGAAGCTGGTTTTTCTCTCTGTCACTCTGGGAAAGACCCACAGAAACCAGAACTGACTGAAAAACAAGGAACTGCAAAATAAATACATTCATACTATAAAATGCACAGAGGAAGAACAATTGGTTTGTCTTTTGATTAGTTTCAGTTCCAACAAACACAAATAGACCAAAGCATATTATCCTATATGAAATGCCTGTGCAAACTCTCTGGCTATGTAGTACAATCTCTGCAAGCTTCTGTAGAGGACAAAGACTGATGCAACACCAAGTTATTGTTAGGAGGGCATGTATCCTGGAAGGTCTTTGCAATCTAAAGGCTTGGCTGTGTGGTTAATCATGCAAGCAATTCCATTTCACCCTGGCCAACTCCTCTGCTTTCAAGAGAAAAATACCACAAGATACCATTTTCCTGACTGAAAACTTGGAGGCATCGTTACTTGGTGATTTTCATTAGGCATTTCATTAAATAGATGGTTTTAATTTCCCCTATAGAAAACACAAAGCACACTGGAGTCCTTGCAGAAGCCAGCATCATTACTGACTGTAGCCATTTTGTGATGATTTCAGCATGTGCTTAAAACCCCCATATGCCTGAAAGGTGAGTTAGGAGAGATCTTTTACAGCTCTGTAAGTATATTCTGCATTAATGATTTTGTTGCCAAGCAACAGCAAAGCAGCACAAAGGGGACCAAAGCTCACCATTGCTAATCTGACTCTGCATGAGGGAGGAAGGAGGAAGGCCGGTCCCGATTGCATCACTGAGATTGCTCTGCGAATGGAGAGATTGGTTGGATGCACTCTGAGTCATTCCTCCTGGGCCCAAGTTTATGTTTTGCGTTGGTGGCTGCAAATAACAGGGAGGAGAAGCAAACGTTTGGTTAGGTTTTTAATTAGAAAAAATAATAGCCCCCAAATTAGCCTGACTATGACTAAAAACTGCCTTAATTAAATATGTGTTTCTTTCACTTTCGGGGCTTCCTTGCGTAAACCTTTCTTCATTTGACTACTATGTGTGAATGACATTCAGCACGACACAGAGAAGCCAGCAGGCAGCCCAAGGAAAACCTTAAAACTGTGCTTATAATAGAGTCTGTTTTCTGTGCCCATTCTCCTGTACTCATCATAGAATCACAGAATGGTTTGGATTGGAAGGGACATGAATTTCATTTTGTGCCGGTCAGAACATAACTGCAGAGGGGAGATGCATTAGCAAAGATGATACAGAAGCGTGCTGACAAGTTGACCTTTGTCAAGCATAAAGCTGTGCTGTATTTTGAGTTCCACCTCCAGAATCAATCCATTTAGCCGGAATAACGCAATGTTTAAAGGCAAACTGATGCCCGAATGCTGAATTAGATTTTTCACATGAAATAGTGGCTTTTTTTTTCCTGAGTAAAGAACATTATAAGAATAATGAACCTGGAACACATGGAGGCTGTTCAGACCTGCACCACTGCACCATTTATAGTATACAGGACTTTAGTTATGGAGACAGAAATTAACGCAAATGTCCCAAAGAATGTGTTTTAAACACAGTAAAAGTAACTTTCGATTTGTTTTGGGGTCTTCTTGACCACTTCAAACCTTGTAGCTGGAAAAACACTAAAAAAAAGGCTTATTGACATGGATCAGCAACAGAATCAAAGAACATTTCCCTCTGGCATAGTAACCGTATCTGATGGTAGCACTGGTACTTACTGCAGGAAGCAAGGACTGCATATTCTGGTTAGAATCTGCTATTGTTGCCAAGTAAACCAGGTTTCTGTGCAAGATTTGTTGGTATCTAGAGAATAAGGAGTAAAGCTCATTTGGAAAGGGTTAACATTACAGAACATTCCAAACTTCTTTTTTTTCTGTGCCATTTACAACTGATCAGTTAAATTACATTATCCCACTTTTCATCGGTCATAATAAATAGCTACAGCACTGAGCTATATCTGTGTCGTCCTGCTTTTCATCAAGCATCAGTGTCTTCAACACCTCTTCTACAAATGGAGGAGGGGAGAGGTAAAACGCTCTCTCCATTGAAAGCACTTTGAGTGAATTGTGAAGCTGGGGCCTCAGTTTTGAGTACTGACACCGGGGCAGCTGCTCTAACAATTGGCCACTTCTCCTTCCTCTGTTTAACGAGGTTCTTAGGAGCAATGAAATTCCAGAACTCCAAAACCCAAAACGTCTGTGCCCTGCCAGCAAGCCGAGAAGAACAAGGGGGTTTTCAAGAGTGCTCCAACTGGAGTGTTTACTCAAGTAAGCACCACCTCAACCACTGACGCTTCTTCACAGTTCTCAATGAACTGAAAAAGCTCATAGTAAAGAACAGAAGGGCACCCGAAAGCAAGCTAAGAGCTGTGCCGCTGAGCAAAGTGAGGAGTCAAACCTTTGGAAACAGGGAGCAGGGTTCCAAGAACAAAAATGCTGTTTTAGCATGGGTTTTCTTCTGATAAGGAGAAAGCGTCTGGGAAGTGGGGAAGAATGGAAAGATGAAGCTACAACAGTGACATGACTGCTTTAGCAAAGGGGTCTTTTTTAGACGAGTAGCTTGAAAGTACAGCCCCATGCCTTGACCTCTCATGGGCAGATTGGCTGCTCTTCTGGCTGGGATTTAACACCCAAAGATTATATCTACTTAGCTAAAATACTACAAGTATTTTGCTTTCACGATTAGGAATAGTAAGCAGTGATACAAACTGGTGCCTCTACATGCACATTGTTTTAGCCACAGGTAACCACATGGCTGATCTTTAACACTGAATTACCTTCTGGTGAAAATGTGTCATTAACTTGATACATTATTGTACTTTATTTAATGAATTAATATATTATGAAAAATAATGAATTAATAAATGTATATATTGCATAGATAAATTTATTTAACGACTTGCATAGAGCAAGTGGTCCAATAACCATCATTGTTTATAATTATTTTAATAAATGACCAGCTAAAAATACTGTAAATAGTAAATAACCAAATCCTTCAGCAAAAGCCCTCCCTTCCAAGAACAATATCCGTTTCTAAATACAAGTGAATCCAAACAAACAGCCCAAGTATTCCCAGTGATCAGAACCGTTCACAGGACTGTTGCTGAGAAAAAGTACACCCATAAGTTCTGACATGCTCCAAACCTCATAATACTCACTGAGTACACTCTGCAGTTTTCCCCTTGCTCTGATAATCCATAATACATTGTATGAGGTGGTGATTTTCATCTAGCATCTGCGTAAAAGACATATGATCAAACCGCGTTACTACGAGGATCATACTGCAGTGCCGTGGTTTTGCGCTGCCCCACCGTCACCTCTCATGGCAGTGGGTGGTGGTTGTCAGCTCTGTTGCCTTGGGATGTTACGAAGTTCAATGATCTTATTGAGCCACAAGGTTGTGCTTTTCAAATCAGTCATTTCAGAGCAGTTCTCCGGGTGAAATGCCCAACACAGGAGAATGAAGGGACTTACCTTTCCTGCTCCTCCACTGGCAGGTAGCTTCTAATGCTGAAGGAGGAAAACGCTTCCGCTGCGGAACACCTCTGCCTCATTCTAAAACATCACTCGCCCTTTCCAAAACCGCAGGTTTTACTGACGTGTCTACATCAAGTGAGAAACATACTTTCAAGCAATCTGAACCCACCACTTTTCCTGCATGGGGCTGCCATGCGCAGACTACTGAGCCTGAGGAAGTATAAAATACACATTACTGGATCCACTGAAACCGCATTTAGGGCAATTGCATCCCAATATGTCCCGTGGGGTTCAGTTCAGTTCTAACGCAGGGAGGACTTACCATGAAAACACAAAGTAATTATATATCAGTTAATTTATGGTTATCAGTGGCTGCTAGCTTAGCTTCGTGCAGTAAATTCTAGTGACTGACTTGCTTCAAGAGGATCAGAGCCGCTGGACAGAATGACCACTGACCTTTATTTAATGAGCTTATAATGCAATTAAAAGCTTAAAACACCCCTTGATGTGTTTTCAGATTTCAACTACAACAGTTTGTCTCTTTCCCACAGCTTTCCTGTGGATGTGGGAGCTCTCTGAGGGTGAGTGAATGGGAAACCAACAACAGTATTGACAAATGTAGACTCGCCTCTGGCAACAACTCACTACGTACTACAGATCGTAGGTACTGCTGCTAAGTGCTTGCACGATCGGGCTTTTGACCCACAGTGTCATCAGGACAGAAGAACTCTTGAGGAAAGAATAAGATGGCTTTGTAAATGTGAATTAACCCGTGTAGGTACGAGTTCTGATCAGAACCAATCCTTGACCCACGCACATGCAATGAGATAGATTATAGGAAAATGAGCAAAGAGCCTTTCCGGTGCACTCTCAATCACTGCCTCAGAGAGCACGGCTGCGCCTGGTGCTTGCTTGTAACTTGCGAGTTGGTGTGAACCGGGCTGGACCCCCCTGTCCGTCACTGACTGCAGCGATCCCTGGAGCTCACCAGCGAGGGGCGAGGAGCAGAGGCACCGCTGTGGTCCGCAGGCTGCACCTCGCACGCGGACAGGGGACGTCGCAACCCTGTCAGCCAAGGATCCGTGCTCCTCCTGCACGTGTGCCCATGCTCACGCAGCAACCCAGGCGAGCCTGGAATTTGAAGGGAAAATACTCCCGCCTGGTTCCCAGTGCAGCGCTTTGTGTCGTGCTCTGCACTCCCTGTCGTGCAGAACACTCACCCATCTCGGTGGAAGCTCTGCCAATTGAATCAGCAAAGATACAAACGTGTCCTTTTCAGGTTCCACAGCGGATATCACCGACAACGGTCTCACATGCAGTTAAGATATGTATTCAACAGCAAGAGTCCAAGCAATATTACAGGTACCTTCATCAGGACTATGCTTCTACAATTAGCTGAAGAACATCTTCCTTACCAACAAAGGGATCAGGAACAGCTCTTTCCTGACTTACCAGGAAAAAAGAACCAAGTTCTGATCTCCATTACACAGAACAAACTGAAGTTTACTGTCCTGCAAATGCTGTTTGAGGAACTATTTAAAAGCATCACTGCCACTGCTCTGTTGCCAAAGGCTCTGACTTCCGCCGTGTGAAACTGATTTTAGGAGCTGTTGGTACTGGAATAGTAACAGCTCCGAAAGGCTGTTGAAATGAGCTAATAAATAAAAATAAGATCCTTATATACCACAACCGCAAACATGAATCTTTCAATTAAACTGGTACGTGCTCTACAAAGCTCACTTCAATATACTTTTTAAGCTTCTAGCACAGCATCTGCTCCTTTTCTATGCTCTTCTCTTATTGCCCCATTTCCATACATGACTATAAAGCCCATCCCACTTCTGTGCCTTCGAGTCTCTTTCTCAGCACCATCCCTTGCCAGAAATCACTGCCAACAGCCCAACATCGACCAACAGTCCTGAAGGAACAGCAGCTGTACCCGCGACCTGAAACGTTTTTACACATTATCTGTAAAGAAATAACATTTTGACACTTCCATAAAGTTTATGAATATGCAAAATGAAAGCGTCTGAAAATCCAACCGAAGGTACTTTGCCTGTGGCCACAGGCGTGAGTTTAAGTACAAACTGTCTGAATTACGAACCAATGTGGAGGTTGGACAGAAATTTATCCACCGAGGCCGAAACATGTCAGTATTTAAAATCAATCACTTCCCAACCCCACACGTGCTGTAAGAGCGGCACGAACGGGACGAGTTTCCAAACAGCCTCCAGAGATTCAAGGCACCTCTTCAGCCTCTCTTGCGGCAGTTTCTCTGCCTTCATCCCTGCTCCCTCACAGGCTTCTACTGAGGGTTTTCCCTGGAAGTCATCACTTGACACCAAGGCGCGGCCACCGCTGGGGCAGCGATGGAGCTGCACCCCTGGTCCCTGCCCACGCTGGACCGCTCCGGGCACGCACGCACCGCGCTCCGACCGCTCCTCGCACCCGCGCCCCGCAGTGCCGGGCACGAGTCCAGCTGAGGGGCAGCGGTCACAGCGGAAACGCGCACGTTCTTCGCTGACCCTTCCAGCCCCTTCGGCACTGCCCGTGACCGGCCGCAGGAGGAAGGGGCGCCGGGCACGTGTGTGCAGTGCCTGCTGCAGCCCTGCCGAACGGGAGACAATAACTTCCCAGGCAGGAGCCCTCGGCTCCGGCCTCCACATGGCACCCATGCGGAGAGCTCCTCTCCACAGAAAACCTTTCCTAAAGCTTTGTCTGTCAGGAAATGTCCAGAAACACCTCGCAAATAACGGTATGTGAAGGATGTCAGCGATCGGCGCTCCCTCTGTCTTCAGAGACATTAACATTCCGCATCCAGATACAAAAGAAAACCTTTGCAAATTCACTATTTTATTTTCATTCAATTTTTAGGTGGGATTTGGGGGTGGGGGGTGCAGAAGCTGACACACCGTCCTAAATTAATCATATTAACTGCATTGCCATCTCCCAGTGTATTATTGGCAGCTTTTTCCCCCTTACGAGCAGCAGAGATAACGTGCCATCCCGGTTTTATTCCCAAGTCCTCCTCCGGCTCTCTCTTTGCAGCGATCTGAACACCTTTGCTTTGTTCCACCTCCTCCTCCTCCTCCTTCCCCCACCTCTCTCTCCAGCTGTCCATCTCTGCAGCCCTCGCAAATTCCCTGCTTCTCCTGCTCGCCCCAGCAATCCTCCTCCTTCCTCAGCTCCGGGGGCACGGGCGGAATAAACGCCTAAAATCCGCTGTATAAAAGCATGCTTTTTTACCTTCTGGATAGTTTGCTGGGTGACCTCCCCTTTGCCTCTTGGGCGAGCAGAAGCAAAGGCAACCGACATGGTGGGCTTTTTTTATGTGGCTATAATATATCTGTTCCAGCCTCTAATAATATTGTTATTATCTGGCCGCTATTGCCGTGCAGGGATTCTCCGCAGTGCACGGGGAAGGGGGGGGCCGCCGCAGATGGTACGATCTGCGCCCCGCAAAGAGCCACCGGCACCGCACCGCCGCCGGCCCGCACCGCCCTCGCCTCTCTGCCCGCGCCGCCGGCTCGGAGCGGGGGAGCAGCGGCGGGGATTTGGGGATAGGGGAGGGAAGCGGCCACCGCCGCCGCGCCGCCGCCTCCCCGCCGGCCGCACATGGTGCGTCCCTGCTGCCGGGCTTCCTGTCGCAGGCGAGCGGCGGCTCCCTGCCTCCGCCGGCAGCCGCCGCCTGCGCCAACTGCGTAGGACGGCCGCCCTGTACGCCAAGTGCGCCAGCGCGGCGGTGTAGCGAGCCGAGGCGGCCGCCTACGCTGGATGCGTAGCGCTGCGATCCGTACGCCAGGAGCGCAGCGGTCGCCCCGCCTCTCGCGGATGAGTGTGCGGTTTTGAGGGACGCACGGGAGCAGCCATGAGCTATGACCGGGCCATCACCGTCTTCTCCCCCGACGGGCACCTCTTCCAGGTGGAGTACGCGCAGGAGGCGGTGAAGAAGGGCTCCACAGCGGTGAGTGAGAGCAGCGGCGGCGGCCGCAGGTGCGCCGGGCCGCTCGCTGAGGGAAGGCCCGCGGTGGGGCCTGCGCGTCGCCCGTCACCGAGCGGGCTGCTGGGGGTGAGGCCCCACGGGAGGTGCCCTGAGGCTGAATTCGGGGGTTGGAGCTGCCTTAAACAGCGCCGCTTTCCTCAGTGGGCGTCGTGCTTCTGTCAGGCTCCGGCTCAGGCCGCGGTTGCGGGCTTTGGGTTAAAAGTCGGAAGTTTCGGTGCCCTGAGCATGAAACGTAAGGCCTGGGGCAGGCACCGCGTCCGGACAGCCCCGCGGCCTCCGAGGGGACGGAGCTGCTGCGGAGCCCAGGGCAGCGGTGGTCCCGTTCCGTTGCTGTGTGTGGCGATGTGGTGGTGGTTGGTGCGTGTGCACATACAGCTCCTCGGTGGGCTGGGACCCTTGTGGGTGAAAGCACGCAGAGTAACTTCACGGCTCCGGGCTTCCATTTGCCCCAGGGTTGTGCTCAGTGAGGGGTTTTTATCATTTGGGGAGAAAAACGAAGTATTAATTTCCAAATAATAAAATACCCAGAAGAAAATTTCCTGTCTTTGGGGTGGAATAAACATAATGACATTTAGTGCCACGCTGGTGGCCTTCTGTATCTCATGGAAATGAAAAACACTGTAAAAGTGGAGCAGACATCAAATATAATCAACCTCTGCCTCTCTCTGCCTCTCCTGTTGCTTGGAAGTGTAACACGCTGACAGCCATCCCATAAGGAGAAAGGATTCCCATCACCCCTTAAAGAACCAGTGGGATTGAGTGAGAAAGGCCAAGGGTTTCTTTTGTCCCTGATGCTGGGAAAGGTATATTCACAGTATGGATTAGGACATGAAGGCAGCAACCTCTCGCCAGGTTTTCCTTGCTCTGACCTTCAGTGTTGTGGGTTCTGCCTTGAGCAGTACCAGTGGAGCAGCTGTAGCGGCAGTTTTGTTGGTCCTGCTTCCGTGGCCACCCCAACGCTCCTGCTGCTATTGGGAAGGCAGGGTTGGTGACGGGAGTGGGGTTGTGTCTCCGAGAGTCACACGGATTCAAATGGTAGCAGTTGATTGTAAAACTGCAGCCCGGAACCCACTGCACGGTTTGCAGCATCAGCCCTTGCCCCAGATTGGGACAGTAGGAGATAAAATACTGATTTCAAGCTGAAATCCCATTTGCAGCATGGGGGGTTTGTGTGTTCTGCTTTTGCCTACTAATTTCAGTGCACTCTGAAGCTCACCGAGTTTTGGGGGCCTTAAAAGCTGAACGTTTTCTTCTTTTAATGCGTTGAAGGTTGGAGTAAGAGGGAAGGACATTGTTGTTCTCGGCGTGGAAAAGAAGTCAGTAGCAAAACTGCAGGATGAAAGGACTGTACGGAAGATCTGCGCTCTCGATGACAACGTCTGCATGGCTTTTGCAGGTACGTGCTCCCCTCAGGGGGCTTGGCAGTGGCTGGAACACTTACCGTAAGTGGCTGAGAAGTGTGGGAGGGAATATGGTTGCTTATTCTTTGTGAAATCAGAGTAGTCTACTGTGTGGATGAATATGGAGAGAGAGCCAGTGATCTAATGAGGGGAAATACATGTTAAAGTTCAACTGGGCAAGCCTTGCTGTGCACATAGAGCTGCTTCGTAGTTGGGGTGCTGCGTAAGAAACAAAGCCAGCGTGTGCGAGAACTGAGATTGCTCTGCTAAGTGCTGTTGCTCTGTCAGTAACATTCCCATCACCTGGCTCAGAACTGTGTGTGTTCCCTAAAACTCAGCAACGTGAAAGCTGTGAACGAACCCCTCTGCTTGGTTTGGTACGTTGGGTTCTTTCTGTTGCCTTGAAAGTGCAGCAGACCTGAGAAAGCGTGATCTCATTTGCTTCTCCCATTGCTGTCACACTGCCCCCGAGAGCCTTTTGAGGCAACACAAGTTGTGTTCATGCAGGATGAGCCTGGCAATACTCTGTCGTTTCAGGGCTGACAGCTGATGCCAGAATAGTTATAAATAGAGCTCGGGTGGAGTGTCAGAGCCACAGGCTGACCGTGGAGGATCCCGTCACCGTGGAGTACATCACACGCTACATTGCCAGTCTGAAACAGGTATGTTGGACCCCACAGGGATGCTTCAAGATACATCCCAATGAACGGAGCTCCAAACTTAAGTATGTCTGTCCCAGCCTTGTTCTACTCAGCTGGTCAAAATCAGCACAACAGAACATGTTTATTGGAAGTAGGGATGTAGTAATGGAACAGGAGGAGTGATGGCTGACTGGGTGTTCTTCCAAGGTGAAGACATTAATTAGCACCTGCGAGTTCTGCACAGTGACTTTCGTGATATCATCAGGAGCACTGATCCACAGCTCTGACTCGCCCTCTTAACAACAGAGCTGTGTTATTGTCAGAATGTCTTCATGGCTCCTGTTCATTTTTCCTCCTACTAAGCCATTGCTTAATCATCCCATAAGAGGGGAGCAAATCAGTGCAGTACTGAATATGGTTTATGTTTAATGTTAATTAATTTAAAATTAATTAGAGCATCAAAATCTGCCCAGCTGTGCTCTGTGATAAATTGTGCATTTAGTGTGTATTAAACTGCTCTGTTTGCCTCTCAGCACCACTCAGCAGCCAGGGGAGCTCCTCAAGAAACCTGGAGAGGGGCTTTGGACAAGGGCCTGTAGGGACAGGACAAGGGGAATGGCTTTAACCTGCCAGAGGGGAGACTGAGATGAGCTCTTAGGCAGAAGCCCTTCCCTGGAAGGGTGCTGAGGCGCTGGCACAGGGTGCCCAGAGGAGCTGTGGCTGCCCCATCCCTGGCAGTGCTCAAGGCCAGGTTGGACACAGGGGCTTGCAGCAACCTGCTCCAGTGGAAGTCCCTGCTGGTGGCAGGGGGTCAGAACTGGGTGAATGTTAAGGTCCCTTCAACCCAAACCAGTCTGGGATTTGAACTTCAGCAGGTGGATTGGTAAGAGCCCACTAAAACCCTTTCTAGTGCTTTTTCTGGTTCATCTCCAGTGTCTGCTTCTACTCCCACAACGTTTTTAGAACTGCATCCGAAATAAGTCTCTTCTCTTTGCTCAGAGATACACACAGAGCAACGGGCGCAGACCCTTTGGCATCTCTGCTCTTATCGTGGGCTTTGACTTCGATGGGACCCCGCGGCTGTACCAAACCGATCCCTCTGGCACGTACCATGCTTGGAAGGTGAATTGGTTCTGCATCTTGTGGAGATGGGATGGAGTATTTGTGAGTCAGTGTGCCCTTTAAAGAGGGACTGGTGTAGGAAGGAGATCTCACTGACCAGACAGGGGTGGCTCACAGCTGGAGAAATCCTTAGTGATCAGAGTTGCTGTGAATGGCAGCTGCAGTTGAGCTTTATTGGGAGATGTTGTCCTGTTTGCAACAGGAAAGCCCTGAACCCACCACAAGTGTCCTTGTGTGTGGCATGTGAGAACTTAACACGTTCAGTCTCCTGGAAAAGAGATGAGGATCACAGAATGGCTTCACACGGTGTAACTGTGCAACTCGTATTTCTTGCTTACTCTGTCAGTGAGGCTTTTCTGAACTTCCGTTGTCTTTCCCCTCCCTCAATGTTTCCAGGCCAATGCCATTGGCAGAGGAGCCAAATCCGTGCGTGAATTCCTGGAGAAAAACTACACTGACGAAGCCATTGAAACGGATGATCTCACCATCAAACTTGTCATCAAGGCACTCCTTGAGGTGCGTCCCCTTCACATCCCTTCAGTGACCTCTCCCTGTATGGCTGCACTGACTTCTTCAGTAGGAATACAGGAACATCTCTGTGCATGTCACAGCAGAGAACCATAACAGGAGCTGTGAAGCTGTTCCTTGGGGGATTAAATTCAAGGCTCAAGAGTATTTGAGTAACAGTTTCCGTAGTGTACATGGAATTTATTGGCAGTTTTCTGGGGAGGAAAATAGGCTTCAGGTCCGGGCATCCAAAGGCAGCACACAGGTGCTGCACCACAGGCAGACAGCTTTACTTCTGGATTGAAGCAGCAGCAAATAGCAGGAGGCTGATGGTGGCAGTGGGGGTTCCCCCCTGCTCCCAGAAGGAAGACCCTCATTTCTGTGGAGCTGCAGTGCTGCTGGAGCAGGGGGTGCAGAGGCAGTGAGGGAAATACTCCCCCTCTGTGGCTGTTCTGACCTGGAAGGGGGTTGTTGGGAGCGTGTCCATTCATGGGCTCTAACCCTGACCGACTCCCTAAGGTGGTGCAGTCTGGAGGGAAGAACATCGAGCTGGCGGTCATGAGGCGGGAGCAGCCACTGAAGGTGAGTGAGGCCCTCGGTTTGCTCCTCTCCCTTCCCATTGTCCTTGTTGAGCTGTGTCAACCTCCACCCCCTCGCCTCGCATCCTGTCCTGGCCAGAGCTTGTGCCTGTTGGTGGTGGCCAAGGAATGTTGTGGCTGCACAGGGTACCTGGGTCTGGATGAATCCCAGCTCGTTCTGTGTGAGCTGGGATTGCTGAAACAGAAAGCCCTGAGCTGTGTTAGGATCCTGAGGGTCTCCTGTGTTCCTGTTCTAGATCCTGAACCCTGAGGAGATAGAGAAGTATGTTGCTGAAATTGAAAAAGAAAAGGAAGAAAACGAGAAGAAAAAGCAGAAGAAAACAACATGATGGATGAAAGTCAACGGCTCAGCTGCTGCTTTTTAACTGAAGCATTGGGTTATTCTGTATAGACCCTTGGTGTAGGCATTCCACTTGTCCATACTCTGCCCCTCGGGAGACCTACAATAAACCCACTGGGTGTCTTTTTTTAGAGCTGTTAGTTTGGAATGGTCCATTCCTTGGATTTCCTTCCCTGGGAGTGGTTGGTGGCTGCAGCCCAGCAGCAGTGACCCATTAAAGGAGAAAACCTTTGGCTGCAGTTTTCCTGGGTCACTTCATTCTGTTCCTGCTTGTTCCCTGCAGCATCTCCCTTGTCAGCGACTGTATCGAGGGCCGGGCTAAAGCATCAGCACAACAGAAGCAGTGTGGAATTCTGCCTTTTCTTCCCCTAACGCATCTTCAAATGTAAAGCCCTGTGCCAGGGGGTGGCGGTTTACCTCTGGAGGGCAGCATGGGGGTGTTTGGGTCATATCTGAGGAGGGGGGGTGCACAGCATGAGAGCTGGCTGCACAGGTCTATTTGCACAGTGTGGTACAGGAGCTCGTATTGGCTTGTAGTGGCTGTGTGACTCCTGTGGTTCACAATGAGGGGTTGCTGGTGGGATTGCCCCATGGGGAGGGACAGACTGAGCTAAATGTGACAACACTGCTAAGGCATAAATGCAGCAGAGCCCTGGGGCCGGCAGGAACATTCCTAGCAGAAAAAGGCCCATTCCTTGTGAAGGGCTCCCAGTCACTGAGCTGCAGCCAGCAGTCCCCTCACTGTTCCATGCACCCAGGTACAGCTCAGCTTGGACAGAGCCACAGTGCAGCATCAGAAGCAGCAACTCTGCCTCCTGTATTGGAGCTGAGGATGTGCTGTAGAAACAAGGGGAACAACTGCCCTGAGAACAAACAGAAGGCCTTAGTACAGGGCAGCTAATGGCAACTTCTCCTTTTGCCACAGCCACCTTGGACAAGTCACTTGGGTGGCAGCACAACTCCATCCTTCTCCTTCCCATCACACTGGCTGTTGCACCAGCTGAGAAACAGGGGGCTCACAGCAGCTCCCAGGTCTGCTGCCTCACAGAGCCCTGTTTGTGCTGGTACAAGGCCAGACACTGAACCCATCTGTGGCCACTGCCCAGCAGCGCTGCCCCCAAAACAAGCCCCAGCTGAGCCCCACAGACAATGTGTGGGCAACACAACACTGCTGGTGGGTGCTCAACAGGAGGGTGGAACAGAGGGTAACAGAGCAGGGGGTCAGTGCCTGGATTTGGGGTCTTAAGCACTTTTCAAGTGCTGTGTAAGGCTGCACAGAGCTGCCAGAGCACCATTATCTCCAGCTTGGGTTAAGCCCCACAAGGACACCCCTGGAGGAGCTGCACCGATCAGTTACCAGCTCCACAGAGAACAGGGCAGGAGGGAAGCGTGAAACATTTACATGTTTATTGTAATTACAATTTACATTACTCCAAAGAGCAGCCCCACCGCTATGGTCTAAGTCTTAGCAAGAAAGTCCTACAAAAATAAATCCAAGCTTTGACAGTAACCTAGGGCAGCACGTAACTAAAACTCTAGCTCTGTAAGGGGTTCAGTCGTCAAGGTGCTTTTCCAACAGAATTCCCTACCAACGGAAAAGGGACACATGCCTACAGCAATTTAACCCACTTATTCATGCAAACAAAGGCTCCCCCCCTCCCAACCCCCTCCCCACATACAGCTTGTTAAAAACAAAAGAGAAAAAAACCCAACTAAACTATGTACAGTATGGGGGGTACAGAGGAAACAACTTAAACATGCCCATGGGTCACGCTTCAGGAGACAGACTCCCATCCCCAGTTTAATGAAGACATTCCATAGTGTTCCACCACAGCCTACGAGTGTACAGAGAACTGTTTGCATCTGGTACTACCCAGGAGCAAGGTACAAACTGAGGCGAGAAGTCAGAGCTTCGGATTCCATCCCAGACAGTCAAACACTGCCAAAACCTCCTTGTGCAGAGCGCAGGAGAGGAGAGTCCCACCAGGACACAACACACCGTTCCCTGCAAGGAGCTCCAAGTCTGAGGAGCACACGGTGCCCTTGAGCTCAAGGGAGAGCGCTGGCTCTGTGTAAACCTGTAGTACCTCCACACTAGTACCAGCCAAACAGCTGTACATCTTTTACACTACTACATGATCAACAATCCAGTATTCCCAAGTGACAATATACACAACTCAGCACCAGGAATCCATCCTTCCAGATACCAAGTGCTGCTTCACACCTACTGCTGAAACCAGCGAGACCAGCAGCACCAAAATCCATTTGGTTACTCAGAACAAAGAAATCAGAGCTGGTTTGTTTCAAGTGAGCTTTGGTTCCATGTTAAAACAGCATGATTTCTCTTCTTCAGGGTTCAGAAAAGGAGTCTGACTTTCAGCTTAGACTACAGCAGCCTTTGGGAGGCCCAGAAAGAACCATGGAAGTTAATCTGCACTTAAAAAATACTACACAAAAAAAAGCCACCCTGAAGAAGGTACCCCTGAACTCATTCCCTCTTCCAAAGAATATTCCAGCTGACAGTTGCTGGTCCAAAAGAAGTCCAGAATATAAGCAGTAGTACATGAAGTTCTGTCACTTGAGCTGAGACAGTGAACAATATGAACCTTTTCCCACATTAGTGCAGCAGTTGGGTGGTTTATTTCTATATACACTTTCATCCTCTCAGGGGAGATGTTAGAACCTAGTCAGGAAAAAGAGGAGGATTAGATTTGATGCCATGGGGATCTGCTCCCAGGAGACAGCGAAGTCCACTCCTGGGTTTCAACTGAAATGCTTGGCTACAAAGCCCCTGCTCCAACAAGCAGCTCCTGCTTCCCCAGACCAAAAGGCAGTCCACGAAACGAACAGCACATTCAACATGTTAAACATCACACCGAAACCACTCCTATTGCCTTCTACCGCTTAGAAGGGTCAATCAGACACAATAAAGGAACAACTCCTGCTGTATCTGTGAGGCTGGAGAGCAAGAGAGGTTGCAGAGAGCGCTCAAACAAGGAACAAGAGACAAACGTGGCTCAGTTGTGACCTCCCTAAAGAACTTGCCTCGAGTTACACTCTGCCAGTACCGGCTCTGTGAGTGGGTTGGTTCCGCCGCGCTGCGCCGCTGCCCCTTCCACCTCGAAAGCCACCGCGGAAGCTGCGGCCACGGAGGAACCGGCCGGACACCCCGAACGTCTCCGTGTTGAGCTTCCTCTCTTCAGCCCAGGTGGTGCGCCTGGAACTGAAGCACACCGCGGTCAGGTCTGACAGTGCCGCTGCCAGGGAGCCTCTCGCACCCCGTGTCCTTCAGCTGAACGGCAACAAGGACCATACTCACCACAACAATCCCTCTGCAAAGCACGGATTTGCAACTGACAGCTCTTGGCTTTTGGAAGCCACTTTCACATGGGAAAACTAAACTGGGCCTAAGAAAGGGTTGAACGCGAGCTCACGAGCAGTTCAGCTGACTGCTACTGAGGCAGCCGCGCAGCACTGGTGTGTTTCCTCCTCAGCAGAGCCCACCCTGCCCTCAGCACCGTAGAGTACACACTCAGAAGGAAGCTCTGCTAAAGCAAAGCACAAGCCTTCCCAATGGAATTTCACATCCTGACACCACAGGGATGCCCGACTTCTCCAGGCAGGTGATAACATCAGCAGCCAAAGATGAAGCTTTCTTTTAATATCCCCATTTAACTTGATGCATCTCCACAGACAGAGCTGAGCTCCTCTGACCCAGCTCCAGGCTCAGCTCCCATCTGCAAGCTGCTCCACATCCAGCACAGCCTGACCCTGACGCCTCCTCCCACAACCCAGATAAGAAATTCAATCAAAAATCAACAGGTTCAAAGCCAGCACTGGGAAACAAACTGGGAATTCCTGTACCAGAGCTTAGGCAAGGGCATCAGTGGAAATCCTTGCTTGTTGCTCCATCCCGCTGCATGAAGCTTGGTTATTATCACTCGTGGGCCACCAGCTGCCCAGCAGCACTCCCTTGTTTTGCTCATTTCCTCGCATTCTACACTTTTCAAAGGGTTAAACCAAATGACACAGATTCTGTCCACAATTCCATGCTAAAACTGCTTTAAAACCCAGCAGCCTTTTCGAGAGCACTCACCTGGACTTCAGTTCTGAGGAAATGTTGTCAAAGAAAGACTTGGATTTATCATAGTAGCAGTTGGGCCCCAGAAGGTCCTCCTCTGCACTGCCATCATTGTTTTGAGTTGCCACTCCAGGGTCCCCTTTCTCTTCCCCCGTCTCTGCTTTGTCATCTGAAGATAATAAAGTGTATTACACTTCCTTGGTGCATACTGAAGAGCCATCTGTTCTCTCGCTCCCTCACACAAGATTTCAGATGTAATCATGCAGTTTCTCAGCACGAGTTTCTCTATGTGTAGTGTTTACTACTAGCTCAGCAATTCATATTTAATGAAGTCACAAACCTTTAAAGTTCAGTTTCTTCTTGAATTCTTTATCAAGCTCCTCTCTGTTGAATTGTGCATTTGCACTTTCAAAGTCAAAGTCACCTTCAAACTTTATTGTATTCTCCTTCACAGTAGTTGGCCTGTTTTGTCCTCTAGAGCGGTTTCTGGTTCTCCTGTTTCCTGAAAGCAGGAGAGTTTAAACACTGGGTAACGCACAGGGAGGTTAAATGACTTGCTCAAGACCAGAGGAAACCTGGGTTAGAACTCAGGAGTTTCTGGCTTCCAGTCCTGCGGTTAGGCCACACCTCTGAAAGTAACTTCCCAACTTGGCTGCAGGAGACATTACAGCAACACTTTAACTGCCTGAAAAGCACTCCTGGATGTCAGTTGTAATGGGAAGACAATATACCCAACTCTCCTTCCAGTGTGAGGAGGGGAAATAAGAACAAGTACTATACCATGAAACTGAGGGAAGCAGGGAAAACTGCCCTTCCTGTCTGCTACTCATCTGCAAGCAGGGCACTGTAAGTACTCTGCAAACCTGTCACAATGGCAAAAGAGATGTAGGTCACTGGTTTTGGAAAATCCACCCCAGACTCACCTACCCACAACAGGAGCTTGCACTCTGTATTGTGCTGGTTTCCAACTGAGACCATCAACTGCTTCCTACAGGGCTGCCCTCAGGCAAACTGATTAAAAGACCTCAGTCTACGTTTTGTTTTCTGCCTTCCCCCCCTTCCCACCTCCCCTTTTTTTCCCTCCTCACATTGCTTGGGCAGAAATAGCTGTTTGAACTCAATTTCACTGCCTTTTGACCTGTGTTTAAGCCGCAGCCCTGACAGAAGCAAGGCCCCCACAGCTCCTCTAACTCCCAACAGCTCTATAAATTCTCAAGCAAGCTGCCCCTTCCCAGTAAAAGCACTTCAGGATCCATCAAAATCCAACTGTTGCTGCCAACTCGTAGTACCAACTCCTATAACGCACTTCCAAATTTCCAAGGACACTAAGTTCTGTCCCTGGAATGCTCTGAACCACTGGGACTCCAGAATCCATTTTGGTAGGGAAGCACCTCTGGATGCCCAAAGTCCCACTAAGCTTTGCTTTGCTCTCCTCCTTTTGTCCAATAACCCTTGACTGAGGCTCACAATACTTGCCTTTACAGGCCAACATGCCTGTTCAGTGCCAGGTTAACCTACCCGATCTTCTCCTTTGAGGTCTTCTGTTCTCATCATTCACCTGTCCTTGGGCTTGCACAGGCACTGCCTGAACTGTATCTACTGAACAAGAAGGATAAACTCAATGAAGGAGCACAAGAACAAACCCCAAACTGTTCAGCCCCGCAGCTGTGGAGGCTGTTTCCGAACAGCACATTGAGGAAGCACCGGTGTGTACGTACCATTTGCCTTATTGCTGCCCTGGGGAACCTGCCGCCCGTTGCGCTGAACCCCGGGACTGACTTTCACTGGGGGTGGCTTTTGTGAATTCATGTTGTCAACCGGCCCGGTCTGAACAGCCTGTTCCACCATGGGGCTCTTGCGCACCGGGTGAACAGAAGGAAAACCAGCACCTGGAAAAGATCCCAGTGACCCAGCGCCTCTCAGCATGTGCCAACGTTACCCAAACCCTACCCACTGCTATGGAGAAACCGTTTTGTCACAACTTACTCAAAGCCTCGAGTGCTCATCATTACATGCTATGCTTAAGTGGCGTATACACTAGGGAAGGCACTACAAGTCATAGCTCTCTAATTCAGAGCTTCAAAAATCAGGAAATCTACCCATTTATTTCTTCAGAAAAGAGAGACACACATTAGACGAGCAAGCCAGGTCAGTCTCTTTGACAGTGTATACCAAAGCCTCATTTCTAGGTGTACCTTTGGTTATGTAGGATTTTACTTTACACAGTACTTTAAATCTGAAGCAAACAATGCATCATTTTGAATCTGCCCTGCTTTGTTAAGAACATTCAGCAGCAAAAGCACAACCACCTCAACTATACCCCATTTTGGAAGTTGCTTTTAGAAGTCTTTCAACTTCATTGCTTATTGTTAACTTTCAGACAAAGAAAACCTGAAACCAGACCAGGATCTCAAAGTTACCCTTTTAAATTCCTTCTTGGTCAAGGCCAAAGTGTTACCAAGACTTCTGCTGCTCTTCCATCCAGGCTTATTTATTCACACTACAAAACATGTAAATACTTTTCATGGTTTGGGATACCTTACACCGATTATATCAGAAAGTGACAGTCTTCAGTACTCAGAAGAAACACTGCAGTCTCGGTTTAATCAGAAGTTCTGGAGTACTACAGGGTTACGTAGTTATGCATAAGAGCTGTTTAGCAGTAAACTCTGAATTATACTTAGAGCAAGGAAAGTGAAAAGCTGAAGCGTACACACAAACCAAGCCACTGACACTGCTGGGTTACTCAAGCCCACATGAGATACACCCAGTAGTTCACATCATGCAGGTTCCCTGTTACTGTATATCTGGAAAACTTGCAAGGAAGACAGACATATCTTAAGGATTATTCAATAAGGCAAAGCTGCTGTGCAAGTTTAACATAACACTTCAAAGCTTTGCCAGAATACTGAGAAAGTACATACAGAGAGATGGGCAAAACCAGCAAGTAAGCAAAAACAGTTCCATGCCAACACAAGCATCCATGCTAGAGTTAAAAACAGAAGAAACTCATTACCATGTTTAAACGCAGGCTGCACCTGGTCTCTCTGCTCTGAGGATGGTCAGTCTAGTATCTCTACTCAACCTCGTTTAAGTTTCAACACATAGAAGCGAGGCCCCAGCACTGTCATCTCAGCCTTACAACTCAAACCACTTACTGTTAGTCATACTTTGCTAATCAGGCATCTTGATAAGGTACAATGCCCCATCATGCATGAAATTCATCCTGACATTTCAACTACACCAATACTCCTGAACCTTCTATTTACCTAGGTCTCCAACAGAAAGGCCACCCACAACTTCAGCAGTGTTTATCTTCCAAGCAAAGGCCAATTCCTCACTCAATCCCTAAGGTGACATGCTCCTGAATAGGATGCAGCATGTTAACATCCCTGAACCTCAGCCCCCTCCTCATACTTACACAAGAGAATCCACTGTCCTGTACTTTCTCCTGTCTAATTGACACTTCTGGGACAGGAGGAATACTTCATATAATGAAAGGCAAAAAAAAGCTGAGAACAAACTAGTTTCACTAGTATTACCCATACAAGTACTATCATTCTAGGAGATGTTAACGAGAACAGAGTGTTTGCAAGTGCCATGCAGTTCTTCCAAATATTTGGAGTCCTCAAACTGCTGTTACCCTTGGAAGAGAGCTGATGGGGCTCTGAAGACATGTCAGGCTCTGAGACAGGTTGTGGAGACGGAGAAGAACTAGGACTGGAAGCAGCTGCTGATGCTGGAGGGCTTACCAATTTCTCTAAAGAGATAGAGGGAAGAAGAGAAAGCAAAGATACATGGATAAGATACCAGGTAGTGAAACATCTGAAGGACTTGGAAAGAGATACAAGAATCTCTAGAACAGCATTAGAGTGGCTTATTTACAGTCCTCTCTAGGAATTCAAGTTCTTTTTACACGTGATGGATATGTAAGGTATGGTAGGTTAGAAACGAGCTGGTCTCAACTGTTAGGTGTCCACATTACTCCCAGAAGGAAAGTTCAGCTATCTAGTTTGTTTCGTGTGTGTGTGTGTGTGTACATGCATGTGTAAGTGAAATGCAGGCCTCTATGCAGGAAGATCATTGCACAAAGTTAACTACTTATTCACTGATGGTTACAGCCTAACACTTGGCAGGAAGTCTGGGTTAGTTTTATTCCGTTTCACAGTAGCTGCATACAAGGATCAGACCTTTATTCTAGCAAGTAAAGTTTTTACTTACCTAAACCTAATGAAGCTGCATACTGCTGGCTAAGTAAAGAGCTGGCTGCAAGCTGGCTGTAAGGTGGCATACCTCTAAACGGGCTGTAAGGCACATGTGGCTGAAAGGATGATGTGGAGGCAGAGCCCAGTGAAGACTGCAACAAGACAAAGTACATTTCCATTTACAGCATCCAGAAGTCAACTTGCTTTGGCAGCGATTTTCTACTTCATACACAGCATTACTAAAGCTTAAGTAAATACTGAGAAGCATTAGTTTACCTCTTTATGATTTTTGCTGTATTCTCAGCTAGCTCTGGCTTTTGTTGACTGAAGTCTTTAATGCCGCTATTTTAAACATTACAATGAAATTCAGGATGCTTCAAACAATCTGAAGATTCCTGGAGACACATACTGGCCTTCATTTTTTATCTGTTTATACCAAAATCCAGTCCTTCAGCACCAGTGTTTTATCACAGCTTTCTATCAACACTTCAGGCTAACTTACTTGAACAATGGCAGGATCTTGTGGCAGAGTATGCTGAGCTTTTGGAGGTTCACAGACAGTGATGTCTTTGATGTCACTGCCTCGAAAAATGATGTATTCATAGATTTCTTCTCTGGGAGGAGCAGGTCTGTCTGTGGGCCGGTCTTCAGTACCGAAGGATCGCACTTGAGCAGTAAGAAGATCACTATTAGTCCAGCATCACCACCATAGCATTGCTTAAGTGAAGATTTATGCAATTAAAAAGTAGTCTCGTAATATCTACCAATTTCAACAACAAAAAGGTTACCTCCAGAACCCTGAACCTCATCACACACATCAGTTTCCTCAAACATAAGCTCTTCCAGAAGCCTGCATGAACACTTTGGCTTACACCAAGCTCTGAAGGTACAGACCAGAGACCACTGGAGTGAAGTATCCTACTCCAGAACAGAGGGCTTCCCCACAGCACTGCCAGATTCCTCTTCCCTCCCCAGCACCTGCCCCATGCAGGCATTCAGTCCAAGACAAGTGCCACTACAGAGACCATGGGGGAGGTCCCTGAAGCAGGAGGGGAAAATCTTAAGGGGGCTTTAAAGCTCAAGTCTGCATCTTTGGTTTCACACATTTATTATACAGATAGAGGTAAATTTGATCAACGACAAGAATTTCCTACTCAAATTCTCTCTTCCCCATGCCATGACTACAAAGCAAGCTCAGTGATAAATCTAAACCCTCAGTGCCTACCAAGGCTTTATTGAGTCCCAGGTATCACAACACCCGATCAGGTACTAACCAGTGATCTTATACATTAGAGTGGAAGAAAAGCTGCAATTGACTGTGTGGCAGCTACCAGGTAGAAGCATAAATTAACCTGAACCATTAAAAAAGAGGTCAGACTCACTGGATTGTTTGTGCAGGAGAACAGGCAGCAGCTACATCAGACACAAACATGGAAGCTTGAGATTTCAGCCACAAGTTATAGAAGCTCAAGGTTACTAATCTAGTTGTTTTCTGTTTCCATGAGACTTTGCCAGCTCAGATTAGCACCAGCACATTCTGGTTTGATGTATGCTTTCTGCCAACAGAAGAATTCTGTATTGGAGTTGCATCGATTGCTTCTACCAGGTTCCCACAGAGTGCTCAGCCTCTCTGCCAGGAGAGGCCACAATTCCTGCAATACCATCACCAACTACAGGCCTTTCACAGGCCCCTGCCCATGGCACAGTCAGATGCGCCAGCCAGCTGCAGCTTTTCCACTGCACAGATGGGAAGAGATAAACAGCCCTGTCACATGGATTGGGACATTACAGGGGATGGGGGGCATCACAGCCTTCCCAGAAAAAGGGCAACAAAAAGTGGAATCACTCAGCTCCAATGCTGAGCATCCCCAGTATACTATACTGTTGTTAACTTACTAGGAGTGTTAACAGTTGGTCAGGGCTACTCATCAAGAGTTCTGTTCTTGGAGATGAAAAGCTGTATCTCCACCAAGCAAGTCAGTGCTGCAAGTAGTCGTCACCTCTGTGCAATGTATCTGTGAGCTCCCAGGCACCAGCAAGCTCCAGGGACAGCAGGTCAATGCTAAACCTTGTCCCTATCATGCTGATGCTCTTCAGCACCTCAGCTTATACCTAACTGGAAGGGAATTGTAACTGGTATGAAGACAAGCTGTCAGTCACTTCCTCTGAATGACTGTCTTCCTTTGGTTCCCAGGGTATATAGAACCTCTCCAAGCTATTTTAGATCTCCAGCTGTTGTTTGATCGAATTACAGCTGTAACCTAGTCAACCAAAAGCAGATTATAAACTGACAGCAATGCTTGTGGCCTTTTAAACATGAACCACACCACTGATACTGCTGCTCAAGATTAGATTCTTACAGCACATAGCTCATGGCAAGACTACTAAAGCTATGCAGGGACTACTGCACAAACCCATTGCTAGTTTGGAAAGCACCACATCTTCTCTGAACACTGGGATCATCCTGTCAGCTACCAGAGAAACACATGACTGGCAGAGCCAAAAACTGTCCAGGCAGCCTCTCAAGTGGCTGGTCCCGAAGTTTTTAACTAAACAGGTGGATAACTTGTGTCCTTGTAGTCAAAACAACAGTGAGGGCATTTCAGATGCCTGGAGGAGTGGAGCATGCATGCCCCTGCATTTGAAGGGTTTAACTATTTCTGGCACATCACAAAGTACAGCTTTAAATTCCCATGGGGGTCTGAAGGGCTGTATCCCATGAAGAGTTACAGAGACTATTGTTTACAGATGAGCAGGAAATCAATCCCACACCACGCTGCAGCTCGTGTTTTATCACACAGTTTGTACTCGTGCAGGGCTCTGTTGAGGAGCCCTCTGAAGGTTTACAAAGCATAACAAAGGCAACCGGCTATCTAGAAAACAGAGCCTCTGATTATTTCTTAAAAGCTTCCACAGAAGGGTGAGGAAGTTTCTGGTGTTCTCTGCCAACAGAACAGTAATGGACTTAAACCTCCTTTGTCTGCAATTTAAGTTCAGCATCTAACAAGACACACATTTCTTGCAGTGCTTAATTAAGCACATGGAATCTCCTTACCCAGCATTTAAGACATTGTGCATGTGTTGAGATTTAACAGGAACCAAATATAAGATCAATTGAAGCTATCCCTGCTTCTAGCAAGAGGCTGAACCAGACTCCTTCTTGAGGTCTCTTTCAACCTAATTTTTTCTTTATATCACTTGGATGATAGAAGTGAAGAGAATAGCACTAACATTACACAATGAAGTAGTCTGGGCCTTAAACACTTGCAACTAGGGCTTAATAATGATTTACTAGCTGTCCGGGCAACTTCAACTGCATGTCAGCAATCCATGGTTCTTCTAAGGCTTCAGAGATCAAGTGTACTAAACCACAGTCCCCCCTGAGCACAGCGTTAATATTGCTGTCACCAACTTCAACACTGTTGTTGTGTTCCTAATTCTGACATTAAATTTGGAGACTTTATACCAAAATTAAAAACCCCTCTGCACTAAAGTGAAAAGCAGGGTTTGTCCTGTGAAGTTTAGAGCAGCACTTTAAGTGAGGAAAACAATGTATTCGCTATTTGTAACTATTCCCCATTAGGCATTCCAGTTAACCAAAACTGAATACTAAGAGAGCAATAAATACAAAAAACAGCAGAAATCTTACACAGAGCATGTACTTCCTCACACCATAAAGCACTTCAAGCACATTTGCCTTTGAAACACACCACTGAAGCTGTGAAGTAGAAACAGCTGAAACTATGTGCAAAACCATTTCTACTTGCTGCTGGGTAAAGGTGAAGACCTCCTTGCACACAGTAGAGGAATGGCAACCTCGCACTTGCTTTGAGTGGAACACTAACATAAATAGCTCTGTTTGTACAGTTAAATAAACAGCTATGCCCTTAGGTGAAAAAAAGGGGGAATTTGTTAAACCTCACATTTTTAACTTCAGAATACACACCAACAGGTGTCAAATAATGTTCTGCATCACATAAATACCACTATACTGAATAAATACTGTGGCATAGGCTGCCTTAAGGATAGCTAAGAATCAAGCAAGTCAGCGTCTGCAGCCAACAGATAGTGTTTCAAAACAAAAGATGTTTTGCTCATGGACAGTCCTGATGGATTGCCAAAGGCAATGAAGAAGGTGTGAACTTCCCAGAACAGGGAAGAATAAAACACACGGAGAAAGCTGATGAACATTAGCTGGAGTAGCCAAGCTGGACATTAAAAGCAGTGCAGAAATAAGATCTTATCTGTGAGACTGAACAAGATAGGACAGGCATTTCTAAAGGTAAATATAGCAGTTCTCAACACAGGTGACAACTGAATCCAAATGACACCATTTAAGCAGAAGACAAGGATCACCATTTCTACAGGGAAACCAGATGCAAAGCTTTGATGAGCAGCCTGCAGGGTAAGCAGAGCCAGACCCACGTGCAGATGTCCAATAGTGCTCTGCACACCAGCTCTCAGCCTCTCCACCGGAGCAGAGTCCAGTTATTGATCCCAAAAGGAACAAAGGCACATCGACAGCAACTCTGTCTTCCCCAGCGCTGGCCTGGGGCCCTAGTGGAGACGAGCACCGACACATTACCGGGCATCCACGTACAGATAAGAAGGGGAGTTAAACCGCGAGCAGCCGCGCAGGTCATCACCTTCCTGCCTCTGACAATAGCCAGAGAAGCCGGCACTGCTGGCAGCCCTTCTTCATCACGGGGCTGGTAACTGCCCGTGACAACCAAGAACCCCGCAGCACCCCGGGCCCTGCGGGGCACGGCAAGCCCCCGCCACGGACCGTGCTCGGTCCCGCACCGCAGAGCTGCCTCGCAGATGCTGACTCACGGAAAGGCAGCAGCGCCGAAAGCGCGGGGTTCTGGCCCCACCACCCCCCAGCTCGGGCCGCAAGCGCGGATGAGCCCGGGGCCCCGCCGCAGCCTCCCAAGGCGGGCTCTGGCCGCCGCTCTTCCAGGCCAGGCTCATTGTTCAGGGCACGGAGACGGCAGGCGAAGGGGGGGCGCTCCCCGCATCCCCTCAGCGAGCGGCGGGCCACGCACCTAGGCCTGCCCGCACCCCCCGCCGCGGCCGCCTCACCCTTGGCCAGCGCCACGGTGGAGTTCTCGGTGTCGATGGTGTAGAGGATGCCCTCATAGCGGATCTGCGCCTTGGAGATGAGGCTGATCTTACTGCCGATGTACGGCGTCCCCGAGCTCATGGCGGCAGCGCGGCCGGGCCGAGGCGGTGAGAGGGGTGCCTGAGGCAGAAGGAGGCCGCGCGGAACCGCCGCGCCCGCCCGCGCACCGTGCGCCGCCGGGGCCCCGCTGCGCCGCCTTATGAGGGGCGGAGGGAGCCGGGTTGTGGGGGGGGTGTGGGTGCTGCGGCCCTGCCACGCATGCGCCGTCGCCGCCTGCAATTGACCAGACGGGAGCCGGGGTCAGGCGAATGAGGGAGGGGGGAATACCCGTGTCACGTGACCGTCACAGGCGAGGGTGCCACGTGCTCCGCGGGCGGGGGCGGGGCCAGGAGGGGCGGGGCTCTGGCGCTTCCCGCGCTGGCGCGGCTGAGGGGAGCGGGGCGGGAGCGGTCATGGGGGGGTCATGCTCTGCCCTTGGTGCAGCACGGTGCTGCGTTGGTGCCCGCTGTGACCCGGCGGCGGAGCTGTAGTCACACACCGCAGAAAGGAAGGGGAGAGGCGGGGATCGCCTGCTCCCCGCCGAGCCGCGCTCTGACGGGAGCTGTTCCCGCCCCGAGAGCCGCCGGCCGCCTCACCTCACCCCGCTGCCCACCCGCCCCACTCTGAGGAGGATAGGGATGGCTGCCCCGAGCCCCTTCTCCTCCCTCCGTGGCGGTGGAGGGGGCTGGTTTCGGTGCTGGAAGAGCCCTCGGTGCGCGGCGGGGCACGCACCGTGAGGCACACACCGTGCCTTTGTTCAGCGGGCGAGGTGGGATGGCGGCAAGTGACGTTCTGGCAGAAGCACCACAATGCTAGGCCGCAGCTGGAGTGTCAGGCTGCACTGCAGCGTCTCCGGGGATTTCTCCGGCTCCGAAGCCATCTGCGGGTCAATGAGAGACAACCGGTAGTGTCTGGCAGACAGAGTGGCGGGAGATGAAGTCAGTGACCAGGCTGAGGGTGGGCGGGGATGGGGCAGGGCCATTACACACAGAGCAGCAGGTCGGGGTGCGCAAATCTCACTCATTCGTGTGGCGCAAATGAGAAGCATTCAAACCCAGCGCCTGGAGACAATGCGGCGGGAGCCATTGTCTGAGTGTGAAGAGGTTCACTGAGCTGCATGCGCCTTGGTTCCGTGTACATTAGTACAGTGACCGGGTAGTACGCAGTCCACAGGTTTATCTTTATGTCATAACTGCTTCCTTACACACCAATGCCCAGGGAGCTGTTCTCCAGATGCCCCAAGCTGTCCGCCCTGTGACCTTAAGCATTTTATCGTGCTACTCTTTGTGCAGTGCACACAGCTCGGAGGGCAGATCTCCCTGTCTGAGCAGGGAAGACTCCTTCCTTCTTGCTCTTACAGACACACGTGTGCAGTCTTTTGTTAAATTTTCATTGTTCTAACATGGAGAGAGTTGCTAAAAAAACCCAAGGTAAATTATTTCATATATATTAATTGGGCAAACAGTATTTTTGAATAAGAAGGTCAGCCCTTAAAGTAAATCTTTTTAGGTATTTAGCTCAGCCTTAAGCATAACCTATCCAGAGCAAGAAAGAATTCCTTTTCTACTGCAGTGAACAGTGCCCTTTAGTGGGCAAATTAATGGTTAGAAACTTCCCTGATGAAAAAACTCGCGTAGCTCCCCTGTATGAAGAATCTCTAGTTTAAACATGTGGAAGAGTTCAAATGGAGAGAAAATAGGGGAGGGAACCAAACAAACTGAAATGTTCAGTTTGGGGCAGTTGTAAATAATTACTTTGAATGAGAAAAACAGTATCAGTAGAGGCAATGCCAACAAAGGTAGAGAAGCAGCACTCCCTCTTTTAGTCTATATTCTCCAATTTCACAATAGATTTAACTCCTTATTTCCACTCTTAAAATATATTTCGGACATGGTAAATGGTTTTTTCAGTTCAACTCGTTTGTTTCTTCATGCGCACCAAAATGTCACTGATTCATAAGCACCTCTAGTTCCAGTGTTCTGTATTCAACAAAATGTATTATGATTGTTTTATCCTTTCTTTTTTTCTTTGACATCAGGGAAGACAAAGGGACAACCCCTACACCAACACAGCAATGTGGAGTCTGCAGGAAAACTCAGTAAAGCAATGTGGAAAAAGAATACTCCAAAGTGGCATGAGCTATATACTGGTAAGATATGCAAACATATGGAATTTTTGTTATAATCATCATGGCCATAAATCGAGCTGCATCTGGAAGAGATTCTTGTAATGAATTTCCTGCGTATCTTTTGTTTGACAACAGTCAGAGATAACAGGTGATCAGCCAGAAGAAATATGACACCTGACATTTTAGATGCCCTCTTACTGTTATTTATTCTGCTAAAAAATAGTTCTTCATCCATTAAGTGCTGAAAAAGGGGAATGAAAGAGCATCTTTCACTGGATGAATTCATGACAAGTGTGCAGGCCCAGGCATCTCTCATATGAAGAGGGAATATTTGGCTTCATATTAAGAAGCCGATTGCAGTTCATCATGGTACTAGGAAGAAATGTAGCAAAGTGACACCTCGTGATAGCAGCAGGCACAGCTTTCACAGAACAGCATCTTAAACCGCTCTGGTCTTTGGCTACAGACAGAGTATGTAACTACATAGCTAGTTCATTTACAGAAAACCTGTGTTGCCAGAACTAAGGAGACACCCATGGCAGTTGCAATGCAACTAGTGGCATTTGGGATGGTCACATCTCATGGCATTTCATACCAGTTAAAGGAACCTGTGACTTGCAGCAGTGATGAAAATTTGTGGGGTGTGTGATGGTTGAGACAGCACTTACGTGGTGGTGGATGGCCATGTCCACGGCAATGTGAGCTGAACTGACCCAACTGGCAGAGTTAATGACAGGGGGCAGCTGCTGGAAACATCTGTAACAAGCTCTAACTGCTGGAAGAAGTGAGCCAGGCGCTGGCTGCTGAAGCATTGCTGGGGGAGAGTGGGATATATTTGCAGTTGGTGGCAAAGAAGAGAAGACAAAAGGGACTAGCATGGAGAGGTGAAAGTGGAAGAGAGATTTGAATTTGGGTGTGGCAAACAAAACAGATGATACAAACGAAGGGAGAAACATTTAAGCCCTAAAGGAATAAAAGTTAGAAACAAACCAGTAGTTCCAAAGAAAAATGTGGTAGCTGCAGGGAAGGAGGGTAAGGTCGCTAAGTACAGAACATGGTTCTGTAGTGACGTGGGGAATGGGCAATAGAAAAGAGCCCAGGAATGAAGGAGGGATTAGAAAAAGTTGGAGAAACTGGAAAGATTTTTCAGACAAGAAGGGAAAAAATGAACCATCTATGTAAGTATTTTTATGCTAAATAAAGAAAAGCAGAGGAAGTAGAACAAAGAAAAACAACAACATGTAAAGTCAACTGAAGGAAACTCAAACAGAGGGAAAAGAGAGGGAAGTAGAATGGAAAAGGAAAAGAAACAAATAGAAACGTGAATAAGTGGTGGGGGAAAGAAAACTTGGTAACTTTTATTTAGATGTGTGCTTCATACAATTAGTTTCTCCATTTCCCACAGTCTGAGAGAAAGAGCTACAATGGCATATGCAGGAAATAGTGCTTCGGTACGCTGGTTTGTCTGGCAGCTCAGGAAAAGGAGATCTCTTCTGGAAAATAAACCCCAAATCAATAGGTATTGCTTTCTTTTTTATGCCAGAAATAAACACTGAGTTTGTAATACCTGTAATACTGCTCGGTTCCCTCTCCCCTCTCTTCTTTTCAGTTTTGAGTCTGCCTCAGACATTTCAATTTTGACATGTTTCATTCCACCCCCATACATCAAATTTAAAGTCAATTTTTAACTCCTGGATTTAAATGAAATATTTTATAAAGTGTCATAGTTTTAGGCTTGTGTGGGATTCACTGTCTTAATCAGTTCCTCCACTGTCTACTTAATGGAACTGGCTTAACTCTACATTATTCCATTGAATTTCTCAGCAGTCCAAGTGTGTTGCACAGTCAAGACAAAACATCTTTTACCAATATGGATGCAATAGCGGAGAGCTTAAACTTCTTTTCCAGACCCACAAAGTTTGTCAGTGTCAAAGCAAGACCACAGTTTGGGCATTGCTGATTATTTTCATGCTGTAACTGTATGAAATACAACTAGATACAGTCTTCACAAGGTGTCAGTATCTGACATTAAGCTTTACCTATATGGGTTAAAAAAGTAACATTCTGAATTGCCCACTAGATTTAACAGGCTCTTAATCTATACTTTTTAACCAGCTAAATTACTATAAATACACTCACATTAAAATTGTATATCTTTGGGTTTTTGTTGATGTGTGCATTCAATACCACTTTTCAGACTGTAGTCAGTTTACTGTCTTCCATGCTAAATCAGTTCTTTTCTGTGCCGAAAGTCAGTTCTTTGCTGTGATGCAAAATGGTCATTTCTTCTTGTATTTGTGAAAGCCAGTGCTAAAATTACAAAGAAAATCTGGAGACTTTTTTCTATTTGTGTAGCACTTCCATGTGGAAGATTCAAATTCCCATGTGGGGATTCAGATTACTAGTCTGGTATCTAAGCTTTTCAACTGTTTAAGTCAGGTTCAATATATCAGCTTAAATCTGTGGGCTAAACCAACAGTGCTATCCTGACCTGCCCAGTCTTTGCTGTTTGTACCTCAGGAATCTACAGGGTCTACTTATGAAAGTTGTGTTTGATTACCTGAACCTACAGAGGTTAGAAATCACTGGGACACTTTTGATGCAACAGAGTAAGGAGGGAACATACATTTTATAAAACTGAAATATCTTGGACAGGTATAACATCTTTTATTAGAATGAACACAAACTGCTGTTCCAGGCTTTTCCTGCTCACATCACTACACTACAGGCTCTGCTTTAAAAGCTGTGAATATCAGACTGAAAAACCACACTCAGTATTAAACATAAGACCAAGAACACAAGCCAAAATCCTGTCTTCTCTTGTGATTCATTTAATCTTTGAAGCGTGGGGGGGGGTGGAGCAGTTAGAGAAGTGCAAATACCTTTTATACTGAGGCTTTCTGAATCACAAAGGGCAAGGTGAAGTGATCATGGCTAATGAGGGGGTCACTTATTCATGAATGTGGAAGCTGGAGATAAATTTAGAAGATCCTTTTATGAAGACAGCTAAATGGACAATGTATGGGATACAAAAAAAGGTTGACAAAGCTGGAGTTTGCAGTTTGGTATCAAAAAATTGAAGGGTGAAGTCTTACAAACCAGACCTAGATTCTAAAAAAAGGTGTTTAGGCATCTGTCTCCCATTGAAATGAGTAAGAGGATTCAGACCTAAGTTTAGAAATAATTAGGGCATAAAGAGTGATATTTGTCTATGTAGGACAGTGGGGAGCACTGAACATAGCCTAAAATACCATGTTCCATTAGGAAAAATCTCTGACTTTGTTTTGCTTGTTCTTGGGTAGCATTGCACTGAAGTGAATTGCGATTGTGCATCCTCATTCCAGATGCACTGCTCTGAGGGGATAGGTTCAAAGTGGGGTTTCATCAAGCTTTTTCAGGTATAAAGCGAAAAAAAGGTGGAGTGAAGAGCGTGCTGAAGGGCAAGTAGGAGATAATTCTCCTAAATGGAGAAAGGAGGCAAAAAGTTCTCTTTGAGGGATCAAATGCTGCACAGGATTAGTCTGCAAATAAAGATTTTGTAGGGTTTCAGGTTCATGCATTAACTAGGAAAGTAAGAATCTGTGTATTTAGCTTCACGCCCTGCTTTCCAAGAGGTTCAAGAGCTGCAGAGATAGCCAATGATCTAAATCCACTTGTAGGCTGAGAAGAGGCCAAGTTACAACCAGACTATCACAACTGACCTACTGGTACACTTGACAGGGGTGTCAGTGGAGGAACTAAGGAGTGGATGACACATTGCTCTGTGGACAGTCTTTCCAGAACAAAATCCTGTGTTTTGGAGAGTACAAGTTATATTCACTGCGTACTTCAGACGTCTGGATGCTGCAGACTAGCAAATTTCAACATTCCCTGTACAGAAATCTATCTTTACTAATTGTGTTTGGCTAAAATTCCAGACAGCTCAATAGCAGTGTTTCTTTAAGAGCTCCTCCTCTCTCTGTACTTCTTTGTCTCTCTACAAATTATTGAACTCATTCAGGCTGTCAGTATTGAGCACTATTTCATTGACACTGGGGCTGTAATGGGGTTGAACCAAGATTCTGCTGCCCAGTTCTTGCTAGTGCAAATTAAATCGTCAGACAACATACATCACCAGGCTGGGAATGTGGAGGAAAGAGCTCCTTTATTATGTGTTTTAATTCAGAGACCTTATTTGAATTAATTCTCTACAGTGGGCTCTGTTCTTGAGCTAAAGAAATTAATCTCCCTCACTTTACCTGTTTTACAAATGAGCAGTAGATTCTACTTCTTCCTGTTCAGGTGGGGAACATATCCTTTTACCTGGATCCAGCACTATGCTGTTCCTTCCCTGCATAACATCTGCTGCAGTTTCGTAGCTCCAGTTGCTCTTGGACTTGTTTTAAAAAGCATGTTTCAGAAATGCCTTTGAGCATGGAATTATTAGTCACTGGTTTAGGGTGTTCTTCATATATGTTTGTTATTTTACTTTCTAAATTGAGACTAAGCAGGCTTTGGGGCTTAAAGTTTATAGGTTCTAATTCAGGTTTTGGGTACAGATACTAAGAAAGGTAATTCATAGCAACAGGATGTTAGTGCACTTTCAGAAAGTAATTTCTTTTTGCATGACAATAAATGGACATTTAATCTCCTTCACATTTTAGAAGCTAAACTGTAAATGAGTCTTCACAAAAGACAGCAGTATCCCTCTGCCAGGTCCGTTCTAACTCGTGCTTCTCCTCACTATTATAGTATTTGTGTACACGCTTTCCACATCCACCTGAAAATGCTGACATTTACTATTCCAAAGCCTTTGTGTCATTTGTCCTTCAAACCCCATTTCGCTATTACTTGATGTATGATAAGTGCACTTTTAAACCACAGTTTTGTTCTGTAAAGTAGCCCTAATAATAACAGTTGAGATGTGGCATTTCAGTTTTCTCAATTCATGCTAACACTCTCTTTTTCTTTCCAGAGAGTGTAACAGCTTCATTTGTATTCTTCACTTTACTGAACAGCATCCTCAGCACTTACTGTGCCCGTGGCATCACCTGAGAGAAACTTCTAAAGGCTCTGTGGGACGTACACTTGCTAGTAAGACGTTCTGATGGCAAAAGGTTTGTGCAAGTATAACTCAGTGTAAACTGGTCTGAAGAATCTGAATTGTTGTTGATGAAGCAGAAGTAGAGTTGAGGGTGAGGTTGTGAGCTAGAAAAATACATCTTCTTTTATTCTAAACAGAGAGAAATCTGGTATTTGCATCTGCAGGAGAATGAACTGGCAGCCCAAAGTGACAAAGTGCTGAATAACTTTTCCAATAACTATCTGAGCCGCAATGAGATAATAATTCACCAACTCTTTACAGGGCAAGAGTTAGTGATTCAGTCTCTGTGTGATGCAGGTGGCTCCTACTCCACCCACATATAAAAGAGGATGGTGTGGCTCCTGTAGGACAGATGAGCCTTCTCAATTGAGAAGTTTGAATTTAGAACAACTGAAAGCAGTCAAATTGCAAGAGGTTTAAGGTTCTGTTTTCCGTGAATCCCTTTTAAAGACAGGAAAGCTTTAGGAAGGGGGCAACTGTGGAAATGCTGGTGATAGTGCAGGGTGAGAGGTAGCCTGTTGTATGATCATACCAACACAAGGACCAGAATGCAACTTCACACAGCTTTTAAAGTCATAAAGATGTTACATTTGATGGGTTCTTGTTGCGGATGACAGTGTAGCAGGGATGGCTTCAGGCTGCCAAGTTGTACAGTTCTACTTAGATGGCTTCATATCAAGAAATAGTAATGAATGAGTGAATTTACTGTACAGAGCAGCCCACTAAACTATACAGAGCAGCAAAACTAGCTCCCTCTTTTGGTGTGCTGGAAATAATGAAGAGAAACAAGTTCTATAGTTGCATAAGAACAATTTGACTTTCTTACACAAGAACAAATTGTCTGTTGCTTCCCTAAGTAACCACCTTTCCTAAGCAAGTTGTGTTTGTTACCTGCTATTTAGTCTGGTCACTAATAAATGGTTGGTGTGCACAGATGGATGGGTTTACTGTCCTTGCTCGAAAATGAAGTAATAGTGGTGTTATACTTCATACTTCGTATACTTCTGTGGTAATGGAAGAGTATTGCAAGTAACCCCATACAGACAAAACTGACAATAAGGAACAACTTCACATAAAAAACTTGGCCTTCCATCCTGGTGTGTCATTTCCTTTGGGCTGGAAGTTTTCCCCATCTTGTATTGAAGAGATAAAATATTTGTCTGACTGGCTTAGAAACTTCTGTCGGCTGTGGGAGCACATCCCATTTTTAACTGAATTAGTGGATTTGTCTGGAGTTTCAAAAATAAGCAAAAGCTCATTAAAGGAATAGGGGCAAGTCCTTGAACTCTGTCTTCAATAGTGAGAATATATTTTAGGTAGCGTTAGAAAGTATCCTATAGTGTGAAATCACATCCCTAACTGGTTTAGACTGCTGGAGATTTCAGGAAAACCCACCCTTGTATAATTGTCTTTCGTGCTGTGTTTCCATAAAGTCTGAGGCAGCTCAATAAGGAAGCTACAAGATGACTTATTTTAATCAGTTCCTACAGAGAAGTCATTAAAAAAATAAAACTTGGCAAAATCCTGCTTACATACTTCCTGCATTCCAAATCCACAAAATGTTTAGATACAATCTCATTTCATTACAACCAAAACAAACATTCTTTACTAGATGTCTTTCATTTTTTTCTTTAAATGATGATGTTTCCATACGTCTTCTGTCTGCACTGGCTTTCCAGTTCAGTGTATTTGTGTCTGGGCTCTTTGTAATGCCACTAAGATCAGTAAGGTTGCTCTGAGGAATCCTATCATCTCATAGGGCTTGGTGAGAGCATTTGGCAGACTGTGAACTCGAGATGGGGTGGGGAAAATTAGTGTGTTTGTCATCTGAAGACAACTTGCTGAAATCCTTGTGCATGTGATTATCCTTTCAGTTCAAATCTACAAGAATCTGGATTTTGACCTTTTTTGTACCTACACTGAAAATTTGACCAACTTTTTTGTCTGTTTCATTTGGCAATTCTTATTGTTGAGTTAAAAAATACACATTCAGGAGCACACAGTACTCTCTTATCAAACAACTCCTCTATTTTAACAGAGGGTGCCGTGGGACTATTGAGTGATTTAGATAGGGCAATACCAGGCACAGCTACAGCTTGGGCAGAGAAGTGATTCAGAGCAGCCCTATGGAGAAGGACTTGGGGGTGCTGGTCACTGAGAAACTTAACGTGAGCCATTTCAGTGTGTGCTTGAGCCCAGAAACCAACTGTATCCTGGGCTGCATCAAAAGGAGCGTGACCAGCAGGGCAAAGGAGGTGATCCTGCCCCTCTACTCTGCTCTCATGAGACCCCACTTGGAGTATTGTGTTCAGTTCTGGTGTCCTCAACATAAAAAGGACATGGAACTGTTGGAACAAATCCAGAGGAGACCACGAGGATGATCAGGGGACTGGAGCACCTCCCATATGAAGACAGGCTGAGAAAGATGGACCTGTTCAGCCTGGAGAAGAGAAGGCTGTGTGGAGACCTCATAGCAGCCTTCCAGTATCTGAAGGGGGTCTACAATGATGCTGGAGAGGGTCTCTTCATCAGGGACTGTAGCGATAGGACAAGGGGTAATAGGTTTAAACTTAAAGAGGGGAAGTTTAAGTCGGGTATAAGGAAGAAATTCTTTACTGTGAGGGTGGTGAGGCACTGGAATGGGTTGCCCAGGGAAGTGGTAAATGCTCCATCCCTGAAGGTGTTCAAGATCAGGTTGGACAGAGCCTTGGGTGACATGATCTAGTGTGAGGTGTTCCTGCCCGTGGGATGATCTTAAGGTCCTTTCCAACCCTAACTATTCTATGATTCTATGATTCTAAAACTCCTTTTGGTGGGGCAAAAACATGATCTGAGAATGCTATATCATGGTATCAACTGGAAAAAATCAAGCAAGCTTCAGTTCTTTAAGGAGTTCCAGTTTTAAGAATGAAGAAGCCACCTCTGACCATAGCAGGCTACCAAGCATGTGTCTGGAAGCAACAGACCAATTTGTCCACTGTTTTTAAATTGCTGGGAAGTAGAGGATTGGAATCTAGAAGAGAAACAAAGGAAGAAGAGGACCAGTGATCGGCACTGCTCAGGAAGTAAATAGTGAGGACTGGTGAAGAGAATGTTAGGTATTGAGTGATGCTGGAAAGCTCAGGGAAGAACTAGAACAGCTCGGAATCAAAGAGTCCAGAACTGGAATATCAGTGTATTACCTTTTAGGTTTGTTGTGGGTATATTGTTGATAAAACATCCCTGGCAAGGGAATGCTTTGCTCACAAAGAATCACAGAACAACTGAAGCAAAACCCGCCGAATTCACCTCTCACTAAAAAGAAGGACTTCAAACATATTCTAACAAATCCTGACTGTAAAAATGTGCAAATTGGATTTCAAGTAATGAGCCCTATCAGTAGGGACATCTTCTTAACATATTCTGTCAGAGTATCACCCAGAAATAGTGATTCAATATTGCAAAAGTTACTCTCATTTGCTGAGAGGGGAAAGCATGTTCAGTTTGCCCAGTCAGTTCTAATAACTTGCTAAATTCAAATGCATGTGAAATTACTGAAGCTCCTTGTAGTGACCAGAAGGACACTAATCCTTCAATAATATTTTGTTTCCCCCATGAATCATGTGGACTTGTACAATAAATCTCTCAGCACAGAGCTTCCGGTCACCTTCATAGCCATCATTGTGCACGTTGGCTGGGCATCTCCATTCAGAAGATATGCTTAAAGAACTATTAGCTGCTGGGTTGCGTAGTTGGAAACTTCCATCTTCTTACACAAGTGCTCCTTTTTCTTAGTACAGTTCTCTAGCTCTTCCCTCACAGATGACTCTGGATATTGATACTTCCTATCTTGGCAGGCAGTACCAAGCATGAGAGTTAGATTAAGAGCAGTTGGGAAGGAAAAAGAGTATCCCACAGTGCTTTTAGACTGTAAAGTCTTGAAGGCCTTTAAACAATAATCCTTTATCCCACAGTGTATTCTCTAGGCATCTGCTTTTGGGTGCAGCATGTTGAGTTGCATGGCCTTTGGTATGCCTCAGTACAGCCATGCTTAAATAACTCCCATGTGAACTGCATGTAGCATGTGTCAGTGACAGTCTTCTAAGTGGTTCATAAAACTGAGACATTGCCAAGGCAGTTGTGTGCTCAGGTAACTTTGCTTTTCGAAAATCAAGCTCTTAAGTAGTCTCTAATAGATAATTTCTATGTATTTCCCAATCAGTAACCAGGTATTGTTAAATACCTTGCTTTTATAACGAGGATATCCCATAAGCTGACACATAATATATTTATTCCATCATATCTCACTATAGTTAAATATATTTGATGAAAAGAAGAGTTGATTGGTTTTCTGCTCCACTGCTGGAGTTCCAGTCATGTTAGGCAGCTACAAACACTTAAATAGGTGGGTGGTTTTGCCACAATTCCATAGCAGCACTGTGTTAGGTGTTCTGTCTGCAACACTGAATTGCAGTCAAAGCGTTGGTGCTTCTGTAGCTGTCAGAGACAGTCTAGTACACATCAGGGTAGACACTGTCCTTAAGTGGAAACAGGAGAGTAGGTAGGTGTGATTATCATCACCTACATAGGGACTGCACAGTTGCTTTCCAAATCTACTGCTCATCTCTCTTTATCTTACAATGCCAGGATTAAGCCATTATCCTGGAGCACAGCACACTTAATTTCCAATATTAATCCCTGACTACTGGAGGCATTAGATTTCTTCAGGGATCCACCTAAGGATAGCTGAAGAAACCAGGATGATTTAAAGACCAATAAGCAGTGTTTTGAGGTTCCAAGGAGAAGACAGCAAAGTGCATAGACTTCAAGGAGCCACTGAAGTTTATTTATCCTCACACACACATCTATAGTAAAACTTCATTTGCCCCTAAATTCAAAGTAAAATACTTAAACCAGGGATATTTTTCCTATGGATTGTCAAACACTTGTATTCCAGATGCATAGGAATTCTTGCTGGGTTTGCTGAACACCTGTCAGTACAGATTGACACCTATTTGAAGAAGAATCAACACACAGACATTCAAGTTCACCAATTAGGAGCTTCTACGTAGGACTACATCTTCAACCAGGGCTCCATTCCCTTGTCTTCTGACACTCTGTATCTCACTGGTCAGTTAAGACTCACAGGAGCTGTGTAGAGGCAACGAAAAGTGGCTCTTCTCACAAACTATCTGTAGGCTTCTCTGATACATCCCTTATCACTGTAATCCATCCTCCTGCCACCTCTGTCAGATGTTCTTGTACTGAATTTTAGGTTAATCATAGGAAACAAACAGAAAGAGAATTGCATTACCATTTGTACCTTGAGACAGTCTCTATGCCATGGCCTACATAGGGTAGCTCTCAGTGGGGAAAATAAGTATTAAATAACAATATCCTAAAGAAGCAGGTTAAAGCAACTATTAGTACGACGTTTTTCCTGTATAGCTCCTCCTAGCTTTTACTCTTTGACACTAGAGAGAATCTGTACTTGCCTGTAGTGTTCGAGATCTTTTGATGTAATTGCTGACGGGTGAAATAGCATTCACTGTATGTTGAGCCTGACTATTTCTACACCAGCACCAATAATTACCAGTAACCCATTATCAGAACTCTTACCCAAGTTGCTCTTTCATACTATTTAAAATGGAAGGTGAGCAGCGAGCAGAGGAGCTGGATTTTAGTCCTGAAGAATCCAGCCTAGAAAGTGACTTCCAATGTCAAACAAGAGGCAGAGAGTAAGAAAAGATAAATTATTCAGTAATGGATCCTACACACTTACAATGCACAAGTTGTAATGAATCTCAGTTGCTCTTGTAATTTTGTAAAGTTGTTTACCTAATATGGTAGATACACCATATGGTGCACTAAAGAGAGCGTTAGAACAAGGACACAAAGATTTCTATGCTTTTATTTCTAGTTTTGTATGCAACTGAAAACTGCACTCAAGCTGTCCCAGAATGTGAGCAGTGGAGGAACAGAGGCTGCTCTGACCCCTCCTGCTGCTGCAGCTTGATGCATGTCATCCTTCTCCCTCCATCGCCCCTTGGGTGCTGCAGCCCAGCATTAGGCTGTACTCTGATGACACAAGAGACAGACCTGCAGCCACTCCACACCTTCAGGCTGGTTCAGCTTAAGTCAAGCTTTTTTATCCTTAATAAATAACTTGAGCAGATGATGTAGATTAATTCTTCAGGTACTCAAGTTAGGAAACGTGCAGTTGGTTAGGGAATGGGACCAGACTTCTGTTCCAGATAATTCTTTGGTGTGTTGCTTATAGCATTTTCCCCCAGCTAAAACTAGCTATGTGCTCGAGTGTGGCTGGGACTCCCCTGCCTGCAGCAGCATTCCTGCCTCATAGGAAATGGGCAGCATGACCTAGAGCAATGTCTGTAACATGGCACCTACTGTGCACCCCTGTAATTGGGTAAAAATTGGGAAAATGGAAGTTCAAAGTCATGGAGAAGGAAAGGGCGTTTTCTTTCTCTCCCTTGAGTTTCAAATGATGACTGAGGAAAGCTCCAGAGTACAGAATGTTGGGGAACAAAAGATGAATATAAAACTTCTCAGAGGACTTAGGTGCTCCCTCCAAGTGATGCCACCTTGTGAAGTGACCAGTACCTTGGGAAAGGCTCAGTGTTGTCATTCTTACTCAGCAGCCAAGGTCTACTGCAGGTGAGAGGAGGAAATCAGAAACTAGAACAGTAATAGCCCTTACCATAAGCTGAATGTCTAACATTTTTGATTTAAAAGTATTTACTCACCCTCTTACTCGAGGCCTGTGTGTTAAGAACAGATACCTGCCAGTTTTTATGTTTGCAGACTTTTGGCAAAGAGCTTCCCCCTTGTAGACACATTTGCATATTTGGGGGCAAGGCAAGACACAGCACAGTATTCCAGTGCTGTTTCCATCACTCACGGGGCCAAGTATTGAGCAGAGCAATTCAGTGCGTGTCACAGTACTACAAGTGAAGTGATCACCACAAATATGTAACGCAGGAAGCGTTGACACCCATGTTTGGGCAACTCGAACTGGGGAGTACTTTGTCTCTGACCTATTTAAAGCAATCCCTTCTCTTAGATAACTCAGAGCTCTCATTCTTCACCTTTGCAGCCTTCTGGCAACTATCAGACCAGTCAGATCTGGGCATTGTCAGCCAGGGCATGAGCAGGTGCTGAGTCAATCCCACTGTAACATGGGCCCAGCCTTCAATTCCGCCCTTTCCCAATATGTAAGAGCAAAGCTTATTTTATAATAGTGAAAGGGGTTATTTTAAGTTTGATGCCTCTTAATAACTTACCACATGCTATGCTTTATCTTTTAGTTCATAGACTCCTAGAATGGTTTGGGTTGGAAGGGACCTTAAAAGCTCATCCAGCTCCAACCCCTGCCACAGGCAGGGACACCTTCCACTACAGCAAGTTGCTCCAAGCCCCATCCAACCTGGCCTTGAAGGCTGCCAGAGATGGGGCAGCCACAGCTTCTCTGGGCACCCTATGCCAGCGCCTCAGCACCCTCACAGGGAAGAACTTGTGCCTAAGAGCTCATCTCAGTCTCCCCTCTGGCAGGTGAAAGCCATTCCCCTTGTCCTGTCCCTACAGGCCCTGGTCCAAAGCCCCTCTCCAGATTTCTTGTTGGCCTCCTCAGGCACTGGAGCTGCTCTAAGGTATCCCTGAAGCCTTCTCTTCTCCAGGCTGAACCAGCCCAGCTCTCGCCGTGTCTTTATAACAGAGGTGCTCAAGCCCTTGGAGCATCTTTGTGGCCTCCTCCAGGCCTGCTCCCACTACTCCACAGCCAGTTAATATTGTTCCAATAGTTCAGTTTCCTGTGAAAACAGTGCCTGGCACAAGGGAGCATTTATCCAAAGGCAGGTTGTATCTTTACGTTAACTATATTTACTTCCTTCACGATGGTTGCCCAATGAGGTCAAAGTGCAGCTCTGTACTGTCAGGCTGGCGCTCAGCAAGACGCGTCCACCTGCAGCCAGCGCCCGGCCCGGCCCGGCCCCGCCGCATCCCGCCGGGGCCCCAAGCCCAGCCCAATGTGTCGGGCCGCGGTCGGGTGCAGCTTTCCCCGTGTGGCGCAGGGCTCCCGCCGAGCGCGGCTCGGAAGAGACACGGCTCTCCCCACAAGGGTTAAGCGGCAGCGGGGGTGGAACGCGCGCTGACACCGGGCGGGGATCGTCCCCGCCGTCTTAAGGCGCCCGCCTCGCAGAGCCGGGCTCGGAGCTGCGAGTGGACCGTTTAAAGCGGGGATCTCCCTCTCTTTACTCTCCTCCCCTCCCGTTTCCCTTCCCAGGGATGAAGTCCCCGCTGCCCTCCCTCTCTCCCCCCGGCGCGCTTTCCCGGGGCTCCCCCGGGCCCCGCCGCAGCGTGCTGAGTCAGGCTGCCCAGGCCGCGGAGCGGAGCCTGCCGACACCGCGCCCGACACACGGCGGCGGAGGCGCCCAACCGCACCGGGACAGCCCGCCTCTGCCAGCGGCGGAGGGAGGGAGGGAGGGAAGGAGGCGCGGGGGCCGGCGCGCTCCTCCTCGCCCGCTGCCCCCGCCCGGGGCTGGGCGTGGGTCCCGTCCGCCCGCCCGCCCCCCGGTTCCCCCCCGCGCCTGCCGTGGATCAGTTACACGCAGCTGGCACAGGTGCGGGGCGCCCTTCAGACTCGCGGCGGCGGGGGAGACCCGGCCGCAGGGAGCAGCGGGGGAAACATGCAGCCATTTTGGGCCGAGGCAGACAAAGAGCCGCAGCCACCGGGGCCTCCCCCGCCGCTCCGCCGAGCCAAGGGTCGCGGCTCGGCCTCACCCGCGGCCGCTGCGCGCCGCCCCGCGCCGCCCGCACCCCTCAGCCGCTGCCGCGCCGCCACCGAGCCGCTGCCGCCCAGCTCTTCACTCGGCGGCCGCAGCCATTTGCACGGCCTTTTATAGGCGAGCGCCGGCCAATCGGCGGCGAGCGGAATCCCTCTCCGGCCGGTGATGTGAGGCTGGGCGCCTGCGCCTGCGCAGTTGGGCGGGTTGAAGTGTGTGTGTGGGGTGGGGGGAGGGAGGGAGGAGTGGAAGGGGAGGGGGGGGAGGAGGGAGCCGCTCACAGGAACCCTCCAAAAAAAAGATGGCGGCGGGCTCGGATCTGCTGGATGAGGTTTTCCTGAACACGGAGGTGGATGAGAAGGTGGTGAGCGACCTGGTGGGCTCCCTGGAGTCTCAGCTGGCGGCCTCCGGCCACCACCACCAGCACCACAAGGCGCAGGAGCCCCTGAGGGCCGCTGGGGGGCTGCTGGGGAACCATGTTGTGAGCAGCAGCAGTAGCAGCAGCAGCCCTAGCCCTAGCCCTGGAGGAGTAGTAGTAGGAGGCAATGCTAATGCCCAAACAGAGAGCAGCAGCAGCAGCAAGATGGGACTGAGTGCCCCAGAGATCACAAAAGCAGGTAACATGGGCAGGGGTGGGGGGCTCTGAGGGGAGAGGGGCCCTCCCCTCCCCCCACTCCCCAGCTCCGGCTGCCTCCTTCCCTCACTGCTTTCCCCCCTTTCCCCTCTCTCCTCCTTCTCGTTGTGGCAGGAGCGGGAGTGCAAAGGGTGGTATCGATCATATGGGGGAGAGCCTCCCCTCATCATGCCCCCTCGGTGTGTATGCGCGCTTCTGCTCCCTCCCCTTTATTTTCCCTCCTCGCTTCTGCTTACTAGAGGGTGTTTTATCATGTGTGGGGGCAGCCTCCCCGCAGAACAAGCCGGCAGTGCCCGTCCGTGACTCTGCCGGTCCCCTCTGCTTTTCCTGCCCTTGTTGCTAGAGTGTAAGAGGGTTCTCTTCATCTCGGGGGCTGAGGGAGGCAGAGCCCACCCCCCTTGGTAATGGCTATGCCTCCTATGCCGCCTGTGACTGCTCCCCTTCCCTTTCCAGGGGTGGAAGGTTATGGGGGGGATTCCCTCTTGATAATGCCGCCGTAGCTGTCTGTGTAAATGCTTCTTCCCCTCCCCCTTCTCTGTTGCTGAAGTGGAAGGGGGTGTTATTAATCATGACACCTATTTCCTGTAGAGGAGGAAGCGAGGGGGGATTTCAAGGGGAGGAAGTCCCTCAAAATGCTTCCCCCCCATATCTGCCTGCCTGGGTATTCCTTTCCCCCCAGCCCCCTCCCTTGTTCCAGGGGCTTGGAGGGGGCATTCAACACCTCTCATTCCTCCTCTGCCCTCAAGGGGGGGTTGTCACAACACTAGGTCCCAGGAAGGGGGGGAATTGAGGCCACAGCACCCCACCTTGTACAATATCTTCTCCCACCCACTCACACACCCCCCGTAGCCACCTGAGAATATTCTCCTTCTTCGTGCTGTGAAGGTTGTAGGGGGATAGTGTGAAGGCTGGGATAAGGGCTCACTACATGGGAATGGAGGGAAGCTGGTTTTCAGGGAATTAAAATAAATGTCTCCCCAGAATCTCTGCAGTTCCTCCCCTCCCCCCATTTATTTTTTTTATTGCTTGCTTTCTTGTTGCTGAAGTGTACAAAGCTGTTACAGACCCTCTGTTAAGATTAATGAAGCTCTTCTAGGAGGATCTCCTTAAGCCTTATAACATGCTTCTCAGTGTCTGTCTGTCACTATTCTTTTCCTCTTTCTGTCTCTGTAGGGCCAGGACCTGGACTGTGTGTGATTGTACTTGTGATAACACGAGGCCTCATCAAGAGGCCTGAGGACTATTCAGGACAAGAAGCTTCATCATCTTGTCCCTTCTCAAACCAGCTTTGCTTTTTATTTATTTATTTTTAAGTGATCTCAGGCTGTGGGAGCTTCAGGTCTGGAAGAACAAATTCAGTGATAATGTGGAGGGGGTTTATAGTAACCTGCTCCAGGCCATGCAGCGTTTCTTATCTTGCCAGCCTCAAGTTTTCCTTTCACTTTTTCATATTTTGCTGTGGTTGAGCCTCCTGATCTAACTGACTTGATCTATAGGTAACGTGTGCTGGGCAGAGGGGATTTGTCCTGCTCATGTGTCTTCCCTCCTTGCAGTTGCAGTCCTGTTGCTAAATGCAATGTCAGGCTCTAGATTGGGGAAGAGGTCTGAGGTGGTCTTTCTCCTCCCTTCCCTTGGTTCATATCAAATCTGTTTTCCCTGTTTTGTCTTACTGTAGTGTCAAAGCAGTTATGCTCAAATTAATACTGAATCTGCCAGGCTTTGGTAGGAAATTGGAGGCTTCAAAGCCACCTTCAGTTTGTGCTCTGACCTGTTCTCTTGGCTTTGGGCAGGCAGCATGAGAGATGAAGAAGACTTCGTGATGAGGAAGAACATTCTGTCTTCTGGATGTCTCCTCTTGCTCATTCTCTATTTAACCTTGTTGTTGTTTTGCAGGAGCAGGAGGCGTGCAAGGGGGCGTTATTAACCATAACACCAGGTCCCAGACTTCAGCTCTGGATGGAGCCACCACAACGAGCACCAGCACCACCACTGCAGCAGCAGGAGCATCTGAAGTCACTGCTGCTCCAGGGACCCTCAGTCAGGGCAAATCGGTGGTTATCAGCACCATGGCAACTGCCTTGTCCACCAGGAATGGCAAGATTGGGACCACAACAGTGCAAACTTTGAATGGGAGTAATGTGGTGATGAACTCTCACCATACAGGAAGTGCTGCTTTCCCTGGGACTCCGGTGACCGCTAACCCTGCTCCTGCCCCTGCTGTTGCCCCTCTTGTTAATAATGGACCTGGATCTGTGGGGAAGGGAAATACTGTTAATGCTGTTTTGCCATCGGCTTCGAACACTGTCATCCAGACATCTTTCCTTAACACTGCTGTGTCCTCTGCATCTTCCTCCTCGCCCACAGTTATCTCCTCACAGCCACCACCGAGCATTGGGACTGGGACACCGACGGTAACGCTTGTGCGGCCGCCGATCCACACAGCAGGACCCACAGTAGCTGCAGCTGGGGCAGCCACTCAGAATGGGAGCAATACTGTGATCAATTCAACCATCAGTGTGGGGAGTTTTCCTGCTGTTGTTACAGCCACTGTGGGATCTGGAGCTTCCCTCCAGACATCACTTGTGAACAGCCAGTCTGGTTCCACTGTGCCAGCAGCTCCCACCACACAGGTCATCAAATCTGAGTCTCCTAAAGCTATAGTCCAGGCAGTATCCCAACAGCAGACACTGGCTACTGTCGGCCAGCCCAGTACTACAGGGGGTAACATGATTATTGGGCAAACTATGCAAGCTGGGCTCTCCAATGTTGCTCCCAATCCTGGTGGGATACCTCCTGCGGCTCCTGGCACCCCCACGGGAATGGCTAAAGGCACTGCCAATACAGTGGCACAAAGTCTGCCAAGGACTCCCACAGCAACTACGAGTGGAATAAGAGCAACTTTGACTCCTACAGTTTTAGCACCTCGTTTGCCTCAGCCACCTCAGAACCCAACTAACATTCAGAATTTTCAGTTACCACCAGGTAAGCGAGAGGATTGAGAGATTTTACTTTGAAAGTGTATTTCTTGCAGGGAGGAAGGGGTCCAAGTAAGATTTCTTGCTGTTCAATTGTGAGATGTGGATATGGCATTACATTTAACAATGAGAATTGTCTGATTTTGAGTAGTAGCGTAGTAGCATTCCACTACCTAGTGTATGAATTTGGGTGACCAAAAAGCTTTTCCAGTGGTAGTAATACAAGAATTAGTGTGCCTGGTGTCTTTGTCAGGGTGTGAGCATAGACGAAGCTGTAAACGGCCAAAGCCTGACCATGGGATGTTATCAAAGGAAAAGTTGCTATTTCATTTTCACATTAAGGCATTTTGACTTTTAAGGTGGTTTTGTCAGTAGTTTGTGTAACCTTTGCGTGCTGTTCGGTTCCCTCTCTGTCCCTGCATGCCCCCAGCACCACAGAGCACTCATGAATAGAGAAGCTGCAGATACAACAGGAGAAAACTACCTTCTCTTGCTTGAAATACCTTCAAAGTCTGACTTAAAAACTCAGAGTTGAAGCTTATGATCATCCTTTTCGTCACTGGAGTTCGATACAAAAGGCAGTCTTCCTCTGTCCTTACCTCACCCTGTTGTGTCTAGGGTTGCGGCTTTTGTAGTAGCTAGTCTCATGCTTAGTGCTGAGCATCTCTGGACAAGGAATCTAGTCCTGAACTCAGTGGGTGAGTAAAAAGCAGGATGAGAAGCCTTTCTGTTCTGAGAACTGTTGTGTCCCTCCTTAAATATCCTAGATTTGGAGATTTAAGGTCATATATTTGCTATTATTTTGAACCAGGCTTGTCATTATATCCAGATCTATTTTTAACTGAAAATACTTGTGTGAACCTGCACATAGTTTCCTGTCTTTTTTAATGGTAGACAGTAATAGCTGTGTTCTTATTATTGAGTGTTTTCAGGGCAGTGTACAAAGAGCAACTGGTTAAATTTCACTGTTGGTACCAAGTGAAATTAGTGGTGGTTGGATATCATTTGTTTCAATTGGTCTTAGTGAAAATACGCCTATTGAAACTCCTGAGCAACCTCAAAGCAATGCACCTGTCACATGAGGTACATCACAAACCATACGGTGTTACTCTACACCATCTTTTTGTGTAATATACTATTTATGGTATGTGATGCCACCAAGTTTGATGAAGTCTGTCAAACATTCTGTATCTCTAACTGGCATGAATATTCCTCACTTTTTTCTAGAGAAGGTTATTCTCTCTATGAGTAATTTGAATGACACATATTGCTAATTTAACAAAAAACCTAGCAGTAAAACTCAGACCTTAAAATCCCAGAGCTTGATTTGAAGCTTGTGAATTGACAGGCTGGAAAAGCCTTATTTATTTATTTACTGCCACAGCGTATCAAAGGGTTTTTCATGTTCCAATCTATTGCCATGCACACCTACATTTTTACTAATACTGCATTATAAACCTGATTATGGGAAAAATACTACTGTGAAGTCCAGTGGGACCTTTTTTCCAGGTAGGTGATGTTTTCCAAGTGCCAGAGCACACTGAAATGTGCTACTCTTAGAAGCAGTATTGCCAGTTCTTAAGGATAATTGGGCCATAAATGGCACCTTTGGAGGTCTTAACAGATCAAAGTAAACCAATGCAGTTTCTAAACACCGGAGGGGTTTTATTAAGCACTTTTCTTGTCTGTCCCACACTTTAAAAATATTTATAACTTCAGAAGAATAGCATGACTCTTAAGGAAATATACATAACTGAATGCATACGAATTGGGAACTGGGTTCTTGCATGCTAAGGCAGACTTAATATTGGAAAGGATTTTTTTAGCGGAACAGATCATATCTGTAATTGCATTGGTTTGCATTTTTGTACTTTGCCAAAGTAGCCAACTTTGAAAGTGCTTTGCATAAAGCATTTGTTTCAGAACACTTAAGAACTGATGGATGTTGAGCGCTTACAAACATCTCGCAGGTGCATGTGCTACTGTCAGAGGTGCTTAGCCCTTGCAACTGCTTTAATCTTTAATAGGGCCCATATACATTCAGAGTGAAAGGAGAATAGATGGCTCTGCTTTTGAAATTGTATTTCGAATTACAGTATCATAGGCTGGATTTTTAAAGGCAGTTTGCTAGTATGAGGCTGCAGCTGCAGCACTTCTGTGCTGTGCATCTGCTGCATGCATCAAATTTACATCACAAGTTTAGGTTTATAAAAGTTGCTGTGTGCTAACGAAAGTTTGTGAGACTCAGGGCTTGAAAATAGCCTTAGATGTTGCACTGCACATGTTGCTTTCCACACAAAGATTTACGAACACTTCGAAAGAAAACCTTATGGAAGGTTTGACCATTAAGCAGCTCATGTTTTATAGTTATTTTGTTACACTGGATTACTGTTTCTAACTCTCCACAACACATTTACAGTTTCACATGCATGGAGAGCAGAATATAAAATGGCAGTAAGTGTTATTAACCATGGGCTTGAAAATTAGAAACCTTGAAAGGTTTCAGATGGTCTCTTAAAATGCATCTGTGGAAAACACTCTATCAAGGCTCTTTAAAATATATTACTTTTAGAACAGTGCTTTGTATTGCATCAAAGCAATTGTGCAGCAAGAATTGACCAAATCAGAGCTGTTTGAAGAGCTAATGAGCTGTAGTTGTTGTGCCCTTACTGGATTCTGGCATAATGCTTTCCAAATAAACTGGAATATTCAGATTATCTGTACATTAAAAATGGTTTTTGACTACAGATGTCTTTGTGTAAGACGCTGTTGTACTTACTCTTCAGGAGCCTGTGTTTGGACCTTTGTGGTCCAGTTGGACAGATCTTTGTAATGAAGGTCTAAAAATAACCTTATTTATAGCTTCTTAGCAAAGACATGAAAATGTTGTCAGATGATTTCCTAGGGGGCGGGAGCACAAGTTTCCCTTTAGACAACACTGCTTTAAAGATGCAACATCATCTGAAACTGGGACTGAAAATAAACTGTATGAAGTTTCAGCTACTTCAGGCAATAGGGTGAAATGTGTACAGTAACATGGTAAGAGGTAGGAAAGTTAGTGAGGTTGTTAAAGCATGAAGTCAGTGTTCTGCTGTTATAGGTGCTCAGGAAAGTCTGCAGAAAACCATAACTGACAAAAAAGCAGAAAAGCATAACATGCCCTGAGATGAATCTTTTGCAGTGTGAGAATTCATGAAGTGTTTAGAGGCAGTCACTGACACATGGTAAAATCATCTTGTAAAAGGACAAACTTGTGTACTTCAGAATCACTCTTCAACATCTTATCTTCCCCAGCAGTGCTATAATACAGTTTCAAAACCAGTGTCTGTGAGCTTGTGCTTACTTTATCAGTATTGGTAAATCTTTGCTTTCTGTTCTTGCTGATGCTTTCTGTTGTTACTCTCTTCTGCTTTATTTTCATGTACAAGCATCTCGTCATAAGCAGGTGCCTGCTTAAGGAAGAGAGCAGACTGGAGGGAGCACTGTAGGTGTACAGTGGGAACAATACAGAGTGGGTAGGTCTGGGCAGTGAAACTGAAATCTGGAAACTTTCACTTCACCGTCCCCCTCTTTTCTTTGACCTTCACTAAAGGTTTCTAGTACTTACAAAGACTTGCTAGCTTGATGCTAAAGACTTTTTTTTTTTTCTGAAGAAACAAGATTCTGTGACTCTCAGTCTGTTTGGAGATAGCAGATAGGACTGGTTGTCTGAAGAGTTTATGTATTTCTTTTACTTCTGTGACCATGACCAGTATTCTCATTAGCAGTAACGTGGTTGTGCAGCTGTAGTAAAGCTCCTATTGCAGATTCATTTTGCTTTGTATCTAATAATATAACTTCTTTATTATTTTCACAAAACTCAGTTGGATCTGCCAGTAGCTAATGCTAGAAGATGAGGCTAGACTGCATTATTACTTTCTTTCTGGAGGGCATCTCATGTGCCATATCTGTGGTGACTACAGGATGTTCCACTCTTTGCTGTGAAACTGGTGGGGATCCTCTAAAGATGTTCCAGAGTTCTGAACAGTCCTGATGCAAGTGATCTCTGCAGTCAGTTTAGACTTACCGTTCGTGCTTTCTCGAAGAAGAGGGTACCTGGAAGAACATTGGTGCTGTAATCCATTGGTGCAGACATGTATCTATTTTCATGTTCAAGGTTTCGTTCATGGCCTTACATGCTGCAAACTTCACTTGGTGTTAAATGGAAGCTTAACTTCTGTAGAAGCTGTTGATTTTTAGCTGGTGTTACCTATACAAGACAGATTCTCAAGCTTTGATTATAGTGGCTTTAAGATGGTGAAACTACCTGATCACATACTGCCTTTACAGCATGGGTTCTGGTCCTTTTCACGTGAGCAGTCATACTGCTTGAAGCTGGAGTCACTGAAAGATAACATCTGCAGGAGCAGTTCAGTTTCCTTCAGTGAGGAGCTGGGGTGCTGTGTTTTTTGGGTTACTTTATGCTTGAAACATGTATCCACAAATGCCTAAAGTAACTGGAAATATAAATAGAAGAGGAAATCTACAGAGTTCTATAATGTAAGAGATACAGAACGGGACAGAAGAAATACTATGAAGTAGTGGAATGTAGTTGTTTCTATTTCTCACGGGCTAGTAAGCGAGTTCAAACATATCCTGATTATAGTTTTCCTGCATTTATCCTGTATGTGCTGCCAATATTATGCCTGTTAACTGTTGGCATGGCTCTATTTGGTTAAAAATAATGTCTGTATTGCACAGTGATAACAGAAACTTCTTACAGGACTTATAGTATGTTTTACTTTCAAAGGATTTTACAAAACTTAATCCTTGTAACATGCCTGTGTGGTTGGTAAATAAAGTAGTATGAACTCTGCTTTAGAGCTGGGGGAAAGAGCAAGTTAGAAAAGTTCTGACTTGCTCAAGGCCATGAGGGAATGGATATTTTGCCAAGATTAGAGCTTGGGAGCCCTGTACTTGGTGCATAAAGTGGTATCTCTCTTTCTGAAAGATAACTGTGGATCTCCTCTGCACAACTTCTCTGGGTGAGGGGTGGATTTCATGTTCAAATCATGCATCAGCAAAAGGAACATTCTGCTTTATTTGAAATCTGCTACCTCATATCTGCCATATGTCACCAGACTGAAAGTTGTGTTTGTTCTCACTGCAGCTTTCGTGACTGAGGAATCCTGCATGCTTGGCTTTGTACCCCAAAGGACTTCAGACTTGGAGATGTGCAATAGGATTTTGTTATTAAAATGAATGTCATGAGATGTTTTGACATCTTAGAAGAGTGTCTCTTTAAGTGATAGAAATATTATAGTGATTCTGTTAGCTATGAAAGCTAGTAACTTTGGCTACATATTGTTCTGTTCTGCTATGGAAAATACCTTTGGTAGAGCATGTATGGATTTGTTTTATATACCTGTCTACACCTCATTGTGTGGTCTTCCCAGGTTTTTTGGGTATCACTAGGCTTATGATCAAGATTGTTGGTCAACGACCACTGTGAGTGCTTTCTTTTGAGCCATTTGCACTCTGCTGCTGTAGAAGTTACATGGTGTTTTGATGGTCAGTGAGCTAAACAAGTTTTCCAGCTCTGGAAATCTGTGTGGGTTACTTCTAAAATGCAGCATCACGGTTTGAGGACCACAAATTTGGTGGACTTGAATCACTAAGACAGGATGCTGCAGCAAAGTTAGAAGTCTGAGGTGAAAACGCAACAGTTTGGGGCACTGATAAGACAAAGTTTAGTAGGTATCACAAACTCTCATCAAATGAGATGTCTTGGTGTAGGAAAACTCTTACTGTTATTTGTCTTATCTGTTTTGGGAAATGATACGTAACTAGAATCCTAAAAAGAGGAAATGTATGAAGTTGTTCAGGAGCATAGTTGAAAATACTGATACTAATCTAGCTGGGGTTTAGCAAAGCAAAGATGCTGGCTTGGGGAAAGCTTGATTTCTGACTCTTAGTTCTCATCAAAACAGTATGATCAAATACTAAGAGTCTGCTTAGTAAGAGCACAGCATGTTAAATGGTTTGGGTTTTTTTATGACTATATTCAGTTTTTCTCAGAAATACCTGAAATCAGCTTTTTAAAGTGAAAATAGGTGGTCTTGTCAGGCTTGTTCACTGTGTATGAATCCTTATAACTCCACTTATCTGTCTGAATCTGCTCTTTGAATTTGATGGCAAAAGAAGGCTTTTGCCAGTTGAAAGACAGTAAGTGTTAGCAAGATTAACTTTTTTATCTCAGGCATATGATCTCTTGTGAAAGATTTGAAGAGGTAGAAGCATTAAAAAAAGTTCTGAAAATTGTGTTTCTCACAACTGAAAACAATGATAGGGATTTTTGATCATACTTAGGAAGCAGTTTTCTGTTATGTAAAACTGTATGTGAAGGAAGGTCAAACTCCAGAGCGAGTATGTGGTGCTCACCAGTTACAAAGCGTTTTTTTTCCTGTGCAGGGCCATATGGATGTTTCTGTGTACAAATGGATGTGTGATCCATGAACATTGACAAAGTTTCCTGGTACCATTCTGGGACTGAAGCCTTAGTAGGTCTCGATCGCTTTGGCAGGTTGCGCACAGTTGTTTAACTGAGACAGTGGCTGTGGGCATACTTGAGCTTTGATTTTGTGCTGTTATAATTTGTTAATGCATTAACTTGAATTTGTTTTTAAACTAATGAAGGTCTTGCCTAAATGCAGGAAGTTGTGTATTTATAATCATACAGGTTTCTTGAAAGTTGCAAAACCTTTCTTGTCTGGGTAGTTTTTGCTGGATCAGCCCTCTTGCATGCTGCTTCCTCGTGAGAGAAGGAAAACAACTTATACAATAAGCATCTCTTACAATGATATAGTTGTGCCAACACTGGTGATTGTACCACTAAATTACTGTGGCAAAATGGTCCCATTTCCATCTCAAATATTGAGAGAAGCATAAAAACTGTACACAGACGAGGCTGTGATTAAGGGGGTTTTAAATATAGAGTATTTTTTGGTGAAGAACAAAACTTTGATTTTCGTCACTATATAACGGTATAAATTACCAATAATCGAGAAAGAGGTGATAGTTATAAGGAGCTGGTACAACCGTGTCCTGTTTGTGCAGGAAGAGCTGTTCAGCACCTCAGTAGAGCTATCTAAAGGCGCTGCACAAATGTGGATAATCTTTGCCTCTGTAACTGTTATCAGGCTGGAAATAACATGTTAAAAAGTTGAGTTTCTGCACTTTTATTACCAGTGGTCAGAAAGTTACACTTTGAACGTAAAAGGCTGATTCTCAGCAAAGTGCATAAATAAGCTGTAAATCCTTTCACCCAGGGACAGTGCTTTTACTGGGTATTTATACAGGATTTAGTGCAAGGTTTGACTCTGTTGCCAAGCTTTTTCTGTGGGGTTTGGAAAAGAATATTGATAAAAATTGAGTAACTTTTTTTGTCAGTGAAGAACTCTAAATTTGAACGGTAAATATGAATACTTTGTAGCTTTTAATTTTGATGCTTTTTTCCTTAAAATGCATTCCTAAAATATTTATATATTCTAACCAGTACCTAGATAACTAGTAACATAAACCTTGCCTTGATATGCGATGTTATTTTACATGGCTAGCATGTTCTCAGGCTTGCATTGAATCAAGCAAGTCTCTAGTAAAAATGATCTAACTTACCACTGTAACTTGATTAATATATACTTCTGAGAGTAGCTGAACTCCTAAAAACCATCAGAGTACTTTAGTACAGAATAAACCACATGCTGGATAAACTCTGTGTAACAGCTAGAGCTGATTCAGTTGGAAAAAGCATGATCTAGATATCAGAGTATAAACAAAACCTAAGCAATGAGGTGTGGTGAGTGCTCTAGTCTGTCTTAAATGCTTTGAGGGGCAGCGAGGCTGCGATGGGCTGTCTTCACACCTTTCCTCAGTTTATTAATCAAGTATTTCTGTGAGGGAGGGTTGGATTTAGTGCCTCTCTCAGGATGTGATAACATCAGGTGCGTTCGGCGTAAGTGGTGGTGTGGCGTGTGGGACCAGTTGTACTCATGTGAGTCAGAAGTACCAACTCCAAGGAGCAGTGCTTTGGAATTGCAGCACCTCTGGCAAACAAGTCAATGGCAGTGACCGAAGAGTTTGCCGAGGGATCAGTGGAGGAGGTCAGAAGAAGAGATATGGAGTAGGAAGGCTGAACTGTGCAGAAGTCTGTAAGAAAGCATGAGGAGCTTTCAGTTTTTAATGAGCATACGTGCAGTCATGTTTGCAGTAGTATTAAGGATGTAGTGGAATAAGAGACAAGTGATCATGCCTTGAACTTCAACCTCTTATTTCCTTTCATTCTTCCTTTTTTCCAGTGTATCATTTGGGTTTTTTTCCTCCCCTCCTCTCATGGGGGAAGGGGAAAGAAGGCACTAATTATTTATAAGCGTTAGTCATAGCCAGTCATTAAGCTTAGTCATTACTCAGGATTGTGCATTTGATGGTTAGTAAAAATCAAAACAAGACTTGAATTGTTGAATTCAAGCTTACAGGTGTGAAAACACTTTTATTTCTGTGTTCAGACTCACTGGCTAAGGAGTGCTATTTAATCAGTGTTGCTCTCAGCCAAATTACATGTAGTATCATGTCCACATTGATAGTTTGTGTTTGAACCCAAAGCCATGGTGTTCAATATATCCTTAAAGCAGAGAAACTTCTAAATCAGCAGTGAGAGTGATAAAATCACCGCTTGTTTCTGCAGAGGAGGATGTGAAAGGAGCGTTTCCACTGATGCTGCTTTGTGTACCTGTCACTCGGTGGGACTGTCTGACATTTGGTCTCTGCAGCTACAGGTGAAAAGATGGCATCAGCAAAGGGTTTTGTCCCTGCCAACCAAGCGTAGGGCATTCACAGTGGGGACTAGTTAAAGAAATACACTTTTTAAGGTTTTTTTTATGTATTTAGTTATTTCAGGGTGTTGCTTTTTGAAGGAAGATAATGTGGAATTAATGCATTACTCCTCATTAGGTATTGTGTGCAGACTGTCGTAAATGCAGAGTAGCTTGTGCATTCCCGTTTCTTCAGGTGCTTGAACAGCACTGATGTTGATATACCTCAGTATAGACAAACTGTTTGCCAGAAATGAAGACTAGTTAAGTTTTAAAATCTCCTATTTAGAATAATCAAAAGAATTAGTGACATTTTATGGCTTCCTTTCTCAAAACCAAAGCTGATTTTGGTATAACTGCGTTGTTTGATATAAGTATAGTGACGTTAATGGTAGAGCTGAATCTGAATCACTTTGAGATCAATAACTAAGGTTTAGCTCTTGGTAGTGTTTTTCTCAGTTCTTTCTGCAGCTGGCCAAAGAGAGCTTTGTGTGATGACTGGGTTCCAGTGTGACAGAGCACGCTAGTGTTTTGGCTTTGTATGCTTGACTAGCAAGGAATGTTAACACACACTTTCAAGGAATCCAGCTTTCCAGAAAAGTCAGAATGGTTTCAAATCACATTGTTGTTGAAGTATTTATCAATTGTTACCATATAAAATGACATGTTTCCCAGAGCACTTCTTACATACCTTTTCAACTGAGCAGGTAAGATATTTTCCATATGGGATCACTTAAAAACAGCAGCCTTTTGGCTCTCCAGCACGACATTGTTCCTTTAGCTATATTCTTACAAAACTTGTGAAGGAATACTTTACCAGTGATTCACTTCTTCACTTTTTATACAGTATAGTTGAATTCTACAGTTTGAAACTGAATTATTGCATAGTAAGAGTAAGCAAAAGCTTAATGAAGCTTTCAGTTTCTCGGACTCTTTAGGAGGAAAAAAACAAAGGCAGTTCTCATAATGTGAAGGTGTGTGTTTGGTCTGTACAAAATACGTTTGCTGCGCGCTGCAGTCAGGATTCTTGATGCTTTTGGGGACTTATCTTTCATCTGTGCTCACAATAATTGTAAATCAGCTGTTCAAGAATTACTGTTTCACATTCCATAGCTGTTAGTTGTGGTCTGTGTGTGCGGATCAGGCATGTGGAGAGGCTGAGGACAGGCAAAGGGAGTGTTGTAGTAACCTAATGCTGTATGACAACTTTTAGGCATTGTATCTGGGTAATACTTATTTTTATTCCAGAGTGACGTGAGTTGGAAAGTACAAGGGCTGATGTGCTTTTGCAGCTCTGTAGTAAGTTCTTGTCCAAAACTCTATGTTACACCAGTCTTCACTGTGGTGTAACATGCAGTGCCTATCTGGAGAGACTCCAAGTGGTTTTTACTGGAGATGCTCTGAAGCAACACCTGACAGTCATGTTTTTTCATGCCAAGTTTAGCTCACCCTAAGCTCAGCAGGTGCTGAATGTTCAGCAGGCACCTGTAAGATGTGTTGGGTGTAGCGTGCACTGTACTGCTCTCAGTACCACTGTGTGCAAATCCTATGTTCCTTGCTTTAGGGTGCCCATTGCTCTGAAACAAGATGTGAAGGAATCTGGCACAGTGCCTCAGGTCACTCCAGGGTGCTGGACAACTGCTGCCAGGTTTAGGGCCTGTAGGCCTGCAGCTTGGCATAGAACATATCTGCTACTCATGTTTGCACAGGCTGACCTCACCAGCAGGACAGGCACCTCTGGAGCAGGTGAAGTCATGCATAGTCATGGGCTCATTTTCAGCTAGTTGGTGTGTAGGAGCTGATGCCTGTGCTATGCAGACTTCTCCGTAAGTGCTAAGGTTATCCTTGTTGAGCTATGACACCTTTATAGAAGGCACAAACAAACCACACTTGTTCATGAAACTCAAGAGCCAGGGTCACTGACAGTGTCAAAGACTTTGGCAAGAAAGTTCAAGTAAACATGTTTTGGGGTTTTTGTGTGGGTTTGTTGTGCAGCGCAGACCACCGGAGGTTCTCAGCATCCAAACTTGGTGCACCTGACCTGATGGTGCGGGTCTCTCATCAGGTACAAAGTAATGTCTTCAGTAACATCTAATCCACAGCTTTGTTACAATTTGAAGTTCTGCGTTGTTCCTTTTGCCTTGTAACTGTTTCTCAGGAGTTGATGCGTAGGTTGTCCTGCATGAGCTGCTGCATGTCTGCTGGTTTATTATAGGTGCTGCTCTTTGAGGTAAGTGATTCTGAACCTGCTAAAAGCAAGATTCCCTTAATTGCCCAGATTTTCATAGAGCTGCAGTGGACTGGTGCTTTGACAGGTTCTTCCCTTTCCTTCCAATAGAGTGAGAACTCTTCCAGGCAGGTCAGTTATCAGACGAGGAGGAATGGTGATTGTTGGACAGCATTGCTGTGAGAACCAGGTTGTCATTTCCTTTTCCGCAATAAGGGACCCTATCACATCCATCATCTCTGCTGAGAGTTCTTCCTGTGGTTCGTATAGGCAGTTATCCTTTCTCTAGCTGTCTCTGTAGCTTTTTTGTATTGGCAAAATCTTAGAAACTTTGTCCTTTTATAAAGGTTTTGTCATTCCAGCATCTCTGTATAGCCTGATCCACTCATCTACAGAGCATTGACTCATCCCTTTTGCTTTATCTGGGTTTTGTGGTGTATATGATATCAACTTGCATAACCTTACACACACTTGCTTTCCTTTTTGTGGCAACAGAATCTCTTCTGACAATACAGAAGGGATAATATTGTAAAGCTTTCTTCTGCTAATATGGCACAGCAGCTCACGATTGCTGTCATGGTTGTTGTCAGGGTTTTTGTCTTGTCAGATGTTTGCAGCATCTTGCCACAAATGAATATATGCTTGAGAGCTTGCGGCAGAAAAAGCTTTGACGATAAGATAACCTCTTAGTGAACTTCCCTGGAAAATCTAGTTAGGGTTTGAACATTTGTCAGGTGTCAGTGGATTCTCTGATCAATAACTGTCTTTTCTAGAGATGTTTGTAAGGACTTTGATTTCCTACACCGGAAGCATCAATCCTTTAGTTATTGTTTCAGGTTTGGGCATTCTTTCTGAACATGTGTGTGTATTGAAGGTGATTCTTTGCTGCCAAACAGTTCTCTCTGACCCTGACTGGTTTTTCTCTGGAAATAAATTTCGGTTACTTCTTTACTTTCAGAAGAAAATTTCCTACGGAGACTGGAAAAGGGATTCGCCATATGATTTCAGGGTCATACATCCATTAAGTCTTCTGTCATGTCTCAGCTGCTAAAAAAGAGGACTTCTTAAAAATCTTGGTTCTGTAGTAATAGCTTTGAATTTCTGTGGATTAGACCTTGAGCTACATGGTGGGTAATGAACAGAATGTGTAAGCTTGAGCCTTCTGGTCTTCAGTATCTGTGTCAGAAAGAGAGTTGTTTTCACTTGTGACTGGGTAGGTTACTGTCTGTTTTGTACTTCACAGGTGCAAGAGTTCCATTCTTGCTGGTATGCCCAGTGACAAGCATGGGCATTCTTTTTTATGGTCCTCATAGATGAAAGGACCATAAAACCTTGGTCCTTGCTAACTGTAGATGAAACCTTCCAGTGTGTCACCTATTGTATGAATCGAGCCCCTGAGAAATAGAGCAATTATTATGAGAGGGTGACATGTTGATATGTTGCTGTTTGAGTGGCTTCCTACTATGTGTGCTTGTCAGGGGTGACAAGTGGCTGGACTCTGTATTTCCTCAGAACAGTAATCTGAAGAAGTCTGCTGTATCTGTGGAAAGCTTTAACTCTGTCATCAGGCTGTCCAGCCCTAGAAATATTATTAATCTTGGTTTACCCGCAAAACCAGGTAACAAAACAGGGCACTTTTGGGTTTCTCTAGCAGGAAAGCTGTGCATCTCAGGAGTTACAAAGATAATCAGAATGCTCTGCAAAGGCTACGGAATACTTTTTTATTCTTCTTTATTATTCTGATAATTCTATTTTTCTCTAGCCTTTGCTAAGGCAAGAAGAAAGGAAGAGGAAAACATTAGGAAAAAGCCTGGTTTGTGTTTTTGTGACATGTCATGTGGCCAGAGCTCTTCACTTTTTGTTCCAGACCATGATTTTACAAGTCTTATTAACCAAAACCCCAAATCAACCAACAAACAAAAAACCCAGCCCAAAGCACAACACTTTGTAAATAGAAATGCCCTTAGCAAATGGAAGTACAAACATCAAGAAGCAAAGATGGCACAATGTAGCATCAGGCAGCTCTATCATGTAATAATGAACTTTTCCATCCAAACAGTCTAAAACAGGAGAGATCCAGGACGGTCTCTGCATCATGTATGCATGAGATGACTGTACAAGTCTTTTTGGGATGAGGAACAATCCAACTCAATTTTGTTAATCCTTCATTTGGAGCTGTGATGAATCGTTTAATTCAAACTACAATATGAATCTTTCCGGATTCTCTTAAGCCTCTAACATCTAACAAAAATGATAATTAATTTTAATTTTAATAGGTTTTTTAATGAGAGACTTGGAAAGAATGTTTAAATGTTTGCATTTTAATAGTGAATTTGATTTTAGAGTACATGGGATCAAACCTTCTAGGAAAAAGAAGGCAGAGAGAGATTTAAAATGGCCAAGTTTTAGTGTCACCTTTTGCTAATCGAATGTTTCCAATGATCCTTAATAGCTGTTTGGTCTCAAATAGCAATTCCTCAGTGTTTGGAACAAAAACCTGGATGGTCAACTTGAAACAGAAAACATCCTTACTTTAAATGCAGCAGCATAATTAGGGAAGTGAGATACCTTGGTGCAATTCTAGCTGCCTTCTGGTACCTTTTAGTCACTTTTGATCTGGTTCCTAGAGCATTTGCACGCTTCTGCATTGGAGTTTGAGGTTATGATGCTCTATTTAGATATTTAAAATACAAGTTTTGGTTCATAAGAGAAAGAACTGGTTTGGTTTGGTTTTTTTTACACATAAGGCTGTCAGTCCCTCCATTTTTCTATTGCAGTGAATGAATCAACTGAGGGGTGGATAATGTATGTATGGAGAGAGGGGGCTGTTATGGTCCTGCATTGACTTTGTTTAGAAGTGGGAAATAAATGGGACTTTCTTTTTAATTCTTAATCAAGCGAGCTCCGCTGAGCTCTCTGAACTTCACTAAAAATCCACTTAATGCTAGCTTGGGTGTAGTTTTGGGTTAGGGAGTTTCTTTTTTAGCTAATTGGGTTGGGGAAGAGTCTGTAGTTGGACTGGGGAGAGAGATGCTGAGAGAGAAGCTCCATCTCCCTTATTAAAGACCTCTCAGCAAGGCTGGAGAGGTGTGAAGCGTGGAGTCAAAACTACCTGTCTGCTGGTGAACTTCTGCCCAGGAATTTCAGTAACAAACTTCATGATCTTTTTTACACCTTTTCTGAAGTCCCCCATATATTAACGAGGCAGAATTTCAAGCAGGTGGAACATCTTCTAGCATCGTACCAGGATTAAGGTTTACGCAAGACTAGTCTGCTGTTTCCAATTCTCTTTATGTTTGCATGTGGCCCATTAAATGTGCCCAGCAATTTGTATCAGTGGTAGACCCTTACTTAAAGACATACTTGAAACTGTATAAAGTGATAATAACACTGTATCAAATACAAACTGCAGTGTAAAAGAACTGCTTAAATAGGGACACATATGAATGTAGCTTTGGAAGAATTACTTCTTTATTATGACTTTGATACTTGAGGGAAGGATCAGACTTCCAGAGTTACAAATCTCGCAGGTTAGTGCTTGGAGTCAGGGTTTGAATTACAAATGATTGTTTTGTCTGGCTGCTGCCAAAAATTGAACTTTCTTGGTATGTTTTCTAAAGCTTGCATTAATATGCTTTTCAACTGCCTGTTTCAGCAGTTGTGCTATGTTAATGTGTAGGCATGTTCTAATTTTGCATGTAGCTCGGGGATAATGTTTCATTGTTCAGGCATTGTGCTTGCACTCCAGGGGTAGTCAACCTGCACTTTGTGGTTATAGCCATTCTTTTTTCCCTGTTCCCATTCACGTTTTGGCAAGCAAAACAACGTGCTGACAGCAGTGGGGTCCCAAGGGGTGTTTGTGCTGTTGCAGGACTGACATGAAGTGTGGACCCATTCTTGAGCCTGATGCATGTATTGAGCTGGATACTGAGCAGGTAGTGTAGAGCTGTGTGCCAGTGCCTGATGCTATAAAGGTTCTCATATACAAGTAAGCTGCTTTGGGTTGGCTCTTTTGGGTAACTTCAGTCACTTTTGCACTGAGAGAGAAGTTTAAAAATCAAATAACCCCTGTCCCCAAACCCCAAACTAGAGGTGGCATCACTTCTGTTGCTTCTGGAAAGAAAAAGAATGTATAACTCATTGAAGAATTGGGATGGTACATTAGTCCTAGAATATCCTCAGAACCCCCAAAATGGTGAACTTTAAGGAAAAAGTTTTTTATGGGATGTCAGTATAATTCTGTGACTTTTAAGGGCTTCTGAAAGCACAAGCATGTATAGTGCATTGGGCCTTTTCAATTGCTAGGAACTATATGGTAATCAGTAAGCCTTAATATTTGGCACAGGCTTGAAACCAGCTCCTCTAATCAGACTTCCACTGTACTGATATTTTCAGTTATAATGATATTGAAGATTTCCACTGATTCAGTGTTTAACTTCTTCAGCTGATTATTCTGAGGGATGACAAAACCGGGTAATATCAGTTCATTTCCCAAGATTTTATGTTTGCACATTGGAAGAAGATGCCAAGTTCTATTTGTGCAGGAATGAGCTGGATGTAGTAGCAGGTCATTTTCTAGTCCTTAAACTGGTGCATTTGTCTGCTTTTGGTCAGTAGCCCCTTCCCCATAGTGTGAGGCTGATGGTGAGAAAGTAGTGATGGTTCTGATGAGCAGCTGACAGAATCAAGCTCTGTATTCACTATTGGTGTATGGCGTATGTCTCTGCTGTTTTAATGAAAATGTTTCTCCCTATGTAAGTTACAGGAGAAAAAAAACCTTTGTGGAATGGTTTGGAAAAGGACTTTTTCTGGACTTGACTGCTAAACTAAGGGTATTTATTTCTACAGTCTGCAGGATTGTAAATAAGCTTTCTCCACTCCTCCTATCGTACAGAAAACCAGTTTGAGAATATTTGTGTCTAGATATAACTCTTGCCCATAGCACGTCACGGTCCCACCTTAACACTTCTAAACAAATCCCAGTGGAAAGTCATGGGTTTGACGTAAACTATTTCAATGTCTCTGTGTGACTCCGCTTCATTAGGGAGATAATGTAGAGATTGTAAGGAAGAAATTAGGGGTGAATCAACTCATGTAATCTCATTTTCTTTTGAGCTCATTTGTGTAGAAAGCAGTATGTGAATTCTTGCAGTTTAATGCTAATGTTCAAACAGTCCAAGAAGACAGTTGAAGGCCTCATCTGTAAGCGTTTCAGCTCTCATCTGAATAGGAAAGCAAATAAAATCTTGATTCTTTTGTAGTCACGCTCTGAGATGGCATAGAACAGATCTCCAGGTATTGTTGGGGTTTTTTATTCAGTGAATAACGCTTAAGAAAAACTTTCTGATTCCAGTAGGGCCTCTTGATCTTCCATGGTGAAGTTTCCTCCTGTAGTTTGTTGCTCAGAAAGGCTAATTTTGAGTGCTCAGTTAGTTTCCTTAGTGGCTTTTTCAGAGCTGATGGGGTCCTGAGTCTCTCATGGACTCACTGAGGCACGTTGGATGAAAACACTTCATGTGCCTTCAAGAAAGTGGCCGTCATCTGAAAATCTGCCTGCTAAAATCTGCTACTCTCTAGCTACCCAGTGGGGTTAAATGTATTGATCTGAGTGACTGAGCAGGGAATGACTGCCTCATTTCCCTCTCCATTTTATTTCTCTTTTGGGGTGTGACTGGCACGATGCAGTCTGTTGCAGATGCACATGAGAGAGATTATGATCTTATAGCCACTTTCATTACTAAATTTGTTATGGGAAATTAATTTAGAAGTTAGACAATTGTGTTCCTGTTTATGGTGAAGCCTATGTTTGATTTTATTCTCCCTTTAAAGACAGACTGATGGGCATCTTGCCTAATTTTGCAAGACTTGCCTAAGTTGCAAGACTTTCCTCTATTTGCAATGTTTCATAAACCAAGTTACTTAGTAAAGAGCAGGTAGGATTTTTACATGGGTGCCAAGTTTGACTTCCAGTCACATGGAATTATTTGGTTGGGGTGAATACGACTCATTTGGTTGGGGTGAGTGCGACCGATGCGCATCGTAGTGAGATAGAGTATTTCTGTAATTGAGCTATTCTATACAAAATATGATGATGCAGCTGGGTATTTTGCTTTTATTCTAAACCCCTGTTATTAGCCGTGTAGTCCTTTAACGCTACATCAGTTCCATATGTATCCAACTTGGATAAAAAAGCTGCAAAAATGTGGTTTTCATGTTTGAGAAGGATGTGTGTTTCTTGACCAATTTCTTTATTAACAGGCATGGTCCTTGTGCGTAGTGAGAACGGGCAGTTGCTGATGATCCCTCAACAAGCCTTGGCACAGATGCAAGCACAGGCACATGCCCAATCTCAGCCTCAAAATACTATGACTCCTCGTCCTGCTACACCTACTAGTGCTCCTCCAGTGCAGATATCCACAGTGCAGGTCAGTGCAGTCATTTTAGTGTTAAGAATGGTAAGATTTTTGTTCGTGTGAAGAATACACCAGAAAGGAGGACAAGATGTTAGTGATTTGAAGAAACCATTGATCAAACTGGTGGTATCCAGGCTTTTCCACATGGCATAAGCATTGCATTTTGTTCGTAATTCTGTTACAGTTTGTCTGTTATTCATCAAAACTGTTTCTACCTAGCCGAATCGCATTAAGTTTAAAACCACTTGATACAAAGACTGTTCAAGACCATATATGGTTAACGTGTACAACTCTTTTCCCCAAAGAATCATTATTCTTTATAAGACTATAAAAGAAAATAGTGGATATGGGTAAATGTACACTGAGATCATCACAATTGCATGAAGTTCAGGACTAAAAATCCTTCTCTCAGTTTTATAGTGGTCCAGATGTGTTCTTTTGTATCTGTAATAATGGCAACTAGCCAGAGACAAAATGCTAGATAAGGTAGATGAGTCTTAAGTATAGGAACTAATGTGTTTGGCTTTTTTATCTGTTCTCCAGGCTCCAGGAACGCCGATTATTGCGCGACAAGTGACACCAACTACCATTATCAAGCAAGTGTCTCAGGCTCAAACAACAGTGCAGCCCACAACAACGCTACAGCGTCCTCCAGTTGTGCAAGTGAGTTTGTAGAGAAGTAATGTATCCATGAGAGACCTTAGTTGTTAAGATTAGCTGAAAACCTGCTTGAGACTGCTAGAAATACAGGAAATACAATTGCTAAGTGCATGGAACAAGTATCTTCTGGCTTACCCTTTGTAAAACATTTGCAGATCTCGATTTACTGTATCTTTTAGATATGCAATCATTTTTATTACTACCGTTTCTTATTTCATACTATACCTATATGCATATGTATTTAAAGGTGTCCTGTTATTAGTTTCTATAATCACAAAAATGACTAAAATAAAATAACTTTATGCTTTCTGCCTCAAGAAAGTGACACGGATTCTCTGTAGTCCTCTGAATTGTGCAGCAAAATGTACAGTTACAGTCTAGAGTGTGCTGGTAGCCGCAAGTCACAAGTGGTGCAAGTTTAAGACAGTGCAGAAGTGTGAAATTCTCCACGTGGCTTTCAGACAACAGTGATAGAATATGATTGCTGTCACCTAATTGTTTTCATTGTGCTTTCTTCATCCTTTGAGTAGACAGGATTAGAGAGTTTTAATCTAAAACATGCAGGTTTTGCTGTGCATCCAGTTAACCCTTTTACCCTCAGAGAGCCTTTGCCTCTGCCAGGGATCTTTCTGCATTTAAGAGTTCATTTATCTGAGTTGTCTTAATTTGCACTGATGTTATACTGGACAAAAGGAAGTCGTTCCATCTGCATATTTTGTGCTGTAATGAGCATACCATGGACTCCATTTATCCTGGTGTCAAAAAATGAGACAAATCAAATCCTTGCATGAAAAGATCTTGGTAAGACCTGAGCTGCTGTGTCTCATGGGCTCTTATAGAAATTCCTTCCTTTAGCATGTAAGGGTTAAAACGAAGCTATTGCATTCACAGGAACTTAGTGAGCATTTGAACTGTGTTTGAAACCACACTGTGTGAGGGTATGTTCATGGTATTACTTTGCCATTTTATTCAGTAACCAAAAATCATGGAGCTCTTACTCAACTTTCAGGATTTCAGTTTCACTGTGTAGTGTTTTGTGCCATCTGGTGGCTCTTTCTTTCCACTGCAAGATGAGTAACTTCTTTTTACAGTTGCTGTGAAAGGTGTTCTACTGTCCTGTGGCTCAGTTTCTGTTTGATGGCTCGGGGAAAGAGCGGTTGGTGTGTTCCAAGTACAAGATTGTTATGTTTATATTCTCTGCAGCCTCAGATTGTTCTGGGTGGTACTGCACAAACAACTACATTGGGGACGGCGACAGCTGTACAAACTGCAGCTCCTCAGAGAACTGTGCAAGGAACAACGGCGACCTCCACTGCAGCCACAGTAAGATACTGAGTGCATTTGAGATCTTCCTTTGTTCATTCACATATACACATGTGCATGTGCCATTTATAAAATACATGGTGTTTCCTGGCTTCATTAAGAATCATAATTTTCTTAAATTTTGATGACAAAAAAATATACAATGCATGTATATATGAAGCAAAATGATAATTTCAGTCTGATTTTTGTCTGAAGTGGTGGGGACACAAATCTATAAATAATATGCTGCAGTTACGAACTCAAGGACTTTATTTCTCAGAGTACATAGTCAGATCAGGGGTTATAAAGTGTTTCTCTTCCCTTCTGTGTTTCCTTTTCCTCCTGTAATAGGAAACTATGGAAAATGTGAAGAAATGTAAAAACTTCCTGTCCACGTTAATAAAACTGGCCTCATCTGGAAAACAGTCTTCAGAGACTGCAGCTAACGTGAAAGAATTGGTGCAGAACCTGCTGGTAAGGAAAGTTCTTTAAAAGCTGAAAGAAACAGTATCTGAGAGAAATCAAATTGAAACTTTGCTTCTGAACTAAAATATATGCATGGGTTTTCCTTTAAGCTTGTAAATGACACATTACTGCTCGTATTAATGCAGGAGAATGTGAGTTAAATTGAAGTGTGGATAATGTAAATGTTATAATGCAGTAGCTGAGTGTAGGAAATCACAAGCTTGTACAAAAAAAGTAATATTATCTGAAGCTAATGTAAAAGCTTGACATGATTAGTATTTATAGAATTACTAGGATAGCTTAGCCTAGTTAGTAACCTTTAAGTCAAGGTAGATCTGTGTGTTCCAGATGTGACAACCTCTGGTTATCATGTAAAACAAGACCAACATTTGACATCTATCTTCCCATCAGGGGTATACATTTGTTTTTGTGAGAGACATCTCCCTTTTGTGGGAGACAAGGCCAGTGTGTGAATGGTGGGCACACTTTAGCCATTTGAAATAGAGGAGCTATAGTATAGCTGGAAAAGAGAACATCGAAGATGGGGCTGCCCATAGCAACTGCTGGCTGACTGCAGGTCACGTGAAGTATTCCTGCAGGTTCCACCTGGCTTTTGATCTATGGATAGGACATTCCTGTAATGGTGGCAACTGAAGATATTTCTTAAAATTGATTGGAAGACAGGAAGGAGAAAAGGAAAATGGGACTGTAGGTCTTACTGGTTAAAATTTGTAGTAAAAATAGTTATACCATAAAGCTATTGTCCCTCTCTGGTTTTAGTTACCAATAAAGCCACTTATTTACAATAAATTAAGTCTAATTTTTGTGTGTGTTGAATATTGGGAAAGTTAATTTCTACAAGTTCATTCATTTGGATTTTCTGCTTTGAAGGATGGAAAAATTGAAGCAGAAGACTTCACCAGTAGGCTGTACAGAGAACTTAATTCTTCACCTCAACCTTACCTTGTGCCTTTCCTGAAGGTAATTTGTCTTCACTAGTCTTTATATAGTTTTGCGCTTATGTATCAGCAGCAGTGAACACAAACACATCTTCTATCAATATAGATGGAATTCCAAAGTGGTGTAAATGGAAGTTTTAAACAGTGCCAGGTTAGACTTTTGCTCCGTTGAAAAATATTTCTTCCTCTTGGTTCCAAGAGTTTGTTAGTATGGTTCATGGGCACAGTCAATAATGTAATTTCTACCATAGTGTCACATCATAGCTCTTTTGAGAGATGACTTTTATAAGCAGTTTCTTTCCGGAGCACCAAACCTAGGAATTGATTTATTATCCTCTTTTTAGTTCTGGAAAGAGAACAAGGGATTGAATGATACAGAAAACCACCTTCTGGGCAAATTCTAAACTGTTTTGCTTGTGCTGTAATCTGTTTGAAAGATAAACAGGAAATATGTCACCTCTCAATAATAGATCCCATTTGTCATAAACTTTATGGTAATTTGACGCATTTTGGAATAAACATTACTTTGGCATTTACAATCTGAAAATGAGAGGAAGTACAACAGCACTGTAGGGTAAGAGTACAATTCTGCTGGACTAATGTATGATTAAGGGATATAGCTTTAGATGTGTGTTGATATTTGCGAGTTCTTGAATGCTAGTTCAACCTTGAACTCTTCATGAGGGCAAAAATTTAGGATTAAAACACTGAAGCAAATTCTTTCCTTTCCTCTTTTCAGAGGAGTTTACCTGCCTTGAGACAGTTAACACCAGACTCTGCAGCATTCATCCAACAAAGCCAACAGCAGCAGCCAACAACGCAAGCAACGATAGCAACGATTCCATCCGCAGCGGTGCTGCTCAGCTCCTCAGTTCAGCGCACAGCAGGGAAGGCAACTGCAACTGTAACAAGTACTCTCCAACAACCTGTCATCAGCCTAACTCAGCCTACACAAGTTGGTGTCAGTAAACAGGGGCAGTCTACACCACTGGTATGTGAGCTGAAGTGTATCATCTGTTATTGCACGTGGGTTTTGTGACTTTTTTGTCTTCAGTGGTGGTTTAACCCAATCGGAGATCTTCAACTTCATCAGAGAAACCAAAGAAAAAGAAAGATTAATTTAAAATCCATTCTTAATTAAAGTACTGTATTATTTCCTATTTTAGCATGAAATATTGGCAGATTCTCTCAATCACTGCCTGTCCATGAGAGAGCAGTGTTCTGGAGGACACTTCATTTCCTATTCCATAAGTCTAGCAACAGATTTCCCCAAGGGAGGAGAAAAGAATTTCTCAGGCCTGGATATAAGCCAAATAAGAACAGTATAATGTACAGCACCTTTTTACCTTTCTCATAGCAAAGCAGTGTCTAGGATGTGTATTAATTAACATACACCATTACATTACTAGGTGCTTTTTGCTACTTAGTGTTTCAGTGTTCTGTGTAGAACGTTCAGCATTCATCTGAGCTGCTTTGTCCAGAAATTTCATATAAAAAGAAAAGGAGAAATCTTTTCAATCCACAAATATTTTTTTGCTTACCTTGAGAGAAAACCTAGTGATTATATTGCTCTTACTGCCTTTATAACCTAGGTATTATAGAAAGAGGCTAGGAACAGGGGGAAGGAATAAAAACTGAATGTTCATTGGTGCTGGATTTACAAGAAAGTAGTTTGGCTTTATGTCTGCAAGTATTTCTTTTGCTACTGTTTCTTACATTTATCGAGATGGAGCTTGCAAAATAAGCAGTGTTGGTAGATTATTTTACAGTAGTTTGAAAGTAAGTTTCTGAAAACTAGTTGAGGTCAGAAGACAAGGTTGCATAAATTGCTTTGACTGTAGCACTGTGATGTAACTGAGTTCAGGTTCAGAAGGTATGGCTACAGTTGCCTGGGAGTCTAACCTAACAATTCAGTAGTACAAAGTTACAGGGCTACAACTTGTGCTGATTCTGGATAAAACAGCATATGTAGAGCCGGCCAGATTATTATCTCTCTTAGTTCTAGGGTTTGTTCAGGCAGATCCAGTTTGCCTCTGGAAACCACATGTAGAAAGTTTTAACTGGACCTTTGCGATTATAAATTTTTCTTTTTTTATAGGTTACTTATTTCTTTTTTGTGTCACAGAAAGTGGAATACTAGTTTTCCTGTAAGGTATAATTTAGATAAAGAAACTTTTCAGTACCTTAAAACGTGCTGTTTCTAGATCAATGAACAGATGCATTAAGCTCACAACTCACAAGTCTGATTGTTAAAGTTTGTTCTTACCACCCGATTTATTAGCCTTAGTTATTACTCAGATTGCTTACCGTTCTTTTTCCTTATTAATTATTTGCAGGTTATCCAACAGTCTCAAAAAGCAGGGGCGTTGATAAGGCCTCCGCAGGTAACGTTGACACAGACACCAATGGTAGCACTGCGGCAACCACATAGTCGTATTATGCTCACTACTCCTCAAATTCAACTGAATCAACTTCAGACAGGTAGGAGGTTAAGATACTCAGTAATATATGCTAGATTTGATAGTATTCACTGAAGGCTGGTTTATGAATGTCAGTTCCTAAGTGTCCTGTAGTTGTGTGATGGCTGTTGTACTGCTGCTGAAATCTTCAGGGCTTAGTGCCATAGTGGCTGGGGATACACATCTGTGAGGGCAGCATTTACAGACAAATTGTTTCAGAACCAGAGTTGTGTGGGAGGAACCTGTTTTAGATGAGTGAAAATGCTGACAAACTATTGACATGATGTCTTTGCACTGGATTTATTGCTATTGCTAACTGTGACTGGCTTGGAAATCTGAACTCGGATACAAATTTGATGAAGTACAAGTCTTGTCTTTATTCTTGCAGTACCTGTGGTAAAACCAGCAGTATTACCTGGAAACAAAGCTATTGCCACTGTTTCAACACAACTAGCTGCTGCTCAGAAGAATAAACTGAAAGAACCTGGGGGAGGCTCTTTTAGGTGAGGAACCCTGTGCCTATTTGTGCTTGTGCTGCCTGGGCAGCCTGCTGAACTCAGTGGGAACCTTTCTCTGTGCTACAGCAGTGCTGGACTGGGCTGGGTGAATGCTCAAGACCTGTGTGGATTTTCAGTGGGCGGGTTTGCCACTTTTAATAAAGACTTTGACAGCCAGCTGTGGATGTACTTGTGCCAGCCTGGGTTTAGTATTTAGCTGTCAGTAAGGATAAATATCAAACCTCACAAACAATTCCTGCCTGGACAAGCAAGTAGAATTCATTCCTTCACTCCTCCCAACTCTACTTGGGTTGTCCAGATGCACAGCCTATCTTACAGCGATGAGTGCAGTTTATTACTATTTAGTGGTAGTGATGTATCTGGTCTCTTGCTTCTCAAGTTTCTCAGACATTACGTAAGAAACATTGAGAGAACAGTTAGGAAGTAGAAAACTACTTCAAGTGCTCTTTGGAATAAAATTGTTAGCTTTATTTATTATATAATAAAAGTAAATAAAATGCAAAAATGAGATAAGTATTTGGGTTTATTGGAATTCATCATATGCAGCTGTGGTATTGCAGAAGCGGGGGTAGATAAGCACTAAATGTTATCATTATAATGAGTTTTCCTTTCTTAAGGGATGATGATGACATTAATGATGTTGCATCAATGGCTGGAGTCAACCTGTCGGAAGAAAGTGCTCGGATATTGGCAACAAACTCTGAACTAGTGGGCACGTTAACAAGGTCCTGTAAAGATGAGACCTTCCTTTTCCCAGCACCTTTACAAAGAAGGATATTAGAAATAGGTATGTTGATTTCTCTTGAACTTTGTTAAACAAATTTCATTAGTCTTGGGTTTGATTGAAGGCATTTTCTGTAGAGATTGATTTGAGTAGATTGGAGTTCCTGGAGTCATTACCTTTTGTGTGTTCTGATGCTTGTGGACAGTCATTCAGCTTATGGAATAGAACATTGTTTAAGGAATAACAAGCCAATAGAAACCATTGCCTTCTAAAATGATGGCAGTTTAACATCAAAATTCTTGGACCTGGTTAAAAATTCCTCCTGTTTTAACTGAGAAAGCATAACAGAAATAACACATTTTTATAAAATCCAAAACCACTTCAATCATATTTATTTGCTAGTTTAGAGTTAATAGTGGAACATGGCTGAGGTTAACCACATGCTTAGCTGTATTGTAAAATAAGTTTTTACAACTGACTTCTGTCCTGATCACAGGTAAAAAACATGGCATAACAGAAATCCATCCTGATGTAGTTAGCTACGTATCACATGCTACACAACAAAGACTACAAAACCTCGTGGAAAAATTATCAGAGACTGCTCAACAAAAGAATATTTCTTATAAGGTAACTGTATTTAATTGCACAAAGCAAAGGGCAAGATTGCACAAATTCAGCTGAGTATCATGTTGGCTGTAATGCCCGAGTTCAGGTATTTTGTCCTCTGAATTTAGGTTGTTTATTCTCTTGGTTGATTCATCTTACATGAAGATATTAATACACATGGATTACTAGAACTCTTCAGCTTGCATGTACAACATATTTTAAAAGCAAATGCAGAGAAACTGTGCCCTCCCCTTTATTATGTCAGAAATTTAGAGTCTGAGTGATTGTACAATCAGTCAGATAACAGCGCTGCTTCGATTTCTCAAGAGACTGCTGACAGATGGGTGTTCTTAATAGATTCAAATGCCTGCACAGTGTTTAAAGAAACCACACAGCTCTGTGAAATACATTCAGGAGGTTAAAGCTGTGATGATACTAGTTTTGAAGTCAAAATCTGATGATTCATGACTAGAACAAAATGCTTTTAAGAATTCTCGCTGGTTTGACTGGTGTAAATACACACTTGCAATTTGCTTGAAGAGGACGAAGCAAACATTTGAGCTTTAAATGTGTAAGTAAGTTCTACAGTACAGTACAAGCTAAAAGCTTTAAGAAATGTAATGAGAAACATCTTTGCCATGTTTTCAGGATGATGAAAGATACGAACAAGCAAGTGACGTTCGGGCACAGCTCAAGTTCTTTGAACAACTTGATCAAATAGAAAAGCAGCGTAAAGATGAACAAGAAAGGGAAATTTTAATGCGTGCAGCAAAGGCAAGTGCTTGGATTTCACACATGTTTGCAATGTGTCAGTTTTGACATCAGAACTGCAGCTTCTTTTCATTCTAAAGTGCTTGCAATGAAGGGGAACACTAATCGTCAAAGGTGGAGCTTGATGAGTATGTTCTGTAGCTAGATCTCTGTTCTGCTTTTCATGCTAAAGTATGCGAGACAGCTTCTTTGCCAGTCTTATTACATGTTCCCAATTAAAGTAGGTCTTAAACCTTAGTTTTTGCACTTTGCTTTGTAAAAAATATGAATTTTATAGCTTGATGGTGCTCATAAATGGAATAAAGTCATTATGGGTATTTTGGAGATGAGAAATGGAATTCAGATTTTTTTTTTCTTTTTTTTTCACAAGTTGAAGAAATACAATAAATAGGAAGCAGTTAATGTAAGAACAAGTGTAAGCTTTAGACTTTGAGGTTTTACTCAGTGACGTGAATATAGGATGAACGTGACTTAGCTGGGCAGGAGCGCTCTAGATATAATTCACAAAGCAGCCTAAGGGTTCTCTTGGGTTTGTGATCCAGTATGGTCGCAGAAGTTGTGAGCCAACATCTTCATTTCGGTTGGTTCCCGTTAGACCTGAGCTGGAATGCTCTAGCCAGATTTTGAGCCCTATGCTAAGTAAACTTCAGAAGGAAAGCAATTTAAAGGTCTAGGAAATGTGACCTGTGAAGTCAGATTAAAGAGTAAATCCATTTACTTCAGAAGAGAAAAGACTGGGGTGAGACATAATTCCTCATGAATTTGCTTTGCATATTCATATAATCCTGTTTGCTTCATCTGAAGTGCAGGAGGGAAGGCATAGGTTAATCATTAGGAAAAGCTTAATAGTCTGAAGGAACTTGAGTACTGAATTAATTTAATTTGTAGTTGGTCTAAAGGATGTATGGATTTAACAGTCAGGATTTGTTTGAATGTAGTTAGTCTTGCCTTATGTGAGAGTACGGATGGAAGACTGTCTTGAAGGTCTTCCTATTTTCTGTTTAACTTAGAAAAGGCAAGAAACTAAGAGAATTAACATTCAGTGTCAACTTAGCAAAAAGATAGTAATTGGCAAATACGTGTTAATAGCGTTAGACAATAAAGTGAAATGGGCAGTTGCTAATGTAAATGGTCTGTTGGTCAGTTAGCTGCAGCTTGTTCAAACAGGAGTCTGATGTGTAGGTGTAGCAAAAAGGTACGTTCTTGGTAAATGCATAATTACACAGCAAGGGGAGGAATTTTTCCAGAAAGTACAGGTCTGATTCCTCTTTTTCATACGCAGAGTGTGTGTTTCAATTCCCAGATCTCTGTAGTTCATGTCTTGTCATGGTTTTAAGGTGTAAATGCTTAGCTATTCCTTTACTGTTTTTAACAAAGCTGGAAAAGGGATGCTTTTTCAAACATAGATAACTGAAACTAAGAAAAGGAAAACTGCTTTTAATTCCTCAAAGTAATTTTGCCCTGGTGCCCTCTCTGGCAGTGGCAGGTATTCTCCACTTCTTGCTTTAATTGAAGTAAAATTTTCATATGCTTTGTAAAACTTTAACTGCTTTTGTAACCAAATTGATTTTTCTTTCTTTTTCTCCAACCATTCCATGCCTATCCTTTATCAACGTAGTCTCGATCTCGACAAGAAGATCCAGAACAGCTTAGGTTGAAACAGAAGGCCAAGGAGGTGAGTGTTCATCTTAACACAGACTTTTGTCTTAGGAATTGAGAGAAAAATAATTAACTGTACTTTCTCTGGCACGCACAGATGCAGCAACAAGAGCTAGCACAGATGAGACAGAGGGATGCCAACTTGACTGCATTAGCTGCCATTGGTCCCAGGAAGAAAAGGAAAGTAGATTCACCGGGATCTGGATCAGGGACAGAGGTACAGTGTAATTGTAATCTTTGGGTTTGCTGTGTCAGCCTCTGTAAAACCTTTCTGTTCAGAGTTTTTTTCCCCCAGTTGTGGATGCTTTGAGCAGCAGAAGTGTATTTTGTGTTCAGATTTGCTTGCTCCAAGATCAGGCATCTGTGTATGGTATGGGGAATAGAATTTGAGTTCTCATTCCCTGATTCGTCCTGCACTGGAGGAAGGTTAGAAAAGCCATCTCTGTTCTCTCAAGTCTCTGCCTTTTTTGGACATCCATAAGTTTTGGGAAGAGACTGTTGTTGCTGTAGTCAACCTACTTAAATAGGAGTGCAGAGTAATTAATGCTGCCGAGGTGGGTGCAGTGGTAGAATTGGGTCATTGCAAAATTTGACAGCAGGAGCTTCAGGTCATAGGAACTTCCCTAATTTCGTTGTTTAGCTGTTGATTTGCATTAGTTTTAGTATCTCTACAGCAGATCAGTTTGACCAGTTCCATCTGATAATGATGGTTTTGCATCCTTTGTATAGTCTAGTGTTCAATCTGGCCTTTTAAAAATGTCTGTGTAGACTAAGTATCATTGTGCTCAATATCTGATTAGTTCAGTGTGAATTTGGGTACTACCTGCTGTCTTTCTAAACAAGTTACTAAACATGAAATGCTATAGAATTGCTTTCTGCCTGGAAGAAATGTGAGATTTCTCTAGTGTTTGAAAAGAACAAAGTCTTCTCAAACCTTGTCATTTGTAGGGACAAAACTCTTCAGAATTTGAGGATTTTTTTCCCTGTTTCTGATAGCAATTATCAGGATAATGATAGTTTAATAGTTTTATTACTCCCTGAGCCTTCCAAATTTTCAGTGCTAAAGCATTTATAGTGTAGAAAAGCCTTTTGTTTCAAAAGAATTCACCTTGGTTTATACTGAATTACTAGAAGAGATGATTTACATGTGCTTGATTTATGAAACGTTAGAGAACAATACTAGTAACTGTTATTTGTATTAAGAAATACAAAAAGAACAATCAAGCCTCTCTGGAGCATCTTCTGAAGTAATTTTGAGTTTTGAAATTTATTAAAATGCTTGTTACTAATAATAAGACTTATAAAAAAAAAGTTGATGAATTGCTGTGTTAAAGGTTTATAATTATGGCTTAAAATGATAAAAATTGCTGTATGTGGCACTTTACAAAGATAGATGTGGATATAAAAGAAGTCGTCTCCGAGGAGCATGCAGAAGTATCTCGTGCAGCATTAACGTTGGCATTGCTTCCTTCTGCACATGCAAAATTAATAGTCCGTTAATGTCACTTAAGTTGTGGAATGTATTTTTACATGCTCTGTAAGCACGTGGTTGTATTTCATCTAAATCTGGCTAATTCAGTTGTCCCAGATTAATCACTCACTGGTTAACCAAATAACTTCAGGTTCCCTGGAAATCTCATCTTTTTTGTCTGTTTAATTAAGAACCAGCTGCTTTTGATCTGATGCTCACAGCTGTGCCTCTGCTGCTGTGTCACTTGACATTTAGAAATTGAGCCCCACTTGTCACCATTTGTACGCAGTTTGTCGTTAAGGCCTATTACAAGAAGTGTGGAAAATAAGGTTTGTCATTACTTAGACACAGATTTGTAAATGGAAGCTTTTGATGTCTAGGAATGCTGAATCTTAATTGCACGTAAAATCACTTCTAAGTAGTAATTGTACTGTTTTGTTTCAAAATCCAACAGAACAGGTTGCTGTCAGTTTTATGTCCATGTGACTTTATTGAAGGTTACAAAAAAGGTTCTTAACTTATTCCATGCCTACAGGAGCAGCATAGTTCTGTGTCTTTAAAAAGACTCCTGATATTTATCTTTGCATCTAAAGTATTGTAATCTACATAATAAAATCAGGCTTGAGCTTCTACTAAGGAATATTTAAATCCCCAGAACTTAGAACCCCTTCCAACCATTCTTTCTTGTTAGTAGCCATATGTATGTATCTGAGAAAATCTAGTTAGCATCCAGTGTTCTCCTGCATCTTCTAACTTCCAGTGAAATTGGTGGAAATCAGACACAGAAGTTGTACAAGTGCCTTAAAATACCTCTTTGAAAATCCAGCCTTTAGACCATTCTAACCATACCAGATTTCAGTGACTTGATGCTGCTGATTCAACAGGTAACTTCCTAGAGAAACAGAAGTCTTACTTCAGTGTTAGCAGCATGGTGGAGCAAGAACACCTGCACTGAGCACAGTGCACTACTAACCAGTAGAATAGAATTTCCAGCACAAGTTTAGAGTGGTTTTTAATCAATAATGTGCACTGATCATAGATATAACTACTCTCACACGTGGAGAGGACTGTGCTGCTGTGAGCCTCGGCAGCTTATTTGCATGGCTTTTGCACTACTCTAGATTTTGGCTTTTTTCAATCTGCAGTATTGTAATTTGAAACGGCCTTTTCAGATTCTTTGAACTCTCAGTCACATGAATCTTTATTCACTAGTGGAGTGTGTTTGAACCTTCTGGTGTCACCAAGTATTGTAGTTCCATTGAAAAAGAAAACGTTATTCTAGTAAATGAAATTGGAGGAAAAAGAATCCCTGGATAATCCACAGAAGTATAATCTGTTCCAAATAACTCAGAACACCGTTATATGCATAAATATAGAAGGAGCAAGATGTCAAGCAACAGGCAGCTGGCAAAAAGAGTCCAGAGTTTAAAACTGGAGGTGGAAGCTGGCTTCCTGGTCTCTGCATGCCATCTGCTGGTGCCTGCGCCTTACTGCTGCAGGGATGCTGCTTTCCGATGGGTTTGGGTGGTGCTGTTCTGAGCCAGGCTGGTTTTCACTGTCCTTGCTGAACTGTGCCGCTCTTCCTACCAAAGTGTTTCTGTGCAAATGCACAGGATGTGATCAAACCCAGGTCTTCAATGGAAGAGGCACCGTGTCCCGGGAGAATGTTCTGCCAATTCCAATGGCTGATAACTTTAAAGCACTCCAGGAATTCCTTGATTGTATAAAGAAAAGCATAGCCAGCAGAGTTGTGTTAATTGTATGTATCCTATTGGGACAGTGTGTTCTGCAAGTGAAAATGCATTGGAGTTAGCCCAGCAGAGCTTTGTAACTCCATTACCAGGGGCAGTGCACATCTAAACAGCTAAAGGATGTGGGTATCTCCAAAGATATCAGATTATTTTTTTAAGTGACAAATATCATTATATACTGCTTGTTTATCTTGCCACTTTGTGTTGAAAACTACCAGTGTGTACCAGAGTGGCTGAATGATAGAGGATGAATTCAGGGATCATTAGAGAATGTCTGACTGTGTCTAGGATAGCTGCTGCTTAATACAATCCTGAGCTTGGCTACAGTTGTTGTCACTGAAAAGAGAGCCCATGGCACCCTACCATGAAAAGCAGGGTGGAACCTAGTATGTTATTCAAGGCAGGATCCAGGCAATAGGACTGCTTCCCACTTCAGAACACCAGGGCTACCCTTGGGATCTGTTTGCCAGCGTTGGGAAGAATGCTCTCTTTTTTGGTTGTTGCTTTGGTTGTTTGGATTGCATATCATTAGTGCCTTCCTAAAGCAGCGCTTTGGGTTTGGCTTTGAGTCTATATTAAATGTTACTGAAAGCTTCTGATTGTTCAGCTATTGTTTAGAACTATTAAAAAGAAATTTCTGGTCTGGTAGCATACAGCTACTGCTTGGTAGCTTCACATGCATAGTCCCTTAGTTCTTACCTTGTCTGGTTTCTCTGCAAAGTTGTGGAATACGTGGGGGCACTGATATAGAATCATTGAATGGTTTGGGTTAGAAAGGACCTTAAGATCATCCAGTTCCAACCGCCTGCCATGGGCAGGGACATCCCACACTAGACCGTGTCACCCAAGGTGCTGTCCAGCCTGGCCTTGCACACTGCCAGGGATAGAGCATTTACCACTTCTTTGGGCAACCTGTTCCAGCACCTCAGCACCTTCACAGTAAAGAACTTCTTTATATCTAACGTGAACTTTCCCTGTTTAAGTTTGAACCCATCACCTTGTCCTATCACTGCTGTTCTGATTTACCTGTTCTTCTCCTTTGCAGGGATCTGGTTCAAATGCAGCAGTCCCAGGCGGCTCTGGAGTCGGAACAACCAGACAGTTTACGCGACAAAGGATAACGCGGGTGAACCTCAGGGACCTCATATTTTGTTTAGAAAATGAGCGAGAGACAAGCCATTCACTATTGCTATATAAAGCATTCCTTAAGTAATGGAAAAGATCAAGGTATTTTTGACGGAGAGACGCCTGAGGACATTTTTTAATATATTTACAAATTACGCCTTTTTGTAACAAGCAAACGGGATATTGTTTAAAAAACAACCACCTCTTTACATGGAACAGTTTTATATTCCTGTTTATAAATAAACTCTTCAGTATCAGAGAAATGCATTTCTGTAACAGTGAGGATACTTACAAGGCCTGTGGAGACTATAAAAGGACAATTAAATTTTAACTCATCTCTTTGATTGAGTGGCCTTCTTGCCAAACAAGCCATATATAAAGACTGATGGAATCGTTTAGCAAATAACTAGCTACCCTTTGTCAGCCCTGTAGCAGTTTCGACATTAATTGTGCATTTTAGTTCAGTTTTATTCAACTAAATCAACTATATAGGCATATGTCTACAGCAGATGACCTCATTTCATTTAGCTTGTTTTTTTAAACAGTCAGTTAGCAAAGCAAACTGATTTTTTTTTTTTTTTAAAGAATATTTATCTTTTTCCCCAAAAATGTTCAAAATCTAGAGGGATATACAGTTAATTTTAAACATAACCTCAATTTTAATCACATTATTGCTTATTAGAGGCCCTAAAATCCCATAAAGGAGGGTTTATTTCTGAATGTTTTAGCAGCATCTGTAAAAATGCATTTTTATTTGCTATAGTTTGTAAAGCTGTAAAGTTAAAAAAGGAAAAAAAAAAGGAAAAAAAGAGAAACCTTTTCAGCATAAATATATTTTACTTGCACTGTGTTTTTTAGCTAAAGTGAAAGCTTAGATTAAATAAAATCAAAGTCGGGAGGAATCATCAAAAAGACTGTTTCTCAGTGTGAATCAAGTGTCGAAAAATGGTTGGTGTATTTTGTCAGTAATTGTACATAATTTTTGGCACATAACATAAAAATGGCTATGTAAACTATAATTATTTTGCTAAAAGACTGTATGCAAGCTGTGGGCCTACTTTAAAGATGTCCAGAGCAAAGTCCCTTCTTTGTACCTATTTTTTTATTACAAATATACTAATTGGTTCTTTATATTTTCAGAGGTTATTGTATTAAATTGTCTATTGATAGTACTTTTATGACTGTAAATACTTTGGCTTTCTTTGTGTGAACTCTCATGGTAGAATTTAACTCTCTTGCGTGTAAACTGAATGCTGATCAGTATTTTTATCAACACCTGACAACTGTTACACCCCTTTCATTTTGTCTTTTAGGAAATCCTGTCTTTCCATTTTTTTTCATGTAAATTTTGCACAGTTACTTGTTCATATGTAAATATTTTACTTTCAAAAATGAAGTTTTTAATTGCTATTGTTTTATATAGGATTGAAAGAAAATTAACTCCTTTATTAAAAACAAATTTATCTGTATTTGCTAATGTATTTTTCTCGCTAAATCTCTTCTCCTCTTGGAGTTGTTTGTCTTGGTATAGTAAAAGATTAGTCTGTCTGAGGGGATGCTGTTTCCTAAAGATGCACTTGGGGGTGGTGTATGTGTTATAGTGTTTTGTCAGTTTGGGGGTATGTAACTTTATGAATCTTGACATTTCGTTGTTTGAGGGGTCTTGGACTAAGATCAATGGGTTTGGTTGGTTTGGTTTTTAAGTTTCTGAAGAGATCTTGAAAGTATTTTGGGTTTGTTTAGTGAAGGTTTAATAAAACACCTCCTTGAGGGCAATCTGCTCCCTTAAACACAGTTAACTACAATGACTTCAGAAGAAAGTGTGATGTAAACCACAGACTTTGGAGCACAGCTATGAAAGGATATAATCAGGGGCTTGGTTTTGGTTATTAATGTGAACATGTGAGAAGGTGTTTCCGTGATGCTCTGTGCTGAACGATTAGCTTTTGGTTTGGGTGTTTTAATCCCTTCTCTCATAGGCAATTTAAATAATAATTCACAATGGTGAGGGCCTAATCCTGCTCTTAAATAGAAAAATCATATTAATTTGATCATTACTTGCACACAGACAAATCTATCTACAGGCACGAATCGCTGCTATTGAAGTGGTGCTTAGACTGACACTGACTTGGGCCGCATGAGGAGACTGTGGATTAGCCCGTAACATGATGGACTCACTTGACACCGTATATGACACTTACTTGAAGATTTAGATTGTTTGTAAACTCCAAACTGTTTCCAAACTATGTAATAGTATGAACTGGAAAGAAACAACTTTGACTTTTGGCCGAAGCATTGTCATAACCTTCCTTTAACTGTAACAAGTGTTGGTTTAAATGTGAATCCCCCCTGGCTATCCAAGGACCAAGCACAGTCTACAAAGCTGTGGCAGGTAAGCTGGCAACAAACTGACCTTCAGGTGCTGCTTCCAGGAGCAAGCTGGGGGTAAGACATGTTTAAACAATCAAAGTTATTTCATAGTGTGCTGTAGCTTGTGCTCCCTCTTCAGTAGAGGCTGTAGCTTAGAAATATGCTGGAGAGGCTGGGAGAGATCTGTAAGATCATAGCACCTGGTTTTGTTTTAAATTGGACATTTTCGAGTGCATAATCAGCCCTTCATGTAATTTTTCTCAGCTTTTAAAAGCTTTTAGTCTGAAAAACTGATAGCATCCATCTCCCTCCAGCAGTTCAAATTCATGTCATTTTTGACTGGGATATTGGCCCTTAATAACTTCATAGTTGGTACTGGAGTGAGCACTGCCTCGTGCATACTTTGAGGAGATATTTTCATGGCACATCTGTTGTTGACTTTCATCCTCTTTGTCCAAAGAGTGAGGCAAATTCATGGTAGCATCCTCACAACTGGAGGTGAGTGCATTGACGATTGCCACAAGAGGGAGGCTCACTCCATGTGTGCGTCTATGATGGTTTATTATCCCTTTCCTTACCACACTTTCAGCTCTGTGTCAGGCACAGGTTGCTTCTCTCATCTGTAAGTTTACCAGCATTTGTGTGTGTGTGACCTAAAGGCTCTTGAGCCTGTTTTACAGAACTCTTGGCTGTATTTTTAACACCTTTGATGGATAATGCTGTAATGTTCCTCAACTAGAATTCTTTTGCTAGCACAAAAATTCAACGGAACAAATAGGATTCAGTGAGGCACTCTGATTTAAGCCTCTTTTTCAAGTTTCACAGGTATGTAATTAAATAGATAAGTTTTTAGGGAAGCTGTTGAAATATATACTGAAAGGCATGAATGCTCTGATCAGTGACATCAAATTTGCAGTAATTAAGATTCATGTGATCCAAGAAGTTTCCCCATCTTTTTGAGGTTGTCTAAACTACCCAGAATGCTGTAAAAGAAGTGTAATGCAATGATCATTTTAACCATTTTCTTATGTTTTCAGTTATTTGTCCATCTGCAAAGAAGACTCTGACCCTTTGGGGTAAGTGGGGTGGGAAGGCAGCTCAGATGGGCACAGCTGTAATGCAATGTCAGCATTAATGTTGCTCGGAGGGTGAATGCAGACCCCTGTGTCCAGGTGAGCTAAGCACCCTTACACTGTGCGTTCAAGCAGGGAGGGATCCCTTCTTTAAACACTTCCAGTGCTCGTGCAGGGGATTTTCCACATCAGGGCTTTAGGCAAGCACAGATTGCCTGAATGTATTAAAATGTGGTGTAAAGGGAGGCAAGGAAAAGGACAAGCTCATTTTCTCCCCAAACCATACTCTAGTTCCTGCCCTATTCGCCATCCACTCATGCAGCCACCTTCACTATAAAACCAATTTGTCATATGTTTGAATATGGCATATTCATATGTGGCATATGGGAATGCCACAGTCCCTCTGAGCATCATCCCTGTCCTGTCAAAACTCAGGGTGAAGCACCTACCTCCTCTTGCCATCAGATCACATCAGAGCTTGTCTGTGCAGAAGACAGGAATGCTGGGGCACCAGAGACCGTGCTGAAAATAGATCTCATTTAATTTACATCAGCCCAACACCACAACCCCGATTCATGCTAATGACCCCATGCCAACGTCCCAGTGCTGTGCTGTCTGGTAGGAAGGGTGAAGGGGGATCAGTGAGGATTGCCTGCAGCATCTCACTGGTACTTATCCTAGAAGAGTACTCCCCAAAGAAAGACCGCTTCTCCAGGTCTGTCACTCTGAAGGCTGCCTCTGCACCTGCAGGATTTCCTTAAACTTGCTGGTCCAGTCTGAATTCCTGCAATAACCACCCCTGTGTTTGAGCAGTCCTGGGTTGGAGAGCATCTATCCGTTGATGATCTTCTCACTAATGTATCCAGGCATGGTGTAGATCAAAAGAACCAGGAAGATGGTCAGAAGAGCAACAATCAGCAGCACGATGATGTACTTCTTGTACCGCTTCCAGATAAAGAACACAAAGGTCTTCATAGGATTCACAAACCAGTTGAAAGAAGTTTTTGGTCGGCTGGAATGGAAAGGGAAGAATAGATAAGCACAGGCTCAACCCCCAGGGCAGTACTTGCCCTCATGGGTCACCAGCCATTCCTGCTGCTTCCAGGCAGGATAGCCCCAAGGGCTGCATTAACTACAGTGCCTGTCTAAGCGCTGGGTACAATAGGACGCTGGGCTCAGGCCAGCCCCACAAGCGCTGTTCTGCATCCATGTAGCCAACGGGGACGTTCACATGGCTAAACCAGAGCTGCCTTTTCTGTACAAGCAGTGTTATGGCATCGCTGCCTCAAGAACCTCACTGAGCTTAGCCCTGCCCCAGACACTGCAGTCCCAGTTCTGCAGCCTCCATTGCCCAGGTCCCCACTGATCGCCCTCAGCATCCTGACAAGCAACTGCTCCTTGTCCCCATGCAAGCAGCTGCTGAAAACCCAGCACTGAACCTCCCTGTTAACGGGGATAACAGAGGTACCCACTTGGGCTTTTCCAGGGGCTCAGGCTCTTTTCGGCCCAAACCAACAGGACTCTTCTCAGCCTCCTCCAGAGTCAGCAGCTGGAACTCAGCTTCCACCTTACCCTGCAGGGAGAACAGATCTGAGCCATCGATGTTTCAGAGACCCCTGCTGACCACACGCCCTGCCAGGATTGGGTTTGTTTCCTCCCAGTTCCATTTACAGATACTCTGAGCCATTACCCCCTTCTCCAGGCATCAGCTACAGCGCCTCTGACTTCACAGCCAGCAGAAACTGTGGCCTGGCCAGAAACCAACTGGTTTGCAGCCAGGGCACTGCCCGGACACCTGCAGCTCCCACACCAGCACTGAGCAGAATTCACCCTTGGGGACAAACAGTGGGCCCCAAGCAGGGCCATCAGCAATGAGTCTGTCCTGGGACGGTTGGCACCTGGATAAGCTTTTGCTGCTGTCCTGCCTGGCGGATGTGGAGCCACGTGCCTCTTGCTTTGCTCCCTGGACCGAGCACTGCTCTATGGAGAACTCAGAGTAAGACATGGATAAACCCTGCATGCTGCTGCAGGTGGCACCTGTGGGCTGATGAGGGGCTGGATTTGCAGTGGATGCGACCAGCCTCCATGCTGCACAGAGTCCTGTGCAGTACCTTACGCTGCAGGTGCTGTGCATGCAATGGAGGTTGCAGGAACAAGGCTGCCGTGTCCAGACCACCTCTACTCACCCGTGCCAACACCCCACCTTACCGTCAGGAGGTACTTGTTCCCACTGGGGTCTGTGAACTCCAGGTCCTCCGGATTGACTGAGCTGCTCCACTTCTTTTTCTTCTTCTTCTTCTGCTTCCTCTCCCTCTCCTCTCTCTCCTCGTCCTCTTGATCTTTGAGCTTGATGAAGGGCCACCAGCCCCTCATGCGCTTGTTCCGGAAGATGGAGAAGCGTGGGGTTGCGTTCTCCTTGGCCATCTTGATGGTGCAATGCTCAGAGCTCTTGGCTGCCCGCACCATGTCATGCAGCTTCAGCTCGATGGACCCTGCAGGCACAGTGAAGAGCTCATGGTGAAATCCCCACATATGATGTGGTTTCTGTCTCAGCCATGCTCCCACCACCACGAGTAGGTCCCTGCTGCAATGATCTAGCAGCATCCTGCACATCTACAGGTGGAGAACCTGAAGCTCAGCATAAGAAAGGACAAGCCCAAAAGTTAGAGACCGAGAAGCAGAAGAAGCCACAGGTCTTGTCTCATATCTGGTCAGTTCAGTTTGCATGGGGTCCAGTGGGTTATTTTCCCTCTTTACCACATCAACACTGCTCTCCTCACCTGTCCAAGCTCCTTCTCCCCACTTGTTCCTGCAAATGTCAATCAAAACTTTGAACCTGGGAGACATCTTAAAGGGTTCAAATCTGTCTCACATCTGAAACAGCCCCAGATAATTTCCCTGCCTGGCACATGCCCCTGCATCCCTGTCCTCCTTGGATAGCCCTGAAAAGGGGCACCAAGGCCCTGGGACAAGCACAAAAGCTCCGGATGCATCTCCAGGCTCTGCCTGCATCTCACATAGAATCATAGAATAGCTGGGGTTGGAAAGGACCTTAACCCCATCCAGTTCCACCCCCCCTGCCATGGGCAGGGACACCTCCCACTAAACCATGCCACCCAAGGCTATGTCCAACCTGGCCTTGAACACCGCCAGGGATGGAGCATTCACAACTTCCCTGGGCAACCCATTCCCAGGTGACTGCTGAGCTTGATCCGATGCTCCTGGTGTCCCTTTCTCAGAGAGCTGAGCCCCAGGGAAACACTGCAATACCCCATCAAGGTGAGGAACAGGTCACACCGTACCTAGAAAGTCATTGGCTGAAATCCTGTCGTAATCCCAGACCTGGAGGACCAGAACAGCCGGTTCCCGAAACTCCGATTCCTCCAGAGAGAAGACAGAATCCTTCTTCTTGTAGGTGATCTCCTTCTCAGTCGGGAGATAGTTAAAGCGGAAGATGAACCTCCAGTTGAAATTGCCCTCCCCAGTCAGGGAGTTGAAGTGAACATCCGTCTCCTGCTTGTCGTGGTTGAGACCCTTTATCCAGCTGCAGGAGAAACTCAGTTACCTCTTACCCCTATCAGCCAGACCCAAAGGCTGAGCAGAGGATGGAGGGGCTGCAGCAAAGAGTCAGAGCCAAACCAGACCAACACCAGACCAACACTTTTGGGGATACAGCAGGAGGATGGAATAGGGCACCTCATGGTGCTCAGAGGAAACAGCGAGGGTGCCGGACAGGAGCCAGTGTCTGGCCTCCCTCTGCCTCCCAGCAGACCTTTTCACGTAGATGTCACTGGAAGGCTCTCCCGTTATGGGGTTGACATCATCCAGGATCACATCGTCGGTGTTCCAGATGGTCACACGCAGCTCGTAGCTGTGGGGAGGACACAGGGGAGAGTGGGACACGTGCTGGGAGCACAGGTTGAGCCCACCTGTATGGTCCCTGCCAGGGCTTCTGTGGCCAAGCATAGCCCAGCAGGCTGCTGCCATGCACGAAACCCTTCCTAAGGGCCACAGCCCATGGGACAGACACCCTCGGTCACAACAGGCAGCTTTTGCAAAGGAAATCCCTGGGGAAACCCAACCAGCACCGCTTGGCCATAGGAGCACAGAAGGGCTGAGGCAGGAAGGGGCCTCTGCAGGCTCTGCTCTAACTTCATAGTTAATCAGATCGCTCAGGGCTGTGTCTGCATGAGCTCTGGATATCTGCAAGGACGGACATCCCAGCGCCACCCTGGGTCACTGCATCCCTACCCTAGGGCAGCTTCACTCTCATTGGGATAAAGGTTTTCCCTTTATCCTTGCTGCAGTTTGTGTCCATTGTCTCTCCTCCTTTCATGTGCACCCCCGAGAAGAATCTGCCCTTCCATCTCAACAGCCCCATTACACCACTGCAAACAGCAGATCCCCTCCGTCAGCTTCACTTCTCCAGCAACCCAAAGGACATCCGGTCCAAACTGGAGCCAAACCAGAGCCAGATGAGGAGCCCTGACCTGAGTTTCTACCACCTTCGTTTTCAGCCTGACAGGGATTAACCCCGACCTTCACAAGCACGAGCAGAAGCTCTGATGTCCCAGGCTGATGCACCCAAGACACCACTATGGCAGAGCTGGAGCAGAGGTGCTGCACACCAGGCCAGCACAGGCTGTGCAGGACTCTGTGGCACATCCCACCAGGCACGGTGAGGGACAGTGCCCCCCCGCAGGCCCCAGCCCCATCCCATGTGTGTTACCTGACAGGCAGCCGTGGCTGGATATTGACAGGCGGCGGAGCAGGGACATCGTTTGGGAACATGTCAATCCACATGTGCAAGGAGCCCTGAGGAGGGAAGGCAGCACAGAGACGTCAACAGAGCGCCCTTCAAGGAGCGAGGGTTTGGTCCTGCAAGGAAAGCTCTCACCAGCCCCGCTGCTTGGCTCTGTCCATCCCCAGCGCCTCAGGGACGTGTGACTGCATTTTAGAGAGGGAAAATGGTTCAAAGTACCAAAAACTACAGGGAACCAAAGCAGCGACAGAGACCAAGCGGAGGGAGAGGCAGGAGCAGGCAAGGGCACCACCACCCATCATGGTGCATGATCACAGAACCATAGAACAGTCAGGGTTGGAAAGGACCTTAAGATCATCCGGTTCCAGCCCCCCTGCCATGGGCAGGGACACCTCCCACTAAACCATGCCACCCAAGGCTATGTCCAACCCAGCCTTGAACACCACCAGGGATGGAGCATTCACAACTTCCCTGGGCAACCCATTCCAGTGCCTCACCACCCTTACAGTAAAGAATTTCTTCCTCATATCCAATCTAAACTTCCCCTGTTTAAGTTTGAACCCATTACCCCTTGTCCTCTCACTACAGTCCCTAATGAAGAGTCCCTCCCCAGCATCCCTATAGGCCCCCTTCAGATCCTGGAAGGCTGCTCTGAGCAGGGATCGGAAGGCGGAGCAGGTCCATTGACCCCCACACAACACCCCATGAGGAGACAGGAGGGACTCTGGGCACCAGCATTGGTACCACAACATTGATGGACAGACATCCCTTGAGGAAGGGGTGTTCAGAAGCACCATGAGAGGTCAGAGGGTGCGTCTGAACAAAAGGCACCCAAGGCCGACTGTGCCCACTTCACAGCAGGCACAGCCTCCACAGACACAGACATACCTCCCAGGAAGAGGCAATGCATGGGATTCATGCCATGGTGAGGAGGAAAACAGGGGCCTGGGCTGGGAACCGGCTGCCCCAAAGGTCCTTCCCAGAGCAGTGTCCATGCTGGATGAGGATGCCCCTCACCTGCACAAGTCCAGGGTTCTCAGGGTTGTAGAGGGACCGGATCTCCACGTGCTCTGGTACCAGCTTGTATCCGTATCCCGGCATCTCTTCCCAGTGCTGCAGGACGTACAAAGCCTTGTGTTCGTCATCCACTGCGGAGCTCTCATCTGCTGCTCCTCTCTTGTTCCTCACAGAGGCCTCTGCAGCAGGACACAGCCAGGTAGGAGATGAAGACATCTGGCCAGCAAAAGCCACGTCAGGACATTGGTCACAGGCACAAGAGGGAAGGTGCTGGAGCAGGCAAACCAGCACCTCCCCAGGAAAACAACATGGGGAGAAACAGGAACTGAGGGTGAAGTCCAAGACCAAATCCTGCAGGAGCCACCATGTGAGGGCAGAATGACCAACCCATCCCTGGGCTTATGAAGAGCATCTGCCCTTCGGAGATCAGACTGAGACTGAAACCATCCCAAGCTGTCCCTGAGCACAGCAGGGGTTCATGGGGCACTGATTGCAGCCGTGTATGAACCAGAGCCTGCCCTCAGGAACACCAGGACTGCGCCTCATTTCTCCCTTCCCAGCTACCCACTGATCTGAGAAAGGGGGAAAAAGGGCTTTTGGAGGCCACCAGAATAAGCTACACCATCAAACCCCCGTGCATGTCACTGCCATGCAAGTGAGTTTACTTTGCTCCGTCCCCTTTGGGACCGAGCAGCCTGGATCTTCCCCCAGTGCAACACCATCACCCGCTGCAACCAGGGCACTGAGCACTGAGGATGCACTGAGGATGCTTCCTGGGAAGAGAGGCTGGTGTGTTCCCAGACCTCTCCCCACCCAGCACATGCAGTGCTGAGCATGGGCAGCAGTATAAGCGAGCAGTCTTTGTCCTTCCAACCCTCTGTACCTTCAGGAAAAGCCTCTGGAGGGACCTTGAATATCTTCTTGTCCACTTTGACCTCCTCCCGCCTGTACTCTGCTGCAGGGAGCGCGTTCTTCTTGCATAAGCTATCCAAGATCTGGGTGGGTTTGAAAGCGTCTCGCCAGGCGTTGTAGCCAGTTCTGCACGGAAGGAAGGACCCTGAGAGCATCTTCACCTTAGGCACGACACGTGCTTATCCCAGGCTGCGAAGCGCCCGCCTGCCCTACAGCACAGGCAATACCACCAGATCCGCGCTCAGCCTTCCACTGGGAAAACCATAGGTCTGCAGTGGGGATTAGAGCTATCGCAGGAAGCTGGTGGGAATCTAAAGGACACGGAGTTATCCAGGTCACTTGTAGTGAACCGGGGGGGCAGCGGCTCAAAGGAAAGGGGGTGCCAGCTCTGTCCTGCAAAACTGGAGGTGCTCTGCTGCCCACGCAGGTGGTACACAGGGAGACATCTCATGTCCCAGTGCATCGCGCTGGTACCTACACGCTGTACTGAGAAGCCACCCCGCAGTTGGCCCTGTGCTTGCTGTAGAATCGGTTCTCCAGGTCGATCTTGGTCTCCCCAATCAGATCATCCGATCCAACCAAATCATGGTCGAATATTGCCACAGTGAGCTCCGATTCCACGGGAAATGACACCGTCAGCTCCACCACTCTGGATAGGAGCAGGCAGGTAGAGCGCAGTTAGCAAAGGGGATGGAAATGAAACCCATGCTCTGCTTTGATCGTCCTACTCATGTAAGAGCTGTATCTGACAACTCCAAGACCTCTGACAGAGTTCGGTTCCCCATCATTCAGTGTGTGAATGTCACAGTGCAGCAGTTTTCAGGGTGCACGTGCAAACAGAGGAGTTGCTTTTCCAGAATGCCCTCGGATAGAGCTTGGGAAAAGCTCTCCAATGCTCCTTGGCTTGCTACTCTGTTAAATCCAGCCCTTAGGAATGCTCCCCTCTTAACCCAACACGCTTATGGCCCTGTGTTAGCTAGTGGGGCAAGAGGCATGCCTGGGACCCTTGTGTTAGAGCACAAGATTCCCAGCAGAAAGGAAAAGGGGCACATGCTGGACCACAGCCTGAGTCCCACATTCACACCATTCCCGTTAAACCTGCTGGGTGAATACTTCCTGCGTACTCTCCGAACACAGGGTTGAGCTGCTTCGGGATGTATCGCTCCTTTGTGTCCCTCTGCTCCTGCCCCACAGTCACCACCACATAGGGATCTGCCTTGCCATTAGGGTCAGCTGGAGACAGGTTAGTAGCCTGGAACACACAAAAGGAACTGCCATGCACCAACTGCAGAGAGCAACCTGCACAAGGCACCACCCAAGCCCACTGTCAGGGCCCTCCAGCAGTGAAACCAGCACTTGTTCCAACACAAATCCCACTCAACAGCCCACCCATGTCTCCATCCACTTGCTCATAGCATCAAGGCAAAGGAGAGGAGCCATCTGAATGTTGGTATCCATTGAAGCTACAGAGCACGGAAGGCTCCCCATGGGCACGATGCAGCTGGCTCCCGCTGGCCTTCAAGCCGGCATCGAGCTTGTCACAAGTGCCACTGCTCATAGTTAGTGAGCAGAGAGTGGCAGAGGTCCCTATGGAGGGACAGAGCTCCGAGCGTTACTGCCACCACCACCAGGTTCTTACCTTAACAATGTAAACCCTCACGAGAACCTTGATGGGTCTGTTCCTTGGAACGCCCTGGGAGACCTTGGGCTCAGTGCCGGCTTCCTCGGTGGGGTAGACATAGAAGGAGCCCTGCAGCAAAGACACTGTTAGTAACAACCAGATACAGAAGAAAGCATCGTAGACGGGATTGGAGCCACCAAGACCAGCGTCACCCACCAGGTGGAAAATGAGAGCCATTGCCCCATGCAGCCCGCAGCCACCCTGTGCCTATGGGGACAGTCCTGTCCGAAGGCACAGTCATGTCCACATGGCTCAGGTAGTCCCTGTTGTGGGTTAAGCTTCAGGCTGTCGGACCGCTGCCAGCACCAGACCTGCGCATCTCCAGGCACGTTGGACTGCCAAAGGCAGGGGCACCAGAGGCTCCCTAAGGACCTTCTTAAATCGACTTCTGCAGTCGGTATTTTGGTGCTCGAGAGCTCCTGGGTGGGACGATGCTGCCTCTGTTAAACACGTTTTACTGACTTCAAACCAGGGAAGCTCACTGGTTCTTATTCGTACACTGAACATACCCAGAGGCCCTGTGAGAGTCCTTTTTGTTTCATGCTTTCTCCTTGAAAGAGCTAAATGTCTACATCAGGCGCATTTATCAATTAACAAAGGACCACAACACACGACTGCTTCAACAGGCACCAACAGTAAATGGCCACATGGCACCTTGCACACACGTGCACTCTACAAGGCTCTGCTGGCATTGGCAAGCTCTGAAACGCAGGTTGCCCTAAGGGTTTGCTCCACAGGCAGCACAAATGGCTTTCAAATGATGCGGTACCTTGTACTTCCCTACAAAATGGTCATCCTCGTTTCCATCTTCATCCTCATTTGCCTTGCCACGATGGAGGGGGAAAATGCAGAGCCAGTCTTCGAAATGATCAAACTCATTTTCCAGCTCAGAGCTGTAGATCTGACATAAATAGAAAGTAATTTGGGGGCTTTTCCTGATGTAGTAAAGGGGAGGGCGTCAGAAAGACCATCCTATCCCTGCTCCAACCGCTTCACCTGGTCCTCACTAGGGAGGCGGCAAGGACACAGACAAGGGGCTGGGTCTGTCACCCCAATAATCACCTGAAGGGTGGCAATGAGCTTCCTCTTGGGTCGAGCAGGTTCAGCTTCAATCACTGCCTCATCTTCTGCTTCCATGTCAATGGACGATGCATTCAGATTTCCTCCATCTAGAAATGGCAATAAAAGATTAGGAAATGCTCTGATCTCTCCCATCATCTCAAGTATCCATCCATGAAATGACCCCAGCAACAGCTTTTGCTTTCACCCAGGGCTTTGGCCTGTGCCAGGGTAACTGGAGCTATGACTGCGTGTAACGAGCGTCCTCATGGCATCCCAGACTCCCACAAGGAATGGCTGGATGGGTGGCACAGGTTCTGCTCTACCCTCGCAGCTGGTTTTGCTGCAGGTTTCACTCGCTCTGAAGGCTGTTGCTTCATCACCATTTTCCATCACTTTCTGAGGAGATTTATGGCGTTTTCAACTTGAAACAGCATTTGTCACCCCCTGCCAATGCTTCCAGTCTCTGTGCTGCCTCTTGTGCTGTTTCTGCTGAATGCTGCAAAGCTCAGACCCCATTCCCACAAGCCCAGCACCCTCTAGGATGATTTAAGTCCTGTTTTTCCCCACGGAAGAGCCAGGTATTGCCAGAGAACTCACCTGCATCATTCAGGTCATCATTGTCAGCATCTTCCTCATCACTGCGCGTCTGAAATGCACACACACAGAGTCACCCCACATCCCTGACAGCAAAGGCTTCCCCACTGAAGCACAGGACACCACCAAAGCTTTCCTGCCAGCAGGGTCAGTAACACCTAACCTGAGATCATTTAGCATCAATATCACTGCAGGAGGGTATCCAGTGAGTGCCTAAAGGACATTTTCTTCTCCCCAGAACCTCCTGCTGGCTTTTCTCTTTGCTGTGTAAGGGACACAGGGCAAGGAAGGAAAATTGGGCAGATCCTTGGCAAGACAGCTCTCATGAAACCTTACCTGGTTGTACAGCTCCTTCAGGGACTCGTAGTACTTGGACCACCAGTCCAGCTCCTCCAGCTCTGGCTTTTCCTCTTCGTATTCTTCCTCCTTCTTTACAAGCTTATTGATAGGAATCTTCTTCAAAGGAGCCTTAAAAGAACAGAGAAAAGGGCTCAGAGGGAAGAAACCCCCCTGTGCCCTGGGAGCCTCTGCCTCAGCTTTCAGGCAGAGCACGAGATGCAAGGCTACCTGCAGCTGCAGGTCAGTGCTTTGCTATAGAAACAAAGGCACATGGACACACATCTCTGCTCCCTTTGCCCTACGCCCAGACATGCAGCAGTGCTGGCGAGCAGGCAGGAGAGAAGAGTGGGAGCAGAGCAGAAAGCAGTGAGGAAACCCATCTCTGAACGACGTTTGTCTGTAGCCGTCAGCCTGGCTCTCCAAACGGCTCTGCTGGCAAACCTCAAGTTTTGCTGGGCCCAATACACCACTCACCTTCATAAGACTCAGCGGGTGAATGCTGGGCCCTGGGTCGATATTTACCACAGTCTGAGAGCGAAGACGCTGGGATGAGACGTTCCGAGCTGGGATGAAGAGAGAACTTCCCGTTTCCATGGGTTCATTGCTGCCCACTGCTCCCTACCTTTCGGTCAGTTCTTATTCCACAGGGAATCCTCCCTTTTACCCCACTATCGTGTGATTGCCTTTAAAGCTTTTGATAGCAGACCCCCCATAATCATTGGAAACCCAAGTACAGTGCCGAGAGTGGCCACCATCATTGGCACGCTTATTGTTGGCTCCCACAGTTATGAGATACCCTTCCCCGCTCAGAAATAACCACAGATCACTCAATCCTTTGCCTCGTCTCCTTCCTGCTGTATTTATTTACACACTTCCAGATCAGGAGCTCTGGCTGCTGCTAACACACGGCTTTTTAGTGAACCCACTGCCCAATGAACAGACCTCGACCCAACGATGTGAGAGAAGCATAAACCTTTCAAGTCCTTGGTCCTAACGGACCAGCTCCCTAAAGCCAGATGGAGGCCTCACTGGAGACAGCTCTGCAGCCTGGCTACAGAGGGTTGAAACAGGTCAATGCAGTAATCCTTCCCAGGCCAAACATCTCTGATTCTAGACCCTTGTCACAGGAGTAAGTTACTGCCTGGTCCCTACCCCAGCTAAACGTCCTGCTGGACTAAGACATCTTTATGAGCCTTTCACCCTCTTCTACTTGCTGCAGATGTAAGACAAACAGTGCTTGGAAAGAGATGCCACATCCACAGATGAAGTCCTGCTGTATGGTGGGGAGGAAAGTGTTGAGCTAACCTTGGAAAAAGCAGTCTGCAAATTGCCCTTTGCCATCCCACATTGGGATGCCAGCCCTTACACAGCACTCCAGCACTTGGCTGCTGCTGTTTCCCAAGTACCCATCTGGAGCCAAGTACTACAGACCAGGATCACAACCTGTCTCCAACCCCAATCCATCCCATGCTGTATGTTTACTAGGCATTCTATGGCTCTCAGAGGGGGCTTTGCTGCCTGGCTAGGAGGGAATGGAAGGGCCCTGCCTGCTCCCTCAGTGGAAGCCTCACCAAACGTCTCACCTTTGGGCACATCTTCTGGTTCCTCCTCCAGCTCCCTGGGAGAGAATTTCATCACATTGGACACAACGTGGGTACCCACCAACACCGTGCGCCCAAACGCCCGCTTTTCCACCACGAAGATGCTGAGGGGAGGGTGCAGGTAGACCTGCTCTGGGAGCTCCTGCAAAACAACCACAGAAAGAGCCTGCAAACTGGGGCTTGAAGGACAAGGGCAGTACCCAGGGCAGCCCTTCCGCACATGATGGTGCCTTGTAGCTCTGCCCCAGAATCAAAGCCTTGCAGTGACGAGTGATGCTGACACTGCTTTTGGTGGGCAATTTCATACAGGTTTTATCTGCAGCTGAACCCTGTGGCCACAGGAGAGCAAAGCCCCAGGGGCAGCTCACCTGCTGCAACCTTGCCCCACGCAGACAGGAGGTGCCACGGTGTGCCCTGCCACTCACCACGTCCATGTATTTGACCAGCTCAGTGAAGTTGGGGCTCTCTTTGTAGGCCGTGATCACCTCTGACTCCACCTTCTTGCCAGCACATTCAATGATCACCTGCGGCTGATCCACCTCGAACAAGTTCACCCGCTTCAGGTCCCGCAGGCCCCAGAAGAGGATCTGAAGCACAACACGAAGAGATGCATGAGGCCACCCTCCAACCCAACCACACAATGACTCTGAGGCTGTTCCTGCCTCACGTCGAACACCTCCGTTTGTCATCTGCTCAGGCCTCACAGGCACATCTGAGCTCCAAACGGGATTCCAGCCCACTGGAAGGCAGCGCACCTCTATGCGGAACTCCTTCAGCACCGGGCGGATGCCCTCGGGGATGATGAACCTTCCATCACGGGGGTCTCCCAGGTAGTCGGGCTCCTTGGGCTCCACATCCTCGGGCACCGATGGCTGAACAGATGGACACAGGGGATTCCCATTACTTTCAAGTAATGAAAGCCACCTCTACTCCATACCATGCCCCTTCTCCCTCCCCTCTTGCTCTGTGTTCACAGGCTCTGCCCCTGCAGTCTCCCTTCAACTGAAATCCAGATGTAGCTTTCAACAGGGGATGCTTTGGTGGGTCCCACAACCAGAGAGCAGCTTCCTCCAAGCTGTTACCTCTAAATAGCCACTGTAATCCAGCTCAATGAGCTCAAAGCTGGCAATGAGCTCTCCCGCTGCTTTGGTGCCCTTGTAGAAGTCGAAGAACTGCAGGGCAGGTTTGGTGTAGGGCTCGTCCACCAGTTTCACCTGCGGGACTGCAAAGGCCTGGCCTAGGAACTCAGGAGACCCCTGCGGGAAAAGGGGGAATGGGTCAAAGCATCCCTGCATCATCTCACCTCCTCAAAGAGCACCACTAACTCCAGCCAATCCGGGACAGCACAAGACCACTCCTCCACCCTTGCCATCCTCTGCTTTGATCTCCTCTGCTCCATCCAGAGCTAGAAGCAGACGTGTCTGCAGCAGGTCCTCTCAACTCCCAGTCCATCTCCATACAGAACTGATCAAGAGGTTTTGCCATGCACCAGAGGACATCACAGCTAGACCGGGTTGCTCAATGGCCTCCAACCAGAGTGTTGTCTCCAAGGACAGAGATCTCACAACCCCTCTGAGCTCCAGACCCAGTGTTTGAACTCCCTCTGAGTGAAGGCTGTTTCCTTACATCAAGTTACACTTTTCTCTGGTTCCAACCTCTGTTCCTTGCCTGTCATCCTGTCCCTGGGTACCACTCAAAGAGTCTCCACCTTTTTACCCTCTCCCATCAGACAGCTGTAGGCAGCAGTAAGGCACTGCTTTTGCTTCATCTTCTCCAGGCTGAATATACCCAGGTCTCCACTTCTCATCCTGCCCTGTGCTCCAGCCCCCATCTGCCTTCCCTGGCCTGGAAATGACAGCAGGAGGGCAGCATGGCCATACTTACAAAGTTGTTGTGGCTGAAAAGGTTGATGATAACAATGGGGGTCTCTGTTTTTAACTCTTCCTTTTTTCCATCTATAATGAGATGGTCAAACAGAAGGAGCTCATTCCACATGGGGCTCAGTGTCTCCTCCAGCATCTGCAGAGACAGGAGGTCTGAATGTGCCACAGCCAGTGGAAACCAGCTACGTACACTTCAGAAAGAGAGTGGGCTGATCCCCTCCACCACGCAGCCACACACAGATGGTGCCTTGCGGGAGGGGCCATAGATGGTAAAAGCACCTTGGGACAACTAGAACATGCCAATGAACCTTTGCGACCACAACGTGTGCGCTTTGTCAATGCTCCGTGAACAGAATCACACCCACACCTCATGCCTGGCGTTACGGGATTGCCAGCATCGCTGCTGCAGCAGTGGCGTTCAGCCTGTTAGTGAGGACATGGGGATTTTTCTGCCCCCAAGTCCCCCAATAGGGCAGGAGCAGGAGTTCAGTGCTCTCACCCTGGTGGCCTGGCAGTAAGTCGAAAACACCACTCTTGCAAATGGATCTGCAAGGCCATTGTCATCCGCAGGGAGGACCCCTCGAGCCTGGTACAGATGTGCTCGCAGCTGGAAATAGCTGAAATCTGGAAAGAAAAAGAGGAGGTCCCTGTGCCCCAACCCAGTCCTGTGTGGAGGGGAGGGCCAGCAAGGTAGGAGTGGGACATCCTGCAAGGAATGGGTACCACTTCTAAGGGCGCCCACTGTGGTTCGCAGAAAGCCAACACATCTCAAATGTTTGGCCAAGTGAGACAAGCTCAGGAGGCTCCCCAGGCTCCCTTGGGAAGCACATGATGTGCAACGTGCAGTGATCTGTGTGAGCATCTTCTGGGGATGGACACCACCAGGTTTCAGAAAAAGGGGTAGACCTTGTGCCTATTACTACGTTGGAAGCATAATCAGCACCTATGAAACACCCGTCCTGCCTGCTGCGTGAACATGTCCTCATGAGAGCAAACTGGACCTGCCTGTCCCAGTCATGGCTTGGAGATGGTATGGAAATAATGGATGAGGTCCTACTCCTCGGACACTGACCCTGAGGAAGGATCTCTCACCTATCTGCTCATGGTTAAACCATGGGAAAGGGGCATCCGCACTCACCATCCCTGCTGAGCCGGCTGGGAGGACTGCATGCCGAGAGCTGGGCAATCTCCTGTCCGCTCTCAGAGAGCCCCTGGAACTCCTCAGGCAGCTCCAACAAACAGTTCTTCGCGTACTTGGTTACCCCAAGCCACATGTAGATTTCCAGCTTGGCAAAGATCTCACCAGTGTGTAAGCCAGGGACCTGGAAGCGCAGGAGGTTCAGCAGCTGTCTCACCTCAGCCATACCCTCTTCACCCCAAGACGGCCACATCAGCCGGCAGACACAGCACCGCATCGACAGAGGCAAAAGGCAGCCATGGAGGAAGAGCTGTGTTTCCTTGTGAACTGCAGGATTCCACAAAAGAGGGCTGGAAGCAAGGAGGGAGAAGCAGCACAAAGCAAGCCAGAGCACGCTGTTTTGGTACAAGCCTACCTTCATAAAGACAGTCTGGATCTTCGCACAGTCCTTGCCTTTCTCCTCTTCGACTACGGAGTAGAGGATGTTCTGTGCAGGAATTCTTGCATATGCCACACGCTTGCTGCCGCTGAGCATCCAGACGAGCACATCAGGGAGAGTGCACTGGGGCTGAAGGGAGGAAAGAGGAATGTCACATACCTTGTCCTCCCTCCACCGACACTGTGAAAGCAAATGTCTTCCCCACTTCTTTCTTCTTCCCCAGCTTCATATGTCGAGCACGATGCTATGGGGTCTGAGACACCCCTTGGATCAGTTGGGGTCACTGTCCTGGCTGTGTCCCCTCCCAGTCTCTTGTGCACCCCAAGCCCGCTTGCTGGTGGGGTAAAAGCAGAAAAGGCCTTGATCTGTGTAAGCACTGCACAGCAATCAGGAAAACACCCCAGTGTTATCAGCACTGCTTCCAGCGCACATCCAAAACCATCACCCCCCATACTGACTACTGGGAAGGAAATGAGCCCCATCCCAGCCAAACCCAGCACAGCAGGTCCCTTGGAGCAATCTGTGCTCCCCTCAACCCCATGCCATAATGGGCAGAAGGACCTCACGAGGCAGGACAAGTGGCATTCTAGCCCATGGTTTGACTGAAGCCCACGTGCTGATCCATGGGAAGAAACCACAGTAGCTGTGTGGCCAGCACAAAGCTGCAGTTCAGGTTGAGAGCAGGACTGAAGCAAACGCACAGAGCGAAGCAATGACTTCTTTTAAACTCTAACCCACGTTCTCTTCCCCATCTCGGTTTCAGCTGCACTGATTGCTGATCCAAACCAAGACCACCGGCCTCCAGGCAGGGGCTGAAAGTGTCAAGTATATACGCAGGGCTGGCACCATTCCCACTGGATGGCAGGAAGTGCTTTCTCCTTTCCTGTTTCCTCTCCTGCTCAGAAATGGGGTGCCCCTGGGGGCAGCTGTACCTCTTTGGCCATGAAGCGCAGCTTTGCCAGGATCCTCCTTGTCTCCTTCACCTTCTCCTTAACGTTGGCTCGAGTCAGCCGCCGCTTCACACGGAGCCCCTGCTTCGCATACAGGATCTGCACAGAGAGCACAGCATCAGGCGCCGTGAGCCGGGCGTGCTGATGGCATCCATCCTGCTTCATCACACCCTGACCTCCACCAGGGCTCATATGCACAAGGAATAAACATTTCAGAAGCTGGTGGGTTTAAAGCTCCAGAGGGTACCTGGGGGAGGCTTTGCACAAGAAGCAATTTGGGGCCACAAAGGTGTGAGATGCCCAAAACTGGAAGATCAGCCTGGGCTTTCATGTCCATTAGTTGATAGTGTACACATCTGAGAAGAGACTTTGTGATGAACCAAAACTAACAATGAAATCCAGAAGGAATTCTGTATGGACTGGCAAGGCCAGAAAACTCCTCTCTTGGGCTGGCTCCCCCTTTCAGAGCCTTAGCAGAGTACCTTCACCATGCCTCAGGCGATGAAGTGTTGAGAGAGAGAGAAGGGAGCTGGGACCCAGACATGCCTACGTGCTGCTTCCTGCTGCTGTCATTACGTTTTGGTCAGCCTTTCAAAGCTTTGTAGTCTGATGGGGACTATGACTGCAGCAGTGCTATGATGGAGGATATGTAAATGTGCTCCCATTCAGCTAGCTGGCCTTGTCTGCAGGATTATGAGCCCCTAGATGATGCCTTCTCTGAGGACAGGCAGATGGATGGCTGTTGTAGGTTGCCTGCATGGGTACCCAGCCTGTACAGGCTGAGTTTCCAGGGGCAGTGGGTCTCAGTGAGCTCCCTCTAAAGTGCCTGCAGGAATGTCTGCAGCAAAAGGCCTCCAGCAACTCACTGGGCAGCATCATGCATGTGCCACATGTGTCCCACAGGACAGGAAGGATGGCAGCCAGGCAGAGCATCTGTATACAAATGGATGCAGCTGTGACCAGCCTCTGCCTCTGCTCCCTGTGCTGGAAGCTGCATTGCTCTGAGCAGAAGTGGGAGATGCCTATGACTGATACCATAAATCTTAGCCCCAAGTTTCCTTCTTAGCATCAATTTTAGCCAGTCCTTCAGAAGCATCCCCAAGAGCAGGGATCACACAGGCTCCCACCACCCAAGTCCGACCACTTACGATGTTGCGCATCAGGTATTTCATCCGACATCTGTCCAGGTTGTTTGGATGTGCCATTGTTTTTCTCTCTGCACTGAGTGAATACTGCCTGCAATGAGAACAGCAGCACAGGCTCTGCATGCCCTGCACCCAGGAGGCAGAGCACAGCTCACACAGCAGGGCCACAAGCTCCAAATCTCCGCTACTGATCCAAATGCATCAGAAGCCACCCTCTCTGCAATGCATTCACTCCTGCAGGGTTGTTATTCGGCAAAGGGATTGCTCAGGACCCGAGGCTCCCTCTGCTCAGGCAGAACAGGATGTGACCTCCTAACCTAAACCAAGAAACCTTAGGAAGTCAGGGACATTCTAACCTGCATCCCGCTACAAACTCCTCCAGCACCTCTCGGAGCCGCTCTTCTGCTTTAGCCTTTGGCCTTCTCATGAGCTTCTCCACATCATCCAGCCCCTGATCCTGTGGGGAAAGCACAACCTTGAGGGAGCCTGAGCCTTACTGCAGGGTCAGAGTGAAACATCGCAAGGATGCACTTGGCACAAACGTCTTGTGCCCTTCTGTGGGGCTGGGGATTGTGAGAGTGCCGCAGGTCATCGCTTCTCTTTGAAGCCTGGGGATAACCTTCACAGTGGCAGTTAAAGAACCCTGCGTCTCAGTCCCTGAGCAGCCACTGAAGCACAGTGGAAGATTTCTAAGCCCAAAAGGGAAAGATGAGGCCCTGGGATCACTGCACCCACTGATGGCAGTGCAAGGTTGAGTCTGCTTGCAGCAGCCTCTCCCCAGCACTGGCAGCTCAGCACTGGCAGCAGAAGAGCTTTTTGTCACAGACATTGTGCCATTCACACCTCCAGGAGCCACCATAGCACAGCATGGGCAGAGGCTCTGCGCACATGTCCAAGGGGAAGGTGGGACCGAGCCCTGAGAGAGACACAGGCTCGCATGGGATGGGGAGTGAGGATGCGGATGGCAAACATCTCACAGAGCAGCTTCGTGTGCTGCAAGGAAAGCAGACCAGGAAGGAGCATGCCACAGACACCCTGCACACGCTACCAGGCGCTCTGCCAGCTTGACAATCCAGTTGGAAATGCAGAGCCTCCAAGTGTGATCCTCCCAGTAGCTCCACACGTACACGCAGGGTTTCTCATGCATCATGGGCAGGCAGCTGTATGACCTGAGGGCAGCAGGCACAGGTTATGCTGCTGTCACACATCATGTCACAGCATAGGGAGCAGGGTCTGGGCTCTGTCTTCCCCATAGAGAACTGTCTCTTCTGCGCTCTGCACCACAGACATGGATGCAAGCTCCTGGATCCACCCCCTTTGTCATCCCAAACTAGTGCACAGGGTTTCTAGCAGAGAGCAGCACGTGCCAGTGGAATGAAGCTGGTGGGAGCACAGGATGCTGCAGGGACTTCTTGCTGCTATGGCACTGAGTAGCAGGCACAGGGCTCACAATGCAAACACCAAGACATTGCCAGGCCTGTGGGACAAACCAGGCAGCATTCCCAGAGCAAACGTATCATCAGAAGAGCTTGGGCATGGGTCTTGCATGCCCAGCATAGGACACCATGTGCCAGAGCACTCCTCTCCTTCCTCCTCACTGGAAGCAAGCCCTTAAGATGCTGCCTGTTAACCAGAACAGGGGCTGCTGTCATTGATGGGCCACAGTTACCCTGGGACCCTGTCCTTGGCCACCTGCACACATCAAGCAGACACCACAAGGCCTGTAGGGATAATGGGCAATGGCAAGCTGAGGGTTTGCAAAGAGGAAAACCACTGCACAGCACTGGCATTGCCTCTCAACGTCTGGAATAACCAACCTGGGAACAGAGGCAGGACCAGGGAAGGTGGGAAAGGAGGACAAAGACTCACCTATCATACTCCATGGGCTCTGCTCTCTGGCTCTTTGTTACTGACTTGTTCAGTGCTGCTGAAGCTGAGGCCAGGACCTCAACATCCAGCTCACCCTCTGAGCCAGAGTCCAGCAAAGGCTGCTTCTCCTCTTTCACGTCTCCCTTTTCCATTTTTCTCCATCCTTTGCTCACAATCTCTTCAGCTTTGCCATAGTTCCCTTGAAGTTAAGCATTGAACAGTAAGTGGGATCACTGTCAAACAAGTTTGCTAGCTCACAAAATCAGAGCACAATCATCCTGCCAGGAGAAGCACACAGCCGTGCGCTGCTGTTGGAACAAGCAATTCAGTGGCATCCAACCCCCAGAGCATCATCAATGGATAACCAGGAGGTCTGAGCTGGGCAATTGCAAGGAAGCCTTTGTGCACACCTTCAGGTTCCCCCAGCTCCTCCAGGTGCTGCCACCTACACCCCTACACTGGGGGCAGCACCAGTCACCCAGGAAGACCTCTCAGCATCAAGCATCTCCACCCATCCAGCTTAGTGGGTGAGGGCTTGGGCCTGCTCTCCTACTGTTGATTCCCATCGCCCACTGTCACAGTCCCTCATACAACATGGCCAACCCCAGTACTCCAGCTTACCCTCTTCTGCTTCCCTTTCTTGCTCCCAAACCCTTTTACTTCTCATCCCCACTTCCCAGGAGAGCTTCAACTATTCTCCCCACTCAGAAAGTTCATACAAACGCTGCAAAGCTCCAGCCCCATAGGAGAGCATCCGGACTTCTAAGATGATGGAGGCACTCCCTAACCTCATCCTCCATCCTTCACAAGTTCCTGTTTCAGAGCTGTGCAAGGGCTGGCACCTCAGGACCGCAGTGCTGACGGAGGCTGTTCCCGTAGTTTCTGGACAGAGGTCCCTGAGGAATACCCACCTATAGAGACCTCAAAGCTCACAGGCTTTGAGCTGAGAGAGGAGTCCATCATAGTGGCTTCGAAGAAGGCAGCGAAGAGAAGGAATTCCTCCTTCCTCCCCAGCGCATTCTAGGCAAGGAAACAGGAGTCAACCTGAGAGCCTCATGAGCCAAACCACTGCCTCAGCAGAAACTGGGAGAGCACCAGCCGTCCCAAGGGGTATCAGTGGGATGCTGCTGGGCACAATTACTATCCATTATCCCTGGACATAGTGGCCAGCAGGAAGTTTTCTTGGGAATCCCTGGGGGCTGGTGCAGAGCCATGGCTTTGACTGATGCTTGCATGAAGCCGCTGAGCAGATCTGTAGGCTAAGGGATGGCTGCTCTATCAACACAGCTGCATCCTCCTTGCCTTTCCCTGGCTAACAGCTCCAGGACCAGCTAACAGCATCCTGGCTCCAGGGGAGATAAAGCACATGCTCGAAGGCAGCTGTGCGCTGGGAACAACACCCACGTGAGAGCCCATCCATGGGGATGCTCCAAGATACTGTGGGAGGTAGCGGGTCTGGCCTCAGCCCTTACAAAGGCTGACAGTGCCCTGGATGGCCCAGCACTGGGCAGGTTGGGTTTGCTCCAGCACTGCTGCACCAGCAAGTGGTCCCACTGCCAGCACTGCAGGACTCACCCCAGGGAGCGGATGAAGCTCTTCCACCTCCACAGTGACCTCCTCGGGCTGCTCGACCTCATGAGAGCCCCCAGGCTCCTCCTCTCCCTGCAGCTGCATCAGTTCTTGGGCTTTCTCCTTGGATTTCTTACTCTTCTTCTTCAGCTTCAGCTTGCTTAGGGCACCTTTCACCTTGTCCCCGAGCTTCCTCTCTGCCACGCCGGGGCTGCTGAAGATCTCCACCGCGATGGCCATGAGAAGGCGCCCTCGGTAGAAGATCCCCTCGCCCATGCCCTCGTTGAGGTCCCTATGGATGTCCCGCAGAGCTGAGTTCTGGGGGGAGCCGTAGAGGTTCACCCAGGCCGGGCCAAATGTGGGGTTAAAGCCTGCAGCAACAGGGACAGGGGATTACACCACAGGAGGCTGATGCACAGAGACCTCCCTCCAAGAATACATCCCAGAACATGGGGATATGAACGTGCTTCAGGCTCTCCTGTATCCCACCCTCCAGGACATCACCATGGCTGAGCAGCGGGTGATGGCATGGGGCTGCCCAGGGTGTCCCCAAAGCCTCACCGTTCCTGCCAGGATCCGAGATCTGCTGCAGGTCAATGTAGTGTGTGGCAATGGCCACGTCACCGACGTTGGCATCATCCAGCAGCTGGACTTTTATCTTCCTGGCCAGAGGTGGGAACATCTCAATGAAGCTGATCTGCTCATTCCATTCGGGCTCAGTGGTGCTGGTCTCCACCGATGTTTCCCCCTGGGAAGGAGAAGGTGTGAAAGCCACACGGCCTCAGCCAGCAGCCAGAGCAAGGGATGCCTTGGAGCCTCTCTGGGAATGGCGCGTCCTATCACTCCTGCAGACAGCGCCAGGAAGGCCCTGGATGTGGCAGCGTCCCTGCTCCTGCCCCCATCCCAGCAACTGCTCTCTGTGCTTCACCAAGGAGGGCTGTCCCAAAGCCCTGCACCGATTCTCCTCTTAACAGATATCACAGGATCAGAAACCCTGGCGCTGGGTGCAAAGGGCCATTAGCTCAGTAAACCCTCCCAGCGGTGTCAGGCTGAGTCCAGCTTGCCATAAGGGATTAATTATATGCTCTGGGATTTATTTGCCGCTATGTTTAGGGATATGAAATCTCTGCCTGCTCATCCAGTGGCTGTGCTCAGGGCTGGGGCTGTCCCCCTCTGCAGAGACGTAAGTCCCATAAGAACCTCCTCATCCAGACACCGCTATCCATGGCCACATGGCTCAGGCCACTGTAAAGGCAGCAGGACTTGGGCTCTCTCCCAGCCACCTTCAGTGGGATTGCTGTGCCCCATGGAGACTCCTGGCAGAATGAGCCTAACGCATGGCGCTGCGCAGCCAAGGAAGGATCAGCCCCATAGCGGCCCCCCTGTCAGACTCACCTGCTGCCCACAGAACAGGACCTGCACATACGGGTCAATAAAGACTTTTTTCTCCCCTATGATCTTGGAGAAGCCGCCCATGATGCCCCCGCTCATGCTGGGCAGGCCCTCGGCACGGTAGAGCTTGATGCAGACCCTGGCCCAGGGTCTCTCTGCAGGGACTCTCTTGGGCAGCAGCAGGTTCCTGAAAGACAGATTCATCTTCTGGACCTCTCTTGGAGCCCAGGAAACACAACGCAAAGAAATGCCCTGACTGGCAGGAGGTTTGGATCCTGCTCCACCACAGGTTTCTTTCCCTGGGTTTTTCCCCTTTGAAAGAGGGAATAATGAGGCAGAACTTGACCGTGCAAGACCACACTGCACCAACCTCTCGATGTCCTCATCCCGGCTGCTGGAGGAGGTGGGAAGAGAGCCCACAACATCCCCGCGTGCGGTGACGGAGATGTTGCACTTCACAAAGCCTTTCACGCCCGCCCGGGTGTCCGTGGGGTCACTGATTACTGCCCACTTCTGGAAAAACCTGTGGTCTGGGAGGGGAGGGAAGGAGATCCCTGTGGAGAGCCCAGGGTACCATTGCATATCCCAGATAGAGCCGCACAAAGGTTGCCCGGACCCTGCCTCTGACGGTGCAGGAGCATCACCAGGCCCCAGAGAGCCAGGAGGAGAAGCAAGGGCTGCTTCTCATCTGAACTAAGTGCTTTACGTAGGGAGCCCTCACCAGGCCCAGCAGAGAGCAGAGAACCATCAGTTTCGGATGGCACGCAGTGCAGTCCATCATACCTGGCTGGCTGTACACTGTCACAACATCCATCTTGAACGTTCCGATGCACGTTCCCAGGAATGGAATTGTCTTGGAATGAAAAACCTGCACACAGCACAAACCCTCCTGAGCCCCTTGCCCATCACTCCCAGTGTCAACATGCCATAGTGCTGGGCTGTACCAGTTACAGATGAAGGATGAAGAGGAGCACATCCTTACCGAGATCTCTATGAGTCTGTGGAATAAAATGTCTCTTGGCTCATGGAATTCAAACAAAAAATACTGGGAGAGAAGAGAAAAACCACTTCAGTCTGGGCTTAGAACCTGGCCCTATGAGTGCCACTGCCTGAGAGCATCCCTGCAAGCACTTGGGATGCCAGCAGAGCAAGGACAGAGCCTCTGTCACATACTTCATTGTAGAAGGGGCAGTTTGTTGACTTCTGCATCGCCGTGTGCCTCTTCTCCTCTCCAACCTTGACTACCACAAAGGGGTTAATGTTCACCCCCACCAGCTTCTGGGCTTCAATGATATTAATCCCAACCTGAGAAAACGTAGGAGAAAACCTCCAGGTGAGCACTGTCCTTGTTTCCAGCTCCATCTGAGCTTGTTTTAGCAATACCAGGGCAGTGCAATACTTCTCTTCGAATCCTACTGAGATGGACACCATTGGGAAGACTGGAATGTGGCTGTCTCATTTGCTGCCACTAGTTACGAGTCTAAGATATTGGAGAAACGTTCTCACATTTGCTCTCAGCACAAGCAGATAGGCAGCTCTTAAGCTGAAGAATAATAGCTTCAATGAAAGGATGGTAGGAAATTCCATCCCTACAAAAGCTTCCTGCCTGGTCCATAGGACCCAGCTCTGGAAAGTGGGAGATGCAAATGCGAGTCCATGTTTACTTAGAGCCAAGGAAGGGTTTAAATCCACCTCCCCTGAGATCTGTAAGGGCAAATAATGGTACTGAACATTTCCAGACTTCACAGTGGGCTCAAGCCAAGCTGATGTCAGAGCACCAGCCACAACCACGACTTCAAACCAGCCTCCGGCATCCCCAAGAAAGCCCCTGCAGCATCCTCCACCCCAGCCATGGCCCACTTGTCCCTGAGGAAGCTGGGAGGCACCAGCCCTGCCCGGGTGCTCTCCGAAGCTGTGCTCAGGCAGTACTTAGCAGTGGCACATGTGCCCATCAGGCTGATTCCCTTCTGTGCATCCACAGATGCAGGGACGCACACCCAGTGCTGTGGTACCTGGAAGCTCTGCGGGGTTGGGGTGGCAAAGAGGTCCCGTGCGGAGCAAAGTCTGGAGCGGCTGCGCAGAAGAACAACCCATGTGAGCAGGTCTTCATCTACAGGGGCCTGAGCAAGGTCCCACCAAGGGAGACAACAGAAACCCTGGCAAATGATAGCCCCTCGCCCTGGGAACGAGCAAACCCCAACAGCCCCTGTTGGGAACCATTGGTGATCCAAGATCACCCTTTTGCAGAGGCAGAATGCCAAGAGGTGCAGGATTCCTGCAGAGCTGGCACTTCCAACCCCAGGGACATGCCCCGGATACCTCCTCACAGGGCTGAAGACAATGCCCGAGACCTCCATCTCAGATGCATCGTAGAAATCTTCTTCCTCCTCTTCCTCTTCCTCATCCGTCTCCAGGCCCTTTGCCAGCTTCCTGCCCAGTGCAGCAGCTCTCCTGTCCAGTTCCCTGCCTCTCGGTCCCTCGGCTGCCCTGCAAACCCCCACCACGCCACTCAGCACACTGTGAGCCCTGACAAGGGGTTAGTGCACTCCCCTGCACCCCGAAGGGAGGGCCCGTACACCGGGGCTACTTACTCCAGCTCCTCAAACGCAGGATTGCGGATGATTAACTCTGAGCTGTAAGAAAAAGAGGTGTTTTCCTGAAAAACAAGTGCGTTGTGGCTGTTCGTGGATGCATTTAGTAACGGTGCCACAGCCGTGCTCCTGCTTGGCACAAGGACAAGAGCATCTTCCCAAGTGGTGCTTTTCCACTGTCTATCCAACGTGCCCACTGCTTCGCCTCTGGCACTCCAGCAGTGACACTGCTCAGGCCTTCCTTGCTGCTGCCTGTCACCCTGTCCACCCAGACACCCACATTTCCCCTGGCTTTGGGTACCACCAGGGCTGATACAGTCTAAAGCCACGCTCTCTGCACCTTTGCAATCACAAAGTCTTGCTCCCATCAGCCAGGAAGGCTGCAGAAATGCTCTCGAGTACAAAAGGACTCCCAGGGTGCTGTGGGTTGCTGCAGGCTCTTGTGAAGACAAGGTATTTGCTTTCCAAGGCCCCTACTCACTGCGCAGCAGAGATGCATCAGCCTGGCCAACATGGAGAGTAAATGAGGCTGGATTGCATCCCAAAGGCTGCCACGGGCAAAGGCAGCTGTACAAGCTGCCTGGATATTTGTTCCTCCTAGGATTTCCATACCTATCTTTCATCTGATAGACAAAGTCCTCTTCAACCCAGGTCCCAGCTGAGCCATCTGGAGGCTGGTAGCGCAAATCCAACTCGATGTAGATCTGCAACCAGAAAATGAAGCTGACACAAAACAACTCATCCAGCCGCCTCAGCAGACGAAATACCCCCTCCTGCATCCATCACCCAGAATGAGGGGGTTTACTGCACCTCCCTGTGTTCATTCAGGCCCTTGACAGGTCTCCAAGGCCCCCAGCCCACCCCATGCACTTCTAGATGCTCCCTGAACCACTTGATGGGTATCAAGCAGCTGCACCTCTGTGCAGAGGGGCACAAATGCCGCAGCACTCCCAGGCTCAAAGCAGCACCTTGGATTCCCCCTGAGCCCCAGATCTGCCTGGGAAGCATCACATCAGGTTTCCCTCAAAGCCTTCCCTATTGCTGGTGGCCCACAGAGGACTTACACCGGTGACCCTCTGGTTCCTATCAACAAGGGCTTCCCAAAGGATCAGCCTCCCGGATGTCATCAGGTGCTGAAGGCTGAGGACAAGGGTACCAAGAAGCCTGGAACAAAACCAGAGGCTGCAGCAATAGTGTTCATAGCCTCATTGCCTGCATCCTGTGGGAAGAGAGGACCAGAACCTCCACTCTCCTGCCTGCAGCCCCTCCAAGCTGCAGTGAAGGCAGTTAATGCTACAGCGTTTTCCATAGGGAACCGAAATACCTGAGCCCCACTGACCATGCAGTTTGTGCCCCAACCCCAGCCATGCCCAGGCAGGTGCTTGCAACGGAGCTGCCAGCAGTGGTTAAAGCCTTGCGCAGATCCAGTCCCACTGAGCGCAATGGAGCTCTCCCCTTCCCCAGAGCTGCTCTCACCAGAGCCAGCCGCTGTTTGGGCACCCAGCAGAGCTCCTGAGACTTCCCAGACAGAACAGGGAAGCAGAAGCTCCACAGAAGGAAACGCAGAAATAGGACATTCAGCCATGGCCATAGGGATGCTTGTGGCAAGTCAGGCCAGAACGTACCCACTGCAAAGGGGGGACCTGCCATTGCTCTGCTCCCCAGCAGCACAACTAAATCATGCTTATTTACCCCCCTTATTTAACTTACTACATCCAGCGCTGCTGGCATCAGAACCACCAGCTCCATCCCTCTTCTAGAACATCTATCCTATGTGGATAGACGCTGTCAGTGCCAGACCACTCGTTTCCCATTAGACTTCCTTGGTCAGTGCGGTCAGGTCCCGGTGATTTGTTACTGTTTGCTTTATCTATTTGTCCTATAGCAGTTTCTGTTGACATTTCAGTCAGAGATGGTTCCCCTGATCCAGCTCCCATAAGGAAAGCATCCAGTAAACAGTGACACAGAGTTCAGCCGCCTTTTCTGCTCTGGCTTTATCTTTGAGCATCTCATGTGTGCTGCGTTCATTTGCTTCCTCCACACCCTCTCTGGCAGGCTCGTGGCGGCTTTGGAAAGGCTTGCAATGTTATTATCAGCCTCAGAAAAGCCGTTCCTGTTGGTTTGTCTTCAGTTCTTGCGTTTCACTCATCACAGTTGGCGCCTTTCCCCATGTACTCACGTTTCACATGCCCTGGAAGGACGTGCCTCTGCTCTCCTGCTTGCTCCACCACCCTGCTGCAAGTCCTGCCCTTGTAGCTCTATAGTTTAGGGCCCCATTTTACCTGTGTCTGATCCAGACCCTTGGGTAGCCTCTGTTAGTGCTGGCACAACCCAATCATTCTTATTTACTCCCTTTATTTAAGTTAATACATACAGCAGTGCTGGCACACCAGAACAACCAGCTCCATCTCCCTCCTCTAGATGCTGCACCCTGTTCATCTTCCTTCCATCATATTTCCAATGGATAATTCCATTCCCAGTAAACGACTCAAAGCCCAGGATGTCTCTTGTCCCACCTCTGCTGCTCATCCCTACCACCAAAGGACCTACCTGTTGCTGAACACCTTGCTGCAGTTGTAGACCTTAATGGCCAGCGTTTCTCCCATGATGAGCTTCCCATAGTGAGGCCAGCGAAAGAGCTACAAACAGAGCATGAAGAGGAGACAGCTCATTCCCAGGCACCATTCCCACCGTTTGGTGGCTGATTGGGCTCCTCTGCGAGCTGACCGAGCCAAAGAGCACCACAGAAAGCTGCTGTGGTGGGGAGCCACCTTCCTGCTGGCCAGGGCAGACCCTGCAGCTGGGATGGAGGAATGGTGGGGAGGGAAGAGTGAGTCCCTCCAGCAGCACAGAGCTGCAGGTCAGCTGCTAAGGAAGCCAGAGCATCATCACCTGGGAAGGGGAGGGTGCTCGTGCCTGTGGAGGACCCCGAGCTGGCAGGTTGTGGGGCGAGATGGGGCATGGGAAGGTGCGGAGCTCCCCCAGGGCAGGGAGCCATCGGGCTGAAGCACATTGAAAGGTTGTACCCCAAGGCTGCCATGCACCTGACACCCAAAGGGGCTGGAGGCCTCATGGCTGCCAAGAGGGAAAGGTCCATCCTGCCCCCAAAGGCCTTCTCTTCCTTTCTCCAGACCAACCTGGCCTTGAGCACTGCCAGGGATGGGGCAGCCACAGTTTCTCTGGGCACCCTGTGCCAGCGCCTCAGCACCCTCACAGGGAAGAGCTTCTGCCTCAGAGCTCATCTCAGTCTCCCCTCTGGCAGATTAAAGCCATTCCCCTTGTCCTGTCCCTACATCCCTTGTCCAAAGCCCCTCTCCAGGTTTCCTGCAGCCCCTTTAGGCACTGGAGCTGCTCTAAGGTCTCCCCTTCAGGAGCCTTCTCTTCTCCAGGCTGCCCCAGCCCAGCTCTCTCAGCCTGACTCCAGAGCAGAGCTGCTCCAGCCCTTGCAGCAGCTCCATGGCCTCCTCTGGACTCGCTCCAATAGCTCCACATCCCTCTTGTGCTCAGAACCCCAGAGCCGGGCACATGGATGTTGCTGGGAGGAAAACTCCACAGGCCACCATCCACCCCTGCGCTCCCCTGGATGACAAGGCGCTAACGGAGATACTGCCACATCCCATGCGTCAGTGCTTTGCCCTCACCTCCTCAAAGACAGCCTCGGAGCTGCAGTGGATCTTCCTCGTCTTCTGGGTGAAGCCTTGGGAAGGAGAAGGGACCCGTGAGGAGCCGGGTACCGCAGACCCCCTCCCTCCATCCCTCCCTGCTGCCCGCGGCCGCACCTCGGAAGCAGAGCTGGACCTGGCGCTCGCCGCGGCCCGGCAGCCGGGACAGCCGCCGCACGCCGACGCTCAGCGCCATGGAGCCGGTGTGGGGCAGCGCTGCCCCCTCGCTCCGCTCCGCCCGCCGTGACTCAGCCCCGACTCGCCCGGCCGGTTCGGCCGCCGCTCCCCGCCCCGCAGCCCCCGCCGAGGGGCTCGGCCCGGCGGCACCGGGGTTAACGGGAGCGCTCGGGCACGACGGCACCGGCCCCTCGCACCGCGGGGCAGCGCTGATGGACGGGGAGCGCAGGGGCCGGCGCTGGCCCTTCCAGGGACAGGGAATGGAGGAAGAAGGGAAAACCCCCCAGTGGAGACACCACGCTCCTGGAGGGGACACGGGCTTCCAAACGCGGGGCTGGAGGACACCATCCTGAGCACTGGGGCAAGGACGGGAGCCCGGTGCTGCTCTCGGCCACCCCTGCGGCTTCTCCAGCACAAGATCTCGGCTTCTGGGGTGAAAACCATACAAAGCAAATAGAGTGAGGGTGGAGAAAGGCCTGGCAGCCCTCTGGAGGGTTGGGCTGCCCTGATACGAGCAAACTGCACCCAGACCGGCATGTGCTCAGCAGCCCCTGCTCCCCTCCTGCCTACCTGCACCAGAGCGTGCCAAGAGGAGCTGAACTGGTGGAGGCTGAACACCAGAGCACTGTCAGTGGGTAGAGGCTGCAGCTCAGGTCCCAGCTCCCCGCAGGATAGAGGCAAGCAGAAATCCATGGACCATGGGGTAGGAGCTCCAGCTGCTCTGCACAGATCGGCACAGGCCTCTGGCAGCAGGAGAGCAGGGGTACCTCATGGCAGGAGTGTGCTCACAGCTGCACTCACCTGCTGGGCCTGATGCTCATCTCTCCTGCACAAAAGCTGGTTCACAGGAGCTGTTGGAGCCCTTCTATAGCACAGGTCCAGGCCAGATGAAAGCAATTGTGCAGTCATGAGCTCAGCAGGATTTGGAAAGCATTTCTTCCACCTGGGGGTCTGGCTCTCCCACTCAGTGCCCAACACCAAACACCTGCACCCACACCTTGCAGCAGCCCAGGGTGGCTAATCCAGCTCTGCAAACACTGAGGAGTGAATCACGCCTGTGCAATGCCAGGCCCCTTTGAAGTGAGCCCTGCGGTTATTCCCTTTACTTCCCTCTTGCACAAGAGGGAAGTGCCAGGGAAGCTGGCAATGGAAACAAGGTGCAGCGGAAAAGATGCCGCTTCACAGAGCGGCAACAAAACCATAGCAGGCTGGCAGAATAAAGCACCACCCTTGTGAACCCAAAGGAGCCCATAGTTTAGGGCAGCACATAAAGCTCAGTGCTCTGAGTCCATACCCAGTCATGGCCAGAGCAGACCAAGGGCTGCAGTTCAGGCTGCTTAATGCAACATTCCCATCACCAAAGCGAGCCATGACAGCAGTTTTCCTCCCTCTCTTCCACACTTGTAACACGTTTTGTTTCAGCAGCCACTCAAGAAGAGAGGCTGCTTGGTTTCCTTCAGGAATCTAAGTGAAGAAAACTGGTGCTGCAGGTTACATGATGCAGCATTTCGGAAGAGACAGCCCAGCTTTCTCCAGAGGAACCTGGGAGAACACATCATGGTCAAAACTGGGTTTGAGTAAGAAACCAGCACAACTCTACCTTAACAGTGTTCCCAGACCCACAGCCCTTCAAGCACAAGCTACATACTCATCTGGTGGCAGACACCATCCAGAACAATCAGTCTAATTGAAGAGGTGGATTCAAACCCAGGTTTTGCTTTCACCCAGGTTTGTAACCGACCAGCTCCACAGCCTGAATAGCCAGGGCACTCTTCCAATTGTTCTATTTCCTGGTTTACCTGGTAGAACAGGCAAGCTCCTTCACAATTTCACAGTAAAGAAACAGCCCATGTTACTGCAGGACAGGGCTGCAGGTTCCACATTCCACAGCCTCAGTGATTCACCAAAACCAGTGATGTTGGACAACTTGCTCTGCTTTCGCAGCTGATCACACTCAACCTGGGCTAACTGAGATGCTGGACCACCACCAGGCTACAACTATAGCAAAGACCTTTCATAAACCAAAACATCCCATCGCTGGGAAAGAAAAGGAAAAGCACAGAAAGGAAATAAGAGTCCAGACAAGTTAAGTAAATCAAAGCAGATGATTTATTTATGAAACGGGAAGTGATGACCACTGTAGTGCAATGACACATCCAGGTTTATCTCCACTTTGAAATTCCTGTCACTCAAAACAACTGTGCTTTTCTCCAGTCCCCAGACCATAACACACCCTTTACCCCTCTGAGGACAAGGAAGCCCCTCTCTGGAGTTCTACAGACAGTTAACCTGCGTCACACAGCAAACCACTCAAAGCATCTTCATATCAATGTTTCCAGTTGCTGGATTTTGAAAGTCACATTAATGTGACTCACTGATCCCATGCTGCCCCTGGTTAATTAATGATTAACCTTCATTAATCCCCCCCTAATAAGCAAGGTGCAGTGCTCTCAAATTGCAACAATGGCTCCCAGCAAGAGGCCATCACAGGAGCAGTTCTCGCTAAGAGAAGAACATGGTTAAAAATAAGATGGCAAAATATGGTCCCTGACATGTAAAAATGAACCTCAACATATAAAAATATACTGGCACTTTAGAAAGGCACAACAGGAACTACCTCAGGCATCCAACCAACAGACTTTGGTACCAACCAGGACAGAAGGGTCCCCATTCCCAAAGCAGCTTGAGAGAGGAAAAAAATATATCATGGAATATATGATACGTATCATTACAGCAATACTTCTCCCACAAACTCAGCACTGAAGCAGTGCACACACCTGCTCTGACACCAAGCAGCAGCTGGGTCATGTCAAGCAATGACGTGCCACTGTTCCTAGGTAAAAAACAGGATGGTGTTTTCTGTGATAAAAACTACCAGCAGTTGTGGGTTTCTTCCATGTTTACATTCCCTCTGATGAGGAACAGGAAAGATCAAAGACACAGAGCACAAGCAGGTAAGAGAGAAGTGTGAATGGTATGACCTCGAGGCGCTGAGCACCCGCAGTGTGCAAGGGAGAGTGTGGGTGCTGACAGCTCCCTTCACCCCGGTGGTGCCACAGGCAGCCAGGTGAGGCTGCAATCTACATGATCTTCACTTCAGGTGGTTTCACGGGTGGCCATCCCTGCCACTTATAGTAGGACACCAGCTGCTTCGGTACTTCAGCCAGAACCGTCTGCGAAAGCGCTTCCCGGGGAGCCTGCAAGGAGAACAGGGAGAGTAAATCAGGAATGCTGCAGAGAAAGGACTGGTGAGCCCAGTGACAAACTCTCCTACCAAGTTCAGAGCGCAGCCCACCACATGCCTGTTTCAAAAGTTCCTTGCTGCAGTTTTAAGAGCGCTTCCAGTCATTCCCTGGGAGCACTGCTGATGAAAACTCCTTGTGCCCACCCCTACACAGCTCCCACCAAAGCCCAGGCTCACAGAGCCTTCATATGCCCCTGATCTGGGTGGGAAACCTGCCCCAGGCACTAATCATGTCTCTCATTTTGGGTTCTCATTTTGACTCCACTCTTCAACCCCATTCACTGTGCAATGTGCGTGAATGCTAGTGCCAAGCAGCGGGAGGAGGGAGGAGCTGGAGAATGACAGGACAGCTTTCAACAGCAAGGAAGACTTATCTCAGCTTCTGTCACTCACAGGACCCAACACTGGAGACTGACAATATGATCTCTGGTCCTTGCCTAAATGTTTGCAGACCAGGAGAGATCCTTTAACTCTGCCATCGCCAAGAGCTAGTATACCAAATCAGGGATACAACAGCTACTGAAGAAAGCCGCAAGAGAGCTGTGACAAGGCACACAGCTTCAAACACAGAAGCAAACATCTCACCTCTCACTAGGAACAAGCAGCTTGGACAGCACTGTGAGGGTGCAGCTTGCTGCCCTGTCTGGACACGTACTCAGTTTTCAGATGCAGTAACTGCATATACACTGGCACCAGGACTGCTGAAGTCAGAGACAACTTACATTTCTGAACTGTCGGAAAGGCACGAACTGGACAATGTCTCGTGCAGCTGGTTCCCCTGTCAGAGACTTCAGGACACCGTTATCTCCATCAAGGAATTCCATTGCTTTGAAATCAGCTCCACCAACTCCCACAATGATGATGGACATTGGCAGCTTAGAGGCATTAACAATCGCTTGCCTGGTTTGGTCAAGGTCAGTGATCTCTCCATCTGTGATGATCAGCAAGATAAAATATTGCTGAAAAACATTAGAAAGAGCCAGTTAGGGAGCTCAACACCAAAGCTCACACAACAGAAGGGAAATGCAGCAATTTCTTTGCTCGCTTTACCAGTCCATTCTACCCCATCATGAACATGGGAAACAGAAATATCAACCTAAGGCGATCCACAAGAAAGGACATGCGCTCACTGAAGCAGTTCCTTGTTGTGCTGAGTGTGCTGCAAACCTCGCCACATGGTTTATAATAGGAGAGAAATTGGTTGGCCCATAAAGTCGTATCTGAGGCAGGATCTGGCGGTAGGCATCCACTATTCCCTGGATCCCTGTAACACAAGGAAAGCAGACTGCCACAAGAGCCTCACAACTCCTCCAGTAATTATTTTATAAGCATTACTAAATAGTATGGCAAAAGGGTAATAACCCTCACACAACTGTGAACTCCTGAAGGGCAAATAAGCAGCAGGATAACAGCAAATATACAAAGCACAAGGCTGAAAACAGAGGACACCTGCAGAGGTCAGATTTGCTGTTCTCTCGCTTTGCCTCTAACATCACCATGAGCTTTTCATGCAAGTTGTGGGAAAAATAATCCAGCGAAGCAACAGAACTTCCAGCATGGATTAACCATCAAATTAAATCCAGATCCCTTCACCGGAGCTCATGGAGACCACACAGAGCTCTGCAGCAACACACATCGCTCTTGTCAGCATCTAGGTGAGAGGATGTTTGCTGCACGTCCTGCGTTGCATCTGTCTTTCACCAGTTATGAAAGGAATACACCACTTCAAACATCTGTCCCTCTCAGTGAAATACTACTAATAAAGAGGTATCCTCACCTTGACAATAAGGGTTGCTGGGGTTGAAGTTCAAAGCAAACTCATGAGATACCTAGGAACGGCGACATTACACGCACTTAGGGAATGCAGACACGGACAGAGCAACTGTTCAGCGTTGCGAAGGCCCTACCTGCCAGTCAGGAGGAACCTGAGCTCCAAACCCAAATGCAGGAAACAGCTTGTCCCTGGAGCGAAAGTGAAACAACAAGAACTGAGAAGGAGCAATTCTTCAATAACTCACTATTCTGTTTTATTCCCAGAAAGCAGCTGGAGGCTCCATTCCTGTCAAGAGGAATGGGTACCCCATCTAGCTCCCCATAGCCAGTCACCAGTCACCCAAGGGTTTCAGGCCTGATTTCAGTATTTCTTTCAGTGCAGCACCCACAGGACTCTAGATCTAGAGATTTGGAAGTAACAAGGGAAAAGCCACCACAGCCATAGCCTGGCTGAAGGACAGAGCAGACAAACATGTTCCCATTGAATCAAGCATTCAGGTCTGAAAAGCATCATCAGCAACAAGGGATCAGTGAGCAGCTAAAGCAGCATTACAGAGTAACCCAGACCAGAAAAGGGCAGACCTGGGGGCCAAAGCAGGGAAATATGCCAAACTACAAAGGGCTGCCACTGCCCTCCCTGGCAGCAACAGAAGCAGGAGGAAGCAGTAGCAGCTCCTGAAGGGATCTCCCAAGGAAAGGCAGCACCTCAGCCACTCAAACACTACAGGTATGGACAAGCTATCAGCCTGGATCAACAACACATGCTGCAGTGCATTTTTGATGCAGCGGCTGGATCAGTTAAGATCACCACATACGTGTCATAATCCTGGACCACACTTCCCACACTCCAGATGGCAATCAGGTACTCATTTATCCCATCTGGGCTGATGTAGTGAAGAGAATCTGGTGACCTGGGATCTCCGTTGGAGCCAGTAAAGTCCACACCCACCTAATCAGGCAAGATGATGAGAGCAAGTCACTAGTGCACCACCAGAAGCAAATGAGAACAACCATACCCACAGCAGGCCCACATGGCTCCCTTCCCCCCAGGAACAGGCACACAAGCCTGCACACCTTTTCCCACTGGGGTACATGCATGTTTAAGGAGTAGCAATCCTCTGCACAGATGGACTGAACCGATCTCTCCAAAGTTAAGAAACCCTCATTCCATTAAAGCTGCTACTTGAAGGAAGAAAATAAAAACCCGGTTTTTGCAGTCTTCACCACTGCAAATTCACACTGCATTTGTCATTTACATCACAAATTAAAGTACTAATTACAACTTCATTGCTCCTGTCCCCAGATGAAAGATGTGGAAACAACTCACTGTGAAGTTAATCTGGCAGCCTCCCATGACGTAGTCCAGGAACGAATACTCTGTCTCAATCTGGAGGAACAGACAGGCAGTGCTATACCTCCTTCCCACAACAACTCACTACAATCAGTAAATAACAAAGCAAAAATACCCCAATAAAATCTTCCTACCTTGCAGGATTTTATCCTAATAATGCCAGAGTTTTTGTAGCTCTTTTTCTTTTGTTTCTTCTCAGGATGAATGCATTCAAATTCCACCTACAGAAAGCAAGCATTGAAGAAGCAAGTCCCAAAATACCAGCATTTATAGCAAGACAAGTTATTGAAACAGAACAATGTCACACACCACAGTTACCCAAAAACCTGGCAGAAGCCTGAAACTTCATTTTAAAACCATTTGCAACTACTTTGGTTGCTCTCTGACAGGATAAATGGGATGCTTTTGCTCCCAGCACTGGCAAAACACAAGGAAAGACCTCAGGAAAGTCTCTCTCCTTAACATAACTGTTATTCCATATGCAATCATGGAACAGTGTCATTGGGTTTTCAGATTACAACCATAGAAATGGAGCTGGCTGGAACTGGAAGCAGTACTAGGCTACATCCTATGTGTGAATTCATCTGCCTGAATTCAGATGAGACATCTCCACAAGAAGGAGATGTTCAGGTTTTCACTGCAAACAGAAAGAAACTGGCATCACCAGCAACTGATTCAGCTTATTCTACACTGGATGCCGAAGACAAGGTAAGAAGAGCAGCCCTTGGAAGCACTGCTGCTCTCTGCTACCTAAAAAGGCAACCAGAGCACTCAGGAGGGTGACCAGCTCAAGCATGAGACAAGCCCTACCTCTGCACTCATCTGTTAAAGCACGAATAAGCCCTTTTGTTTCCACTTGACTCAGCAGAGGCAAAAGCAAGTTGAACTGCTGGGAAAGGGAGCTGGCTGCCAGCAGACCAACAGGCTCAAGGATGTCATTAGAAATAGGAATGGTAACAGTACCCAAGTCAAAAGAGCAATGTCATTCCCATACCAGGTTTATTCTTTCCAGATGTTGGCTTAGTAATACAGATACAGACAGGAAAAAAAATGCACTTTTGGAGACAGCAACTGAAAATATCTCTGAGGTCAGTATTAAAGGTTTGTGAGACTGAATTCTGGACCAGGGTAGGGGGGGATGGAGAGAACTCACCGGAGAGCTGTCACCTTTCTGCAGCTGAGTCAGGGTGGTTTCAAAAGTGCCTATCAAGTCATGCGAGCCATCGCTGTCGTGATCTGCACACTGGACCTGAAGAGAGAGCAGCAATGGGCAAGTGTACTGCATCAGGGAGAATACAGCTGTTCACCGCTGGATTGGCTCTGACAGCTTTGCAGCAATGACAGCGCAGAGCCCCTCACACCTGAACTGGGGGTAGCATCTGTATCACTGAGAGCTAACAGGAAGAGAGACACAAAGGAAGATGTTCAGTTGCTCACCTACTGCAGTAAGCACAATGGAAGTTTTAATTAAAAGCTTTCCTTAGTTTAAACACGAGAGAAAGAAAAACAACCAACAACAAAACACCCCAACATTTCACAGCCCTGATGTATAAACACAAGATCATTCAGGACACGATATGCAACGGGGGTAATGGGAAGAAGCAATTAGAAGTTTCTAATCTAAGCATCTTCCGAATACACTCTTCTGCCCAGCAACAGCACCAGTTTGCAATGAAACTGCCATTTCCACAGAGCACTTGCTTTTTCTGCACCTTTCACCAACCGCATGACAATACTTAATTAAGAGCCAGACATGTTTAAATCAGCACAAACAGCTTCTGAACCAGATCACACATCAGAGCAATGCATTTAAGAATTAAAACAGGCTAATAACTCTGGCTTAGAGCAAACACAGCAAGACCCACGTTGTCAGCAGCTCCCTGCAAAATCAGCTCTCAGGAGCATTTAGAACATGCACAATACACACGACTGCAGAACAAGTAGCTCCAGAAGCAGTCAGTCAAGGAACAGCTGTGAGCAGCGGCTTCCTCCCCTGCTGAAGTTTATGTGCCACACGGATTTAAAAGCTCTCCAAGATCTGCCTTTAGTGATCAAGAAACTGATGCTACTCCAGCATAAACCACAGCGACAGCTTTCTCCTCAGGCCGAAGGGACAAGATGAACCCATGGGTAACACCTCAAGGATGTCAAATTCAATGGCTAGACATCTGGATTTAAAACAGGGTTATCTGAGGATGGATTACTTTGATCCATTAGGGATCTTCCACTGGTATCAGTGGGGAAACCCCTACAAAAAGCCACCTGAATTATGGTCTAATCTAGCCACCTACATGAGAAGCACTGCATCATCCTTCAGTCTCTGAACAGGAAAACAAGGTCACTTTAGAGACTGTGTCTCCTTCATGCCAGTACACCTGCAGAGAATTCACACATCTCCTTCTCCCCTCCTGCTTTCTCCTACTCCCCCTCTCAGCCACGCCAAGAAAACTGCATTTAAAACCAGGTTTGTTACTAGTTCACAGAGTGATGGAGCTTAAAACAAACCTCTTTTCACAAGGGCTTTCTAAAACTGGCCAAGATTCACTGTATGCAGCTCAAAGAGTGGTGCTGCTGCAAACAAAATCCTGTTAGCAGTACTGCAGGACACAGTATATACTTATTTACTGATGAATTACTCCTTCACAAATGAACTATCCAATATTCATTATGAGCCTTGGAATACAGTCAGTGCGTAAAAAGGGCCCTTTTCACCTGAAGAAGGAACTCTCAGAATTCACAGAAAATGGGTTTGCCTTCAGGTACATGCCATCAGACCCATGGGCTGGCAGCTTTAGTCCCAATACCAACCCCCCCAATGTCACATTCGTTACTTCCATTTAAATAACTCCAGGGAAGAGATGCTACTTTCATTTGCCCCTACTTTTTAACAGAACTGTCAAGGTGAGGCTGTGTCACAAACCTGAGCTGCTCTGCACACAGGAGAACATCACTCCGCATCACAATGCAAAAACAACCACCACAATATTAGGTAGCATCATTAATTTGACCAAAAGATTTATGTTCACCCACATACTCAGTACATAATCCTCTTACACAGCTGGCAAAGCTGCTGTTCAGGGATGCATCAAAATTCTTCCACTGTCCAAGGAAGCACAAGCTGTTCTCCCTTCACTGACACTGATATTTCACACATCATTGTCCCTACATAAGTATTCTGAAGCCTCAAATAAGAGGTTTAGAGCAGCAAATTCCAGATGAAAAACGAAACACCAGCGGATTATTACATCCCTTACTGCTGCAAGTGAACCTGTCAGCCCGGATTCCCCTTTCTGACTGGCTTCCCCAACCTGTTCAGTACAAGAACGGGATAATCCTTTTCCACAGCTATGTTGTGAAACAATAGATTATGCACACATGCATCCAGAAGTTTGGCTGAAACAAACAGCAAAAAAATCTACCCTTTTCAAGAAGCAGGTCATTCCAAAATGAATTCCAAAGCACATTCCAAAGGAAGCTTCTGGAAAGCAAACAACTACCCAAACAAAACCAACATTCAAACCAAACAACTCCCTAGAAAACCAAACCAACCACCTAGCACGCAAATCTTTTGGGGCTATAACAAATACAGCCCCACATAACAGATTGTGTAAACCATGCCATTTCATGTCAGTTCTGACAAGTGACACTATGCATCTCTGCCATCCCCTTTCCACCTTCGCTGCTCACTTCTGGACCAAGAGGAGTTCTTTCTGACATAAGACTGTTAATTCACCAACAGTAAAAGCTCCTGAACACCACTTAGAACATTGCTACGGATCAACAAGGGCAGCACATGTGAAGTTAGTAATCTCAGTCACTCTTTGGATCTGCCATGCTGCAAAGTAACCACTTTAGCATGCTTGCTTTTGGCTAAACCTTTCAGATCGAACTCCCAGCATGAGAGTTCTTCGCAGGATGAGGCAGGAAAATTCTACAAACGGAAAGTGTTTAGGAGTCATGTAAGCAGAGAGAGACAATATGCACATAGAACTACCTATGGATTTAAATGCCTTCACATTACCAATGCTTTGCTTAGAAGAGAAATTAACAAATTTGCTATCAGATTTTCTTTTGTAGAAACTTATCACAAGATACAGTTGTTCTGCTGCTACCTCCATAAGCCAGGACCAGAGAGAATCAGCCATCATACACAGCACCACAAGCTACTGCTGTTCTGACTAGCTGGAACAGATTGAAAGAGAGTTAGGACAAGCCTGACAGTCTCATGAATGGATGAATGAGAGAAGCATTAAGGTCCTCTCTATGTCAATATCCTAAGGCATTCAAGCTTGTCCAACACACATCAGCTTCTCAGTTAACTTAGAAACAGTGCTAGAAAGCCACAATTTAAAGATAAACAAACCAACAATAAAATCAACCAAAAACACAAGCCAAAATAAACCCAGAGTATCACAGAACAAACCAAACCCAAACCAAAGCAAAATGCAACCTGAAACCCTGGCCAGAGCAGTGGAAAAATAAGTTATAATTCTTCTTCCAATGAACCATTAGGAAGTGTGTCACTTCTGCATTTCCTGACCTCTCAGGCTGACAACTAAGTATTAATGTATTAATACAGACTTTATACTTAGTCATATAATCACTTCTCTGCACATTCCTATTCTAGAAAGGCAATGTAAAAATTCCAATAGGACCAGACAACCTGATAACTCATAGTCAGCATCAACAGATTGGAACAACAAGGAAAGAATCTGAAGGCCGTACCTTGATGGGTTTGTTAAAATCTCCACCACAGAACGTCTGCAAGGGAACACTGAACTTCTTCCAGCATGGGTTTAAGTTGTTCTTAATCACCTTAAGAAAATACAGCATTATGTCACACGAGGGATGTGGTGTGCAAGTCACTGAGAAACATCATGAGTGTTCTGTGTGGCTCTCTAGGAATAACCTCAGTCAGTTCAACACAAGCTCTTTAAGGAGTAAAAGCCTGAAGCTCAGGGTAAAGCTAAATTTTAGAGCTGAGCCAAGCTAACAGCTCATTACCACTGAAAGGGGAAAGTCCTGCCACGCTGCTCACTTGGTGCATGGTCAGACACCTCACTGAGCCAATTTCATGCAGTCACCAGGCAGTAAATCAACATTTTGCTGGCAGGTCAGTGAGGAGAACCCCTTTTTCACGATATGAGACAGTTCTGGATTGCAGAACTGGTGCAAAGCATGCCGCAGAGTGGGACTCCCCATTTCAGTAGGAGTAAGTTTTCTGATCAACTCAAGAAAAGCATCGGTGTGGAAGTACTACCTCTGATCTGTACACCAGCTGCCATGTGCCAGCATCGCTCTGCTTGTAGAATTCCAAAAACGGATCCGATTTACCCAAGAAATCCTGCAAACAAAACCCCAACATAAGCAGTCAGCCTCCTACATTTTACTCACATAGAGGAGAGCTGGCAAACACTTCACAACACACAATACTTAAAGCACAAAGTCAAACAAACTATACCACCTAAACCTGGCAGTTGAGCTTCTAGTTTGACATTGTGGACTTCAACAAGAAATTCTGTCTCCAGTTTGCTTCACTGTAAGTAAAGGAGCACATGCATTCCTGCAAGAATTACCTAGCCCACTTGAATGTCTGCAAATACAAAGAGAGTCCTGGCCAAAAGCCACTAACTGTAAATATCACAGAAGCATGCAATACAGTTTAAAACAATACCTTTTTGTCCAAGTTTTGGGCTTCCACTTCCAAGTACACAACCCTGGTGTCTTTAATCTCCTCTGCTGAAATCTGTGCCACAGAAATGGAGGGAAAAAACTATTAAAGAAGGAACCCCACAGAGTTTTGCTTGTGCTTGGTCCATGAAAGAAACTGCAGTTGTAAGTATCCGTCTTTCCTGCACACATGCAGCATTCGAAGATATGCTGACAGAAAACCAGAACATATGGAAGAGTGAGAAACCATTTTCCTCACACAAAAACTTACTTACTGTAATGGTGCCCTGTCCTGCTGGCTTTCCCTGCTTCAATTCCAGCGGTCGGGTGAACACAGAGCTGGACACAACCTAGGGTTAAAAGACAAATAAGTATAAACACCAGGTCAGACAAAGAGCAAAGAATTACTCTTCAAGGGCAAAACTTTCAAGTCCTCCTAAAAGATCTAAAAGGATTTAAATGCATTTCCAACAGCGAGAGCCATCAGAGGTTGTGCTCCTCAATGGCTGAACAATCTGAAAATTGCCTTCTCTGCTATCCACAGAACAGCACCCTCTAACAAGTCTCCAAACTTAACTTTAGCCTCCTTCCTCTATCCTTGCTGAGACACAAGAGGTATTTTCATCACAAGCAGCCAAAAAGCCATTAAGAAGATGATGACTATTTAACTTATCAAGTCTTTCTTGAACAACATTAGCCTTCCTTTCTTCTCCTACCTAGGTATACAAACCCCTCATCAGGAAATGAATACAGGACCTTGAACAGCCTGATTTCCCCAAATTTACTGCCTTACGATCGTTTTGTATGAAGGAAACTCATTATATCTCTCCAAGCATGATGCCTTTCCTACTTCCAGACTGCCTTTAGTGCTGCAAGTGCCTCCTAAGCAATTAATTGCAAACCATGTGTATTTCCAACCTCCACTTTGTCATTGTGACAGAGATTTTCCTAACTACGTTCCACAGTAACAGAAATGAACCTGTTCAACAAGATGTTTTCAAATCTGAATGTGACAAAGCCTTTGATAAAGCAATCTTTCACCCTGTTTTTCATTATAAACCAACGCTTGCTGCTACTCTGTACATCATTAAACATGCCTGTAACACATACCTGTCCCAGCGTGCACTCGATCCCTCCGAGGTAGTCATCATCATTCAGATCAAAGGACTTGTTATCGATATCATACACACCGAACTTCAGCTTCTGCACCTTCTCAAAGTAGTAATCCACAACCAGTTTCTTGCAGAATTCAGGGTTTTGGCAGTTCTTGATCCTCTCTGTGCGATCCAGCTGCGCAAACACAGAAGCAAAGACATTGACAATGAGTAAGAAGCACACTTGCTCCTTCACAGCTTTTCAGCTGCACTGGTTGAACACAGGCACCAGCCAGGCTACACACCCCAGCCCCTGCTTTGTGCTTGGTGATGAACCAGGCCATGCTGGCAGGCTGACTGATGGCTTGCCAGGAAGGGAAACTGCATTGGCCAATAGATGTTACTAGATGGGAGAATTCTGAAAACTAGGGGGGAAAAGGCTGGGGGAGCACTGTATTCTGGAGCATGTGCTCTGGGGTAAAAGAAAGAGGGCAGCCCATACTTTAACAGGCAAATAAATGACCCAATGCAACTCTAAGCAAACATATGAGCAGTTAATGAAACAGTGATGGTAAAACCCTGAACAGAGTTTGAGCATGGGCATGGGAGCTGCTTGCTGAATGCAAATGTAAATTAAACACATCAGGCACCCACTAGGAAAAGCTGTGGGATGGAAACAGGGAAAACCCGGCATGTCTGCCAAGGGCAATGCGGGGCTGACCTAACCCAAACCCTTACCTCAGCCCACTGGCCCCCGCCCAGGTCCTGGAGCAGGACGCAGAGCGGATCCGACTTGGAGCCCAGGTCCTTGTCGAGGAGGCTCTGGCAGGACACAGACAGCTCTACCTTGGACACGCACCCGGCCATCTGCGGGCAGAGCACAGGGTCAGACCCACCGACAGACTGATACAGACCGACCGACCGACCGCCGCTCCGGCCCCGCGCCCCCCGCTGGCGGCGGCGCTGCGGCCCGACGCGGGGCTCCTCAACGCGGGGCGGCTGCGGGGTCCCGGCTCCCCACGCACCGCCCGCCGCGTCCCGGCCCCGTTGTCCCCGTGTTCCCATCGGGCTGTGCCCGCGGCTCCCGGCGGCCCCGGCTCCCTGCGGGCGGCGGAGCGAAGGGCCCGCTCCCCAGCCCGGGGGACGGACACTGCAAAGTCTCTCCCGCACGGAGTGCTGAGGGGGGGGTTGGTTACATCGGCCCCGGAGCCCGAGCTCGGCCCCTGCAGATGCTCTCGGAGCCGGCCACCCCCCGCGGAAATGAAACCCCGGCAGCAGCCGCCGCCCTGAGCTGAACGGGGCGAAACTGGCTCAATCCCGGGGCAGAGCTGGGACCCCCCCGCCGCTGCACGGCTCCGCTCCGGGCCCTACGCGCTCCGGAGCCCCGCTTCTTTCCGGTGCTGCCTTCACAAAAACCGCAGCGTGAGCTCGAAACAGGGCGGGAACTGAATTTTATTACACATCAATGACAGACCCAGGCTGCTCCAAGGCCCTGTGCCCAACCCGGCCTTGAGCACTGCCAGGGATGGGGCAGCCACAGCTTCTCTGGGCACCCTGTGCCAGCGCCTCGGCACCCTCACAGGGAAGAGCTTCTTCCTTGTATCTAACCTAAATCTCCCCTCGGTCAGGCTAAAACCATTCCTCTTGTTCTGTCCCTACAGGCCGTTTGCCAACAGCCCCTCTCTCCAGCTTTCTTGTCGGCCCCTTTAGACACTGGAAGCTGATTTTAGGCCTCCCCTTGAGCCTCCTCTTCTCCAGACTGTACAATCTGAATTTAGAAGATTAAACTAAATATAGAAGATGAAAGCTTCAAGCACCAAAAACACATTCAAGAGACCAGACAGCTGGAGAGCTCTAACAAGCATTTGAGATGTGAATATTTCATAGGAAGGTCCTTCAGAGTTCAGAAAATAAGGAAATAATTGCCTGGTCTTTCTAGTGTCAGGGTACCCACAGGGCTGACACTTGCAGGGCGTAAATATCTCAATGAAGAGATTAACTTTTATTAGACAACATTTAACTCTTTTGATTGCCCACTCTGCCCTGAACAGATGTTAATGACACTTAACTCGTTACTGCATTGCACTGGGATGCTCCAGTGATGGTGGCAGGGCAAAAGCAGCGCTCAGGAATCATAGAATCATATTAGCAAAGCTTTAGGCAAAGAGCATCACTGTTCAGTTTGTTCCTAAGGTCGGCAGCAGCAGCAGCTTTAACGCTAGCATCTTCAAACAAGTTGAACAGCTGGCCAGACTACTTCAAATCTACCAGAGCTCGCCACCGTCCACTTCAATTGCTGCAAACCCCAACCGAGATTCACAAAGAAACTTATTGCCTTTAATAAATACATTTCTCCTAAAGTCACAAGTCAAGGTACTGGGGTTTTCCCTTATCTACAATGTGCCATTGCACCAGACCAGCTTGCACAGTCTGCAGTTCTACAGACAACCAGACATGTCTGTATGACACTAGCTGTTTGACAACAAGATCAGGGCGGCCAGCCTCAGCTCCCATGACATTTCTCCTCTATTGCAGAGATTTCTGCACCAGCAGGAGACAGAACCAGGGTTACTCTTCCTTCCCACCAGAGCACACAGGATCAGGAATAAAGTTAATCTTAAAGAAACAGCTCCCTGCAAGCTTTAGCATCCCCTAACAGCAGCAGTCCCTTTCTGGGGGGAAACCATCACTACACATCCCAAACTGCATGCAGAGCAAGTCCATACGCATTTATACCACGTTACAAAGACACCAGTAACTTAAAAGTGTGAGATGGGAACTTACACCACACAAAGAAGCCTGAAGGTGAAGTGACACGCATCAGTATCAATTATGACATTAAGAAAATACTCCATGGTTCCAAGGATTTATCTTTCAATACAGTAACTCCCAGAAGGCTGTCTCATCCTGTTTTGGATTCAGTAATGGCATAGGATTTCCCTCGAAACACAGCCCAGATGTTCCGCTGAACCCATGGAAAGTTACAAGCCACAAGGGATCCTTTCCTACATCCTCCTCCACCCGGGGATCACAGAGCCCGGGCTGATGCAGGTGACAACCAGGACCACACAGAGTTACAGCCAGTCCGGCTGCTGGTAGCAGCAGAGCAGGAACTGTTTCCACAGGCTGGACTCCCTCCTCGCCAACGCAGGGGATAACAAGAAAAAAGCTGGTTTAGCAACCACAGACAACCGTTATCCTTAACAGATTCAGCTCAAATTCATGTTTAATCTGAAAACATCAGTCTCAACCTCAGCCAGCAATTGTTTATATGCTGCTGCCTACAGACATCCCCAAGGAGCCCACACAAAGTTGTTTTTTCACTTCACAGCTTTCCAAATACACTGTGTGGTGCTCTCCAGCTTCAATCCATCCCTTGCAATAACAGCAGCAGAAAACCCTGATCACACACACACCAGTCTACGCACCTCAGCGGCAAGAGCAGGGAGTAGGAGGTCTGTGAAGACAAACCATCTACTTCAGTCAAGCCTGAAGATCTGCTTGGCCCCTAGGGAAGCACCTTCACCCAGTTATCCTGCTCATGCAATTACCAGAAGCAGCTCAAATCTCTTGAAACCTGCCTGCATCTGAAAAGCTTAAAAAGATCAAAAGCTTCGGTTGTTTTCATTCCCAAACACACACACACAAAAATACTGAAGGGGAGGGGGGAATAGCAGAGCTCCTCAGCAATGAGGGAAACTATCCCCAATCTCACCTATCAGAGGTTTCTGAACAGGATTTAATGGTGTTAAGCACTGTCTCAAACATTCTCTTTTCCTCCCTAAAGCAAAACACGGGTATTTACTTCCACTCCTCACAGGAGACGCTATTTTCCTGTAGTAGCTGCATCTCTGCTCCTATAAAAAACAAAATGAACTGTTTGTGATATCTGTCATTTGATTTTCATCTCGACTTCTCTCCACAAAGGTTCTGCTCATTTTCTCTGACAGGAGTGACCGTCCTGAAGGCTTTGACAATACCACTTGGAACAACCTCACGTCTAATACAACCTCTAACCTGTTTCCCATCAAGCAGAAACCTGTAATGCTTTCTTTTTCCTCTTAAGTTCCCACATTCTGAACTTTCACGCAACCCTGCAACATCTTCGTGGTATTTCATCACTTTGAAGGCCGCCCAGCTGGCACACGCCAACTTAATCCCAAGGAACAAGCACTGTGCCAGCAGTATGGCTTTGAACCGAGCGAGCAGCGATGCTTCATCAGTTACCAGAGCTTTGTAAACAGACACACAAGAGAAAAAGGTTCTAGGTGTTACTGTGTTCAAGCAGCCCAAGAAGGCTGGGAGCGGGCGCCTGATGCTACATCACCCATGTTACCCCTATGAACTCTAGGGCACAATACTATCCACAGAAGTCTAAGATCCGGAGCACATACTCCAGAGAGGCCTTTCCCTGCTCAACCAGACATCATTCCAAGTTATTCAAGTACAACACTGAATAGCTCCACACTAAGTATGCTTTAAGTGCTCAGCCAACCAAACTGAGGTCCAGTTAAAAAAGGCAAAATCAGGTTTACTATGCATACCACTTCTTCCCAGTAAGAAGATCACAAACTCCAACAGCTGTGCAACACGAATGGAAAGAGGAATCCCGTATCCCAAAGCAGCTGTTCTACACCGAATTGAAACACACCAGTAAAGAAGTTGGTCCTAAATAATCACAGACCAAAGAAAAGCTACATTCTAGAAAAATCACATAGGAGATCCACATTACAGCATCCAGAAGAGACTACTGCTGCTTTCTGTAGTTTTATACAAGCATTGCGGAACTTCCACCCTCTTCACATTTCTACAGAAAAATCAACTTCATTTCATACAGAACAGAACATTCTCCAATATAACCAAAATCAACTCCACAGACAAGTCTAATATTAATTTCTGATAATTCTTCTCCTGATTCAGCTTAACCAAAACTTAAAAGCAAACCAAATATAAGCGAAGGAGGCACCTTTGATTGCAGACAGCTCCAGAACAAGCATGCTGGAAGGTTTCAATGTCCCAGTTCAGAGCTCTGGAGGGTCTCCCATTTCCCAAAATGCCACATATGGGTGTCTGAAGCACAAACAAACACTTCTGTACTTATCCCTCTGCAGCAGGAGGGCCACCATTTAAATCGACGAAGGATCAAGTGCAGGACCCCATAAGGTGAGAATTACTCAATTACAACATTTGTTCTTACATGCTTCCATACCACACGAACCTGAAAGCCAGAGGCTCCTGTTCCCCCTAACACTGGGGAGGATGGGGTGAAAAAGGGGAGCAAAAGGGAGTTGTGACTCTGATCACCCCAGTGTGGCAGCTCACAGAACCCACAGAGCCTCCCCAAGGACAAGAAAAACTGAACAACTTCATGGCATCACACATCACCAGCAGGATTTTTAGTAGTGATGTCCACTGGAGAGGTAATATTAGCTTTACTGCATAAGCCAGTCTTGTGGCCAGCTTGGATTCACTGCTCCACATAAGATGGAATATAAGCGAGGATTCAGCACAAGAAAACCTGTGCTTTGTTCCTAGTTAATCACAGGAATAAATCCTCATCAACTATATCACATGGTACAGGATACTCAATACACTCTTTCAGTGTACACCAAATATTACACATCGAAGAACGTGGTTAACTAAAGCTTAAGCACAGGTATTAAAGCCTTAAGGACAGCTGAATTCTGATGAGCTTATTTGGTACCAGACTGACTACAGCTTCTGCCTTACATTCTGCTTACAAACAGAACACAAACCCAAGCAATTCTGCCAGCAGCACAAACCAACTGCGATTTTCACCCTCTCAGCCTTAAGCTACCCAACAACTCAAGAAATAAACCCAACACGTGTAACAGACCATCCCAGTTAATAAATCTTGCACTTCCCAACAACTTAACACAGTTTTCTCCCCTTTCCATTGCTTCATTTAACCCCACATCTTGCAGTTATCACGCTACATTCTTCCAAACAGCTTCTCTCTCCTGCTCTGATCCCTGGACGTGCAGACCAGCAGAAGCAAAGCTTTCTCAGATTACTAGTTCAATTTTCAGGAGCAGCCTCTAACATTCCAGGGGTTGATACTACAGAACTGATTCTGAGGTAGCATCTGCACCACTTTCTAAATGCATGCTTAAAATAAGAATCCTAGTGCGATCCTGCTTTCCTGAACCTCATAAGGCTCTAAAAGAAATCATACAGCTTTGTACCATTAGATGCGTTAAAAAGCATCTTTAGTTTAAACTGAAGTTAAGGAGGCTCATGAGAAAGACCACAGTCCACAACAATTATTAGTCAATAAAGCTTCTTTCCAGCACACTGGCTCTTCCATAGGCCACAGAGCCTCATCCCACAGCCCAGAAGCTCTGCACATAATAGAAACAGCTACAGTTTCTTTCTACAATTTCATTATTCCTGGGGGTTTGGAGCAGGGATGAGTAAGACCAGCATTTAATAATCAGTATTCTCTATACTGTGTTCCGAGTTACCTGCCATCATGTGCCAACTGATCAATCTAAGCTTTGTGGGAAGGGGGTTAATTAACTGTCACCACAAATTTGATGCAAAACCTGAAACAAAAGGCATCTCCCAACTGTAAGAAAGAACTAAGAGCATTGAACAGCCACAAACATCTGTCTAACCAACCTGCTCTGAAGGCCTGATGCAGTCCTGGTGAGGCGCATCCATAGCCCATCATATAGTGTTCATTTCAGGGACAAGAGCTCCCAGGGAGGACAGACACAGCAGCAAGCTGACCTGTGTTTCCTACAGGGTGAAGTGTTGAGGGTGTGCCATTTCCCCTTGCGCTGACTACAACCTTACGCAAAGAGGTTACTGACCATTGCGCACTGAAGGCGCTAAATACACATGGAAGTTATGACCTAGTTCTACTCACTGAGCTGTCTCCACATGAAGCCTGAAGCTGAAGAAGTGTCACGATGAGAATTTGGGGGCTTTGCATAAGTCAGCCCACAGGAACAAGTGCTGAGCACACACGGTGACAATCCAACCTCTGAGACATTCGCAGAACCGACCGAGAAGGCAAAGCTCCCATTTATGATTATAAAAATAACAAGTTCACGGCAGTTTTAAGGAGAAAAACAAAGCTGAAATAAAGCACTGAAGTCACAAGGAGAACTCATTTCCAGCAGAAAATGCCAACAAGAACTTCAGTCATTTCATGTTCTTTCCTGCAGCTTTCCCCCCTGCAAACAAATGAGAGCCAAGCCCCAGCTCTAAGGAAACACCACCACCTTCTTCAATTTCAACTTTACACTGTTCAATGTTCACCTTTAGCTTAGGCACCATCAACATCCACCTTAATCATAACCAACAAGCTCAAGGAAAGGCCTGTGCATGCCTTTAGATAAATACATACATATTTCTCCCCTTTTTAGAGACATATATGATCAAACTGATACGTGAACACTGATTCTATTTCAGGTATTAGTTTGTATTAAATTACAATGGGGTTCAAATTAATACCTGAACTTAAGCAAAACCTGTTATTTTCCTACGCTCTTCATGCAAAAGGAAACAATCTTCCAAGTTCTTCATAGCATTTAATAGCAGAATACCAAAACCCATTACCTTGAAAAGCTAATGTAAAGCAGACTGGGGCTTTGGAACCGTTCATTTGGCTTCAGCTGGAACAGCAACTGCAGTCCTTGAAGTGCTCACTGACTTCTCCCACCAAATAAGACTTTTTCATTCCTTTCCTATTCTTTTCTTCAGCCGCTTTCCCCTCCCCCAAACCTTGTGATTCTCAAGTAATTATTACTGAAATGTAATGAACAACTTCACTGAAAACCAGACTTAAAAGCTCAACCACACTGACCTTTGAAACAACCCCAAACACGCAATTCTACACTGCAAATCATCTTTGCCTTTTTCAAGTAAGGGCTCATTCTTTCCCTTTGGAACTCCTGCTACTCCCATCTCAGGCACATTCTGTCCTACACTGGATAAATCAGGCTGGCTGCAGCTCAATCCTTCACTCCTCAGTCCAAACTCCTTAAGCCGAGGCAGGACTACACTGTACTCCTCCCTATTCACTGCAGCTTAACCTACAAGTACCACAACATACCACTTACACACACCCATGATTTTTGATGCAACATCTTGGTGCTCCTTTTGCTGATCCCTTTTGCAACCTCTGCCCTTCCCAAAGACTGGATGGAAATCTCAGCAATCCTGTACTTACTCCAGATCCCACCTTTTACCCATTCCCTTAAATGCAGATATATTACACAGGTGACTTCAAGGCAGAAACTCATGAAGGTCCATCTGTCTACACTAGCACATACCATAGGAACAGCATGAGCTCAAGATATGGCTTTTAAAAAAGGCTGAGATACCCCAGATGAATTCTTGGGACTCTCTGTAGCTGTCCTGGAGTTATCACTGCACAGTGACAACTCTTGCCTAAAAATGAGTAAGGACATAAAGCAGAAGTGACCTTTGAAGTTCTCGTGCATTACAGAATCCTACTCTCCTATGACAGAATTCAGGCTTTCTTCCCTATGGACTTCAATCTTGAACGTAACTCCTACTGAAATACGATCTGGAAAAAAAATCCCATAATATTGCTTCTGCACTATTCATAAGACATTCATTCCTTTGATTTACTCACTGCAAGTTCAGCCTTTCTTATGCCAACACTCTTTCAGTTCTTCTTTCTCCTTTTGTGCACACAATTCTTTTTAAGAGACTCACGTCCCCATAATACTTTCCTGCCACTTAATTATTACCATCTGTACTACAAACATCTTCACTTCTCCGTCCTAATTTATTGCAGATTAGTGATGCTCCAAAATAGAAAAGCCTCCAAAAAAAGCCACCACCACAAAAACCTGGCACCAAGCAGCAGAACAAAGGTAAGGCTGCAACAACAAGGGATTTTAAACACTGTTTTCCTTTCCCCCATCCAGAACAACAACAGAAGTATTTAAAAGCCACAAAACACCAAACAGACCTTGTGTCCCTTTGCCGTGCTTCAGATCCACCTCCTCCTGCCTATGCGCCTTCCCAAAAGCACAACTGCATTAGGACAACAGAGTCAAGCTATTCCGCTCGTCTTGGCGCCAAGCAGGCCAAAATGACCATACAGCCTGCCTGCAGTAAGGGGAGATTCTACAACTGCAGACAAGTATTTCCCCAAGTGCTCCTTCCACGTCTGCTGCCACAGTACCTGCACTGCAACACTTCCCAACCTATACCCTAAAAAAGTCTGGTGTCGCTGAAAGTCGGAAGTTGCTACAAAGGTGTTTCACACCTTTTGGAAAACAGGCCTCTGCAAGTTCAGAACCTAAAACCCCTACAACCAAACACTGGCAAGCCCCAGATTCTCCCACAGGAGAGAGCCTTTATTTTCTCAAAGTAATAGTTCCAAGATATTTTTAACAAATACGACCAAACTAAGGCAGAGTTTTCTGAGCAAAAACCTGCCTGATGGAAAACCCAGAGTAAATGCAACAGCTGCACAAGCATGAATTGAATTCCATTTACTCTGAGAGACCTGGAGTGATCACCATTAGGTGGAACCTGGAAAATCAGAGCACTATCGGCACAGTAAGAGAACAGCTGAACAACTGCAACAGGCAGCACAGGACAACACATCAGACAGGCTCAGCACCTTAGCAGTTTGTTCACTGCAGGCTCCTCACCAGTCAGCTGCCATCTGTACCTAATGCAGTAGAAAAAGGATTTGAAGACACAAAAAGATTAAAACTGTACCTGAATTCATGTAACACACATAAGTGACCCTGGAATGTGGGCTGCTCAAAAGCACCCAACACAACAGGTCCTTACTATCTTTTCAAGACTAAACAAGACAGAGAGGAAGGCTACGTACTACATACCACAGTGCAGCTGGTGTAGAACTTGATTACAGGGGCTCCTCTCATCTTTCACAGTAACAGAAGTAAAAGATAATACTACGGTCATATTCAGTCAAAATAGCCGATATTTCATACAGGTGTACCATCTGCAGACTTGTATCAGAATTTACATTACACTGATTATTGGGTTTGTTTAAACCAAAGCATTTTTGGGTTCAGAAAACTTACTGTTGCTTCTGCTTGAAGTTATTCTACCAGCGCAACTTTAACACGAGCAGTAGCACAAGCCATCCAGCAGAAAGGAAAGCACTGTTTGCACACCCTCCTTTCTGCTCCTGCAGTAATCAGGGTAGCCAAATACTACTTCCACATTCAAAGAACTAGTAGGGCATAGCACTGCTTGTACTGAAAGGAAGAACTGCCATTTGGATTACTGCCTTAACCAAAATTACCCAAAGGGAGGGATGAGTGTCCAGAGGACAAAAAAGAGCCTTCAAAACCTTCAGCATTGGCGCAGTATGGCATGATGTTGTGTATGTAACTTTTCAGATATACTTGAAAGGTTTTTTCTTTAATAGGTGCATCCGGTTTACTCCAAACACTCTTCTATACATACAGGGGTTACCACTGACTTAAGTGACAACAACTACAGCTGTCTTTATAAACCTTAAAACAGACTTGACCATCAAAACAAGTTCTGATTTACAATCTAAGAACATGCAAGATGGTGCAGGGCTCAGGTTTAACGGACTAACAGCCAACCCTTTAGCTCAATTACAGATCTCATACATTCTATTAGCACCTGAATTTGGATTTCAGGTTAGTTTAAGAGTTTATCTACTCACTAGTTTATTCTGCTCTTTTTCACACAAGCTCAGTGAAGTTTCTGAACCACAAATACTCTTCATTAGATTAGGGCATCACTTGATAGCTTTTATTAAAGCTGAAGAGTGAAAGTTTGGCCTCAACCTTTCAACTTCAACACTAAAGCCACTTCATTGATGTCAATGCTTATGTGCCTTTAACATGAGTTAAACGAATCAAAACATTCTGCCACTGGCTTACTCCAAGACAAATAAGCTCCACACCACCACCCTGCATACACACTTACCTCCTAAGAGCACTCAAGTCCATAGATGAAAAGAGCCCTAAGCGCTACAGAAAACACTCAACTGACTCGTATGAGACTGGACCTATAACACAAAGACTGGCTCCGCAGCAACACTGCAATGCAGCAGGGGAATCTTAGGCAAGCGAATTAGTAATGTTTAACAACTCTGACCTCCTTAAAGAAGGGGGCTTCCCCCCCATTCAGTCAATGAACTGCCAAAGCCTAATTTTACTTTAATTAGCCTCTTTGCTTTTGTAGCTGGCTGCATTAGTGTTCCTGAAGAACAGATTAGTAATTCCTGCCCGTTTATTAGAATCATTTGGCTAATAATCCAACACTATTGGCAACCATCATTTTCACTTTCGAGTTGAGTTTTCTGTTCAAACAAGCAAGGACCTTCCACATTCCACATCCATCCTCCAGTCAAAACAAGCATCACTGCTTTGGTTCCACTGCTGAAAACAGCAGTGCTTTGTAATAAGCTCACATTATGGAGCACATTCTGGCAACCACCACCACAGCAAGGTCACTGAGCAAACAGGCGCTACACAGGGACCTGAAACCTCAGTGACAGCACTCCTATGAATTTTATCATAAAAGGCACTCAACCAAAGTTATCTAAAAGGAACTCTTGAAGGAGTTTAGGTTCTGGCTATTTTCCTTCCCAAATCTGCTTAAGCGACTAGAAAACATTTTCCAAGCTTCCTGCTGTCACACAGAGCAATGCCCCATAGAGACACATTTAATGGGAAATGGTTGGAATGAAACTATGAAACAGCTACCTGGAAGTTGCACCTACCTTCAGATGGTCACAATCAGAGCGACACCATCCTACTGATTTCTTTGGTTAAAAACACTGTAACCACAATAGGAAGATTTCAAAGTCCTCAGCCTTCCAGAAGCAGCGACCGGTCCGAAAAGCCAGGCTACGCCAACCACGGAAGCTTTAGGCAGGATCGATTCTTGTTTTCCCTGTGCAAACCTCCCAAGTCCTTCATTTTCAGTTTTAAACTTTACAGGTACTCAACCATGTACTGTAAAGGCAATTCCCACTCTACCCCTTAAAGTTATCCTGGCTGTGAGCTGTCAATTGAATGAGGAACTACAGTCTAATCACTGGTAACTCACAACAAAACACCTCCCAAAACTGGGGTAAAAATCAGTAATGCTGGTGTGAGAGTAGTAAATACAGAGCTACAAATTTGGCTTTGTGGAAATGGGACTCATTAAAAGGAAACATACTCAGTATTTCTTAAAGCTTACTTTCCTATCTGGGAAGCAACTGGCAAGACCACTTGTACTTAAGGCTGTAGATGTGAGAGCATACAAGAGAAGAACAACCACACAGGAGTAAGCTTTGGCTCTGCAGAAGCAGGAAAGAAAACTCGGCTCAGAATTCATCTGGCTGCGCCTCTCCTAAGCTGCCATGCTGTAAATACATACATAGAACAGTAACAAAGGAAGCTGCCCAGAAGTGAGCACCTGTGAGTGAGAGAGTCCTGGCTAAACCATCTGACAACCGTGTTCGGTCTAGAGCAATGGAAAAGGAATGTGGTATTTATACTCCCGAGTGAGAGGAATCCAAGTCAAGAAGGTGGGAAGCACTCCCCGCACAAACAACACCCAAACATTCCACAAAGTGACAGCTCAGAGAAAATCACTGACAAAGGCGTCTGTATAGAAAATAAGCTACATCATACCTACCTGATGGTAACACAGGGACAGAGTAGCGGAGTTGAGTGCACAGCCACAAACCTTAAGGCGAATGCGTACTACCAACAGATTGTCATTCCGTGGGAAAGCCAAATCTTTCAACTACAACCATGTTCTCACTGCCAAAACCAAACAGAAAGAGAACCCCCGGAGGTTTCTCTTCCTGCAGAAGCATTTAAGTTTTTCCTCTTCCACCAGAAGTCATTCCTTCCACACACAAACTCCAGCTCAGTTTTCCCCAGACCATGAAAGAACATACAGCCACAGAACAGAAGGAAGCATTAGCAAACCTGCAGAAGGATAAAGACGAGCAACTGTATTTGGCAATACTGCTTCCAGGCCCAAGGCACTGTTCCTCAAACACCTCTCGCAGCATCAGAATTTAGCATCTTTTTATTCTAAGACCTGCACAATATCTAAAGCAGCAAACTGACATAAAACTCATTTGTGCCCTGGACTCAAACTGCTTCCTTATATACCAGTCCAGTTTCAAACCTGCTTCCCTTCCAACCAGTTATTTATCAAAGAAAGAATCTCATATTTTCCTTGCACTAGAGCCTGTAGTAAACAGGAACTGCAATGCTTTGATTCAGAGTCTAATCCACATATCTGGATAATCATTCAAAAACAACTGCTCCCAAAGAGTGGTTCGTTGTCCAGCCAGAGGCTTTATTTAAGTGGTCCATCATAGGAGGCGGTTTTGGGTTTGCAGATCAGAAGGCCAACATGGTTCAGAGGTGCACACTGCTGAACACGCTGAGAACCAACAGCATCTGCTGTGGGAAGCAGCAGCTTTGGAACCACCGCAGCAGAAGACCGAGGACAAACAAGATACAGAAACTGCAAGTGTTATTTACAGTTAAGACACCACGGGAGTGCACAGGTAACTGCAAAAGTGTTGTTTTTCTAGAGTCTGTCAAGTGAAACGAGCTGCTAATTTCACACAGACAACTTCCTGAAGGCCAGCCTAAGCAATTCAGAACTGACCAGCACATGTTCTTTCGAAAGCAGACCTTCGGGGTCAACTGGCACACAACTATAGTCTTCATTGTTGCATCGACCTTCCTCTCCACTTAGAACAAATTCAGAGCATAGACATTCAAGGAAAACATTAAATGCTATGCAAGGAACACTACTTAGAATAAAAAGTAGTATCCCTCATATTTCTTTCAGCGTACAAAGCCTCAAAGCTCTCATAAATCCCCATTTAGAACATGGCAACAATAATTCATCAATAAGGAACTGGCTTTAATGCTGTCTGTGATGTTAGAGAACTGACTTGTGTTTAAAATAAAACCCAACTGTGACATTCACACATAACTGCTTGAAAACTGGGTAACTTTAAAGTCACCCCCATTTAGTCAGCGCAGTTCTTCCATATACATCACAAGTTTGTCACTATATAGTTTATTATATTCATACTTTCTCTTGTGAATGGGACAGCAAAAATATGTATGCTTAACATAAATCACCTTGTGAATATAATACTTCACCACTTGTTTCAGTAGTACTTAGGCACTAACACTTAAGGAGCTGCTATAAACATCAACTTAGCCAGTTGTATATACACAAGTACCTTCTTAACATAACTTGGAAGAAACTGGCACATCAGTGGCATCCAGTGCATTGTTCCAAGGAGACTAAGCAGGATGTCAGCTTCTGACATTCAGAGCATCAAGGCCAAAACAACTGCGAATTTGAGCAGTGTCCTTTACCCAGTTCTTTTGGTTGCCACCTCGTATCAGCAGCCAGCCTCAAAGGGAATATTCAAGGGCAGTTCATACCTTCCACACTGGAGAAGGGACCTCAGAGGTCCTACCCCTTCTTTTTAAGGCTGTCCACAAACACACACACGTATGAAGTAGGCAATTTTATCAAATCTAGCAGTGTATTCTGTTACTGTAAGAGTATCCCTCACAATTTAGAACAACATGCAGCTTAAGGCTGCTTCTAACATGAAAGCCAGTTGTTATTGAAAACTTCCCGTAGGAGCAAGAAACACTTGACAGTGCCTACAACTTCCTATTTTCCAAGAGCCTACTCTCGAGGAAGAGGGGATATTTACTTATTAATTTACAAAGAATTTATGCTGAAAAACCTGGAGCATCAACTGCTTGGCAAGATCAGGAGCCCCTTCCCCACCCCGAATCCTCCACATAACTGTTCCATCCATGTCAATGTCCCAAACACTAGTGGCTTTTTGTACTGCTTTGTGCATTTTTTTAGATAAGCATTTAAACATCTTAATTCAGAAAAAAAAATAACACAAAATAAAATCAAGAATCAGAAAATGAAAGATTTCCAAAACAAACCTGCACTTTCTGCAAGTCCTCAGGGACAGGCACACAAGCACGGTTCGCAGCATAAGCTGTGACTAACGCAAATCCACATAACCCTGTACCCATTACCAAGAGGATCTAGACATGAAATCAAAAGACAGTTAACACAGAACTGTGCATTTAACTCCAGACACCTGGAGTTTAATTACGTTTCACAACAAGGCAAGCACTGTTGTGATCCATTGGAACTTGAAAACAGTTACCACCAGTTTCCACCAGTCAACACACACCAAGATCTTAAATCAAGGCTGTGAACAATGAAGCCAAGTTTTCCTTTTCAGCAATTTTATTCTAATGTGAAACATGAAGAAACAAGCACCCAAATAACTCCAATATAGTGTGAAACTTTAATAAAAGTTGTTAAAAAAAAAGAAACAAAGAGCAAAATTGGAAAGGTAAACTGAAAGGCTTGACTCCTAAGCACATCCTTCTGCCATCAGCAAGGGGACTTTCAGACTTCCAAAAGGAAAACAAAGGAAACAAAGATCTGCTGTTGAAACATTACTCCCAAAGACTGTTGAAACGCATAACATGAAGCTTCAGAGACAGACAGTTTTATTAACAGGAGGCTTAATTTTGAACAGTATATACAAATCACATGACTTTTCCAAAAGTTGGGACCACCTATAATCTGTCAAAACAAAATCACGCTAATGAATTACAGAAGCATCTGTGTAATGCGACCGCCTCTTTATTGAAGTACACCTTTATACAATCCTTCCACACATTCCTGTCCTGGAAATCCTCTCAGGATGCAGCGCTGCACAGGATTGCAAATCTCTCCTACACACCACATGAATAAAACTGTTGCCACTTGCACCTCTCAATTTTGCCTGACCATACACTTCAGTGTTCCATGATATGCAACACCAAAAGGCACTGGTTTTCTTTGTCCAGGAAACAAAACAGTTTAAAGTTGACTATGTTTAAGTACAATGATTTGCAGGGAATAGCAGGATTATTTTCAGGCAATGTCCAAGTCTTAAAATTTATCATAAGCCAAGCAAGGATGAACCAAAAAAAGTCTACTTTTCACTTGTGCAATTACTTCCTTTTCAATTCGCTGGTTTTCCACAGAAGGTTTCACTGCACAGCAAAGAAAATGGCAACTCTTATACAGACTTTGAATACAACAGCACAACTTTATTGCAAAAATATATAGTAAACTCAGTATTTTCAAGTTTTGGAGAAAAATAAATTTTATCTCTGAATTCACCCATAGCAGTAATTCGTGACAGAGTTGCTGAAGATAAAGAGTTTCTTCCATATATAAACTAATTTAACACTTTAGCTGGACTCCAATCTTCTACTAATAATCACCACTTTGGTTCTCTTAGCAGAGACTCTATGTAAGGAGTTCAAGAGACACATGAGAAATACAACATCAATATCCAACTAGTGTCAAAGATCCTATCCCAACTGATTCATGTAATCCTAACAAATCAAGCTACTTAAACAATAATGAGTATTTTTCAAGTTGTTACTTCTACTGCAAATGTTTTAAGTGTACTACAAAACTCATATGATAATGGTTGAGGTTAGCTATACTTGTGGCAAAAGTCTTATTCTGCACAGTTATAACTGCAATATATAAATAACTAAAGGTTATTCCACAAAGAACAGCTTGAATTTTACAGAACGATTCTGCTCATACTTATAGGAATTAGTTTGGTAGACACATCAGCAATGGGCATAATTCAACTGTTCATACAGTGAGAATCTTGGAAAAAAGTAAAGATACATACACAAAACAATTAATCTGTGTACACTGAGAATTCGTTCGGTTGCAGAGTAAAATCAGGACTTTAAACAAAGCTTTGACCTGTAAACAAAGCAAATTCAGCCAGCTTTTAACCAAATCTAGAAATAGCTATCTATTTTACAATGGCTTGCAAGAGCACCCACTGAAGAGCTTCACTGACTTCATCTATTTCCCTTATCCAAAACTACGTAAAACCAAGCTAAACTCCTTGATAAGCACTGTGACCAGTAAAGGTTACCAAACTTCTCTGGTGAATAAGAATCTGTCTGGCTTCTCCACAGACTTGTACAGGAAAATCCACTGCGCATCTCTCCTCGCAGCGGCTCTTATGCAATGGTTAACCCAGTGCTCTGTCTTATCAAAACCAATCTGTTTTACAATTTAAACAATCCACAGGTTCTAGCCTGGAAATACTATAAAAACCAATCCGGATGCATTTATCACAGCACTATGAATATCTATTCTACAACTACTTCATATCAACAGTTACCCTAAAACAAGTTTTACTTTTCTGGAGCCTATAGGCCTGTCATTTAAATCAACAACTGCTGCCATAGCTTCATCACGAGACTCGAATGCAACCATTGCTTCTCCAGTGGGCATGCCTTTTTCATTGTATTTTAAACACACTGAACCAGGGATCACTTGGTAACCATAAAAGAAATCCAAAATTTCATCCACCGAAACAGTAAAGGGCATATTTTGCACTTTAATAACTGTTGGTCCTGGCTTCCCAGAGCCTGTTGCAAAACCAGGGGGTCCACCAACATGTATATTTCCTGGTCCAGGTCCAAACCCTGGAGGACCACTTATATGTCCATGACCACTAGCAATCCCTGGAGGACCGGCACCAAAGGCAGGGGGTCCACTTACATTGCCAGGACCATTACCGAAAGCCTGAGGACCCCCTGAAAAACCTGCTGGTCCGCTCAAACTGCCAGGGCCACCCGCAAAACCTGGGACCTCAACACCTGCACCAGGTAAACCGCTAGTTGCAACTGTAGGCATTCCTGGTCTAGAATCGGGAAAACCACCTACTCCAGGCGGAGGCAGAGGGGGACCAAATGAGCCAGACCCACTGAAGTTACCAGGGAAATTGAACGGAGGACCATTGTTTGCATCTTTTGAATTTCCCCCCAAGAAAGCATGCTCATCCCCACCAGAACCCTGCGCTCCCGGCACAGCCGCGTTTCCTTGGATCGGGATTTTCAGTAGCTTTTTCCCTTGAGATGGTGGGTTTCTCTCAATGTCTCTCATTTCTTCTAGAGTTATCAAACGCAAAACAACATCTCTTCCATTCAGTTTTTTACGGTGCAAACGTTCTGCCTTACGAGCATCATCTTCAGCTTTAAACTGAACCAGCGCTTGTCCTAAACCTTGCCCGTTATTATCAACAAGAATCTGTACAGCATTTTCTTCTACTGCCAGTCCCTCTAGAAACTGAAGGATTTCCATTTTTGTTATGTTGTATGGAATATTAGATATATGTGCACACAATTTTGGCGAGCCTGCATCTCCCTCAGCATTCATGAGGATTTCTCTCTGGTCATAGTTGTAGTTCTGCAGTCTTTTACGAATCAAATCTATCTTTTCTAACATTGCCTTTTTAGTAATTGGATGAACTTGAATAAAGCGATTCCCTATGTACTGCTTATGATGACACAAAGCTGCTTTATAATCAGCTTCATTCCTGAATTCAACAAACCCCTCTCCGATCGCCTTCCCATTAGGTCCATACGCTATGTAAATGCTGTCTTCAACTATATCCAGCTTCTTAAAAAAATCTATCACATGCCTGTTCTCCGATTCAAAGGGAAGACCTTTCAAATAGACACAGAAACCCTGCTCATGGGGCGATCTCGACCGTGACCTTTTCTGTCCACTAGGAGATTTGGACCTAGAATGAGCCTGGGGAGGCGGCGGGTGAGACTGCCCAGAGGGACCCAGGGTTTGCTTGAAAGTTATGTGGCCTCCAGCAGCCACCCACTGTCTCTCTGTTGCAGGACTAACTTCAACATAGCGCTGAATCATCAGCATTCTGTTTCGCTTCAGTGCTTCAAACGTATCTTGAGGAGAAAAAAACTTAACTAGTCCATTTCCATTATTCCGACCTACATGATCCTTCAGCATATGGACTGCATCCACACGGAGCCCAAGGAAAAAGTCTTTCACATCAGATTCTGTTGCAGAAAAGGGCATTCCATGAACGCTGACATACAAATCATCTGGATTGATTGGAATTGGCTTGACACTACTTTGAGAATTCATCTGGATGGGATTTACAGGATTCATGGGACCAATAAACAATGGATTCAAGCCGCTGTTCATATTCACTGCTGCTCCAGACCCATTCATTCCAGCAGGTAAAGGTGCTACGGGTGGAGGATTCATAGGAGGCATTCCTGACATGGGAGGCATAGGCGTCATTGGAGGTACAGGGGGCACAGGGGGTATTGGAGGAACCGGAGGAACAGGAGGCAGAGTGGGTACAGGAGGTGGAACAGGTATAGGGGGAATAGAAGGCATTGGTGGCAAAGATGGCATAGCTGGGATGGGAGGGATTGGTGGAGGAGGTACTGTGTTCATTGGGGATGCTGTGCTAGGTATAGTTGAGCTAAACGTTGGGCTACCAAAGGTACTCCCAAGATTTGGAGGTGCACTCCCCATACTGGCAGTAGAAAATGTGGGTATGTTTTTATTGCTTTCGTGCACAGTAGTAGCAGCAGTTACTACACTAGGAGAAGGATTATTAAAGTTAGGTACAGTAGTAGGTAAGTTAACCCTTCCACTCATTCCAGAACTAGGTGGGGGTCCCGACCTGCTAGCATTTGCTGGTGGCATATCTAGATTGGCAGTTTCAAAGCGCCTACGACTGAGTTCTATCATGTTCTGCATTTCAGTTTTACTGCTCAGCAACAGCGTTACTTTCGACCCTTTAATTGTACCACCTGTGCGCATCATACCAAGCCTGGCATCTTCATCAGTGGCAAAAACGATGAAAGCCTCACCCAGTTCACCCCCTACAATATGCACGCCCCCATCAGGGATGGTCAATCCAGAGAAGAAGTGGCGAATGTCCATGGTCCCCGCCACAATCGGGAGACCTTGCAAGCGGATGACCACAGCCATGCTGCGCTGAAACAACACACACCTGCAGATGAGAAAAGGCAACGGCCATGTCAGACTACTGTTTATGACACCATGCAATTACCTACAGACACCACATTTCTTTACATACACCTAACAACATCTTGCAAAGATTAAGCACGTTCATATTCCAAGTTCCTTATTCACATTTACTTCATACAGATTGAAGTATTAAAACATTTACCAACATCAGTATATTTTTTTCACTAGGAACTCCAGAGTAACTGTTAAACTGAGACCCACAAGTGTCAGTAAAAAATAAAAACAAGAAAAAAACCCAAACCACCTAAGTAACATCAAAAATCAACAGATGAATATTTAATGGAACATAACCAAAATGAATATTTCAGCAAAGCAAACAAAATCAATTTACCATACACTGATATATATGGTATCTGCTGTACCTGGCAAAGTGCCTGCAGAAAATTAAGCACATCTATGGGAAATAAAGAGTTCTCTCTCCCTAGGAGAGGGATTTTATCTCCTGGCAGGTAAAGACAACTGAGAACATAACAGTGTGTTATTTACAAACAAAAACCTGTTATGGACAACCAGCAACAGTGAGACTCGCATCATCTGACACGGGCCATCTACATAACACTGATCTTCCATATTTCTCATAGCGAAAGTAGGAGGTCCAGGTAAGCATGAAGCTATTAACAGTCATAAACTAGCCCCAGACATTTTGCAAGCATACAGACCTCACCTGAATTAGTATCTATGCATTCCCTAGCTTGATATTTGGCCTTTGCAACTTGCAGAGCAAGGCACTTCGTAATAGCTGCAGATGTTCTGCTTAGTATTACACCTTGTCTCAGGCACAAATAAATGGCTTTTACCTCTGCAGCTGAGACTAGTGGAAGCATAAAGTCAATGTTGAACATTAGATTAGAGTTACCTTGTGCACATTTTACAGAAGAGCCCGAGGTCATATCAGAAGCTCAAGATAAACAGCAGAGTAGGCAATTCTCAATTATTCTTGACAAACTTCCAGTAAAGACTGAAAGTGTCATATTAATACTATCACAATTCGCTAGTTCAGAAGCCAGCCTCTCTTCCTAAACCATCAGCAGTAGCACCTTGTTTCACCTGAGCCACTTCATCTCTGAAGCTTCCTGACTTCCCAAGTACAAGCAAGTTCCGTACCTGTGTGGAAACCTCCATGGCTCCCACTGGTCACATACAAAAGCTGCTAATTAAGCACTCGAAATCAAGGATTAACCAGATCATAGACTAATTTAAGCTGGAAAAGACCTTAAAGATCATGGAGCCCAACCAGATGATAGAATGCAACACCAGAAGGCAGTGTACCAAAGACTTCTGGCCATATACCAGCCATGACCAAATCCAGTAAGCAACTGCCTCCCAACATTTTACATTCAGCTAAGCATTGTATCCCCTCACACAGTCAAATCTTTGCCTGGACAAAAGTCTTTTGCCTGACAACATTTGCCTGTCCAGGTCTTCCAATCACTTTGGGTAACATCTTGAATACATCCTTAAGTACTTGGTAAAGAAAGCCACTATCCAGCAATTTAACCATGCCTGTAAGGCTGAATTCAGTACTTGACAAAACCAAGAGCAACAATTCTATAGGGAAAAAAAAAGCAATTTTTTCTTTTGAACTTCAGATTACTTAAATGGGTACTTAAGTATTTTGTTCTCTTGCCCAATAAACCAGAGCTAACCCCTTTCATACACTAATGAACTCAAGCAACATACCAGGGTACTACAGGGCATTGGCCCACACCCAGCTGACTCCAGGAAAGCCAGAGGACCTTTCTCCCTCAAGGAAACAGCAGACAAGCCCATTGGCAGAAAGTCAGCTCTGCTGCTCCAGCAACCACATACAACAATCTGATTCCTTACTATACCATCTTGAAAGAGAGACTGGAACTTGCAAGACAAACACGAGACAGTCTAAACAAAATCCGTCTGTACATACCACTAAGAAACCTCCTAATCCCCCTCCAAGGGAAGGCAGTAACAGGAAGAATATAAACTAAGCCTCAGAGATTAGGTTTTTTTTAAAGCAACTTTCCCATCTCCATGGCGAGGTAACAAAGCAGCATCCTGGCATTCAGCCCTTACAGTGACACGTTTAACTTTATTCTCCAGTTCACTGCCCAACCATTTTCCAACAGTAAAATAAGTGGCCCATCTGAAAAGAAACAGGTCAGAGCAGGAGCTACCACACTATGTACACATTTAAGAAAGCATGTAAGACTTATTGCACTGCTTTAAAACAGGATTTTCAAATGATTCTGTAGTTTCACTTTAAATTTGCCTGACATTGACAGTAATCTCTGAACCCAAATTCTAATGAAAATTCTGCCTGCTTTAAGAGCCACCCTAAAGGGTATTGTAAAACTGAAGTCTACTACATGATGCTACAGGACTGCTTTTGAATTAGATGATCCTCACACAAATAAATGGTATAAAAGCATCCCTGGTTTTGCACCTATGCTTTGAGAACTAAGATACTGCTAATAGCAAATCTTGGTAGGGGGTTTATATTTTCTCTATTGCCTGTTATACAAAGAAATGAATTTCAGGAATGTTTACGCATCAGGAGTTTGGCATTAGGTTTCCTGTGTTAAATGAGAGATATACTTGTAGTTATTTCCTTACTGATGCAAAAGGGTTGATGATCTGATTTTGCTGAACAAAGGCAACTCCAGAAGGTTTTTCAGCTCAGATCTGCTGGTTTAGAGCACTCTACATTCTGCAGCAGAACCCATACCTACTGGATAACTGCATTTACTAATGATTCCATGAATCTAGCCCAGAAGACAAATTAACAGATAAGGTCACAAAAGAATTCTTAAAGAGTTCAAGCATCTGAACATTTATGTAACTTGTAGGATAATACAAGTGTTTCAATCTTGCACTAAATTCAAACCTCCGCTGTAACAGCTAACAGATTATCTTGAAGTTTTCTTACCAAGTATCCTATTCAGATCTACTAAGTCACTACTGACAAAAAAAAAACCCAACCCTAAACAGCTGCTTACACATATAGCTGCTAGAGAAGCTAGCTGCAATGACTTCAGCACAGCTAATTCCATGCATGATATTAAGCGAATGCTTGCTATTAAGCAAGAGCTAACAGTAGCACGGTACAGATAAAAAGAATTTTAAGCACTTCCCTCATCATAAATTTTGGGCAAAGAATATTTTGTCAACTCAAAACATAACTGCTTCAAGTTTTTAAGGATATTAATGCTCTAACAAAGTATTAGCACCACTCCTATGATTTAAAGGAAACTCACAAGGACCAAAAGGGCCAAGTTTCACATTCCTAAACACTTACAAGTCTGCTTCTTTCCAAAACGCACTTAGGAGGCAATAACCCACTCACTCAAAACTTTCCAACTAAGGAAAAGCAAAGCCTGCTCCAGTATTTCACCATTCATTTGTAAAGATCAACACAGGCAACATAAACATCAGAGGCAACATTAATTTCAGACACAGAATAGGCTACACGCCTGACAAGTGTGCACTGAAGGCTTTTTGGAGGACTGTTAGAGGTGTTCTCTGCTTTTCCCCCTGTAAAAAGAGATACTTTAAGGCAGAAATAGAGTTTGTTGTCATTTTGTGTGTTTGGTACATCTTCAGAGAGACCAGAAGCACGAAATCCTGGAGTTGTACTACAGATAATCCATCCCCATTAGCAAGCTGAGATCAAAACTGGAGAGTAAAGGGCTGCCAACAATCAATCTGATTCAACTCATCTGATGAACCTTAATCACATGATTATGTCTTGATAGCAACATCTGTAAAACCATCTTCCCAGGGAAGTGGTGGAATCACAAGCCCTGGAAGTGTTCAAAGCCGTGCAGATAAGGCCCTTAGTGACATGGTTTAGCGGTAGACTTGGCAGTCCTGGGGTGAAGGTTGGACTTGGTGATTTTAAAGATCTTTTCCAACCCGGTTGATTCTAAAACCACTACATTACACTGTAAAAAGGTATACAAGTTGGGAATGCTACTTCTTCCATTTATCTGCTAGTCATTCAAATAAGAATTATTTGGCTATAAGCATAAACTGCTGAACACACCAGACTAGCTGTTTAAGATGTAGGCATTGCTCAAGTTTAAGTTTAGAAGATTCAACCTAGCCCCTGGGGAGCGCTCAAGTACAATACCCACACGGTACACACATGCACGTACACAATATGTCTGGCAATTCTTGGATGAAGATTAAGAACTGGAGTAAGACTGGTATTGTAGGAGGAAGTTTAAGTAGCCAGTCTGAGATTGTCTATCAAAAGCTAGAACTGCAGACTACAGTTCTGCCTTTCTGGGTTTTGTTACAGGCTAAAAATCAACCTGTTACATTAAGACAGTCACATCACAGAGCTAATTTGAAACTATCCAAGCCCTTTAAATGCTGCAAAACCTAATTAGAACCCATTGTACACATCTAAACTCCAATAGTTAGAAACATGCAGACTTGTGGCTTGCAGCAAAGTAGCTCTATTTTCTAACAGTGCAAAATCACTGGCAGAATGTTCCAGACTACCGCATGCTAATGAAACAACAAAACATTAGTTTGGCAGAAAATTCTGTTTACGAGAACAACATTGCCAGAACCGCCATCACCAGTGGGACTCAAAGAGACTAAGCTGTAGATCATTTGACCCAAATGTTTTGATACCAATTGACAGATTCCAAAAGCTTCAAATATATCTTAAGATATACTTAATATGCATATAAAGAAGTCTTCAATTCAAAGGCTCTTACCTGCAAAGACAGATGTTTTTTTTCTTAACAAGTAGCAGAAGCCAAGCCAATCCTGTGGGCAACCAATTAAAACCAACTTTTAGACTGCAATAAAGAATAAATGGAGGCAAAAATCAATGCAGGCAACACAACAGCAGGAACAGTCCACAAAGAACTGTATACACAGAAAAGTTCAAACCTGCGACCACCACAAGGCACTGACCATGGAGCAACCACAAGACGGCATTTTTTAATACCTTATCCCTGTGCGACTTGCTGGCAACTGCACTGCAGTTTTTGTATGGCTTCACGACACGAACGTGCCTCCCACAAAGGATATAAAAAGAACCAGAAAGCATTCAAAGACTCTTTCAAATATTCCCATCACCAAGAGCTGAACAAATCATTGTTTCAAAGGCAAAGAACAAGAATTCAATACTTGAAACCCCTGAAGCTTAACAAACCCTTACTCCATAAGGATATTCCTTCCTCCACCTGCATATCTTCTTACTTGAACAAAGCAACGTAAAAGCCACCTCAGAAAACCTCCCTACATGAGGAGTCCTTCAAGAGTCACAAACTGGTGAAACTAAGTGACATTTCACAGCCATCACTAGGCAGTCACCTCCACAGGGCACACAGTACGAAATCCCCACAGAGGTACTGTATTTGCGGTTGTAATCTATCATTTCATTACCCAAATCCTGATGAAATGCCCAATTTTTCCATTCCGTTAGAAAAATTGTCTTCTTGGGTTTACAACACAACAGAAGAGCCAAGCATTTTAAGTGGAAACAAATGTCTTCTATATCTAAAGAAGGGATGGGAAACTCTTGCGCTTTCATTGCTTAGTAGGCCACTTCATGCTAAAACTGTGATTCTTCGGAACACTATCCAGGAATGAATCACACCAAGAACAGATAACTGCCTCCTCCTCAAACAACCCCCAAGAAAAAGCCTTTTTCAGTTACAAGCATCATTACCAAAGTGAATTTAGAAGAAGTACTACCAAACCATCCACAAACTCCCTAACAGAGGGAATTAAAACAAACACAGATACACACAGATCTTCCAGGACATGAAGAGCAGACTTACAAGCGAGAAAGATACAACTACACTCTTCACTTATGTTACAAACGCAAATATATTTAGGAAAAGACAAGGGGTTTTATTATTATTAGACCTTTAGGAGAAACAAGTAATCCTGCATTATAAGGATTCAACTACATACTTTCATGTCTAGCAGCATGAAACAGTAGTTTACAAAGCAGAAAAGAATGTAATCACCTAAAAACAGTTTAATCCAAAACCACACCTGCTTCAAGATATATCTTTCATGCACAAGGAGCTTTCCATTTGGAACAAAACCCCAAATCATTTGGCGTATTTCCAGTTATAGCAACCACAGCATTGCATACGTTCCTCTTCACAACACCGAGAACAAGCTGAAGATTCGCAGCGGACCAAGACAACACGCTATAAAGAGAAACGCAAACAAAACCAAGCAGCGCTCTTCAGAAAAGGTGCAAACCTCCACTCTGCTGTGTTAATCTTTCCACCAAACACCATCTACTTTTGTTTGCAACTCTCAATTCTCCCAACTTTAAAGAAAATCATCCACCACTCCTGATAAAGCCGTCCTTTCAATCAACCTGGTGCGCAAGAGCGTATTAACTAAGAACATGGACTACTGCACGGGTGCTCCCACACAACGCTGACACCACAGCTCTGGGGCTTCATGGGAGACTCTCCACAACACCCTACCAGGTACACAGAAAGCACCACCATCCCCTGGACACAAACACTCAATGGAAGCACCTTAAGAGCCCGCTAAGGAAAAACCTGCCCCTTTTTCTACCTAACCCCGGCAGACTGAGGTGGGTAAGAAAATCACTAAGAATGGGTAAGTTTAAAACCAACTAAAACTAGAGCCAAGGCTATTTTGAAAGAAAGCTCACACAGGCTCCTGGTGTACTTCTGGGACCCATTTCAACACTAATTTGGTGAGGTTTTGGAGACCTGAGTTCTTACAGAGCTGATTTTCTTTAGTGATAAGAGCGTTACGTTACTACACGGCAACTCCGCTGATATTTACGGGGCAACCCCGACGAGCGGGGGCAACGCCGCAGGCACCAGGAACCTTATCCCCGCAAACTGCGAAGCGTTCACCTCGCTTCGTCCCCCGGGGCTGCGCCAGGAGCAGCCGCCGGCGCCCGGCCGAGCCCGCACGAGACAAGCCCCGCCGGGACCGGCCCCACACCCAAGGGCCGAGGCGCCGACAACGGGACCGCGCCGCTGGGCGCGCAACTCCCGCGGCCCCGCCGCTCCCGGCCGGCGCGACCCCCGCACGGCCGCCGCCGCCACAGCCCCCGCTCGGCCTCCGGCACCGCCGCAAGGTCACTTGGCCGCCCCCGACGGCCGGGCCCTCGGCGCCTGCGCTCGGCCCGCACATACTCACCTGCCCGCGCAGCCCCGCGGGGCTCGGGGCGCGGCCGGAGGGAAGGAGGAAGGGAGGAAAGGAGCGGACGGGGGCCGGCCCGGGCCCCTCGGCCTCAACGCGCCGGGCCGCGGCGAGGCGGAAGCGGCCCCGCTCGGCGCCCCGGGCCCGCAGCGCGGGAGACGCCGCCCGGCCCGGCCCTTTGTGCGCGGGGACGCGCGCCAGCCGCGCCGCGCCCGGCCTCCCTCCCCTCGCCTCGCCGCCACGCCGCGGGCCCGCAGCGCTGGGCAGGGCAGGCGGCCCGGCCCGCCCGGGCGCCGCCGCGCTCTTACCGAGGGATCTGTACGGGAAAAAGGGTTAGAACGGAGCCGACCGCCCCGGGCCCCGCTGCGCGCCGAGCCCAGCGCCACGGACCGCGCAGCCACACAAAATGGCCGCCCCGATGCGGCGCCGCCAGCGGAGGGGCGGGGCCGGCGCCAGGCGGGGCGGGCGGCGCACGCGCGGCCGCGTCCCCTCCCCTGAGGGGCGGGGCGGGAAGCGGCGGGGGTCGCTGTGGGGAAGCGGCCTTCGCCCGCGGATGCCGCAGCCCGGGGAGGGGGAGAGCAGCGCCGGGGCCACGGGCAGGGTCCGCTGAGCTGCGTCTGGAGCAGCGGTAACGCAGAGACAGTGACACGTTCTATCTTGAGGTCAGGGATGGTGTAACTGAGGGGTGATTGCTGAGGAGCAGCTGAAGGACAGACACCCCTCAGGAGATGCTGTCGCTGTGCTTCAGTGGACGCGGGTTCTGCACCAGTGCCCATTTTAAAAGAAAAAAACTGCACAATCTGCTGCAAGAAACAAAATGAATCATCCCTCACACTGCAAACGCTTCAGTGCATCTGGGAGTTCAGCAACTCAGTTTAGTTGTTCTTCACTTAAGAGAACCCTGGGACAAACCATGATGAGTGTGCTGTCCTGAGGCAACAGATCAGGCCCAGGGATGCTATGCACCACAATAACCCCCACTCCACAATTTGTTCCTTTTATATCCTCTCTTTCTACTCTCAATTTCTTCTTTACCACTATCATCCCCTTCCAATAAACAACCCACACTTGTCTATTTTCTCCCTTATCCAGCCACCCTGCAGCAGGAGGTGCTGGATAACAAAAGGGCAGTCCTGGAGTATCTCCGGTCATGAGAAACCTGAGGCTTTTCAGCTTTTGTGCAATGTGAAAAATGACTTTTTGTTGCTGAAACCAGGTCTGGTGGAGGCACTTGTGACACTGATTGTGTGGATCAGCCGAAAACATGTAAGACCAAACTTCCTAATCTTCAGTAGTGCTCTGGACCATGCCTGGATCCATGAAGGTGCACTGGAGAGCAAGTCCTGATGCCCTGCACAGCTGCTGCAGACCAGCGCATGTCCTCACACCTCAAATGTCCTGGTCTGTGCTGCAGCTCAGCTGAAGCAAAGTCCGGAACAGATGCCTGCGACACAGATTATGCCACAGGTCTCCAACCATCTTCACAGCCATACCCAAGTTTCCATAGGGAGAAGATGGACAGAAGCAGGTTTGTTGTAGAGTGGGTGCAAGGGAACAGAATCCTGGGCTAGTATTCAGTGCATGCCAAGTGACAAAGGGTACTGAAGAGGAGTTGGCAGCATGATGCACTCAGGTACCAGTGACAGGAGGAAAAGTGGCTCTGGAAACACTGGCAGGCAGGAGGTTAAAGGACAGGAATCATTGGTAACCATATCCAGTATGCTCCCCTATAACATGTATTTGGTGGAAGGCAGGCAGAAAGATAGTGTTAGAAACGAATGGGATTTGCCTTTCTTAGGTACTAAGAAACTACTGAGAGCAAGCTCATTTATCCATCTCCTTCACCCAAAACAAAACTGAAGGGTGTCAGGGTACGCAACCACAGGAAAAAAAGTACAGAGAACATTTTAAAGTTTCACGTGTATTTTTTAAGTTTCTGTCCATAAAGGCCCTCATCCACTCAGTCTTCCCGGCCTGTCGCAGACCCCCATTGTAATGCCCCCTGTCCTGCCCTTTAATCCTGCCCCATAAGCTCTTGGTTGGCTCCTCATCCATATCCAGGTGGAAGAGGGTGACACCCCCTCCTCATCTCCCCAGCCTGTCCTTCCTGGAGAGTCTGAGGCCTTCCATCCCAGAACTGCAGTCATGGGGAGCCACCCTACCAGGTCTTTGTGACTCAGTAATGTTGCAGCTCTGCAGGCATGAGCATGTCCAACTCCTCTTGGTCATTCCCCACACAACTGGGGCCCCAGAGAAGCCAGCTAGTGGCTGGAGTGGCTGGAATTTCTTTATGCTGCTCTCCAGGTGCTCTCCTGCTGACATGTGACCACTCTGAAAGCTTTAGGCATCTCCTGCTGGCACCAGCATCAGCCTGGTAGGAGTGGGATGAATTCATGTTCCCCTCCTCTGCGAACTTCCCCATACAAAACCCCTTAACCGCATTCAGTGGTGTGCAGCTCGATGTTCAACCTTGGCATTACTTCTGTCTGTTACAGGGAAAAGCATCTCCACTGTAAATTCTTCCTCATTGTTATTAACAGTGTGAATGAGTTTCCCCAACCTTTACACATAGAATTTGTTATTTTAAATCTTAGCACAGTTCAACCAGAAGGTGGATTAAAAAAGACTGAAAGTAGCCAAGTTTAAGTCTTACCTATGTTTTTTTTTTATCATCCATGAAACACAAAGAACAATTTCATATAGGTCTAAAACATACTGGGAAAACATTATCACATGCTTAATCCAGAAAACATGTAAAGCCCAAGAATAAACCATCACCCAGACACCACCTCTGAAGCCTATTTATGCATATGGCAGTTCAAAAATGTTGTGATGAAATATAAGGTGCCAGCCCTACAAAACTGAAACTGCTAAAGCTAGTAATTTCAAAGAGAAAACTGAGGATTAGCTCCGCATTACAACCAGCCAGTCTGTCCTTGCTAACAAAGCAAGCACAAGCTTCTGTAACACAATCTACCTTGTGAGACTTCAGCTTTTACATCACATGGCTCATCCTCGAGGTAGATGCCATCCAGAACTGAAGACGTACTGTCTGTATTACATTCAGCAGCTAATACAGCATCCATCAGTCAACAAAACCAATTGAAAGCTGTCTGCTCATGCAACTGAAACAAAGGCACTTTGCAATACAGGGTTAAGTTTCCTACTGGAAAGATCAACAAAGGTAAGAAAGGAGAAACACTGATAGGAACTAATCTCATCAAACCCTGTTTAACAGACACTTTCCCCACTATCTGCAGGGAATGGATTCCCATGGAAGTCTCCAGTCATACAGAAGTACAGTCTGTTACACAGAATAAATTCCAGACAAAACAAACAGCCTCCACCAGGCAGGACTCCCTGAAGTGACAGAAGCCAACAGCCCATAGGCAAACTGTGAGTGACAGCAAAGGATCATGAGGGGAGGGGAAAACACACAACAAAAACCCCCAGACTGCATTAAGACATTGCACTTCATCTGCTCTGCCCACACCGCTACCACTCATGTTCCAACTGAACTAGTGCTGCAACTGAAGCTGACATATTCTGCCTATTCCCCTCCTGCAGTAACTCCAGTTTTCTTTACTTACTGAGAAGAAAACTGCATGGAAAAACACAACGGAGGGGACAGCAAAGTGCATCATCATTGCACCACAAACTCGGTAACACAGAGGATGTCTAGGATTAATGCACACTGGTCTGAACAAGCATTACAAATACTCTAAGAAAAAAAATGTTCTTCTCTGCACATACAACTTAACTGAGAAGGCACATAGCCACACTGAGGCATCCGTCTCCTCTAGAAATGCTGAGCTGATTTCTACCTGAGGATCTCTCACCATACAACACACCTGAGCAGCACAAAGGCAGTGGCTGCTGCAGGATGCTCGCCTCAAGCAAAAGGAATCAGAAGTCTGGCTGCAGAACAGCTACACGAGTGTTCCCGTATCAGGACTCCACTTGCCCACAAATAACACACTGATTTCATTTTCTTATCAGAAAATACATGGACAAATTCATTCTGCTTTAGCATAAATTTCTGTGTGTCAGTATAAATGCAGTGGGCGGTAAATCATCCTGCCTGTCTCCAGGATAAAGACTAATCTCCATTTTTGGCTTCTTAGACTCTGTGATCAGAAATGGTCATTTTCCAGACATATTACAAGTGTCAACAATCGGAAGTGCTGCATAAGTTGCTCAAGAATGTACAGAAAACACATTTTAATCCACATCTAGTCCACAGATAGCGATGTATTCTCAGTGCTGAGTCCATTTAATACTCTTGAGGTCAATTCCATCCTGCACCATTTCCCAGAGAGGGCTGTAAACAAAGGAGAAAAATGAGGGTTAAAACACACAGGACAACACCAACAGCAAGAACCAAACAGACAATTTTATCAGCTACACAAGAGCCAGGAGGTACCCATCTACCTGCATTCCCCTTCTGGAGGTCAGTGAGCTTCAGGTGATCAGTCCTCAACTGTGTCCTCTGCCCAACATACAAGAGGTGAGAGCGGGCTCTCCACCTCATGCCCGGCTCCCACTTTAGGCATTAAGTACTGGTGTCTCAGAGACTGCGCCCTTGCATTTGACGCTGTTCAGATGAGTCAGGAGTCTTCCACTTTCACCAAAATAAAACAACTCATGGATACATAACCTCAATAATACCATCTGTGGCTTAGAAACTTCCAGGTACTGCCCTGAGTGCCTGCCCTACTTGCATTCTTTCCCTGACAAAGGCGGGATCTGGGAGAAGGTTTGTCTCCTTGTTTGCCACTACTGTTAAGATCACTCCTCTTCCTACTCTGCTTGCTTATACAGAGACGCCACCAGATTTTTGAGGTAAACAATTACTTTTAACTAAATCCAACTCTTAAATGAGTACCACACTGAAGAAGTCTTTGCATTCAGTAAGGTGGCAGCTCACCTCATTTCCCTCAGCCTCTTAACATGTTGTATGCACTTCTGCACTGTGTAATCCACCTCCTCCTCTGTAGTGAAGCGACCAATGCCGAATCTAAACCAAAAGAAAACCATCAAGGACTAGAACTATGCACATAAGGAGGGGCGGAACAAATCCACCACCTACTTTTAGGCAGAAAAGAAAAACATTTGGAAGCATTATGAAAGACCACTCCACACACCTTATAGATGAGTGAGCCAAGTCCTCATCTGCTCCGATTGCCCGCAAAACATAGGAAGGCTCCAGAGAAGCTGATGTACAAGCACTGGAGAAAGGGAAGGCAACTGTCAAGCTTTTGTTCACATGCAGATGCCACACTGAAGTAACACTTCCCTAACCTCCTCCAAGAAAGAACAGGTCACTTACAGACATTTCATGCTACTAGGACTTTTTACAACAACCTGCATTGGCTTCCCCAGCCTCTTGGAAACCACCCTGAATACAAACAAGAAGAGCGGTACTTCTGCTGCTGAAGAGAAAGAAGGAATGGGAGGGCATTAGAGGGGAATGAGGTTTATAGATTAGGAGCATGAGGTAACAAGTAAGAAGAGAGAACACAGATAAAACAGTAAGAATAAACGCAATGCCAAGCAGAATCAGTGGGAATGCAGACTAAGAGGTGGCTGAAGTAAAGGCTGTATAAAAAAGACAAAGGAGCCAAGACAGAACTAGCCAGAGAAGGAAACAAACAGCCAGAACATCAATAAAAGTTTAAAAAAGCCTGTACAAATTGCTGTTTGGCAGCAGAACAAATAAAGGAAAAACAGTGCACAGAGGAACCCAGAGCGAGACGATCCAGTTATTGTCAGCAGCAGAGAGAGCTTCCATCTTGAGCAGTAGGCAAAACTGGTTCCATGTTGTTACTCAATTTTCACAGGCTGCAACATGCATCCCAAAGCAGAGTCTCAGAGAGACTTTCAAATTACAGAAGCGCTCAGCTTCAGAGTCATGTGCAGACTTGTTCTTCCCATTCCCAGTGCCAACGTATTGTGAATCAAGATCTGCTGACCACTTTGTTCTCACAGGTGAGGGAAGGAGGGCATCTTCACACTCCATTAACTGCACCAGAGGCATCAGGCTTGTCTTAGAAATGTTACTCATTGCTCCTGTAGTCAACAGAGCTCCATAAAGTGTATTCAATTTTCTTTCTGCTTCTGCATTAAACACAGGCCATATGAGCTAATTTAGTTCCAGTATTTGTCTGGGCAGTTACGATCTGCCACTGGTGTGAAATCCCACTGAGGGACAGAAACTGCTCAAATGCTGGCAGCCTTTAGTATGAGTGAGTCACTGGCAGTTATATGTCAAGGCTATCACAGGTAATCAGTCTCCAGGGCTGGCAGGTAGAAATTTCTAGACTGGTTTTCCTGGGTTTGAGGTCTTTTTTGTTCAGTTTTTTCTTTCAGGGTGAGTAAATTTGACCTTCATTTGAAATGTGGCATTTAAACTCTTCAGAACGAAATCAATGCCAGGCTGACTCAGTAACCCAATACACAGATATAGGGCACACAGACCACTCCTTAGTTTGTACCTCCATCAGCAGATGTCATTTTCTCTCCAAAATTCACTGCTATGCTGCCCACACATTCCACCTACCTTCCTGAAGAGAGAGCCACGTCTTTCAGAGCCATCAGCAGACTCTCCCCTTCCACATACGCAAAAGATAAATTGATGCATCCTACAAAGAAATGAAACAGAAAATAAAACTTCCATCAGCTGAAACTGAGGGTAAATCCTACACCTCAAGGCAACACTTGCACAGGGTGTAGCTAAAGTGCACTACTGAGTCATGGCCACTAACACAGACAGTTCTAATGGGCTCAGGACTCTGCTCACATTACCTGGGTAACGATGCTCTTTGTCTCCATTCATAACCACATCAGGAATTTCATTCATTATTTTTGTAACCAGTCGTTCTGCCAGTTGTGAGATTCGCTTATGGTCATACTAGCAAAGAAACCAGAATAATAACAGAGCACAGTTTGACCTCGCTGCAAGTGCTTTGTGTCACCAATCGTGCGCAGGTGAAGCAGCTGGGTTTGGTTAAAGCAGGGAAAGAACGCATCTGAAAAAGAAACCGTCAAGCTTTGCCTGCTCTAGTGACTGTTCTAACACAGAATTACCACTTCGGTCCTTGCTCAGCCTCCAAAAATATCCCAAACCATTCAGAAAGATCTGTACGTACAAGCTGCCAAATTGGCTTCCATAAAAGAACTGAGTGCTTTGTGTTTAAAGACGACTCAGGTAATGCGTAAGATGACGCATTCTGCAGCACAAAAGGGTATCTATTATGGTAAGTGCCCCTTATTTCCTTCAGAGCTCTCGAACTGTACCACATACAGGCATGGTCTTGCAAATGACTCTGAACTCTGCTTTTACAGCACAATCTACACAGCGAGAACTGCCCACATGCAGTGTCATGTTCTAGACTGGAACATGATGTCTCTCACCACATGCTACTGCTTCTGGAGCGCAACAGCTCTGATGCAGACACACACATGCAATTCATGCTTGTTTACACGCTTGAAAAAGCTTTAGTCTCAAATATTACTTGATTCAGAAATGCCAAATCTCTGCCAGGCAAGGAAGAGAATCCAGATGTGAGGCTTGTGCAGCTGCTAACACAGCTTCCATAACTGCCAGCTCATACAGCGGATGCCTGCCTGAATCCCAGGAAGAAGCTTGATCCTGCACATACAGACATCTGGCTTATGCATCCCACTGGCACTATATTAAAGGATTCTTACATTCCAGTTGTAAGGAATGCGATGGTGCCCACAAACAGATATAGCAGCACACAGAGGATGAGACATCAGACAGAGCAAATAAACTTAACTGTCCAAGCTCGGAGAAAAATAATTCTTAGTTGAAAAGCTGCAGAAAACTTGAACTTAAATACATTGACTAAGTACAATAATGGGCTAGGAAGTCTTATTTTCTTCCAACATACATTACATAGACATGATTTATTCCATTTCAGAGATGCTGCTAATAAACGTGTGCAGAATGGAGAGCTGAGTACAAGCACTTAAACCTGTGTTTCACTAAAGCTGTCAACAGTAAATCTGTTGCAGAAAAACAGCATTCAAACCACTTCGAAAAAGAAACTGAAGAAAGCTGAAAATCACCTTCCAACTGCCCCAAACATCCTGAAGATCTCAAAACACGTACTCAATGTTACAACACAGAATCCAATTTAATTCAGGCACATGCACACAAAAAGGCTGAAGGAATCTCAGACTTATCTGGCCACTTTATGTTATTTTCTGGAATCCAGGGCAACCTCCCACATACCTCCATCTCCTGCTGTGACACCTCACATGCTGCACCCAGGCCCACTGCTAAAGGGGTGGGTACTGTCCCAGACCTCAATCCTCTCTCCTGGCCTCCCCCACTCTGCAGGGGCTCCAGCCTGACACGTGGTCGGCGACGAACATAGATAGCACCAACCCCTGGAATATGAAGAAAGCTGGCTTAGTATATATCCAGCTCTGATGGATCCAGTTTCATCATCCAGAAATGATGAAAAGGGATTCCAAGGCTTGGAAACATTCCTTATTTCCACAGAAAACACACATTTGGACACCTCACTGGAGAGAAACGTAATGAACACACAGAGAAGCACAGTATTCTCTAGGAAGTGGTGTCTGTTCCAGCCGTTCCTGCTCCTCCTCACTCAAGCTCCCAGTGTGCTTCAGCCACTTAAGGACTAAATACTTCCCTTCCCTCTCACAATTCCGGTGCAGAAACCAAGTTCACATATTTGCACTGAAGTTTTTAATTGCAGATTATCATTCATTGATGTTCATTTACTGACTTCTGGCTGAAAGCTCTAGAACTCCTCTCCCTGGATTACCAAGCCAGTACCAGTCTCAGGAGTCCTCTCCCTTTCTTCTCATTAGGGAGATTCCTCAGCAGCACCAGTTTCCAACGGGCAGATCAGATGAACCAGATCTGACAGCCAGGCAGTGTCCTTCTTTCATCTCCTCACCTAAAAACTTGGTTTTCATTATCCCATGTGCCTTGGCTTATCCTAACAAGTGACTCACCACACGAAGAATGGCTGCAACTTCTGGTCATAGTAAGTTATGAACTGCCCAGAATTACTGCTTGGCAACTTAAGTCCTCGTCCAGAGACACGTCTTTAGCTCTCAGAGCTCATATAGAAAAACACAACACATTGAAAAAATAGTAATTTTGTCTTTTGGTTCTGAATAGCACACAGAATATAGCAGAACCTGATTTCTCCTTCCTACATCGTTTTAGACACTGAATGAACCATGACAATTGCTGAACTTCTACTATCTGGGACTCAGCTAGAAAACCCATAGCCAGATTTTAAACTCCACTCTGCAAAGAGGCACAAATGGAACTGGGAAAAAGCCACTGGAAACAGAAGGCAACCAAAAATCACTTTGAATTTAAACTTCCGGTTACCTTTTGACCTCCTCGTTGCAAGTTGCAGTTGGGTCTAAACTTTGCCCTAAAACCTAGTTATTTCGTTTCAACTGCTTCAGCATCAACGCTGCTTTGCACCAAGCAGAAGACTCCTGAAGAGCCACAACTCCTAATGCTGCCACCATTATAAAACAGCGTCTCTTCCTTTGGTGAAGCCACCTCACAACCCATCAGCACTGAAGATCCACTTCCTGCAGCTCTGTGTCTGGCAGCAGTGCTTGAACTACTCCAAAGTCAGACCAATAGTTTACTATGGTTTAAGTAACAGTCACTATGACAGGCAGGTTTGACTTCATACCTTGTGTGGTTACCCTAAGGTAGGCATGAAACAAGTCTCTAGAAAAGCACTTTAGTAAGTACCTTTGGGCCCATAGATTTTATGGCCACTGATGCTCATCAGATCAATTTTCATGCTGTTGACATCCATAGGAATTTTACCAATTGCTTGTGCAGCATCTGTGTGGAAGAACACCTTACGCTCGCGGCAGATCTCACCTGTAACACAGACACACACGCAAAAAACCCCACATTATCTCATCTAATTGTGATGATTCCAATGATTCCAACAATGAATCAGTTTACAGCAGGGACGGGTTCTGAGGTGACAAGGGAAGAAATGGGTACTGCTGTGTTTCTTTTACAGAGAAGCATCTAAAGCTGTGTAGGAGCTACTCTAGCTGATGCCTAGGTGGTTTAAGCAGGTCAGCAGGTAAGAGGCCCCAGTCTTGGCCTATTAGACCTGTGATCAAGGTGTTGTGGTTACTGCAGGAACCACAGCCTGGCACCAAATATCTCTGGCATTGAAGAGTGGAACAACACTAATGGCCTTAACAGTGTAAGCACAAGAGGAAAATCAGCTGCACAGCAGGATGCCTGCAACAGGCTGGAAAAGCAGCACCCTTCAGAATGAAGCAGTATAAATGCCAGGGCAGAGACAACGCCTGGAAACTCCCTAAAAACTCAAACATCTCACGAAAGCACATGTTGAATACGAAGGGGCAGGAGGGGATGTGTTTTGTCACTGTCATGGTGTTATCAAGGAATCACTGTGACCTGCTTTGCCAGACTGCTTTGAGGTCCCGTCTCTCCATGTGTCTGCTCAGAGCCTGGCTCACCCTCTCCTTGCTCCAGAAACCGGGCTCTTCAGCAGCCTTTTATCCTCAAAAGCAATTGTTCATGACTGCACATGGCAATACTGGGGGAAGAAAGGGTGTCACCATCCCTTCCCACCCCAAATACTGCACGTTTCTCCTCTTAAACTCTACAAGGGTTCAATAACTTGTATGTCAGCTCCATTTGGCCATTTATCCTGGGCAGTACTTTCATCCATCATACAATTCAGGATGAAACACAAAACACTGCAGCTGACCTGTGCTACAAGCTGCAATTGCTGTAATGCTTCCTGTAAAAGTACCAAATTTCATCTTCATTTCCCTTTTAAAGTAAGTTTTTATTGGGGACAGTATTATTTATCCCTGAACTATACTACACCTCTTGCATCAGCAGCATGAAAATATTAAGTAAAATGAAGCAGAAGTGACATTCCTTGGCCTCTGGAAGCCACGGTGTACTTACCAATGTCCTGAACTGGCTGCTTTACTCCTATTTCATTATTCACAGTCATTACGGAAACCAAACTTGTATCTGGCTGGAACGCAGCCTCCAAATCCTGGGCGAATATTCAAACAGAAGCTGTGACTAAGAGCAAAGCAAGATTCCTGTGCGTGCCTTCAACTTGAAGGCAAATCCTACCCAGCAGCCCCCTACCAACCCCCTGGGTTCTGACAAACAGTCCTGGCAAGAGCACTAATCCATGTGAATGTCAAACTCCTGTAGGAAGAGGAGCGTGATCAACTGCATATCCTAACCCTGGTATGCACCATGCCACTGGACTCAATTAAATCAAGTCAGAACAGGCTTTTGCTGTGTCTCATACATTCCTCTGAACTTCTGTAATGAATTAACCACCCACAAAACAGCTGAAGCCACATATAAACAAAGTGAGGTTGGCTATAAGTGAACTGCACTATAGACAAGGAAGCATCATGCAAAGAAAGAGTCTGCCAAAGTTCCCAGAGAACATGATTAACACTTCTGCACCTGCAGGCCTGATCCCTCTACCCACCACATACACACACCATCTCTCCAGGCCAGATGACAAGGCCAGAAATAAAACTGATGCTGTCATGTACTGTAGGACACAAATGACAAAATAAGCATACACAACTTCTAAATCCCAGGGTTGAGGCATGTACACCCTGAAGGGTCAATGCGCAGACTGCAATCTGAAGGGAGTATTGTAATTGCTGTCTCTGATGCCTTGAGTAGCTCAGGTCATGAAATTTCACCACTAAACCCCTATACCAAAGCCAGCTCTATCCTGGTCATGTACTGGGCTCTCCATGGGGTATGCAGCAGCTCCACCTGCAGGGGTATGCATGACAGCAAGTGAACGGTGGGATGAGAGACGGATGTTTTTAGCTGAGGGTAAGTCTAGAGCACCAGACAAAGCAGAAGATCCTTCTCCAGCTGTGATGATTTGACTGTGACTCTCATTCTACCTGGTGATATTTATCATCCTTTCCTCTTTAACATTAAGATGCAAGGTCCTCTTGAGCATCAATACGAAGCAAACCCTCCACTATCTCCACTTTCTGTCAGTAAACAACTCACCTTTAAATCTACGAGCCCATTTTTTTTAACAGGCAGATACGTGACCTGAAAGCCTTCTGTCTCCAGGGAGCGGCAGGAATCCAGCACACACTTGTGCTCTGTTTGAGTAGTGATGATGTGCTTTTTCCTGGACTTATAGAACCTTGCAACACCCTGTCGGGCACAACCCACAGATAAGAGATTTGTCATTCAGCACTGAAGAAACAAGGTTTACACACCATGATCAGAAACAAGACATTACTATTTAGACACAATTGATTTGGATCTTCCCTCCTGGCCCTGAAGTCATGAATCTAAAAGGTACCCATGTGTCATTCACACTCTATTTCCATCAGCACTCGTTTTCCAAAGCATCTTTTCAAACAGCCTGTGAAAGCGTTCACTGAGAGAAGACACTATTAACAGAAATGCTTTATAAAAACATCTGCAAGGGAGTCACATGCAATGATGCACACGCTAACAGCTAAAACACTGCCCAGTCCCAGTCAGAAACAAGTTCACAATCAGCATCTCCACTGTATTTCATGATAAAGATTCTAACTACTTAAGCAGAAGGGTTATATTTGGTACATGCAAGACAAACGTTATTATACTTGGTACTCAAACCCACCTCCTGGGAACCAAAACATCCCAGTATTCCCTTCACACATGCAGCAGAATAACACAAGCAGGAAGTCCAGGAATGCAAATATTTGCTAACTAATCCAAGATATTAACACTGCAGCTGCTGAAAGCTGTGTACAGCTCTTCAGAGCGTAATTTTAACATCATGAATAACCATCAGTGTAAACCTTTTACCTTAATTGCCATGTTGTTTGCTTCGGTTGCACCACTGGTAAATATAATTTCCCTTGAATCAGCTCCTATTAAATCCGCAACTTGCTGTTTGAAGGACAAATTTGATTTGTTAAGACAAAACACGGTGAATTCAGTGCAGCAAAACACACGCAAAATGCTCTCAAGAATACTCGCTGAAGCCTTGAAAGGATCACAGCTGGTATCTAGTGAAGTTGTGCTACAGGTACAACGGTCTAGACAGCTGCATTAATACAAAATACACAAGGGTCACCAGCAGCAGTGGTCTTAAGCATTAGGCTGCCGTAAAAGAACATAGAAGTTAAGGAGCCAAACCCCCTTGTGTTGCTTTCAAAACAACTTATAAAAGCCATATCTAAGATCAGGAGAATGCTACAAAACGGAATTCCCCCAATGACTGCAGCAGTTTGTGACCTCAGGGAGCCAAAACTCCCGAGGCACCTTTGCCTGAAGTATTTCTTCTGCCATTTCAGTTCCTCTAATCTATTTCTCCTTGCAATAGACCCGCTATGGCAGAGCTACGTGAGGAGGAGGCTGCTAAACCAGCCCACAGAGAGCTACCTGCAGCCGTTTACCACTGCTCTTGACTCTCCTTCAACACGGAACTGCCTCACCAGCAGGAAAACCACTGCAGGCAGCCACAGCCTCACCTTCCTCGCCTTCTCCATGGCAGCCTCGCTCTCCCAGCCATAGGCATGCGTCCTGGAGTGGGGGTTGCCGTAGTACGCTGTCAGGTATGGGAGCATCCTGTCCAGAACCCTGGGATCCTGCGGGACACGGAGAAGGGAAAGCATTTCTGTCCCCTCCATGCACCCTGCCCCAGGACTAGCACTGATGCTCCTGCAGCATCTGGGTGTAGCTCAGGCCAGGTCTTGAACACGTGAGGTTATTACATGCTATATGCAACACAGCCTCCAGCAAAGCCAAGTGTCTGGCAATTACGTTCCGTGCCCTCCATTTGCATCAAGACAATCACAGAAGAACGGGGTTTTCTGAGCACACGGAATCATGCACTGGTTTGGGTTGGAAGGGATCTTAAAGCTCATCCAGTTCCAATCCCTGCACGGGCAGGGACACCTTCCACTGGAGCAGCTTGCTCCAAGCCCCGTCCACCCCAGCCTTTAGTCTGAGCAGGTCTTTAAAAGCCACGGAACGTTACAGTGGTTTGGTTACGCTCAGTTCTCGCTGCCCCTCAAAGCAATGCCCATCCCTGCAGGTACCAACTGCGGCTGCCGCTGCTCCTGCAGAGCAGGAGCAGAGGTGCGGGACCCTGGCCAAGGTAAAAGCCCTTCTGGGGTGGGGAGGAGACGGCGGCACTCCGAGACCTGGCCCTTACCATCGGGGTGGTGGCCTGAACGTCCATGTAGAGCGGCCGCAGGGCGCCGCCTCCATCGCCGCTTCGCCCTGAGGGAAAGGCGAGAAGGAGCCGTCAGGTCCCGGCGGCACCGGCCGCACCGAGCTCTGCGGCCAGGCTCGCCCGCGCCCCAGGCCCCGCTGCTGCCGCCCCCCGCCCGGGCAGCGGCTCTGCCCCCACCGCGGCCTCACCCGGTGCCGGCTCCGCTGCGGCCGCCGAGAGCCGTCGAACCCCGAGAGCGGCCCTCGGGGCCGCCCGCAGCCGCCATAGCATCATGGCGGCGTCACTGCTCTGAGCCGCTGCCCGCCCCTGCCGGAACCGTCACGGAGCGCGCCGGAAGCGGAGGCCGGAGCGGGCAGCGGCGGAGGGCGCGGGGCGAGCGAGGTGAGGGGGGGCCGGGCCCGGGTGCGGGGGCCGCGCCCGGGTGCGGTGGCCGCGGCCGCAGCCCCATGAGGGGAAGCGGGCGCCGAGGGCCCCGGCGCGGCGGGTGAAGGCCTCGGTGCCGGGCGGGGGCCGCCGCTGCCCGGGGGGGCGGTCTGGGGCGGGAGTCCCCGCCTTGTCCCGGGGCTCCGGAGCGGCAGCTCCGCTGCCTCCTGGAGCAGGCGAAGCCTTCGGCACCCGCTCACCGGGACCCCTCCAGGCCGGGCCGGTTGTGGAAGTGTTTTGGACCGAGCAGCAAGCCCGTGGTTTTGTGCTTGTGTTTCCAGATGCCTGTAACCGTGGGCCCGTACGGGCAGTCGCAGCCCAGCTGCTTCGACAGAGTAAAGATGGGTTTCATGATGGGCTTTGCAGTGGGCATGGCAGCAGGAGCGCTGTTCGGGACGTTTTCCTGCCTCAGGTATGGTTCCCATGGACGGGCTGTGGCAGGGCAATAGCCGGAGAGAAACGGCTCAGCCCTGGCGTTGGAGGGGAGGTGCGGGGCTGCTCCTGGCATCACGGAGGTGAAGCTCGGCCACGGCTCTGCCTTGAGAGCGCGGTGCCAGCCCCGGCCTCGGGTGGGTCACGCTGGGCATGGGGCGTTACCTCCGGGCGCAGGAGGGGGCTCGCAAGGGGCTGTGCTGCCCCAGCAGCTCTGGGCAGGCACACGCGGCCCTCTCTGGCTCCGAGGCTCTGAGGAGCGCTGCAGGCGCTCGGGGACCTGCGTGTCCTGGTCCCTGCATGGAGGCGATTGCGGTGCTGACCCCGAGTGCTGATGGAGGCAGAGCTGTGGCTGGCGCTGGCACAATCCCCATTGCGAACCAGGCAGAGGCAATATCCCACCTTCCCGGTGTGCCAGCACAGGGATAAAGAGCACTCCAAGCCTGCTCCTCGCTGCTCGCTGCCTGGTGCTGGCACACATCACCCATGGACGGGAATTACTGAAATAGACTTCCTGTTTTGCGGAACTCTTTGCTGTTTTAATCCGTGGTTGAACATGGAGACGATCCAACCCAAACCCCTTCTGTGATCCCAGGATGCAGAGGAGAGCCTGAGAGCAGGAGAAGGCACAAAGCCTGATTTGACAGCGTTTAAAGTTTATGGCTCTCTCCCAGATCCTCGAGAGTATCTTAAGTGGTTCAGTGCCAGCAGGAAGCCCACGCTGTGGGCATGAGGGGAGGCAGTGGCAGGAGTCTGTCCTTTTGAATGACACGGCTCTGTTACCTCTGCCGCGCCCCAAAGAGAACAGCTCCTTGCTTTTGTAGCTCAAGCACAGGGCGCCACAGCATCGCCCTGCGCAAGCAGATGTCACTTAGACTGAAGAGGAGGTGTTTGATTTGGGTGCTCGAGCACCTATTGTCTGGTTGTACCGGCTGTTTTCTGCTGCATGTCTGTTACGGGCTGCAGCTCCTGTGTAATTCCTGTGGTCTTCTTCATCTCAGGATTGGCATGAGAGGACGAGAGCTGGTGGGAGGAGTCGGCAAAACGATGATGCAGAGTGGTGGGACGTTTGGGACATTCATGGCTATCGGCATGGGAATCCGCTGCTAACCTGGAGCGTGGGTCCCGGCCCGGAGTGCCCCCCTCCAGCCATTCCTCCTCTGTACCACAATAAAGTGTTGAGATATCTGGAAGCGAGAGCTCCTCATGACGTGGTGAAGCCATCTCCTTGCTCTGCTCGTTGTAAACGTGCTTTTTACCAGATTTCTACTCTCCTCCCGTCCCCTACTCCCGTGATGGTGAGAATGAATAAATCCTTTGTACTACATCAAAGTTCCTGGTTCGCAGGTGTAAGCTCGGCCCTCCCGTTTCTCCCTTTGGCACTTGGGCAGCTCTCATGCCCCATGCGTTGATGTGGAGCTGCTCTGTTGCACTCGTGTTCCTGAGGCCAGGTGAGTTACCTGCGGCAACTTCAGCTCAGCCATCAGCTTTCTCTCTTGCACACATGGGTGGGTTGAAGTTGGGCCCTTTTCCAGGTGATGCAGGGCAAAAGCGAGGGAGCCCAGAAGGACTTGGGCAGGTCCTTGCAGCCAAGAGCCGACTGCAGCAGCTCAGGCCCTGTGTTCCAACCAGCCCAGCAGCACATGGGGCAGGCAGCAGTCAGGGGAGAGCACAGGTACAGGCAGAGCCATGCTGCAAGAGCTGGAAATCCTGAAACTGCTGGGAAATGGAAAACCACTCTCTTGCCATGAAAGCCCATCCTTGCCATGAGTCACAGCAGTAACCTGGAGAGCAGATGTGGGTGATGTAACCTCCTCAGGCCTTGAGCAATGCCCTTCCTGCAGCTCTGCCCTCAGGACAGATAATGTGGGTCCCTGCTTTGCACTCTGCTGAGGGGAAGACAGAAGCTGTGGTTGTGGCCGCTTCCATTCAGCGCCAGGTACTGGCAGTGGCTCTTTACACTCCCTGGGCATCGGAAGGGTCACCCCTAGGAGCTGTGCTGCCAGGACACCGTCCTTTCCCCCTCGGCAGGTCTGCAAGGTGCCAGGGAGAGGGCTCACTCCCTGCAGCCCTGCGTGGCCTCTGAACTAGCACGTGGTTAGGTTGGTGTTGCAATCCCCTGGTATTTGCCTGTTGAACCCGGGGTTATCTTTGCTCCTGTTTCTGTTTAGGACAGGGCAGCAGCAGGCTCTGAGCAGCCATACAGCCTCCAGTACGAGTGCCATTTCCCCAGTTCTTAAGGAGAAAACACCAATCTGCTACTAAACTCCTGCTCTGCTGTCAGGTGGCTCAGTGACCTGAGTGGCACAGTGCCACCAACCAAGTTGAGCAGCACGGCTGCTCTGAAGAACTCATTTTACTCTGAACCGGCAACTAAAACCTACAGTCAAAACTAAGCAGCAGCTTTGTGTGGGGGCCTTGAGCCGTGTCACACGCTGCCAAAACCCTCTGGGGCACCACATCCCCGTCTACTCCCCAAGACCATTCTGCAGCTCAGCCACAGCAACACCCACCTGGAGTGGCTGCACTGAGATGGAGCCCAGGTCACCACCACCTCTGCCACCCTTGGGACTCCACGCCACTGTCAACCACCCCTTGTCCTGGCACAGTTACGTGACAGGGAGGACAAACAACATAAATGACTGCTCCATCCTCACAGCCCATGAACATGTGTGAAAGATGGGGCAGGAAGCACCGGCAGCAGGCCTGAGCTTGGGAAAGGGCACAAGCGGTTCCTGAACAGCCAAGGCTGCAGCACCCGGGGGAGCTCACACCAGGAAGGGTGACATTCCAACCCCCTCCGTTCCACAGCACCCATCAACCACTTCCAGTCCAGCGCAGAAATAAAGCTTCATGAAGGCCTTTTTAAGAGAATTTTATTTGAGTGGTTCTTACAAAGATTGTTGCAATATGAAAGTCTTTGTTTGATAGAAATATCAAGCTGTCTTGTCAAACACACTGAAGTAACCCAAAAATATATTTCAGAGCTCACAGAGCTTAAAAAGAGCAAAGATTATATGCAACCAGAACAAAACACATTTCTGCATTCCCTACCCATCTTCAAACCTGGCTGAAATCCTTCCGCTGTGCCCCAGGGCAGACAGAGGCTCATCTGGAAATGCAGAGATCGTTTTGTTTGGAACCTTGGACACAACCTCACACAGTATTTACAAAGAAACTTTTACAGATACATTAATCAAAAGTTACCATCAAGAAATAAAACCCTTCGATCCTTCTATTCTTACCAGTTATTCAGCACAAAGCAAGCTGAGCGGCTGCCTGGCGTCAGCTTCCAGGAGCCTGTTCAATCTTCCATTTATACAAAACACTAAGTATGTCCCTTCAGAACGTCTACCGCTGATATTAACCCTTAGCAGATCACCTACATTTAGTGAAGTGTAAATGTAATTGCTGCATTAAAAGAAAGGCTTTGTGAAACATTACAAATGTCATTATGTCCCATCTGCCTTTTACAGAGAACTTGTTTTCTATGAGCTACTTCTCAGTTCCTACAGATCACCTTAGTCAATGTACAAGAATTACAAGGCAGAACAAGAAGTCAACAGCTTTGTATACAGTGGAAATGCTAGTTAGGGAGAATGAACACACTGCATCTCTGCTTACTTCGTTTTATTTTTAAAGATAGCAGGAAGTGTACACAAAATGACATTAAATCCTTTCCTTTCGTTTTATCTAAATAAAAGATAACTCAATCTTCCTCCAAAAAATAACTATGTACAAAACTGACTAAATCCATCTTCATCGTCGAACAGGAACCAGTAGTTGGGTTGCAGTCATAGAGTCTGGGAAAAGGCTATGGTACGTTGGAAGAGGTACATACGCTGCTGTGATCATTTTACCTGATCAGAAGATGAAAAAACAAACATCAGTGGTCGGTCGTTTCTGTCGTTAACCAAATTAACTGAAGGTTTCTGGGTGGAAGCCACTCACCTGCAAACCACCTCCCGTGCAACGCATTTACAGCTGCAATGGCAGCAGCGATGGAAGGACATTTGACGTACACGTTGCCCTGCAATACAGAGGGGTCAGAGCTGTGAGAAGCCTGAGGAGGGACCAGCACCGCCTGTGCTGAAGAGGCTGTGGCAGAGGCAAAACCGTTGCTCTACTCCTACCATGACCACCCCGTAACTCAGAATGACATGAGAAAACAGGCTTTTACTGATCCATGCTATCACAGTGACCTTGGCATGAAACTTCTCCCAGTAGCAGTTTGCAAAGCAGAACAAATGCGTGCGTGATCCACAATGAACAAGCAGCATTGCTCACTTGCTCAGACAGCACTCCACAAGGAGCAGCTAATAGCTGGTGCAAAACAAAAGCAGGAGCTTGGCTACCTGTGCTGCAGGCCAGGCCCCCAGCTGGGCAAGTCACCAGCCTGAACCACACTTAACTGGATAGGCAAGTTCCCAGCCTGGTTTCTAAAGGGCTTAAGCACTGCCCAGGCTGGAAGGATGTCTGCTGCTTTAAGGAAGACTGGTACTGTGCTCCTCCTACCTGAGCTTTACTTGAACAAGGACTGGGACAAAGCAGGAATATCCCCTTGCAGCAGGGCAAGAGCAGCCTAGGGCAATATCAAACATGAGTGACACACTGATCTTTTAACTGCCAGATACCTGGGCTTTTCCAGCTGCACCTAACACACCAAACCAGCCTAATCCAGTGCACTGCAACATTCCCATTCAATACCTTCGAGACACAGCCACCCACAGTGATGTGTATGCATTATTCTGGCTGCCTGCTTTAAGAGAGACTCCTACCAGTAATTCCTGAACAGATCAGATTCTAACTGAAACAGATTTTACAGGAAAGGAATGTAGTAAGAAACAGAACCCAGCCTTTCCTTTGGCAGCCCCTGCCAGCCAGGACTAACTCTTCCCACTGTGACCTAACTCATTCCTTCTCGGGGAAAACTTGAGATCAGGGGCTGATGGTTGAGGCATTAAGCAATTAACAGAGCTGTTTGCTCAGCCTTCGCATACCCACGCATTGGAGCTGCTGAAACCTCGACATGAGATACTGCAACATAAAGCTTTAGCTTTCCCTAACACACGGCAGTCTTTTCACCCGCAACAAATCCCATCTTCACAGCTGAATGCCGAGAGCCATTAGGCCTGGCAAGCCTGGGAAAGAGCCCCAAAGAGATGGGAAATGGGAACACTTAAAAGGTAACAGGACCAGAATCTAAGCCTGGAAAACAGAACAGCACAGTGGCAACTCATGTTCAAATACAGGGGTTTTAAGTATCAGTGGGTATTTTATAGCTGGGTCACCACCACGCTGTGACAAAGCAGACTGCATTAACCAACAGCTCACTCGTGATACAGTAGCTGTAGTTTTTCCCTTTAAATCCACTTGCTAATGTGAACCAGATTTGCAGCTCCATGTGCTCAGAACCTATGTGAGGTTACGTTGAGGGCTGTTGCTTTTTTGGGCCTGGGGGGTTGTGTTGGGGGTTTTTTGCTGTTGTGCTATCAAAGGACACTTTGTTTTCTCTGATATAATACACCACATCTGCCTCCCACCAGCTCAGCAGTGCCACACAGCAGTGATCCTCAAGATCAAGAAATGCAGGGAAAGATTGGATGTGCTTTTATGTACCACACAGCAGCTCATCTCCAGTTTAGTGAGTCAAGAACCAGGCATACCTGAGCTGAGTTTTTGTCTACATAGATGTGGATAACTCCTCCGTGTTTGTTACATTCCTCAATCACATCATCTTTAATTTCTGTATCCCAGCCAGCTTCTTCTTCACTGTAGGGGGGGGAGGAAAAATAGGACAGGGAGGGAATTGTTATCACTCAGAAAAAATTCAACCCAAAACCCATCCAAAAACCCTCTGCCACATTCCAATTCCTTACTCAGCTGTCAAAGTCATCAACAAATGGCAGACAGAGACCACGATAAATCACTTACGTTTGAGGATTAAACATGTTGGAAAGCTGGAAGCACTGTGTTGCAAGTGGTTGTACCGAAGCAGCTGCAGCCAGAACTGTTGTAATGGAAGAAAACAGTAAGAGATCTAAGAACCTGCTCTGCATGGCTCCAATTTAAATGAGCATCTTCCATCTATGCTTTAAAAATCACAGCATTCAACAGTAAGTTATAACTAAACAGGAAACTGAAGGCAGAAAAGCCAAGCTTGCAGCTAGACCCTTACCTATGATAGGCAATTTTAAATGGCTCAATACAGAAAACAGCACAGATGAACTACAGCTGGAGCCAAGAAGTGAAGAGCTAACCCTGTACATGGGGTTTGGCCGATTTTCAATGTAAATATGTAAATGCATCTTCAATGCACCTAAAACCTCTGCCCAAGTTGTGTGCCAGCAGCACCTCCTCATGGAAGCCAAGCAGCAGCTCAGGATGGAGCAGTACCACCCCACATGGCTTCACAGGAAGGAACAGCCGTTTCTGTACATTCTCCACATGTACTTCAAGCATGTTGAATTATCCTTCAGAAAGAAGTACATCCCTACTTTTGTCCCCTTGGAAACAACCCCACACCCAAACGCACACGTTTTCAAGGACTAAGATATGGCTGGGGAGCGCTGCCAACACTCAGGACACGCCATGAAGAAAGAGTGAAGTATTTCACATGCATTCTGGTTTTTCCAGTCCACAATCAGACTGAATTCCTGCAGACACTAATACAATACAACTTCTCAGGCTGCTGCCAGACTCTGGACCAGAAGCACTCCACTTATAGACATCTACAACAAAACTCACTGGCGACAAGGCATATCAAATGCTGTTTACCTTCATTCTGCTGAGATAGTCTCGTCTGCAAATCTGAAGAAAGAACATGGAGAGTTTGTCAGTGCGTGCGCATTGCTGTGTCATCACCTGCCAGCCAGGCTTTTAGCTGTACTTCTGTGGTTAAGAGCTTGTTCCGGCACCACAACCCACTCTCACTGCTCCTCTCTAGTTGTGAGGGGTGTCACTAATTTCAGCTACTCAGCTGGAATATTCTGTACTCAACAGAAATCCCATCACCAGAGGCAAGCATATTTCAAAGAGAATTAAAACCTTAAAAGTAAAGACATGACCATGTCCCTTCATTCAACATGTAATTTCCTCATTGCTTTTGCTGTGCTTGATCTCATCTCTATAAGATGTATTTTGTTCCATGAGAAAATAATTACAGCAATTCTCACGGGCATTGGGAGTTTGGCATCTTCACTAACAGAAAGCATTTAAGCACAGAATTGTCCCAACACAACCCTCTGAAAGCAGTCAGCAATTTCAAGCAGAACAAGAAGATACTGAACCTGTTACCTGTCCATATACATGTCCGAATGACATTAAGTTACTTTGGGGGTTTTGAAGTTCAAAACACTTTCAAGTGTTCAGAACATTTAATTTGCCCCAAACCCCCCATTAATGTCTTTAGTAACGTAACATGGAGCTGTCCCAGTGTGAAGTAATGGGAACAGACAAATGCAGACTTCCTAACCATTTCCAACTATGTCTCTAATACTTGTCATCTTTAAACCAACAGAAAACTCTAGAATGCAGAAGCGTCAGCATGAGCCGTTTCACTTCCAATTCAATTCACATAAATTCTAACTTACTTAGAAGACTAAAGTTAACCATCATCTTTTTATGCTCTTGTTTAGAAAGCAGTGAAGTGACAGACCCAAGTAAGCTTCCCAGCTTACCTGGAAAGACCCAAAGGTGTCAGGTATCCTTTGGGATACTTTTTCCCTAATAAACCCTTCTCCACAACACTGGGGAGCCAACAGGAATGAGTATTTTTGCTCTAAGTATTAGGCAGCGAGAGCTCTGCCTCACTGAGGAAGTCTTCCTCATACGCCTTCCCAAGTGACTTCCACAGAACTCCATGTACTGGGAACTACACTGAAAACAAGAGAGGGAAGGAGTAAGCTTGGAAGGCTGAACTGTAATAGGAATTGGCTATGTTTAGCATGTTTTCCACAAGGATCTGAACATACAGAACTCCTCAGCTCCAATGGTGTGATAAATACTGGGGAAGACTGTCCTCGCCTGTATTCTCTGCGCAAACAGTGTGGATTTGGCCCAGTCTATAACTGATTTCACCTAGTTAATCACTACCCAAACTCATCTGTATATGAATGTGGTTTAAAAACATTAATAAACCCCAAATCTCCTACACCCTCAGGTCAGACAAGGACAGACATCCCCCTCTGCAATTCTGGCACAACTGCACATGTACACCCTGTACAACTGAACTCCCCAGTGGCAGTAAGCCCCAAATGGGGCACATATACACAGATCAACAGTGCAAGCTCTGTCTACAGCTTAGAGTCAAACCTGTTCTAAACACATCTGCTACCAGCATGTTGTAGGAACAGGTCTGATAGGTTCATTATCTACCACCTCTGAAACATAAACCCCATTCTTCAAGTAACTGAATTTCCTTGTTGCTCAAGACTGAAGAACAGTCCTCTCCTCTCGCTTCTAAATTCATTGGGAATTTAGACTCATTGTCACTCTTCACTGTCACCTCTGAATCTTCCCCACATGCAGCTTTAAATAGTATGCAGTAACTCAAATTAATACACCTGTCAAGTTGAGGTCAAAGTACCTTCTTCAGTATGTTCCGTCCATATAATCTGTTCAGCATGACTGAGAAGTACATGCTTAGCACAGAGAAAGCAGAAATATCTATGACAGCATTCTGTGTCTTAAACCAAAACGAAGTTGCATCTTTATTTGAAACACCACTACCTTTTAATAAACTATAGCCTGCCAAGCGTTACTCAAAGTGATGACTTACAACAGAACAGCAGCTCAGAGAGAGGTTGCGGATGATAACCCCTATCTGTCCCCCTACTGCAGGCACCACCTTATCTTTTTCATGAACTGACAGTTCCTTACCAAAAGTAAGAGATATTTTGTGCCAGGAAGCATGAGAAACATGTCTTATAGCCTCATAGCTATTTTAAGTTCCAGACTGTCAGCCAGTTTACTAAGGAGCAGGAAGTACAAGCTGCAGCTTCAATTCCTTTCCCTGCTGGAATTTTCTCCATTGGAAGTTTCTCCATCCAAGTTCTCAGGTTTCCTGTAAAACTAGTTCTTTGGTTTGGTCCAACCCCTCTTGAACACGGGTGACCAGAACTGCTCATCAATGTGGACTTTACATCTCAGCTGCTCAAGTACGCTACCTCTTGGAACGCATCTGCCCTTGCGAAAAGGCAGCATGCTGACAGTTCATATTCACTCACTGATGAACTGGAGTATTTAGATCTATCTTCCTCCTCCTTGGCTGTCTTTCACTGCTAAGTCCCAGGCTCTACAACCAGAATTTGTTTCAATCCTGAAAGGTGAACAATGTACTACACCTCAAGAATGCCTTATCAACAGCCTGTGTGTATTCACTCATCTCACTCATACTCGTTAGCTATTGTTATTTATGTAAATATGAAAACAAGATCAGCCCAACGCCTGAATCGTGGCTTCAACAACAGCCTCTGACCTTCCGAAAAAGACAGCTTCTCTCTTTGAGCCGGCTTTTTTCACATGTATCTCCTGTACTATCCACATGTATAGTTTGATAACTTCTGAACGACACAAGTCAAAAGTTCAGAGAGAAGAGCTCTACTACTGCTCCTCATGTAATAAACTCAGTTTTATCAAAGACTGAGCCTTTAAATGCAGTTTCTCTGGAAGTATGCTGTATTTAGTAACATCCTCCAGTTCACCCATCTTTAGTATGGCTTTTTAAGGAGAGAAGTGAAGTCAGAGTAACAGGACTGGAAACTGGCCAGGTTGTAGTGCTCTTCCTTCCTTTTAAGTGTAGGTAATTCAGATGTTACAGCTATAACTGTATTACAGACTTACAGTATTTACTGACAATACCAAATACCAAACCCCCTATTTCATGTACCTATTCCCTCACTACTTTGGATGGGAGTTTTCTTACTACATTGAGATCTTACTTTCAGCTATACTCCTAACCCTGCAAATGACTTTTTTCCCATGTTCTTAGCTTACCATCCTCAAATTCCAAACTTTAATGACCAGCATCCCTACTACAAACTGAGGCAGTGAGACTCTTTTGGAGCACCCTGGAAGTGTTTTCTCATTCAACCTCAGCCCTGCTTCCTTTTTGTTCTCTTCAGGAGTTGGTAAATCTTCACCTATGCTTTCATGCCTTTTACAAGGCCTAAATCTAATGAGGTACTTCTCAATTTTACTACTTCCCAAACTAAAAATATGGGTTTATTATCAGTCCTTTTTCCTCTTCTTCATAGGCTCTGAGCTTATTCCTTTTATCTTTGGAGGTAGTTAATCACCCAGTTCGGTGTGGAGCCCATTTCTAACAGGACTGTTTCTTCTTTCTGTGGAATACAGATCCAATATAGCATTAGCAATTTGGAACTGAAGAAACTGTTTACATCCTCACTGTCCAAACACCCAAGTTGCTCACACCAGATGACTCTATGGCCTCGTTTCTTCAACCACCACTTTAGAAATCAGAAGCCTTACAGACCTGCTCATCCTTCCATTTAAACTTGAGCAACTCATGATCCCTCAAGTCAATGGTCATTTCTATTCTCATCCATAACATCTTCATTACTTACCAAATTGAGTTTAAAATAGCATCCCCTCTTCATGAGTCAGTGAGTGTTTGATGAAGAAATTTGTCGGATATCACATCCAGGAATATCTGGGCCCCACCATTATTACTAGCAATTCTTCTCCAATCTGTATCAGGGAAGTTAAAGTCTCCCACAATGACATAATTCCTGGTAGTAATTTTCTCTAATAAGAGTAAAGAGATCTTTAATCCATAACCAAATCTCACTTTGGGGATAGCTCATGACTCTATGGTAGTAAAAAGCTTTTCTTTTCCAAAGTTACTTAAGTTGCACATGTCTGCATTACTCCTTTTGTACAATACAAGCAGAACAAACACCACTATTCCTACACTTCATTTGTAGTTTCTGAACATGCACATTCCTCAAAACCCTGTATTTGGCCTTACCACTCGTTCCTCCAGAGACATTTTGTCTCGCACTGATTCCGTGCTATCTTAACAGTTCAGCTGTGTCACACACTTTCAGCCATGTTACTGATTTGGGGGTTTGGACTTCTTTGTTTCTAATATGGGGTGGGAAAAGCGTTGGTGTTTCTATTTCTCATTAACTCTACCTGTTTCTCAGCAAGCCTGTCACACCACTTTGTCACCTACATTACAGGCGATTTATCTTTCCTTCTCCTGGAGTGGATAAACTTTTCCCTTGGCCCTGCGTCTTTTTCACCTTTTTCTTCTCAAACAGGAAAAAACCCTATTCCTCAACCCACACTTCTTTTTTACTTGCCAGTTCCTTTTCCCTCTATGAGGACAGGTGTATCTATAGAGAGATTGTATTACATTCTTTTAGCAACTGTCTACAGTTTCACATGTATGCTCTGCTCCAAACTGCACTCGAATAACCTCAGTAACATGATTCAGGTGTATGTTAATCCCAAATCACTTCTGTCACAAACTTTGCTGGAAGACAAACAGACCAATGCCCCCTGCTCTTTGCTGATTTCCTAACACTTCTCTCACCTTCCAGCATCTCGTTATTTGTGACATTCGAGTCTTTTCTACAGCTACGGCAGCTTCATGCCCTATGTTCTTGTATTAATAAGGAATAACAAGAAGAAATTCACTCGGTAAATTCCTCAACTCCAGGGTTACTCCTTGCTCTAGTTCTGAAGCCCTCTTGAACGGTTTGCTGTTTAGGCCAGCTACGACCTAGCAGCAGCAATCCTGTATCTTCAGCCTCATCCCCTCTCACAACAAAGCAAAGTCTCACTAACACTTCCAACATGCCCACTTGCAGAACACACAAACTATAGCCAATTCCAAGCAACATATAAATTCCTTCATATACAGTGCCCTTCCTCACCAGGACATGGACTGTATAAACCTAATACTACAGCTCTGGTTTTTCAGAGGGGTCAATGTCTTCCCAGTTATGAGCCTGCCATTTTTAACAGTCAACATCTGCACTGCAGTAGAATTAGTAGGGGAATAGTAAAGATAAAGAGATGAAGGCTGGGGATGGATTAAATGAACTACAACAGATTGGCAAAAAATAATGTGAAGTGAATCACACCCAAAGCCATCACAGACTGTCACTGTTTATGAGTTCATGGAGTTGCACTGTTTTACAGCTTGTAAAAGATGCAGTAATACCTATGTGCCCATTTTAAAAGATCACCAAATGTAGGTAAGTGCCTCTTGTCTCAAAACTATAAAGCATAAAGCGTTTCTGAAGAATAAATAGGTAACTTCTTACCTGCCACAGCTCCAAATGCCAGAGACCCACTCATCTGCAGCGCCTGCTGTGCAGCTGGGGGAATCTGCAAACCAGTACCTACAGCAGAAGATGAATGTACTTTATAGCAAGCAGCTTTCACTCAGGGATGCAATATCACAAATCCCACTGTTGTCAAAAGCTTAAAAATACCATTCTGTATCTTTAGCATAACATACTGTGGGGTGTGCCAATTCCAACCCTGCAAACTTCTGTATTTTCCCACATTTCCTGTTAATCATCACACATACCTTCTGCAAGTCTGGCCATCAACTGAAGGCGACCAGTTGTTCCCAGGTCAATTCCAGTCCGTTCCAACTCATCACTGTCCAAAAATGAACTGGCACTGGAAGCATCAGTGCGCTCAGTTACATGTCCAACTTTCATTGGCCTACCAGCCAGCTCAAATCCATTGAGTTGTTCCAAGGCCTTTTTGGCACACTCGGAGTCTGAGAACTGTAGATTGGAAAAATATGAATTCAATAATACAGCCTACAGGATTCAGCAACAATTCTACCATATGTAAAATCCAGCTACGTAAACACGAGAAACACCAAGTTCAAGATAACAATAGCTACAAACTAACTTAAGTGTGCTTCATGTTTCCCATTTTAAACCAAATGCATACAGGTTTGGGTATTTCACCAATTTAGATAAGAATGTATTATTGTTGAAGCTGGAGCATCCAGATACTGCAATAAACGCAAGCCATGGCTGCAGCTCTCTTTCAGTATCTTCCGAGTCCCCTCCTTTGTAACCTAGCTACCATGCATTTACTGGCTATTCCTAACAGGTGTTCTACTTTATGCTGTGTAACATGTCATTAAATATACAAATATTTCGTCAGTACTAAACCCATCAAATATGGGTTATATAGTGCCTCTGGTTTAATTTGTCTCCAAGTGCCAGAGGTCTCATGACAAACTGCCATGTCAGTCAATAAACCCAAGTTCACAGAATTACGTATCTGAGGGTAAAGAGAAAAGCTGTTTTCAACTGAAAGTGGAAAATGCCAGTCTTCATTTACTAGCTAGCGTCTTTACCTGCAGGAGACAGTGCTGCTTTATGAGGCACTGACACAAAGTACACTATTCCATACTAAACACGGGCATTGCTCAACCACAACACCCACAGAGAACGGTCAGAAACAAAGAAAAAGGCAATCTCCTGCAACATGACATTTCTAAGTAGAGACATAACAGAGACAGCTGATTAAGCTACACTACTACATGCGAAGGTTATATTAAGAAATTGCCTAGTCTGACAATTCCAGTCATACCGTAATAAATCCATATCCTTTTGAGCGTCCAGTTTCACTGTCCATCATCAGCTGAATGCTTTCAATCTAGAAGTAAAAAGGTAGCTATTTATTAGCATGCATTTTGGAATAAACTACGAAATATCAAACCAAAACCTGAATACAGCCCTGCCAAATACACATATATGAAAGTGAAACCACTTTTAATCAGTTCCTCATTCCTTGCTCAAGTCAAATGAGTGCACAGGCAGCTGGCTATGGACTTTGTTACTAAACCAGCAGGGTGATGTACAATTTGTCCTTTAAGATCATCTACAGGCAGAGGCTTGGTCCTTATGCAACGTTCCAGCAGATAATGAGAAAGCCGACATCATCAAATCCTATCCAGAACATTATAGTCACAACACCTTATAGGCTGAGGAACTCCATTTCACAAGGTAAGAAAAGCAGTTTGCATGAGCTTGACCAGGAGCTTTTAGAAAAAGGTACATATTTTAAATAATTATTGGCATATGGGAACATTTACATTACAGTTCTCAATTTAAAACATATTACTACGTCTTCCAAGAGCCACTTCCCAAGTCTTGGGAAGAGACAGCAACACAGAACTAAGAAGTGAGAGTTCGACTGGAGTACATGGAATCAGCAGAAAGAAAAACCTTCACAGCTGTATGTCAGCTTCCTAAACTACATTAATCCCACTGCCAGACTTTGAGAGGAAACAAAACAAGGACAGGTGGATTCATATTTAATAAATGGCTGCAATTTTCCAGGCTTCCGCACAACAGAATTCAAGAGATACACATCTGAACCTGAATAAAGCACCTGAAGAGTGCTGTTACAATATGTATGAGGCAAGGTTAAGATCCAAAGATAGGATGAAAGGAAAATCAATGGACTTGATGCATCCTTATTTTTTTCTTCCATCAAGCAGCATGTTAAGTATATTACCTTTCCCCTAACTAACATTGCATACTCATGATACCTTAGTTAACACAATAGAGCTACATTATGACTCCACTGGAAACGTCATATTCAAACTACTCTCTGCACAAAAACGTACAACCACACTGCAAACTGGGGTCTAATAATCAGGAGTGAAAAGGGGCCAGTGTCAATCTGTACAGGACACACTGCCAGTGCATGTTAGTAACATCAGCAAAAATCCTCAAAAACAGATGAAACTACTACATTTGCAGTGAACAGAGCTCAGACCCCATCCTGTGCTTTGTGCTTTAATCTGTGACACAGGGCCCCCATTCACAATCAGGTCAAGGGAAGATATTTACAAGCTGCAGAAGCCAGATATGATGTAGGAATTGGCTTTTTGTAAGGTTTGTTTTGTAACTGTAGGTACTCATCGAATTCTCAGCTCTCCTTCATAAAACCTGCCATTCAAAAATCAGTGGAGCATGATACAAATGAAGGTTCTCTTCTCCAATACTACGTATTTAAAGCTCTGCGCATGTACAGGAACAGGAGAGCAGGAAAAAGCAGAAGTGTTTTGCAGGTGTGAGCCTGAATTATTTTCAGAAGCTGCAAGTACTCCACCACCAATGTGAGGTTCTAAGATGAACTACCAAGTAAAAATTTACCCTGCCAAATGGCTCAAAAATTCCTCGCAGCATATCTTCAGTTATGTTGAAGTGTAATGATCCCACATAGAGCCTCATAGGACCAGCACTGCCCTTCTGCAGATTATTTGCCATTGCTGCTGCTCTGTTTTTCTCCGCCTAAGGAAAAAAGAGAAACCTTCTGTAAGACCTCAGTAACACCCCTTAACATAAGCAGGGCACAGCTAGCAGATACACCAAAACATACAAGCTGCTTTATAATCTGCACACTCTCAATTAGACTTTGAAACCTACAAAACCCAAGCCCATGACCAAGCATAGAGACACAACTTCCAACAGCCTTCAAACTGAACAACTTCATGCAGAATTCTGGCTTCTATCTAGGAAATTAACAACTTAGTTTTTACATGTGCCGGAAAGCACACAAATACACACTACAATTCTGTAACACTGTTACAGTTTCATTATTACTGTTTTCTTCTGTATTTTCAAAATGCATTTATATCACTTCAAATTGCTGTAATTTGCCTGTCAACTATGGGAAACAAAGGTCCATTTATCATTAGTTTACATAATCTTTTCTGGTACTTTTCCAAACATTCAACAGTAACCAAGTTTTCCAACAGTAAAGTCTTCCACAAGATAAAAGCAGCACTGCCCACCAAGAATAAAAATGAGGTTTACAACTCCTCACCTGTGATGCCTGTACTATAATTGGTACGCCCAAGACTCTCTGTCCAGTTAGTCCTATTGCCAGTGGCACTGAACTAACATCAACAAATTCAACATAAGCAATTCCCTTTGAACGTCTGGAATTCCTATCCGAAATCATTCGCACATCACGAACCTGAAAGGCAAGAACAAAAATCCTGTTAGAGATAAAGGAAAGAATCCAAAGCCTTAAAAAAACCCTAATGCAGTCCATTTTTCCAGTAAGGAATTAAAAACCAATTATTCGGCAAGTCCATGGTTTTTTAATTATGTTGCAAACCTAGGGTAGCATAAAGCTAAGATAGCTTTAACACAGAGGCAAGCTAGCATTAAAAGCTGCTATTCCAAGTCAAATGCAGTATGCTACAGGAAAAAGGACACCAGAACACTTGCAGCACTGTAACACCAAGCCAGAACCTTACAGCTGATGGAACACATGAAGTTTTCAAATCAAAAACTGAATTCTTAAATGACAGTATAAGTGGCAGAACTATCTGCCAAAGAATGAAACATTTGGAAAATGAAGCTGTTTGAATCAGAATGGCATTGCCATGGTTTACATCACTTGCTGAGCAATGAACTCCTGTTAAATTACATTTTCATGCTCAGAGCCTTTAAGGATTAGTTGGTCATCACTGACTTCCCCCTTTAACCTGTACAGGAAGCTCCAGAAAGCCACTTGCTTAAAATTCTGTAGAATATTAATCCTGTATGAGGATACCTTTTGGAGGTATTCAGAATCATTATAAGCTCCATAATTACCTTCCCTACTGTAGAGAAAAATTCTTCCAGGTCTCTTGGGCGAATTCTTGCAGCCAGCTGCATGCAGAATACTGTTCGAGCATCCCTCTCCTCTGGGGTAAGATTATCAATAGGTTCTCTGGAAAGAGAAACGTTCAGTTAAGAAGTAATATGAATTAAGATAATTCATCTCTGGACTATGTATGAAACTTTAAGTAACCGATACTTTAAAGTCTGGTGGGGAAAAAAGTTCCTGCCATTTTATAAAAGGGCAGAGTCAAGAACTGAAGGGAATGCCTGGTGTTACTGTAACATTTACCTCATTAACACAACTAAGAATGTTTCAACTATAGCATTAAATATGACTGGAGACTTACATATGAAGTACAGACGCCCCAACTAAACAGAAGTGCTATTTTGCTACTATCCAGAAGAGGTAATAACATTATGGAGCTTGCAGTCAAAAAAGATGAGATGAAAGGACAGGAAAACAAAGGAAATGCTGGAGCCTGCATTGAGTTTCCAGTCATGTAGCAAGTACTTATATTTTTATAAATACTAAAAAGCTGAGAATACACAAGTTCAAACTAAATTATCTCAGAAATGGTTTGTTAATAATTAAAAAGAAACAAAGCAAAATTGGTTAATTTTAACTGCATTAGTTTAAGAGAATAATCTCATTAGCAGCAATCCACATCCAATTCCCTTAAATGAGAAGCCTAAGAATGGATAAGCACCTCCTGGATTTCAAAGATACTTGGCTGCTCTACAAATAACATCGCTACATTACTGGATAGGGAAGAGAAGCATTTGTGCAGTACTTTTCCATTCTGTACTTAAGATTATGAAGTATGATTGAGCATAAAAGTTAAATCACAGTTAACACAAAAAAGCTTGAGAATACAGAAACACAAAAAGCAAACCAAGATATGTTTCCAAACTGGTATTACTTATGTAAGTGTGCACTGTTACTGGGGGAGGGGGAAAGACTGACATGGGGAGAAAACAACATCTTTTCAATGCTCTCCTCTCAGGGGCTTTCTGAATGAATTCCAGTATTACTCGTGAGTAGAAGCTGGAGAGCAAGTAGTCATGCATTATTTCACCATTACTTTTCCAACTTCAATTGAAAACACAAACCAAATCAAATCCCACCATAAACGTGTAAAAATTCCTACCTAACAGGGCTCTTGTCTTTCCTGAAGGGACTTTTGCTTCTGGAGCGCCTTCTGCTATGAAGAGAGATCAACAAGATTATTAGAAAACTTTCAAATACATCAGTCTGATTTTAAGCAATGCAATAAAAAGCAGAGAAAACATAGCAACCTTAATTTGATGCTGTGAGGCAGCCCAATCTTCCCTCTGATGGCACTGTTGAATTTTGGACCAGAACTACGGTAAAAGCAAAGACAGATGTTACTCACTGGAGTACCCCGTTCACCATCTCCTGCCTGTGCTCCCACTCCACTGAAGGTGCTCACCCACCCTCACACCTGAACTTGTGAACAATTTCCATTAGCAGCACCCATCGTACACATAAGCTACGTGCAGCATCAAACTGTAAGGCACAGACTATGCTCCCTGCTCAGTTTCAACTGTCACCAAAACCCAGCATAGGCAGGACGCCAAGGAAGAACCAAATCATGGGTCAGCCATACATGGCACATTTGCATGTGCCAAAATACTCTGGGCTACAATCACTGATGTTATCTTTTTGACACAGTCTTTTGTCCACAGGCATTTTCTACCTACTGTGAATGCAACGCAGTACCTTTATGGCCTGGAACTCAGCCTCAAGAGTCTTGAGGTGAGTCTGTGGTGATGACAGGACTATTTGCTCAGGTGCAACATTTTAAAACAGAAAGTTTCATGAAATTTAAGGTGCAAGGGGAAAGCAAAGTCGCTCCCTGCAGACATCCACAAGGGACATATTCACTAATACTGTCTCAGCTCGACCCGCATGGTACAAGTATGTAAACACAGCTTCCTCCAAGTAAAGTTCTTACTAGGACATCAAAACACAGAACCAGCTAAGCCAGCAGTTAACTTTATATAGACATGTCACCCAGAAGGAATCCAATCTCCCGGCTGAAGCTAATTTTAGTTCTCCAGGCATCATAGAAGGTGTCAGAACACATGGCAATCCGCCCACTGCTTCCACGATAAGGACAGTCCTCTTGCTAGTTATTGTGGCACAGAATAACAGTCTGTGACGTGAATAGAAAGATTCAGCCTATCTTGTTCTCCCTGAACTTGATCTCCTTGTAGATACAAGCAAAAGAACACCACCTGTTAATGTTCCTCTTGTATATCCACTGAACAGCAGAGGCACTGCTCACAGACTGAATGCTAGGGGCTTAGTCTTTCCATCTGCAGACTTCATTCTTTCTGCTGTGGCTATAAATTGATATGAAAACACCCTGAAAGACACGGCAGGCTGAAAACATTACCTAGTCTTTCACTAAATCCATTTAAGCCAACCAATTTGTCTGATAAACATCATCTCACTACTCAGTGGAGCAGGAATGCTTATAGTTAAACTCAGCATCCACAACAAAAAGGATGATCATTTTTAAACACGTCATGACACAGGCAGTAGTGGGCCAAAATCTAAAACCATGCTGGCCAGGTTAAAGCAGGGGAACTATGGTCCTGTGTAACACTGGAAAAGGAATAAAGAAAAAAAGACCATTTAGAAACTACTTATTATGAGAAAATAACCAGTTATTAAGAGAAAAGACAACACAAAAACCAGGCACATGTCAAGATGAGATCACTTCTCATCAAAACCAGACTTTTTGCCTAGCATAAATTATTCCATTTCCTACTCCAGTTCAGACAAACAAAAGCTGAGTGTGTGCATTCAGGCTCTCCAATGTCCACCACACATCCGGCCAGGGCTGCAGCTGAAAACGCTGGTTCTAATTCTACAGGCTGGCTTCTTAGCAGAGACAGGATTACTGTGCATCTTCACACCTCCTGATGTAAAATATGGTGCTCTCCGTTTCAATTCAAATGTAGCAAGACAAACCAATGACTCTGTATTTTGTTCACTATCTCCCAATAATAGAGAAATTGCCCAGCACAGCTACAGCAAGTATCATACCAATGAAAAATATCCCTCACAATCATTTGTCTTCCTGGCACAACATATCTTGAGTCATTAAAACAGGCATGAGGTTTTGTAGTCATGGCCATACTTTCAGCCTCTTCTGAGGAAACTGGTTTGGAAGACTGGAACACAGAAACCTCCAAGTTTCTGCAGATGAAGAAAACCCCCTGAGACAGCCAGGAGAATGCAGCAACTCCCAAATAAGCGATAAGATGAAGGACATCTTCTCCACACAACCCCACACTGGAGGTGACAAGACCGGCAGGCTCCATATCTGGAAGGCTGAAGATCTTGATCAAGTGCACAAGGCAGTCCAGAGCCACAATAGTAGCACTGTCAGAACCCAACAGCTACTGCAATGCCAAAAAGCTGCAGATAACACTCCAACCGTGCACAGCTGAAATCTTCAGAGCTGAAGCCTGGAGTAGCTTTACAGAGGCTCATGGGCCTGTTCCTCAAGACAAAGCAAAGCTGGGCTGATATGATTTATGATCCCAAGTGCACAGGACAGATGGAAGCACAGGATGCCACTGCATCTCAGAGCCAGGAGCTGCACTAGGTTTTCACTCTTTTGAGCAATCTGGTCTAGTGGAAGGTGTCCCTGCCCACAGCAGGCAGGTTGGAACTACATAAACTTTAAGGGCCCTTACAACCAAAACCATTTTGTGATTATGAAAATGCCAACATCCAGGTGACTTAGTGCAAAATGAGACCTCATTTCTTATTTGCATTTTGAAAAGGAATGTGCTTCCCCGGATTGGAATCCAGCCATCTAGAAAAGCATTCATGTGCAGAAAGCTGTACAAGCCTGCAGGTTCTCAGAAGGCAAACAGTGTCTTCTCCATCATCCTGAGAGTTTTCTCCATCACAGAGGACATTACATGCCACGACTAAAAATACACATCCTTTTCAAATGCTGCTTCCGACATTACCTTGCATTCTGAGATTTGACAACATTTGGGATGTGACACAGACAAAAGCGGACACAAAGAACACCCTTGGGTGATCAGTGAAAGCCAAACACACCGCCCAGTTCTCACCAGTGATGGGGATGCAAAGAGAAGGGCAGGAATACAGAACAGCAGAAACAGAATAAATACCAACGAAAAGATGGGTTTGGAGAAATGACTTGCACCTATCAGGAACTACGTACAGCAGAAGTGCTAGCAAGCCAAGTATCTGAGAGGAACTGAAGAATTCTTCTAAACAAGTCTGAGAGAAAGCAGGGCAAGTATGCAATGCGTGGGCATTGCTAAGACAAGATGCTTTCAGTTTGGATGCATAAGCACGGACTTGTTTATGCAGTAAATGTTTAAGAGCAACAACCCAGTAAAAAACTTTGTAACACAAGCAGAAGGTTTTATGTGCCTGTAACTGAAGCCAGGCTGTCACTCATTTCTGACAGTTAAACCATCAGGTCCATACACTGAAGATAGGGAGGACATGTAGAAAACTTGCTTGTTATTTTAGTTCTGTGATGAAACTTGTTTTCCAGAGAGCTGTACACATACCTTCAGTTGCTTTTGCATCTCTGAGTTCAGGTAGGAATGCAAACCAGCAGGAGGAACTGGATACGTTACTGCCCTCCTCCTCTTGACTCTGTACTTATTGACACTCTCCAGCCCTAACCTCTCACCTTTTCCAAGATGATTAGCAACCAATATTGAAAGCAGAGAAACTTAAAGCTTTCACATCATACACTGAAGCAACACACACACAACCCCACATCAGTAACCTACTAGGGACTTCTATAGCGGCCTCTGAATCTGCGATCTCTACTCCTGGAACGGCTGCGTCTGCGTTCTTTGCTTCTGCTCCGTTTTCTTTCCCGGCTTCTGCTCTTTTTCCTTTCCCGATCTCGGCTCCGTTTCCGTTCCTTGCTTCTGCTCCTCTTCCTGTCATGGCTTCGACTTCGGCTCTTGCTCTTTTTTCTCCTGAGAAAGAAAAACACACCTTTGGTCACACACATGGCTCAGTGCTGTTACTCATCGCACATTCCACAGTTCCTCTAACCTGATGTCACAGACACTGACAGGAAAACCCTTTTACCTGCTGGTATTCATACAAGTTTCTTTTGGTGGTTAAGCATGTCTCAAGCTCTCAAATTTATCATGAGCAGCAACATAAAGTGCTCCAAAGCATTTTCGTATTTAAAATTATATAATCACTGAAGAATGCTTCCAAGAAAAGTAAAAAGACTTAAAAAAGACTTTCCTGTACATAATAAATGCAATACTTCATGTGTCTTTCAAACATCCTTTAAATACACCATCAAGATGCTAAGAATAAATTGTATTTTTAGAGCAAAGTAAATCAAGACAATAAAAGTAGAAAGTAAGAGACGAGTCTGAGGGAAAAGAAGCCTTTCTCTTGATACTCCCTGCCATCAGTCTTCACATACTAAGAGTTCTGCTTCCCACTTGCTACTCCCACTCATAAGCCACTTCCTCTTCCAAGTCTGCAGCTCCTACAGGTTGGAGGAAACTGCCGATCTTCATCATTGTAACCATTCAGTTGGAAAATTTAAACTTTTTCTATCTCTGTGTCAATTATACCTCACATCTGAAGACCACTGAGACACTGCCTCACTACTTTTGGGTTACTTGCAGGTTTTTTTCCTCCCCAGCTCAGCCTCAGACCATAAAAACTTATGTCTCTTAGTTTTTAAAACACGTATCTGTGTATGCACACATAAAACATATGTTAAACAGATGCTCAAGCCAATTACTTGAAGTAAATTAACTCAAACTACATTTGGGGAATAAACAATATTGCTGTTAAACTTCCGAAATTCACTACATCCTTTGCTACTCCATTTTTCCTGTCCTGCTTTTGGGCCTCCAGACTGCACACAGCATCTTCTGTCAAAGTGGTCACTCACGCACTTAACTTCTTATGCCACATCCCCCTTCTTCAAGAAGTTCATCCCTGGTACTCTCTATGGCTATGGGCTGACTTCCAGTCAGGTTAACACAAAAACTGAAATGAGGAAGATGCCACAGGAGCAACGTTTCTGAACAGACATGAGGGTACAATTAGAAAACCAGACGAGGAAGTGAAACTCCACACAGTGACACTGCAAGACAGCAGCAAAACACTTTCTTGTCTTCCATAGTAACTTTCTTTTCTAAACTTAGTTTAAAGTCTGAACATACAGGTCCACCATGAAAATGGAACCATGTGCAGAAAGACAGCAAATGGCATTGCTCTGGTCTCGGAGAGGTTACAGCAATTAAGGAAATTAACTGAAATATATTCCTGTATTCTCTTAATTCTACCACAAATCAAGGTCAGAATCATTTCTAAGATTTAAACCTCACTGCTTTTTTTTCAAATCCCAGTTCCTATTTTGAGACATGGCAGCCAAACAAAACCAGGGTGTTACACGCCATGTATGTATTTTAAAGCAACAAAAATGCAGAACTTAAAAATACTGGGAGCAACTGCTTTTGATGGGGCTTTAATAGTCAGCATGAGAATGACATTCACAGTATTGTTCAAACACACATATAATCCTTTTAGATTATTAGATTCCAACCCAAGTCTGTTGGAATTGGACTGCTCATTTTCCTGGAAATAAATGTTCTTTGGATCCCCATCATGAATCTCTTCTGATTTCAGACGATGACAACAGCACACATGTTGACATTTCAAATGAGTTGTGTATTACAAACACACACTGGTTACTGTGTAGTCAACTACCAAAATGACAATTATTCATCCTGCATCAAGTACCTCATCATCACATGATCAGTAATGATTGTAATGTAGAAAATCTATCTCACAGACTTAATCCCCTTTTATTTATTTGGAGTATTTGACTCTTATGCAAAGCATTTTTCTTCAAGGATTTTACTCCAGACAGGTTAGGTCAGCAGCGGTGTTCAGACCCTGGAATTACGCTTCCTGAAGAAGCTGGGCTTGGACTCTGCTTCTCTGAAACTGTTATAATTTCACAGAGTTTAGATTACAAACAAAAAAACATGCAAATTTTTGTATGGGGTGAGAAGAGAGGGAAGGGATCCAACCCCCCAAAACTTCTCAAGGTGCCAGTTATCTTAAAAGGCTTTGAACAGCTCCCAATCACATAAAATTCTATACCAAATCCATTTTTAAATGTAAACTCCATTGCACTGCTAATGCAACAAATAAGAAATTAAATATGCTGAATGTACCAAGTCTGTATTTTTAAATGATGCCAACATTAAACGTTTCCACAAATTTGATGACACCAGTGACAAGGGAGTAACTACATTTGTAAACAAAAAGAACATTTCCTAATTGCTGTAGTCGCAGCACTTGCAAATACCAAGCTTTTCCATTTTATACCCCTAAACAATACTGACATGCATTTGCAAGGTTACAAAAATCAGCAGCCTCCCCCGAAATGCAGAGAACTGAGAAAACACTCACTTCTTGCTGCGTTCTTCGTGGCCATTGGCACTGCTCAATTTGTTCTCATCCTAAGCAGGGTTGATAGAAGAACATCATGAGGACGAAGCGGAAACATTTCAAGTGGTCAAAGGGTAATGGGAATAGGAATAAGAAAATACAAAACAAAAATTATAATACTAAATTACTTGTTTGCAGTTTAATGTGGAAAGATTTAGAAAATTTTGATAGGCATGTTTAACCACTTTGCTGCTTATATTTAAGTCATACAATTACAAAATACAAGACTTACATCATTTAAAAGTGTGTGTTAAATTGTAGGTACTTCCTTACATGGTTTAGAGAGCAAGTTATCCTGTAGAATTCAGCACTCAAGTGGTTAAGTGTTATTTATATAACATGTAAGAGGAAGTTTCAGGTTTGTGTGCCCCTCTGATCAGTACCAAGGCTATATGTCTGCCTAAGCCCCGGTGGCTACGCTAGCAGCAGCCACTATGGATTTCCTGTGACCGATGCCATTCCCGAGATCTTCGCTCATTTTCGTTGAAGGGTTGTAAGAGCTTGATGTCACCTCTGTCACACATCTCGCCCTGAAGCAAACAGGGATTCACACTGCTTTAGTAACGTCGACTCCCAAGAAAGTCATCAATAATCCACCAGTCCAGCCTAAACATTCCCTATTTCCATACCTGTTTACATGGAAAATATCCATGTTAAACCAGGACACAAGAATTTTAAACATAACAATTTACAAATTTCTCTTCAAGATTTTAACTGCTAAGTATTACATAAAATAATTATACCACTTAAAACTTACAAATGCTCATCCAAAATTCATCACATGGTTGCAATAAACACTGCAGAATAGACTAACAAGAGCTGCTATAGAATTTATATACTTGCTTTACAGTTTAATCACATCACTTACATCAAAAGAACAATTCCTAAGTGACTTAAACTGAATATACATGTTTTGTGACACCAGTACTAAAGCATGCATAATGTTAACACTTCACCACCATTTGGTGAAAAACAACAAAAGACAGTATTCATTTGCTGCTGGTCTATGGGAAAGACATCACTACCCTCATTGAGAAAAATTTTGCATTAAAAAAAATGGACATTTCCTAATTCAACAACTCGGACAGAGAAATACAAGAGCTCATTTTAGAATGACACCGCAGACTGTGATACTGTCTTTTACTTGCTAAGAACATTCTATTCAGGGATCCAAGAATTTCTGTCAATTCGTTCACTCAGCAATGGATTTTCATCTGCCCTGTTAAAAGATTAACCACCACCAGCCTTCTGCATTAAAAGCAAGTCTCACTCTTCTTGCACTGAGCAGACTGTTCAAATATTTACTTGCCATGGGACTGGTGAAAAGGTTATTCTTGGAACCCTGCTGTTTTCCCAAACCACTGCATTCACCTTGTTGCTATACCAAACTGGACGTGGCAATTTTAGGAGAGGTTTTTGTTTTCTTGGTTTTGGTTGTGGGAGTTTTGTTTGGTTTGTTTGTGGGTAGTTTTGGTCTGTTTTTTTTTTGTTTGGTTGCTGCTTTTGGTTCTTTTTTTGTTTGTTTAAACCTAGGGGACCACGGTACAGCGATACGTCACTCAATTACTACCTTATGATTGACAGTTCACACTGGAATCAAAGGTGAATTCATGGGAGTAGAGGTGAGATATCGTTAGGCAAGTCTACAAAGAGAGATAGATGGGCATTTATTCATCACGCTGAAGTGAAACTACTGCACAATATAATTACATTAACAGTATATATTTACTTGCAAGTTACATGTAATGCATCTCCAATAAGATAAATCATGAGGGCTCCAGGGATGTTAGTTTACAGTTCAGCAGTAGTTTCATGAATAATGCTAAATTAAGGTAAACAGGACCTCACTGGCAGATTTTTCTCACCTTCTTGTAAGGAGCTTCAAGCATTGCTTCAATATCAATATCATCAGCCATTTTTCAGGATACCTGAAAGAAGAAGCAAAATCCACCTGAGAACAGAAACATCCTCATGCTTAAGGGAAAGCCTTTAGTGTATAAAGAGACCATCAATGCATTGGCTCAAATTCACAAAGCAGTGTCTCAGAAGACATTTCCAACAAGAGCTGGAATGAAGCTTTGCCCACTGAGATGAGAAAGAACATGACACAAAGCAATTACAACTGCAGACAACAAAATGCTACCAAACACAATTAGCCAGTGGAAACCCCAGAGGTGTTCCACCTATTTCCTTCAAAACAAAGAGCACAGATGATTTATGATACAGAAACACAGGTCTGGTGGCCATCTTGAGAACTACCAGAGCCTGACCAAAGGACTCGAGAGACACGTAAAGAACACAGTACAAACATTCAGGCAAACCTGTTCATAGCTTCCCAGCATTTGTTACCACCAGATTTACTGAGCTGAAAACTTGTCAACACTAATGTCCTTTAAGAAATTTGGCCTCCTGCATAATGAGGGCCACAAGAGACACGGTTACAGTTCAGGCATTAAGAGCTACTGAGGCATACACAAGATCCATCCAGCCTCAAACCTCAGGTGCCAGACAGAAAGAAATCCACCAAGTCATGTAACACCAATCACCACACACGTGTTTGGGTTAGTTGGTTGTTTTAAATGGTTCCCCTTATTTTTCAACCTCAACCCCACAATGTAATTATGCATTTATTACACTCTGAATCCCTTTGACATGTTATTTCCTTTCCTGTTGCAGGTTTGCTATTAAGAACCTCTCAAGACTCCCTACACTGAAGTACACAGACTCAACTTCCTCAAATCTCTTAATAAAACAGTTTCTCTCTTTTATGCTTTCTTAGGTTCAGAAACAGCCAGCCCTCCAGATTCAAGTCAGACAGCCCAAGAGGGAAGATCTCCCTATATGTGCCATAAAATGGATTTTTAAACATACAAATTAGTTCTTACACCTTTGCTACAGGTATTGCTGTAGGAACTGTGCTGTTTGAAGACTTGAGCAGCAGAATGAAATCACTCCAACATTTCAAGAGCTTTTAAGTTGTTTACTCATAATGGAGATTATCATACCAGAGATGTACCACGTGTAAGAATTAAATCATTCTCCCACCCAAATCTGACGACTGCTCATTAATAAAATGAAGAGTAAAACATAATCCTTCAGCAGTATCAGAGTACTGTAAGTTCACACTCAGTTACTTCACCAAGGCATGGTAACCTCAGTTTCAAGGTATTACCTCTTGGGTTATAGTACTCTCACTTACAAACATGATCATCTTTAGTTTAATGGCTCAATTTTACTTTTTCAGCCTTTCAACTCCTATGCATACATATGAGTTATGCACATGATTTAATTCACCACTGCTCTGCCCGTATTTGGTATGAACAAGTACCTCAGTATAATTAAGGATATTAAAAGCACCAAGCCAATCACAGGCCTCTACAACAAAACTCCCACCTTCAATGACATGTCCATATGTGTCATTCAGCCAACATATCAGCCAACCTGTGGTGGGATCCTTCATTCCAATGAGGGATAGCAGGGGCCAAAATAAGGACCACCAAGTCAGAAGTGGCACAGAAAAGCAAACGGAGCAGCTATTACTGCAGATACTCACTAGTAAGAGTGAATAACTGTCATCTGGTAGCTTCAAAACAAAGGTTCTTATTCGCACAGCATTCAGCCATGGAATTCACTGTTACAGAGCACTAGGGATGCTAACAAAGGGAAAACAAAAACAAAACCCAGGAAAGCTGACAGAAAAAGCTTTTCATTAAACAAAGACATGCCTTGTGACCCTGAACCACAACTATGTGACTGACAGCACACAGAGAGAAGTATTGCTGTCCCACTGCCTGCTGCTTCTATTCTTTCATAGGCATTTACTGATGGCCACCATCACAGACCAGATCCGGAGTTACACAGACCTTTGGTCTCACCCCGTGCAATCTGTGCTCTTTGTACTCTGTACATAACACATTCATTGGTGTGATACTATGCTTTTATCAGAATACCTTCTGTTCACATAACACAGTTCTACTATTAACATTAATTCATGTAATGCACATAATGATACTACATATAAAGTTGTTATTCTTTAAAAAATAATTAAGAGTCCTTATTCAAATACATAGAAAATCATAACAAATTCTCAAGTATCTATCATTAAGCACTGAAGCAGCACAAAGCAATTTATAAACACCTTTTAATTTGCTCAAAAAATTCTGCATATGCCTGACATCTGTCACAAGAAAACAAAAACCAAAAAAAAAATCCAAAACAAATAAAAACATGACAAGGAAAAACCCAAAACGTCAAAACAAACAAGGGGTGAACTACACTCGAGATTTTGTGAGTCTACAGAAAACCTAAAGGGGCACGAAATTTACTGCTCCTGGCCTAGCCAGTATTTTGACGGCAGATTCCATCTTTTTGCTGTGTTCTATTATATAAAAGGAGTTCCTCTCCTCGCCATTATTTGCTTTAGAAATTCCAGGAGATGACAATTCCACTCTCGCTTTGCAAGGAGCCTCCTGGAAAAGCATCAGGAGAGTTTAGGGAGAAGACCGACGCTTCGGGGGGGGGGGGGCACCTATGCCCGGATGGCTCCCACCCGCATGCTCCCTCCGTGCGATGGCAACGAACGGCGTCGGCCTCCTGATCACACCTCCGCGGTGACCCAACCCGCCTCGTTCCGCCGGGGCTCCGGCCTGCTCTGAGAGCCGCGCCTCGTCCCCTGCGCGCCCGCAGATCACCAAGAGCCAACGCGCCGGCCCGCCCCATCTCCCAGCGCAGACCCCGGGGCCGTTCCCCGCCCGGGCCCTGCCAGCTCCGAACACAGGGCCAGAGCCCCGCGCCGGGGAGGGCTGGTCACTCTGCACAGCGCCATCGTGGGGGAACTCGGGGAGGGACAACGGCGCGACGGGGACGGCAGGGTCCGCCCGCTACGTGGCCATAGGAACCACAGAACCCCGCACGGCCAGGCCGAGGGCTCAGGCAAGCCGCCGAGTGCGCCGGGGACAGAAAAGCGCAGGGCGAGCACCGGCGGGGAGGCCAGATGCGGTTCCCGGGGGCACGGCACGGGGGCGGCAAGGCCGGAGGAAGGCGGCCATGGCGGCGGGAGGGGCACAGGCCTCCTGGGCCGCCCGCAGGCCAAGGCCTCGGCGCTCCGCGGAGCAGGCCGCTGTTCTCCCAAGCGGCGCGGTGAGCGCTCCCCGCCCGGTAACTACCTGCGCCGTGGGCGGGCGCTGTCCTGGTTCGGATGCCCGAGGTTCGGCGGCAGCAGCGACGGCTCCTGGTTGCGGCGCCGGCTGCGCTAGCGGTGGGGGATGGGCCCAAGGGCTCAGGAGCCCTTCCCAGGCGTCTGGATGTGAGATGGACGGCGCCGCTCGGCCAGCCCAAGAGCGGCAGGCGGCGAGGGGCAGCGCGACGGTAACGGGAGGTCCCCGGACCCGGGCTGCGCCCCGGCTATGGCACCGGCGACTGCTCCCCGAAATGGCGCCCGCCGCCACTCGCTCCTCGCAGCTCGGCGCTCGGCACGGGGCCGCCCAGAGCCCGGCGCAGGGGCTCTCGCGAGACGCACGGCCAGACAACGTCCCCACGCACGCCTGCACCCGTCGACTCTCGCGAGACATCGCACCCGGAAGCGGAGGATTGACTAATCGCGATACTTGGGGGAGGGGGGAGCGTCACTGGCCTCGGCATTCTCGCGAGATGTTGGGAGGCACGCTTCAGGCGGAAAGGTCGAAGGTTACGGGGGGGGGGGGGGGGTGATAACGCCTGACAGCGGTGTCGCACCCGTGTGGGGTCGGTCGTTCCGACGCATGTGCCCGTTCCGACTCCCGTTCCTCTGCCCGCATCCCCAGTCCCTGCCCCGCCTTCCGTCCCTGGCGGTCCGCAGGGGCCTGTTAGGGGCTGCTGTGTGCCCCAGCCGCGGTCCTGCCCGGCGGTCTCGTCCAGGCTGGGTGTATTTGCTCTGTAAGTGTCGCTTCATTCCTTCCCTTTCACCGTGTCATGAAAGTGGTTTATAGTCAGCTTCAGAAGCCATGTTGCCTCTTTACAAGCTTACTGCGCTGTACGCAGAGTCTATCTAGTGTAGGTAGGCCAGTTAATACGTGTATGCAGATTTCTGCCCATGTTGTTACATCAAATGCTTGCTGTACAAGAAAACTGGTGCCTTGAGGTCCTGGTTGATCCTCACACTAACATCTCCAGTATAAGCACATCCTCTCGGGTGGAGTCGCATTGGGATGCGGTTCAAGTTTTGGAGTTTGGCAGGTGAAAAGAACTGACTGGTTGTGAAGCACGGAATCAGACTCTGCAACTCAAAGCGAGTTATAAAGCAGGTGTGTTTATTTCGGCACCGGGTGCAAGGGGGATCGCTCCTCCTAACTTGCACATCCAGGGGTTAAGCAAGCAGATATTTATTACACACAAACATGCATATTCATCAGGTTCCAGAGCCAGCGGTGGAGATACTACAATTAGTTTAGGTACTCATTATCATAAGTCTCCTCCCTTTTGGCACTTGCGCACTGCCCTCCAATGGTCATGGGCAGGGGTCTTCAAGATGAAGTAAGCAGTCTTCCTCAGGGCGCACTTTTCACCTTTGGCACAGTTGGATGCCCCAGTAATCACAATTAGCTGAAAGCAGCCGTATCTGTGAGTTTCTGAGAGCTGGCAAAGACTCAGAGCAGTGTGACCTTCGTACAAAATGTACTGCAAGCAGAACAGGACGGGCAGACACGAAGTATCCTAAGGTAGCGGATGTTCGGGAGTCACTGTCTCCAAACTAATTGATAATTAGAAGGATGGAAATAACTCACTCTTGTTAGTAAGACTACTAAATTCTGTTACCACACCACAGACAACACAAACATTGTTCTCTATCTTAGACCTAAGTTAAAAGTAATTTAACCCTATGTTTTCCAGGCACTTGCTTTCTTTATATCAGTTGCGACAAACACACACACTGTGTGAGTCGTGTCCAGGTCCAGAACTCCGTGAGCTGCTGATGCCGGAGCCTGAGCATGGGAGGAAGTGCCCTGTGTACTCACCCTGGTGAAATACTTGTGTCTTGGGCCAAACAGATGATGATCTGGGGTTGCTGTTTCAAGCTTGTTATTTACTATAGGAGAGAGGGATAGAATCAAACTTTCGAATCATAGAATTGTACTTATAGAATCATTTAGGTTGGAGAGCAGGTTAGGGCATGGATTGGCGGGGAGGTGAAACTGTTTATGTTCCTTTGTGATCAGTTCTGATGCAGCAATTCAATAGCATCTGTGATAGGATTCATTCAGTTTCAGAGTAACAGCATTATGGCTGTACCCTTCTCTACCTCACCCCCTCAGAAGGCCACTATCTAACAGCTTGCTAGCCAGATCGCCCCAAGTATAACTTAACTTGCCACTGACCCAGCATTCAGGTGCAGCTCTTGGCCAAACCCCTGCAGCTTGCTGGAGCCTTGAAGCTGAACAGTTTAGCTCAGAAAGTAAGTAGTGTTTTGTGAAACAAAACCTGCTTGTCTCATTAACAGTGCTTTGTTTCCCCTGGGAGCCCACAGAATGGCTCATTTGCATTTAAATTTAATAATAGGCAGTAAGTTTTAGCAAATTGTTCACTGTACAGCAGATAACATTGAGTGGGTTTCCTGCTGAAGTCAGCACCAGATAAGCAATGATGGCTGGGGGTTTAGGTTCTATCCCTTTTGTCCTACAAAACTGAAACAATATAAAGAGAAGTTATAAACAAACATTGCCTCCTGAAATGGTTATTTCACTATTGCATGCAGACATACCTAAACCAAACTCAGCTGCTGCTTTTGTGAAGCTCTCAGGCTGCTGTGTCATTTAATGTAATTTCCAACAAAGTCCCTGAAATCCTTACAAGATCCTGAAGCTCTTGGACTGAGTTTTGAAGTCTTTCTAAGATGAGCTGTTCAACTTCACTGAGTTTGGGTCATTTGGAACAAATGAGTTGTTTAAGAATTAAACAAAAATAAGGGATCTTTAAACAAAAGGGATCTCGCAGAATTTACAGATAATAAATAATGCCCCCTCACAATAAAGACGTGAAGGGGGAAAAAAACATCAAGCACTTCCCACACCGGGAGTCGAACCCGGGCCGCCTGGGTGAAAACCAGGAATCCTAACCGCTAGACCATGTGGGATCGCACACTTGCAGTTTCTGCCGCGCCGCCTCCTGCCTGCGTCGCCTCCTGCCTGCGCCGCCTGCTGGCCCTGCCTGCCTTTTGCCTGCGCTGCCTGCCCTGCCTGCACTGCCCGCCCCAAATTTAGTCATTCTTCAATCAGCCATTGAAATTGTCTTAGTTAAAAGGTGGGGAGGGAGGTTGGCGGCACTGAAGAAGGAAACTGCAAATAGGAGGATGAACAAATGAAGTCCAGCCTAAAAGTCCTGCACGTTTGTGGCCATTACCCAGTTTCTGTACTTGTATAAAGGGTGGCCACGGAGGTACTTGGATGGAGATGCAAGGGCTCAGGCTGTCAGCACTCAAATTAAAACACAAGAACCTGTTCGTTGTGTTGGTCTGCTTAGTAGATATCCAAGATGTTTAAAGAACTGCTTTCAAAGTGGTTTGCCTAAAGCTGCATACCTGGATGCTGAGAGGAACCGGGCTTGTCTGACAGAGTTGGTGCAGCAAATGCAAACAAGGATGTTTGGCATTGCAATGTCAGCAACCACAGGTTCAGAAACTTAATTTCTCCCTGTGGTTACTCAGTAGAGCAAAGAACTTGCTGCTGTTCCCACTGAGTTCAGCAGGAGCATGGCTGGGCCTCAAACCCTTGACTATGTAGGAAAGGATAAAAGATAAAGGCTAATAAACCACTTCTTGTGCTCATTATAGGACTTTTTGTTATCAGTATGTATCAGGAAGCAGGCAGCGTGCAGGCAGAGCACAAGACACTACCTGAGGGCAAAAGGGATTAAGTTTAAAAACAATCAAATCTGTATAATTTCCCTGAAAGGATACAGTAAGAAATAACAACCTGCGAGTATTTCAGTTGGGGACATCCATAAACAACAAAATGGAGCTATTTTTTAATGATAGTTAAGAAGAACAGGAATAATGGGATGAAGCTGAGAAAACTGAGGCAGATTGTAATGCAAACACCCAGACAGGATCTCAGGTGGATGTCTCAGTGGTTGCCCCAGGAGACAACAAGGCCAGCAAGAAATAACCCCAGAAGAGCCTCTGCACTGGTGAGAAAAGGCAAAGGTGACCTTGCAAATCCCCATTGCTTTTAACTCTGTAGCTCTGTGGGAATTTCGTTCCAGGTTCCTCACAGAAATGGGGATTCAGTTAATTTGTAAAGGCTTGTAAGAAAAAGAACCCCTCAGACTGCAGGATTAGCTTGAGGATTTACAGATTCTGTCTGTGGCTAAGAAATAAACTCGGTTCTTGGCAAGTACCTACAACAGTATTACATTGTCTGGCACAAACACCAGCCACAGCAAAGCCAGACGAGTCAGGCAGCTCATGGAGCCAGAGGGAGAGAAGCAAGGAGTGACAGTGAGGTGGGACTGTTCTGGCACCACTGCTCACGTTGCTGTCTGGGTGCACACCGTGGTGTCAGCTCAGCGCCATTGGCACTGTCCTCCCACCTCTGCGTGGGGCAGCTATCCCCCACCGAGGCAGCTGCTGGTGGGACTTGTGCAGCCAACCCACACAGTGTCGTGTTTTCCAATGGATGATGTCTTCTGCAGGGGAGAGCGAGCGACATTGCCCAGCTCATGTGTTTGCACCCATCAGTAAATCCTTAGAGGACAAGGCTGAAAGCAGCAGAGCTCTTAGCAGACACAGATAGGTGTAAAAGTCCCTTGGGAACCTGTAACTGATGCGGTGGCGGGGACAGACGTGCCTTATTTTGGGGAGTTTGTGGGAATTTTGAAGTAAGGCACGCAAAGCTCTGCTGTGGACATTTTCCTGATCGCTGCCAGAAGCCTCAGAGTTTGGATCACAGAAAGTGACCTGGAAGTGCCACTTCCCTTCCCATCTCTGCCTAGCTTTGGGACAAGGACTACCCAGGACAGCAGAGTTGACCTCCTGGCTCACAAGTTACATTGACACCTCCACCTTCCTTCCCCTTTCTCTTCTGCTCCTGGCCCGTTCTGGTTTGTGGCTCTGCTCCTCATCCTCATCCCAGTGTTACCTGATCATTTGTTGGGCCAGTTCAGGTTACCAGCCTGGCAAAACACCACTCACTTCTGGTTTGTGCCAGTTTAGTGAGTGACATGATTCACCCAGGCTCAGATGAACACCAGAACCAAGAGTAAGAGCAGCAGGAGGAGCAAGACTTGATGCATGGGCAGCCCTCAGCTCAGTTCAGCCATGTCACCCACTGCACCCTTCTTTCCCTTCTCAGAGCTTGTAATTGTTGTATCTGATGCCCTTTTCCTGTTCACAGCTCCCCTCTAAAAAGGCAGCGCTCTCCTTTGCTGTGGGGAGCTCCGCTAGAGCTCATCCCGTAGCTTTGCCAGCAGCAGGGAGCCACAGTAGCAGGGAAGATGGCAGAAACCTCTCCTGTATGTTTTTAGTCACAATCTGTTTTAGAAAGCAGGAGAGGAAACAAAGAGCATTTGCTGCTCCATCTGTTTCCGTGTCCCATGCTGCTAAGGTTGGGTTACAGCCAGCTGCTGTCATTGCCAATTGGTAATGCGATAGCACAACTGCTCCCTTTGCAAAGGAGCTAAGGAAGGTGAGAGGGAAAAACTGGGACATGATGATTTTAAAAAGCCCCTTTGCAGAACACCTGGCTTGTTATATACGTTTACATCATGCCCATTATAAACCCCCCTGCCGATTGTTGCTTACAAACAAGTATTGTTACAAACGCTAAATATATCCAACTAGCTCTTTCCAAAGGACCGTCCTGAGCTATTCGATATCTTCAGTCAGCTTCAAAACACAGACAGGATTAATTAAGAACAGGGATGGTTTTTCTTTGCCTCTTACATGCTAAGACCATTTGTCAGAGAGCACTCTCAGAGAGCACAGTCCAGAGAACCTCAGCCAGCATCCAGGTCAGCCCAGTCCTGTTCAATAATGTATTTGAGACATTTGATACCAGATGTCTGTGCGCTGAAATAATGGAGAATTCACTGCATCAGCCTGCCCGGCTCAAACCTCAAGCCCCCTGACATTGAATTACATGGCACTGAATTACAGATGTGTTAATGGGAAAGGAGCTTTGGAGTGCGTTAGCCCAAACTCTTGCTTGAAGTGAGACCATCACCAACACTTAGATCAGGTCAGCCATAGCTTTGCAGAGTGAAACGTTGAAAATCTCCAAGGACAGAGATCCACATGAGGACATATTACTCATGGAACTAGATGATCTTAGGGTCCTTTCCAACCCTAACTATTCTATGATTCTATGTGGGTGAACGGTACCTCCTGGTCAACCTAGCACTTTATCTCGTTCCTGTTGCAACAAAGAGCTGCCAATGGTGAGAAATCTCACCTACATGTAGGCACTCACAGTAGTAGCTTGGCAGTATTTTGACCTATTTAACATATGGCTTTCACAGTGCAGAACTTTTTTGGCTATTATTGGCTCCTTCATCCTTACACCATCACTGGAAGGCAAATCCAGGGTTGCAGCTGCACTGGGTCAGTGCTGGCTGTAAGCTCAGTCATCCAAACCTTGCCAAGCATTTTAGGTGCCTCCTCCCAGTATCACTGGTCTCTCAACACAGGGTTTGTGCACACCTGACTGGAGCTGTTACTCCCTGCTTGCTGTATATGGAGGCACTGTGGGGCTGTGCTCAGAGCTGTAGCACATCTACCTGGGCATTGCCCCATGTCCCTAACCTGGTATGTGCCAGGCAGCAGCAGTGCAATGCTGAGCTTTCCTTACCTTTAGCATCACCAGTTCTTCCACACACACAGATGAGGAAGACCTCATTTCCTGGAGTGCATGTGCAAGTATGGATATCCACCAGCTGAGCCGCTTCCTGAAAGCAGGGTGCATGTATGACTCCAGATACAGTTTCTTCCACCTGGGAGCAGCATCTGAAGAAACGATTTGAGCATGATCTCAGGGAGCTGGCTCCTTCTGCACTTCTACAGTGACAGCTGAAGGAAATATCCTTCAGCCAAGAACAGGCAGCAAGGGGATACTTTGGCCTGGAAACACTGAACATACATCTCTTAATTCATCTTACGGTGATGTAGCGTTCACAGCCTCGCAATTCACGAAGGCTGTTTCTTCTTGTAGGCAGTGTGGTTTTGTTATTAGCAAAAGAGCCAGGGTTTACAACCCCTGTTCACAGAGGCACTGCGGTGTCTTCGCCACGCTCTCAAAGACTATTCACCTCCTGCTGCCATCTTTGGTGTATTGATGGCAGGCATCATGACTGATGGGCTTCATCTCCCATGTATGTGTCACAGAGTGACCCATCTGTTTCTCTGGAGGAGGACCTCCTTGTGTTACTGTACCAGGTACCACTAAATAAGAGTTTGCTCAGCCCATGACTGCCCAGGCTGTGAAAGCCCCTGAAAAAGTCACGGCAGAGGTCCCACAGAAGAAGCTTTTCCCTTAGCTGCTTGACTTTTTCCCTTCAAGGATTTCTTTCCCCCTCCTTGGATCACTGCTGTTAACACAGTTCATGTCCACCAGTGCTCTCTGGCTCTCCCAACGAGGGGGACCCTGGTCTGGCAGCTTTGTACCTGTGTGCAAGTCACAATCCCACAACCATCTATCGTGCCTGGCAGCTGAGCCCCCTTACCTCCAGCTTTCCTCTTCTGGCAGTGGGGATCTCTGCTCCCAAGGGTGTCCTTGGTGCTAGGGGGTATGTGACCATAGGTGGGGAGGTTCTGCTTCCACAGTGGTTTCCTTACTCTTCATTTTGATGCCCTCTTGCTGCATGACTGTGCAAGACTGCACAGGGCTGCTGAGTAGGGCTGATCTGAGATGTCATCTCAGTGTGTCCTTAAGTGCTTCCAGTTCACCCACCATGGCCTGAAGAGAGAAGGGATCTCTTGGCATGCTATGTGCACAATCACATCCCAAGTTTTAGCTGCAGCCACTAAGCAGTGAAGTTACTTCAGCAAGCCTGCTGGAGGTGTAGGTTGAAAACAGCCTACACATTATCATCAAAACCCAAAATATGCAAACTAAAATGAGAACATTACAGAAAAAAAATGAATGCTTGTCTGGTCCCTGATGCAGCCCACTTCCTATGTACCATGTCGGTCACCCATTTTGGGGTCCCCTGAAGGTAGGGCTCTTGCAACCTCCCATCTCCCCAGCTTCTATTTTCAGCCTGCCCCAAGGCTCTTGCGGCACAGCGATGCCAATCAGGCTGTTAAAACTTTTATACACCAAGTCTGTATCTACGAGAGCCCGTGAACAGACTGTCAGGCTGCTGTAGGCATTTTCCAAGCATCGCTGTTTCCCTCAGAGAACAGGTAGAGCCATTATTGGCAAAGGCCAGTGAGATCTGCATCCCCACAAGGAAAGCTGCCAATTTAACCCCATTAGAGGTACACCAGCAAACTTTTGTTCCCATTCAGACCTGGTTTAACTCTTCTTTTCCTTCCCCACGAGTCCTTGGGCTTTGCATTCCTGCAAAACTCACTTCTGCAGCCGCACCATGGGCATCTCCAGCAGCTCCGCAGCCCCCGCGGGGGCCCCGCTGCATGGACCCCCTGGTCGGCACAAGGCAGCTGCGCGGCCATGATCTCACTGTCTCTCTATTTGTTATTTAAAAGTGCAGTGGGACTTCCATGCAAATGTCTTCAGATTAAGTTACTCTGAAGCTCTCCAGCAGAGCCAAAACACTGTCTGCAACAGAGCACACGGCAGGCGCAGTATCGCCCCGTGCAGGGACCCCATCCGCTGGCTCACCCAGGGCTATGAATAAGCCGAACAGACTCATTTCTGTCTGAAGCAGACATTTGCTGCGTGGTGTGATACGCGCCCCAAATCCCTCCTCGTGGCAAAATCCACTGACAGTCTGCCAAGTCTCGCACCCGCAGTTAGAGGGGTCTGAGGCATCCAGGCAGCGCAGCCCCCAGGATTTGCCCCCACCGGGGTTGCTCCTGTTCTGCAGTAACAGGACCCCCATGAGGTTTGCTGGGAGCAGTGCCACACTGCAGCAGTCCCTGCGATAAGCGGGGCTCTGCCGAGCCGCCGTGCCAAGTGACACGCTCCAAACGGGTGGCTGACAGAAGCTCAGCTAGCAGGACTGACCTTTAATGCACAGCGTGTTTGTTCAGACTGCTCATGCTGGTCGAGGAGCAGGGCTCTGCCTTCTGAAACTGCTGTTGGTACTCTGATGGTTGATTGTGCCTGCATGGGGGACATACCTGGTCTTCCTGCACACTGCTATGTGCTCAGCACACAGACAAACGCAGAAAGTCCCCAAAATCTTTCTAGACAGAGTTGCTGCGGCACAATAGAGGGCATGTCCGGGCAAATCCAGACATGTAGCAGCCGTACACCATGGGCTGACCCAAGGCTCGTCATCCCACGGTGTCACCTCACAGGGACCGCCCGGCACCCAGTCTAGACCGAGACATTTTCCTCTGTCGGTTCTCCAGGCTGGTTCATGTCCTTCTTCCCATCCCTGCTCTTGGAGGTGTCAGGAATAAGAGGGCGAGCAGAGCCGTTCAAGCCCGGTGCAGCAGCTCGTCTGGACACCCCCTGCCAGCTCCGGGCACCGTGTCGGGGACGCCCATCATAGGAACGAACCATGTACTGACCGGGGCTGCCGCGACCCTGGGGCCGGGGCTCCGCTGCACCAGCGGCTCAGGAGGGCCCCGGAGCCGCCGCCACCGCCGCCAGGGGCTGCCCTCGGCCCACGGGCCCCGTCGCTGTCGACGGCTCCGGGCTCCTCTGCCCGCCCCGCCCCGGCCGGCCCGGCCCGGCCCCGCTCGGCGCAGCGGCCCCCAGCAGAGGGACCCGGGGAGCGGCCGGGGGTCCCGGCGGCCGGGCCGGGCCGGGCTGGGCCGCACCGCCTCCCGGGCGGGGCCGGGATCGGGTTTCACATCCTGCTCCGCGGGCGGGCAGAGCAGCTGGCGTGGCCGAGCGGGACATGGCGGAGAGGTGAGTGCGGGAGCGGGGCTGCCGCGCACCTGTTGAGGCGGCGGGAGGGAGCGCGGCGCCGCCGTCCCCTCTGGGAGGGGAGCAGGCCGGCGCCCGGAGGCACCCCCGGCCCGGCCCGGGGGGAGCGCGGCCGGGCGGGCAGGTGAGGGGCGGCCGGCGCCGGGCCGGGCCCTGTGGCGGCGGCGGCAGCGCCAGGCCGAGCCGGGCGGCCAAGTTGTGCGGGAGCCGCTCCCCGGGCCGCCTCCTGTCGCCCCCCGCCTCGGCCGGCCCGTCTGCGGGGGGGTCCTGCGGCCGCTCGGCCCCTCCAGGTCGGTTCCCCGCTGCGCGCAGCCTCCAGTGGGGCGGGCGACTCTGAGTTGCGCGGAGCTGAGCTGCGCTGACCCCGGCCCGGAGCCCCCGGTCCTGCCCGGGATTCCGGCGGAGCGGCAGCATCGCCCTCTCCGGGGGCTGCTTCCGGCGCTGCAGGGGGGCCTCGCGCCTCTGAAGAGCGGTTCATAGGGAGAGCCCTCTGGGTTTGGACCCGTTTGGGACCGGGCTCGCAGGCTCTGGGGTGAGTGCCTCGGGTGGGTTGTTCCCTGTTGCTTTAAAACGCGCACGGTTCTGAAATTGACAGTATTTCCCTGGTCAAAGCTCAGTTGCACTGGGTTTGCCGGAGAGGGGTGACCAGGAGAGGGTTCGCTTCCTGCCTGGAAGCGGGTAGGGAGCCAGGATCACCTGTTGGCAGTGAAAATGGAGGGGCCAGGTAGCCGGGCCAGTTTCCCAGGCTGCATCCTGCTTCCGACCAACACGGGCGGATTTTATGGCTCCTCTGAATGCCCCCATTCAAGGAGGATTCCTCCCGCTCGCTCTGCGCCTCGGCCCGTCGGCCAGAAGTGGTTGAATGAAGTTTGGCTCCGCTGGGGGGAAGGCACCGAGCCTGGCACAAGCGCTGTCATCCCCGCGGCTGATGCCAGTTGCTGTTGTGCTGTTTGGCCAGCGGTTTCTTTTCTCCCTAAATGAAAAGCTCGGGAAGATTTAACATTCCTGCAAGCACGGCTCTCCCCGGGGGCGCCGGGTTTCAGCTGGCTTCTCACATTCTCTTTGTCGGGGCGAGAGGAGGGAGGGCTGTGCCGGCGTTCTGCCCTGTACCTCGGTGGTGGTGCAAGGTGTTTGGAATGATTTTTTACTTCTCTTGAGTTTGAAGTTGTTTTTTCTTTTTTTTTCTTTTTTTTTTATTTCTTCTGTCTTTTCTGCATTTTCTCCAGCAGAACATGGGTAGGAGAGCCATGGAGCGCCTTCTTACGGACTAAGGGAAGAGATAGCAAATCCTCTTGAGGGTGGATGTAGAATGCCAGCATTCAGAGCAAAACGATGAGGGCAGCAGCACGCTAGCGCACTGCCAGCAATAGCAACTCGTAGTGGCAGCTTCTGCTTCCCTGCTGTGACAGCCAAGGGCACTGCGTGCTCGGGGATCAAGGTTGCAGGTTGCTCATTTCAGGATATAAACTGGAAAACCTGACAAAGCCATGTAGATCTGGAGCTCTCGCTCCAGGAGCCGGTGCAGAGCAGTACAGGATTTCTTGCACTGGGTTTTGGCATATTTTTTCCAGTGTATCCCCACTGATTATCTCTTTGATGCTTTTTGAGTTCAGTGTTTGCTGGGTTGATGAGACAGCTTTTCCTATCGGTAGGATGGAGGCTATTTGGAGTGATGCTGAGATCACAATGGGTTAGAGGAATGCAGGTTTTGAAGCCAGTTTTTTCGTCGGATAGTTCACATGCCTTCTGTATTCACAACAGGTTTGCTTAGCTGAAACAGATGTCTTGGCCTTAGCTGGGAGCACATAAGCTACAGGGAGATCTGAGTATACTGGCTTGGTGCATTTTGTAACCAAGGGAATTTAGTGGTCATCCTTGTGGTGCAAAAGGCTGTTTTCAGCCTGACCCTTACTGGATCTGAAGCTGAAAACCTCCCGACAGACTTACACATTCAGTGTGCCAACAAGATGTGAAGGATCCGGTTCATTGAACGCTGCCCTGCATTAGGGGCACAAAAGGCAAATGCCTCCCATTCAAGTGATTTACTTGATCTCTAGAAAAATGTAATGTGCCGTGGTGCAAAGATGAAAGGAGGAGAGACTGAGGCTCCTGCAGTGAAGTGCCAAATGGGTAAGAGAAACCTGCACGTTTCAATGTATTTGTGTTTGAGCTTTGAGGCATTTTTTCAGTCGATCCTGCTGTTCTTTTGGGGTTGGCTTCGTGGGATTGGAGCAACTGCCTGCTGGCAACCAGGTCAAGTCTGTAAATAGGGAACAGTGAGGGTTTTTCCATGGAGCCATGAAGGGAGAACTGTTAGCATCATTGTGAGACTGTGGGAAGGACCGTAAGATCTGGATCAGCTTTAATGGAATCACTTCTATAATTAAAGATAACGAAGTGTAAACTGCTGTAGGATTCTGGCTTTTAGGCCCATGAGGGTGTTTGTGTTTTGTTTGTTTTTCCCTGGCAGTGCAGTTTAATAAATACATTCACGAACCCTTTCTTTGAAGTTGCAAAAGGATGTGTCACATGTATACTCCTTGATAGGTCAATGTATTAGTAAGCGTACTACTTGATTGCCATTTTACCTATGGAGAAGAAAGCTTTGCAGTTGGGATTTACTGTTTTAGCAGCATGGTTTTGGCTGTTTGAATTAAGCAACCTTGGGATGTGAGCAGAGGGGGATCTTCCCCAGCAGCAGAAGCACTGGGGATTGCTGAAGTCCTGTTAGCTGGGTGGGTAGAAAAGCTGGGGATGGTAATGAGTGCGCTTGTTCAGCGGGAGTCCTGCTGGTCTGCTGGCTGTTTTAATTTGACTAATACAAAAATATAAAGGATTTGTGTGCTTTATGTTCTGATTGCGATGAAGGCTCTTAGTTTTGTTGTTTAATCTCGGTATCTTGAGTATGAGTTTGTTGCATATAGTTAATTTGGATGAATTCAGGCTTTATTTTGCCTTTGCCTGAATACTGGCCTGTTTTTTCAGAAGCTTTAATTTAGGAGTGAGTGAAAACTTCCACACTTCAGCAGCTGCAGGGCAGGCTGATGACAGCCTCCTTGTGTCTGAGCTCAGCCGTGGCTCTGCAGCAAAGTAGTCTTTTGGTTTTGGCACAACCTCCTGTTGTTACTTAGCGCAGAGCTCCCCATGTTCTCTGAACCGGGTCCACATGTCCTGCTCTAGTTTACCCTCCTCTTAATTGGCTTAAATAAGGCCATGAATAAACGTCCTCTCTGTAGCTAGCTGTGACCGCAGGAACAAGCCTCTGCTCCCGGCAGGTTGTTCTCTGGGTGAGCCTATTCCTGGATGAGCGCTGTGGTAGCTCATTCACAGTAAATGAGCTGGGGCAGTGAAGGTCTCTGCTCTCTGACATCAGTGGAGATAAGTGCAGGTGGGAGAGGTTATCAGCAGCCTGACCTCTGCCACGCGCTCCTGCTGTCATCCCTGCTCCTCTGAACGTGCTGCTGGAGCTGTTGGTGAGCTTGCCAGGGCAGTTTTCCTTGGGATGAAATGATTTAGGGATAAAGATGGGCTGGCTTTAAGTGACACCAGGAGTGGGGTTTTGCTCCAGTAGCTCTGCTGGTGGAGGCAGAAGAGGGGTGGTAAGCTGTGGAGAACAAGGTAGTCATCTTGCCCACCATCACTGCTGTATCCTTTTGAAGCTGCTCTGTCAGCAGACCCAGCACAGCCTGGAGTTAGCTCCTGAGGTGGAGTCGTGCCTTGAGTTACAGTGTTTGACTATGCAGATAAAGCCTGGTCCTTGGGAAACACCTTCAGACGCACCAGAGTCTTCTGATGGATACTAATCAGAAGTTCAAAGGAGAGCAGCAGTTTCCTCCTTCCCTGTGGTCTCCTTTCCCAGTGTCTCCATTCCTGTCGTACTGCTCAAATGGCTTTCTCAGTGGATGATGCAATTAGCAGGAGGTGCTTGTGAGCTTTCAGCAAGTAAATACGTCAGGATTTGAAATGCTCCGTTTAGGCTCCATCAGTCCTTCCCAGGTGGAGCACAATTATTTGTGCCTTGTCGTGACATGTACACACTCCTGTTTCTTTAAGAGGCCCTTTGGGCAGATTTGAATAATCGGTGAAGTGCCTCTTATTTGTAGTAAAAACAAATTCCAGAGCAGACACCGGGATTTGATTTTCAGATGGATTCATGGAGGGTTTCTGAGCTCTGCTGCCATGACTTATGCATTTGGTGTTAGTTCCTGCCTTTGTCAGGGTGCACAGACAGGCAGTTCCCTTGGGGGGAAGAGCATTGCACTTTTCAGTAGCTCAGACAGGAGTGTCCTCTGAAGCAAACTGTCTGATTGGTTTTATGCTTTTCATGGGGAAGAGTGGTCTCTGCTTTGGGCAGTTCCTTAAAGCAGTCTTTGGAGTGTCGGGAAGGCACTAACCGAAGCAGCAGGCATGAAGTCCATCTGGCCCGTACATCTGGAACAAGACGCTGCAGGTCAAGAGAATGTTTTTGTACTTGGGCTTTGTCTCGTGGGAGAATGGAAAACATACCATTTTTTGGGATGTGTTTTCTCATCCTAATTACTGTTCCAAGTGTTTGAGGTTACCGATGTGAGGAATAAGTGTTTTATAGTTCCAGTTGAATACTGACTAGCGAATTCCAGTGTAGCTGGTGTCAGCCATCCTCCGGGTTCTCTCCTAAGCTTTTTTCCTTGTGTTGTCAGCTGCTGGTTTTTGTTGGTTATGCAATGCACAGAGCCAGAAGAGGTTTGGGAAGCTTACAATGAGGATGCTGAAGATCCAGATTGTTTGCTTGCAGCAAAGCCTGGGAGATGGAAAGGGCTCCATGATCCCAGGGGGGGCACCAGTATGTCTCACGTAGCAGCTCAAGGAGTTGGGATGTGTCTGGCCTCTCACGGTTACATGCATCAGGTGAAGAGAAGGGACTTGGGTCCCTTTAGAAGTTCCTCCTGGACAAAACAGGCTGAAAGACCAAAGCAGTGGAGGTGCTGATGTGGGTTTTTTTCAGCCTCTTTTGTTTTCTTGGACTTAAGGTCTTGCATGAAGTGCCACTGAGGGCTTTATGCTGCAGAGTGCTGGGGAACATCTGCAATAGAGGTGTCTGAATAGAATTAGTCACTGGTATCTTCATCAGCCACTGGAGGCAAAGAAAAGGCTGGTACTATGTAGAGGATGTATTTTCTTACTCCCCTTGTATTCTGCTTGTGCTCAGCTCCCTGAGCCAAGCTCTCGCTGCACTTTGCCTTCCATGGTGGAAACTGCTGTGATGTGGGATGGAACGAAGATGACAGCAAACACCCTGTGCTCCCCAGGCTTGCTGTGTATTCTTGTTTCAGCCTGGAGCAGAGCAGTCCTGGGCCCCTCTAAACCAACCTTTTTCTTAGCCACAGGGTTTATGATCTACCAAAACCAAACAAGCCAAGTGGGGTGCGGGGGAGAGAAAACTGAACCTGTGCTGGGCTCCTTTGTGTGTGTAACTTGGCAGATGTGGGACACTGCCAGAAGGCACTTTGCTTTGGCAGATGGGGCTGTTTCCTACCTGGGCAAACAGGGTTGCTGCTTTCTGGCTGGAAACCTGTTACGGAGGCAGGAAAGACTCAGTGTAGTGGGATTTAGTGCCACCTTGGACGTTATGAACCAGTGGCCCAGGGCCAGGTGTGCTGTAACAGGGATAACTTCTTTGTTCTATAGATCTGGTTCTTCTGTTTGGCTTTGCTTGTGTTTGGTTTCTTTCCCAGAAGAACGACAAAGGGGCTTACTGTCTCCATCACCAGTGATACCAAAAAGAGCACTGCACAATGCTGCCTGACGAGCTGGGGCTGAGCTCAGCAAGTCCCTTTCAACCACATGGAATTCAGCTGTCTTGGGGTTTCTGACTGAGGCAGAGCAATGTCTGCTGTGTGGATTTTCACGTGTAGCAGCAGCCAAGGCTCAGTTTAGAAGGATGAATTGGCGTATTTTCAGTAACATAGTGAAGTCAGTGAAAAAGTTATCATAGGAGACTTTATAGCTGCATAATTAAATACAGAGCCAGGAGATGCAGTGGGTGAGCAGTGCTGTGTGGTGTTGCCTGGGAAGATGCTCCTCCAGAGGCTGTGGCCAGAACAGGCAGTGGATGCTGGCTGCGGTTTCCAGTGTCTTCTCTGGCTGCTGGTCCCTCAAGGTGGCTGGATCAGTTTTATCATAGGGACCCGTTAAGGTCCAGATGTTAATTTCAACACATTTAGGTTGTTGTAAAACTGTAAATGCCATATTTGGGCCTCTTCTGGTCCAGCAACTGTTTCCTGCTCATGTATATTGTAGTTCTTTGATAGCTACCTGTGTATCAGCCGCACTGTCTAGCTCTTCTTTGCTCCCTAGCTACAGTAATTAGGTTTAGGATTTTATTAGGCCTTCCAAGCATTGCTCAGAGCTATGGTGAGAAGAGAAGCTCCAAGTGTTTTATGAATTCTTGGTGATGAATCAACATCAAGTGAAGCTAAGAGAGATGGCAAAAGGGCCGTAAGCTGAGGTGGAGAGCCTGGAGCGCGGCTGGCATGAGAAGCACTTAGTGCATGCCTAAGGATGAACGCTAAGCACACTGTGGTATGGAGGTGCATTTTCTTAGCAATTTATGCCATCATAATAACATGGATAGTCTGTCTGGGATACACCTGAGCTGCATTTAATCAGTACAGTAAAATGAGTGTGAAGCAAGTAGTTGGGGCTTGGAGGGCAGCTTTGTGCTTGGGGTGGTGCTGCCCTTGGGCTTGTGCCTGCAGGTCCTGCAATAGAGCATAAATGGCAGAAGAGTTGCAGTTTTGGCTGAGAAACTCCTTGGAAAGCTTGCCACCGAAATAAGCTTTTAATGAAATCAGTTTTGGAGTCACTGAAAATGGGGGTGAAAAGCAAAGTGTTGTGGTCCTTTCCCTGCTGCGGGTTTAGAAGCTGCAGAGGAAATGCCTGTTGAGTAGGTGGCGGTCTGACAGCTCAGCCTGAAGTCACTAGAGCTGTAATTGAAATTAGTCTAAAACACAGGTTTGAGGTTCAGGGGACTGAAGGCTCCTCCAAAGCAGAAGTCTGTTCTGGGGTGGCAATAGACATATAAGAAAGACACTGATGATCTTCTGGGGGTGAAGCTGTGCGCTGCCACTTGTGTTTCTTCTGGCCATGGGTCACCAGCAGGGTACCACCACTTGAGTGCTTACACTTCGTTTGGTCTTGGAGGGTGAAGTCACTTGCTTTTGTTTCCATTTGGATAAGGAAAGCTTCTGCTGAGCTGCAAGAACTGTGCATGATGGAGAAGTTTTTCATTACAGCAATGTATTTGGTGCAAGGCATGTTTGCTGTGGGGCTGGAGGAAAGCTTCATCTTGGGCTTCTTTCTCTGCCCCGCTGTTCTGGAGCATGAAACACAGACTACAGGTGGAAAAGGGATAGCATGGCAATGACCAAATGGCTCAGTGAAGCGTTTCTGCTCCAAGTGACTTCCAAAGGGTGATGTTCTTGTTCCTGCCTGGCCTGGTGGCTGGGGCGGTGAGCTGTGCTTGGGGCATGTGGATTTGGGGCTGTGTTGCACTGGAGGCTTGCTGGGGAAGAGCGCAGTTTCCTATTGAGTGTCTCCTGATAGCCATGTACATCGTGTACTCCGGGCACTGAAATAAGAGCCCCTGCAGCTGACCATGGCAGCTCCATTACTGCGGTCCTGGCAGCACATGTGGTGGCTGCCCGGAGCAGAGCTTGGCCCCAGGAGCAGCACATTATGGGCTATGGGTGTAGGCAGGGGAGGGCACATGTTTAACTCCTCTTACCTTGCTCAAACCTCTACTATTTGCAGCAGTAGCCATTTCTTCAAGTGAATGTGTGGGGAAGGTTTGAGAATAGGCAGGTTTCTCCTGGGGCTGCCTGCAGTGCTGCTTTCTTGCCCTCCACACCTGGGGTAAACCCGAGTTCCCATGGAATTTAGATGAATTAACAGGATTCCCCTGTTTTTGGAGCTATTACAGGAGCTAATGCTGCTTTGCCCATAGGGCTATAGCTGTAAACCCTCCTAATGATGCAGCACTTTCCCCTGGGAAAGGCAAATGACATCCGTAAGCATAAACAGCTTTAATGGTGAGATGCGTCTCTGCAAGAGCTTGGGCCGCTCTGCTGGTCCTCGTGAAGTGCAGGCTTTCATTAGGACCTGCAGTGTGTGGGTCTGTGGACACAGAGCAATGTCAGTGCAGCTGGCTGTGGAAACTGGGTGACATCCAGGCAGCCCCTTGCTGGGGTGCAGCCCTGTCGTGGCAGAGTGTTCCGTGCTGCTCAAGATGCAGAAGAGTATCAGGCTTCATCTCTTTCAACTTCACACCTGCCAAGATCTGACAGAAGACATCAAGAGGGGTAATGAACGGCTGGGAGATGAAACCCTCGTTTTTCTTGTGCTTCAGGCCAAAGTTGGTTGGGGAATTCAGTATTTTTTGAATTAAAACCTGTTGCTGACTGAACCTGCTTTGCAGTTTGTTAGCAATTAGGCTCTGCCTCTTGTCTCCAGCAGGACCTTGGCAGGAGCTGTGCAGGCCTTGACCGCAGCGCTGTGTGCTCAGAAACTGAAAATAAGGGAGAAGGTCCAGGCTGGGGCTGCTGCCTAGGAGGGAGATGCTGATACAGGGTGCTGCTCTCCTGGGGTCTTGGCTGCCCTTTGCTGTGATCCCATATCCCCCCAGGAAGGAGAAGCTTTGACCGCTCTGCCTCTCATCTGGTGGGTGCTTTAAGAGGTGCTTTAGTCACTTAACATGTTTCTGGCTGGAAACACGTCTTGGTTTGGGTGTTTGGAAAACAGGAATATGCAGTTACTTGTGAAAACTCAGTACATAGATGCCCAGAACAGTGGTGATAACTCCGAGCCTGTGGCTGTGACAGACTCTTTGTGACTGGCAGTGTTAATAAAATTAATGAGACTTATGTCTGCCCTGCCATAGAGCTGGCATTTGCTCCTGAGCCTGGCTGGCTGTTGTTGCAGTCATGTAAGAGCCCTGATACTTGTCTGCCTTGTACGGCTCTGTCCTTCTGCTGAAGGGTAGCTGATAGGACCAGGGGTGGTATGGAAGTTATTTGGTGATGACATTGGCGGCTCGGAAGTAATGGATACCTCCACCAAGAAAAGATCAAAGACTGCTACACTGTGGGCTTTTTCTTCTTTTCTTTCCCCCCCTCTTTTAAAGTAAGGCAGCAACCAGAGGGAAATGTGCAGGGAAAGAAGCTGCTGCAGTGGGAAGGATGTTGGTCAAAAAGGGGAAACTGCATCCATGTAAGAAGACCAAAAGATGTATTTATTTTGGCAGATTGCATGTACGATCAGAACAAGGCAGGCCGCTGTAAGACTTACAAAGAGTGAATTTGCCAAATACGCTTCATTTTCCAATGCATTGGAAACCTTTTGGAGCCAGGCAGTGGAAGAGATGGGTATGAGCGGCATGGAGGATAAAGCCATCGCAGAAAAATCTAAACCATTTTTTGGCCATCTTGACTCCTGTGGAGGAGCTTTGTAGCTTTGCAAGCTGCAAGCTCGCTGCGAAAGAGCTGTCTGAGAAGTTGTCTCACACTGAGTGTCAGTAGAAATAGCTTTAGAGCAAACAGAGGAACTGATAAGAGACTGTAAGGAACAGATAGCGTTTACTCGAGTGCCATAGGATCTGAAATCTGAAATTGCTGGGATACTTCCGTGTGTATCCTGTTGCTGGAGTGCCCTTGGTATCGCAGAACCTGATGGTGGTAGATGTGTGGGATGTCTGTGCCAGGCACACTGCTTGGCAAGGACTGTGGGGAGGATCCTGGGGACCACAGCCGTGCTTCGTGCAGGTTGGTGAGCACGTAGGTAGGAGGACCAAGAGACTTCATATATCTGGGTTTTCAAACAGCCTTTGACAAGCTTCTCCACCATTAAACTAGGTTGCAGTGGGCATGGGGGAAAGGTCTTGTTATGGACTGGGAGCTGGTGAAAGCATAGGATACAAAGATAGGACTTCATAGCATGAGTAAGTCAGCAGTGAGGCCCCAGAGACTGGTGTTGGGGCTGGTTTTCATCCTGTTGGTGACCTCGAGCATGGAGGGGAGCAGTGAAATGCCCAGGTTTGCAGAGATCCTCAGTTCCTTCAGGTAGTTCGACACCTCTCTGAGGGTGAGGAAAACCAGAAGTGGAAATCCTCACAGAGCAGCAAGTGGTCAAACAAGTGGCAGTTGAACTTCACTGTAGGGAAATGTGGGATACCCATAGGGAAAATTACCTATACTGGGCCTGTGTAATGCTGAACCTGGAGCTGGTGGTTACAGCTCAGGAAAGGAGCTCAAAGTCATCATCAGCAGTTCCCTGCAATCGTCAGCTCAGTGTGCCGTGTTAGCCAAAAAAGCCAGAAGGCATCGTTTTGACCCTCTGGAAGAGCCAGCATGGCTTTTGTGAATGGAAGTTGAGCCACGTGGCTCTGTTGGTACTTGGGAAGTGTTTGCGAGCACATGGCAGGGGTGATCCAGTGGAGTGGTCTAGTGAACATCCCCGAAAGGTTTCAAGATGGGCTATCCAAGAAAAGTCCATTGTGGGATGAATGGGCGAATAAACAGTTAAAAGTTCATCTGCAAAGATGTGGAATAGGCTGTCAGACTTCCCAGAGGAGGGAAGCTCCTCCGGGAACCAGGCTGGATCTCTGTTCGCTGTGTTTGTGCGTGACCTAGAAACAGGGATGAAAGCGCTGGCTGGGGAGGAGCATCCTGTTGTCTGGATGAGCAGTGACGAGCTCTGGGCAAAGGGGGAAAGAAATGCTGCAGTTCCTGAGGAATGAATGAGGTTGGGGGGAATGGGTGTTCCTGCCGAAGTGGTGGCTGGTGTTTGGCAGTGCTGTGGGAAGGAAAAGAGGGAAGAGGAAGAGAACAGCAAAGAGAGGAGCGGAGGACAGTGAAAAAGTCATGACGCCGCTGTGGTCTGCTGCCACATTGACTAATAAGTGCATCCCATCTCGGAAGAGTCCTTGGTGGAAGTAAAATAAGTGCTTCTGTGGGTTTTCCCTCTTTTGTTTTTGTATCAGTGGCAAATACTGTGTACTGGAGGCAGGTGAGGACTGTCTAGATGGACATCAGATATAAAGGGAAGTTGATTGTGGTCCTGATCATTGCCCCGCTCCATTGGCTTTGTTCGAAAAGGACAGAGCAGTGCCCGCTTGGACTCCTTCCTGAATTTGCCCCTTGTTTTGCTGCCTTCCTTGCCACTGCTGAAAGTGAAAAGCTCAGTTTTGGAGTGAGCGCAAGCTAATAAATGCTTGGGGTTTTGGTGAGAGGAAACAAAAGGAACTTGTTTTGGGCACCAAATCAAAAAGTAAATTGTTCTCACACCACTGTGTGCTCTTACCATGTATAGCAGTGACTGCCATGGCAACAGATTTTGTCAAGAGCCAGCCAAGATCTTCCAGGGCTGCCACATAACTTCTGATCCTTGCTCATTGTCGTGCTATTAATAACTGTGTTTCCCCCCTCTTGTAGCCAGGAAGTTTCTTCTTCCTCATGTACCAAGTGCGAGGGATAAGCTCATTTGAAATCAATTGTGGGGAGAAGTGACACTGGGGATTTCCTGGACGGTTTTGTTCTGGAGATCCTGTCTGCTGCTGCCAGCGCTGCAGCCGCCTCCTGCGCTGTCTCTTGTGCTATTTATAAGGAAGCCCAGTCTGCATTTTTTATTCCTTCTTTTTGTTTTCCTTTGTTTCCCTTCACCGGCACAAACAGATGACATGTATTTACTCATCCAGCTCTGCACAGAAGCTCAAGTGTTTATTTCAGGCTAACTTGGTTAAGGGGAAGAACCTGCTGCCAGTTAAATAAGAGCTCGGCCAGGCTCTGGTCTGCACGATTTCTTTACTTAACTCCTGGTCATTTAACCAAGATAAACCCTGTGTGTTCAGATTTGTGGTTCAGCTTCTTGGCAGTAGTTGCATTTAGCTGTGTTTAAAACCCCTAAGTGCCTATCCGCCTTTACCCAGCTGCATTAGCATGCCCCTGTGAATCTCCTTTGAGAGGGAAGTGGGTCAGAAGTACTGTCGCTGGGTCTTTTGGCATGGGCTGAAGAGCTGGAGGGAAGGTGGAACTTGAGCTTTTGCTTATACTGCCAGGGCAATCCCTTCTTCCTCAAGGAATTCACTTTTCTGCTGAAGAAGTGTAGCTATTACTGTAAAAGCCTTCCTGCCCCCTTTCCTCATCAACTCAAGAGTTAAAAAGAAGACCCTCTATGAGCACTCTGTCTTTCCTTGTTTTCTGTTGCTCTCAAGTCTTGCAGCATCTTCTGTTGTCGCTGTCTTTGGCATCACCCTTCCCCAGATCTCCCCACCCCGGTGCACTGACAGCCTACTGTTATCACTGAAAGAGAAAAGATTCAGTACGAACACAGACCTCCCTGGAGAAGCTGAAGAAATGAGCATATGCCCTGCAGAAGGTTGGTCCAACGCAAGGAATAATTCAGTTGTGTCTGCAAGAAGTGACTGCATCCTTTTCATTGCCGCTCTGTTTCTCAGGAGGGTCTGTTGAATGTGGTACCGCTGGAGGTGTTGCTGAGGGCTGCAGCTCCCTGAGAGCGCAGCACATGGGATGCAGGAGCTCAGCCCAGTGAGCCTGGCTGGGATGGCAGCAGCTCGCACAGCCCAGCTTTGCTCCTGCACATCTCCAAGAAACAACTGAGACCCTTTCTGAGAACGTTTGGTGACTGGCACAGCCATTTACCAATAACCGGCTTCTTGCTGACTCTCAGGAAGGTTAATCCCACCTTTGTTTCTATGCCATGGTGAAAGCAAAGGCAGATTTTGGGCTTTAAGCACTCGTGCTTTGTTCTGACATGCGAGACTGCAGAGATGTTCAGTTTAAAAAGGCTGTGACTGCGTTTTAAGGTAAGGTTGAGCGACTGGGTCTTTGTCTCTCATTCAATCGAGCCAGATCTTGTTAATGACAAAGCACCAGCACTACGCATAACTTAAATAATGTTTTTGTTTATTTGGAGTTTGAAGGTGTTACTATAGTCACTGCTACTCTTACAGACACCCATGTGTAGCGCACACAGCAGAGGTTGACATACAGCTCATGGGATGTGACTCCTACCCACACCGTAACGTTTTGGAGACAATCAGGAAAAGAATGTCAGTTCGGGGCAGCTCTTAAACACGCCTTTCCTTCCAGAGGAAGCTCTTTGCATGGTTTATTACATCAGAATTGAAAACAACGGAAAAAATCGAACATGGGCTGCATGTCTCATCCGAAACTGCTAATTCACTCGTCGGTAGGTGAGTGTGGCAGGGATCAAGGTGTGTGTGGGGCAGGGAACCATACCCTGCTTGGTGGGACAGGCATGCGGGAGAGAACTGGTGCTGTGCGATCCAGCATCTGTGGCTTTGCAGCATCCTTCCTCTGTCGTGTCCGATGCGCTTCTCATTCAGCAATTCCTGTAGGCAAAACAAATGTAAGACATTAATTTCTCATGGAAAAGAGTGTGGTTTTTTTTGCTTATTGTTTTATGAAAGGTTTATGAACTCCGTGGCTGAGGCTTTCGGCTATTTATTTACTGCCTCTTTTCCCTTGCAAGAGGAAATTAGTGTGCTTTGGGCTGGGAAAAATGATGACTGCGAAGCAGCTCCTTCGCACGGAGTCATGTTGGGATGAGTTTCCTGATGGCAGCTTGGGGCGCAGGGGAGAGTTACAGACTCTTGTGTTTCCTATTGCCTTTGACTCCCTGCCAAATTCCTCTGCCATCCCGGCACTGTAGCGGTTAACTCGAGTCACGCTTAACAAGCTTGGGCAGTTAATACTTTCAAGAGCTGCTCTGCATTTGTTCCTGCTTAGTTTTTTCAGCAGAGACAGCTGCAGCCGCAGAGATTTGCAGAAGAATGAAACGGCCTAAAAAAGTGGTGATGAAACACTGTTATCTTTGTTTTATGCTTTTAGCCACCAGTGTCTTGTGAGCTCTGCTTAGCTGAGAATAAATAACCTGGGCCCTTGCAAACCCCGGCTGTGTTGTGCACCCGTTTTCAAGGGGCTCTGTGTTTGGGCTGATAAATGACTGGCAGCCCTTTAAATGAAGAGAGACAGAGGGCCATTATTTTCCTAATGCCACGCATTTAGGAATGTCCCTGCTTCAGATATGGAGCTTTGGAGGCTGCTGCTTGCAGCCTTATGCTCTGGGGTCTGGTGGTTTGTAGGGAGCCAGCGGCTGGCACCCGGGCTGACACCGGGTGTTTGTGGCCATGCCTTGCAGGCGGTGCACCCTGCAATTAGAACCCCAGTCTGCTCCTGCCACAGCTGCTGCCAGCTCCTGCGCCTCCTTTGGGCAAGCTGAGCTTGTGGTGGGGTTTTCATGGCCTCCTGGACTTGTTTTAGACATGAGGTGGGTGTCTCAAGAGGCCCTTTCAGTCCCTGTAAGCTCTTGCTGAGGTGGCTGCTTGATCTTGAAGTGGCAGTGGATGGGGTTTGCTTTCTGTGCTGTTACAGGTTTCTTTTCTGTTCCTGTCTTCCCAGTCTTCACTCAGAACCCTCTGATAATGTTTTCTCCTTGTTGCTCAGCATTCCCTTTTGTAGCACACAAATATCTCTCTGCCTGGTGTGAATGAGCCTCTGGCACTTGGCTGTTTGCTATGGGCTCTCTCTTCCCTTCAATAGAGATGATACAAAAGCTGTTCTCTTTCCCTCCTGTATGATGGAAACCCTACGCGCTGGAACACTGCAGTGTGTTTGTGGCTGAGCAATGCCTCGCGTGGTTTCACTAAGCCCAGGGTGATCTCTGCATGTACAATGCGGAGTTAACCAACGCTGCGGAGTCATGTTCCTCACCCAGTGTGAGTGATGTGGGCTGCTGCCAGGCTGGTGGAGCAGTTGCTGGCTTTATGTGGTGGGGCAGCTTCTCCAAAGCAGCTTCTGATTGTGGAGCCTCCTGTTTCAGGGCTGCTCCCCTTGGCACTGAGCAGCCGAGGCAGCAGCTGCAGGGTCCTCGGCTGCAAGGGCTTGGTGGCAATGCTGGGAGGAATCCCTGCAATCAGCAGTGGTGATATAGGAGGCTGTGAAGAGTGAATCTCAGTCCTGGAGCAGCTGAGCAGCAAGCCAGATAAATCGGGAACTGTGTCAGTAATTCCTAGAATGGCAGAGAGGGCGGTGGGTGCTGCTGTGTCCTTTAGACGGCAGCGATGATATCTGTGTGGCATTACTTGCTTTGGCACAGGGAGAGTGCTTGGCGTGTGCTGCTTCTACGGGGCTCTGGGCTGTTGTTCCTTCAGCAGGTGCATCTTCTCCACCTCTGCATGGTGCGCTTGGCTCTGCTGCTGCCTTGTCAGCATTGGGGTATATTGCCCTGCTTAGGTCTGATTTACTTCTGTTTGGTGGCTGGCGAACGGTGTAGGGGATTTGAGGGTCTGTGGCAGGGGGGTTGGAACTAGATGATGTCAAGGTCCTTTCCAACCCTAACTGTTCGATGATCCTATGAAACAGGAGCAAGCCGTATTCAGCTTTCTGGTCACTGAGCAGGGTTTCCATCAGCGGGTACCCCTGTGGTGCTGGGGTTCATCAGGAAGGCAGGAGACTCATGCATGGGTTTTGGCTTCCTCCCTTCCTCTTGCCACATCTCCCCTGATAAAAACGGGAGCAGCCCATGCCTAGTTTTAGGGTTACATTAACTATGGGAGGCTCTTGGGTGCTTTGGGTCCCATCTTGGGCAGATCCTGTATGACTCAGTGCCAGCACATGCTCTCAGAGGTTGATAAAGCCCAGCTCTGTTGTGGCTGGAAGCATCTGTCTTAGCTTGGTGTGTTCCAAGAAGACATAAGGACAAAGCAGATGTGTGACCTTGGATACCTCGTGGCAGAGATTTGCATGCCTGAAAGTATCCAGCTGGTGCAGCCTGGTGTGAGTGCCCCCTGCTCCCTTTGGTGGGGCCATGTAGAGGTGGGATGACTGCAGTGAGCTAGTGGAGCTGTGCTTACAGTGTATCTGCCTGTACAAATCCTCCTGAAACCAGGGCCCCGCCTCTGGGGACCATGGGAAGGCATCAGGCTGCTGCCCGAGATCAGGGTGCCTCAGTGCGGCAGCACCAGGGGATCAGGGGGAGTGCAGAACACATTCCAGACGTGGTGGTAAGTTGCTGCTGCCCTCACAGTTTGTTCCATAGCACCTTCACCTGAGCATCTGTGAAGTATTTCCTGTCTAGAATATTGCTAAAATGGAGGTTTTCCCCTGTAAGTCCCATGTTGAGGACAGGGCCTGATTACAAGTGTGTCGAGGAGGAAGGCAGTCACCATCAGAGTGCAGCACTGCTGGTATCGCTCGAGTCCCAATGACAATGGACCTGACCAGGAGTGCAGTCACCATCAGAGTGCAGCACTGCTGGTATCACTCGAGTCCCCATGGCAATGGACCTGACCAGGAATGCAGTCACCATCAGAGTGCAGCACCACTGGTATCGCTCGAGTCCCAATGACAATGGACCTGACCAGGAATGCAGTCACCATCAGAGTGCAGCACCACTGGTGTTGCTCGAGTCCCCATGGGAGTGGACCTGACCAGGAATGCAGTCACCATCAGAGTGCAGCACCACTGGTATCGCTCGAGTCCCAGTGACAATGGACCTGACCAGGAATGCAGTCACCATCAGAGTGCAGCACCACTGGTGTTGCTCGAGTCCCAGTGACAATGGACCTGACCAGGAATGCAGTCACCATCAGAGTGCAGCACCACTGGTATCGCTCGAGTCCCAGTGACAATGGACCTGACCAGGAATGCAGTCACCATCAGAGTGCAGCACCACTGGTATCGCTGGAGTCCCAATGACAATGGACCTGACCAGGAATGCAGTCACCATCAGAGTGCAGCACCACTGATATCACTCGAGTCCCCACGGCAATGGACCTGACCATGTGTCCTGGCACTGATGCAGCCTGTGGCTGTGCAGGTGAGAAGACAGCATCGAGCTGGCCAGGCCTCAGCTCCCCTCCAGCACAACTCCATGCCCCTGGGCAGGGATCACCCGGCTGGCACTGAGCCTGTTCCGCAGCTGCCTCCCCTGCAGCAGCTGGGATTTGGATGGGGCTGTGGATCCATGCAGCACGTTTTGGAAGGAGAGAAAAGGGATGAAATCTGCCAGTACATTTTTCTTCCTTCTTCTGAAACCCGTTCTCAAAAGCTCAGCCCTTAAAAGGGAAAACAGCTCTGCTGAAGCCTTCACTGAGCTTTAGGAGGTGCCGCTGCGTCTGGGGCAAAGCAGAGCTTTAGGGAGGCTGTGTAAGGATTCGGGGTTTGGGCCATACTCTGATGTTCAAAACAAAAACTCCAGCCATGGAAGCAGGAGAGACCCAAGGATGCCATGGCAGCCGCTCCAGGGCTGGACCACTTGTCCAGGCAGGGAGGCTGGCTCCCTGCTCTGTTGTGGCCTGGGGCTCATGCTGTACAAAGGATTTTGTTCTCCAGTCATGGAAAACCCCTGTCCCCTGGGCTGGGACAGACACACAGGACAGTCTGAGCAGCCTGGGGAGCTTTACAAGGGCAGAGGGAAGCATCTGTAACACATCTCTGGTACCTGAACTCCTCCTGCTCCGTTAGTGCCTGTCCTGCAGGTGCTCTATGCTCTGTTGTGAAGCCATGAAAATGAGGATGTTTCCTGCCCCTTGCTCTTCCCTCTGCCACTGAACTCCCATTCTCTGGAGGAGGGATGGAGGATGGGGTGGGGGTGAGCAGCACTTGAAGTCTTCACCTCCCTGTGGGGTGCTCTCTGTGACTCCAGAGCTTGCCTGGGGGTGATTTCAGGATCTTGACGGAATCTGCTGTTAATTTTGGTGCTGCCCTGACCTGCTCCTATGGGATGAGCTGCCCTATTGCCATCAGTTCTGCTCTGGAGCTAGGATGAATTGGGAGACTCAGGGTGGCAAGATGGGAGGGCTGGGGCATGGTCTGGGAATGGCTGGGGAAGCAGCAAGAACTGGCTGAGTTTGAGCAACTAAGAAGCCACCAAGTTTCTCATCTGATGTCTCTTCCTTTGAAAATACCACTTAGCAGAAGTCCTGGGGCTTTGGTTGGTGTTTGGTTTTGTAATTAAAACCACCAGAGTAATGAGATGCTTTCCATGATAGGACCTTTTCCAGGCTCCCTCCTACCTCTGACCCACCCAAGTCATGGTGCTGTGCCCTGTTCTCTATGATGTGTTGTTGGGCTGGTATCTGCTTTCAGCGCCCATTCAGCTCTTGCTGGAGTTGAGCATCTGCGCTCGGGCTTTGAGCAATTGCGGGCGTTTGTTCTATATTTTCACCGTCTGGTCTGTCTCCTGTGAAGCAGAGGTTGGTTTGTTTGCATAATGCTTATTTTGGGAAGCAGGAGAGTTTTAGGAACAGGCTGACATTGTATTTATTTTAGTTCCTCTATAATTTCTGATAGAAGGATGCATGTGTATTCAAGAGAAGTTTATATATATATGGGGGGGGAGAAGGTTGTTTCAGGTACTTCCCTTCCCCCCAGCATCTAAATTACAGCTTTTCTGGAGTTGAGACACTTCTGGCTGGGAGAAGGCAGTGAATAAACCCCACTGAGTCAGCCGGTGGAGCATCGCTGTGGGGAGCTGGTGCTAGAGACCCTCCTGGAGGCCCTCTGCAGCCCCAGGTTACAGCCTTGTCCTGTCCTTGATGTGCGGATCTGAGTGACTTGGAGCACCCAGGGGTTGCACTTGATTGCTCAGTGTCTGCACAGAGTGCGGTTTGTCTAAGGGGAGTCTGCCTGACAGCCCACCCAGAGCACTGGGGTGCTGTGCTGGGGTGGCTTTAGCTAAAGAGAAGCTGTTCTATGATGTCCATCATCACAGATGACCACTGATGATGGGATCCTCGTGGTCCTGGGGCCCTACCACCTTTCGGAGCTTCACAGAGGCTTCAGGAGCCCTGGCTTGGAGCCACAGGCAAAGAACTGCAGCTCTTTGTGCAAGGACACAGCAAGGTGGCTGCTCTGCATGGGACCTAGTGTCAGTGCCTTGTGCATGCAGGGTATGGAGGTGGTGTTAAGGGAAGCATCAACAGTTATAAAGGTCATGTTGGCCTGTGGCCCCTCAAATTCTTCAGTCTCCTGCTGTCCAGGAGGGTCCCCATCCTCTGAGCACAGCCATCCTTCTGTAACACTAAAGACGAGATCATACACTGGCTACATTCAGACTCCCATTTCCTGGAGGAAGAGCTCAATTTCCCATCTGCTTTTCTTTGTGTCAGGGCCACCTTTGAGCATGTGCAGAGTGCCTTTGAGGGCGTTAGCCTTCAGAAATGCCACTTGGTATGGAGTTGTGTTTGGCCAAAGAAGGACTTGGTACTGCCCCAGCTCTCTGCAGGGCTCATCCTGAAGAAGGGAAGTGGGGGAAGGAGGTGAGATCTTGGCTCAGAGCACGGAAGTCTAAGAATTGCAGAACAGGGAAGTGAAATGGGGGATGATCAAGCTGTAAGAGCTCCCCTTGTAGCCATGCAGAGGAATTTGCCTGCAGCCTGGTGCGAAGCTCCCCGAGGCAGGGATTTCCCGTGGTTTTCCTTGGGGCTCTCTTGGCTTTGGCAGATGAGTGCCTCCTCCAGCTGGTGCTGAGCAGTGTGCATAGGGAATGAGCGGAGAGAGTGCCTCATGGAGAGGGCTGGGAGGTCATATCCTGCTGGCCTCGAGCAGACAGCTCCAGCTGAGGAAACATCTCTCTACTATTCTTATCTTTGGATGGCCTAACAAGGAGCTTGAGGTGTCCAAGGACTGAGCTTGGTGGTGCCCGTGGACTGCGTGTCCCCAGCTTGGGCTGCAGTGGGGTTTGCTCTGTGTTTGCAAACTGGGCCTGCAGGGAGGTCCTGTGCCTGGGGATGTTGGTTCCAAGAGATGAGATGGGCTGAAACCATCCCAGAGCAGTGGTCCTGCTGGTGGGAGCATGTCTGGGCACCGCTGTGCAAGCGGGAGCGGATGCGTGCTCCACAGTTGTTCAGTGCTTGGAGCTGAGAGGATGGGGAAAAGCTTTATTCAAACTATTCCCAGGAAACTTCTTCTTTATCCCCATGGAGGGGAGTTGGAATTAATTCTTTTTAATGTCCAAGTTATGGCCTTATCTCTCTGCAATCCTGCGTTTATCACGTCTTTCCAGAGTTCCTGATGTTATGTTCAAGGCTTGTGTGGCAGCCCAGGGCTGGCGCTGCTCCAGGAATGTGCTCTTTGCTTTTCCTTCTCTTTCTTTACATATGAATGTGATTGTAGCAAGCTCTTTGGTATTGCAGTGTGTTCTGTGCAGATTTTTCTCTGGTTAAACTCCACCTCAGTCATGCTCAGCCCCTCACTTTTAAGGGGAGCAAAGAGGTCACCAACTGAAGTCATCCATTTACATCTCTTTGCACGCGAAGGTGAATGTAAGCTTGTTAAAACGGAAGGCTATAGTTAGCAACACGTGCTCGGTGGTGGCCCAGTGCCATGAGAAGAATGTGTTATTTTCAATAGCTTGCACTTAACAGAAAATAGCTGAGCCCTCCTGAGGAGCAGCGGCGCTGGTGGAGCTGTGGTGTTTCGGAGCTGTGCTAATCCCGTTGCTGGCAAAACAGTTCAAACCCAATGTGCTCTTGAACATTCAAAAGGTGGATGACTCAACTGTGTCTTGTTTGCTCAGAGGGGTCTTAAAGGGGTTTTGTTTCCTTTTTTCCTTGCCAAGCAATCTCTCCTTTTCCGCCTCCTCTCTTTCCCTGTCCGCTTTGCCAGTTCCTTGTCCTACCTGCACTTCTTTGCTGCTGTCTCCATGGCCATGCTCATCTCACTCCCAGCACTGCTGGGCCCTTGTTTCCCCCTTTTATGCCCTGTTTATGGATGACACCTCTTTGCCGTTGGCAGCGCCCTTGATAACAGCAGTGATTTGCTGATGTGTTCCCGTGCCTGTGGTTTCACATTGCAACTGCATGGAAATAATCAGGCTGGCTCTGTGATTCCCACCCCCAATTGTGGCATGTGGTGCTGGTACAGCTGGTTTGTTACACCTTAAATCAAACGGGGGAACTGATGTTGTTTTGATGGAAAAATACCGAAACAACAAGCCAGATGTTTTTTGGACATGGGGTTTTCCAAGAGGATCCACTTCGGATGCTGCTCTGGCAGTGGTGGGATACAGCAGGAGGGGGTGCTCTGTTCTCAACTGCTTGGTCGTGGTGGTGATAGCCTGGGCCAGGTTTGTTGAGCTGGCTGAAAACAGACCTATGCCACAAAAACAGTGGCATTCGCCTGGATCAGCTTCCCCAGCCTGAATAGCCTGAACATCAGCCGTCTGTGAGGCTGCGTGGAGGTCAGCGTCGCGTGGTAGATGTGGTGGTGGGGATAATTGCACCTTTTCAGGCCGTTCAGGTTTATTCTGGGTTGAACTGGCGTTGTACCTATCAATTTTGCATCTTCAAAGACTCAAGGAGCAGCCTACTTCTTAGGGGTGCATGCCAGACTGCTCAGGATCAAGTTCAGCCGTGGCTTTCCTAGTGGGGTGGTGATGTCCAATTAAACCCATTCCCAGACTTGCTTGGTTGGAGAGGACACACTGACCTTATCCAGAAAGCTGGGGCAGAGCCAAGGCTGTGCTGCCCTGCCAGCAAACACCTCCTCTCCCACCACTGTGCCAGCAGGGCTGAGCGCCCGGAGCCCAGGCTGCTGTTTTGGACACTGCAGTGATGCCATCATCACCCCAGACACCCCTAAGAAACCACAGGCTGGCAGTGGAGGGTGTGAGGGATGCAGTGGGATCTCCCTTCTGCTGCTCCTTCTATGGGAATGGCTCCTGCTGCCATCCCCTCTCCAGGGAGCAGCTGGAGATTGTGCCAGGATAAGCTCCCAAGGCACCAGGCAGGAGTGGGTTTCAAGGGTAGCCCCAAGCCCATCCTATTCATGTGGCCCCACTGAGGGCTCTGTCCCATCAGCTAAGGGAGGATGGGAAGAGCTTTTAATGGTGGTGGTGTCATCCATCAGTCAGTCCCTGCATTTGTCTTTAGGCCAGCAAGCGTGATCTCTGAGCAGGGACCAGGTGACCCAAAGGTCCCCTCCAGCCCGCAGCACGTGAGCCCTGCAGGCAGGCACCCCCGTGGGCAGACTGAATGCGTCAGTCGGGTACCCAGAGGTTTGGGGTGACGTTAACAACAGGGTGCAGCTCCCCAAAGGAGCAGATCCTGCTTGGCAGATCTTCCCGCTCTTGAGAGCCAGTTCCCCTGTGCACCTTGCCAGGCGCCGGCACTCCTGCAATCGCACCAGCCCTTGATGTGAGTTATCAGAGCATCAGCAGACGATGCTCTCCCACCCCATGCCACTTGTCCGGGCTGCTGAGTGGTGTGAGCTGATGCTGGGGCAGGCTGGGGCGGGGGGATGACCTCTCCTTCTCTGTGCCAGAGAGCTGCTGATTTGGCTCCTTGGTTCGGCCCCCTCTCAAACCCTTCCCCTTGCCTCCTCCTGAGCTCCTTAGACTGCTGCATGGCCTCGAGCAGTGCTTTGATCTGCAGCACAGCTGCCTGGCCCAGAGGCAGCGGCTCTGTAGAGCTCCCAGAGGACCAGTTTGCTTTGAGCCTCAGGAGCAGACTAACACAGCTCTCATGTCCCTGCAGCTCGGACTGGGTGGAGATCATCGAGCCCCGCTCGCAGGAGCGGATGTATGTGAACCTGAGCACCGGGGAGTGCGGCTGGGAGCCCCCTCCCAACCTCAAGGTGCGCCAGTCAGACCAGAAGCAGTGGTGGGAGCTCTTTGACCAGAACAACAACCGCTTCTACTACTACAATGCCATCACACGGCAGACGGTGTGGCACCGGCCACAGGGCTGCGACATCGTGCCCTTGGCGCAGCTCCAGGCCATGAAGCGCAGCTCCCAGCCCGACTGCCGGGGCCGGCAGCACCGCAGCAGCACCGGCAGCGACGGCAGAAGCACCCCCGTCCAAATGGCCCTCCTGCAAGAGATGGAGAAGAACAAGGGGGACTGTGCTGCAGAGAAGAGGAAAGACCCTGGCAGGTAGGGAGAGCTTTAGCCTTCTCTATCCGCTGGGTGGCTTCAGGTGTCAGGCTGGCTCTGCTGCCTGGTGGAGGGGCTGGGAAGCTGTGCTGCCCCAAGAGGGTGCAGAGCTGGGGCAAAGTGCTGCCTGTGATCACCACCATGTGCCCTCCTCTTCCAGGGATACAGCCATCCACTCTCACATTGCGGTACCGCTTGAATGTGCCCACCTGAGCCAGGTCTTGTGTGTGAGACACCATGAAAACACTTGTCAGTCATTGCGCCAGAGCCCTTTGTGCTGAACAGAAGGAGAGGGGATGGGCAGGAGTGTCACACAGTGCTAAGAGCTGCCAGACACTTGTGACAGGCTTTGCTGGGGTGGCTGAGCTGCTGTGCAAGGGTAAGGCTGCTGCAGCTCTTACCCTCCTCACTCACTCTGCTGCTTGTATGTGCCTGCAGCTTCAGCCAGGGCAGGAGGTGGGGCTGCAGGGCCAGAGCTCCTGGGCACACTTCTTTGGTCCCATCAATGAAAGAATGATAACAGGATGCTGTTTTGTTTGGCAAAGAGATTTTCTTACACTCAAACCGCTCTGACAAACTATTTTGTGAAACTTTGCCAGCTTCAGCTGCACAAAAGCATCTTCTCCCCAGTCTGTGGGGATGGCACCTCCATATGGAGCGGTACACAAGGCTGCCCTGCCTTCCTCCTGTCTGGGCATCATCCTGCCTTGGAGAATGGGGTACCAACAGTACATTCTTCGTGCTGAGAAGTGACTCATGCAAAGACTAGAGCAGAGCCTGGTACTCCTGTCATCCACACCACTGCTCCTTGTCCCTTCTTCTGGGCAGTGCAGCGAGCCGGGCTGCTCTGACAGCTTGGTTTCTGAATCAAGGCTGTCTGTCTGTGAGAGGAGAGAAATAAAAAGCCAAGATGATGAAAACCATTACGATGGCAAGTCTGTAAAATATATGCACCCTAAACTGAGGTTTATTACCTGTCTGCTAGCCCCTGTGAGATGCTCCCACATTCACTTCACATCTGTATGACTGGGAGGCACTGGTGATGTACATAGAATCATAGACTAGTGAGGGTTGGAAAGGACCTTAAGATCATCCAGTTCCACCCCCCCTGCCATGGGCAGGGACACCTCCCACTGAACCATGGCACCCAAGGCTCTGTCATAAAGTGCACCAGAAAGAGGCAGGGCTGTACTGGGATCTGTGATGCTTCCAGTATCTGCCCCAAAAGCAGCTCCTCTGAGCTTCAGAGCCATCCAGAGAATGATCCCTGCCAGGAGAAACTCAAACAGTGCAAAATGCCTCAAGTTGAGCCCCAGTAGCTGCAGTTTCCTCAGTCCCAACAGACACCAACAATGTGTTTCCAGAGGAGTGAGTGCAAGAGCCTTGCATGGGGCATAGAATATCCTCAGGTTCATGGGGTCCAGCCTACTTCTGACTAAGGCTCTTGGGTAAAGGTATGAGTGGCTGATCACATGGGAGCTCATAGGCTGCTTGGATGTGTGAGGCTCTTCCAGATCCTCATGCTGGTAAGCTGACATTATTTGCCTGTGGAAGCTGCTTTCTTGGAAGCAGGAGACTGAACACTGTTTCCTTGCACATCCATCATGTGTTGTCACTGCTGTTTGTGAGCAGGGGGTGCTTGTCCAGTTCTGGCATGGAGAGCGATTTCCCAACCCAAGTCTGGCACCTGGAAGAGATTTCTTGCCTTTTGCTAGCTCATAAAATGGTGAGCAAAGAGCTAAGCCCAGAGCGAGTGTTCCCAGGTGGGATCTAATGCCCTTGCTGGGCTGTCTGGTCTAGGAACAGCAAAAGCACATCCAGCCTGTCAGCTCTGTCTGCGTTGTTCTCTAAAGACAAACACAAGTGTGTCCTCTTCCTTCCCTTGCCAGGGCTGCAGCTGTATAAACACCAAGCAAATACCTTGAGTGCTGTTGGTGGCACTTGACATCTCTATAGGTACCTGAGCCCAAGACAGTTTCATTTTGCATCCAAGGGCAGCACAAAAGATTTGTTTTTCTTCCCTCTGTGTTTGTCATCCCGTGATAGATGAGAGGCCAGAAGAGACCAGCGTGGTCCCCAAGAGGGGCCTCCTGCAAGCACATGCCACAGAGAGCTGGGGGAAGGGATTTTGTCCTTTCAGTAGTACTTTGTGGTTGAGTAGGTTTCTTCACTTTCAGCAGACTTTTTCCCCCCCCTTTCTCTCTCGTGCCTTCTATCAACACTGCTCAGTCTGCTGTGCCTGCTGCCACGTCTCCCTGCTCCCAAACCCTCTGTGTGCTGCTCTCAATGGCCTCAAGCAGAGCAGAGGCACTCTCTGGACTTTGAGCGCTGAACCACTGCTCCTTGCTGCCCATTACCTCGGTCTGTGTGATGAGCCCATCCTCTCCCTCACTGCCGCACTGCTTGCTGCTGCTGTTCTGCAGAGCAGCCTTCCCTGGACACTGGCCCTTGGCTTCCCCACATGGCACAGGGAGGTCGACCCCATCCAGGGAAGTGAGAGATGCTGCTGTGATCCTGGAGCCTCCTGGGGAGGATCTTCTGCTGATCTGTGTGCTCTTGGTCCTGTGCTGGGGTTTGGCTGTGCTTCCCAGGGCTGCCCAGCCCAGTGCTGGCTCTGCTCCTCCCTTGCCAGGGCAAGGACAGTGGGCAGCGCTTGCCTTACAGCTCCAAATCCATCCCCGATGCTTGGGATCCAAGTGCGAAGGAAGATGGACTCTCCAGGGAAGGTGGGGGCCAAACGATCTATTTGCTTGCTGGAAAGCTCTGCAAAGGGTGGATGTGTTCCCTTGGGGATTGTGAGAGCGGCCTGGGGCTGAAAGTAGCTGGTAGCATTTTGGAAGTGTCTTGTGAGCTGCTGCAGCCGTGCTGGGGTTTGCTGGAGCTCCTCAGGCCTCACGGGTGAGAAGGGGCTGGGCACTGCGCTTTCTGCGGAGGAGCAAGGCTTGAAGAGGGAGTCTTGATGGGAACGGAGCCTGTGTGCTGCGCTGCGGCAGTTGGGCATGCCGCCGGTCAGGGCCATGGGTGGGCTCTGCTGTACCCAGCCCTACTGTCCATGCAGTCCAGCCCTGCTCCTCCTCTTCCCATGAGACTCCCAGGACTTGTTTCAGAGTGGTGTTGCCAAGGTTCCCCTTGCTAGAACAATGCATCTCAAACTCCTCCAGATACAAATCCAGCATTCCTAGGAAGTGAAGCCCATGAAGGTGGCAATGAGGATAACTCTTGCTCCTTCCAATTCTGGTTTGCCTTGTAACAGGCTCATGTCTCTCGAGACCCACTGTAAATAACGCCAATATTAAGTTCTTAATAGGCAAGAAACAAGATCAGGATTCCTACTGCAGGCTCGTTTCCTGCTTGTGCCCCTGCCCATGGGGCAGGGTGTACAAACACAGAAGGTGCTTTGCAAGTGTCCACAGAGCTCTCCTTGGCACTGTGCAGACCTGGGTTTGGGTGGGTCGCCTCCATGGGCTCTCCATCCCTGCCTCCAGCATGGGCACCGGAGGAAGCAGCAGTGCTGCTGGGATAAACATCACTGTTCATTCACATCTGTCAAAGCACCAGGAAAACCACTGCTGGAAAGGGCAGAGCTGAGGTGCAGGTCCTTTGCTGCAGCCTTCTGAGAGGGAAGAGCAAACAATAGGGCTCTGAAGCCTGGGAAGAGCTGCTGGATACACTGGGCCTGCTGGAGCTGGGTGCGGGCTGGGAAAGTCAGTGCCGGGTTGCCGTGTTTATATTGGAGCTACTTGAAAGCATTCCTCGAAGGAACATCTTGGGGGACTCCATAGAGTCCCTGCTGCTGACGGCTGAGCATAGCCAAGAGGCTGCGTTGGGACGTTTCTCCACCATTCACTTTGCTTTTCACTGCTCAGAAGGATGAGGCTGAACCTGTTTTCATGCTGCAAAATCAGAAAGTCCCTGCTCCCCTCTGCTTGGTCTTTTGGGGAGCCTGGGAATGGTGTTGAGAGAAGATGCAGCCAGATGTGGCTGTGGAAAGGGTCCTTTCCAAAAAGCCTTGTCTCTGCGGTGGTGCCTCTTCGCTCTCATCTCCAGCAGCCAAGGAGGCTGGAGATGGCGTGTTGTGTCCAAGATGAGACTGATAGGCACACATTTAGGGGGTTCATGTCTCCATCATATTCACTTGCAGAGCTCCTGGTCAGGGGGAGCGTGGTGGCTGTGGTCAGGCTGGAGCTTGGCTCCCTTTTCTCTCAGTGGCACAGTTCCCCTTTCTCCTCCAGCCCTGTCAGACCCTCCTGGATATCTTGCCAGAGCCATGCAAAGATATTGGTATGGCACGAGGAACATGCCTGAGTAAAACTGTGAATGTAAAACTCATGGGTGTAATCCCCTCTGCTTGAAGTAGAAGTGCCCATGGGCACACAGTGGGCATTGGGATGCCCTGGAGGGGTACCAACAGTAGCTGGATAGTGCTGATCCAGATTCAGTGCTGCTCTGGCTGTATCACTGAGTTAAGATCACTCCCATGCGATCACCTCTGGCCTGCCCAAATGAGGAGCCCTTGAGTGGCTCTGTCCTGCTCGTCATTGATGTGGCTCTTTGCCGGTCTCACTTCCCTGCCACAAAATGAGCTGCTGGCTCAGCCAAGCACAGGGGTAGGTGGAGGGGTGTCAGAGATGCTCATTTAAAAGCCTACCCAATGTCGCTGCTCTGGTTCTTCCTGTTAGTCCAGGAGCTGCCTGAGGAACAACTGAGTCTTCCATGGCACTTGCACTAGGGATTGCGGCTTGGCTGCATGCAGGAGGGATGTACCAGCGTGGTGAAGGTCTCTGTGGCTCCCAGGGAGGGATGATGGAGAAATAAAACCCTTTGTGCCTTAGCAGGGGATGCTGGGGGAGGTCTCTAGAGCAAGGGGGGAGCACAGGATGGTGGCCCTTTCTCAGACCCTCTCTGGTCACCTGGGTAGTTGCATGAGGCAGAGTTATGTGTCTGTCATGGGGAAGGAGCTGGGCCCTGCAGAGGCAGTTGTGGAGCAATGTGAGGCCAAAGGGTGGTGGTGGCCTTTGGACCGTGGCTGGGAGCCAGCACCAGCCTCACCCATGCCTCTCCCAGTGCCACTGTGCCAAGGTGGGATTCACAGTGACACGCTGCCACTGGAGAGCATGGTTTCCCAAAGATGTGGTAAGTGGTGGATGGGTAGGGACACACCACCCCCTTAGGATTGGAGTGGCTGGGAGCAGGCTTGGAATATGGGAGGTAGAGCAGAGGATGTGGGGCAGGTTACGGGTGCAGGGGGGAAGAGGTGAAATTGGGCATCGGCAGTGACGTTGGACTGCTGCTCCGGAGCAGATATGTCCTGCTGGGCTGGGGTGTGGGGAGAGTGCCCCCAGGGAAGCTGGGCTGAAGGGAGGGACTGGGACCCGGCAGGTGAAAGGTCTGTGGAGAGCAGGAGCAGAGTGCAAGAGGGTTGGGATGTCCGGGTATCTTGGGGCTTGGCACGGAAGGGGTAGCGACACCGAGAGGCAGCTCTGGGCATGCAGTGGAGGTGGGTCCGTCTGCCAGCGCAGGGACCATGAGGTGTGGGATAGGGAACAAGTGTTAAGGTTTAAATAAAGCAAAATGGCTGTGAAGGTGTTAGAGGAGCATCTCGGGGCACACACAGCGCACCCTCAGGTTTTGCCCAGGGTTGGCTGGTAGTGGATGCGTGGAGGGAGGGCACAAAATGGGGCAAGGCTCAAGGGGACCTTCTTTTGAAGACCTGGAAGTTCGGGCTTGTTTAACAGCCTTTCCATTCCCTTTTCCTCAGAGCTCACCAATACGGACTGGGCATAGCCTGACAGCAGATTTCTCAGCATGAGAGCTGAGCAGGGACAGTAGGTTTGACCAAAGGAACCAGATCTGAGGGCATCTGGGCCGGGCAGGGAGGATGCTCTACACAGAAGCTTGCTGGGTTGTGTAGGAGTGTAACACATACCCTGTGCATCTCCCATAGACATCATGGGGTTTTCTGCCAAATAAAAAGAAACATAGATCCAAACAGTAGCGTGGTGTAGGATTGTCATCACAGGTTGACAGTCTGAAGGCAGACACTTGGGATTATTTCCCAGCTCTCCACTTGAGTAGTTCAGAACAGCTTTGCTGGTCTGCAGCTGCTTGTTCTGGGTGCTGTGCTAGCTAAAGAGCTTTGGAAGGCGTAGGTTGTTTCCTATCTCAGTGCTGCTGATAGCAGCCAGGTTATAGTACAATGAACTTGTTTCATCTCGTTCTGCTCTTCATGACTCAGAAGTTTATCATGTGTGTAACAAGGATGTTTCTGTTTCAGGAAGGGGGATCTCCAGGAAAAAACAAGGAGGAGCCAATATAACTGCTTGGGGAATCTCCAGGCACTCGCGACTAGCAATGTGGGATTTGGGTATAGTAGAGAATCCTTAAGTTAGTATAATTCTTAAGTAATTCCCTGTATTTGTACCTTTCTTCCTTTAGGGAGACTCCTACCCACTGGCAGCCTCTGCCTGGCACAAAAGCAGCCATGTTGGTCAAAGTGAACAGTCTGAGGCAGATACAGAGCTCTTCAAACAGTTCCCTTCAGCTGCAGGGTGCTTCAGAGACCAGCAGTCAAAAATCTCTTCCAAAACCAGCCATATATGCTCAGCCTCAATCCACATCCCAGAGCCCTGGACCCACCAAGCAAATGCCTGCAGGAGAAACGAAGCAGTCTATGCAGGTCAAAAAGACAGAGAATGGTGGGTTTTGCCTCGTGCTGATGAATGGTCCAACTTCTCAAACGCCTCCGAGGAGCCAGACAGGAACCCCTCAGCCTGTATCCCCCAAGTATGCCTCCCCTGCACCTATATATGATGAGCCATCTTTAGAGTCTCCAATTTATGATGAGCCCCCAGTAGATATGGACACTGAAAGCGTCGGTATGAGTGGGATGTCTCCACCAAGGTCGCCAAGCAATAGCTTAAAAAAGCAGCTGCAGCCAACCAAATTATTACAGCATCCAAGTATGCAACAGCAGCAAGCTGCAAAGAAGCATGCAAGGAATCCCTCTGCCACTGAATACAGCCCAGCTGGCAGGGAATATATAAAACACATGGTCAATATTGACCAGTCTTCCAAACTCTCCCATTCTTCTGCTGCAACAACTGATGCCTCTGCTAAATTGCCAGGTCAGCTTACTTCAAAAGACAGCTTCAAGCAGTCTTGGAGGATCCTGGAAGCCAACGTCCTCAAGAACATGGAAGCCCATCACAGTCGGCAGAGCAGCCTGCAAACTCAAGAGTACCCAACCGGGATAAGCCATCAGGACTCTGGTTATTCAACCGGCCCTTCCCCAAGCTTGCGAAAAAGGAAAGGAAGGAGGCAAGGGACAGGTCAGGGAAGACCTGGCTCTGTGGGCAGCAGCAGTGAGCTCACGGCTTTGAATGATAAGCTGATTGCTGAGATGCGTGCTGTGGTGGGCAGGTCAGCAGCTTGCAGGGGAAGCAAGGCCAGTCTCGATGCTGAAAGCCTGGAGAGTGGCATCCCAGCAGAGAGCAGCAAAGTCCGGTTCCAGTCTGACCACTTGAAGAAATGCATCAGCCGGAGCTCAAGAGATGACGTCTCGGCCAGTAACAGGTCTCTGTATCGGCAGGGCCTGGAGAGCAGGGGCAGCTTTCCCAGCGATGTGTCTCCGCAGGACACAGTGAGGCAGAAGAGGACTTTTGAGAAGATCGATTCCTTAGAGAAGAATGTGACCAGCCAGACGAGTTTGGCTTCGTCAGGTGCTACACGTCACTCCTCCCAGGTACCTCCCCGTCCACCCCGGCCTCATGTCGTGCTTTGTTGGGCTGTTGTGCTGCAGAGCTGACAACCTGGCTCTCTCCTAATAGTTCCTCGTATTCTCTTCTCCCTGCTGATTGTTCCTGAGCATTGAGTGGAATCAGAAAACCAGTGACAGTGACTCTCGCATCTTCTTGTTGGGAATGGCTATTTTAAGGCCCCTTAGTCTGCCTGCACAAGTGGATTTGTTTTTAACGCAGCACTTCTGCAAAGTTTAGTTTGCCGTCTTTTCTGTTTGGATTTGAAGGAACCTCCTGCTTCCTTAATTCAGATTTAGGTTCTATGTGGGTGATTTTGTATCCTGTGAAGGTTTTGCCCTTTTTCTTTTTGCTTCCTCTTCCAGTTATTTCACTGCTGCTGCACTATATTCACCCTGCAGCCTGAGTCACTGCATCTCTTTGATAACAAACCTCCAGCGTGAAAAGTGGCTTCTTATTTTATCCCCTTGTTCTCTCCTTTCTCCTGTTTGCCCCTGCATGACCTTTCATGAAGAAACTTGGCAAAGCTCCTTGAGCCTTTCACATTGCTCCAGTAGACCTGTGAGGTGTAGCTCTAAAAGCCAGGCTGACACCTCCCTGCTGTACCAACCAGCTTTATGTGTGTGCATCCCCCTCTTTATTGTGGTTCCTGATCCATAGTACCTTGCTCTCACCTGAAACCCTTTTAAGAGCTGATGCCATGTTCCCATATTTCCCATTTCTGAGGCACAGGGTCAGTTTGAGTTTACACCACTCACATGTTACAGTTAATAGTTCAGCAGTTTCATTTCACAGCCTCTTCAGACTTGTTGAAAGACAGCTATCCAGTCTCCAGAGTATGTTACACTTCACTGCATCGGCATGGAAAGCTGAGTCTCGATGTCTTGATTATGCACAAGAGATGGGGGATTGGGGATAGGCTGGGAATGGCCTTGAAAATGAAGAATAATTCTTGTATGGTAGGTTGGAGAAGAAGAGAATACAGTGGAAGATGTAAGGAGATGGATGTTGTGGTAAACGCAGCAAGTCAATAAACTCTCTATTTACAGAAATACTCTGGGACATAAGAGTCCGAGTAAGGAGGAGAGAGGGGTGCAGAGAATCACTGTTTCACCTGAAAATGGCAGTGTGTGGCTTGAGTCACCAGCAATGGCCTGTGCTGGGCTTGTGTGATGGAGAGGAGAACTGGGAGACGAGGAAATTCCCTACTGAGGAGGGTGGGCAGTAGTTCTAGGACAGGCTGAGCAGAGGTGGATGTGTACTGTCAGCACAAAGGTAATAGCTGGGTAGTTGTGTGCATGAGATTGGAGAGATAAACTCTAGAGAGAGAAGAGGAGAGAACCAAGAGCCTGTTGAACCTCCAGAGAGTATGAGGAGGTGGATCCTCACAAGTGTCTAACATGCTGAATGAGCAATTAGGATAGTAGGAGGAAAACCAGTCCTGGGCATGGAAGGTGTATTGAAGGAGACTGAGGATGGAGATGGCAGAGAATTGCAGGTAGGGATCTTTAGTCAGTTGTGTTAGGTGAATTCAGAGGGGTAACTCAGGGGATAAAAAACCAAAACAAAGTGGAAAAGCAGGAGAAATGATTGCGCCTCAGGCTGGCAATAAGAGGTGGAGTGTGGTGTGTGCTAATCCCATCATCCACGTGTAGGTACACGTTGGGGTAAGACAGGGAAGCGTTGCACTGCACAAGCCTCTGTCCTGAGTTCAGCAATTCCTCCTTGCTAAGAAAACAGTGACTTGCTCTAAACATTTAGGAGCTGATGTGTATTTTGGGGATGACTGTAGGCCAGGACCTGAACAGAGTGTGGCACACAAGTTAAAGGGGATCTGCAAGGAAGGAAAATGCGTATTTTGTCTCACTTTTTCCACTGCAAAACCAAAATTTACAGGGTTTATGTTTCTTTGCCTTCCTTTAAAACCCAAAAAACCTCAAGATTATCTTGTTTGGCTTTTTCTTGCTTGCTGGAGATCATCTCGGAGTTCACAGAGCAAAGTGTGGGCTGTTAAGCCCTTAGTTGCTGTATGTGGTTATTTCAAGTCTAACCAAAAAGTCTGTTTCCTAAAACAACTTGTTGGGTGTTTGAGTTCAATATGTGTCCCAGGCTACCACTTCCATGAGAAAGAGAGAATTCTTCATGGGCAAAATAAGTGTCTTATTCTCACAAGTAGTTATTAGACATCATTTTTGGGGATCAGTGCTACCAAAGCTCTAATTATGTAGTTATCCATAGCCAACACTGGGGAAGACGGCTGGACAAGGGCTGCAAGGAGGAGCTGCATACAGAGTCTGGGAGGAAGGAAGGTTGTTATCTCTGCTGCTTGTCTCTGTCACCTTGTGATCAGTGGGCTTGCCTCTGGAGCAGATGAGTTTGATCACTGCCGGCTGTGGATGGGCAGCAGCTGTTCTAGTTCTCCGAGAAGAAAGCACAGTCCAGTGCTTGGAAACGATTCGAGTTTAATTTGGGGAAGTTTAGGCCCGTTTTGGATAGAAAACGTGGTAGGGAGCCCAGGGCCAGTTTGGGAGGAGGTTGTGGTGTGTCTGCAGGGTTCAGTGAGAGCCAGTGCAGTGGGATCCATTGGTGATAGCATTCGTTGACTGATGCAGATACCTGGTCTCCTTTGCTTCACCAACTCAAATGTGATTTTTCCTACCTGGGTGAAAGCCTGCCCATCAAAATAGCTGTGCCCATGCACTGTTGTGCCTCTCTGAGCTTCTGTCCTGTTTGTGTGTCTGGCCAGTATTTCCATTAGGAAGGTCATGGTGGAATTGAGATACATCTTTACAGTGCCTTAAAGCAGAGGCTGTGCAGCACAGGCTGCCCAAAGCCCAGCAGCTCCTGGTGGTTGCTAGCCGTGGTTTTGTCTTTCTTCTTCTTTTTGCTAGAACTTGGAAAGATACTAAAGGCAGGAACCAGCCATGGGATGGTTTTCCTAGCAGGGTAAGGAGTCATCTAAGCTGCTTTTAACATCTCTGGTCTCCATTGCAGGCCGGCACAATAGAGTTGGACCCCAAGCAGGAGAGCAGCAGCCAGCCTGGTGTCTGTGGAGGGTACCACTTCCCTTACAACACTCTACGGAAGCCCATCTCTCAGAGCAGCATGGCAGACTGGGCTTCTAAGAACCTCAACATGCACACGCAGGGCATCTTCCGCCGGAGGATCTCCATCTCCAACATGCTGTCCTGGAACGGTGGCTCTATCAAAAAGCCAATGCTCATCACCAGCAACCGCACCATCAAAAAAGAGGCGTGTGAGATGTTCAAACTGGTGCAGAGCTACATGGGAGATCGTCAGACTCGCATGGACCGGAATCACGTGGCCTTGGTCACGGTCACCAAGTGCTGGAGCATGCAGGGGTTACGGGACGAGCTCTACATCCAACTCATCCGGCAGACAACAGATAACACGTGCTACCGAAGTCTGGCGTGGGGCTGGGAACTGATGGCCATCAGTCTGGCCTTTTTCTCCCCATCACCCAAATTTCAGTCTTATCTGGAAGGTTACATTTATCGCCACCTTGACAGTGATGAGAACAGTAAGTGCCCTGTGCAAACCCAGTCTGTCCCCAGCAGCATTCTGGTGGATTGTGCCACTTACTCAGGCTTGTCTGGTGTTTAAATACACCAGCCAGTGCTGTGGTGTCCATCAGTGAGAGCACCGTGTTTTGGGTGAGTTCACCCTTCCTGGGTGGGATGAAGCTGCCACCAGCTCATTTCCCTGCGGTTCTCACTGGTGTCTGTGAACGTTAATACAGAAAGCTTTAAGGGAGCCATTGCAAACATTATGAGCAGGTATTCAGCAGTAAGTTTAGTTAGGTAAAACCTTGCTGCTTGGAGCCCCTTCTCAACTATTTGGCCATTTGGAGAAGCTCAGTGATGTTCTGGGCCCCTCAGTGTGTTTGGAGCTGACTGTGGTACAGGATCTTTCCCTGAGCAGACCTCCTCATGCTGGAATTAAGCTGGCTACAGTGTCTGAGGGCAGTTCAGGCTTTGGTATTTTATTATTCCACATTATTAATCCAGAACCTTTGGATTTTTCAGTTGCCCAACGCATCAAGGAGCTTGCAGATCTGAAAAACAAGAAGAACTCAAAATCCAGGAAAAAGAGGAAACAGAACACCGAGGATGAAGGTAAAGGGAGGCACAGCATGCAGGGAGCTGAGAGGGGGACTGCACCGACCTCTGACAGCGGAGATGCTGGGCTCCACTGAGAATCAACCTTTTCTTTAAGTGCATAGACTTAGATTCAGGAAACTTTGCTGCAGGTGGCTGGTGTGAGAGCTCTGAGCGCACAGATCAGCAGTGTGGGTGGCAGCACATGGGATGGGTGCAGTGTGACCACTTTCACTCACCATTGTGTGACAAAGGGGTTTTACTTTGGTTGCAGACCTGAGGCTGTGATTCAAGCAGTTTGTGTATGCCATGGAGTTTCCTATAGCACATTCCAGTGCTAAAAGCCATACAAGCCAGCATGGTGAAAAGAATCTGTCTCAATTGTAGTAATCGATGTTGTAAACCACTACCAAACCTGAGGGCCCTCAGGGAGGACCCTGACATCTGGCGATGGGCACTGCCTTTTTCTCTCCCCTGTATTAGCTTCCCCTTGTCCAACCTCCCTGTACTCTGCAGTCCAGGGCTTGCAATAGCACCTCTGCTGAATGAACAAGAGTTCACTTACTCCTCCAGCCTCAGGTTCTACCTGCTGCCTGCAGGATAATCATCTGTCTGGCCAAAGTCTTGCCAGACAAAGTCCATTCCATTTTCTTTTTCTATATGGCTTTCAGGAAACTTGAGCCAACCCTGGGAATTCCTGTCGGGCAGCAGAGTTTCTATTGTGTGGCCTTGGGGTTTTAATCTGGGAGAGCTGGAATCCACCTTCCCGCATTGCTGAGCCCTACCCAAAGCCAGCAGTGGGCACCAGAGCCACGCTGTCCTGCGGTGGCTTCCCTGTGTCACTGCTCCCTCGAGGCCACTGCAGGCTGGGAAGTGGCTGAGGAGGCCCCTTAGTTGCAGCCCCTGCACTAAGTGTGTCCATCACTTCTCAGTCGCTGGTGGGACTCAGAGCAGAGGCCTGAAATTGCACAGTGGGCTGCAAGAAACCGCAGGTCACGAGGGGAAAGCAAGAGGAAGAACACATCTCGTTGTAGCAGAAGAACTGTAAAGCACCTGGTTTTATTGTTGGGCAGCTTGAGACTGCTCTGCCCTGAAACACAAAATGAAGTCATTAGGAGTTGGCAAAGCAGGGTGTTGTGCAGGTTGGGAGCATGAGCATGCTCAGGAAGAAATGGGACAAATGAAAGAAGGGAGGTCTGTCAGTTGATGGTTAATGGTCCAGGTGCAGCCCTGCCTCCGGGTATCTCCCACCTGCTGTTAGCAGATATTCCAAGGGGAATACTCACTTTTCAGACATCCTGTATCTGTTTCTTATCCTCCTGGTGGCAGATACAGGCTGCTGACTCGTACAGCCATTTGGGCTGATAAAGGGTAGCATTTCCCACGCAGGAGAACAGTGATGGAGCAGCATTGCTGGGATGCAGAAGGATGCACTGGCGGTGTGAGGAAGAGGGGATAAAACACTGCAGTAAAATGGGGGTGCCTGGGCAGATCTAAGCCAGGAGAGTGACACCCAGCTGAGCTGTTCCGGAGGCACCTACCCCTGTGCTGAAGAGCACAGCAGGACAGGTCCTAGGCTGAAGCCTGCTCTGACTGTGCCAGGCTGAGGTCTGTGAGAGGCCGCAGTAGATCGGAGATATACTGGGACAACAGCTCCTGCTGTGCTAAAGTAGGTGTCCCATGGCCAGCTCCTGAATCCACATTGTTTGCTGCGTTTTGAAGACATTTTTGGCAGGAGAGCATTCGAGTCTCTTCCAGAAGGTGTGTTCCTGCGTGTGCCCTGCCTGGATTTTAGCTTGCTGTGAAAGGAGAGGTTCTTTAAGCAGCTCTTTGCATGTGTTTCTAGGCCAGCACATGGAAAACTATTTTCCTTTGCAAACTATTTTTCACTGTGTGGGCTGTTCCCGAGCTCCTGGGGCTACTGTGGTACCACAGGAAATAACAGCTCAGCTTGGATTTCACAGATTCATCATCTGCGCTGAGCAGTGGAACTGCCTTCAGTATTAGCCCTTTCCAGCCCGAGAGCTGTGAGCTGGGGAGCAGAGGCAATGCCTGGCCCCTTGTTAGGAGAGCTGACCGTGTGGGATGAGCTGGATGCCAGGAGCAGGACTCACTGAGCACTGTGAGATGGGTGAGTGAGGTTGCTGGTCTGGAAAAGCAGAGGCCAAAGCTACATTCTGCTCATTTCCCTCATGTTTCTCTGCAGCTCAGCACTTACCTCCTGGCCTCTCCGTGTCTCCTTCACCCATCTCCCCGTACACCATTCCCTGGGAGCCAGGAGCACTCTGCTGTGTAGCGGGGAGGCTGCACATTGCATGTTTAAGGTGTGAGCCTCTGCAGGAGCCATTTGTAGTGTGCCCAGTGTGGCCAGTCCCTTGCTCCTGGGGCAAACTGAGTTTTCAGTTTAGTTGTGCCGAACGCAGTCAGCTGCCCTCTGGCTCCATTGCAGGAGTTCAGTTGTCATTGGGAGCAGGATGTAGGATTTAGGCTTTTCCCAGGATCAGGGAGCTTCCTGGGAAAGCACAAAACAGGCTTCAAGCAAACGCGTCTGGCTGCTGCCCACACATCAGCCCTGCAGGCAAGCAGTTCCTTCGCAAACCTTGTTAAACTCCTCACATGATTCTGGGTTTCATGGTCTAATTACAGTGTGAAAAAGCATTTCCTATTGTAAGTTCTGAATGCGCTGCCTCCTGTGGGATTGTTGTGATGCAGAGACACAGCCCAGTCTTTTCCCACTCCCTCCTTTGTGAAGCAGGTGACACCTTGCCTCGGGGTGTCCATGCGTTTTAACCACTGGAGCGGTGACCTGGGATAGTGAAGCATCACAAAGCAGCTCTCTTTGGTTTTGTTTTCTTTAATCCTTAGATATTTCCAGTATAAACCATGCCTGGGATTAGCAGGATTTTTGCATACAGAGAACATTTGCTTTAGATATTCCCAAGAGAAAGAAATTCTTTAAACTGACTTGGCATCCCATTGCCTGCGGGAGGGGGGGATGCTGTTGTACCTCCTCCAGCATTGCTCCAGCGTTATGGAGGGGCTCCATCCATTTGCCAGGCAGATTGATTGAGGCAGGGGGGTGCTTGTTTCGTTGTGGGGAGCCAAGGGTTGTGGTTTGTCTGCTGGCTGAGAGGAGAAGGGGAAAAGTGCATCTCTCACCTCTGTGAGTTGTTCTCTGGGAAGAGCTTCTTCTCCCACGGCATTGAGAGGATTTGAGGAACTCCAGGCTCCTGACGAGCTTACCTCAGCCGTAGGGTGTGCGCGGGGCTGAGCTGAAATACGCAGCGTATGACCAGAATGTAGATCCTAAAAGCCACAAGTATTCTGAACTCTGCTGCAAGCGTTGAGCCTGGCAGGGAATCAAACAGGGCAGATCTGTTCAGTGCTTTCAGCAAGCGATTTGGGTTTGACTTGAAAAAGAACAAAAGGCCAACGGGTTTGGACAAACTCTCCCCGCAATCAGTGCTCTGTCAGCGCAGACGTTTCTCTCGCTGTCGCGGGGGATTAGCTCTGTGAATCCTGGCTCTGCTCTCCCTCAGAGTTCGCTGAACCAAGCGCAACAACCAGAGCAGCCCTTCTTGCGGAGGGCTGCAGCTTTGGTGGTGACGTTCCCAAGCGCCGATGTGTCTGATTTTCCTTGTACCGCACAGCCTCAGGGTACAGCGTTGGGTTGGAGGAGGTCGCAGGCAGGAGGGTGAGGAAGCTTTCTGCAGGGCTTTGGGAAGATCAGAGCGATCCTGTCACCTTCCCGTGCCTCTCCTTGCGTCCTGTTCTCACTCACGGTGCTGCTGCCGCCTCTCTCTGTAGCCCAGGACTGCAGTTCTTGAATCATAAACCACTTGAGTTTAAAGCACTTTGAAATCTCTCCTGGCAGGGGGCTGGCTCTGCCTGCTCCTTGGCTAAGATCTGGCAATACATCAATACCCAGACCTGTGTCTGTGAGCCACGTAACTGCAGCCACGCTGCCGGGAACGAGGCCTCGCTCCCGTACGTGTGCTCAGGCTATGAGTGCCAAACGGGCATCTTGCATTGAGTCAGGACAGGGTCAGGCTGCCTGTGTGAGAGGTGGAGATCTGCAGGAGTAGGGGTAGGAGGTGCAGAGCTATGAGCTCAGAAAATGAATACCTCCGAGCCCAAGCACTGACTTGCACCGCCACTTCCCGCCATGGGATGCAGGGCTGGGAGGCTTTGGGGTGCTCAGTGTGAGGTTTTGGCAGTCTCAGTACCCTGACCCTACCCCAGGGTGTGCAGGAAGGGATGGCTGTGCCGATGTGAACTGTTGTGCTCATGTGCTCTGAAGAGCTCCAGTGTTGGGTGCATGGTGCTGTGTGTGACCACTCATTTCTCCTTCCCGCCAGGTCTGCCCATCAGCACCTATGCCAAGTACTGCTACAGGAAACTGCAGAAAGTAGCTGTCACCGGAGGCAAAAAGGTGAGCGGCTGCCCCGGCCCCAGGGCCCATGGGCTGCGTGAGCACTGCCTCAGCTCCTGTGACTGGGACGTCACTGCTGATTCAGCGATGGGAAGTGGAGATAGAGAGGGCGGGAGAGGCTCCCCATGGGCGTGCGGGAGAAGGTGCTGCCCAGGTCCTGCCGTCCTCCTGGCAGGCAGCAGTGCCCGTGTGCTGGCCTTAGGGATGGGGAGGACAAACCTGTCTGCAGGGTAAGAGGAGCTGTCTGTGCAGGGGCTGCCCATCATCTGGTTTCTTCTCGTGAATGATGTCTCCCTTTGCCACTGAGAGCTTGCATGGGCCAGGTCTGGCAGCTGATTTACTGCAGAGCTGTTCATTCCCCGTTCAGAAAGTGGTGCAGTGGAGATGGTTGGTGTGGAAGGGAGCCTCTGAGCTCTGTGTTAGCTGGAAGTCCCGGCCTCCCTTTCCCCTGCAGGGTCCTGCACGGGGCTGTGGAAGCTGGCAGGCGGCCTCAGCCCATCCGTCCGAGGTCTCCAAGCCGGATCCGGTTGTCTTTTATTTCTGCACATCCCTGTGGGGCCTCGCTGCCATCTGCACTCTGTGCGCAGCGAGCAAATAGCTGAAATACCTGGGGAGGGGTGAAGGCTCCCAGCATCCCTGCAGGGCAGGACAGGAAACGGACAGGCATGCACTGCACACAACTGCTGCCCTGCGAGGGGTCAGTGGGAGCTTTCTCCCCACAGCTGCACCTCCTGCTTGGCCATGGGGTCACTGAGTAGTCCATCGCCCCTATGATAGCGCTCTGTGTTTCTCCAGATCCCTGCCAGGATTGATTCAAAGCCCCTATCAAGTGTTGGTGGTGTCTTTCAGAAGCAGCGAGTCCCCATGCCCACTTTTCAGAGAGCTTTAGCATCTCTGAGAGCAAAGCTTTCCGTAGAGTCATTCAAACCTGGAATTCCCTTCTCCAAAGGGCTGTTTTTAGCTGCCCTGTGGCTGAGCGCTTGCCTGGCACCAGGCTGGTGTCCACATGCCCTGTGCTGACCTGACCACAGCAGGAGACAGGCTGGGCTCCATCCTTCTGCCTCGTGCTGCACCAGCAGGTAGAGCTACAGCTGTAGCAGCCCCCCCCGGTGTGCAGAACATGACAGGTTTGGGCAAAACCAGCTCCAAAGTGGTCTTGCTCTGCTCCTCTTGGGCCTCATGAGTTGAAACCCCTCTTGATTTTAGGAGGTGCAGGAACTGTGCTACCAGGAGGCCAGTGTTGTGCCCACATGCACGGGCATGCCTCCATCCTGACCACTCACCACCACTGTCCCCAGGTCACTGTTCCTCTATGTGCTGCACTGAACAATTCTGTGTCCTCAGGGCCTCCGTAAGCCGACCGTGGAAGAGATAACACATGCCAGGAATGCCATCGTGACGCCATCGCTCTTCGGCAGCTCTCTGGAGGAGATCATGCTGCGGCAGCAGGACATGTACCCGGGCAACAAGCTGCCCTGGGTGCAGACACAGCTATCGCAGCAGGTCCTGGCGCTGGGGGGAGAACAGACCGAGGGCATTTTCAGGTGAGTTTCTGGGGCTTTGTGTCACTTTTGAACCACCCATGTGTAAGTCCTCAATGCTGAGAAGTCAAAATCGACCTCCACTGCTTCCTTCTCCCTGAGAATAGCACCCTGAAATGGATCAGACAAAATCCAACCTTTCCCAGGTTCAAGAATGATCTCATAAAGTAGCATCAGCCCGGTGGCATGCATTAGCACAGAGGGGGCAGCACAGATCTGACCTGAATTACTCGGGACAGCATGTACCCAGGCAAGGCATTGAACTTTCATCAGCAGCAGATTGATCAAGATGAACAGCAGCAGAGCCGTTCATCACATGCAGCGCATCAGCCTTGAGGAGTCAAGAGAGAGAAGGAGTCAATCTGTGTGATGAACGTAGGGGGTTCTGGTCTGGGTTTGGGGTTTGGTTTGGGTTTTTGTTTTGTTTTATTTAACATTTGTGTTAGCTTTTCAGTAGCCAAACTGTCACGCACCTTTGCTATGTCTCTGTTTGCAGGATACCTGGTGACATAGATGAAGTCAATGCATTGAAGTTGCAGGTGGATCAGTGGAGAATCCCAAGCAGTCTCAGTGACCCCAACATCCCAGGTATGGGAACACAGCAGGCACGGGTTGGTGCAGCCTAAGCTGGGGTACGGTGTGGAGGGGAAGGTGCGGGAGCAGCCCAGGAGATGTGCTGCTGCTTGGGGATGTGTACACAGGATGTCTTCACCAACTGGGTTTTCATTCTGTGCCTTCCCACTGCCTTTCCAAATACTGCCCGTATTAGAAACACTGGGGGAACCTCATGCTTGGGTGCAGTGAGGCTGTGCAAGCTGGGCATTGCGTAGAGTGGCTGGGAGCCATTCAGAAGCAGCACTTTAACTCCAAGCTCCCATTCTCCTCTCCTTTACGTGGCCCCAGAGCCGCTTCCTGGAGGAGCAGGTAGATAAGAGCCAGTATTTCCCCCTATCTGTCCGGTTTGGCTGCCTGAGCATTTCAGAGCCGTGACTGAAATAAGGTGAAACAGCACAAGTGCAGAATCCCTTCTCTGCCTTCTGTTTGCTGAGTCTCACTGCCACGTTTGCCCCCGAAGGTGGTGGGGAGGTAACCAGAGCTGTTCTCATGCACCTTCTTTCTGCCCAGCCTCTCTTCTCAAGCTCTGGTATCGGGAGCTGGAGGAGCCCGTCATCCCCCAGCAGTTCTACAAAGAGTGTATCAGCAACTACGAGAACCCTGATGCTGCCGTGGCCGTGGTGCAGCTTCTGCCAGAGCTTAACCGACTGGTGCTGTGTTACCTCATACACTTCCTGCAGGTAGGCAGCGCACGGCATGGTTAGTGGGACAGCTGTGGTGAGCCACTGGGGCTTTAGGACCAACCTCTCACCTGTATTTAAGGTGGGATTGATGGGGGGGGGTGGTCTGCTGGCCTTGTGTTTTATGGGAGCAATAAACCATGTTCCTGACCTTGTAGAGCATGGGCTCAGTCCCAAAGGTTGAGATCTGCAAGATGTTCTCTGTCTGCTAAGGCTCCCATGCTGTCTGTTGTATTAGAGCATAGTGGTCTTCCCCTATGAATGTGTGGCTGTGGGGCATTGTCCTTCAGGCAGGTCACATTTCCACTCTTCCTTGCACCTCTTAGCCCACGTGTTTGGAGTTTCTTGCCGGTTTCCACTGCTCCAGGTGAATGTTGTCTTGTTTTCTGCAGATCTTTGCTCAGCCATCAAATGTGGGCAGGACAAAGATGGATGTGAATAACCTGGCCATGGTGATGGCGCCCAACTGCCTGCGCTGCCAGTCTGATGACCCTCGTGTCATCTTTGAGAACACGCGCAAGGAAATGTCCTTTCTTCGCATGCTCATCGTGCACTTGGACACGAGCTTCATCAAAGGGCTGGTTTGAGCCGCTGCCCTGGGGTCCAAAACACTGCTCTGGGGAGTCGCTGGGTGCCTGAAGTCTTCTCCCCTCCACTTAGGTTTCTTCATTGTCTTTGCTGTTGCGAAACCCTGGGTTAGCCCCTGAGCATCCCCCAGCATATGACCTTGAGGACAAAGACTGTTCAGCACCAGGAAGTCTTTGGACCTGCCAGGCTAGATTCAGTGGTTTCTGGCCTTCCAGTGTGTGTCAGAGGGGGGCATCCTGCCTTCTTGGAGCCACAGGACTTGGTTGCTCATTGAAAATGCTGAGAGATCCATGAGAAACTGCTGCCTGGGACAGTGAGAGTCCATCTCCCTTCTGGAGGCAGAGTTGGCTTCAGGTAGGAAGACATCACTCCTGTGTTGTGGCATGTGCTGGTCCTTGGGGAAATGCTGCCTCATTGGGGATAATACCACTACAATGGAGCCTGGTTCACCCCATGATGATGTTGGTAGAGGGATGTGAAGGTGCAGAGGGTTTGCTGAGGCAGAGGGGTTCCTCGGACTGCCCTGGTCAGTGAAAGCGCATTGCAGCCCAGAGGAGAGGAGGCATTTGAGCAGACATCTCACAGCTGGAATCCCTGGCAGGCCAGATCCACACAGCATCCACCTAACCTACTCCTTTAGGCCTCTGCAGAGCTGCACAGCAGCATGTGGGACAGCCCTGTCCTGAGCTAAACCAGCACCCACCCCTGCCATGAGGGCTGGGGACAAGAGGAAGGCCATGCTCCTGACAACAAACAGATAAACAACCTCCTAACAAGGGCCATATCCTCTGGAGGGGTAACCCCAGCAGCCTTGCAGCTCCTTTCTGCTATGGTCAGCGTGAGCTAACACCAGCTTTCCTGAAGAGCACCTGAAACTACACTCAAGAGTGGCTCCCACGGCTCTGGCATCACCTTCCTGGTACCACGTCCTTCCCAGACCGCTCTGCCGAGACTGAATACCAATTGTGCCCATCCTCCTGGTTCAGCCAGGTCTAAAGAAGGCCCCCAGCAGTAAGAAGTGCTCCTGTGCTCGGATGTGCCCTTCCAGGCAGAGCAGCAGCATTGCTGTGTGCTCATGACATGCTGCTCCTGGCTGGAGTCAACTGTGGCACCTATGCTTTTCCCACGGAATTCCCATGGGAGCTGCAGAAGGGTTGCGAAGGGGAAGGAAAGGAAGAGGCAGATCTGAGTGTCCAAACTGTGGCAGAGCCTGTGTAAGGGTGGTGTCAGGCGTTCTGACCCCCGGTGGCTTTCGGTGTGCCACCAGAAGTGAGGCACAGCAAGGACAGTGTCTTCCAGAGGCAGCGCTTGGATTTCCCTGCAGCCTTTGGGTACTGTTGCATGTTCCTTAGGAAGCAGCCATTTCCAGTTCTGTGGCATCCTCGTGTTACTCTTCTCTTCCTTTGAAGTGTTTTCCCTGCTGGAGGCAGGTCTGCTGCTGTGTTGGGATTTCTCATGCAGTGCCAGGTCTGCCAGTTGCATCCAAGGTTGCATTTGCATTTCTGCATCCCCCTCCGTTTCAAGTGGGATCATCTTCTCCTGGTTGCAGCGGGGAGCTGAGCCCTGCCAGCAGTGAGGTTTAAGGCTGATATCTGGATCTGTACCCAAAGTTTGGGCATGCAGTGCCACATGCACAGTGCCCTGGGCCTGCTGGCACCTTGGATCTCCTGTTGTGTGTGAACAGGGTTTCCAGGGCATGCGTTTGCCCAGATGAACTCCACAGTGGGAGTTCAGTTTGTACCCAGCTGAACAAGGGTTGTGGTTCCTCTCCTTATACCAGGTGCTTCTGTGGGTCCATGTCTGGATTAGCTCTGTCAAGCATGCCCCCAGATGTGTACCCAGATCTGTTTCACACACCTATCGCATCCCATCCAAGCCATTCAGCTTGGAATGCTGAAGCACTCAACAACCTCTGATGCGGGGCTATTGTACCAGAAAGGTAGGGACAGGCAGGGGGTTACTGGCTCTGCCACACTGCCCTGACATTGGAATCTCTGACCAGGCTCAGACTGGAGTAGCCCTGTGGTGCCAGCCCTCTTTGGGCTGCAGATGCATGTGCCTGTGTCGGGCTTTGCCTGCAGCCTGCCACCACGTAAGTGATCCATGTTATTCCTTGCACTTAGCTGTAGCAGTCAATCAAACCATAGGCATTTGCTGCTATTACAAATGAATGCTTCTTGCCAGGGCTGTAAAATAGGCTAATAAATGACACTGGATATTATTTTCTTTGCCAACAGATTTGTAAATACGAGTCAGTAAAGCGGCCTCTCCTCTGTTACAATAATAAATACAATCTCCATGGTTGTCTCTTGTCTCTGTGACTTTCTGAAGCATGATCATGGCCACCCAGAGCTGCTGATTTCAGCCTGCGTGTCAGTGTTTGTGAATACCGTTTGGGAATCAGCGTGATGTAAGTGCTTGGAAACCAAGCTGCGGGCTGGTTTGTTCTTAATTCTTAGGCAGCTGGTAAGGGACACTCGGTGGAACGTGGAAGAGAACAGGCTGAAACTGATAAAGGACAGTACTTGGAGAGGGTGTGCTTGTGGCAGAGCAGCTTGCCCCGGACTTGCCAGTGGTCACGGGAGGGTGATGCGTCCCAATGGAGCCAGCACGTTTGTGGTGCTGGGTGTTCTGGTTGGCGATGTTGAATTTCTGGCCTGTTCTCTTCACAGAGCCTCTTCCTGTGTCTGTGATCGGGTCCTGGGAATCTGCAGACAAAACTGGTCGAAGCAATTTTTCCAGTTACTGAATGCAGCGGTAGGCACCGTGCCCTCAGGCCCGCTGCCCATGCTCCACCCGGCTCCTGCAGAGGCTGGGCAGCTGTTGGGGAGGCAGGGGTGGATTTGGGACCTTTCTGTAGGTCCAGTTTGTGATGGAGGAGGGTAGTGCTCAGCTTTGGCAACTGCCTGCTGCTCTTCAGGGCACGGTGACCGTGAGGCCACCCATCCCGGTAGAGAAGCTTGCACTCTTCCCTTCGCAAATGTGAGGTGTCTCCCTTCTCCTGGCCCACCAGATGCTTCATTTCTCCTCCAATCCAGAGGTGCCCGGAGCTTGTGCCACCTCCCCGGAAATCCAGAGAGCAGGAGGCCAGTTTTTCTTTAATCTTCATGCACGTTTTTAGCCTCATCCTAAGGCATTGAGCTTTGCGCTCAGTCAGCCCTGTGGGAAGTCAAAGAGCAGGGGAACAGGCAGGGCTGCGTCCGGAGCCCTGCAGCGCCCCGGGGGAGGCAGGGACGGGAGGGCGCCTGTCCTGACGCTGCCCCATGGCAGGTTTGATGTGGGCACAGCAAAGCGCTGGTGGAATCGGCAGAACCGGCTGGTGGAGGTGGCACTGAGCTGGGGCTCTGCAGAGTGGCGCTCGGCTCCAGCACACCCACGGCTGTCTGCGGGACAGCCGCCCTGATAAGATGGAGAAAGCTGATGTAGGTGCTGAGCGCTGCTGCTTTCAGAGCTCCTGCTGTCCTACAGCGTTTGTCAACCACGGTTAATGGTGGGGAGAACTGGGTGTGGGTGCGGGCAGCTGGGAACCATCTCGGGCATGGAGAAAGAGCAGGGGACGGCCCAGGTATTCGGGTGAGTTGGAGCACAAATTGACCCTGCTGGAATTGAGTACTTGGGGTGAACTGAGTCGTTCATGAGCTGGACTTTCCCTTCCGAAGCAGAAGGCATCAGCTGAAGATTCTGCCCAGGCCATGAAGGTCCGAAGCTGCGTTTCCCAGGGGAGATACCATCAAAGCCATCCCACATTGCCTGAAGTGCTCGATGTTTGCTGGTACCATAAAGGGAGCTTGTGTCAGGACTGAGGGCAGTGCGACCTCAGCTGTCGGGGCTGGGTGCTGGCAGGATTCAGGACCCAAATGCATGAAGGTATTTAGAAGCTCAAGGCTGGTCTGACAAGCTCCTGCTTCTCCCAGCCAAGACCTAATGGCTTCTACCAGCTCGTCTCCACTCCAGCCCCGTTTCCTCCATCCCATCTGTGCCAGGTCTGGTGCTTCATTCAGACCACAAGCAACGGGGAGAGGGGTGGATCGTGGGGGGATATGGAGAGTACAGGAGCTGGTGGATTGCTTCAGCTGCAATGCACTGCTTCCCTGACGTGGCCTGGCCTTGGTACCTGCTGGTGAAGACAAAGGTGCTGCAACTGCAAACAGAGCCCAAATACTGTGCTGGGGTGTCCCTGTGATGAGTGCTGCCCCTGCGCTAGAGGCAGGATAAGACAGCCAGACCCCATCACCCCCAGGACAAGCGTCCTTACAGAGTGGGTCCCTGCTGCCTGCAGGCAGCCCGAAAGAGGAGGAGGAGGTGAGGGGCTGCAGCCTCCCCCAGTTGAATCAGCCGGGGGTGCACTGGTGCGGAAGTGCTGCTTGCCTGTGCATCTCCCCCACGCTGCTCCAAGGACATCCTTCCCTGGGGATCTGCAGGCAGCTCCCAGCCCCTCTGGATGCTTTGGCCAACGAAGAAGAGGGGATAAGCTGTCCTGAGGTAGGGACTACCTGGGTGTGGAGCACTGGTGTGATGAAGGTATGGGGTCTCGGTGAGTCCCTCATCTCCCACCCTTGTGTGCACCTTGGGAGCAGGCCTGTGGGGACCTGCAGCAGGAGCAGGTACGAGCGGGATGAGGCACGGTGGGGAGAGCGTTCACAGGCATCTCCCCTGCACACACTGCGGTGGGACCGAGCCTGCAGCCCCTGGCCCGCGCTGGCCCTCATCCGCTCCGGATGCGCGCATCTCGCCGCCTCCCGGCAGCACAGCGGCAGCTTCCGCAGCGGCGCGGGCTGCAGTGACCCCGCGTGGGCTGCGCGCAGGCAGCCGAGGGGCCCGCGCAGCCCCTGGGCAGGAGAAGGTGAACTCCAACGGCGCAGGGACACCCCTGCCCAATGGCAGTGCCGACCCCTCGGGCGGCCGCTCAGGCTGCAGCTGCTTGGCTTCCTCTTCTGCTCGATGGCTGAGGTGCTTCCCGAGCACAGCTCCTCCAGTGCACATGCGGCAGCAGAAGGCTGGCCGGGGCGCTGCCCTCGACATGTGCCCTGTGCTCTGTGTTGACATACAGGCCGACAAGCTCAGCTCTCCGGCACGCAAGGGCAGTGCCGTTAGCACTGCTGCCTGTGCCCAAGGACAGCTCTGATAGCGCAGCTGTACCACTGGCCTTGAAGGGAGAGAATTGAGGATGCCTGCCTCTGCCTTCCTAAGGAATGCTGCCCTGATCCACACCCTGACACCAGCCCATGCGCCTTGACTGCAGCCCGCTGTGGGGCCATGCATGCCCATTGGGTCACTGTCACCGGCCCTGCTCTGCTCCCATGGCACAGTGCCCTGCCTGTCCCACTGCCCGCTCGGCTCCAGCTCCACATCCTGCCCCTGCTGCTGCCCAGCAGCAAGCCAGGGGAGTTCATGGCACTGCTCGCACTGAGCTGGGGCTGGTCTGAGACATCGGAACAGGCTGCCCAGGGCAGTGCTGGAGTCACCGGCGCTGCGAGTGTGCACACACCGTGGAGATGAGGCCCTCGGTGCCATGGGTTAGAGGTGGCCTTGGCAGTGCTGGGGAACAGCTGCACTTGATGAGCTTAAAGGTCTTTTCCAACCCAGTTGATTCTGTGGTTCTGTGAACTTCAGCCTATGCTCTTCTGTGTCTGGCTTTGGCTTTAACCCAGCATGAGACTGAAAGAACCCCACAATTGGATTTGGACCCGCACAGTTCCGCCCGCCGGAACGAGCACCCGCGCCCGTTGTCCCCGAAAGCCCCGCTCCGGCCCGGCGGGAGGGGCGCGGGGCCTCTCATGCCCGGCAGCCGGAGGCTCTGCGGGCCTTGCGGGCGGTGCCGCTCCCGCCCTGCCGCGGCCGATCCAGCGCGCCGGCACCCGGCCCCGCCGCCGCCTCAGCGCCCCCCGGGCTCCGGGAGGAGGTGGAACCCGGCGCCCCGCCCCTCCGCTGGCGGCGCCGCATCGGGGCGGCCATTTTGTGTGGCTGCGCGGTCCGTGGCGCTGGGCTCGGCGCGCAGCGGGGCCCGGGGCGGTCGGCTCCGTTCTAACCCTTTTTCCCGTACAGATCCCTCGGTAAGAGCGCGGCGGCGCCCGGGCGGGCCGGGCCGCCTGCCCTGCCCAGCGCTGCGGGCCCGCGGCGTGGCGGCGAGGCGAGGGGAGGGAGGCCGGGCGCGGCGCGGCTGGCGCGCGTCCCCGCGCACAAAGGGCCGGGCCGGGCGGCGTCTCCCGCGCTGCGGTCCCGGGGCGCCGAGCGGGGCCGCTTCCGCCTCGCCGCGGCCCGGCGCGCTGAGGCCGAGGGGCCCGGGCCGGCCCCCGTCCGCTCCTTTCCTCCCTTCCTCCTTCCCTCCCTTCCTCCCTTCCTCCTTCCCTCCGGCCGCGCCCCGAGCCCCGCGGGGCTGCGCGGGCAGGTGAGTATGTGCGGGCCGAGCGCAGGCGCTGAGGGCCCGGCCGTCGGGGGCGGCCAAGTGACCTTGCGGCAGTGCCGGAGGCCGAGCGGGGGCTGTGGCGGCGGCGGCGGCCTTGCGGGGGTCGCGCCGGCCGGGAGCGGCGGGGCCGCGGGAGTTGCGCGCCCAGCGGCGCGGTCCCGTTGTCGGCCCTTGGGCGCGGAGTCGGCCCCAGGGGTTTTCGGCCGGGCGCTGGCGGCTGCTCCTCGCCTGTCCCCGAAGGATGGAGCGGGGAGGAACCTCGTGTGGGGCAGGTACCCCGCAGGGTGTCACCGCGGCCGGGGTGGGTCTTTGTAGGCGGTGCTGCCGGTTGGAAGCTCTGCTGTCCCGTGAAGCCTGGAGAATGTCTCCGTGCTCCGTGGTTTGTCGCTTCAGGATGTCTTTATGGAGCAGAAATAACGGTGGATCCTTGCTCTGACCCAAGCACTGCTTCATGTCATACCTGTTCAAGCACAGAACTGGGAGGCACCATGTTCTTTCTCCTGATAGGCCTAGGTTCGGCTATGGCTTATTGCAGTCGATGTGGATTATTGCATGGGCGTGCGGACTGTGGTCATAGCAGGGCTTGGTTGGTCAAAGCAGGTTGTCAGTACAGTTTTGGGAAATGGCCGTATCTGCTTTATTTGTTGAAAATCATCCTGGTATCGGAGCTGTTTCCCTGATCCCAGACTATTGCTTTCAGCTGGAATGCTTGGAAGTAGAAAGGATATCTGAATGTTGATGAGTCCAGGCTGGATAAAATAAGTATCTTCTTTCTGTGTACAGAATTTGGTGGTTTATGCTGTAAGAGAATAAACCCAACTGTTAAAAACAGTGCTAATGGCTTAAAGTAACCTTTTGTTAGCTGTCTGTACAGAAACTTGTGATTGAGAATCTCTGTAACAGAAATGCTTTTGGCTTGGGCTTATTTATCCTGTAATTGAGCACGGACCCTTTCACAGGACCAGTTTCCGAAGAAGCCACGTGAGAAGAGTTGCAGCATGAATTACTTGTAGTGTAATGTTCTCTTTAATTTTTGTGTAGCTTCTTCAGTAGTTCTGGAAGTGAAGGTGATTTACTTGTTGCTGACCGAAGGCAGCCTGTGGAAGAGCTCGGTTAGTTCTTGCTGATCAGCTTGTTAATATCTCCTGAATGGAAGTAAAATTTGACTTGAGCAGCCTGAGAGTAAAATCTGCTTGCTTGTAATCCAGAGTCATTCATTAAGGTCAAGCTTGGAATGAGGCTGGGATAGTAATTGCTCATAACAGTGCTGCCTTGACTGAAATGTAAGAAGTGTGTAATTAATTCTTACGTTTAATTGGATAAGTTCTCTGAAGCACTTTCTTTTGCTCTGGTAATTCCTGGATCACCTATGCAGTGATATTGACCTAAATTCTCCCCCTTGGTCAGGAAAGGAGGGTGCGATCCCTGATTTGATTGTCAGGGATAATGAATTCTCTGTAACCACATACTTTATTTATGGCTGCATCTCCAGAAGCTACGTATTGTGTGTAGCTGTGATTTGTCAGACCTTGACAGGAGCTGTTGCTGGAGGAAAGCTGGCCTGTCACTTGTCTCCTCATTTCTGCCCATATGGCGCTGCCCTGCGCAGATGTGAGGGCTTGTACAAGTGTTGTGAGCTGAGCTAAAGAGTGTACGTGAGGCAGGGGGAGGATTTATTGTTCAGCCCCACAAGTGGTTGTCATCGGTATTTGAACTGTGTTCTTGATGGTTGCCTAATTGTGTGGGTGCAGTGGTTTAAGTTAAACAAAAAAGAGAAGTTGCGTATACTTAGGGCTTAATGATGCATCATATTGGCAAGTCTTATGCAGTGCTTATAATAGTTCATTCAGCAGCTGAACAAGTCTACTTCTTTCTTTTTTGTTTCAGTTTATTCCTTATCATCTTCGTACTTCTGTGCCTTGCTTGCCTACAGGTATATTTCTACGACTCCTTCCTGTAGGAAAAGACTTGTTTCAGGTAAGAAATAGCTCTTGGTTTGTCCTTGCTGTCTAAATGCCAATGGCTACATCACCTCTCTATTCCAGAAAATCTTTTGGAACTGGGGGCTCTTTATTTTGTGAATGCAAGATCATTCACATGTGGGTGTATGATGTGTCCGTGCTGACTGACTGCAGGTGTATGTGGCAGGAAATAACGCATGTTGGAATAGAAGTACTCTTTGAGGCGCGATGTTTGTTGCTGTGCCTTTGTGTGGTTTTACTGGGCTTGGGCACTTTCAGCCAGCCTTGTTTCAGAATAGCCAGCTGCAGTCTGCCTTGTTTGAAGAACTGCGTTTCAGGTGGGTTTATGAAACTGGTTAAAAAGAGGTACAACTCCATCTGTGTCTTTAGTTCTTGTAACACAGCTGCCTGCACTTTAATATCTGTTAGTGTGGGGTTGGTTTGTTCAGTGTGCAGTACCAAAGAGCTTTCCTGACTGTGTTGCTGGTGTTAAAATCCCAGTTTTAAAATGGTCTTCTCTTTCTTATACTCGGCACTTGCTTCTTAAGGAAATGGAGTATCCTCTTGTTCCACAGAGTGCTCATGTCAGGAAGCGATCTTGAACACCTCCAGTGCTCCGGTTGTGGAACTGAGCATCCTTAGCAAGCAGCCTTGAAGTGCACCCATTTCTTCTTGTAATAAAACGGGGGAGTTTCATCCTTCTCAGTGTGGCACAGACACAAATGATTTCTCTGCTTAATGAGCTATCTTAAATGAAGACCAAATCAAAGCTCATGGCAGTGTAACTTGGAAGATTTCCCTTGATTTGACGTTAAAGTGGCCTCTTTACCAGCAAGTAAGGTAGACCTGACCCTGTCCAGTCAGGAAGGAACTGAGTAATGAAACTGAGAATGCTACGTGTGTCAGAACACTATATACTGGCTGGCTGGAAATGATGCCCTGGGGAGGGGGGGTTCAGCGGCCAGTATTGCAGGTGATATAAATCATCTGTGAAAAGTATTTCTCAAACTGTCTTCTTATGGATTTTACAGGGAGATTTCTTCTACGAGTCAGAAGCCCAACTCCAGTTACTGCTGCAGGTACCGTTATCAGATTATTTTTATGCTTTCCTATTGGCTCCTTCTGTTGTTGGTCAGAATCTTTTCCTCTCATAGCTAAAATACATGTTGATACCAGCTGATAGGAAAAACCTTAGGTTCAGCAATCTGCTGTAAGTATATAATGTGCTGCTGGAACAACCAGAGCAACCTCAAAGCCAGGGGCAGGACATCTGGTCAAAGCTGAGGAGTGAATTGGTCAGCTTACTGACCAGCACGTAGCCTGAAGTGTTAAATTCCTATCTGAAATGTGGATTTCTCTGGAATACCAAGGTATTACGTGCAGTACGGATGTAGGTGGTAATACTTCAGACCTACTTAGTACTCCGATGTTTATACTGACTTTGAAATGTTAGCATTGAGTGCAGAGCATATTAGACTCAGTAATCTAAATGTCGTAGCCAAGCAGACAATGAGCAGGCACATCAAGTTGTTGGTCCCTTCCCATTTCTTAAAGGTATATTCTTTTAAGAAGAAACTGGTTGTCTTTGCAAAATGCTGAGATTGTCACGTGAGGTTTTGAGCTCATGTGTGGTTCCTTTCCTCATCTGTCATGCAAGGCCACTCTCTGACAGTTAGCACCTGGCCCAGGGTATACAATAGGTTCAGCCTTAGGCTGCTGCAATACCAGCCTAAGCCAAGTATTTAAATACAGTCTCACTGTAAGTTTGTCCAAGGAGTTCTTGGGGGGGGGGGGGGGGGGGGTGTTTGTTGGTTTTGCTTCTGAGCAAGTGTAGAATGGCAAAGAGCATCAGTCCACTCTTTTCCTGATTTCATTTTGAGTTGATAAAGGCATTCTGAGCCCCTGGCTACCCGTTTAGCAGGGCAAAAGCGCCTTCTGAGGACAGTTACACTTGGTACATTCAGAGCCATGAAGTAATTGTATACAGCTTCACTTCAGGTAGAAAACCAGGAGAAATTGCATCGGTGTGCCCAATCTGTGGGCTGAATTGGACTTCTTGGAATAATACAAATGGCTGTAGGTTGTTTCTGCCACTCCTGCAGTCTGGAGAAGCCCTGCATGTCTTAACATGAATGTGGATGAAGAAACTGTTATTTCTCGTATGACCAGAACGAACATCCCTCTGCCACGTGATGAATGTGGTTTATCCAGCCGAGGATGTCCTCGCTGACAGGAGAGGGCTGTGTTTGGTCATCTTGGCTAGTACGCTCAAGTGGGTAGACACGCATGGATTGATGAGGTGAACTCATGATCTGGAGATTGTGCTTCCACAAGAGACAATGCAGCTTGCTTGAGCTGTCTGCAGGTCTTTTTAGTTGTTAAACATGTGAACTCTTCATTTCTTTGAGAGAGTTCTTAGAATCATAGAATAGTAAGGGTTGGAAAGGACCTCAAGATCATCGAGTTCCAACCCCTTGCTGTCTGATATATTAATTTGCACCTTAAAATATCCTTCACACTAAATGTATTGTTTCTTAACTAAGAAGGTCTAAAACCAGACATGCTTAGAGTTGCTAGAAGCTTTTTCCAGTCAGAGAAGTGTTTAATGTGATTTCCCCCCCCCTCATGATTTGTTAAGCTGCTTTTTTGTGGTGTTGGAATTATTTCTGAATGCCAGAAGGGGTTTTTTTAATGTGTCTCTGACTAGTTTAAAAGATGGTTCCAAATATTCAGAAAGCATCAGTCTTACTGTGATATGTCTTGAAACCCCAGGCTTATGGAATCAGAGTATCCCTGTGATTTAATCTCGTTGAAGGCTTGTATCTCACCTCAGCTATTGGTTTGTTGTTTTCTAGTTTATAAATAACCTGTAAGTACTGGAAGATGACTTGGTTAATTATTGACCATCATGGGATTGCATCAGAAATCCACCGCTACGAGGAGGAATTGTGTGTTACGTCAGAAGTGAATCAGTTGTATGAATCCCAGCCTGCTGTAGCTGTTTGGCAAAAGCATTTTGATGTACTTCCAAATCTAGAACGCTCGGGTGTGCTGACCCTTCCACTCAGATTTGGCAGTTCCTGTTTTGTTTGTAGGCTGTTTCTCATGCTTGGTGCTTCAGAATGGAGGCTTTCTCTTTTTTTAGCTGCTGTCCTCAGAGTTAAAGATTGTTTGGAAGATGGGAGTATAACTGCAGTGGCATTTGTCTGGGTTTCTCAGGAGTAGCTCTCATGAAACTAAAAGGAAAAGGTGGTGTTAGATTTGGGGCAGATTGATTGCATTTCGCTGTCTTTGAAGGTTTCAGAAAATGTACTTTAAAGTGTTATCTGCCTTTTAGTGGTTACATAGAGAATGGGGGAGAGCAGGTAAGAATTCCTGCAATTGTAGCAGAGAAAGGGAAAGGGAAAAAAAGGCAAGTGAGATAAAGGGGTGGTGATGATGAGCTCATGATGGTCATCTGTGCTGCATCTTTAGCCTGGCACTTCAACTAGAATCACCACATAAAACTGACTGTTATTTCCTTGAAGTGCAGCATAAAGTGCATTTAACATGTCAGTGATCTATAAGTATTTGCAGGCAGTACTTTGAATTTTGGGTTACTTGCATATAAGAGGTTTGGTAGTTACACTGCCCACTAGCTTTGTCAATGGGGTGATTCTGAAATACCTGCTGCATCAAAGTAGGAGTAACGGTAAAGTTACTAGTGGCTTCTGTTTGGCAGAGCATAAGTGTTGGAGAAATTTGATGTATGTGGATGGAGTGTCTTTAAGGATCTCTTGAAGATTCTAATTTGGATCACAGCAGCCTGCTGACCCTGCGTACTGAGATATTTTCAGATCAAATGGGTGTTGCAGCGGTGTTACTGTATGATTGGGGTATCCTTGGCTGTAGAGAAGGTACTTTTTTGAACTCTAAACTACTTTTAGTTTCGGAATTCACATGACTTCTGTTTTTCCTTCCTTGTAGTCGTACAACAGTGTTTGGAATGCTTGCAGCCGTATAAGCAACGAGTTTCTTCTTGGTGAGTATAAGCATGGATTCTTGTTCTTGTTAATGATAGCTTTTCGTTAAGCTTTTTAAGCTTTGCTTTAAAGGTCAGGTTTCTCTCAATTTTTGCAGGGCCACTGTGGATGGTATTTCTCTAAATTAAATCCTTATATTCCTGAAACAAAAACTGCGCATTTTCAGTTGGTGGAAAAAAAGGCAGTTTTGTTCAAGTAGACTCTTGTGAATGTGGTTTTATTAGGAAAAACCTGCTTTATTTCCTATGATTTAAACACTTTCCCCAAATCTTCTTGCTTCTTCAGTGTTTAGGAGCGTTTGTCTTTTAGTGTGACAGGAGGAAAGAGGAGAAACCAGAACAGCTAAATGGGAGATGATCACATGATTGAAAAGAGTTCTTTTCAGCAATGAGTATTTCTTTAATTGCACTTGGTAATTCAAATAGATTTTAATGTAGAAAAATAGTTTTTCTGTTCAATTGCCCATGTTCATAATTTCTGATGCCACGTTGGTCTGTGCTGGTCTCACTGCCAGTTTGAATTGACAGCACAGTTATTGTTGGGAGGATAGAAGTGACATTCTCAGTGTCTTGTGATCTTAGGCAGGGTGTAAGGATCTTGATCTGGGGAGGGTGACTTATATGTGCTGGCCTGTTTTTGCTTTGACAGAGTGCTTTAAGTGTTGCCTGAAGAAGAGAGTAAATGTGGATGTTTTTCTATTGATGTTGGTTTTGTTGGTCTACTGTAAAGGAAAAATAGGAGTCTGAAATAAAATACTGTGCCTTGTGCTTTGAGGGAGTGTTTTAGTGTTGAGGAATTTACTCTGTTCTTCTTGTGGAAATCTTCAGTATCAGTTCAGGATCCAATTTCAGTGTTGTGTTGCTCAGGCAAAGAATTTGCCTGTGTGGTTGTTGATGGAATCTGGGATACTTTTAAAGCAAGAGGTGGGCGCTGGTTAAGATCTAATTGAGGATCATACATGGCGCAGTGAAGAGCTGCGTGTAGTCCAGTGTCTTGTTTGAAATGCCTTTTGGATAGAAAAAGGGAGGTGGTGCAGTATTCCTTGGAGTTTGTTGCAGTGTCTTTGCATCCAGTTCAGATCTTTCCCATTTCTGCTCCTGTTGCATTAAAAAAACCCAACTTGACTGAAAATCTGAGCTATTATGTTGTGAAATACCAGTGCTAAGGAGATCTGACACTTAGGGTTGTGTCCTGAAACTTATTCATCTTACTATGAAGTGGTATGCATAAACAAAGCATGAGGCAGGAGCATAGGGATCCTTGGATGAACAGCTGGTACAGAAACTTCCTGAGTTAGCGCTTTAACAGGGTTAGGGTTTATTTCTGGCTTTATATGAGGGTAGAATACAGTGAGGCATGCTTCATGGTTACAGTGCTGCCGCAGGCAAAACCTGGTAGGCAGATTTTGACTGCAGGCAATAAAAGTCTGTTGGTTTCTGCACTGACTTTGGAAGCTGATCACAAGTTTTAAGAGTGGTCTTCAGATGTTTGTGAGACTTGTACTTAGTCTTCATAAGGTGCCATTAGGACTGTATGATGTAAATGGTGTCCGTAAATGCTGTTTTGTAGTCTGATATAGCCATTACCTTTTCTTATCTGCAGGTGTGTGGCTTCAGCACAGCATGGCTGTGGTCATCCACTTGCAAGGTCTTCTGATTGTGGTGGGGACCGCGGACTTCTCTGGATTGACCATCCCTGATGGGGGCGTGCATGTTGTAGGGGGTGAACTGGGTGAGGCTTTCATTGTTTTACCACTGGTGAAGATGTGAGGCTTGGTGTCATGTATGCAGATGGTAAAAGATCAAAACTATTGCAGAACAGTAAAAAACTGATGTGCAAAATGTGACTGGATTTAGTCATTGGCAGTTTCAAAGTGGGTATATAGATATGCTAGCAGTTGAAACGCTGTCTGGTGCTGGGGTGAGCAGTAGAGTCAGCTTAGGTGTTGTGGAATTGACTGTAAACCTGTTATGGCATTGAAGCTGCTTATACTGCTCTACATGAAGGAAACAGAACAAGCTTATGCCTTGTTGCTTATATAGAAGCTGCAAATAAAATCTTGGGGCTGCCTTCAGCATCAGAAGTGCAGTTAAACCTGTGCTGCATCTCCAGTGAGCACAGGGCAATCTCTTGCTCGTTGCTTTTATACCCTGGTTTTGCCAGTGCGTATTATTAACCCACTACCTGCCCTCCCATGCAGTCCTGCTGTAGCACCAGTGATGTAGAATCCCCGATAGGCACTGGGCAGCAAGCTCACCGTCCAGAATAAAGCTTAATACTGCTTTACACTGAAAGCTTGTATTTATGTCAAAGTTTATCATGTTCCTTTCTCAAGTCAAATAACTTTTTTTTCGTGGAGTTCCTCTTTCTCTGTTGTGCTCTGATGTGGGGGAATCTGTGAGTTTTGCACAGATACACTGAAGAATGGAGTTGTTAAGAGTCTGAATTGTGGGAGTGTATATGTCATTCTTCTGAGCCGCTTATGCAGTATTGAACTGAGACAGTATGAAGTTTGGAAGCAGGACTGAGCTTGAAGGCGGGGGTTTTGGTTTGATAGTACATAGGGGTTTAACCATGCCTACAAGTGATTTGGAAAATGGTGTTTGCAAAGGTAGGTAATGTTTGAAGAGGGCTGCAATGGTTCTGCTGTTTCCAGAGAGAAAACAGTAGATGATGTTATTAGTGAAAGGTTGCCATAACTGCTTGGATTTTGCTCTGTATGATAACGTGAAAGACTTCTCCAGTTTCCAGAGGAGCCCTCTCCTGTTGGGCACAAGTGATGTGCCAGATTTGGGGCTCAGCACGGACAGAGCTTAAAGCAGAAGAGAATAAGAATGGCTGCAGGTACACAGAACCTGCACTGTTAGCAGAAAGTGTATTTAGGATGAAAATAATGATCCCTAAAGGGATCAATACTAATGTAACTGTATTCCCATTTACATTGCCCTGATAGGAATGTGCCTTCCTAATTGGTGCCTTTTAAGTGTCTGAGTAGTTGAATAATCTTTAAAAGCTGAATTAGCTGGTGACTTCTGGGGTAGGGAAGGAAAGGCTCTCCCTTCTAAATGACAGGTGTGTGCTTTCAGTGATGTAGAAATATTTCCTGATGGAAGTAGGAACTTGTTTAAATCTTGGACTGTCTGTTCCTGAAACAGGTCTAATCCTCATGGTGGAATAAGAAGCTTTGGAGAAAAGCCATACAGCCTTGGGAATAGACCTGGTATCTATCCCTTGTTTTAATTGTGGTCTTGAGCACTTGAGAGTAGTGGATTCCCAGGGTTACTGAAGTGAAAAGCCTGCTTCTGTCTTGGTTTGGCTACCGAGTTAGTACAAATTCATTTTCTGCTGAAGAAAATCTGAAAGAGCTGTTTTGGTGCAGTGTTCTTATTTCCAGGTCATAGTTATGGCTGTGGCTTTAGCCTGGGGTTGTTTGTTAATGATGTATTTTGATGTAGTCCGAGGTTTTTAAGTAGTCCTTGCTGGGGAGGACAGAGGCTGGAGCTCTTGAAGGGGAGGCAAGTCCCTGTGTTAGTGCTGGCTTTCTGAGAAACAAAGTTCTCTGCATGGTCGAGGTCATGCTGGGGAAAGGTGGAGGGGCCTTAGTGTTGCCTCTTAGCCTCGTTTGTGAAGAGCTATGTGATGGCTCCCAGCGAAGCTCATATCGTGCATAATTGCAGGCTTCCTCTTCAGCTGTGTGTTTCAGGTTGAATTGTTGAGGCGCTCTATTGAGTGATTTCTCGTGTGATGTTCTACCGAGTGTATTTCTGCCTGAGGAAGCTGTTCCTGGATTTAGCTGCGAAGGAAAAAGCCTGCTATGTAGGGCTTGCTGAGTGCTGCTGTGTCAAGAGTGCCTCCGTGGCCAGGCTTGGCAAATGGCCTGGTTTAAGAAGTGTGTTGATGGAGCAGCTTTATCCTGTGATCGAAGCTTTATGACTTCCCTACAGACCTTTTCATGTCTGAACCACGTTTGGACTTGAGAGTCGTTCTCCATAAAATAATGTCAGTCCTTTTGTAGATGCAGCTCAGTTGATACCATTGCTGTTTATGCGTGGTGTAAACCAAAATGCTGTTGCGTATTTCTGTTGCCAGTGCATGTCTCTATTCTGGTGTAAGACTAGAAGGATTTTTAATTTAACTTGTGTCCATTTTATATGTCTTTAACTGCATCATCAAGACACAGTCTTACTGTAGGGAGGACAGTACAGAATAAAGCAGTTCATATTTCCAGACCTTGTGAGCTTGAAGACTGCAGGAATGGGTTTTGTATCATACAGTGTGGGAAATGACTGACAAAAGTTTGGGGAGAATAGCTCCTCATCAAGCTTTCCAGTAAATGTACCTAGAGAGAAACTAGGTTGGCGAGATTTGTTAAACCTCTGTATTATGTGTTGAAAGCATGTCTTAATGAAGAGTATTTCTGGTTGAAATGGAGAAGGGGGAAGAAAGCAATGCAAATACGCAGGCAGCATAGACAGCCTTCTAAAATTGGTCAACCTACCTATTTCTGGCATCTTTGAGCTCTGTTGCATTTGTAGTGATGAGGCGACAGTGTTCGGGAGTGTTCCACTATGGTGGTAGCTGTGAAAGATTGTTACTGGGTTTGGTTTTGCCCACTTCCTGTTTACGGGATTCCTTGTTTTCATCGAAACCGGGAGGGGGGAGAGAATGTTCTGAAACTTCCATCTCAGTTGTGAATAAACATTGGGATGCAGCGTTCTTAATTGACCTGGAAGTTGGACCCATGGACAAAGGTTGAGCTTCAATCTTTCATGGTCCGGTAGCTCCCATTTGGAGCACAGTTTTGGAATGGTTCTGCACACTGTCACTTGGGAGCCCTGGCTGGAGATAATCGTCCCCATTACTTCCTGCAAGTCGCAAATACAGAGGTCCCGTACCATCTAGCTTTTGGGGGTTTATGGTGCTTAAGCTTATTTTGTGTATGTCTTGATTAGTGATTGATATTTAATTGCATTTTTCAGGGGAATAAAATCAGCAGTGTTGATATTACAAAATGACAAAACATCCTCCGAATAGAAGAGGGATCAACTTTGAGGTGGGAGCCCAGTTGGAAGCCCGTGACAGATTAAAAAACTGGTATTTTTTTAAAACCATTCATATTATATTAACTCTAAGTCTTTAATATCTTAAACATTTTGTATTGGTACAGTATTTAGAGTCCTGGTCATTGGTTTGTAGGAAAGTAGTTAATTGATAAACGTTTATATACCAGTGGTTGTAATGGGCGCTAGATGGTGATGTGTTGTGCTAGTCCTTAAAAAGAAGTGTACTGGTGCTGTGTCTGTTTGGGAAATAGGGCTACTCATAAATCTAGTGGGGCTTGACTTTGGTACTTGTGAATTCACACCGAGTTCTGTGCTATGCAGGTTGCAGGGCAGACATTATGGAGAGAGAAATCCTTTGCAGTGCAGAATACCCAGGGTAGTTCCTCGCTGCTTCCTTCCCTGTTGCTGTTGTGAACTCGGAGGCTTTGAAGTCGGCTTGAAATTGTTATGGCCTTTGCTCATTTGAGGGTGGTCAGAGTTAGAATAAGGAATTGGGTAGGGAAACATGCTCCACACTGAGAAGTCTGTTCTGGAGCCTGTCCTGCAGACTCCAGTTGTGAGGAAGAGTAGGAAGGGAAAAAGGGCCTAAAAGCTACTTGAGCTAGCTTTGAACCTTCTAACTGATCATTGTAGGAAGTCAGCTCAAAAGGTAGCATTGAATAATGCACACAGAATGGGGCATACAGTGGAAATTGCTGGGTTCAAAGACTTCTGAAATACAGGAATTCGGTTTTAAGGAGCCTGTGTGAGTTAGGTTTGATTGTACTTCAGGCTCTGGAGCCTGCTGGTGGGTGAAGTGTACAGAAATTAGTGTTGAAAAACCATTTGGACATTCCAGAAGGATGGAGCACTGCCTTAGACATAGGGTGCTTGTTCCAAAGCATCTTAGTTGCATGCAGAGTTGCATTCCAATCCCCTTTCCAGGTAAAAGGGGATTGGAATTGTGAAAATAAGTAAGTAGCTCTTTTGGAAAGAGCATGAAGTACAGCATTAACTCATGCTTGCATGTTATGCTGGCCTTCCTGCGCAACCAGCCTTAGGTAGGGCTTCAGTCTGAATCTGCATGTGTCTTTGTGTTCTTGAGCTTTGTTTGTACAGCAAAAGCAATTGTCATGCCTGCAAAAATGAGATTTCTTGGCCTGCCTGTGGTGCAGGCTTATTAAGATGCAGTTCAGTATAGATTGTGTTTGAGTAAGCCTAATAACTTGTGTCCATGACTATCATCCTTCTGACATGTTTGGGTAACAGCAGTGTCTCAAAGCATGGGCATACAGCTCTTAGATGGGAAAACTTTGGTAAATTCAACACTTGCTGTACTTTCTATGTATTCCTTGGCTTAAACTTGAATTTTGGATGTGCTGCATGTCCAAAACCAAACTGTGTTGTTTGGTTTTTGAAAACACTTGAACTTAAATTACCTGTCTTATGCTCAGTGTATTGTAACTCCTTGCTCTCTCATCTTAGTTATTAACTCTCCTGTTCTGAAAGCTTTCTTTTGCATGCCAAGCTTTTGAAACCTGGCTCAGAAAGTCTGTGTTTGCTTGGCTGGTTATCTGTGTGTGTGTTTTCAGGGTTTGTGAACCAAAATTGTTAAGAGCTGGGGTCTGTTTTCTCTTAGCAATATCAGTGTTGATGAGCTGCCACCTCCCCAGGCGTGGATTTGTAGAGGGCAGGAGACTTATTTCCCCTGCTCCTTTCAGCTGCCACTGTATAACCAGGACCACTCTGGCACCAGTGTGCTCCTTTTACATGGATACAAAACTTTGCTTGCTGGAACTGGCATTTTCTGGTGCTAGACCTTCAGAGGTCCAGGCTTTTCTTGTGTGTACTTCTGTTGTGATGTCGGCTCTTAAACATGGGCAGAAGTTTCTTGTTTGCTCAAAGGGCCGGCTTTAAGTTCTGTGCTCAGTACTGCTTCTCTTCTCAGACAGCAGTAGTGCTTTGGGGAGTATTTAATCTGTAAACCCCATTTACCTGCCTTTCATAGCAGTGGCTTGCGCCCTGAAATACTGGTTCAGGACTTTCAGGGTGTTGGGTTGTGATGCCAGCCCTGTTGAAGAGAAAAAAGAAATGTGTATGCCAGCAGAGTAGTCAGTGCAGAGTCCTCTCCTTGCCAAAGTACTAAGTGAATTTTGTATCTTTAGAGCTTTACTGATTTGTGTTTACTCTGGAATCATAATGTTCTGGAAGTGCACTTCAGTTCCTGGTGCAGTTGTTTGTCACCTCTTAGGCTCAAACTCTAGTGAGCACACTGAGTACTTTTGGTACTTGGCTTAGTTCTCAGGACTTGGTTGACGCAGCAAAGCTGTCATGGAGCCTTTCGATGATGTCTGTTGTCCTCGGGGTGCTGAAAGAGGAGATCTCTGGCTATGAGGCAGTGACTGTGCACGGTGAAAGGTCTGGTTGGTACATAGCGGTGGAGTTCAGAGGATGGAGCTGTGGGACTGCTCTTGTGGTGCGGTCCTAAATGGAGAGATCCCAGAGATCTAGCTGAGTTGGTGTACGTGCACATGGTGTCCTGCTTGAGCTGAGTTGGATTTTGCATTGGATATTTGAACTCCTCAGTGCTGACTAGCTGCAGGCATCCTCTCTTACTGAAAAGAGCGTGGCTGCACTGGATGCCTGCAGTAGATGACAGCACTTCTTGTGTTACCTGTTATAATGACACCTCTTCGAGTTCACTCCGTGTGACTAAAATGGATTTTAAGAGACTTCTGATTTTGGGTATTAAGGCTCTTGGGGATTAAGAAGAAGATCAGTATGTTGGAGTACTGCGCTACCCCGTTAAGGTTTGTCTTGTCAGTCCCAAGGGTTTAATTGTTCATGCAGGACTTTGTGCTGCACTGGATACTGATTTTTGTTCATTACCTCTACATAGTGATAGGCAGTTACTGAGCTGTCTAAGAATACACTGTAATAGAACTATGTTGTTATATGTAGAAAGGCTGTGACTGTTGCCCCCTTGTGAACCCGTGCAGGGTAGTCGCTGGGGTTACCTAAATATGGAATACGTTGGCTGTCACACAGAGGAAGTTATTTCATTCCTAGGAAGCTGGTAACCAGTTGGAGATGTCCCTGCCCTAAGTATCTCCCATTTGTATTCCTCTATTCCACAGCCTTTGCTACATGTGTTTTGATAATGTATTGGGATGAGCTAGTGGCATAGCTTGAGGCATGTGGCAGTGTTAAGGTGGGCATTAGCCTCTGGTGTGGCCTGTGTAGTCTTTTTGGACGCATCCTGACAGAGCGTACCAGGTTGGCTGAAGAATTTCAGTTTTAGGTGGCTTTTCATCCTTGGATGATTGTAGAATGATAGTTGGTGTTGCCTTTAATCTGAATTCCTACGTGTCTGGGTTTTATTTTTAGCATCAGGCTTGATCCTGTTGAGATGCCATTTCTTCCTACCACCACTTGTGCTATCCTTTTAAATGTGATTTATCAGGTAAAGAATACTTGTGGATTTGTTTGGGTTTTGGTTTTGGCTTTTTCTTCAGCCCTTTGTTCAGGAACTAAATGGGGCATTGCCTTTCCTCCACAACTAACTGAAAACACTGACAAGAAGATTTTCTCCTGGCACTATTATTGCAGAGGGGAAACCATCAATACTTGGGATGTTACCTTCAGTTGGGATAGTGAAATATGCCATGATTCTGAAGTACTCGCTGATGTCAAGAAATTACCAATGCAATTAAAGAAATGCAGAGTTTTTGAGGTCTTCCTGATGAGAAACCACTTGATCTAAAGCATCTCGGGTTCCTGTATTTGTAAAATACTGAGGCATTCTTATTTAAAATTCCCAGGACTTTGCAGATGAAGTTTAACTCTGAGAATATCAAACTAATGTGAGCTTTAGTGTGCCTGCTGGCTTTTGCAGTTACACTGGGAAGATGATTCATGCTGCCTGTTGATGGATGGCTCAGAGAAGTGAGTGTATTCCAGGTGTTATTCTTGGTAAGAGGGAGCTGGAGCTATCGTTTCCTTCTAATATGTGGAATTTCTAGGTGTAGGGAAAGCTTTTCTGACTTCCTGATCTCTAGTTATGTTTTTTCCATCCCAGACTAAGAACTCGGTTGTCTCCTCTTCCTGCAGCCAGTATTTGCTGTGGCTGTTCACTTTGGGATTTGTCGTGTGCTGAGCTTAATCATTTTGTAGTATCTTTATTGCTTATACAAGTTATACATCAAATAATATCAAGATAGTAGAAGCTACAGGTTAAGTGTAGTTACTCTGCTCCCCATCACACCTGATGAAGCAGATCTTCAGATATTTTGCTTTTGATCATGCAGAAGGCTCCATCTGTATAATGTTCTGTGCTGTAGTTAAGTGCCTGAGGCCACTTACCTTATTCTTAATTGAAATATTTTAATCTACCTTTTGACCAGGTATCCAGCTCACATTGAAGAAATTGATTATGAAGAAGGAAAAGTGCTTATCCATTTCAAACGCTGGAACCATAGATATGATGAATGGTTTTGTTGGGACAGTCCTTATTTGCGTCCCTTAGAGAAAATACAGTTAAGAAAAGAAGGATTACAGGAGGAAGAAGGTTGTGCAGTAAGTAGAAAATAGAGGACGTTTGTGTGTGTAACAATTTAATATGCGGTTGTGTGAATTATGACCATTAAAATGGTTCACTGTTGCTGTGTTGCTTGCTCTATAAGTTTTACGATCTATTCTAACTATTGGAAAATGAATTTGGATGTTTTAATGAAGTTATAGTTTCAGTAATTCTCAGATGAAAACACTTCTGTCTTGTAGGGATTTCATATAAATGATCAGGTGTTGGCGTGCTGGTCTGATTGTCGCTTCTATCCAGCCAAAGTTACTTCTGTTAACAAAGATGGTAAGGAGTCACTTCTTGTTTTGTCATGCATGTTAGTAATGCATTTCTGATTGTATTCTAACCCTTTGTGAAGGTGGAGAGAGAGTGCAGCAGACAGAAAACTCCTGTGAAAAGCTTTATTTTCTATTGTAGTTTTTAGCCTGCCATCAGGTTTTTTTAACCTAACCTCTCATTCGTTTTATGACATAAAAGAACTTTCTGGTGGGTCAGTAACTGCTTTAAGTATCTATTTGGGAAAAGCTGTTTCTTCTGGAGTTTATTGTCGAGATACGTGTGATTGCAGTAAAACTGGTGTCAGAGCTGCAAAAACCCTTTACCATGGGAAAACACAACAGTGTCATGCTTCTCCTCATCCTTCTTCTTTAATATCAGTAAGAATCATGAAGGACTTGGTCTTGTGCTGTGCTTTCTTTAGATTGTGTGTTATAAGATTAAGAAGAAAAAGTCTGTGTAGTTATCTGTTGGAGCATTCCCCCAAAGCTGTTTGTGGGGCAGGTATATCAAAGGAGCAACACTAAGTTGAGACATGCATCTTCATGCTTACCAGAAGTATTTTTGGTAATGTCATTGTTTTGCCCTTACCTGGCCTGTGACAAGACCTCTGCAGTTGAAGTTTCTAACAACACAGATAAGGCAGCTTTTATCTATAACGAAAGATACAGCTAGAGTATTGGAGCTGTTAGCAAATGCTCTGTTAAATAACTCCTGACCCTCAAACTCTTATCCTTTGTTTTCAAATACTAGGTACATACACTGTGAAGTTTTATGATGGTGTAGTTCAGACTGTCAAGAACATTCATGTCAAAGCTATTTCCAAAGATCAGGTAAGTATTGTGTGTGTGCTGCGGGAATATTCTGAATTGAATTGAATATTGTGCCTTGTTGAGAAATAATTCTGCCATATTTAACCTCAACAATATGAAGTTGAAGAATCTTAAGAAATATTCTGCCCAAGAAAGCCAAATATTTCGTCTTTCCTCTCTCCTTTAGAGAGTCTCACATTTCTGCACAGTTTTGGGTAGGTTTTGAAATGACTTTGTTTTCTTCATTTAATGACTGGGAAGATTTCTCTTAACCCAAGAGAGTAGTTTTATGTTCAAACATTTTGTTCTCTCCTTCAGCATAACAAACATAAAGGGAGACTTTCCAAGTGAGCTCTGGTTACACAATCAGCAGTGAAGTCTAAAAATACTGAGCCACTGCAGAGCTCAGGATTCAGTGATGAGTGAAAGTTACTTAAGGTGTGGATTCAGGTGCAGTACAGATACAGCAGTATGCTGGCAGTGAATGGGAAGTGTCTTGTTCCTGTTCATCAGTAGGAGAGAGCCCCCGATCACCTGATTTCTGAAGGCAGCAGTATAAGCTGGTTGTTCTTTAATGTCAGCATTGCTCTGTTCCTGTGTAGAGGGTGTAGCATGCTATATTGAACAGTCATGGTAAATGCTGATGATTTGCACTGTGAATGTACTTATGCCAGGACACACAGCTTTAAAGAGTTCAGGAATATCAAGAGACAATTCAGACATACTGTATTTATGGTTCAGTTTCTTGAGAATAATTTGATTAAGATGGTTTGTGAGTGTTCCAATGCCACGTACCTGATTCAGATTGGATGGTTCTGTGGGCAGCACAGCTGATGAAACCTGATGCACATGACAGCAGAGAAACAGCAAATCTCTTTGCCACTGAGTTGTGAAAAGAGTGAACCTGAATCTGTTGCAGTGTCCTGTGGAAGCTGCATGGGTCCTTGAACAGTTCAGGTGCCTCTAAATTTTAATCTGTGGTTTACAATAAGGTATATGCTTTTGTCCTGTGACAAATTGGACAAGGATGCGAGTCTGCTAAATACAGAGGTGAGGGAGGACTCTGAGATTGCAGTAAGTTAATTTTCATATGTTGTTCTCTTTATTCTAGAATATTGTGGGTAATGCGAAGCCGAAGGAAAGAGGTAATGAAATTCCATCATCTCCTGAAAAGCAGGAGAAATTTAAAGAACAGAGGAAAGCAACAGGTAATGCAAAGAAAGACAAGGATGAAAAGACATTAAAGACTGAGAAAAGAGTTAAGCAACCTGACAAAGAAGGGAAATTGATAGGCATTTCAGAAAAGGGCAAGGTCTCGGAAAAGAATATATCTAAGAATGGAAAAGAAGATAAGGAGAACATATCAGAGAATGATATGGAATATTCAATAGATACACAAATTGAGAAGAAGCCCGAGAATGACAACGTAAAGAGTCCACAAGAAAACGTGAAAGAAACTAAACGAAAACGTGGAAGACCACCAGTAACTCCTCCAACGGGTATGTATCTAAACATAAATGTTTAGGCCATGTATCAGAACCCTTGTAAACTTACCTAAAGGAGCAAGAAGTACCTTGCTCTTTCACAGCCTCAGTCTCTAGAAACCTATACAAATGTTTAAACTCATCTTTGTTCAGGCTTGGTTAGGACAGCTGAGAGCATCCTTGTCAGGCAAGTTTGGAGCTTCAGTGGTCTGGTCAGAGATTACATGTAGGCAAATAATCTTCTCTTCATGTATTATAAACTGTGTCTGCAGTAGGATTAAATGCTAATATGTAGACTTTGGAAAGCCAGGTGAAACTCTTTGTGCAAGTGCAGTATTGTAAGCTGTGAGGCTTGGGAATTTGTTGTACAGATTCACAGCTTCATATCCAGTCAATTTTTGTTCTCTATCTGAATCTGTAGAGCAAAGTTCTCAGACACTGCAGCCCATAACTTTGGAGTTAAGACGTCGGAAAATACCTAAAGGAGGTGAAATTCCATCAAAGCGCCCCAGGATTGAAAAACATTTGTGTGAGTATTTTTTGATGCTCAGCTCTCACAGTGTTTGTACTTACAAGTTCTTGAAGCTGGAGTGGGGAAAAGCCTGTTGTAGTAACTTCGGACTGTGATACATGCAATGGCTGAAATGCATCACCTGTTCTTCGTTGGTCATTTGTATGCAGCATCATTGTGCTGGAATTTCCTCCTTCGTTTTGGAAGCTGGGTTTGTATAAAGGAGCCTCAAGCTGTGAATCTTGATGCAGAAGGAGAGGCAGCGATTCTGTTGCAGTACATAGAAGATTATAGAAGCCTTTTTCTAGTTATAGAAACTTTAATTACTAGATGGAGGATTTACCACATTGCTTAGGAAAGAAACTTTAACGCTAGGTAAATTTCCACGTCAGTGCAGTCTAGCAGCTTTTACTTTATCTTGGTATACTGTGTAGTGATGTTGAACTCGAGTGTGTTGATGAGGAAAGACAATTATATTAGTGGTGAAGATCTGAAGAAAGCTGTCTTTCCCTTCCTTAGGTCCACAAGTGTTAAACTTCAGTGTGTGTAGAGTCAGAGTTGGGTTTTGTCTGATTTGTCCCATCTAACTTCTGGTATTAGTAATGTCAGTGGGACAGTTACTGTTTAAAGCAGTGTTTTATCAGTACAATATTGATCTGTATTCTTACTTTAGATCTGTTTCTAAAAGAAAAGTTGAGGGATCTGTAACATAACTGTTAATACAACTGTAGCTTTTACAGAGAGGTCTAATCACCAGGGCTCTGTAGCTTTTGCTATTATCCTCAGTCCTTAAATACATTTTCAAACTGCCACTGGAAGATCCTTAAAGTTTGCTTGTGAGCTCTTTAGTAATCCTGTAACTGCATGGTACCATTAAATTTGTCTGTTCCAGCTCAGGATAAATTGAAGAACCCTTCAGATAACCCTGAAAAAGACCAGATCAGGAGACGCTCTTCAAGACTCTCATCTAGTATTAGCCAGGAGATTTTAAATACAGATCATGTCACAACTGCAACAGAAATTCAGCCTTGGAAAGATGCAGTATCTGACCAGAAGGAGCCTGAGAAGGGTAAGCAGCTTCCTGATACACTCTGGTGGCAGTCATCTAGTTGCAAGCATGATATTTTTACTTGCATATCCTGCAGGCTCTTTAGCTGCAACTAAAACCAGGTCACATCAGTGGTCCAGAGAAACCTCCAGCTTGTATCTTTCTATGTGGCCCTGATTGCCTTTTGCTTTTGATTCCCTCTCCCATCAGTAGCCCTAGTATTCCCCTTGCATGGTGGGAACTCTTCCAGTAGAGGGATAACTGTCCTTGCAAGAAGAGCGCTCCATAGGCTGTAAAATAACTTGAAGGAAATGTGGTAGTTTGTTTTGTGATGGTGGTTTTTGGGGTTTGTAAGGATGCAGATTAAGATTGTGAAAATGAGGTAATTACAAAGTTTTCACACTCTGAGATTGAAGCAGTATCCCAAATGCTAAGCTTACAGTTTAATCCTCTTGTTCAACCTCAAACAGGATGCTTTTATTCTTAGACTGGGTGGAGATAATGCTCCCTTTTTCTGCCCAGTGCTTCAGTGCCTTTCCCTTTCAAGGGGAGCTCTGATAATGGTTTGCTGAGACCTGTCCCATTTTGAACCATGAAGAGTTAGCATGTGTGTTTCTAAGGAGCTCTAAATTTAGAGGGTTGCTACAAGTAGCTGTGTTGTTAAAAGCTTATTTCGTGTTAATACAACAGCAAGCATCTGAGCGTGGATGGCTGTTTGTCTCCACTGTAATGTGATGAACACATACATCGGTGTTCAGTAATGTGCCTTTGTGTGTTTTCTACTCAGTGACATGTTTCTCTTCCATTCTAGTCCAGGTAGAAATTCCTGTTGAATCTGACCAAAGCTTCAGTGAACAAGGATCTCCTGGAAACACATCACATACTACAGCACCCAGCACAGATGCCAGTTTACAGGAAGAGAAGGTTGAAGACGCCGAGTCTTCCTCTGTAACTGTAACTCAAGAGCCTCCTGCTGCTCCAGGTTCAAATTTTGATTTCATATTAAATATTGATGCATTTCTTAAGGCAGCTGCTGCCAGGTGTTTTGTGTTTGTACAAGTGTCACTAACAAAAGGGTGCGTTACTGCAAAGGTAACTGTGGGGGAAAAGGCTTATTTTAATTCCCTATGGACTCAGTTTTGGTCTTATGCCCTGGAGTTTGACAACGATCTTTCAAAAAGTAGAAATCATAATTTTTAAATGACTGGGAATATCTTTAGCATGCGGATGATGTCATTAAATGCTTGCTTTCAGGTTATAATTCAATGGCATTCTGGATTAAGTTGGACTAACATCTTAAAAGAGCAGGTTCTTCTGTCATTTCTGTGCTGCATGTATGTGGAAGCATTAATGTTTGGTAATCCTGATTGTGTATTTCTATATCCTTATGTTTTGGCTTCTGTTATACTTAAGCCCTATGCTATTCAGGGGTTTTAGTGCAGATTTATGAAATGGTTCAATCACTGCAGTATCTGACTTACTTAATGTATAGATTCTCTTAGCTGGGGTGTGTACTTACCTTGCTTTTTCAGATTAGAACTTCCTATACAGATAGTAGCTATGCCAAAGCATAGTGCTGTCCTGTGATTATTTCTTGTAACTTCAGCACTTGTATCTGCAGATAACTGGGGAAACCTGAACTACAAACTCCCTGGTTTATGCTTTATCAAAGAAGCTTAGTTTTAAGTGGAGCAGTGCATTTAGAGGGGTTTAAGTTGCTCAGCATTGCTAATCTGTGTGTGCTAGCTGTCAGCATGTTGTTTGGTTATTCCAAATTTGCCCTCCTGCTTGCACGTGCTTTCCCCCACTCTCGTTTAGTTGTACAAATAAAACACCCTCTCTCTTTGCCATTGATGTGTACTTTCTGTGCAGGAGGGAATTTGCCTCTTCTCCTTTGCTTAGGTTGGATGGAATGGTCTTCTAATATTTACAGCTTGGAGCTGTTTTGATCTTGCTGTCCTTCCTAAGCAGGCTGATGAAATATCCTCCTGTATTTTAACTATGGTATACTCAGAGCCTTTTCATTTAGTGTGTGTTGGGGCCATGTTTCCTTCCCTGTGTTCTGGCAGTGAGTTCAGAAGATACAGAGGGCCTGCAGTAGCTTTTTGCTGGTTAGGCTGCTGTGTCCTTGTCAGTCTGTAAAGTACTTCTGGGTTTAACTTTTTTGACTGACGGGCTGCAGCTTGTTTTGGCTCGTGAAGGCAAAACCACTGTTGGGTGGTTATTCCTGAAGAGAGCGTTAACCTCTCCCAATAGCAAGGAAACGCCATTACTCTCTGTGTTAGCTCCGAGTACGTGATTCTTGACCCTGCTGGAATCTTGTGCTTCAGGCAAGCAGAGAGAGCGGTGGTGGTTGTGGCTCAAGCGTCGGCATGTGAGGTGTGCAGGTATAGGTCTGGCTCCAACCAGGTACAGTGAACTGAACTGCTTTGAGGTGAAGTGTGCAGGACTTGCACCTGAGACACAGCTGTTGTAAAGAGATGCAGCAGATTATAGCAGTTCTGAAAATTGAAAGAGTATTGAGTGTGGCTGAAAATACTTTTCAGACAAGCTATTTAATAGAAGAGAAGGTATGGCACAGCTCTCCACTGCAGGGAATAGTCACCTTTTGGGTATGCTTTAAGTAGAAAACCAGCATGATATACAACTTTAACTTCAGTGACCTTTCATGATAAACTTACTGCATTTGTTAAATTGACAAGCATTTAGCCTTTTGTTTTGTAAATTCCAGCAGATTGTCAGCTTCAAGTGTAGCGTTTTTAAGATGACGCTTGTCTTTGTGTAAGCTTTTGAAGGTACTCTTTGAGCTGCAGGTGGACAAAGCGCAGCTTCGATGAGATCTGAGAATTTGGGGAATGGTAAATCTTGGGTTTTTCTGAAAGAACACACTATATTAATAGCGTAGAAAAACTGTGGTAATGATCACAGATGTTCTTCTGAGCAGTTAATGCACTGTTAAGAGGCATCTGTTGCCATTGCCTTTGTAAAATACTCCAGGAGTCATCATGGAATGTTCTCAAAAATAAAGATGATTTTACTTGTGTGTAATCACGCAGCTTTGGGGTTAGTGATCAAATGCCATGAAAAGAATGCTTCCTGTAAGGGCATCTGTTTTCTAACTAAAGTTGAACTTGTGCGTGTGAGGAGGTCTCTTATGGATTTGGAAGCTTCCCATGGTGACATTTTACTGTACGCTTACTGCTTGACATGGTTATGGCTCCAGCCTTGATAGTACAGCACAATGAGAAGCAAGAGGTTTCTTTGAACACAGAAGAGATGGGGGTTTTTCTCCTTTGACACTCGTTTGACCTTGAGTCTCTGTGCTTAACATTGTAATGCCTAATTGAATGCCCGGTGATGAGTTTTCATTTTGGTTATGGACATGGGAGAAAGAAGGGGCGGTAGGTCTATCCTTAACTTTATCCTTGGAGAAAACACCCACCAAGCTCCTCTGGGAAGGCAAGTGACTGAAAATCTGGAGCTAGTACAGCAAAGTTTTCTCCCCATAGAACCCAGTTTTAGTACCATGTCTTGTGAACAAAACTGTGTACATGTGCAAGGGTGGAAGTTCCCCCCTTTGCATGTTGGTGTCGTGAGTTGGCCTCAGAGCATTGGCTGGGAGCACAGGCTCTTCAGAGCCTCTCCTTGGAGCTTCCTGCTGTGCCCTGGCAGCAGGAAGTTCTGTTGTGCTACTTGTAAAGGAGGAAGATGCCCCCAGATGTGTTGTGATGGTGATAACTAAAGCTGTGGTTCAGGCTGTGGGATTGTCTGTGGTTTTGTTACTCTGAATAGATGCCTCTGTATGTTGCAATAAGCTTTTGTCTGCTTTGCTTCCCCCCACCCCACATATTGTTACCTCTGTTTCTAGACTTCAGCTAAGGTGATCTTGTGCTCTTCTTCCAGCTTGTAGCTCCCCAGTTAGAAGCCATTCCCTGTATCTTCTCCAGAATTTGTCCATCTCAATGGGGGGGGTCTTGTTCTGAGCTTGGGTGCAGGGTCTCACAATAGTTGGGTGATGCTCTAATGGGTTTCCTTGTCATCTTTGTCATATTTTTTGGCTAAATGGTCTTCGGACCACATTACCCAGTTCTATTGCAGTGAAGTTTCCAGTCTTTTCCAATCTTCATGTTGGTTATTAAATAGAAACAAGTTCTCTCTCGCTGGCCTGAATCCTGGATTTTGGCTTTATGGGCAGGAGAACCTTCTGCAGTTGCCTTCACTAAAGCCCCTGGGCCATTTTACTGACTGTTCCTGAAACACTTTCTCGTTCTTCAGATATGCAACTTTTGGTATTGGCAAACTTTGTCATTCAGCAAATGTGATCCCGTTGTCTGGCTTTGTTGCAGTCTTTTTACCATAATTGCTTGAGGCAGCATCCCCGTCAGCATGTTCTTAATATGGCTATGCCAAAATGTCTTCCACCTTGTTGTTGCCTTTGTGAAACACCCAAGAGCAGCGTCTTGTTTTTTACTGTTTTCTTCTCAAAATTAACTGAATGTTCTTTTTTAACCAGTCTGTGCGTATGACTTGTTAATCCTTCCCTGTACATCAGCCTCCACAGTACCAGTGCTTGTTTTCTCTCTACGAATGACTTCGTGTTGTTTCTGTGTCATAACACAGTACTTAAAAGCTGAGTGTGCTTCAGACACTGCTGTCTAGGATGCTTTTCTTCCCTGTGATGTAACCTTTAAGTATGCAGCTCAGTAACACCATTTTTGTTGCTGCATGCTGAAAACTTCTGGCCAAACTGTGCTGTTCTTACACCAAGATCATGTTGACATTACCTTTAGCACTCCCATTCAATGCACTCCTGCGCATGTACACTCGTGGAAAGTCTTCCTCTTCACTTATTCGTTCGTGATGTTTCTGGGTCCTTTTATGTTCCTTCTTTGCACATGCTTCTGATAGTATGTCTTAATTCATGTGCTGCATACCTTCAGTTCTGCATCGCTGTTGCTCAGTTTGGGTTTTAGCTTTAAGCAGTCCTCAGAGTTTGAAAGTGCTTGTCAATATGGAAATAATACTTGAGTACTGGTGAAACAAATGGAAACCTTTTACTTGAAAGCTGTTTTATACGAAATGACACCTCCTTTCCACTGTCTGTGGTTGGTGAGGGATTCTTTGATGCTGTGTGTATTAGTGATGGATGATTGCCGGGATCTCTGTATATTCGTGTGTTTCCAAATGGCTGCCTCTCCTCTGTTCTGTTAGGTGCAGATACCGGTGACAGTAATCTGATGTACTCGTAGTTCAGAGTGGGCTTTTTAATGTGTTTCGTGGCAAAAGCATGAACGAAAAGTTGCTGCAATGCTGGAAAAGAAGTGAGATTTTAGCAGGTCACGGGTAGGTGTGGGCCTGGGCTCCCCAGCAGCGCTCTGCACAGCAGACCCCTGAAAGTGCACTTCAGTTTGCTTTTTTCTGAGGAGCCATCGGTAGCTCATAGGGGACGTTTGTAACAGATGGAGGTAATTTTCCTATTCCTCAGTTTCAGTCTTCAGTTGCTGCTGGAAAACTGAAATAAACTTCACTTTTACTTGGGAGATACAATTCTGGCAAGCTGCTTCCGTTGCTCTTGGAAGTAGGCAGGCTTTGGTGGTAGGAGAAGGCATCCGGAAAGCCAAATGTGAACAAAGAAACAGAACTGTTTTCCTTGGAAAGTGCTTTCACCAAAGATGTGAACGGTTTTAAACAATGAAGTAGATGCTTGATAGGCCCTTACCTTCAGCATTCGGACTAAAGGCACAATCTCTGTGTAATTCAGTTGCGTATCTGTGTTGGCACTATATTACAGTGACATTAGCAGTTGGGAAGGGACTCATGGAAGCAAAATACCATTTTCTAACAGTAACTCATTGATAAAAGCACTGCTGTTACAATGACTTTAAGAGCACAGTAGGGCAGAGTTTTCCCTTCAAAGCTATTGAGCTTAAAGGCAGATTCAGCATTAAAACTTCATTTTTAGCGTTTTGTGGCTAACGTGTTTTAATGCATGCCCATTTCTTAACCTTTTTTTGTTGTTGTTTTAAGTTTAGGAAACCATTTGATAAATATAGCAAATGCATGGGGGAATTTATCTGTTTTGTTCTTACAGTAACAAAACCTTGTAGGAGAACAGATTTTCTTGCATCAAAAAAACCTGCAACTATTGATCAAGATCACAAGTTTAGATGCAAGTTCTTGGACTGTTCAAAATCCTTCCGCAAAGCCAAGTTATTGCATTATCACATGAAATACTTTCATGGAGTGGAGAAGGCTGCAGAATCACAGCAGAACCCTGTAAAAAGAAATATTCAAACCAGAGCTTCTTTGGCTTCTGAAAAAGCTAATCAAGAAAGGTCAAAAAGAGGACGGACCGCGGCTGGGTCACTGTGTAAGTATGTTGCTGATCTCTTCCTTTTTTCAAACAGCAGCAGTAGGCAGGACAAGCAGGAAAGAGGAGAAGTTTGGGGCTGAAGGAGTCTCTTCAGGGCTACATCTTAGCATCTTTATGGAGAAGCAGCATGATACCTGTAAGCATGTTTTAGAATAGGTAAAACAAAAGAAGTTCCCTCGTTTAGAAATATAGCTCATGGTCTGTAATGATGCATCTATGCAGCTTCTCTTACTCCTTTGTAACAGCTCACTTTTCTGTTATTAAGGAAATGATCTGAGTAACTCCAGTTCTCTCCTATTGCTCACTTAGTCTTCACATTTCATGGTCTGACTTGAAGAGTGTACTTGACTAGAAACCCACTACCAGTTTCTGCAGTGTTTACCATTTTCATTGCTAGAGCTGTGGGGGAAGAAAATCCTAGTATTAAACAAATGTGATGGCTACAGCTGTACTTGAAAAAGATCCTTACACAACTCATGGGTAGTGGAAATGGATAAAAACTTAATGGCTAGGGGAAAAGTCAGTGCCTAAGATCTGCCTGCTTTGCAATGTTCAGGAATCATGCTAACTTCAGTTTCAACATCTCCTTCTCTGAAGCGCTTTTCTTCCTGGTGTCCTGTGTAACATCAGAGTGGCAGTCCAGGTGTAGTTTTGAGCTGCAGGGTGGTGTTGATAACCTGTCTAGACTTTGTTCTTGTGGACTGACTTGTCTTTGTGCTGCAGGTCCATAAAAAGTGTCACCTCCTGTCTTCTGGTTGAGCCTGTTTTGTAAAACCCAGCTGTGTCTTTGCTCAGTTCCCTGGTGCGTTTTGTCTTTGCTTTTGATGTTCCAGTAATATTCTGTTTGAGAATTTCAAAGTCTTGCAAGTTCACCGTGGTACAGGTCACTACAGCAGAATGTATCTAGCTTTGCTTTGCTTCCAATCTGCTTGTCCTAATGTGTCCAGCAAATGTTTTCTCATTTGAGGTGCTACTGCCTGTTCCTAACAAGATAAGTATGACTTAACACACTGCTACAGCATGTAAACTTCTAGACCCCAACTACATCTGTAACTTCAGTAAGGTGACGGCATAAGATTTGACCAGGTAGAGGAAGATTGTTCTTCACATGTGTTAGGATGTGCCAGCTTGTGTGTGTTATGCTTTGCATGCAGCTTAGATGAAACTGAAGCGCTGCTCTGACAAACACATGTGAGATGACTGCTTTGAGGAATGGCTGCTGACAACTGCACAGTGATCAGGATGGGCTTCTTGCATGTTGTGCCTTCCCATAGACTTCTGCTTTGTGTAACTGCGTAGTTATTTTGGTTTGAGAAGTTGTTCTGTGGTTGTCTTGAATGAACTGATGAGTCGCTCAAGGTCTTGAGCCTTTCATTTATCCATTCCCTCAAGTGCACACTGGTTTGATGCAATCATCTTGGCTGCACTGGCAGGTAATTCTTGATGGTGTTGAGTAGTAGCCTTCTTCCAAGCACCCACCCCTTTCCTTCCCTGCTTGTGGGTAGATCCGTTTAACCTGGATTGTTTTGGTGATGTAAAGCATATCCTCGTTAATAGCCCTTGGGTTGTGGTGGCTGTTGAACAGTGTGTCAAGGTGGAAGGTGGACCGAAAAGTTCTCAAGTCTGCTTTGCTGTCAAAGCCTGCTACTGGAGCTGCAGTAAGGTTTTCTTCATCAAGAAAGAGTAATGTCATTATATATCAGTGATATATATGTCTGACATTGAATGCCATTTAGGGTTTAACTCAGTATGTTCACAATTCCTCTAAATGGTGTTGTGGAGGTACTGCACATTCTAAAGTAGAGCTAATGGGGTTTATAAGGTCAGGCTTTGTATTTTGTGTTCTGTTCTCCTGTCCTTTTGCAACCATCTCTTCTCTTCTTAATGGCATCTATGTATAAGAAGACAGCCTGCTGAGCAAGGCTTTCTACATGTCACTTGTTAAATGGCTTTTCGGATGTATTCCGTGGTGAGAGTGGAGGCTTTTGAATGCATCATTAACTATGGTACATCTTTACAGTCTTTGTGAGCAAAAATTCTTCTGCTCAAAGTGAATATATTTGAATCATTTTACCGTTTGGTACAAATTTCCCTTATATTTCAGTATATTAGACAAGTTGTGTAGTGCTTAAGAAAAGGTGGCAGTTTCTAACAGGTAAAACTTTAGAAATGATGAGTCTCCTTATTCCATGAGCCTGGAGATGGTCTTGATTTAGAAGCTTTACCATGCTTAAGTCCATATCTCAAAAGTTCCATTTTGGTGTTCTGGCACTCCTTACTGTTTCTGCTACACATGAAATAAATAAGTGGTGGAGGTGGACTGTCGACTAGATTTATGGTGAAAATACGTACTGTTCTTGAAGGAATGGATGTAATTACTGTCATTAGGAGATGATGTCATAATATTCAGAACCGTAGCAAAACCTTTTCCTTGCAGTGCTTAACATCAGAATTTCAATACATAGGAATGGATGCGCAGTTCTTCTGAAATCTGAAAGTCAACTTATGCCAGGTTTCAGCCTGGAGAAGAGAAGGCCCTGGGGAGACCTTATAACCATGTAGTAGTGCTAGTTTGGAGACTTCAAAAGTGCTGTGGTATTAGGCTGCAGCTGTGGTATGTAGGTATGGAATGACAGCCTCAGTCTGGCAAGTTGCTGCCAGGCTCGGCTCTGCTGTTCCTCCCATGAGGGAGAAAAGAAAGCAGCAGACCTGTGATGTGTAGTTCAGAGGCTGTAGAAAATCCGTTTTACTGAGGAGTCCTTAAAAGATAATTAAAGAAAAACAAAATGGATTTTGTCAGTGGGCTGAGGTTTCTGTATATGACCTCATTGATAAAAGTTCTGCCTGCTCAAAGCTGGTTACAGCATGTCATGTTAATGTGTAAGTGTCTTAATGCCGGGAATACTTGTAAAGAGTAAAGGGGTCTTTGTCTTGTGTTACTGATGAGATCGTACCTGTGCTTGTATGGGAAGCAGGCTGGCAAGCTTGCAGGTTAAACATCTAAGATGTCCAGTTGTCAGCTGGTGGCTGTTAACTTGTGAACCTCTGACGTGTGCGTTAGTTGGTTTCCAGGGGGATCCTTTGAGGGGTTCCCTGTTTCCTCTTGATATTGGCTGAGGGATGCCTGTGCTGGGTCAGTGGAATGTGCATGGGTGACCTACAAACACGGGGTGTCTCACTGGAGTAGTTGAAGCTCTGTATTAACACCCACTGTGTTCTGCAGGATTACTGATGTTCTTTGTAGCTTATCTTGAGAAGACTGCATTTAGTTTGTGGAGGATGGCTGTGTGAAATGCTTCAGCTGGAAGTCAAGATGATTCGTGGTCTTTCAGTCTTAAACATACCAGTGGATATTCTCAGCAAATGATCTCACAGCTGCGGATGGTGAATATTGCCTAGTTCACAATGCTTGGGAATTCAGTCTCTGCTTCCTGTGAAAGCTGAATTATCTCCTGAGCTGCAGGGTCCTGAAAGATACGGCATATTCTTGGCAAAAATCTCCTTCAAGTTCAATCTTGCAAAGCTAAAAACCCCTTATGGGCACTAAAATGTGGTTTTGTTCTACCAGGAGTCCGCGGGTACAAATCGCAGCCTACGAGAAGCCCAGGTGCCCTGTGCTCTTTGAAAGACTGGTGGGCTCAAGGTGGTTGTGGGGTTCCTCAGATGCTAATTCATGAAACTGGGAGAAGGTGAAGTTAGGAGGCCTAAAGGAAGCTTGTCTGGTTTTTGTGTTGTAATTTTTGGGTTCCCTGAGGTAATGTTCTGTCAATAGCTTTGAAACTATGCACAACGGTAGATCATCAGGAAGGCCTGGGAAAGACTTCTTTACCTGGCTTCTCACCCTGTACTACTGCAGTTTGCTTTCCGGAAGGTGTGTGAGGACACTGGTGTTCCCAGACAGCCTCTGCAGTATCTTAATTTTCAGCTACCATGTACCACGGGAGGAAGTTTTGTCTGAACTGATGTCTTGTTCAAGCCATGGATCGTGGAAGTTCTCAGAGGAGCAAATCCTGTTAGCAAGAAGTCCTGCAAAAACAGACCCACATTTTACATAAAACCAACAAAAATAACCCTTTTTATACTTACTCCTGCAAGATAAGTTAGTCCTGTTGGAAATGGAAGGCCATGCATAGTGCAGTATCTTATCAAGGAGCATCTTCTGGTTTTGATACTTGTGGACAAAACGTGCTGCTACTTACAGTTCCGCAGCTCTTGAGGTAAATAAGAACATAGAGAAAAGCAACTGTTGAGTTGCCTGACTGGATAAAAGGTGCCTTTGAGACAGTCTTGCATGGAAATTTGGAGTTTCTGTCTTGTGGCTGCTGTTAAGCACATGGGCAGGTGACCAGAAGGTAACAAGTTGGGTGCAGAAATGGTTATGAAGCTCCTATACTTTTCCCCTAGGTTCTAATGCAGCATCAGAGTAGGAGGACCAGGGGAGAACGGCCCTGACGGCCTCCAGATTTCTGGATCTTGGAGTTTCTTTCGCCTGAAGACATCCACTTTATTCTGAAAGCTCCGTAATGACATATTTTAGTGTGCCTTATAGCTTCAACTTGAAATGCTGGCCAGGGTAGAGCACTTGGTACCATTTCTTCTCCTAAGTTTGCTCTCTTGGACTCTTCCCTCTGTTTTCAGTCATTGCCAGGTACTCCTCAGAATTATTCAGTTAGAGGTGTACAAGTGAAAATCCACCTGGCACCTAAGCCTTCAGACAAGAAGGAAGTTGTCTTTCATACCCACTGAGCCTTTGAGATGCTTATGGTGATAGAATTGGATGTTCTTGATGAAAGTCAGCAAGTTGTCACTGGGGCTGCTGGCTCTCTGATGCCACACCGCACAGTGGCAGTGGGTTTGTCTTGTTTAGCTTGGCTGTCCTAAATGCCATGCAGCCTTAGCTTTTGTCAGCTTCACCTTTCCCTTTCCATGTCCAGGAGTCTTTCAGTAGGAGTTGCTAGCCATAGTTAGGCATTAGGAACTGTTTGAATTGACTTATAGTAAATGGAATCTCAGATAAAGCTGTGTTTTTATCTGTGATTTTTATGAGTTTTAGGTAGTGATTCTGAATTCTTGCTCGTTGCAGTGGTATGGATTTAAAAACTGCCCTTCCTCAGATGTGCAGAGCTTTGTACCACTTCTGCATATCTCATTACAAAGCATGCCTTTGAGAACAGGCTTTGATTCCTCTAATTAAATCAACAGGGCTTCTTTTCTCTTAGAAAAACTGATAATAAAATTGCCTGACCCATATCTCTGCTGAACTGAGCTGTTTCCCTTTCCATCTTTGTTCAAGGCTGCAGCGTTCGTGGAAGAGTAGAGCTTTGTGCAATGCATTTGCATCCTCGGTTTCTTTTTTTGTGTGGAAAAAATCCCAACCAACAAAAGCGGTACAAGTTTTAGCCTTTACGTCAGCTTTGGGTTGCAAGTTGAGCAGTGCATCTGCTCAGGAACGCTCCACGTGGACTACCGGTGAAGTAGGCTGGCATCTTGAAAGTGTTTAAAGCTTGGCCTTGGTCTTTACTCTCTTTGTAGATGCTTCTCTACACATAGCCCTAAGGAGTACCCAATATAGAGGTGACAAAGTAGAAAGGAGAAGAACTTCAACTCCTGTAAGTGCATTAAACAGCCACTGAGATTCTGTTAGAGAGCAAACGAAGAACCACGTAGTGAGATCACTGCGGAAGCCTCAAGGAAAGGGAGTTGGGAATGGCACGGCTTTCAGTCTGACCTGAGAGAGTTAAACTTGGCAAAGGCTTGGAGAAGTTGTAAACACTGTAAGGGTCTGATAATACTGATCGCAGGCGTTCTGTGTGCTTTCTTCCAGGGAGTCTGGCTTTTAATGAGTGTACAGTGTAAAATGTAAGCAGAGTTTTGCCACTTTCTTTGCTGTAGGTTCAAGTGGAGAATCCGTGTAGGGAATCTCTGAAGTTTTCTTGCTGCATGCATTGGGATTTATTCTTCCCAGGCGGTGTGTAACATTTGTAAGATGTAAAAGTACTGAAGTATTTAAGGGTGTGAAAGATCCTTGCTTATTGTTTGCTTATTTGTGAAGTCTGAATTCTGTTAAACTCTTGGCTGTCCAAAGCATTAAATATTATAAGTGATATTTAAACGTAATAAAAAAGAGGGGGGAGCGGGATCAGGATGATCCAGTTTTTTTCTTCCGTAGTTTTGGGGTTTTTATAACGTTTGACTACTTCTGATAGTCAAAACTTACTGCTGCTGAATATCTCTGAAGAGCTTTGCTTCAGGATTTTATTCAGTGGGATAGTGTAGACCCTGTTTGTACTGGAATCTACTGTAGTATAGGTGGGTAACAGCCATAATGGGGCAGGGTGTGTGTAGGTACATGTATACAAGTAATATATGTATACATTTAAATATCTATTTATAAATAATACATAGAAAACTTTCCAGCATACTTCCAGATTTACTGCATTGCTACTTTCCTTTGGATATGTGCTGAGAATTGAGTCACAGTGATTAGGAAAACATAAAAATATCTGTGCTTAGGCTTATTCTATCTGTAACAAGTGATTATTGTTCTGAAGATAGTCTTGAGAGAATCACCTCTTATCTGTTGCACTGTCATTCTGTTGGTCACAGTGGTCAGTCAGTGCTTACCACCTCTCTTCGTTCTTGGGCATCCTTTGCTGCCTTCCCTTGTAGGAAGGTCTGAATGAAATCCATTAGTGTCTCCTCACTGGGCTGATGCAGTGGGATGTTTATAGAATCATAGAATAGTTAGGGTTGGAAAGGACCTAAAGATCATCTCGTTGCACCCCCGCTGCCATGGGCTGGGACACCTCACACCTCTCAACTCACACTTTCTTGAGAGTATGACATGTAGAGATGAGAGCACACTTTTATAGTGCTGTTGGAGGACGTGACCGAGTACTCATCCTGCTCTTCATTACTCTGCCATTCAAGGAAGTCAAGAGGACTTTTAAGTCTCTATGTTTTTGCCAAAAACCCCTTTTTAAAAACATAGCTGTTTTGTAATAACTTTTTAGGATTATATAAGGCAGTTCACCTTTCTCTTTGATCACATGGAACTGTGAAGATGCTCCTGACCTGGCCAGCCTCCTTATCTGGTCTTCTCTCCATGAGAATTCAGAATGCTTGCAAGAAGCACCTCGAGTCAGGAAGCTTCTTCAGTGCAGGGGGGTTTGGAAGGTGCCTTTTCTCATACTCATTCTTTGCAGATGTATTAAGGAGACCTGCACGAGCTGTGTTGTGCAGTAAAGACGACAGCTGTACACAGAAAATTGCAAATAACGGGATTTTTCCAGGTTTTTCAGACATTCCAGCAAGCTCAAGGGGGAAAAGTGTGGAACAAAGGGACAGTTTTTGTCATATTTATCACAGTTGTGTTGATTGTGACTGAAATAGCATTCTCTGCTCTCAGATATCTTAAAACAAATGTTCTGACTGTGCAGATCTCAGTTTCCAAATGAAAAGATGCAAAATTTTCATGCTTCTGTTGACTTCAGTTATTCTCTCTGTGCCCTTCTGGAAGAATAAAATGGCAGAATTTACTTGCATCCCTGTGCGCAGGGAGCAGGAAATGGTACCCAGAGGATCCTGATCACTGGAGGACTAGGAGATGAGGACAAAGGAAAGAAAGAAGTTGGAGGTTCTGTGCTGAGACTTAAATATGAACCTCTTTCCCCTCCAAATGGTCATGGAGGGGGATGAAGCTTGTCTTTTGTGCTGCCTGTCATGTTGCCTATGAAGGACATGTAATTGGTAGGGCAGGTTGCCAGCAGTGCCAGCAGTTGATGTGGCTGCTGGCAATGCAGCTTTAGCAGCCGTCACTAATGACAGCAAAGAGGAGTGCAGGTGGCAGAGTAGCAGGAGGTGTTCAAGGACTAAGAGGATGGGGAGGTACAGAGCTGAAGACTCTCACGAGGAGGAGCTCATTGCGCATCTCCTGCATGCTCATCCCAGCTGGGGAAATGTGACCGAGATTGCCGGTTTCTCAGAATGAGCTGTTTGTACTTGAAGTACATAGCCTGAGATGGTGAACTGGGGAGTTAAATATTGGTGTGTATGAAAGAGGTTAACATAATACACTGGTATCACTGGTTTGCTTCATGAGTGACCACGTAGGGTTCTTAAACGTGTTCTGCAGGAGAAGCTTTCCTATAATACGGTGGTGTTAGGTGCTTATTCTGGTACCAATAATCAGAAATTGAAATAGGTCTCTGAATGGGATGGTGAGTGGCTTAGTCAGCCAAGCACTCTGCGAGCACAGCTCTTTTGAGATGCAAGGCATCCTTCCATAATAGATTTGATGATTGCATCTATGCTCTCTGCTGAGTCAGGATAATTTAAGGAAGCACGTAAGTATCTACAAATTTTGCTGCAGAGACTTAAATCTGAACGACGGGAGTTGTGAACAAACAGTGGGATATGGAAAACAAGGGTTTGTGTGCACGTCACCTCCCAGCAGGGATATACTTGATGGCATGCTTTGAGGATGGACTTGATTGAAACATATTGCCCAATCATTTAAGAATTATGGGGTGTTTTATTCCCATAAAAGTAGGATGAAGAGCAGGTGATGGGAGGATTGCAGTTAAAGCCAGCTGAACTACTCGTTCCTCCATTTTCAGTGGGAACTAAATACTTCACTGAGGAGCCATACCAGAATTTGGGAGTGTTGGGGTTTTGTTCTTGTCAGACTTCAGTCACAACGCAACTGATTGTTCAGCCATAATAATTTAGAAAATAGCTCTAACAAATCTCCCATGTTTCTTTGTTCATAGTCTCTGAAACAGGTAAGTAGCAAATGGGCATTAGTGTACGGCTGGTTTCTCACACGTGCTATTGTAATTTTCTTCTGGGGCAGTCAAATTAGGACTCGAACCTGCCCATTCCAGTTATGAGAGCTGGGGATTCTTGCAGAGAAGTTTTCTTCCTGTTTGTTTTTTGCAGTGAGCCGGCCCTGATTGTCCAAAGAAACCATGGAGGTCTTTAAGAAAATAATTAAGTAGAGTAAGGGTGTGTGTGTCTTACAACTTAAGTTGGAATGTTGTCTAATTTCAGCTGTCAAAGAACATGAGAAGAGCAAAGAAAGGAAATCCAAAGACTATGGAAGGTCCAAGTCAAAGAAAAAGAAAAAAAAGAGAAAGAGATCAAAGCCTGGTAAAGCTCTTTTTTCTTCTGTGGAGAAATACAGCTCCGTTGTTCTGTTTTGCTGTTACTTAGCTTCATGCTCTTGCATGAGCATTGCAGAGGAGACTGCTTTGTTAATCTGTTCTAATATTAAGTGGTTAATATTAGATTGTGATTTGCAGGATAATTTGCTTCTCGGTTGAGCTGCAGCGTTGGTGCTGAATGACAGCTTGCAGTAGTGCATGTAATGGCACAGAATAGATCTAGCTCTAAAGTAGATATTATCGTTAATAACATTAAGTGTGGCTTTTCATTAGCAAATGCACCTGTATGCAAGTTGTACGTAAGTACAGAGGGTGCGCATTCCCTGGATTTGTTACCAAATACCCTGTGTATCAGATGTTCTCAGTTACATAACTGAGTTTTTGGGGCTGCTGTAAAAGCCTCATCTAAAGTCTGTACTCATGCAGTGTTCCTCTGTCATGTCTCCTAACATGCTGTTCCACCTATGGTAATAGGGTTGTAGTAGGAACATGTCTTCACTGTTGATTTTATCTACAGAGGCTTGGGAATGCTTTCCTTGAGGCACTTTACACTTTGAAGTTCATATCTAGGCCCAGGTGTTACTGGTGATTGGATTCTTCATTTCCAGAGGTGGCAGTTGACTCTGGAAGATTTCTCTAGTGGAATGCTTAGAGATCAAGTGTGGCAGCTTTCTCTGCCATCGATGGATGTCTCGGGTCATTAATGCAGCACATTTCAAGCTGGCATGCATAATTTGTTAAACTAGAGCTCCTTATGGAGGAGTCCCTGAGATGGGAAAGAAGACAGATTACATTTTTGTTTGCCGCAGTGAAGAAATAGGGCAAGCTGTCATGAGAGAGTAGAGCAGGAGAAGGAATAGGCAGACTGACTCAGAATCGTACTGAAACAAATACTTTAGTGAGGTTCTGATTATGTGGTGCCCTCCAATATAACAATAATATGCACAGTATCATTTGTAGATGCACAAATAATTTGCCACACTATTACTTGTCCACCTACTCTTGGATTTTGAGGTGCTGCTTGCCCCTTCTTTTGGTGCCTTCTTGTGGTTCTTCAGTCCAGGAGCTTTGAAGGTTTTCTCCAGATAACTGATTGGAGGGTGCCGGTTATAGCTGCACACAGCCTTGATGTGCTGACATCTGGGATGTGCTGAATGGATGCTTCACAGAGGAACTGTTCTAGGTGTTTTCTCCACATGTTCCTAGCTGGGCTTCTTTCCACTCATGCGTCCTGTTCCGTACATACACTAGGAAAACAAGAAATGCTTTTTGCCCACTTTGTAGTCTGAGAGATAAGGGGATGTGTGGAGTAGCCCATGTAAATGATAGTGGGGTACAAGGGAGAGGTGTCCAGCTATAACAGTGCTTGTGTGGAGATGCATGTAATGCAAAAGCATCATAAGCATGTTCGCCCTGAAGAATAGTTAGGTTTAGCCAGCCTTTTCAGCCTCTCTCATACATCAGCAGTGAAGGATGACAGAGCTGTGTAAGGTTTTCCTGGTTCAGACAAGAACTTCATTGCCTCTAGAAAGCTTGAGTATCTTCCAGCAGCGTAACAAAGTCCTGCAGTCCTGGCATACTGAAGTGGAAGCTGTCACAAGGAATTACGCATCCCTGCTCCATGTGTGGTGCTGGTTTTCTCTTCTCTCAGCTTCTCTTGACCCCAGATCTCTAATACCGCTTGGTACCATTTTTCAGACTCCTCCGGCAGCGAGGAGAACACAGACGTTTCACAGGAGCTTTCTCCTGAAAAATCAGGTGTCACGAAATCTGTTTCCTCAACTAAATCATCTGCCCATACAAGCACCGTTCTGCACTGCTCTGGGTCTGGGCAGCACAGAGGAAGATCAAAAAGAAATGGTAAGCTGACTCTCCCCTCTGGTTTGCTGGTTCTGTCTGTTATCACCAGTGAATGTGTGAGCTGCACCGATGCCCACAAAAGTCTGTACCCATGATGTACATGTGGCTGTTCTTACGCAGGACTGTGTGTTTTCTTTCCCCTGCCCAAAGAAGTTGAACCCATTTCATTTGCCAGAGCTTGATGTTGCTGCTTTTTGCTTTGACTTTACTTTCACAGAAACTCTAAGACTGTTGCCCTTATTTCAGACTCAAACTCATTTTGCACCTTTGTGCAGCCCCTTATTTATTCTATAATAACTGTGGTCAGACTTTCGTAATCCAACTTTTAGTATTTCCAAAGGTTTCCATGAAGTAATAATTGAGAGTTAAAAGCAGAGGTTATGCAAGTGTTACACAGTATGTGTGCTGTGTGTGAGACACCACTGGATGTGGTTACGTGTAGTTGTGTAGCTACACTGTGATATGTAGTTATAATGACTTCCTGAGCTTCCTGATGATAAGCTCTTTATTATTATCTTCATAGTACTTCATAAACAGAGCTCACAAAAACGTGGCTGCTGTGTTCCGGCTTTCTGAGTTTCCAGTACTTACTGTCACAAGCTGGTACAATAAAAAAGGCAAACAAACACTTTGTTCTTTCTGTTATTAAAGCTCACAAATACGAAGGAAATGGGAAATGCGTGACAGCTTCGTTATGGACAGGAACCTTTACGTCCTCACCGATCCCTTACTGTAGACATACGCTGTTGGTGACCATTTGATTATTCTTTGACACAATTGGCTTATTGTTTGGAATTAGGCAAAATGTAAAAATTTAACTTAATTCCGTCACACAGGGAACAGAGGAAACACTAAAAACTACTGAAGCGCAGATGGTGATAATGTCTTAAAACATGGTCTGCAGGTCTGATGAGTTGTGGGTATTGACCACAGTGTGTATTGCAGTTTAGTAACTTGGCCATCAGTTGCTCAGAATTCTTTTGATCAGTTCATAGCCATTGAAAGAGGTGAGAAGTATTGGAAATGGTTCTGTTTCATCCTGTTTGCAGTTCTCTTATTGCCTTTTGCATCTGCAGAACTTGTATTGATAACAACAGCAGTGCCCAGATAAACGAGATCTGATGTAAGCAATAGTGTAACTTGTGTAGAATGGAAGTACAGTGTGCTTAATGTGGTGCTTCCTGAATACTTGAGGAGTGTCCTATCTCAGAAGTGGAATAAAGCTTTAAAACCTGGAAATTAACTGATACAGTGGGTTCTCAGCCCCTTATATTTGAGGTGCTTTTCTAAATGACTGAGTTGTGCCACAGACTGGTTCTTCTATTTCTGCGGTCCTGTTCTAGGGCCTAAGTGATCAAAATAGTTCTGCCCAACGTAGGTGAGAGACCACAGTCTGTTTCAGAGCAACTAAATTTTACCTTCCACTCTCTTTCACCTCATTAGAGTATTTTATACATGATTAAAATCCTTGCCTTCTCCCTCTGACCCTCCCATCCTACCCCCAAGGAACACACTGCATTAGTATTATTGAGGTGAGCATCTCCATTTAGCATGCTGCTCAGGACATCACTTTCTTGGCAGTTTTATTCAATCCACTTAAAGCATTAAGTACTATGGGAGTGTTCTTCAAGAATACCTACACTGCCCCTGAACTGATAAATGTGTCCTCAACAGGAGACTGAATGAACATCATCATTTCTGAAGCAGGATTAAATTCTGTGTTGGACTCTGAATGTTTCTGTAATGGAGTCATTACTTTGTGAGATGGAATGGTTCATAACACAGAACCCCCTTATCTCTTTCTGGGAGCTCTACACTTCGAGTACCAAGCCACAGTTCTAGACAAATTGTAGGATCTAGTATGAATTGTTCTAATTTCTAAATGGGGTTTTGTTACACTTCCTTGTCGTAAGAGACTTTTTGTCTTTGGTTTGAGGCACTGTGTGTCGAGAGTACAGTTGTAATGACTGAAGCTGTTAAGTTGGAATATTTTGAAGGAACTATTAAGAATATAAAACTTTATTATATATAGTAGTAACTTTAGCATTAAACTTCATTATATAATGTAGCAACATTGCAGTGCTCCTTAAATCAGGTGAACTCGTGCTTTTAGAAGTGTATGTCGGCATGCCCAGGGTGAAATCGTGAGACTTACTTGGGATTTTTGTCATTGCTTGGGATTCTATGTCCCTTCTGTTTTTGTACAGAGGATGACACCCTGAGTGAGTCATCTCTGGAGAGCTTGCTGTGGAGCGATGATGACTGCAGTCAGGATGTTGATGTCACCACGAATCCTGATGAAGAAGTTGAAGAAAGCGATTCTGAGATTGTTCGTTGTGTTTGTGAAGTAAAAGAAGAAAATGACTTTATGATTCAGGTATGACGTGGAGGGTGAATTCCCATTTTGGTGAATGCAGAAGGTGTCGGTGGAACAGTGTGTGTGGGTACGGTCTGTACATGGGATAAACTGGCTTTGTCCTCTGAAATAGTAATTTTTTCTAAGGTAACCTGTCAGGTTGAGCAGCTGCTGTGATAAGTGGAGAACTTTGCTTTTTTAATACAGTGTGGGTTTTTAATTGAAGGAAAGTGGGGGAAAAGGGCCAATTCTATACGAGTCATTGACAGTTGGCTTGTCACTTGTGGATTTGCATTTGTTCTACGCATGCAGGGCAGAAGATACCTTGTGCATTAGTAGGAAAGGGTGCAGTGATGGGCAGTGCTCAAAGCTAAATAACATCTGAGTGTAGAGGAAGAGGAGCCTGACAGCTGGGGATAAAGGAGGTGGGTGCCCTCGGAGGAGATGGATCAGTGTAAACCACAGATACAGGCTGTAGTGTAATTTTCTGGCAGAAGTAGGCTCAGCACTAGTTTATGACTGCGGAATGCAGAGAGCTGTCAGCTAGCTGAGGACATAGTCTATGGATAGCTTTCACATAAGGTTTCGTGGGCTGCTTCTGAGTTGGGTTTTCTGGGTTGATCTGCTTTGGGGATTGGGGTTTTTTGAGTGTATTGCGAAGTTTTAAACACTTTGGCTGTGTTATGAAAGAACTGCCTAGGAGAGCAGGTTATTCTCCCTGGCAAAGAGATGCAGATCAACAGCGTGGTAAGTACCTGCATTCATTATGGGGACTGAAGCAATAGGAAGTGGGGAGCAAGGAGCTGGTAACAAGATCTAGGGGCAGAGGGGGGTGTAAGATGGGCACATAGTTTGCTTAAGGTGCCAAATGCTGTGCTCCCCCCACACCTTCCTGTCAGGCTGTGGTTTTGGGGGGAAATGCGTTGAACAGTCTGTTCTTCTGTTGTTGACATAGAAATGCTTGAGGTAGCTAGTTGAGTATAGAGCTTTAATACAAAGCAAAGATAGTATGGAATTATGATGAGGGGAAACTATGTTCAGCTTTCCAAAGGTGTAGTGCCGAGATTGACACTTCCATTTTGACTTTATAGCGTGAGAATCCTGTGCAGTGTCATAACTTTATAAGAAGGAAAGATTTCTCCCCTCTTTCCTACTCAGACTTTAATTTGACACTTGGAAACTTGGATTTGGAAGTGTCTACAGTAAAGAACTTGCTTTAGACTTGTGCACTCTTCCTGAAGAGACGTAATTTTGCTCAATGTATGGGCTTGTAGAGAATTCTGGGGCTGGATTTAGCAGCCTTGGAGGTGATGGATATATATAACTTGGGATAGTTTTGTTCTGGAAGATGAGAAGGTGTTTAAATAAGTGCCCATTGGGTTTGCTTATTTCTTTTTCACTTCCATTTAGATGTTACTGCACAACTTGCATGTTTTTCCTCTTCAGATCTTATATTTGGCTTGCTTTGAATCTCCCTACTACTGCTTGGGCAGGGGGTAGCACCTGTGCAGCATGTGTCCAGCGCAGTCGCCTGGCCAGCCAGGCTGTGAAGTGGGACATGCAGATAAGAGGAAGGACCTGTGCCCTGATGGGGTGGATATTTAAATAGCAGTTGAGTAAAATAGAAACAGTTGGGATGCTTCATTAGAGTTCTGGGCAAATTTGCCTGGAAAATCACAGTGCAGCTCTGCCATATGGCAGGATTATAGGATGCAAGTGTGTATCAGGTGTCCAGGAGCTCCCTTCTTATTTTTAGCGTATTTTTCTTACTGTTTCCTTTGTTTAAGGACACCTTTTTATGGCTCCTACTGATCACTTTGTGAAAGGTAGATGGTTTCTCAGCCTGTTTGGAAAACAACTGCTTTAGGACTGTTTACCCATTTTGTAAGGCAAAACATTGTTAGTCCCATCTTACAGAAATCTGTTTAACTCTGACCTTACACATTCTCTGTTCCCAGCACTTCTATTTCCTCCATGCCCAGACCACTAATTTAATACAGTGATGTGTTCAAAAACTGGTGGTCTCTTTCTGTCCCTCCTAGCTTGAGGAAAGACTGCAGATAAAAGCAGCATTACCGAAAGTGGCGTAAGTAGTGTTCAACGCAGATGTTGATTAAGTTGGCATCTTTATAGGTCAGTGAAGAGCAGCATCTGAGATTGCTGCAGTTGCTCTTTGTGTTGGTTTAGCTCATTTTGAAAACGTTGCCAATATTGACAAGATTTCTGCATTAAGCTCTTGGCTTATGCTCCAAGAAGCAAAGGTTGTGCTCTGTTGTCTCAACTGCTTAGGAAAAGAGTAACTCTGAATGACACCACAGTTTCAAGTCAAAGGATACTCTTCAGTGGAGTTTCATCCCATGTTTCAGCGATCCTTAGGCTTCAGTTGAAGTTTTGCCTCCTTGTGAAAGGGGGGAAAGTGACTGAAACAGAACATGTGGATACAGTTTTTCCTGCTTAAAACCAGTATGGCTTTAAGTACAATGGTTGCATTTTTAAATAGCATAACTGTGCTAAAAAGTAGAGCCAAATTATGTTCGGTCCTGGCAAGTGTGATTGCCCACACTTGGAAGGATGTCAGAAGTTCTAAAGCTAGTGCAAATGCATCTCCATCTTGGTTTTGTGTTAGACCTACCTTGGAAATAGGTAAGATGTTAGAGATACAAGTGTCAGTAAAGGGTAATATTGGCTAGTCTGGTGTGACACAGATATCCCTTCCGTTTTGTAATGGAATGTGATTTACTGCTTGAAGGGGAAATGTTTTCATTCAGAATACTTGATATATTCTGCTAAAGCAAGCTTGAGCGCATACTCCTTTCTGTCCTCATTATGTGTGAAAGATTTTCATCTCCAAAGGGAACGTTTTTTCAGGATCTCTGCTTCTACTTTGTAATTGTTGTCATTCTCCAGAAATCCACGTGAAGAATGTGTGGGAAGGGTTTGAATTTTTTTGTAGTCTGGTTCTTTAGTGTATTTGCTTGTAGCTGGAAAAGGGGGTGGGTATTAATACACCTTTTGGCTTAAAATGATGTGTCTCTTATTTGAGGTAATCTTGCTGAGCTCCTGTAGGCTTCATTTCTGTTGATATGCACTTCTTGACTTTAAACAGTGCGAAGAGTGTCTGTGCTGGCAGCATGGAGTCTGTATGGGTTTACTGGAAGATAATATACCTGAAAAATATACCTGCTATATTTGCCAAGATCCTCCAGGTACAGAAATTTAAGGTTACAGAGCTTTCTTTTATGTGCAGTAACCTCATTAGTTTATATACGTATTGCAAAGATTAAACTTCTTCTTGCTCCCCTAGCTCTGCCTGTCATTCTAGGTAATAGAGTTGAGTTATAGGTACAGAAAGTTTAATTTATGTGAATGTGCATGAGTCAATATTGTGGAATTCCATCTGGACAGGAATAGAAGTGAATGTTTTAACTGTGGTGATCCTCTGTCACATACATGCCAGTAATAAGGATTGTACTGTCTGGAAAATGAATTTAGAAGCACTCGGGAAACTTAAGCAAAAACTCCCCATGGACACATCCTATGGGATGTGAATGCAGCTTTCCTCCAACAAGACCAGGCTTAGGAGTTCTTTAAGTTAGCAAGAGGCTCCCAGGCTCTCGGCAGCTGTGGCTCTTACCTGTCTGACTGCATTACATGTATTTATCTTGGATAATGCAGTCGGAGTTGATTAAGCAATGCATTCTCTACTCTTAAGTATGGATTTTAAAATGTCTTAGGCCGTCTAACACAACAGGTATAATTACAGTTGTGGGCATCTTTTCTGACTTCCTACTTAATGAATTATAAAGCTTTGCTGAATATGGAAACAGATGAGGTCTGGGCTTGAGTCCATGTTCATTAATGATGAGAAAATGGGCTCTCTTTGCCTAATCACAAGGCATTTTAAGGCTATTTCACTTCATGTACATATTTGCATTGTCATCTCTGCTTTTTTTGTTTTGGCTGTTTTAAAGTACCAGTTCTTCTGTAGCTTAACTCATTGATTTGTGTAGCTTGTATTCTAACAGCAAGGACGACATGCTCTGCTTACGTGTTTGTGTGTTCGCAGTTTAGCACGCATCTCGAGCTCCACTGTTCCCTGCTAATACCATTTTGTTTGGCTTTTTAAGTTACTTTTACTGATGCATTTACCACATTGAACATAATTTCAGCTGTTGTTGATATTCCAAACTCTTAAGCTAGAATTTGCATTATTAATAGCCCAGTTTAGGCAAATTCTCCATCAGAACCTCATCACTGATTCCTTTAATGTTTACTTGTAAATAACTGTGCTACTGCGTGTATGATGCTTAAAAACAAGACCACTGGGAAAGGGATGTTCACTGCCTTTTGCTGCATTTTCAGTTTGCAGAGATCGCTATTCAGTCTGTAGCCTTAGTTATAACCATGGATGCTAAATACTGATACCCTGCTAAAAATACACTTTTTTCCTGTGCATCAGCTGCAATTACCTGTTGTGGTTATCCTGATGGAATTTGGGATCTGAATGCTTTTATAGTTGGGCGGAGATTTTTGACTGTGGTTATCTCACTTCCCACTTTACAAGTTTTTCATGTCTTCAGGGTTTTGTCTGCAGTTACAGGATCTTTATTGGTACTATTGATAAGAACAAATAAGCTGTTGTAAGACTTGGAGATAATCAGAATTACTACTATTAATGTTAACATACCATAGCGAATGCTTCATTTTAACGCACTCGTTCATGTTGCTTTAGGTCAGAGGTCCAGCTTAAAGTACTGGTATGAGAAGGAGTGGTTAAGTAATGGTCACATGCATGGCTTAGCATTTTTGGAAGAAAACTATTCCCATCAGAATGCCAAGAAGATTGTAGCCACTCACCAACTTCTTGGCGATGTACAGAGGGTGATAGAAGTACTGCATGGGCTGCAGCTGAAGATGAGCATATTACAGTAAGCAGTGTTTAAGTATCAGTTGGCATGTTCTTAATGTGAATTAGATTTCAAATAGTAGAAAAACAACTGGAAATTCAGGCTGGCTTTTGTGCTTCTTTGTGGATATATAATAACATCGTTTGAATTGTTAATGTGATCTTGGGAAAGGAACTTGGCTGCTTAAGAACTATGTAAGTGTGTGGAAGGGTGTAAATTGACTTGTATATGGAAGGGTTGGGAAAGTAGGAAGGGAAGAGGGAGAAAACTGGTAGCAGCAGCTTCTCCTAAAGCACCTAAATAGATGTAAGTAACAGGAAAGATGGGTGTATAACCTATGGCAGCATTATTGTAACGCTCGCCTTCTCCATTCCAGTAATTCTAAATCAGAGCTTTTCCAGCAGAAAGCAAATCTTTTTGTTCAGTGTAATGTGTTAATGGAAGAGCAGTTGCACCTTCAGCCACGTGTAACAATTCGTTTCTATGCAAAGATTATTACAAATATATATGAAAAAAGAACATGTTCTGCAAGGATTGTAGAAATTGAGTTTTCTGCATCTTTTCTAACACAAATCCAGCAGTTTTAAATGGATTGAATTCCTTATTTATAATATATTAGTTGATAAATTACACAGCAGCTATTTGGAAAGCAAAGCTTTTAGTGCTTCCAGTGCTCTTCAGAACTTTTCCCCTTAACACATAACCCGTGGTGATGCAGTAGGGTCACTGGCAGTACTTGAAACACTTCTCTTTCCTCTTTGGAAAGGGTGCTTCGTGTCATCGCTTTGATGTTTAAAATTGGGTGGTTTACTTTCTGTATGCTTGAACAGAAATAAAGAGCATCCTGACCTGAAGCTTTGGTGCCATCCGTGGAAGCACATCACGGTGGATGAGAAGATTCATACCAAACACATCATTCACATTGAGGAAAACTGTTGCAAAGAGGAGACGGCAAGTTATAGAACTTGGAATGGGACAATTGAGAAACCCTCAACCATTCCTTCTGTGGAGGAATCGTACATTACAAGTGAACACTGTTACCAGAAGCCTCGGGCCTATTACCCTGCGATAGAGCAGAGGTTGGTTGTGGAAACAAGAGGTTCAGCCATGGATGATGGAGTAAATAGAATACGGGAAAACGGGGATGATGCCCTGTCAGAGAGATTTGGCTGGAATCTGGACCGAGAAATATGCAAGATGGAGAATGAATCCAAACACAATTACTCTAAGGTATTCGTATTAAAATAACCCTCTCTGCATGGAAGATGGGTTTGCCTGGCAAAGTGAAAGCCTCAACACTTCTTAGCAGTATTTAGTTTATTTGTTTCTGTTTAGCTTTTTTCTATGCTGTTCAATGTAAGTTGCCAATACAAATTAAAATGAAAGCCTCTGGGAGATACCAACCTCCCTTTTTTAGATGAAAAGGTTGTTTAGCTTTTATTTATGCATATGTAAGGTGAAATGTATGGGGGTTTTTTCACTTCTCTATCAGATCAGTTGAGATTGCAGTATGCTTCCCAGCAAGATGTGTATTTCAGTCCTTCAGTCGTCTAGGAGCGTTCTTCTAAATCCTGTTGTCTTTCAGCAGAACAATGATGAAAGTAGGGGGGTAGAATCAGCACTGCTGACAGTGTAGTCAAGTTCTGTAAGGGGTGGTGATGTGGTTTCTTCTAGATGCTTCTCTGAAAGCTGTAGCAGAATTGAGATTGCAGTCCTTCAGGGAAAATCCCTTCTGACTGCAAAATCGTTTGCTCTTTACTTCATTACTGTCATGTTACAAATGGCTTTCGTGTTCCCAAGGATGCGCAGATGAAGGGCTGGACTTTGGCAGGGAGCTAGCTACATGGGTTTATGTTTTCTCTTGAAAGTCAGATGCCTGTGAACTGCAAAGAGTAGATCTTAGCAAAATACATGTAAAAATATGTCTGTATTTTGACCCGTTTGCCCAAACCACCTTAACATTTGTGTGCGATCTCTGTGTCTCTGTCCTCCATTAGCCTCAGATTAGTTGAGCAATTAGCTTGAGTAGGACCCAGACAGGCTGGTTTCTCACTTGTGTTTCACAGTAACAAAGGTTAATGTGTGTGTTCCTGCTAGGTAAGAGAGTCTGTCTCTAAGAAAGTCTCTTCAGAGGAAGCAATTGAAATGAAATTGCTGGAAAAGGACAAAGAAGGAGTTGTGAACTCGCAGCTGCAGTGGCAGCTGAATCTTTTAGCACATGTGGAATCTCTGCAAGATGAAGTCATCCACAGGATGGATTTCATTGAGAAGGAGCTAGATGGTAGGTGACACTTTCCTATCTCAGAAATGAACTGTGATGAATTACTCATTCAGAACACGTTAACCTGAGTTTTACTTCTGCAGACCTACAAAAAGATGAGCACTGCTTTTTTGTCTGATTGCTGCATTTACTGAGAGAAACCAGGCTGATATGGGGGGGGGATTTCAAAAGAAAGATCAGACTAAAGCTGAGCAGAACTGTGCAGAAAAAGGCTCCACTACAGTGTGGCCTGAGTTGACTTCTGGTCGATTGCGTTGCTGGTTCTTCGTTCCCACTGAGAAGCTTTAGATCAGGAATTCATTTTCTTTGTGTGGTAGTCAGTTCTTTTTGTGCCTTTGGATTTCACCCTCAGTTTCTGTTACCCAGTGCTTTCTGTCTTTGCCCATTATAGGCTATTGGTAGCACAGTTCTTTCATTAGAATAATCCTGTCCTTTTAGGGTTTAATGCTTATCTCAAAGGTATAAGCTGATCTCAAAGGTATAAGATCCCTCATGGTATAAGCTTCCTGTACCGCAGTGTCCTTGCTGTGGAACTGATATGCATCAGAGGAAGTTCAGCACCAGATTTCACAGTATCTGGTCTTGAGTTTTCCTTCCCTGCTTTTTCCTAGGAACGTCACAAACCCCCTCTGCATTATTTGTCATGTATCAAAAGCTCTTTGCAGAGGTTGGCGCGAGGAACTGGGTTTTCTGAAATACCACGTGTTAGAACTGTTGCCCACTGCTCTTTACAGAAGATGTAATGAATTCCTGCTTTGTGACTTCAGGTGCCCTATTCACTGAGCACTGCAGTCGTGACAGTTCTGGTTTTCTTTGCAGTTTTGGAGAGCTGGCTGGATTACACAGGAGAGCTGGAACCACCAGAACCACTGGCTCGACTCCCTCAGCTCAAACGTTGCATAAAGCAGCTTATAACGGACCTAGGCAAAGTGCAACAGATTGCACTCTGCTGCTCAACATGAGACTAGAAGATGTTGGAGACTGTTACTGAGTGCGAAGTTGGAGCATCTGATGTGAGCAGCTCTGTATATTTAAATGAAATGAGCATGCTGGTTGCATGAGATGCAGATTGACTTCAGGGATTTGTGAAGAAGCGCTGTTCAAAGAACAGCTAAAAGGTTATTTCGGGTGTATTTGGCCATTGTAACGATACAGAGGAGGTCATGCTGTTGTCTGCAGAGGTTGGGTGTTGGTAAATTGTACTTAAATTCTCACTCCTTTACAAGTTGCTCAATTAAACGCTAGACTTTTTCTTCATTAAATTGACTAAAACTTGTGCCACTGAAGAACAGAGTTCTAAGAGCCAAAAATGTTTAGTTGACAGAGGTTGTAAATAACTTTGCATAGTTTAAGTGACTTGTGTCATGTTTTATTCCTTCCGGTTTATGCATAACAGCACACAGTATTTAATCACTAGGAAATGTTATAACAGTTTTCAGACTTAGTAGGTATGAATGTCCAACTGGTAACTGTAAAGTGTTCCGTGGAGGTTTGCAGGTAACAGTGGCCTAGCCCCCACTTCTATTATGTTAAATAATGTAGCGGAAGGTCACAGGTGGATTGCACTCACTTTCAGAATAAATGATTGTTTTCCGTATTTATCCTGTCACTATCACATGGCTTGGTACTGGGGAGAAACCCATTAACGTTGTGTTGATGTGCATTCTTGAGCTCTTAAACGTGGCCACTCTGTGCCTCCTGAAGCAGTGCAGTGGGACACCCTGGTTGTGGCAGTATGAAAGACGCGCTCGGCGTTCCAGGCTTGGCAGGGTCTGTGGTGGATGTTGTGTCGTTTTCTACCCATGTGTTCATAATTGCCATTCCGGTTCTATTTTGAAACGTCGACCTTTTTCAGTCCTCTGAACGAGTTCATTGTAAAGACTCTACTCTGAATGTGTGGTTTTGGGAATCAGTTTGTTTTATATTGTGTAAATAAAGCCTCGAGATCTATGCATGAGGTACTGGCCTCGCAGGCAGTGAGTGGGTTATTACCTTTCACGGTGTATGTTCACAAAGTCCCCTTTTATACCTTAAGTTTGAGTTTTCTGGTTTGTGTTCCTTTGTGAGAGCAAGGTGAAAATGCTGCTTCTGTTCCAGTCACGTTTTACCTATGAGACGGTGGTGTGTTGTACCTATTGGAAATGTTAAGTCTTTCAGCTGCAGATCGTAGCTCCATAAATAATGGCTGTGACTTCCGTTGCCCTTCCCAAACCTTGCTGAGAAGTTCACTGTGGAATGTGGGAAAGCTGTTTCTGCAGAGAGAGGGTGTCCTTAAAAAGCCAGTTTTGTTCCCTTGGTCTTGTGTGGGATGGTACCACCAACGGGGAAAGTTTAAACACAGTTGTAATTGCAAGGCCCGTAACTGTAGGAATTACTAATTTTGCATATGAATCTGTAATGTTTGTATACAGCGAATAATGTAAACTTGAAATATCCACTATTATGGTAGGAGTTAAGGGTATCTACCCAGTGAATATTTTATTTCCTTTAGAAAACAAAATAATTAGGCTACTCTAGGTAGTAACTGAGGCTTTTGTGCCAAGACTCATTTCAGGGGATAATCTGTGTCACGGTTTTGTAGTCCTAGTTGGTTTGTAGTGAATACAACACATGTACAGCAGAAAAGCAGTTATTTTTCTGTAACACAGTTGGAATACAGCTTACCTGATACGTAAGAATCACTTTGCTCCCCGAAGATGAGCCCAGTGCTTACACCTTGTCTCCTTCCTGTGATGATACCTGGATTTGTTTGTACTGTGCAGCTCTAGAACAGGCGGCAGTAACAGGCCAACCAGGGGGGCAGCATCAGGAGGAGCACCCCAGACACAGTGAAGGTTTTGGGGTGTTCTCAGGTGCGATGGGCCAGGAGGTGTTCTCTGGTTGAAATGAAAGCAAGCACTCCCACCGGGGTTCTCGAAGAGCACAGCTATGTTGTTAACATGTCAGCTGTGCTCAGCGGGCACGCAAGCAGTTCAATCCCTGAGCAGACTTTTCACTCCAGAGCAGAACTTCTCCTTCCCAAGCCAGTGCTTTTTGTGTGTCCATTGTACGTTTTTACTTTGCCAGTTTCTTTTTGCTCAGGGCAGGACTTGAGATTTGGAAGAAGAGGTGGTTCTGATGGGGGAATCAACTGGCAGAGACTGGAGACTTGGTGGGTAGAGCAGGGGGAGCCCTTGCGGATAAAGACTGAAACTATTTATTTAAACTAGAATAGCTTTCCTCATGTACAGGAAAGATGCTTTCGTGTGCTCTGCCTGGATTCATTCTTGTCCCTGGCTTTGCGAGTTTCCACATTGGTGTTTCTTTGTCTGGACCCATGGGTTGGTCTGGCAGGTCACTTTTTATTTAACTCACTGGTAAGTGAATGCAAGTGGAGCCTTGATGAAATGAGCAAACATTGCACTGTGGACACCTGAATATATTTGTCTTTGTTTATGCACTATTAGAACCGAGGGCGCTGTACATAGAACTTTGCTTTGGAGCAATATTTGCAAAACTTGAAAACTTCTGTATCTTGGTGTTTGGAATAAATAAATAGGTTTTTGTTGGTTAAGTCCCAGTGAAGTCTTTGTTTCAATTAACGATGAGTCAATGAAATAACGTTTGGCCTGTTTTCCACATAGCACTGAAATGTAAATACTGTCGTTCAACAGGAACGGAGATCCTGACTGTTCCTAAGGTATGGCAATGATTGTTTCCCACCTCTCAAATACTCTCAGTAGGTAAACTGTATTGGCTCATGTTGGATATTGTTTTAGTGAAGAGCTTGTGCATTTTACTCCCAACTCCTAACACATGTAATGCATTGCGCTGGGTGTATAAAACCTGACCTGATTTGTGGGCCTGTTTCAGTGAGCAGCCTGAGGGCTGCGCTGGGCACTCAGCGGTGTCAGAGCAGCAGCTTTCATAGCAGGGATCAGTCAGAGAGGATTCAGTTCACAACAAACAAGTGTTGCAGAACAGCGCAGCTCTCAGCGCCCGGAGCTGTGTGTGTGAAGCCAGGACACTCATTCCAGGAGTACGGAGGCCTGAAGGTGTAGTGTCTGTAGGACCCAGTGAACCAGGATGAGTGCTGCCAGCTGAACATTGCAAACTGAGCCGTGAAAGCTGGCACTCCATTTGTTTCTGAAATGATAGGAAAACATGGTTTCTGTACACCTTTCAGGTGGAAAGGTGTTTCCATACGGAGATGGGAGCACCTTCAGCAGGCGCTTTGATCCCAGCAAATGCTTGGTAGCTGATCTTGTGGAAGGGATGCTCAAACAACTTGGTTTGAGGTGGCAGAGCGTAGGTGTCTATGGCAGGGTTGCACATCTCCATGTCACTACTTGTCACTTCAGAGGAAGCTGGTGCTAAAGCTCCCCAAGGAGGTCAGTGCTTCGACACCAGGCTTTGGGCTGATGGTGGTAACGGGCTGCAGTGTTTAAGGGTGGGAGGCAGGAGTGGGGCTGGTGCCACCCGGGGCTGGGCACCCCCAGCAGCACCCTCCAGTGTGAGGTAGAACCATTGCTGCAGAAGCACCAACGATGCTTCTACGCCACAGTGTAGATGGATTCAGGCTGGAGGAGGAGGAAGTGAGCCCAAGAGCTCATCTTTTACACAGTGAGGGGGATAAGGGCAAAAATAAGGGAAGGAAAACCCTCTGTGCAGCACCGGGGGCCCAGGGGTGACAGCAGCGGCTCAATGGGCTGGGGAACCAGGCCAGGGCTGAGGGACAAACCCCAACCTGTGCCCTGTGCAGCTGAGACACCAGGGCTGAGCCCGACAGCTGCACAGGTGCGTGAGGCCCCGAGCTGCTGCGTGCAGGGAAACGAGACAGCGAGGGTGGGCCTGGAGGAGCCCGTGTGTCAGACATGAAAATGAGGAGAGTCGAGCATGTCCGGGCAGGAAACCTGCGAAGAAGGGGGGTCCTGAGGCACCAGGGCCGGGAAAGGAAGGAGGGGATGGCACCGAGCAGCCACACCGCACTGGGGGGCTTCCCCAGGCCCTGCTGTGCTGGGAGGGAGGCGAAGGCTGAGGCGTGGTGGTGCTGTGTGGCTGCTGCTGAGGTCCCCTCCAGCCCCAGCGGTGCAGCTCAAGGGGGGTTGGACACAAGGATTTGCATTGTGCCTGTTTGGGTCACCTCGTCCTGCACAGGCCGTTTCCCAGTGCTCCTGGAACAGCCCTTGTGCTGTTAAACATTGCCAGGCTCCAGGGCTCATTAATTTGTCCTCAGTGATCTCAGGGGCTCCCCCCCACCGCGTGGGGAACTGGCAGCAGAAGCAAAACCCCCCCAGGCCATGGAGGGTGAAACCAGCCCCGCGCTGCAGCTGCAGCTCGCGATTTACTCACAAACCCTCACTGTGAAGGAGATGCCCTTTAATTAAGACGTGATCAATGGCGCCGCTGCGTTTCCAGCAGGATCCCGGTTTACGGCCCTTGAGCCCACTGCAATCCGCGTGTTACCAGGTCCAGATTTCAGCTGCTGCGGGTGCAGGGGGGGCCGGTCTGCTCCTGGCTGCTGCCGCTGGTCCCAGCGGGCACAGGGGTGAGGTTTGGGCTGGGGGAGGGCAGCAGGGCTCTCTCACAGGCCCTGTCCTGCAGCCACCGCACCCCAAGTCAGTTTGTGCGTGAGCCGGAGGGGTCCGTGCCCAGCCCCGGGCCTGGCTTTGGGACGTTTGCACCCCATTTCCCTGCGGCTGTGGGAGTGCGGATGTGGCCTCTTTGAAGCGACTGCTCCTGTGTTCAGCCTCTGCTTCGCCCAGCGCCATGGGAGGAGATGCTGGGGCTGCTCGGACCTCACATCCCAATGCGCCTGGCTCTGGGGAGCTCAGGCCTTTGGGCAGCCCCTTCCTCCAGCATCGGTGCCTGTCGGTCGCCCTGTCCCGGCTCCCACCTCCCACAGCAGCAACGAGCAACCATGGCTGACACCAGGCCTTGTGTCCACCATGGGGCTGTGGCCAGCGGGGCCCTGCCCTCAGCAGTTCCGGGCCCCCTTCCCCTCATCGCCCTCCTCGGGCATGGCCGCCCCTGTCAGGAGCAGGTAGGAGCTGACGGCTTCCCGCAGGCCCAGGCTGATGGGGGAGTCCTCGGGGGGGGACGCGGTGTCCAACAACAGGAGGGAGCTGTGGGAGGGCGGTCACTGGGCAGCCCCCAGCCCCTGAGCGCCTGAGGGCGGGGGCAGCCCCCCTGTCCCTACCTGTCGATCTTGTCCCAGTTGAGCGATGGCTTCCTCACCACAGCGGGCATGGCGGGCACAGGAGCCACCCTCACCCCTTCAATGGCGCAGGGCTCACCCAGGGCACAGCACAGCCCCTCTCCGACCTCTGTGCAGGGAGCGCTGGTGTCACGGCGTCTCCCCCATCTGCAGCCCAGAGCAAGCGGGGGAGCGGCCGCCATCTCCGTCCCCGCAGGGCACGCACGGAGCCGGTGCCGGGGCATTACCGGAGTAGTGCTCCACGAGGCTGTGCAGGCTGGGGAAGGTGAGCCGCGGCGCGATGTAGAGCCAGCCGTTGTCCAGGCGGTGGATGCGGTAATGGGTGACCACGGGCCAGCAGCCCCGCTCGCAGCGCCGCACCGACAGCGAGAAGCAGCCTGCGGGGCCAGGGCACATGGCCGGGGTGAGACCGGCACCCCCTGCACGCCCCCCCCGCATCAGGGATGTCATTGCCCCATGGAGGGGGGGGCCGGCAGCACCCCATGGGGCTGCATGGGTGTGAGCATCCCTGCGCCAGCCCCATGCCATGAGCACCTCCACCACGGGCTGTGGGAGTGCCAGGACATGGGATGACCTTGGGGCTGCCATGTTCCACACGCCCTCAGCATCAGGTGCTACAGTTCCATGGCCAAGCCTTCGCTGCTGGCCTGTGCAGTGGGCTATCCCCAGCCCCCCGGCCCCCGCTGTGCCCAGCAGCCATGAGGCCGCGGAGCTGGTGCATCAGGCTCATGCCTCACAGCAGGATCTCCTGTGGGGTTCCCTCAGCACCTCGCTGCGATGGGGCCCTGTTTCACTTCAGGGGCTGAGCCTTTCCACCCCTCAGCTCAACAGAAGCCGCAGGAAGCCTCACGGTGGTTTTGGCTTTTGAGGCCTCGCGCAGAGGCAAAGCACAACGCAGGGAGCAGCAGCACCGGGGAACTGCCGGCCGCGGCTGGCTCTGTCCGCGGTGCGAGCGGCGGACGGGGATCAGCCCCAGTGCAGATGGCAGGGAGAGGGGACAGGGCCCGGGGCCGCGGGTCTCACCTCGCCGGGTCTGGCTCTCCCGTATCAGGAAGGACCCGCTGCGGTTGCCCGGCCGGAGCAGCAGCTCCTCCGCCTTCTGCCGGCTGACGCCCTCGTACAGCCACCTGCAGGGCAGCGGCGCTGGCACAGCCTCTCCCAGCGCCCCAGGCCCAGAGGGGACCGCTCGGGTGCAGCAGCGCATGTCCTGGGGACACCCCCGAGCCCCAGCGCTGCTCCGTGTCACAGGGACAGAAACAAGCCTGTGGCCGGGCTCTCTGCAATGGGGCCATGTCCTTTAAGTGCCCACCCTGGGACAGATCCTTACCTGTGCCTGATCCTGGCCACGCAGCTGCTGGGGATGTGGCATTCCTTACCGGACACCTCCGATGCCACCAGCCACCAGTCCCCATCCCTGCAGGGAAGGGGTTGAGCCATCCTGAGGGGCTGAGGCTGCAGGGAGGGGACCCCAGCACGGTGCCACCGCCAGGGCCCTGTGGCTGGGTGAGAGCACCCACTGGGGGCAGGGACTCACTCGGAGAGCACGCGGAGCTGCTCCCCCATCCTCAGGACGGCCCCTGAGCCAGAGGGGAAGTCGCAGAGAGCCACGGCCTGGACGCCACCGGGGGCTGTGGGGACGGTGACGGGGCTCAGAGCTCCCCCGGCGGCATCAGGGCCCCAGCAGGGGCGGGAGGAAGGGGCACACGGGGGTGCCGGAGCTGCAGGCGCTCACCTGCCTGTGCGGGCAGCAGGGGCTGCGCGGTGGCGGGGGCCGCTGCGGCGATGTTGGGCGGCCTCTCCCGGCTGGGCCCGCTCCCCATCCCGCGGCTCAGCCCCCGGCCCTCGGCTGCTGCCGGCTGGGAGGGAAAGAGAGGCCCAGGTTGGACGCGAATGCTCATGGGCTGCAGGCACCAACCCTGTGCCCCAGGGCAGGGCGCTGGGCTGGGCTGGGCCTGGTGAGCAGCTGCTAGGGAGCCCCCCTCAGCGCTATGAGGACTGGTAGGGACAGCAGGACCCTGCCCAGGATGGGGCATCCACATCCCCATCCCTGACCATGGCCACCCTCTATGTGCTGTCACCCTCCAGCCCAGTGTCTGCAGGGTGTGGGGCTCCCTGTACCAGCTCCCATGGGAGCTCAGGGGCTATGGGGACACAGCTCTGCCTATTTTGGTTCCTCGGCCATGGAGAGGTGCAGCCGAAGCTGTGTGAGACCCAGACCCTCCACTAGCTGAGTCCCCAGCCCTGCTGCTGCCCTCAGTTGGGGTGAGCCCCACTTACCTGCCTCTCACTGTCACCATCCTGCAGGAGCTGTCAGGGCTGGGCAGGCATCGGCTGGGCTCTGCTCTCCCTGTGTGGTGGGTCCTCAGGCTCCCAGGTTGCAATTGCAGGGTCCCTCTTGCACAGTGGATCCCCCTTGTGCAGGGCAGCCCCTGCCCTTGCGGGATGCCCTTGTTCTGCCCTGGTCCCCCTGCTCTAGGGCTGGGTGCTGGGTTCTCCCAGCAGCGCTGCTGTGTGAGGGGTGCGAGGAGCTGGAGCAGGGGCTGCGGCTGCTGCTGCTTCCTGTGACGTGCACACACACACACACGAGCGGGGTTTTCTCTTCTTCACTCACACTGCTCAGCTGCGGGTGCCCCTTGGGGACTGTGGCACACAAAAAAGCTCCCTGAGGGCACTCAAGGCACCGTAGTCACCGCATGGGCTCTGGGGTGGGTAAAAGGGAGGGATGGGCAGCATGTGAGAGCAGGAGCAGACTCCAGGACTCAGAGGTTGAGGCTGGACAAGGGTCCGAAGGTGCCTCCTGGACACAGCAGCAGCTGCTGTCACAACCAAGCTCCTCCTCGCAGCATCGTCTGGCACCAAGAAGAGTTTGACTCCACCACCTTGCACCACGGAGCATGTCCAGGTATGGGTGTGCAGCGTGGTCCAGGGCAGGAGCTGGGGTCAGTGGCTTGAAGCTGCCTCCTGCGAGGCCTGTGGCTTTCCTGGTAACAAACAGCTCCCTCCAGTGCAAGAGGTGCCGCAGCCCGAGGCAGAAACCTCAGCCTGTGGCTGCCAGAGGTGATTTTCCATCAGTGACCCCAGAGAAACCTCCAGCAGAGCCAAGCTCAGCGCGACGTGCCCCATGCTGCTGGAGAGAGGGATGCACGCTGCTGCTGACCAAAGGTGCTTGGGCTCTTGGATGAGCTCATCCCAAGGATCTGATCAGTTGGGAATTCGGTCCTAAGAGCATGGGAACTCCAGCCAGAAGAGGTCGAGGAAGCCCTCTGTGATCTTACAGGGACCTCAGTGCTGCCCTGAAGTGTGGAAGCAGCAGCACCAATGTGGGTCAGGATCCCACCCCAGGGAAGCCTGGCCTGAGCTCAAGCTTTGCTCCCGGATTTGGCTGGCATTGCTCGTGCCACCCAGAGAAACATTTTGCCCTTTATTAAACTCATTTCTCAGCTTGTATTGAGCTTTGATTTTTGTATTTTTAACAGGAAAAGCACTTACTTATGTGAAAACAAATTTACTCTTCCAGTTATCCTTGGGGTAATAAAACACACAACAAACCCCATGACAAATCTTGCCTCGCTTATGCCTGTGAACCACCATGGCAACAAAACTCTCTTCTTAATCACCTCCCTTCCAAACTGCCTAAAATCTCATCTATTCACCCTCCTGCCTTCCTTGTCCATGGGCAGCCTGCAGCTCTGAGCTCTCCTGCTCCACATCGCAAACAGCACTCGTCGAGCTTGCACCAACCCCTGCGGTCATTTAATTTCCTCTAACTCATTTCATTGCCATTTTAATATTGCATTTCCCTTTCATTTGGTCTGTGGCTGTATTGTCATAAGGGAACTCGAGGAAGAATCGCTTCTCAGTGGAGACAGCTGGCACTAGATCACAGCACTGCACCACCAGCAGCTTCCCTCTTGTGCGTGTTGTTTTGCATCCAGCAGCAGTGAACTTCAGGCGGTATCTGGTGGTCTGGTCGCTTTGGTATCTCATCATATTTCTGTTCGTTTAATCACTTTATCACTTCACTACTCGCTCATTAACACAACTGTCTCATTTCTCACCATTCAGTTTGCTATTCACAACCCCCCTTTGTCTCACTCCCTGCAATGACCTTCCTGAAGGTCTTCACAAAGCCAAAGCACAAGGCTGCAGCAGCGCGTCCTGTGGGCACGACAGCCAGACCTCGGCTAACCTGAGAGCAGCAGCTCGCCCCCGCCAGCCCCGGCTGCCTTTCTGTGAAAGCTGCGATGACAAACCTGAAACCCCAGAGCAAAACCCGGCTCTCAAAAGCAGAAGATGAAGAACCGGTTGTGTTAAGGACCGGCTGCTGCGCCTGCAGCTGGCTGGGGTGCCTGGGGACGACGTGCAAACAGACCTCATGGCCTCCTCCTGTCCCAACTGCCCTGGCACAGGGCTGACAGCTTCGCTTTGTGTCCTACCTGTGACACCTGCCGCTGCAGAGCTCTCTTCCTCAGGGAAGGCAGCTTGTTGTGCTCCCCTTTGTCTGGAGGCAGTTCTTGGCCTGCTTGGCCTCCACTCTGCCGAAGCTGGCCGTTTCTTCTTGCCTTTCTGCAGAAGGCAGCTCTCCAGGGCCCACTCTGCACCGCCACCTCTCCGAGTGCTGCCCCTTCCATGGGAAAGAGTTTGCCGCTCACACCAGCGGCCTCAGGCTGTGCCAGGAGCAACACCACAAGCACAGCGGGTAACAATGAAACTCAGTTATAGCTTTATTTAATAACTGGTACAAAGTGCCCCTCAGGCAGAGCCTCCCAGTCCCATTCCCTACCTGAAATGGAGCAGAACGTGAGCGTGACCCTCGGAGGAGCTGGCTCCCAGTGAGTCAGGCCTGCTCAACAGTTAACAAAGGGTGTTTTGCTCATCTATTGAGCCCTGTCCTAGCCTGACCACTCTTCCCTTTTCTCCCATTAACAGCAAGACCCTGGCACACAGCAGGCATTCACCTCCTGCTCTTCATGACCCAGCCAGATGTAAAAAAGGCAGCAGACTTGCGCATTCCACCAGCACAGTGAACAGCACCTGCACAGAGGAGCTCCCTGCTCATTCTTCTGACCTGACTCACACAAATGTGTGCCTGCTGGTCATTTACATCCACAGGCATTTCCTGAATCCCAGCTAACACCCTGTGCAGACACCCTGCCTGGGCTGGCAGTGTGCGAGGTTCCTGGATGTGGCATGGGGCACTGCTGCCCGTTTCACAACCTACTTGATGTTGAAGATGCCAGGGCAGAATAGGTGTTAACTGCATCTGACCCTGGAGGGTCAGCAGAGGTGGGCTGGAGCCAGGGCTGCTGCACTGTAATCCCTTGTACTCTCGGTTAATAGTGCACCTCAGTTAGTTAAGTTTACTTGTTAATTGCTTTGCCCTTTCAGGAGGCTCAGGTGAGAAATCAACTCTGCTCCTTCCTAACACACATACAGAGATGAGACCAAGACAGTATTTCTGACCTTTGTTTTCCCCATGGCTGCCTGGCATGCCGAGAGTCCTGGGAACACAAAGACCTCTGATGGTTTTACACTCCAGGCACAGCTCTGCCAAAGAGGTTCACCTGCTCCAGCGCCTGGAGTTCCACATCATCATGGTCTTGCTCTCCCATGTCCCACAGATGCCGTATCAACTGCACCACAAGGGTCCTTTAGCAGAAGCACAACTAGAAAGCAATTCTAAACCTCACAAAGCCACAGAAATTATATTTAAATGAAGAGGGGAGACAACGGCTGTCATCTGGATTGATATACAGCACGGACAGGAGATGGGACCAGCGTGGACAGTAACGGGACTTACTAAGACTGCGGAATGTTAATGAGTTTTAAAGAGGCTCTGATGCCAAGGGCATACAGAAAGGACCAAAGTAATGCCAAGTACAGACTACCAAGGAGGTGGCAGCTCAGATGGGCATGCACAAGTTAGAACAGTTAATGCCATGTTGGTGAAATGCTAGATTCGGAGTGGGTTCAGTGGGGGAGAGTGGAGTTGTCTGAATCCAGAAGAGGGGCTCCTGCCTAACAGGATACTTCCATGGTTTGAGGTGCCTCCTGGAGGTCAATTCCTTCTGGAGTTCCAGCACTGTCTTCACCATGGTTGCTAGCGTGAGATCGGCTGCGGATGCTCTCTCCAGAGCCCAGGCTAGAGGAGGAGTGGGTACGGGAGCGTATCAGCCTGGTCATGCTGGCTGCTGGCACTGCAAGAGAGAACAAGCGTGGGACTTAGAAAAGGAGGAAGTTTCTAGAGCAGTGTAACAGTCACTCAGATATGTGCCACTGGGTAAGCACGAAAAGAACTATACCCTCAGGAAGAAAACTCACTCTTCACTGCCAAAATTAACGTCTAAAGCAACATGTTTAAGGCCCAATTTCAAAAGGTCCAAGGTGAGCAAATGCCTAAAGCGTAACTGATCATTTGCAAGTGCAGTCATGGCGAGTGTCTGTGCAGACCAAGGCAGCTGTTGGACAGATGACCTTTTGAAAGTCAGTCTCGTCACTCGAGAAAACCACAGAGCTGAAGTCATGCAACAATCAACAAAATACAAATGAAAGGTGGAAAACCAGCACACACGGTACAATGATCAGCCCAGCCCGCAGCAGGACATGCCGAGACACAGCAATGCACCCGAAGAATCATTCAACTCGGTACACAGACTTGGGCCGAGGCGATGCACAGTTGAAGGTACCTGACTCAGTGCTTAGGTGGCTGAGCTGCACATAAGGGACTGGAAACAACACGAGACAAGGGAAGGGATGAATACAGGAAAGAGCCAATTAGTTGTGGTGTGTGACTAGCAGCTGCAATGCTCCTGGGACCCCCAGCTACCTTCCCTTCCACTCCCAGCTAACGTACTGCACTGAAAGCTCCCAGTACCTGTGGAAACAGCAGCTAATGAGCATCTCAGGGAGATGCCAAGCGACTCAAAATCCATCAGGGCCAGACCTCTTCAATGCCTTAACTGGAAACTGCAATGCACCTGGTGACCTCCCTGCTGCACACACCACAACTGCTCAACAGAGACATAATTTTCCTATGGTGGGGAAGGTGGGGTATACTCTGCAACTCCAGATAGGGAACAGAAATTCATGTCTTTCCTGACAGTATCAGGTTTCTGCTAAAAGCCTCCTGCAAAGCATCACCTTCCACCCTCAGTGCCAGCCCAGGCAACTGTTGTAGCCAATGTGCAGAAGACACAAGAGCAGCTGTTGAGGAACCGACTTGTGCATTTCTAGAAATGGCAAGTTCCTGATTTGCTCCTCTCTCTTGAGAGGTGAGGCCTAAGCTCGGCAGAGCCAACACAGTCTTGCCCACCAAAGTTGGGAAAAGCCATCTTGGGACTAGCTACTAATTCTGGAAGCATAAAATTACCCAGTGCTGCACATCCCACTTGCAAGAGATCTCACCCCCAAGTGCTGCTTTAGTCCTTGCTCCGATGACAGCACTTGTGGACTTTACTGCCACCAGGAACACAGGAGATACGAGCATTGAAATGCTCTCTCAGTGAGGCTGAGGGAGCCTTCGCACATGGTACCCTCCTCTGCAGGACCAGGCCCTTCTGGCCAGCCTTGGAGAATATGATTGTTCTACTACATTCACGTCAACTACACATTGACCTCACATCAACTAAGGAAAAGGACAGCTTCTGCTGAGCCCTGACACCCATGAGTTGGCAAAGATCTCCTGGCCATGTGGAGACCACGGGGACGGTCACAGCTGCCACAGTGGCCATCCTTAGTGGAAATGAGCCACGTGAACCAACACCTCCCATACTTCCAGCTTTTGAAGGTTCAGCATCTGCAGAAGGGAACTCCTAATCCTGACCCCTGGCAGGCGAGGCAGAGCTGTGCCAAGGTGCCCGCAATGGAGACAGAGGTGCTTTGGTGCACTGAGAAGCCCTTCTCCTGAAGTCCCCAGTCTCTGGAGTACCAAGAGCAGTGGAGCTGAACTGCTGTCAGCCTGACACACTCAGGAGACAATGTCTTTTGCCTCCAAGCACTAACATGAAGCCATAGAGCAGATCATGCACTGGATCAAAGCACAGCTTCCTCTGGGCTCCCGGGTGTCTCAGAAGTCACTCAACTCTGTTCTGCCACTGGAGGGTTTCACTCTGAGATATCATTTACCCCTTGTGGGAGTCTGAAGGAAACAGGCATGTTTGAGAAGAAAGGGAAGAGCTCTCATGTACCCATCACAACTGCGAGGCTGTGCTCCCAGCTCCTCTCCTCTGGAGAAGGTATACACAGATGTCAGGAGATCTATTGCTCTTGGGATCACGCTCTTCTGGACTGGCACAAAGACAGACTCACAAGGTTTTACCAACAGCAGAACTAAAAAGGGGTCACCACTCCAGCTGCAGTGTGGATCAAACACGTCAGAGACAACATTAGTTTGCTAAGGCTTGTTAGCACCCTAGTTGATTTTCCACTGTCGATGGATCTCCTGGCAACCACACTAACTGATGGGTGGGAACACAGATGCCAATGGGCTCAGATGGACCAGGAAGGCTGAGTTCCCTTCACAACAGCCCTGCTCCAAGCCAGAAAATTGTGTTTGCTACTTACTGTAGCCCATTCCCTGCACAAAGTACTTGAAGGCTTCAGTCAGCTTGCCAGGCTGTGGAAACAGAAAGTGCAGCTTTAGTGTGAGCGGAGCAAGGGGATCTGTCAGCCCAGATGCTGAGGGAGAGCTGAGAGGTGCTTCTCACCTGAACCACTTGAGGCAGGCCCCCGCAGTCAGCCATCTGCAACAGGAAACAAAGGGAGGTTGAACTGTCCTTCCTACCCCAGGAGCACAACCCCAGACCCACCCAGCACTGCCCACCCCACCAGGGCGATGGCATGAGGCTGCATTGCCCCATGAGCCACCCTTGTGTTATTTGGTCTCTAAAGCTGAAACAGGGCCCAACGATGCATCTCCTGAGAGCCTGTTGCTGAAGGAACCCAGCACCTTGGAGGCCACATTACCAACTGATCTCAGGCCGTACTCCAAGCCCAGGAGTAAGCCTTGACCATCCCAGCTCCTGCCGCTCTTCCCAAACCTGTCACTGTGCACTTCTATACAGCAGTGGTCTGGCACACTGCAGCGCCATGGGTGAGGATGGGAAGGACTGGAATAAAGCTAGAAGAAGTGCTGCTGCTGCTGGCAGAGAGCAGGCAGGGCACTTCTGCTTATCTCTCAGCAGGTCTTCCCTGCTGGTTGGAGATAACAGAGAAGAGGTCATAAAACAGGGATTCAGGGACACCCCGACAAATTCTCCTCTCCCAAGTCTGGCTCCATACAGGAGAAACACAGCCCTCAATGACTGTCTACAAGCTTCTTAAAGCCAAATGTATGGAAGGCAAAAACCTAAGTGGAACTGGCTTCAGCAGAAGTACTGTCTTTGTGGAGCTGGAATGGATTCTGGAGTGGCACTCACCTTCAGAAAGGTAGTTTTGGTTGGGTCAAGACGTGAATTGCATTCAACCTAAAATAAAAGGAGGAAAGAGGGACATGATATCACAAAGAAAACTCGAGGAGTCAGATGTAACATGTGGGGCAGCTGAACCAGAAGCAGTGGCTGTCTTCAGCAGCAAGAGCTTCTCTGGAGCCAGGAAGGACTGAGAACTTCCCCCGCTGTGGCTGGGAAGCAGTGAGAATCCTCAGGGGCAGTATCATAGCAAAGTCAAACCTTGCAGAACGTCTCAGACTTCCAGACCAGACTGATGAAAAGGCAACAGGCCATGACCAGAAAAAGCCCTGCAGCAGTTCTGCATGCAGAGCTCCTGGGTCCAAGCTACTGCTTTAGGAGATCACATCCTTTCACAGTTTCTTTAGACAACTACTTTTGGTCACAACCCCCTGGTCACCCCATGATCACTGGCTGAAGGGGAGGAGCAGCATTCACCACAACCACACTGCACTGTTCCATGCCCCATTTACAACTGTACGGGGAGGGAAGTGGGTTATAGATGCCTACAGAGAACAATAGGAAGGAGATGCCTCTTAGTGCTGCCTTCCCTATGAAGCAGTGCTTTTGCAGACTCTCCACCACAGGAATTGCAGTCACATTGCTTATTTTAAACCCCAGGTAGCCTCAGTACAACAGCAATAGAACAGTAATTTGTGACTTGAACTGAACTCTAGGCAGCAGCCTGGCAGAGCTCAGGGATTCCTGAAAGGTGTTCTCTGCATCACCTGCTGAGCAAGATGTGAGGGCACAAGGACTCTTATCCAGATCCTGCCATCTTCACCTCAGAACTACCATGCAGGGCCATTAAGTCCTGAGTCTTGGCTCTCCCACTAATAACTGACACATCTCAACAGCTGGGAGACTAGAAAAGAGCCTGGGACAAGAAGCCACTTTCTGTGCCTAGTTCTGGGCATGGTGAAAGCACTGCTGGGTGAGGCAGGTTTGCCAAGTGATTTTTAGGGCTCGTGTCATGAGGGGAAAGAGTTCATGTGTACATACCACTGCGTCCACAGCAGGTGAGCTGTCACCAACCACTAGCAAGGCAGGGCACCTGGTCAAAAACCAAAACAGAGACGTTACCCACAGTGCTCCAAAGGGATTGCTGAGAAGTTTGAACTCTGTGAACCAACAGCCCCGTGAAAGTTTAACAATGCTCAGCAAAGCCCCTGTCTGCCACCACACCATGGCATTTTACTGCACCTAAACATCCTCCAGGGCTTGCACATACACCACACTGCCCTCTCCATGCACACCAACTGCCAACTCTGTTGCACACATGTGATGTCTTCAGCAAGGTGGGGGAAAGCAGTCAGTAGTGCCAAACAAAAACCTGCCTCCCTAATTGTCCATGCGGAACAGCCGAACCAACAGCTCAGCAAATACAGCGACTGCTGGTGGGTACACTTACTCCTCTGACTCTGCCTTCTGGAGAATCAAAGTGTATTCTTAATGGAAGGGCTTGGACCATCTTTACTGTGCCTGGGCTTGAGGGGTTCTTGCTGAGAAGCAGCAACAGCTTTCCTGCTGAGGGGACTGCACAGCAAGCCTCTGAAACAGGCTGACTCTGAGCAACTTACTTGAGTGTTTTTGCAGTGTTTTCATTCATGCCAAGAACTGGTCTCTCGATTTCCAGGTCTCTACGACTGAAAGACAAAACAGAACAACTTTCCATCAAAGCAGCAGAGGAACCTGCTTGTTGTGGGAGCATACAAAATCCAATCAGGAGAGCTGGCTCCAGCGCCCAGGCAACAGGTTAGCACTCCCTGTGTCTTACTGCAAGCAGGAGCCCCAGCAATCACTGCCAGAACACAGGATCCATGTTCTCATGGCAAGCTTGCTGTGTGCCTAGAGAGATGATCTACTGAGATACATGAAAGGGTCATCCAGGCACGAGGGCTGAGCTTGACTCAGGATAATGGCTGAACACTCAGCTTAGGACAAAGGTTCATGTGACATAGTATCCAACAGAATAATACATACAGAAGCAGGGAATCTGTGGGAGCAATCTAGCAAGCAAAAGAGTAACTGTACCTGTTGTATGAGGTGAGAAACAGCTGAAGGTTATCTTGGTTAATGTCCTGTGCGATATGAAGCCTGTATGTCTGGATCAAATCTAGATTTGCCTGCAGTTCCTCCTGTACAAAGGCAGAAGAATTTCAAGTCAGGGAACATCATCTTTTTCACAAGAAATGATACTCATAAAAATTCTGAAGCACTGAACTGCCTCCATACACATCATTCCCCTGTGTACAATAACACGAGGGCAGCGACTCCAGACTGCATTAGTACCTAGGAGACATGCAGAGTTCCTGTGACATGACTGTTACGTGCCAGACTTTGGTATGTGACTACAGGTAGGCCCCAAGACTGCGACTGAAGAAGAATTTAATCCCAACACATAGTTCTATGAAGAAACTGCATTCCAATGAGAGCTAGAGAGAGACAGAGAGACAATGGAATGCAAGGAAGCATTACATATAATGAAGGGCCTGAAAGCAGGAAGAGAACAGGATGTGCTCTAAGCAGGAGGAAGCTACGTGACTCCTTCCAGCACTGATGTGTGTTGTTGCAGGAGGGCTTCAGGTCAGGGACTGATCTGCTGCATGTCATATAAAGTGTGCATGACGCACAGACCTTTTCAGCTGCCCAGTAAGCTTGCTGGTTGGAAGCCAGCAAATCCCAAACAGAAGGCATTTCTGTATCCAAAGTTTTTAGGAGGGCTGGTTTGCCTCTGCTGAAACTGAAGAGCAGAATGCAGCAGTGCAACATCTGGACACATACTATACCCCTCTGTCAACTCCCAGCTGATCTGTGCTCTACCCACAGCCCAAATGCTTCCGCGCTGGCTTCAGAGAACTGGCTCCTACTTGTTTCTGCAGTTCTAGCACTAATGGGTGGGATACTGCTTCCTTAACATGTCATTCACCTGCAGTGGGCAAAGCCCTGAGGCAAACTTAACACACAGAGAGGACAGGACTATTTGTGGCAACCCTTATTTGGTGGACCAAATAGCTATTTCAGAGCAGGTACACAGAGAAGTTAGAGCCCCATATACAGTTGTACAGGCAACATTAACCTCTGCTGGGTACTTACATGGCCAAAATGATGCGCCAAGACAATATCCACTATGTTGGTTGTCCAGCCTGAAAACTGAAAGTGACCATGAATGAGAAGGAGGAAGTGTAATTGGAAAATGCAGTTCCATTACAAATTTCAAAGCAGCTCCTCAGAGGAAGGAAAATGACAAAGAAATAATTCAAGCAATATAAGAGGCAAATGGGATGGGTGTGCAAGGCTCCAAAGGAGCCTGTGCCCACACAAGCTCTGCAGAAACTGGGAACCCTGAATAACTGCAAGTGGCCACAATAACAGAATACTTAAGAGATCCATTCAACCTCAGCCAAACAAAGCCTCAAGCACGAGTACTAAACCAGAGAAGAGCCAGGTGCCAACAGCCACTCATCTCCAAGTAGTTTACCAGGATTTCTCATTCGCACCCACCCCTACTCCTACAGTGGAGACCGTACTACACCCAGACTGGGAATGCAGCAGGGACAGAAGTGAGATTGCACTGTTTTTGCTGGAAACCAACACATTCCTGTACTCTGTCCTTTTTCTGCTTGCTCTGCACACTCTTCATTAAGCATTATGGGGGGATACATGCAAGGGAAGGAGAATCTCACCTTGGATGCTGCCCAGTCAATCCAGCCCTTTGCACATGGATCAACATTAATAAGAATGAGTCCCTCCACCAGGTCTGGGTGGCTGAGCTGCGGGGAGAGCACAGGCACACTCAGAAGGTCATTCAGCTCACACACGGGTCAATGGCAGGCTCAGCAGTTAGAAAGCTTCTTGCAAAAGAAAGACAATAAATGAAGGCTGAATGCAGAGCTCCTCCTGTGCTGGGCAGCCAATGGTCTTTTCAGAGCCTGGTCCAAAGCTGGCTCCCAACTAGACCTTACTCATTCAGTTGCTGGCACTGAGGGGCTGTCTGCTCACACAGTACCTGACCTGCAGCCTGAGGCATCTGGTGACCCATGCATCTGGTGCAGCTGCAGGCCCTGCTCAGGCTCCTGTGCATCACAGGGCTGTCAGCAGTGACACTCTCTGCTCCAATCTGGCACCTCCAGGAAGGACCTGGACACACACCTGTGCCTGGAGAGCACATCCTTCTGCTGCTCCCCAGCACCCTGCAGTTTACATTGGGAGTGCGTGGGGAGCATGGGTACAAAATACTTTGAGATCTGCAAACACAAACCCAGCAATCTTACACAGCCAGGGAACTTTGAGCTCTAGGCTCACTCCGAGGCTCAAATGTTGCACCAGCTCTTCTGCTCCACAGTATAGACTAGCACAGGTTAAGCAGAAGGAAACACTGTCCTTGTAGAAAATGGCCTGCAATCCAGGTTGCATGACAAAGGCTTTCTTGCACTTAACTGAGCTGAGGACAAAGGCTTATCTGTGTGATCTCTGCAGCAAGACTGGAAACTACACAAGATACCAAAGGCAAGGAACAGCAAACACCAGTGCCTCACACGCCTCAGGCTCAACCCTGATGGGGGAAATGGGAAGCAGAGAACTTTTGGTAGGAGGGCAGCTGCATGGTTAAGTGGCTTTAAGAAACAATAATGGCCTAAATCATGGGCAACTCTGCACTCAGCAACTTGAAACCAAGTTCACTGAGAACATCAGACCTCTGTATTTGTTTTAACACTATCTCTGAAAGACTCAGACAAATTCCTGGGCTGCTGAACTACCTCCAATGATTTCAAGTGCTTATAAACACTCCACTAGAGAGGAATGCACAAGTAAGTACTCAGATAAAGCTAGCACTCTCTTGTCAAATGTGGAGTGTAAAATGTACTTACAATGAAAAAGCACATTCCTCCTCAGTGCTCACAGCACATCACCAAATCAATTGTTTGGTGCCACAAACACTGGAGACAGCAGACAGCAATGAAGCAATCTTTGTGAAGACACGAGGCTGGATATTCCTAGCAGCTAGGATGGGCTCTGCTGACTCAAAGACATCACATTACAATCTCCCCATGTCTGGCATGGGTTCAGAGTAATCTTGGCTGCCCCAGTTTAACCATCTGGATGCAAAGCAGCTCTCACATGGCTCCCTGCAGGCCTACTGTAATTACTGCCTGCTACTTTGCCCCTGCCCCACAAATGGTCTCTTTGAGCAGAGGAAGACCACAGTTCATAGAAATCACAAGGAAACAAAGAGATACTTACTGCACACCTGCTGAGGATGTAAGCACCAGCTCCCAGTCCAATCCCAATGAAGCTTTTCAGGCTGAAATACAGGCATTTCCCAATCAGCAAGGCTAACAAGCTCACAGCAAAGCATCCCTAGAGGCAAAGCCCCCCCCCCCGCATCCAACTGTTCACTTATGGCTCATTTTCAAAGCGATCCAGCAATGATGCAGCAGCCATAAACTGTGTCACGTAGCAGACAGTGTTCCCAGCGCAAGAACCAGACAGGGTTACACAGGTTAGGAGGTGCTCAGACCTCTTGGGACAACTCAGTGAGCATATCAGATGTTGCAAGCAGGGATAGAGGTAAGTGCTGGAATTGCTGCATCCAGCTGGCTCATCCTGTTTCCTTTCAGAGACTTACTTTAGGTGTGTCATAACAGCGGGCAGCATTTCAGCCAGTTCATCCATGCTGGGATACTGGTACCTGAAAACCAAGAGAGACTGAAGTCAAAGCACCTCCAAATACAGCTTGAGAGAGGTCACCTTCCATTTCTATCACAGGTAGAAAAAGAAGTAACAACTGACAGGCATAGGTGATTATTTTGCAATGATATTGTATATTCCAGCCAACTGCATGGATCCCATCCCTCAGAGCAAGACCAACACAGAACCATGTTTTTTTGGCCAGTCAGACTTCTGTGGGAGGATGGACAGATGGAGCATGGAATGGCAGCCAGGCTGCAGTGTGCTGGGCTGGTGCTCGAGTCAAAAAGCTGGTACCGGCACTCACGACTAGTGAGGGCTTTATCGGTGCATCAGTATCAGCACAAGGCCCCCTCAATGTCCCCTGGGAAGCCTCCTCATCTCATTTCCTCTGCTCCTGGAAGCTGCCTCCCACTACCCTCAGCCTGGCAGTCTGGTTGGCTTAAACTGGGTGCTACCTCAGTCCAGGCTGCAATCCAGACCATGTCTGGAACAGCAAGAGTCCCTGCAGAGCTCTTACCCAGAAGGGAATGGTGGGGCTCCTTCCTGCTGGCCTGGTGCATCCACATGGCACACAGCAAAATGCTGAGTGATCTCTTGCATGTCTTCAAAGTTAAAGAATGCGTTAAAACAGGATTTGTCTACAACAAGAAAAAATAAGACATTTCCTGAAGTTTTATTGCAATCTACCCTCCAAACCACAGCACCACACACCTGCATGAGCTCAAATCTGCTGCTGAGCCTGTGGCAATGGGTGCTAGGTGACACACTGCTGCGCCCCTGACTGCAACACAGCACCCAGTCCTAGCAAAGTAATGCCACCACTGGAGGGCAAGCAGACAAATGACACCCCAGTGTGCATGCCCTGGAAAACAGGGCCTAGCAGCACTTGGGTACTCACAGTACATACTGAGGAGCACTGGGGTGAACACAGCCGTACATGCTGGGTGGGAAGACACATGGAAAGAGCAACTGAGTGCACCAGAAGCATTACACTACTTCTGCAGCCTTGTAGAAGGGACTTGTTCATCTGCCCAGCATCCAGCGAACAGATGCCTTGTGTCACACAGTGCAACAAGTCAGCTAGAGCACTGCAGTGTGGTGAGTGGACCTATTTCCACCTTGGCCCTACCTTTCAAGGGCTGTTGGAAAGGACAGAGGTGTGCCACATGTTCCCTCTCCTGAGGGCCTTTATCTTTTTATCCTGGAACGGCCTGTCTCATCTCAGCTGCAGGCCAGTCCTGCTGATCCCCACACTCAAAAGCAAACATCACAATCAACCACTTTTTCAGGGTCTTGGGAATGCAAGGGCTTAAGGGCTTACGGTTGAGGCCAATGTCATGGTACGTGAGGATGACAGGTCTGTTTCCCTTGGGCATGCCCCGCATGGTGACATGGACCACTCCAAAAGCTGTCTCAATGTCATGTTCCTGCAGAGAGAGAAGAAGGAATCTCCGTGTTACATGTGCAGCCTGTGCTACAGAGAACCCTGAGGGCCAGCAGTAAGGGTCACATCCACGCTCTAACAGTGTTCTCCTACCCACAGCTGGTAGCTCAGTAAAGCTCTTGCAGTCTGCAGCCCTGTCAAATCTCTTTCCACCCACTTTTTTAGTTAGACATTGCAATACTGTGATGATCTCCTTTTCCAGATTACGTGGGCACGGTAAGACTGAGTTTTATGCCCAGCTTCCCTACAGGTAATAAATACTATGTCCATTTTTCTAGTGAACTTTAGTTTCCCTACAACCTTGCCCTGTAGCTTCAGGGCTTTTATCTTGACCTATGATTGCAAAGGACAAAACCACTTCCAGAGTACACAGTTACAGCACACGACTTCCCTGTCACCTGCTTTTCTCCGAAACAGCTCTCTCGCACATACCAAAGCCAAAGGACAGCATGAGGCACATGCTTAATATAGAGCTTAACATCACGCTTAGGATGGCAACAACAGTCTCCACACTTGTAAGATACAACTGCTACCCTGAATTGGCCAAACCCCAGTTATTATTTAATTGCATCATTAACATGGAGTGGAATAGCCCACTTACCACAGGTACCAGTGACAGAACGCCCTCTGCCCTTGCTAAACATTCTTTCTTCACATCCTCCTTGCAGACACTCCTCCCCTCCAGCCGCCCAGCGAGACGCCCTGCCTGTGCCACCCTGTCACCTAACCACAACTCTGATTATTCTCACCCATTTGTCCACTGCTGCGGTAGAAATAGAGTGCTGGAAAGTATCAGACATTTGTTATCCTTATTGCTCAGACGCTGGCACACTCTGCTGCTGGTCTCTGCTCAGGCCAGCTCTGGCACACTGCAGCAGTGTAGCCTGAATGGTGATTCAAGGATTGGTACCTTGCAGCTGCCTAACTCCAGCTGTGGCCTGAACACTGATCTGATCCATAATGAGCAGTGACAGGGGAAGGCAGGTGAGAAAGATGTGGCCAGAAGACAGCCAGTTCATAATGAATGTGTAGTCTGCAAACTAAGGGAGGTGAATGTGAGAGAAGATGGTGATCTACAGTTGTTGTGTAAAGCTGGGTAAAATTTCATTTTCACCTCGGGAGTGGAAACTTTATCAGAGGTTTCTCTGAAGAGATTTTATCTTCTGCCCTTATTCGTACAGTAGGCAAAAAATAACCAGCAGCTGCAGACAACCTGCTGTAAACCAGAACCCGACAGCAGAGGCAACCTCTGCTCTGCAGCCCACAGGCACAAAGCTCGTGACACACACATGCCAACAGCAGTGTGCTGCTGGGGAGATGGAGCAGAGATCCGAGCCCTTTGCAGGCAGCAGCTACTGATCAACTCAAGCTGGGAAGCATTGCTTCACACACTAGCAGCTCCCTCAGGGCATGGGTGAGGAGCTCACTGATGGAGGAGGATCAGGAGGTATGGAGCTGGTATGGTCCAGCCATGCCCCCCCCTGGTCTCACTTTAAGGCATGGGAAAAATAAAAGACAGCAAGCATGCAGTGACACTTTCTCCAGCACTTGCATCTTGTAACCTTCATTTTCCCAACCTCCAACAATCCAAGGTCAAAAGAGACTTCCTGAACTGCAGGTGTGGTCTTCACTTTGACCTCATCTGAGAACTGGGCAGTCACCTCCTGCTGCCTGCGCCTTTGGCACCTGCCTCACCCTGTGACCAGGGAAGCAAAGCTCAACAACCCGCAGGGTGAAGAACCACTTCTTTTCCCATCTTGTATCCGCTGGTTTTGCAGGAGATCTCCCAGTCCTTGGTTTGGAAGATGGAGAATAACTGACCCCACTTCCATACCCTCCAGATGGGATGTAACAGCTTGCTGCGATTCCCCTTCACATGCCCTTTTCTGGGCAGATGTGCTCTGGACCATCCGGCTGGTCCTGGCACAGCAGCTTTGTTCTGACCATGCTATCAGCCTCCAGAAGTGTCCCACCGTGCTCTGTTCTCTCTCTGAGAAGCGGCTGGGGGCACGTCAATCACACATGGGTGCGCTGTGTGTTGTCACAGTAGCACAATGAGGTCGCTTTGTTCTCTGTTCCTGATAAACAAGAATTGATTTGCTTTGTTGAAAGCCATGAGCCCTGAGCTGACATTTTCACTCATCTCTCACAACGTTAAGGCCTTATGCCCCTGGGTGACCATCAACCCCGAGCCTGCACTTTAATATTCCACTGTGGGATGGTTTTACTCACTGTACATCACATGCCATGTTTACCCAAAGGCAGATAAAAGTTTTCCATTGACCCTCCCGTCTCTCAGTCCAGGTCATTTAAGAGCAGATTTAAGCAGAATAGGTCCTAACGCAGATCTCTGAGGTGCTCCTCCATTGATCTCAAACAACTGTGAAAATAATTGCTGTTTGTCTGGGGTTTTTCCTTTTAACCAGTATTTCATCCATGAAAGGACCTCTCCTCTGACCACATGGCCACGTAAGTCCCTTAAGACATATACCTTATGAACTCCTTTTGGTAAGGGGTCTTGTCTTTTGGAAAGCCATCAGCTGAATTGCCCTTACTTATATGGTTACTGACTCCTTCAAAGAATTCCAGCAGCTCTGCAGAATACTTCTTCCCTCTCCAAAAACCACGCTGATCCTTTCCCAATATTTATCAGTGTGATTAATCCACGATACTTCCTGCTGGTTTTATCAGTCTGCCTGGTCCAGCTGGCCAGTGAATTCCCAGAACTCCTTTGGGACCTGTTTTGGAAATCATGTGAAGCACTGCAGCCCTCAGTCACCATGGCAGCTTCAACCACGGAGCGTAACCCCTCACTGCACAACTCAACTATTCCATCCTTAAACTCATTTAAAATTCCTGTGTGGATGCATCCAGTCCTGGCACTCGCTTTAAAGGCACATATCTTATCTACTTTATGGCCTCTCAGCAGGCACTGCATTTTAAGGCAGGGTCTCTGCTGACTCCTCACAAGGAGCATTCACCACGGTGACCTCTATGAGCAGCGCTGTGACAAGCCTGGGTGCAGAAAAAGTCAATTGAGTTCCTCTGCTCTGGCTACACCTTCCCTGAGCCCTCCCTGAGCAGTCAGGAGCTCTCCAAACTTTCGCACGTGGTTCCATTTCTGACAGCTCTGAAACACAGCTGTCATAGAATCATAGAATCATAGAATAGTAAGGGTTGGAAAGGACCTCAAGATCATCGAGTTCCAACCCCCCTGCCCACTAAACCATGCCATCCAAGGCTATGTCCAACCCCACCTTGAACGCCGCCAGGGATGAAGCATCCACAACCTCCCTGGGCAACCCATTCCAGGGCCCCACCACCCTCGCAGTAAAGAATTTCTTCCTCACATCCAATCTAAACTTCCCCTGTTTAGGTTTAAACCCATTACCCCTTGTCCTCTCACCACAGTCCCTAATGAAGAGTCCCTCCCCAGCATCCCTATAGGCCCCCTTCAGCTATTGGAAGGCTGCTATGAGGTCTCCACGCAGCCTTCTCTTCTCCAGGCTGAACAGCCCCAATTTTCTCAGCCTATCTTTCATTCCCCTTCGCAAACCCTCTCTCAAACCCCCTTTGCCTGCTCTGTTCCTACATTCAGTGTGCCCGAGTTTATAACCTTCCCCTTTTTCTGCAGCTCTTTGAAAGACGCTTTTTTGTTCCCAACAGCCTCCATGCCCTTCTGTTTAGTCATGCTGGCTTCCCCGCACCATTCCTCACGTCTCCAGTGATAGATGGTGGGCATTTCCTCTCTTCTTAGCTCATTTTCAATAAGCCGCTCCATTTCTGTGCAGTTCTTGTTTTGAACTTTGAGTGCAAAACCAATGAAGTTTTCCATATATTTTTCTTTTCCGAAGCAGCACATTATGGTTCTCATCACAGAGCAGCTCTTTTCGAACACTTTTCTCTGCCCATCTCAGAATCATGCCAACAGTGGCTTCTCCTCCTTTGGGCTCCCTAATGAGCAAATTCCATACAAGTTTGCAGCTAACCTGGAGTACTGGTCTCATGTCGCTGTGCAACTGACAGAGAACAGCTGAAGCTTCCTACCCATGTCCTGTCTCCTAGCCTGAACATCTCTGAATGACTCCTAAACTGAGGAGGAAAACACACCCCCAGCTGTGACTGCCAGAGTCCAATTGTATGGGGGGACTGATTATGGAAAGAAGTAGATGCACACCTTGATGGCAAAGGGTTCAAAGGGGGGGAATGATCTCCGACTGCCATGCTGTGGCCAGGAAGGGAAGAAACAACAGTGCCAATTGACAGGTACCACCAAAAGCGCCCCATATTAATTAACAGTTCTGAGTGAAGGAATGAGGCATCTAAGAGCAGATCCAGGGGTCCCCTGAGCAACAGAGACACCCAGGCAGCAAACAGAGGTACCTGGGTGCTGGACTGCCAATTCCAGCCACGCTCCCTCTGTTCTACATCAGACTGCGATTGAGAGCTTAGGTTTTAAAAGTGATTAAAGTCTGTAAAGTAAGCCATTTGTTTCACAGTGGGAATGATTAATGATGAGAATTCATACTACCAGTGCTTTTCACAACTAATTTACTAAGCTTCTTTGCTGGTATTACCAGATGAGTTTTAGTCCCAATGTGAAGCTGCTCAACGCTCAAGATTAATTCCCTGGAGAAGAACTGAGAGTTGATTTAATTTGGAGACTGTAAATAAAGAACACATCTGTGAAATCCCTGCAATCATTCATTTTTCATATTCAAATCCGGCAGAACACTGAGCAGCAAGGCGCTTGTTCCTTGCGTTCTGCTCAAGTTTCTCGAATGCCTGTACTAGCAGAGGGCCACAAACATCCCCAAAAGCCTTTCAGCTTAAGGACACTCAGGCCCTGGTTTACCTAAGGCAAAGAAAACTGTCACTGCTGCTTTGCTGTGAGGTGGAGGAGACACAGATTACCCAGATCAGGTTTTCCTCTTTTTCAGTGATAGTGTAGCGACAGGATTATTTACTTCATGTCGTCTTTGCCAGTCTTGGCAAAGGTAGAAAACAACTGCGGCATGCTCCTAGGGCAACCTATTACAGCTGTAAACCATGGAGAGATTAACGCAGAGATTTCATTGTTTTGCTCTTTGCCCTCAAATTTCTACATGTAACTAAAACAACACCACAAACTATGCCTATAAGCTAAGGAAAAATATTGTAAGAGTGTAAACCATCTCCATCTGGTAACTCTTACCATGACAGTACCACCGACCTTAAGGCAGTTGGTAGGTAAGTGCTTACCACCTCCTCTCTGTGCAAAACTATTCTGGATATAGTAGAGCTGAAGGAGACGGCTGCGTGGGCAGCAAGCCTAAATCAGATTTAAAGCAACATCTTGAACTAAATTATTCATTTCCATACAGAGCAGAAATTTATTAATAGAAAACAGAATATGATCTATGCAAGCAGGCAATGGTTTCTAGTACTTTGTGTAATGGGATTAAGTCTTAAATTAGAGAAATGCTGGGTGAGAATCAAGAGGAGCAGAAGAACGAGGTATGTCATCTGGTTACACAAACAACAAAAGCACCAGGAGACAAAGGTGCTGCAGGGCTACCCCCATTTGTGTGTTTCTCCCCCAAAGGCACATGATGCTGAAGGACAGACCTGGTATGTACCTGTAGCCCTGTGTCAGCCAGAGAGAAACGGCAAAGTCACTGCCAAAACACAGGTTCTGCTGGAGAACAGACCCTGCCTCTGCATTCAACTGAACTCAAGTCAAGTGACCTACAACAGCAGTACAGCTGAGAGCTTGGGCTTCTGCTCCCACATCATGAACTTCTGCAATCACACAATACTGAGCCCAACAAGCAATTAACGACAACAGCATGTCAGAGATGGAGTGAGATGTACTCCTCCAGCTCCTGCCCTGCCTGTATTACAAGCAGCAGTTAAAGCCACAACTTTCTTGCACCCAGTAAAGCATCCAACATCATGAGCAAGGCATGCAGCACAGATTTAGGAATATGTGATGCTTCTTACTCCTGCTCTGAGGGTAAATCCCCTCTCTCTGAGGTAATGCAGGAAATTGGGCCTGCCTCGATCTATAAATAGTGCAGGATGAATTAAACCCTGATGAGACGAGCTCTCATCTGCCCAAGATGACATCAGCTTTCATCCACCCAAGTCTGGCAGTGAGCTGATGTTCTCCGAGCACTCTGCACCACTATTTTGAGTCAGCAGAGACTCAAGTTGCTGCCTTCCTCCTGGGCTGCAAACAGAACAGGCTGATGCCTCTAGCACCCCTCCACCCCCTGCACAGTGGGCTCGAGGTGCCACAACCTGCAGGCACACAGCGTCTGTAAACCTGAATCCTACTCAAGGAACATTTGAACATGCTAATTCACAGGCAAGTCTACAAATACTTGGTGTGACTGCTGGACCTTGGATCACCTTAACCCCTAAAGGCAACCTGGAAGCTAAGCCAGGAGCCGTGTTTCCAGCCTAGGATAGTCCACCTATGACATGATGCGTCAAACCACGTTTCAGTATCTTACTGAAGACCATGAACATCTTCAAACCTCCTGAAGAAGAGAAAGCAGGGCCATGTCCAGCGTCTCCAAACCTTCAGTGTCCCTGGGAACCATAATTGGCTGCACTGAGTTATAACTAGCATTGCAATTACTCAGTAGCTGCTCTGAAATACCATTAATGGTGTTGTGTAACTGATGGAACAGATCAGTCACTGGTAGTGGAGAGGCACCATTCATTTTTCTGAAGGCAGGAAGGAGGCAAACCCCTTTCTCAACCTAAAGCACACGCATTTGCTTTGCTGCAACAACTCACTGACAAGAACAAAAAAAGCACAGGAACTTCAAATACCACATCTGCATAATCAGCCTCTTTAGCACACTGTTGTCACGAGCATCCAGAAAGCAACAGTAATGTTTCAGTAAACCCCATGGCAGGATTGTGCTCATGTGCTTAAAAATAAAAGCCAGGTTTCGGTGCAAGCCCAGCTACCAAAAGCTGCACAGAACTCAATACTGCAGCTGTACAGAAAACTGGTTTGAGACGGAAAGCCAGTGCTGGGATAAATCAGAGGAAAAACCTCCCAAGAAAAAAGAGTAATGGAAAAATAAATCCCAAATAAAATAGAATCTTCCTAATTTTTAGCTTTACAGTTTTGGTTGCTGTGATTTCAGCAGAAGCCAAACCCAGCGCTTCAGTGGTGACACTAGTTTTAGCAAGACTGGGGGCAGCTCCTAATTTAGAAGGCACTGAAAAAACTTGCTTTCTAGATCAAAACATCTTGTGTTGTAACGAAATTCACTCTAGCACTCTGAACAAGAGAATAAAAGAAGTCATTGTATAAATCAGAAGAACAATTGTCCTCAATATCCTAGACAGAATGCTTCAATGCTGGCGAGAACAACTCCGTTATTCATACAGGGAAAGCAAACCCTTCTTCAAAGTGCCAACATCTTGTATTCAACACCACTGTGTAGCAATCACAAGCTGGCTTTAATGATGTCATTAAAAAATGAACAGTTTTGATTCAATGCCTATGACATCAGAAAACGCACATGATGGGATATTTCAGCAACCCCTCACTAGCAGAATGCCATCATCTGCTGCCCAGCAAGCCAAATAAAGCAAAGGGATGGGGCAAGGATGAGCAAACTTTACTAAAAGCCTCATTGGGGTCTGTTGTTAACTCTTCAAACGTTTTGCTGTGTTTCATTCTGGGCAACACCAAATAACTCAACATTTTCATTTAACCCCAGCAACACACAGCACGTTGTTTCACAGGCAAGCTTTCATTTCTTTTCTCCATGAGTTCACTTACAGCTTGTCTTTCTTGTTTCAGCTAAACTCTGCACGGCCTGGACTTACTTATCCCGACATCTTCCATTACCTGTGAGCTTTCTGCAAATACTCTGCCAAATCCCAGTCCCATCTCCACACCCCAGGCCCAGGTCCTCTTCTGCACAGTGTGTGCTGGAGAGCAGAACACTGTTCGTGTGGATGGGAGGCAGCAGAGCGGAAGAACTAGCTACAGTTCACATCAAATGCTAGCTAATGTCAGACTGAAACAAGGCAGATTCATTTGGATAGCTTTACAAATACATCAGTACATTTCCTTCATTGGTATTTAAAGCATATCACCTGGCAAAGGAGAGAGATTCAGGCTAACACAGAACACCCACTTCTCAAAGCAGCTGAAGAAGGCTCAGCAGACAATAATAAAAGCACAAGCACAGCTCTATTAACTGCACTGGTCACCACACCATCTGTCCATCAGCAATCCAGAGCACTTAATTCACCATCTGCCCACAAACATGAGGAGAAGCTAAGCTTAGCTTTCATTAGGGTTGATACAGCTTTCAAGTAAAATGCAGATCTCAGATTTAGGTTAATACATGTTATTTCTGAGAATAACCTAGATTCATACTGATAAAGACCCCTAAGCCACCATGCTAGTGCTTCTTTTTATCTCCACTGCAAATGGTTATCAGATTATGTGGGGGTTGTTTACTGATGCCCAGGCAAGCTGTTACTTGCCAGGGTTAATTGTGGTTGTGTGCAGATGAGCAGTTTAAGAAAGCCAGGGCACCTCTATCTCAAAGTCAGCTGTATCAGAAGAGCTAAATGCTTCTCCACACCACATTCACCCAGAGTAACCAATTTCAGGAGGAAAAGAACACTTGCTCTGTTGACTTAGCCGACATCTGATCCTGGCAAGTTATTAAAAACTAAAACCAAACACCAGGAAATCAGCAGAAATTCACAACAGCATCACCCATTTCCCCCAAAGGAAGATCTGACAAACCTTAGATATGTATTACCTTGAAACGTAACACAGGCCAACATTTGACAGGAAACAGGGTGCCTAACACTACACACAGTAATAGTGCTAATGACATGGTTGGGAGCTGGGATTAAATTAAACACTTCTCTGAGCCCTAAGCATGAATCAACTGCAGAAAGCATGTTGAAACTCCAGCTTACAGTCAGAAGAAGGTTTAGAGGCACTGCAGGATGTGCAAACACTGAGGCTGGCTGTGTTACTGCTCAGGTGTATGCAACACATTGCTCTGCAGGGGCACTGGTCAGTCCTGGAAGGAGTCAGGATGGACTTAGAGCACATCACCTCATGGTCAAGGGCACAGAATAACATAGGCGGAAACAACACAGGACTCACTCCAGTACATCAGTGTCTGTACTGGGCAGCTCAAACTGGACCTGCACTGCCAACAGGGCTGCCACCAGTGCTGACAGAGGGCACCCGCTTCCCTTGCCCTGCAGCCTTGCAAGCACAGCCGAGGATGTGGTCAGCCCATGCAAAGCCGCAGCTTTACCTTCATTTAAAACAGCTTTTTTTGGACTATTAGAAAAATAAAAAGGTCTGAAATGCAGGTTTCACGTCACTGATGCCACGCTGTCATAGAAACACTACGCTGTGTAAGATAATCTATCCCATGAAGCCCCTAACCTGCCAGGTCCCTTGCAGATGGTCCTGCCACTGGAAGCTGATCGAGAACTTCACAGCACTGTAACTGGAAACCAGCTTCCAGTTATCAACTTTCATGAATGTGTGGCCAGTTTGGGCCTCCGGACAAATTAATCCCCCACCTAAGTGCTAAGAGCTTTTAAGGTTCTCTCTTCCTCTAAAAGCCCTAGCAAACTTCTTCACTTTTAATTCTCCCTTCTCCAAAGCTGGTAAGTAAAATCACACCAATTTCCCAGAGGCCTGAATGTGGCAGCCAGATGTGCTTTGCTGGATTAAAAGGCAGTGGTAATTCTTCACAGGACAACACAAGAGCTCACCCTCCAAGTTTAAGCACTGCTCCTGCAGCAGAAAATAAAAGGACTCAACATACCACCTACTGCTGTCAGATTTCAGACACTCAATGCAGCCCTTAGGGGGGTATTCTGTAGGGAGGAGGAGGGGGCTGAGCCACATGTGCCCTGAAACCACACCTTGCAGGGGGAGATGCTGGAGTGAGCTGAGGCCAGGGCAGTATTTACAGTCACAAGAGACAGTGTTAACTTCTTGCTAAAAAAAAAATTCTTCAACATGAATTACCAAGAGGGCTCCCAGAAGGAACATCTTGTCTCCTGCCCAACTGTTGCCATGGCCACCAGCTCACTGCTGATCTAAATCAAAGCACAGAGAAGCAACAAGCATGTCCTTCCCTGGCCCAGTGCTCCCCAGAGCCCCTCTCCCTGGCTGCAGTGCTCCCCAGCTCTTCCCACAGCTCAGCCCAGGGCGGACAACAGCACCAAGACATGCCAAGCACAGCTGAGTCGATGGTGGCAGCACCATGTTTCTCTGGGGCTCACACAGCTTCAGACTGGGGGCAATTTTAAAAGGGCACAGAGAGGCTTTGTTTGTTGAGGGAAAGGGTAGAGTGAAAAGGCAGCAGCGACGCACACCTCTGTTACAGGGACTCCTTCCTATCTTCCTGCTCTAGCTCCCCAGACCGTACTGCCCACAGACAGGCAGGGCACAGCAAACCAAGAGCTTTGGTGGGTCTTTAGACAATCTGCAGTGAAGGCTGATGTGTCAGGCACTGCATCCATATTCTTTCCAATCATAACAGGCCTCAGCAGGCAGTGCCTGCACTATGTAATGCTCCTACTCACAAGCATTTCACCTATCTTTACCCACCACCCATCTGACACGGGAGCACACTGCACCTCTAGAAGAGGTGGAGAAGATGCAGAACAACAGATGGAGACAAGACAATACAGGGAAGTGTTTTAAACCCACCATCTACCTTCATTAAAACAAAAAAATCATTGCCTAACATCGTTGCCACATCTAAGACTAAAGTTATAACATGCTAAGATTAGCAATTTTTATATTTAGAGGCTTTAAAATAATACTAAAACTCACAGTGAATCAAGCTAAAGCAGTACAGTGGCATGTGCTGCCCAGATGGGCTGTACTTCCAGTGTCTGATTATCAAGAGATGGAAAAAGCACAAACTATCTTCTAAGGACTCTATTTATTACATTTCTGTTCCACACAGGCCTGCAGAAAGCCTTCTGGAATCCCATACATCAACAAACCTTTATTAAAAGCTATCATGTGATGTTGACAGTTCTACCCCTGGCCATACATACCACTGGTGTAATACAGCAGTGAGAGCCTGTCCGGTGCTAAGCAGAACACTCCAGACACAGCAGCCTCTTAAAGCTGGAGAGAAAGAATCTTCAACTTGACTGCAATCAGGCAAAGAGAAAGAAGAGCGCTGGCTGCATATCAATATGCTGAGGGCAGCCAGCAAGGTAATCCAGCACGGTAAATGAGCCTGTGTCCCACAAAACACACCACATAATCTCAGTGCTGTGCTCTGCCTAACAAAGAATATGTCCTCTGTCTCAGATGCTTGTGGTGCAGTGCTCCTCTAAAAGGATTATTCCTATACAACCAGAGTGATCAGGCTCAACTTCACACTGCTCTCACAGTGACCATGGCTGGTGGTGACCCAGGCCCAGCAAAGCAGGGCTCTGTATCTGGGGCAGCTTGCTGACTTCCATCCCCTCTCACCACAAATAGAGCACACAAGCTCCTCCTTTCATAGCCTGTGAAGCAGATGGGATGTGACAGAGCGGCAGCTCTTCAGCATATTGCATTTTTCCAAGAAACTGCTTTTCAGGAGACCAGCCATCCTGCAAGATGTCATGGAACCTTGGCAGAGCGGGACAGGTCTGTATCTCTGAGCTCAGAACAATGTGTGCTGCATGAAAGGCTGAAGGCAAACTTCTGCCAACTGGATATATTAAAAGTTCTTATTGATTAAACCTTAACAGGAGCTAAAATTAATATATAGAGCTTTTTCACCTCTCTCTCAGCATTACTGATGGGCCATGGGGAGTCTGCCCATGTGTCTTACCTGACAGTCGAAGTCCTGGAAGTTGCGAGCCGCGTTCTGTTAACAAAAAAGAAGAGTTCAGCACAGGACCCCAGAACTCCCCCAACACCATCAAAGCTCCCCTCAGAGACCCCTTCTTCAGTACAGTCCAGCCCAACTGCAGTCACCACAGCAGCTCAATGTGAGACCCACACAGGGGAACCCCAGGCAAGTTCTGCCCATTACTATGGAGCAAGCTTGCTGGGGGCACTCCCAAGGCTGCCAGCTAAAGAGAGTACCTGTGGACACAGGTGAGAGTTGACTGTATTAGCGAAGGGACAGGAACACACAGGAAGGACCCTGATGGAAGCCAAGCTGGTTACAAGGTTGGGTTTTGTCTGGTCCTGGTGCCCTTGAAAGGACTACCACTAGGATCTCATGTCATTAGCGCAAGGAAACAGGCTATGCAGTCAGCTCCCCTGCAGTAACTGCATGGTGTCGATCCAGGGCAAACAGTGATCTGTGAGTTACTGAGACCAGAGCACATGGGAACTGGGCTCAGCAATCCACAACTGACTTTTCCAGAGGGTGACACCACACATACAGGTAAGCACAGCAAAGTGCATCCCACATTTGGCATACTGCAAGTCTGAAGGTCTGCAGTAACTTGCCTGTATGCTCATGTGCTTTGCTAAGACTGTCTCTGACCACAGCACAGGTTACACTGCTGAGTGCTGTCAAATGCTGCCAAAGGCTGAGCAAATAACCTGGGACAGCATTCTAACTTTTGTGTTTTAGGTACAGCACCTTAGTGCTAAAATTACAGCTAGAGCCAGATAAGTACAAGAAAAGCACACCCCAAACATTTCTTCTGGCTGAGCACCTAAGCCCTTAGTACCTTAAGAGTTTTACTGTGCTATTTCTGGCCATTAATCCATGCTGGCTCAAACTACCACACCTCAAGTGGTCAGTGAAAATCCTGGTGAACTGTCAAGCTCCATGCTTTCTGGACTCTGATAACACTGCACAGAACAGTGTGTTATAGCATCACACCCATATGCTCCATAAACTAGGTCTAAAAAGTACATGTGTATTATTTCAAGCTTGAAAGCATTAACAAAGACCAGACCCCAGAGATGGCAGCTCCCTGGGGCATTCATTAAGCTAAACTTACATGGAGAGCCACTGCACACTTCTCTTCCCATGCTGTCCAGAGGATGGCTGTGGAGCCACCCTACTTACTTTTTTCCCTACTAAGATCCTTCCTGTAACTCCAAAGCTGAGTCAAGGAAACCAAATATCACTCGGTATGTGCCCTTCTGTGTCTGGTTAACGCTGCTGGGCTGTTCAGGTGAGCACTCTGCATTTAAACCAGAAGTGTCCCAGTTGTTAGATAACAGAAGTGGCTGTGCAGATGGCATCATGGCAATGACCTGATGGGGCTGATCAGGCAATACTTCACAGACAGACTGAAAACTTCTAAAGTGAAACCCACTTTGTTTTAGCATACTTCAATACCTCCTCCTGAGGTTAGCTCACTGGAGCAATGGAAATCTACCCTCTTGAATTCAAACATGGAAAGTCCTCAAAGAATCATGAGCACTGCATTTAGGAAGCTTGTCTTCTGCAAACCTTGATTTCTCATTTTGAAATCACACTGTTTCCAAGGCACTTTCTGCTGGCCTACACTGATTCTGGTCTTCAAAACTCACACTTCCTGGAAACACCTCAAAGATGATGTTTAAGCTACAGTGGAAGCCTGGTAGTCAGCACTACGCTGTAAGAACAGGCAGCTGGACTGCAGATCTCTGCTGGATTTTTACACTTCCTAGACACTAAACGGATATGGTGGCACACTAAAGAAATGAGCAAACACTAACTCTATTAGCACAGTCTTTCCCAAGCGAGTGGACAAAGTACTGTGACCCTTTAGCAGCACAAGCTAATTCTTCATGTCAGTCATTAAACAGCAAAACACTGAAAACTGCTTCACATACCATCAAACTTGGCTGTGAGGTATGGAAAGTCACCAAACCACATTGCTTATAAGCACAGTTTGCAGATGCAAGATTCTAGGTCTTGTTGGGATGGCCCATAACGACTTTGGCACTCAGTGCAACAGTCTGTGGCAGAACCCAGTGAGGCTAAGGCTGTCTTAAAGCCCAGATGCCTGTTCTCCAGCCACAGAAGACAGAGTGACAGCCTTAAACAGCTGCCACAACAGAGTGATTTTCCAAAGTCTCAGTATTGCATGAATCTGGACTGCTCTAGCTAGGCCCTGTAGGTATTAAAAGGAAATGGCTCTCCATTACTAAATCCACAGAGACAAGGTTGTTTTGGAGGTCAAAACACAAGAGGATAATTTCAGACAAATAATTTGAAACAAAAAAAAAAAAGGAGAAAAAAGAAAGTGGGATACAGTCCAAGGCTTTTCTAACAAGCAGGAACTTAGCAGAGGTCAGCAATGGTATCACCTTTCCAGTTTCCACCCTGCCTTTGTAAACCTTCAGTACAGGCATGACAATGACATACTGTTTGGCGACTCCAAACTCGCCTGAATCATGGTGGTCTGTCTTGCCCTGAGACTTTGGAAGAGTATGTGGTAGTGGATTACCAGAGTGGGGAAGCACTTAAGTCAGTACCTAAGGTACTTCAAGATGTAAAGAGATTTTGGCAATCAAGGCTCCTTGCCAGACACAAAGTCAGCCAGAGTACAGCCAAAGCATTACCTTATCATTCAGGAGTGGTTTGATCTCTGTCAACTGAACATCCTGCAGTTCATCCATGGTGGTGTAAGTGGAGCCAACTAATCCTCAGAGCAGCAAATGGGTGATTCTGAAACAAAGGCATATTGTTAGAAACAGTATTACAAGATTTGCTAGCCAAAGCAAACTTAAAGATCTTTCATTAGACTTGTATATGCTCAAGCTGAAGCCAGAAAGTCTGAAAGAATCTGGTTCTCAGTGCAACACAAAGCCTGTGTAACTGCAGAAGGCAAACAGCCATGGCTGATCTTCCTGGTCCATTACTACTGCCAATACTGTTTCAGGGGAAGTACGGTCTCTAGGGAATAAGACAACAAGTGTCTGTGTTGTACCTGTACTGTGTGCTGTTCCTTTGTCAAAGCAAGCTGGGCAGCAACAAGGAAAGCTGCTGGTTTGGATGCTGGGCTCAGAATCAGGTGAAACTTCCCTGAAAGAGAACAGAACGCTTCCCTTTGCACCAACTGGGCCCATGGAGCTGGGGAAACTGCAGGGGCGTGCGCAGGAAGGGTGAGATGTGCTCTGCAATGAGCCCGCAGCACAACCAGCCTGGAAGACTCTGCAGTGTGGAGCAGACCCTCACCCAGGCTGCTGGAGAGAGAGCTCTGGGCCGTGAGAGGTGACCTAATGCTGAGGAGAGCCAGGAAATCACTGAAAACTGCTGCACTGAGAGCAAAATCGGGCAGAGAATAAACCTGCACAGCCACAAATGGCCAGATGGTGGATTGCTTCTCTAAACGTATTGATTCCAACCTGCTCATCCAGCAAATCTGAGGCTTTTCCGCTTTCCTAGAATCTCAAAGCCTTTTCAAGGTTTTTGAAGGAGAAGGTACAGGGGGTCCCCATCAGTGCTCACAAGCAGCTTTTTTTAGATTGCTGAACCAGCTCTTCCCAATCCACTTATGAACTCTCCAGAAAATTACTGTCACAGACTTAGGATTTCATTTCAATCCATTCAGAGGATATTCTGCAGGCAGATGCATGCACTATTCTCTCCCAAGAAGATCTTAGCAAGCTGAATGTGATTGCCCTGAGCTGCATCTGGGCAACTTGTTATTACAGCACTAGGTCTGACTTACTCTGCATGATTACTGAGCACAGTTTCACCTGAGCACTTGTAATGCAAACAGCAATATGGCTTTCAGTCTGAAACATGGCAAAGGGGACTTGTCGAAAAAGGCCACATGAATTTCTCAGAGAGAATGATTTGTAGCAGAGGCCTGGTAAAGCACCTCTTTAAATGCAGAGGCAAAGGGAAGGGGTGTATCGGTGAGCTGGGCTACCCTCTGCTCCAGCCATGTTAAAGACCTGCAGACATGGCTGCCCAGGAAACAATCAGTTCTCTCCCTCCTCTCCTCCAGTGATTTAGAGATCAAACCTGTCATTTCAGAAACTGAAATCAAGTTTAAAATACCACAACAAAGCAGCATAAATATTCATAGCACACAGAAGAGCTCCATAGGAGACAGGCTGTAGCCAAAGCAAAAGGTTTGCCTGGAGTGATCTGTGTATAAATCATGTGTTTTTCTTTAAACGTCCTGATACCACATGCTTTGCAAGTATTCCTCCTGCTTCCATTTATAGACGGCTATATAAATACACTCAAATACCTCAATTTAAACCATCCATCCCTTTCCAAAAGCTTCCTGAAGGCTGGAGTAGGCTCTATGCTCTTTGAAAACCAGTAATATGAGGAATGACATTTGGTGAATCATTAGCAGAGACTAGAAATCAGGGTAGGACACAGAAGGCTGCAAAAAAACCCCAAGGCAGGTCAGCCTCAGAAAGAAACCACCTACCTATAAATAAGATCTGGAATACGTAAGCTCACATGCGTACTCCAAGATAAGGATGCTCTCAATACACACTATTTCAAGATGTAAGAAAAGAATTTGTGTGACAGTAAGTTCAGCAAGCCAAGAGCACGAGTACTACAGCACCAAGCCAGCAGTGGGAACTGCATGTTCTGTGGGTACTTGGGTCCTGGTTTGTAATCAGCAGAGCTCAAGCAGCGCTGCTCCCCCCGGGATTACAAGCTGCAAGAGCTGGATCTTGAATCCAACTCTCTGGGCACCTCCTTGAAATATTCTGGTTTATTATGGAATTGAAATCTCTTCATGTTGTTAAGGAACATTGCAGCAAAATCTCGTATTCAGAGGCTGACAATGCTTGTTCATTCATCTCAACTAGACAACAGCTTCTGATCTGTTAACTCTACAGCCCGTTATACTCCTGCTTTGTATGTTAACTGCATTGAGGGGAAATTACACAAGACAGGAGCTATGCTGCAAAACACGGTATTAAATCTACCTAAATGTACATTCCTCTGTTTGGCAGCCTAGCAGAGCTGGCTAAAGCAGCCTTCTCTCTACGGACTTACAGTCACGACAATGTGAGTTAGGTTTCTGCAACTGCTCCCGGACACAGCAACCTCAGGAGATGGAAAGAAGAAACACTGCCCTTGGATGTGCAAAGGAAGGAGAGAATAAACTCAGAATCTGCAGGCACTGAGAACCAAAGCACACTACCCACGGTCCTCAGGTTTGCAGCTCAATGTATTCAGCTGTGTGTGGTGGGGAGCTCTTCACTGCAGCTTTTTCCCTTCTACATCAGGGGACTCCTGCTTCCTGCACTTCCTTTGCTTCTCTGGCGCAGACACACCTGAAGACAAGCTGCCTCCTGGGGCTCCTCAGTCTGAGACCACAATCTCAGCATGTAGATCTGAACTAAATCAAGTTTCATTTATGGGCTTTGAGACACTTGGGCACTCATTGCTTCTCAGTCCATTGTAAGCCTCTTGACAGGAGTGTGCTTCCCAACCACTTGCACAGGCTGAAACGCTAGCTGACAACAGTAAACTCTCAGCAAAATAGGCAAAGGGTCCAAATTCACTTTCAAAATGTTTTCCTAGGTTACTCCCTCTGCGTTCCAGCTCATGTATTTTTGGGAATGCACCACATGGTTCTCCACCTCCAAGACAAACTGTGAGCCTGCAGAGAGAAATTACGTTCTGCTTAACCAGCACAGTGCCAACGACTGCACACAAGTGACAGCGGCTTCGTTACGCAGCATCCTTCTACCTCCTTTAAATCTGGGCTACACCCAGGACAGAAATGCCAGCTGCTGAACATACTTTCTAAGGCATTTAAACAAGACCTACATTTAACAATGGCTTTGTGAGGAAAAGGCCTGTGCCCAGCTTTCCATTAATTTTCAAGGAGTCCAATTCTCATTACAGCAAGGGTCACTCTGCCCCATGTATAATTGAGCTCAGCCAGCAGGACATCATCCTTGGTCACCATTTGAATTAGCAGGAATCAACTATAAGGCTGATTAAACAAGAATGCAAGAAAAATATAAGTCTTCAAATCGTTTTGAATTAACCTGGAATCATGAAAACACCAAACCCTGCTGAACTCCCCTGTACAGTACAGTCAAGATGTTTTACAATGGGGATACTGGAATGAGAAATTTCTCCTCTGGAAATGATGCAGATTACTGTCTCCAAAAGAGCCTTTTCTGGTCATTGTATCTCTTTCAACTAGCTCTGCAGCACTTCCCTTGATAAGCTGCTCTCCCCACTGCCAATTAAATAAGCAGTGGCTATTATCATCAACCATGTTATTCGCATCATTTTTCCATGTCCCTTTCTCAGGGTGGCACCACTCTGAGGCAACACTGGCATTATCCAGCATCAGCTACTCAAATGAAGCCACAGAACCATTTTTACCAGTTTTGTGGTGAAGGACACATTCAAGTAGAGCTGTTCAAAGATGCTCTATTGAGCTGCCCGTTCCACAACACCCATAGTTCAGGATGTCCCACCCAGGCATGAGTGCAGCTGAGCTCAATTCCTCTGATCCAACACAAGACAAGTGGGGAAATAGGTCTCTTCGGCAGCAACTTACTCTTGGGCAGCTTGTGATTCAATCTGACTGCTTTCCACCAGGAAAAGCGGTTCCCCCGACAGTTTTATTTTCAAGCTCGTTTCTGCTTTGTTTCAACTACACTTCCTACTAATTGACTCTGTGTTTCTACATTTTAAGTGGAAAATAATAATCAAATGTAGTATGTATCCCACTGAGCAAAATAAAGCATTCCAGAGCAAGATGGATTGGAAATCTGTCTAAATGAGATTTTAACATGGATTTTTATCATCAAGCAGTACATTTCAATTTACTGAAATTCAATGCCAATTTTGCATTTCATTTATCTTACTGAAAAAGCTGGGTTTTCACTGGCTACCAAACATTAAATTGCACTGATAAATATAACCTTTACACCCAGCTGAGCCTTCTGCTGTGTGGGAGGAACCACCATTTAAGTTATGGTGTAGCTAAACAAACATTTAGTCAGAACTCAGTCTTTCTATCTTGTAACGCAGTTGTGATTGACCTTCTTTAACTCATCTGTGTCAAATGCTACTGGGATGGGAGAAAACGATTCAGATCAAATACTTAAGAGACATTTGCAGAGTCACTTTCATTTTAAAGATAAAACTGCCTTAAACACTTTGTGTTTACTCACATGAGTAAACATAAATGCAATATACTATATAAAGTAATAATATATTAATATCATCTATATTAATGTAGATTAATAATATATAATAAATACAATATACAATGTTCAATATAAATTATACAGCCCAAACCTGACGCAGCAACATACATTCAGCAGTGAAGGAATTGCCCCATGTCGTTTTGGTCACATTTCTTGGCATGTGCAGTGCAACAGAGGGCAGCCTGGATAAACCCCCTTAATGGGGGGTACAGAAATCACCTACAGATACATGCAAAGCTCAGGAAGAATTAATACATCCTGCTCCTCAGCACCTAAGACAACACAAGTGCTTCTTATGTCAGCTCATTCAGGTAACTAACACTCTTTTATTGTGCTGTATATGTATATACAGCTAAATCACTTCTACTGATGTCTTTACAGAGAAAAAACAAACTTTTCTTCTTCATTCAAGCTTGAATAAATGGATTTTGGCTATCAGAAAATCATATACTTGCAGGGAAAAGCTGATCAAACATTTCAACATCTCCAATTTCAAGTTACCCACCAAACACGGGAAAGATACTTCAAGTTTTATCATGACAAATACATAGTTCAATATTAAATAATTATGTCTATTGACTATAATAGATGTACACAAGACAGATTTAAGCCTCAAGATGCTGTTTCATTAACCTGCTAACTGCAGAAGAGGTAATCACAGGGTTGATGTCAATTTGAAGAACACATACCTTGCGTGAAAAACAGTTGATAAATTATTTATTTTATGCTTTCCTCCCCTTTCTTCTTCCTCATTAATTAAATGCACCTTCCCCTGCCCCACACAGCACTGCTCCTTGGAGCTTCCCAGAACAAGCTCTTTCAGTTTGGCTCATTGCCCATCCTGCATCATCTGACGATCCCTTCTTAAGTATCAATGTCATTATTTCAAAACCATCACAACTGCTGTACTGCTGTCCTTTCCATCATTTCCAGTCTGCGAAGTACCTTCCAAGCAAGAAATCATCCTTGTACGTGTCAGGCTGAATTTTATGCCCTTTCTCAGGCAGCTGGCCAGTGCAGGAGGCAGCTCAAATTAACGCAGCTAAAACCAGTAACGGAGACAGGGCAACTCAGAATCAATTCAGGATGTAATTTCATTATTCATTTAGTATCATCATGGGTTGCTGCCAGAGGGATGCCCCATCCGTCCTCCCTACCTACGCCAGACAGAAACTCCTTCCTCTCCTTCCCTTGCACCAGGTTGATGACTATTGTGCAAGTCAAATCAGCAGAAGGGGCTCAGAGGACACCTGAGATGCCCATGCTTGGCACAGCAGCACAGCTCTGAGCAGCCGTGATCACAGAAGAGTGCAGGAGGGGGCACAGAACCACTGCTGTTCCATCAGCTCTGATGACCAAATGGCATTTTACCCAAAATAAAGGAGCTCTTTCCGATGCTGAGCTCTATTGATCATTGCCACTCACAGCTGCTCGAGCAATTTGTCACCCTTGACAGGCTGGTGGAGCAGCGGTTAAATCTCAGCACAGCCTCATGGAAATCTCTGGGTCTGATTCCTGGCCACCAGTAACTGATTTCAAATCACTGCTCATAAGAACAACTTCCTCTTGAAGTCAATTATAAAACTACATATAAAATAGATACCTAAAATACCTTTGGAAGGAAAGTGGCATTTTCCATCAAATTAGGAATGCCTTCCTGAAGGTAGCTGGAGGCCAGAGGAGGATGGCACTCTATCAAATATGCCTTCCCAAACTTTACATTTGTCAGCTAAGGGCTAAGGAGGAATCTGTGACCTAATTACTGGGTAGCTGAAGCTTTTGATACAAGTGATTTAGTTTCAACACTCCAGTTCTGAATGAAGTTGAACCATCATGAGTTTCATGTTTAATCCCTCCACATTTAGAAAAACTTGGTTACAACAGATTAACCTGATTAATTAACACCAGATTGATTCCCAATTTCATCCTCTAGAAACCAGCATGAGATGAGGGAACATACCACACCAAGGCGACAGAAGAGGATAAACTGACTACACCAAAGTCTAAAACTAATTCCTCGGGTAAGAAGTACAAAGGGGACGTTTCTGAGAAGTCTGTTCCCAGCCTCTTCCACAGGTAAAGGTGGCACAGAAGAGACACTGTAAATAGAAGACAGATGCATAAACAGAGATTTTTAACCTGAAAATATCACAGACCAGACTAAAAAGAAAAATTCAAATCCAGAAGCAATGACTGTTACAGCCACACATCAACACTACTTAAAAATTCCCTTTCTAAAACCGTTTAATAATGAATACGGAATCAAGTCAGACACTTCACATTAAAGACGTGGATGGATCATCTCCCAATAGGTTTTTTGGGCAGACGTTAACATGTCAAAATAACAGGTTTAATATTAAAATTGATCCTCACGCCTAAAAATATTCATGTGTTCTTATTCTAGAAAGCACTGAAGAACTGCACAAGATCTATGTGCAAGATTTGGTCTGATACAGCTCAAGAGCAAATGCCTAGGGAACAGCAGCAGAACAGCACTGATAATCCTCTGCTCCCACACTTCAGATGAGCATCAGTGTCTCAGGACCTGTAGGAGCCCCTCCCCAGAGCACTGAAACGCTGATGTTCTTTCCAAACACAGAGGTTATTTATTCTGCAGATCAACTGTTAAGGAAGCCATACCCACGACATTTAGTTTGGTGCTCCTCTCCTTCCTTGACAGCCACAAAAGTCATTAACAACTTTACCTACGATTTGCAGGATGCTCTCTCATCCCAACATGGCAAAAAAATAAGAACATAAAGTAAGACACCGTGGAGGCTGAATCAAAGACAAACTCCTTCTGACAACCCATCTTAACAGCTCTGAGCAGTCACAACCTTCCAGAAGTCAGCATGTGTTGTACAGGGAAGGACATTCCCAATGCAGAACACTGTTAGCACACCAGGCCTGACCCTACAAAAGCCTACTGACAAAACCTTTTTTAACGATAGAGCTTAGCTTGTCAACACTCACCTGGAGAGAAATGATCACACCTCTCTACCTGGTTATTTCCTTCCTGTAACATTATGTGCATATCTCTCTCACAATAACCTTTAAGCAGAATTTAGTTTAAAGACACGGCTGATGCAGACCTTTCAGAAATAGAACGAGAGCCCTAGTTCTGGGTTGATTTTACTCATTCCAGCACAACCTTTTTGCCCTTTCCCCCCCAAGCTTCACTACCCTATCATTTGGGAAAACAGCAGATATATCCATCTACCCCATGTCCAGTATTACAGTTTTGGAGCCATGAATTCTACAGAAACCTTCAGAGGAGATTTAAAAAGTTCTGAAGAAGGGTAATGGAACTGTAAGACATAATTAAGATAGTACCACAATTCACCTGACTAATACTAACAGGTGCCAAACCCAACTGTAAAGAAGATCATAACAGTTTAAGCCACCGTCATGGAAGCAAAGTGTAGCTTCGCTTTTGAGCCTCCTCCACAGCAATTTAAACTCATGAGTTTTAGCTGGCTGGTGGAGAGGCCCAAGAGCACTCACAAAGCATAAGCATCTGTAACCCAATTACTCTGCGTCATACATAATACCTTAGAAGTAAAATGACAATAACTCATCTTACACAAAGTATTCCCTCACCACTATCTCAAGAGCCTGATTCAGCCTCGGGCTGCTCAGAGGTGGTATTCCCAGGCAGACCCCAGCATCTCCTGGGAGCCAGAGGCTCAGCACATGTTACACCAGACAGGTCATTTAGGCAACACCAACAGAGCCCATCACTTCCCTCCCCTCTCTTTCAACCTCCAAATATCTAGCAGATTTGCAGATTGAGGTAGTATCTTTTATTTTACTAGCTGGAAACAATGACAAGCTTTTGTGACCAGAAGCCCTTCTCCACGTCAGGAGCAGATGTTAAACCGAAAACACAACCCACAGCACAATTACCTGAGCAGTTAATGGGTTTAAGCGATAATTTCTCTTTACAATTAAGCAATAATCAGCAAGATGCTCCAAATTGGCCTAAAATGGCAAGAAATCAATTCTGTCAACACAAAACACGTGAACATGACAAAGCACAGGTAATAAACCACAAATAAATAACACTTGTACATTAGAACCATGCCTAGTTTTCATGAATCCAAAAGCTTCTCCTTCAGTCTGTCCTTTTCTAAATCCTGTGGAGCAATCCCAAAATAACACTACTGCCACCGGTTGGCATTTTATCATTGTATTATTTCTGTAGTAGCAGAAGCTGGAACTACCCACCACAACTAATATGCCACCATTCCAACTCACTGTCAGACAAAGAGAAAACAAACTCTTGCTGTCACAGAAGTTCTAATACTCCAATAACAAGCCCAAAATCCCAGTTACAAGGCTGAGCTGTATGCTGTGATACGTACAAACTGTATGTGACTTCACTGGGTATTTCCATCCAGTGATGAGAAGTTGCACTGATTTTGCTCACTGAAGAACGATCAGAAGGGCTGTTTCAGCCTGCCAGGTTCCCTATCCCTACTCCAACATTCAAAAGGATTTCTCTTATGAGCAGAGCTCTAAGCTAAGCTTTCAAAGCCCTGTGAAAAGCGTTCTGATGAAGTGTTAACTGCAGAATAAATCAGCTTAAATCCAGGGAATTGTGCCAACATATTAAAACCTCGATGCCAAAGAGAAAGGAAGAGGTCCTGCTACCACTTTATAAACATCTCACTTTGTTTTGAGCCTCTTACCCACTACATTCATTTCATGGTCTTGGTCCTTTTATCAGAAGACACGGTAAATAATGTTCATACATGCACCACACCGCTAACACTTTATCTGCTCCCATCATATCCTCTTCAAAAATCTCTTTTTGAGACTGAAGAGTTTTGATCTATTTCTCATTCTTTATAAGGAACTCATTCCACACCTTTGATCATTCTTGTCAACCATTTCAGGATGTCTCCTGGTTTCACTGGGTCCTTAAGAGTGACGAGACCAGCACTGACGCAGCATTCACAACACTATGGCTTTGCACAGCAGTATCTTTCCTTGTTTGATCACTATTATTTTTCCACAAGCGTCAAACCTTCAATTCGCTTTTCCAAACACTGAGAGTGTATTTTGATAGAACTGCCTATTATAACCCCAAGTTTCATCTACGACTGGAAAGCCAATTCAGAGCTTGCACACAGTGGGGGCTCTTCTCCATGTGCGTTACTTCACCACACTGAATTTAAAATGCTGTTTTATCACTCAGTGCTGAAGGATTTTTCCGTGTTTCCTCAAAGTTAAGTCCTCTATTTACTATCATAATTGTTTGTTATCAATACAAAACCCATTGTCACCTCTCTTCAGTTTATTTTTCCACCTTTGATTTCACTGTGCGTTTGGCCTCCACATCACTCCCTGGCAATGGCTAATGTGAAAACATGGTATAAAATAAATCCTCCTGCTGCCCAATTTACAGTTGAATTTTCATGGGCTGTTTCAACAGTCCTCATGCTCTCAGAAATGCTGGCTATTCTTTACTCACCTCCTGTCATGTTTTCATAAAGCTTTATTATTTCCTTTTGTCCTCCAAGTGACTCCTTTCCAAGGTGCAAAGTCCAAAACTGTTTGATGTCTCCTTACCCCATGCCTTTGCTCTCACATATCACCTTTCTCTTTTCTAGTTCTCCTATATGCAATGAATTTGCCAGTATAATTATTCTGATAATGAGCTCCAGTATGGATTATGTCCAAGATTTTGCTGTTCTACAGGATCATTTTTCACTCTTCCTCAGGAAGATAGAGCAGAGCTTCTCTTTAGAAATGTTCCTTAAAACTGCCACACACCTTCATAAGTGTGCAGGTAACCTTCTACATAATGCCCTGCTTCCCACACCACTCCCAGAACAGGGAATTTTGTTTAAAACCAATTTTGTATTACATAATTTTAAATCGAAGCTGCTCAGATGCTTCCCCTTGACTTCACGTTGACCTAAGTTTTTAATTTCATTTGTAAATTAGGCTTTTTATGCACATTTTCAGCATTTGTATATGAGCTATTCTAGGTTAGTGCTCGGTAGCTGCAAATAAAGAGAAGAGTGTCCATCCACTGCAGCAGGGGAGAAGTCCTCTACTTCTCTACTTGTTTAAGATCTTCAATCAAAAGGAAGATGTAGGGGGAATCACTGCAGGCTCAGGTGTTCATTGCTTTTCAACACAGCATGTTGATCTGATTTAGTTCCGGTAGTTCATCCTAGTCTATTTTTAGGCTGTACTGATGGTTTTCCCAGACTCTTCAGTATGCTTCTTCAGCCAAGTCAGTAGAGATCAGTTTCAGTTTTCTCTCTGACCCTCCTGCCTAGCACAGGATAATAAATTCCTCTGTATAATACCTTCATCAAGCCACACATGCTGGGACTGAGCAGTGCCATTTCCCTTGGCATCTTTTGAGTCAGCACTGAGTAACTTTCCATCTCATGAAGGGACCAAAACTTTCCACTGCAGCCCTGTACACTGGCACCTGATACACTCCTGTTAAATATTCACCTCGGGTAGAGTTGAAATGTTTTGGTTTTCCTTCAAATGAAGCTGTAATCTGGAGAGAAGCAGGGAAAGAGGTTAGAGCTCCAAGGCCACACTCGGTAATGACTGCAGCCAGTATGGAGTGAAACGGAGACCCTCCCCCATCACTGCTGCCCTGCAGACAGATTGAAAGCTGTTTTCTAGTTATTACTGGTGACTGGATAGTAAAAAGCCTCATTTCTCTTCATCTAACCACTGCAAGAGAGAGAAGGACAACACAGTGTTGCTCAACCAAGCTCCTTACATGATTGTGATGGCCTCGTAGATCCCTCTCAAAGAGGAAGCTTCTGTCACTTGTGAGATGTGACCATTCATCCCTTAAAATGATAAGTCTACACATATGCCAGGCAAAAAAGGATGGAGCTTTCTAATAGCTGCACAGAAATCACTGCAGCCCTTGTCTGTCTGGCCAGGAAGAGAAAGCGATCTCCTCCTGCTGCAACTTCACTTGGGAGCTCTGGACAAGCCCCTGGGAGTGCAGCACCTCAGCTTTCCCTGGATCTTTTATTCACATAGATGCTTGAATTGTGCTGCAGGGATGCAGAAGCCAACAGGGCGGAACAAGTCCCTTGATTTATGGAAAGGCGAGTGCCAGTCTGGAAAGCTAAGGCCCCAGACTATGAAAGCAATTTGGAGTCACCACTGCCGGGAAGAACTGGGGTCCTCTTAAAAAGAAATGCAAGTCTAGTGATTTATGATAGGATAAAAATACTTCAGATTTCATTAAAGGGAATGTTTCAAGATCAGGATTTAAACTCTGTGAGCCTTTCCTTACCGAAAGCTTTGACAATACCAAGACTGTATTTGCTTAAATCATTTTTAGGTCAACAAGGTGACTGATGATGGCTTCTACATGAGCAGTTAATTTTTAATGTGGAGACATGATAAAAATAGCAGCATAAATGTCATGTTTACAATCAATCCACAGCAGGAATGACATTTGAAGGCTGGAGATCTGAGAAAACGTGAACACATCACATCAAAGAAATCAAACTACAAAGAAGCAAGATCCCTGCACCACAACACTTCTCAGTTCAGGCAATTAATGCTTAGGTAACAAACTGAGCTTTCTGGCGCATATATTTCAAGCCATTTCAATCTTTCCCCCGCAACAACTCCTAGTCAGAGAAAATACAGAGATTCATATTCTGGAGACCTTCCTGGAAGGCTGAATAAATATTTCTGCCTAAACAGTTCTTGTTCTATGAAAATGAATTATTGACAGTATTTCTCCTGCCTTTATGTAAAGTCTTAAATTCACATTCCTATTCTACTATGAATTTCTTCAAAGGTTACTATACCACACAACGAACTGTATTTCTTAATTTCTCCCTTCTTTTTAAGAGAGCAAAAGCTTCTCTGGCTGTTTTATTGCTTTCATTGTTAAGAAACTGCTGTCTTTAATAAAGAAGAATGAAGCAATTAAGTCAAGGGGGGGAAAAAGCAGTTATCTTGTGAAAAGCCAAAGGAAAACCCTCCACAATCCTACTAACAAATTAAAACAACCTAATGCTTAGTGAATGCCTCCTTCAGCTGTCTGAGAAACCCTGTGCAACACCTTTTGAAATCTGGTGTTTGAAGGCTCTCTTGTGTTTGTTTTGCAATGAAACATTTAAATGAGGAAAAGAAGGTGAAGTTTTGCTTCCAGGCCAAAGCAGCTTCTGAGGGTACATGAGCAGAGCAGCTCAGGCTCTGTGCTGCAGCATCGCCGTGCACACTGCTCCTGGGGGAAGCACGGCAGCACTGCTGGCACTGGAGCTGAGGATTCTGTTTGCAGCTCGGCTGCGATTACACAGCTCACTGTCCCTTCCAAAGACATCTTCTGCTCCACGTCACAGTCCTACAGGTACCCATCTTCACTATCCAGGTTTAACTGTTCTCCAGGAATTCTGCTGCCTTTGGGATATCACACTTAATAAAAAAAAAAAAAAGCAGGATGACAGACTTCTTAGAACTGTTTAGGGGTCACTTTGCTGCCAAGAAACTGCAATGTGTGAAGAAATACCATTTTCTAACACCTAAAAACACCACCAAAAGTGGAACATATTCATGCGGAACAGGCAGAGGACCCCCCTCCTGAGTAACCAACTGGCGAGCTCTGCAAATTGTTTTAAAGACATTTTCACACTGGTGAGAGTGGCAGCATACATATAATTACAGTGGCCTAGAATGAGCCTTGAAAACACTTCATTTAGGCAATTACTGCCAGGCATGACAATAAAAGCCATTTCTCACAGTGTAAGCTGAATCACTATCAGAAGGGCTTGATGGTCTCATTATAGTAGCGAAGCTTCTATACACAGTGCCCAGTCAGCCCTGGCACTGATGTTATTGCTTCCCAGATTTCAAAGGGCTACTGAAATACCCAGATAAGGGAGTTGCTATGAAGCCAATAATCCTCTGTAACAGCAGCTGGCAGACTACCCCAAATTTGGGAATCATTGCCAACATTCCTATGCATTTGCAAAGAATTCACGAAGACAACATGGGCATACACATCAGTCAACGATGTCAATCCATATTCAACATGCGTGAATAGGAAAAACAAACAAACCAACCAGCAAAAAGCATTAGGTAAGAAGGTGCCAGAAGCCTCCATCACTGTCTTGGTATAAATGTCTCAGGCCGGAGAGGAGCCAGAAAGGCTGCAGCATCCCTACCCAGTAAGGGCATCCTTATTAGAAACAAATACAAAGGTCTTCTATTCACTACCCAAAGTACAGTTATTTCAGAAAGGAAGAATTTACTAGGGAGGAAAAGGGGGTGGGAAAATGGTGTTTATTATCGTTGCTTCTCCACCACCTATTACCCTGCAGCATGCCGCCACTGAAGCTCAGAACCAGGCTACTGCCCAAGGAAATCACATCAGCAAAGGTATCTGACTTCCTCACAGGTCTGGGGCGGAAACCTGGAGCTCTGGCTGAGTGCAGGGAGTGCTGCAGTAAAGTCAATCATTCCTAAGGCAAGTAACACCTCTGAGCAAGAGCAACACATCTCAGGCTGCTCCCTCCATTAGAGCACGTCCACAGGAAAATTAGTCAGCAATTACCTGCACAAAGCAGTCTGGGATCATATCCTCTTGCCATGAGCAACACACCCAGACAAGTGTATATTCAAATACAATTAATAACATGAGATAAAGGACAACAAAATCAACCTGGCTTTAAGCCCATTAGCTCCAACAGCAAGAATCATGCTCAGCAAATCCAACTGCACGCATCATGCTCAGCAAAGGCACATAAATAACCCTGTCGGGTGTGGAAACCAGGAGAAATGCCAACGGTTTATATTTTCTAAGATTTGAATGATGCTGAAGAGATCAGAGAGATGGCTTTAGTGAGTAAAAGAAATCACACAAGCACTAGGTGTTTCCTGAAGCTTGATCAGCAGTAGGACATCAACTTTGTCTTGTCTGTGGCATTTTAGTAGAAGTTTAGGAAAACCTTGTGATCCCCTGGAATCACAAATGCCAGTCAACTTGCTTCATCTCTCACCTCATGTAGTCAGCCCCATAACCAAGCCCAAGGGAGGAACAGGCCTGAGCTCCAAGACCATTTAAAACCAGTTACAAATGCACTAATTAAGCGACCAAAAGGTAACAAACATCTGGGTACCACCCAGCTGCTGCAGTGGTTCTGCTCAGTATGCTCCAAAGAACTTTTAAAACCTTTAAAAGAACTTTTTAAACCTTTACTCTCTTATAACATGACCCCATGTACTGCAAAGTTCTCAGGTTGGGCTTGATATAAAGAAAGAGAACTGACACTTGACAGTCCTACATTGCTCTGTGCTGACTCCTCAGTTGTACGACAGAGTAGTAGGAACAAGCATGGTACCCAACACCACCAAGTGACAAAGCAGTAGTTGCAGAGAGGGAGATGTCACAACCCCGCGTTTGCAGCATGACACAGGGAACCACATGGGCTCACCAAGGAGACATCTCTACAGAACATCTTCTAAACAACCCCCTTCTGTTTCTTCCAACAGCAGCCACAGCATTTAGTTTCTATAGGTGTTACACTGGTAAAATGCTCCTTTTAAAGCAGAGTCCTTGCTGCACACCAGCAGACCTGTGGTCCCACACTTGAGCTCCCAACTCAAAGGTATACCCAGGCTCCCCAAGCACTGACATCTCACAGCAACACGACTGTGCTCCCCTTTGTGGGGATGGAACTGGGAGACCACTCACTGCCAAGTGATGCGGCAACTTGCGTGATTTATTAGCTAAACATGAACTAGGATGGAACCTGCTGGGTGTTCCACCACTTACTGTTAGAAGCAACCAAAACTATTTAGGGCACATGAACTTTCTTACCTATTTATTTTTCTTTCTTTTTAAAAGAGTGCTTCCAATCTTTAAACATTTCCCAACATTTTAATGTCAGGAAAGTATAATTTTGTCCTGTGGCTGAGCTAATCCATATGCAGGTTTTCACTAAGCCCTGTGCCTTTCTCCCTGTCTGCCATGGATAAAGCTCAACTGCATTGCAAAATGAGAAACCATCTTCCCTAGCTTTCTTGAGGACCATACAAAATATATTTGGTAACCTTTTCATTCAAGCTGAAGGAAAAAAGAAGTTTGTAACAAGGACCATTTCCCTGATGAAAGCCACGTCAGAATGAACTACATGAGCAAAACAGCAAAGGCAGATTACTATACAACCATTAAAAATGCCTCTTTATCAGCTGACGAGTGTGTGCTTACTGTTGTATTAATTCTCCAGCCATGGCAGAGACAAACCATGTAGCACCCAAACTGGCAGCAGAGAAAAGCAAACAAACCACCCCCCAAGGCCCCATCTTCTACCATCTGGAAAGTAAAGCACAGAAACCTCCTTTTCTGGAGGACATGCACCAATCTAAGTCATATAACCATACATTTACACAAATCAAGCTTTTGTTTTTGTCTATGCAAAGGTAGAAACACCTACACAAACTGAAAAAGAACAGATCTTACTGGGTAAACAATACATTTCAAATCTACCACAGCCAAAAGAAGCTGCTAAAAACGGAAGCACCTAACTTCAGTTCTCCACACAAAGACAATCCAAAAAAAACCCTCAGCAGAAAACTTATTATGGGTGACAACACAACTGGTGAATTTGAATAAGCATTTTCAAGAACAGACCTGAAAAGCCTATTTAGTGAGCAGGTATTTCATTAAAGAATTCCACTGTATTTAGGAAACTTAAATGTATACAAATAATTCTAGTTTTTACAAAGCACTACAAGGGCATCAGCAGCAAAATCTGTGAATTTCCAGTTATACAGTTCTGAAGTATTTATGATGACATTGTTCCTATTAGAATGAAGTTCATATAAAGGATAAAAAGTAATACTGGATCCCTATTAACTTACAAAAATGCACTAAACCCCAACACCTCCATATTCACTGTCTTTGTTTAAGGAACTCCAGATATTAATCCACAGTCAGATTGTTTTTCTGTCTCAGTACAGGGAAAATGTCCAAGGAGCTGTCACAAAATCGATGGAATCAGAACCCAAGTGCAATTCCTACACCAGGTCATACTGATCTGTCTACAGCATCAAATCCACGCCAATTTGAAATAAAAAGTGCTGTGCACAGACACACTGCCTTCAGTCTAGACTGCAATTGAGCCTGTAAGGTCACAATTTCAATCAGCAGCAGCAAGCAGAAACATGCACTTACCTAACTGAACTGGTTCTAATTAAATCCACACATTTGTATGTATGTACTATCAGTACAGCAACACCAAATCAGCATTACTTTATGCTTTGCCAGTTCATTTCCAGCCAGATCTGTCTCCAGGCAGGATTCACTGCACAGCAGCAGGAGTGCTAAGGGGAGCAGCAGCCAGTGCTGTCAGGGTGGGCAGAAGCTCTCCGTGAACAGGGGAGTCCACAGACCACATTCACAGCACGGACTAAACCACAATACAGGGCAGCATTAAAGCTGCTGAACATTGGCAGCACAGCAGTTGAGGGATGAATGGAGAAACCCTCATCTGAACTAAACTACCTGCAAGCACAGCAGACGGTAGGCATAAATAGTCAAGTTTCCCAGGGAGGGAGACTGCTGGAAACCTTTTGCAGCGCTCTGCTATACACTGTATTCATAAACAAACTGGAACAAGCAGCAAGGAATGGAGTGAAAGTCTCCTGAGGATATGAGCTATTCGATAGTAAACAGAAGGACTGACTGATTACCTGAGGCTGGATACTCAGGAATAACAGATGAAATTCAGTACAAATAAAGCAGCAGTCTGAAGAAAAATAAACCTCATTTCACATAGAGTGATGTGCTCCAAGCTGATCATTAACATTCGGAAAGTCCTGCTGGAGTCATGACAGTGATAAAAGCATCAGCTCACAGCTATACATATTAAAAATAAACCTAACGTCAGGAAATTATTAGTAATTTAACCACCACATAAAGCTATAGAATGTCTGCAGCTTAAATCCTGGATGCAGCTCCTGCTCCTTCATGTCCACAGGACATAATGGAAGGGGGAAATATTTTTAAAAAGGAAACAAGGTTTGGAAAGATAAATAATGAGGAATACTCCATAAGACTGAGGTTGTTCTGCCTGGAAACAGAGATTACTGCAGTGACCTATGACAGAAGGCTATACGATCAGTTGCATGTAGAAGGTGAATAGAGATCAGTTGTTCACCTTTTCCAAACCATACAAAAAGAGATATGAAACGAAGCTAGCAGCTGTCAAGTTGAGAAAGCAAGCAAGCAGAGGTTGTTAAGCGTCTACAACGTTATTTTGTGCTCTGGAAGGTCTACCCTGGGATGTGGACTGGAGACCAGGCAAGTTCACAGAAGAAAAACACATCAACTATTAACAAAATAAATGCAACCAACACTTAATCTCTTGACATCCTACAGCTAATGAGAGACAAGAGGGCTCCCAGATAAGGGTTTATGTAATTTGCCCTGACCTTATGCTTATCTGGTTTTGGTTGGTGTCAGGGAATAACAGTGGACTTGATGGTTCCACCTGATTCTATGGCTCTTCTTACATCGCAAAAATCATTACATCTCTGGTATTCCTCAGCCCTCTTTGAACTCACTGAACTTGCTTACCTGGCAAAAGCTGATCTTCTGGAGAGATGGGGACACAGAGGGGCTGGACGAGTGCCCTGCTTATTTAGCAAACTGAACTGGCTCAGGAAAACATCCAGCAAATGCTGAGGGTGGTACAAGACAGCAGGAACAGGACCAGACCTTTTGCATGCCAACCAGACATTAGGTCAGTTTAAGATGTTACACACAGCTTCATCACCAAAATGCAGATGAAAAGGAAGCAGCAGATTGCCTATATCCTCTGTTCAAACATACAGAGAAAAGCCATAATTCCAGATCTTGTGGGGGAGAAAAAAAAAAAAGAAAGGCCCAGTTTCACATTTTTAATCCATATGGTAATGACGAAGAGAGTCTGGTTTATATACAACTGAATAGTAAAGGTTACCTTAAAATAAAACATCACGTTTATAACCTCTATGGTATTTACACTATGTAAAATAAGGAACACCCCTTGGCGAACTAAAACCCATTGTAAATAAGGAAATGCATCCAAGTCTGGTAAGGCCGATAGCCAAATGAAAACAAAGCTATTCCTTCGCGTGCTTCCCACAGCATCGATTTGATTACTCCATTAAATGGTGCTACATCAGTCCCATCAGAAGCCAAGGGGTATGACCAGATAGAAAAAGGTGACTGATCAATAAGAATATATTATAAAAACTCCAGCAAATCCCATTTACAATACAGAATTTACAAGAACAGAACTAAAAACCAAATGAGATTATGAAAATCTCTCATCAGCTCTGTTTTGCACAGCAGAAGGCACAGTCACCCAGTCCTGCCCATATCGGGATGAAATTACAGCTGCTTTGCTTAATAACTGACCTGATGTGGCCAGAACACTGAAAATGCCCAGGGAAAAGCAGTACCAAATTTTATTATTCCTCCCAAACCACATTCATATGAAAACGAGACCATTGGGATGCATCAAAACACACATCAAGAACACTGTCTTCAACATTACACAGGGAACAGTAGCAAAACATTCTTCTGCTCTCCTTTAACTATAGCAGATTGAACCAGGCCCCAAAAATTACAGACACAAATAATCTTAAGCAGTACCACACAATTGCCCAACCCAAGGATTCAGAGCTGTAAGCAGCAGAGGCATATTTATTTATATCCAAGACCCAGCTGACAGATGATAAGCACAAGATAAACCCTGATAATGGAGGGCTATGGTGTCAGCACTCCCTACAGAAATAGAACTCACTGTGGAGTTGGCTGTACCTCTTTTCCAGGAAGCAACAGCAGCAGCAATCCAGCAGAGTTATTTGTGAGAGTGACAATTAAGTAGTTAAAAATTAGACTTCCTGCTCTGTTACACATGAAAACCTCCCAGAAGCTTTAAAGCTGATTTGCTTTCTCCTACTAATTATTTTCTTTTTGTGCTTAGACTCTATTATAACCATAACTTTTTGAGCTTCTCACTGAAATATCTGTATATTACTACTTTGCTATAATGTTTACCTGATTCCTTTATCACGCAATAGAGGAATATTGAAGAAAACTATTCTAGAAGCATCTTTCAGAAAATTTCCTAGTGTATCTTTAAGGAGTATATCTTTACATACATGTTGTATGTAATAAAGCCTCTGAAGTCTAAGCGTTCAGCTACACTTATGCTTTCCATTGGAAAGCATTAAAGATCATGCCATGTACGATCAGTGTGAAACATGAGCTGCAAACAGAAGCACTAGGACATTTCTGAAGGTGCTCTGAGATTAGGAAAACACAAGCTAAACACGTTTGTCCATTTCAATTAGTTTTTACCCTTGGATACAAAATGAGTAGCTAGGAATTATAATTACAGCCTCCAAAACTACTACTTCCAGCAATTGTTTAATTTTGTAACATGTCCAGCTCCTGCTCTTGCAAACACCTCAATACCAGCCAAGCACAGCCCACACCAAGTTCCTGCCCTCAAGACAAGTTTCAGTGCCTTGCATGCCACACACAAGCTAAATTTCAAAATCCCAAACAAACAAGTGAAATTAGAAGAGTTGTTCCCAATCCTGAGCCCTCTCCACAATCCCAGTCCAACAGTACAAATGAATCCTAGTGACCAACTTGTTTCTTTGGGAGTCTATCCCCAGTTCAGTGAGACACAAGTCTGCTAGGCTCTGCTCCCCTGCCCCACGTAATGTGCTAGAAAAGCTTTACACTGACATTAAACCCAACTCTTCAGACTTTACCTTTTTTACTTTTCACTATAGACTGATACACCAGGGCCAAACACGGTTTGCCAGGCTCCAATATTTGGAAGACCGCTGTCCTCTTGTTTCTGCGGAAAAGGAAAGGCAGAAGCTGAAGTAATGAGCACCCAAGTCCTCTTATTTGAACATGGGAGACACAGGAGCGTGCCTGACACAGGAAGCAGAAGTGGATTCTTCCCCACCTGAAACCCCCATCTTCTCATCACAGCATTCAACATAAAAGCTCCCCTGCGTTTCCCAGATGTAATCTCCTGACCTCTCCTATTCTCTGGGAAGCCAGAACAGTGCTGCACCACATCGCTCTGCTTCTAACACTGTGTTTTCCACACCAGACTTTATAGCAATGGGTTTTAAGATAGAATCATCTGACTTTATTACAATATTTTAATTACACCCCAGAGCTTACATTAAATATTAAAAGCAGACATTGATCGAAAGCAATGATGCAAGTCAATAAAAAACATTTGTGTAAGCTATTTCTTTTCCATTCACACACTGATAACACTGCACCGAATAACAGAAAAATCCCTTGTTTTCCTTGCCCAAAGAAAATGATATAACTGAGACTCCAGAGATCTGCATCCTAAAATGCGAAGCTGCAGGTGAGAGCAAGCAGAAAGCCCGAAGCGCTCCCGCCTGTTATTTACATGGAAAAACCCCATCATATCCGCAATAAAGCCAGGGGCAGTTTGAGGCGTTCCTCCTTTTCCCCAATGCAGCCCGCCGTGACGAGGGATTATCTACTAAACCCAGCTCCGTGAGGGAGCGGTTCTCTCCTCCGGCGCCTCAGAACGGCAGCCCCAGAGCCCTTCCTCAGCGGCAGCCTACCGGCGGGGCCCCCGCGGGCTGCGGCAACCTCGGCAGGACCCGCCCGGTGAATACACACACACCCCGTCCCTCTCAGGTAACCGTCTACCGGCGGCCCCAGGGTCACGGAGCAGCAGCAGCGGCCGCGGGGCACAGGGCTCGGCGGCACAGATGGTACAAGCCGCTGAGCCCGGCCCTCCCTCGGGGCCGCCCCTCCAAGCGGCTGCCAAGCGCCTCAGTGCCGCAGCGGTCGGTAACGGACGAGCACGGCGCGGACCACGAACGGACGGGACTCACCTGCGCGGCAGGTGCGACCGCAGCTCCGGCCCCGCGGCATGCGGGCACTCCGCGCCTGCGCGCTGCGCCGCGGGACCGCGCCTGCGCGGGGCGCTGAGGGGGGAGTCGGGACTACAAACAAGATGGCGGGCGGGGCGGGCGCCATGTTGGGGTAGTTTGCTTGCACCGCCCTCAGCCTGGAGCGCTGGGCCGCCGCTGCCCGCCCAGGCCGGAGATGGTAGCGGATTTAACTCTGTTTGGTGGACTCGGTCCTCTCGCTGTCATAGTGGCCCCTAAGCCCCGACCGTAAATCCCAGCTTAGGGAGCTGGGGGGGTGTTTACCAAGGTCGGAGATGGGCGTGTTGTGGCGATGCTCGGAGCGGCTGCAAAGCCGCAAGCAGCTCTGTGTTGGTTTTGTTTATGTCCTCTCTCCTGCCCTTCCAGAGGTAAGACTAAATTCTTGCTAGACCAGGTTTGCTTGTTCCCCACTGGAGGCTCTGGCAGTGTGGATGTTGGGTGAGCCCTCCCCAAGGTCACGGTTATCCCTCTGTCCTTGTGTTAGAAGCCTGGCTCAGGAGCCATGCTCTATGAGGGAGGACATCCCAAACAGCCAGCAAGCTCCGTGCATCGCCTGGCGTTGCTATCCCCTAAGCGGGGTGTGCGCTGTCCTCTACCTCCTGCTGCCTCTTCTTCCCCTCCTCGCGAGTGTCTCTAGGTAGAAAGACTTCTAGGACAGTGTGGCACCCCCAGCGCCTCTCAACTTACCCTTGGTAAGGCCGTGCCCCAAACGTGGTTGCACCAAGGTGTTGCCCAACCACAATCAATATTCTGGTTTCTGGCGCCACCCGGTGGTCCTATGTGCAGCTACTAACGCGTTTCTTAAATGAAGGCTGTTACTGAATAGCAGCGGAGGAGGGGAGGGAAAGCTGAGGCAGTGTGCAGGTAAACCATTTCCGAGCGTGTTCCCAGCAGGAAAGGAAGAGCAGCACTAGAGTACACTGCTGCTGGGGTCATCCCAGCCCCGCAGGGGGATGCATCCAAGCATCTGATTGAGCTAGAGGGTTGCTCTGCATGGCCTGATTCTGCAAGCAGTTCAAAATCTAACATTTCTCCCTCTAACAGCTCTTGTGACTGCACAGCAAGGAGCATACAGCATATGCAGCTGAAGCGCAAGGTAAAGGGGGCCTAATTTATTGTTTTTACCACAGGAGACTCATCTGAATCGTTGAGGGCTGTCCCAGGTGATGGATGGTTTGTTTCCACTGAAAACAGTGGAAGGGACAGTGGGAATCAGGTAAAGAGCCTGGGACTGGCCCTTAGCAGGCACCTCTCTCTTCCATTACAGTGTTTAGGAGAACAGCAGGGCACAAACATAATTGTGCCATCTCTGCATGCACTGCCCTTACCAGGTTCATTCAAATCCATTGGGCCAGCATGACTTCTCACGCCTTTTAATGCAGCAAGCAAAGCTGTCTGGATCCAGAGGGCAGAGCTGTTACAGCGTCGTATCCTGATCTCCTGTAGAAACTGCTAGCAGCAATGCCTCAGCAGGATGGGCTTTCCTCCTGGCTGCGCTTGCCAAGCATCTTCCCAGGCCACAGAAGGCAAGATTGCTTATCTTCAGTCACAGATGGGAAATGAAGAAGCATGCTGCACTGCAAGGCCAGAGATCATGGAGAATGGCAAGCTTATAAGGTAAGTTGTGCAAGACAACATGATGTAAGAGCATGTGTTTCCAATGTGTATTGGAGCTCAAGACGAATAACCTCACTGCATGGCGTGCTAGCATGAAAAGGAGACCTTGAAGAGCTCCTGCAAAAGGCTGCTGCTTCTCTGCAAGACAGAACACTGTAATAATGCTTTGAGGGCAGGGTTGCAAAGTTGCTTTCTGCAAACCTCATTTGTTTGTATCACAGCCAATTATTCATTCATGCTCTCTGCGGCTTTCAAGACAGTGGAAGAATTGAAAGGAGCGCTCTTATTTCAGTGGTATGTCGAAAACCACTTTCCACATCATCACTGCACATCCATTGTATTGAGCATTTACTGACAACATTAAGTGGGGCAGCACTGCTTACTGTGCAAAGCAGAGGTTGGCTGCTCTGTTTTCTGAAGGCAGAAAGCTGCCTTGCTGAAGCTGAATGGTTTATGGTCAAGGATCACAAACATGAAAGGGTCATACACCTCTTCAGCAGCTCCACTGAATGGGGAAGACTCTTCTCATTTTCAGCACAAACCCTGTTTCTGCCCAAGCTGGGAGTGCTGGCTCTTTGTGTGCAAATAGGGGTGGCTCCATATCTTCCAGCCTAGAAAATAGATCACATCAAGTTCCTTTTTCTTTTGTAAACCCATGTCTTCATTAAATATTTACTTGTTTAGCATTTACTTTCTCTGCATTCACTTCCTAGTGAGTATTAGTGGTAACTAAACCAATGAATGCTTAGTATGTCTGAAAGCATAGCTATGTGTCAGAGGTGTGCAGTGGAAATAATGGGAAAGGGGAGAATATAATGGATGGACAGCATTTTTTCACAGTTTTTTTCTGAACAAGCTCTAAGTGGGACAACATCACAAGGGTTACAGTAAAGGGTGGAAGAAAATCTTCACAAGACACCTGGGGTATTGTTTCAATGCAGAAGAGCAGGCTAAGGAAATAGTCAAAATATGCAAAGAAAAGCTATACGTATATATGTACATAAATGGTTATTATCATAGGTATGTTATATAGGATATCTTGTTAATTATGTGTTACTTATATACATTATACATATATATAGTGAACTGATGTAATATGAATATAGAATTAACTGAATGCATGGTCCTGGAGACTGAATAGTTTGGACTTGAGCTTTGGACTTAAGTATGCTCAATGTGTGTAAAGTAATTAGCAAATTAAAGCACGATTGATAGAAGACAGCCTATAAGCATGGTGCTGTGTAGTAAGGAAATGATGCTCATCATTTTATAAACATCCTCTGATGCTTATAAGCAGAGCTCTGGCTTATATGTAAAACAGAGCTACTGAAGCTCAAACTGTGTTGTGCTGCTCAACCCCAGCACAACGCTGGCTTGTCTACAGAACACCTATGTGACAAATGTATTGCCTCATCAAGCAGGGCAGAAGTGGTCCTGTTCCTCCCAGGACTGGGAGCTGACTCTGAAGCAGGCAGGGGGAGAGGCAGACCCTGGGAGGCTGGACACTTCTCCATGAGTCCCAAGGTCAGGATGACCCCCATCTCTCTCTGTTTACCATCCAAATGCGTGGAGATTGACACTGAGAGAAGATCTGAGAGGTTTTCAAGAAGCCAGCTGAAGCCTTTGCATTGCTGTTTACTACAGAGCAGCTTTAGGCTATTCCCTGGCTGCGATTTTTCTTGATGGGGAATGAGTCAGCCAGAAAATCTGTTTCAAACTGAAATAGCAGAAATCGTAAGATAAATTGCACATAAGAAAAAATTGCTAGCTCTACATCATACCCCTCCTGTGTTGTAGACTAAACAAGAAATTAGTCATCTACCTGCTTATGTAACCAGAAAGCAAAATGCCCTTGATCTGAGAAGAGTGGGACACCACAATGTGATTCCACTTTTTGAAAGTGATTTGGGGAACTACAGACCACAGAGTTTAATGTCTCTATCAGGCAAATGCATGGAAGCTACAGCAAAGAATGTAATTGATGGAAATGTGGGAAAAGTACGATAAAATAGTGATGAGTCATGATGGTTTTATAGAGGGAAAAGTGCTTCACTGGCAAAGCAGAGAGGCCGGAGGTCCCCATCAAGAATGTAACTAGTAGACCAGAGTTAATAGCCCAATTAGGGGACATGTGTCATTCTCTAGAACGCAGAAAAGCCTTAAATTTGAAACAAGCCTTTTCTTTTTGTTCTTTGAATGCCAACGGCCTTTCTCTGACATTGTCCTTTCTTTGAGAGCTGTGGTTCCAAACATAGATGAGGACTCTTTACTGAGCACTGTCATCTTCTACCAGATCAGCCAGGCTTGTGTTTTGAAAGCATGTCATAAAATCATTGGCCAAAGGATAAGAAAACAGAGCTAGCACAAGCTGATACTGCCAAAAGGTGAGTACAAGTGGTTTTAAGCTCAACTGACAGCTGTGGGTGAAGGGAAACCCCACCTCATAGAGACCCCAGTTTTCTGTCTCTAACCCTCTGGCCCAGCCCTCTCTTCTTCCAGTGCACATGGTCTTTGCCCAGTGTCCCTTGGGAGTTATTGTCTCCACACATATCCTCCTGGCATTTAGACCTGGGTTTCCATTTCTGTGGGTGGTGTGCCTGTGTTTTACATAGCACAAACACCAAAGGCTACCCAAGTAATAGAGGCTGGCCACTGGCTGGCTTGGAGCCATGTGTGGAAGCCTGTGGGCCAGACACAGGCTTGGCCTCTCCTTTGCATGGTTGGGGTTGGGTGGGCACCTCTTGGTCAGCCCCGAGCCCCCGCAATGTGTGGGTTTTTTGCACCCCAGGGGATTGGAACTGTGCAAACCATGGTCCCTGAGCTTGCCTTTGCTTCCTGTTACTTTCTGTTTGCAGTTAAACTTTAATGACTTAGTTCACCTCTTATTAAACAATCTTTTCCTGGATACACTTTTATATATGCTTATGTTCTGCAAATATAAAAAAATATATAGAAATGAATTTGTATCTGTGTGATATGCTTTTAATTATTTGTACAGTTTTGCATATGTAGAAATAGGTTTGTATATACACATAGCTCTTTATATAGCAGGTCAGGTAACAGCCATCCTGCAGCCTGCATGGCCTTCGTCCTGATTCAGGCTTGTGCTCATTGCCCTGGTGCAGGTGCTGGGTGCAGCCAATGTGGAAGAAACATGCTCTGGCTCTGTGAGGAATCAATTATAATAACCCTTGCTGGAACACTAGAAGGAAAAGAGGATAGCAGAAACAGGCTTAAGTGCCTGCTGTTGTGGTCTTCAGGGTCTTGTAGGGTAAACAGCTCCATTCACCATTTCTGCAGTTGGGCAGAGGGTGTTTAATGGGAACAAGCTGCTTAGCTTCAAGATAAGGACAAGGACAGGCTGGTGGCGTCATCACCAGATACCAAGTGGGAGCTGCCTATAGGCTCCTCCAGTGCCATTTGCTGGTGCAGCTCATCCTGTGACAGGGGTCCAGACCAAGCTTCCCCTGCGGCACACACAGCTATGCCCCTGGGTCAGAACTTGCATGGGTCACCTTGGTGCCCTGTCAGGATCAGTGGGAACAGGGATCTTCCAGCATGCTCCGGGAGCAGTCGTGCTGTGGCTTGGCTTTGGAGAGGGAACCCAGCGTGTGTAGGGAAGGAAGAGACAGCAATCTTAACTTTTGTTATACACAAATACAGATAACGTGACAATGGAGAGGTGTGTGAACCCTGTGATAAGACATTGAGAACCCAAGCAGGGCAAACGGCACCGAGCTGGGGAGCCAGCAGCCCTGAGGCCGTTCTCAGTGGTTCTGAAAACCACAGGTAGTAAGCGCAGAGCAAAGGGTGGTACAAGGAGGAGCCGCGGGCGGGGCGGACGCGGTCCCTCTAAAGGGTGGAACGCGGCAGGCGCACCCTGTCCGCGCATGCGCAGAGCTTTCCTCCGCGACTTATTCGGCGCGACCGGCGGCGGGGCTGCGTGCCCATGCTGGAGTAGCGTTGCAGTTAGCTGCACGCATGCGCAGAGCGCCGCGGGGCCCCGCCGCCCGCTGTGCGCTTTGTGGCGCTGCCGGAAGCGGCCGCGGGGAGTGGGGCCAAGCGGAGCCGGGGCAGCGCGGAGCGGCGTCCCCCCTGTCTCGCCTCTGCCGCCGCGGGCACCATGGAGCCGGCGGCCTGAGGGCGGAGCGGCCGGCCCTGCCCCGACATGCCCGCCAGGCCCTTCGGCGCAGGTACGGCTGCCCGGGCCCTCCCGCCGCAGCGCTGCCCGCGCCCGGCCCGCTCCTGCCGGCGGCGGGGCCTGTGGCGGCAGGGCGCCGCCCGAGAGTCTCCACCGCGCCGGCCTCTGCGCTGCCCGCCGCGGGTCCGGGCCTGCGGTACGGCGGGACGGGACAGAGCGGACGGGGGCCGCTCTCATCCCTGGGGGTCGCCGCGGAGCGGCTGCTGCGGGGGGTCCCGGCCGGTTTGGCGGAGCCGTCGCAGGGCGGGGGGGAGGGAGCCGGGGGACCCCTCGCGCCCGCTCTCTGCCTTGGGGTCCTTCTTGGCTCGCGTCCCGTCTGCGGGGCCGGGTTTGCCAGCTGCGTTTCGGGTCCCCGACACAAGCGTGCGGTGTCACCGAGGGCCGGTGAGCTCCTTCCCCCCGCAGGCCGGCCCTCGCCTGCGGACGGGCGGGAGGTAAAAGTTTGCGTCGCTGTTCCCTTGCAGACTTTCTTAGGACTCATCCGGTGGAGCCGTGCGTTCCTGGCTGCAGGCCTGCCTTTGCTTTCCCTTGCTGATTTCTCGTCCGTTTGATCTTGAGGGTCCGCGGGCAGTAGATCAGATTTCCTTTGGAAGCCGGGGAGCAGCAGCAAAAGCAGAGCGAGGTTCTGCTCCCCGGGGGCAGGGGACTGTTGCTTCAGGAGGTCCCTTCCTGGTTGTGCAGTCTGTGGAGTTGCACAAGGGCCTAGACTGAGGAAGAAATGCCAGTGTAAAATAAACTGTAGAATAAAAACTGTTCCCACTCTGAGCCAGGGAAATGCCCTGTTCTGCAGGAGAGTTCGTGGTGTGGGTTTTGGCACAAGCGAGAGATGTGAAAGCTCAGTAAATTCTCAGGTCCCCTGCCTGGAAGGTAATTTTCTCAAAGCTGCTTTTAAAGATGAGAGTGATGGTGAGAAGCAGAGGAGCGCTGATGGCTGAGTAATGAAGCTTGAAAGCAGAGTAATAGCCAAAACATACAAAATTAACTGATGCTTTTGCTTTCTGATGGCTCTGTTAATCTTCAGATATTTCAGTGTGTAAGTGTTCGGCAGCCTCTCCCTGTGGCAGGTGCTTCCTGCTTTGGGAATGTTGATGTCCAGTGGTGCCCTCAGAACCAGCATGACTCTGAAGTCAGTGAGTAAGAGTGCTGGGGAAAGTGGGACCCAAGCCCCACGGCTTATATGGCACCTTACATTTGCGATCCAGCCTTCCCTGTAATCACATATTAACTTCTCCAGTTAGGTGGTAAAATCAGGCAAATTCACCTTCCCTGGGCAGGGGGAGCTGTGATTCAATTCTCAATAACACTGGGGCTGGATGGCCTGGGAAAGGATGGCATGAGCTCCTGCTTTTTCGGTGCCTGATTTCTTCCTGCCTTGAATCCAGACTTTTTTCATTTAATAGCAATCCTGACGTGCCTCTCCGTTTATTCTTTAACCAAATCCTGACTTAGAAACACTAGCAGAAAGCTGGGTTTTCTGTTTGGCCTTTGCCTTTTTTACTGTTTGCCTACTCTCTGCTCTGCTGCTATCCTTTACACACCGTGTGAGCCTAGGGCAGAGCCTACCCTTTGGATGGGCTCCAGAGGTGAGCTGCCTGGAGGGGTCTGTGCTGCTTCAGTCCTGCTGGGCTTAATATGAGAGGTGCTGAGTTAGTCTTGGCAGGATTGGAGTTGTTCTCTCCAGCGTAACCTTGGAGGGCAGAGGGACAGCAGTGTCCAGGTGGGTACATGGCAATTGTCCATGCTGAGGATGTCTGGAAAAAAATAGCTCATAAACTTCTTTGGTAGGTGATCCAGGGAAGGTGCATTGTGGAAGGTGCTTTCTGGCAGTGGTTGTTGCCTGTAGAGAGCAGATGTCAGTACTACTGGAGTAGCAGGGATTGTGTTAGTGATACATGTGAAATACTTAAAGTATATTAATATCTCAGAGCTTTATGGTATAGATACTTTATGTTGATGCTCCTCTGGTTAGGCACTGTTAAGTCTTCCACCTTCCTTGTGCACCTCTCTGCTGGTGGTTTTTTGCATCTCCTCTCTTCGTAACAGTTGTATCAGCTCTGCTCTTTTGGTGCTAATAAACCCAAGAAGCATCCATTTTCAGGACAGCTTGTCTCTGGGCCTGAAGTCCTTTTGCATTGTAGGCAAACATCTCCCTTTATACGTGAAGCTGCTGAGAACGAAGGGCTCAATGTTCACAGTTTCCCCCAGCACTCCCCTCACTGAGCACAGGCTTTCTGAGGAGCTGCTTTGGATGTCAGTGTTTGTGGGTTCCCTGGCCTATCCCCTGCACATGCTCCAAACCCCAATCTCTGCTTTAGGCTCTGAGCTCCTACACATTCTGTGCCAGTAACTGCAGAACGTGGGTCTGTTATGGAGTTAGGGAATTCTCTCTGTCTGTCTTTACTGATCCAGGAGTTTAAATATTTTGGCTGCAGTTGTTCATATGAAGTCTTTGGGGACTTGAAACAGAACTTATATATCCTTATTTTTGGAGTTTTGTGGGCTCATTAGCGAGTTCTTTCATGCTCACCAACTTCTGCAGTGTTTATGAACTGAGGATCTTTGGTTTTAAATGCTGAAACACCCATTTTCAGCGATTTATATAGTTATAGCTACTACAGTTCCTAAGCTGAAATGGATCTGGGGGGGAATATGTTGAAAGCCAAATTATTTGCCGCACTAAGGAATGTTGGCATTATACTCAGTTTCATAGTAGGTGGTAAATATTTGAACTTCACATCTCTCAGCTGTCATGCCAGTGTAAATGCCAACAATTTCCTTCCAGGTCTGTCTGTGAGAACCAGGGGATGTTTTATGTAGTGCAGCCTCCAGGAACATGAACAGGAGCCCTGTCCAAAGCTGAGGGTGTGTAAAACTGCTGCTTGGTGAACTTCAGGGTTGTATTTCTTCTTCTTCCCACCCCTCCTCTTAATGAGATTTCATGTCATTCTGAGGGTCCTTAGTGATGTGAACCTCCGCAAGACTTATGTTTAAGTGAAATGCGAACATTCAGCTGCATGAAACATAGGAGACGTTACTTGGGCCAGTGAGGGTGCTTTGTTTGAAGCTGAAATGCAGCAGCATTGCAAAGACAGAAGTAAAAATCAGGGAATGCTGTTTGCTGGTGTGACAGCTGCGTTTTTTTCTTCTCTTTGCTGTTGCTGTGTAAGTAGTTTGTGATCAGTAACAGCCTCTTATGAGGGAGCGAGTTCTGCTTCTGCAGAGCATTAGGTGCCTTTTGTCTAAAGCAAGTTACAGAACTGGCAGTGCGTTGTATCTGTTGAAACACATCGTAACAGATACTGTGGTGTGACGGAACTTACCAGCCTTTTGCAACTTACGTCCAATTTCAAGAAGCTGAATAGTAGATGGGTTTTTGCTATGCCCCAGTCGGAACAGATGGCAGCAATTTCCAATTCAAATGGCAGTGGAAGTATTAAATGAAAAGTGACTTCTAGTCCTCGCAAATAAAAACTTCTTACTGCTAAGTGTAGGAGGCAAATAAATCGATACCCCAGGAAATTCCACTGCAAAAGGATTTTACATCTGGAACAATTACTTGTTTCAATATTCCTTGCATATTGATAAGACTAACAGAAGATTTCTGGCAAGACCAAAGGAAGTCTTGAATAAGGTACAGGTTTGATCCTTAAATTTATGTATGAAGGTCAGGCAGCAGGCTGGATGTGTGAGGCACCAGAGGTTTTGGTTACCCTGTCCTGCTGCTGAACTCCTCTTAAACATGGTGTATTGCATCTATCCCCTATGTTACAAATGCCGCTCCTCTCAGAAGCGTGGAAGGTCGCACAAAAGATCTTTGCATCTTTGCTTCAGCGTGGCAGGGAACAGCATGGAGGCCAGTGGTTGTGTCTTCCCATTCCCTTGCCCTCGTGTAATGTGGGGTTTCCAAAACACAGCAGGATTTGTGAATCCTTATCCTCTCTGATGACTCCTGTCTTCTGGGCAAGAAAGCTCCTACACAGGCACTGCCTACGATTTGTGCTGTGCAGCACTCTTGCTTCTGGGAACCCTATTCTGGCTTAAGGGCAGGCACACTACGTGTGCTTGCAGTTATCAGCACACTGATAAAGTTCCTGTGAGCTGCCAGTCCTTCATTTGGAGCATGGTGGTGGAAAGTGTATGCTGCTTTATCAGCTGAAATCAGTTTATTTAAACCAGTGCTCCTCAAATGGAGTTATGTGCTTCTGCAATGAACTTGAGTGTCAAATGGGAGGATGGAGAGTGCTTTCGCCCTTCCTGTGTGGTGAGCAGCCATGCCAGGGCAGGGCAAGGGGCATTCTGCTCTGGGGGTACAGGTAGTGCTGGAGGTTTGCAAGGGGAAGGGGTGGATGATACTTCACTTTTGTCCCTCCTTCTTCCACTCCACACACAAGCTGAGGGCAGTGTTCTGATGGGACAGAAAGGGAAGATGCAGAGGCCCCATGAGTATAGGATATAAAAGGAAAAGATACCTCTAAGGAAACCTGTATCATGAAGTTAAGCAGTGACTGACTCACTGAATTAATGACCTACATCACTAATGATTGTGGGTCATGCTTATTTTGGGGGGTTTGTTTAGTGGTGGTTTGTTTTATTGTTGTTGTGACTTCTCTGTGTCCCAAGAGATAGTGTCCTGGCATTGTTTTCCTCTAAGCTAAGGGTTTTGACCACAGTGGCACACGCATTCCCCCTGCCATGGCCCCCAGAGGAGGGAAAGTGCCTCAAGCTTGGAGAGGATATGCTTCCTGCAGGCTATGGCTGCTCTGATTAATCTGCTGTCAGATAAGCACGCGTGATTGCTGCCTCAAACCAGGAAGGACGTAGTTTGGAAAGCCAAGATCTTGCTGCCTCGCTTTCCCTGCTGCCTTAAAGGGAATCATCAGGCTTTTTATGTGGATTTTGGGTACACCCATAAACACTCATGGAGTTGGCTAACTACATAGACTTGCTTAAATGGTGGCTTTTCTGTAAGAAGGTGTATTTCCAGACCTGGCTTCTTCTTTGGTTTTGGGCCAAGGAATTTCTAAGGGAGGCATTGAAAATATTTCCTGTATAAGTAACTGGCTTCCAAAGTGTGGTTGGCAAACGGTCCTCAGGGTGCCATTTGTGACAGCTTGAGCTCATCCAAGCTGTGACTGTCGAACATTCCTTGCTTTTCCCCTGTGCCAACCCTGTTTTCCTTGTGTTAGTATTCACATGGTCAGCTGGCTCAGATAGCTGATAAAACACTGCTGCTGTTAGTGGAAGAGGAGGAAAAGGGAGATAGTTTGGTCCCAGTTCCATGGCTTAGGCTGTTCAAGTGGCAGTTTTAATGTTGCTGGGAATGGCTACCAAAGCCTGCTGCTGGTGCAGGCAGTTTCGCTTAGTTTCCCAAACTAAAACTTACTGTTATCTTTTTGTCGAAAAATCCCAACCCCACACTCACAGCTGTGTTTAAAAACAAAACAAAACTCCACCACAACATGCTAAGGTTGCAAACCAGCTGTTGGCATCTCTTCCAGCTCTTCAAATGTATGACATGGACATGTGCAACTCGAGGCAAACAGCCTCAGTTTTTGTCGCTCGTGTTATAGACATTTGTACTAATTATGTGTTCTTTTCCTTCCTTGCCCCCCAGGTGTTGTTTGGATTGTAGCATAGAGGCACTATGTACTCAGAGTGGAGATCCTTGCATCTTGTCATTCAAAATGATCAGGGGAATACCAGCGTACTGCACAGCTATCCTGAAAACGTGGGGAGAGAAGTGGCAAACGCAGTGGTGCGTCCTCTTGGACAAGCTTTAATTACATCATCTGTTGGAAGCGAGAGTTTACTAAAAACAGACAAAGAAGTAAGTGCATTTCCTTACAGAGCATAGTTTCCTTCATGCTAGAGTGGCAGCGTAATGATTTTCTGTAGCCTCCTTTATTTTTCTCTGTAGTAGTCCCAAGTTGTCTGAAGTATGCCATATTTTTAGGTTAGTAATCTAAATAAGGCTTCTATTAACAGCTAGATCATAGCAACAGTGTACTTTATGACCTAGTAGCTCAGTTAAACACTACTGAACCAGGAAGTTCAGGCTAAAGCAATAAGACCTCACCTAAAACTCACTGAACACCACCAAACTAGGAAAAAAAATGAACAAGGGATTTAGTTAACACACACAAAGCCTTTCTGCATACTTCTGGTTTTGAAGCAGCAGTATGTGACTTCTTAAAAGGTCTTTGAATAGTACAAGTGTTTGCTAGAATTTGGAAATCTTTCATTGCATCAGCTCTTGTGTGTTCTGAAGAGTTCTCTCTACAGATTAGACTGAGATTGAAGGTTTAGAGTGATTTGCCATTTATTCTTAGTCTTCTTAATGTCATGATAAGCAAATTATTAATGACTTGGTGTTTTCTTGCAATATATGTTAAATAGAATTGCCCATACCACATAACAACTGTTGCTTTGTTGAGGTAGAACCAATGTGCTCTGACCACTGTTTACCTGCTGATATTTATCTTTAATAACAACTTCTGCTTCATGTTTCTTTAGGTAAAATGGACTATGGAGGTGGTTTGTTATGGCCTGACCCTCCCTCTGGATGGCGATACTGTGAAATACTGCGTCGATGTATATACAGATTGGATTATGGCTCTTGTATTACCTAAGGACTCCATTCCTTTACCAGTTATTAAGGAACCAAACCTTTATGTTCAAAGCATTCTCAAACATCTCCAAAATCTCTTTGTACCGAGGTGAGTGTTAGGGCTGGGACACTTGGGAGGCCCAGGAATTCGACATCCTTGGATGGTAATGTTGCAATTCACATGCTTTTAGGTCTTGGACAAAGTTGTATTGCCAGGGTGCTCAAAAATCATACTTTGTATATCATTTGATAAGTTTACCTGCTGCTGTTGAAACACACATTGAATAAGTAAGAAGAAATTATTTAGTAGTGCCCTATGAAACAGTACTTAAATATTAGCTATCTGAAACTGCTTCAGATCAATGTTTAGTGCATGTCTGTAAGTACCAGATCATCTGCTTTCGTCACTATTAATAATGTATCACTGCAAGTGGCCTTCAAAGTGCTCTGCTGTGCTTGGATCACTTAACTTTACCTGAAGGCTTTGTTAATAACTGATTCAAATTCAGGCAAGGAGTTCATTGCTCTTTATTACTTGCTTCAGAGTGTACCACCTAAGCTTAGTTGCCATTGCTCTTGATTTGTAGAGAAAAGGACATTTTAATTCCCATTAAAGGATGGTCAGGACAACAACACAAACCTGAATAAGGAATGCTTCTGGATTAGGCTTCTGTAGGAAGTTGTCTCTAAACTTTAATGCATGCAGAAGACAATCTGCTGCCTGGGAACCTTTATTCCCTTGGCACAGTAAAGAATGAATTCTTCACTAGTCCATGAAATAGTTGTTGCTATGATCCCCTGACTGCTTTCACACCAGGGGCCTGGTAGCTGGCAGTTCAGTGGTCACATTTCTGCTGGCACAAGCTGCCATTTCACCTTTATCTCCCGGCTTCATTGGTGGAGCTCAGTGTAGGTTGGTAGACTGCACAGGATGGCTCTTGCATAAAATGATTAACATCCAGAAACAGGGAGGGCTGGAAAATCATTATTTTAAACACTCCTTTCCTCCCTCCCCCAGTATAACTGTTCTATTGCTTTTCTATCAAAAGCCTCCGAGATGTATCTGAAATACTGTTTTCATTGCTGAAAACTTGAACTTTAAGTTTTGTCCTCCAGGGAGCTGTGTGTTCAGAATTCACTCCAGCAACAGGAATACATTCTGTAATGGGAATCAAATGCAGAACTGGGTTATGCACACCTTGCTTGAGTGAAAGCAAATTCTTACGTGCCTGGGGAGGGGAGGAGAAGAATGATTTCTGGCTTTACCTAGTTGATGCAGGTTGCTGGTGCTGGTGGACTCCTGTAGAACACCTACCCAGGAGCTCTTGTAGCAACATGTGTTGAGCTATCTCCTGGAAGAGTCTCTTGTTCTTGTGTTGAAAATACTAAGCCTTTATTATAAGCCTATGTCCTATGGAGGGTTGTGATTAAAATAGCTTCCTTCCTCATCCTAGTTTCCAGGAAACGGTGTAGCTGTTGATTCGGCTGCCTAAAAGTGGTGGCCCAGAGCTGAGGTGAGGGTTTCAGATGTAGAGTTGAGGTGTGAAATGCAGCAGCCTTAAGTGGGCAGTTCGACGTAAATAGCATTTCAGGAACATGTATACACTAAATACAAAGCAGGTGTGTATAAAACATTCCAGTTTGAGTGCCTAGCTGTAGCATATGTTTATATGCGCTGTCCTTGAAATGGTGTGGTGCCAAGAAATAAGAACAGTGAAAGATGGAAGAGTCAAGCTGCCTTTTCTCTATCTTCTGGACAGACTAGAGAGAAGAGGGTACTTGCATCTGTCCCTCCTGCACTGACCTGCCCAACCCACTGGAACAAACACTTCTTTTCTTGATGTATTTGAGCAGTCCCCAGGCAGCCCTTAGGCTTTCTGTCTCTAACAGCCCTACGATGCTCTGTAAGCCTTGCAGATTACTGAAGCAGTAGTAGTAGTTACTGCTGCCAGACAAGGTTTTGGTGCCACAAGCTATTGGAAGCACAGAAAGAAAACATGGGAACTCTCTCCCTCTTCCCCTCCCCAGGAGACTGAGGTGTAGATACATGGGTCTTCTGTGCAACTAAAATGTCTGGAATTGATTGAGAGACCATGGAACGTGTGACTGTCCAAGCGTAATAGGTGCTTTTTTTGTAATAACTTCTGCATCTGGTATGAAGACATGAGAGCAATTCTTGTCACAAAGGAGTGTGGAAACCAAAAGGCCAAGCTCTGAGAAATCTAGGCACGAATCTGCAAAACGCTGCAACCAAAGTTTGCCATTCAGTTGGCTTTGTGGACAGAGGAGATGGTAGATGTAGGAGGGACTTTAGAGTTGCCTGATCTGCTCAAGGTATCCCATTAGTCATCTTGCACATAGAGCTCCTATGTGTAACCCCCCTTTTTATAGATTCCCTATATTATTAGGGAAACAAGCCTTGAAATAGGCTTTGAACCTTCAAGTCTGTCAATATTAAAGATATCTTTCAATTAAAGTGTCTGTTTTGTTGTTGCTCAGGATAAAAATAGTGCTATGACCAAGGCAGGGCTTACTGGTCTCAAGCTTTGTTCTACAGAGACTATTTGTTAGGATCTAGAACTAGCATCGAGCAACTCACTTAAGTCCTGAACTGTGACTAGTCTGCAGTTTGGCATTAGGTATTATCTGGTGTCTTTGTAATCTTGTTTCCAGTACTGTCATGCAACATTTATTCTCTCAAGATAATAGTTGATAGTATTTTTAAAAGGTATCTGACAGTAATCTTACTGTGTAAGAAAAGCAGATCTCTGGCTAGCGGATCAGCATGTTCTTGAGAACTTGCCATGCAGCATGACTTGTGGGTTATACCACACTGAAAGTGTTTGAAAGAATCTGGAAATACTACTTAGTAGTCCAGTGGAAGGTAATATTTACATGATTTCTTTTGTCATCTCTTCCGTAAGTGGTAGGAGGGATGAAACAGTGCACAAGTTGAAATGCAGCTTGTGTATATTGCACGCTGTCATTTGAAATCTCTTCTTTCCCCGTTTCAGCTTTTAGGCTTCCTCAGCTTTGTTCGTTGGCGTCCTCAGATCCTGTCCAGAATGTTTCATGTTACTGTTTGTACCCCTTCTGCCTTGCCCAAACTAACTGATGGGAAAAGAGTGTGCTGCTCTGGGCTGCTTCTGCAACACTGTTTTGAGCTGCTTCTGCAAGGCTGCTTGTTCAGTGACTCAGCAGTGGCCATGTGGAGCTGGTTGTTACTATAAGGAAGAACTTGATAATATCGACTTGTTCCCTTTCTTCCTTACTTACTGCCTCTTCCTTTAGTCTGTCTTTCCTATTTAATGACCCTCTTCTAGATACTATTTTTTCCCCCTAAATCCAAGGAATTGGGGGCAAGAGTTGCATCTACATTTGGAAGCAAAAGGAAAACTAAGAAAAATTGAAATTAGTCTGCTAATAATGTTTTCTCTCAATTTTGCCGCTTTTCTTCTGAATTATGTATATAACAGTGATGTCTTATGTTCTCATTGTTCGGCCTAAGATAAATTCCCTGGAGATAATGGGGTGTGTTCACCTTATGGTGGCGAGTTCTGTGTCATTTAGAGAAGAATGTTATGGTACATCTTGTACTCGTTAAGGCAGAGTTAGGATGCTTAGAGACAGAGTTAAGGTGCATAGAAGCACATTAGCTCATGTTCTTGGCTCTTGTTCAATAATATTGATGTCTTGTAATTGCTCAAAGTTCAGATTATTGTACACATCACTTTATAGTTTTTGTTTAGAGACTGAAGTGTTGTTTTCTTCTCTTGCAGGCCAGACCCAGGATCTAGTCAGATCAGGTTGTGCTTGCAGGTTTTGAAAGCTGTCCAGAAACTGGCTCATGAGTCAACAATTATGGCAAGAGAAACCTGGGAAGTTTTGTTATTATTTCTTCTTCAGATCAATGACACTCTTCTAGCAGCTCCAACTGTGCAAGGTTCATGTTCACTTTCATTTAGTTCAGTTACTGGAAAAACCTTTGTCTCTGCTTGATGTTGAGCTGCCAGGGGGATGGGGTGAAACCTGCTAAAAGCTTTTAGTAGCCACCAAAGCACCATAGCTCACGCCTGATTTGGCTACACTACTCTAAAGTAAAGCTTTGTCAGAAAAGACAAAGATTCAGGTTTGGAGTTGAGTTTTCCTAAATGTGTTGTTGCGAAACAGCGACTTTGTACAGGAACAGTTCTTGGTGAATGGTTTTAGATGGTTGTTCCCTCCTTGTTTCACTGAAACCCTTATGTGTCGTGGTGTTTGGCCTGCTTGCTTGGAAAATCATATTGTCAGTTTATTAAATAAAAGACATCAGTATAAATAGAATGCAAGGGAAGACAGATTAAGATCAGGGAATTGCTAGTGTCCCTTAGTGACACACGTATTTGGCTGCACATTATGTATTATGTTTGGTCTTGTAAAAAGGCAGATTGGCCGTAGGAAGCAATTGGGAATCATTCTTAAATGAAAAACCAAAACTTAAGAATCTTTACACACTCAAACTGAAATCTTCCTGGGGAGATATTTGTGGTTATTTAGATTGCATACTCACTAAAGGCATGCTTTGTTCCTAAGGTGGCATAGCTGAGAATCTGGCTGAAAAATTAATCGGCGTATTGTTTGAGGTGTGGTTACTGGCTTGTACACGGTGCTTTCCAACACCACCTTACTGGAAAACTGCCAAAGAGATGGTGGCCAACTGGCGACATCACCCTGCAGTAGTGGAGCAATGGAGCAAGGTCATCTGTGCCCTTACTTCCAGGTAGGAGAAATCCCAAGGACATGCACACATGTACAAGGATGGTAATGGTTATACATGTGTTTTTCTCTGGAGTTGCTTATTTGTGGAACACCAGCAATCCAAAAGTGAATGAGCAAAACATAGTGAGAGATCTTTTGTCAAGTGTCCTTGGTTTTTACTGTTCATAGAATCATAGAATGGTTTGGGTTGGAAGGGACCTTAAAGCTCATCTAGTTCCAACCCTGCTGCCATGGGTAGGGACATCCTCCATTAGACCAGGTAGCTCAAAGCCCTGTCTTCACTTGTGTGTGTACCTTCATTCTGCAAGTGAAGATCTGAGTTGGATCTTCTCTGTCACTGTGTGATCTCATCATCTCTCAGATATTTAGCACTTTACAGTATGCTTACTAGTCTCCATCACTGTGACTCTTCATCATGTCCCATGAAGAATGAGTCAGCAATATTAGTGTCACATTGTAGTCTGCACGTTTAATGGCAGTCACCACCAAAACTGTTAGGTGCTTGTTACTACTGCATGTTGCTGTGTTTGAGGTAGCTCTTGGACTCTGCCTGTCCTACCCTATGGAGCTGAAGCTGCCTGGCACGTGTGTCCTGGCAGTAGGAATGGGATGCAGGCTCTCCTCTGCACAGAGGCATTCTTCTCCAGAGGGTATCAGAGGAGAGCTGGACCAAACTTTGCTGGGCATGGGAACAGTGAGGATCGTGGAATCGTTTAGGTTGGAAAAGACCTTTAAGAGCATCGAGTCCAGCCATAAACCCAGCACTGCCAAGTGCACCATGTCTTAAGTGCCATGTCTGCACTTTTAAATGTTGATGGTGACTCCACCATTCCCTGGGCAGCCTGTTCCAATGCTTGATATCCCTTTTGGTGGTGAATTTTTTCCTAATGCCCAATCTAAACCTCCCCTGGTGCAACTTGAGGCCATTTTCCCTTGTATGAAGTCTTTCTGGGACAAATCTCAGCCTCTCAGAGGAAAGAACTAAATTAATTGAGTTGGGGTCTGGGTCTCCTCTTTCCAGCAATCATAGAATCGTAGAATAGTTAGGGTTGGAAAGGACCTTAAGATCATCTAGTTCTAACCCTGCTACCATGGGCAGGGACACCTCCCACTAAACCATGCCACCTAAGGCTCTGTCCAACCCAGCCTTGAACACCGCCAGCAATGGAGCATTCACAACTTCCCTGGGCAACCCATTGCAGTTTCTCACCACCCTTACAGTAAAGAATTTCTTCCTCATATCCAATCTAAACTTCCCCTGTTTCAGTTTGAACCCGTTACCCCTTGTCCTCTCACTACAGTCCCTAATGAAGAGTCCCTCCCCAGCATCCCTATAGGCCCCCTTCAGATACTGAGACATCAATAACCAGTTCTATAAAAGTTCAAAGATGTATGAAAATTGCTGCACTGTGAAAAACACAGTCCTGTGCTTCTCTGCAGGGGTTTGTTTTAACTCTTGAAAGCTTTTGCTTTTGAATTACCAGTCAGAATTCCGAATGTGGATAGATTTTTCCAGGTTATGGGGCTGCCTTTTTAAACCTGTGGGAAATAAAGCTGCGATGCAAGTCCTGTGTATTTCCCACGCTATTTCTGTAGCTATTTTTAGCTCACTAGATGCAGCGTTGCATAACAGAAAATATCTTATGATTCACTGGTCTGAAAAGAACAGCTCAGTCTCAAAACGTGCGTTGGTGTTCTGCTCCATGCACTGTGCCCACACTTTAGCTTCCACTGTTGACTAACAGTCTTCGTTCTGTTGACGCGTAGTAAGCTGCAGGTTTTCTGTAATGCTGTAGTCTGCTGTTCAGTAGTACTGGTTTACACCTAATACAAAGAAAGCTGTGCTCCTGTGAGGTTAACTGTAAGTTCAGTGGTATTTTAAACTCATAGCTTTTTGATTTGTGTGGACCTTTGGGCAGGCTCCAAATGAGTTTAGCTTAGGGAAAGGTAAAACTAATTTCTGGCAATGCTAGGATATTGGGAAAGTGTGTCTCGGATCTCTTCCATCCTTTTAGAGAGCGCTGTGTTAGCTTCTGCAAAACACAGTGCATCTTTCTTGAAGAGCTTCCTACTCTCTGGATTGCAAATCCTGTGCTGCTTGTAGAACAGCACTTAGTGTTTCTCATGGTCTAAATTGTAACTCATCAGTAACCTGGAATTTAGACCTGTAATCTAATGTGACTTCCTGGCATAGGACACTTTAGCTAAAGAGCCTTAATGATAAAGGCTTAAATTTCTTCATCATTTTCTTTTTCCCTGCTCCCTTCTTAGGCAGCGTCTTGCCAGTTATGTGTGTGCCTGTGTTAACCAGTAACCCCCGGCTAATCAGATGGGAGAGCTGGGGTGTTAGGCTTCCACAACTGTTTGGTTTGGTTGGACCTTTGGGAAGGCTCCAAGGCATGTACCCTTTAAAGCTATAAGAGGACTAAATGATTGTATGAAGTGAGGAGCTCTAGGAAAACTTGGGATGTTGCATTGTTGCTTGTGGGCCCACCTGGGGATCACTGACTCCTTTGAGGCTCAAACGCACTGCTGATTTGAGGAGTATTAACTGACTGACAGATCTGCCTGACTTGCTTTCTAGATTGCTGCGTTTTACATACGGACCTTCATTTCCTCCATTTAAAATTCCCGATGAAGATGCTGGTCTGATTCCTCCTGAAATGGATAATGAGTGCGTTGCACAAACTTGGTTTCGCTTTTTACATATGCTGAGGTATTGTAATTACAGCCATCCATTGTTCATGTTCTTGCATCATCTCTATACGTTTGCATGACAAATGAAAGATTTCTCTGGAGATTGCTAAGATTGAGCATACAAATAAAGCGTGAGAGCCTTGTTATTCCTGTGGCCTGCAGCAGTTCAGGGCAAGGTTATGCTGTTTAACTTTGAACTCTGACTCTTTTAGTATGTAAACTGGTTCATTTAGCTAGAAAGCTTTTAGCTATTGGTATTTTGAAGGATCTGGAAAACAAGACTTCAATACAACTTTGTTTCTCTGAGATAGCAAACAGGAAAAGCAGAACAGTAGCTGCCAGAGATATAAACTGCTCCCATTTATTCTCTGGAGTGTTAAATTTAACCTACAAGAGATTATTTTTAAAAAGGGTGTATCTCTGGTTTATGAAGAAAGCTATGCAGTTAATTGGAACATGCATGTTACGCTTCCTTAAATACACAACAGAGCTAAGTGGCATGCTTGGTTTTATAGTTCTTGGGAATGGCATTGCATTCATGTTCTGAATGGCTGGAATATTAAACTATGTACATTAAACTTCTACTAATTAAAGCTAGAGAAGCATTAGACTTTAAAATCTAATTGTTTTCAAGTTCTTTTTCTTCATTTGCGATACCAATGTCACAAGTGCTGTACTCTTCAAATCTGGAATTGCTGTTACAGGATTTGCATCACTCAGGAAAAATTGCTCAGACTTTACATCTCATTCCCTTTCTTGTCACTGGTGATAGGAAATTCATTGCTAATAATAATTTGAGAATAATTTTAACAATGCAAGAGCTTCTGAAACTGGGTTCAAAAGACCATGAATAAATAATATTACTGCAACAGTGGGATTATACTGTTCTAAGACTGTACTATTCTAAGTGTATGCTCTGGTTCATTGGATCTTAATAGCATTCTTACATGTATTTGGGTAACATTTGAAATGAAGACAATAAAGTACTTATAACCCAGGAAGTGAAAATTGACTTCCTGTGGAGTCACAGCTAAAAATGTATTGATATTTGATGCTGTTTTGTGGTGTTGTTTAAATGCCTTAAACTGTTGTGTCTTTAAGTGTTTTTAAAATCCTAACAGCTGGTCTTAAACTGACTGAAACATGTTTGCTCTTTTTGTGTGCAGTAATCCTGTGGATTTGAGTAACCCAGCCATTATTAGCTCTACCCCCAAATTTCAGGAGCAGTTTCTGAATGTGAGTGGGATGACGCAAGAACTGAATCAGTACCCCTGCCTTAAACATCTGCCTCAGATATTCTTTCGTGCCATGCGTGGGATCAGCTGTTTAGTGGATGCATTCCTAGGTAATGCTTTTGTCCTACCTGTGGATAGCTAGGAGTAGTAACTTAATCATGATGTTCTCTCTTCTAAATGTCTTCTCTATTAATACGACCATAACTATTTATCGTTTCCAGGTATATCCTAGAATTGTTAGGGAAGGGACCTCAGTTCACTTTTAAATGGCCATCTGTGTACGCAGTAATAACATTTGACTGCATGAAGTTGTAGGTGGCCTTAGTTTCAAATGCAGAACGAATAAATCTGAAGTCTAAAATAAAGCCAGCCATCTCTTCCCCAAGAAAAGCTTCTTTCTCTTTGTCTAATCACCAGTGTAAGTGTTAGGCTTTTAGCTTCTTGCGAGTACTGACCACTTTGTTTATGAACTTTGTAGCAACAGCTGAGTGCGGTGCCTGTTTTTATAAGGTACTGAATTTTGACTGTCATCTTCAGATCCTTATACTACAAGAGCCAGTTTCACTTAGTTTGTGATTAGTGGGTGACTAATAATGCTAAGAAGAGGAGCTGTGTTTCTTTGTGCCTGCTGGTTGAGGGAGTAGCTCAAATTTGACTGAAAGGTGAAGTAGATCTAAGCGCTGGCTGATAAGTTTTAAGTGACGCTATATAGCATCTGAAATCTAAAGCGTTGTTCTTAGTGTGCTTCAGGCTTATTGTAATTCTTCAGATAGAAATGTGCTGTTGTAAACTCTGAAGAGCTGCTGTCTTCTACTGCTCTTTAAATGTATGCGAACAGATGTAGTCATCTGCCACAAGTGTGAGCTGATGTGAGGCTGCAGAAGACTTGAGTAGACACGTAACCTGTGTTCAGAAAGAAAACTGGCTGTGCAACACTACTGGTTTAGCAGGAGTTAGTTGTTCTATAATGTGTTACGAAAAGTACTTAGGTGCCTTAAGTAACGTGGTCAAAAAAATCTGTGTCAGATCTTCGAGCACACTGCAATTCCATGTCATTTTTCAAATGGGGTGTGAGGGTGATGGTATTCATTACAATGGGAAGAAGTGGTATTTGTCACTCGAGATTTTGCTTCTGATTCTGACTGGGAAGAGTAGCTTTACACACCATGAGTGTTTGCCTGAGGCTGGGTAATGACTGATCTAATGTCCTGACAGAAAAATGACAGCTTTCTCTGCTTTCTTACCCCATGTCTTGTACTGACGTAGTGTTTGACTGTCCAGCAAGCGGTTCAGCTCACAAAATCAGCAGAAAACTATGTGATGGATGGGTTTCAGCTTAATGTAGTGAGCTAGGATGGCTTTAAAGGGTCAGATGTCTTAGAGGGGAATTGGAACAGAGCATAGGATCTTCCACTGGGAGAGAATGAAGGTGAGAGGCATCTGGATTTTGTCAGGAGTGAGCTGTTGAGTTGGGTTTGGCAAACAAACCTTGTCCCTTCCCCTCTTGTCTGCTTTTAGACTTGGTCCTACCGTGTCCCACTTCTGACCTTCTTAAGATGTGGGGTTCTTTGGTGGTTTTTAATCATTTGTTTATCACATGTAAGGAGGGTTTTCTTTTCCTTGTATATTTATTGCTGCCAATAGTAAAAGGGGACAAATGTCTTTCTTACTGCTGCTGGTTTGAGGGGCAGGGAGGAAAGCTAGTCTATTTACAGAAGGCCCAGGTGCCTACTAACTGGGCTGCTGCATAAAAGCCTATGGAATTCTTGCTTAGAACCTGCTTTATTTCTTGTTCCACAGGCATTTCACGGCCCCGGTCTGATAGTGCACCACCCACGCCAGTAAATAGGCTGAGCATGCCCCAGAACACTGCTATCAACACCACTCCACCCCACAACCGAAGGCATCGGGCAGTGACTGTGAATAAAGCAACGATGAAAACCAGCACTGTAAGATCCCCTATTCTCTATTGAAGTGGCTGCCCCTTCTGATAGTTTCTTCTGCTAGAAGAAGTGATTTCCTTGCTTCTAGGAGCTGATCTGTGTGTTCTTCTGTTCAAATAGGTAACTACTGCACATACTTCAAAAGTGCAGCATCAGCCCTCCTCTACTTCTCCATTGTCAAGCCCAAACCAGACAAGTTCTGAGCCACGACCACTACCAGCTCCTCGCAGGCCAAAGGTTAACAGCATCTTGAACCTCTTTGGATCGTGGTTATTTGATGCAGCGTTTGTTCACTGTAAACTTCATAACGGGATAAACAGAGACAGCAGCATGACTGGTAAATATCACTGAAAAATAGACATGCACTTTTTTTTCCTTGTTTTACTGACATTTCCTACCTGCAAGATTAACATATGCATAATCCAAACCAAAATCATCTGAAGTGCTGTATTGTGGTTAACCCCTCCCAGCTGAGCCAGCGCCTGCTATTAGGTGAAGCGGGTGTTTGGGGGCTTTAAAATCTGTAAGAAATCACCTTTGCTGTTAAGCACTCTTGCTCTAAAATGCATTCCTGAGCATGCCAGTGGGGAAGTGATGCAATATGAGCCCACTGCATAGCTTGAAATCTGCTTGAGTATCTCTGAGTAATAGCAACTTTTATAATCAGTCTTTAGCATTTGAATGACTGTCAAACACCGCTCCAGATACTGCACGAAGTTGTATTTCTGGGGGTTGGGGAGAGTTAGGGAAACAGAAATCCTTGAAGTAGCAGGTGAGGTGCTGCTCCGTGTTCCCATATATGACTTGATACCTTGGTGGTCTTCAGTCCTTGACTGCTACATTTATTTGTGTCTCCTATGCTTTGCTGAGCTTTAGAGGTTAGATGTTTTGAGACATGAGAGCAGAAGTAGTGCTCTGGTCAAGGAGGGGTTTAGCATTCTTCCTTTTGGTGATAATATTCAGAAAAGAATAAACTTTCTCACTCCTTGCATTTTTCCTGTTCTTCAGATAGTGTTTTGAATGTCTGCTAATCTCTTCCAAGAGATGTATCTATCAGGAGCTTGCTAGCCTTAGAGAAATAGGAGGAAGATGTTTATTGTGGCAAGTTGGGTTCACAGTGGAACATGACAGCAGCAGTTAAACTGATGATCATCCTTGTTTGTTGTGTCACAAATCCCTGTGTGGAGGCGATGGATTTAGGATTTGGAATCTGTTAAAGGTATTTTTAGATATGGATCACGTGGTTTTTGAAAGGATTCAGTTGTGAATTTCTGTGGTAGAAGTTTCAAGTCCCTCTTGTAAAAGGCCTGCGATGCATTACTGGAGCAGTAGCTGCGCTTAGGAAGGAGTAAGGCATCATTTGATGCTGTGTTCATTACCATGTGCTCCTAATGTGTTTCTGTATTAATGCCTTTCAGATTTGACTGGATCATTTTAATTTTGACATAACCTGTGTCTTGAGCAATTTTATTGAAGTGTTTAACCTGAAAAGGATCTCAGCTGAGATGCTGCTTATGTGACAGTGTCAGCTATAAACAGAGGTGGTGTGATTCTAGCAGAAGTACAGTTATTCTAAATCAAAATGATTGACTTCCTTGAAGGGATTCCAGGGCCTTCTAGTCATGTATGCCTAACAGTGGTCAGAAGATGGTCATGTTGCTAAAGAAGAATTTACTAGCTTCCTGAAAGCTAGAAACACCTATTTAGGAATGACTTGATTATCTTCCTCCTCCATCCTCTTCAGATTTGTCCCTGGTGAGACCAGTCTTTGACTGTCACAAGTTTTGCCATTTGGTAACTGCAGCGGTTCTGAGGGAATTGTGTTGTTGGAGATACAGAAAATTCTTATGTCCTGCTTTTCTAGCTATTTGGAAGATAGAGTTAGTTTAGGGAATTTAGTCAAGTCTTTTCTGCCCTTCCAGGATGCCACACATGTTCTTCCCACTGTGTAAAGTACTGGTCACAGAATATCACAGCAGGCTGTCAGGAGAGCAAACTGAAGATGAGCCCATATTGCTGAAAATCTCTAGAGTTTCTAGAGGCACCAAAATCTGATTGCCTGATTTATCCTCTTGGATAAATCCTTCTGCACAGTCTCTATTGTAAGAAAAATGAAGCAAGATTTGTAAAGGGCTCCTGCAGTATCTGTTTTGAAGTGTCCATGTCTTTTAAATCAGGTTTAAGTCCAAATTGAAAAGCTTCTTTAATTCATGAAACCTGAATAAGGCTGAATGAGGAGGGTCGTGTGCTCTGGTCCCCCTCGTCACACAATTGGGGCCTATCAGTAATAATCAGATCTGCATTTGTGCCCATCTGCCAGCCTCTGCTTGTGTTACCCAGTGTAGATGTGGCTTGCAGAAAGAGGGCAGCAGAGAAGGACAGTTAGCTGCCACAGTCCCTGACCTTTAGGAAAGAGGCCAAAAATAAATCTTCTTTTTGGCAGCAGGTTGGCTGTACCTGTATATATCAAGGGCCATCTGCTACCCTTTGTAGCCTGGTACAGTAACACTTCTTGCCAATAGCTTGAATAGTCTTGCCATGTTTGATACTGGTGTTCATAATCTTTGCATTAGCTTCAGGAAGCACTACTGGTTTTGTGTCTGCTTTAGATATTTTATGATTGGGAAGTGTCTGCGCTTAAAATCAGCTTTGCTATGTAGTGTTGTCTTCTACTGGCCCACACACTATTTTTCTATTGTAGGACTGCCACTGTATGAGATCTCAACAGCTTTAAACCCTTCTAATGTTCAGTTTCAATGCCATGCAGTTCAGAATGTCTTCTCTCAGAGCTCTCTGATATGATTTCTCTGTTCTGTGTCTGGCTGGAGTGGAGGACTGAGGACCACTTCGAAAGAGGTGAAATAGCTTGATACAGATTGCTCCTTGGTCCTGCAGAGGGAGATCCCTTGCTCTGGGACATCTTTGTGGAATGCTGCTTTTTCGAATGTGTGTTTCTTATTCCTCTTCTGTTATGTCTCATTCTCAATGAGAGCCCATATGACATGGTTTATAAAGAAGCATTCATGAGCTACACGCGATTGCTTACCAAGTAATGCTGCAGACAAGCTGCAATCTCACGTTCTAGTTCAGAATTTACTTCAATTCTTTGAGATAAACCCTGCTGATTCACAGGGACCGGCACATCATCCTTCTCCCATCTTAAGACACAAGTCTTTTTGATGAGCTTTAGGAAGTAAGGAGCAGCTAATCAAGGCGAATGTGAATGAGCACCTCTCTACTCTTATTTTTCTCCTTGTGTTGGAGCCTCACGTATCTCACTTCTTGGACTCTTTAACCTCCAGGAAGGAAGTTAAGAAAAATGACTGGTGGAAAAAATGTGCAGCTTTTTTTGTAGTTCTGAGATGAAAAATACCCGGATGGGTGGAAAGATAACCAGACTGGCTCTACTTGATCCTGCTTTGCATTTCAGGAACTGAATCTTCCAATCCAATGGCCTCACTCTTAATTGTTGCATCAAAAGCAGTTGATCATGAGCCTGCCAGATGTGTGGTTCATAGCAGCTGAGGGAGCCTGGCCTAGGCTGATTGCTGGTGCTCTTGGCAGTGGGTATAGTTTTATCCTCATGTTTTCTGTCCCTACTGTCGTTAATATTGAACATACCAAAGGCTGTTTCCAGAGCTCTAGGAGCAAACTACAAGAAGTCCTGATATGGGACATCTTTGAGCGTCACTGAGGGGCTTGGTCATAGGTCTTGATCTGACCCTGCACATTCATAGCAGCCACTCTTAGGAGGTGGCATTCTCTCCTGGTCTCTGGCTATTGGAGTCTTTCCTCTTTCTCTGGAGATTGTTTTTGAGGTGTTGGTATTTCTGGTAGTGCTCTGCCTTTTATTTCTGCTTTCAAAAGCTGTTGATTGAGCTGGTAGTTAGGGGAGGCATGCTTGGGTATACTGGTTGGTAGCAGCTTGGCTTAGTGAAGCCAGAGCTGTAATACCTTCAGGAGCTCATGGTTTGGAAGTAGGAGTGTTGCTGTGAGGAGACTGCAGGTAAGTAACCTTCCCCCTACAAGACATTGTCCCCCAAGTCACAGAGCCATAGGATAGCCTGGTGTGTACAGGAGGTACAGTGCAGCATTGGGAAGTGTACTTGAGCTGGGAAGGGTTAATGCATCAGTTTGAGGAACTGACTTACATTGATGTGAACAGCTCTGAACCTTATTAGTATTTTGTAACTTTTTGTTCGTTGTTTTGCATGGTACTTTCAAAACCATAATTTTGGACCTGAATGCCAATTTCCTATGTGTTTAACGAGCTTGCTGTATCATAAAGCTTTTAATCTATTTTTTAAAAAAGCTAAAAGCTTCTTAACTTATATTACAATTTCACCATCTTAAAAGTATTTTATAACTACTGCTGTCCTTTGATTTGTTTCCATTTTATTTCTATTATCTTGCAGCATCTTTTATCCAAATTCTTCTTTCTTATAAATCTTGTAAGTAGGAACCAGTAGCTTTTCCTTAATTGCGGTCATGCTTTTCTTTTTCCATTATCCCATATTTTATTTGTAAATTCATTCCCATTGTCTCTTGTAGCTTTTGCACTTTTACTTGGAAAAAGACAAGTAATTTTTTTTGTGTGTGTTTTTGAATGGGGAGGATTGTTGGCAAAAGCAAATTAATCTGCCTGAATCAGTCCCATCTTTTCTGTACTTTAGTCTGTGATCATGTCATGAGTTCCAGGACTTTGCACTAACCATGTTTTTTTTACTTAAAGCTTATTTTACAGACCTAGTGTTTGATTTGTATGCATTGTGCATGTAGTGTTTTTTTCCAACTACAATATATTGCTGGATAGCTTATTCAGGACAAAAAATGGCTCATGGGAAGATACATAAAGATTTGTGCTTATTTGCTACTTATGTCATGAAAATTTGTAAGATAACAGTAGGTTAAACAATGAATTTAAAGCAAAAAAATAAGAGTAGACACTTGTCATTATGATGTTTCCTTTAAAAGCAAACAAACAAAACCCCTATCCATAAACTAACGGGTCGAAGTGTTAATGTGCAGTTTGGAGGCTGCCTAACCTCACATTCATTTGGCTGTTTTGGTAGTCATCCATGGAGAGGGACCAAATCAGGAGAGAGAAGAGTTTGCTGAAACCCATTGGTATGGGTCCCTGTAATTTATTTGTTTGTAACAAACGTTTATGAAACAAAACTGGATCAAAGCAGGTTGATATTCAGAGCAGCAGAAGGGGTGACTGGGCCAGCTGAAAATTAAGCACTTGCTTGGAAGTTGCAGTGTCACCATCTAAAAGTTTTTTGGTGTGTTAAAACAGCAAGGCAAGGTGGTACTTGTGTTTTCTGGAGATGAGAACTAGGTGAGGGAAGATCCTTCTCCTCCAGAGAGGGTAGGAAGCTAATACTGGATAGAAGCATGCTCTTCCCAGCAGGAAGTTGGAACAGGCTCTAGAATACAAGGGTCAGTTGTCATCCTTACAAAGAAAAAAGTTAATTACACTCACAAATACTTTCTAAACAGAGGCACTGACTCAAATGCAGTGAACTAACAGCTTTATGATAACTTCTAAATTTGACTTGATCTTTGTGTCCAGGATCCCATGAGCCTTGTCTATACATTAACACACACAGTGAAACACTGTTTTTTCTCTTCCCAGCTATAGCAACTCAAGCTAGCGTGGAGTTCCGCCGGAAAGGATCTCAAATGTCCACAGACACAATGGCTTCCAACCCCATGTTTGATGCAAGTGAATTCCCAGACAACTATGAAGCAGGAAGGGCAGAGGCATGCGGGACACTGTGTAGGATATTTTGTAGCAAGAAGACCGGGGAGGAAATATTACCAGCTTACCTATCCCGGTACTAACCTGTCTTCCAGTTGCTTTGTTGGTATAACTTTATGGTGCAAATTAACTCACAGTGAATAGTGTTCAGTTACTGACTAAATTCTGGGTTGCCAGTTCAAAAACCTGGTTAGCCTGGAGATGATGTAGGTGGGGATGCCTAGCTAGACCAAGTAGTGATTTTTGTCTTCTCGTGGTGCTGGTTTTCATTGGGTTTTCTTCCAGTTCCAGTTGAAGGGAAGTCCTCTGAAGTGCCTCCAGGCTGTAAGGAATGTTGGCTTTTTGATACTTTTATGCTTTTTGTATTCTTGTTTTTCTGTAATTTGTCACTGGATTCTGTTCAGATGATAAAATCAGTGTGCAGACATAAGATGTACACTTTATGAGACCATGAAGGGTCTTACCTTGTTAACCCAACGCTGGGATGGAATTTGTTTGTTGTAGTGGGATTTTCTTTTCAAATGCAGAAGTGCACTAAGATTCTGCTATTTGAAACAGTTGGGCCCTGAACTACCTCTGTTATCAGTCTTATTTCTCATACAATAAGGCAATCTTGCCCATCATAGTGTACTTTTTTCCAAATTTGTGTTAAAAAGTGTAATAGAAAGGCAGAGACTGAGCTTCAAATCATGACTTTCAAACTGTCCAGGTGCGCACTGTCCCAGGTGGCATCAAGACTTCCTGGAAGACTGAACTGTGTTATTTCTTGCATGTTGTAGTGTTTTGTGTATAGCTAGTTTGTGTTTCTCTTACCCATTCAGTCAGATTCCTCTGTGGTTGCAAGCGTTTAAAAAGAGCAGATTAAAGGGGATATAAGGATTCTCTAATAAGAAACTGTAAAAGAAACTAACTGCTCCAGGGTGATGGCCAGCTAGGTTCCTGCCCCTAGTTTTTTCATTTGAACTGGTTATGATGGTTATGGTTGGTCTCATTTTCCAAACTGTTGATCAGTGTGTCCTGTTCTGTTCCCCCCACTTAAGATTTCACAGTATTTTTCTTGTGTCGGGGACCTAAGGATGGGAGTGAGACCTTGATTTGATATGGGGAAGGGAGCAGTGGGAAAGCATGTGGTCAAAGTGCTGTTAGTAACCCTCCAGGCTGTATTTGTACAGCTCCCAGTCTGTGTTGCAACAAATCAAAGCTTTCAGTAAAACTGTGCTGCACTGGCTTTTCACATGTGATACATGTGATTTGTGAGGGGGTTTTGTTAAGCTGGTTAATATGTTTGCCTTTGCTGAAGTGTCTTGGGGGAATGCTCATAGAAACATTCCCTAGCTCTGATTTTGAACTATTTTATATAGAAAAGATCAAATAGTGCCTGCACATTCTTGTTCATATGGGATGCTGATGCTTTTTATGTGCAAATAATTTAATCTTATCTTTCTTTGTCAGATTTTACATGCTTTTAATTCAGGGTTTGCAGATAGCAGATTTCGTTTGCCACCCTGTTCTTGCCAGTGTTATTCTAAACTCCCCTCCTTTGTTCTGCTGTGACCTGAAAGGGATCGATGTCGTGGTTCCTTATTTCATTTCGGCTCTTGAAACTATTTTGCCTGACAGGTAAATTGCTATTTCCATATAAGCATCATCAGAAATGTGGGGAAGTGCTTTATCTTCAGGGGTTTCTGTCAGTGGTTCTCATTGAAGAAACTGCTGTGTGGGCCCCATAGTGCGCTTGTATTTGATGGTGATAATAACACACTTCATGAGCTCTAATTTGCTATTTTGTGTAATGCAATTTTCTTTAAAGCAATAGTAGTGCTTATTTTAAATGAAATGTATGAATTGTGTTAGCTAGATATTCCGTTTGGGAAAGCAGTATCTGTAAGAATAGGGAAAAGGAGGGATTTAGCTCAAATGTATTGAAAACCTACTGATTTTTAAGTAAAATTTCACAGGACATTCATTGTGGCTGTTGCTGCAGTGAATTCATTAAGAGGGTAATCTTACACATCATTAAATAGAAAAATTGATGATTTAGACTGGCTGGTGAAATCGGAGTAGTTATATCTTCTGCTTTAAGAACCATCATTTGCAGACTGTATAGATTTCTGGATGTTTTGCTAAGTAGTTTAATACTATGTGCATGCCTTCTTCAGCATATGTTTTGTGTCTTGGTACTGCATTTCATTTTGAACTTATGCGTAAAATATCATTTATCTTCTGAGTTTAAATCTGAGCCACTGCTTCTTTTGGATAGGTCTTATAAGTAGAAGAATTTGCTGGTGGCTACTGAAAAAAGCTATTTGCTAAGCAGCTTGTCTTCTATACAGAATGCATGTGAGCATATTCTGAGGATCTCTGATGGGTTTGAGTTGTAATAAGCCAGTGGAGGGTCATGACTAAAACTTCCTGCTTTGAAGATGAAGCATACAGATGGTATTTTCATCAGCTCACTGCTTTCATATGGAGTACAAAATCCTTAGCAAGCGATGATTCCTTCATGGATTCATTGTGTTACTGCTGCTGCTTAAAAAAGAGATAAGAACCCTGAGCCTAGAAAGAGCGAGCTACATTATTTACTGCAAATTATTTAAGACCACAAGGTGGCTGTGTGTTTAATTTTAACTTAATTAGTTTTGGCTGCAGATTCCTGTGAAAAGTTGATTAACTGTGCAATGCTTTGATTTGCAGAGAACTCTCAAAGTTTAAAATCTATGTAAACCCCACAGAGCTAAGAAGAGCTTCGATTAACATCTTGCTGTCTCTGTTGCCTCTCCCTCATCATTTTGGAACCATAAAGTCTGAGGTAGTAAGCTCTACCACTTTGTGTTGCATTTCCATCTTTGTTTTCCTGGTTGTTTTAGGGTGGGATTTGGATGACTTGTGGGTTGTATTTAATGTTCTCTTTAGCAGTTAAAACTCTCTCTAGCAAGTCTGTAGCAGTAAGACTATTACAAGTGTGCTGTCGATACTGACTTTTGAAACCAACACCAAGCTGGTGTGATCTCAAATTGATACTGAAATAAATGTGTTTTTACCCTCAGGTTGTCCTGGAAGGGAAATTCAGCAATGATGACAGCTCGACATATGATAAGCCAGTAACCTTCCTTTCCTTGAAGCTGAGGCTTGTGAATATACTTATAGGAGCTTTGCAAACGGAAACAGATCCCAACAACACTCAAATGATTCTAGGTTATTACAATTCTTTATTAACTGTGTTAGAGAACTGTCTGTCTTAATCTGTCCTGCAATAATATGGGTTGTTAGTAATGTGTTGCTTTGCAAGAAAAGTGAAAATCCTGTCAGGTTGTCATCTGTATCATCTCCCTCAAACTATGAAAACATCTTGAAAAGCCTCAGAATTTCGTTCAATCTTCTTTAAGATTTAACAAAAGAGATTGTTAAATCTTTCTTTACAAGTGTGGAATAGTCCTTGAAAAATAGAGGTGGAAGTGAAGGACATTCTAGCAGGAAATGTCAGGTTTTTCTAGGAATAGAAACAGGAAAAGTTTTAGTATTGAGCAATATGCTTGACTAATGAGTTGTAGGGAACATTTTAAGTTTTGGCATGCTTTTGCCTAGAAACAAACTGAACCAGTGACCAGCGGTCCAGCACTGGCAAAACAGGGATAACATTTGTTTAGCACTGTGTAAATCCTCAGAGAACAGGTCTGGCACAGGGCCTGGAGAGGCATTGTGGTTTGGCAACAAACTTTTCACTGAGGTAACGAGTGTATTATCATTATTCTGAATGCTCAATGTAAGTAGAAGCTGAAAACTTGAATAGTGCAGAATCTGTCAAGCTAAATGTATTTTCAGACAAGTGAAAAATACAAAATCATAAAGATCACAGAATAGTTAGGGTTGGAAAGGACCTTAAGGTCATCCAGTTCCAACCCTGCTACCATGGGCAGGGACACCTTCCACTAACCCATGCCACCCAAGGCTGTGTCCAGCCTGGCCTTGAACACCGCCAGGGATGGAGCATTCACAACTTCCCTGGGCAACCCATTCCAGTGCCTCACCACCCTTACAATAAAGAATTTCTTTCTCATATCCAATCTAAACTTCCCCTGTGTAAGTTCAAACCCGTTACCCTTTGTCCTGTCACTACAGATCCTAATGAGGAGTCTCTCCCCAGCATCCCTGTAGCCCCCTTCAGATACTGGAAGGCTGCTCTGAGGTCTCCACGCAGCCTTTTCTTCTCCAGGCTGAACAGCCCCAACTTTCTCAGCCTGTCTTCATACAGGAGGTGCTCCAGTCCCTTGGTCATCCTTGTGGCCCTCCTTTGGACTTGTTCCAACAGTTCCATATCCTTTTTATGTTGAGGACACCAAAACTGCACACAATACCCCAATGAGGTCATATACTTGCCTTTTATTCTCTTCCCCTTGTTTTTCTCTCTTTAGAAGTGTATTTTTTTTCCATGTAATTCTGGTCTTGTCCTTTGATAGTTACAATACCGCTTTCCTTTTGTCTGGTTAAAAAGGAACCAGATTTGCAGTGCAATGGGAGATGTCTGCCTTGTTCTGGGACATGGAGAGACTACCGATTAATAGGGGAGGGCAAGAAAATGGCATGGTCAAAGAAGTGAAGGCAAACAAATCCAGTCTGCAGAGACTTTTGGGAAGGTTCCTTGCAGTGACTGAAATAGTTTTTTTTTACTAGCGGAAGACTTCCAACTCTTCCCAGTTGCAAGAATGCTTTGGGACCAGTGCTGGTGAAGGGATGAGAATGTTTATGATTTCAGAGTGATCCTAATGGCCAGACTGGGGAAGAGAGCCTCCTGGTGCCCGGCAAGAACTTAGCCAAGGCCAGCACTGTATAACTCTGGACGTGGCTTTGCACTACACAGCTCTCACTTCAGCACTTGGTTATCTAACAAATACTGTTGTTTTATTCACGGAATCAGTAGATATCCTTAAATGTGACCTGAGTTTTTAAATGAGCACAGTCTGATAGGAGACAAGGAACAGGATCAGTCAAGGAACAATATTAACCCTTCTGTGAAACTAAAATCCTTCTGAACTGAGGAACTTGAAAAACCTATGTTCAAAGCATTTGTAAAGTAGCTGAAAGCACTCTTGTCTCAGCTCTCATCTGCTTCAAATGGCTAAGCCTGAAGCAAATCCATGTTTTATGAAACTCGTACACAGAGTTTTTATGAACCAGAATGGCAGTCCTGTTTGTTAGATCTTCAGCACTTCTTTGTAAATTTTAGAAGCTAATATTCTACTGCAGTTTTTAGTTATCTTCTTGTTTCTGATTCTTCAGGTGCAATGTTAAATATTGTTCAAGATTCAGCACTGTTAGAAGCCATTGGCTGTCAGATGGAAACGGTAAGTGTTTTCTGTTTATGAAGTAACCAAAAGAATGCATTGCTTTATCTGCTGTTGTAATGTTCTCAGCATCTTGAGCTTTGATCACCATTTTTTCTCCCTTGTGCCCGAGAACATCCTCTGGTACAGGAACTCTCCTCAGAAAAATCTGCTTGTAACTCAAAACTGACTTTCAATTTGCAGAATGGTGGGGAAAATAACCTCTTCAAAAGCCACAGTCGTACTAACAGTGGCATTAGCACTGCAAGTGGAGGCAGTACGGAGCCCACAACACCAGACAGTGAGAGACCAGCGCAAGCCCTCCTGAGGGATTATGGTAAGAAGAGCTCTTCTGAAAACACCCTGTCCTTACATGCCAGGGTGATGGTTGGGGTTTTTTTCCTGTTCCTAGTTCTGGCTAACACGTTAATGTGCATGGGTGGTATGAACCCACAGTGGAGAGACCCTTTGTTCATTGCCAGTTTGTGCTCATATGTGCCCTTGTAAGTGATTGTTTTTTAATCCTACTAAAGGGCTTGGTTAACACTATAAAAATAAGAATGTAAAAGCTTATGAAAAAGGTGTTTGCAACCTGCTTTACTTAAGCTTATGTTTTCAAGACATCTAGTTTTCATGAACAGCAATGAGACGAATGTACAGCAGGTATAAATAACATGTTTCAATCATTTTGGTAGCATTCCAAATGCTTACCTGACATTTGAGCACCTTTTCTTATAGTATATTTAAAGAGCATTTGAGGGACTCCAGTTTTTCTTGAGCAAATAAGCAAAACGCTTGTGTTGTGTCATTTGTTATAACAAGAGAATTCAATGATTAACTTCAGTTTGCTATGTCTTGTACTGTGCATTTTTGAATCTTTGTAATAACATCCATGTTATAAATCTGTGTGGTAAGCTGGCCAGATGTTGAGATCCTGGAATTTCATTTGCTCCTTTGGTCTTCAGCAGTTTAAGTGATGTTGACCAAGTAAATGAGAGAACAGATTGCCTTTATTATATTGTAACCTAGGCTGACAACTCTGTTCTTGCTAACCAAAAACGGTTTGGTTTTGGCTTTTTTTTCCCCTCTAGCTCTATAACTGAGAGGAGGGAGATCAGCAGGGAAGACTTTAGTGTATTCTAGGGATTCATATAAACATGTTGGTGCTTTTCCTACAGGATTTGTTTGAAATGATTAAAGTGCTAGTTTTCAGCACACCATTTAAATTGTGTGTTTAATTCATATGGGCTTTCATTGACAAGTGCTTGTGAAAGTATCTATTTGTAAGGTTAAAAATATATCTGACTTATGAAGTCTTTAAACCATGACATAACTTGAAAGATGTGTCTGTAATACATTTATTTTATTGGATTTTATTGAATTTCCCATGTGCAAAGGTAAGGATATAAGAAATTTATGAAAAGAATTAAATTGCGTCTGCTGGATGCTTCAAACAAGAGGAAATTGAAGATACAATGGTCTATTTTTACTGTTTAACTGTAGCAGACACTTGTTACTAGTGTAACACTGTACTTAGCTCTTCAGTGTTACATCCGATGATTTAAGTTCGGGGAAGGATGTACCTTAGCTGTCACAGCTCTCATGTCTCTATAACTAGTCATATAGCAGGTTTTGCTTATGAAATTAATTTGCCTATTTCAGTATACTGCTTTATGTATAGTATTTATGTTCCTAATAGAAATGGGAACAACTGATAACCAAAACCAAATTAAAGTCTAGAAATAATTGGATCTCTTTTTCTCCAGGACTGATTCTTACATTATCTGTGTTTATCAAACTAATACGGCTTTTGATAAAGAGTAGGTACAGAAAGAATGGGTAGCTTCTGGCATAGATAGCTGAAGTTACATGCACTCCTAGTTCATTACTGCGTCCTAAATATACAAGTATTAATATTTAATATACATTACCAATGCCTAAATTTTTCTGAGACTGCAAGTCATCACTGCAATTTAAATACAATAGGAAAGCCTGAAGTGCAGCAGAGTGCTGGGATTATCAAAAATGTATTTTTAAAGTAAAAATTGGGATAAGCTGGTATGCACCACCAGACATTATACAAATACATTCAGATGAGGGAGTTATCCTGTGCAAAAGTGGTTGACTCAAATTCTAGATTCTGGGCTGTATTTTGTGTGTATTGTGGCTGCTTTAGTTTGTGCTGTGCTTTGCTTACTGTCACTAATGCTTAGTTATTTTCCCTCCCTGTGGTACGTGGTATTGGGTTTATATCCTAGCTCTTAATACAGATACAGCTGCTGGACTACTGATACGCAGTATTCACCTGGTAACTCAAAGACTCAACTCCCAGTGGAGGCAGGACATGAGTATCTCACTGGCTGCACTGGAGCTTCTGTCTGGGCTGGCAAAGGTGAGAAGTGAAGCCTTTTGTGCTCTGGCCCCTTCTCAAAGCATGATCATAGTCCTGTTCAGGTGAAAGTCATGCCACCAAAGTCTGTGTCTGAGTTAGTCAGCAAATGTTATGTTTGGACACAAGAAAAGCAGTACTCCTTTTTTACTTCATATTCTCCTAATGTGAATGCCTGTGGCTCAAATGATGTGTGCCCTGTAAATGACTGCTGCCTCAAAAGGAAGCTCAGGGTGGTCTGTTCAGGTACACGTGCCAGGGTATTAAGCAACTTAATTACCCTTTTGGTAAGTGTGGTACCTGTTTTTGCCCTTCCTTCTCATCTTGGGAATAGTTTTCTAAGCTTAGAAAATAATAATGTGTTTCTAATAGGAAAGTGTCACCTTCAAGAGCTCTGTCTGCACACAGTGCTTTTAAAAACTGCTTCTGTTCCAAGATTGTTTTGTGGAGGAATCCTCATCTTCTTGCTTTACACAGGTGAAAGTGGCAGTGGATTCCTCTGATCGGAAGAGAGCCATCAGTTCAGTGTGCAGCTACATCGTGTACCAGTGCAGCCGCCCGGCCCCGCTCCACTCCCGCGACCTTCACTCCATGATTGTCGCGGCTTTCCAGTGCCTCTGCGTCTGGCTCACTGAGCACCCGGACATGCTGGATGAGAAGGTACAAGCCTCTGGTGTGCATATCTCCAACACTCCAGATTGTAATGCCTATCTGGTCTTGATGCTTTCATGTGAATTTCTTAGTTTTCAGAAGTACACTAGGAATTTCAAAACTAGTTTCTGTGCAAAATAGTTTTCAATTTTGATTTCTGTTCTTCAGTCACCAGGAACATTTTTGGCTTTAAAATGACCTTTTCTATTTCTAAGAATGTCTTGATCTTTCTTGCTTTTTGAAGCTGGAAAAAGAGAGCAGAAGAAACCTGAAAAAAACCCCAGAAACTGAAAAGAGAAATATGAGAACTAATGGTGTACATATAGAGTAGCTACCTGCTGCAGATAACCTTCAGTAAAAGCCATGTCTCCTCCCATTTCTGAGCTTTCACCCAACTAAAATATCTTCTACACTTATTGGAATTCCTTTGATACTTCTATTTTGATAATCATAGTGTGTTTCACCAAAAAACAGTTTTGTAGAAACTGAGCAAGGCATAGCTCAATCCAAGATGGAATTTCCTTGGGAAGCTTGAAAAGAGCAGGAAGAGAAAGTTACATGTTAGCAACAGCCTTCTGTCCTGCTGTGGAAAAAAGAAATAATGTAATTTGAAAGCAATTTTGTTGTTGGTCTCCTTGCAGAGATAGCTCAGTGATCTTGCTAGATTGTTACATGTAATTTATATCAGTATGTATTATCGATACAGTTTTATATAGAATATATACTTTGTATGTCCTTATTTTGTTTATATATTCTATAGCATGTATAAAATATGTATATTTTTTAAAATGAGAATTGAAAACCCAGGAGCAGGACAACAAATAAATAACGCTTTCTGTAAGCATTTTGGGATGCTGGCATTGCAGTAGGTGGCTAGGACAGGATGTGGCACAGCGTGAGGTTATTCAGTTGCATAAAGCTTTATTTCCTTTCATTTGGTTATTTATTCTAATTATCATGGCATATTGACATAATGTTCCATACTGTGTGTGATATATTCTGGACACTTGGTAGCGCATTCCTGAGTCACGATAGTCAGATTTCATTGCATCAGCAAGTATTAGGATTGCAATTTTCCCAGTGCCTTCCTTCATATTGGCTTTGAATTTCACCTGCTATTTTACTAGCCAACACTGTAAACTCCTGTAATTCTTCATGGACAGTCTTTGCATCTCAATGCTGGTTAATTCTGCTATGTCAGAAAACTTCCTCTTCACCTGTTTTTCTGCATCAGTTCTGAATACAAGGAAGGATACAGGACAAGGCACAGAACCGTGCCTGGTCTCTGGTGGTAAAGCCTGGCCACTTCCTTGTGCTAGGATTTTAGCTAGTTACTGATTCATGGGAGCACTTTCCTTGTTGTTCTGTAGCTCAAGCCATGAGATTTGAACCTTTGCTGTAGCAATCCAAATAGCTTCAGCAAATGGCTTTGGGTGATGAGCAACACTTGAGTCATACCTTCAGTTCTGCTGAGTGCTGGCATCTCTTGCAATAGATCTGTTGAAGCTTTGCTGTGTCCATTTAGAATATTGTTACTGTTCTTCTGCTGAATTAGATCCCACGATATACCTTATGAAAGCTGTTGACAGTTGAAAGATTTGGAAAAGGATTTAGTGACATTTTCCAGATGAGTTCATTCTTGATGGGATTAGAACTTAATTAGAAGTTCTGTGGAGTCTTAGAAATGTATTTACTACCTCCAATATGTTTCCATTTTTCAGTTGCACTCCTAATAGTCCTCTTAGCAATTTTGTACATTTGTAATGGAATATATTTGTGTATATATTCATTCAGAGCACTTTATAGCATTAGAATACAAACATAAGTAGATATCTTTACACAGAGAAAGTACTATTACAGCGAATGTGATCTTATTCCAACAGTGTCTGTTAGTATAATCTTCTGCCTTTATTTGCTCATATTCCCAGCAGTGCTTTATTTTAATAGATGGTGTATCACTGTTTCACTGAGGTCCTGGAGACATCTATGAGAGTGCTTCTCCTTTAAGGTGGTTTCCTCTTGTGTTTTAGGATTGTTTAAAAGAGGTACTCGAGATTGTGGAGCTGGGCATTTCGGGAAGTAAATCCAAAAACAGTGAACAAGAAGTCAAGTACAAAGGAGATAAGGAGCCAAACCCTGCATCCATGAGAGTGAAGGATGCTGCTGAAGCTACACTAACATGGTATGTAATATGTCAGAGCATGTTTACTGTTTAGTGTTGCCTTGTCCCAAGTGTTTTAATCAGGAGTTCCCAGCTGGTGAGGTCTCTGATGTAGCAAGAGCATTTGAACAATGAGCCAGAAGCTCCCTCTGTTTTGCCCTTTGGGCAGGGTTGTTCTGTGCTCTGCCTTAGCTGGCTTCCTCTTAGAATCATAGAATCATAGAATAGTTAGGGTTGGAAAGGACCTTAAGATCATCTAGTTCCAACTCCCCTGCCATGGGCAGGGACACTTCCCACTAAACCATGCCATCCAAGGCTATGTCCAACCCAGCCTTGAATGCCGCCAGGGATGAGGCATTCACAACTTCCCTGGGCAACCCATTCCAGTACCTCACCACCCTTACAGTAAAGAATTTCTTCCTCACAGGTGTTCAACAGGGAAAATATCCCTGTGATTGGTGTCTTCCTCTCCTGCCTGTTCTCGTCCTTGGAGAGCAAAACCCACTCCTTCCCGCAGCCCATGGTGTTCTGTTCTCAGCCCGTCCTCTCTGCAGACAGCATTTCCCTCACTCTCCCACTTGATCTAATAATCCTGTCTTTCCATTTCCCCTTCTCCGCCTGAGAAATACCATCCCCACGCTGATTGTGAAAGTGTTAGACACTGTCCCATGTGTAACACAGCAGGGAATGGCCCATGCAGCAGATGTAAGCTGGTGCAGGAAGGGATATCAGTCTGCCCACAGCACTGGGCTTGCTTAATATATTTGAGAGGTTCTGTTGGAAATGCAGTAATAGATAATGTGTGGGCTGGGGAGGGGAAGCACAGAGAGGAAAGTTGGGATTTGCTCCAGAGAAGTTGAAAAGCGCTGTTTTACTGGATGAATAGCATGATGGTAGACAGGACAGATTGAGGGCAGGGAGGATAAATATGTTTTGCAAGAGGCGATAGCTGCTTTCTTTCTTGCTTTGCTTTGCAATAAAACGATGATAAACTTTGCTCATGAAGATTACACAGTTCTTTTATTCAGGTAAAAACAAGCATCCATCAGAACTTGTGGACAAACCTTTGTTGTTGCCTAAAAGCACCTCTCTTCATTTGGAGAGGTGAAACTATCTGTTCTTAGTGCCAAGTGGAAAAGTGGGAGGGGAGGACTTCAGTAAACTTACTTCTGGTCTGGGTGGTAGTGTTAAGAGTAAAGTCCTGAGAGAAATCCCAGGATCTCCAGCCTGACACTGGGCAACTCTCATTATTGGTTCCTGCCACAGAAATCTTCAGTTTCTAGTAGTATTTCTTCTATGTTTTCATGTATGTTTTTCTGAAGTTACTAGGTCTGTTTCAAAGCAAGCTGATGGGAGAGGGCAGGTTTATCTGGCAGCATAACTGCTGTGTCAAGACATAAATAAAGAGTAAGAGTGAAGGCCTGTGCCTTGGTGGAACTGTTCATCTTCTTAATCTGTCATAACTCTTTTTTCTCACTTGCAGTATTATGCAGTTACTTGGAGCATTTCCTTCTCCCAGTGGCCCTGCTTCTCCTTGCAGCCTGGTGAATGAAACCACATTAATTAAATACTCTCGTCTACCCACCATAAACAAGCATAGCTTCCGATACTTCGTTCTGGATAACAGTGTCATCCTGGCGATGTTGGAGCAGCCTCTAGGGAATGAACAGAGTAAGTTAGTACTTCGCATTTCCTCCTTCCTCTGGTTAGAATTGTGCAGAACTGCCAAACAAAGGCAGTTCGTCAAGTGTCGTTCTTGCGTTTCAGGGACTTAACCTGTTCTGTGGGTGTATGATTGAGCAGTGTTGTTCTGGGATGGAAGTGGTGGGAATAACTTTAATGTCACCAATAGTCAAACATGTACAAACCCATCCAAATAATTCATGCAGTTGTCTGTGCCTTTCACCCAGTTAGATCAGATACTTGCTGCTGACTGACATCTAAATGCTGGCGGTCTGAAACGATAGCATTACAGTTTGAAAACATCGTTGTTCACAAAAGAATGAAAATATGAAGGGTATAGGAGCCTTGACAGGGAGAAGTGCTCAACAAATGGTTGATGTGACACCTTTATGTTGCATGGGTGCTTTTGCTTGCTTTAGGTCTCCTGTTAACAAATATTTCCGTGGGTGCTTTCAGCTCAAATTGGTTTAGTTGTTTCAGAGCTGTTATAACTTTCCCGTGTACCATTCTGTTCCATCAATGACACTGTAAAGGAGATCTGTCACAGAGTATTGGCCTTCACATATAAACCTAACTCGTTTCAGATTCATGTGCTTTGACCAAACAAGAATTTATATTAAAATCTGGTATTAAATTACATGATGCTTTGAACTGAATAACTGATTCCCCTGTAAGCCTCCACGTGTCATGGTAGTACCTAACAGAATAGATGAAAACTCTCTCATATGCGACTTCAGTTTAAGACCAAGGTACGTTAGATCTGCTGCTCTGCCACAGATACCTTTTCCTTGTCTATGGACAGGATGGAGTCTAGATACTAGTCTTGAAAACAGATTGCACTGAACTTCATGAACTGGCCAAGTTACTTTGAGTTGTGGTCCAGAGTGCTCCAGCCTCACTGCAGATCACTAAATAGATCTTGCAGAAAGCACTGGTGCTGGGAGCTGTTGCTGCACATCCACCCACAGTCTGCGTTTGAGCAAGAATGTTCCTGACCAGAACGGATTAGAGCATACTTGAAAAGCTGAGCAATTCTCACTCTGCCCCTGCTAAATTCATTACTGAGGAATCCTGTAAAGCTATTAGAATCTCTGATTAAGTTGTCTTTTCTTGCTGTGCATAACTTGCTTACAAATCCCCTTTGAATGACAAGATTAAATGCAGTATTGCACAAGAGGGGCATGCCACATTTAGGGAAGGCCGCAGAAGTGAATGACTGTGGGAAGCTGGTTTGGTTTGTTTCTATGTATGTTTATGTAGCTATGCTGCATGCTGGACTTCCCATGAAATACTGGGGAAGGAATACGTATCTGCTAGTTACCTGATGGTGTCAATTTGTGGTTTATGTGCACAAAAGATACATAATTTTAAGAAGAAGAGGTATGATGATCCCTCTTCTAAAGCGGTGAATATCAGTAGCCTTTTAAGTCTTGAGGGAAGACTGAAATCCCTGCAATGTTAAAACCATCACTGTGCAAGTTGAAAGGCAGTACCTCAGGGATCTGCAGTCCAGCCTCCTGCTCTGAACAAGGTTAATACTGAATTCAGACCAGGACAGAGCGGCTTGACATTGTCCAAGTAGGTCTTGAAAACCTATGAGGACAACTTCTTTTTGTTCTCGCTATTCCTTGTGAAAGATTTTCCACTATGTGAAATCAGAATCTTCCCATGTCTTAGTTTGCCCATTCTCTCTTGTCCTTATACTGTACTTATTGCTGCTATTTCATAGAATCAGAGGCTGATTTGAGTTGAAGGGACCTTAGCACTCATCCAGTCTCCAACACCACGCCATGGGCAGAAACACCTTCCACCAGACCAGGTTGCTCCAAGCCCAGTCCAACCTGGTCTTGAGCACTGCCAGGGATGGGGCAGCCTCAGCTTCTCCGGGCACCCTGTGCCAGCGCCTCAGCACCCTCACAGGGAAGAGCTTCTGCCTAAGATCTAATCTAAATCTGCCCTCTTTCAGTCTAGAGCCTGCAGGCCCTTGTGAAAATGATTGTATTTTTGTGGGATCTTTACAGAAGGCCATGGAAGTATCATGGAAACCGTGTCTCCATCTGGTCATTTTTTGTTATTGAAACATGCAGTGGCTGGGCAATCTTTTTTCATTCCTGGGGATAATTTGGACAGGAAAAAGTGATCTTCATGAACTTGGATAAAAGTTAATGATGAACCTGAGCTGGTAACTACTGAACAGACCAGAGCAGGCTAGAACTTCCCTGCTGCAGAGAGGAAGATCACTTGCTCCTCACCAGGAATTGTCATCAGGGTCATGGAGGAGTAACCTTGAAAACAAAGCCGCTGTCGTCATGCTTTCGTTTTCTTTCTGGTTAAATTACTGCACAGTGAGGTGTTTGCAATTTATGATGATGTATTATTCTCTTAACCCATGTGCTTTGCAGATGACTCTTTCCCCTCTGTCACGGTTTTGATCCGTGGGACATCTGGAAGATTTGCATGGGCCCAGCAACTCTGTCTCTTACCAAGAGGAGCTAAAGCAAATCAAAAGGTCTCTATCAAAGCCGTAAAGAAATCTTTAACTTAGAGATGTTCAGCAGAAATTCCACTAATGTGAGACAGCCCCACAGAGCTGGTGATTATACATTAAGGCTGAGCCACGGGGCCTTTAGCTGTAGGTAATGTGACACATCTCTGGTGACTCTTTACAACTTGTGATTAATATTAAATACAGGCTGTGAAAGTGCTGTTGCCTCTAGACTTGTTTAAGGGGTGGGGGGGTTCTTGATTTTTCTGAGAGCATCTTCTGAGGTGATGGGGCAATGGACAGTGTATTTAATGTGTAAGCATGAGTGTTGATGCTGATTTTAGGATGTCAGGTCAAGCCCTTGCAGCAGAGGAAGCGAACTCTGGAGGTGTAGGATGAGATGCTGCATTTCTGTCTGTTTGTGAACTGCTTCGGGTCTTCAAACTCTTCACATGCCTCTCAGTAAAATAAAGGAAATAATAATGTAGCTGAACTCGGGGCCCATCAGTCTCAGCTGTCATGTAGCTGAATCTGGTCTCTTGAGAGAAGCCTTCAGGAAGACTCTCCACATGATGCCTTTGGAGCTGTGCTGTCAGTGAAATTGAGCCATTTCGCCAGATAGTGTCAGTCCAAGTGTGTGACCTCCCACACCACAGAAGTCATGTCCTGGCTCCTTACCAGTTCTAAGGGAACTTTTCCAACCTGAAGTGATTCTCTAACTTTTACTGTTAACAGTCTTGCCCTTTAGAAGTATAACTGATAGTAAATAAATTCATAAAAGCAGTACACAAGATGTAATTAAAGATCTCATTTGCCTGGATCTTGTGCACCTAGACCTTTTGTTGTTAACTCCGAGTTTTGAATTGCACACTAACAGTTTGGAACATAACATAGCAGCAATGTCAGAATTACATTATGATATGTTATGCAAGCCCTTTTGATATTCTGGCAGTGCATCTCCCTCCTGACTCACAGCGTTGCTGCTGTTCTCTTCCAGGACTTCTCAGTTTGACTTGCTGTGATCATCATAGTCAGCAGGGTTTAAGTGAAGGCTTCTCAAACAGTTGGTAGATTTCATTCAATACAGTTAACAATGAGCTGAAAATAAGACGTTGCCATGTAAACTTGCCATTTTTATTGGGATTTGCAGCTGCTCAGGGGTTAGGTGATAAGCAGGGTTCATAGATTCTAGGAGTGCAGCCACCAAAATAGGTTGAGCTATGTCTCTTTGCAAATTTACAGCCATGTCTTTAATACAAGTCTATCAAAGTACTCAATGTTTTTTAATGACACCTCTCACTAATGCATTTGTGTATTCCGGTGGTGAGGTGGGAGGGAATGTTTTCCATCTACTGCAGTGAAGTATTGTCTAGCGTTATGATGTCTTCAGTGTAAAAACTCTCCCCCTTTTTTGTCAGACTTTTGTACCAGAGCCTCGACCAGCTCCTAAAAATGATGTTGGGTTGAAGTACAGTGTAAAGCACCGCCCTTTTCCTGAAGAAGTGGACAAGATCCCGTTTGTGAAAGCTGACTTGAGCATTCCTGATTTACATGAAATTGTGAATGAGGAAGTAAGGCATTCTTCGTCTCTAATTTTGTACTTGGGTTGGGGTTTTTTTTGTCTGTTCATGAATCATACACTAATGTCTTACTGTAAATAGTTTTACTCTTTAGCTTGACTAATTTAATATTAATGGAATAATAATCTCTGCAAACTAATGGAATCTGTGCACTTTTCCAGGCAGATGACAGTGCCTTGGGTGTGTTTTTGGGAGGCACTGCTCAACGTGTTTTACCATTGATCTTAATATCCTGGTTTTGCTGGGAAGCAATGATTTGGATTTTGTTGCCTCTCCTGGGGATATGGAAAGGCCTTTTTTGAGATCCTGGGAGGAAAAGGGAGTGTGTATCTCAAAAACAAAGCTCCACAGTGCCAAATGTGGTTTAGTTTCTGCTCACTTAAGAGGGAGAAGCTGTAGCTGATATTGGGCCTGTAAATTTGCAGCTGTGGTCCCATGCAAAGAGGGTGTTTAGACGTTCACTTTGTAACATGGCAAGGTCTTGTTGATAGAGCTGTAGTAAACATCCTGGTGGTAGAGTTGCAGCTGCTGCTTACCAGTTCCTTACAGTTTTCCTGAGTGAGGGAGCTGTTGTTGTAGTGGATTGTAGTGATCTTGGTGGAATCAGCATTTCACACCATGTTTTTCAGCTCGAAGAGCGACACGAGAAGCTGAGGAATGGCATGGCCCAGCAGATTGTTTTTGAGACTTCCATAGATCAGAAGAGTGAAGAGGAGTGGCGGAAGAAGAGCTTTCCTGATCCCATCACGGAGTGTAAGCCCCCCCCACCGGCACAGGAGTTCCAGACAGCACGCCTCTTCCTCTCTCACTTTGGGTTTCTCTCGCTAGAGGCGTTGAAGGTGACCTGATACTTCTTAGTGTTGTGCAAATGCCCTCAGTACAAAGCAATCCCATTCCTATGCTCATGCTTTAAATCATTGCATAAGACTGAATAAGGTTTTGGGTTGGTACTTTAAGAGTTTCTGAAGTACGACTGCCTTAAAAGTTCTGCTCCAGAGATGATTGTGCTGGAGTGGTTTAATCATACATAAACACTTGGGAGCACATATAGGTTGTAGAGCTTTCTTTTTGAAGTTCAAATAGCAGTTTGTGGAGAAGATCCGTATTCTTAATTTGAAATTCTGCCTCTTATCTGTGGATTCTCCCTTTTATTTGTTGCACTTTCTTCCAGAAAACCATCAACAAAAGCAGACAATGGAGCTTTTGCAAAAATCATGTCTAGAAGTGTTTAGGATTTTACAGATTTTTGGTATATAAGTTGATAAATATGTAACTACAAATGTGACTGTGTGCAGTTATGATATTTTGAAAGTATCTGCTGCTTCTGTTGTGGTAGCTAGCACTCCTGTTAAGCAAATTATTATGTCTGTTTCACTGGCAAAATGCCATTTGTATTTAATGAGAAGAGTAGAATGCCACTAATCTTCAAACTATAGTGTTACAGTAGCAGGATTATAATACGTCAGAACTTTGTGTATGATTTTGCTCTTAGTAAAGGGAAGTTGTCTTTTTCTATTTTAATGGGTTCACGTAGAAACCATGAAGAACTTTCCAGTTAGGAAAAATGGGTTTTTAAGCTGTTCAACTCTGTCTGTTGGATAGGAACCTGCTAACAGTCGTCTACCTCCTCACCTGATTGCACTTGACTCAGCTCTTCCTGGGTTTTTTGATGACCTTGGCTACTTGGATTTACTGCCATGTCGTCCTTTTGACACCGTTTTCATTTTCTACATGAAGGCAGGCCAGAAAACAAGCCAGGAGGTAAGTGAAGGCACAGGGTGCCAACTAGCCTCTATTGTCTTGTTTCTAGTATTTCTCAAGTTCTGCTAATGACTAGAGTGGAGTATCAGACCCAGGGGTTCTGGGCACTGTGTTTAGTTACAGTGTGAGCTATAACAAGTCACTGTGTACTCCTTTCATCTATAGGTTGAGGTATGTTACCCACATCTAGGGTTGTGGTAACATCTTTTATATAATTAAAAATATGTATAAAACACATATTTTAATATATTAAAATATTCATAGTATTTTTATCTGTTCTGTTCTTATTTTCATTATTTATAGAGTTCAAAGATTCATATCAGAAATGCATTTCAAATTGGCTCAGCTTGCAGGGCAGGTTGCAGTTTGTTCTCAGCAATGTGCAGTGTCCTGGTAGTTCAGTCTGATTCTAAGGTTAAACACTTGTTAAAGGAATGAAAAGCTCTGCAAGTAAGAAAGTGCAGCTGCTTTGCAAGTCTTTCCATTACACTATTTATATTCCAGTGCAGTCAGGTTAATCAGGTTGATTTGTGCAAACCTAAATAGTCACTTCTTTAGACTGTGACCTAGAAACTCCCTAAGACAGCTTATGGGCTCATCAGAAAAGGCTGTTTCTGTAGTACCTTCTTCTCAATCTGTTCATAATTCTCACAGCAAAAAGTAGAAGCATAGCTTCCATAATAAATTATTGTGCCATCGCCTCATGTCTCTGTGAATGCAAAGTTAGCAGAACATTGTAGCATCTTCTACTTTTGTGTGCAATACAAGTTCTTGAAAACTCACATACAGCACGATCCTGGTTGTAAGTTGAAGTTCAGAGTAGCCAGCACACAGTCTTTCCATCTCCAAAGTCAGGTACCAAACAAGGTATATAAGTTTTGCCTTCCAGCTGAAATGTGCTCTTGCTGAGCCAGCAGAATGCTCTTTTCCCATCTGATGCTTATATGCTATTATGGATTTAGACAGATGTGATTAGTTAGTCCTGCAGAACTTGCCAGCCTTTGGAAACTCAATTAGCATGGGGTTTGCCATGTAGATCTAATAAAATCTTGTGTTTGGGAGATTCTGGATGTATTTAGACACAGTATGAAGATGCCACTCCTGCTTCAAGATCCCTGGACATCTTGCTGTGATTTAGAAGCCTTTCAGGTTGTGCAAGGTCACAGTGGCAGTCAAGTTAAAGTACTTGTCCCTATGGATCAGAGCTGAGTGAAATACTGATACTGCGCCTATCCTTGAAAAGACCTGTGGTTTATTTCTGTCCTGCATTGGTTTCGATATTAACAACCAAGGGAGGAGGAGATTGAAGCCAAGTTGTGACATGGTTTGTGCTTCTAGCAGGGCTGGCTGCCTGGTCCTGCTCATCTCTCTGTGAGTTCACACTGCTTCAGCTCAGGACTTCTTTCTGTTCTGAGGTGACCTGCTGTCCTTTCACAAGGAGTGGTGTCAGCTGTGCTTTATCTGATGCTGCAAAGCCTGGAATAGTGGCATCTAGCCTGCTATTGCATTAGCTCCAAATATTCTTCTGTGGTGGCAGGTTTTTACACTGAGAAGGTTCTCATGGCATTTATTTATACAGGCTAATGAAGCTGCCTGCACACTTTTTACATCATTTTACTTCACATCGTTTAATGTCCTTTGAAAATCCCCCTTTGTCCTTGCTTTACTGTAAATTCTTTTTTTTGAATGGGCTTAGAAATAAAACCATACAATTGTATAAAGCCTGAGCTTGCATGTTTTCTGAAGTTATCTTCTAAACTGCATTTAGGTATGCTTCAGAACGAATTGAGATGCAGCTTCAATGAGCTTAGTGATGAGAGCAATTGTAACATTGCAATGCAGTATGTATAGCCACTGCTGAATACTGTATGAGGCACTGGGGTAGGGTGCCAGGACTGCGTGGATGGACAAACCAAAATCAGAGATGCTTTTACCACAGAATAGATTCTCACGTAGCCCAGAGAGGATGGATGCATTACACAGCATTATCGATTCTGCAGATTGCAGTGGTTCTGGTAGACCAAATCACAAACCATCCATGTCTCCCTGTCTGCCAGTTGGTGAAGGTCTCATCTTAGTCTCAGTGGATAAAAATTACCTTTGGATGTGGAAACATCACAGATCTTTTTAAGAAATAGGATTAAGGTTTAAAGTGAACAGCACAGAACAGTGGCATTTGATTAAAGTGCTTGCTTGATCCTGCTGAAAATTGTTTTGCAAAATCAGTTTTGTAACTTAATGTGCTGTGAAGCCCACGGTCTGAATTGCTGGATGTCATCTGTAGGTGAGTAGTGACAAAATACCTTCCTCCTCAAATTTCCCCTCTAGTTTAGTAGTGAAAATGGACCAGAAAATTCTCATGTTACATTTTGTGCTAATGCAGATTGTGAGCTGAACAGTTTTGTGGCTTATCCCTGATAAGTGAATAAATCTCCAAATTGCAATTTCTAGCAGTTTGATTAACCATTTTACAAGCTTTGACAGTGATGGCAGGGAGACATAGCTGAGTAGGACATTGCCAAGCAGGATGGGGAGGATGCTGGGCAGCAGGAGTAGCAGGCTTGCTGAAGAGCTGTTTTTTGGCAAAACGATGTGGGTGACATTAAACCTGCATTTAAAAAGTGGGGGGAGAAGAGAGCTGCTTCCTGGAGTCTCCTGTATTTACCACGGTGCTGTTGGTTGTTTCAGATCCTGAAGAACATGGAGTCTTCCAGAATTGTTCAGCCACACTTCCTGGAGTTCTTGCTGTCTCTTGGCTGGTCTGTTGATGTGGGGAAGCACCCTGGATGGACTGGCCATGTCTCAACAAGCTGGTCAATCAATAGCTGCAGTGATGAAGAGGGACCTGAACAAGGTAAGATGCAGTAAATGGTTAAATTAAGAAGTTTAGGCTCCTTTAGCAGACAGTTAATTTAGGTGTCAGGAGCAAGAAATTCTGTCTAACCACTTGCATATTTTTGTTAGAGAAATGCCAATGAAAGGAGTGTGTAAATACTTGATTAAACTTCAAGTCAAAGTGAGCAAAACTAATGTCTGTCCATTACTGGGAGGAAGTAGCCTCAGCCAGAAACATCTCTGTGCTATGCTTTTAGCAGACTTGATGAGTCTTTAATATGGTGCCCAGTATTCTGGTGAAATCAGATACAGATTGTGCTGCAGATTGGCAAGTAGATGTGAAATGTTGTGTGATTTTTAGTGTTCTATAAGTAGATTAAAATAAGGTGTAGTAATAAGTTAGCCTTGTAATCATGCTTGCTAGAGAGTAATGAAAACAAGCTGCTGTTTGTAGGTCACAGTAGTTGGAGCCCACACACGGCTCTTCTGTCCTGCTTAATTTGCTCTGCTTTTTTCCACTAGAGCAGCTCCTCCTCTGGGCTTGTCATGTACTACCTCTCCCCATTCTGTCAACCAAAATGATCCTCAGGGTGGTGAACTGCTATCCCAGGGTGGAGGTTGAGTTAGTTTCTGCCTTGAACAACTGAATTGGATCACCTGAGGTTGACAGCGTCTGGGTTGGTTTCAGTGTGGCTCATGGTCACTACTCCAAAGGGCCAGACCCTTTCCTTGGTGATCTTCAGAGCCTCAGTCTTCTGCTGTGGGCCACTCCTTTGAGCGGGCTGGTTCGGCGTCTTTGATCTGGCATTTCCATCAGATACAGCACCTACTGCATTTGCTTAAGCAACTTTGCTTTCCCTTCTTTGTGCCTTAGAAATGCTCTTCACCTGTAATTGAGCAACTAAAGGCTTCTCTATTCATTTGTAAAATAAAACTACAAAGACCGAAGGCTTGAAATGTAGGGGGGGTGTTGAGAGGTATGGCTTTCCCTGAACAAGTCAGGGGAGGTCACAGAATGGCCAGGTCTTGGTTTGATTTTCATTTGAAGACGGGATCAGACTGTGCTTTACTTGAAGGCAAAACCCACTGCCTTCCCTTTGCAGTTGGCTCTGTCAGTAAAGCTGTGTGGCAGGCAGTGCCCAGGTGAGGCAGCTTGGTTTGATGTGAGCTTTGTAATTTGGATGTTTTTTCAGCCTTTGCCTTAGATCTCAGACCACCAAATAGTTGAATTAATTCAGCAGAAGGAACAGAAAAAGCATTCAGGGGTGGGAGGGAGGAACGATTCTAACGTGGTTCTGCTGCTGGAAAAATCCATGAGTGGAGCCGTAGCTTTAGCAAGCAACGGCTGAAAAACTCAAATGGTAGCTTTGAAGTGGACTTGGACAAGCTTGTGAAGATTGCTTTGGGTTTCCTCCAGTCTTTGCTGTGATTGAAGGTATTTATTTTTTTAAATGGATTTTCTGTTTGTGAATGGCTCCGATTAAAAACCCATTCATGAGTTTACATTGTGGCTGGTATCAGCAATAGTTGGGCAGCACCGAGCAGTGATTATCTTTTGTACTTGGAGCTGGTGAGGCTGTACCTTGAATCCTGTGTTCAGTTCTGGGTTCTTCACCACAAGAAAGACATTGAGGTGCTGGAGTGGGTCCAGAGAAGGGCAACAAAGGTGGTGAAGGGTCTGGAGCAAAACTGCGATGAGAAACAGCTGAGGGACCTGGGGAGATTCAGTCTGGAGAAAAGGAGGGCTCAGGGGGAGATCTTGTTGCTCCCAACCACCTGAAAAGAGGTTGTAGCAAGATACTCAGTTTCTTTTCTCAAGTAACAAGCAATAGGACAAGAGGAAGTGGCCTCAAGTTGTGCCAGAGGAGGTTTAGATTTGATATTAGGAAAAATTTCTTCCCTGAAAGGGCTGTCAAGCACTGGAACAGGCTGGCCAGGGAAGTGGTGGAGCCACCATCCCTGGAGGTGTCTTAAGGATATGTAGATGTGGCACATAAGGACCCGGTTTAGTGGTGGACTTGGCAGTGCTGGGTTTACAGTTGGACTCAGCGAACTTAAAGGTCTTTTCCAGCCTAAATGATTCTGTGATTCTAGAATAGCTTCCCATGAGGCATCATTAAAATCAATTCACAGGCATATGCTTTGGTTTTCTTTCCCTGCTCACTCCCAAAAGCGGAGTTCTTAGAACAGTTGGGTTCAGGTTGTGGTGCTGCTCCCTGAGGGCTATGGGCTAGCGATGCAGGAGCTCTTCCCTGAGAGTGAAGCATGGCTTGGAGGCTCCTGTGTGTCTCTGGCCACCTCTCTGTCAGCGTGATGAATTCATTGCTCCGTTGGTTTTGCTGAGGCAGCTATCCCAGGAACCCTCTGTAAACTGGAACAAGGAAATAACTCCAAGTCCTTGCTAGTCTTTCTGGAGGTGGTAGGGGGAAGGCAAAGGGGGCTGGGGTGTCTTTCTCTGCTGTAGAAGCCTGATGTACTGACTAACTGCGGTGAGGGAATAAATGGGAGCTGAGAACGCGGAGCTTTCTTGTATTGGGTTTGATTCAAGAGAGCCTCTTGCTAACTCTCCTTGGCAGAAGAACAGGCACAGAGGAGACACTGTAGAAACTGGCTTGAATTTTAAAACGGCATCAGAGTGAAGTTAGAAATGTTAGAACCCTTTGGAAATCTAATGACTAACTGAATGTCTGCTGGAGGGAATGGTTAGAAATAGCTACTAGATGAATTCTTGTGGCAGACATGCTTACTAGACGACTCAATCAAGGGAAATAGGGTATGCAGTACAATGGAAATGATTTCAAAGTAAATCCTCTCCCAACCCAAAATGCCATTTCCTTCAAGGTAATAAAAACTTATCTGAGAAAGGTTAGAACCTAAGAGATTTGACTGTGAAATCTCATTTTAAAATGGGGTTTGCCTGATTTCTTCTCATTGTTTGCAGCTTGTATTTGAAGGCTGTTTCTGAGGCAGAGCTTCTTTTTGACTCAACTTTCCTTTTATGTCCATTTCAGATGATCTAATTATTTCAGAAGATGTTGGGGCAAGTATCTTCAATGGGCAGAAGAAGGTGCTGTATTATGCGGATGCCCTGACAGAAATAGCTTTTGTTGTCCCATCCCCAGTGGAGTCCCTAAGTAAGACCACTTTGTACATGCTGCTTGCGAAACCAAAATGTTTTTTGTTAGCTTTTTCAGAAGGAGAACCTAAATTAAGTGGTGCTGTGTCTGGCAAGATCCTTGTCAGAAAGCTACTGATGTTTAAATTACAACATTCTAATCCTCATGCTCCTTCCTAAAGTGGCATCTGTTCTGTGCCCTTTTTCTCAGTCTAAGCCTCAATATTGCTGTGCCCCTGGGTGCATTAGTTTGGATACAGGGTTCACCTTCAACTGGTGATGCTTATTTTCTTTTTCCTCTCCCATCCTGATGTGCTCCTGCAGCACATGAAGGAGCATGTGCTCAAGTGCTGTGTAGGTGAGCAAGAGCTTTCACATCTTTTGCACCCTCCCTGGAATAAAAGGGCTATGAGGAAATGATAGCCATGGAAGGAGGAGACTCTGTTCCCTAGGAAATGAATGGAACAGTTCTAAATCCATAGGGAGTGCTTTAATAGCACTCTGTTTCTGGAATACCTGGCAGTTGTCCATTGCTGACTCTTCTTCCTCTTTTGAGTGCTATATTGACTTGACTGTAAATCTGCGTATGTTTACTTTCAAAAACCTTATAAGACTTTTAGGTTCAAAGCCTTACATATGATTACAGCTGATGTTTTTTGACCGAAGAGAAGACAAAACCCACTTTTTTCTTCTGGCTTACAGCTGATTCACTGGAAAGCAGTGTTTCTGACCAAGAAAGTGACTCCAACATGGATCTACTGCCAGGAATACTGAAGCAGCAGTCTCTGACACTTGAACTCTTCCCCAATCACACAGACAATCTTAATCCCTCCCAGCGGGTAAGCAAAAACTTGCACTGAAAAATATAAATGACTTTTTTCTTTCTCCCACTGGCAGTGCTGCAGCATTTTCTGATAGTACAGGCTGTGGTTTTCTACCATTCGGAGCTACTCATTCCTAGCTATTAATCTTTGACATCTGCTTTGATCCTGCCAGAGTTTGCACCTGCAGTAGGAGGTTGCAAGATTGCATTAATTGTAAAACTGAAATATGCTAAGTAGTAATATTCTACATACTGAGGTCCTGAAATGCAAGCAGGGAAAATTCTGTGCCGTGTTTGCAGAGTAATTCATCCATGCTTGGAAATTTAGGATGAATAGACATGGACACTTTCTGTACCTACCCCATTTAAAATGGTATGTGCCAGTTCTGTCTGAAGTATCAGATGTGAAATGGCTTTTGTATGAGAACAAAGCAGAAAACCATGAACTGCTGTTGGTGTTAGCAACGGGATTTCGAGTGCTTATTTCTCAATAAGCAAATTCACTTCTAAATGTAGCTTCAGTAACTGGTGTAAGAGCTTTCAGAACATTAAGAAACACTTCAAGCAGTTTTTTAAGATGTAATATATTAATTTACGTTGAAATTAGGTGTTGTGGAGATCCAGATTACTGTGGGTAACTCCACAGCAGCCGCCCCATCTCAACAGTTGATAGAAGTTATATCTGTGTGAGACCTCAAAGGCTGCAGAGCATCAGTTGAAACACTTGTTGGATGCATTACTGGATTTATATTTGCAAATGCTGCTCTTCCCTTGTGTTCAAAACAGCTCAGTCCTACTTCCAGATCCAAGAGGGTGCCTCAGGGCCGGACCATTCCACCAATGGGACCTGAAACCAAAGTGTATGTGGTCTGGGTGGAACGTTATGATGATATAGGTGCGTAGAAGTTCTTATTGTTTGCTAAAGTAATGGCGGGGCAGGAACCAGAGGAAAAAACTGTTCTGTTCCTCTATGAAGTGCTAAATGCTTGCTTATGTCTGCAGCTGACACTCATAAGGGTGTAAAAGAGTTCTTTGATATTTGAGTGGTGGTCGTTGGGAGTACACGAATCAGTGGCATGCAGATCTGGAGATGATTTTAGCTCTGGCAGGACATGTGAAATGCTATCATGCACTTCAAGCTAAATGCACAAAGAGTGCGCCCCTGGGTTCGAGTTCCTCTCAGCTGCCATCTTCCTCCAGAGGAGAACAACCAAGCGAAGAGGAGCTTCTTATAAAGTGTCAGTGTAAATTCTCAAGATGACCACAGCACTTCCCTCAGAGCTTTGCCTGGATCAGGAGGCAGATTTCAAGTCCTGCAGCATCATTTCCTTATCCAGACATTGGCCCGGAGTGTATACCCTTAGCTTCAGGAGTCCCTCAGCTATTTCAGTTCCCAAACTGGTGTCCCTGACCCACTTCTTTCTTGGGTGTCAGCTAAAGCCAGCTCACTGCAGAGGCAGCAGCTGTGCTGCACATGCATGTTTCTGCTTGGCTGCTTCCTTCAGCAGCTGTAGGAATCTCCCGAAGCTCTGAGCCTAAAGCTGAAGAAATGAGTTTGTGAGTCTCAGTAAGAATGGCAGTTGGATTTGCAGGGGGGGTTCTTGAAGGTGGTTCCTGGCCCAGAGGCTTTGCCTTATGCTTCATATGTTCTTGGCTTTTGCTTTGTGCTTCTGGTACATCTTTGAATCTGGACAGAGAAAAGCTGTCACTTTGTGGTCTAGGCTGTCACCCCTGTGCCAGCTGCCTGCCCTCCTTCTTCCTCTATCTCAAAGTACTTCCGTGGTCCTCCATGCTAGCTCCAGCTTTTGTTTACTCTTAGCATACAGCTCTGATAGCACAGGGTGTTTTCAGGCCATATACTCTTTCTGCTGGAAGAAGTGTCAGCATTGTCCTGCCGTTTGAACTGTACTTTTATGAGTGACCATCAACATCTCTCAGTTCCTGCCCCTAAACAAGGTAATGAGAATTTTGCCATCCACTTCCAGGGATCTGAGTTCTTACTTCCTCCTCCTCCACCTTCATTATCCAGTCACTTGTTCGAAAGTGCACAGCAGCAGAGTTGTAGGTTGTGAGGATCTACAGAGCATGGATCTTGAGGAAAGATGCCACATTTGTTGGAGCGGTGGTATCGTTCGGAATTCCCAGCACTCTCCTGAGGCTGATTACTTGTGCATAGGTGAAGATGCTGTGCATAATAACTTGAAAGCTTTTTCTGTGATTGAAGTACTTCAACTCTTCCTGCTTTCACTGTTCCTCTAGAGACTTGGCCTTTGGGATTGAGAGAATTGAGGGTCTGGGACATGTGTTACCTCTCTGTTGGGTGCAGGGTGGCTGAGGTGTGTCTGTACACTCCATGAATTCTTAATCTTAAAACCAGACTTTGCATTGCTGGCAGTGCAAGAACATCCATGGTACAAATGCTTCAGGACTGCATGGTTTTGACTGATGATAAATGATCTTTGTACAAAAAACAAAGAAAAAACACCCCAAAACCAGGAGTAGATAAACTTTATTCAGAGCATCCTCTTCTTACAGAAAACTTCCCCCTCCCTGATCTGGTATCTGAGACCAGCACTGGTGTGGAAACTACAGCCAACAGTAGCACTTCCCTAAGGTAAGACTGCTCTTATTCTGGTGGTTTTTCTTGAGTCTTGTGGACGACAGTGTAGGCTGCACTTCAGAAGTCATGGCTGAGATCATTTGCATTCTTCAGCTGTCCTGAAAACTCTTAGCTTTACATTAAAGACAGATGCGTTTCCTCAGTGGATTTTTCTTTTTTCTGAAAAAATTAAGGAGTTTTTCCTATCACTGCAGTTTAAACCTAAATTAAGGAACAGAAGATGTGTAGTTTTTATCTCCAGTCTGTGATGAGCCTCCCTTGTGAGGCGGTTAATGCTGTGTGTGTGTGAGGCTTAAAGCCCTGTCTGCAAGGACTGTCATTCTGTGGTGACAGAAGACCACAGAACCAGAACAGTTGATGCATTAACATTCTTTTTAACATTCTTTTTAACACTTAAAGTTGTTGTTTTCCATCTCTAGATTAATTGAAACAGTGCTATAAAACTGATGTAACAGTTGTGGCTTTTTCCTTAAGGTCTACCATTCCTGAGAAGGAAGTTCCTGTGATCTTCATCCATCCTTTAAACACTGGCTTATTTAGGATAAAACTACAAGGAGCAACTGGGAAATTCAATATGGTTATCCCATTGGTGGATGGAATGATAGTCAGTAGGAGAGCTCTTGGTAAGCTAAAGATTTTTAGGAACACTCATGTTTTGATATTTTTTTCTTTTCAATAATAATAATGTATCTGTTAAACACATGGTCTGGAATCTTTCCTTGGCAAAGCAATGGGCATGGCAAAACAAAAGAAAACCATGCTTTTTGCAGCAGCCAAAGTATGTTTTGGTGGCAGGAACAGCAGAGGGAGCAGGCGGTCAGCACTTTGGTGGCACCGTAGGGGGCTCCACTTCATTGTTGGAGAGAGTGAGGGGCTGGAACTAGTAATAGTGGAAGGAAAAGGTAAATACCTGTTATCTAGATAAGAGAGATCAGAAATGTGTCCCTAATGTTTAGCACTAAGAGCTGAGGCGCTGGTGCTAGTGCCTGCCAGAGGGCACTGCTGAATTTGTGCTGTGCTGACATGCTGTGTTAGAAGAGATTAAAAGCCACAGCAGTTCAGGATTTTCTAATGTGTTCAATGAAATACTTAACCTACTGTGCAGGCATGTGTTAACAGAGGTCTGTGTGTGCTGCCTGCCTTTTCCTGTGCTCCTGGATGGATTAATGCACTGTCTTGGTGTCTGTGCTATATATATATGTACTATAGCTTCTGTAACTGGAAGTCTCACTCCAGTGGGAACAATTCACAAGGCAGCAAAATGAATAAACGAACATTAGGATGCTGGTACATCACCATGAAACTAATGTTGTAGGGGTATGTTGGTGGTGACTTTCAGGTTCTGGGTTTTGCATGCTTAGGTCAGTGATGGGGAAATTGAAGCCTAACTCGGCGTTTAAATAGCATTTGTGAATTCAGCTGATGACAGTGGCTTGTACTGAAAAAGAATCAGGTGTGTTTTCCTAGAGCTGGGCTGGTTTTTCATCTGCATGAGGACTATCAATATAATGAAGTTTGTCTCCAAAGTCAGCAGATGTGATCGGTGTGCAGTCAGGATCAAGTCCCCCAGATAAGGAAGACACTATTTCTGCCTGTGGGAATGTGCTTGTCAAACAGCAAAGGGGTTATGGACACTTACTTCATTGGAGGCATATGAATTTCAGAATAAAATAGGATAAAGTCCACTATCAGCTTTGACCAAGGGTTACTGCTTTGGTTCCCAGCCTTCTTCTCCCTGCCATATACAGCAGCATGAGTTAGAGAGGTAACAACAGTGGCAAAGCAGCAAGGGGAAACCTGTTTCCAGTCATAACCCATCAAGGCTTCCCTCATCCCCTGTTCCAAGGGGAAGGCTTTGCATTTCCTACTGGAGAAAGTACTGAGGGGTGCTTTTGCCATCCTGAAAGCTCCCGTGCCATTACCTGAGCTCTTCATGTTCTCTTGTAGCATGGCTGGGGCTGTAGCACTGTGATTCTTGCGTTAGCTGCTCTGGCTTCTTTCCCCTCTTGGTCTTGAGTGTGCTACTGCAGACAATTGTTTGGCCCTGGCAAAGCAGAGACATCGTCCTCCTTTTCCTCTTCCTCCAGCCAGTTCAGGGTATCCCTGACTTAGTCCCTTTCTTACTCATTTTTTCCACAGTAACATATCCTTAAAGGCCTGGGGACCATTGGTTATCTGTTCCCAACAACTCATTGAGAAAGTTCTTGACGTGGTAGTGCTGAGCATCTCCCCTGAGTTTCTAGATGGGACAGAACCCAAAGCTGTCTTCAGCAGTGAAGCCATCAAAGGGGCATAGACTTGAATTTGTTTAAACTTGATTCAAATGTTTCTTTTCCAGGTTTTTTAGTGAGGCAAACAGTAATAAACATTTGTCGGAGGAAGAGGCTGGAAAGTGACTCCTACACCCCCCCCCATGTCCGCCGAAAACAGAAAATAGCAGACATTGTCAATAAATACCGCAACAGGCAGCTGGAGCCGGAGTTTTATACCTCGCTTTTCCAGGAGGTTGGGCTCAAGAACTGCAACCCCTAGGTCATTATCCTTCCAGGACAATTAGATCAGAGCTTGGTGGCTACAGTAATGAAAACGGTTAAATAACAACAAATTTCCTCAGCCCTCCGGAATTCAGGAAATGATATTCTAGCACAAGTCAGCAGATACCATGTGGGAGGAATGAGAAATGAATCCAAAACATTGCAGTTGGGATATTGACTTAATTCACCTGCCCTCAGAAGATTACTTAATTCCAGTCTTCCTGGATGCTACAGCAGCATAATCCCTTCACCCAGTCATCTATTCCAGACTAATTAGGAACTGTGGCTCATTCTGTGAGAGGAAAACAATCAGAACAAAGGCATCTCTGCGTATAAGGATAGAAAACAAAATACAAACAAACCTGCCTTCAGACATCTCGTTACACCCACATCTTACAGGAGAAGGGAGCAGGATCTCTCCTTTGAGGGGAGAGAGGCAGTTTCAGAGCATTCTATTTTGCTGCAAGAACTTTAAAGACATTTCAGCCCCCTTCAGAGCTCAACAGAAGATCCTTCACTGCTTGTAACCAATTTGTGTACCAAAAGCAAGAGGAGGAAAACTGCTTGGAAGCAGCAAGTCATGGATAAATAGCCAAGATGCAGTTCCCTCCGTGGCTGGGAGTGAGCCCATCTACCCACGAGGTTTGTCATGCTGACAGCAAACACCACCTGGTATTACCTGGCTTTCCGACCTAAGTTGTTACGGGATGGGAGCTCTTGGTTACAGAAACAAGGGCTTTGTGGCTTTCGGGTCTGTTGCAGAATGTCCCATTTAATTTTAGTACCTTGATTCCTTTAATTTTTTTATGCAATTACTTAATTTATTTCCAAGTGTCTGTGTCACCTACTCACCATGTCCATAAAAAGCATTAAACAGCCCTTGCTTTCCTTCCATTGGATTTAAATCTGAGATTCTGGGGCTGCCTCCTGCCTGCTTTATTTATAGCATAAGCAGTTTTCGCAGCTTCTACAACACTTTTCAGAAGCTCCTGTTAAACAGACTGAAACAAGTCCAAAACAATTCCAAGTATTCTTTTTCCCCATTAATTTTGCAATACCACAAAAGCCCCTTTGGAGTCAGAATGTGACATTGGTTTGGATCAGTTGTGCTTTCTCATGCTGCACAGCGGTGGTTCCCTGTCACCGAGGTCAGAAGCTCTCACTGTCAGACCATGGGTTTCATGAGCTCAGGACTTGAAGGATGTGCTGGGAAAAGGTGTTTACAACTGCGGGATTTAATACTGGGAATCTGAAAGCTGCAGTGGGTGCCGGCAGCCTCGGGAGCGCTTCCAGGCCCCCAGCACACATCCTGCCTTGTGTTGCAGTGATGAGTCATCACTGGCACGCTGGGTAGATGCAGGTTGTGATCGCTGGCAGCAGCACGTGTCCTTTCCCTTCCAGTAAGCAGGTAATGGAAGAGTAGGAATGTGAGCGGGAACTTGGGGAGCCCCTCGCATCAGAAGCCTTTCAGTACCTTTTTAACGTGTTGCAGTTAATACCTGTCAGTCAGCTGTTATATTTCAGAGTTGGTTTGCAGCAGTTCAGACCTGAAATAGTCTCAATTGTTTCGATGCAACTTACCTGCCAGGGACATCCCCTGCTCCTGCCTCTTCATGTGGTTTTCCATAGAGAGTTAATGGGAACACAGGCCCCTAAAAATGCACGTGAAAGGACTTTAAGGATGTTACCCAAGGGGGGGTTAGGTTTAGATGATGTGTGCTTGTTGCAGGGGACAAAGCCCATGGACCTCTCAACTCCGGAGCTCTGGATTTTGATCCAGATGCATCACAAGTGGAAGGAGGAAGCCACGTAAAGAAGCCTACAGCAGCAGTAAGCATGAGGCGGCCCACTTTTGTGTGATGCCCAGGTTGCAGATGGCAGGAGGGGCTACAAGGCAGCCCTTGGGTGTAGTGGCAAAGCTGTGAAGGGAAACTGACAACTTCATTGCTCTGCCAGGCTCTTGCCAGTGTCTGTTTAATGCACGAACACTAAATTTACCCCCATTCCCTATGTACCTATTGGATCTGATTAATGGCCAAACACACTTTAGTCCACTGATTAAAAAGGCATGAGCAGTGCATGTGTAACAAGCATACTGAGCAATCAAACGTCTGTGCATCTTCAATCACGTAACCCAAATCCCACATACCATAGCTAAGTGTATGTTCTATACAAGGTCATTGGTCTATATAGCAGTGAGCCACAAAAGATACTTCTTCCAGGCACTTAGATGCAGTCAGTGATGTAAAGATGTGTGCATCTGGGGATTCCCTGGCTGTTTCCCACCAAGTCTGAGATAGCCACGTGGGCTGCCTGGAAATTTACCTTTATAAAGGCTGAAGAACAGTCTTGGGTTTGTTCCTGTGTTTAAAACATGGATGTGGCACCCACTTGTGCCGTAATGATCCTGAGAGCAGTGCTGAAGGAAGGTAACTTCACATTGCACGGTCCCTCCACGAGGGAGCAGGCGCTTGGAATCACTGGTTTGATTTGTAAACCAGCGGGTGAACACGTTGCACACCAGTGGTGTGACCTGGCCCTGAGCCTTGGGAGTTGCTGTCTGGAAAGGGGATCCTTCAGGAAGGCTGCAGTTCAGTGTAAGAATGCTGTGATCGCAGTGCGTTGCCATCCCACTTGGTTTGGGTGCTGGTTACAGCTGGAGCACCCCTGGCAGACCTGTGCTAGTGGAAGGTGTCTGCAAAGAGGATCCCTCCCTCCCGTGTGCGTGGAGAGGTCTCTGACTCTATAACACCCGTTTAGGAATGAAGTCCTTGTCCTGTTGAAGTCTGTGGCCAAACTCCGATGGCTTCAGCTAGTCCAGGGTACAGCCTTGAGTACTTTCCTCAACAGGGTTAGAGCAAATGAGATGTATTTCAGTTGTGATTGCAAGAACATGCTAGTCAGCAATCCAGACTGGAGGTTCGTTATCACAAGCTGCTGTATTGAGTTTTCACCTTGACAGCTCACACGGCTTGGGTTTGTGTTCCTCTTTGCTGGAGGTGACGGGTATTGACCACTTGCTTCATGCTGGTGTGAGGTTGGCTTCATGCTAGTGTGAGGTTGGCTTCATGCTAGTGTGAGGTTGGCTTCATGCTAGTGTGAGGTTGGCTTCATGCTAGTGTGAGGTTGGCTTCATGCTAGCGTGAGGTTGGCTTCATGCTAGCGTGAGGTTAGCTTCATGCTAGTGTGAGGTTGGCTTCATGCTAGTGTGAGGTTGGCTTCATGCTAGTGTGAGGTTGGCTTCATGCTAGTGTGAGGTTGGCTTCATGCTAGTGTGAGGTTAGCTTCATGCTAGTGTGAGGTTAGCTTCATGCTAGTGTGAGGTTGGCTTCATGCTAGCGTGAGGTTGGCTTCATGCTAGCGTGAGGTTAGCTTCATGCTAGTGTGAGGTTGGCTTCATGCTAGTGTGAGGTTAGCTTCATGCTAGTGTGAGGTTGGCTTCATGCTCGTGTGAGGTTGGCTTCATGCTAGTGTGAGGTTGGCTTCATGCTAGTGTGAGGTTGGCTTCATGCTCGTGTGAGGTTGGCTTCATGCTCGTGTGAGGTTGGCTTCATGCTCGTGTGAGGTTGGCTTCATGCTCGTGTGAGGTTGGCTTCATGCTCGTGTGAGGTTGGCTTCATGCTAGTGTGAGGTTGGCTTCATGCTAGTGTGAGGTTGGCTTCATGCTAGTGTGAGGTTGGCTTCATGCTACTGTAAGGTTAGCTTCATGCTAGTGTGAGGTTGGCTTCATGCTAGTGTGAGGTTGGCTTCATGCTAGTGTGAGGTTGGCTTCATGCTAGTGTGAGGTTGGCTTCATGCTAGTGTGAGGTTAGCCTGCATTGGCTGCAAAGCTGAGTGCAAACATCGCATAAGAACTAAACTGAGACTTTCTCTTTGCCTAAGGGCTTCCTGGTTGGGTTCATAATTCTGCTTTGACTGACAGCATCCTCTTAATGGTGCGGGGGGGGCACCGCTGTCAATTGTTAGTGAGGAAATTCAGACATTTTGGTACCTTATTAGAGCCTCTCTTGTAAAGAAAAGCATTTTTCTTAAAGGTACTTCTAACCAAGGCATTAAACCTTAGAGCAAATGAGAGATGGGAAGGACGGTGCCAATGTGGCCAGCAGTGCGTGCGTGGGGCTTTAGGAAGGAGCAGCCCCTTGCTGCATGTGCTGGGGGCTCCATAGGTGACTCCGTTTCTTTCCTATAAGGTTTTTGTGCCCAGAAGGACACAAGAACTGAACTTCACTCTAACAGACGCAAACCTGTTGTGATTTAATGGCTGTGTAACCGAGGAGCGTCTTTGAAGGCAAACACCTTTTCCACATGGATTTTAGCAGGAGCAATTAGAGACGAGACCACCCGATCCCATGTGCTTCGACCCATGTACAATTTGTATGGATTTCTGTATGTTGCCAAGATGGGATCTTTTTGTTCTAATTGTATTTTTCTGTAAATATTCCTGGCGCTGAGTTGTAAAGTAAAGGCGAACTGTAAATAGGAAGATGTGAACTATGTTCCCTTGTCTCTAGTACTTTATCTCTTATTTGTTTAGGGAAGGCACACAAAGGCTTGTTTGTATTTATGCCAATTCTTTGTCCAGGAGAAACACATCAAATACTGAATGTAACACAATTAGTCCAATAAATTTTAAAGGTTCTTATCTAGTAACACTGCAGTTGTCAATTCTTAATGTTTCCAATGCCTTTGGTTGAAATCATTGCCCAAAGAGGAAATAGCGGAGGGATGGAGTGGAATCGCGCATCCTCTGCTCCCCAGCAGCTATGGTAACAGCGCTCCAGCTTGGATTTGATCGCATCTCAATGGTGTGGGGAAGGAAAACGTGGAAATGCAGCTTTAAGGGGAGATGGGATGCTCCTGCGGTGTGAAGTGCCCAATGTGTTGGTTCTGCTGCGTGGCGTGGGGCCCCGCTGATGTCCTGCAGCAGGACCGGGAATTGGCTGGGGTAAAGCTGGGTGGTTTTGTGCAGTGCCGTGGGTGTTGGAGGCGGCTCTGGCTCCTGTTGCTGTGCGGGCTGAGGATAAAGGAGCTGACTTCTCGGTGGCGAGGCCATGGGTTGGAAGTGCCTTTCCATCAGCAGTGCGCATGGAAGCCAGGGCTGTTTTGTGTGCTCTGGGTGCGCGGTGGGGACCAACCCGCAGCTTCAAGCCCAGGAGCTCGAATGCAGCTCAAGTGGCTCCTTGGGCTCCCTTGGGGCAGCTCCAAGCACCTCTTTGGCTCTGTTTCCAATGAGAGCTCCTCCCGTGCACTGAAGGTGTTCGATGCCGAGGCACTGAACAGTCACAAGCTGCTGTTGTGCACCAGGGCATCGTTTGGGAGGCTGTGAAAACAGGAGTAACCAATGCAGGGATGGAGGCAGGAGGGGCAGCAGCCCAATGCCATCCCACACCATCCTGGGTGGGTGGGCCTTTGCCGTGGGGCATGCAGGAGATGCTTTGTCCCCAGTGTCCTCCACCACCCTCTTCATCAGCTCAATACCTATGAACTCGCCGAGTGGAAGCCGAAGGAACCCCGCGCGCCGATGCCCAACGCACCGGTTCTCGCTGCAGCACGGCTCATTCTGGCCACAAATGGAACCAAATTGCATTACAAATAATTTGCCAGGGTGAAATGTAATTTAGCCACTGCTTGAAGATGAGAAAATGTCATTTGGCTGCTGGCAGCGAACTTGTGTCTGTTGGGAGGGGGGCGAGAGGCTGGAGGTGGAGCTGGGCTGAGTGTGGTTGCTGGTGCGCTCCAGTGCACTCCATTGGGTGGTGGGTGCTGATTGGGGTCCCTCAGGCAGAGCATGTGCTGTGCTCTGGGCTGTGGGTGCCACTGCAGTGTCCTCAGGCCTGGCAGATGCTGATGGGACATCCCTGGGCTGTGCTGCTGCTGCTGGAGTATTCCTGGGCTGTTTGTGCCACCACAGTGTCCCTGGGCCGTATAAATGGTGCTGGACTGTCCCTGGGCTGTGCCAATGCTGCGGGGCTGTCCATGGGGACCACTGCCAGGGCATCCTATGGCTGTGGACTGGGTCATCGCTGCGACAAAGGGCCCCATCACAGCATCATAGAGGAGGGCGATCTGCTGCTGCTGCAACCGGGAGCACCCCGGCGGCTCAGCCCCGGCTTTCAGCTGGGGTGGCTGTGGCTTTGCATTGGTCCATTGGGGGGACCCCTCATTCCCAGCGCTGCTCCAGAAGCTATGGGCACAGCAGTGGCCAAGAAGAGCTCTGTGGAGACTCCCCTGGGCACTAAACTGCTTCCTGCAAGAGCAGTGCCCCCACCTGCTTCATCATCCGCGCTGTGCTAAACCACCCTGCCCCGCACACAGGCCCAGCTCTGCCTTTAACCCAGGCAGGGTGTGATGGGGAGGAGGTGATGCACTGCGGCGCTGGGGCTCGCACCAGGTTTTCTTACACAGGCCTATGGGAAAGGCAGGGATGAGCCAGTTCATCCCGTGGCAGAGGGGAAGGGCTCCCTGAGCTGCCCGGGCCCGTGGGACAGGAGGAGCCGCACTGCATCAGCGCCATCACCTCTGCTGTGCCGCTTTTGGGTGGTAAAAGCGCTCCCGCTGCAGGGCAGCAGCCGGGGTGTCCCAGAGGGGTTGGGGGTACAGGGCTGGCACATGGGCCCTGCGCTCCCTGCCTGTACTGGGCTCTGACTCCCCCAGCGCTGGCGCCCACCCCACTGTGCCCACCTCCAGCATCCCCATCAGCATCCATCACCCGTTACCCACTGGGGTATCCCACAGCCCCCATCCCCCTGTGGCAAGGCCTGGGGTGCTCTGCTGCCAGCAGGGCAGAGGCGCACAGGGCAGGCCCCAGGGCCGACCCATGGGAGGGGGCTCCCCTGCAGCCCAGGCCCTGGGATGCCCCCGTGGTCCCCCAACAGCCCCGATGGAAGCACATTTGATGACGTTATTTGACGATTTAGTGCATTTTCAGCCTCTTAAAGCAGTTCATACACATGCCTGCGTGATTCATTATTAGTATTATCTAATGAAAGATTATCTGACTCACTTTCCTGTTTCTTCCAATTACAAATTGAAATTGTTCCCACTCTGACCTTGCAGCTGTTAGATTTGCTAAAATTAGCCATAATGATGCATTTTACTAAGATAATTAATTAGCTAAACTGAGAAAATTGAGTGGTAGAAACGGCTTCACACGCTGCTCATTATCTTTTATTATGTCATCTTTACATACAAATAAAGAAATATTGTGATTACTTTAAATACTGTTTTCATTCGCTAATACACTTGTTAGCAGAGCGATGGCTCCGTTCGTCCTCGGCAGCAAGAGCCCGCGGGGATCCGGCTGCTTATTGACTGCAGGACTCCTCCTTTCCCACGAAGGGAATACAGTTATGGGCCAAAATAGGTTTATGTTGTCTCTTTGTTTGAATGGGGGGGGGATGCAGGAATGCTGGGAGCATCCAGGGACCCTGCTGAAGGTTGGGGCGCTCCTGTATGGGGGGCAGGGCAGGGGCGCTGCCCCCATTCTCCCCTTCCCCAGGGCCCTCCATTGCTCGGGATATTCCCTATGATCCCGAGCTCCGCTTCGGCCACCTCGGGTGTCACAGAGCATCCTGTGTGCGGCAGCACCAGGCTGACGTTTGGGTCCCGAACACCCGCGGCTCCCCAAAGCGCACTCGCATCCCAGATCCCCCCTCTCATTCCCCTGGCGTTCGCCCTTGCTGGGTGCTGGAGGTGGCTCCCCACCCCCTTGCTCCTCACCCTGCCTGACCCATCCTGCCAGAAACCTGCGCTTTTGCCCCCAAAATATGTGTGTGAAGTCGTCCTTGTCTGCTTTCGCTGTGCCCCGTCCCTGCTCTCCTCCTCCAGCACAACCGCTCTGCTTCGGGTCTGAACAAACCCCGTCCTCCCCCTCCAGTGATGGCACCGCATCAGCATCCCCACATCAGAAGTCTCCCCAACGGGGACAAATCGGGGTGAGCGAGGCCCTTCCTTCGCCCCAGCACCAGGCTCAGGACCGAACCGGTGCTAACGGGCGCCCTCGTGGCTCTGGGGTTTCTTCTCTTCATCAATGGCTGATGCTTAATGAATCCTCATCGCGGCTGTGTCCGTGTTCTCCCAGCCCAGAACATAGGGATGGGGTTTGGGGGCTCTATCCGGCAGGGCAGGGAGATGCTGCCTGCACCTTGGCCCCCCCACAGGCGCACTGGGCAGGAGGCGACGGCCCCGACTCCCTCTGACTCAGTTTCCCCATCAGTTGATGGTCCCACATCAGAGCAGGCACCAAACAGCCCCTTGCCCAGCATGGGGACAGGCAGCATTCAGGCAGGAGAGGGATGTGTGCTGGGGGATTTAGAGCGCAACCTCTGCCCACGTGGAATGGGAATACTCAGCGCTGTTAATGTCTGCTGAAGAACTGTGCTGGTTCACAGGGTTTGATAAGGAGCCAAATTGCTTTAATTCCTTAAGAAATGCTATGGCATCTCCAAAAGACATTGCGTCAAGGAAAATGAAAATGAGTTTTTGCTTCGAGTGGAAGCTTCCCCATCGTTTGACTCCAGCACAGCGTTGCTGCCCGGCGATGTGAGACCTTCCGAAATTCCCTTATCATTTCCCTTACTATATTCCTTCTTCTTTCCACCTTCAGCAGAGACCCTGTCTCAGAGGTCCATGGTGTGACACGGGACCTCGGGAGGTCTCCAGCCCCAGCCTGACCCTCCCTTGTCCCCCCATCCGCTGGGCTTGTACCTGCCCGGGCCCAGCAAACAGCGGTAGGGATGCAGCAGGAGGAGCAGCGCCCCTCGCATTTGCATTGATGGCTGTTTAATGAGCTGATTTTCCTTCACACTATTGATGTCCCCGGGCTCTGCTGCCGTGCTTTGCCTCTGGTCATGCACACCCACTGCTCCTTACATCCACTGCACACACCGGCACGGTGCGGGCAGAGAGCATCCCACTGCCTGGGGCTGCTCCAGGCAGGGATAGGAGGTTGTTCGTCCAAGTCAGTGCTGACAGCGAAGCACAGAGCTCCAGGATGAGGGCTCACACCCCAGGGGAGCGTGTCCAGAGCTTGGATTTACCCGAGGCACTTCAAGTGTCTCAGTGTTGCCTTGGGGCTGGAACAACCCAATCCTGGCTCTTCCCAGCTCTGGTGCTGTGATGGGGTCTGCTGCAGACTGACACGGGTGCTCCTGCCCCACACATATGTGCACACACACCTATATACACGTGTACACACACATATGTACGTGTGCACACACATATATACACATGTATGCACAGATATACACACGTGTGCACACATATACACGTACACACACATATGTACATGTGTGCACACACATAAATACACATGTATGCACAGATATACACATGTGTGCACACATATACACATGTACACACACATATGTACATGTGTGCACACATAAATACACATGTATGCACAGATATACACATGTGTGCACACATATACACATGTACACACACATATGTACATGTGTGCACACACATATACACACATGTATGCACACATATAAATGTATACACACATATACACATGTACACACACATATTTACACTTGTGCACACACATATATACACATGCATGCACAGATATATACATGTGTGCACACACACACATGTACACACACCTATACACATGTACACACCTATATACACATGTGCATGCACGCAGAGCCCTTCCTTCCACCATTACCGGCTCCGCAGCCAGCACAAAGGGCCCGGGGCTCCTGTTCCCTCGCTGCCCCCTTGCCATGGTGCCCGTGCAGGGACAGGCAGTGCCCCGGAGCATCCCCGCCGCTGCGGGCTGCTTCGCGGGGCCGCACGATGCTCAGAGGGCCCCCGGGTCCCCTCAGCGCACGGAGCCGGGTCCAGCCCCGCGGCTGCAGCTCCAAGGAGCCGCAGGGTCCCTGGAGGCGGCGTTCCCAGCACAGCCCCTGGGCCCAGGGCAGCGCAGGGGTCGGCGCAGCTCAGGGCTGCCCCGCTGGGGCGCCCAGGAAGGACAAACAAAAGGAGCTGAAGTCTCCGTGCGTGATCAAGATTATGATTTAATTGGCATAACAAAGGCTTGGTGGGCTCAGCCGCATGACTGGAATATTAACACGGAAGGATGCAGCTTGTTCTGGAAAGACAGGCAGGGGATTAAGGAGGAATGTGTTGCTTTGTCTGTTAAGGTTGGATACATTCGGTTTGCAATCCAGGGGGGAACCTGGATGCCATCCTGCTCTGCTGGCCGCACAGTGAGGGGCTTTCCATGAGCTCATCCAAAGCCCGGGACACCGTGCTGATGGAGGAGATCCCTACCTGAGTGGCTGGGGTGGAACCAGGAGAGCAGGGGCAGACAGAGAGCCCAGCAAACCCTCCCCAGGCATTAAAGTGATTGTTCTGGGGGAAGAGATTAGTAGAAGAGGGAGGCTCTGGCTTTGCTTCTACCCTGCAGGGCACGGATGCAGAGGAAGGTGGGAAATAAGTGGGATGAATGCGGATGAGACATGAAGGAGCTCCTTGTCTTGCAGAGGGAAAGAGCCAGAGCTTGAGAGTGAGAAATGGGATGTCCAGGGACGCCTGGTCCAGCACAGTGCTCTGAGCAGGGCCAGTTAGAGCAGGGTGCTCGGGGCCTCATGCAGGTACCTCTGTGAGCCCTGGGCCAGGGCTGACCACCCTCATGGGGATGGTCTTGTCCTTAGGTCACATACCCCAAGTCCTGGGTCTTGTCCTGGTGCTGTGCTTCCCACGTCCCATGCCCCAGCCCTTTCCCACCCCCTGTTATTGGCTGTTTCTGCCATCCACATCTCACCAGCCTGGCTGCAATGGGTCTGCTCCATCCCAGCTGACACCAGGACACCACAATGGCCATGGCAAGGCAGAGAGCATCCCATGCTGCCTCCTAACTATGAGCTTTGGACCAGGAGGCTGGGGAGCAGTGGGAAGCGGGCGGGCAGGTTTCCATGTAAATGCATGAGCCTGGAATGCAAAATCAAGGAGGCCAAAGGGAAAATAAATAGGATTAGGTGAGCAAGGCAATGAGAGCACATGCAAAGGAAGGGGAGAGGCAAAGCTGGGGCTGCTGCTGTGGGGTGGCAAGGGGAAGCCCTTGGTGGGGATGCTGCAGTGCCGGGGGCATTCACTGCCTCCATGCACACACAGAGTGTGTGTAAGGCTTTTGGCACAGGTTCCTAAAGGAAGCTCAGAAGCACACTGCAGCTCATACGCAGCCTAACCCTGCTGTAAAAGGAGTGCCGGTCCCAACTCGGTTCCGCCTCCACGCTGCAGCTGCCAGCAGGTAACATAATGGATACGGGACTTGCAGCCAAAATAGGAAGATAGGAAGAGTGGAATTGTGTCGGAAGGCAGATTCCTAACCCTGAGCTCTCTCCCCACAACACCCTCAGTGACAGATCAGATAAACAGCCTTGGGGAAGAGCCCAGCCCAGCGCAGCAGCATCCCAGCACCCCCAGGCCATCGTATGCACAAGAAATGGGGAGCAAGAAGTAATCGGGGGGGAAGGACCTGATATCCTAATAAATCCCAGCAGAGCATTAAAGGAGCAAACACCACACCAGGATGTGGGACCAGGAGGGCTTCGGAGATGCTGGAGCTGGCTCTGCCTGTCTCTACAGCACCAGGAAGCGGTGGCTGGAGAAGGCAGCTACTTGTGGACATTGCCCTTTGGGCTGGCTGGAGTGGATCCAGGGAAGGATGTCAGAGACCTGGAAAACATGACCAGCAAGAAAAACCAGCACGATGTGGGACTGCTCAATTGGCAGCAAAGATCGGAGGGGCTGCGGCAGCAGCTGGCAGGAATGTGAATGATTCCTGTAAGGGGGAAAGGACTCCTCTGCATGTGCTGGATAGCACGAGGAGAAGCAGGGTTACGTTATCACAGGGGAATTCAAGGTAGGCACTGGGAAAACTCTTCCCAGCCATGGGGGGCTCTCCATGGTGAGGTTTCAGGGAGAGCCGGCAGTGCGGCCTTAGCATGAACTGCTCCCAACGGTTCCCTCATGGCCATTTCGGGGTGCACGCATATGGAAAACCCTTAAAGCACACGGGCCAGGCTGGCTTCATGCGAGGAGGAAAAGGCAGAACAACAGGCAAGAATAACGCCTAGAAACAGAAAGGGATGAAGGGGTCTGTAGGGACCACAAAGGCAATAGTGGCATCATCCCAGAGCCACACAGGGAGGCGCTGGGGCTGGAGGTCAAACCAGCTTCCCTTGGGAACTGACAGTGAAGCCCAGGCTGCAGAAGTCACAGGAATGAAGTTTGGGGTAAGGAGAAGCAGGTGAAGCTCCTGTGGGCAGCAGACCCCACATCACACTGGGTGCTCAGCAGGGGGAAAGAGGAGCCTCGCGAGGGAACCTGGCTGGAAGCAAAACCAATTGGAGTCAGGGAGAGGAAAACGCTCTGGGAAACAGTGCGTGAACTGCTGAGGGCTGTGTAATCCGAGTTAGTGGAGTTATTTCTGCTGTCTCCATCCAGGGGCTGTCATGGCCGGTGGCTCTCCTTCAGCTGCATGCCCAGGATGAGCAGGGCTCACACGGGAGGCAGGTTCAGCGACTTGGCTAATGAGCAGCAGCATGTTAAGCACCTTTCACTGCCATTAACTGGAGGAGCGATTGGAAGCACTTGTGAGCTGCAGCCCTGAAGAACAGGAGCCACAAAACCGGAGCAGAAAGTGAATCCTGGGGGTTTCACAGGGAGCAATGGGAAACTGCTGCTGGCAAATCCTTCTCCTCCCAGCTAAAGCTGCTGCCCTCAGGGTGCCCCTGGGTTAGGTCTGACCGGATGAAGACAACAGCTCCTGCCACCATCGCTTGTTATGACAGTGACACATGGGGTCTGCGTGGTGAGGGCCACGGGTGCTGATGCAGGAGTGGGGCACAAGGATGCAGCTGCCTGTTCACTCCTTCCCAGCCCAGAAGAGCAGCAGCAAAGGAAGATTCAGGCTCCATAGACGTGCAGTTCCGTGCCCTGTACAAGCCTGTGGGAGGAGGTGGCTGTTCCCCAGCTTCACGGGTCCTTGCTCCATCATCCATCACTGGCTCACCCCTGCACCACGAGCAGGATGCAGAGTGGGACAGTGCTCAGGTACACAGCAGCACAAAGCAGAGGGCTCACTGCAGGGCCAGTGAGTGATGGCCATGCAGAGCAGCCCAGCACGAGGGAAGCATGACGGCAGAGGGGACTGTCTGGGAAATTCCCAATTCCTGGGAGCACCCCATCTCCTCTGCCATCAATCATCTGTGGCAGCAAAGCCCAGGAAACCACTCAATAATCCCAAATAGTCCCACAGGAGGATTTACCACAGCAATTGTAATTTATCTGATAGAAGCTCCTGAGGGCAGGGGAGTTTCCTCAAATAACCACATCCGAGGAAACCCTGAGCAGGGAGTTTCCAGCTGAGGCCTTACAGGCTCCCTAGACCAAGGCTGAGGAAATGCAGATCCATGGGATCCCTGAGCAGGCTGGAGGTTGACGGCTCCTGCCACAGCCCGGCAGCAGGAGCGAGGGCAGGAGAACCCTGCAGGGAAGAAGCAAACCCAGGGCTGAGAAGCATCGGGGCTGAGGCATCTCTGATCCCATGCAGGGTTCAGACACTGCCTCAGCTGCCCACAGAGGACCCCATCACCTCCTTGCTGCCTGCTCCGACAAAGAGCACCTGATATGTGGGAGCTTCAAGACCCCCGGAGCTGGGGGACCTGCGGTGCCCATGGGCCTGAGCAGAGGTGTCCAAGCGCTCACCTGGGCTCAGAGCCGCTCTTCACACCCTGCACTGGGAAGTCAGCTGTAACCTGACCTGCCAAGCTGGTCTTTAAGGCCCTGAATTCTGCCTTGATGCTAGCACTGGTTAATTACCCATGCACGCTCACAGCCTGAGCAAGGCCTTCGCAAGTCTGCTCCTTCCCCTCCAGCTGCCTGCAGGCTCTGTATTTCACAGGGGCATAGGTGTGCTTCAACAGCCAGGGAGGGAAGGACGTGTGCTGCTGCATGAGGGTAACTCCCTCTCCTTCCCGCTGCAATGGATCCGCTGGGAGCCAGCAGAAATTGGGGTTCCAAAGGGGTTTCCTGCCCACCACCACCAGCTCCAGCCCCTTTCTGCTTTGCTGCCACCAGAGACACTCAGCAGCTGAGCTCTGCCTCTTGCCTGCTTTGCAGCATGGCAGGGCTGGGCTGACACCTCTGTCCCCTGTAGGACCTGGTGGCTGCACCTGCATGTGCCCCTTGCCTGGGTTGATTGGGTGTCACTGCCCACCATTAAGTCCTTCCAAAAGACCTTTGGAAGCATAAGTGATGCTTTTACGGCTGGTGTGACTCTACAGCCTTCAGATGCTCAGTGTTAGAGAATATCCCCTTCTCAGGCATGAGATAGCTGATGCGGGCAGAGATGGGTTTAGCCAAAGCATTTCCCAAAGCAATTGAACTTTGCTTCAGGCAGAGTAAATCTCTGCAAAATCAGAATCACTTTTGTGACATTCCTGAATCAATTTATGGGCGTTTGTTCTGGGGCAGAGACAGACACATCAAGTTTTGCTCTCAAAGATGTGCATCTCACAGCGGTCTATGTATCTCAAGAGTCTGAAGTGAGACGCCAGAGAAGCGTCAGTGCCAGATGACCAAGATGGACATAAGGCCTTTGAATACAGTGGGGGAGCTGGGCCGCTTCCTTCTGGTAAAGAGTTACCTAGAAGCTGATCGAACAGCTGTCTGTAAGTAGTGAAAGAGCGAGGATGAAGGAGTCACATCCTTCTTGCCAGTGTCTGCTGATACATTAAGGAGCAATAGCCACAAAGGAGTCCTGAAAGGGTCAGAATGGGGCGTTAGGAAAACCCTTTCCCTGAGAGGGTGCTGCAGCCTTGGCACAGGACATCAGAAAGGTGATGGAGTCTCTGGCCATGGAGGGTGTTAAGACTCAGATAAGCAAAGCCATGGGTGATCTCATCTTTCAATTGTTCCCAATGTGGTGGTGGGAAGGGGCCTCCGGAAATCTCCAACAAACCTCTGGTCCCTTCCCACCAGCACTTCGGCAGCTCTATGGTGAAGGTGTTAGAATGAGTTCCCAAACGCTATTTGCCAGAAGAATGCTCATCCGGGATGGGATTTGTGTCTTGCTTTACTGTTTCCTAACAACTGGCCCGCCCACAGCAATGAGTCACTTAACCACCCTTAGGTGTTCTTTTGGCACCAAATGACCAAAAAGTGGTTAATCTGAAAATGAGCTGCTTTGGTTTTCTGCTCAGAAAGTACCAATTCATTCCCCCTTTACAGACATTCTTCATGTGGAAGCCAAATTGCTGCTCTGGAAACGGGGGAGGATATAGCAAAGGATGGTGTTGGTTGGCCAAAGTTTGACCAGCACAGGATAAAAACGAAGGGATCAGGTTCAGGCATGCTTGGTGGCCACGGAGGAGTAGGGAGGGCTAGGGAAAGGGGCAGGCACTGCAGAGGAACACTTCACACGTGTTCACCTACAAGCAGAAAAAGGATCTGAAGATGTGGCTTGGAGCAAGTGAGAAATTATAAATGCTGCAGAGAACTAAGCTCTGTCTCACTGCGAAGAGCACAGTGGTCTGCGCAGAGGACATGGAGGAGGCGTGGAATGGGGTGGGTGTTAGCCCTGTGATAGATCTGTGCCCCTTGTCTGTGCTCTTTGTGTTTGATCTACATGTGTGCAGTGCCAGGTAACTCGGGAGCACACCAGCACTGCTGACGCTGCTGCCTGCTCTCCAACCAGTGAGGCCATGGCGGCTGGGGTCCCTCATGACCAGCGGAAGATGGCAGCACCTGCGGAAAGCCAGGAAGCATAAAGGGAAGGTGCCAGGCAGACAGCACAGGGCACCAGCACCCCTGCTTCAGCGGGTACAGTGCAGGGTGTGCCAGCACCTCCCTGCACTGTGGGGAGCGGGACGGCTGCGTGAGGACCGCACTGGGCTCATCAGCCCCGGTCCCAGCACAGCTCCAGCAGAGCTTCCTTCCGGTGACAGAGCCAACCTGCCCGGAGCACCCCATCTGGCACGAGGGTGCCTGCGCACTGACAGCCCTGCTCCTCTTCCCAAGCAGCTCTCGCCTTCCCAGGCCCACGGGTGGCGCCGGCCCCCAAGGCCAAGGTGCAGCCGGGTGCCGAGCCGGAGGAGAGGCCGCTGGAGCGCTGCGGGAGCAGGCCCCGAGGGGGTCCGGCCGTGACGGGCTCCAGCATCCCCCGTGAGCGGCGCTTCCCCCTCAGCTCCGCGGCCTCCCCCACGTTTCACCGGGCGCCTTCGCACCTCCGAGGCCTCAGGCGACCCCCGCCGGAGTGGCCGCGGGGCCGGCCCCGCACAGCCCGGGGGCGGGGCGGGCACCGCCGGCTGCAGCCCCCTCCGGGGCTCCGGTTCACATCCGGGGACCGAGCGGCGGGCGCGGACGTGGAGGGCGCGGGCGGGGCGGCGGCGGCGCGCGGGGGCGGCGGCGCGGACCAATCAGCGCCGCGCTCTGCTCGGTGCAAACAGGAGCACAATGGAGCGAGCGGCGGGCGCGCTGCAGCCAAGCTTGGCGCGGGCGACGAGAGACTGACGTGCCCACCGGCCAATGGGAGCCGGCGCACGGCGGCGGGCAGCCAATGGGCGCGGGGCGGGGGCGTGCCCGGGCGAGGTTAGGGTGTCCTTGCAGGGTGCTGGGCTAAACTTCACCAAATAATAGCTGTTTGTATTGGGGCGGCCGCGGAGCCATTTTAGGTGAGTCCCGACCCCAACTTTGCCGTTCGCCCGCCCCGGCGCGGCCGGCGGGGGGCAGCGGGGCGGGGGGCGGCGGCGGGGCGGTGCTATGAATGAACGCGGCGGCGGCACGGGCCGGGCTGGAGGGCGGCAGGGCCGGGGCGGCCGTCGGGCCTGTCATGGCTCCGGCCGCGGGGACGGGGCGGCGGTCAGCGGCGGCGTTCCCCCTGTGGGTTCCTCCTCACGGCCCTTGCCCGCCCCCCCGGGGCCGGCTGCAGCGCTGTGGTGGTAGCGATGGGGGGGGCCGGGCCTACCCGGTGCCTGGAAGGCAGCTCGGGGCCCGGCGCCCCTCTTGTAGCCGCGGGGCGTGCGGGGAGCCGGGGGCGGGGCGGGCTCCCCCCTGTGCTGCTCGGAGGCTCCTCCCGTCGGGAAGGGGGGGAGTGAGGCCCCCCGGCTCCGCAGCGAGCGGCGCGACCGCGGCGGCGGGCGAGATGCGGGGCGCCGGGAGCCCGCCCGCGGGGCGCAGCTTTCCGCCGTCACCGTGGCCGCAGTGCTCGAGAACATCGATAACTGAGGCTTTAAACTTGGCGGGCGGGGGAGAAGCGGGTCCGTATGCGGGCCGGGGGCACGGCTTCCCCGCGGGCCGGCCTCCCGCTGAGCAAGGGCACCCGGGGCGATGGAAGGGGGCACTCGGTTTAAAGGGCCGCGACGGACTCGTCCCTGTGCCCTGCGGGTCCGTGCAGCCGCTCGCGGAGCAGACGTGGGGCTGTTTGTGCCATTGCAGCCATGTCACAACAGAGGCATCGCAGTCACGTCGGAGCCGCGTCTCTCTCGCTGCGGTCGCCGCGCCGCAGCCGCCCCGCGCAGCCTCACGCGTGGTGCGCGGTGTTTGCGCGGTGTGTGCGCGGTGAGGCTCCCGCTGCGCTCACCGGCGGCTCTCCCTGGCGTTGGGGTGGGTTTGGGGCTTGGTTCGTGAGGTTCGTAGGGTGAACTCTGTTCATAAAACGCACGCAAGCGGGAAGGTGAAGAGAAATCCTCGGCCGGCATCGCTGCCCCGGGTGCACACCCCCTCTGGAGCAGCGTTTTCTCCGTTTATCGGTTTCTTTTCCTGATAACTACGCTGAACTCGAAGCAAAGTCGGGGACCACGGAGGCCAGGCAGGCTTGCCCTGGCACACGGCTCTGCTCTGTCTGCTGCTGGCCTTGGATGTGCTAGATGTGGTAGAGCTTTCCACTGTTTTTGCTATGAAAAGTGCTTGATTTCCTTCAGTAAGTTGGGATGGTCCTAGCCAAAAGCTCTGCCTTTTTTTAGTGTTTCCTCCTGCTTGGGAAATGCAGCAAATGCCTTTGGGGGTTGGAGAATGCAGGGGGTGGGGGGTGGGAGATGGTTCATGTGGTTGTGCAAAGTGTCCTGTAGGTCTCTCGCACCCCCCTGCAGCCGCTGGCCTCCCTGGCAGCATTCAGGGCTCCTCAGGGGCAGGCAGATGTGGTTGGAGCTGTTGGATCTTTATCCATCACCCGTTCACTTGTAGGGCTATGGATATTTGGCAGCTGGTGCTGCCTGTATCCTTTGAAGTGTTGTGGGGTGAGCTGGGTTAGGGTGATGCAGAGCAGAGGGTGCACTGAACTCTGCTAGTGTTTTCCCCACTGCCGTGAAGTGTTGCTGTTGCTTTTGGGCCCTGTTCAGGTGATGGCACAGGAGTAGGTGCTCTGTTACCATTCCTCACTCTTGTTTACCTCATTCATGCGGGGGCTCTGCGCTGCTGCTTTGCAGAGAAATCATTGTTTTGGTCCAGCTGTTGAAGTATGAAGCAATAACAGCATATTTTTGCTCTGGGAGTGAATTCTTCCTGGAGTAAATAGGTTGTTTCTCTCAAGGCTTCTGCCCTCCAGCTGGGCTGGTTTTATTCAGGGCTGCACTGGGTTCCTTTCCCACTTGCTTAGTGGAAAATTGATTCCTCTTCCACTACAAAGCTTCGTGTTCTTGACTATTTGCTTTTGGTAAAGCTAATTCTGCTCGTTGTCTCCAAATTGGTACCGCTGCCTGGACTTGGGGCTCTTCAGGAGCGTGGGACTTGCTGCTGGGTTTCCTTCCCTGCAGCAGTGGTGGGGTGAAGCTGCCTGAATGTTGCCCCTCGAGTGCTTTAGGCTGTAAAGCATAACTAGCAGAGTTGCATCCCATCAGAATGTCTGTGTATACCTTGTGCAGCTGAACTCGCAGTAACTATCCTTCAAATGAAAAGCAGAGTCGATGAGAGGACTTGGAGACAACCCTCCAAGCAGCAGCACTGATTGCCCTGTTGCTGAGAATGCAGTTGCAGCCCGTTCTAGCTGCAGGCTAGCATGGATGTGTTAAAAACTAGCCTTTGTGTATCTGAGAAGCTAAAGCATGTGATTAATGCGCATCTCTTGTGGAAGGTGCTGTTGGGGTCCCTCCTTACCTTGCTCTGAATGCTACTGGCTGGTTTGGTAGCATGTGCCTTTTAAAGGGCTTGAGTTTACCTTTCCCTTTGTTGTCTTATGTATTGGCACTGGGGGGAGACTGCCTCTGAGCTGCTGGTCTCTGAGCAACTGGTCCTGGATATGCCAGTGTTAGCCCCGAAGGACAGTGCTGTGGTTACCTTTGGGGTCTGTGATTTCTAGTGGCTTCATGGAGGAGGCTCTTAGAGGAATATCTTGTTTTCCTGACTCCTTTTTACCATATTTCTGTAACAGGAAGCAAATCTCTGCCCTTTCCCCGTCCCAAAGTGTAGTGTCAGTACTTTGTAAGATTTAGTTTTCCTTGAGAGATCTATTTTCTCAAGAGCTTATCCAAACACACAAACTTTTACAGGTGGCTAATCCAAAGTGTCTCACTTTAATGGTCTGTGATGTTTCAAGAGGGGTTTGCACAAGCAAGTGAACTTGTTTTTGTGAGGTGGCACGGCTGAGGGCTTGGCTGCCGGAGCAGCTCTTTGTGTTCCGTGTGGAGCTGCGCTGTCCTGGCCTGTCTCAGGTTTGCAGACATAAGAGCTGGTATCACGCACATCAGCGTGGAGGAGAAGCCTGTCCTTGTGAAGGAGGGGAGAGGGTTGATCAGCCTTAGTTCAGGAATGTGGACTCAGTGTGTTGGGTCTTGAAAGCAGCATGAAGAGGGAGGCTTCTCCAAAATCGTGTTAAAGAGAGGCTTGGAAAGCCCGGTGCTGAATGTCTTATTGGGCTTCAGGGGAGCCAAGAGGGTTTGTTGTCATTGCTGCTGTGTGAAAGCACTTCTCTCAGCCCCTCTTTCCTTCTTGGGCCAGTGGCATCATCCTCTGGTGGCTTTGCTCTGGTCTGTGAAAGCAGAGGCAGAGCTGTTGTTGGGGGCCAACAGGCCCTGTAAAGGGAGGAGAAGATGCTGAGGGTGAAAGGTCTATGTGTAGTCAAGCACCGGTGTTTGCTGTGGGCAGTGTTGGTGACAATGCACAGGGTTTGTGTGGTGGTCCTCAGCACCCTAAACCCCCATGAAAGCAGAGTTACGCTTCACCCTGGGAGCAGTGTCAGTGCCTGCATCGCCAGCATGTGGTGGTGGTGGGACCAAAATCCTCTTAAGGAAGTGCAGGGCCCCTGTGCAGCGTTGTGCTGCGATCCCAGCGCTGCCAGTGCCTCCAGCACTTCAGGACACAGCAGAGCGGGGGAAAGCCGACCAAACCGTCGGGAAAAGGGGAAAACCGTGGTGCTGCGGTGTCAACGTGTGGCGTGAGGAGGCTCTGATTTTGCTTTCTAATGTCTCAGGCTGGTGCAATGTGTTTTCCGTGCGATAGGACAATGCCTTCAACTTTCCCTTATATGGGAAAATCTGGTATGCGGCCGAGCAATCTGCCAGTATGTGGCTATTAATTTTTAGCATTGTATGGTGGATGTGTCCAGTCAGCTGAAGTAGTAGGGAATACCTGGCACGCTGTGGCTGGGCTTCAAGGTTTGAGGCAGGTCCCCTGACTGATATCTGGGGAAAGGTTGTGGCTGCGCTCTGGGGAATGCCTGAGCTCACCCGGCTCCTCCGGAAGTCAGCTAAAAGCTGGGAGAGTTTGGTGTCAGGGTTAAGGCTCCTGCCATGCACTGCCCTTGGGCCCAGTGCTCAGGGAGGAGCTGAGTGTACCGAGATCACCTGAGCCATCCTTCCCATAGCAGAGGGAATGCTGCCTGGAGGTTAGGGGGTGCGTGCTGTTTCCATGCTGCAGCCTGTTGCCTCTAGGGGATTCCCAGCCTTTAGTGAGTATAAACCCTGCTCCAACAGGAGCAAAGCACTCTTTTTCAGTCCAGAAAAGAAAGTGAGAAGTGTGGGAACCGAGTCCCAGTCCCTCTTTGTTTTCCACGTGGGCGCTGGAGATGCACTTGCAGAGGTATGTTGCACATCAATCGCATTTCCAGCCCTGGTTTGCCCCTGAGGGAATGCTGCTCAGTGGCAGTCTGATGGTGACACTGTTAACATCTATCCTAGGAGGTACAGCATCTCTTGCACAGTCCTGCCTTCACCCTAACTTCACGCAGCCCTAATGTTGCACTAGGATAGGTAGTGTTAGCTGGTTGCTTGCTTTGGTGTGGGGTTGGTTTTGTTTGGGTTTGGGTTTTTTTGTGTATTTTAACTGCTGAGATGAAATTCATCTCTCTTCTGGTGCAGCCTCCTGCACCTTCTTGTCTGGCTCTTTCTGCTGTTGCTGCGTTATGGGAAGTCTGGGTTGAAATGCAGGCAACTCATTGCATCCTTTTGGGGTAACTCTGCTGAAAGCTGGGGAAAGTTACACTTGTTGGTGTTAGTTTGCATAGTGTTTGTGTTTCCTAAATGTTTCCATGAAAGTGTGGGATCTGTGGAGTCGTGCTTTGCATTACAGTAACAGGAGGCAGTGTCTGGGGGGAAGATCCCCCGCCCTTTCCCCTGGAGGTGTCTCAATTGCATTTCTTTGAAGGCAGAAGGAGGACTTCAGGGAAGGACTTCAGCTACCAGGCCCTCCATATCAGTAGCCACTGCTGAGAGCTTTGGTTCCTCCGTATGGCACTGGAAACAGCTGGTTGTTGTGTGGACATAGCTGAGTTTCCTTCACAGTACTTGCAGTTGTTAAGCCCCTCTTGAGAAGTCATGAAGGTAATTAGATAGCCAAGTTGTTCATGTGCTTTCTGGTTTTCATTTTGTGCTTTAACTTGCCATCCATGGCTACCTTTGAAGGTGTATTCCAGTGTTAGCAATGTGTTTGTGTGCCATGCGCAGGAACAAGGGGGATGCAAAGTTAGGGGCAGTTTACACTTTTTTGGCATATAGGTAGGTGAGGTATTGGTTCTTTAAGAAACATTAATGCCTTGTTACATACGTGCATTGAGGCAGAATTGAAGTTAATCCTAGATACAAGAATAAACATTAGTGCTTTGCTACAGACGTGCTGTCAAAGCTGCTATTCTTGTGTGAGCTGCTGCCTTGAGTTCTCCAGGTCTTGTGCACAGAGCACCTTTAACCTTAAATGTTTCATCTGCTTTGGTTGAACTTAAAGCATACTTAAGATAAAATGAAGCCGAAGTGCTTGGTGGCTGTTAATTGTGGATCGGAGGAGGGAGAGCTGTTCTTTTTCTGTATACATGCATGGTGCATCCTTGCTGCACCTGGTGCTCGTCTAGCCTGGGAAGGGTGTGGGAACACACAGTGTATTGCTCTTATTTGTATGCTCCTCTGCTTGTTGCTTTAGGGCAAGCAGAGCCCTGTTTCTCCGTGATCTTTCTCAGTCCCCATAGGGTGCCCCTCACCAGGGTATCTGAGCTTTTCCCGGCATGCACTTCCATGCATGCATAGAGGCAGGTTTCTCTCCTCCACCGCAGACAGCACACTGTGCTCTGTTTGTTCTCTGCACGGGGATGTTGTGGGGAGGCTGGCTGAGGCAGGGCTTGCGCTGCCTGTGAAGGTGCTGAGGTTTGTGGTTACCCTGATTTCTCCAGAGAAGTGGCTGCAGATTTGTGGGCCAGGCACAGCGACTGTGCCACCTCCTTGCTCCCGAGGGTGAGAATTTGTGTCTGAGAATAACACTGCTGGTTTTGGGTTGGGTCAGCCCCGCATTGTGCTTTGAGGATCAGGGTCCTGGATTTGGAAGGCAAAGGAAGGAGTGGATCACTATGGACACAGGCTCTTTTAAGCTTTAATAGTTCTAATTTCAATTAGAGTGGACTCTCCAGGAGCCCAGGTGACTCTGCAGGCTTGCAGGCCATAGGTCCTGCTGTGCCCCGCATCTGACAGGGCATAGCCCACTGTCTATGGAGATATGGTTACTTGCAGATGCTGCTCTCTGGTTTCTGGAAAGGCTGAGTATGATGTTAGTTCCGCGCAGTGCCCATAAACCCTTTCTTGGACCCAGCTCTACCTCCTGCTCTTTCTGCCACCCTGGGAGAAGGAGATGTCTGTCACAGACCAAAGTGTGTTTCTGCACCTTGTTGCATTCTGGTTCCTCCAGAGACATCTGGTAAAGGAAAGGGTCAGGAAACGAATGGCTTATCCAGGTATGGAGGGAGAGGAGATGTGAAATCCATGTTGGCATGGTCTTCTTGACGTGAATGTGCAGAAGAGTGGGCCAAGACGTGGGTCTGCGGGACCCGTGCTCTGCTGTTGTGTTCAGAGTTTGCTTGCCTGGCCTTTGTGTTGCTGCGTGTCAAAGGAGACTGCTGTCTGTAGGCCTGCCAGGAGAGCAGAGAGAAGAGTCTGTTGGTAGCTCGGTGCAGCTGATGCCATGTGCTTGCCTGCTGGGTAGCTTGACAAAGTTGGTGCTCTGCAGTCAGTGTGCTCTGGCAGGAGCGGTCTCCCTGTGCAAGCGTGGACCTCCAGCTTGGTGAGACTGATGCTGTCTGCGCTGCTCCCTGAGCTGGACTCTCACCGAAGGGCTTTATCAGCTGGGACAGAAGGGCCTACTTCTTCATATGCGCGTTTGGTAGCATTTTATTAGCAGCATGTCTAGGCAGGACTTCGGGTGCTTTGCTTACTGTTTAAGAAGGCTATCCAAGTGTCTAAGAGTCCTGTGGAGGGAATGAAACCTGGTGTTGCTGAACTCCAAGCATTTGCCCATGAGGAATCAATGAAATTCTTTTTGGCTCTTCTCTTGCTTTGCCCGCCATGGCTGCATCTCGTGCTTCAGGCACTGAAGGCTGATCCCAGGCTACATCCCAGCATGTGACATGTGAGCAGCTCTGCTTTGGGCTAGGCAGCGCTGCCCTCCTTCTTTCCTCCTCCCACGTTTCTTGATGTGAAAGACACAAATGCAAGGAAGCATTGACGTGATGGAGAGGAGTGGCTCCTTGCAGAGGGCATCTGAACGCTGGAGACAGTGCTACAAAGTAGCTTCAGCGGAGGTTGTGGAGAACTTGTATCCCAGAAAGTTAAATTGAAAATAAACTGGAAGCCTTTGGAGGTAAACATCCGGGAGTCCCAGTCCTTGTGGGGCAGAGCGCTTGAAGCAGAGGTGTGTGTGAGGATGCGGACCTGAGGACCGGAGGGTAGCAGCACCACTTGTGAAGGGTGCCGTTGCTCTGCATTGCATCAGGAGACTTTGCTATGTTTTGCTTTCTTTCCCTGTCCTTTAGGTAATTGGGAAACAGGTCTGGTGCTTCCTTAAGCAAGTTGTCAGGCCTGGAGAACAGCAGGTTTCTGCCTGTTGCTATTTTGGGCACAGGTTTGCTAGTTTCTCTTTGGATGTACAGGCAGAACAGCCATGGGACCTCACCACAGCCTACAGGAAACTCCCAGGCTGTGGCTGTTTGGGATGTTGTCTTCCCCCAGTGCCTGGCACTGCCACAGGCCAGGGTCTTGCTGGCCAACCTTTCTGCCCTTTTTGGGGGGGGCTGGCACTGCTGGAGGGCAGGGGCAGCCTGTCCATGGCCAGGAACTGATCCCCAGCAGGGCAGCATGGAGCAAGTGACCTCTGTAAGCTGGTGGTGGAGGTGGGCTGTGCTTTGGGAGTGAGCAGTGCAGCAAAATGCCCTTTTGCTTGTGGAGAGCTCTTCTTCTCCCCCTCATCCTTCACTGTGTATGAGAGAGCACAGACCCGGGTGAGTTTTCTTTGCCATGTAGGTTTTGAGCCTCCTAGGACCAGGCTGGCAGTGCTGCCAAGCTCAGAGGGGAGCTGCTCACTTGTCACACACTAGGATGTAGCTTGGGATCAGCCTTCAGTTCCTGAAGCATGAGATGTGGTCATGGTGGGCAGAGCAAGGCTGGCTGTGAGCTCACCTCATGCACCGTACAGCCTTCCCTTCCTGCTGCCTGTGCACAGGCAAGGCACTTGGCAAAGCAGCGGTGTCCATCCTGCTTGCAAGGCCCTGGAAGTGCGTAAGATGCTGACTATGCTCTTGTGGCCCAGCTGCTGGTGGCTTGGCCACGTTTCATTCAGCTCCTGGCTTGGGTGTGTTTCTTAGGGCACGTCCCCATGGGCTGTTTGCTAGATGAAGCAGGGAGAGATTGGCCCAAGGGTGCAAAGCCTGTGTCACCCTTTTGTTTTGCTGTGGTTATAGCAAGAGGACAACAGGGAATATTAAAGCTGGCAGGTACCAGCAGCAAACCAAAGGGGTGTGGGGACACCAGCTGGGTGCTAGCAGGGGTAAAGGCAATCCACAGGGAGTTTCAACTGGAAAAGACTGACATAAACACCTGAAGGAATGATTTTGAGCAGGACTGGACTCTTGGCAGCGGGGTCTTGGTCACCGTTTGAAGCTGTGGCTGGTGGTCTTGTGCCATCCCAGCAGGAAATCTGCTCCGGGTGTCACATGTGCTCTTCATATTTGTCTACAGCCAGATCTGAGGTGTCTTGCAAGTGCTCGTTTGTCTTCTCAGTGGCCCTGCTGCGAAGGGCGATTTTTATCCCCATTCTACAGTTGGAAAATAGAGGCACAAAGGGCTCTGATTGCCTTTGAGGAGCTGTGTGCAGTGTGGCAAAGCTGTTTTCTGGCAGCTTGAGTTTGCTGTGCAGGCTAATAACAACAGCAAGAGGGGAAGATCTGTGTTTTCAGGAATGCCATCTCATTTTTTGGCCATCTGCCTTGGGATAGCTCGAGTTCCGTGTTCTTCATTATGTACCTCTTATAAAAGGTTCTTTTCAATTGGCCAGCTGTCAAGGTCTACTGGGCGAGCTGGCTTTTGTACACCTTTCATACTAATAAAGGTGCTGTGGGCTACCTTACGTGCCTGGTGTCATCTTTACAGGGCTGGTGACCTTGAGGATGGACGTGGGCAGCGAAGTCAAGTTCTGTGTGCTTGTGCGTGAGAAATAAAAGGCAGCAGGAAAATGTGCAGAGTGTGCAGGGCCCCGGTTTCTGCTGAAGCCTCCATATCCCTCCTGATAGCTGGAGAGCAGCTGGGTGGCTTGCCCTGTTGTGAGGAGCCTCTGAAGCAGCTGGCAATAACCCCTGTGCTCCCACAGGAGCGGTAACTGGGAAGAGGCTCTTCTGGGAAGTCTGGCTCCTCATGACTACTGGTCCAGGAAGCTGAGCCCATGATCCCAGCTCTGCGCAGAGAAGAGCCGGGCCCTTCGAAGAAGAGAGCCTGCTTCTAGCACTGTGTCCTTAGAGCTGCTTTGCCCCTTAATTACCCATCTAATGTGTAGCTGGAATTGTGCTGTCACTCTGACATGAGGCTTTGCACCATCTCCTTCGCTCGCTCCCTGCCTTGTGGAGGAGCAGATGGGGTGTACAGTCCGCAGCTGAGGAAGAGGAGTTTGCTCACCAGACATATTTTGGGTGCCACAAACTGGTCCTGCAGCTGTGTTGAGCTGCTGTTATGAGGAGCATGCTTCTGGCTCCCAGCAGGCAAGGAGAGAGGCTGGGAGCTGTCAGCCTCCTACCCACAGCAGGGTACTGGAAGGGTAGGAGAGCTGTGTTGGGGGCTGTGGAAGGGGCAGTCAACCACAGGCTTTATGGGCCTGCATAGCTTGGGACTCCTCTGTAGCACATTGATAGGGATACTGGGTTTTCCCTTACTTCAAAGTAACAAATATGGTGGGAATGTGATGGGATGAGTGGGAATGCTTTATGGCCACTGGCGCAGCTGGCTCCCTGGACACCCCATTCGTGCCCTTCCTTGTTGGCTTGCTGGTCAGCATGCCAGGGCTGATGAATGGGTGCAGGGAAAACTTGGCACTGGTGATGGAGAAATGGCTTGTTAAGATTTGGCAGGCAGGGCAGTTTGGTCTGTGTGGTGGCCTGGGTTGACTGCCACACCAAAGCCTGTTTGTGTTTCATGGGGAGCAGAGGCCCTTTAAGTGCCACATCAGGGCTTTGCAGATGCGGCAGGAGCATGAGCTGGTGATGCTCTTGGCAGCGCAGGCAAATTGTGCTGGTGAAGTCCTGGCCTTCAGAGAGCTGCCATGGGCCCCTTGCACGTGTTCATGCATCCACCCAGGAAATCCTGGCCCTCAGCACCAGGAGGCTGGGCAGACTTGGCCTACCTCCCTTCTCCCTTCCTTGTCTGCATAGGGACCGAGCTGAAGAGATCTGTTTCGTTTTTCCTCTGTTTTTTGCCTTGCTGATGTTGAGGATTGAAATCCACTGCTTGGGGCTTGTGAGCAACTCTTTGGAGTGAGACTCTTGGCCTGCTGATCAGAAGACAACAGACGTAGGCTTGAGAAACCTGTTTTGGTCCTGGCAGCACCTGCACGGTAGGGCAGCAGAGCGATGGTGTGAGATAGGGGCTGCAGCTAATGCTGGGGGCATCCCCACGCTGCAGTGCTGTGTCCCCTCCTTTTGAGCTGTCCATGAAGGTGATGAAATACATTCTAGCGTGAGCTCAGACCTGGTTTCCTCCTTAGCAACAAGCTGGAGTGCTTCGTCTTCACGCGCAATGCCGGGCATGGCTTTGTGTTTCATGATGCGCCTTCGCTGGACAAAACCAAAGCTCTGCAGCTTCCTCACCCTTTGTGCTGCTGGTCCCTGCTTGCTGCTGTGCTCACTGGAGTCGGAGCGAGCCCTTGGTTCTTAGCCCTGTGGTACTGTGCAGCTTTGAAATAGCTGTTGAAGGTCATTGTGGTTACGGTCTTGGGTTAGGAGCTGCATCTGCAAACTCCCCAGAAAGGAGCTATTGCTGGTTTTGCCACGTGAGCTTGTCAGGAGAGTCACGAAGTGCAGCTGACTGAAGCTGCGTTACTGGGGACTGCATCCAGCCTGCGGGTGCTCTCTTGCTTGCCGGGTGCCAACAGAGCATCCTCTGTGCACAGGCAGTGGCACCGTCCCAGGTGTCTCCCCGGGGTCTGTGACGTGGCTGAGAGCTTGCCTGGGAGGGCTTGGGAGCACAAGTGTTGGTGCTGAGCAGGCTTTTTGGAGAGGAAACACCGTGCAGCACTGCTGTATTCCTTGTTCTATGGAGCAAGCAGGTTGTGGCTATTTCTTGCTGTCCCTTCAGTCTTGTTGCCCTGTGGAACGGCGGAGTCGGGTATCCGCAAAAGGCCAGCATGGCCCAGATTGCCACATGCACTGGGTTTTCATATCAGCAGATCTCTTGGCTCCCCTGGACCCACAGAGAACAATTGAATTCCCTAATTCCCGCTCTTCCCCTCTTTTTAAGATTAAAACATTTTAAGAACAGGAAATGGCTTGGAGTAGAGCTGTGACCCCCTTGGGGCTGGCTGTTGGTGTGATGCTCTGCCCAGCGTGCCCTTGACATGTGCACCCGCCTGAGGGGTGTTTGCTCCCTGGATCTGGGTTATTTGAACCTCTGTGTGTGCTCCTTTCTCCCCGTGCTCCCTTCTTCCTGCTGTGTGCCCTGCTTGGGAGAGTGGGGTCTGTGGGACAGTGAGGAAGGGTCAGGGTAGCTCTGAAACAAAGCACATTTGGCTGCTCAGCGGTGCCTCTGCAGCAGGGATGCTGAAGGGGGTTTTGCTTTCCATCGCTGTGTGTGCATGGAGCTGGGAGGCTGCCTCTGTAGCCTCTGCTTGGGAAGGAGGAATGTAAGCCGTGTCTGCCTCGCAGCAAGCTCGCAGGCTCCCCAGCCCCCTGCCTCGCTGCTGCTTCTCTCTCACTAAACTCCTGGGTTATTTTTAACTTGGAAAAATTACAACCCAAGATTTGCATTCTCTACCCCCAGTGGAGGGCTGGAGGCAGGATGTGGGGGAGGCACTGCGGAGGGCTGGGAATGCGGCTCACGCTCCGCAAGGCCCGTTTCCAAGGGGCTCACGGCCCTGCAGCGCTGTGCCTGCCGGGCGCCGCATGCTCGCCGAGCTGCGAGGCTGCGCAGGGGGGAGGCCGCTTCCCCGCTCCACGCGGCTGGAGTTCCAGCCTGGATTCCCATGGCGAATGCAGGGAGCAGCTGCAGACACACAAACAAATCCTGCTGCAGCAGGCGGTGGGGAAGGAGCCGGGCTCCGGGCTGCCGGGCTGCTTGCGTGACAGCCTGCGGACGGGGCTGGATGCCTCCTTCAAAGAGCATCCCGCAGAGAAGCTCTGGGGTGATGGAGCTGGCTGTGGAGGAGCGGGCTGGGTTGCTGTTTTGCCCAGTGGAGAAGGCTTTGCTGGGCCACGCAGCCCTCCCTAATTCAGCTTGTTGGGAGGAGCCAGGGAGACACTGTCACTCTTGTGCTGTATTTCTCTTCTCCCTCCCCTAGCTCTGCCCCCTCAGTGTTTTGCAGGCAGCTGTCTTGTCGGTGCTCGTCTCCCCTGCCTGGATCACTCAGAGTGAGCAGAGCACCTCTCTAAATCCAGTGGCAAGGTGATGTCTCTGCAGAGCCCCTTCTCCGTGCAGCCCACAGGAGTGTAGCTGCCAGAGTCCCTCTGGATTGCACCACAGATACTCAGTGCTTCAAGCTCCAGTAGCTCTGCCGGCTGAGAGGTGTTTGTGCAGCCCTGCCTGGAAACAGGAATTGATAAGGTAGCAAGAACCAAACAGCACCAGGGGACTGCAGATATCTGCGTGTCTCTGCTGTTTGGTGCCTTGGAGAAGGGTGTTGGTCGAGCCAAGTGGATGAAGGACAGTGCAGGCTCTGAGCTCTGCTCTCAGTCTGTCCCAGCCGGACCCCTGGGTCCTCTCCTGCTGCTCATCTGTGGATGCATCAGGTAGGGAGGGTGGCTGGTGCTTGGTTGTCCTCGGGCTTGCTGTATGCCTTGCCTACAGCAAAGCTACTGAGGGTGGAGAGTGCTCTGGAGGCCTGTCTGATGGGCAGGCTTTGCCAGGCCCTGGGGACCTCTGTTCCAGCTTGCCTGGAGGGCCCTGCCAGAGCCCATCAGTCCTGGCCTGTCATCTGCTGCTCCTAGTGCTCCTAGTGATTAGGGCAGGAGTAGCAGGGAGCGCGGCAAACCTCTTGGGAGCAATGGCCAGTTCTTATTCTCCCAGCTGTCCTCAGGCAGACACAGGCACCCTTGCTCCTTTGGGAACGATCTGGTTTTGCTTGCCAAGGCTGGTCCCTTAACCCCAGCACACTGATCCAGCCTGACCCCACACGCTTCTGGTCAGTGTGCTGATGCAAGAGACTCTTCAGGCTGTGGGATGGGGCCTGCTGTGAGACACCGATGCTGTGCCTCTGACCAGTGCCAAGTACCAGGACTCTGGGAGCTCCTGCTGGAGCAGCAGTGTTAGTGCCTCAGCTCTGCAAAGCCTGACCCTGGTACAAAAATGATGTGGCTGGGTGTCATCTCTGCATGGTAGGGAATGGTTACTGACTATTCTCCCTTCAAGGCTGTAAGGTTTGTTGTCAGGCATAAGACACTGCTCCTCCATGCTTGAGCCAAGGACTGCTGCCCTGATGACAGCACTGGGGAGCAGAGCAGCTCGTGGGCTGCCAGGGCTGGAGCAGCGCCTATTCTCCCCAAAGAGCTGCTTCTGCAGCCTGTGTGGGGCAGTGGGGATGTTCCCCCAGAATGGTGTGCACACAAGGATAGCTGCTGACACTGGTTGGTGGCGTGGGGCAAAAGAAAGACCAGGACCCTCTTCACCTGTGTGGCTGTCTTCTGAAAGCGTGTGATTGCTGCGTTGCCTGGTGCCCTTTGTTGCTGCCTTGTGCGTGGAGGGGCTGAGCAGGGCCCTTGTGCTGTGGCTGTGGGAGCTGCTGGCTCCTGCTCTAGAGATCTGAGTCTTTGCATCAGTCTGTTCTTTGACCTCTGCTGGCCCTTACAGGGCAGGTTAGCACAGCGCTGGTACGAGAGCCTGGCTCCACTTGGGCTAGCTGCAGTGCATGAGTCCGGCTGGTTGCTGGCCTGCAGGCCTGGGCAGCAGGTTTGGACCCATCACCCTGACTGATCTTTATCCCTTCAAGCTGTTCCCAAGCACTGAGGAGACACAGCACTTGTGAGGAGTTCCAGCAGAGCAGACCTGCTTGTCTGCAAAGCAGTAACTTCATGGCATGGCTGTGCAATTCTCTTCCTTATCTCCCTGCCTTCCCTTTGGGGCTGCATGCAAAGTGCTCTGCCTGTTTGGGATCTGTATTTTCGAGGGATGCCTTTCTGTAATCAAAACTAGGAGGGACGAGAGTTCTAGATACTTCTCTGGTTTGCAGTATGCGGAGGGGCCTCCAGCTTGAGATATGGGGCTCCTGTTGCTCTTGAATGTCTCTGAAGCACAGAATGAGTTCATCTTCCATGCTCCATGTAGGAAAAGCATCGCTTCGTGGTGATGTGGTACGCATGCATAGGTGCAGAGTGTCTTGGTTGTGTCAGCAAGGGTTTGCCATGGCTGTGGTCTGAAAATCAGAATTGAAATGTGTCTTGTAGTGGCACATGTCCTCTCACAAGTGACTGTTTGTGGTGCCTGCGGCTGCAACCCAAGGGCGCTGCCTGTTTCTGCTCCTTGCTGCGGCAGCTTCGGAGGGGCTTTGATGCAGAATTCCTGCTTGGAAAGTGAGAAGAAAGAGTGCAGGTTTTCTGGGTGCATTATCACCAGTGCTTCTGGCACATGGGCGGACAGGCTTACAGGCACCCCTGGGTGCCCCTTGTCCTTGGAGAGGTGGCTTGTGAGCATTGCTTGCTCCTTGAATCCCAGCTCCTGCTGTGCTTCCTTCTTCCCTTGGAGAAAGCTGCAAGTCCCCTTTGTTCCTCCTTCTGAAGAGGATTTACAGTCTTTAAGGACCTGATGGTGGGGTGGTGTTTGTTTTAACTGCACACATTGTTTCCTGCCTGCAGCTTTTTCCTACAGATAAAACCTGTTCTTTTTTCCCTTTTGAAGAAGGAAGCCACCTGCCTCTCGCAAGCAGCTGAACATGGCACTGTACTGCAGGGATGTGCTCTAATAAAGTAAAAACAGCCTCTGCCGTGCTGAATAAGGAGCTTTCTTGGGCAAATGCCATCAGTTTGTGCAGATGGTGGTCTCCTTTGTCTGCGTTTGTAGCGCTTCTGACTGCTGGTGACCAGCCTGTGGACAGGACATGGGGTGGGCAGGCAGGGCTGGGCTGGCCTGGGGGAAGCTGTGTGATGGGCTGGGGGGCAGGGGAGCACCCCAGGCCCAAGAGGGGAATGCAGGGCTTGGAGAGAGCTTGGACATGAGGCAAAGCAAAGGCAGGACTGTTCAGAGCTGCAGACTCCCACCTTCCTCACTGCTGCAGATGCGATTTCCCTGCAGGAAATGAAAAGTTGCTCTTTGCATAAAGGCTGTGAATAAAACTTTCTTTCTGAAGTGCCTCGGTGTGTCTGTGACTGAGTGGCTGTCGGAGCATCTGTTCCTATTGGGATGCAAGATGCTTGAAGGGATGGTGCTGCAAGTCTGCAACGGTGGAATGCCAGCCTGAAGGCAGAGATTGTACTTTGCATGTCTGTAGTCCTGTGTGGGGCCTGTCCTTGGTGGTGATTGTGTAGGTATCTTGGGAGCATGTGCCAGGGTTGGGGAGTGGGAAGGCATGAGGCAAGGCTGGATATGTCCCCAAGGGAAAGACAGGGGCAGCCCTTCACTTGCTATGTACCTTACTGCTTTTGGGGTCTGTTCCCAGTTTTTGTGAGCGTTAGAATCATTTCGGTTGGAAAATAACCTCAAGATCATGGAGTCTAGCTGTAAACCTAATGCTGCCAAATGCAGTGTTAAACTATGTCCCTAAGTGCTACATCTGCACATCTTTTACATCCCTCCAGGAACGGTGATTCCACCACTGCTGTGGGCAGCCTCTTGCAGCGCTTGATAGGCCTTTCACAGAAGAAGTTTTTCCTAATATCTAATCTAGGTCTCCCCCAGTACAATTTGAGACCCTTTCCTCATGTCCTATCGCATGTTATTTGGGAGAAGAGACTGACCCCACCTCACTACAACCTCCTTTCAGGTAGATGTAGGGAGCAGTAAGGTCCCCCCTGAGCCTTCTCTTCTCCAGACTAAACAACCCCACTTTGCTCAGCTGCTTCCCATCACACTTGTGCTCCAGACCTTTTACCAGCTTCATTGCCCTTCTCTGGACCTGCTCCAGCACCTCAGTGTCTTTCTTATAGTGTGAGGCCCAGAACTGAACCAAAGCTTCATTCCCTGCACCATTCAACCGAAGCACTTGTCCTGCTGGGACCCCAAGAACCAGCTGGTTAGCTCACTCTCATCTGTGTACGTGTTGTATTGCATGGAGGACATCTTGCCACGTATCTTGGTGGTCAATGAGCTTACCTTAGTCCAGCCTTTTTTGGGGGGGTGCATTGCAAAATCAGCTGGACTTTTGGGTGTGAGAACCCACCAACCCAATCTAAAATGCAAATAAAGCATCAACTGAGCGTGGCTTGGATGGTGCAGCCTCATCCTACTGCCTGCTCCAGGAGTACATAACCTGTGGGCACAGTCCTCTGCTGCTTGTTAACACATGCTGCACCTTCAGCTTGTTGGCTGTGGAAGCCGTCAGACTTGTGGCCAGTCTAATTACGGCTCCTTCCCGCGAGATACGTTTTAATGTAGCTCTCTCTTAGGTGGTGTTGCTGCTGTCTGTGATGAAGCTCCTCTGTGCAGTCGGAATAATCCTTGTCTGGCTCTCGCTGTTTTGCAGCGCAACTCTTTGCAGTGCCCCGGGCTGCCTTTCTTTGGTGAGGTTTCAACGAGAACAGATGTTGGTTTTGAGGAGGAGGTTACAGAGAACGGCACAATTTGATCTTTTACCTGTCCTTCTGAAAATTCAGCCAGCCTCAGCGGAACACAGCGTCTGAAAGCAAACAGTTGGTTTTCAGAAGTGCTGTTTGTTACTGTGCTCTGTTCCCTTTGTACCTGAGCGAAGGAGGGCAGAAGCCTGGTTCCACGACTGGCTCTGTGTTACCTTGAATGGAGAATGTGTTTGTCTCTCAAACCTAGTTCTGCTTTGTCTGCTGAGCCTTAGACAAGGAGCCCCAGGCATCGCATGGGTAAACATTTCTTCCGTCCCAAGTGTCTCGGCAGCTGCCTTCCAGCCCCACTCCAATAGCAGCTCTTATCCTTCAGTCCTATCCCTGGCCTTCATTTGCTTGGGAATGGATAGGCATGGCCCCAAAACCATGAGGCTTCTTGTAGTGCTGGTCTCCTCACTGTTTCCTTGTGGCAGCCCCTTTCCAGCCCCACTCTGCCTTCAGCTCCAGGCTTTCTCTGAACCCAAACTCCACTTTCTCAGGGGCTGCTGAGCCATTTTCCAGACCTAAGATCTCTGTAAGCCTCAGTCTCTTTGCAGGCCTTTGGCAGCCCGTATCCATCCCTGCTCCAGTTGCATCTCTAGGCTTTCTTTTTCCATCAGTGTTACCCTACCCCTGGTTTTATAGCTGAACCTTTTGACAAGACCTGCTCTACAAAAGATGATTTGCAGCCAAGGTCTCTTGGCCACCTAAAATAATCTTTGGCAGCCCATTTCTAGCCCTGTCGCAACTGGAACCCTGGGGTCTTTGCTTTCTGTCAGCCTTAACCCTTAACTCGGAGTCTTAGATATGGAAACCGAGATGAGTGTTCTCCCAGTCCAGGTCTCTTGGCAGCTGGAGTCCAGCAGCAGCTCTGGGCTTTCAGCATCCCTCAGCCCTAGCCTTAACCCTGGCTCTATCTCTCATTTTCTCACAGAGCAACAAAAAGGGCCCCCCAGCCGTTGCCCAGATGAAAACGAGGATGCAGCGCAGGTCTCAGTAGCCTCTGTAACCTTTCCGTTCCATCCAGACCCCGACCCTAGGAGCTGTTTTCCAGCTGAGGCTCTGAGCCATTTCCCAGCCCTTTTGGCAGCCCCTCTTCCTTTTGGCAGCCCCTTTCCAGCCCCTCGTAAGCTCAAGATTTTCTTTGTCTGAACCCTAACCCTGGTTTTCCAGCCGAGCCTTAGCCAAGCACCCTGCGGTTTCCATGATGCAGCCTTCATCCCAGGTGAGGCCTTCTGCAGCCCCTGCTTCACCCTGCTGCTGCTGCACCTCTGGGCTCCTTAGCTGCAACCCCGATTTTCCAGGGAAGCTATAGAAAGGTCTAATACCAATTACCTGCATCAGTGATTTCTCCCAGCCCAGGTCTCTTGGCAGCTGCCAGGTACTTTTAGAGCCCCTTTCCAGCTCTGGTCCAGCTGCAGCTCTGGACCTTTGTTTGTCTCAGCATCATCCCAGCCCTTATCTTTCAGCTGAACACTGGACAAAGTCATCCCTGTGGAAGGTTGCTGCAAGCCCAGGTTTTTAGCAGCCCCCAGCTTTCTTTTAGTGATTCCTTTCCAGCCCCTCTTGAACTGCAGCTTTTGTCTTTCTCTCAACCCTAACCTTAACTGTGCATCTGAACCCCGGGGAAGAGCTGCCAGAGGAGGCTTCTCCCATCCAGATGTTTTGGCAGCTCCCACTTTGCTTTGGCAGTGCTTTTACAGCCCCGCTTCCCCGGCCGGCCTGTGCACCCGGGGGTCCCATTCCACGGATGTGCTGTGTAACACAGAGCACAGTTGATGTTAGCTGGGCTTCCTCTCCCAGACCTTAACATTTTGTATGCAAATTCCTGGATTTTATTTCTTCAAAGTCAGAAAACTGCTATTTTGAAGTCGAGCGGTCGCACGGGCATTGTGCAGCATCATCTCTCTTCCCTTTTCCCCCTTCCTTTTCAGTTACTCTCAGGGGATGGCACAGGAGCCCTCCTGTCTGCAGGGCTGATGGAGATGCGGGTGCTAGCACAGACAGGCTGCTCCTGCCCAGCTTTGGAGCCCAGCGTGGGAGTTGGATTCTGATGCTGCTGCTAGCGTGCAGCGCCTACGGAAGTTCAATTGGTTGTGCTTGGGCAACATTCGTTGTAGCGTTTTCAGGCTTTTGAGTGCTTCCGTTGGTGTCCTTTAAACATGCTCTTGAGATGTGTTCTGGTTGAAGTGCAGTCAAAGCCTAGGAGCACCTAGGGCTCCTGTAGACAAGGGGAGAGGTGCTGGTCTCTGGGTGGGCAGTAGGTGCCCTGGAGCTGGCGTAGCACGCTGCTGTAAAGAACATCTTTATGGGCACAACTGATTTTGCAGCCTGTGGAGTAGTTTTCAGGGCTCTCATGTGGCTTTTAAAGGTGATCTTCAACGATTGCATGGAAAAGGAGCCGGGAGGTTGCCGAGTGCCTGTGATGGGGGGTGTGGGCAGTGAGGCCTGCTCTGCCCCAGGCTGCCCGCTCAGCACATGGTCTTCAGTGCTCTGAAATCTGTTCCCAAAGAGCAAGTCTGAGGTTTAAACCCTCTTTGAAACCCTTTTTCCTTCCCTTAGGAAGAACAAGACCTTCAAAGAGCGTAATAGCCAGGAGTTCTCCGTCCTCCTGGGCTGGGTGCTCGCGTTCTGCCTCCGCTATCACTGCTCTCCCCTAGCCCAGCCGTGCTCCCGGGAAGCTGAAAATAGTTGGTGCTTCCCATCCCTGGGGCAATGATTTGATCCTCTGCAGCTGATCTGAGCTATTCTGGGAGCTAACAGCTGGGCTGGGCAGGGTCCGGGATGGGAGCTGCGTATCCCGAAACCCATGCTGGGTTCTGGAAGGGTAGCCGGGACCACCAGTGGTGCCCTGTTAGCTGCCCATGGTGACAGCTCACATTGCCACATACATAGACTCATCTGTGCTGCCTGAACACCTGCAGTTCCCCAGTGAGCTAGATGTGTGAATGAGCTTCACATGGAGCTCGCTGTCAAGGTGATGAGTATTAGAAATCATATGTTCTTCTGTGGTACTATTAAGCACCATCACTTCTGGAAGCAAGGTTATGGGGGGTGACACATGGTTAGTATCTGTCTGGGAGCTTCATGCATCAGCTGCTGCATCAGGATTTCTCTTCTGGTTGCTCTTCATGCGAAGACTCAGTGTGTGTTGTGGGAAGCATCTTCCAAGATGGACCGAAGCAGCAGAGCAGCGCTGCTTGCTGTGGTTACAGACCATGAGCTGTGCTGTATATAAATGAAAGTAATATTACAGAACACTGTTTGAGACTTTGTTATCTTTGAAGTTTCAGAACCTGGCCAAAACTGTGCTTATTCCCCCCCTGTTTAGGGGGTCTTCATTGGGTCCTGACTGTGGGATGTGTCTGTGGCTGAGATCTGGTGGGTTGGTAAAGGGGGACCCTGAATTGCCGCTTGTTGAAGCCCTGTTTACCAGTTGCAGGCAACTCTTTTTGCAAACCACATGCTAGGAATTCTTTGGTGTCCTGTGACAGTTGTCTTCTGGATTTCCTGCTTCCACCGCTGTGTCTTGCAACGCTTCCTACAGCCCTGCAGCCGCAGCTGTGTTGCAGGCTTCCTCCACAGGCCCCTCATGGCATCATGGGGGCACGCTGGGAGGGTTCTGCCGCAGATGCCTGTCACTGAGCCCTGCTGCTGGCCCGAGGATTCCCAGATCGGACAGTAGCGGTGATACGTGGTGTATGTTCAGCTCTTTGGGTGGAGGTGGGATGGGAACAAAGTCTGCCAGGTCATCCTGACCTCGCAGTAACTCCTCCGCCTAGGTCAGACTCACAGAGCGGCTGCTCTGGGTGGCAGCATGGCTGGGGATGTGCTGCTGGAGGCCTAATGGAAGAGACAGGGATGCTTTCCTGCTGGCGGCTCAGGATGGCTGGAGAAAAAAGGCTGGGAGCAGGTTTTGGTGGCAGACTGGGCAGTGTCCCAGCATCTCCTGGGCTGGACAGGCAGCTTCAGAGCAGAGCTCTTCCTTGCTCTGGAGAGCTCTTGCAAGCATTGGATGTGCCATGAGATTGCAGGTCACCCCAAGCAGAGTTTTGTTGTGGATTTTCCAGGGTTGGGTGCAGGAAGAGTGACTGCTGTGTTATTTTCAGCTTTGGTCCTCAGTGACTTGGGGCTGGCCTTCCCCAAAGCACAGCCGTGGGCATGTGGAGCAGCGGCAGAGTGCCGGGCTCCAGCAGCATTCCTCCTGCTCCTTTTAGCCCCCTATACAGGATATAATTATAATATATAATAATAAGGAGAGAGAAGCAGGATAGATGCAGAAAGCCAGACTTCCCCTTCCAGCACTGGCCCTTATGGGAGCTTGGGGCAGAGCTGCACAAGGGGGCTCTCCACAGCACAGAGCAGCACGGACATGCGGTGTGATATACAGATGGTGCCAGCAGGAGCTTTAATGTTGAACAGTGCCATAGCTTGGCTGTTGGAAGGTGTCTGGGGAGAGGGAGCCTGCACCCAGGCTGGAATGTCATCTGGGCAGCAAATATCAGGGAATGTGGTGGTTTAAAATCACGGAGGAAGGTGCAGGGAGAACAGCAGCCCATGTGAACTTGCCTCTCTGAGGGGGGTTGATCCCATCAAGGGGCTGTCTGAGCACCTACCAGTGTGTTTTATGAGCCAGGAAGGATGTGTTGCCTGCACAGCTGTAAAGTCCTTGCCTGGCATATGGGAGACTGTGCAGAGGGTGCCCTGAACACCCTGAGCTCACTGTTGTGTTTGCAGAAGTGCACTCTGCCCTGGGGACCACTGTACACTTGGTGCCTGCTCCTGCCGTGTACAGAAAGGTGTGCCTGCTGCTCTAGAGCATCTCCTGGCTCTGCTTTGTCAAGATGCTTCTCATTCTCCTCAGTGGCTCTCTGCAGGAGTGCACGCTTCCTAGTCTAAAGGTGGTGTAGAGATGCGTATACACATGGAGGCCTTGGTGCTTGGCTTACGTAGCCCAGCTCAGGCATCAGTCATGGCTTGCACTCAATGTTGAGTGCACAAATGCGCATTTTGCTTGCTCAGAGCTGGATTTTCAGCAGATGGTGTTGAGCAAGCAAGAAACTGGATGCTCTGGTGTGGAGACATGCTGTATGGTGGCAAGTTTGGAAAGGCACTTTGGCTTCTGCGCCAGGACCCTCCTCTCCTTCTGACATGCCAGAGGACGAAGGCAACACAGTCTGTCTTTCCATCAGGTACGATCTTGAAATGCATCCTCAATCTTGAAATGCATCCTCGGCCTCAGCTGTGGCCCATCTGTGATGGTGTGTCCTGGGCAGCCCCTGGACATGCTGGGGGCTGTCTGTGATGGTGCTGAAAGGCAGTCCTAGCACAAAGCCTCCCCGCAGTGCTGTGGCCTCAGAGGTTGTTCTCCTTTGTCTCTCTTAACATGAAGGTGTTAACGTGCTAAACGGGTACTGGGTGGCACACCACAGCCAAGTGCTGTGGCTAAGCCAGGCCAAGACAGACTACCTCACACATTCTTTTGGGTGTATCCCTGTCACTGCTATCTATAGAACTTTATTCCTTTTCCTTCATACATTGACCTCATTCCCCAAACTTGGCTAGCTTATCTGTGGAATGAGTGTTAAAGGTTCTGTAGCCCTGGAGAAGGTCTCTCTCTTTACAGGTTGTCTTGTCTGGGCCGCTGTGGCTTCTCCTTGCCTGTGTTCTCAGCTTATTTTCAGCACCCCTTTTTCTCCTCCACCTGAAGATCACCTTGAGAAGATCTCCTGTTTCTGAGGGAAAACTTCTCCTCTGAGAGTGAACCAGTCCACAGGGATGTGCACTGATGGAGCTGTGTGTATGAATGAGAGCCCCACACTGGTTCGGGTTGGAACGGGCCTTGAACCTCATCCAGTTCCATCCCCCTGCCACGGGCAGGGACACCTTCCATTAGACCAGGTTGCCGCAAGCCCCATCCAGCCTGGCCTTGAACACATGCACTGAAGTGTTCAAGGCCAGGTTTGAATGGATAGATGTTACTGTCGTAGACAGATGATTGCTCCCTGCAGTGAGCTGCAGTTGCTTTCACATAGCGCTGTCTGTATTTGTGCTTGCAGGACCTGTGTTGGGGCCGCATGGCAGGAATGCTGTGTGTGCCTGCTGGATTCTGGGAGAGCATGAGCCACGTGTTAACAAGCCTCAGCCTCTAACCTGGGAAAATCACTCCTCCAGCTGCAGAGGAGAGCTTGGCTGCTCGTGTGGGTAGAAGGGGAAGAGCACATGGTCACTGCTTTGTATTGCGTTGGTGTTAGCTCAGATGTGGAATTTCTGATCCTGGTTTTGGCTTGTGCACAGATGCTGCAGCTCGTGGATGAGCCCAGGCAGGAGCCACAGGAAATACTGGCATGCTGTGGCCTTGGTCTGCTGTAGGGATGTCTTCTGCTTTCAGAGCAGCAAAAACAAATCCAAGGGACCAGGGTAGTAACCTGATGTGCCCCAAATTGTGTAACTGGAAGTGTCATGGCTAGCAGGAGATACTTCATGGTGGCCATGCCACAGCGCATTGATCTGCTCATGTAGAGGGACAAAACAGCTTTCAGCACTGCTTTGCTTGTCTCTTGAAATGCAACAGGGCAGCTCTGGAGTGCGTGGTCAGCGTGCCAGCACCATGTGCCATGTTGGTGTGCCACTGCTCGTGTGTGGTGCCATGATGGCATGAGGGTGGACTTGCCTTTGGCTGTGGCCGCCATAAACACTGCTGATGCCTGGTCCTGGGGTGTTGCAGGTGATGTGAGACGTGCATCAGTTATCTTGGGTTAAAAAGGCATAAAAAAGGAGGATATAAAACCTCCCCAGTTGTGGCAGTACAATAAAGCTGAATCCAGCAGCCTGGGGCACTTGTATGATGTGCTGGTGGGAACATGTTGATCTCCATGTGAAAACTGTAAGCTCATTTAGGAAATTGGGCTGTCTCATTTGAGATTAGAGTTTCTCTTTAATCTGCAAATACTTAATTAGCATGGAAATTGGTGGTTAAATGGGGTTCTCAATGTATATATCCGCATGCCAGTATGGCAGTGCTCCCTACCAGGTGGTGTGTTTCCCTTCAGGATGCTGGACAAGTTCCTGGCTCTGAGGCCAGGCATGATGCTTTGGATGCAGCAGGCAAAGCAGACCACAGCACCATGCAGACATGAGCGTGTCCCTTTCATCCTCTCTAGCTTGCTCCTAAGAGGTGATGGCAGCACTTGCTCACTCCACAGGATTACGAGCAATATGGCGTGTAAATGGCCCAGGTTCCTGGTGTCTGGGTTCACAACTGGCCACAGTGACTCTGGTCCCTGGCCAGCAGAGTTTACAGCAGCATTCCACAAACCAGGATGACATGTTATCCCAGGAGCTGCAGCAGGGCCCTGTGAGGACCTGGGTGCTGTCATCCTCACTGCAGTTAGCCCTATGTGTGGACAGGAGAGCAGGTGCTCTGCACTGACTTTGCTGGGCCTCTCCTTGCATTCAGATGACTTTGCACATGGGCAGAGCAGGTACCCCTGTTAAACCATCTGCTCTGGGTCTAACTGGTACCCCAGCCTTGTTTTATCAAGACAGATGCACACAATGGGTTCAGTGCTATGGAAATGCACGTGTGCGTGGTAGAGGTGATACGGTTTTGTGCCTGTCTCCTGCTGGAGCAAGAGGTTGGAGCATAGAAAAGACCTGTCTGCTGGTGTTTGGGACCAGTGCTGAGCATGGGACTGCCCTGCCTTGAGGCTGCCCTGGCCTTGGCACTGCTCACTGTCCTGAGCACATGGGCTCTGTCAACGATGAGATGTGAGCACAGCAGCGGTGATGCCTCTGTAGAGCTTGGCATGTTCAAGCTGCCGCATGTGGGGACAGACGGAAGGAGGAAGACCTGTGGATGTCTCCTGGATGAGGCGAGCTGGGTGAGGGCAGGGTCTGCCTGCTCTCTTCCTGCCTGTCCCTTGCTGGCTGTGGCCTGTGCCAAGTGCTTTCTGGGCACAGTCTGTCCTGGGCTGTGGCCTGCGGTGAGGACCCTGGGCAGTCTGTGCCATGCGTGTGAGCCTGAGCAGGAACAAAGGTGTATGCCAAGAAGTGACTGCTCTGCTTCAGTCACGGAGAAACCTCCCCATGGGCTCTGCTCTCCCATGTCCTTCCTTGAACCTGTGCCCTTGTCCCCTCATCCCTGTGCTCATTCAGAGTGTGCCAGAGGCTGGCCATGAGCTCCTTCACTGCTGTGTGCCAGTGCTGCTTGGCCAGCCCAGCGACTGGGTTTGTGCCGTGCCTCTTGCATAGCCCTAAAGCCAGGGGTGTTCTGCACCCTGCTACGCTCAGAGCACTGTGGAAGTCCTGCCCTGATGCTGACTTTAACCTGGAGAAGTTGTTCGTGAGGCAGTGTGTGTGCCTGTGTATCCTTGTGCGCTCCTTGGGAAGAGCAGGGATTGGGAATGGGCAGACTGCCGTGGATGGGCTGCTCCTGGCCTTTCTACTGACACAGCAGGGAAGCAGTGAGCCCGGCTTCCTCCTGCATCTGGTGGTGTCCAACCTGTGCCCAATCCCCAGGGAATTTGGGCCTGGGCAAGTGTGTGTCTGCGCCATCTGAGGGTGCATGGCAATTGTGGAGGGTGCTGGGTGTGGTGTTCCTGCAGGGAGCTGTGGCCAGAGGGCACCGATCCCTCATCATTCCCCTCCTCTGGTGGGGACCTGGTCACAGACACAGTTCTGCCTCTGGCACTTGGGTACTGCTAAGAGCTGGACTTACAACTGCAGCCCCTCTGGCCAAGCGGGGGGGACTCACTGGGGAGATGGTGCCTGCCATGGCTCTTCCCCCTTCTTGCTTGATCCCTCCTTGTCCCCGTGGCAGCTCTTCTTTGGTATTAGGGCTTGCAGCCTGCCTCAAGCTCCTGCATCCTCTCTTCGGCCTCTTTCTGCTGTCATCGCTGCTTGGCAAAGGCTGGTTTGTTTACCTCTTCCCTCTGCTGCTGCAGGGCTGGCAGCATCCGACACATCTCTCAGGGGTTCCTGGGGTGGGTTTGGGGCTCTGGCGAGGTGCACCGTGGCTCTGCTAGCGTGGGGTGTGCTGCTTCATGCTGGGACTACGCCTGCGAGGTTGGTCTAACACGGTGGGGCTCAGGTACCACCGGGCTGTCAGGAGAGCTGTGGTTGGGCTCCCTGCCATGGCTCAGCAGAGCAGATGTCCCTAAGAGCATTTCCCTCCTGCAGCTCCATTACTCCGAGTAGCAGCGGGGCTGGCTCAGCCTCCTGGCGAGGTGATGTGGAAGGATGGAGTACCTCGGGTTCACCACTCTCTTTATTGTGAATTTCTCTTTGTGTTGTGTCTTGCAGAAATAACATTCGTCCCAGATTTGATGATAATGAAAATACAGAAAAAAGAAAAGCAGGTTTGTGACCCTCTCTCTCTCCTTCTCCCAACTCAGCTGGCGAGGCCTGGGGACCATGTCCTGTGTGTGGATTGGTGCAGTTGATGTGTGGTGGGAAGGGGTTGCGGGGGGGTTGTCTTTCATTCCCAGACAGGGCTGCAGCTCACCATGGCTAAATTTGACCTGAGCTGCAGCCTGGAGCACATGAGTCTGATGTGGGCACTCAAACGAGGTGGGGTTTATCTTCATTAATGGGAATGCTCTTGATTTGGTTCAGTTCCCTGTGGAGGAGCAACCCTTCCTTTCCCTCAAAGTCCTTAGTATTGGTTCTTGTTTGAATCTCATTGCATATATTTGTTACAAAACTGCATGATTGCTGTGATTGCTGCTAATAACATGATGCTCCAGGACTAACAGCAGCGGGGAGGCTGGGGAAGATCACATCTGCGGGGCTGTGAGGGCTTGGCCAGGGAATCTTCCCCTGCTCAGGAATAATCCCATCCCACCAAGCTGCCATTTCTGAATTGCCGCATCGGATCATAACTACCTGCTGCTCCCAGAGGAGATTTATGAGCCAGTGGTCTTTGTATTAACCATGTGCAGAGGAAGAACCGGAGCATCGGTGCTCTGAGAAGGGGAAAGGACCTGTTACATGCATGGAGACTGGCTCTTCCTGCCAGGGTGAAATATGGCCGGAGGTATAAAACAAACCAGTCCACCCTGAGCTGATTTGTGTCTGTGCTGCATTTAATGGGAAACCATTAAACTGAACACTGAGCTAAGGGATAAATCTGTTCGAGAGCACGAGCTGGTGCCATTTCTAGCCAGCTCTGAAGCAGCATCTTCATGCTGCTCAGGGCAACTGCAGATCATGCCGTCATGGCAGGTTAATGGGGAGGAGGAAGGGAGGGTTTGGAAAAGGCGAGTGTGCTGCTCTGAGCTTGCAGCAAGCCAAGTGCTGTGTGTACACAGCATGGATGCTGTAGGAAGCAGTGAGTTTATCTTTGCGTCCTAAAGATGCTATGAAGAAGCAGAGCCAAGCTCAAGGTGAGGAGCAGTCAGTACTGGGTCACTCATGGTGGCTCAGGGGGAAGGCCTGGGGCAGAGCAGGATGCTCTGGGGCACAGGTGAGTGATCTCTGCCCTCTGACAGAGAAACTCAGGTGAGAAATTACCAGCACTCCATTGGACTAATATAGCAGGTTTGGCTGGAAATGGGATTGCTGAAATGACGTGGGCTTTAAGCGCAGCAAAATCATTCTCCCCCAGCATTTGGAGATTGTAGAGGGCTCAGCTGCCAACGTGTTTTGTGTAACAGCCCCTGCAGATGTAGTCTGGGAGGGAGATAAAGGCATGCCAGTGTGAGCAAGGAGGGGCAGGGGTCAAGCTGCTCATCTCCTGAGCTCTGAACAGGCAGCAGTGTAGGACAGCCCATACAGCATTGCATGCTGAAGCCTTCCTGGGACCACCAGCTCCGGTGTCCCCGGAGACTCTGGGCAGCAGTCAGGAATGCTGCTGTGGGTCAGTGTGAAAGAGAGCCCAAGCAGGGCTCCGGGGTCCTCTGGGTGCCTGGTGGATGTGGTGAAGGGGGTGGTTACTCCCTGAGGTTGGTGGCTTCCTCTCTCATCTCCCAAGGGATGCCATTCCATGCCCCCAGGAGCTCCCGCCCCTTATTAACAGACTCCTCGTGGCACCAAGGAGGGACGTTGCCTTCAAAAGCCCATTGAACAGTCTCTCTGGAGAAGTTGAGGTGTTGTGTGGTTCCCAGTGCTCTCCCATTTCCCTTTGCGTCCCTTACCAACCTCTCACCTGCACAGGTGCATCTTGGTTGTCGCATAGGTGTAGGTTCAGGCCCCTGGGTACAAAGGCTGGCAAGTGCTGGTACCCTTCATGTTGGTGAGGGATGGCAGGAGAGCTGTCGGCTTCCTTTGGAAATAGGTTATAGATGTGCTCTCCTTCCCCAAGTCTGTGGCTGCCCTGAGCAAGTGTCTGGTCCTGCCCATGTGGATTACAAAGCCTGGGGTCTTGCAGCAGCCTGTCCTGAGAGCAGCTCCTCTCTGAGCACCCTTGGTTCCCGTGCAGCAGTGCCACCCTTCCTGCACGGATTGGGATAGCACTGTTGAGCCAACTGGTGCAGCAGATGAGGGGCTGTTAGCGCAGGCCGGGGCTGTGTTTGCGTGACTCTTGTTCCTTGGTAACGCATGAGAATCTGGTGCCTTTGTCACCAAGCTGTGACTAACTCGGGAAACCTGTCACTTCCCTTGTGACTTGGGAGGCTTCGTGCCAGAGCACCTTGTCTGCTGATGGAGGTGGGACGGGGGGCCTGGCTGTCCCCCGGCAGCAATGGCAAGCGATGGATTGTCTTTGAGGCCTTCAGGAGCTCCATCGCTCCCTGGGCTGCATCTCCCGTCTGAGCCCTGCTCTTCCCTGGGCAGTGAAGTCTCTTCCGAGTGTCTAGTAAAGTGAAACCTGAGCTTTGATGTCTCCTGATGCTGAGCAACCTGGGGCTGGAGCAGCATCAACACAGTGGGAGGGGAATGGGGCTCCCCAGCCTGAGGGCACTTGAGGCTCTGTCCCTGGCTGTGGGCTCCTGGCACATCTTGGGCTTCCTTTGCAGGTCAGGGGCTGGGTCTGTCACATGCAGTGACCTCAGTGCTGGATGCGTGGAGCAGTTCTGCTCTGCCGGGCACCTTGTGGACACACACTGTGAGCAGGATGAAGGGCAGGGGAGTGGGGAGCTTCAGGGTGCACCCGCAGCCAGGAACAGCATCCTCCCACACGGTCCTGAGGGCTCCTTGCCCTGCTGCTCACGGCAGCACGTGAGGGCTCCTGCCCTGCTGCTGCTCACGGCAGCACGCTGCTGCACAGGCTCTTTCCCACCCTACCAAAGGACCGAGCGGGAGCACAGCCTGGTCAGCAGCAGCGCTGCCCTCTGCCCCTGCCATGCCCTGTGCCAGGGCAGTGGGGACATGGTGCCCGCTGCTGGGGCTGGCTCCGTCACAGGATGGAGCTTCCCGGCTGTAGTTGTTGGTGGAGCATCTCAGGAAGGGAGCCAGGCCCCACCTCCATCACGCACATCCCATGGCGACTGTGGAGCCTGCTCAGAGACACGGCAGAGGGTGGCACTTGTGTATTTTTAGCTTCTGCTGCATTGCATTAAGGGCTGGAAACGAGGGGTGTGGACACCCGGCGACCAGAAGACAGCAGCCCATGCTGTGCACACCACCAGTGGGGACTGCAGCTGCTGGGGAGGGTGGCTCAGCAGCCTGCTAAAGCGTTCTGTATGGAACAAGCTGCCTTTTCTGCTCTCATCATGGGGCTATGCCACCGGCTGTGCTTATAGACCAGGCTGGTGGCTGTCAATGGGACCACTTTGCCAGCAGAGGTATGGGATGGTGCCATCTCAGCTGGTGGCAGCCTGGCTGAGGCTTTGGTCAGGGCTGTTTGGAGGGCACTGAGCTGCGGGGTGCTGGGCACCCCCCGGACGATGGCCACTATCTCAAAGGCATGGAAACTTTTGATGACTGCTGCAGTAGGGTCCCCATGAACACTCCATGTGTAGGACAGATCTCTGCAGGGTTTGAGCCGTGCTCTAGACCCAAATCCAGGCAGTGAGCAGGGTTGAATGGTGCTGGGACTTGACTGCAAGATGACATTTGGCTTGGCAGTTGCGTTTTGTGTGGATGGCATCTGAGCTTGGTGGCCAGGGGTTTTGCTCTTGCAGTGACCATGAGAAGGGCTCAGTCATGGCCTCCTGGTAGGACAGAGCTGCTGTTCAGACATGAGGCTATGGCGCAGCTTTGCCCTGCTGGGAACACTGTGCTTCTATGGGGAAAAGCCTGTAAAGTTCAGGGAAGAGCCCTGAGGCACAGGATGGGCAGCGGGGTGGACATGAGGCTGTTGCTCCTTTCCCCTTCCCACTCCTAAACCTTTGTATTGGAGGGTTTGGGTAGGGGTTGGGTTGTGGTGCTGGCAGGTGAGGAGGCTCCAGCACCCAGCAGTGCTTTTCCTCTAAGTCCTGGATAAAAACAGGGAAGTGGAGTCAAACCGGGACTATAAATGAAATGAAACTGTTTCAAGTTACGGAAACACATCATTAAGCCCACCCTAACCTTGGCTTTGCCCTCTAATGGGGTCATGCAATTATAAGCGCTCTCTCTTGACCTTCACAGCTCTCTGGGGAGGCTTTAAACAGTTTTTTCCCCCCGACCTTCTCTTTGACAGTAGTTAGATGCATGGACAAGACTTGGTGCTGCAGCTGCTGCTGAGGGACTTGATTTCCTGTATGAAATGTAATATATAGAAGATTCCTCTGGGAATAAAGAAATGTACAAAGATTACATAAAAATGTACTCTGAAAACGTGAAATCTTTACAACCATCACCAAAAAACTGCCAGTTGAGAGACAGAGGCACCGCCTGAAGAATAAAAAGCATGTTGGGTGCATGGAGACTGCTTGGGTCTGGACCAGAGCGTTGGTTAGAGATGGGCATCACCTTTCAAAATCTGAGCGGCATCGTCTTGACTTCCCCCCAGTCTCCAAGATACCCCAGAAGCAACAAACATGCATGTAAGAAGACGTGGGGGAGAGGCTGTTCAGTGTCAATTCAGTTTAAAAGGGTTTCAGCAAGAAGAAGGACACATTCTGGGTATGTAAAACTACGCCTGTAACAAGGCAGGACTGAAAAGGTTTGTAGGAACCGCTTGCTGAGGACACAGGGCCTAATAATGATATTTTTCCCCAAATATCTCAGGACTAAAAAGCCTTTTAGAGGAGTCACAGGGTAAAGAAGTGATTGAGGAGTCAAGCGAGTGCTCGCGGGAATGGAGCAGAACAGCTCGGTCAGGAAGGCTTTGAACCCAGAGCCATCCGCGATGCCTGGGGCATGAGGTGCCCTTAAAGGGTTTGAGAAAGACATTTTGGAGCAAAGTAACACAAGCCCCCACACTTGCAGAGGAGCCTGATGAGACGTTAGGAATTGAGGGCTGTCGCCCATCAGGGCCGTGTCCATGGAAGGGGAGGTGAGGCAAATGTGGCATTAAAGGCCCGTAGGTTTACTTGGGTATTGTGTAAATCATTAGGAACTACAGGAAACACTTCCTTGATGAAACCAGTGGACAGATGAATAACCAGGGTGGGTTTTGGGAAGCACAGCTAATCCTTGCAATCTGCCAGAGGTTTTATAAGTAGCGAGCCCATGGGGGTGAGATGGGTTTGGGCTCCCAAACAACTGTTGAGTTGCTTTTGAAGAGGTGAAGCATTGTCCTGGTAAGAGTTGTCTATAACTTAGTGGCTGGTTGAAGAATTGGAAGCAGAGTGCAGGAAAAACATCTTTGCTTTCACCATGTGGTGCAGGGAGAAGGCGCCAACTGATTCCTGCATCTGAGATGCTGAAATGGAAACAGTCTGAAGAGTTAAGGAAACTCTTAAGATGTGCCAAGTAATGCATATGGGGAACCAGCCTTGCGTGTATCTTCACTCAGGGCTGTCTCTGCTCCTGAAGGAGACTGTAAAACGCTGGCAGAGTTTGACATCTGCCTACAGGTTGTCCCAGAGGCATGTTCAGTGGTTTGGGGAGAAGGACCAGAGCTGAAACCCTCCTGCTGCTGTGTGGAGCAGAGGATAAGGCAGATGGTCTGAGAGCTGGCCCAACCTGCCTGAGGGGAGAGGGTACCTGGTACCTTGGCTGGTCCAGGAGAGCTCTGCAGGGGAAGGATGTGATGGGGAATGGCAGGAAGGTGAATGGGAGAGAGCAGGTGACATGGAACTGCTCTCACACCTTGAGAACAGGAAGCCGCTTAGGAGGGCAGCGTGATTAAAACAAAATCGGAGAGGTTCTCCCATACCTTACCTGTTTGTAGTGCTGAACGCCAGCGGTGCTTCAGCTCCTCACCCTTTGGAAGCAGAGGTGGTGATTCCCTGTGGCTCCATGGGGACAGTGTGTTCCTGCCTGCCATAAAGAGTTGGCTGGGCTGCCGCAGGCAAGTGTGCTTTGAAACCACACAGGAGCACAGATAACGCTGGCACTGCCTTCTCAGGCTTTTCCTGTTGACGAGAAGCCAGGATAAACTGAACCTCATGGAGGAGAAGTAGGAAAAGCCCTTCTGTGGCTTGCAGCAGTGTGCAGAACTCTGTGTAGGTATAATATGTAAGTTTGCGGGCTTGTACCCAGCAGCACAGTCCTATGTGGATGGCAGGAGCTTGCCATGGACTTGTAGGAGATAACATTTTCTCCTCAAGACAAGACAAGCAGCCTTGGGTGCAGAAGGTTTCTTGCTGGCAGTACCTTGCCTGCAGTCAGTGTGGAACATCCTGGTTTTGCTGCCCTTCTGTGCTTCTGCTGCCTATGGAAGCACTGGCCACGAGCTGCTGGGTCCCACAGGCTGGTGTCTAATGGTCCCTTGATGGTAGGGACTGTGCCAGAAACTTCTGGGTGCTGCAGGCGCTGCTGACTGGTCCCCACACTGCTTTCTGGACATGGCAGGCCATGGTGTTGGGTGCCCACAGAGCATTCCATGGCACAGTGTGGTCACTGCTGGATCTGGGGGCTGCCTTGGAGACGTGCTGGAGTGGGCACATCTTTGCTCCCACCATAATGGGCTTGCCTAGAGGCTGGAGAGGCTGTTGGCAGTCCAGAGGGGATGCAGGAGGAGCAGAGCGATTGGTTGTGTTTTCACACACGTTCTAACAGCTCGGGGTTGGTTGTATAAAGCATTCAACTTTCTATGGCAGCAGGGCTTGTGGCAGGCTGGGATGTCTTCATCAGCAGCCACAGAAAGGCCCTTTCCGATTTGCCTGAGCAGCACAACACAAGGAGAAGGCAGAACCCACACACTAGGTCATGGTTTGAGCCCTGCTCTCCTGACAGCTTTATCAGCCTGTCCCATGCGATGGGGCCTGAGGGTCCTGCCGGGCAGTGGATGTGCTGATGGTGAATGGGATGTGCCTGGACTCCATAGCCTGTGCTGGAGCTGTAGGTGAGGCAGCCTATGGGGTAGGGGGCAGCTTTGGCCCACTTGGCTGGTGTGCAGCAATGGAAACCATGAGCCAGTTTTGGCAGTCCCTCCTCCACTCTGGTTTGCTGGGAATTGCTGATGCACACAGTGATGGGGACCCGTATCCCCATGCGTGGCCAGGGCGGCGCAGCTCCCCCAGGCACAGGCTGTTGGGTTCAGAGCTGCCCCGGGTGCTCAGCACCAATCCCAGCCCAGTCCTGTGAGCTGGGAGCCCCTCTCCATCAGGACAGGTGACATCACCTGCTCTTGGATGGACCAGAATCATGATACCCAGACCTGTTGCCTGTTGGTGGTCTGCCTGGAAGCGGGCAGGCCCTTGCAAGACTCAGGGCTACAAGCTGTGGCTGGGAAGGAGTAGTTCACCCTCCTGCTGTGCAAGGATGCTGACGATTTGCTTTCCGTCTGGTATCTGCACTTGGCTGCTGTTCAGCACAGAACCAAAAGGAGATCCAGGCTCTTGGGAGTCTATGAGCTTTGTAGCTAATCCATTAAATTGTTCCAGATGATCCCCAGCTTGCAAGATCTGAGGAATGCAAAGGCTGGGACTGATCCTGTTGCTCACCCTGTGGGCTCAGAGGCAGCATCTACAGTGCTGATATTCTCCTAGCCCACAATGGGTTCCTCCTTATTGCTTGAGTGCATGTTGATGGTTTGTCCGCATGATGGGATGGCAGCTCTCCTCCGTGCCAGGTCTCTGGATCAGACCAGCAGCAGGCACCGGGGCAGAGCACTGGAGGTGGCTGATGCCAGATGTGCCTGCAGCCCTGCTCATGGGTGGCTGCAGGGGCAACGAGGCTCTTTTTCCCTTTGCAGCCTGTTTCATTTAATGCTTCCATCTAATCCAGAGCAGAAATCAAAGCATACACAGTGCCCTGTGGGCAATGGGCAGGAGGTGGCCTGGGCACATGGGTTACTCTTGGTCTCAGCAGAGTGGGATGTGGAGTGTGCAAGCCAAGGCAGGGCTCTGCTTGTGGGCACAGCAGAGGGGACAGCCACGTCTGCTCTGGACCTGTGTGTGCTGGTGAGGAGCCAAAAGGCCTCTCCAACCTGTGAGCCTCTGCCAGGCAGGGAAGGGGAGATCCTTCCCTTTGAGCTACGTCTGCGTATGGTGGCCATAAGCCACACTGAGGGACACTGCTCACACTGCGCTGGGTGGTTGGAGCCTCGCTGGGGCTGCAGCTCCCCCCAGAGCTATTTCTATGTGTGGCATTTCCTTCACACGCCACCTTTCTGTCCTCTCTGCAGCCATCAAGCTTAAAAGCGCTGAGCCGCTCCCCAATGTCGGATGCCTGGGAGTGCAAGGCTCAGGACCCCTTTGCCAGCAGCGAGGAGCAGGATGAGGTGTCCCACCAGGTGACGGTGATGGCCACGGCCACAGGGGGCCAGTGCCAGTGCCCGGAGGAGGAGCCTGATGGGGCTTCCCAGAAGCGGACAAGCACCCAGAATGGGATGCAGGACACTGGGGGTGGGGGCACTGGGGTGAAGAAGAAACGGAAGAAAAAGGATCTGGGGGAGCAGGATGGGGGAGAAAAAACAGCTGTGGAGGTGAAACCAAAGAGGAGGAGAGAGCCTAAAGAACCAAAAGAGCCTAAAAAGGCTAAAGAGCCCAAGAAGCCGAAGGAGCCCAAGCAGAGGGAGGTGGCCAAGAAGCCCCGGAAACCTCGGGAACCCAAAGCCCCCAAGGAGCCTAAAGATAAGAAGAGCGGCTCTGAGCCTGGCCCCAGAGCAAGAGCCAAGAAGAGCAGGTGGGTGGTGGTGTGGCCCTGTCTCTGTGCCTGCTGTGGATGGGGCTGAGGGCTCACAGGAGCTTCAGCTGGGGCCAGCCTGTTGCAGGGTGCACGGGTTCCTCCTGGTGAAGGCTGGATGTACTGGTTGGGAGGCCAGGATGAGCTCTCTGGCCATGCAGAGACAGGCCAGGAGGGTGTCCTTTTGGGGATGAGGCCCCAGATTGAGAAGAGGACCGAAGGGTTTTGGCCTCTCCTTGTCCTGCCCTGCGTGCTCAGTGTCCTGGGGTCAGGACCTGAAGAAGAGGTGAGCGGCAGGCAGGGCGAGTGCTCCGTGCGGATGAAATGATTGCTGGGAGTCCTCTAAGTGGCAGATAATGGTGACATAATTTCTTCTAACTTATTTCTAATCATAGCTAACTACTGGCTCATGAATGAAGCAGTTGTTAATTGTGACTTAGGAATCAATATCTTGGGAGTTATTGCTCGGGTGGCAGCGGTGTGTTTGCAGGGCTGAAGCACAGTTGCACGGCCAGGGAAGAGAGTTTTAACTGCTTGGGTTTGGCTGCTCCCAGGCAATTTTCTCATGAAATGGGGGTAAAACTTCGCCACAGCTTTGAAACCATCCATTCCTCTGCTTCTGTGCAGGTCTAGGGTGCGGAGGGGATGTGCAGGGCTGTGAGTGGGGAAGGGGACATTGCTCAGCCCAGGAGCAGGCACCAGCTCTTTGAAATCTTTCCCTCAAGTGTTCCTTGCCGAGGGTAAGGATCTGACTGTCAGTCTGTCTTGGCAGCAAGGACACCCCTGTGGAGAAGAAGAAGAAAGGGAAGAGGAAAAATGAGATACCAGTGGACAGTTTGGATTTGGATCAGGATCTCCTGAGCCCATCCGTGCAGAGCCCAGAGGAGTCTGCGGAGTCAGCTGACAGCCAGGTATGGCCAAAGCCTTCAGCTGGCTCCTCCATTGCTCCTGGCAGCTCCCCTTTCCCAGCACAGTGTGGGGAGGCAGGTCACCACACAGGGCTGGGGAGCTGCACGTGTCTCCATAGGGCTCCTCTGCCTCAGGTCTCTATGGGGCTGTGTGGGTCAGGCACTGATGGACACCTCAGTACCACAGTAATGGGTTTACCTCCAAGGGCTGCCTGTTCTTCCACCCCCTCCATCCCACTGGGGCTGGGGCTGGGGCTGGGCTAGAGATCAGCAGCCTTGGGGCTTGCTCTGCTCAAGCAAGGCAGAGGCACTTGGTGTGCCCATCTCCCCCATGACTGCCTTCTTCATCCCACACACAGAAACGCCGCTCAGGACGGCAAGTGAAAAGGAGGAAGTACAACGAGGACCTGGACTTCAAGGTGGTGGATGATGATGGCGAGACAATAGCTGTGCTGGGAGCTGGGCGAACCTCCGCACTCTCAGCCTCCACTCTGGCGTGGCAGGCAGAGGTAGGGCTGGATGTGGGGCTGGGTGGTGGGGCCTCCTGCAGGGTCTTCCAAGGGTGTCAGTGCCAAGGTCTGAGGAAGTGGGGGATCCCAGCACAAAAATGAGATGAGAGTGTGCCTGTCTGAGAGGGTGCAGGCTGGCTTTGCAACACTGTGAGTGCACAAGGGATGGGCAAGAGGTGTGTAGGTCCAGCTATCACCCTCCTGCTTGGAGACTAAGGCCTCTGGAACACGTTGTGTAGCTGGACTTGTCCCTGAAGACCTGTCATACCCACCTTTGGCTCCTGTCTCTGTAGCTCCTGTGCATGAGGTCAATCTGTCAGCTGAGGGCTTTGTCAGTACCAGGTCATTGTTTTCAGCCCACACTGCTGCTTTCCATCAGTGCCTTAGAGGGTAGAGGTGCCCAGCCTGACACCATCAGCCAGGCTGATCTGCAGGGAGTGTGGCAGGGATCTGGGCAGCATGGCAGGGAGCAGCCGTAGTCACTACAGTTTGGGCCTCCGCTCCCCACTGGGTCAGCGCTGGCTTCTGTGGCAGCTCCATCTTGCTGGTCTGTGTGTTGGATCCTACTGCTCATTCCCTCTCTCTGGTCACTAACAAAGCTTCTGGATAGGAATACTGGTCATTAAGTGTCTTTGTAGTGTTCCCATGTCCCTCTCTAGTCCCCTTTTCACTAGGCTTTGCAGAGGTGGCTCTGGTGCTGCTGCCCACGGCCATGTCACAGCTGGGTTCCAGGCAGTGATCTTTCTAAGTGAAGTTTCCAAAGGAACAGGTGGGAATGGGTTGCATTTGGCATGTGTCCGTGCTGCCACGCTGCAGTGTGGACTTAGTCCTGGGCTTCCACCTCAATGTGTCCTGCTCCAGATGAATTATTAAGGCTGGTGTCTGATGGCAGTGGGGTTCTCTGTTGCTGCTCTGGCTCCTGCCAGCAGGCTTGGCTGGGCCTGGCTGTGGCTGCTTCCAGGGTCAGGACTGACCCCTCAGGGCACGGTGGGAGTGCTGAGGCCTCACAGCTGCTCTCCCCATGGCCTGGACTCGCAGCTTTTCCCCTTATATCCTGGCCACGTTCCTCAGCAGCTCTGAGGTGGTGCAGTGCTCCTCTGTCAGCCTGCCAGCAGTGAGCCATGGACCTATGTAAGCCATCCAGGCTGGATCAGCTCCCAGCCATGGGGTGCTGCAGGTGGCTGCAATGGCAGCGCTGTGCTCCTGGCTGTGTTCACACAAACCCTTTGTGGCCAGGGTCAAGCTGGAGCCCAGCAGCACCAGGGTGGATACCTGGCATGGGGAAGCACAGTGGCTGCAGCAGGAGCATCTCTGCCTGTTCCCCTTGGCTCTGTTACTCTGGTGTGGGGCAGAGCTGCCCAAATAGGGCAGAAATCCCCCTCTGGGCCACAGGACTGCAGCTGAGGGGGGCAGGCTTTTCTGGGACACTTGCCACCCTCTCTGGCTGCCCTGGTTTAGCTGGAAGGAGCCACACAGCTAAACATGACAGTGCTGTGGCCTTGGTGGCCTGGGGAGCACAGGTAGAGGATGGGTGTAGTCAGACCCTCACACATGCACCCTCACACCCAGGAAGGGTTCTCCAAGTGCAGCTCTCCCAGCTCTGCCTGCTTGGCTGCTGGGCTGGGAGAGGAGTGAGAGGAGGGTGCCAGAGGCCATGCGACGAGCCGGGAGAACAGCTCTGCTCTCCTGTCCCCAGGAGCCTCCTGAGGATGATGCCAATATCATTGAGAAGATCCTTGCCTCGAGGATGGTGCAGAAGGAGGTGAGTGGCAAAGGTGTCAGTGGGGCTGGAGGTCCCTGGGCAGAGGAGAGATGGGACCTGGCTGCTTTGTGCAGCAGGGACCTGAGATGGAGCAGCAGTTGGTGCTGCCGTGCCATTCCTTCCACTTGCTGTTCTCAGGGTGATGCTGGGGTTTGGGTTGGGGATCAGTGTGGTGCCTCTCCTCCCTGGGCACCAGAAAGCCTCTGGAGAGCAGTCAGGCTCTCACTGTCACTAATTCTCCTTCCCTTGGTTTCAGACTCATCCTGGGGGCCTGGCATTTGAGATGGAGGAGTTCTACGTCAAGTACCGGAACTTGTACGTGCAGTGTTGTGATGCTCTGCGCTGTGGCAGTGGGCCCTGTGCATGCAGGAGCAAGGGCTGGGTGCTCCCACCTCTGTCCCATCCCCAGCATCCCTGTCTCCCTGCTGCTCCCTCCGGAGCAGGCCCCAGCAGTGGGAAGCAGGAAAGCTGCTGTGGCTGCAGTGCTTAGTCTTGGCCTGGACCTCGGCCATGGCTTCCTCCGGTTTGGGGTTTCACATGGGGAGGCACAGGCTGGGTGTTCTCTGGGTCACTGGGAGATCCCTACTGGTCTGGGTGGTGAATGGGATCAGGCCCAAAGGCTTCTTTGGTTGTCTTATGTTGATATTGCTTTTTCCCTCTGCAGCTCCTACCTCCATTGTAAATGGGCAACTCTGGAGGAGCTGGAGAAGGACCCCAGGATCTCCCAGAAGATAAAACGCTTCCGCAATAAGCAGGCTCAGATGAAGCATATTTTTACAGAGGTGAGAGCTGAGCACAGTGAGGAGCTGCATCCAACCGCAGCACACCCAGCCTGAGCTGAGCAATGCCTCTGGTACCTCCGTGCTCCAGCAGGCCAGCTCCAGGTCCAAAATTCAGGGCTGGGAATAGCTCAGGGATCCTGGGTGCTGCCCAGACCGTTGCCTGTATGCTCTTGCTGACAGGCAGCAGCATGGCACCTCCTTGAGCTTTCAGGCTGGATTAAACCAGGACAAGAGGGTGAGTGGGTGGGATGCTGGAGCCAAGGGGCCACGACAGCACCCTGAACACCCATGGTGTCAACTGACAGAGATACGGGCAGGGTGACAAATGTCACTTGCCAGGCACTGCCAATGCTGGAAGTGTTTCTCAATGGGAGGGAGGGCAGCATGCGGTGCTGGAGGTGCTTTCGTGGTGGAGCAGAAGTGCTAAGGGAGAGGGAGCTGTAAATACTTGGACTCGTACCTGCCTGCTCTGCTCTATAAGCAAATCAATCTTGTTTAATATGAGAGGTGTTCCGTAATTTATCTTGCTGCTTCAGAGATAGTTGTTGGATCCCCTCAAACTGCCCCTTACCGGTGTAAATGAGGCCAGTAGGCTGTGAACATTTCTCTGTGGATGTAGTTGAAAGCTGGGGGTGTGTGTCAAGTTTCTCACTCCCAAGACTGTTTGGGGTCTTTCCCAGGATGCAAAGAAACAGCAAGTGTTGGAACACATTGTACCACTAACAGTTTAGCAAGGAGCAAATGCTCTTTCCTGTGATGAACTGGGGCTTGGGGAGCTGTGAACATCAAAGCCTGTTTTTTCTCCTTCCCAAGCCCTAGACAGTGTGTCTCTCTGAGGACCACTGCTAGTCTGAAGTCCACTTTCTCCCGTGGTGTTCCTGGCAGGAGGATGAGCTCTTGCCTTATGAGCAGGTGCTGCTGGTGACTGCTGAAAGAGTGGCAGAGACAGAGAACAAAGTGTCATCCCTTGCAGAGGAGTGGAGTTCATTGAGTGCTACGTGTGGCTCTCTGGATGCTGTGCATAAGCTGGAGCATGCAGCTCAGGGCTTTGTACCTTGGGGCCAGATGGGCTGGAGAGGACGTTCCTGCCTCCCAGCAAGGGCAGCATGGAGCTCGCTACCACTCTGAAGGAAGAGCTTTGCCTTCTGCATCCTCCCTGCCCAGAGACAGATGTCATGTACCTGCGTCCAGGGCACTTGGTGCGCTGCACACAGCCAGCAGCATCCTGGAGACAGATGCCCCGCAGCTGTTTATTCCTGCCCACCATCTGTTTAACCCTGGAATCACCTTGAACTTCCCTCTTTTTACTGTTTGCCGTTGCAGCCTGATGAGGATTTGTTCAACCCGGACTATGTGGAGGTAGACCGAATTCTGGAGGTGGCTCACACGAAGGACCCTGACACTGGGGAGGTGAGTGGCTGCATCTCTTGCCCCGTGGAGGGAGGGAGGCTTGGCAGGAGCCCCCGACTCACGATGCGAAGTGTGTGCCATCTCAGAGCACTCTGATGCCTTCCCAGCCTTGCACAGAGTGAGCCTTGTCCCCAGAAGACCCCTTGGCACAGGGATAAATGGGGGCTGCTGACTGTCCTGTGACTGTGCGTGCTGGGGCTGAGCTGTGTGCCCTGCCCTGTCCCTGAGCCTGTCTCTGTGCTGCAGGAGGTGACTCATTACCTGGTGAAGTGGTGCTCCCTGCCCTATGAGGAGAGCACCTGGGAGCTGGAGGAGGATGTCGACCCAGGGAAGATTAGAGAGTTTGAAGCCCTCCAAATCCCTCCAGAAATCAAGCACATGGTAACGTACCCAGAGGTAACGTACCCGGCTGGCAGCTTGCTGCCCTGGGCAGGCAGGGACTGTCTGTGTCTTGCCAAGGTCCAGCAGTGCTGACCTTCTTGTCCCTGCTGCTGCAGTGCAAGCCCCATGTCCTCACCTCTGGATGGGTTAGTTAGCAGGACCTGAGGGTGGGATCTGGAGGCCAGGACCTTGCTGTGAATCAGCTGTCAGTGACTGTTCTGAAGCGTGGTCCTGTTGCGCAGCCCCAGAAGCAGGGTCTGGCCTCACTGAGCATTAGCCTCTTCTTCTCCATGGACCTTGGTCCTGCTCTCTCCTCCTAGGAGCGCCCAGCATCTGAGTCCTGGCAGAAACTGGAGAGGTCCCGGGAGTATAAGAACAGCAACCAGCTGCGGGAATATCAGCTGGAGGGAATGAACTGGCTGCTCTTTAACTGGTATAACAGGTGAGGAGGGACTGGCACCCTGTGCGCCCATGGGATGTCCTGCTGGCAGTAGGGCCCTGGTGCATGCAGTCATGAGCTGGGGAAGCAGAGCTGACAAACAGGGGCCTGACAGAGCAGCCACTGGGATCTTGCAGTGCTGGAGCTGGCAGGCAGCTGCCAGGAAATCTGTGTTTGTTTTAGCTTTGCAACTGAGTCTTCTGGAATGCTTCTCCCTTGTAAATGCTGATGAGTCTTGCAGATAGTAGGGCTTAGCTATGGGTGTAAGATACACCTGAGGTTTGGTATTGGCCAGGCTACTAGTGACACATTCCTATGGCAGGAGTGCAGGGATATGCATGTTCTCAGCTGCAGTAGGCCATTAGATGCATGTTTTACTGGCTAACGTGCACCCAAAGGACAGTATCTTCACACTGAGTCCATCATCTTGCATGAAGTTGGACGGTCTGGCTTACCCACACCAGTTTGAGCCCCTGTACCAATGGCCCCCCACCCTTCATACTGCAGGGTCAGAGAGATGTGGGTGTAGGTGACATCCCATTGAGACAGGGTGGCTCCTGCCTCTGAGAGCCACATTCAACTGCCTCTGTCCGTCTCTGCAGGAAGAACTGCATCCTGGCTGACGAGATGGGTCTGGGGAAGACAATCCAGTCAATCACCTTCCTCTCAGAGATATTCCTGATGGGCATCCATGGCCCTTTCCTCATCATCGCTCCTCTCTCCACCATCACCAACTGGGAGAGGGAGTTCCGCACCTGGACGGAGATGAATGCCATCGTGTACCACGGCAGCCAGATCAGCCGGCAGATGATCCAGCAGTACGAGATGGTGTACAGGGACACACAGGTGATTGACACGCATAGCACACCCAGGATGCATTCCCCAGCCCTGGCTTCCTTTACTTGCGAACCGTGTGGAGCTTTGGAGAGGGACACGTGATCTTTTAAGACCCCTTGGCTGTCAAGGGCTCAGGGTGCACTGTGCATGAGTGAAGAAGAGGCCCAACTCATGCAGAAAGGGAAAAGAGCAGCAGAGCTCACGCTGCAGTTCCTGTCCAGGCCTGTTTGCTGCCCTGAAGCAGTGTCTGGTTTGGAGAGGTGTAGCCTGTGGCCACCGAGGAGGCTTGCAGGAACCTGCCTGCTGCTTGGGAGAGATGCATCTGGGGAAATCCCAGCTAGGAGGCAGATGCTAACACTGATACTGTCGTACGGGCTGTCTGATAGTGTCCTGCCACCCTGCAGGAGTCAAGTGCTGCATGTGGTTCATGTCTCCTTAGGGTAACCCTCTCCCTGGGATCTTCAAGTTCCAGGTGGTTATCACCACCTTTGAGATGATCCTTGCTGACTGCCCAGAGCTGAAGAAGATCCAGTGGCGCTGTGTGGTCATTGACGAGGCACATCGCCTGAAGAACAGGAACTGCAAACTCTTGGAGGGGCTGAAGCTCATGGCCCTGGTGAGCATGTCCTGCCCTGGTGAGCATGTCCTGCCCAGGTTCACATGGGAGCAGGGTGGGACAGAGGTGCCCACGCCAGGCTGTCAGATGCCATTGCCGTGTGCTGCTCAGACCCAGTGTCAGGGCTGAGAGCTCCCTGTCAGAGGGAAAAACATCCAGGACCCATCAGGTTGCTGAAGCAGTGCCAGTGATGGGGGGGCCTTTGATTGATGGGGCGCTGGTGCTCTGTGGCCACCACAAACTCCTTTCTGCTGAAGAATATTAACCTAGAGCAGGCCAGTGTCCCCTGTGCCTTCCCATCTGTGTGCACTGCCTGGCAGAGCAATTCCTGGCCTTGCAGTGCAGCTTAGGCTGCTGTAGCACATGGGAACAGCGGCTGACCAGCCTTGCACAGCATCCTCTGGTCATGGTGTGCTTTGTCCCATGTTCCCTTTTGTTCTACCTGAGCGCTGAAGAGGGACATCCTGCCCCGGGTACACAGATGCTTGGGCTCTGCCGAGTGTCCCCGTCAGTGCCAGCACAGCCCTGCCTGTAGGTCTTGTGCCAGGGCTGGGCTGAAGCCTCGGAGCAATATGGGATTCTTGGATTTGGCTGCTGTTGCTTGCAGGACTCTCCCCTGGATGTGTTGCAGCACTCACAAAGTGCTCCTGAGGCAGGAAGACAAGGAGCACTGTGCTCTGGGACCCCTTAGACCCATTCAGTAGGTGTGAGCTCTCAACCTGTTTTCTGTGTATGCCCAGGAGCACAAGGTGCTGCTGACAGGGACTCCGCTGCAGAATTCAGTGGAGGAGCTCTTCAGCCTCCTGAATTTCCTGGAGCCACAGCAGTTTCCCTCAGAGACGGCCTTCCTGGAGGAGTTTGGAGACCTGAAGACAGAGGAGCAGGTACCTAAAAGAGTGATGCTGGTGACTGTTAGCGCAGGCCACTGGGACCCATGTTCACCAAGCCAGGCACACTGTCAGACATGTGCTTCATGGAAGTGAATAGGACTCTAAATGCTGGGGGAAGCAAAATGTGACAGAACCCTCAACACTGCTTTGGAGAGAGGAGACCATCATGTGTCAAGGCAGTGGTCTGCTCCCTGCATGGCTCTGACTGCCTTTGCCTGCCTGGGCAGCAGGGCTCACCCAGCTTTCCCACCTGGTCTGTCCCAGCTGCCTCAGGGTTATTTGTAGAGGGTTTCCAGCGTGGGGAGGCTCTAGCATTGCAGGCCCCTCCCCTGTTGTCACCATGTGCTTGCCATGCAGGGCAGGCAGTGAATCTCTGTTGTTGCTCCGGCAGGTGAAGAAGCTGCAGTCCATCCTGAAGCCCATGATGCTGCGACGGCTGAAGGATGATGTAGAGAAGAATCTGGCACCCAAACAAGAGACCATCATTGAGGTGGAGCTGACCAATATCCAAAAGAAATACTACAGGGCCATCCTGGAGAAGAACTTCTCCTTCCTCTCCAAGGGTGCCAACCAGCACAATATGCCCAACCTCATCAACACCATGATGGAGCTGCGGAAGTGCTGCAATCACCCATATCTCATCAACGGTGAGGGCTGTGTGCAGGAGGTGTGTGTGGGACAGATATTACTGCAGTATTTACTGATCTTACTTGCAGAGCTCACCCAGCTTTGCAGCCAGTTCAGGCTTTCATGCCATCTGCTGCTGGGGTGGTTGTACATCTGGGCCCCACACAGGATGCAGTGATCTGCCTTATTGCCCCCACAGGCAGCCCAGCTCCCCACAAATACTGGTGGACACATTATGGTCTTAGAAGCTTGCTGTGTTTGGGGGTGTTCTGGTGTGGGACCCTCTCCAACATCCCAGCCTGGCTTGTTCTGCCAAGCCCTGAAGAAGCAGTAGAGTAACAGGAGTGGAGGAGCTTCTTGGCGATCTCTAGCCAACTTCCCTTGATCTGATTGACTGCATGGGTCCTGTTTCTCATGTGGTGGCTTGCTATGGCCCTGGATGGGAGGCTGGGGCAGCTGCAGCGCCAGCCTTGCCAAGAGCTCTCATCCCTTCTCACCTGGCAGGGGCGGAGGAGAAGATCCTGGAAGACTTCCGTAAAACACACAGCCCGGAGGCGCCAGACTTCCAGCTGCAGGCGATGATCCAGGCGGCCGGGAAGCTGGTGCTCATTGATAAGCTGCTTCCCAAGCTGATTGCTGGTGGGCACAAGGTGCTCATCTTCTCCCAGATGGTGCGCTGCCTCGACATCCTGGAAGACTATCTCATTCAGAGGCGGTTAGTACAGGCTTCAGCATTCACCACAGCTCCTCCACATCACCTCCATCCTGCACTTGTAGAAACAAGAGAGGCAACAGCTCAGGGTGGGGATCTGGCCATTCTGTGCCCACATATCAAAGTATCCAAGTTACAGGCTACTGCTGGTGGGTGCAGAGACCCCAGAGCTCTGTCCTGTCCATTTTGCATTGCCCAGGGCTAGTCCTTGGAGTGGCCAGACAGAAATAGGCCCTTCCTTTGGTCCTGGTTCCCATATCCGTGCGCCATGCATGGGGTCCTGATGGTTTTGCCTTTCTAAGAGGACCAACTTTGGGGAACAGCTACAGTGCACACAGGCTGATGGGGCCTGAGCCTCCGCTTGTGCACAGGTCCTGCCAGTGAATCCCAGCTGCCTGTGTACCCACACAGAGCCTGGGGGAGGGAGCAAGAAGGGGTTTGTAAGCCATGTGGAGGCCCTGCTGTGACCCTGCTCTCCTCTCCCGGAGCAGCTACACCTATGAGCGCATCGACGGGCGGGTGCGCGGGAACCTGCGCCAAGCTGCCATCGACCGCTTCTGCAAGCCTGACTCCGACCGCTTTGTCTTCCTCCTGTGCACGCGGGCGGGCGGGCTGGGCATCAACCTCACTGCTGCCGACACCTGCATCATCTTTGATTCGGACTGGAACCCACAGAACGACCTGCAGGTAATGGGGCGGGCAGCCAGGAGATCCTGCAGCACAGCTTCTGTCCGTCATTGCAGCAGCAATGGGAAGGGCAGCAGCATCTGGCTGTAATGGGATGGGTTGCTGTGCTGGGAGAGCTGGCAGGAGTGCAGGCAGAGGGGACATGTCATGGGGAGATCACAGTGTAGCTCTAAAAACATGGGTGGGCCACAGACCAAGCAATATTTTGGCCATACCTGGTGTTGGAGGGGGTGAAGTGGTGGGTGCCCTGCATCTGCAGAGAGCCAAGACTCCAATCTGAGCCCTGAGTCCTTTCCCAGGGATGCAGGGGTCTCTGATCCCTGCCCCAGGAGCACTGCCAGGTTGGCCACAGGCACTGGGTGTGGGTGCTCTGGTGGGTGGGACCTGACTGCTGCTCAGGTGGGTGAGTGGTAGGTCCTGGTGCCCAGTCCCCATGCTGCTGGGCTCACTGTGCTTGTCGCTGTGCCTCCTGCCCTCCCAGGCTCAAGCTCGCTGCCACCGGATCGGGCAGAGCAAGGCAGTGAAAGTTTATCGCCTCATCACCAGGAACTCCTATGAGAGGGAGATGTTTGACAAGGCCAGCCTGAAGCTGGGCCTGGATAAGGCTGTGCTGCAGGACATCAACCGCAAGGGCAGCACCAACGGGGTAGGTTGGCTGTTGGATGGAGTGGGACCAAGTGGGAGGTGCTGTGGCAGAGCTCTCCTCTTTTCCCTGCAAGTCGCTGCCAGGCTGGAGCAGAGACTTGGGCAGGCTTTTCGGGAGGGAAGGCCTGTTTCCACACAGTGGCATTGGTGTTGTTTGTCCTGGGATGCACGTGGTGCTGTGTCTGGGTGACAGGGACTGAAATTCTTGATAGTGCCTCAGGCAGCATTCTGAAGAGTCCTCTGCTATAGCAGCAGGAGGTCTGGGTTGGCTTGGGGCAGAGGGAAGGCTGTGTCCCAGGCAGCTGGCCAGCTTGGTGATGCCCCAATGTTTTGGGCAGGTTCAGCAGCTCTCAAAGATGGAGGTGGAGGACCTGCTGCGGAAGGGTGCCTACGGTGCCCTCATGGATGAGGAGGATGAAGGGTCGAAGTTCTGTGAGGAAGACATTGATCAGATCCTCCAGCGCAGGACACAGACCATCACGATCCAGACCGAGGGGAAGGGCTCCACCTTTGCCAAGGTGAGCTGTGCTCCACTGGGAGGGAAGGGGGATTCCCCCAAGGTGGTAGGGGACGTGGTGGGTTGACCTCTTCTCACCTGTGTGTTGAGATATATCTGCATGGAGGCCAAGCTCTCCTGCCTGTTCTGCTTCCCGAAGCTGGGTGCTGCTGTGGAAGCTGTGAACTGTGGGGCCCTGACATCCCTACAGGAGAGAGCCCAAGGAGCCAGCTCCATGCCACACTTGTAACTGGCGTCCACTGGGGGCATGTGTCAACATGGGTTGTAACACTCCATGGCAGCCAGGTTGTGTGCTGCAGATGTGTTGGGGATGTCTATATGGGGGAAGGCACATCTGGATGGTGAGTTGCACCCTGTTCATTTATCTTCTTCCACTCGCAGGCCAGCTTCGTAGCATCAGGAAACAGAACTGACATTTCCTTAGATGACCCCAACTTCTGGCAAAAGTGGGCCAAGATAGCGGAGCTTGATACAGATGCCAAGAATGAAAAGGTAGGGTCCAGCTCATGGCCTGTGTGCCCCACAGCTGATCTGAAACCGCCTGGTGTGGTCTCCAGGCAGGAGCTGTGTGCTTCCACTGGGCTCGGGGGAAGCTGCATAACCATTCCTCAGCCCAAACCCCAGTCCACACAAGCCCTGGCACCTGGGGCAGAAGGGAGTGTTTGGCCTGGCAGCACTGGAGAAGGCCTGATTTGCTGACATGAGCTTGTTACTCCAACCCTTGGAGCCCTGGAGGCTGCAGTGCTGGGCACATTTCATTGCACTGCAGCCCTGTCCCCCACCACTGCAGGTCTCCATGGCTAAGGAGGTGGTGAAGCTTGCTGGGTGCCCCAGCTCTCCCCGCTGAGGCATCAGTGCCCATGGAGATGATATTAGCAGCAAGATGATATTAGCTCTGCAGAGCTCACCACTGTAACAGGGAGAATGGGAGAGGGTGTGTTTCTCATGTGTTTGAAATCCAAGCTGATTTAAATGACATGGATCATTCTACAGGGCAGGGGAAGGAGAGGAGGCAGGTACATGCTATTTAGTTTCATCCTGCACCCTCCTGCACCTTCTTGGAAGCCACCTTTCTTCTTCCAGCCCACCTATTCCCCCAGCACAGAAATTACACAGCCTCCAGCACAGCGTTCTGTGCAGGCAGTGCTGGGAGGGCCAGGACTATGATTCAGAGCTGAATCAGCTGCTGGTTGTCAGCAGTTTGAATCCAGAGGGCATGATTTTCACCCTGCCATTGTTCAGGCTGAAGTTTGGGTTGGCCAGGAATTGTCTCATGTGTGCAAGCAAAGCCTCACAGAGGTAATTTGGAGCAGGTATCCTAGTGGGAAGGTGATGGCTAGCCACAGGGCTGGGAAACAGAGACGTGAGCAGAGCAGAGTGGTAGCATGGAGGAGAAGACATAATTGTGCCCTGATGGAAGGCAGGTATTTCTACCCGTACCTGAGTGTGTTCTCCTCTGTGAACCTCACAGGAGAGCCTGGTCATTGACAGGCCCCGGGTACGGAAGCAAACCAAACACTACAACTCCTTTGAAGAGGATGAGCTGATGGAGTTCTCCGAGCTGGACAGTGACTCAGATGAGAGACCCACACGCTCGCGGCGCTTCAATGAGAAGACACGCCGGTACCTGCGGGCTGAGTGCTTCCGTGTGGAGAAGAACCTGCTCATATTCGGGTGAGTCTCACCCCCACCAGGCAGCTCCAGCAGGGAGGTGCTGGCAAGGTCTCTAGTTGCACAGGTGTGTTTACTCTCTCTGTATTCCTGCTGTTCCAGCTGGGGACGCTGGAAAGATATCCTGACCCATGGGCGGTTCAAGTGGCACCTGAATGAGAAGGACATGGAGATGATCTGTCGGGCCTTGCTGGTCTATTGCGTCAAACACTACAAGGGGGATGAGAAGATCAAAAGTTTTATCTGGGATCTCATCACGCCAACTAAGGACGGGCAGAACCAGGCTCTGCAGAATCACTCAGGTATTGCATGTTCTCTCTGCTATTGCCCATTGCTGCTGTGCCAGCCGGTAGGACTGAGGCTGAAGAATTCAGCGCTGATTGAAGCAGCCAGCAAACAGTTGTGCTTGAGCACCACAACGCTCTCTGCACCTCACAGAAGGTGGCTGCCATGGGGCTGACCTTCACACTGACCCTCAGAGCCAGCAGCAGGGGTTGACTGGGTGGGGAAGGCTGTTTCCTGCCTCCCAGTGCCATGGCCGGTGCAGAGAGGGGCTTTGTGGTGGGAGCAGTAGCTCTCTGTGGGTATCCCTTGGGGCTGGAGCAGCACAGCAGATAGAGCCCGCCATACAAACAGCATCATGCAGCCACAGTGGCTTTTCTTTAATGATATGAAGCTGGTACTTGCTCCTTGGATCAGCTGGAGGGCTGTGGCCTGGGCTGGGAGAGCCGGCTGGGGGTGACCATGGCTTCCTCAGGGTGGTCAGAGCTCCACAGCTCTGTGCTGCTCATTGTGTGCTTGTGATCTGTGTGCTGTGGCTTCAGCAAGGAATCTGAGGTACCAGTCGTGTTTGCAGAGAGCTGACCAGGCTCCAGGCTTCCATGATGTGCAGGGAGCAACAGCAACCTCCAGCCCATGCTCATGCATCCTGGGGCTGTTCCTTCTCCATCTATATCTGAGTGAATGTGAAGGGCAAGTGCAGCACATGGGCTTTGAGCTCTGCTCTGCTCTGATCCAGCTCCCTCCTGCCCTTTCATCCCAGAAGAGGCTGAGTTTGCCCAGAGGTCATCCGGCCAATTCAGTGCTGGAGACAGTTGCCCTGGTGCTCATTGCAGAACCCCAGCAGGCTGGAGCCCTTGTCCTGTTCCTCTTTGCACACGTAGGCAGGAGAGGACATATATAGGGCCCTGCCTCAGAAGCAGCTGCCCAGGGATGCATCACCCAGGAGTTGTTTCCATGTTCTGCTGTGAACTTGCATCTTATTTCAGGGTTGAAGATGTGTTTAATTTTCAGCTCCAGCCACTGGATCTCCTTTTATCTTTGTCAGCCAGATGGGACTGTGTTCCTTTTCCCCTCACTATCTTTGCCAAGTGTAAATGCCCCCTGCAGTGATCCTGCAGCCTTCCTCCTGATGCACAAAATAGGAAACAGCCCTTACAGATCAGATCAGGACTGACTTCTGGTCTTTGATCATTTGGGACCCTCTTGTCTGAACTCTTGTCCCAGATCACTGTGTTGTCCAATAGGGTGAACTTCAGAGCTGGTGGTAGTGTCTGGGTAAGGCTCTAAAAGCTGTGCCGAGGACCAAGGTCCCTTCCATGCTTTTATGTGATCATAGAACACATTTGGGTTGGAAAGGACCTTAAAATCGTGTGGTTCCAGCCCCCCTGCCATGGCAGTGGTGCCTGGCCCGTCCCATAGTGCTCACTGACTGCCACTTGCTGTTACAGGCTTGTCAGCACCAGTGCCCAGAGGCAGGAAGGGGAAGAAGACAAAAAATCAGATGCTTCTTCCTGAGATAAAGAATGCAGACTGGCTCGCCACCTGCAACCCCGAGGTTGTCCTGCATGATGACAGCTACAAGAAGCACCTCAAACAGCACTGCAACAAGTGAGTGCAGGAGCCAGCTTGTGGAAACCATGGGCTGAGGGCTTTTAGCGTGGGGAGGGTGGGAAGGAGCTGTGAAGGGCTCACAGCCCACGCAGGTTCATTGTGCTTCAGCTGCTGGACTGCTCTCAGATGCTTCTCCAAGCCAAAAGGAGCCGTATCCTGAGCAGCACACCTCTGGCTGCAGAGTCCCCGCAGATCACAGGGCTGGGTACTGTGGTGTGACACCACATGGCTGGTGCCCATCCTGCTGTGAGAAAGTGGGTCCTCCCATGCAGGGAAACATGGTGTCAAGCAGGTTTTGCTGGCCTTGCTGACCTTCAGAACATCCCCTGCACACTCTGGTGAAGGCTGTTGGGCCAGGCCCTAGGCTGGCATCCGAGTACCTACATGCTAACATATGTTCCTCCCTGCTGCCCCGGCACAGGGTTCTGCTGCGGGTGCGAATGCTCTACTACCTGAAGGCTGAAGTGCTGGGGGAGGCTGCAGACAAAGCCTTCGAGGGGACCCCCGCCAGGTAGGTACCTTACAGTGAACCCCTGTGATACTTCTTGGGTAGGGTTTGGCAGTGCTTGAGCACTGCTGCAGCCATCCGGCCCAGCACAGCTGCACTCACTGCAGCTCCGGGTGAATCCGATCCTGTGGTCAAATCCCCAGGTCTTGTTCAGGCAAAGCTTCATCCTTAGAGGGCAGCTCTGCCTGAGCAGGGCCCTCAACAGGGCTGCCATGGCCAGGCCTTGGAGCAGAGCATGCGCCATCGCTGTGGCCTGCAGTCCCTTCCCAGCACTGAAGACAAGAGGCCAACAGACCCCTGAATGCCACTGAACCTCCAGCCTGCCTGCTGCTGTCCTTCCTGCAAAGACTCAGCTCTGGGTGCTTTGGAGAGAAGTGTGATATGCCGGGCTTAATTTATTAGAGCAGGGGCTGCTGCCTTCCCCAGCACAAGTCCATCATCACCAGTCTGTGGAGGGGGACATTGCAGCCCACCCCACCAGACATGCTGTTCCTCTGGGGCTGGGGGTTTGAAATGGTTTCCCCCAAGAGATGCTGTTAACATCAGACAGGATCTTCAGTCCTTTGGTGTTGCTTGGGTGGGAGGGGAGAGGAGAAGGGCTGTGCAGCCTCTCCATCTGTGCAGAGAGAGGATGGGGATGGCAGTGGATGGTGGTGGAGCCAAGGCTGCAGCTCTCTGACCCCAGGGAGATGTGCACCCCAGGCCATGTGGGGCCCCAGGACAGCCTTGCATGCATTAGCTGTCCCCCAGCCAGTGAGCGATGGCTCCTGTCTCCTGCTGCCCCTGCCCAGCAGTGCCCAGTGAGCTCTGGTGAAGCTGATAGAGGGGTGTTCATACCTTGTCTGCCACAGGGAGCTGGACGTGCTGCTGCCGGACATTGACTACGTGGAGATCCCTGTGGACTGGTGGAACGCTGAAGCCGATAAATCCCTGCTCATTGGTGTCTTCAAGCATGGTGTGTACCCAGCTTCTCTGGTGGGTGCCAATGCATGAGAGGGACCCAAGTGGAGCACCTGGAGGGGATATCACATCATTGTGAAGGGGCAGAGCCGTGACCACACACCACAGCCACACAGGGCCATGGGAGCTCTCCCAGGCACCAGTAGCTGGCTTGTTCGGGTGATGGGGCAGGCACACTGCAGTGCCCAGCATGGCCATGCCTGCTCTCATGGCAGACTCCTGGTTTTCCAGGAGCAGCGTGCAGTTGCCATGTGAGGACAAGGAGGAAGGCACAGAGCCTCTCCTGGCATCCCCAGCCTTGTCATGAAGTCCCCCTTTGGCTTTCAGGAGCCACGGGGCTGCTTGTTCCTGGCTACAACCTGCCTTGGGTGCTGTGCACAGCTCCGGGCACTGCACTACCAATGGGGGATGGAGAGGCTGACCTTTCTCTTTGCCTGCTGCCCAGGGGTTGTGGAGCAATTAGCAGCTTTGGGAAGAGTGTTCTGAATTTCTGAGGGTGAGAATTGCTTTCAAAGTAGCACAGAGAGTGAGAGCCACATGGAGAGCTGTGTTCCACAGAGCAGGAGGCTCTCCTGGGCCAGGCTCAGACCTGGCTTTGTGCTGTCTTTCTCCTTTCTGATGGCCCGTGGTGGTTGGCAGGTTACGAGCGGTACAACGCCATGCGGGCGGACCCGGCGCTGTGCTTCCTGGAGAAGGTGGGAATGCCGGATGAGAAGCTGCTCTCTGCGGAGCAGGGTGTCAGCGACGGGGCCCAGGACTCTGCTGAAAGGTGGGCAGGGATGGAGCAGAGCTCTTGGGGGCTGCCTGGGTCACTCCTGGGGCTGTGCTGGCAGTGGGGAGGGCTGTGGGGTGAGCTGTGTGCAGGGAGGAGGAAGGAAGCAGACTGCATCAGAGCACAGTGGGCAGGGCAGAAAGCAGGGGGGAGCTGAGTCCTCAGTATGAAACATGAACACCACTTCTGCTCCCTCCTGCCAATGACTGGCACAGCCAGAGGTGCTGTGCTGCTGCTGCCAGGGACTAATTCACTCTCTTACCCAGGGGCTGCATGGAAAAGGAAGAGAGCAGTGGAGAAAAGCTGGAAGGGCTGCCAAAGCAGGAGGTGAGTGGGATTCACAGTGATCAGTGAACATCTGCTGCTGCCAGGCCTTCCCTCCTGCCCTGTGCTGCAGGCTTGGCTCCATCAGCTCTGCTGGGGAACCAGCACTGCTAACGACCCTGCCCTGTGCCGGCTTTACTGTGCCATGCATGGGCTCTGCCCTTCAGTCTGTGTCATCTCAGCTTCTGTTGTTGCCTCTGTGTGTTTCCTGCAGACCTGGGCACCATCTGCCTTGTGGGCAGCTGAGGGGGACTGAGGGCTGGGAATGGCCAAGGGGGTTGGATCTCAACACTCAGCTTCAGGAGCCACATGGTGCCCTGGCAGAGGAGTTGGTGGTGTCCTTAAAGGAATGGCCCTGGGGGAGAGGAAGAGCAGTGAACAAGGCAGCACAGGAGGGTGTAAAGTTCATTTGAGCAGCAGAGGTTGTGCACTTTGACTGTCCTGGGCAGTGGCTTTACAGCCTCTGTCACTGTGGTGCACCTCCCCTCCAAGCATAAAATGGATAGAACTGCCCTTCTGAGCTGTCACCTCCCCTGTGTGTGCTGAGGGCAGCCTAACTGCAGCCCTAGGGCCTGGGACACGCAGCTCTGCCTGTCCTGTCACCCTGAATCCGGGTGACTGCAGGTACAGGGTGCTGTGCGCGGGGCTGGGAGCCCTCTCTCATGGTTTCCTTCTGCAGGACATCGTGGCCCCTGGGGTGGGCGAAGCCAGTGAGAAGCGGGACGAGCCAGCGGCAGGTGAGGCCGTGTCTCCTGCAGCATCGTGCAGGGCTTCCCAGGGCTGGCACGGCACAGCCGGAGCGCTGAGACAGGCACTGCTGGGCTGGGGGACACTGCTCTGTGTTAGTGATAACGGCTGAGGTAGCTTAACCTGGGTAGGTGCAGTCGTGTGTGACCCATGTCTGTGGCAGGGCAACCAGGCTCCTGAAAGGTGTTCCCAGCCAAAGCCAGTCAGGGGTGACCCGAAGCCATTCGCCTGCCCTTGTTCATGCGGTTGCCTGCGTGAGATGAGTGTGCTGATCTCTGCAGTGGGCAGTGCTGGACGATGTCACGGGCTGACTGGCTCTGCTCCTGAGCAGGCATCTGCAGTCCTCTCCCATGCACAGCCTGGCCTGGAGTTGTCATTCCTACCCTGACCTCTGTCTCTCTGAAGTGAGCTGGGTTACGGTGGGGCTGTGAGACAGCTTTTAGGGTGCAGAGGCCCAAGGACTGTCACCACAGTCTCCCAGTTATGACTGATTCTTGGCATCCCCTGTGGGAGGGCAGAGGCAGGAGGGAGCTCTCAGAGCTGGGCTGGAGGGGTGCGGGAACCCGTGGCTTTGAGTGTGCATTAAATACTAATGTCCTTGCTGATGTTTGAAGCCCAGGATGGCTCCGACTCAGACAGATCCTGCTGGCCTGTCTCATCTGCTCTCACAGCCAGACTGCGGAGGCTTGTCACCGTCTACCAGCGCTGCAACCGCAAAGAGCTGCCTCCGCGTGCCGAGATGCTCATGCCTGGTAACCATGGATACTGGCTGCAGGACGAGATGTTCCGAAGAGCCTCTGAGATGGACTCTGTGAACAAAGAAATGCAGAAAAGGTAACGCAGCAGAATGTCCTTTCCGAAGCTGATTGAGGCCAGTCAAAATCCTTGCCCCCAGGTCGATGTCATCACAGCTGGCATGCGGGTCCTTGCTGGGCAGGGAATGCTGCTCCCATGCACAAGGGAGCCTAGTGGCTCCAGCAGCCAGCCGAGCTGGGTATCAGCCTTCATGGTACTGGTGACGTGGTGAAAGGAAACAAGGAGACAGCTCCCCAGGATTAAATCCAGCATCTGCTGGGCCAGGGATCACCTCCAGCCCCAGCAGAGCAGTGCTGCTGAGCAGGGTTGTGCACTTAGGACACACCATGGCTGAGGGGTGACACACAAGCACTGTCACAGCCTGTGTGTGCAGCCTTTTTGACCCTTGTGTTTCACACCACTGCACTAATCACTTGCTTATGGCCTTGGGAGCCCCATGGCATATCCTGGTTGTGCTGGGCTCTCATTCTGTTTGCATCCTGGTAAATGAAAAGATGGTGGGACCCTCCTGGCACTCACCTTTCCATGCTGCGACCTGTTCCTGCGCTTGCCCTGCAGTTTGCACCCTGGTCTATTCTCTGTGGCCTGTTTCTCTGCTCCCTGTTTGCCCCAGGGCTGCATTTGCCCAGGATGCTGTTCACCATCTCTATCCTAGATCATTCCTTGGGGTGATTTGCACAAGGTGAAAGCTCACAAGAGTCCAAACCAGAGTGAAAGTTGTGCTCTAACAGCACTGTAACTGAGCCCCCCTGAGAGCACGAAGGCTGCTTTCCTTCAGTGGGGAGGGGTTGGCAACCACCCCAGGCACCCAGGAGTCCGCAGGGGTCAGCAGCCTGTGTGGATACTGCGACCCTTATGGCAATGAAGCCCAGTCCCAGTTTCCCTCTGGATGAGAGCTGTGTCTGCAGGACCTTCCTTTCTAATTCCTAGTGTGCTTCTCCTGGCAGCTGCTCCAGAACTGATGCGCAGTAACTAGATATTCCTCTCTGAGCCCCTGTGCTTGGTGCCTTGCCCATACTGGGAGCAGAATGTATCTTGGTGTTCATGTCTCCTCCATGCCCCGCAGGTGGACCAGGAGGGAGCAGGCAGATTTCTACCGCACTGTCTCCTCCTTTGGGGTTATCTATGACCAGGAGAAAAAGATCTTTGACTGGACTCAGTTCCGAGCCATCTCTCGACTGGAGAAGAAGACAGATGAAAGCCTGGAGAAGTACTTCTACAGCTTCATGGCCATGTGCAAGAATGTCTGTGGTCTCCCACTGTGGAAAGAGGATGGTGAGTGGAAATTGCATGGCCTGTGGAGGGGTACCAGTAGGTCCACATAGCCATAGGTCAGAAACGGTCCCACTGCTGTTGTGGAGCAGGAGAGCAAGGAAGGAGTTTCAGGGGCAGTTGGAGGCAGTCGAGTGCTGCTCTTGGTCCAGCTGCTAAAGTCAAGGCAGTTTACCCCCATATGCCCATTTGGTGGCAAATGAATGGAAGGTGCTGAGACTGAGAAAAGAAGCCTCAACTACAAACACTCACCTTGCTCTGAGTAATCTCTCGTCGATGTGTGTGACATGGCCTTGGGTTTTCTATCCCTGCTGTAGGTCCCCCAGACCCCGACATCTACGTGGAGCCCATCACAGAGGAGCGTGCTGCCAGGACTCTGTATCGCATCGAGCTGCTGCGGAAGGTGCGCGAGCAAGTGCTCAAGTGTCCGCAGCTCCACGAGCGGCTCAAGCTGTGCAGGCCCAGCCTCTACCTGCCTGTGTGGTGGGAGTGTGGCAAACACGACCGGGACCTGCTCATCGGCACCGCCAAGCACGGCCTGAATCGCACCGACTACTACATCATGAATGACCCCCAGCTGTCTTTCTTAGATGCGTACAGGAACTATGCCCAGAATAAAAGGACAGGGCTGCCAGCCCCAGAAACCCTGTGCTGCCTTTACCAGACTAACTCCAAACTCTACAGTTCCCCTCTGTACAATCAGGCGGACCGGGCTTGTGAATCCCTGGAGAACGAAGCCGAGAGTCAGATCAAGCTGGAAGCTGTAGACAACACTATGTCCCAGGCTGGAGGCAGTCCACCGGATGCAAACTGTGAAACCTTCATGTCTAAAGTCCAGGATGTCATGTCCAGTAACTATGATGAGAGCTCTTTGCCAGACTCATTGGTGTGCATGATGTATGATGAGAAGGCCTGTAACAGTGAGCAAAGCTCCCTTGCTCGAGACAGCCCGAGTTGCACAGATGTTGGAAGCAGCATTGCTAAACTCTCTGAGGGCAAGCTGGAGGGGGACGAGGATCCATCCAGCTGCGATGCAGATGCCATGAGAGAGACTCCCTTCCTAGAGGGTTTCCAGATGGGCTGTGACCAAATGGACAGTCAGAACGAGGAAGCTGAGCCTTCACCTTCTACCCCCGAAAGTGACCCTTCGCAGAGCATCCCATCAGAGCTCTGTGAAGCCCTGCAGCAGAAGGGAGACCTCGCCAGCCCTGCGTCAGTGCTGCCTGAGCACACTGCCATGGAAGGGGTCATAAGCATGGGGCTCTACAGTCCCACTCTTCGTAACTATGAAATCAAGGTTCCTCCTGAGCAGAGGTTCATCAATCTGCTGCAGGAGAAAGGAATGGAGGCAAAGTCAGGGCCAAGTCAGAGCCACAGCGAGGAAGATGAGGAGGAAGAGGAGGATGATGACAACTCTGAGGCAGCAGCAGATCCTATAGAAATCTTGAGTGCTCCCAGGCCCAGGGATGGCTGTGACCCTGAGGCCAATGAACTGGGGGGTGAGGAGCAGAGCTCTGGCCTCCACACACCGGAGGACACTTGTCCAGAAGACGTGAATGGCGAGAGAGAGTCCCTGGGGCTGGGGACACCTGAAGTGCTGGGGGAGCCCGGGACAGAGGGCCGGGAGGACCATGGCTTGGATGAGGAGAGCACCCTGCAGCACACACTGGGACAGGCTCATGGCCAGGCTTTCAGCCTGCCTGCACCAATGCTGGGGCACCCAGGGGCAGAGCCCCCCCGTGCTGGGGTGGTGGCCTGGGGCCGAGGGGCTGAGAGGCAGGCAGGCTGCAGAGATGCCCTGTACCCTGAGCCCCAGAGGGTGAAGCAAGAAGAGCATGAGAACAGAGATGACAGGGAGAAAGCCAGCAGCAGCCTGAGTCAAGGTATATCCTAAGAGCTACCTCTGTTTATCAGTCACCTGTGGGGTGGGAGGGACCTGCTGACCTCCTGGGAGAGCCACAGCCTTAGAGGTGCTGAGCCCCCAGGGGCTCACTCTAGCTGGTGTGACTGGCGACCAAAGGGTTGGTGGCTGTGTTTGCCAGAATCACCCATCGTTAGTCCCAGGAGCCCCTCTGCCATGGGCATGCCATGGAATGCAGGACACCCTTCCCTTCCTGGCACAGGACAGTGCCTGAAAGCACTTGCTTTCAGAAAAGAAAGCTGCTGGCTCCTTGCCTGCTCAGGGTATGGGGATGGTCAGGGTTGGGGGACACTGCAATACGACCCCCCCGACTCAGCCCAGGGGAATGCTTGCCCTTCCTGAGCAGTGTGGGCTGCCTGCCATGACCCAGGGCTGCTGCACTCCTTGGTGGCTGGCTGGGGAAAGAGACTCTTATGGAGCCAGCTGGAAGCTGGAGGCTGGGGTGGGAAGATGTGAGGAGTTGCTCTCGCCTCAAGAGGGCAAGAGAGGCAACACTGTGATGGGCTCTGTTCTCTGTTGCTTCCTCAGATGGTTCAGAGAAGTACATGGAGGAAGAGAGCAAGAGTTCTGCTTCTGTCCTGCCTGGGGAGATTGATGACCTTCAGGATGCCCGGGCACCAACCATAGCCCAGCTGCTGCAGGAGAAGACACTCTACTCCTTCTCTGAGTGGCCTAAAGTGAGTTTAAAATTGACACTCTGTGTACTGCAAGTGTTACTGTGTGGTCCTGGCCAGCAGTAGCTCACACACCTCCAGCTCTGCCTCCTGGTCCTCCACATGTGTCTCCCCATGGATGCTCAAACAGGGGTGCTCTCCCCAAGAACCCGTTTGGGACATGCCTTCCCCAAAGCAGTTCTGTGCCAGGCTGCGGTCACGTCGACTGAGTTTGTCTTTAATCCTGAGTCACTCATTCAGATCCCAGCCTGCCACCATCCAATTCTGTTTGCAGGACCGTGTGATCATCAACCGCATTGACAACATCTGCCATGCCATCCTGAAGGGCAAGTGGCCTTCCTCCTGCCAGCAGTTTGAGACACCAACCCTGCTGACGGCTCCAGCGGTAGCCAGCAATGCCGGCAGCAGGAACAGCTTTGCTGAGTCAGAAGCCTCCGACCCCAGCTTCAATAATGGGGTGTTAATCTCACAGGTACAAAAGGTATGGGGGGGTCCTTGGGCAGGGACAGGCTTGGGACTCTGAAGTGAAGCATTGCCTAGAAATGCTCAAGAGTTTTCCAAGAGGGATCTGGGTTCTCACTGCCTTTTGGTGCCACTTGCAGTGTATAACACATGGCTTGAGCCACTTGGTCCTCTTCATTGAGAGTTCTGGCTGAGCTTCCCGTGCTCTCAACCCCCTGTGAACCCTGCTTCCCTCCTGGGAAGGCAGCTGTTCTGCAGCTGTAGAAGGGCTTCCAGAGTCAGTGCCAGAGCCCACAGCATGATCAGGGGAATAAGGAGACACTGCCCTGGTGTCCCAAAGCAATGGGTGTGCAAGAAGGCACTGCGGCATTAATCACCAGCTCTCATCTCCTCTCACTGTTGGACACGGTGAAAAGAGAAGCTGCTGGCCTGGAACCCAGCCTGGATGCCCAGCAGCTGGTGAGCACCCAGGGTTCAACACCTTGGGGGATCAAAGTGTATGTGAGGGTGTTCCTGCAGCATCCCCACACAGGGAAGGAGAGGTTGATGTGCCCAGGGAAAGGGCATCTTTCAGGGCTTCTGCAGATGCAGAAGAGCCTGACTTAGCTCAGTGTTGATTTAAGAGCTGTAGTTCCTAGGCAGTGTGTGAACAGATGTAACCGTCTCTGTGGCTTTGATACACACAGGAAGGTTTCCTGACCCCTGCCTTTGCGAAGGACGAGCGGAAGCACAGGAGGCCCTATGAATTTGAGATGGAGAGAGATGCCAAACAGAGGAGCTTGGAGCAGCTGGCAGCAACCCATGTTCATCCACCCATTGTGCTGAATGGCTGGCGTGACACAGCAGTGGACTTGTCCAGAGCCTCTGATGGGTCCCTGGGGAACTCCTCTCCTTTCCCTCTGAACACAAACATGCCCAAGCTGGGGACTGTGAACACTCTTCAGGGCTCCCTGGGCATGGACTTGTCTGGCATCCTCCAGGCAGGGTTAATCCATCCTGTCACAGGACAAATAGTGAATGGCAGCCTCCGGAGAGATGATGCTGCCATGAGGAGGAGACGGGGCAGGAGAAAAAATGTAGAAGGGATGGACCTCATCTTCTTGAAGGAGAGGCCTCTTCCAACCAGGCTGCAGGTGGGTTGATGCTCCCCTCTCTCACGTGGATTCAGCACGATTTGTCTCATAGTCCAGCTCTCCCCTACAAGTTCTGCTGCCCAAGACAGTGCAGGACTTCCTCCAGGACAGCTTGGCTTGTGCTGGAGCAGGCAGGAGCAGATATCAGTTCAGGGAGGAAGGGAAGTTTTCCTTCTGCCTTGCAGCACTCTGGAGTGTTTGAGTCCTGCTAAGCGTTACCAAAAGCAGCTGCCCCACTTCAGGGGGTGTCTAGGGTTAGAGAACATGAAGAAAGGTCCTTGACTACATTGGACCTATGGCCAAGAGCTTGCTGTATCCTTTCTCCTTCTACCCTGGGATCTGCTCAAAGAATGGGGCTCTGGGTGCACGACCAGTCCCTCTAGACAAATTAGACCAATTTTAGGAGTGATCTGGGTGGTCTTCTGGTGATTATGGTGTTTCAAGGTGAGTTCAGAAGCATCTCCTGGTTCTTTTTGCCCTCCATGCCACCAGTGCTGGGGACAGAGCTCAAGTGTAATGTGGTGGTGGTGATTTAAGGAACAGGCACTGGGGAATACGTGGATTAATCTGTGTGATAGGAGCAGATCTCTGCTTATTGGATGTGCATGCATCACCACATGCTGCTGATGGGCTCCCCCTGCTCTTCCCTCCACACCAGGATGTTCAGGAAGACCAGCCACAGCCCCCTCAGAACAGTCCCCTCCCCGATGGGCCGGTTGCTGCTACCTCAACTCCACAGCCAGTCCCAGCTGCAGGCAGCCAAGCAGAGAAGGCTGTCCCGAATAAGAGTCTCCTCGACTGGCTCCGTCAGCAGTCCGACTACACACTCGAAGTTCCCGGCTTTGGCACAGTAAGGGTGGCCCTTGGTGGCACATGTGTGTGTGTGTCTGTCCTGTGCGCTGCCCTGTGCGTTAGCTCTTCTGTGGTTGTCCTAAGTTCAGGGCTTTTTCCCTCTACCATGGCTCGTGGTGTTCATCAGGGCTGTCTGCAGGACTGTACTGCAGTGAAAGGCACTTGCTGAGCTGCATTCTCCTGCCCCAAGGTCCGTTTTCCACCTCCAGTGCATCCATCTGCCTGATACACAATTAGTCCAGTGTCTTCCAGAAGTGCCAAGGGGGGGAGAAAAATGGCAAGAGGGATTTGGGATGCTCAAGGTCTGTGTTGCTCCCTCTGCCCTGGGGTCATTTTAGGCAGTGCTGTTGTATTAAATAAGGTTCCCAGACAAAAGGAAACTTCTTCATATTAAAAACTGGACTGAGTGGTTGTGTTGCTGGCTGCAAAGGTTGCATGGCTGTGGGTGCTGTAACAAAGTGGGGTGCAAAGTCTGTCTGGTTCTTCCTACTGTTTCATAAGCATCTGCCTCTTGGTTTCCTAGGTTGGTTTGCTCCAGGTTTCAGCTTACTTAGCCTATTAGACCATGTGGTAGGCAGAGTACAATCTGTAAAACAGAGTAGGAAGAACTGTAGTAATACATAAGACTGCACCTTGGTCCTGCAGGATTGTATGCCTGAGGCAGGGATTCCCTGAAGCTTGGAGTACATGCAAGCCTATAGTGGTTTGGAGCTCATTGGAGATAAGAGACGAGGAGCCCAGTGTTTGCTCGGGCAGGATGGCCCTTGCTTTTCAAAGTCTGGAGACATGTGCAGCTCTGTGCCCAGGGCCAGGCTCCCGGGAGCACTGAAAGGAGGAGTCAGGCAGTGGTGGTGCATTTCCATCATCCTTTGCCTTCCATGGGGGTTAGTGGAGCTCACCCAGTCTGGCTGTGCTACTGGTGAGCCTCTTGTCCCCAGCAAGCCCTCTGTGTCCTCTCTCCAGGTGGGATTGATTGGAAGCTGCTTTGGGGTACTGCAGCAGCTCAATTTGTTGAAGGACAGATCACGCTCTGGGGCTTTTCTTTGACTGTCAGGAATGAAAGCCTGCAGTAGTTCATTATAATGCCTCATTCCTGCAGGCACATTGATGCTGGGACTCAGTGTAGGCAGTGGGTGTGCAACAACTCAGCTGTAACTCTGTACGTTGTGGTCCTGAAGGGCTCTGATCCAAAAGAAACGTGGTGCAGCCTCTCTGCTGTGGGAACAGCTGAAATAGGAATAAAACAAAGAACAGATGAGCAGGTATCAGACTGACATGAGATGGCACACACAGACCTATGCTCTCTTTCTTTCCTAGCTGTAGTTAACGCTGTGTTTTCAGATGCACATATATCAAGTGGCAGTTGTAGGACTGGAGGGGAATTGAAAAGGGCTGGAGCAGTCCAAGTGGGGTACACAAAAGCCCCTGTATATGTACAAAAATCAATAGTGCTCATTTGGGAGCTGGTCCTGTGGCAGAGACCAGCCTGTGCTGCTCACGTTGCTCCCACCCAAGGCTGCAGGGATGCTCTGTCCCTCGGGAGCTCATCCATGCTGCAGTCCTGCAGGGGTTGTGGCCATCCAGGCTCATTAAGCCATCCAGTCTCATTAACGTTGTCTTGTTTGCACTCCAGAGTTTTTCAGACAAGCCCAAGCAGAGGAGGCAACGCTGCAAGGACCCCAGCAAATTGGACATTAGCTCACTCTCGGGAGAGGAGCGGGTGCCTGTGGTACATAAGGGTACCGGACGGCGGGTAAGCAAAGGCCTGTTCTGTGCTCTGCCCTGGGTAACTTGAAATGCTTAGCACACCCTGAGCTCACCTGGGGGAGATTTAATCCAGAGGAGCCTATGGAAAGGACAAATACGTCACTGATCTACACTGTCCTGTGGTGTGTGTGCCCAAGGGGACACAAACCTGAAAAATAAGTGACTTTCTGTGTAAAGGGAAGTCTTGAGCGTTCACCCTTGCCAAGGGTACACAGACCCTGCAATGGCAAAGGGATTCAGCCTTTGTCTTTAAAGCCACCATCAGCACAGCCCTAGCTGGTGCTTTATGTTCCAGATTTGATTGTTCCCCTTGGATTCACCGCAGTATGCCAGAAATTGTAATATTGCCATGCAGATATCTTTGGTTTGTTCCTCCTTACGAGGTGCAGGCAGAGCACACCAATACCCACCCAAGGGCTGCACATGCAGGAAGTGGAGGGTTGAAAGGGCTTTTTCTTCCTTACTGAGCAAAGAGCATGGATTTACTTGTCTGCCGTTTACTCCCCAGTGCACTGATGCTCACCTCTCTGAATGAGAAGGGATGTTCAGGGATACTTTCCACTGAATTTAGTTCTTAAACACACCCGGGACTGCAGTAGGTCAGAAGGTGATGTGGTGTTGATCACATCTGAACCCAAAACTAAACAGTGAGGCAGAAAGAGGCTGTTTCAGCCATGTCTGTGTTCCCCTCTGTTACACCCATAACGGCCATTGGAGACCTGGGTGAATGGGTGGGTGTGTCTGGCTCTGAGCGTGTCTTTTAGAGAAGCTCTATCCCCATCATATTCATGGGGAGGGCGATGGGATGGGCCTCAGAGGCTGAACTTGCCCTTTCTCCCTTGAACAGTGTGTCTGGAGGCAGCAGGCGCATACCGAGTCCTGCAAAGATGCGTAGCAAGGGAAGAGCCTCTCCCCCAGCCAAATTGCAGCCCAAAGCAAGGAGCTAGGGGAAGTGTAATCTTATTTCTTGTATTATTTTACATAACTCTTTCTGCAATAGAGGTCATCCTTGTGCTGTGTTTTATAGTTAGGGGGAGCCACGGCACCAGCATTGAAGGAATTGCCAAGGTGGCTTGATGCAAACTTGGAGTATGCTGTTGCAGCTGACTGGGCTGACATTGTTAAGCTTTCAGTAAGTTAGAGCTTTTGGAGAAATCTGTATCATGTCATCTTTTCTTTCCCCTCCCCATCCCCACAACCTTTCTCCAGTGAGGAGCTGGGAGCTGGGAGGGGAGAGCTGCAGGGCCGGCAGCACCGGGAGCACTCACGTGGCAGAGAGGGAGGTTGGGCACTTGCTGCAGCTCAACAGCATGGGCAGGGGATGAAGGAGAGCAGGGGTTCGGTGCCCTGGGAATGGGGCTCAGCACCACAGGGTGACTGTCCAGAAAGGCTCGGGATGCTTAGCAATAGCAGGGGCAATAGAGACGCCGAAGGAGCAGTAATGCACCTCGGGTGCTGGATGTCAGGAACTGGACAAAACACATTCTCATGGGTCAAATTTTCAAAACTACCCTCAGCAAAGGCTTTTCACCAGCTCCTGCAAACTGCCTGTGCAGCCCTAGGCCTGGTCACCAGGCCGGAAGGCTCAGGCATTGGCAGGGAGAGAGGGGCAGGATGGACATGAGCCTCACCGCGTTCATTCACGCTGTTTGTCACACCAGTCCCTGCCCCAGCGTGTGGCAGATGAGGAAGAGGAGAGCTGTCCCCTCCGGCACATGGCTGCTGCTGGATCTCCCTTTCCTCATCCTGTGGGCTGGCCTTACCCAGGTTTTTCCCTGTGGTCCCTCTCACCTGTTCCCTGGTTTTGTGGCTGCTGTGGTTTGTGTGATGCCCTTGCAGGGGGGTGGAAGGGGAATCAATTGGCTTAAGAGGTTTGTACTGCTCTCAAATTTGCTTTTAACTAGCGCTGGAGATTTGGCATGGTCTGTCCCACTCCCCAGGGAACAGCTCCACGTCCAGGCAGCCAGACCTGTGCGAGCTGGCAGCTCTTCCTCACCTTCATTCACAGGGAATGGTGTTTGCCGATAGGAATAGCTGTGTGCCTGGCCACCGCCCCGGGCACCCGCTGCATGCCCATGAGCATTCGCACCCCTGAGCCCCATCAGCACTTTGCTTCTGGCGAGTGCAGTGTGCATCCATCCCGGCACATGCATGCAGAGGGACATCCGGCTGCGCCGGGTGCTTGGGCAGGCAGGAGCATGGGGTTGGCTGCCCCATGACGCCCAGGCACAGTGGTGGCCCCATGCTGGTTCTCCCATGTGCCAGTGGGAGCAGAGCGGAAGATTCTCCCTCTATGGGCGGTAGATGTGCAGCCTGCAGGGTCATCCGATTCGAGACTCTGCACTGCAGGTGTCAATGGGAACTACTTTCCCTACCTAAATCTATTACTGGAAATGGCTCAAAGAGCGGCAGTGTTGAAACACAAAGCAAAATGCCTAAATGCGTGTGATAAGAATGCTGAAAATGGAGTTTTAAGCTGCTTTGTGTTACTGGACAGTCTCGCCTGGTTGTGGCCGCTGGGTTTTGTTTCTGTATCTGAATGCTCAGAGTAACCTTCCTGGTGTCTCAGCCGAGCTCTGGCTGGGACCTCCTCAGACAGCATGGCCCCTCTCTGCGAGTCATCCCATGCAGCTTTGCTGTCCTGCAGAGCATTGAAAATTTGGCCCTTCACATCTAAAAGACACAGTTGTTGACCTGAAGCCCTGATTAAAGCTGGGAAGGGAACTAAGCTGCGCCGGCACTCCTCGTGCTGTGAGCAGCCAATGCTGAGGGCTCGGGTGAAAATACAGGGTACAAATGTGCTTCCTCCTTTCCTCCCTGTGCACTTTAACGCTGCAGTATCACACCAGGGCAGAGTGAGGGTGTTTTGCAGCATTTGGCAGCATCCCTTGGGGAAACGTTGTGCGTGCCTCTCAAATTCCATGTCATGTAGGCAAACACTTCTGTGCTGACACCATCTGGGGTGCAGATGCAAGCACAGAGAAGCCAGGTTTCCTTTGATGCCGCAATAACCATCAGGTGTTTTCTGTTGTGTGTGTTTCGTTCTCAGGGCTACTTGCCGGAAAGCAAGTTCAATCGCATCCTGACCGAGCCCGTGCTCCGGGACACGGGGCCCCGCCGCAGGGGGAGAAGGCCCCGAAGCGACCTCATTAAAGGCCCTGGCGTTGTAGCAGATTCTTCCTCTGGAATGGGACCATTGTTCATGAACGGACTGATTGCTGGGATGGATCTGGTAGGACTTCAGAACATGAGAAACATGCAGGGGATCCCCCTGACTGGGCTGGTTGGGTTTCCTGCTGGATTTGCAGCAGTGCCGGCCGGCGAGGACGTGAAAAGCACCCTGAGTATGTTGCCCATGATGCTGCCGGGCATGGCTACCGTGCCCCAGATGTTTGGTGTTGGAGGACTCCTCAACCCCCCCATGACAACTACTTGTACTGCGACTGCTCCGACTTCGTTAACAAGCACAACGAAAAGTGGTACAGCCGACATAGAGAAAGCTTCTGAGGATAAACCGAGTAGCCAGGATGTGAAAAAAGAAACTCTCTCGGAGGAGAAGCCTGGTCCTAGTTCATTTTCTAATCAGACAGAACCCGCAATAACTACCAGTAGTCCTGTAGCTTTTAACCCGTTCCTTATCCCAGGGATGTCTCCTGGACTGATCTATCCCTCGATGTTTCTTTCCCCTGGCATCGGCATGGCGCTGCCCGGCATACAGCAGACCAGGCACTCGGAGGCAGCCAACCTGGAAAGCCAGAAGCGGAAGAGAAAGAAAGCGAAAGGGGAGTCGGCAAACCCAGAGCCAGAGACTGTCCCACTGCCGGAGAAGGAAGCTGCAAACAGTCAAAACTGTACGGAGCAGACACCACCATCCTCGGCAGAGAAGGAGCAGGAGGGACCAGCGGAGCCGGAGCGCGAAGCGGCTCGCGATCCCAATTAGAACTTTTTGTTTCTCAATGAAAAAAAAACACAAAAAGATTGTGGCTTGTGAGTTTCTTATCCCATAAACTCTTTGTTACTTACCCTCCCGCCCCGCCTTCATAAACCTGTGTTTCCATGAGTAATATTATCTACCGAATTCCCTGGCAGAAAAAAAGAAACCTCTGGTGACATACTACATGTTAATAGTTGCAGGGTCTTGCCACTTTATTAGATAAACAGTGTTGTCTAGCTAGTATGGGAGGCACCGAATTCTCATTCTGTTTTTCCAGTCATTCATCCCAGCCAACGATAGCAAATCCAGTACTCGGTCACACACAGCCCCCCCCTTCCCCCCCCCCCCCAAATTGCTCACTCCTTTGAGAAGAAAAAGCAGCAAAAGAAAAGTCTTTACCTCTTGGTCTACACGCAGACAAGGGTATTTCTGTCTACAGCGACACCGAACGAAAACGCCTGTATTTGGGGGTAAAAAGCACAGCTATAGTAAGTGCTAATGTGTATTTTTTGATTTAAAGTATTTCCCTATTTTATCATGGTTACTAGAATAGTAGTATAGACAGAAGTATATAACTAATGATTGAAAATGCATATATTCATTTCTTTGAGAGGAAAAAAAAGCATAATGGTAGTGATCTAATTTCTTTATCATGCCCCCACCTCAAAGGTTTGGAGACAAACTGCAGCGAGTGAAAATAACGACCTAGACGTTCTTTTGTACTTCTTCAAACCAAAGTTTGGTTTTGCATTAAGTGGAGTTTAGTTGCCCTTTCCTCAAGAGCTCCAAGAACTTTTCAGCTTGAGCGGGAAAGGTTTTGCACATCTTGCATGACTTTTTTGGGATTACTGTACCTGTAGCTACCGGTTCCTTCATCGTTCTGCTCGTCTTCAGTTCTCCTCTATGGCGTTAGTTCTCATCTATGGCATTAGAAGTGCTGTAAAGGTGTTTTTTTTGCAGCCGTGAACAGGCCACACTGATTTTAATGCTCGTATATGAACATTATGTATGCGTTGGTGGAGGCTTTTTGAGTTTTTATATTTCCCACTCCTTGCCCCAGAAGCACCGTCCCTTCAGCAGACGAGGAGCGGGCTGTAGGCCAGCTTTCCTCTGTGCAGAGTCCTCTAAGGACCGTCGAGACTTCCATAGCTGGAGTTTCTTCTTTTCTAGCATTAGACTGTGAAGAGATGACCTTGGCTTCTTCTTTCCATTCCGTTTGCTGTTGAACAGTATTTCCAAGTCCCCCCACCTCCACTGGCAAATGATTATGTCTGCATTTTAAACGGACAGGTTTTAATGCCGTCAGCCCCCCGCAGCTCTGGGTACTGAGACTCTGCCACAAGCAACTTCTCCTTCCCCTTCACTCCTCGTTTAATTCTTCATTCACTTGGGCTTGTTCCTATTTGCAGCTCATGGTTTGAGACTTGAATCAAAGCTGCAGTGGTGCAGCGTGAGATGAAAGGCAGGCTGGTGAGGGAGTTGGGAGCGTGCTAGTAATCGGTTCCACACTTGGTTGTCACGATTTACTGTATTTTTTACTTATTTTCTGTTACAGTTTTGCTAATTTATCAGATGGTCCAAATGTTTTGACATAACTATTGCAGTTTGCATTATTTATTTATGATGCTTTTTGTCATTGTCTTTTATACATTTGGGATTATAAATTATGTACATGTTAAAATTAGCATCTCAAAGAAGTCTGTTACCCACGGTCTAAAAAGCATTCGGTTTCTATTCTCACGGAATTTATTCCCAGTTTTCTGGATTGGATGATTTTCTTTTCAGTATGTAACCAATCATAATGCAACCCCCCCCACCCCCCGATAATTAAATGTGTTCTATTTAATAACGTCCTTGTAGCATAGATACTGTATCACTATCGACAGATTTCTTAGAAATGCTGCTATCTCTATTTAACTAACATTTTGTTCAGTTTTGCCTCCAGTGGAAGCAGAAAGGGTTTTTTCAGCTGTTAAATCCAAAATCAATATAATTTATTTATGTAAAAAAAAATAATCACAATTGATATATTTTTGAACCTTTTAAGTACTAACTTTCTTTTTATTCAGTAGAAAAAACATGTACTTGCCCTAAATCCTTAAAATACAAATGCTATAAAACTTCATGTATCTTCAAAGCCTTACTGTGAATGGATACAGCAATCTCTTTCAGAGTCCATTTCTTGTTACGGGATGGTTTTCCCAGGGTTACACGCGTTAAGGAGCAGGGTTTAAAGTGACATTTATTTAATTAGCCAGCATGCTCTATACCTTGTTCTTCCTTATCAGACATGTATGCTACGTCTCTGGGTGTTCAGGCTTCTCTTTGACTGCTGCTTTGTGACCCTTTTGCAACCTGATATACTCTGTGGATTATTTAGACTGTAAGGCGTTAAGTGGCTTCTTCTTTTCCATCATTTCCAAAACCAAATGCCAGATCCTCACCGGTTTTCATGGCTACTCACACAAAACATAACATCCTTCACCAAATGTGCTAACAAAATAAACTGTCTGTGCTCTTGAACATGGATAAAAAGAGAAAAAAAAAAGATTTAAAAGTCAGATTTTTATTTTTTTAATTTAGTGACCAGATGATGCTTATCTTTCAGACTTGGCAGAGCCTTGCTACAGATGTATATAATTTTTTTTCCAGCAAATATATGTGAATGTTCAATTCACCTGACTCAGTGATAAACGTGACTTGCCTTTTTCTCAGCACGAATCCATTAAGCAGCTGTTGAACCCAGTGGAATTCTTCCGTTGTGAGATGTGCGTTGCTCCAGGGAAGGGTTGCTCGCAGCTGGCTCACGGCTTTCCCTGCCGTGGAATGAGGTTACACAGAGAATCCCCTTCTGTGGCCAGCAGCAATCACTTACCCAGCACTGGGGGGGTTAACTCAATGTGCGTGGGGTCAGTCACTGTCCCCCATGGCTGTATGACCAATGAAGCAGCACAAGCTCCACTGCAGAGCACAGTGGCTCTGCCGACCTGCTTCATTTGGATGATGGGCAGAGGACCAGGGACCTGGCATGGGACTCGCCGTACCCATTAGTCCTGGCACTTAGTGGCACCTCGCAGCAGAAGAGGTGCTCAGTTCCTCTATGCCTTGTAAAGTCCTAAGAGGTGCCAAATAAATGCTTGTCGTAAGCAAGGATCTCGTGCTCTAGAAGGGTAGGTGTTAATTCAGGTTTTGAGATGAATAAATGCATGCGCAGGAAAAGCTTTAAGGTCCGGGAAAAAAGGCACAGAGATAAAAACAAGGGTCTTTGCTTGCTTCTCCTGCCCTTGCCTGAATACGTTGTTCTGGCATTTTGCTGCTGTGCTTATTTGGAGGGAGGAGCAGGAAAGCACCAGCAGAAGAGACATCTTGGATGGGGACAGAGGAGGCAAAACGATGGCGTGAACTTTCCAGTTCCTCAGTCTCCCTTTAAATTCACTGCATCCTTCCACCCCAGCATCGGGAATGCAGGATATTTGCCCGATGCATCTGCAGCCCCAGGTACAGAGGAGCAGTTGCGCTGGCGTTGATGCGCTGTGTCTCATCAGAGGAGTGTGTTACCCACCTTCTAGCAGGAGGTGAGTGGACCTGGTGATGGAGGACGGGCACGGTGGGCACAGCTCGCTCTGGGTTTTGTTTTGCAGGATACAGGTGCCTTTCCTTTAACATGAGGGACTGAAACATCCTGGAGCTGCTCATCTCTGCACTCCTGTCTCTGATTTTCATCTCGGGACACAGGCAAGTATCATCCCACGTTTGGACAGGATCTTTCAGTCTGTTTATGGACACTGATCCTTAATGGAGGAGCAGATGCACAAAATTCAAAGCTCGGGTCCCTCCGAGGAAAGCACATCATTGTTCCTGAGGGAATAACTATGTTTGGGGCTGGCTCTGCTGTTTTTCTGCCCCACTACCTTCCAACAGCTCAGAGAAGGTGAAACACCCGCAGCAGCAGCACCTGAACCGAACAGAGCCATTAGATGGTGAAGTGTCCTCTAAGACGGGTTGGACACAGGGGTTTGGATCCAGCTGCTCTAAGTGGAAGGTGTCTCTGTCCGTGGCAGGGGTTGGAACTGGATGAGCTTTAACGTCCCTCCAACCCAAACCAGGCTGGGATCCTGTGATCAGGTTGGAGCCACCTCCCTGCCTGCGCTGTGGACCCTGGGTCACACGGCCTCTTCGAGGGGGTGCAGGAGCTGCCCTGGCCCGTGGGGACGGTGCCCACGGGCGCTCCGGGCCAAACCTCGGCGCTCTCGAAGCTCTCCCGCCGCCAGCCCCGCGTGACCGCCCTTTGGCTGGGCCCGATGCCGCGAGATCCGCCCGTGCCTCGGAGCGCGCTCCCGGCCCATCCAACACAACCACGGGGGACGGGCGCACGTCAGCGCCCCCGGAGCCGCCCCGCGCCCCCGGCGGCACCCACGGCAGCGGCCGCGCGCTCCCGCGGGGGGAGGCACCGCCCCTCTCCCCAAGCCCCGCCCCCTATCCACAAGCCCCGCCCCCGCTCCACCAGCCCTTCTCCTCTCCCCTCTCGGCGGAAGCCGCCGTTCCCTTCCGGTGGAGCCGTTTTGGCGCGCTAGCCGGGCCGGGCCGGGCCGAGACCGCAATGTCCCGCCCGGAGCCGCCGCCCGCCGATCCCGGCGCCGCCATCGAGCGGCTCTGTCAGGAACTCAACCTGGACGCGGCCAGCGCCGCCGAGGCCCTGCGCGACTTCACGGCGCTGCGGGGCACCTACAGCCTGGAGGTGAGGGCCGGCGGGCCGGGCAGCGGGGCCGCGTCCTGTCAGGGCGTGGGGCGGGCGGGGCGGCGGGGCCGGGTCCTGTCAGGGGCGGGGCGCGGCCCCCTCCCGCAGCTCCCCGCATGGTGCCGTCCGTGTCCCGCAGGGCGAGCCGCTGCACTGGCTGGCCTGTGCCCTCTACGTCGCCTGCCGCAAGAGCCGGGTGCCCACCGTGGGGAGCGGCCTGATGGAGGGGAACGCTGTGTCGCTGACCAGGATCCTGCGCTCCGCCAGGCTCAGGTGAGCCCTCCCCGCTCGCTAAGGGCGCTCCGGGCAGTGAACCGCCGGCATTAGCTACTGGGAAGGAATTCTTCCCTGTGAGGGTGCTGAGGCGCTGGCGCAGGGTGCCCAGAGAAGCTGTGGTTGCCCCATCCCTGGCAGTGCTCAAGGCCAAGTTGGGCACAGGGACTTGGAGCAGCCTGCTCCAGTGGCAGCTGTCCCTGCCCATGGCAGGGGGTTGGGTCTGGATGACCTTTAAGATCCCTTCCAACTCAAAGCTGTCTGGAATTCTGTGATAAGGTTCCCACCAACTTGGGAACCCGCTGCTGTTCTCACAGCCCTGGGTGCTGCAAAACGCGTGTCCCGAGGTTACGGTGTAAAAGCAATAAATCTTCTTGTTGGAAATGGAAACAAGATGCAAATCCTTGACTTTCAACTTCACGCCTTTGAAGAACCACCCGTGCCAGCCCAGCAGTTGTTCCACCCACGTCAATGATTTCTTTTCCTTTTTGTAGTTAATTGAAGCACAAACAAGACCTGGCTGTCCCATTAGCGATCCAGATAAGACTTGAGTTGCCAGCGCACACCTACAGCTAATGGGTTTTGTGTGGGTAACAAGCACAAACCTGTGTTTGTGGTTTGACTGCTTCCCCCTCCACACACTTGGAGCCTTCTTTCCCTTCCATCCCTTCTATACCTGACACGGCTGTGCTTGCAGCCTTCAAATACAATCAGTGGTTCCATGCCTGTGCTTTGAAGAGAGTCAAGGAGAAAAATCATGATAGGAGGTGAAAAGCTTACAATATATACAGCTTAGGAGTCTATCCAAATAAACAGTAAACCTATTTGTTAATCAGATTAGTTGTTAAGGAGCAAATATATTGTATTTTGGCCGTTTTTTTCTTTAACTAGAAGAAAGGGAGCTAGGTAAAGCTCAAAATAAAGCAGACTTTCCTTCTTTCTTTTAAGTCTGATTCAGTTTTTTAGCAAAATGAAGAAGTGGATGGACATGTCGAATCTACCGCAGGAATTCCGAGAGCGAGTGGAGAGGCTGGAGAGGAATTTCGAAGTGTCAACTGTGATTTTCAAAAAGTTTGAACCGATATTTTTGGATGTATTTCAAAACCCTTACGAAGAAACTTCAAAACCACAGCGAAGCAGGAAACAGAGGTATTTCTGAGGTTTCATGTGGTGTTTCTTTTTAAAGGGCTATACGTACTATGAAAATCTGGAGAGTGACTTTTTACAAGGGCCTGTAGGAGCAGGACAAGGGGAATGGCTTTAAGCTGAAAGAGGGGTTGATTGAGATGAGCTCTTAGGCAAAAGCTCTTCCCTGTGAGGGTGCTGAGGCGCTGGCACAGGGTGCCCAGAGAAGCTGTGGCTGCCCCATCCCTGGCAGTGTTCAAGGCCAGGTTGGATGGGGCTTGGAGCAACCTGCTCTAGTGGAAGGTGTCCCTGCCCGTGGTTGAGCTTTAAGGCCCCTTCAACCCAGACCAGTCTGGGATTCTATGAGTGTGCTTTAAAAAGTGAATTCAAGTTCCAAAGCAGCCATGGGAGGGCTCTGTTAGAAATGTGACAGCAGCAAAATGATGTGTTTGGGGTCACAGGCCAGAGGCAGCCTTTAGCTCAGGAAAGGGCCAGAAGGCTGGGGATGCAAAATGCTCCATGGAGTGAGGTAGGAGACTGTCAGTCAGTGGAAGCTGTAATAGGGACACGTAGCTTAGGTTGCGTTGCAGCTGATGTGAAATGAAGATGGACAGCGACTGTGTTTTTTGAGCAAGGAAATGGAATGAAATCCTTACTGTAAAACAAGCTCCAGCTTCCTGGAACTGAAGACTGACTTCTCTCCACTCTTCCTCCTTGATAGGCGGATGCCCTGCAATGTTAAAGATCTCTTCAACTTCTGCTGGACTCTCTTTGTGTACACCAAGGGTAGGGCTTGCTTTTCTTAGCTGCATGGTTTGTACGCCTTCCGAGTTATGAACTGCTCTTGTGTTGCTTGACATGATGTGCTGTCTCTTAAAGGTAATTTCCGTATGATTGGAGATGATTTAGTAAATTCCTATCATTTGCTTCTGTGCTGCTTGGACCTGATTTTTGCAAATGCCCTATTGTGTCCAAATAGAAGAGATTTGCTAAATCCATCGTTCAAAGGTATAGTGGGGGCAGATAATTTAAAATCAAACATGCTTTGTTCTCTCAGTGCTTTTCAAATGAAGTTAAAGGGAATCTTTCTTCACCCTCCTCCTTTTTCTCAGGTTTACCAGTGGGCTTCCGCATGACAGAGATCAAAGCCTCTGAAGATCCTCCATGCATCATTGCCACACTCTGTGAGCTGCATGATGGGCTTTTAGTAGAAGCAAAAGGAATAAAGGAACACTACTTTAAGCCATACATTTCAAAACTGTTTGATAGGAAGGTACATCTCAGTAGTTTTAAGAATGCACTGTAGTGCTCAGATGCTCAAAACTATTTAACTCCTATGGGTCCTGCAGGAAAATGTACTAATAGGCAAGTGGAGTCAGGCTGGGCTAGGTTTTCTTTGCATGTATTTTAGCAGAAGCAGCATTTACTCTTTACTCTTAATGATGTGTGCCATAAAGTTCTCTGTGTTTTGCCTTTTTCTGTCAGCAGAGAATCTTTGGATTTCCTTTCCTGGCAGTGGGAAACTGACTTTTGGTCAATAATGATTTGTTCAGGCAAAAATGTAATCTCATTGTGAAATGATTTTGTGGAATAACTGCCACAATAGTGTGGGTCCTCCTGCTTGAGTTCAGCAAAATACTTTGGCAGGAAGAGGTTGAGGTTGCAGGTGGACAGTTTGTTCTCTCTGGTTTTCGTCCTGGCAGTTTTTTCCAAGCTTTGTGGAAGTTTCAATGTAGTCACTCATTGGGGCGGTCCCAAACCTGCCAATGGAGCAGATGTTAAAAGCAGCACTGTTTGTGACGAGTGAGTTTATCAAGAGCTTGGTTAGAACTGGGTTTTGTCCTCATCTATTTGTCTTCCTAATGGTATTGTAGTCCTTTGGGCTAGGCAAAAAAAAAAGGGTCCATTTATGCTCCTAAGTTTTATTTTCTTTTTGGCTAAAACCGTCATGCCCTCACACTGTGAGAGTTGGGACAGTTTTGATTTCATTATGTAAAATATTTCTGCTTTTTATTCTTAGATTTTAAAAGGAGAATGTCTGTTGGATCTTTGCAATTTCACAGAGAATAGGTAAGTTACAGCTTATGTTCTGAATCTTGAGGTAGATTTAGGTTAGATGTTAGGAGGATATTCTTCACCATGTGGGTGGTGAGACGCTGGCACAGGGTGCCCGGAGAAGCTGTGGCTGCCTCATCCGTGACAGTGTTCAAGGCCAGGTTGGATGGGGCTTGGAGCAATCTGCTCTAGTGGATGGTGTCACTGCCTGTGGCAGGGGGTTGGAACTCGATGAGCTTTGAGGTCCCTTCCAACCCAAACCAGTCAGGGATTTCTGTAATACAGGTTTTCCTGTTCCTGTACCTTAGCGTAACTAATAGTTTTTAATTATTTGACAATCGAAGCTGTTATCTGGCTGAAATTATTTCTGGATCTGATGTGTGTCAAATGTCAGCTACAGAATTTCTTCCTTAGTGTCAGGTTTTATGGTGCTTGCCCTTATTTTCTGGCAGTTTTAAGCTTTGAGTAATCTAATGCAAATCAGAACTTTGCCTCTGAAGTTCACAGATGTTTCTGTACACACCTGAAATATTGCACCTAAGTAGGGAAGTCTTTAGATTCCTGTGTCAGTCTCCGGTTGTGTGCATAAATATGTGAATGTAACTAAAGTACTCAAAAGGAAGCAACAGTTGCAAAAGCACAAAAAAGAGGTGGAGTGTTTCTGTGGGGAGTGTAATTGTTTCAGAAACCTTTTAAATTCACTTCTGAAAACTAATTTAAATGCAAAATATGAACAACAGCTGCTTTTTCTGGATCCCTTAAAGGTGTTTTTTTTCTTCTTTTCCAAAACTACCCAATAAATTGTTTTTTCAAGGTGAGTGCAGGTTTGCTTTGAAAATGTTGAGTGAAGACTCGGTTGTTTTAACAATGTAGATAGCACTCAAATGTAGATAAAAAGCAGTTTTGCTGTGATCTGTTTGAAGCGGTGAAACTTTCAGTATTTCTACTTAAAAATTAATAGCATTACTTCAGTAATACTGTGATGTGGAAGCATATGAGTACTCCCTGTTCTTTCCTAAGTGGCTTGATGTCTGAAGGAAGCATGGAAGCCTCTCTCTTTCTTTGTCCAAACTTGGTTTGCATGCGGTTTGCTTGGGGTAATGAAGTTCTGTTGTTCACTGCTGCTGAAAGCATTCAATGCTTTGAACACACATTGGTGTTTCAGTTTTGTACCTTGTCTCCACTGGCACCTTTTTATTGTCAGCAGTTTAACCTTTGTAAACCCTGGACTTCTCTTTCAGCAAAGCCCTGAATAAAGAGTATGAGGAGTACGTTCTGACAGTGGGTGACTTCGACGAGAGGGTTTTCCTCGGTGCTGATGCTGAAGAAGAAATTGGCACGCCTCGAAAATTCCCTGTAGATATACCAGTAGGGAAAACAGCAGCAAGAGCTCATGTGGAGAGTCATCTCCAGCAGCATTTTGAAAAGGTGATCTGTTTAACCTGTGGATCTCACTGCAAGTATCCCTTCAAGTATTTTTATCCTTGTATACTGTCTGAATATTTGGGGGGACTTTGAATTCCTCATTCCCGAGAGGAAGATGATGAATGCTATTCGCAGGCTTCAGTGGATGCTGTCTTGTTGCGGTGGAATGGTGATGCTGCTTTCCTGTGAAATTTAGTAAATAACTACTCCTTAAACAGGGTCAGAGAATGGTAGAACAGTTTGTGTTGGAAGGGACCTTAAAGCTCATCCGGTTCCAATCCCGTGCCACGGACTGGGACACCTTCCACTAGAGCAGGTTGCCCCAAGCACTGTCCAGCCTGCCTTTGAACACTGCCAGGGATGGGGCAGCCACAGCTTCTCGGGGCAGCCTGTGCCACTGTGGAATGTACAGGCTTTAAGATTTAAAGTCTCATTTTCTTATGTTTTACTTAAAAAACCCAGACAAAACCCCTCTGAGTTAAATTCAGTCTGCCAGAAGATTTGGGATTTTTTTCTATGTATGGAGTGGGGAGACTTGAGCTGATTTTGAGTCAGTTTTGAGATCAGTTTTGATGGCAACCTTCAGATAGCGTACTAGCGAGATGCTCATTGGAAAGGTGTTTGAAGCAGTTCTGTTGACTGATTTTTATTTACTTTTTTTCTCGACAGAAAAGGTCATTTGCACCTTCAACTCCCCTGACTGGAAGAAGATACCTACGAGAAAAGGAAGCTGTCATCACCCCTGTTGCTTCAGCAACACAAAGTGTGAGCCGGTTGCAGAGCATTGTGGCTGGATTGAAAAATGCACCAAGTGAACAACTCGTAGCTATTTTTGAGTAAGTACGTCCACTGCAGCTGCTCTCATGCAAAGGGAAACTCATCTTTACACGCCTGTGACTGCTTTCTTGCTCAAATTTGACTTTTGTGTGGTGCAGAACATTTTTGTCTGTGTTTCTGTATTATTTCTTGAGCAGTCTTCTGTTTTGTAGATGATCTCATCTTCTGGAGGAGAGCTGAACGCACACACTCCTCCAGTTTGTTACCAATAATGTATTAATGTAGCTTCAGCTTTTGCTGATGTTAATTTAGCTGCTTGCTTGAAAGCCAAATGCTGTTTTGTTTGTTTGTTTAAATTCAAACCAAGTATAGCTCAATTAAATAATATGGTAACTGTTGGCAGAGGTTTTGGGGGAGGAAGGTAATGTTAGCAAGCCTTAAAGTCTTTGCCTTAAAGAGGTGGGATATATATGCTTGCCTGTTGTAGCATCCTTCCTACCACCTTGCTCCTAGCAGATATATTTCTTTCTTGTGAGCTCTTGCTTTCTCTTGCATTTGTTCCAGAATCTACATAGCTTCCCAACTCTATTGGGAAAGGAAAAAAGGGAACAGTATTCCTGTGCTTTCTGTGTTTTCCTCTGTTCTCCATGGGAAAGCTCAGTATAAGCAGCTTCACTTCTTTTTATTTGGGTGGTATTTTTTGTTGTTGGGTTTTGAGGGTGGTTTGAAACTTGATGTTTGTTTATACAAACAAGGCTTTTCTCTTTGTGTTCTGCTGCAGGTCTTGTGCACGCAGCCCTATGGAAAGCATTATGAGCAGAGTGAAAGAAATAGGTGAGAAGTTCTGCTGCAGCTACACTCAGTCAACAGATGAACAGCCAGGATCACATATAGGTATGGACATGAAATGCATTGGGATGTTTCTGAATATTAAATCAGGGCAAATGACATGCATGCATATACTATCACTAAAGTATGTAATACAGTGGAGCTATTTTTAACCCAAAACGTATCCAAACAGAAAACTGTTGCTGTCAAACAGAACACTTGAAAGAATAAAAACTTATCACAGAGTAAATCCAAGGCTGAAGATCCAAATGGGATAACCAAAGGAGCACTGAAACTACAGCAGCTCCTAAACGTTGTAAATTTGCATTCTTGGATTAGGATTTAAAGGGAATGGAACATGAACAGGCAAATTCTTATTGCAGCTGTCTGCAAAGTTATATCACTAGAAATATTAAGATACATAATCCTTCAAAACACTTTGAGAACTTCATGCTGTTCTTGTCACCAGTGGATCTCTAGCCATACCTTTTTGATTTGCAGCCTGTACGCACACACGTGCGCTATTTTCTTAAGGACAAATAGAAGGTCAGTGTGGTTTTTCAGACCACTTTTGCAAACAGTATTGGGCTTCATCTCTTTTGGTTTTCAATTTCAGATTTTGCTGTAAACAGATTAATGCTGGCAGAGATCTTGTACTATAAAATCTTGGAGACTATAATGGTGCAAGAAATACGAAGACTACATGGGAAAGATCTGACTGTAAGTGAAGAACTGGCAAAAGAGGAGAACACTTTTGGTAACCCTCTCTGGGAGGGTTATCTTCAGATAGTTCCAGAACAGAGTAGCCTGCAGGAAAGCAATTTGTGTGTATTCTTACTATTAAAAAAGGAGGAATATATGGGAGGTGTCTAAATGTAGTTCTTATTGCTATTAAAAATGGTATAGTTCTGGCATAACCGTCTTAGTTTGTGTTGCCTTCTGGAATTGTGACCTTATGGAGAGATAACTTGTATTCTTTCTACCTAATCTACTTATCATTGGATAGAAATGCTTTTGCTCTGCTTTGTGACTCACAATAAGGAGGCCAGATCGTTTGCTTATAATATGAAAAATGTGATTATTTTGGTGCTGTTGGTCTACTTATAGTCTTAACCATTCTCAACTTCCCTGTAAAAAGAGGAGTTTGTAGAACATAGGAGAAAGAAGTAGCTCTTCTCTCCAGCAATAAGCTGTGTAGCATTAGTGCCACAAAACTCAAACTTCCATTTCCTGCACCTCAAATCACTGATATCTTCCATAATCTCCTCAGGCTCTCTTGGAGCAAGATGTCTTTCACCGCTCTCTCATGGCATGCTGCTTGGAGATTGTGCTTTTTGCATATAGCTCACCTCGGACCTTCCCCTGGATCATTGAAGTTCTTGACCTCAGGCCTTTCTATTTCTATAAGGTAAATAAATACTGTCTTAGGACTGTAAGGATGGTGGTTTTAAACGCTTTTTGTTGTGGACTGCTTGTTTGAAAGGAAAGAAAGCTTAAATATTGGGGTATATCCTCCAGCCTAAGGGGATATACCTCCTTGTATACTCCTAGGTCTGCTGCACATGCTGGGCACGTATTACAGGTGCTTACTGCTTTTGTTTTGTACATGCTTAACAATTTGAGACAGTGCCGTAAGTAAATCCCTGAGAGCGGGTTGTTCTGCACTGATGAGATGTTTGCTGTCCACTTCCAATCTTTGGGTTGCTTTTGGGAAAGGGTTTAAAACCATCAGAAGAGGGTTGGGGAAGATTAAGATGTGAGGAGGCTGGAGCATTCATTGGAGAGAAGTTTCAAACAGAATGCAGAAACAAATGAGGCTCTGAGAGTGTTAAGCATCAACACTGTGACTTCATGTGTCTTATTACCATTAGGTAATTGAAGTTCTGATTCGGTCGGAGGAAGGACTTTCCAGGGACATGGTGAAGCATCTCAACAGCATTGAGGAACAAATTCTCGAGAGCCTTGCCTGGACTCGGGACTCAGTGCTCTGGAGTGCCCTCCAGGCCTCAGATAACAGGGTCCCAACCTGTGAAGAAGTAAGTTGCCTCTTTTCCTTCTATTAGAAATTCATGCTCTTTTTCTTACTGTTATTTTATAGAGAACTGTTCAAATGAGACAACTGCAGGAAAAACTTCTATGAATAGATTAGCACAAAGAAGAGACGTCTATTTGTTGTCTTAACACTGACATTAACATTTCTTATTTCTCAGGTTATATTTCCCAGTAACTTTGAAGCAAGCAATGGAGGAAGCGGATTTGGACATTTGCCTATGATGCCAATATCTCCTATAATTCATCCTCGAGTAAAAGAGGTTCGGACAGATCTTGGTGGGAGTCTAAGACGGGGTATGTTCAAGGTTTCTGATACAATTTGAATGTGTGAATTTGAGGAGAGGAGGCTTAGACTTCTTTATAATTGCAAAAAGCCATCTTGAACCTGAATTAAACAGTCAAAATTAAGCCTCTTCTTTTATCAAGGAAAAGCCTAATTGTATGTGTTCAGAGGAATAGCGCTTGCAAATATTACTTATCTGCTAAGCAGACTGGAGTACGTATCTGTAATCCTGTGTGTTCCTTGGTTTCTTCTGCAAGTTAGCTCAGTTACTCTTGTCTTCCACGTGGCACCTGATTGTGAAACTGAGCTGTCTGTGATGACCACAAAATAAAAGAAGACAGTTAAACTATAGGTCTTGTTCATATCACCCAGGAACAGTGAACTGGGAGATCAATCACTAGAAGTAGTTTGAAGGTCAGCCTTTCCTCCTCCTGTGGAGAAGCACTCATATGAAGCTTCTGCGCTTTTGTTTCATGTTTCTCCTCTGTGTGCCAGACATGCAGCCATTGTCCCCAATCTCTGTTCATGAGCGCTTCAGTTCTCCCATGGCTGGAAGTGCAAAAAGAAGGCTCTTTGGAGATGACACCCCCAAAGAAATGCAGATGGAAAAAGTTTTAACTGAAGGAACTAAGTTGACAATTGCTCCAGCATCAAGCGTTGCTCCTGAAAGTGTGTCAGCTTCTCCTGGCCAAACAGTGCTGACCGTGACCACAGCTACAGTCCCAGGAAAAACAGGACAGAAGATCACCATCCCACTGCATGGTACGAGTTCTTCCCATTTGTCTTCTCTACTAGATAATTAGTTTAAGTCTAGATTAAGTGTTCTAATCTCCACTAGATTAAGTGTTCAAGGTCAGGTTGGATGGGGCTTTGAGTAACCTGCTCCTGTGGAAGGTGGCCCGTGGCAGGGGGTTTGAACTAGATGGTCTTTAAGGTCTCTTCCATCCATAATGTTTCTGTGATTCTGTATTTTGCTTGCTCTTAAGATCTGCTTAGACCAACCATGTATCTTGAACATGTATTGCTTGTTCTTTTTGAGAGAACATGTATCACTTTATCCAAAAAAACCCTCAAGCTCATACTGGCATCTCTTCCCATGGAGACTTCTGACACCTGACAAGCATCCTGAGGGTTCCTCCTTGTGAACAAAGCCGGGGAGTTCTTGCTTCTTCCTGTTACGCCTCACACTATAGCATGTGCTGTCAGGTTTGCAGAACAATGCCAAAAAAAAGAAAGGGAATGCCCACCTTCCCTTAAAGAGTGGCTAGAGAAATAATCAATTCTTGTCAACTTTGTCTTCTGGATAGTTTTAGAAATGATTGTTCACATTCGTATTCTTCCCTTAATCATTACCAGAAATGTCAGTTTTAATCATTTCTGAAGACTCTGAGGGGCAAAGAGTCTTTTTAGCATCCAGTAGAGAACGATGAGGTGTCTTTTGTATGAAGCGTTCGTGCAGGAATGAATGATTTGCAGTTTAACCCTGCAGCATGAGGACAGCAAATGGTTTATTTCTGGATGTATCATCTCCAGGTATTGCAAATGAAATGGGTGGGATCACATTGGTACCCATTTTGATGAATTTAGGTCAGCCATGTAAGACAGAGGCACAAGCTCCTTGCCACCCTCAGGGGAACCAAGCACATGAAGTGCATCTGTCATCAGGAAACAAACCAAAGAAGACGGGATCCTTGGCACTGTTCTACAGAAAGGTAGGTGTCTTCATGAGGAAGTCACACTTTGCTGCTGCTGTGGCTGTGCTGAAACTTGCCTCCTTGTGCAGTTTTCATGACCTTTCAGTCCTCATGTGCTTTTACTTTGGCGTGAGCAGTTTTTAGATACCTGGGAGGAGAAGGGAAAAGATGTTGGAGAAGGGAAAAGATGTTGTCAAGTGTTGTGGAGAATTCACTTTTCCCTCTTCCCCTGCCCATGACATGTTCCCTGGTTTGTGTTCTTTTTTGTTGAATTAACAGCTTTTATAAATAATTAGCTAAGAAATATCAGTAGTTTTTACTTCTCTTGTTTGTTTTACTGACTCCCACACTTTAAAGGGGTGGACATATCAGAAATTCTGCTCTGTCTTGCTCATTCAAGACTGTGCTGTTTCAAATCCTGCATCTGGGGATTCTCATTTGCAGTTTTCTGAGGCCCCCGCAGTAGTGCTGGTCCTACTGGTATGGGGCCTCAGGAAGCAGTGGTGAATTACACGCTGTCCAGAAGTTTCTAGAAAGGATTATGAAGGATTTAAGGGGCAGGGTAAGACCTGGGTGTGCTTGAGAGAAACTTGTTTCTTGTTTCTTTCAGTGTGAGGGCCCTTTGGAGGAGGCAGGGGTAACTGCCTAAATGCCTGCAAAGAATATACACCTACATTAATCTCTGGAAAATATTAGAAAACCTATTTTCTGCTGTTATGTTCTTACTGGAGAAGTTATTTTTAGAGGTTTTCCCCCTTTTAGGGTATCTGTGTTGTCACCCTCGGGAATTCTGCATTGAACAGGCTTTAAGGCAAATTTTAATACAGAAACTGATTCCTGGAAACACTTGTAAGCCACATCCAGTGTCTGAACCATTGGTTCTTTAATGCTGATAGTGACAGTCTCTCTCTGAGAATAGATTAAGAATTGATTAACATTGTTTTCAGCTGGGGAGTACTTCAGCTGTAGCCCTGTATTTTACCAGCCATGTGGTAGGCAACTTGTTCCTCTTAGGAGGAGAACTAAAATCTGCACTTAAATTTGTCTTTAAATGTTGACCTCTTTACAATGATCATCATATTCAAAATGATAGTTCTTCCCTGCTTTCCTTTCTGGGTCCTGTTCAGTAGAGCAAGTGAAAAGGAAATGAACTCTTTCTGCTTTCCAACATAAAGTATGTGCCTAATTTCTCTCCATGAAGCGAGAACTTCTGAAGTAGGTAGAAGAGGCTTATATTGCACTTGACATTTATCTTGGGTTTTGAGACTGATCTTTGGTAATCAAAAGGGGAAGAAAAAATTCCATCATCTTGCTAATCTAAGATTATACTTCATTAAAGTATGTCCCTTCTTTGTGCTTGTTGGAAGTGTTCCATTACAGTGAGTGAGGTGTAGAAACTGTAGTCAGAATGTTTTTAAGCAGGTTTCCTGTGAGCGTTAGAGATCCAACCTCTGAACAGAGGTGACGCCTTAGTCTTTGAAGAGATTGTCTTGGGCAAAGGAGGGGAATTTTGCAGAAATGGCTATGCATATATAGAGCAGCTCTACTTTGAGGACATCACTTTTGCAGGCCAGGTTAAGCTGTTTTGGCTTCACTTGTTTCTTTGTGTCTTCCAGGTTTATCATCTGGCAAGCGTGCGCTTGCGTGACCTGTGCTTAAAGCTGGATGTTTCCAATGACCTGCGCAGGAAGATATGGACGTGCTTTGAATTCACATTGGTCCACTGTGCTGATCTCATGAAGGACAGACATTTGGACCAGCTCCTCCTCTGTGCCTTTTACATCATGGCAAAGGTGATGTGTAGTTTTAAGAAATTCAGGGTATTTTATGTCAATTGAAAATGTAAATTGTTTTCCCAGTTTACAGTTTTGATGGTTTTATTCGTGTCACGTTACTGGAGGGAAGAGAAAAATCCTTCCAAGGAGTGGATGAATCCCGGTGTATTTTTTCCCTTGTCTTGCATAAATCTTTCAAGTCCCCATCAACCAGGCAGTTGGTTAAGAGAGGATTTTATTTTTCCTGAGCACTGGGCAACACCAGTGGTGTGTGGTCTCATTCTCCTGTATTTGTGTTTTCTGTCCTGTTTGTCACCTTCATGATCTGTGTAGTCTGAACGAAAATCCCCATTGCAGTTTATTGCTTTATTTTTAGTGTCATTAGTAAAGTCAGAAAACGAATAAGTCCTACGAATCAGAAGTAACAAAAAGCTTTAGTAGCTAACAAGGAATACCTAAACGAGAAAAATACTTGTTTTTTTCACATTCTCACCACCGGAACTAAGTTTTGAAATTACATATTTAAAGTAATCCTAGGAAAACCTGTGCAGAGGGAAGTGAATTGAGTAGACCGAACCAAACTTGCTGCTGCACTTGGTCTTCAACAGCCTCTTCTTTTCCAGGTAACCAAAGAGGAACGAACGTTTCAGGACATCATGAAAAGTTACAGAAATCAGCCCCAAGCAAACAGCCATGTAAGCAAATAATATTGCCTTTCCTTTGTAGGAATCTCGGATGTGGCTTTTCAGATGATGATGCTGTTAAGGGAAAAGCCAAATCCCCTTCAGTGTTATATCCATTGTCGTTCAGATGGATTTCACCTAGTTTTCTGGCTTCCTTTTCCTTGACAAGAGTGTTTTTCCCTGATGTCCTGCAGGTTTATAGGAGTGTCTTGTTGAGAAATAGTTCTGCTGATGGCCTGTTGGAGAAAAACACAAACCAAGATGTGGAGATGACAGAAGGTAGGTACAGCAAAGTCATCTGCTGCTTCTAAAGGTATACCTGTGGGCTTTTAAAGAACCAAACTGTCAATAAGGAGAAGTGGAGCAAGTTTTACGGTTTTAAATGTATTAAAGAAAAAGAAATGTATTGTTTGAAGAGAAAACATCTTGTCAGTAGCTCTCCTGTGTGTTAGGTACATAAAATATGCTTCCTACTTGGAAAAAGAGTTTCATTTTGTTTCCTTAAATTTGGTTGAAATGTTTCTCTCGTGTCACTGACACTGCAGTTGTTCTTGAATCTTATTGGGAATAGATGAGCTTCGAGGTCCTTTCCAACCCAAACCATTCTATGAGTCTTTTTGGGCAGCAAGTGGTTAACAGATTAAGAGCCCCTGGAATATTATGGCAGGATTTGTTTCTTAACCTCACCTATCTTGAAGGCTTAAATAGGGAGAACTTGTTTCAGAAGATAAAAATGGTGACTCTCAGACCACCACTTTCTTATATTCGGGTTTCTTTTAAACTGTTGATAGTTTCTTTGTTCTCGGTTAGAGGAGGAAAGAGACAAGAGCATTAGAGAAAAGCAGGAAAATTGTGCCATGCTTGGTTTTAGTGACGTGTCAGGAAACTGGGAGATCACAAGCCCATGTGTGAGCCCACGAGCAGAGCAGATCTGCAGCCAGGACACGTGCTGTAATGTAGAAGACTGTTCCATGTGGTGACTACCCACTGTGGCGGGTGGGATTCATCTGCTTGAACAAGTATTAGAACCATTATTTAAATGCCTTTTGAGGGTTCCACCGCAGTCCAGGAAAGCGCTGAGCTCCTGTAGGTTCAGCAGGTGCACAGTTCTTGGATGTCATAGGGCATCTAAAGTGGCACTGGGCTCTGGTGCTTTGTCAAACAAAGGTACTTGGTTACAAAGCTTTTGAGTTGCTTTTCCTGCCAGACTTTTTCTTCAGTTAATGGATTTGTGTCTCCTTCATCTAGTATTAACTCCCGCTCTTCTGACACCAGTTTACAGGAACATACTCTTGTATTGCGACACAAGGCAGACACACGAAGGAGTTACACGTACGGGTATCAGCTGGAGCTTTTCGTAATGCACTGGTTACAGGAGGCTTTATTCTGTGTTGCCCTTTTTCTGCTTGGCAGTAAAGAGTACAGAGGACTGAAGATAGAAGGTTGTATTCTGACTTAATTAGGGGAGAGAGAACATTAACCTGAATACACTTGCTGTGTGGCTGCAGCTTTTTCCATCAAACAGCTGTTTCGTAACACATCTGAACAAATGATGCCGTGGCTTCCTTGCAACTGACCCAAGTTGAGCATGAAGCTGTTCTTTGCCAACTGATCACTAAAAACTTTCACAGAAGCTAAAAGCTGGGAGTTACCAGACTGCTTAAACGTCAGTTTTGAGAGCAACAAATGGCTTTGTAGCGCTCCCCAGAATGAAAGTGGGAAAACGGGCCGATTGTGCTACCATTTTTTGCTACAGCTCCTAATGTTCATAACCACGTGCAGCACACCCTGCTCCTGTCTGAAGCACAGCTGTAATTCACATTAACTAGTGAATTTATGGATGAGTTCTTGTCAGTTGGATAATGTAAATTTGAATGTGAAGCACTCAGTTTGCTGGTGCTGTATCTGAAATCTGAAGCTCTCTCTTGTTGTTAGACCTGTCTGTGAAAACTGGCAGTTCCTCGGGACGATCCGCAGAAGAGAGCTCCAATGAGTCGGGAACAGAGGAGAGAGGAGATCTCATTAAGTTTTACAATGCAGTCTATGTAGAAAGAGTAAAATCATTTGCACTGAAGTACGACATCACACACCAGGACCATGTAGTAAGTAAAGTGTTTTGGATTTTTGCTCTGTCAAATGATCAGACACAGTAATTCCTGACAGCTAAACATGTCAGTCTTTTGTTATTCACGTGGTGTGTTTATGAAAGTGTGGTATGAGGGGCTACTTAAGCAGCATTTCAAGAGGACAAATGCTGATGCAGCTTTGTTTACAGCCTGGTTTCAGCTTCTTTATATTGATGCAACACCCATTTGCACAAGTGCATGTATTGCATCTCTGTTAATGCATCTGGAAACTGAATTTGCTCTGTTATTCGGTGGATACTTGATGTGTTATTTAACTGTTACAGGCTAAAGTCTTCTAAAGAAGACCTGAAAGCTTATTAATCTTTCCTTCTGTGAAGTTACTGCTCTTAAATGTCTTCAGATTCAGCTCCTATCCAGATTTGTCCTCTCTTGCAGATGGAAGCACCTCCTTTGTCTCCATTCCCCAGCATCAGGCAGCAGACAGTGTCTCCTCGCCGCATCTCTCAGCAGCATGCAGTTTATGTTTCACCCCACAAGAACGGTGCCTGCTTGACACCTCGATCTGCACTCCTGTATAAATTTAGTGGGAGCCCTTCCAAGGTAGAGAGCAAAAAGGTTGAAAAGAGTCAACCTGAGGGAGGGTTAATTAATCTTCTAATTAGGATGTGCTCTTAACACGGTGATTTTCATTTAACGAGGCCCTCAGTTTGCAGCAAAAGGTAGAATTCTTTCTGTAGGATCCATCACTCAGCAAAGACGTTCAGAAGAACGGTTTGTTCTCAGATAACTGAAAAGCAGAATAAGTTTGAAATGGAGTTGTAGTAACTCATGGATCTTTTTAATCCTGATTGCAGAGTTTGAAGGACATCAACAATATGATAAACCAAGGTGAACACAGGAGTAAGAAGCGAGCAATAACGATTGACAGTGACACTGAATCTCCTACGAAGCGACTCTGCCAGGAGAGCGATGATGTTCTACTCAAGCGTCTCCAGGATGTTGTCAGTGAAAGAGCAAATCACTAAACCTGGTTTTCTGCAGGATCTAAAAGCTATGGAGTCAGATCCAGCTGTCATGCTATTTACTTCTTGCTTTTGTATACGGACAACTGCCAAGTTTCTTTAACTTTGAACTTGTACCAGACTTCAAAAAGCAAGGGTTAAGTAGTGAATGCCAGAGAATGGCAGGTGATGGTGATCTTCATTCCCAAGGGGCAGCTGTGCTCCAGGTTATTCTGAGCTGTCTTAGCAGAAGAGTGAGGTGTACAAAGTCATATTGGGATGTTCTCAAGCCTAATTTTGGAGCTTTGTGAGTTCTGAGTGTAACTCAGCTTCTAGGAATACCATTTTGGTTTGGGTGTTTTTGAAATAAGGAAGTGAGTGTTAAGTTTCCTCAAGCTTTTGGTATTTGAGGAAGAAACTTCAAAAGTGCCTTATTTTTAAATAATGTGGAATTTTATGCATTATTCTACTCTGGAGTAACTGGAGTGGAGAAAAATTGGTCATTTAGCCTCAGGAAGAGCCGAGCAGTTTTGAACTGTGTGATTTGTGCTGTGCTTCATCTCCTGACACAACTTCAGCAGAAGTGTATGTTGTGACATGGATGGGACAGCTTCTGCATTAACAAAGGCAGGAATTAGTACAAGTAGCAGTGACTTAGATTGGACACTGACATCTGGTACAGCACTGTGATACGGTTCAGTGAGCCTGAATTGCCTTTCTCTGGAGCCAGGGAAGGCTGCCACGGAGCTGCTCTTTTCCTGTTGGAAGCCTGGTAGCAGCCGTGTCGTAGAAGCTGCTCACGTGTATTGCAGCTACCTGTGAAGCTGTCCAAATGCACAAATCCATCCAACAAGTTGTCTCTTCATTTTACTTTTTCCTGAAGATCGTAGCCTCTTGTGTAGTATCTACACTGAATGTAAGCCCATAAGATAAGGTGGGTTTGTATATACTTGGGGGTGGGGGGGTTTGTAGCTATTGAAGGCTTTGATTCATTGGAAGTGCCAGCATCTAATTCTTGCAACTAAGATTTTTAATGCTGAGGAATTTGGTAGGGTTTGTTTAACCAAAATGAAGAAAAGTCAAGGTTTATCCATTACTGTGCATCAGTACCTTGATCTTATTTCATAATTGCGTTTAAAATTAGAGCCATGGAGAGACTTCTCAGCACTGTATTTTTCAGTTTATGTGTGTATTGAACATAAACTGATCAGTATTTTGTGTGAAGAAGAAATGAACGATTACATAGGACCTGTTTAAGGAGCTCTGTTCGCTTCACTGCTTGGTTGGTTTAGTATGTGCTGCATGGTCTGCTGGACCACAGCTCCAAGGAAGGATGCTGCCATGATTTCAAGCAGATTCAGCTACTGAATCTGGCCAGCAGCAATGGAGGAAAAGTGTACGTAAAGGTGTATGTGTGCAGGGATCCTACTCAGCAGTGAGCAGGAAGCTCACAAGCTCTGTAACTTGTTCTTGAATTATTAACTACTTAATCTTGTCTTTTAACTATCAGAAAAGGTGCTTAATTCTAACAGGTTTGACTGCAGAGAGCTGCAGTACGAGGAGATGGCCACGGAGCGGACAAGGTTTCGTGTAGATTGGTCTGTTCAGTTCTGTTGGGTTTATTCAATTTTTAGTATTTCTCTTCAGATCTGGAGATAAAAAGTACAAAAGACACAACCTTTCTGTCTTGATCTGCTCCTCAGTGCTGTTCAGCAGATACAACTAGGTCCCTACACCCCTCCTATGTGGTGGGGGAGATGAGGAATTGATTCAGCTTGGGGCAGTGAAGTGTTTCTCTATTAGAAAAAGGAACGTGCTACAACTGGATGCAGTTCAGATTTTCTTTTCACCTTTTTCGGTGGTAGGAAAGCTCTTTTTGGACCTGTTGAACAGCTCAAACAATAGCTTAGGTGGAAATCTTGTAACGGTTTCAAAGTGCCTTCACATCTAAACACGTATTTTATAATAAACAAAAAGCTTTTTAACCTTTGTCGCTGTATTTGCTGTGGTCTTTCTGTGGTGATGGTTAAACAGTGCCTTCTGCCTGCAGTGTCTGTAATGTCAAAGACCTCAGTCAGGTTTTTTTTGCTCCCTCAAATTTCTTTGGGATTTCTTTTGTTCAGTTTAAATTAATGTTTCATGTGATCTGTCTGAAGTTTCCTCCTGAGGTTTCTGTACTGTTTGCACTTCAGTCAGATGTGGTTTGGGGGAGGAGAAGGTAATACCTTACTTGAAATAACCAAAAAGCACTGAAAAGAAGATCCTGCAGTGATAGGTAGTGTGCCCACCATAGGAGCTGTGCCCCTAGCATGGGCGAGCGTCATACTTGTGAGCTCCTGTATGTTGTGTAGGTGAGGCCCTCAGTGATATGGTTTAGTGGTGGTCTTGGCAGTCCTGGGGTAATGGTTAGGCTTGATTTTAAAGGTCTTTTCTAATCTAGTTGATTCTGTGATTCCTGGTTCCCAACCCTCAGCACTGCCTTCCTCCTGGGTGTGCCAGTTGTGTTTGAAACCAGGTTTGGACAGATGCAGAGTTGTACCACCTGTTTTCATGCAGTGTTTGTCCCTAGAGAGGCATGAAGCTGCCAGGAAGGCAGAGCTGCTTACATCTCAGTTAAGACTTCAGCTGTAGTTACCACCCTGAAGGAGAATGTTGAGGGGCAGAGCTGTGAAAACGTGGCTGATTTTTCTCTTTGTAAACTTCCTCTTGCAGGCAAGAGTGCCACTGAGGGGACAATGTCATGGGCAGCAGCAGGAAGCGAGAAATGAGGCTACTGTCTGCCAGACTTGGATGCCGCAGCCTTTTCCCCAACTGAGAATATCACCTCCTTAACACTGCTGGAAGTGGATTCAGAGCTTCCATGTCTGCTACAGGTCAGCTTTGAGTCAGTTAAAAGGTTAACACCACTAGGGAAAATACCCTCTACTTATATAATAGGCATAAATTTACTAGCACTTCACATGTAAGCAGTATGTTAATGTTAGGTTGCCACATCCCAAGTGCTGCACTAAGATGTGGCTTCCAAGAAAATTTGTGGTTGGAGTGCAATTAAGCAGTGCGGGGAATCGAAACTGATTTTCTGTTTAGTTTCCTGTTAGGAAGTGCTCTTCTGTTTCTATCCTGTGACTCACAGAGGGTATGTTCTTTATTTGGGCTTCTCTGTTACTTGATGCCTGAGGATCTGAAACTGGGGACACAAAAGGAGGTGCTGTGAAGCAGCTGCAAGGGCGTGAAAAGGGCTGGGATCTCATGAAAGAAGCTAACATGTCTAAATCTGCCTCAAGTCTAAAGAATCTGAGTTTACTGTAACCTCTATAGTTTACAATCAGCGCATAGCTCATCACCCAAGTAGGAGTTCTTGACAAACAGGCATCAGATGAGCAGGGTGCCAAACTCATAAAACTTTTCAACTTCCTCAAGTGACCAGAAGCCTATTAGATGGCATGTGAGCGAGGCAGATTACTGCTGTGGTTCCCAACCTGCTCCCAGCCAGGGCTCATGGCTGTTCAGCTCCATCTGGGCTCGAAAGCTGGGCAGAGCTGATGGGCACCAGGCTCGTGTGGTGCCTCGTCTCGAAGGTCAATACACCTGAGTAACGGAGATCCTTTGGTTTCAGGGAGCCCAGGTGACCCTGCATGTGCACTCCTCTCCCAAATCAGGAGCTGCTTCTCAGCTGAGGCACAGTGAACTTAAGCTGTGGTAGCTGTACTGCAGGCATCCCCTCTGCCTTCTCTTACATGTTATCGATCACAGTGCCCCTTAACAGAAAGAAAGCTTTGCAAGAGTTAAGTTGCAAAAATTTCAGCTACTTAATGTGTAAATATGGGGTCAAGCAGTGAGGTTGTGGAAGGAATTGGTGCCAAGTCACAGATGGTTTTGCTGTAAGCTCTTCAGTTTCTTGGCAGTGCTGCTTCACAGAGTCCAGCATCACCAGGAATGTGCTACCAGAAACATGTAAAGTGAAAAAACAAATGAGACCCTAAACAGAATAATCCCTCATCATCCTGGCTTTCACCATTCCCTTGCGTTTTTTCTGCCATTGCAGGGGATCCTGTTGGATCCATTTTGGGGTTCTGTGCTGAGCTGCATGCCCAGAGCTACACCAGGTTTCCCTGCTTGCTCAGCAGTGAGGAGAACTGAAAGGGCCTTCAGCAACCTCCACTGAACCCAAACAAGCATGAAGCTAAACAAAGACTTTTTCCTCCTTTCGTTTTCCACATGCTTTGCTTGGTTGCTAAGGTCTGTGCAGAGCAACGCCCAGCTTAGTGTAGTGTTTTCTTTTTCTTCCTACTAGGGAGGGTGAAATGGGGTAATCCTCCACTCTTGCTACACCATGTGTCCATGTGGTATTGCGATATCAGCAGGTTTTGCATTGATCAATGGAGGGTGTCCTGCTGGTTCAGGGTATTACTTCCGTGCCATTATAAGACTATGAATACAATGAGATTCCTCTTGATTATTTTTATGAGCACTCCAGATGTGTTTGGCCTGTGCATAGATATGTGTCCTTCAACTCCTTGTCTTCCCCTGAAACCTCTTTAGGTATCTTTAGGTAGGTGGTGTGGGTATGGAGCTACATAGGGCAGGTTTTGACAGTGGTAGAGGTACAGAATGGGCAGGTGATGAATTGTTCCTTAGAAGGACATGCACCAGTGCCATTTGCATCAGTTTTGTGGGAGAGGGGAAATGGAGAAGGTAGGAGGCTATTTAATATGCTTGTGTTCCTTGAGGGATTTGGCCTGTTCTCGTGCCTTCCAGTTCCTTCCCAGAAAAGGAGCATTTCCTCGCAGGGGGAACCAGCTCTCAGCCACTTTCATTTCAGATGGTGAGGGCTGACTGAACTCTCTGAAAGACCCAGAGGGGAGGGGGACACTGAGCCAAATGACAACCAGGCAGCAACCATGAAGTGCACTTGCCCAACAAGAGCTGGAAAGTGAGGAAGCTGAATATGCGCTTAGAAAAGCTAATTACTGTAGCATGGCAGTAGAATATGAGCTTTGTTCCACACAAAAACCTTGTGGAAAACCTCAAGAAAGGGTGTTTTGCTGAGGTAAGGATTTTTTTTTCTCCCCCCCCCCCCCCCCCATGTCTGAACTGTGGTGGGGAAGTTGTGATGGGGAAGATGGAAGTTGTGGGGGGGTGACCTTGGCTGGCTGTGAGGTGCCCACTGAGCCCTTCTCTCACTCCCCCTCAGCAGGACAGGGGGTCACAATACAATGAGAAAGCTCATGGGTTGGGATAAGGACAGGGAGATTACTCACCACTTACCAGCACAGACAGAGGACTGGAATTGGGGAAAATTATTTTTTTGCCAAGTAAAAATAGAGCAGGATAATGACACCTTCCCCCATCTCCCCTTCTTCCTAAGCTCACCTTCACTCTTGACTTTTCTATCTCTCTGCAGTGGTATGGGGGATGGTTGTTGGGGTCAGTTAATGATGCTTCATCTCAGGTGCTCACTGCTGTGAGCAACTGAGTCTGGCAGCTGGCTGCATCTATTTTCATTGCCTGTGGTCTTGAAAAGGTTGGCTTTGAGTATCTTCAGCAACACTGTTTGAGGGCAATAGCGTTGCGGGATCGCATCTTTTGGGAGCACCTTCGTGGAGGCTGAGCTAGGATTTAGGATGGTGACAGGGCCTCGCTGGTGCCGGCTTCCAGGTGTTCACATCTGGATTCCTCACAGCAAGCTGCCGTTGTGGGGAGCGCCGCTCTTCTCGTTGCAGCAGCTCTGCCCGTTCCACAGCTCTACGGGCATCAGCTACGGCTGCCGTGAGGAAGGCGGCTGGCTGCAGAGAGCCTCCTCTTGCCCGGGCTGCAGGCGCGGTGGCCCCTGCAGGAACGGGGCGCGGTGAGACAGGTCAGCGCTGATAACCCGTGTGCGCCGCAGGGCGCCGGGGCGGGCCCGGGCAGAGCGCGGAGCCGGCCGCCGGCATTGCCGCTGCCCCGGGCCGTGCCTGGGCCCGGTGCCCCGGGCATGGCGGGTGCGGGTCTGGGGGGACCCCGCATCGCCCCGCCGGGCCCGATCCGTCCCTGCACGGCAGTTCCCGCTCTTGGTGGGGGGGGTGTGTGCAGCGCTGGCCGTGACGTCACCGCGGCGCCAGGTCCCCCCGCCGCGCTGCGCGTGCGCGGCCGTGAGCAGGGAATGGGGAGCCCGGCGGGGGGCGGCTGGGGCGCGGCTCCCGCCAAGCGCGCGCGGCGCGGGGCCTCGCGGGGCCCCGAGGCGGAGGGAGACGGGAGCGAGCCCCGGCGCTGGGACACGGAGCGGCTCTGCCAGCACCTGGCGCGGTGCGGGCTGGGCGAGCCCGGCCTCCTGCCCCGCTTCCGAGGTAACGGCGGGACACGGGGCCTGGCGCCGGGGGCGGCAGCTCGGGCCGCCCCGCCCCGCCGCTGACGCTGTGTTTACTGCCCGCAGAGCACGGAGTCACCGCGAGCATGCTGCTGGATCTGCCCGCCGGCGCCTTTGAGGCCACGCGTGTCTGGTGAGAGCCGCGCCTGGGGGCCCTCGGGCTGAAGGGCGGCAACGCCGGGAGGCGGTCGGCGCCCTGCCCGTTGGAGCTCCCGATGCTGCCTGGGCTCTGTGCCCGCCGCGCTCCGGAGCAGCTGCTCCGCTAACGCCGGGCAGGGCGTTCGCGAGGGGCTGCGCGGCGGTGAGGCCCTGCAAGGCGGTCCCCGTCTCCTCGGCTCCTGACCCGCTTCCGAGCGGGCTGCCCAAGAGCTCGGCCGTAAGGGCGGCCGGAGCAGGTGTTTATGGTGGAACGAGCCGGGTGTGGATGATTGAGGGTGCTCCGCGCCGGTTTACCGGTTCCCCTGCTGACCCCAGCGCAACCAGTGCCATACAAAGCATAGAAGCTTGTGATCAGTAACTAAAAAATAGCCATTAAAAATCTTTAACGAAACTGCCACCAACGTAATAACCTTTCAAGTTGTTATAGGACCATTCTAAACCCCAGGGGTTTTGGTGAGAACTGTCTTTTTGGCTCATGTTAATGCTGCTGGGACTTTGCTCTTTGTTGTGCCTGCTGCAATAGGGTGGACTGTCACAGGAAGACAGATTTGGATGTGTGTCCTGACAGGATACGGGTCCATGGTGGAGTTCAGTGGCTGCAGCACTTGGCAAAGTCTTACAGCAGGCACCTGCCAAGAGCAGAAGAGAACTGAATGCTGGCCTAAAGCACCTGGAGGGTCATTCCCAGGAGTGATGGAGATGGCTGATCCCAAAAAACCTCGTAACTTTTCTGGGGGTTGTCCTGGGTTCAGCTGCAACAGTTATCTTTTCTTCCTAGTAGCTGACGCAGTGCTGTGGTTTGGATTTAGTGTGAGAATGATGCTAATACATCGGTGGTTTAGTTGTTGCTCAATAGCACTTACCCTGATCAAGGACTTTTCAGTCTCATGCTGTGCCAGTGAGGAGGGACACAAGAAGCCTGGAGGAAGCAGAGACAGGACAGCTGACCCAAACTAGCCAAAGGGGTATTCCATACCAGAGCACGTCACCCCCAGTATAGAAACTGGGGGATGTTACCCAGAAGGGACTGATCACTGCTTGGATCGGGCTGGGTATCAGTCAGCAGATGGTGAGCAATTGTACTGTGTGTCATTCATGTTTATTGCTTTTTATCTTTCCCCTTTTAGTTTTATATTCTCTCTCCTTGTTACTTCCCTTATTGTTGCTATTATTGGTAGTGTATACTGTACTTTTTATTGGGCTGTTCTTATCTCAACCCATGGGTTTAACATCCTTTTGATTCTCTTCCTCATCCCTCCCGGGGCGGGGGGTCCTTTCAGTGCCTTGCTGTTTGTCTGAGCATCATGTGCCCGTTTGAAGGCTCAGACACACTGCCTGATGTAGGCAGGCGGGATGGGGCAGTAAGGAAGTGCCTGTGATACAGGCCATGGAGTTGAATGGCTGAGAGGAGCACTTGGTTGATGTGAAGAGTAGGTGGTGCTGGGGGTATGGAATGGCATGCTTGTGGGTTTCCTTTTCTAAGGTGTTTCCTTTGGTGAGATCTGACATCTTGTTTCTGTTATGGTGAAAACGCTGTGAGTTGGAGGAGAAATTGCTGGAGCCTTCTGCTTTTTTAAATCGTCTCAACTCTGCACTAAAGAATGAGCCCTTTGCATGCATTTTCCCACCATACTCTGTGTCCTACAGTAACTTTCATCATTTCTCTGTGACAGGCTGGTAATGAACTTAGATATTTGGTTCCCTGACATTCCTGAACTTGCAGTGGGGAAAGCTCGGAATGGCAGGGGCCAGGAGGCAGTGCTGTGGGTTTCCCACCTGTTCTCCTGTTCCTGGAAGTAGATGTTTTGTGTGAAGTGCAGCATGCTGCTCACTAAGTATGACTGATGGGCGGGGCCTGTCTTGCTGATCTCCGGAGCAGTGAAGTTCCTAATGGGTGCAGAAAAGGGATTTTCTTGCCTTTGTCATCTGTGGAGTGAGGAAGGGTGTGGGCAAAGCAGAGAGGTGGATGGGGAAGTATCGGTCCTCACCCTTTGAAAGACAGCCAGCAGTATTGCTTCTTTGGTTGCTACAGCAGTTCTGCCTGCAGAGCCCTGGAAACCCCAGTGCTGACACATGACTTGTGCACAATGTCCCGGTTGAAGCAATCTTGCCACGTAGCAGGTAAAAAATCCCCTGCTGTTGCTTTCTGTCTGGAGAAGGACAGAGAGCTCTTGGCGTGCAATGTTCAGGTGAGTCCTGTCACACCATGACTGCACTGACAGCATTCTTTGCCATCCAGAGGTGCCACAGGGTTAGTGTTCCTCGAGACAGGGCAGGGTGATAAGACACATAAGTCACTGGCGTGGTGTGTCAGGCAGGGACTTTCCCATCTGGACCTATTTATTCCCTTTGCTGCTCTGACCCTTGCACAGCACCGACGTGTCCCAAGGGTGACTCCAGTAGATGTGTTGTGTGTACCCTGCCGAGAGCTGCACTAGGCACCGCTTCATTCAGCCCTGCTGGAGGTGAGTTTCTGCAGCAAAGCAGCACATCACATGCTTTAGTGTGAGGTGTCCCTGCCCATGGCAGGGGGGTTGGAACTTGATGATCTTAAGGTCCTTTCTGATCCTAACGATTCTATGATCAGGCTGTGCTCTTTGTGGACAGTGTTTGCACAGGTAGTTGCATAGTAAACTACTGTCAGTAGTACGTAACTGTCTTTTCTCTGCTGTTCTACTTGCAGTCGTTGGTAATTTCTCATCATTGTAGGCACGCACATGCCTTCCTCTTACGTACCTGCCTATTTTCCAATTAATGTTCTCCTCTCCTGAAATTTTATGGGATTTAAAAGTGTAATCAAGTGCTTCAAGCCAACGGGCTGTGCTCTGTAGTCAGCAGCTCTGTCCCTCATTTAATGCTAGGTGAGCTTTGCACCACCTCACCTCAGAAATGTCTCAAAGTCCTACCTTGTGTACTTTGTGTGACCAGGAGTATATTGGGGCAGTTGTTCCGTGAGTTCTATTGTGTGACTATATGATGGTGCTGCTGTACCTCCTGCAGCATTACAGCTTGTTCAAAAGCATGCGTGTTGATGTTTTATCTCCTATCCTGGTTTTGGCTGGTGTAGAGTTAATTTCTTCCTAGCAACTGGTGCAGTGCTGTGTTTTGGATTTAGTGTGAGAATTATGTTGATAACACAACAATGTTATAGTTGTTGCTTAGTAGCACTTACCCCAGTCAAGGACTTGTCAGTGTCTTATGCTTTGCCACTGAGGAAGGGCACAAGAAACCGGGAGTGAGCAGAGACAGGACAGACACCTGACCCAAACTACCCAAGGGGATATTCTCGTCCATAGAATGTCATGGTCAGTATAGAAGCTGTGGGGAGTTGGCTGAAAGGGTCTGATCACTGCTCAGGGATGAGCTGAGCATCAGTCAGTGGGTGGTGAGCAAATGTTTGGAGCATCACTTATGTTTTTGGGGGTTTATTTCTCTCTCTTTTGGTTGTATCCAATGAGGACCTCAGCTGTAATTAAGAACGTGGGGATTGTCTCGGCACATCATGTTTGGGTGTTAATTTTTCAAGTCTGCTGGAGCAAAGGTGCTCCGGTCCAGGTGTGGTTCTGCATGTTAACTAGGTGTCTTGAGAGAGAACTCTTCCACAGAAGATAGAACTAGATGGCTGGACACAGACTGCTTCTGACTTTGTTGTCCCTGAACTGTTTTTGAGAGTTGTGATGGAGGTGCTGGGTTACCAGCCTAAGCACTAGTCCTGCCTGAGACAGCCATACCTGCGGTCAGGAAGGCTGCTCTCTTCTTACAGGTTGCGTATTCTTGGTCCCATTTTCAGCATGGACCTCAAAGAGCAGCTGCGGTTGCTTTTCCTGGGAGTGTAAGCATAGGTGTGTACAAGCTTCTGGTTTTCTGGCCACAGAAGGGTTCCTTGGCTTTTCCAAGGTTCAAATGCCAAAGTTCATCTTCTTAGGAGAGAGTGCGAGAAGAGTGGGCAGATGCACATTGCTTTCCTCATGTCCTCAGCTACTTCCTACTGCTCTGTAAATAGTGTATCAGGGGGTTTGTGACTGCTCCTACAGACTGAGCTGCTCAGGAGGTGAAGTAACACACTGGTCCGAGCATCACCACTGGTGCTTTTTATCGTCACCATGAATAGCAACAGCTGAAGGCTTGAGACAGCCTGTGAGCAGAGAGGCTGCAGCCCAAGCGCTCCTTGCTGAGGGAGGGATACTGAGCAGTTAAGACAAAAAGTGCTCAGCAGCAGCTCAGCCACCACATGTGTTCAGTTAGTTGATGGGCTGTGAATTATTAAATGATTGGGTGAAAATGTGGTACTGCATTGAGCAGTATTTGTTGACGTTTTATTGTAGTGCTTCTGTTTAAATTGAAAAGCTGTGTAAAACTGGTTTCAGAATGGTTAACTGCTGAGAGTATAAAAGGCAGCAAATCATACTTCCTTGTGATAAGGTTTTGCTGTCGAATCAAGCTGAAAACATTTTGCTTGGTTTCAAGGACATGCTTGCAGAGTTGGTGCAATAGGATGTATTATCTCTCCCTCCAAACTTGTCCTGCCTGTGCTCTTAGACTGCCATGGCTACACGAGAGTACCTGTGCTGGACATTTGTGTGTTGTGAAGGGGACCCTTAATAATGTACTAAAAATGATAAAGGTGTCTTTATGAAATTTTTAACACAGAGTTGACAAACCGAAAGAAATTTTTTATAAAAAAATCGTTTATTGGGACTTTGACATTTTAGTTCAAGGATTTTTTTCACCCTGTCCGTTATTCAGGCACTGCACGTTGTCGTTGCCATGAATTTAAAGGATTTATCCCCAGATGTGACTTTTCCTTAAGGTAATTGATGTAAAAGATGTGTACTTCCTGGTGGTTCTATTTCTCGATTCTGTGTAAGTGGGAGAAGCTCTTGACGCTGCTTTACAGACGATTTCTGTAGCTATTTGTTCTCTTCCTTCTATACCTGACTTTGGAAGACTGAGTATGTTCTATGTTTTCCTGAAAAAGCTGTAGAAATACTTATTTTCCTAAAAAAGGCAATGAGTATCAGAGTTAAGGTGAACTTGCACAAGTAATTCCATATGTACTGCAAATTGTAAAAGGAAATGCATTGGAAACGTTGCTCTCAAGGGCCTTTTTTTTCCTTTCTAGCCTTCCAGCTGAGAGACTGAAAGTTTTGGCCTGCCTGGACAAACTGCAAGAGCAGCACATGGATATGATGAAGGTAGCCCAAGTGCCTTGTCACACTGCGTTGGGGACACTTCTTCCAGGGCCTCACAGCATTGTCCCTCTGCCTATTTCTCTGCCTCCCTCCTTTTGGCTTGGTGGTTTTGGCTGGAACTGTGGTGGTGCCTTTCCTTTGCAGAGCAGCACACTACAAGAGCCTTCTCCTTGGTAGTGAGCAGTCTCATAGAAACCACATTAACCAGAAGCATCGTTAAAATCATCAGCAAAGGGCTTTATGTGGGCACCTGGCAATTGTGGGAGATAGAGTGAGCAGAGGAGCTGTTTGAAGTGTGTTGAGGAGCTCCCCTTTCACATCTTTGTGTAGAGCCTCTCCTTGTGTTTTTGTATTAGCTTAGCCCCAGGCTTGCGTTAACAGACTGCTCGCTTCCAGCAATCTCTCACAGCAGTGTATGTTGGCTTAACTCGGGCCAGGGCTGCATGTGTTCTTTGGTAGTCTGTTCATCTGCTAGAGCCTTGTCAGCTCAGTGACCGAGAGCAGAGAGAACACAGGAGCACCTGATTTGCCTCAGTATGATGAAATGGTTTTATCTGCTGTTTTGAGGCAAGGTGTGCGTTTATCTTCTTTGGTAAGTCACTGTAGTTACTCAGATGTCTTTTAAAACCCGTGCTTAGGGGTGAGCAAGGAGTATGCCTTTTGTAGTGCAGTTATCTTGGGGTTTGCATTTTGGTTTATGGCAAAAAGTAAGAACCATGATTTCCACACTGCAAAATTTCACTTGATAATAAGAACACGCTGTCAAACCAGACGCTGCTTACTGGCTGTCACAGCCTTGTGTTGTGGTGTCCTGCTTTAACTGGAATAGCAGACCAGTAAAGACAGTTGTTTTCTCAAGCATGAAGTCTTCTTCTTAAGGGAGAAAACAAAACATGGGGCCTGACCATTCTAGTTATCTTTTACCTTGGTGCCTGTTTCTTTTCAAAGTCAATTTCTAAATGTTAATTACACTCTTGTTTGGCTTTTGTAGGTTTTTAACGATCCAATTCATGGGCACATTGAAATACATCCCCTTCTTGTTCGCATCATCGACACACCACAGTTTCAGCGCCTCAGATACATTAAGCAGCTGGGTGGCACTTACTTTGTTTTTCCTGGAGCCTCTCACAACCGTTTTGAACACTCTATAGGGTAAGGTGGTGATGTCTTGCATTTGCATTCCTCTGAGGAGTCTGTTAACCTGGTTCCGCTGTGGAGTACCAGCCAAGGGGAGTTGCTGTCTTTGAGCACTGGTGAATACTGCTGTGGTGGCAGTTATGGTCTCACTAATGCTTCTGGATGTGCTGTGTGATGCTGGGTTGTGCCCTTGAACTTCTTTCAACACAGACAGGCAAAGAAACCCACAAGATGGATCAATGTTAGATTTGCTTTCCACCACTTCTTGTAAGAATAATGTTAATTAAAAACTGTGAGTGATTTATGCTCTCCTTGGTCAGAACTTGAGTTTTAAAGCACAGACCTGGGAAGGTACCGGGGCTATTATAAATAACTTGCCAGTCAGCTGTATTCCCCTTATGTTGTTCAGCACAGCTAAACCCCATTTTATTAGCAGTGTTTGCATTTGCAGTTGTGTGTGCTTTGTGCAATTGGTGGCAGCTTGTCAGGCTGTTAGCTGTAAGGTGAACAGAAACAGATGATGGAGCCAAGGATTCCCAGATTGCTCTAGGTCATTCGCACTCCACAGAGAAGCTGAGCAATGACAAATTTAAGCTTGTTTTAAATGTGTAAGCCAAGGTGCAGCAGAATTGAACTAGTCAGTGGTTTGTTTTTTCAGGAGGTCTGGCCAGCCTGAATTTGCTTCTCTTAGTGCCAAAATATTGTGGAGTAAGTCTGGAGTAAGTCTACTCCTGCTCCGTGACACTAGAAAGATGCAAGTGTCTGTTGCAGGAGGGTTGGATCAGTGAGGCTGGAATTGATTTTATCTGGTAAACCTGAAAAGAGAAAAGTGTGAGGGATGTAACCAGAGATTTCGCAAGAGGAATCTGCAAACTGCAGTGGTATCGACAGCCTTGTCTTTTAAACTGTTCAGTTCATGGAACTAAACCTGGGACCGTTCTCAAGCTCTGTGTGCCTGTTGGTCTAGTAAAAAAAACACCAAACAGTAAAAGTTGGTCTAGTCAACGATACTGCCCTGTCATATGAAACCTTGCCTTGCTTTAAGGTGTCCTGCAAGATTGGGGCAGGTAGAAAAGGAAGCTGAGTAGGGCTTGTGAACAGGTTATAGGAGTTCCTGTCATGAGAACAGTGTGTCCCATTCTGTGAAATTAAATGCCAGATTTGAGATGAATGACTGGAAGAGAAAGCGTTCTCATGAGCTACTGTGAAAACAGCAATTTGAAAGAAGAGCAAAACGCTTTGGTGACTGTTGTGAGCCTTTGCAGTTGCCCTGACTGGAAGTCGAGGGATGATGTGTAAGCTGTAGTGCTTCAGGATGCACGCTGTTGATAATGCTTACACAGTTACTGTTGATGCCATGTTTGGAGCATGGTATCTCATGCTTTCTTGCTTTCAAATGTATTACTGATGACTAAAATTCTACTACGGGAAATACTGCGTGACTTGCAGGTTGGAGTTTTTGTTGTATGCTACCTGTTAGACAAGAGCTATGACTTAAAGGACTTGATTTTTCTTCTTCTGCAACAGGGTGGGCTATTTAGCAGGATGTCTGGTTCGTGCACTGAAGGAGAAACAGCCAGAACTGGATATAACCCAGCGAGACATCCTCTGTGTAGAAATTGCTGGGCTTTGTCATGATTTGGGTAAGTTACATCTGAGATGGATTGTTGCTCTTTGAAAGCTAAGCTGGATCAACAGCTGTCTTTGAGATCAGAATGAGACAGCTCTTTTGGGCTGCTCAGTGCATGGCCATATTGCAGGAGAGGATTTATCTGTTCCTGGAGCATCTCCTGTGGAGACAGGCTGAGAGAGCTGGGGTTGATCAGTGTGGAGAAGAGAAGGCTCTGTGGAGACCTTAGAGCAGCTTCCAGTGCCTAAAGGGGGCAGACAAGAAAGCTGAAGAGGGGCTTTGTGCAAGGGACTGTAGTGATAGTGCAAGGTGGGAATGGCTTTGAACTGACAGAGGGGAGGGAGATTTAGATTAGATACAAGGCAGAAGCTCTTCCCTGTGAGGGGGCTGAGGCGCTGGCACAGGGTGCCCAGAGAAACTGTGGCTGCCCCATCCCTGGTAGCGTTCAAGGCCAGGTTGGATGGGGCTTGGAGCAACCTGCTCTAGTGGAAGGTGTCCCTGCCCATGGCAGTGGGGTTGGAACTGGAGGAGCTTTAACCAGTCTGTGATTCTTTATGTCCAGATCAAGTCAAATATAAGAGAATCCAGATCCTTAGCTTGCTCAAAGTATTGTTACTGATAACCATGCCTCAGATTAAACCTGTGTCATCTTTACTTTTAAGGTCATGGGCCATTTTCACACATGTTTGATGGAAGATTTATTCCACTCACTCGTCCAGATTGGAAATGGAAGGTGGGCTTTTCACTATTAAAGTAAAAATAGGAAACTGAATTTTTTTAAAGGGAGAGTAATGAACCTTTAAAAACTGCCAGTGCTTGTGAGAATATAGGTATCATCTAGGCTTTTCTTACTGCATCATTTTGATGGCATAATTAAAACCCAGAATGTTGTCTTCTAATCATGTGGTGATTCCCTTGTTCTCTGTTTCTTTGGGGAATATCAGCCCCCTCGAGCATGGCTGTGAGCAGATGCAGCCTTATTAGCAACGCAGGAAGAGGTGTGGGGCAAAGGAAGTGAGGGCAGGCGCTTGTCACCAGCATCCCTTCCCTGAAAGCACAAGCACACGTGAAGTCCTGTGTGCTTTCCTGAGACCTCCTTGTGTGCACACGTCCTCTTCCTGCAGATGTCACGCTGGGTGACATGGAGGAGAAATGAAATCCCGGCCTTGTCAGTGCCTGTAGGTTGACTCCGAAGAGGCAGCAGCGTGCCTTAGGGCTGCACTGATCATTTCAAGCCAGCATTGGGCCTTAAAGGCCTTTCAAGGCCAGGTTGGGCAGAGCTTTGGATGGCATGGTTTAGTGGGAGGTGTCCCTGCCCATGGCAGGGGGGTTGGAACTGGATGATCTTAAGGTCCTTTCCAACCCTGACTGTTCTATGATTCTATGATTAAAATGCATGCTGTGAGCTTTATCATGAATATATTTTACAAATGCAAGATGCCAACAGGGAGCTTGTTTCCAGCTTTTAGTTCAAGGGTATTTAATACAGTGTTTAGAATTCAACCTTTCAGAAACTTTGAAGAGTTTCAAGGGTTCTTTGCTGGGAATGAAATGTAACACAGGCCTTTCAGGCCTGCCTCCCTTGCAGTTACTGAACAGAGTCAGCAGAGGAAACTTGTTAATCTTCTGCACAGTCAGATTGGTTATTTTGTCTTTCAGCATTGTAACTGTCTTACTGCTGTTTGTTAGAATACAGAAGTAACAGCTCTCTGCTGAAGAGTGTGTCCTGTTTGTTTTGATAGAAAATGAACAGAGAATAACCCAAGTGCAGCACTTGGACCCCACCATGCCCAGGTGCCCTGCCACGCACTGCTGCTGGCTTAGGAGCAAGCTATGACGCTGCAGGAAGGATGCTTAAGCTTTGTGATGCAACTTTTAGGTGTTGGTTTGGGTTTTTTCACAGCATGAAACCGCTTCTGTTAAAATGTTTGAGCACCTGATTACTTCCAATAAACTGGAAGAAGTCATGGAGTCCTATGGCCTTGTCCTGGAAGAAGATCTGAACTTCATTAAGGAACAAATAGGAGGACCTACAGATGAAGCTGCATGTGAGATATCGGTGAGTCAGTGTATTGGTCCTGTGGTTATCCCAATGAATGTCTTTAATTTTACTGAAAGAGTAGATAATTTCTGCTTCTGTGTTTATTTATTTTTGGCCCCACGAGTATCCTGGCACAAGAGGAGAAGTGTAATGATTATTTCTTATCATGTTGGCAGGAGGTGGGAGCCTCACTGTGTTATTTGGCCTAGATGTTCTTGAGAAGCTCTTACCTCCAAATCTTCAGATTAGAGGACAGCTTAAGAATGTTACTTGAGTTTAGTGAACCTAATTCATTGTAACTAGATTGGTAGAACTGCATTTTTAATGGAGACCTTGTATGACCAGGTCAGGATGACAGCCTGTTTACTGGAACCTGAAGGTGGTGATGGGAGGTCCTGTTTTCAGGTGGCTGTATGAAGAACACGTGGAGGTAGTTGAGAGGAACAAGCTGATAATAGACAACAAAACTGAGAACTGGGCAAGATGAGGCAATGAGCAATCCAAAGCATGGCCCAAGTGCCAGAGCCACATCAGCTTTCATGACAGTAGCAAAATGCTTGGATTTATTGCAGTAACAAACACAGAGGTGGGGTTAAGACTTGACAAATGTGTTGCCTCGAGGCAAGGAAGAAGAGATCATGATTATTAATTTATTCGTACAGTTGCAAGGATTAAGTTCTTTCTCGTCACTTTACAGCTCTTGTCATCTCTTCAGGGGCACCCATTCAGTTGCTACCAGAATTAAGAACCCATCAGTGGGAGATCTGTCATGACAATCTGGTCCTAATCAGAAACTCTGTGTTGTCCCAGATGAATAACCCACAAATGTTAGCACTTACCCATCATTTTCTGCTGCAGTAGTGTGCAGTTCGACCATATGTACTCCAGCAACTGGATGACAAACACGGGGAGCTTGGCATAATAGAATTCATTCTGAGATCTTGCAGGAAGAGGATATTCATTTACAAAGATTGCAAGTTGATGCTCACCTACTCCTGCTCATTTGCACACACATCTTGCTGCCTGCCACTTCCGTTGATCTTGTGCCTGGTTCTTACCGCATGTCTGCTTTTCCTTGGATTCTGTGCCTGTTTTCCAGGCGTGTAAAAGGAAAAGGAGTGTCAGATAAGATACGTGGCAACCTTCTTGCCACCCTCCAGGTGTTGGGCTGCAGGGTCTTCCACTGGGAGCCATTTCTATGTGTTGCACATTAGTGGTGTCCTGAACATTGTCTCGGTAGCTTGGCTCTTTGCGATCAGTACAGGGTGATTTTAGCTATGATGCGCTTTCTTCCCACTGCTTACACATTTCCACTCATATCAGTTTGAATACTTCTGTAATACAGATAACATGGAAGCCATTTATCTGGTTGTATACAAGATAATCGTGACATTTTCAAGGAAGTAATGTTTCTATGCAACTTGTATCTTGTTCTTTGGCATTGATTTCCTGTTTGCCTCATGGCAGAGTTATGGGTTGGGAGTTTAAGTAGCTGACTGTTGAAACAATTTTTGTTTGGAACATCTCAGTAGTTGTTTTAAAACTGGTCTATAAAGTTGTATAGTTGATTGCAGAAGACTGCAAGACAGTGACATGTTATGGGTTTACCTAGTTCCCCGGGGATTAAATGGTTCCGACCTTTTCCCCTCTTTGTTGCTTTTGTGGAATGGGAAATGACGTACTTGTGTACATTGTTTTTATTCTTCCCAGTATTCTGGGATGTCAGATGCTTAAGCCCTGGTTGTGGATTTCTAATGCCAGACAGCTTCTGAAAGCACTTAGAATCATAGAACAGTCAGGGTTGGAAAGGACCTCGGGATCATCCAGTTCCAACCCCCTGCCATGGGCAGGGTCAGCTCACACTAAACCATGTCACCCAAGGCTCTGTCCAGCCTGGCCTTGAACACTGCCAGGGATGGAGCATTCACAACTTCCTTGGGCAACCCATTCCAGTGCCCTCACCACCCTCACAGTAAAGAACTTCCTTATATCCAACCTGAACTTCCCCTGTTTCAGTTTGAACCTGTTGTTTAAATTTGAACTTTTGTTGTCTTTGCTACCTCAGTGTTGGATGTTTATCACAGGCAAAATCAAAATGCGTTCCTGTGGTCTTTAAAAATAGCTCTGACATTGTTTGCACACTTTAATTTCACATTGTTTCTGATTGTTCTTTTTCCTTCTTGGCTCCCCTGTTAGTGGCCCTACCATGGTCGACCAAAGGAGAAAAGTTTCCTGTATGAGGTAGTAGCTAACAAGAAAAATGGCATTGACGTTGACAAATGGGATTATTTTGCCAGGTACAAATCCTTCAGTTTTTGTTATGAAATCATGCTCCTGTATGTACAAGTGTGATCTTGTTAAACTCTCTCTATGGGATATTTCTAGGGATTGCCATCACCTAGGAATCCAGAATAATTTTGATTATAAGCGGTTACTTAAATTCATTCGGGTCTGTGAAGTAAAAAACCAGAGGCACATCTGTACCCGTGACAAGGTAAGTGTGAACAGAGGGGATGCTCGGCGGCAAAATGTGTGTGAGGTAGAGCAGAACACTGAGAACATATGGGGCATGGCTGAGCCCGGCTGGGAAGCGCGCTATGGCTGCACACTGCGTTGCAGGGGGTGCAGGGGTTGTCTGCTGGATGCTTTTTTAACCCAAGCGAGGAAGATGTAGTTGCTGCTCTGAAAAGTGTTCTCAGAAACAACTGGTTTAAGGAAAGGAGGGACAGAGCACGCCTCTGTTTGAAAGGGTTTGTGGCATGTCCTTGCAAGGGAGACTTTGGAAAAGCATCAGCTGGGCATGGTCCTGCTCCAGGTCTTCTGAGCAAGAGGGGATGTGACTTTGGGGCTGCAAGAGAGGGAGGCCCTCTTCTCTGAGCTGCCTGTCTCACTGTCAGGCATTGTGAAAGATAACCATTCTGCTCTATGCTGCAAATGGAAGGAGACAACTCATTTGGTTCCTTGATTGCTGTAGTTTTCCAATTAAGATGATGTCAAAAGTAAACGGTGGTTGTTTTCTTTTGATTCAGGAAGTTGGAAATCTGTATGATATGTTCCACACACGGAATTGCCTGCACCGGCGAGCGTACCAGCACAAGATTGGCAACATCATTGAAATAATGCAAGTATTGTACTTTCCTTTTCTTGCATTCCATTTGTGTTTAGATTCTTGTAACTGTGTATCTGTTTGGCATAGTCAGATCATCAGTAAAGTGTGACATAGAAAAGAAGCCACTTTGCTGTATAACCAGGGTGTGCTTCTGCTGTTCTAACTGCAGACAGCCGAAGGTCAAATCTTTAGCTTCAAGTTAGAGAGTGCTTAGCTCAAACTGGCTGGTTGCTAATAGCGTGAAGTAAGGAGCAAGCTTAACTCAGCTCAGCTGAGGACTGACATTGTGTCTGTGTTATGCCACAGCAGGAATTGTTCTGGCTGCCTGCATTTGTACCTCTCTTACTGAAGTCTGCAGAAGTTTTTTACTCTTCTTGAAAGCAGAAAACTTAGCATCCCCAAATCCATTTTCACTAGGATCTTGGCTGCCTGGTTACCCTCTGCTGAGTTTGGAACAAAAGAGCGCAGAGGATCACACAGTACAAGAGTGATTCATGACTGCTTTCATTTCATAAACTTCAGCTCCTGGTTTAGAGATCCTCTAAAGACTCAAAATGTCAAGGTTTGAGAGTACCAACGTGTCAGGAGTAAACAGCCAAGAAATGTAGCTCTTGGCTTGCCGTAGTTACAGCAGCCTATCCAAATGAGTGTAGGAGCTGGAAATGACAATGGAGTGCAGGGAACTGTGGGAGAACTTGATCTTTGAAACAGCAGTGTTTCCCACCTGTAAAATACCATGTGTTCATGATGCTTTACCTTTACAATGCTTTGTATTCTCTCTTTAACGCCTGGAGTCTGTAAAAGGCTATGGTCATCTGTGAGGCAGCCTCATTGCAGCTGGGAGGATCACGTCACTGTCTTGCAAGGTTCTGTAATCATCTAAGCAATGTTAAACACGGTCAGAAGCAAAACAAAGTGCTCATTCATTGGCAGAAGGTGAAGGTCTGATCTGAACCTGTTTTCAGTAACTGGAAGTACTCTGTTGAAATGTTGCAGTGGCAGCATGGAGATAGGGCACATTGCAGTGCACCAGGGACTGCTGTGTGCTTGGGATGCAGTTTCATCTGTTATAACATACTAATGCATTTCTCTGTTGAACAGTAGGGTGTTTCAAACTGATGCTATCCTTAAGTGTTAATTTTGTCTCAAACCAGGATTACAGAAGCCCTTCAAAAAGCAGACAAGTTTTTTAAAATAGAAGGCTCTGGAGGAAAACAGTACCAGATTTCTACAGCAATGGAGGACATGGAGGCCTACACTAAGTTAACTGGTATGAGCTCTCAGAATTCTTTTGTGTTTAAGTAAAACAACATGGGTACCCATTAAAATGCTATTTTGATAGGCACAATGGGACATTGCCCACAGTTAGGACTCTAAAACGCTGCTTTTGTGCACAGATGGTGGGGCAGATCTGGACCATCCAGTCTCTGAGCATTCACATCTTGCTGGGAGAGCAAGACCTTCTAGTTTAAATTACTTTTATCTTGAGAGAGAGAAAAGCACCAACTTCCGATGTTCTGCACACATTCAGAGTATTGCAAGCAGTGCTGTCAGGAGGAATCCTGCTTGTGTCCTGAGTACTTGTCACACATGGGATGTAAGTCAGTGATAACTACATGTAGGTAGTTGAAACTAACCCCAGGTTTCAAAGGGCTCTAATGGGGTCCGATTTGATTTGCTTGAGACATGGCTAGCCTGGTTCCAAATGTAACAGGAGAAAACAATGTATGAACATCTTAGTTTATTGCTCTGGTTGCTCAGGTAAGAGCTTGTGAGAATGGCTCTTGTAGGGTGAGTACATGGAGCAGCAGCCTGCTTGAAGACATGCGGAGGAACTCCAGTGTGATTACAGAGAGAAGCGAACAAGAACTGAGACTTGTGAAGTTTTCCCATTTCTCAAGATGTGGCTCAGTGCTGTGAAGAGGAAACACAGAGAACTTAAGTCACAGAAACTGGCTTGAGTTGTGTTGTGTCCTCTGACAGTCTGTCATTCCTTATGGAGAAGTACCTGGCTTTGATCAACCTTGTCCCTAGAACCAACCTTCAGTTAAAGGTGTTGGGTATATGGTTTATAACTTGCTTCTGGAGTGTACTGGTTGCTTCTTAAGCCAGCTGTGGGCCTAGGCAGGATGTTGCAGCATGTATCAAAGCTGCCTAGGGTATTTTTGGCTGGGGAATGTGAATAGACATGGGTGCAGCTGTGTTGGTTGTGAGAGGCAAGCAGCATCCTGACAGCAGCAATCTCTTACAACAGCCAAAAATAACTTCTCTGCTCTGAAGCCACATCAAAAGAAACCTGTGTCTTGCTGCTCATCTTGATGGTGGGAAGCACACTGAGTACTTCACTGTCATGTGGAGACAGGAGGGGGACTTTGATGCTTGCAGCTGAAGTCTGAGAAATCTGAAAGGTTTAATGGAAGTCCTTTATTCTTTTACAAGATAGAGCACCGCGTCCATAAACCAGTTAGTGCTGGGGCTCAGGATATTCTGCTGAGCAAGGCTGGCTAAATAAGAACTGGAAGCAGCTTCTGTGATAAACCTCGTTGCAGGGCTGAGAATTGAGCTGGTTTTTCTGCCAACTGTTATGACTGATGGTACTGCGACTCGTCAGTTGTCAGGCTCCGTGTGTTCAGTCATTCTCTGAAAGCGAGTGTCTTTCCTGAGCCAGCAGTTTATCTTGTTGCTTTAACCTTTGTCCCTGTACACGTTTTGCTGTGACCCTGCCTTGTGACGTACTTAACAACAATCAGTGCAACTTTGGCAGATAACATCTACCTGGAAATTCTGCACTCCAGTTCTCCAGAGCTGAAGGAGGCACAAGAAATCCTGCGGAAAATAGAACGACGTGAGTTATACAAGTTTTTAGGAGAGACTCAGCCCGGAACAAGGAGTGAAGTTGTACAGGTAATGTCCATTGTTGAGAGAGTCTGGATTCTGTCCCTGCCAAAATGTTCTCTAAGTCGTTGACCACCTTTTTTTCTCTTATCTCTGCGTGGGTTTGGTTTGGGGTTTTCTTTCTCTTTTTTTAAAGAGTAAGGTTAGAGAATGACCATCTTACTGCTCTGCTCATCCTTTTGTTTGAAGAGGTTTGCTTCTGTTCTTTTAGCTAAGCAGTACTGTTAAGAGATTCTGTATTATAGAATCATAGAATAGTTTGGGTTGGAAAGGACCTTAAGATCATCCGGTTCCAACCCCCTGCCATGGGCAGGGACACCTCCCACTAAACCATGCCATCCAAGGCTCTGTCCAACCCAGCCTTGAACACCACCAGGGATGGAGCATTCACAACTTCCCTGGGCAACCCATTCCAGTGCCTCACCACCCTTGCAGTAAAGAATTTCTTCCTTATATCCCATCTAAACTTCCCCTGTTTAAGTTTGAACCTGTTACCCCTTGTCCTGTCACTACAGTCCCTAATGGAGAGTCCTTCCCCTGCATCCCTATAGCCCCCTTCAGATACTGGAAGGCTGCTATGAGGTCTCCATGCAGCCTTCTCTTCTCCAGGCTGAACAGCCCCAACTTTCTCAGCCTATCTTCATATGGGAGGTGCTCCAGTCCCCTGATCATCCTCATGGCCCTCCTCTGCACTTGTTCTAACAGTTCCATGTCCTTTTTATGTTGAGGGCTCCAGAACTGCACACAGTACTCCAAGTGAGGTCTCACAAGATCAGAGTAGAGGGGCAGGATCACCTCCCTCGACCTGCTGGTCACGCTCCTTTTCTTATTTAAAAAACTAGGAGAAAATAAGAGGAAGAGAAATATGAAATGGTTGTACATTGATAGTCAAGTTTCTGCCCTTCTGAGGAGGATGAGATCGGGATAGGAAGCCTGTTAGGATAGTTGCCTGTTGCAGTAGTATTGGAAGCTCAACTTCCTCTGATAGGACATAGTGTCTGTCCTGCTCCTGAAGAGACCATAATGCCATTATGTTTAGAATCATAGAACAGTTTGGGTTGCAATGGACCCTTAAAGGCCACCTAATCCAACCCCTGCAGTGAGCAGGGACATCTTCCGCTAGATGAGGTTGCTCGCAGCCCTGTCTGGTTTTGTGGTCCTCAAGCTGGCCAGAGCCAGGGGAACATCCGCGGTACAGAGTTCTTATATTCAGAGCTGTGTTTGCAGTTAACGCACACTGGAAGAGGTGACTCTGAAAGAAGGACAAACAAACAGCAGCAAAGAAAGGGAGAAAGTTAGCATGATCCGTTCTGATTCAGAGTCGAAATAGAGCAGCTTACAAACAAGCTGCCTCTGCCAGTTGCCTCCTGGCAGTTCTTTCTTCTAGGTTTGTTCTCAGTCTGAACCTTTTCTTGGCTGCTTGAGTCACAACAAATCGCACACGTACCTCAGCTTGGCAATGTGTGTGATTCCCTGCTCTTCAGAGCAGTCTCCCTTTCTTTGCAATGGACAAATAATGTCTTTGCAATGGACATAAAATATTCCTTCTTTTCTGGACCTGTCCCCTGGATGCTCTGTGCTGCACTTGAAGCTTTTGGTTTATTTCTGCACATTGGTAGAACATTTATGGCTAAGGTATGCAAGGTTTCAAACAACCAAGTTGCTGCAAGAAGAGTCTGTCAGGCTAGGAAGAAATGAAAGCTTTAGGTTAGTGGCACGTTCTGTCATGCTCTTTGTTGCCTTGGTCTAGACCTGATAGTGCATAAATGTAACCTGCATTACTGTCTTTATTTTTCAGAATAATAGCCTGGCAGAAAGCATTGCTAAATCCAAGCCAGAAAAGGATCCTCCAGACGTGGAACTGAAGGCTGAAGATTTTGTAGTTGATGTAAGGATCTCTTGGAGCAGGTTCAGAGCCAGAACTTAGTGACAGAGGCCTTGTGTGCCATAGTGAAAACTGGAGTTATGTTTCAATGCATTATTGTTGTCCTGTTTTGTTAGTGTCATTTACAGAAGTATATTGTGTATCCTTTTGTATGTATTGTGAGAAAGCTAAAGACAATCATTAACAAGTGCCATTTTCTTTCTGTTACATGCAAGGTTGTCAATATGGATTATGGAATGAAAGAACAGAATCCCATTGACAACGTTCTCTTCTATTGCAAGGCTGATCCTTCCAAGGCAGTCAAGATCAGTAAAGAGCAGGTAGTCTTTTGATTTGTCTCAGCTGGCTTCTAAAGGACATCTTTGCAGCTTGTGATGGAAGCAAGGGCAGCCCTTTGTGGTAGTCCTTGCAGGGGTTGTGGGGAGGTTGTGGAATCCTCACGTCTTCGGTGTGTATTGCGCTAAGATAATCTGGAATCCTGACAGCCTTTGTGTAGGAACAGTATTTTACATGGATACACTGGGAATGTCGGACAAATAGAACTGATTTGGATAAAGCTTGTGGATTGTAGTGGGATGTCTTTTACTGCTTTCAGTTTGTTTTCAGATGGAAAAATTGAAGGTCAGTGGTCTCTAAATTCCAAGAAATGCTAAAGCTTTTTTCTTCTTGTATTCCAAAGGTTTCAAAGCTGTTACCCAAGACCTTTGCTGAGCAGGTTATCCGGGTTTATTGCAAAAGTCAGAATCCAGTTATCGTTTCAGCCGCAAAACAGTATTTTATTCAGTGGTGCATGGAGAAGAATTTCACCAAACCACCGGTAATAAATTCACTTGTTATTTTTATTGTTCTTAAAGCTTCTTGTTTGTTGGCCTTTTCTTTGTGGCAGAGCCACTCCCCACTAACGTAGCTTCTGGTTTTATTGTGGCTCGTGTCAGGATGTGCTCTGGTTTCACTGAAATAGTGATAGATTTGCGCTGATCTAACTCACTGCTGCTCCAGCAGATTCGTGGTCAATCTCTTTGCTCTGAGTGGAAAATACCTGTGGGAACAAGACTGCAAACCTCTGCTCTCTGGGCAGCTAGTCTGTAGTCCGAGTTGACTGCGAGGCCCCATCTGTTCTCTGCATTGCCCTTTTCTGTCAACTCCCAACATACAAGCTTCCAGCTGTGAGGGAGGAGGAGGGTCTGTTACAGCTCATCTTAAGCTTTGTTTCATTCTGTGTTGGGAACAGCCTCAGAGCTGCCCTGGCAAGTGAAATGGAGACTCTAAAGCACACCCTGAGTGCATACATCTTGCTTTGCATTCCTCCTGCCAAAGATGGTGGAGAAGCCTGTACCAGTCATGGCTCTAAACTGGTGATGTGTGATACAGCATCCCCATTACATCCCCCTTGCAGGAAGGTGGGCATCTTCATCTAAAAAACAATTACCATTTACTGATAATTCCAGTATATCCATCACTGTAGGGAAGCAGTTATATCAAGTAAGCTTTTTTCAGTAGAAAATGCTGCTGGAGCCACTGCACTACATGTGTGAGTTGTCTCATGTCATACTCTTGGCATCTGTCTTTTGAGAGCAGTTAAATTCAGAAGGGCTTTTTGCAAATGCATCGAGCAACAGGCATTCTCTGCGTGTGGCTTGTAGAGTACAGTTGTATCCTGTAAGCATGTTCTTCTACTTGAGGCATATCCATCCTGAAGGTCCTGGCACGTTGCAGAACATCACAACATGCATCTCGCCAGCTTATTTCTAAGCTTAGAGAGCATATTGCTCTCTTGGCTGAGTACTTATATATGTGTGTGTGTATTATATATATGCACACAAATATGTACAAATATATATACATATATACTTATATATGCATATATATGTGTATATATATATATGTATATATATATGGACCTGGGACTGATGGATTGCAGCACTTTTAAATGAGGAAGTGTGGCAAATTCAGAGAAAACATGTATAGTAATGTCTCTGATTCCTGTACCAATGCCCAAAATACGCCAGCACTCCTAGATTTGCTACTAATGATGTAGGAGGAAATCTGCTAATGGTGAAGGCTTCTCTCATAGGGTTTGGGTTTTTTCTCCCCACCAAATGTTACTCCCCACCACTGAGTACAGCATCTTTGGGATGCAGCCTTCAGTGTTGGTTAATTTACAGTGCTTCTAGGATCAGGGATTTTATTTCTTTATTAGTAAGTCTGATACTGAGCTTCCTTTCCCCTGCTTTAGGATAGAAAGCAAAAGTGGATGTACTATAATTAATGTTTTCTGACTTTCAATAATAGGATAGTGATGTGGTTGCTCCTCATCTAGTTCCAAATGAAAGAAAGCCGGAATAATGCACGGGATGATGGACACAGGACAACTCCAGAACCCAACTGCGAACAGAGGCTTCCTTTTCATAAGTAACCCTTGTCCTTTTAGCACTATTCAGTCTGCTTCTTCAGAAGATGAGTCAATGTGATCAGCAACTCCTGTCAAAGCTGGTTGGATGGACTGTAAGAATTCATTGAACAATGCAGAAATGCATTTTACAGTACAGTGTGTTTTAATGTGGGTATTTAAAGCGCATATTCCAAATGAACTTTTAAAAACCCAACTGCCTATTACAGCAGACTCAATCCTCATTTGTTTTTGAATGTATTGCACTGTGTAGCAAGAGTAACTTTAAACATTGCAATTCATTGTTAGTACAAGAAGTGCTGACGACACGTTACTGTTCCTGCCAGTCCCCATCCCTCCTTAAGATGATTGTGATATTGCATGAACAGGCAGAGAAGCTCCCAGCTCAGGGGTGGTTTTTTGGGGTTGCTTGGGGTTTTTTCTGCACTACCTGAAGAAGAGAGGAGTAAATATGGTCTGAAAACCCAGTGACGTGATAGAACATTGACATAACCTTAAATGGCATCTTCAGGAATAGTAAAACTGATTTCTTCATAAAGAAGAACATAAAAGGAGGGGAATCTTTTTCATAACCTAAGATTACTTTTCTGGTATTCCAAAAGCTGATGAAGATGCAGGCCTCTTGCTCTAAGTGTGACACAGTTCCCATTGAAGTAACAATGCATTGCAGTGACATGCAGCCTTTTGTTGTTTCATAGGGTATTTCTGATACATTGAATGTTATATTTTTACTCACTGAGCTGCAGAAGCTGCTCAAACCGTCCATTGTTTGAGTGCCTGCAGGACAGCAGAGCTACCCTGGGTGCTTGTCAGGGCAGCCAGCCTCGTGTCCTGGGCACGCTTTGTGCATCCCAGCAGGATGCTGCGCTGGTGCTGCTCGTCCTTGCTCCAGTTCTGCATTGCACTGTGCTCAGCAGGCTCTTCAGGTATTCTTCCATTCTTGTGTCCCTTCCTGTGTCTCCTGGATCTCTGATTGCTGTTCCTGCGTCGTTTTTCTCTCCCTTGTAGAACTATAAGGGTTTTTCCATTTTTACCTTACTGGCAGTACTCCTGTGAGTATTGCCAAGTGTCCATCCAATTGGAGAAGTGAGCGAGGAAGACCTTTTTCCTCTCCCCTTTTACTCAGGTCTAAGAGGAAGGCTGCTTTCAGTACAGAAAAGGCTAAAAGCTCGGAAACGCCCCCCCTCAAAACTAAAATTGCAACTCAAAGGTCCAGCACCACTCGGAAACTGGAACAGGCTTTGGCCTTTTAGAGCTGACGTGGGGAAGGCAGCGTTCAGCGCTCTGTTCTGCCAGGTTAGCTTCTGAAAACTAACACAAAGGGAAATCCCTGTGAGAGAACCTCAGAACTCTCTTCAGATCATTGCATTTGCCCTTTTCATCACGGGAACTGGTAGCTGTTAGGCAGAGGGAGGATGAGTGTTCATGTGCTTAGCTCAGATTTGGTTTGGTTAAATAACCAGAAGTTGGTTTGTGCTCCGCTGTACCTGAGCTCACGTCTAAAGGTGATGCGGTACAACCTCTGCTGTTCATCCTCAACAGTATTTCACATCTGCAGGTGTACCAGGTAGCTACTGGAAGGCAATGGGACCTCTTTAAAGGCTTTTAAAGAACTTATTATGCTTCAAGAACGAACCACATAAAGGCATTTGTCTCCCTTATCTGCATAAAATCAAGTACTGGTCAGCACAATGTAATTGTGTTACTGTTGCTTGGGTTTGTTTTGAATCTGTTGTAAAAGGTGCACTTTATACTTGGGAAATATCTTTTGCTTACGTTTAAGCAGAAATTCATACTTAAGTTTTGCATTTCTTTTTCTCTAACATGTTAATCTGAGTCTCTATGGACTAAGATTAGATTTATAAACAATGATTTTATTATTCTTTTAAGGAATTGCAGTGTGTGGACTTTGTGTGCTAAGACTGTTTTAATGCTTACAAACAGCCACAGTGTATATCTAAAGGACAAGCGCTGCTCTGTGGCAGTGCAGCTCTTGGGATGTTTCCTGGGTCGATGGGAATGGTACCTGGAGTGGAGCCAATGCAGCTGTACACGGCTGTTGCTGTGCCCAGGAGCAGGTTGGCCTCAGCCTTCACCATCCTCCAGTGCCCAGGCTGGCTTTAGGCGCTGCTCCAGCTGTTGTATAGGGGAAGAAGGAAAAGTGAAGCCCTGCTTGACCGATCTGATCACCTCAGATCACTGCTGGAGAAGCAGGCGTGGGTTTGGAGCCAGCACTGGAGTCAGACTGGGATACAGTGGCAGCTCCTGCAGCAGGTGGGATACTCCTGGGGGATGAGTGGCTGCATCACCCCCAGACCAGGTGTCTGTGAGTATCCTTCACAGGCAGACCTTAAGCTGGACCTGCTGGTGTGTGTGGTGCTGTGGTGGGGTAAGAGCTGGGATGGGGGCAGGGGGCGGGCAGATTGAGGTCGTGTGTCCCTAAGGGGCTCCAGAAGCAGGGCAGGAACATCCTGGGCAGGAGCAGCTGGAGGAGGCAGCAGCTCCTGACACCCTTCAGCCCCAGGGCAACTTGGTTTTCCTTCCCACCCTTGTGTTTGCTTCCAAGTCCCCTCATGACCCCTCCATGTGCCTCTCCCCATCTCCTAGAGCCCCAATTCCCCCCCCCCCCCAAACACAGAGCACAGGAGGTGTCTAAAATTGCAATTTATTATGCTTCTCTTACGCAGCCAGAGGGGCCGAGCGTGGGGGCTGAGCTGGCCTTGGATTCACACCCCCCCAAAGCGCCAGTAGCAGTGCAGTAAGGCAACAGTTTTAACTGTCCAGAAAGGAAGGAGATGTGCTCACACAAGGGCCTGTCCCATCTCTCGGGTGCTCTGTACCAGCAGTGGTTTGGTGCTGTCATGTTCCCAGGCCTTAGGGTCAGTAGGAAGCTGCCTGCCTGCTGCCCCAATGCCAGCAAGAGGCTTTCACCCTGCAGTTACTGCTTCTCAGTGTCATCACGCAATGAGCAGAGCCAGGAAGGTGCCTGAGGTTCACATTCATGGGGGCAGCAGGAGCAGCAACCCCGAAGTGAGCAGGTCTGAGTGCAGATAGATGGGAGCCATGGGGAAACCAAGGGCTACTTCAGTGGAGTCCTCCGCACACAGCCAGCAGACACCACTGCTCTGCTTGCAAGAGGGTAACACAGGGAAGTGCGCATCCCATAGTGTTAAGTGGCTGTGGAAAACCTGGAGCCCAACTACTACACAACAGCAGTCGCTGAGGCTCCTTCTGGATTTGGTCTGGGGCCCTAAGGGGAGATGCTGACACCTCCTGGTCCTTAGCTGGGGCAGGCAGGTTGTGCTCTCCACATCCAGGCTGCTGCCCCAAGCAATCACGAAGGTGCAGTGTGAGCCCTGCACTGCCAGGCTTTGCTACCTTACAGAAAGGAGAAGCAGCAGCAATCTGTCTGCACAGTAGTGCCTTCTTCTGGGACCCTGCAATGCTCCTGTCTGCAGTTCCTGAGTGGAAGGTGTCTGTTGCTTCAACAGGATACAGCAGTTACCTGGTGCCCACCCTGCTTTGCACCCCAGTTCCAGTTCTCAGTAGGGTCTGAGCACCAAGATTATTACCTGTGGCAGCAGCTCCAGTCATCCTCCTTCCAACAGGTCAGTCAGCCTCGGTCACCCATTTGTTTCACCTACTGCACGTGAGCACACGATTCTTCCAGATCCCACAGCAGCAGAACCAACAAATGGCTCCTGCCACCGGAGCTTATGAACCAGGTACCCAGAGATTGCCTTGTGCCAAGCAGGAGCATTACTGGTCAAAGCAGTGAAGGGGAAAGTTCCTGGAGAAGCAAACATCTCCAGAAGCAGTGATAGTAAAGTGAACAGTTTATGGTCTGAGCTCTTTCTTGGCCAGAGATGCAGACCTGGTTTTAGCTCAGATGCTTGTTCCAGTTCCTGCTGGACTGCCCCAAGGTGATGGCTGAGGTCACAGTGACAAGCACAGCTTAGGGAAGAAGGGAGACGCTCCAAGGGAGGCACGGCAGCCCCTACTTGTAGCTTAGTCTCTGCACTGAGTCCACAGCTCAGGAGGGTATTCCCAGAACCTCAGCCCTTTCTCAGCAGGCATCATTCCCGAAGTCACATCTCAGCCAGGGACCCTTCCCCACCCACCCCACACACCCCAAGCTCTGCATGTTCCTCAGAGTGCTCCATGTCCCGGGAATGGTGGGTACAATCCTTACTTCAAAACAAGCATGGCTTCTGTCCCATCTGGCCTTGTCAAATGGAGTCCATGAGTGAGGTAGTATTCCCGCCGGAGGAAGGCATAGAAATAGTCCGAGACAAGCAGGATCTGCAGAAGCAAGATGTTCAGACACATCAGTGACGCTCCAGAACAAGGGGTAAAAAGGGAATGCATTTGTGATGGACCCTGAAGGGGTTTAAGAAGTTCTTGGGCTGTTCAGCACACTTTGAGAGAGGAGACATTGAATCTATGACCACTCCTCGTCCATTGCCTTGCACTATTAAGCCAAGGGAGACTTAAACTAATCTATTTGTTGCACTACCACCATGTTGTCACAGGCAGGTCCACTAAGGAGACGGCAGCTCCATAAATTGGATTGTTAAGCTATAGCTCAAACACTACAAGAACTCTTTCCCATTAGTGTGCCAGAACGTGAGGTGAGATTTCAGCAGGAGCAAGGAGAGGCAAGAAGCTGCCTGAAGATGCGGGAACTACACAGGATGCAAAGAGCCAGGCACACCCTGCAGAATGCACTGTTGCTGTGACAGACACCGAGGCAGTGACCTACCCAAAGTGCAGCCCTGTTTGTACTGACCTGCCCTACGTTGAAAGTCAGCGTGATGGCATAATAAAAATTGGAGTTGGCACTTCCTGCATAAATCCATAGATGCCACAGGACAGGGAACAGCAGGGAGCAGACAATGAGCACACATGACAGGATGAAGGTGTTCCGGAGGACTGCAAGGGAAAACCAAGCTGTTAAAAGGATGCATTACTGAGCCATGTTCACACAACCAGCAATGGTATTTAGGGAAGTGCAGTGGGGCAGAGGTGCTTGCCAACACACACTTCTCTCCAATCATCTCTCATAGTTTGCTTTAATGATGCCCTGGCTAGCTCGTATAAGAAATCCACTATACTTCCCTTTGAAATAACTACTTCTGCCTTTGCTTGAGTGTGGAGTCCTTATTTGTGGCATTTTCCTCCGGGTCCTGCTTTCAAACACTCCTCCTCCCAAGACTTTGGCCTTTTAGTGCCTACACTACAGTAACAGTTTTGAGAAGGGCCTTTCACCAGCATCACAATTCAGAGAGCAGAGCATGCCATTCCCTACCCTTATCAAGGGAAAAACCCAAACCTGTGAGCCATAGGAAAAGAGAGACTTTCCTGGGAGGTGGTAAGGAAATGAAAGCACCGTAAAAGGAGGAAACTCATCCAGGCCAAATGCGCTGACAGAACCTCGGGAGGTGGAACTGAGCATGAAGAGACTCCATCAGTTTGTGTATGTGTCAGATGGGGAGCAAACAAGCACAGCTTTGTCTAAAAGAGCTAATAACTGCCAGGCCAGAAGAGATTTTGGTTTCTGTGAACTGTTTCTGCCTGTCCCTTGGCAGGTCAAAAGCAGTTACTTGAGAACACTTAGGAAAAACACAGCATCTCCACATCCCCCCAGTGTAGTGGGTTCCAGAGTGAGTTTGAAAATCATTAGGAAGCTCTCTGGTGACTTACAGAGCTAAAGAGGTTCTTCATGAAGCATTGAAGAAAAACTGGACAATTGCTCAGAGTAATTCAGCTCCTTTCACCCTAAGCAAACAAGCAGATGCAAAACAGCTACTGCAAGGTGCAGGGTTTCACTGCTGGGGACTCCCCAGTTGCAGGCTTCAGTGGCAGTGAAGCTCTGAATGATGGATGTACTTCAGATAAGCCACATCCCTTGTGCAGGACTCTAAAAGGTTCTTACAAAAAGCTGCTCTTCAGAACAACTTGGAAGGTAAAGGTACAAGTGAGAATTCCCTCCTAAACCAACTTCAACCCTGACCCTACAGACATGTTACAGACTGTATCACCATTAAGAACCAACCTCCTCTCAGACACCCCAAGGAAGCCACCAGAGCTCGCAGACATGGGCCTGCTTTGGTTTAGTGGTGATGATTATTGGGCAGGCCCTTTCTCATTCCAGCTAAAGAACAATCAAAGACAGAGAACTTACATCTGTAAAGGTGGTTCCAGACAGGAAGGAAGGCCATGTACAGTGCAACATCTCCCACAGTGGGATAGGACTTGAAGATGGAAATGATTGCCATCTGGACAAACATGAAGAACACAGGGTGCTCCCTAGAAGGAAATAGACACAAAGGATAAAAGGATGCAGTAGAGGCTGGAAATGGGAAGTAAATGTCAAAAAGGGCACAAATGCACTGTGGATAGGCTTGAAGAGGCTCTTGTCCCTTGTTCTCTTTAAACAAGCCTCCGAGTGCTGGGTGGGATAGACTGAGCAGCTCTGCAGAGAAGCAGGACAGGGATTTCAGAGGAACAGAGACTGAAACTTTGGGAAATGAGGACAGATCCTACTACAAATCTTTTTCAGGTGTATAGATCCAGACACCTGAAACCAGACTTATAAACCTCCGCCGGACAACCGAGAACAGAACTAGCAGAGAAACATACTTACTTTAGCTTTATTGCCAAGGGAATGGTGTAGAAGAACACATTGATTTGAAACACGCATACGAAGAAAAGACTAAAGTGTTCAAACATCTCTGCAAAGAAGTACCAGAAAAGGCCAATATTGGGTGTCAGATCTGGAACAGAAAGGCTGAAATTTGAAAAGAAAAGTCAAGGTAACATTTTTAAATGGTTGTTTTTCACTGACCTGCTTCTGTTACATTAATTAATCCTTATGTGCTGCTGGATGGAGGACCTATACTTTAAATCCCTGAAAGGGATGCCAAAGGGGTGAAAACCTAGAGAGAAAAGGGACTAATAATTCCCTATGCTCCAGCAGGATTTAAACCATTGCCAAGCAGACATTTCTTCAGAGACAAATTTCACAGCTATGGTAGCTCAACAATCAAATCCATTTCTGATTAACTCAATGGAAAGCATCTCCTGCCTTCCCTAATTCTTGCTGTTCACTAACAGAAGCTGGCTAACGCTGCTCCCCTCCACACACTCTTGCTTTTCTTGCACTGCCAGTAAACTCACAGATCACACACTTCTTAGCACAGGGAGTGCAGCATCTGTGTGTGATGTATGAGAAACAGCACAGTACGGGCTAGAGAGAAAAGCCAATAAGAATCTGTATACTTACATAAACCCGTAAACAGATGGGATAAAATCCCAGGAGTTGAGGAGGAAGAAGGAGAGGCAGACGATCACCCCCAGGTTGCACAGGTACAGGGCCCCATACTGCATGGTGTAGAGCTGGAAGCTTTCGCTTTTCAGTTTGATTGGTATGAACTGACGCTGCAAATGAAATACAAGCAGGCAGATAGCCCTTATCAGGTGGAAAGCCACAAGAAAGCCTGAGTGTTCAGAACATCATTTTAAATCCACAAAAGCAAGCACCAAACACTGGCACTATGGCACTGGAAGGACCAGCTCGCAAGCACAGTTTGCCTGATGCTCTTCACTAAGGCCAATTCAGTCATACACACTGCCCGGGTTTCCAGAACTGTGCCTGGTACAGCAGCTGAGCTGGTCATTTCTCATGCACTCAATGTAAGAAATACACCCATCTCCTCACAGCTGCACTTATATCTTATCTTAGATGTCTGCAATACTGTGCTGCTGCCTTTGATAGCATGAACTCAGATCAGCTGGGTACCAGCAGTTAGAAATTATCTACCTGTAGAAGGTACAGGAGTGCTGGAGCAAACAGTGTGAGAGGGTAGAGTGACTGGTATGTTGCCAAGGCCAGGAACAGAGTACTGAGGAAGGCACTACCTGCAAAGAAAGAAAAGATGTTCAGTTATAAGGAACATTTAATACAAACAGCCTTACAGGCAGGAACTCCACAGGGAAAGAAACGCATAACCCTCTGCAGGGGCTTTACAGTCATCAGACCATCACTTAAAGGCAGGTTTAGCAGCATGTGTCCTGAAGAGTGTCATTTTCTTAACTACTAATTTTGAATGGAGAATGACTCATACCAAGGTGATTATCCCATAAGGAAGAACCACTGACTGGTTTCTATCTTCTCTCATTCACATACAGAAAGATTTGTGTAATTCAGTCTATATATAGGCCATGCTGGCTGCTGTTTATGCATGGGAATGCATTCACTCGAGTCACATCCGCATGAAGCAGCTGTTATACACATACTGGGTGAGAACCTCATCACCAAAATGTGTCAGGGCCCTCAGCAAAGCTCTGTGAAGACAGCAAGCAGAAGTCTGCAGCTGAAGGAATGGAGTGGCATTAGCCCTACTTTACAGATACCAAAGCTGAGGCATAAAGGATTAGCACAGCTTTTCCAAGTGGTCTTAAAAACAGGAATGCCTGGATTGAGGAAGCTTTATTTGAGCTATCTCAGGTTGAGCTAAGTGCCAAGTACTCACACTGTCCGATTACCAACATCAGAGAGTCCAAAAGGTCCCAGGCTAAACAATAAGAATACAAGCCCAGTCTTCAATTAAATTCTCCTATACAGAAATGTCCCTATCCTCTATTTTACTGAGTGTTCAGTTCTGCACCGATCTACAAAACTGGTACCCAAAAATCATAGTCACAATCTGATACCCTCTTTGCCCACTTTAAAACCTAGAGGCTGCCACGCTCCTAGCCAGGGAGAACACAAGGGACAGCACAGGTTTGTCTATGACTGAACTATTCATCTTATGCTATCAGCAAACAGTTACAAATCAGTTTAACTAAACAGACCACGATCATTTGCTTTTGCAAATGCTTTCAAATCAAAGCCCCTCCTGCCTCAATCAGTCAATACCTGGAGGAAAACCTTCTTTTGGAAGCACTAGATCTACATCAGCTTTCTTTGCAATGTCTGGGTCTGGGCACTGCAGGAGACAGGAAATCAGACTGATCTGCATTCTGATCCAGCAGAGAACTCCTAAGTCTTACATGACTCATACAAAACACGCACGCTAAAAGACTTTAAGCTGGGGAGTGAGATACAAAATAGAAACCTGCCATTACATACAAAATGAATGCAACAGCTATTCTGTCAAAATCTATTCAGCTGGGCTGGTGTGGGTCTTTGGATACTGTTTCTGCTTCCTCAAAGCTCAATTAGCTCATTTCAAACCCAGTTTACAACTGTGAGTGAAAGCCAAATAACAGCTGCAGGCAACTGCTTGCTTTTGAATAGAAGTTCAAAGATATATATACACTTCGAAATTAAATTGTATACAACACTTTAAGTGCATATTCACATACGAAAGAAAGAGCATCAGAGCATTATGTCCTCCTACACACAGACACACACTTCTTCATAAAGAGAAAACTATTTGAAGTCAACCAGGAAAAGGAGTCAGTTTTAGAGATGAAACTCCTGGGTACACTGAGGGGAAAGTAAGTTTTAACTTGAATCTAAGTTCTCTTGATCGCATGATTTCAGGCAGGATTTGGACCTTGTTCCAGTCTCATTTCTGCAGTGTTCTACTGAGGTCTTTGTAGCAAGCGGACCTGTAAAGTTCTACCTTGGTTTAATTCCTGCTGCTTTTGTAACCTCTACAGAAAACCATAAAGAACCATTTTTTCTTCACTGTGTTACCTTTTATTGTGGCTAAAATGAAGAATGCAATGACAGTATTGTTGATGGCGCAGGTGGACTTTGCCACACAAGACATCACAGTGTAGGGGTTTAACAGATAGCTGAAAAAGAGAAGAGCTTGAGTTACGTTCAAAGGAGACAGCATCTAATAAGAGAGATGTTCAAAGGAAGAACAGATGCACTTTGCCATTTCTTTCTGTCTATTTACATTTGATGGGATCTTATCATCATCAAATTAACAGGTTTCCAGTCTGGAGCAAAACCCAGATCTTTGGATTGTGGCCTTGGGCAGCAGCCACAGGGAGCACAATGGAGGAAAGGAGATGCTGGGAAGTATTCAGGGCCGAGGGGAATTTTACCTGTAACAGGAAATTCAGACTTTCTGGGGGGAAGAAGTCTTCAACAAATGCTGAAGCCCAAAAATCAGACAAATAAAGCTCAAGAGGAGCTGATGAACCAAAGCAGCCTATTGCAGTACTTACCATAGTGCTACCTTGAGGGGGATGTAGTGCATTTCCATGGGCGTCTGGATGAGTTCAGCCACATCCGGTGCATATTTATCTAGTTTTATCAGGAGCTTTTGCTTTTTGAACTGAACAAAGGAGAATGACCAAAGACTGTCAGGTGAGGAAAGTCATTATTTCTTATTACTCAGGATTTCCATTACTATAGAACATACGTGGTCCCCAGGCATGAGCCAAAACTCATGTTATGTGAGATGTTGCACACACAGAACAAAAAACAACCTCTCTCTTCCATGGCTGAAGTGGAAGTCAAGAGGAAACAGATAATCTCTACTTATCTGAACTTCCTTAATGTGTCTCTCCCTTTAATCTACCTTGTATGGTCCTCCCTATGGAGACAAGAGAATTTTGAACCTACTGAGCTATGCCATGCTAAGTCAGGAGGAGAGAGATGCTGGTAATAAACCCTTGAGGAGCAAAGTAACTCAGACACAGGATTTTTGTGTCTGCAGTTCTATCACAAGTTCCTTCTTCAACCTCAAAGTCAGAGGACAAGGAACAAGCACGTAGCTGGATGGGAGACCCCACAGATGCTGTAGAAAATGCAGCCTCCCTGTTCATGTTGATACTGAAACACTGTCCCTCTGGGATCACAGACAGCACAGCATTGCTTACATAAAACGTTCTAAGCTATTTATGAGAGAGAGCTGGGAGGAATCATTCACCTCCAAGTACACGTACTTACAATTTGAGAGGAACAAGTAATACTTGGTGTCAGACTTTCACCTTGCTCATTAGAATGATTTATGTCACCTCAGCATCCTTGGAAGGTTTTATTCCTCCCTTTACACATTTCCAGTCTATGTATTAACTCATGCTGTGTGCAAAACCCTGCTTAAGATAAAACATTCCAGGAAGGGAAAAGGGAATGCTCAAGTCTTGCCAAATCCATAGTCCAGTAATCAACCTTTGTGTATTGCAAAGTGCCACAACAACAGAAGGAGGGGTTTCAGCACACGTTCTAAAATCTCACATCTCCTCTTGTGTGCTGTGCCCTCGACCCTATCATTTCATTGGCTATTGCACCCTAATTCCTCAAATTCTTTATACTTCTTTCACATCAAAGAATTGACACTGCTGTGATCATCATTCAAGTGCAGCATAGAATCATAGAATCATAGAATAGTAAGGGTTGGAAAGGACCTCAAGATCATCGAGTTCCAACCCCCCTGCCATGGGCAGGGACACCTCCCACTAAACCATGCCATCCAAGGCTATGTCCAACCCCACCTTGAACGCCGCCAGGGATGAAGCATTCACAACCTCCCTGGGCAACCCATTCCAGGGCCTCACCACCCTCACAGTAAAGAATTTCTTCCTCATATCCAATCTAAACCTCCCCTGTTTAAGTTTAAACCCATTACCCCTTGTCCTCTCACCACAGTCCCTAATGAAGAGTCCCTCCCCAGCATCCCTATAGGCCCCCTTCAGGTATTGGATGGTAGACACTGATTTGTTTCACACTTTAATACTGCCACAACAACACTTACAATACCTCAGTTGTTTATCACATTCAGTCCCCATGTTTATTGATCATCCAGATATGATCAGATTTACTACCACAAGGACTGACTGGCACTGCATCCTCTGGCTTGTGTTTTCTTTGGTACAAGATAATTATACTTGCTTGGAAAAGAGGACCAACAACACTGGCAAGTCAGCTTACCACAACTTTGTTGAATTCCTGGATGGCCAAGTAAAGGGCAACAGCAGTGAGCACGTCAGTTATCTGAAAAAGCAAGGCACTGACTGACTGTGAGCAAAATCAGTGGAAAAATACTATACTGGACAGTACTGCAATGCTGAATAAGGGCTCTGATCTGACCCAGCTCATCAGAAGGAAAAACAAGCTTTTAACAACTGGATTGCTGATTTGGACACTATATTCACACATTGTCGCTTAACCCTGAAGCCATGAGCTGTATCAAAGATATTAACATTTACAGAATGAGAGAATGGGGAATTAAGGGGAAACAAATTGTTCATGGAAAGATGTGAGGGTAATAGAGAGAATCATTGGTCTAATTAGAGCACAAGGCAACACTGGGGCAGTACCCAGCTGCCGAAATCCACCTGCCCATTAATGCAGTGTGACAGTGCCTCCAGCTCTCCCAGGCTTACCAGGCAACAGTACAGCCATTAGCCCAAGCACAGGGCAGATGGCTCTTAGCTCTGCACAGGACCTGCCCAGCAGGGATCTGGGGAGAGGCTCCACCAGTCGTACTTCTGAATTATGCAGAAGTCAGAGAACACTTTACAAGAGACACAGGGAGGACTAACCCACCTGTGCTCTCTGCAGGCCCGGGGTTTGGCAGCAGCTTTCAGTGAGAAACACTGCACTGCAGGGATTAGGCTGAGGGGGCAAAATATTCTGACCTGGAAGAGGTAACCTTTGAAACGGAAGCCAAATGCCAGCTTCCTGCCCTCTTTGGGGACACTTTCCTAACCAAGAACTCACAAAAAAGAAGGAATATGTACAGCAAAAGGAAAAGCCTGGACATGGGTTTGTACAGGCAAAGCTGCCTTCCTAATTAAACCGTGAACTCAGCAGGCATCTCAGCTACAGAGAGGCTCAAGGTCCCTGACAAGGAAAAGTCATACTCAGCATTTCACAGAATGGGACCTTTCAAGAGCAGCTTTCCAGCGGCACTTACCATGAACACCAATTCAGCATACTCAATCAGGAAGTGAAAGAGATATATAATCAGCGGGGTCTAAAAAAGAGCAGAAGGGAAACCCATGTCAAATACCGTCCAGATAAAACAGCTGGAAATGTGATGAGAACAATGGAGTAGCACTATGAAACACTGTGAAAGGTAACTTTCCTTGGCCTCTTCTCCAACACTGATACTTCAGAGTAAAGTGATTAATCAAAGCACATGTACTCGTCTTTTCTCTTGCAAAGTTCTCAATATGCCTTATAAAAGACACAACCAACTTTGAAAATCATATTCCCTTCCAACTTTCCAGTTCTACTAGTCACGTGGTAGAGTTACAGTAGAAAGCATATAAAGAATAGCTTTAGAAAGTAGGGTTTTCCTAGAGAATCTATTCTTTTGCAGGCTGTTCACAGGTCCTTTTGAAAGCTGGTTGCACTGTTGAGCCTCTTGTTCAGATGAGCCTTTTATAAAGCAACAAGAAGAAAGCATGTTAAAAACACAAAGCAGTGGGACTACAGTCCTACCATCCTCTCACTCCCACAGCTTTTCCCTTCAAGGGTAGGAGGAAGAGCATGTTCCTGAATTATCCCTATGACAGAAAAGCTTCATTTAGGAAGCAGTATATTGACACGGTGTAAATTCACCGTGAGCAAACAGGTTTCATCTGCAATACTTTTAAACTAATGTGATGGTGTAAATCAGCAAGGGAAAACACTGGAGAGGAAACACTGCAAAGAAGGAGGACTTGCTGAAGGGATCAAGTGTTCAGAAGGAGGACTTGCTGAAGGGATGCAAGTGTTCAGAGGTACGGGTATGGATGTGACTTCCTATCAACAAGACAACTCGAGGGCACAAAACCCCACAGGTGCTGAAGTGCTGGGAGGAACGAGGTGCTCTCAAGATGAGGGGTAAATGTAGTACTTGCCTGTGCTGATGTATTTCAGCCAACACACGAACTCAATATGCTGCTACCCAGTAAAACTGTGTTCAGATTCACAATGACACTGCCTCTCCCTGCTCTGGCTTCTGCTCACAGAACCATCCGGATGGGAACAGAGTATTTTCCTTGTTATGGATTTCCCCTATTTCAGACTCTCCTTACAGAGTAAGGAACCTTACAGTGTCTATCGCCTGCACAGTTATTCCATGATGAACCGTATTTCCTCACTGTACTAGTCACTACACATACAACTACTGCACAGACAACTACACGACCCCAGTTTCCCTGAAGTCTTTGGGACAAGCCTTTGCCAAGCTGGGAGCGGCAAGACTGAGAAACGTGCCACTTGAATATCACATTTAAAATGAAGCATGCATACTGACCTCATGGAAGACAGCTCCGGAGTACGGCGAGACCCCTAAATCCAGCAGAGCTAGTCCTTCAACCACTGGAACATACAAAATGCCTGCATTAGAATCCTGAAAGGTGGGAAGAGAAAGATCTCATGACGGTAAAACTACACCCACACTTGAAACACTCTCACATTGAATCGCCATCTCAATGGGTGACACAAAACCTCACAAAGCCAGCAACCAGCTACAACCGATTGACTGCCTCCTTACTTCCGCCATGCAAACCTCTTCGGGAACTGAATGGGCAGCTGCAATCTCTCTCAGCTAAAAACGTTAGAGCTGAAGTGTTTGGCACTTCACTATTTCTAAATCACATGTATGATATTGACGGATTTTAAGTCACTATTGCTGTGACACGTGGTATCTATGCTGAAATACTTAATTTTAAGAGGACAAATCATGACGTAATAGAGAATTTGAACTGTTTTGCCTAATTAGATGTAGAGAGACTTGCAACATCCACAAGCAACATAAAAGAGCAGAAACAAACAGAGATTACCAGGCAAAGCTAAGAGCTTCATCTGGTTCTGCAAACTGACATTTTGCAGCTTTAATCCAGATCCTTTGTGATCACGTAATTACAGCCTGTACTGCAATGCATGCACAGGCGTTTCCACAGGCTCTTGACCTCACTGAGCACAGAGGCTCCCTGGGGACTCTGCAGTGGAAGGAGCTACGGGAAATGAGTCCATTAGTTCGGAGGCAAAAGGCAGGAGACTGCAGGAAGCAACAGGAGGTTGTGGGTTCAGCAATACGTTGGAGAAGACCCCATCTGCCACAGAATCCCTGTATGACCGCAGCCCAGCTTTTCCAGGTGATCCCGCGCTCCTCACTACCTAGATGCCCACCTTGACGCTCTAAGACAAGACTCACAAAGCATCTTGTGCTGCAAGGGAACGTTTGGGAGCTGTATTTTGAAACTATGACGTGTGAAGTGCTACACTGAGGAGCAGAGCCCTCAGGTCATGAAATGCATTCAAGCTTTCGACCTTCATTACTCTGTGCCACTGTTTTCCACCCTAAAACTGTAAATATTTTTTCCTGCATAATAACTAGATATTATTTTCCCAGGGGGCTGTCTTTAAAATAAATGAAGGTTCCTCACAGGCTTAACTGCTATAGAGATGGATGCCACCAAAAAGCCCTGGTTAAACTGTACCCCAGCCTTCAGATAAGAACTTGAATCAAGTTGGTAACAACATGTGGGGCACAAACTGAACAATGAAGATGAAACTGGGAACAGCTCGACATGAACTCCCATGCATGTGCAGTTACAGTGTGATGGACGCAACTGAAGGCTCCAGGAAGACCACAGACCAGTTTCCAGTGCTAAAGGGGCCTAAACCTGAAGAGAGACTTTGGACCACGGCCTGTAGGGGCAGGAGGAGGGGAATGGCTTTACCCTGCCAGAGGGGAGACTGAGATGAGCTCTTAGGCAGAAGCTCTTCCCTGTGAGGGTGCTGAGGCGCTGGCACAGGGTGCCCAGAGAAGCTGTGGCTGCCCCATCCCTGGCAGTGTTCCAGGCCAGGTTGGATGGGGCTTGGTGCAGCGTCCTCCAGCGGAAGGTGTCCCTGCGCGTGGCAGGGGTTGGAACTGGATGGGCTTTCAGATCCCTTCAACCCAAACCAGTCTGGAGTTCTGTAGTTCTATGCCTCAATCACTGCTGCCAAAACCACGTGTTCAGCTCCAAGTCTCCCATTCTCCCATCGGGCGCCCACCTCTAACACAACCAGCACGCACAGGAGCAGCCAGGACAGCGGACACACGGGCTAAACCCCGTTCTCCCGCCTGTGCCCCTTCCAGGCCCCAGTGGCAGCCGAGCGCTCGCTCTTCCCCGGACAACCTCCACGGTCCAACCCCGAAGGCTTCTGCCCAAAGCCCGGGTGCGGAGGGACCCGGCCGCAGCCCCGGCGCCCTCCCCACCGCAGCTGACAGGCCGCAGGCACCCCCAGCTCCAGCAGCCGCCGCCCCCGGCCCTCCTCCCCGCCTCGCCCCGAGGATTCGCCGGGCCTCACCTCGCTTCCAGGCGTTCAGCGGGGATGACACCTCGACCCGCTCGGAGATGAAGGCGGCGAGGCTGGAGCGGTAGAGCGCGGCGCGGACCGTTACGGCCACCAGCACCACGAGCACCAGCGGAGCCGCCATGCTCGCGGGCTCGCACCGGCAGCCGCCCGCTGTAGTTCCCGGGCGGCGCCGGACAACACGGCGCCTACGCGCGGGCCCGGCGGGAGGACTACATGTCCCAGCAGGCCCCGCGACACGCCGCTGCTACCCGGCACCGCTCGGAGCTACGGCGAGCGCAGCGGGACCGACCACGCCGGAGCGCGAAGGTTGCGTCCCCCCCGCCCGCCGGGTGAGGGGGTTAGAGCGGCGTTTAGGACAGCATTAATCCTTTCATCCTTCAAAACCCGCTTCAGATGGCTATAAGGAGTGTTTCCTACTGTGCTCATACCCCTGCCCGGGAGAGGAAGCGTCTGTTCAGCTGCTGCCTCTGAGGGCTTTCCTCTAATACATCCTAGTCACTGCCACAGGACAGCAAATCTGGTCCTGAAGCAGCAAGGGAAGCTTCAGTGTCCAACTCTTCTGCTTTCAACGCTGGCATAGAATCAACGAGGTTGGAAAAGACCTTTAAGATCATCAAGTTCAACCTTTTATGAAGGTGCTGGTTATGGTGGTAGAACTGATTTCGGTTTGGCATGGGCGCTACAGCTGGCCATGGGACTTGATGGCCCCAGGTCTGACGGGGCTTGGCACATCCTCTGATCAATCACACTGGATTTGTCCAAGTTAATTTATTCGTGCAGGCATCTGTAAGAGAGGAGCTAGAAATGTCGATCCTTCTTCTTTGCAGCTGTGAACAGAACTCTATTGAGCTTTCTGATCTGAAATGTGCTTTTCTACCAGCGCTGATTGCTTTCCAACTGACAGTTCTGATCCAGTTGACAGCGGTTGCCTGAAGGTGCTGCTCTGCTGAATAAATGGAATGTAGTTGTGCGGTTAAAGCTGCACTGCTCCGAGATGCTGATTCTGCTGTCTGAGCTGGGCCATATGCTTTCCAGCACCATCTGATGCAGCGCAGGGGAACAGAAGCCATGGGGAAATTCAGATAACCTCTGAGAGCACCTGGAATCAGATGTGAAATCATGTCACTGCAGTTGTTCTGTGTTTAACTGGAGTGCAAAAGCCAACTAAAAAATAGGTCAAAAGAGGAATTAATGACAAATGCAGTGATTGTTTCTGGAGCATAGGTTTGCTTAAGTGTTTCTCCAATAGGAACTCCTGAGGCCAGGAATGGATTGAAGTTCATAAGCTAAGTTCACATGTTCAGCCCTCTCAAAGCATCAAATCTGTAAGGCAAATATGAGTGCTAGAGGGTTAGGTGCTAGAACCTTGGAATCTGTCTTCAGAGTGACACTAACTCGGGGTGTTAGCCGGGGACTGTAAGGAGTTGCAATAAGCACGCACACCCCATGTGCCTTTGGCAGTAACTTTTGAACCCACTTTTGGCCAAATGAAGACACAGGAGCAGCCCTCTGAAAACCTGCAGGTTCCTGCAAGCGTTGTGAAAATCAGGGAGAGGTTAAAGAGACCCAGATTGGTGTGGGTTTGGGAAAGCCATCAGCTCACCCGGCAGTGTGTACTGTGCAGCTGAGCAGTGTTGTGAAGCTCAAAGCCAGCACATAGAAAATGGGTTTTGCTCAGTTCCTATCTGGGGGTTTTCAGCAGAGATATAAACCTGATCTCCCATGTCCTGATGCTTACCCCAGACATGGTAAGGTTTGCAGCATCTGGGGTTTGATGTGCTATACTTTTGTCCTGAAATTCCTTGCCATGCATGTGAGCTGGTACTAAAGCACAGAGGGTTTGGTATACTGAAGCATGGGAGTGGTTTAACCATCTGGAGTTTGAGCATCTCCTATTGTGGCACCATCAGCAGTCCTGCAGAGGGACACTGAAGTAGCTGCTGATCCAACAGGCAATGGCAAATGCAGCTCCGAAGGGGACTCCCTGCGTACCCTGAAGCTTCCAGTGTTTGTTGCCTAACACAAAAGTGCAGATCTAGATGGAGCCCAAAAGGCAACTGAGAGCTGCTGTTGGAAGCTTCTTCGCTCCATTGATTGTGCCGCTTATGTGAGGCACCCACGCTGATAATTTAGATGATGAATACAACACAGTGATGTTGCATCACAGAACTTTCATGAAACACTCTGTTTCAGACTGAGCCAATCCAGGGATGATTCATCCTTGTTCTTGCAAACAGATGCTGGTTTGGGCACTTTCTGTGTGCCCTGCTGGAATTATGCAATGGTGATATTTTTCGGGGTAAACAAGCCACTCCTTTTCTAGCTTCGCTGTACAAAAGGCATTCTGGTTCCTCAGGAGCCCCACAATCCTTCCTGGCAGCTCTTCTAGTCGAATTCCATCTTTTTGCCCTTGGAAGAGCAAGACTGTTATTCTAACTTAGACCTCATCAGGGCCCTATGCAACAGCGTTCATAGTTCAGAGATGCTTCCTCTTCCCATGGGATCTCTTCCACTCCACCCCCATGTCCCAAAGGGATGGTTTTCACCCAACATTTATTTTGGACAAGCTGTCGTGTTTCATTTTGTTATGGCCAACCACTTCAGTGCTACGCTGTGTTCTCTTCTTCTGCCTTTCCCACCACAGACCTCACACGGCAATGGTCACAATGTAGTCATTACTGTTCTTTGGCGGGTTCAGTTTTCCCAAAGGAAGTCCACTTTCATGTACTCGTACATACCAGGGTCCTTTATTGATAAAACGCTTCATTTGGTTTTTCCTCTTCTTTTCCATGTTGTCTCCTGTTGGAGTTCATTTGCTACATCACCCACCAGCTTTTCGTTCTGCCGGTATAAAAATACCCTGCGGTTAGTTCATTTGGGCTCCATGAGTTCTCATTATTCCTTTTCTTCAGCATTCCTGCATTAAAACTGCTGTACATTGAATGGTGTTGCTGGTTTTATAAATTGCTGGGAGAAAAGTGCTTGCCTCTTATTGACTAGCTTGGAAACCAGCAGATTTTCCTAGTGGGCTGGAGCAGCAGTAGTGCAGGTATCTTCCAGTCTGCTGCTGATTGACAGCAGACAGCATGAGCTGTATGGGCTTTTGTGGAGCTTAGCAGCTGTCTGGATCAAAAATGGAGCCTGAGTGATCAGCTCTTCTTTGGCTTCAGAGAGAGGAGTGGATAAAATCCACTTCAGGTTTCCCTGAGTGGCTTCATATGCCAGGAGCTTCCTTTACACGAAAGGCAGCTCTCCTTGTAAGAAAGGAAATCAACGTTTCTCAGCCCGGAGAGGTTACGTTTCTGGTGCCACACTGAACATTTTACATTTGACTTTTAAAAGGCAATGTTAAGAAAATGAAAATACCCACAGAGGAAAGCTGTAATTCCTGCCAGCTACTTACACCAACAACCGGCTAGTGGAAGCTCATCATCTATGTGAAGGAGAGATGAGCTTGTCAGACATCTCTCCTAGGTGGAGAAGGGACAAGCTGCTTACGTGCACGCCGAAACTGGACAGCTGAAGTTAGGCAAGATGAATCTAAAGCCTCTGACAAACAGCACTGTTTAGCCTTTGGACATCGCCTAAACAGAGCATTACAAACCACTCACCTTGACAGCAGCAGCTTAAACCAGGCTGTCTCATCAGCTGGCATTGACTTTGCTATCATTCCACTCAGCTTACTCAAGGCTGCCCAACCTGGGTGTGTGATCAGCTCCCGATAACAACATCGTGATGGACCTGCTTCCCTTCTGCTGGGAAGGTCCCTGGCTGAAATCCCAAGCTGGGTAGCAGTGATTGTTCATATCACGCTTGTGAAGGTTTATGGACTTGCTGTTGGTTTCACTTCTCATCCTTGTAGCCGCCTTTCTTGGCAATTCTGAGCAAAGACCAGTGGGTAAATATGAACTTGAGGACCAGTGGGTGGTTTAGGTCTTTTGAATACAATGAGGAACACTTCAGGTGTGGGGAGTTCATGGGTCACTGGTTTAACAGTTCAGAGTATTTCTGACCCAGGATTTCAGCAGTGCTTTACTTTGGTACAGTATTGTTCATCAGAGGGTTTGAGAAGGGTCCGCAGCACCCACTGGATGAGCAGCGGAGGGCTACGTACAGTTAGTAACAACCTGCGTTATGATGTACACATGTACTGTGCTTACCAAGGCCACAGACCCATGTGCAGAGATCCCCAGTGTCATAGAAGTGTGTTTGCCAGCTGGGATAACGAACAGGAGAAGCAGAAAGGGGAGGAGGGAGCACTCAATGTTCACACTGCCAAGCTGACAATACTGATTTCCAAACCAACATGATTTTCTTCATTTGTGAGGAACTCAGACACGAAGCCAACAGGGTGCGATGGCTGGAAAGGCAACTGTTAAAACTGAATGTGCTCTTTCCTTCGGCTTGTTCACTCGGCAAGAGGAGTGGGAACAGGCTGACGAGGGAACTTGGAGAACGTGCTGTGCACCTGGAAGCTTGTCAGCTTTTCCCAGTTAGATCTAACCCAACTTGTTTGTCTCCATCTGGGGTCTGTCCTACAAGCAGATGGGAAAGAAGTGAAAAGGAATCTGAGCATCATCAAGACTCTTTGCAAATGCGGGCACTCCTCTTCACCCTCTCTGTACTTCTCTTCTGGTTTCACTTGATCACTCCCAGAGTCCATTGGTAGTTGCAGGAGCAGTGGTTTTTCCCCAAGTACCAAGTCCACCTCTTCCAGCAGAAGCCATATGCTGGAGCACAAAATTCCCTGCTGCAGCAGTGAATTACAGGCAGGGTGTTTGCTGTTGTCAGCAAGATTTGGATGAATTATTTGTAGCTGTTCTGCCTCTTTTCAGCTTTGGGAATGGTCCAGCCAGAAGGAAATCATTAAGTGCTGGGAAAGAGAATGCAAGTGTTTAAAGTCTGGCTCTCTGCTGCACTGGGATGTCTGCAGCGTTAACCAGCGTGCTGGGGGCTTATGCCAGTGACACTGGAGCTCTGCCTTCCTCAAGAGGTGTTTTCATGGATAGCTGCCCAAGAGCCGGGTACTTCGCAGTGACCTGTTGCAGAGGCAGGGGATAGCAAGTGAGCTATTATAGAGAGCAATGCATTGGAGGGAGTCCAGAGCAGCTGGCTCCCTGCTCCTGGGCTGCGTGTCTGGAGCAGTGTAACATCCTCTGCTTTGTGCAGAGCCATCCAAGGCCTTGAGCAAGAGGTATCTGGTCTACATACAGTCTGTAGTAGTGCTACTCTTGAGTAGCATGAAGCAGAGGCATTCAAACAATCGCATTTGCACAGAAATCCCAGAAATTAAGAGATCTTTTAAACAACCAGTGTAAAAGCACACAAACCTCGTCGCTTTGGTCTCCCTTACCTAGCAAAGGTCTCGCTATGCAGGGGCCCATTTTACATAGCATCTCTCAAATCCTTCATTTCACCTCAACCTCAATATAGAAGCCTACAGGAAGGAAACAGGGGCTTCTAAAACAGCAGTGGGGTTACAGAGCGTTCCCCAGGGACCTTGTGGTTCAGGGGAAAAGATGGATACTTCTTTAGGTGGGAATTTCAGTGGGCAAAGGTATCACATTATTAAGATGTTCACATTGTCCAGGCTGAGGAGAATGGTTCAGAGTGAGAAACCCACCTGTGGAATGGAAATCATTTGTCTCCCATTCTTTGCATGGAAGCACTAAGAGTTTGACACACCTTGTTTGAAGCTCTCCCACCTCCCACTGTCCAGCAGTTACTGATGCAAGTCCAGGTCATCTACTCACCGCTCAACAGATCAGGCTAATATGTCATTGCCATAATAACAACCTGGAGCTGCGACTGACTGAAGCACTTGATGTAGAGGGATTAGTCCGAACACAAGTGCCACATGCCATGAAGAGGTTGAAATTTGGAGCAAATTTAGCCAAGGACAGCTCAAACCTTTTCTTTTGAGATTTAAGACAAATCCTGGCTAGAACTGCCCATTGAGAGAGGGAGGAGCTGCTGTAAGATACACGTCTTGTTGTCATTAAAAAACAAAGGAAAACCAGGTATTTAAAAGGGGACAAAAGGAGTATGACTGCTGCAGATGGAGATGGCTGGGAGACAGCAATGAGGCTGTTGGAAACCTCAGCAACCCCTGCCCCTTGTCCGTTGCCATAGGTCCCTTGATCTCAGAGCCAGAAGCTGCAGTGATTGAACCAAGCTTGGTTGGACTGAGACCTTTCAGGAGCTCTCTGGGGTTCACAGATTCCATCATTAACTGTCACTGCAGCATTTTCTCAGGTTGCTGCTCTAACCGTATCTAGATAAGCCCTGAAGCCGTTCACGCTTTCCAAGACAACAGGATCATGCGTTTGGACGTGACATCGATTGCATCCTGGTGGCAGATTAACCTGGCTGATGAAACAGTAATGCAACATGTTGCTATTGATTCCCTCCCCGCTCGCTGCGCAGTGCAATCAGTTGGTGTTTGCTCTGCTAAGTACATTCAGCACTTTGCCTTCTGCCTATCTCCTTCATTTTAGTATATCAAAGGGCTTAATAGCATTTTTAACGTGGCAGCAAATTTACAGCCAGATCTACAGTATTCTAGACAATGTCTTTTCGACTGAATAGACCTGTGGATCTTCTAGATTCACTCCTTTATTACAAACACATGGGGTTTGTTCTGATTGAGTAGAATATCGGCTTTCAAGTCCTTTATACCAAAAGGCTGGGTCAGATCCAGAACACTGAGGACACAGGCTGAGCATTCACAGCCGGCAGCCCCGCTTCCTTCCTCCTTTTCAAGCAAAAGAAAGCCAGGCAGGTCTGTAACAGCTGGAGCAAAGAGGGACTGGAAAGGTGAAGTGGGTAATGAAAAGCAGCTCTGTGTATCCCACTCTTTTATTGCCCACCTTGTCTTCGATGGGAGACCAGTGGAAAAACAGGGTTAAGAAAAGGGATCTCTGCCCTCCTCCAGCCCTGGTGTGAGGGGGTGGCCATGAGCAAACCAGCTCAGGGAACCACATGGGAATGGATGCTTGGCCCAGCACAGCCCATTCCACTGCCTGAGCCGGAGCAGGGGGTACCTGCACCACTGTGTCTTGTGGCAGCCCGGCCACACTGCGTGTGGCTGCTGGGACCGGGTGGGCTGGGACAGGGAGGCCACAGCCTGGTGAGGTGGGTGCTGTGAGCAGAGGGCTCCCAGGTCCCTTCCCTGGAGCCAGCCAGGTGAGCACCGAGGGCTGGCTCCTTGGGGCACAGGGCACCCCAACCCTAGGGGTGTGCCCATGGCACCAGTGCAGTGGGGATGGAGCCTCCTGTCACAGGTGGGGGGTGTCAGGAGGAAAAGGAGGGGTCAAGCATTCCCAGGGAATGGGCAGAAGCTTGGTCAAGGTGGGATGGTGCTGGCAGGATGCATTGGGCAATGCTTTGGGGAGCTGGGCTGGAGGGCAGCTGGTGGCTGGTGCTGAGGACCGTGGTGCCCAGACCTGCCGGTGACTCAGCCGGTGACCTCTGGTCCTCCTGCCTGACCCTGGGGCCATTTGTGGTCATGCTTGAAGCCTCCCTGATGCATAACTCGCCTGTTGCTCCTGTCACTGCTCCGGATGCTCAGCGTGGCTGCTGGGTGCTCACCCTTGTGACCGGCTCCCCGAGAGGAGTCACCACCCTGCTGCTTTGTCCTGTGGGACCTGGCTCTTTGAAGTCACACCCAGCCTGTCCTGTGGTGCATGACTCGGCCAATGCTGCCCCAGGGACCCTTTCCTCCTGCCCGTCACGCGTTGCCTGAGCTGCCAACCAAGCACCATGGTCTCCTCACCCCATGGATGGGCAATGGGTGCAGAGCACGGGGTGCTCAGCAAGGCAGAAGGTTGTGATGCTGCCTGTGGGCAAACCTCTGCTGTTGTGTCGGGAGCAATGAGGTGGTTATGGCCAACATCAGGAAAATTATGTTCTTCCCATTGCTGCCATGCTGGAGCGCCCCGGCACCCAGAGCTGCCATGCCCCCTGATCCTCCTCTGGATGCTGGTTCAGCATCCCAAACACTGCCATTGGGATGAGCCAGAATATCATAATTCCACCCTTGGGGCTGGCATCAGTGGGGGAGGCTCAAGAGATTGCCATTATAGAGAAGCACTTACAGGCATGCTCCCCCCATGTCCCTCTGGGGGGGACCCTGTCCATGAAGTGCACCCTCTGCCCACCTCTACCCTTGATGGCTATTCCTGTCCTCATGGGGAGGGACCCAGGGTGCGGGGGAAGAGGAACATCAGCTTCCATGGGGCCAGGGCTCACATCCAGGCTGTGTCAATGCCACCCTGGCACCTCTGTTGCCTGTGTGCTGTGCTCCAGAGAAGACTGATATATCTGCCATAGTGACCACGGTGGTTTGTAGCCGGCCAAGGGAGGGTGAGGACACTGCTCCCACCTTCCTGGCACCCAGCAGGTCAGGGTGGTGCTGGGTGACATGGCTGGAAGGACAGACAGACCCTGGAGGTCCCCTCTCTGCTCCCCTCTCCGCTTCACCTCTTGCTTCACTGCAGGGTGGTGGGTTCAACAGCCATGGCAGGGATGCACATCCAGATGATGTGGCCATGGCGGGACCAGCCCAGGCTGCACAGGGTGTTTGGAGGAAGCTCTGAGGTGGTGCTGTCCCTCTCCCAGACCTGTCTCTCCAGCTCTTTGCCACCCTTGGCTCTGCGCACCCAGCCGGGTGGCTCTCCCCAGTTTTTGGCCCCAGGCTGATCCCTGCTGTTTTGGCCAGTGCCCGCCCTGGCTCCGCTGCCTGCACTCATGGAAACATCTGCTGGACATGGTCCTTGGGCTGCACCATGTGGTCCCACCCTGCGCACAGAGGGGATCCAGGCCTGGGCTCCTGCTCACTCACCTCTGCTGCCACTGGACCTCAGGGAGGCAGGGCAGGGGATGTGCCACCACCCTCGGTGTGTCAGTCATATTCATCTTCATTCCACTCCAGTTTTGTTTCTTCAGATCCCTGATGGAAAGAGGTGGTGATGAAAACACTACAGCTTGCTTCCTGGTTATAGGGCAGCACAGATCAGGTGGAGTCCCACTGGCTGCAGGGACTGGCTCAGGAAGTATCTGCCTGACCTGGAGCACACCTGTAAGTGCTCCTCTATAATGGCAACCTCTTGAACCTGCCCCACTGAGGCCAGCCCCAAGGGTGGAATGATGATGCTCTGGCTCCATCCCAATGGCAGTAATTGGGATGCTGAACCAGGCACATCTAATGCTTTATAACACAGTTTCTATCCTCCCTGTTGCCTTTCCCCATCCTCCCCCTAGTGCAGGGGAGGCCAGGCTTGGCCGCTGGCTCTGCCTCCAGCTTTGCCTTCACACCGGGTCAGTAAATCTCCTCTTGCACAACACCCTGTGTAGCCAGGGCGGGAGAGCAGCGCTGGCACTGGTGGCTCTGCAATCACAGCCACCTCTTGCATCACCTCACTGGTGGCCTTCAGGTCCTGAAGTGCAGGAAGTAAAAAGCTATCGTTGCTTTTTTAACAACCCAAGTTATACACACACACACACAACTTATCCAGCTGGGCAAAGTGGGGTTTGCAGGAGCAGCAGCTCCTCAGGAGCCTTTCATCTAAGTGCGTGTTGGTTCAGAGAGGTTTGTAGCCAGAAAAGCAGTGGTGCTCCTAAACACGCTCTTTTGCTGCTGCCCCGGTGTCATTGCTCTCATTTGGATGAGACCAGGGACAGAGCTTATTGAAACACAGTTCCTGTCTATGGCCTGCCTGGGCTCCTTCTCCATGCTTGGTGTTCTCCTTCAGCCACCAGCCCTGCATGCCCTGGGGGGACACCCTGCACTGACCTCGCCTCTCCATCCCCTTCCTGGTCTCAACTATAATGATGGGTTGTCACGGCCCCGTGACAGGCAGGTGAGGATGGGAACACCTGAAACTGTTTGTGAGAGCTTATCTGTACCACATCATGACACAGTTCTCATGAAAGAAGCCATTATGAAGGTCCAGGGCACTGATGCAGATCTGGTCACAGAGCTTGGGGGCGTTTGTGTTTCTGAGTCTGCAAAACCAGCTTCCTCAGTGGCTGAAACCAGGAGCTCAGGAAGGGCGGGTGTGTGTTGGGAGCAGGAGTGTCCTCAGCTCCCAAAAGCACCTTAGCTCCCGAGGGCAACGCCGTGGGGAGCGGCGCCTCTTCCCGTGCCCCATGAGCTGGGCCGGTTGGGTCAGGTGTGCCTGGCAAAGTGGGTATTTGCCTAAAAATCCATGAATAAAACTCATCTCCCAGCGTCAGGTGGTGAAGCCTCGTGCTCCAGCACGACCGTGCCCAGCAGAGACCCCGCTGCCGCAGGTGAGGCTGCTTCTTGGCAGCTTGGACCTGCCACTGGCTCAGGCTGCAGTTAATGGACTGTGAGGAATTCGAAGGATCTTGGACCTCTTTCAATGGGACTTTCCTATCTCGTTTCAAAAAGACAGCAAGGCTTGGCCCTATCAGACACATTTTATGAGCTTCCTTCTGCCTTTGTCTTGGTCCTCATGATCAGGGGAGGGAGGTTATTAATCGCAAGAGCTGGTGACCAGGAATCACTGTATCTCAGAAACATGCAGAGCTGTATGGGCAAAATTCCCTTCCTCCCCTCCTCTGCCCACTGGTGTTCACCTCTATTCCCCTCCGTCCTCCTCTGCAGCTCATGTGCACATCAATGGGCCAAGAGATGGGGAGGCGGTATATTTATGAGGCTGGGATGTTGGCAGGGGTCTGGCAGGCTGCAGGAGGATGCCACCCCCTGGGTCTGCTATTAAAGCCCCAACCAGGGCAAGCAGAGACCCACTGGGGACAACTCAACTGCAAAGGGCTGAAGGCAGCAGTGCTGTCTCTGGCTAAGGGATGCTGCTGGGTGTCAGGGATGCTGCGGGGTTCAGGGATGCTGCTGCGCTCCCCTGCCCCAAAAGCTTTTGCAGCATGTCCCTGTTCCATGCTGTGCAGGGCAGACGGCAGGGTTAGGCTCTTACAGGGCTGTAAAGTACTGGAAAACTGGAAGGTTTCCCACTCTGTGGTGTAAACGGAGCAGCATGACCTGCCGCAGATGAAAGGAGCCCCTGCCTGCACCTTTCCCTCTGGGTTAAACCAACAGCAAAGCCATTTCAGAAGTGCAAGGTGATCTGAGCAATCTGGTGGCCAGAGGAGAGGGTTCTTGTGCAAACTGCTGTCACGCTGTGGTGGCAGCAATGGAGCCTGGTTAATACCATCCCAGTAGGATCACACAGTGCCTGTCCCTTCGATAAGCCACTGCAGATCCCCTGTGGAAATCTCTTGCATAGGGGACATCCCTGAGGCTTTTCTCAGGTGGGATGCTCACCCTGGGAACATCTGCAGTGATGATAATCTTGGTCACTCGCTTTCTGAGCACTGAGAGCAACATGGAGCTGTATCCAACCGGGGTATGACATGAACCTGCTCTGAACACATCATCTGGGACAGATGTGGACCTTTAAAAAGCCTGTCTGTCTGCAAGCGACACTTTGCTGTGTGCCTGCTGGCCAGAGCTGCAGCTGGGGCCCGAAACTCTTTTGTCTATATTTAGTGCATTTTTCAGATAACCCTCTTGTTCTATTTTTGGGCTATATGCTGACTTAGGGCCCCTTTTTGCTCTTGTGCTCAGCTCTAACACAGGTTGAAAGCCTTTCTGGTTTGGGGATTTTCATAGACCCAAATGTTAGGAAGGAGTTTGAGAAGACGGTGAGCAAATGGGTGTTTTGGATTCTTTATTATTCCAAAAATTGGAGTTTGGGTTATTTATTGTTCCAAAAGAGGTCAAAAATTATTTTCTAAGCATTTTGATGGAGCAGCTAAGCCTGGAAACCATGGAAGGCCTTTGCCTTCCAATGAGACCTTCAGAAGATCAGAAACCTGGGTTTCATGTGTGAGAGAAGGAGAGAAGGTGCCTTGGGTGGGTTTGAAGGCTTCATCTCCATGTGGATCATGGAGAGAGCAGAGGGGTCTGAGAGCAGTTTCAGGGATGGGTACATATAAGGCTGCTGTGCCTGGGCTCAGTGAGAGCCACGTTCCTGGTGGGAGCGCTTGGCCAGCAGGACCAGGGCGCGTGCCAAGACCCAATGGAAATGCCTGAGAGCAGGAACCTTTAACACAGGCTGTGGCTGCTCTTTTTAAGGTCACCTCCTTGGAAAGCACCGTGCTTGGGCAGGCCACCATCCAAGGAGCAAACTGACAGGGACATGTGTCCCCAGCAGCCCCGTACTGGTGTATGGGAGCATCTCCTTCAGTGATGGCCAGAGCAACGTGTTCACCTGAGTGCCGGGGGAGCTTTGCTTCCCCGTTATGTCAGAGCTCTCTCTAAGGCTTCCAAAAGCATCTCCACTCCTGAGGCCATGGGGAGTGGAGCCACCATGCTCTGAAGACAGGTGAGGCACAGCCAGTGCTCCTGCAAGTCAAACCAGCCCAAAGCACTGTGCCTGATCCAGGAAGGGCACACACTGCAGAGCTGTGTATTCCTGTGCATCCCACCGCACTCTGTGCTTGATCCACAACCAGGATCCAAACAGTGCAACCCAGAGGCTGGTGGTGACCAGGGATTGTATGCGTTTTTAAACTCCTGTATCTGTCAAAGGTCTTGGGAGGGTGTCCAAAGAGCAAAGGGAAATCTTCCATTGTCCTCTCCTCCTCTCCAATATGGAGCCCCATGTCCAGTGTCACCGTGACCCTACCTCCTCTTCTGGCTCCAGGGAGGGTGCCATGCTCCTTCAGGAGAGTCCAAGGTACACACAGCGAGATGCTGCCTTGCATCACTCGTCTGGGAGAGGATTGTTTAAATGCCACCGAGTCCTTGAAGGCTTTCAGCCCTCTGTCACTGAGCTCTGTGCTGTTTACCACCATCCCAGCCTGTGTGTGAGGCTGCACAGGGTCAGCCCAGGGCTCAGGGGAAGGCACAGCTGCCATCTCTCGTCTGGCATTGGGTGACCGCAGCCCTGCAGCACCCAAACAGCATTGGTAGAGCTGCAACGTGACCCAGGATGAGACCAGAACCCAGCCCTTCTGCTCGTCCTGAATGTTCTTCACTTGTCCCAGTTCATCTGGGTCCTATAGGCCCCAAAGTCTATCAACTCATCTTGTGTCAGGCACCAAACGCACAGTGGTAGGGTGGGAGGTTTCTCCACAATGTCCCTAAAGAGGCAGTGTGCTGCGGTGCTGCCTGCCCTGGTCCCATGCACTTGGCTGTAGCTCATGTTCCCATGTAGCTCATCCCAACGGATTAATCAGAGACCAAATGTTCTCGGGAGCACAGGAAATCTACAAGAATAATTTCTAAAAGGAACCTGGAGAGGGGCTCTGGACCAGGGCCTGCAGGGATGGGACAAGGGAATGGCTTTAACCTGCCCGAGGGGAGATGGAGGTGAGCTCTTAGGCAGAAGCTCTTCCCTGTGAGGGTGCTGAGGCGCTGGCACAGGGTGCCCAGAGAAGCTGTGGCTGCCCCATCCCTGGCAGTGCTCAAGGCCGTGTTGGACACAGGGGCTTGGAGCACCCTGCTCTAGTGGAAGGTGTCCCTGCCTGAGGCAGGGGTTGGAGCTGGAGGAGCTTTAAGGTCACTTCCAGCCCAAACCAGTCTGAGGTTCTATGAGCGTGGAGCATGGATGTTTTTAGCCCCTCTCCACCACCTCTCCACACAGCTCACCTGTGGGCACCATGCTCCTTCTCCAGCCTTCATCCAGCCATGCCACTGGTGTTGCCCCCAAGCAGTGCTTCTGGTCTGGCCGAAAATAGAGCCTGAAGCTAATTTTAACCTCGGCAGTGTTCTATGTTTCAGGTCACCGGGGTGGTGCTGTGCCTGCCCGGGGCATGGTGTGTGCAGGGATGTGCACACATGGGCATCTGCACTGACATTAAAGCTGAGGGTGGGCACCCTTTGGTATGATAACAGGGGATCTGTTCCCCTAGTCTCAGCACAAAACCAGACTGGGGATTAAGAGAAGACTTTAGTGTTCCCTTCCTCCCCTTGATATAGCGGAACCTGCCCAGGGCAGGACATTTATAGCTGCCCTCCCTTATTGGGAGCTCTCTTGGGTTTCAGTCCTGGGTGACACCTGGGAGCGTGCCCTGGTGCTGCTGCAGGCAGCTAGAGGAGGTTGCAGCCTTCCTGCCCTGCACGGCCCCTTGTCCCTGTGGGCTGGAGCCGGTGCTGGGCAAAGTCAGGGGTAGCAGTGCCAGGCACCTGCAGCACCCACCTCATCCTCCTCGTTTCTCTGTGAGCAGCAGGCAGGACAGATCTCTTGGCCTGGTATCACAGGTGTCTGTGCCACAAGACTTTGTCCAGTGCTATCATAGTCTTTACTGAAGCCATAGGAGCTCAATAAGGAGGAAAGTCCTTCCTTTGGAGAGATGTCACATGCAAATTGGTGAACTTGCTCCAGGTTCTCCATCAGCTCCCTGGGTCCCTCTTCTCCACTTTTCACACTCGGGTTTATAATCTTGCCTCAAGAAGGAGACAAAGATCTGTTCAACAGGGTCCTGGGAGCAAGGGACTCTCCAGGGAAGGACAGTGGGATGCCAGAGGGGCAGGAACCATTCCAGCATCATGGACCAGATCATGGGCAGCATCTGGGAGAAACTGCAGGCAGCCAGTGCCCCAGGGGGAGCACAGCAAGGGCTTGGGGCTGCAGCAGCAGCAGCAAAGTCCCTTCTCACCCCAGGGCAGCTGCAGAGAACAGGTCCCTGCCTGGATGCCCCCTAACCCCCCAGGCAAGGAGTTGGAGGCTGCGACACTGTGGTGGGAGCTGCCCTGTCTCCTGGCCTGCACGTTGTGTTCTGAAGACACCATAAAAAGCTTTGAGGTGCCTCACTGCAAGGACAACCATCAGCATGGCTGAGACACTGCCTGGAACAGACCCTCTGAGGCTGTTGTTTAAGGCTGAGGGTCACACTGAGTGCTGGATAAACACGTTCTTGTCCTGGAGATCCTGCTCCAGCACGAACTCCTTAGGCTGTAGAGAGTCACTAATGAGGAAAGAGAAAGCAGAGCAGAATTGGTGCTGGTGTCCTGGCATGGCCATCACAAAGATGCTCCCACCAGCCGCTGCTGGCACAAAGCTTCTGGCCCCTTCCTGGATGCTCTGGGGAGCCCTTTCTCTCCACATCAGAACAAAACCGAACTGCAGGATACAAAACTCAGGAGGAGGCGATGGGTTCACTTTTCACCACTTTATTCAGACCTTCTGGGATAAGGATGAATCCATGATGAGGCTTTGGCTGTGCAGTTTGGGTGGGAGCAGGCTTGATCTTCCACTGGCCCAGGGTCAGTTTAGGCAGGATTTAACCCTGACCTTGAGGAAGACCTAAAAAGGCCCTAAAGAGGTCCCCTGCCCACTGTGGAGAGTACACCACCATATGGCTGATGGGGGTGAGGCTGCGGGGAGAGCTTAGAAGTGATTACTGCTGCTGGAAACCACAGGCACAGCCACATTTGAGGGGACCCATCACTGAGATGCCACTAAGGATGAGATGACCCATGGCCAATGCCTCTTAATGGGGCAGCAGGTAGGCTCCCCACTTCCTTTTCCTACAGTGCAGGCAGGGAGAGGGCAAACCTTTGCTGCTCTCCTTACCCATGAATGCAGCCTGCACCCATTGTGAGGCTCTGGAGGAGAGCTGAGGCTGCTGGGGAGGTGATGTGCCTGGTCCTGCGCCAGCCCCTCGCTGCACAGGCAGTGACCCTGGCTGCCTGCACCCCAGCCTGCAAGGTTACTGCTCGCTGAGACACACACCCCAAAATGGCCCTGGGTTAAATTACTGGGCTCATCTCCCCGGCTGCTATTTCCTTCTGTCCCAAAGCCAGTGAGGAGCTTGTAGAAAACAAGAACGTGTCAGTCAAAGGGTGCTGTGAGTCAGAGAGCTCCCGGGCTCACGTCATGCGGGGCTGCTGGTGGCAATGGGGCTCTCTGCAGCGTCCCCAGCTGCGAGGGACACCCCACCCCGGCTGGGTGCTGCTGTGGAAGGTGGCCAGCTTCTCCCCTGGTGACTCCCCCCAAAGGATCTGTCTCCCTGGGCAGCCTTCCCAATGGGACACCGCTGCCTGGCTGCAAGCCGGCCTGCAGCCCTGTGTTCAAAAGATGTTTTGGTGTTTCCTGGCAGAAAGCTGCTGGTGACCCAAATTCTAAATATAGAAGCAAGTCCATTTCTTTGTAGCAAACACAAAACGACTGCACCACATTCATCCCTGGAAAATAGGTCCTTCGGTAAATAGAACACGTGGATTTCTTTCTGGTGAGGTCACCTCCTGGCTGTGGTCATTCTCAGAGTGACCTCAGGGTTATTTGCTGGAGGTAAACTCCTCCATGCTCCTTCACTGCTGGAAAGCCACGCTCAGAGCCTCTGGCAAATCCCAGGCCTGAGGCTGAAGGTCTCTTGAGATGGACCATCCCTATCCCACGTGATGGGCAGTTCCTCTGGGTTGAAGCCTGCCTGCTGCCTGCTCCTGGGGCAGAGCTGCTGGGGAAGGCTGGTGAACCACATCCCTGTCTTTCCCCTGCACCTTTGGGTGCCATGCAGGCTGTGGGCATCTGTTGGTGGCACCAAGAGGCTTCTTGGGACGGGAGGGCTGCGATTGCCCCTTGGCATCATATCAGCATCTATCCTTGGGCATCTCTGGGGAAGTAGGGTGATGGGAGAGGCCATGCTGGGGACCATTACTGATGGACCTTCCTCCGGACACTAAACTACAGCAAGACTCCAATGAGATTTCCCAGGGGCTGGTAGTTTTGACCAGTTTAAGTGAATTTTGAGAAGAATGAGTAGAGGAAGAGCTGACACCCACCGCACACACGCCCACACCTCCTGTCTCTGGTGCCACTCAAGGGGCCAGAGCTGCTCACAAAGACAGCAATGGGGATTTTTAATGATGTAAACCAGCGTATGTTGCCTTTTCTTGATCTGGGACACAGAAAACCAACTTCAGGCAGGAGCTCCCAGGCGAATCCATCCCAAGAGACGGGCAGCATGAAAATAGCAGCCTGAGGAGCTGAGGCGCGTTGGAGATGTGGGTTATTGGTGGCACCTCCCAGTCCACTTCATCAGGGCTGGATGGGTGTCAGGGTTTCTGGGCACATCCCCAGGTCTCAAAGTCAGTGCCCTGAGGGCTCATAGTAGAATGGGGGTGGCCAGGACAGGGTGTCCTTTTGGGGAAGGAGAAAGAGCAGCTTCTACTCATTTCATTTTCCTGTTCTCTATTATTTTGTGCAGAGCGCGTGTTTAAGGTCTGTCTCCATTCATCACAAATGTGCTTCTTCACTGACTGCTCTTCCCAGCCCCAGCACGAGCATGCAACTCACACTATGGCATCAAGCCACGTGGCTCAAACGGATTGTGGTCTGCAGGCACTGCGAGTACTTCAGCTGCTGCAGACCCATACCCCCAGGACATGCAGGGCCACGGCTGTGAAATCATGGCTCAGCAGTCACCTGCATGACCCGAGCATCACCAGGAGCAATGACTGAGGTAGGGCTCCCTGGGCTCGGGGAGAAACTTGTGGCAGGATGGAGGAGCAGCATCTGCTCAGGGTGCAGCAAGGTGACCCTGGGGATGTGCAGGTAAACTGGAGCAGACAGGAAACTGGAGGGATGCCCTGGGACACCCTTGCTCAGTCCATCCCAAATGCTGGGGACATGTTTTTGGAGGGCTTTGTAGAAAACCAGTTGTACCGTTATTATCTAACCTCTTATTTTCTTCAGAAGTTTGGGGTAACTGGACCCAGCATCCTTATTTTCTAATAAAGGACAGGTAAATAATGAGAGCCCTGACTGATTTGCATGCCATGTGTTGGGTGAAATGAAGCACGTGCATTCCATGCTGGCCCTGCACCTTGCCAGGAGCTATCACCACTGCTTCCCAAAACCTCTAAGGTGAAGAACCCAACATGATCATCATCCCATTTTCAATAGTCACCCAAATGCACAGAGTGCTGAGCAGCAGAGCCCAAGGCTATGGTGGGTGCAGACTCATGCTGTGACATTCCAGGCTCCAGCTAACTCCATTACCTGGGGGCAGGTGATGTGCAGTCAGGTGCTGGCTCGTGCAGCCGTCGTCGGGCCATGCAGGTAGCTCACTGCATTGTGACTCTCCTCAGCAACCACCCAGGAGCCTAAACCAGGCCAATCTTTTTGTTGGGGTGCGTGTGCCTGCATCCTACCATAGGATGCTGCAGAGAAGTTGCTCTGGTTTCCTTTCCCTTCCTCGGTGTGGGAGATGCTGCTGTTCCTGGGGACCGAAGGCTCTCCTTGGTACCCCTGTAACACAGCCAGAAGGCAGAGTGATGTAGACCCCAGCCCAGGATGGCAGCTTGGTCACCACAGGCTCGTAGGCACAGCAGGGCTGGATGACCGCAGCTTCCTGTCACTGTGCCCTGTGCTGGTGAGATTAAAGTTATTTCCCTCTGCCACAGAGGCGCAACTGCCAACCATTGCCTGAGCCCAGCACCTGCAGGGGCCAGGGCCGGGCCCAGCAGCTACCAGCAATCTCTGCTGACCACCGCAGGCGGTGCAAAGCTCACCCCTCCGCCTTATCATGTGTGCAGCAGCTTCCCCCCAGCAATAAATCACTGTGGCTAAAAACCGCCCTGGGAGGGGGCTGCCTCCCTCTTATTGCAGTGAAAGAGCAGGGCAGGGTGCAGCAGAGACTAAAGCGTTTCCCATCCTGATGGTGGAGAGGGTCGTCCCATTAAATCAGCCCTTTAGGGGACATGGCAGCACAAATGGGACAATTTACCCTCGGATAAGATTAACCCTGGCAAGATTTCTTGTGGTGTGTTTATTTATATCCACCCCTGTACAGCAGCAGGATTGAAAGTTCATTTCTGCACTCCAGCTGCAGCCAGGATGAGACATGTTGTGATCACTCCATGCAAAACAAGTACTAACAAAAGCAGCAAAATGAAACCCAGCAGCAGCATAAGCTGATGTCTTGAAGCAGGGACCTGGCTGGAGGTCAAGCTTGAGCTGCACCATAACTTCTGGGAGTCTCCTGACCATGCCTCCACCGAGCAGTGCCAAGCACCTCCAGCTCTGTGGGGCATCAGTTGAAAGTGCAGTAGCTGCCTGGGAAAGCCCTTCACAGACCTCCCAGAGGAGGAGATGTTCTGTTTAGAAGCGTTTCAAGCTCCATGGGTTTCTGCTTCCCTCCTGGCAAAGCGGGGCAGGAGCTTTGCCGAGTGGCAGCTCTCCTCCTGAGACGTTTTACACCCTTCTGCAAGATCCTTCAATTACAGAAGGCTAAGTGTTATTTAATTTGTGACTGCGGCTTGAATAAGGCTCAATTAAATTCTGCCCCTTGTGAATTTGCAATGGGGAATTCTCACCTGTGATGCCAGATGAGTCCTAACTGTACCATGCCTGACTCAGACACGCAAACTGCTCTATTCATGAGTGTTTTAATAAATGCACTATCTTTAAACTGACAGTTTCCTGCTGTGTGACAGGCTTGGCACGGCGTCAAACCTAACCTTGGTCCCGTGGTCAGCCCGTGCTGGGGATGAGGGTGAATTGCGCGGGGCATCTTGGAGGCTGCAGCGCTGGCACAGGCACAGACAGAGGCACTGGTACAGGCACTGACATAGGCACTGACACTGGCACCAGCCAGGGCTTCCTGGCTCCGCTCCCGTCTCATCCCGGCTCCGGAGCCCGGCTGACCCCGCTCGTCCCGGGGCTCCCTGGCTGCGGCCCGCCCCTTCCCGCGGGGTTCAGCCGGGGGCACCCTTGTCCCAGCGCGGCCCCGCGGTGAATCCGCTCCCTGCCCTTCCCCTGGGCAGCGCCGCGGGACCCGGTCCGATTCTCACCCCCTCCCAACCCCGCCACGGGACCCCGCGCTCCGGTGGGCGGTGCCCTCCTTCCCCGCCGACCCCGCCCTCCCGTCGCCGCCTCCCATTGGCAGGTTGGCCGGCGGCGGGCGGGCCGCTTTGTGACGTCACGATCAGCTGTCGGAAGGTCCCGATTTGTGCGGGGGAGCGGCGGGTGCTCGGCAGAACCGCGCGATCAGCACCGGCACCGACATCAGCTCCGCGCCTCCCGCCGCTCCCCGCCGCGGTGCCGCCACGGCCAGGGTGAGTCTACAGCGACCGAGGCTTGTGCATTGCGGGAGGGGGAGCGGCGGCGGGCGGGGCTCGGGCTGAGCGGGGCCGCTCCGACGCGGTGCGTTCCGGGGGGAGGGGGGGAACTGAGGCCGACATCAGGGGGGGGAAGGCATCGGGGTCATTGCTCCGTCCCCCCTCGCATCCCCCCCCCCGCGCCCGTTGTTTGTTTCTTCATCACCGGATTAAGATTCGAGGTTGGTCTCCGCTCCCATTGGCTCCGCTAGGGTGACGTATGGCTCATTTGCATATGACATTGAGACGTCATAAGGCTGCCCCCCCTCTCCCCCGCGTTCCGGGCGCGCTTGTCCCGCCGTGACCCGGGTTTGGGATGGGCGTGGGGGTTAGCGACGACGTGTCCTCTCCCACCCCGCTTCCCCGGGATCTGTGCCCGTTCCTCTCCCCAGTGCCCGTTCCCCTCCCCAGTGCCCGTTTCGCCTCCCGTTGTCCGTTCTACCCCATCCCATCCCGGTGTCCCGTCCCCCCTCCGTGTCCCGCAGCTGCTCGGCCGGTATCGCCCCGTGAGTCTCGGCTGGAGCTTTGCCCGGGCGGGCACCAAATGTGTGCGCTCTCCCCGTGACTATCAGGGGCTGTTCGGGTGAAAAATGGGGCTTCTTGAACAGGGACTGTGTGATACAGCATGTAGAAATCCCTGCAGTTGTGTTGTCCATTTACCTCCGTCTCCCCATCCCGATTCCCGCTGTAAATCCCACTCCACGCTCGCTGGTGCGGTACTGTGCCTTGAGGGTGTCGAGTACATCGGGTACCACCCGGAGCAGCTACAGTTGTTCCTGCTCTGAGTGCGCCTGCTTTGGGACAGCACAGAAACGTTGGGAATCCTAAAAGCTTGACTTCCTGCTGGATTTTGAGCCTCTCACCTTGGGAACTCGGTGGCTTGGCTGAGCCTCAAGGGCCCTGGGCACTAAACCTGCTCTGGGCTGGTCAGCTCAGAAACCTGGACTCTGTGGAGTGTAACTGGAGAAGCAGGCTAAAAAGGGCATTATTGGTTTTGTAATGCTTTTATACATTTATCTTTATGTCTTGAGTGTTCAGGGGAGCTACTCCCCTGCCCAGAGAGCCTGAGCAAAGGTGCTGGCACCCAAAGTACTGCCTTAAATTCCCAATCTTGGGACCAGCAACACCCACTGCTGACAGTGGCACCCGTGAGGGCTGGGTTGGGTGGATGCCAAGGGGCTGTCACTGATTTGGCCCAGGCTTTGCTGGGATAGAAAACCATCCCACAAACAGGTGCTGGGCCCCAGTACAGGACCATGCTGTACCTTCTTTCCCACCAGGCTTAGTTTGCAAAGTGCCAAGGACAATTCTTGTTGCTCTAAAGTAAATCTTCCCTTTTATATTCCCACTCCCTTCTCCAAAGAAAATATCCAAACCAAAAGACAAAGGCTTTGTGCTGTAGCTCGCTGTCACCATTAGGAACCCATTGTATCAAATCGGTGCTTATCTGGCTGAACACAAAAGGGAAAACATAATGGAATATACGAGGATAAACTGATAACGCCTGCTCGTAGCAGGACTGGAAAAACCTGAGATGTGAATTCTTGTCCAAGAGCTTTTTAGTATGAGCTGCACCATGAGCAAGGTCTCACCCCAGTGTACACGTGGCCCTGGGCAGGCTCAGGAGGAACTGGTGGGGAGCTCGGGGTTCCTGCAGGATCGAAGTCCAACTTGGCAGGTAGCATTCAGCCTTCTGTGACCTATGGAGGGTGTGATGTGGGGCTGCTCCGCTCTCCATGATCATGGCCCTTGGGATGTTTCACCTAGAGCATCCCAGGGAGGAGACTCCTAAAATCTGGTAGGACAGCTCATTCAAATGTCCAGGTTGCTCAGATCCTGCAGCCACTGCCAGATTTTCCAGGGTTCTGCGTGACGACATCAAATAGCAGGAGGTTGGGTTTGTCCTTGGGGCAAGGACCTCTCTGCAGCAGTTACACAAGGGAGCTGGTGCACGTGGGAACACCAGCACCAGGAAAAGACCCCCACATCCTCCTCCTTAAGGTGGGAGCACATGGGGACTCCAGTCCACACTGAGCTGCTGGACTAGCCAAGGAAAGCCCTTCAGGTGCTGGCTTTATCTGCCGTTGATGAGAAGAGCCTCTTGATAAAGAGGTGTTATTTGGGGGGTGTGTGTGTGTGTGTGTGGTTCTAACCACTCTCTGCCTTCTCCCCCCTCCACTTCCCTGCTCTGTGGTGCAAGAGGCTCTGGCTGTGGATCCACCTCTGATTTGCTGGACTCAGTCTGTCCATGCCAGCAGCAGCTTCCCCAGGGAGCCCTGTGAATGAGGTGAAGCAATGGGATCAGCAGGAGCTGTAGTGCAGCTGTCGAGTGACCACATGCATTAATCCAGCCTTGCTGAACTGTCCTGGGTCGGCCTCTGCCACCTCTGGTCCCTCCTTGATGGAAGTGGACAGAGGACAGCACGGGGATGCTTCACTGATCATTTTTAGGTGATGAGCAGGCTGTGGAGCTGCCAGACCCCCTGCTCCTTAGCTCTGTGCCAGGTTTAGGATTCTGTGAGAGCAGCCTGGGAAACATTTGTCTAATTTAGGTAAAATGAGTTGAAAATTACATTTCCCAAGTGGGCTGCAGGAAGGCACCTGATTTCTACCTCCAACGCCTACCGGGATGACTGTGTTGCGGTATTCTTAGCCCTGCCGAGGAAGGACCCGCTCCTGCCACTTGTCAGCAGCATCCCTCCCGCCACCATGTATTTATGGAAAGGTTCAGGGAGCCTGTTGCCATTTCCAAGCGGAGTTGCTGTTGTCCTTGCAGCCGGTGACTTTTGGGAGCTGCCAGGCCTGCAAAGCTGTGGCTCCTGCCCCGGCAAGCTCCTGGCACATCCTGCCCAGCCTTTCGCCTATTCTTAGCTCCTGGGGTTATTTGTAGTGACGGTGACTCAGAAAACTAATTATTGTGTCGAGGTTTCTGAAGGGGGGAGAGAATAACTCAATGCCTTCTGGCTTCCTTACTCCTGCTTCTAACATTTAATACCCTGCGGCTGGCTTTAAAAGGCGGTTGGACTTTCTGGAGGGATCCTGAGAAACTTCAGTAAGAAACTCCTCTGTCTTCAAGTTAAGTGTTACCTCTTGGGGTGTCCCCTTGTGCCGGCAGTGGCCTGGGGGGGGCCACTTCTCCGTCTTAACAAGGTCCCTGTGGGTGGCACCTGATTGCTGCAGCACTCCTCTTGGTGTCCTTCACAAGCTCGTTGAGGGTGCACCTTGGCAATAAAGAGCCTGATCCTGCCCCTTTAACCCAGCGCTGCTGAGGATTCCAAACAGGGTAAAGTGAAGGTGAGGACTGAAGCTCGTTTTGGTCCTCGCTTGCCAGGATCAGGCTCCTGCCTCCACCCACAGGTTTGATCCTGAAGGCTTTGCCCAAGCACTGCGGGAGCCAGCCCTGGCGGAGCTGCTCCAGCTCCTGGGAAGCCTTTGCTCTCCCCACGAGGCTGTCTGCTGACGCTGTCTGTCCCTCTGCCCAGCTCCTGCTCCGGCCAGGGCAGGCAGCCGAGGCACAGCGTGGCCAAGCAGCCCTGGGCTGCTATTCCATGAGGATCACGGTTCAGGACCCTGGGTTTGCCAGCCCTGTCCCTGCTGCCAGCAAGCCATGGCTGTTCTCACAGCAAACCGACCTCCCCAAGGTCCTGGGTAGGATCACAGTGTCCATTAGGCAGTGGGAGCTTATGGGGTTAGGCAGGCTTGCTTCATCCAAGGGGATGATCCTGCAAGATCTGCCCTGTCCAACTAGCCAGGTGGAGCATGGGCCTGCATGCCTGCATTCCCTGGCATGGAGAGGGGAATAGCTGGTGGCTGATTGAAATTCTTTGGGGAATGATCCTTTAAAAGGATCCATCTCAACCTTGGCTCTGGGGGTGCTTTAAGCTCATTCGTGCTGTCCCTGGAGTGATGACAGCTTCCTGGGAGCCCCTTCCCTTCACCCCAGCCCTCCTGGCATGCTGTGGGTTTGCTCTGGAGCAGGATGGCCCCTGAGAGCCCATTACCATGAGGGGAGCGTGGTTATCCCAGAACCTGTAATTATAGAAATAAGGAGAATGAAGTTACATGTGGGAGATGGGACAATTGAAACTCATAGTGTCTGCTGTGTCTTGTGTCTTCAGGAAAGCTGTCTGCAGGTTAGGCTGGGCACCTGTGGAGCCCAGACACTTCAGCTCCAGACATTCCTGTTGCTGCGCCCTGTAATTGTTGGGGGCACTAAGTCTCTAAGCAGGTGGGTGCTGGGGGAATTGGTGCTGCCGCTGAGGGGAGCAGAAGGGGGAGAACAAACTCCAACTTTGCTCCTGTGCACTGAAAGCTGCTGTCACGTTTGAACAAAATAAAGACGAGAGGTTTCCTGCTCTCAGTCTGTGTAATCTCTCTTTTGGCTTTGAACTCGCTCGAGGATGAGCTCCTTGCTGGGGGCTTGCCAAGCACAGTGGAGGAGAGCGCTCGGGTACCATTCGGGCAGGGTGCTTCACAGGGCTCTGTGTGCTGAGCCAGCGGAACGGCAGCGAGCTCATTCTGGGCTGGCTTTGCTGAGGCAACAGGGAAAATCCCCATCTGGTTCAGACCTCAGCCTGTGGTAGCTGCTTGGGTGCTTCTCTGGGTGACCCTCCCCTTGCATCCGTGCTGTCCTCAGCCCCCTTCACCCTGGTGTGTCACCCTGAGGAGCTGCATGGTGACATTGGGCCTTGGAGTGCTGCAGGCAGAGCTGCTCCAGCTTGGAAAACACAAGAACCTGCTCCTGGCCTTGTGCTGGGATAGAGCCACGGTGGCCCTGGGGGACTGGAGCTCCCTGTGCATACTATGGGCTGCTGGGTGCTTCCTGCCCCTCTCCCTCCTGCCTGGGGACAAGCAAAGAGCAGGCAGCCCTGAGACATCACCAGCAGGTACCTGGAGCAATGGGGTTTCTGCCACAATTAGGTACTTAATAAATGTATTAATATAACAAGACAGCTACTAAATAGGCAACTGCTGCAGGCAGATGCCAGATTTCAGACTGCAGGCAGAGAACTGGTGTGTAATGCAGCCTTCAGGGCTGCTCTGGGTGCGCTTTGCCAGCCTGGCCCTGGGAAGGATGGATGCACGCATGGATCCCGTGGGAAGGAAATCCCTGCTGTGCTTAGCACAGAGAACATGAATGAGCCCAATAGACCAGTTTCTGTTTGTTGCCCAGCTGGATATCAGCCCCTCTTCATGTTGTTTCCCTGCCTTGTATTAGTGTGCTTTAATGCTCCTGGAAAGGGGAGTTCTGGATAATTTAATCCTGGGGTGTGCTGGAGGATAACAGAAAGGCCATGGCTTTGCTACAGATGTGGTGGTGATGGGGGACTGGGAGGTGAGAGCTGACTTAGCTGAGCCTGCTGCTCTCGCTGCAGTCAGAGGAAATGGATCTGTCACATCTCAGTGCCCCAAAACCCTCTGCTTGGTGCTTCCAGGGGAATCCAGGAACCTTCATAGGACGCAGAGCAGGGAACCCTCATTGTGGTGAGGGCCCTGTGAGCCTCAGCCAAGTCCGTTTTGAATGCAGCATCCCAGCAGGACCCAGCTTGGCTCTGGGTGCAGCGTGTGAGGAGTGGAAGGATGAACCGTGGCAGTGGGGGGCTGCTGTCCCGCAGGGAGTGGGGACCCCGGATCCCTGGGCACTGGGATCTGGAGGCAGGCATGCCTGTAGCTGTGAGATCTGCCCTGCACCTCCCTGCACCCTTCCTATTCCATGTTGCCCAGGGCAGCTGGAGCTTCACCAGGGTCCAGGGCCTCTTGCAGGCTCTGCACCACCTTGGTTGACAGAGCCATGACAGGGGTTTTGCCCTCTGAATGATCCAAGGCAGTGTGCCAGGTGAGGCAGCACACAGCTCTGCCCTCTCCCTGCATCTGGCTCTTGATGGCATTTTAATGCCCTTTAATGTCTCTGGACCAAAAAGCATTTTCTCTGCACAAATAGCACGGGGCACCCTGTGCCTGCTGCCTGTCTGTGCCACTCTGAGAGCTCTACAGTGACGCCAAACCTCCCCCTGAGCTGGGCAGGAATGTGTTTCCCCAGGGATAAAGCAGTGTCCCTGCCAGCTCCAGCAGATGGGTTCCCTGGGACACACTGCTCAGGAGGAAGGGGATGGAATGTGGGGCTCAGTGTGGGGCACAGGCACGCAGCCCTTCAGCCATCCCCTGCAGCCCACCTGAGCCCCTGGCATGCAGCACAGCCACGCTGCCAACCACTCCAAATGCATTATTCCTTTTCCTTTCCCCTTTACAGGCCTTTGCACTGAAGCCAAGTGAAGAACCTCAGAATTGCACTGCACACCATTTAACTCAGCTACGAGTTCCCTAGCAGCAAAGGATCTCCACCACCTCCGAGACCTTGAGTGCTGTTTTTACCCCTCTCTGCCCACTGCTCCCATTTGCACGCAGTGCTCAGCAGGAGCCCTCACTCCCCATCCATCCCACGGGACCGCTCCCCACCATGTTTCAGCGTCTCACCAGCCTCTTCTTCAGTGACAGCAGCACTCCAGAAGGCCTTGAGGAGCCCAAACCCTTTGTCGAGGAGGAGGAGGAGGAGGATGGCTGGCTCATAATTGACCTTGCAGGTGAGGAAAGCAGCTGGGACTGGCTTCCCACAGCCTCTGTTGCTCTCTGGAGCTGGGAAAACCTTTGGAGGTGACAGCAGAGGAGCTTCCACCACGTGTGCTCAGCTCTGTTCATCCTTCTTCCCATGGTCGCCCAGCCCTGTGGTCGCTGTGGCAGCTCCTGACCTGTTGCTGTGGGCAGCACTTTGCCATGAGGAGCTGGGCTTGGCCTCTACTTGCAATGCCCATGCCAAAACCAAACCGGGAGCCTGTTCCCAGAGGAACACCCTGGTCCCGAGGTGCTGGTGGGGACCATGGGGCTCCAGCTGGGGATGTGCTGCAGCAATCTGGCCACGTTTGGGTTATTTGAGTCCATTGGGGGAGCAAATCTCAACTCCAAAGGGCTTATCTTCCCAAATCATTCCTAGCGCCCATTCCAGCAGCACTCAGACAAGAGGTGTTTGGCACAAAGTCTCAGGGGCTCCCTGTTCCCAGGGATGGCAACAACCACACTGAGTCCCCTTTGACACCAACCAAGCGGATCAAATTCCTTGCGTGCAGAGCTTCTCCAGCTCTGTTAAGGCCTTGGCATTTCTATTGTAGGGTTGATGACTCAACCAAGTGCAGTGATGATTTTATGACCTTTTGCTTGCAAATCAAGCAGCAAACTTAGACAAACAAGCCTGCCTGTGCAGGAGATCCTCAATGGCCACGGTCTGCTTTTGCAGCCTCGGGTTGGTTGTGGTGCCCCAGCCCAGGGGACCACAAATGTGTCCTGCAGGTTTAGGAGGAGGGTTTTGTCCTCCCTCTTGCAGGCATCTGTTCTCCCATCAGATGCTCCCTCCCTGTCCCCTGTCCACTGAGCAGAGCTGGTTTTCATGGTACAAGTCATTTGTTAGGGTTTTCCCCATGCAGTAAGATGGAGAGGGGACCGGAGCACGGGCAAGCCTGGGATGGGGGACAGTGACAGCCCCATGCCTGCTGGGAGCACTGTGGATGGCTGGTGGAGGTGGATGGGTGATGTGGGCACAGGCAGCCACCGAGGATTCCCTGTCCTCTGGGCTGCCCTGGGGGGGTCACAGCAGTGACATAGGAGGAGGATGGATGGAAGGAGGTCCCTGGAACCACTCGCACGCAGCTGCCTCATGCCTGGGCCAGCTGGCAACGGCTGCAGCGTGCCCAAAGCGCGCCAAAGGAGCCAGGAGTTTCCCCAGACTGGGAAAGCTGGGCTGGGCCCCGATCCCCTGGGTCCGAGACTGCAGCCAGCCCAGCAGGGACGCAGGGATGGCTCTGGGACAAAAGGCTCCCTTCTCTTTCCCAATGAAGCCGCCAGGCTCTCGGTGCAGAGCTGCCCTTCAGCAGTGTGACTGCCTGGGGCGAGCCACCCCCTGCTAATCCCCACCAGCCCTGCTGCTGCCTTTTCCCCGTAGCATTCCCTGGCTGGTGAAGGAATGATTTATTTCAGCTCTATTTCTGAGGCTGCAGTTATGCAAAGCACTTTACAAACCAAACCCGCTGGCTCCAGCCCTCATCCTTCACCTTAGAGCCACAGCAGCTGACAAGCATCTCAGCCTGCCTCTCTCCCAGCCTAATGGGCCTCCAAACTCATTCCCTCTCAGCCAGGTCTTTGAGTCGTGTGTTGCAAAATGCCCCTGAATTAACCAGAGATCCCAGGACTGTTTTGGGTGTTCCTCTTATCCCATTACCCAGGCTGGCTCTACTCAGCACCCAGGGACAGAGCAAAGACCATTTCCCAGTGCTTAGAAGTACGGCTGCAAGTAACCCAGGGATTTCAGGATCCTGAAATATTCCTTGTGGCATTGAAACCTGCCTTGGCAAAGGATGGGGATGGGTTGCCAGGGATGGGGGGACAGGGTTCAGTTGTACTGGGTCCCCTGCTCCCCTGTTGCGGGAGTGCTGCTGGACCAGGAAGGCTCCAGCGGGGCTCAATGGGTGTCTCCAGGCTGACAATCTCCAGCCGGGCATGTCAACAGCTATTAATAGCTTGATATCCACTGACCTGAGGAAAGATGCTCTCGTGTTCGCAAGGCTAATTGTGGCCTGCCCTAAGCCCTGGGCTGGGGCATCGTCTGCGGGAGGAGCTGGGGACATGCGGGTGGGGAATGCCGGCCCCGTGCTTCGTGCACTGTAGTTCTCCACCATAAGAACACATTCATTGCCCAGAGAAGCTGTGGCTGCCCCATCCCTGTCAGGTTGGACAGGGCTTGGAGCAAGCTCCTCTAGTGGAAGGTGTCCCTGCCCATGGCAGGGGGTTGGAACTGCGTGATCTTAAGGTCCTTTCCAAACTAAACCATTCTATGATCCTATAATTGACCTCTGATTTCTCCTGCACCCTCACCTACCTGCAGGGTTATATGTGTCTGTGGATATAATACACTGTGCCCCCCCCCGCTCCCTGAGACCATGTTCCTTGAATTCCCCTGATGAGGCTGGGAACAGGTCTGGATACCCTCATGAGCCCAACATTAGGTGCAGGCTCCCTTGCTATAACCTAACCAGTAATTCCAAGCACAGGCAGCCTGGAAAGGCACCAGCCCAAGTGCTTTGCCAGGCGGAGGTGAGGAAGGGAAGGTAAAGGAAAGCTGGGGCAGCTCCTGGGTGAACCACTCCAACTTTGGCCCCTAAGGGACTGAAGCTGAAGGTGTGGTGAGGACCTTTGCTGGAGGATGTACCCCCTGGTTCCTTCCAGAAGAAAAGGTGTGGACTGTTTTTTCCTGGGTGTGTGCTTGGTTTCCATGTCTGCAAAGTGCTGGAGGTGGTTGTGAGCGCAGGCAGGCCGCCGTTCCTCCTGCATGGCGCAGCCTGGTTCCAGGGCCATAAGAAGGGGCTCAAGCAGCGTTCCTTGCTGGCTGAATTTCTCCTTCATCTTGAGAAGGGCTGAAACAAAACCGCTGCAGTCAAACGCTGCTGTTTTCCCCAGGTTTTGGGTGAACTGCCTAAAGAGAACCGTTTCTCCAAGAAATCTGGAGAGGGACCTTTCACAAAGACGCGTAGTGACAGGACAAGGGGTGAAGACTTCCAGGTGGAAGAGGGGAGATTTAGATTGGGTGTTAGGAAGAGATTCTTCCGTGGCACAGGGTGCCCAGAGAAGCTGTGGCTGCCCCATCCCTGGCCGTGCTCCAGGCCAGGTTGGACACAGGGGCATGGAGCAAGCTGCTCTGGTGGAAGGTGTCCCTGCCCGTGGCAGGGGTTGGGACCGGATGAGCTTTAAGGTCCCTTCCAACACCACCCAGGCTGTGCTTGATTCTCTGATTCTACGATTTCCATTGCTTTCTGGCTTAGCAAAGCCCCATCCCACAGCACCAGCAGCCACCCCAGTGCAGAGGGTGCCAATTGGGGTGCAGTGGGGACACTGCTGGTGCCTCCCTCCCCATGAGGCCCCATTGACACCATGTAGCGGTGGTGACGGCGGTGGGGTGTCTCTTGCACTAACGATGCCCCTTTCTCTCCCCCCTCCCCTCCCCACTGTACATGGTATGTGTGTGTGTCCCCGCTGTGCCCCGCATGGCTCTGCACCCCCGCCACCCCCAGGCAGCCGTGCCCGCCCCGGCGCAGCCCGGCGAGTGGGTGCTGGCGGCACCGGGCGCTCGGCGCGATCCCGCCCGGCTCCCCCCGGTCCGTCACCACCTCCGGCCGCTCCCCCGGCTCCAGCCGGCCCCTGCTTGATGGACGAGAGTTGGTTTGTCACCCCTCCCCCCTGTTTTACTGCAGAGGGGCCCGGCCCCGACGGCGTGGGGAGCAGCCCCATGGAGGACCTGCTCATCGAGCACCCCAGCATGTCTGTCTATGTCACCAGCACCCTCGAGGTGGACGGGGAGGGCCCTGAGGATGATGCTGCTGAGTGAGTATAGCTTGAGGGTGCTCACCTGGGGATGCTGGCACCAGGGGACCGGGGTGGACGGTCAGGCCTTGCATCCCACATCGCTGTGTCTGATCAGGAGTGCTTTGCCCACAGATGGAGTGGGGCTGTGGGGGGATCTCAGTGTCCCCATGCCCCACCTCAGGGTGTGCCCTGCATGACTGTCAGCGTGCCTCTGTGCAAGGATGGTGGCCTCTGTGTCCTGAAATACCCTGCTAAGGGGGTCTCAATGCCATGGTGAGATGGCTGTGGGTGGATCATGAGCTTATCACTGTGCTGTGGTGGATAGGGGCTGTGTTCCCCTCCACTGCCCCAAGCAGGGTCTCCTGGGACAACCGCCTGTGCTGATGCTGCCTTGGCCATGCTGCTGCCACTGTGCTGTGGGGTCCCCACAGCCCCGCAGACCTCCAGTGTCTATCCCAGAGCCCCTCACTGGGGCAGAGGAGGAGGGATAATTCAGGGCGAAGCTCCATCAGGCCTGGGAACACCTTTCCTTCAGAACTTCTCCCTTTGTACAGTTCCTCTGAGGGCCACAGCTCCATCCCAAGAGCGTCTGAGTAACCCCAATGCAGAGGGTGCAGAAAGGGCATAGAAAAGGGCTGGGAGACCAAACGGATTACAAATGGGATGGAAATGGGGAGTTAGAAATTGTTGGGCTTAGAGGAACTGGACAGTGTGAGGATGGTGGGGATGGATGGCGCCATTCCTGGTGGTGTCTGGGTTTATCCCAGGTACCCTGGCTGGGGCGGGAGGTGGCGGGATCCATCCTGGGGGGATGATGGGGAAGGGGTTGGAGCCTCAATGCTGGGGTTCCATTGACCGCCCCTTTCCCCGCAGGGAGGTGCCGGAGCCGCGGCTGGAGCGGCACGTTCCGCACCACAGCAGGTCCCTCTCGGTGAAAGCCGCCATCCTGGAGAAGGTGGGTCAGGCGCGGCGGGTGCAGCGGGCCAAGCAGCTGGCCGAGAAGCACCGGCTGAGCCAGAAGGCGCTGCAGCGGCAGAACCGCGCCTGCCAGCGCCCGCTGCGCCACGCCAAGCAGCACGTCGGCACCATCGTCCACCAGCCCTGCCAGCGCCACTGCAACTACTGACCTCGCCGGGATGCCCGGCGCCGGCACCGTGGTGCAGCCGGGCTGCGGTTCCACTCCATAACCCCTCCACACATCCCTCTGCACACCCAGGCCTCCACTCAGCATCTTCTCATCTTCATCCCCGCGCCCTTCACCCGCAGCGCCACAGCTCCAGCATGGAGGGCTGGGTTGTCCACTCCACCTCGCAGCCATGCCAGCCTTCACATGGGAATTGGGTATTCCTGGTGAGATCCCCTGCGTTGAAGCCTGTTTGTCCTGATGAGCCTGTGACATCAGTGCCTTTCTTCCGGACATCATGACTCCATGTATAGCCAGACCGGGATATCACGAGCAGAGACGCCGTGAAAAGAGCAATGAAGCAACAAGATTTGGGATTTTTTAGGAAAATCTCATCAATGACACTAAATGATGCTTCCTCCCCCCTGAAACCAGCAAATACCCCCCTGCCTCCTTCATTTCTTACCTACACTTTTACAGTGATAAGACCGCACTGCTGGTCCTTGCTGGGGAAACACTGGTGAAGCCTTGGCAGGGTCATCGGGCAGCTCGTGGTGCCTCATGGTGTTTTTTAAAGACAACCTTAAAGCAATCTCAGGAACCAAAGCACCGTCCCAACGCCTCGCCAGAGCCCTCGGCCACTGCGGGGCGGGCATCCAGCCCAGGGCCAGTGGTAGCATCACCATGGCTGGTGGTCCTGCCGAGCTGCTGGGTGCCTCATCCTGGAGAGCTCCTTCCTCCTGGAGCCGCTCATCTGCCCGAATCGCAGCTATAAACATACATGGGTATGGATGTATTTCCCTGTGTACCTTTATACTTGGAAGAGGTATAAGCCAAGGAGCATTGGCTGCTCAATCCCTGGGAGGGGATCAAGGCAGGGACCTGTGCAGCTTCCCCAAGGTGGCAAAAGCACGTCAAAGCTGGTGGTGAAGGGATGATGAAGAGGAGGCCCGAGGGAAGAGGCTGAAGTAAGGCTGAAGGTGGACCTGGGAGCAGCTGCTAAGAGACAGGATAGGGCAGGCCCTGGCAGTGGGGCCGGGTGAGAGGGTTGCTGCAGTGGAGCTGCAATAAGAGCGTCTTCCCCCCTGGACTAAAAAGTGCATCCTTTCCCATGGGGAGTGACAAATTCCATTGCGAGCAGCACTGGTTTGTAATGCAAATCCTCCCCATGATGGACTCATTCTGCCCTTCAAATGACATGGTCCAGACTTTTCACTGCCTCCAGCACCAGCTGAGGTGGCTCCAAACTCAGCAGAAATTTGTTCTTTCCCCCCCATCTCCTTCCCTTTAGGGACTGGTTTGTACCCCATGCACTAAGGGAGCTCTGGTCATCCGTCCTGCTCAGAGCCAGCTCACAGCCTGGCTTCCCACCCTCTGAGACAAGAAATAGCCCTTATCCCCTTACCCCTGTCCCCCAAAATGCTGATTTCACACGAGTTTCTGCCATTCACCATGTTATATATCCCTCAATATCAGCTTTGGACCGAGGTCGAAGGGATCGTGGTGAGCCCAGCCTCAAACAGCTGATATTTATTCATTTTTGAATGAGATTAGAACTCCAATGAACCCTTTTAGGAGCACCAGCCCCAGCTCTGTACCTGGGAGCCTGGGCTGTGGCCACAGTCACCGGCCCTCGCCGTTGAGCCTAAGACCACGTTGAAGATTGACCCGTTTCTGGTGTCTTCCCATCGGACTGATGATTCCTTGACTCGACGGGAGCGTTTACATCCTTTGGCTTCCTGGGCTTCACATTAAAGGCCTTTTTCCCCTCTTGAATTGATGCCTGGTATGCACTGGGAGCGTGGATGTTGGCATAGGTGCTTGCCAAGACAAGCAGGGGCTGAGCCCAGGCTCCCAGGATGAGGTACTGCCTTCCCCTGCTGCTCCTTCCTGCATCACTGGTGATGCGCTCTGTGGCCATCGGGCAACAGCATTAGAGGAAGCATCTTTTCTCTAGCCCAATGTACATCAAGAAGCGGACAAGCCAAGCAACGACCTGCCTCCCAGCCCGCTCTCCATTGCATCCAAGATGCCACTGGTCCCTCGGGAGTGCTAGGACACCAGAGTCTGATTGTGACACCATCACCCCCTCTGCAGCTTCAGGGCTGGGGGCAGCAAGGCTGGATCCCGCCAGGTCTGTCCTACCAGGCCTTTCCACGCCCATCAGTCTGCTCACAAATGGTACCCCAGTAGAAGAACCCCCTCATGGAAACCTTCCCCTGCATCCTGCTCATCCATTGTGAGCCACAGCCCCTTGGCCGTGCTGCCGGGGGCTCAGTGCTGTTGTGGCCCCAGCACCCAGCACCCATTTCAAACAGGTGATGCTGTTATTCCGTCCCGGTTTCCAGAGGCAAATGCAAACTGTTTTCTTTCCTTTCCTTCTTTCCATGCCAGTCTGAGACATCTTCCATCACGCTGTGCCCAGCCAGCCCAGGACATGCAGCAGGACTAGCATCACACTTTATATCAAGAGTATGTTTATAAAGGATTAATAAGTTATTAATAACGTTTTAATGAAGAGGTTAATCCAGAGTCCTGGAGGTCAATGGAGTGCAATTGCCACAGCATAGATTGGCTCCTGAGACCCCACCTGTTGTTGGCACACTTGGTTGTGTATTAACATCCAGTAATCACCTATCAACTCCATGCAAAGAGACTGTCCACCCACCAGCGACCAACCCTTCCTATGCTGTGGCAAAGGTGCGTTCATGCCACGCTTTGCAGAAGCCCTGCAATGCTCCTCTCCTGCCCAACAGTGAGCGCAAGACCTGGCCTGATACCAAATCTGCTGCCCAGTGTGACCAGAGCGAGAAAACCCCTTTACGCTGAGGTTGTGATCTCCTCAAACCTTAAACCAAACAAAAGGTGCTTAAAAACGGACAGCTTCTGTGTGTGCGCACGTGTGCGTGTGTAGATGCTTCACAACACGGTGCGGGTGGTCAGAGGGCTGCTTTGGGGTGTGGGGTTTAGGGGTTTGTTGGGGTCTTTTTGCACCCAATGTGTTCAATTTGTGACTCACTGTGTGATGCTCCCGATGGGAAGGTGAAGCAAACACTGTGCTGGCTGGCAGGGAGGCCCTTGGGCTGGTGTCCTGCTTGAGCAGCTAGGATGAGTCTTGCTTTCTCCTCTTGACTTGCAGAGGGAGAAACTACAGCATGGACTCAGGGACAAACAAATGCACCGGGGTCTATAGCAATGTGTTCTTTATGGGTTTCTCTGTTCAGATGTGGGTTTGTTTCTGTCTGTGAGGCCTTTGGCTGTGTGGTCCTGAAGGATGCTGCAGGGATGCGGCCAAAGCCTTTGGCAGCACTTGCTGGTGAGAGGCTGCTCAGGCTGCTGCATGTTGGGAGAGCCGCAGGGTTTGATGCTCTGACATAGTGTCTGTGTGGAAAAGGAGCTGTGGCCACTTGTGGTGAATCCATCCCTGAGCAGCAGCCCATGTCCCTAATATTCACCTTAAAGCTGCTGGAATGTGGCTGATCCTTCCTTGGGCTCGTTTGTGGACAACCACAGATGGATTTTAAGCAGTGAGTCCCTGACGATTTGAGAAGTGAAGCGAAGCCGTGCTTTCTGCATCGCTGCAGCTGGTCTGGCTCCACCATGTCCCTGGGAACAGAAGGCAGCCGGGATGGTGGCAGCATCCGAGCCACCACATGGAGAAATGCTGGTGCAGGTCACAGGCAGGTCTGCGGGAGGAAATGTCTCTATTTCTTGTAATGAAAGCATAAAGAAAAAGGCAGAATTCCCCGATGGAGAGACCTGGGGGAATCTGTCCTGGGCCTGGCAGCAGCTTCCCAGCCCTGTGCTGGCATCACAGCAAGGAGCAGCATGGATGGGCAGGCTTAGGGATATCAGCACCCTGCGGGCAGGCTGCAGCAGCACTGCCTAGAGCTTGTGAGGCAGCAGACCCCTGTGATGGAAGATCCTTTCCACCACTTGGAGACCCCGTGGTGCACGGGATCTTCTCCAAGCAGAGCACAAGGGATTTGGATCTCAGAGGCCTTCATCTGGTACAGGGCAGGGCAGTCTGCCTCCATCCCAGCCCAATGGGTGAACCCTTGAAGTGAGTGTTGAGGCTGCCCCATACATCAAGATAGGACCAGGAGGAGCAGCTCTCCTGGGGAAGTTCGACCTCTCGAGGTGCACCCAGACCGTGCCAGGACACATCTTAACGCCTGTACCCTGTGTGAGCCAGCTCCCAGCATGGGGTGGATGGGGACACCTCACAGGCAGCCACATCAGCCACAGCAAAGTCCTTCCACCAACTCTGGTTCTGCAAGGCCGGGGATTGCTGCCAGGGGCAGTGGGCAAAAGTTATTGTCACCCCTGAAACTTGCACTCACAAAAGCGCTTTCCAAAAGGCTCTGCTGCAAAAGCTCCATCTGAAGGAAGCAAAAGGCTTTCCATGGGAGTCACCATTTTGTCTTCACCACGGATAACATAAATGTGTGGTGCATCCCAAAGATCACCGCCATAGGAATCTTCGCTCTTCCTTTAGCATGTTTCTAATCAAGAGATGATTTAAATTTACATCTTGCTGGTACCTTTTCCTCTTCCATCCAGCCCCACTGGGGAGAAAAACCCCATTAGTTGTCTTGTCATACCGGCCAGAACAAAAACATAGATGAGAAGATACTCCAGCAAGGTTCTAGACTTGAATGATGCAACTTCGGGTCTTCCTGTGGAGGATCAGCATCGCTTCCAGTGCCCTGCATAAAGCAGAAATTACATCAGGTGAGTTTATTGAAAACCAACAAGTCCTCAATGATTAAACCATGTGATAGCTGGGAAACGAGCTGTAAAAAGCAATGGGACACGTCAAGACATGAAAAATGGCTCTCAGCATCGGCCCGTTGCTGCCTGCCAGAGGCAGCGCCGAGCCCTGCTCCCTGTGCTGGGAAGGGGTGATCCGTGAGTCTTCCCTGAGTCTGGGCTTAAAAGAAGCTGATGCCATCCATGGTGACTCTGGCCACTGGGACTGTTGATACCCACCACACCTGCAGCATCTCCATACCAGGAGACCAGCCAGGAGCATTAAAGGGCATTGAATGGGCTTGGTCGCCTCAGGGCTTGTCTCCAAGGAACTTCCATCTCTGCCCATTTCTCTGATATCTGCTCAATACAATATTGGTGTCATGAATAATTTCCCAGCATCCTGAAGGGCTCAGTCCTCACCTCACCAAGATGAGCAGCTCCAGTGGATAACAGGGATGGCTCTTAGGTGTAGTCCTGTATAAAGTTTAGAGGTGATGCAGAGATGTGTGTTCCCCTTATACTCACTTGGATCTAATACCTCCAGGGCTGGCTTGGGGGTTGCTTCTCCATCCCCGTACCCACAGCAAGTGTAGAGCTCTGTTGGAGGGATGCTACCACATGCCCCGGTGCATGAAAACACTGTGTGAAGCTTTAGCTCTGTTACAGCAAATCATGCAAATCCCTCTGCTTTCCACCCTGCTCATGTTCTAGCGCTTTAATGGGAGGAAGGCTTCATCCCTTGCAAACAGAGGGGGGAAAGCAGCACAGTAAATTTCAAGTGTAGCTTAAAAATGGGTTGCAGAGGGGAGCCCGGGGTTTCTCCACTCTTTCACACTCACCTCATGTATTCACATCAGGGAAGCCGGGAGCAGCTTGTGCCCAAGTCCCCCTGAAATCTTATCCTCAGCTTTGTATCGACACAATTATGCTTCGGGAAATGTAGGGATGAGGGAACAGCACAAGGCGTACCAGTGAAATAGAATCAGAACCATAGAATAGGGCTGGAAAGGACCTTAAGATCATCCGGTTCCAACCCCCTGCCATGGGCAGGGACACCTCCCACTAAACCATGCCATCCAAGGCTCTGTCCAACCCTGCCTTGAAATAGTCGTGTTTCCTCTCGTCTCATACACGTACCTGTACAGAGCCACTGTGCACTGCAATATTTGAGCTGTACGCGTAAACCCGAGGGATTCTGCTTGTGAAACTCCTCCACGCGCCTCATCCCTCCATGCTGGACTGACTGTCCATGTGCCTTTCACCCTTCGTCATGGTTTGTCATCCTTAACACAGCTGCAGAACTTGAATAAACCAGTGAACCACAGTTACACGTCCTATGCAAGAGATGAGTGGGGAGTCAGTTTTCAGTATTTCTGTGTGTCTACGTTGTGTTAAAAGCAGACACCGGGCTCTCCGGAGAAGCCTGACAGAATTAATGCCCTGATAGCACTGAGCTTCTGTTGTTGTTTTAGCTAAAAAGCATTTCAGACGCTGAATCTCTTAGGCGGCTTTGGAAAGCTCAGCCTAAACCGCAGTTCTCCGCTGGTTTGCGCATGGAGAGTGAGCAGTACGAGCACCAGCACTTGACCAGGAGAGAGCGTGTTCAATAGCCAGTGTTTCCTTCCAAGAGAGAGGAGAAAGTGCTATTTGGTGAGAAAAGAAGGTGCTATTTGGTCGGAAGAGGTTGCCTTAAGCCTTCCCTAACATGCATTGGAGAACGTGATCGCCCCCGGCCGCAGCCCTGTACGCGGTTGACCCTGTTGGGGCGCTGCAGAGGACCCACACCACCAAGCAGATACCCACGCAGCAGTTCTGTATCAGCCGTGCTCTGCTGAATGCCTTACAACAGTGGGACACCTTCCACACCGGGATGTTGAGAAGAGGAAACAGAAGCCCCACGTTTTTCTACATCACCTCTGCTGTAGGACTGAAACCTCGTCCGAAACTCGAAGCTAACAAAACCTGTCCTTTTTTGTGTGTGTTACATGTTCAATTGGTGTAAGCAAGGTCGGTAGAGAAAGGTGTCTACTTCTTGTGGGACATTGTTTAAACACTTGCTGTGTGTCAACAGACTGAAGGACACGACTGCCTGGAATACGTTATGTAGTGTGCCTGTGTGTATGTAACCTGGTTTTGGTTGTTAGGTTGTGATGCTGTCTTTTGACTGAAAAAAAAATCTAATATAAAGAAAAAAACACGAGAAATAAAAAAAAAAATGATATATATATTTAAACTATTTTGTGTGGATTTCTCTAAAGACGTGTTTGCAAAAAGCTGTGGTTTTTAAAGCGAGCTTTTAATGCTGTAACTATCAGAGACAAGCCAGTAGGAAAAAGGCCCCTTTTGACAGCAAGGGGAGGGGATCAAACAGAGTCATTTGAGGTGATTCCCCCCCCCCATTACCAAACCCTGAAGCTCAGTAGACAATTGCAAGAGCTAAAGCAGGTGATGATGGCCCTGAGCAAGGTGAGAGCCACATCATGTACCAATCTCTACAGCATCAGCAGCTCAACAGCTTGGAGCTGTTTCTCCAAGCACATAAACAACAGCTTGATATCACCCACCTTATAACTGAGAGGCAGAGATGCTTCTAAGGTGATTAAGGGCTTGGAGCATCCCACAGATGAGGAGAGGGCTGGAGAAGGCTCGGGGGGATCCCATCCATGTGTGCTGATACCTGATGGGGGGGTACAAAGACTTCTCAGCCCAGGGGCTGGATGAGAGTACAAAATGAAGTAAAAAAGAAGAGAAATTCTGCTTACACATAAGAAAATGCTTTTTCACTGCAAGGGTGGTTGACCAGAGGAGCAGGTTGCCCAGTGCAGTGGAAGAGCCTCTATCCTTATAGATACCCAAAATGAGAGCGAACACAGCCATGCACAACCTTCTCTCTTGCCACCCAGCCCCTGGCTACCTTGGTGACCCTCTACTGTGTCCCCTCTGTGTTATCAACATCTTTACTGTGTGCATGGGGGGAGTGGTGCTGGGAACAAGGTGATCATGTTCCAGATGTGGTCAAACCAGTGCCAAAGAAAGGGGAACCATCACCTCCCTTGGTGCAGCAGCCCCATCCCTGCACCAAGCCAGAAGTAGCTCACTCACCTCGAGGGCTGCAGAGCTGCTCCCCATCAGTCACTGCCAGTGGGCACAAGGGCAAGAGGCTGCAGGTCCTTCCAAGACTCCTTCCCAGGTGCAGGATCTTGCATTTGTCCTTTCCCAAAGTCCATGTCCCTGTAGTGATGCTGCCCTCAAGCCCATCTGCTTCCCCCGTGTGGTGTTTTCCACAATGAAGAGTACATCCCCTCTCCTCCCCACTTTATTGGTACATGGACCTTGCCTGCGAAGGTGACTTTCCAGGTTTGTGGACTTTGTCCCAGCTCCACAACTTCCCCTCTGGTAATAGCACAGCACAGGGTGATCATCACGTTACCTGCACACCGGCTCCTCACGTTCCAGGCAGACTTGGAGGGGAGGACATCAAAGAGCAAGAGGGGGTGGGACCCCTCTTGCCCCACCAAAGCCTTCTGACAGGCATGGGACAATCCCACCTTGTCCTTAGCACAGATGTGGAACAAAACCATCTAAAGACGAGGGTTAGCAAATGCAATGTGGAGGATGGGAGTAGTAAAATGGGCCATTTCAGAAACCACTTCCTATTGACTATACTTATGTGTATGAGTGCACACAGAATATATATACATGCATATAGAAATGTGTGTGCATGGATCCGTAATCCTACATGCGCATACAAATGTGTATGTATGGATCTACAATCCTAAAGGATTAGATGCTTTTTGTGGAAACCAGCTTCATACTACCCCCTGCAAAGCAAGAGAGGTGTAAACAGTTGGGGGAGAGCTGGGGATTCAGAGCGTGGGGGTAGGCAGCATCCCACCAGCATCTAACTTTTCCCTTGCAAAAGGCACAGAGCATCCGCACTTGGACAGGGATGCCCAGGGATGGGAGCCTCACTCAATGTCTAGTACCTTGTGCATAAATAGGTAATTTATTCCATTATAAAAGGTGAAAATTTACATCTAACTACAATTTCATCAGCCTTTTATACATATCAATGCACCCCTACAACTGTGTAAGAGAAGAAAACAGGTCCAAGTATCTGTGCACAAAGCAACGAGCAATCCGAAAGGATCAGCGAGAGCTCCCCGGAACAAGGGGCCTGACCTACTTTCCGCAGCCCTGCGTACAACCCAGGCTCCGCTGGTTATCCACGTAACAGAGTGCAGGCTCCTGCATTTCACAAAGCCTTCAACCCGTTGCAAAGAGCTTTTCCCTCTGCTGCACAGTCCTGCTGAGCAGCTTTACTCGAGGGAGCGCTGTCTCCTGGGCCTCCTCACCTTGTATGCGCTCCCTGCACAGAGCCCAAGGGCAGGAGCATGGCCTGCGCCGTGTTTTCCTGCTTTGCAAGAACAGCTGCATCAGTTAATTCGTTTGTGGTTAAACAAATTCCTCTCTAAAGCTCCATATAAGGAGCTTGCAGGCCTCGAGCTCTAAATAATCCCTTCAATCTTCCTGTTTGGAATGATGCGGTTGTTGTTGCTAATAATAATTCAACCCAACTTATAGGACAATAACATTTATTTAGAGCATGAGGGATTCCACATTATACAAACCCTTACATTTACGTTGTGTTTTGTTTTGTTTCACTGGTCCATTTCTACAACAAATACATCAGATCTACTATATAATAAAATTATTTACATTTCCAAACATGATCGGGTTTTGTTTCTAAACCCTCTTACTGCTATTCACATACAGTACTTAAACAACAGCACAATACATTATTTTTAATACCTAAAAATGACAACCCTGTATTCTAATTTATGAAAAGTGGAAACAAATAAATTTACAATTGTCTTCCCCTCCCCTTCCATTTCATACAAACACATTAACCTCATGTGCTGACCCTGGGCTTCACTTTGTAAGTCCAGGGGGTTTCAGAAGAACCCGGTTTTTATATCTATTTATCTGTTTTTTAGAAAAAAAAATCATTTCTTGGGAACAGGAGAATATTAAAAGGACTTTACTGTACAGAATTTTATTTAAAAAAGAAAAATCACAGCTCAAAATTGCTATCGGTAAATTCACACTCATTTACAAGTTTCATGTTTCCATGCAGTAATTTACTTGGATTTTCTTCTTTTTGACTGCATTGCACTGGCACTCGTTTCTGAAATCAAGAGAAGAAAAGAAGCATGGATACGAAGTCGACAAGCCATTCACCAGAGGGGCACAGACTGCCCTTCCACAATCACACCAGCGTGGAAACCTCGGAGGAGCGGGGTTCCCACTGACCCGGGACTGACTCTGCACCAAGTCACAACACAAACACCAACGCTGTGACACAGCTCAGCCTTCCCCCAGCTCTGGTAGGGCGCGACTTCCAAGCGTTAGGGCTTCAGCAACGCTGAACTCGCAATGTATCAGCCTTAAGATCTGTGTGGTTTTGTATGTTTAAGTGATTAATGTTAGTTCCCCACATGCACAATGTGCTCAGATGTGCCTCTGCGAAATGGGCACTGGGCAGAAACGGCAGCAGTGGGAGCCAGCATCATGGAGATGGTGCTACAAAAAACACTCAGGAAGGTCATTTGAAGCCTGCCACATGAATTACAGATGTAGTTGTTTGAGTCCTTGGGAAGTCAGATCATTAGAAAACGAGTCTCTTGAGTGTACATTATGATTCACAGGAAGCAGCTATGCAGAAAGGTACAAAAACACTGCGAGGAGCAGCGCTCGCAGAAGCTGCAGTGAAAGCAGATGACATATTCAGTGCACTTACCAAGGCACTAACGTTTCCATTTCAAAACAAAACAGAGTAAGGACCAAAGGTGTTTGCATCTTTAGATCTTTCAAAAATGGGATTTTAAGCGTTGGCAATGTATCTTTGGCTCTTGACAGCATTTTCCAAAAGCTATTAGAGCTGTGTGTATTTTAAGAGTCAACAGGGAAAAGATTTCCAAGAGACATCTAAAGCTAGAGGAGCAACAGTACAATGCTATGGCTGTTAAATGTTGTATTTAAAAACCAAAATAAAGCAACATTATAAAATGCAACAAACTCGAAACTACAGCAAATGCTGCAACAGCCCTTGCTGGAAATACTCCAAGAAGTGACAATACCAACACAGCACCAGGTTTCAGAAGTGGAACACCTCAGCAGGTACGACTCCCACTTACCAGAGCTCCCTCTGAGCAGCAGCACTATGGAAGCAGCTCAGGCAGCAGCTGCCATGGCCAGCCCTGCTGCTGTGAGGACCTTCTCTTACAGTTACCCTTCTGCCTCCTCCTTCCTGATGCTTAGCAAAGGGATTCCTACACCAACTGATCAAAGTTTACTTCTTTCTCCCTGCTACGTTTCTGGTTTTTCCCTAATTGCCATTTGTACAGTGGCCTTAATCCACCCCTTTCTAACAGGAGCTTCTCCCAGCCCCACATTGACACAGACTAGTGCGAGTTTCTCAGGACACAGACAAGGTAACTGCACATGTCTAGAAGGAGCATACAAACCAAGTGTGCTTTCTTAAGCTATGATTCACTAACAAAAACACAGACCAGAGTAGGCACAAGTGGCAAACTTCCCTACACCAGCTCCCTCACTAACCCTGCAGCCTGTCCCTGTCCACAAGCAAGCCTTGCTTTGCTCGCTTTCTCTACCACCTGGAAGCAGGCATTGCTTGCATGAAGAGAAGGTAACCACAGCCCAGGGTACCACATTGTAAGCAGGATCAGTGTTTTCAAGCAAACCCCTTAGATACTGCACCAGTTTCAGGTGCCTGTTTTAAAAGCAGTGATTTTACTTACAGAGGTAATAAATAGTCAGTACAAAACCTCTGAGTTCTGGTGTTATTTCAATTTGATGTACTTTCATGTTCCCCCATTCCCAGGATTTAATGTGCCACTGGTTGTCATCTTTAGGTTTACTCGTTACAGTATGGGGGCAGGCCCATATATTTCAGGTCCCTTCACACTCAGGACAGTATCACCAAATCTAAAGATTTTACATTGGCTTCACAGTTTTCAAGCTTTTCTTCACAATCATGAAAGAGAATGGATTTTTACAATACAGATTCAGGTTCTTCTGCACAATCCTGCCACAAAAAGTAGACTAAATTAAATTCAGCAGCCACAAAAGTGCAGAACATACGGGTCCCTCCACGTCATCTTTGAGATTCATCGCACAATTATGCATAGCTGGAAGTCTTCTCTGAAACTCTCAAAATGCAAATATTCTTACCATCCAATTTTAGCATCTTCAGTATGGAAAATGGTTGCTGAATTCAACTTGACTTCCTTTTGTAAGAATTTTATACCAACACCTCTTTGTTCTGTATGTTATCTTTAATATATCGCTTGAATGTTGCCTCTTGCTGGGCTCTCTCTACCCTTCTGAACAACTTTTGTCCATCAGAATTTTTCTGACCCTTAAACATAAGGAGCTGACAGAGCTTAGCTTCTGAAACACAGAATGGCACCACAGACTGTGCATTCTGGCAATGACCTTGTGTTTCATGCAAATACTGCATACTCTGTTCAAGACTGAAACCTGGGTAGCAATAAGGCACGTCAGCTATGCTAATGCTATGGGTTAGTATCTGTAACTTTAGGATTTCATATGTTCTTGGAAAGAACAGCTGAGGCTCTGTGCTAGCACACAGCACTCCTCGGTGCTCCAGGCTGTCATCCAGGCAGCGTTCTGAACATGCCTGAACCACAGCATTTGGCTTCGCAAGAGCTGACCGTGCACTTGGGAAGACTTTAGCATCTGTCTTGTGTCTTTCAGGCTTCAGGAAAACAAAAAGAGTGATTTTTTTACGTGAGTACAGTCCTCTCAATGGCAACACATTTCTGCCGAGAGAATTCAACTTCAACTAGGCAAGCTTGCTGAACACTATGTTGTTGAGTATTGCAGAAAACAAGTTCCACACATTTAACAATGTGAAATCCATACACGATTCACTGCCAGTACAGATGTCGGTCAATACTTGAACATCAACCTGTGTCTAAATCTTTGAAACTAGAGTTAAAAGCACACTTAGAAGCTGTAAACCATCGTTACAAGCCAGCTATCGAAGGGGTTATTACTTGGGGCAGTACATTACTGCCTGCCCTCTCCAGAGAAATGAGGGCTGTGGATTTTACCTTTTGCAGTGCTGGATGCAGACGCTGGTCGGGAGGACCTCTTGCGCTGTCCGTTCTCTACAGTGTCCTGTGGAGCGGCAGAATCCTCTGTTCTTGAATTTCTTCTACTTGGAGTTTTAGACTTTTCACAATTCTCTTTTGTCTCATTACTAATAAAGTGGGACAAAATATTTCTGATGAAGTGTAAGAAGAATTATGCTTTTCTATGCAACTCAGACAAGCTGGAGGATGGACCGACACGGGTACCAGTTCCGGACTATTAGCACTGAAGATATGAAATGCTAGAGATACCAGAAGTTTTATCAGATGCAGAATGACCTGAGTAAGCCAGAGTATAGTCCGTTTCTATTAAAAATTATCAGAGGATACAGAATTGAGAAGTCCTCAAAGAGAATATTTTCAACATTAGAAGACCAAGAAATTAGATGCATTATAAATTGTCTGCTCTGTTTTCCACAGGTGCCACCATTACTGAAGTCTAGGAAAAGCAAACAAGTTACATTAGAGACTGCTACGATATGGGAACACAGAGTTGAAATTGCAGATGAACATAAGGAGGCATTAGGAACTCTTCAGTGAGTATGCCAGCTTTTGCTTTTACAAGACTCACTCCATTGATCTTCACATACTAAAAAGCTTAAGGCTTACTTTATACTTTCTTAAAGCTTTAAAGCTTGAGGTTAAAACGTTTTCATAACAGAAAGCTTTTTCTGCTATAACAAATAAGTTTAGGTAGTGTGGAAATCCATGTTTCCTATCCCTGAGACAACAGATAGAGTCCTATACTTTGTAATTAACTCTTTACCCTGTGAATTCCCCGAGGTTTGGGTGTTTTCTCCTTAATGCATTAATGCCAGACAATTTCTGATGACTAAGTGGCTTCTGAAGATTACATTACACTTATCTCCTGTGAATTCAAAGGTAAGTAATTAATCAAATAAACCACTACTGATAGTGGAAAAGGAGAAACACAACTCATTTCATGCCCTTTGGGTGATACTTGCAAGATGTCAAGAAAGGCTGCCTTAATCAGAGAACTGACTAAAAACACACAGAGCAGACCTGTGCATTCCAGAGGCTCCACTACACTGTCACTGGTTCAGAGGAAGCCCTATTTTGAGAGGAAAACCTACTACACACACTTGTAGTTTTAACTAGCAGATACTTAAAATAAAACACAGTTTGTCTCAATGAGAGACAAACATTCTCAAGTAAGGAAACACACAGGAGAGGAGAATATTGAAGCACATGGCTTGTCTCAGATACAAAATAAATCATAGACAGTATCACTGGCAATCCATAAACTGAATCCCCCAAACAGGTCACAAACTGCCCTTCTGCTCACTAATGTGGGCAGCTGAAACAGCAGCCACCTACTTCGGAGGATACTTGGAGGTAGCAAAAAAGCATCATCAGCTGAAGATCAGTTACTACAGATAATTTTTACAGATCTAGTGACTAACCCATAGCTCAGATTGTCTCACAGGAACCAACACATCACTTCTTTTATATGAGGAAACCAAGTTGGCCCAAGGAAAAATATTTCCAATGCTTTCTAGGTTGCAAGTTCCTCTCAGGTTTGTACCAAACGGTGCTGAACTGCAGGAGCTCAAAGCTGGCCACTGTATCAGCCATCACCACATCGACAGTTTACCTGAAAACCTCCCTTCTTTTCCGGGCTTGCTCAGAAAAGCATCAGCCCAGAAAAATGCACCAAGAAATGCACTCGTGGTCATTTGATATGTTGAGGAGTGTGGAGAAGGGTCATGCAAGGGTGCTTCATTTGGAGAATCTGCTCATCAGCTTTCCAGAGGAACTGCACCCTAAAGAAAACTTGTACTGACATTTCAGCTCATCTTTGATACAAGCAGAAATATCCCAATCCATGTGATGGTAAATACAGTTAAATATTCAATGTGGAGTCACTCCTGATCTGAGGAAATGTATTGTGCTCCCTCCCTTACAAAAGATGACACTGCTTTCCCTCCTGATGAATCAAATGAGTTAACTGCACCTCTTGCTCTGGCTTACGGCATCACTCCACTGATGGGGGAGCATCAAAAACTCAGCCATTCATGCCAACACTGTTATCCAAAAACCTTACAAAGGTTCATCATTACAGCTGCCTATACTGATTTTAAGACTCTGGTGGGTTTAGAATCTAACAGAAACAGACCTTGGAAACTGTATTTTCTTCTGGCAGAATACAGTCTCTTGAAATTTGATTTTTTAATCACTGAGTGTCTTAACTGGGACAAGATGAAGTTCCTACCTGGCTTTCCCATCAGATTATGGCAAAATGTCAATAAGCAAACGAAAGGAATCTGGAGAAAACAGTCACAAGGGCAGAAAACCCCCAAACTTTAGCAAAGCGTAAGTGCAGAAAACAGAACTTCACGTAAGAACTAAGCTGCAGGCTTTGGGGGTTTTAGTTTTGATTTGTTTTCAGAAAATATCAATCAGTAGAGCCATCAATACCCTTCCAGGACATGAAACAGGCCTGAAGAAACAAGAGGACACACTGCCCAAAGCATGAAGACAGAGCTGGGAAACGTTACCTTACATCCTGCATTTCAGCAATGTTTTGAAACACAGTTGAGCCCAATTTGTTAGCAGGACAGAAAGGGTATGGACAAGAAAATGAAAAACAGTAGCAGAAGGTGTGCAACTGAAGCAAAGAGAAAGGGACTTCCTCCCATGAAAGCTACATCTATTCTGCATCTACACAAACTATCTCCTTACCTTTGACCAGCAACTACCGGAGCATTTGTTTCAAGTTCTACAAGAGAAAAAGATAATTTTAAAATCCACTGTCAAGGCACAACCATCTCACATTATTCTCATTATGCTTTAGCTCTGAAGAATAATCTTCTCTCATCTATTGCTTCTTGCAAAGCAAACTGACATACCAAACAAGTACCAGCTCAGTCAAGTGCTCTTTCTGCTTATGGCCTGCACCAGCTAAGGCAGAGGAAAGTTAAAAGGAACCCTGTAGGAGAAAACTGTGGAGAAACTTCCTGACAAGAGCTACAGTCCTCTCCCTTTCTTAGCTCCCATTTCAGACAGCTTGTCACTTCTAAAACATCTAGCGTTTATTCTTTTTAAACCTTAAAAATACTAATGTGGATCTATTATGCATGTTAAATTTTGCCTTAACCCAACCACCTCTTACAGCAAAGACGTTCCAATGCAAAAGGAGGCAATCTTTTGAAGCCCAATTATACTTCTGATGAATTAGAAAATCCCTCAGGAGATGATGTAGATTTCTCATCTTTCTACTGTCCATCTTTTCATTCTCCCCATATCCACCAGACCCTTTGTTGAGAGGGATTATCTATAACTAAACACAGCACCTCTTGTGAGAAACAGCCTTAGGGATCACCATCACAATGTAAGGTATTAACTCACTGTTCATTTGTCATGGTGCCTATAACAACTCCATCTCACCCTTACACACCTCAAACCTCTGGGACGCTGCTGCACAGAACTGTGGCTTTGCCTTTAGGATCAATTTAGTGCCTAAAGTTTGCTAGAGTGTAGACAAGGAACACAGGTATAAAAAAGGGTAAACAAACGGGGGGTATCTGTCCCCTTCTGGTAAACACCCTTTACAATGCGTATGGTTGAAACATCAGACTCTTCAGTGTAAGTCTATATAGCACTGCCTGGGAAAAACAGGTATCTTGGTAACAAAAGAAATACAGACCAAGCAACATAAGGAAAGAGTTACTTTTCTTCCTACCCAAAATTTGACCAGGGAGAATATCCAACAGCAAAAAACCCAACCCCTAAATTACCAAGCATGTTAGTGACCATTAAACACGCATTAAACTAAGTGTATTTTCAGTTACAAACACAGTTTAGTTCACCTATATTCCGCTTTTCCAAAGTAAGATTTACCTGTTCTTTGAACAGTACTTTCTGATGTTGGAACTGAACTTTTTTTCTGTGTTAAAGGTTGAGAGGATGCTAGAACAAAAGTGGAGGGGAAAAAGCATTATTTTCAAAGGGAGTCACAAGCATTTTCTATCGTGCAATCGGGCTGCTTTTACAGAATGCTGCATCTTCCATCTTACTGCATTTACAGATGCAATATTGTTCACTGAAGCTCTATTCTGCCCCCACCATGCACACCTCCCCAGCTTAAAAAGAAAACTTCGGCAGAATTATCCCAAGTTTTCTCAAACTAGAAAAAGTGATGAAATTAAATATCATAAATCACTTTTCTAACGGCAACAGTTTTTCATCAGACTGAGAAATTAAAGGAAGTCCTAGAAATTAAAGTTTAGTCTCTCTTAGATTAATGCTCATTTCAACAGAAGTTCTGAAGGAAAAAAGCTTCTTTGTTAATGAATCAACGCCCTCACTCTTTCAATTGCAAGGGAGCAAAACATGCTCCAGAGGTTCCTTGAAGTCCTTTGGCAACAAGATGACGTGGCTTAACATTTCTTAAGTTGCCAAGTTAAAACAGAAGATGGAAAAGCAATTCTTGTCAGGCTACTGTTCTGTGGTCTACTCTCATATGTGATAATGAACTCAGGAAGAACATGAAGACAGAAAGTTAAACATCCCTGTTTAAATGAAGAATATCCACTTCCATCTTTCTCCTAACGAATCAGAATTTCTTCTGTGAAGCTTGTTTCCATTTTCTAGTGGCACACAGCTATGACATACATCTAACAGCCACAGGGAAGTCATGTGCAAGCTCAAGTTCTCAGTTGTGCTGGGCTGACTCCTGGGGGTTTTACTGTCCTGGGTTCAGCAGTAGCATCCATCCTTTCTCCTTCTTAGTAGCTGGTGCAGTGCTGTTGTCAACTTTAGTCTGAGAACAACGCTGATAACACCGACGGTTTTAGTTGTTGCTAAGTAATGCTTACTCTGATCAAGGACTTTTCAGTCTCATGCTCTGCCAAGGGAGGAGGGGAAGCCGGGAGGAAGCAGAGACAAACTAGCCAAAGGGGTATTCCATACCACAGCACGTCACACCCAGGATATAAACTGGGGGGAGTTGTCCGGAAGGCCCAGATCGCTGCACAGGTCGGGCTGGGAATCGGTCGGTGGGTGGTGAGCAATCGTATTCTCTCCCCTTGTTATTTCCCTTATCATCATTATTATCGATAGCAGTTTTGCGTGATACCTTAGTTACTGGACTGTTCTTATCTCAACACGTGGGATTTACATTCTTTCCATTCTCCTCCCCATTCCTCTGGGAGGGAGGGAAGGAAGAATAGGTGGAGTAAGCAAGTGCTTGCGTGGTTCTGAGTTAAACTATGTCTGGGGTTAAACCACGACACTCAGAAACAAGACAGGAGTTGTCAGCCTTGGCTACGGGGTCTAATTTTTATTATGTTCATGGAGAAAAGCACCTAGGAAGTCTACAGAAGCAATCCTATATTTACACAGGGCAGCACTGGACTTACCTGCATTCTGTAGCAGCTCCTGATGTGCTCCTGCTTTTTCCTCCACCACACCAGCCCCAGTTTGCTCAGCCGGTGCAGCACCGTGGTTACTGCCATTAGTGCTTGGTGCTGCGGGTGTGAGGTCTGGGGCTGCAGGAGTGGTTACAACCGGTGGTACACTGGTAGGAGGAGTGCTTGTTGATGTGCTCGGAGACGTGGAAGCAGGAGCAGCAGCTGTGGTGCTGGCACCTGAACTGCCAGGCCCAGAAGTGCTCTGTTTTAGAAGACTGGGTGCTGGCGGTGTCACAGTTTTATTATCTAGTTCTGCTTGTGACTGCTCTGTTCCCAAACTGTTTGGGACCAATGTTTCTAGTCCCTGACCTTCTGCTTCACCATCCAAAGCATACTGCTCTTCACCTTTCTCAAGGGAGCCAGTGACTTTCTTGCAAGCTTTAGTCAACAAGAGTTGGCCAATCTTGTCTACTTTTCCCTTCCCCTTACTTGACGAAACAGGACTGCGTCTGTTCCCAGATCCTGGACTACTCGTCAAAAGAGGAGAAACAACAGGTCCTGACTGTGCTGCTGTAACAGAGCACTGGTCACTTGACCCACCGCTTTGAGAAGACTCCTCTGGGCTGAAGTCTTTGCCTTGCTGAGGAGGGAGATTTGAGGGAGCACTGGAAGAAGTTGTAGCAGGAGAAGGCAGCTGAGCAGGAGGTGCCAAGGGATTAAGAACCAGTGGCCTGCTGGTGGGAATGGTAGAAACAGGACTGCTGGATGATGTGCTGGGAGGAGCGGGTGCAGAAGAGAACTTTATATTCTGTGGTATATGCAAAGGCCCAACAACTGCGACCGACTGAGGCATCAGACTAGAATTAGAAGTCATGGGGGCTGTTGGAATCGTACTTGACTGAGAGCCCTTCATAACCTGAATTATTGATGATGAGTTTATAAACACAGGTGTAATAAACTGTGGCCGGGCATTAGACTGAACTGCTGACTGCCCCTCAGACACCATGACTTTGTTCCCTACATTGGGCATTGTGACAACAGTTGACACCAATGCAGGCTGCAAGTGAGATGGCAATGGTGCTGATGTATTAGCAGCAGATGTAATAGGGTTTGAAGTTACAAAAACTGTTATCTGGTTGGGAGGCAAAGGACCTGAAATAGAAGAAGAGCTGACAGGCCTCTGCATTACTGGAGGAACACTCTGTGCAGCGCTTGAGCTTATTTCTCCCAGTTCCTGGTGCCCTGGTGTTGAACAGGGCTCATTATTTTGAGGCAAGCTAAGTGAATTAGATGGCTCTTTGCTCGAGGATGAACCTTGCAGTGGAGGAATGACAGCTATCTTCTTTAGCTCCTCACTAGTGGTAACTATCGGTGCCATTTCAAGACCAGTCAGCCCAGGAGGCTTAATGGTTACGTTAGGAGCTCCAGAATTATCAAGAAGTTGACTCAAGGAAGTTGGTACCTCCCTTATAGCTGGAGACACCATGGGTTTACTTTCCTCCATGACTGGAAGCTTACTGGAGTCCAGGGCTTGCCCATCTTTTTTTGGCTGCTCTTCTGGAACCAACATTTTCATTTCTGGAGTAGGGATACCTTTAAGTTCAATACTGGGCTGGTCTTTGTTACCTTGGACACCTTGTGCACTCTGACACTCGTTATCTTGAGGCACACTAAGGCTCTCTTTGTTGTCTTCAGGAATGCCCGTCGCAGGAGGTACAGAAACTGCAGGATTCGGATTACTTAGCATGTTGTTGCTTTGGAAACTTGAAGTCACAGGTGTTGGCAAAGAAGACGGACCAGCCATCATATTTCTTTGTAATTCCATGTTCTGCAAGAGAGATGTATTCTGCGGAGTTGTCAATGATAATTTAGCTGCTTTTGAATTCTGCCTGCCAGGGCTCGGGGTAGTTTTCCTACTGGATCCAGGACTGGATCTTCGACTATTGCTTGGACTTGCTCTCTTTGTTCCGCCAGTGTTGGTCTGTTTTCCTGAATTAATGACCACACTTTCCAATTTGTGTGACTGTGGAGAAGCGAAACTAGACTGATTGTTAATGGTGAGATTTGACGGGGCTTGTCCAATGGCCTTCAAAGTAGTGGGATTAAGACCCTGCTGATCAAATCCTCTATTGAGATTAGGTCTGGGAGGTAAAGGAATATTAATCTGGGGAGGGAACAGACCAGCTATAGAAGCATTGAGTCTCTCTGGAGACAAGCTGATTTCTGATGGTTCTGTGCTAGGTGGACGGTTATTAGGAGTCTGAGGATAGTATGGCCTTGGGCTTGCTCTGTTTGGGGTTTTAGGCCTTGCAGTCTGTGATGGGGTGGCAACATTTGGAAAATGGTGGGTAAGAGCACTAGGCAGAGAATTCGACTGCTGCTGGGGACTTGTACCTTGGGCAGTTGAAAGTGGGGAGGGTCCAGGTTTGGGTCCTGTCATCATTAACTGGTTTTGTGAAACTACTAAATGAGATGTCAGGTTATTCTGAGCTGCTGATGGTGGGGGGCCTTCAGCTCCACCTCCCTCTGGAAGGGAAGAAACCGACGAAACCTCTCCAAGGGGTGAGCTGGAAGGATTCTGGACATTATCTTGATAAACCATTTTTCTTGCATTATTTCCCAGAGGAGGATTGCCTGGCAAGGAAATTCTTTGTTTATCAGGAGATGGAGGCACTGACCCAGGACCCTGGAGGTTAACCATTACTGGCATGTTACCACCCTGCTGCATCGGCATTCGTTGAGCATCTGGATTCAGAGGCCCTCTAGGTGGGTGAACTCCTTGTGGTACAGGAAGCCTGACTGATTTGGGATCCTGCTGCATCATAAGCATCATCATCATCTGCTGCTGCTGCTGCGGTGTTTGTGGTGGTGCCTGGGCTTGCTGTGGTGGTGGCTGTGGCTGCTGCTGGGGCTGTGGTTGTGGCTGCTGCGTGTGTGGCATGAGTTGAGGTGGCATCTGCTGAAGTGGTCTTTGTTCCACTGGCTGAGATGGATAACCTAAGACAACAAGACGATGCATTCATTAAAACCAACCAAAGACCAAAGAAAGCATAATTTCTGTAACAAACAAGATCAGATAGGAAGTATAGCCGGGAGCCTGTTTGTCTTACGCGAGAGCCACATCAATGAAACAGGCTTTACAAATAAGGACAAAGACTTTACTGAACTCTCAGAAGTATTTTTACTTAGTGTATGAATGACCTGTGTGACATGCAATTGGAGATCTCTTAGTGTATCATACCAGCTACTATTACTCCAGATTCATGCCAGCTGAAGTCTCTGCAACTGTCCATGGGCTTGCTTTCTCCTACTGTTGCAGATCTGGACTTTCACTAATATTCCCCAAAACCACCTTAAAGAGTTTGACAGGCACTGTGGGACATGGCCTGGCATACGTGCAACAGGTCTGACTTTTTCTAGCGTACAAAGTAGAATCTGCCATGTATTACTTGGCTAAAAACAATGTTAAGAACCACCCATGTGGCTTACAACATAAATTCCTTTGCAGACTTTGTATTTAATTCTCTCTATGTGAAAAGCGTAATTCCAACTGCATTGTTGGAATTAATTCCAACAATTCTCAAAATCAGCTATTTGGTTATTAATTCTCAAAAATCAGCTATTTGGTTAATACTTCTTAAAGCATCAGTCTGTGCTACAGCTCCAAATACAGACTTTTTTATCAATTATCCTATTGCTAAATCACTACAGTATTCAGAATGATACCTACAGGATGATACATGAGACTGCGGACACCTCTTCATTTTGAGCTAATTCAAAGAAAACATTTTAGCAATGGTTCCAGTTAGTTACTAGGAGGGAAAAAAGCTTTGAGCTCGATTGTGTGATGACACAAAATAGAACTGTCACAAGGATGAGTTAAAAGCTCCCCTGTAGTTATTACATTCAGATAATCCACAGAAAAATCCAGCTACCTGGTGGCCTACTTGCAAAATCCGGAAGCTTGGGGCCTGAGTTATCTAAACTCATTCCTTGATCTCCAGACATTGATGACTGATCGCTCTCCTCCAGGCCAGCTGGACGTGGTTCTGAAGAACTGAAAGAAAAATAACTGTAATTAAGATCCAGCCTCACGTCACTGTTTGACCTCTGCTTCCAGAGCTCCAGGAATTAATTCCTTGCACTTTTCAGGTCAGCAAGTGGCTCACTGCAATGCACCACTACCTCTGGCGTAAAAGGTCAAACTTGGCCACAGAGCTCAGGTCTCCTGATAGCCACTTCTGCGCCTTAAATACACTCGAAGAAGAAACAAGGTACCTGGTGCTCTACTGATCTTAAACTTTTTTTCCCCTTTGTTTGTACCCTGAATATGAGTTTTATAACTAGGAGAATGCCAATGGATATTCCAAATAATATAGATATGTATATTCAAACTGAATTGATTTCCCTCTAATACTGCTGTGAACCCTGTATAGGTAAGTAAATATCATGGGTAGAAGCACAGAAATGTATTTCAATGGTAGCAACACTTCTTCCAGTATCATACACAGAAGTGACAAGCTCAGGGTATCAGAGACCTCCATAAACATCACACCAAAATGCACTGAGGTATCAAACATTATGTCACCCACCAGAGCACAGACATTTGTGGGATACTGAGGCTCTGCAAGTTATCATGGAATCAAAGAATGGTTTGGGCTGGAAGGGACCTTAAAGCTCATCCAGTTCCAACCCCTGCCATGGGCAGGGACACCTTCCACTAGAGCAGGCTGCTGTGTCCAACCTGGCTTTGAACACTGCCAGGGATGGGGCAGCCACAGCTTCTCTGGGCACTCTGTGCCAGCGCCTCAGCACCCTCACAGGGAAAAGAACTTCTGCTTAAGATCTTATTCCTCCTTGTCCTCTCACTATATTCCTTTGTAAAAAGCCTCTCTCCAGGTTTCCTGGAGCCCCTTCAGGCACTGGAGCTGCTCTAAGATCTCCCCTTCAGGAGCCTCCTCTTCTCCAGGCTGACCCAGCCCAGCTCTCTCGGCCTGGCTCCAGAGCAAAGCTGCTCCAGCCCTCGCAGCAGCTCCATGGCCTCCTCTGGACTCACTCCAACAGGTCCATGTCCTTCTTATTCTGAGCGCCCCAGAGCTGGATGCAGGAATGCAGCGGGAGCCTCACCAGAGCAAAGGGAGAGAATCCTCCCCTCAACCTGGTCATGCTGCTGATGATATACCCCAGGATACAGCTGGCTTCCTGAGCTGCAAGTGCACACTCCCGGCTCATATTCAAGCTTTTTATCCACCAGTACCATCAAGTCCTTCTCTAGGACTACACAATAAAAGTGCTAAGTTAAAATTAAAGACATCAAAATTAGCTCACTGCCAACAGAGGCAGAAACATGCAGAAATGGCAAGGACAGAGAAATTCCCAGGAAATAAGAATCTGTAGTAAACAAAGGCAGAGAGATCCATCTTATTTAATGTTACGTGACAGTAAGTGTCTCTGGCGTCTGTACAGCAGACATGGAGAGACCCAGGCCTGTCCTAATGACCAGCGTTCAAAAAGCAGCTTGTGACTTGCAAGTCCCTGAACGTCCGTTGGTCAAAAATGGGGAGAACAATCCAAGAGAGAAGAAAAGTAAGATATGGGTCAAATACAGAATGTGCAAACAGTGCTGTTGAGCAGGTGAGTATTGCCAAGGAGCGCATTAATCCCTTTGTCTAATGCAGCACACTCCCAATCCTTGTGATGCAGCTGTTGTTTGCCTACAACAGTGAATGTGTTGGAAATGGGCAAAATGCATACAGAAGCATTATATCAGCAGCCACAAATGAACAAAAATTGCGGCACCAAAAATCATCCAGAGGAGCTGCAGCCTTGGAGGTAGGTGCCAGCAACGTGACCTGGAGCAACTGCCTAAAATTGTGACTACACTCTTAGGTTTGTGATTCTGGCATTTATGATTTCTTTATAATGGTGGGAGATTGAAAACGCTACAATTAAAGATCAGAGAGAAGCCACTGCAGAGCAGCACAGCGCAAACAGGTTTAACCTAGAAAACAATGGTGGTGCAGAATGAATTCTTAGGAAACATCCCCTGCCAGATGGGTCTGATCGGGCATGTACAAACTGAGCAAACAGACCCGAGTCTTGTTTGCTAGCAAAGAGCAGCAGCTATTGTAGGAAAAACTGCTATTGTAATTGCTGGACAATTTAAACATCACTTGAAGGTTGAGTGTTGCTGAAATTCACTGGGCATGTTCAGCAACCAGCAAAACCCCCCAGATCCTGAATACAAACAATAAGCAAGTTTGTGAGAGGGACAAATATTCTCTATTTGGTCTTCTTTCCTATTGCTCTGGACATAAAAAACCCAAACAACTGCACATCAGGTACAGAACATACTGTCGTAAGTGAAGCCTTTGTTCCACCAGCTGCATCCTTAAGCTTCAGATACAAAAGCCCTTGTCAGAGTGGAGAGAGAACTCCAGAATACAAGAAACCCCCAAACAAACCAACAAACCCCAAACAAAAAACCCACCAAAAAGCACTGCAGATGCTGAGACAAGGTGTGCACAAATGAAGTTACAGTTCAGATGCGAGCAGAACCAGCCCAACTGACTTGGTAAAATGCTCTGCATCAGCTTTTTCATTTATAGAAGAGCACTTGTAGTCTGATGCTAAATGAGCTCCATTTCTGGGTGTACAGGGGACTGTCACCTTCAGATCTATGGTTAAAGCTCTCGGCATCTGGTTGAGAACCCCCTGCGCTGTTCTGCAGCACCAGCACCCCCTGCCCTGCACCCATTACCCAGGGTGCTGCAGACCCCTAAGCCTGCAGGAGCTCCACCAAGTGTGCTCTGTCTGTTCTGACGGAACTCATAATGCTCATGGTCTCTGCACAAGGGAACATGGAACAACTGCTTGTTTGTGCAGGTATTTTGCAGAATTAACTAACTTTAACTACAAACACATTCCATTTAGCATCTTTTTCCTCAGTTAATATCCCATTATCGACAATCTGCAGATTCAGAAAACAGAGGCAATCACTTTTGAACATCCTACTTAATGTCTCTGTTTTCATTCCAATGCTGAGTTGCTCTATTAAGCAAACTTAAAACTATTTTAGACTCAGCTGAATAAACTCCTTCAATAGCTCACTTATCCTATTTACATTCCACTATGCCTCAGTCTACAAACCATATTACTAATGGTACTTTTGTTACTGTATTATTACATCTCAGAAAATATTTCTAAGAAAGAAACAGGACCATTTTTAGTGTGGTTAACATTTCCACACATTCTGAATTGTAAGATTTCTGAGGAAGAACAGCAGGGAAGAAGCAGAGATGAAAGCATCTCCTTTGCTTCTGACACAAAAGAAAGTGATCCAAAGCAGATTTAATAGAATCAGCAATTCCAAGACAAGAAAATGCTGAGCTTGCCTAACGATGCCAGGGCAGGCAGGAGCCAATGAGGCAGGGAGGTATTACAGCCAGCTCGCATTGCAGTTGCCCCCTTTTTGCTGGAGAATGATCTCAACAACATTCATAAGGATTGCTCCCTTCTCAGTGGTCCTGCAAGTGTAAAGTGACTAATATACAGCCCCATTAAGAAACAAAATGCTCATCACTATCAGGTCCCAACACAGCATTCTGCAGGTAGCAATGGCAAAGGAATGTTCACTGAAAATTTAAGTCCAGAGCGGTATTTCATTTAAGTATACTGAAACCTGATTAAAAGCCGTATTTACGAGCTCAGAATTCTTTTGAGTTGCCATAGTTCAATAGAAAAGTTGTAATTCAGGCTTCTTTTATTGTGAAAACATTTTAACAAGCAAATAAATCTTGTGGGGCTTTGTAAGCTCAGAGGAGAGCTCTATATACCTGCTTGTTGCCATTCCCTGGCCCCAGGGAATGAAGCTGGGTGATGATCAGTAAGACCAATGAAACCAAAAGCCTAACAAGGCTTTTCTTTAACAATTAAAGGATCTTCTTTACACAAGAGAGTCCGGTCCCTCCAAATCCTCTGTCATTTCCATGGCACACAGCTCACTACAGTAGCAGCTACTATTATTTTATTGGAACCTATTGAGAATTGAAGCATTCGACCTTTTACACATAGCACCAGGTCTTTCCTCCCTGGAAATAAAAAGGCCTTTTTGTTTTCATCTTTGATTTGGGAAAAAAAAAACAAAAACCAAACAACAAATCAAATAAACAAACAAAAAACAAAAAAAAAAACCCCTAAACCCCAAACTTTCCATGAAAGATGCAGATGACCAACAGTGACACAAGGTTTGCATATTTTACTGCGCTACAATGATCAGCAGTGCCTATTGGTACTATCCAAATTGCTGTTGGGTAGTAGTTACGCAACACAAATGGTTTTGATACAAGGAAAAATACGACACTGCTTGTTTGAAAGACATCCGGATAGCTTTGAGTGTCAAGTGAACAACAGACAGGAAAATAGCTGCTTGCTATTTATTTAAGACTCTCTGCATGATCTAATATATCAAAAGTAGGCAGATGCACCTCTACCGTTCTTTACAACTGGACCACAGAACATTACCTTGTGCAATGTACTGGTAGAACCCACTCTTGCCAAATTACTTGCACTTAAGATTTCTGGAATGGTGAATGAAGACACCTTCATGCCCTCAAACACCTCTTTTCCATGTAGCCACAGAATACCAAAGCTAGAAAGCTTGGCGTGTTGTCACCTATGGCCTTCCCCACGCAGCATCTCTGCACCTGTAAATGCACGTAACAGCTCCTGCATTTTATTTTAGTACTAATTCAGCCAATTAACCATTGTCACAACAGATCTCTTGCTACAGATGATGCGAGTTGCTTCAGTCCACAACTAAAAGGTCCATGAGAAATTTAATTCCATCTTCACAAAGGAATCTTGACATTGTGCAGAAAATGCAGGTTGGGGAAAACATTAATATTGAACAGTTGCTTAGTAATCAAATGCCATCCACTCCTTGCACCGAGCTGGACATCTGTCTCTGGGAAAGGTGGCATAAACTGCAGGTTAAGAACTTACAGTGATTATTCAAAGGAATGGGACTGGTGGAACCACAGCCACACCAGTAACTTAATGCGCCATTGCTACCTCATTTGTTTTTAACAATTTAACTTTGAAATTTGCATATTCCTGTGTTCTAATTTTCTGTGCAAAGTTTTTCCTTTTTTTTCTAAAGCAAAGTGGAAACAATCCCCAGATGTTCCATCACGTGGATTTCGGTCAATGCCCCTGTGGCTCATCTGCAGCAGATGAGTAATTAGAGTTAGTAATGCAGAGTAATTAGATAAAGCAGATCTGCCTTTACCATTTCAGCTGAATAATGGTAGAGCAGCAGCAGTCTACCACCCTGTGTTGGTATTAATAGACTCTGGACAGCAAAGAGCCACAGGATAGCTGGCAAATGGAGAATATGCTGGCCAAAAAGGAACAAAGAGATTCAGCAATCTCATTCCACTAAAGGAGTACATTCATTCATTATCTCTCAATATTACCCATTTGCCTCTTCCCTCTCTAGAGTTGTGGGGTTTTCTCCTTCCTAATCTCTCCTACGCCAGGAAGATCAGCACTGTTGGGCTTGTTATCCTCATATCCAGAAAGCACTGGATTCCTCCCTCTGAATTCTAATTGCAGCTTCAACTAAGAGAGAAGTCCAGCTCAATTCCAGGCATAAAAATATCAGGATATACATATAATTCAGCAAACAAGCCCCCAAAAATCTCTATTGCACATATTATATGGAGGCTTTTAATTCTTCTGAAAGTACTCCCCAACCTTTGATCACGGCTGTCAGACTGCTTACAAAAGGCAGTCTCCTCTTCCAAGGAGGCACCATCCACCACATCCTACACTTCCTTTACCAGTACATGTGAGGAACGGTGCTGCTCTAACTGAGGACGTTTGCATGGGTTTTTTTAAGTCTTGAATGAGCTCTCCAGTGGCAGACTTGCCAGTGGGTTATCATTTAACTCTTGAAAGAAATTGTTAGAATATGAAATAACACAGGTCCTTTCTTACCCCATATTTGCTGAAAAAATATTGACAAGTTGCCTGTGGAGCTTCCCTATGCCCCTTAGAAAAACAATGTAATAATAAACCTACGTTGTTTGCTCTAGTTGTTGATTGTTTTTCTTCTTCCTTGGAGGCTTCTTCTTCTTTGGCTTGTTGGCATTCTGACTATTTTGTTTGTTGTTCACGCCAAAGTGTCCTGCTGATATATCACTTTGCAGAAGGTTAACCAAGAGCGGACTTGTGAGTGTAACATCTTTATTGACAGGAAAAACAGGATTCTGCCCACAGGAAATCTGATTCCCATTTGGCGTTCCACTAAACCCCGTATTGAAAGGCAGCCCATGGCCAGAGAAATGACTCCCTGAAGCGTTGTTATTTCCTTGCATTGCTTGCATATGAGAAGGCACCATGTTTGGCTGCTGCACAGGAACGTCAGGTAACATCTGAGTCAAGTTCACATCATTATTTGTTGTAGTAGCAGTATCCCCAAGTTGCTGAGATATATGAGGACCAGGTCCAGTGGGTCTTAACACTTGCCCTTGAATTCCCATAACCTGAGAAGGATTACCATTCACAGGGCCTTGCTGTGCCATCATCTGCCCGGTGAACTGCACCATGTTTCCTTGCATGTTTGGGGTTGGTCCTCTCATCATTTGAGCTGGCCCCGTCATAACGTTGGACTGGCTTTGAGTGCTAAAAGGCTGTTTATTTCCTTGCATCTGAGTGGTCATCATCTGTTCCATCATTGAATTTTGCTGTAACAAGACCTGGCCCTGAGGTCCCATCATTTGATTGTGTGTGGACATCATCTGTTGTCCCTGCTGGGGAATCATCTGTTTGGGTGGGGTCATCCTTTGGGGAGAAGGACCAAGATTTTGGTTTTGTGGTGCCACCATCATTTGGCCTTGCGGCATGAGCTGAGTTCGAGAAAGTATCATCTGGTTTTGAGGGTTCATCGATCCCTGAGCCTGAATGTTTACCATCTGTCCTTGAGAGGATACAATTTGCTGGTGCATTCCCATAAGCTGAGACTGTGGTCCTTGCTGAGGCTGTCCCTGTATGTTTCCCATGTTAACCTGTGGCACCCCACTAGCACCTGCCTGCTGGTTGTTCATATTTCCATGAAGTCCCATTAGATTGGTCTGCATCATATTTGGTGGGCCATGTGGTGCTTGCATCTGATTTTGAGGAGGTCCAGATCCTTGGCCACCTTAAAACAAAATAAATAATTGCCAGTAAGAAACTGTTTGGAGCACTATAACCACGACTCCAACATTGATTTCCTCCGTTTTCCAGAGAACTGGAATATCTGACACATTTGCAGCCTTCTGATGCAATGTTTGATTCTACAGATACACGTTAGTAGTTAAAACAGAACATCACACTTCTCATAGTAAACACTTCGGTACTTCCCATGTACCCCACCACAGAAGATGTAACAGACATTTAATTAGTTGTTATTGGTATGTAAGTTTGACAATCTTGCATAATATCACCTAATGCAACAGAGTAATTCCTAACCAAAATAAGCTCCAAACTTTGAGGTTATTTTATAATGGGTTAAAAAATAAACACACATGGAGTATTAACAAAATGACATTGTCAGGGTATCCATAATCCAGACTAAAGACTAATAACTGAATTGTTAAATGGACGCCTTTGGGAACTAATGATTTCAAATGTACAGGACTAAGTAAGTAGACTTCTAAAGGAACTAATAATCTTTTCAAAGCAGAACAAGATTATGTTGTTGTTCTGCTTCTAAGATAACAACACTCTCTTTTTTTCTGGACAAGTTCATTTTGTGTTATATCTTTATTACCCTCTTTGAATGGAATCAGCACTTCCAACTGAATGGAAGTAGTACTCCACATTCCAGTGCTACTTCCATTCAATTTCTTAATCCTGATCCTAGTACCACAGTCCTAATCAATAACAATTGGGTTGTTTGATAAATTTGAGCCACCTCCTCCTTTTTTTCTCCTCATTTAGCAATTCAGAATCCCCCTGCAGCCCCAAGGAGCTAACTCCCTATCAGTGACAAGAGTTTAACGTCTTGGTATCTGTTTTACATAAGCAAAGGTGCAACTTTCTACATCAACTGAGGAACCCAATTCAGACAGACCTGTGTGCTGCACGTTTTGGCTGGTCTGCAGCTGCGGCGCGCCGCTGTTCACTGTTGGGGCTGAAGCTGTGGAAGGCACCTGACCTTGCAGGAAGTTCTGGTTGGCCTGGCCTGCAGGGAACCCCGGCGGGAGGCGCTTGGGCATTCCTGAATACAAAAGGTTTCTTATGAGTAAGTACGGAAAACGGGAAGAAAAAAAAGAGAAAAATCTATAATTGGAGTATGATGGAAGAATACCTTTGAGTCTGTACTGTCCTGTTACAGGTTTAGGCCAGAAAGCGTGTTTTGCCAATATATAAAACACTGATGACATTTAAAGTTCTTATCTGTGCAATAATTCTGCCTACCAAGCTACTATGACTCAGTTCAAACTGTAATTTAAGCACAAATCTTACCCCATAGAGAAGGTAGAAAGTCTCCATGTTTGACTTTTTAGAAACTAGAAATTAAGGGAAGAGTTTGCCGTTTTCTTCTCTACTGCATCTCAAGCTCTAATCTGGCCCTTAACTTAGTGTGTGTATGCAAACACAAGTAACTGGTGTTTCTGTTACAGTGATGTGCTTCTCTCAACAACTCTCACCATAACATATCAGGTACATGCTCCTTGGCAGTCCTTTGCACTGCTGCTGTGTGTACGCACCCTCACAGTAACTTCTCAATCCCAGAATGGGCTGAGTAACCCCATGACAGCAGCAGATCCAGAATCCACAGTGACTGCTCATTCAAGTAGCCCTGCTTTTCCTACTGGAAAAGGAAGTAATTCTGTCAGGCCCCTACTCGGCACAATGCCCTCACTTTGACATGTCTAAATGTCACCACTGCCCTGGGACAGAGAGAAAAACCCTCCCTCTACCTACCAACGTGAGCAGGAGCAGGAATGGATTTAACAGAACCCACTTCTTTTGAATTCACTGTTGAATAGATGATGCCACAGCAAGCCTGTCCTCCCTTATTTTTCTGACCCACAATACACTGCCAGAATTTGACTTTGGCTCCTTCTACAGTTACAGCTTTCCTGCACACCTACTTGTATTGCATGTGTTAATTAATCTGGTCTTCGGTTTGTCATTAATATTTCAAGATAATCAAGTTTACAGGTCAAATGACCAACTGCAACTATGCAACATCACATCACTGGGTTCTAAGTTTTAGTTCTGCTCCACTTCTAGGAAAGTTTTGTACATAGGAATGCTTGAACTGAGAATAAAGAAGTGTTAACTTGGCCTATTCCAAATCGAGTATAAACTTGGGTTTGCTGAATGAACTAGGTGAAATGGAAAGTGTGTGAATGTACTCATTTACACCAAACCTTTCAAGGCAAGATGGCTTAAAACCTGAAAGCGCCATTAATTACATCTTGATTAACATATAAATTGCAGCAAGGAATGAGCATGCACAGAAGCCAGGCAAAAGCCTCAGCAAGTGGAAGCAACACAGCTTTGCTGAAACCAGCAGAATCCTGTCTTTTTAGATCAGCTGAGGATATAGCTCACAGCAGGATTACTGCCTTAAGCAATAAGATCCTACAATGAGACCAAATAATGTACTTTGATAGTTTATCTGTGGCATCATTTTTAACTCAAAAGAAGTATGGTTTTGTTTGTAGTAGGTTTACTTAGAAAGGAAGGAGAATGCTGAGGTTATACTATACGGATGTCATGGCCATGCTACCTGGAGGAAATGATTCCTGATGGAGACATATGGCTGATGAAGTGTAGGTAATTGTGATTATAATAAATAATAAATAACTGCTTCCAGATGGAGACAAGATAAGATATATCAAGTATAGGGCACTGGCAGAGCCTAAGAACAGTCTGGAAGAGGAGAACCTTGAAACTGAGACAATTCATCTTAATTCAAACAAAACTCATGGTACAAACAGTGAAAACAAGCAGCTCGTCCAGATGAGCAGACCAAGAAACAGGAATCCCTTACAGCTTTTTGGACAGATTTCAAACATACAGTGTGAGAATACAAGACAGAAGAATATATACATATGTGTGTGTAGGTGGACAAAGAATATGGCTCATATTCTCACAGAAAGAAAATATTTCAGAGGCTTAAGCAAGAGCTTGTGTGTGGGTATCTGAGAGCAGCCATTCAAGAGAAAGATGAACAAGAGTGAGCAGAGAGAAGTGCTACAGAAGTCTGGCACAGAACTACAAAAAGATAAAGGCAAAAAAACCACCAAGGACACAAAAGAGATCTTGGGACTGACAAATGAAATTCACTGTTAGAGAATTCTAGGAGTGGTAAGGAAAAGATGCAAGTGTGGAGGTCCAAAGAGAAAATGAAAGACAACACAGCTAAAGGGATGTTAAAACATCCCTTGAGCTCTTAATTTTAGAACAAGAAGTACAACAGCATGGCAATAATAGCTCTCTCCTCTTTTATATGGGAAGGAAGAGATGACAAAGACAGGGCCAAGAAGAAACATGCACAACTTAGAAAGGAAGATGCAAAATAATGCCTCACTTCTGTAGCAGAAAATGTAAATGGTGACAGAGGAAGCTGAAGAGAGAAAGAGAATCTTCACTTGTTCTTAATACACTCTTGTTCTCAAAAATCTTCTTCCCCTCACCCTCCCCAGTTAACAACCCCAAACCAAACCAGAAACCCCCACACCATCTCTGAAAAGCCTGAACCTGCTTAAAAGTAACAGAAGAACTGTCAAGGTGATAACTGGCAGTCTTAACCAGCAACTTGCATTCAGCAATTTCCTTCTGCTGTAGCCCAGAGTCTACATTTAGGTTATCATAGTGACACTGTCAGATAGAGACAGGTACCAGAAATGAAGTGATGCTGATGCCACGTCACCCATAGCCACTACATACTCAACCTATGCCTTTATTCTGTCCTTCAAAGGATCTTTTCAAAACTAACAGCAATACCAGTTCTAGCCATTTTCTGTTTCTTTTCTTTTTAAAATAAAAGGTCTCAGTACTTCTTACCTCCTAAACCAGGGTGTAAACCTTGTGGAGCTTGGTTTTGCTGCTGCATCACCATGAAGTTGGGGGGTACATTCCCCTGTTGCACCATAGGATTACGACTAGGAGAACTGACAGGCTGCTGAAATCCCTGGGGAAGCGTGCTACTCTGGGGAGGCCTTGGTCCCATCTGCTGCTGTGGCTGGTTAACTGTTGGAGATGAGGCAGGAGATGCCTGCTGGAAGGAGGAGGGAGAGGATGCAGGAGACTTGTTGGTCAGGTGGGGTTGCTGTAGTGGTGTAGGAACCCGTGAGGGCCCTCCCTGAAGGCTTTTCATTTGAGGAGCAGTAAACTGGCCAGGATTGCTCATTTGGGGAAAGTTTGAGTGAGCCTGGGAAGCTTGCTGGCTTCCAAAAGGATATGGAGGTGGAGGATGAGTAGGAGTTTGTACTGTTGCTAGAGATGGTCTTGCTTGAAGTTGCTGCTGCATTTGTCCAGGCAATGGGCCCTTTTTCCAACCCTGGTTTACTGCCAATGTACCCAATGCTCCCTGGGTTGGAGGAGGCTGAAGCGCTCCCGAAGGAAGCTGGTTCCAGCCAGGAGGAACTGGAACCTGTGCTGGTGAAGTAAATGAAGGTCGAATACCCTGCTGTGGCTGCTGATGTGGCTGGGGAGGACGTGTCTGCAACTGCGTCTGCTGCTGTAGCTGCTGAAAGTTGGCTGAGTTCATCTGCCTGTTTACAGGAACTGACTGCATTGAATGAAGCTGGGGAGCTAAAGATCCAGATGGATGATTTTGCTGCTGGATATTTAGCCCAGATAAGAGTGGGTCCATTGCATCTATTAAAATAGCAAAGAAAAGTAAAAAAAAAAATAACCTACTGTAGACAAAACCCTCCCCAAAATGCAAAAGAGTAAATGGTTTGCTTGCATTTGCTTACTCTGCATAAAAACTCATGCTCCAGCATTCCAATTTCTTCAATAAGCAGAACAAGCAATGCTCTAAAAGCTTTCAACACGTTTGGGAATCCTGAGAAACCAGGACTTACCAATTTATAACCTCTACAATAAAGCATGATAGCTCCACAGCACTTCTTACTACAGTCTAATGTAAGCCTTCTATATGCTTAGAACTGTATACTCACAGAATAGCTGGAAGGGACCCTTAACGATCATTGAGTCCAACTCCCTGCTCCCTGCAGGATTACCTAAAACTGAACCATTTGCTTCCCACTGGAGACATCCAACTCATTCACACAATCCTTCTCTTATCTTCATTTAAACATAAAGCTCGATCACAACAGTTCTACCATAAAAATACCACACTCAAAGCAACGCACCAAGCAAGTTGAGGGTGTAACAGGCACCCAAACTGACACACTTTACCAGATTAATGGGGACAGGGAGGGTTCCGCAGAAAGAGTAACTCCCAGAGAGGGCAGGGGAGATACTCCAGGACAATCCTGGAGTGCTGCTATGAGCACACACTCATGCCTGTGTGCTAAAAATACGAATTCAAGAACATTTTCAGGTCAGGACTGTGGCTAAATTTTACCACCTGGCTGTGAGGAAGGCCGAGGTGTTCTTGGCTGCAGCTCAGCACTAGCACCACTTGCCACCATAGAGGAGGGCACATTTCCACCCTGGGACATCATGACAGCTGCTGCATTGCTCATTCGTATCAAACCTTAAAAGATAAAGATAAAAATTATCAAGTCTTGGATTTTTTGCATACAGAAGATTTATAGGTTATTTTTAGAAGAAAAAAATAGATTTGTTAATAAACATTTCTTGTTTGTCCAAAATAACCTGAGGTCACATAATCTCTGTCTGAAAGCTTAGATTCCTTGGTGTAAAACAAACAAGGTCATGATGAAGTTTTTCCTTTGGCAAAAAACCTTTAAAAAGGTTATAGAAGGAAACACTACAGACTCATGAATTAAATGAGTCTGACTTGCCACTGAAGTCAGCAAGTGACAAGATTGTATCAAAGGGGGTTTGTATAATCTGATAGTAGAAAGTAACTGAGGTGGTGTAAGAGAGAGAAATTACCATGTTTCACTTCCCCAGGCTGCTACTTTACAGAATGGTTTATACTGTTGACCTGCTGGTTATATTGTTGTTACAATTATACTGCTTACATCTGTACTGTTGACCTGCAGGCAGGACCCAAAGCTCACAAGGGTCACAGCGAAGAGCAGCTGCTTTCAAAGCAAACCTTCCTTTAAATGTTCTACATTGCCTGTCAAGCACAATGATTTCACTACTGCTTAATCAGGCTTCTACAGAGGCAAAATGTTCTTTCCATTCCCCCTCATCAACAGCCACACAAAAAGTTTATGAGAAAATAAAGGGAGACTAACAATGACCATGTCCTCTCCTTCCCATAATTATAAGGGATTTAATCTAAAATAGTTTATTATTGCACACTGAATAAAGGCTTATGTTTAATCTCATAACAGAAAACTGGGACAATTTGTGCACATTTTGAAGTGTCCTTACCTGTGGTAAGAGGGCTGGAACTAGACGATCTCAAGGTCTTTTCCAACCCTAACCATTCCGATTCTATGAATTCACTTACTCGACTCTTTTGCTTTAATGGTCTTAATGAAAAAACACCCCAAAACCAAACCCCAAACTAATCACCCTAATGCTTGTGGGACAAAATGCAGCCAACTATTTAGTTTACATAATGCAGGACATGGTTTGACAGTACAAAAAGAACACATTCATTAAAATGGCAATTATATTCTGCAAACAATAGTTGTTATAACCAATGAAATTTCATTATTAGCTTGGTAACAAATTCCAAAGTGATAAAGCTAAACAAGTGAGAACCAAACGGATTTACCTTGTCCCCCTTGCATGGGAAACCCCGTTTCCATTCGCACCGAGTTGCTTGCTCCCAGGGGCCCATTGATTCGGACATCCTGGCTTCTGCTCTGAGCTAAATTGATAGCACCTTCCCCTGAAAGTAATGCACAGGTTGGGTGAACTGCATGATACACAGAAAAGCAGAATACAGAGAACAGATTTTATCTGTAAAGCACACTTTAGAAGGACAGCTATGCATCACAATACACTTATCTTCTAGATTTAAATTGTCAGAAAAAGGAACGCCATGAAAAGTATTAAATGCCCTTGGTTTCATCCTGAGTGTGCTAATGGACAGCTGTGCAGAATCGGTATTTTAACTACGAAATCCACTGAAAACTTGGTTTTGAGAAAGCTTCATATGAAACAATTAGGAGAAAACAAAATGAGTTGGGCACATTTTGCTAGCTAATACTCAAAGATCACGCTTCAGGGGGTTTCCTGATGCTCAGAGCACGTTCAACTACCATTTTTATTATTAATTCTGTTTTTGAAAGAATAAAAGCCTTGAGGTACCTTTCCACTGAAGCCATTCTCCAAATGACTGAATTAGAAGTTTTGCAAACATTAACCAAGTACACAGAATCACTTGTTGAGTATACTGAAATTTAAGCTCAATGCCTCTGCAAGCAGATGAGCTGTGAAATACCTTCAATTTGAACTGAGAGAATTCCCAGGTCGCGAAGCTGTTGGTTATTATTCTGAGCCAGAATTCGCAGCCGCTCGGCAGCTTCCCGGGGTATATTGAAGGTGACACGGACACTGTTCCATGGCTCGATCTTCTGCAGTTTTAACTTGTTGGATTCTTGAAAGAAGAACGGTCAGAGTCAGGGCAAAGGCAGTTTTCAATGCATATGATGAAATAGCTTGGGGAAAAAAGCACAACTGAAAACATGGAAACAATTACTTGGCTTTGAAAATGATCAGTGGTTAGGCTCAGGTATAGGAGATATCTCCAGCACAGGCAGGCAGTGAGTGATGCTGCTAAACCACTTCAGGTATCTTCCAAAAATCAGCAATATGAAAACTACCCAAATGCTATCCAACAGCCAACACAAGCACTTGATAACATTATTCAGAAACTGAAATATTCTGTGGCTAAACTACTTTGGAAAGATATGAAAACATCTAATGAAACTGATTTAGTTAATCTGTTAGTGATGTAGATGGATGTATGACAGAACTGACTACAAGAATGAAATCCTCATTTTGGAAATACATGCTCTGTAAATGCTCGTGAAACCAGGATTTCATTAATTTCTGCCACCTTCTTTAGTTTTTCTGAATAAATGTGTTTAATCCACTGCAAAAGAAACAAAGTCATGCAAAACACTAACTTGCAGGTTTTCTGAGCACCTATTCTGCAAATCAGTGTTTCAATGTAGAAGCAGTTGTTTCAGAAGTCCCAGGTAAAATTAGCAAAAAGGCAGGGCCCTCATGTTGGATACACTTCTCTGAAGCGGCAGCTAACTAAATTATTGCTACAAAATGCATTTCAGGATAATTAAAAACATTCTCCTAACACGGGTTTATGAACTTCCAGTTTCTAGCTTGCTGAAAAGGAAATCCTTTAGAAAACAGTAAGCACTGGCTCGAAGTTTAATCAGCCAGTTCTCCCACTGCAACTTCACGTTTACTAAGAGTTTGCTAACCTTTTCATTCTAAAGCACGTGTCATTTAAGAATGCCAATAACTCACTCCTGTTTCGGAATCTCTTGTCCTGAACTAATTCACCAAGTCCCTTCTGCTGCTACAGAAATGACACCATTAAATTTAATCCTCTTTCAACCCATAACACATTTCTGGCTGGAAACATGACAGGAATAGTTGTAAAACCTCCAAACCATCACAATGCTGCACCCTTATTAAGGGAGGCTGTCTATTAGGGAAGATTGTAATTGGGCAAGCAAGACCACACAACTGAGCAGCTCTAAGTAATCACTGTAAGACCCTGTGCAAAGATGCTCAGGTAGTGGACAGATGCCTTCGTCCAGATCTAGATATGCTGGTAGAAGGTGTTATTGTCCCAAAAGCCCACTATCAGTCACCAGCTATGTCACCCCAGAGCTCAATGGGCGCACAGGGGTATATGACAGCACTCCATGTTCCCCCTCAGAAAACAAAAATCAGGTAGGTATGTCAGTGTAGCAGAAAAGGTACAGTAATGTCTTGAACTGACACAGTTACTTGAGAGTGGACCTATTCTCAGATGAAAAGCAGTGGTTTAAATTGCATGGCTTTGGTAGTAAAAAACATCTTTGGTGTGGACAAGCCTGGTTTCACTTGAATATAACACAACGTGTAATGAAGGGAAATAAAACAGAAAAAATGCACAACAAATAAAGCACGGGAACAGAACAGGAATAAATGAACTCACTAATGAAATCTGTCTTCAACAACAAAACAGCTGCAGAAACTTGTACTCTGAGAAGAACAGCTCCCAAATGCACCAACAATAACCCCAACAAATCTTACTACAAACTAAGTAACTTGAAAATAATATAAGCCATTTCTTTGTGCAAGCACCCTGACTGCATAAATAAACATTCTGAGAACAGCTGAAGAACAAGAAGATACATTACCCATGTGTAAAAGGCCAGGCACATTCTCCAGTATGATATCTAGTTTCTGCTCAAAGTCTCGGTCACCTATATTTCCTTTAAAAGCTACAAAGATCGTGGAATCCTCAGCAGCAGCCTCCTGTTTCAGTTCATCTTCCTCCAGTCCTGAATCAAAATCCACCTCTAAGTCTTCCATAGCTGAGGAGTACAAGGAGGCATATGTATCCTTTAAGTTAGGTAGATCATCCAAAACCATTGTTTCCAACAAAGGGAGCCTGTCAGACGTTCAGATGATGCTTGGTAGGAAAAACATGAATTATAATTATAAGAGTAACAGTAAGTGTCTGAAGACATTAACAACTGCTTTCAATGGCCCACAAGATAAATAATGGAAAAACCTACCGGGTGACCCAGTGCTAGGGTCTGCAAGAGAAACTGTGTCACTCTGAAAATGGGGGCCATGGCAGTATCCGAGCTGTTTGTCCACTAGAACAAACAGAAGTGGTTTCCTCACAGAATCCTGCTGCACGTGACTTGACAAGTATTCCAGTTGACCTAAGTGACAGCTGCGTAGAAAGAACGGTAGAGGGGAAAGAACCAACACAATAACAAAATCAATTACATTCATCTCCACAGGGTCCAGGGGACAAGCAAGCACCTGGTAGCAGTTCTGCAGTGCCTGACTGCCAGGCAATTGTAAGACTCACAACACTACTTTAATTATAGAAAGATAGGAAAAGCTAACAAATTTAGTTTTAGGGACTGCAAATGCAATAGAACTCCTCTGTCCAGCAGAGCAGTAGGAATGCTGTAGCATATTTTTACCAGGAGAAATCCAGCATTTGACAAATACTTTACTCACATCCAGGGAAATCTCAGGTATACTATGCCTCCTCTCTAAAACACTGTAAAGATGTCAGTGTTTTCAGCTGCTTATGCACATTACAACCTGAAATTTGCTCCCTCTGTGCTAGCCCACAACTTCCCTCACACCCCTATTGAGCTTGGACAAGAATGAATTCAGTAAATCAAGTCGCACACACCTGATGGGTTTTTACTTCCTAAGATGTGTAGATTTTGCAATACATTTTACTTGGCATGATGATAGTAATCTAAGCTGGTATGTGTGCAGAAGCACAACCGATGATAAAAGTTATCCCTACATCTACGGTGAGCAATGTTTAGTTAAGATACACGTTTTCCCACTCCACCACAAGCCGTTACAAGCGCACTCACTCCTCCAGATGAGACCTCCGTCCTCACACTCAGAGCTTCATAAGTACTGCTAAAAGATAAAAACCATGTCAAAACCAAAAAAGGGACCTGTTCCTGACCACCACTGTCAAAAACAAATCAATTCAACAGCCAGGACTGTCAGGACCTCATAACTCCAAAGCTGCCAGTATTCAGCTTAACCCACTCAAAGCATTCAGTGTGGGACAACATCCCCTTGAACAGGATACAGCCTGGGATTTTGGCAGGGGTTCAAGCTCCCAACACAAATCAAAACCATAACTCTGAGATTAAAGGTGAGCTGCAGATATTGGCCAGAAAACAGCCTTTTTTAATAAAAATACATAACTATGTTAGACAAGCTTAGATTCAGCTCTACATTGTTTGCACACTTGCATCAAGTTGCTGAAGAGACAATATTACGACTTGGAAGTCACAAATACCCTCAGCTTTTGGTCAGGTCTCTAGGCACACACTTACTGTGATTTTACATAACACATCTTTTTGTGCTCCCTTGCAACCCTACACTAGGCACGCTCAATGGCATTAATGAACAATCACCTATTTTACATACAGTTACTCTCTTCAAACTGCAGCATCAGGCCTTCGTTCCCAAACACGACATGGATTAACTAAGCTAATTTTGTCTCACAAGCAACACAAAGTAAGTAAAAATGTTTCACAGCATCATTTCCATGGTGCTTTCATAAATTACTCATTACCATGGAAATTTTAATGATGGAGAATAGAGATAAAAATTGAAAACATTCATTACTGGGTGAACATGGAGACAAATCTTTTTGACCCCAGACTCTCTGATGCTCTGGTCTGTATCTACATTACAGGTCTGAGTGTTTGGCACCTCCGTTGAGGTCCATGTCAGGTGCCCAGAAAACAGAAATGACAGTTAATAGGCATCTGTGAAAAGCTGTTTTAATTGATTTTCACACTAATTTTTTGGACAAGCAATTTCCTTACCAAACCAAAACTGGCTTTACACCAGCCAGGAGAGAATTCCTTCCCTTCCGCATTCTTACATCGTTCATTACACATACACTGACTTCAGGGAGAAAGATGCTGGGATTCCTACACAATCGTTTCAATGAGCAAGCACAGCTATTCTGCATCCTGTGAAACACAAGCACTGTATTTTGAGAAAATTCCATAGAAAACTATTTATATGAAAAATCTTGAGTAAGTTTTTCAGGGAGAGAAATCTCAGCTCCATGTACAGACTCTTTGGGGTTAAAAAAGAGCAATTACTTGGAGGGGATGGGGTGTTCCACCTGCAGCAAGAAACACAATGACTCCTGACAATCTCTGACACCAAAGAAATGCAAGTTTCTCTGTAAGAACACAAACACCTCAAATCTTTTTATGAACAGAAGTTTCTGAAGGATCCATCTCCTATGTGAAAGAGCAGAAGACACCCAGACTGCTTAAACCATAGTTTAATGCTGCAGTTTAGACCACGTTCCACCAACCTCACCTCAACGTGCCACAATCTGTCAGGATTTGTTGACATTATAGCCCCTTATGACCACTATTAAGACAGAGCTTACTAAATCCCAAAGGACCACAGCCTTGTTTCACTTGACTTAGAAAATCATATGCCTGCATAAAAAGCTTGAGTTAAGGAAAAAGAAGCCTCCAAGATTGAGCTTTAAATTTTCCTTTCTGGACAAGAACATGTAACTACAGCTACCTTTGCAGTTTTTCTTCATATGATACTCAAGGATCTCTGTTACATCCATCTTCCCTCTCAAACACACACAGTTTAGTCCGTTCCTATATTCAGGTGTAATTTATCTCAAGTATGACAGGAGAAAATAGTGATTTGTGAAAGCTTCCTCCTCAGGCAGAGTACAGCACACATCCATCTGAAACCAGATGAATCCCAGCTGCATCCCTCGCCCCGACAAATTCTGTAATCTCCTGCTTCTTCGGGTTGACTTCCATAAATCAGGAGCCAGCGCACAACCACAATTAGTGCGTACCTTCACTCAACACTCTTCCACATAAACACAGAAAGCCTTTAGCAGAAGCACACACAAGTAAAACTCTGGTGGCTTAACAGTTCCTGTGAACTAGATGCACCCGCAGTGGGATGTAGCGTATTCCTGAAGAGTAAGAACCATACCCAAATTGATCTGCATAACCACAGCATGTTTCATGAACTTGAGCATTCATGCTCATGTGGCAGCACAAAAAGGTCTCTGAACATCATCCTCCATTCAAAGAACACGTGTGGCCTCCTTCCTGCCTCTGCACCCTCTTGTTTTAGAGTTTCCAACTGAGTATTTCCCATTACACAGCCACTTCTGGAAACCCAGAGCAAGTCCAGTGCTACCACGTGGCAACCACCTGCCCATGAACCTGGCCTGGGGCAGGCTACAGCAGCAGGAAACGTTATGCCTGTTTATTATAAAGTTGGTCTTGTTCAGTATTGTCTAATATTAAAAATAGATTACTGAAGGCAGAGAGGTGGTGATAAAAAGCCAGGTAACAGACCAGTAACCAGAATGCACCTGCACCATCATATGGGGGCAGGGGGCGGCAGGGGACAGCTCATGAAGACCAGAATGTCCGAACAAGAGGACACAGGGTCCATCCTAGGCTTTGGGATGCCAACGCTCCCAGGTATGCTTGGCATATGGATAAAAGCAACTAAATCAGTTGGGTTTAGATCAACTAAAATGTGCACGATGAATTCTTACATGTCTTGTACCATTCAATGACTCCATGGATACTCTCCCAAGTCAGAATTCATGCAGGAAACAACAATGCCACAGTCCAGATCCATGCTGATAGACAGCTGGGTCCCAGCACATCCCACAGGGAACCCAGAAGCCGTGTGTCATGCCATGTGTTGTCCCCACCAACAGCCCTGACAGGAAAAGGAAGCCTGCACAGCAAATCCAGTGCCACGTGATCAGCAATGCTTGGAAAATCCTGTCAAGTCCCTGGGAGAGATAGGATTAGGGCGAATTCTGTAACGCCCAGTTGTCACTAGCTGGGGAGCAGCTGAACATGGGAAAGCCAGCAGGCTCTGGAGTGCTGGGACCACCGCATGGAAGTACTGGTCTCTGGGGTTAAAAAAGACAAAGAAAGGGAAAAAACAAACAGGAATCTTGGTGTTCCCATTCCAAGATCCACTCAACTGATCCAAACTTAAGGTGATGTCGATTTGTCTCTTAAACAGAACTTGATACCTTTTGTGTTGCTTTCTTCTAACCTCTGCGCCACACAAAGACAGTAAAGCAAAACAAGGCTTGGGGTAACAGCTCGTCTGAGGTTTTCTGTGACGCAGCCTATTGATTTACATTTCGAGCAACTCCGAACAAACACTTGCACAACTGATGTCACACTAGAACATGCACCCTCCCAAAACGAATATGCAGGGAGCCCAATTAGATAAAAAGTACTAAAATCCTGCTCTATGTATGAAAAAGTACTCTTCGAAATCACACTCAACATTGGAAAGGGTAAGGGCAGAAGGAAGGATGGGCTGATGGCCTTCACTAGCAGATGGCAGGCGTTAGCACTGAGCAAGGTCCTCATCCTCACACTAGCCAGTATTTAGAGCTGCAACAAGGAAGAAAAAGACAAGACAGCCCAGAGATGAGACTGCAATCAAGTCCCTTGGAGAATGCAGAACTGACAGGGAGGAGAAAAAGCCTTTGATAGCAGTGGCAACATAACTTCCCAGGTGTATTATCCTCCTACAACTGTTTCAACCACTTTGCTGCCTAGTTACACCTCACCAAGGAATAAACCTATAAATGCACAACCGTTCTCTGACACAAAGCCTAAAATGACCAATTGTTTCAGGCAAAAATACACCAAAAAGACTTTGAAAGACATTCTCCATGCGTGTCATATTGTTACACAAGGAGATTAAATAAGGCTAAGAATCCCTGTTACAATACAAAAGAATATCCCTGCCCACGGCAGAGGGTTGAACTAGATGATCTTTAAGGTCCTTTCCAACCCAAACCAGCCTATGGTAACACCTAAAAATAAACTTGAACATGCAGTAAGATTTCCTCTGACAAAACTTAGTAAGCTGGAACTTCAAATATTGGCATTAAAGAGGGATAACACCATGAACCATAGTCTCGGCTGTAGCAAATGCCCATAACCCCCTACGGCAGACTGAGAAGTCTGGAGCCAGCCCTTCAAACACACACAAACATTAGAGGCCAGGACCTATTAGCAGGACAGCTGGGAGGAGATTATATACAGAACAAGAGATATTCAGATACATCATATGCTTATCTTACCTACCACAAAAAATGCACAACTTCAGTACTTCGTGGCATGCAACAGGTCTTCAGGTAATTCCAGACTGGCAAACATGGCTGAACAGCAACTCCCAAAACTGTAATCCTGAAAGAAAACCATCACTTTTCATCGGAAAATGACATAAAATAACAAAAAAACTGAATATCATTAAGTGCCTTGATTTTTAATATGCAGTTTTGCACCAAATCCACCTCTCTCCTTAGTATATGTCACTATACTCAAATATTAACAGCAAAAACTGAGGATCTGGAAAAATCAACCTTTCCAAAAGATGGAAAACTCCCTTTGGCTAGAAATGACATTTTAATCTTCAAAACAGGCCAAGTTTTATCTACAATAATGTATTTACTTCAGTCAAGATAAACTCTTCTAGATTAAATTCATCTTCAGAAAAGAGAAACTGGAACAACTAGGACGCACTTTGGCTCATTCTAAGTGGGCGCCTAAACCGGCTCAGGTTAAGCTCCCTCCAGAAACATGCTATGAGCATGCACGACCACCTCAGATAGACATTTTTATTGTAAGTGGCCAACAAAAGTGAGCTGAATCCAGCCCCAGAACCTGCTCCTGTTCACAGTCTCATCAAGTTGCACTCACACCACTCAGGGTAATGAAAACGCAGCAGTAAAGCTAATGGCTGCAGTGAAAACAAAACACCGCCCCTCAAATCAACAGGAGTTCTAGTAACATCTCTGGTTTTCAAGCAAATTTACTGCTAACGTGCCAGCCTGCTCCTCAGTGGGGAAGGGAAATAGCCAAATTCAAACTGGGGAAGCAGAAGGGGGGAAAAAGACTCAAAGACAAAGCAGAAATTTGCTATCTTCTATCTAGAGAATAAAGTAAAATCACTTTAAAAGCCTTAGCACTGTGCCACAGCCTCTGCACTTCCACCAGCCCAGCAACTTGAAGGGAAGGAAGGAGCACTCACAGCAAATCAGGTCACATATGCTTTGTAGCTCTTTTAATAGTCATCTAAGACTTTTCAATCTCTGGTACCTTCCTGTATTTCTAAATAGGCACTGTAACTCAAAAAGCAGTATAAAGTATAGTACCGAGTGGAAGACCCGAGCAGCTAAATCATAAGCAGTAGCTTTGCTGTTTGCAGCAGTGGATAAACCTGCCTAAACACCATGATCGGACACACAGCGGACAAGCAAAACCAAAACCTGGAATTTGAAATGTTAATATCATTTACAAAATGATTTTATATGGAAAATCACATTCCATAGGAAATACTGCATGACTTCTATTTTTTCACCCTTTTTATAAAATGATGTTCCATAGACTATTTTAGACAGCCTAAAATTGAGTCATGTAACAATTGACTGGTGGACTCCAAAGCTGTGTTAAGAGCTCACGCCAAAGGACAGCCCTTACTTGCCCAGTGAAAGCTGTTTAAAAGGCGGCCTCAAAGCTGAAAGAACTCAGCCCCATTCAAATCATCTGTGCCCTGGCAAGGCTGGGCTAAGAGTCAAGTCTGGCTGAAGGTTGATTAACTGGAGGCAAAAATCATCTGAACTCTCTAGTGAAAGGAATCGAGAGGGGTTTGCTCCTCCAATCCTCCATTCTGAGAGAGAAGTGGAGGTGAGTACCCTCACCACAGTGGAGGGTACAGGATGCTCTGTGGACATCCAATGGCTCCAGATAAGAGGCAACCAGCCCTAGCAAGCTCCAGTAAGAAACTGAGGATGGTCAGCCAGTCCATGGGAAAGAAGAAGAACAAACTGCTGCTTGTCTCCACCCATGTGACAATACCAAACCTGGTTCAGGAAAACAACTTATCAAGGTTAGTACATTAACTCCAACTCTCATTACAGTAAGTTATCTGATAGAGACATTCAAAATGCCCTCAAGCACAAAACACCTAAAGCCAAGTGTATCCGACAAGGAGAAAATTACAGCTGGCAATGCATATGACCTTTTAAGTGGTATCTTGATGTATTTTGACCGTAGGTTTAGTGGAACATTGGTTTGTTGAAATCTCACAAATTCTGCCAAGCTGCAATGGACACGTCTCCACTGAGCCATTAATTGTTATTTCAACAGAATTTGACTGACAAGATCATCAGGGTTACTTTAAAAAGCAAGATGGTAACTCCACAATGAGCTTCAACTGCAGCTGAGCTAGCAATGAAGAAACCCCCACTTGCAACAGCCCAGATACCAACACAAGAAGGCCGCCAGTCTTCTCCCCATGTCACAAGTTACCTCGGAATCAGCAATTTTTAGAAGCTGCAGCCTACAGGGTGTAAAATTTGATCAATCATCAGCTGAATTATTCATCTCATGTGTTAAGGATATTTCCATTTGGAAGAAATACACCACAGCTTGTAGGAGATGAGTACTACATAGAGCTTCACAGTATGCAACTGTGGAGAGCCATTTGGCTGTGAACGGGCATGTGAGCAATCCAGACAATTGCTTGACAATTGTAAGGTAGTGACCCGCAGGCACTGAGGCCTCGCCTGAGGGTTACTAAAGTTCGTGTACGTGCAGAAGCCTTGGGAAAAGTTAGCACGGAAAACTACTGAGAGAGATATGCAGAGAAGGAATGTTAACTGTAACCTTGAAGCATATGCTGTCATAGTTAACCAATCATTAAGCTGTTACTGAGTGAATCCTGTTTGGTATTTAGCCGTGTGAACAATACATGTATCCAATTAGACTTGTGTGTGTTAATGATAGACAAGTAGAGTGCCTATATATACTGAGCTATCTGCGCAATAAACTTTGGCACAGCCTGATCATATTGGTCTGTGTGCTGTGTCCGGGACTTCTGCGTCAACAAGTGGCGCCCGAACAGGGACCCTCAGATCGGCGTTGGATAAAACCGACGAGACCGACAGGAAGGAGGGGGCAGAAGCCGGTCGATATCGGGTGCTGCCCCGGCACTCGGAAGTCGCTAGCGCAAAAAGTTTGGGAATCTCGCCCTGATCAGGTGAGCGGCCGGGGAGGAGAGGGGGTCCACACTGACCAAGGAAGAGTCAGAAGTGGTGAAGCTCCTCCAACACATTCTCTCTATGAGAGCAGCGATTTATGATGAGCCTGCCTTGAAGGCTTTGCTGTATGGAGCAAAGGGAAAGGATTTAATCCCCTCAGTGGATGCTGCCTTTCAAATTGCAACTTGGGAAAAAATAGGAGCAACGCTGTGGGAAGAGGTAAGTAAGGGATCCAAGGAGGCAAGTTAATACCCCACTGTGTGGAGACTAATTACTGACTCTTTAAAAAATAACCGATGGATGGGCCAGGGGATACGAATTTGCATCTTCCTTTATCACTTTCGCCGCCCCTGGCCTCCCTCCCCCCAGAGCCCAATCCTCAAGATCGTCAAGGTTGGGACAAATGGACAGGATTGTTAGATGAGAAAGTACAGACACTTCATGACGGACTTACAAATTTACAGCTCTCCGACACGGCTAAGTCAAAGAATGAGATAGTGGAGCCCAAACCCCCCCACCCCCACCCCCCCACCCCTCCAAACCTCCGCCAGTTGCTGCCGCGGCTGCGGAGGCTGAGGATGGCGATGAAGGCAATCCTTTTGCCCCAGACCCTGTTAATCCCGAGAAAAAGCCTACTCTCAGATCACCTGAAACCTACAGGAGAAAAATGTTTTAATTGCACTTGATAACACTGAAACTCCAGAACACATTAATGAGGAGCCTGTGCATTTTCATCAGACTGTTGTTGCTGCTCCTGAGATTCTGATGCCTGATAATTCTGATGCTGACCTGGATAGTCCTTTTGACCCGAGACCTGTTGATCCGGAAAAGAAGCCTGATTTAGATCCCCCAGATCCCCATGATAAATGGGCAGTTATAAAGGGAAAAGTAAGATGGGTGGGGGATGCAGATGTATTGTGTGCTTATAGTCTCTCTGTGATATTCATGTACTAAAAGTTAGCAAATGTAACTACGTCTGTGTTTCTATCGACCCTTGCAGACCCTTATAGATACTGTTGGCCACTTCTCCCGATGTAGGCTGGCCACCTGCATTGGAATGAGTGTGCATTTTGGTCAGTATAAAAGCCCAAGCCTCATGCGATGTGAGGGAGGCAGAGCCTCTGCGGGGACGCCCGCTGAGATTGAGCCTGCCACCTTGCACTGCGATGATGCTGCTTGGAGCTGGTTTCCTGATTGTCTTCACAGGGTCATTGCACTACGTTTTGTACGTGTAACCATGTAGTGGGAGTAATGATTGTCTGCATTTTGTGTTTCACATATTGTAGTTGTGTGGAGTGTGTTTGTGGGATCCCATGAATGTGTGTGTATGTGTGTGTCTGTTGAGGGCAGACAGTGTTCTGTGTATTTTTTGTTATTGGGTTAATGTAAAAGTTTTTAATGGGTAGCAGATTAACATTTTGGGCAAGAAAGGGTTAATAGAAAAGTGGTGCTCCCTGTAGAGATTTATGGCTGCTGCTCAGCAGGCTGGCAGCTGTAGCAGCTGCTGGGCAGGCAGGCCTTTGTAGCTGCTGCTGAGCAGTCCTGCTTAGTGTGTTTAAGTTAACCTAGGGGAGAATCCAAGCTTTACCAACCTCCACCCAAACAGCACCAGGGTGGCAGACACAGAAAAGAAAAGGAAAAAAAAAAAAAAAAAAAAAAAAAAAAAAAAAAAAAAAAAAAAAAAGGTGATGACGCAGCAAACTCCTTGACTGTTAACACGGTGCAGTTTGCTTCTGCATCTGCTTCACATTCCTGTTTCATCAGAATGCCTTTGCTTTAAGGAATCATTTTTTAGCTTGACTTACTTCTCGAGAACTGATGGCATGGGGGAAGGGATATATTTGTGTTCTACCTACAGGTCCATGGAGGCTACCTGCAAAGTTTCTCAAGCCTTGTCATGAGCTGGATGGACAAGCGGAAAAACCCAATGCCTTAGCTACAGGAGCTTGAATGTGTGTGCATGTAAAGTAGCTCTTATTAGAGGCTGTGATTTTGTGTATAAAACCACCTGTACTTACTAGCCAGTTGCTAATAAGAAACTACGCCTTGTATTGTATGGATTTGTCACTTGTAAAAGAGATCTTAGCGCATGCAAATTTGCAGCAGCAGCTAGAAGATGATAAGGCAAAACCCGCAGAAGTTAAGCTAACAGGAAGAGGTTATATGTTTGCTTACAGATCAAGGCATTCGGTGGATACCGGCTCGGTGGATACGGCCTGGCGAAACTCAGCAGAAAGCATCTCGTCTACAGCAGAAGATGTCAGTGATGATTAAGAACCTGTTAGTGGTTAAGCTGTTAATTTTGCTCTTTGTATATAATTCTGTATCTCTGTTACACGAAATTAATCCTAGAAAAAATTTGTGGGTAACATGGGCCAGTGGGAATGGGGTGTCGGAATTTTGTCTTGCTATGGCATCAGCCACAGATCCATTTCAAACATGTCTAATAGGAATACCTGGGTATAATAAGAACAGCTTTAAGGCATTTTCAACCAACAATTGCAGTAAGTCGACAAATGTTGCAAATTGCTCAGCAGAATTGATATCTGGATTGAATAGGACACTCCCTTGGGATCCACAAGAATTAAATTTAATGGCATCGCAAGCAATTGGGAATAGCTCACAAAACTGGACACAAACCTGCATAATGTTTGGATGCAAATATGCAGGCTGCCCATATTCAGTCAACTCACCAGATGTTTCGCCCAAAGATAGCACCTATTGGTACGCTAATGAATATTGTGGGATAAATGATACGGCTGGGAAGGCAACAGCCTTTAAGGCATACGGATCTACTCACCAGCCTGGGTCAGTGCCCCTCCTTTGGAATAACAAATCTGCCAAGGCCCTACCACCAGATGTCTTTTTAATCTGTGGGGATAGGGCATGGCAAGGAATACCGAAAGACATTGTTGGAGGGCCATGCTATTTAGGTTCACTGACTATTTTTGCACCAAAGTTTACAGAATTGAGTAATCTTAGTCATATTCTCCGCTCTAGATCTAAGTGATCAATAGGACTCACCCCTGATTGTAATGACAATGTTCAATTACTGAGCAGAGCTGCTCTAGTAGCTCTGTCACTATTTGTCCCTGGAGCGGCTGCAGGAAATGCCCTAAGAACAGCAGCCCAGCTAGCTTGTTGGGCAGAAAAGCAGGCTAATGTAACTACTGCCGTTCTCGAAGAATTATTAATGGATCAAAATAGCTTAAGACACTCCCTCCTGCAGAACTGCACAGCCATCGACTTTTTGCTGTTGGCACAGGGTCATGGCTGTGAGGACTTTGAAGGTATGTGTTGTGTGAATCTGTCTGATCACACTAAGAGCGTTCACAAACAATTGACCTATCTAAAAGGACACTCACAAAAAATCCAACAAGATGTGAATCCTTTAGATGACTGGCTCCGCAACATTTTTTCAGAATGGGGAATAGGGACTTGGATTCAAAATTGGATAATTATTGCTTTGAAGGTTTTAGGCATTATATTACTAATTTTGTTTGCTTGCACCATTGTATTTACTATACTGAAGAAATTTGTAAACAGAATGCTAAATCAAACCTGGATTGCTCAAAAACAAGAAGAGGGTATTGTGGAAGCATTCCTTTCAGTTAACGGACATGTGAGCAATCCAGCCTTTGAATGAGAGAACTCCACTGGTAAGAAATTTCTTTGGCTGATCCCTCACTGCCACTAGCATCTTCAACATGCTGCTGCGCCCTGTAGTATATATATACTGCTAACGTAAATCTGTATGTGCTTTGCCATAGTAGTGACTTGTTACTGAATGAAGCAGGTGAACCTCTGCACTGACAACAAGGTGCCACAACTGACGTTGGCCAAATACCTCCTATCACAGTCAAGGGCAAGACTGGGTTGGCCTCTGTGTTTGCCACCAAGAAGAACCTTTAGCTCCGCTGCTGGCTGCAACCCAGCAGGCGTTGAGTGGTGGGGACACATGCCATGCCAGACCTTGATGTGAGGGATGGCCTCTCCTGTTATCAGAGAACTATACAGGAGAGAAAGGCAGGCCAAGCAGCCTGTGGTTGGCATATGTTGGAGATACGATCTAGTCCAAATCCGCTGCTCAAGTAGGGTCATCTGAAACAGGTAATATATATAAAAAAAAAAAACAAAAACAAAAAAAAAAAAAAAAAAAAAAAAAAAAAAAAAAAGAGGGAAATGTAAGGATTTTCTTCAAACAGTTTGCAAAGCGTAATTTGTACAAAAGCTTTTGAATTTGTCTAGTTTTGATTCTCTTTCTGCAATACAGCATTTGTGACATCTAACAGATGATTCCTTGCCCAAACCACCAGTTCTATATAAAGACCTACATGATAATGAGTGGAAAGGACCAGAACCATATCAAGTTATAGAATGTAACAAAGGATGTAATGTGACTGCAAGACTAAAGCAAAGTGTGCAAAATGATTCCAGTGTAAGTTTGTTATGCTGTTTTTAATGGCAATACGTATGTGACTATGTTAATACAAGTAGAAGTAAATTCTTTAAAAATATAGTTTTGTAGAATTGTAAGGCTTTAGATATATTAACAGCTCAAGTAGACAGAGTATGTACTTTAATTAATGAATCTTCTTGTAGTTATCTTGATCAGTCTGGAAAGACCTTGAAAGATGTTGAAGAAGTTTGGAAGCATACGAAAGTACTTCATGATGTCTATCAGAACGATAAAATTCCTTGGTTGGATGCCCTTCTTACATCTTGGGACTTTAATGGTTGGCTCACATCTCTGGTTAAAGGTATTGGAATGATTTTGGTAGTAATCTTGACCATAGTTATGATTGTACCTTGTATTTTGCAATGTATTCGTGGTATGATTGAAAACCTGGTAAAACAGCTTTGGCTCATTCAAGAAAAGAAAAGGGGGAGATGTGGGTGATTTCTTGTTAAAGAATGGACATATGCCTGCTCTGAATGAAAGCAAGTATGTGCAGCTGGCCATGTAGCAGGGGTAACTCCTGGTTACCTCTGTGCAGCCGACTGTGGAAAAGAAGCAACTCCCGGACAGTTAATGAAACAAGAATGCAGGCCTGGAAGATAAGAAGGAGCTAAGATAAGAAGGTTGCTGAATTGGACTGCAAATCTTGCTTGCTTACCAAAACCACACTTTAGGTTCTCACAAGTGCAAAAGTTACAAGTGCTCTTGGATTGTAATTGGTTTCAAAAGCTGTTACAAGGTTGGGGTATTAGTAGTTGGCTAGGAGTACTAATCAAACAAGGTTTAACAGTTTTAATGGTATTGATCATTATTGTTTAAATCTTTTGTTGTTTATGGAAGTGTATTGTCAGTATGCTATTTCGTGCTGTGAATCGGGTCTGGATTGCTCAAAAACAAAAAGGGGGATTTGTGGAGAGCCATTTGGCTGTGAACGGGCATGTGAGCAATCCAGACAATTGCTTGACAATTGTAAGGTAGTGACCCGCAGGCACTGAGGCCTCGCCTGAGGGTTACTAAAGTTCGTGTACGTGCAGAAGCCTTGGGAAAAGTTAGCACGGAAAACTACTGAGAGAGATATGCAGAGAAGGAATGTTAACTGTAACCTTGAAGCATATGCTGTCATAGTTAACCAATCATTAAGCTGTTACTGAGTGAATCCTGTTTGGTATTTAGCCGTGTGAACAATACATGTATCCAATTAGACTTGTGTGTGTTAATGATAGACAAGTAGAGTGCCTATATATACTGAGCTATCTGCGCAATAAACTTTGGCACAGCCTGATCATATTGGTCTGTGTGCTGTGTCCGGGACTTCTGCGTCAACATGCAACCTTTCACGAAGACCCCTCAATGCAATCAGCAAACAAGTAAAATGAGATGCTACTTGAAATCAGATGCATCTTGACAGGAAACTATTTTATCTCGCCTTCCAAAGGCTGAGAAAACTCCTTTTTGAGAAGCAATCAATTCACTGTTTGTGTTGCAACAAGCTCTTTATTTGAAGCTGCATTTAACCACTACCAAACCCTGCCGGGCTGACATGCCCCACAGGCACTCCATCACCAAATTCTCTCCCTGAGCTTCAGAAGTGCTGCCACAACCAGCCCAGGTGTTCTTGTGATTACCAGTCCTGGACTGTGGTTTGCCTGAAAATTGCACCTCTTGTTTCCTGCACTATTCTTCCTCACATTGGTAATAAAAGTCCAGGAAATTTCAATCCCATTTTAAAAATCCTTAAATGTTATAAAACATGAAGATTGAAGCTAAAACAAACAGCTTAAAAGTAATTCTTTTGATCTAAGACACTCAGTAATGAGACTGTTTCCCCTGACCACAATATCTTCATGTAACACAAGCAGGTATAGCTTTAGCCAAAAATCAGGATTGTTCTGAGAGTTTCCTGATTCTATAAAAACTTGCAGCTTATTTTGTGCTGCTCTGGGTTTCTGGAAGAACCACATTTCAAAAGTGTTATTGATTGTCCCTGCTGCTCTTAATCACTGATCAACTTAGCACCTTCTGGTAAAACTAGGATGCAACAGAACTAGATAGCAATGAGTGCTTGTAAGGATGGGAAGAGCACTCTAAAAACCCCAGGAAGGAACACTTTCCAGTGCTGCAGCCAGAAGATGAGGTGCCATTTCTTGTCCAGCACTGTTCTTAATTGAGCCTCACTAGAAGACCTAGCCATGGTTTTGCCTTGGGAGGTTCTGCTCCTACAGCCATAGTCCCAAGACTCCAACTACTCACTCCTCAACTTCTCTGGGAAGAAGACCTGCCGGAATTGCCAATACAAGCCTTGGATCTCACCTCTCACATGCTCTCCATTCACTGCTGCAAAAAAAGATGTCACTACAGACACTAAACCTTTGAATTTATCAGGAAGCAAGGCAGAAACAAGTCCTCACGTTTTCCTCGTGTCATCCAGCAAGGAGGGAGGCTTGTGAGCACGCGCCTGCACACATGTATGAGCAGACAGAGGCTTAATCCAATCTTTGTACGTGCTATCCAGAAACCATGATGGGAAACCCAATCTCACACCAGCTGTGCAGCCCTTTGGGCCAGCTTGAGTTTAAAGAGAACAAAAGTTACAAATTAAAATGATATGTATAGGACTTGGAAAATGTAATCGCGTGCATCTTTTGGTGGGAATAACTAACTCAATCCCCTTTCCTCCATCAAACATAATGCTCAGGCTCTCACAGAAGCAACTCTGTACAAGCAATTTCTTGTCCCAGATTAGCAGTTGACATGCAGACAAATTACTTTAGACAAGGCACCATTCATTATTCCAGCTTTTCAAGTTTGGTACAGGTCTGATCCCAATCCCTGTGTAGGGCTATGCTTCAAGGACACTCATTCTAGCTGCAGAAGTAGCAACTGTCCTCTTGGTTCCCAAAAGACAATAGCTTTTACAAGCTGTGGTGTCCCCTGCATGCATCCCCCCATCACCCCAGACCAGACCCACTGTGATATGCGCTGGTTGCCTTTCTGTTTTCCCCAAGTACATAAGGAAGGGTTCTTTACTGTGGCACAATCTCAAGGCTACAAAACATACGTGACAGAATTCACTTCTTCCTTCTATTTTTAACTAGGACAATAGCCATTTTTGATCAGTTATTCAGAGTGCAGGCAGAATGCTGTTCACAGCACCAATGACAGAGTACACACTGGGTAAAAAATGACCCCCAAATACCCAATGGACTGACAGAAATCCCAGGCTCCAAGGCCTCTGGAAAACTTTCACTGCTATCCTGTGTAATCCAAAGCTCAGATGCACTTTCGACTGCAACAGCATCACTGGAAAGACTTTTTCCTTCATTCTGATTAGCCAGGACACTAGACATAGGACAAGAAACTAGATAAGTTTCAAACATCAGCTTAAGTCATCCTTCAGCAATCAGTATACATGAACTAAGGAACACACTGACTACCTGGCCAAAATGCTCAGGTCCTGCCCAAGAATACCAGTGATCTGCTCTGGAAGGGACATCATAGCTCATGGCAGTGTCAAGACAAAACATACAGTATCCACAGTTTCAGCAAAGTAAAGCCAAGTTGGTCACCTGGCTGACATGCGGAAAACATCTCACCTGGAGTCTGCGGATGGACCTTCCCTGCCTCAAGTCCATGTCATGTAGGATTATGTCCTCTTCCACTTCTGCCCCTTAACTTCTCCCAACACAACACATGCTCTCCCATTACTTCTGCTCTGGCTCAGCATTAGGGAACAAGCTTATGTTTGAACACAGTGTTTGCAATACTGGTTAAGTCCTGCTGGTCAATGGTCTGTGCACCACCAGGAGTCCTCCTCACTGCGCCTTTCTTACACCACAGTGCTGGTGTTTCTCACAGAGACCCCGTGACCCAGCAGGTTGAGGGAAGGGATTATTTTCCTCTACTCTGCTCTTGTGAGACTCCACCTGGTCTGCTGCATTCAGCTCTAGGGCTTCCAACACAAGAAAGACGTGGAACTACTCAAGCAAATCTAGAGGAGGCCAGGGAGATGCTCTGAAGCCAGGCTGAGAGAGATGGGCTGGTTCAGCCTGGAGAATAGAATACTCTAGGGAGACCTTAGAGCAGCTCCAGTGCCTAAAGGGGCTACAAGAAACCTGGAAAGGGGCTTTGGACAAGGGCCTATAGGGACAGGACAAGGGGAATGGCTTTAACCTGCCAGAGGGGAGATAGAGATTAGATGTTAGGAAAAAACTCTCGCCTGTGAGGGTGCTGAGGCCCTGGCACAGGGTGCTCAGAGAAGCTGTGGCTGCCCCATCCCTGGCAGTGCTCAAGGCCAGGTTGGACACAGGGGCTTGGAACAACCAGCTCGAGTGGAAGGTGTCCCTGCTCGTGGCAGAGGGTTGAAACTAAATGAGCTTCAAGGTCCCTTCCAACTCAGTCTTCGATTCTATGACTTTGAACCAGACACCCCTCATGCCTCCTGCCTGCCAGAGGTACACAAGCAACCTATAAAATCTCACTGTCAGCGATGCAAACTGTCACAGCCACAAAAACTCTCCAACATCTTTAGCAGCAACCCCCCTGCCACTTGAAACCAATTTAGTATATCTGTGTAACTTGGCTGTAACTACAGCTTCCATAATATGGTATCAGAAAATATGAAATCATTGCCACTGATAAGTGAAAACGACAATTTAGTGATGCCCAGGGGAAGGCTGCATTTCTCAAGTTTCCCTACACAGAGTTGGTTTTCACCTCAAGGAAACACCCATTTTTTTACTAGAATAATGTAAAATCACTGCATCAGTTGGAAGGCCGCTGTAAATCATGCCTCCCTCTAAGCCCTGTGGAAGAACAGGCTTTCTTGAGACAGTGGCTGGAGAGCGCCGCTGGGAGCTCTCCCAGCCAAAATCCGAGACCTAATGGAATACCTTTCCATAGGTCCAAAATCCTCAGAAATGTCATCTCCTGACAGAGGACTGGGTCTGTGTGCAGCCTCACCCACTGTGATTTTGTTTCTTCTCACAGGAGAGTCAAGATACAGCATTACTGGGAAAACCTTCCTAGTAAAGGCAGTTAACTCTCATAGGAGTTCACATGGCTCAAGGAATATTTGAGGAGCACTGAATTTCCCAATGAATCACTGCTGAACCACAGAAACAGAGACCAGAAAGGACCTTAAAGCTCATCCAGTTCCAACCCCCTGCCACGGGCAGGGACACCTTCCACTAGCGCAGGTTGCTCCAAGCCGTGTCCAACCTGGCCTTGAGCACTGCCAGGGATGGGGCAGCCACAGCTTCTCTGAGCACCCTGTGCCAGCGCCTCAGCACCCTCACAATAAAGAATTTCTTCCTGATACCTAATCTAAATCTCCCCTCTGTCAGCTTGACGCCATTCTTCTTCTCCTGTCCTTACAGGCCTTCGTCAAAATCCCTCTCCAGATTTCTAGCAGGTAGCTCCTTTAATCCCGAGGCTTATCAACCCAGCCACTCTGGATATGTGCCTCGAGACCTTTGTTTCTCTTCTCACCAGACAAGCAGAAAAGCCAGGAACACTTCCTGCAACTGGAAAAGAGCTGCTAAAGCCAAAAATCGTGGTTATTGTGCTTGGCGACCTCTTATGAAAACGCAAAGTGTGTTCTCTTGAGCTTGTTTTCTCATACGGAAATACTGGAAGATGCATTAGCTAATGAACCAGCCAGAAAGCCTACGACACACATCAACTACAAACACCAACGAGAGGCACTGCTTGTCCTCTAATAAAATTCAAATGAGACAGGATTTAGCGTAGCCCTCAGCTCGGGGCGCGAGCACAGGCGTGCGTGTGCGGAAGCTGAGGGGTTATGAAGAGACAAAGCTCACCACGACGCTACAGCTCGCAGCTTTCAGAACCACACCGAGGTAGCGACAGAAAAGCTCCCGGCTTCCCACTCCTCGAAGGAATCAGAACCCCGAGTCCTCCGAAGGGCTCTAGAAGTAGGTGCAATTCAGAGCAGAAACCAAGCCGAAGGAACGAGGTGTGCAGCCTTCCTCCTGCTGCTTCAGAGCCACCGAGCAACTCAAACAAAAGCCTGGCTTCAGGGAAACGTCAACGCGTCGTGGCTGACATCGTACAAAGACGTCAAACGCCCGCGTGAGGTCAGGGCTGAGAAACTACAATCAGAAACACCGTCCTAAGCCCAAAGACGTTCCCTCTGCTGACAGGCCTCCGGCGGCTGCCCGCGGCCAGCCCGGCAGCGCTGCCCTCCCCGGGAACCGAGCGCTGCCCTCAGCACGACGGCCCAGCGCCCTTCTCCTGGACGCGGGCCTGTCTCAAGCTCTAACAGGTCGTGGCAGAGGCCGCGATCCGAACGCCCGGGGAACCGGGACCGGCCCCGGAGCCCTCGGTGGGGCACCTCCGTCCAGCAGGCGGGGGCAGGCTGCAGGCCGCGGCCGGGCGGGCTCACCGGGCACTGGGGCCCAGGCCGCGGCCCCGGCCGCCCGCTGACATGCTCCCCGCGGTCCCCGGCAGCTCCCAGCTCCCCGCGGCCTGGCATCCCGGCCCGAGCCCGCTCCGCTTCCCGGCCAGGCCCCGTTGCCCCTTCCCGCCGCGCCGCCCGGCCTGCTCCATGCCCGGGCCGCCGCCAGCCGTGGCTCCGCCGGGGCGCTGCTTCCGCCCCTCCGTTTCTGTCACGCCCGCTGCCGCCGCCGCCGGGTCCCCGCGCCCCCTGGGCCGGCGGAAAGGCCCCGCGGAGAGCCCGCCCCGCCCTCACCTGGCGCTGCCGCCGCTGCTGTTGCTACCGCCGCCGCCTCCGCCACGGCCGCCGCGAGGAGCGCGGGGCCGCCTCGGCGAGCGGGGCCCGCCGGGTCGGTGTCGCGGGCGGGCAGGCGCGGGGCGGGAGGGGAGCGGAGGGGGGGAGGGGGTGTCGCGCTCGGCCCGGGGACACCGGGACACCCAGCGCCGCTCCGCCGCCGCCTCCCTCCGCCGCCGCGGCACGTGACCCGCGCCGCCCGCGCGCGCCTGCGTCCGAGCGCGCGGAGCCGGGGAGCCGTGAGGGGCGGGCGGGGGGGGGGGGGTGTTGATGTGAGCCCTTCCCCGGGCCCCGGCTCCCGGTACCGGGGCCGCGCCGCCCCTCGGCGGGGAGCGCCCCTTGGGCCCGCCCCGGTGAGCGGCCCCGTTGGACCCTCCTTCACGCACGGGTGGGAGCGCGGTCGGGCCGTTCCTCCCGCCTGAGGAGAGCCCCCGGGGCTGCGGGGCGAGCGAGAGCTTCCGTAGCGAATAAAGAGCGTTTCCTGGACGGGGTTCCACACAAAATAGTAATTAAAGCGTTTATAGGAAATTGCTGGGGAAAGAGGTTCGTAATTCAGGCGAGTTTTACCAGAGGAACTCTGGAAGGAGGGCTCGGGCTTCTTAGGATCCACGAATTAGAGTGCACTTTGTGTTGCGCTGGGGAGGTGGGAAAGAAGCCGGAGAGGGACCGGACACGGCTTCAGTGCTGGGCTTTAATTAAAAGCCTGTTTACCTGGTTACCACACAGGCCCAGTGCACAGTGCTCGCTGCCTAGAGACCCCTCGGCACACTGGGGGTCCCCCGAGAGCCGGACAGAGCCCTCGGTTCACCTCCTCCCACAAGCCTTTATTAATACAAGAAACAATAAATGAACATACAAAGGCAGTGCCACTGCACAAATGTCTGTTTTCCTCCTTGCTTTAGGCAGAAAACTGGTACCTGGCAGTGGTTAAGGACAATAAACACATGGCAATGCCTGTTTCAGGCTCATAAGAGAACCAAGAGTCCTTTGTGGGGAAAATAAAGGCTTTGGTCCTGCAGAAATACCTTATGGGTCAGTTCTGGTGGCTCCAGCCCTCAGAGCCAAACTGGGTGTTCATCTGGGATCCCTGCTGGATGAACAACACAGAGAGAGGAAAACGGGGTTTTATTCTGTACAACCTTTTCAATACGATGATCCCGCAGCTCATTTGTCACTATAGCTCACCACACACACAAAATCTGCTTTTGTAAACTGACATAGCAATGCGTTCCATAAAAAGACCCAAAACAATGCACGTCATGCTTAGTGTATGACTTATCTTAATAATTAGATGCTGTTGGTGTGTGGGAAGCTGTGAGCAGATTGCATGTTTCCTCTGCATTTGCAGCTCTATAGCTCCCTGCTGGCAGATGAGCACTGAGCTTCTCTTCACCAAAGGATCATTCCCTGTGTGTCTTTTCCTGCTCTTCCCCAAGTTTCTGGGGCAGGGACCCTGCTGCCAACACCTCCCTATTGCACTATAGATGGGAGAAAAGCCCTTCCCCAGGACCCTCAGAAGGGTCAGAGGAGGTGACAGGGTGTCAGTCGCAGGGGTGGTAATGAGGAAGGTTCCCCATATCCGACTGTTGGGGAGTTTCTGTCTGCATCTGTGTGGATATTCCCCACTTGGCCTTAACCTGTTCCCATCAGAGACAGGCTGGAAACACAGGAAGCCGAGAGAATAGCTCTTCAGTACCTGAGAATTACCTTTCTTCCCTCCTTGCCTTCATGCTTCCCTCTATTTCAGGAGACATTGCTGTACCTAACTGCATTCAGCTTCCTCCTCCTCCTGCCTTCCCAAAAAGCCTCCTGTGTTTCCCCCTCTGGCACAGTTAGGTCCCAGTGTGGCTTCCAGAAAATCCCCGTGTTTCCCACCAGTGCTGCTGTGTGTGTTTTGCAAGGTCATCCTTTGGGGTTTCCTGGCAGAGCCTGGGTCCATCCTGTGTAGCTTAAACATTTCTACGTCTTGAGGGCCTTTGTACACTGCAGTCAATATGAGATTTGGGGGGGGCTCGATCTATGCCTTCATTCTGTGTTTGTGGAGCCCCTCCACAAGCAGACCCCAACTGGGTTTGGATTCTGAAGCTTTGCTGCAAAACAAATGATACCCTAATACAATGTCACCCAAAGAGAAGGAGGGCTGTGTGCAACACACAGAGAACTGTTTGAGCTGCTTTATCATCCACAAACAGAACAGAGAAGGGCATCTGAGACTGGACAACCAAAACTGTGGTTATATTTATGTGCATTTTCATATGACAGCATGTTCAAAAGGGAGGTATCGTACAGAAAAAGTTGGTAGACTCATGACCAGCTTCAGGGTTTCCCAAACTTAAATATTATACAGTGACTCAAAGTAAGTTCTCCTCTAGTACTGTGACAGCGCTCACTTACAGCGAAGGAAGGGAAACCTGTTGCATTGCAGTCACAATCACTTCCGATCCGGGATTTTGTGGAAGTCTCTGAAAACGTTGTGGCCACTGGAGGGCCCTTCCTGGGCAGCGCATTGTGGCGCTCCAGGGCTCCGACTCCATGGGCTCTCCTGCTCGCTGCACACTTTCAGACAGTCCCCTGCCTATCTGAAACCCAGCTCTGCCCGTCGGAGCTCTCCTTTCTCTGGCTAGCGTGTGGATGTCCATCACTGAAGTATGGAAGAGCTTTCCAAAACTGCTGTGAGGAAAATACCTGGGTGCTACAGGAGCTCTTCCCACTCCACCTGATCCTTTCCAAAGCCTTACAAAATCGTCAGTGGTTTTGATGTGTTCATGAAAGAGATGCAGGTTTCCTCTCACGATGTTTACCGAGGCCTGACTCCCATTTCTCTCCAACACATCAGTGTCTGGGATGAATCCACAGCAGCCTGCTGGGTTGTGGAAGGAGGCTCCAAGATGGTCCAGACAGAGGGACTCAGCAGCCACCCGGGGGGTCCAGCTCCACTGGCAGCCTGGCTGATGCTGAACAGGCACTTTCAAACATGCCACCCCATCTGAGGGACCCCTCAGAGAGACCCTGGCAGAGCAGCAGCAGAGCTGTGGGACAGTGGTCATCATCCCTGGAGACCGGGGACCTGAACCTGAATGGCACAACTGAGGGGCCAGAGCATCCTCATCCCCACCACTGCAGGATGGCAATGCTTCTGCCTCATTTCCCCCTTCGGGCTTTTATACACAGCACTCAGCACTGGATGCAGCCAGCAGAGCAGCAGTATCTAGTGAAGCTTTGCTTGTTACCTGTCCTCATGAATGGCATTGAGTCTTTGTGAGAATACTGGCAAACTGAGCTCACACATGGTGGCACAGCCTGTCTCCAGCTTATCCCAGTGTAAAAACCAGTACACTTTGATGGGGAGCAATGCAAATGTGGGCAGAGACAAGCTGATCGCATTCCAGATAATAATGGTCACATTTAGTAAAGGCATCTGCTGTTTTTCTTTATTTTGCTTGAGTTTGTTTTGTTCCTTTAAAAATTGTCTTTATTTTCTCAGCCACTTTTGCATTTTGTGTTCCGAGCTCCTCATGGAACTTCCATGTAAAAGCTTCAGAACAAATTCTGCTTCATCTCTGCTGGAGTCTGCAGTAGCCAGGCTGAAATCAACACAGTCACTGTGCACACATGCATCTCCAGAATATGGCCTTTTATTTCACAATGTTAGGCTCACCTGTACAGTATAATCGCGTATTTCTTGGTACCTCACATTAAACTCATCAGATCTCATCACAACAGATGGACGCAAAGTATCAGAGACACTGGGCCAATTAGCAGATTACAGGTTTCTGTATCAAATACATCTGTGCTATACTGATGCTGTTTTTAAACTGAGAAAATGGGAATCCACTCCAAATATCTTTACTTCTCTCAGCCGTGACCTAGGGGCCCAAGTCCCATCTTCCAATTCCTTCCAATCCTCTCTTTTTTGCCACATAGGCCATGACCCAGCAGAGCACTTTGGAACATGCTTTATTTCAAGGTTCTGAATAATTGCTGTGAAATTGTTCCTTGGGGCATGTAAGTGCCTTTCTGAATCAAGGCCAGTGTCAAACTCCCAAAACCAGTTTCCCACATCAGGAGTGAGTTGGTGAATTCAGTTAATAAGGAGGAGTTTTATCTTTCAAAGTGTTTTGTGAGGTTCTGTGCAAAGTACTGAAGTGATGATGACTTGACCACCTATCTGTGCACAGCAAACATCCGTGCCCAAGGGACAGATCACTGCTGTACTGTACCAGAAACCCCCAGATTTCCACCAGTGAGATTCAATGCACAAAACTGCATCCTTCCCTTCCCATGAAACCTGAAGAGGTCTCCCCCAAGACACGTGAAGCTTCACGAACATTACAGCATCAGGCAGTGACCAACTCCAGTGCTGATGACAGAAAGCCAGATAGATTTGATGTCCCTATGGTGAAGAAAGTCTTGTTTTGCCCTACAGGCAGTGTGGTGGCACAGAAGGTAACTTCCCAAAGACAGTACTGTACTTCCCCATCTCTCAGCTGAGGCCACTGATTCATTTATAACAAAATACCATTGATCACATCTGCTGCCACGCTCTTCTCATGGGTGGCTGCACTTCAGTGGAGCATGAAAGCATCTCTGTCCTCCCTCTGCGCAACGTGCAGGGCTTCACGTAAGATGCTTTGAGATCCTCAGCTGGCAGGTGGCAGGAGCAATTAGTCCAATATCTGCCATAGTGCTCTGACTGCCCCAAAGTGACCCACACACTGCCCATGTCGAATGGCAACGAGTGTCAGGAGGTGTGGTACAAACTGATGGGTGCTATGGGCTCCCTCAGGAGGAGGTGTAATCATCGAATGACAGACCAAGACAACCATAAGCAGACGTAAGTACATATATATATATATATATATGCATTTGCACCATGAAGGAAATAATCAAATTTTAGACCACAGAAAATGATCAAATTCCAGAATTTACTGCCACTTATGTCTGACTTGCTAGTAAAAAAAAGACAGAACTGTCCAAATGTGGGATGAAGGAAGCAGTTCAGCTGCCAGATGTGGTATTATTTTCTCACTCTATTTCAGACGAGAAATGCAGAAGTATTCTTGTGTTTTGCACTACATGTTGTGGACAGAAAATTCTCTCAGTAGTGTTTGGTTTGTGCCTTTTCTCTCACTCTCTCGAGCTTTTCCAATAGAGGCACCACTATCAAAATACAAAGGTGAAGTACAGGCATGAATTAGTAAGCAGAAAATCCCAAGCCTCTCCATAGGGATTACACCATTCAGGCTTTCAGGGCAGACTGAGACAAGGCAGTGTAAGGAAAGCCCTGAACCATCCAAACTCTCTCATTGTGGCTTTCAGTCCACAGTCTTTTGATTTTTACAAGTCTGTGGAGTACTTACTGCAAAGATGTCTCCAAAACGTATCTAAGAAAATTAAGCCCATTACCACTGAGCTTAAATTCACCATGGAGGAGGCTTGAGTCTCTGTAAGAAAAATATTGGGGGGCCCACAAGTTGTTTGATACTGAAAATCATTGCTCTGGTTACAAAATAGCCTGCAGTGAGTCTGCACAGCAACTTGATTCAGAACAGTTACTGCCAAAATTCAAGGTATGCTGGGATGTGAGAAAAGGAACTAACACAGGAGGCTGCGTGCTGGTAAAAACCAGCTGGCCCATATAGAGCATTAAAGGACTCCTCAATGTTCCAGCTACAGGCACCTACAAACACTACATTAGCCTGTATTAATTATGGGCTAAACCACAAGAGGCAAAGAATGACCTTGGGAAAGACAGGGAGACAAAGATGACAGTACCATCATCAGATCTTGTTTCCTTCGCTGATGTTGCTCACTAGAATTAAGATGCTGACTAGAACTGGGCTTTTGAAAAGACTGGTATTATCAGCAAGACTGCCCAAAGAAAAGTGTGCTCCTGCGTTCGTGTGACAAGGACTGGGCTGTCTGCCATCCAAATCATTTAAAAAGAACAGAAAACAATAAAAGTCAGAGTGCTGTATGTCCGTGCTGCTAAAACCCCTCTAGTGCCATCCTGGGTGGGGAATGCAGAATGTCTACTCAGCAGTGGGAGGGGGGGCTCCCAGCCCAGGTGGGGAAGGGGCTGTTTCAGAACATGCACATCATGTGGGGTGGTTTGTCTCAGCCTTGTTCACTGAACGTTGTCTGGGAGGTGCTACAATATCGTGGCTCCGGCAGCATCCATGCTTCTGGGATCCTTCAGGCCAATGATGAAACTGTTGGTTCTCCTGGCCCCGTGAACTAGGGAGAGCACTTTGACTTTATCCACTTGATGGCCCCTGGCTACAAGAAATTCAATATCTTCTTCAGGAAACCCACCTGTAGGGATTTTGAGAGAGGAATTTGTAACTGAAACCACTGCTGCCTTTGAGGCAAAGCTTTGTTCTAACCCTGCTGGGATCTGCAGGATGAAGGAAGCTGCCCGCAGAGGGTGTCCCAGATGGGTGAGCAGCACCCACAGCGCTGAGTAGCAGCAAAGGCTGCTTAGAGCTGGGCAGTGCCCTGTGTGGTATGGGAAATGGGAGGAGCCAGAAGACCCTTTAAAGATGTGGAAGATCCTCCTCTTTGGAAAATGGGAAAAATACGTTGTTGGCACCTACTGTAGTTATTCTTCTTACAGAAGAGGCAGTCCCTGCTCTTAAGAGCTTAGTTACAAATCACAGTGTTAACACTTATTAGCCAAAATAAGATGCAAGGCGGTTCAAAACAAACAACAGTAAAACACTGCCAAATGACTGACTTTGTGATAGGCCTTCCAACTTCCCTTTCACGTATTTCTTCATCTTCCAGCCATCTACCTTAGGTGGCTGGAAAAACTTTCCTGGTTTTATGTTGTTTATTTGATGTTTTGTAATCTCTGCATGGATGGAAGTGCCTGAGGACATGAAGCTGGGATGCAGCTGGACAAAGCAGGCACACCACAGTTATTTAAGCTATACACACTGCAGATGTGTTTTAACATATATCTTGTTGATGCCAAATGTCCAAACCCACAAATTAGAACCTTCAGGAGGTCTGGATTTGTTTTAATTACATTCTAGTTTCCAAGTCTGGAGGTTACACTTGACAGACTTTTGTAGCTCTTCCTCTGAAATAGGAAGGCCAAGAAAATTTGGCTACTTTGTGTGAAATGAGAACGGAATTCCATTTATGGCTCACTCTGGTGAGATATTGGGCTTTTTGACAAACACCAAATAGACCAAATCTTTCACCAACAAGGACAAGAGCTGGCAGTACAGTCTCCAAAGTGTCAGCTGCACTTCCAGCACTGTCAAGCTACAAGCCTTGCCATAAGCTTTGCCTGCTCCCCAGCTGGTGGAGTTAGGAACAGGGACTGGAAAGAGAAAGGATATCATTTACGGCAGTGGTAAAGCGCAGGAAGATCTGCTGCCAGCTTCAGTACCTGTCTGGGTGAAGCTATGCTTGCAATCCTGTTGATTTGGACACCCCCAATGCCACAAGACTGCCAAAAGGTTTTAAACACAGGACAAGGGTGCTACCAGGAGGTGAGCTGGGATGAAGAAAGGGCTGGGGAGAAGCACCAGAAAGCATTTGGACAGGAGGCACCGGAGGAGCCAGGGAGCATTCCCAAGACAATAGGGAGAGGCATTGCTCAGCAAGTGCTCCAAGCTTTGAAGAAGCTTGGTTGTTGCATTTTGTCTTCCCCAAAACCCTCTGCACACCCCGAGTACCCTGGAACAGGGTGAGCTGTGCACTGGGCTGTCCCACTTCCACAGCACTGTGCCAACAAAATCCTGCTCCTTTTCTAGAGCCAACCCAGCCAGTGTCATACTCACTGTCAACCTGCAAGGTGTTGGACTGAAGCTGGGGGTGAAGTCGACCAAGTGACAAACTCTCACTCAGATTCTTGTTAAATGTTAAAACATTTACCAAAACCTGAAAGAGAATAAAAGACCCTCAATAAGAAAAATAGTAATGAGGAGAAGCCAACCCCTTGAGCAGCCCCTTAACTGATGGCTCCAACACCTGCAGATGCAGCAGGCAGGGAAGACTCTTAACTGCTTACCAAACTGCATGAACTAATGCAGGGTCCTGCACATATGAAGAGGCCCCTAAAATGTGGGCTGCATATTGCTGGTGGAAACGTGGTAGCTTTTGAGGACTGCATGGGCTTTTTGTCACAGACTTCCTGCTAAATTAGGAGAGTTGTGTGTCTGGAACATGAGGTAATCTCTAAATACGTGTTTGTTGCAGCCAAAAGCTCAGCACGTGACTTCTCCACACAAAGCATTAGGAAGCGATGGTTGGCTTTAGTTTTGCTGGGAATAATGCCTTCCAAGAGGTAAGGAAAATGGGAACCATTCTTGTTGTGCCTTTCTTTTTAGCAACCCATTGCTGCTGTGCACGCAATCAAGCTATTGGCAAGTACTCCACCTCATTACAAATCAGAAATTAGGAGGAGTTGCCCAATTTATAGAAGTGCTGAGCAGGGAGGAATTCAGTTGGGAGTGCACTAAAAGAAGCTTTTCATAGGGAAAAGGGCTTAAAGGGCTGCCAGTCTCCTGCAATTCTCTGAATACAAAATGCTCCTTTTTTCCCCTAATGATCCTTAAGACAAGCTTTGAACAGGTATTAGAACGCCACAAACTATTGCAGGTTTTGACAAGATGCTTTTACTCTACAACTACAAGCGGTGCCACCAGGAAAGGTGAAAGAGAAGAGGGCTCTGCGCAGCACTGACCTGAACGATGCTGCTCAAGGCTCTGTCCCCATTGTTGGCTCCCAGACATAGGTATGTCCCACACATCCCCTCAGATGGCCTCACGATGGTGGGCAACAGGAAAGACAGGGGCCGTTTCCGAGGCTGAATGAGATTTTGCTGCAGTTGAAGAAAGGACACACCATAAATCTTCAACAAGTCAACTAAAGTTTTGCCCACACTGTGCAGGTTCACTCCTTGCTCTTTATGCTGCAGCCAGCAATTGCACTTGTGTGTCTTTTCTAGGCTGACATCCTCACTGACATCAGTGCTCTCTGGTGTTAAGAGGATTTGTCCTGTTTCACACCACGTCTCTCTCTTCCAGAAGGTACACGGAACCATTCACCCACTTCTGAAGTACCAACCCAGCCAAGTGGGATGGTTTTACAACACATGGCAAGAAGAAACAAGGCAGCCCTGGAAGCCACCAGCACTGGTCCGTAGTTGTTTCTTTCCAAGACCTGAAGACTTTTTTCTGCTTTCTGTTACTTTCAAACATGCAGAGAGCCAAGTTATAAAGGGAGTCCTTAATTCGAGTCCCTCGAAAAGGGTGGCTGCTCTAAATTGCATCTGGACTGCAAGGGAAATAGGTAGATGAGATGTGCAGCGTCGTTTGATACAACTATGTTATAAATGACAACTGATACACATGAAGCCTTCTGTTGACTCTGTCTCAGGGGCTCATATAATGAAAAATCAGGGGCTTTCTACAGACTGTTGTCTCTCAGTTATTAATGGGGCATTAAATAGCCTCCCTGTTGTGGAGATGAGAGTAACATTGAAATAAAACCCAGTACAGACAGCTCAAATAAAGAATGTGTCATGTCATTCATTACCGGCCTAGGAATGGAGTGGTTCATTGTTCTATTTTGCCAGAAGTCCAACATCTGGCTGTTCAGGAGGACTCCAGAGGGTGTCATTATTCCACTGCCAAAGGGACGATTCAAAGAACTGAGAAGAAATAGGAAGAAATCTCATCAAAGCCCTCACAGAGGTTTTTGGTCACCTCAAGCTTTCCGGGCTCTGATTTTCTGTCCCATCTTGGCTTGACAAAGCCAAGTTCAGTAGGTCTTTAGGACTGGCTAGCTGTGAGGAGTGAAAGTCTTAACGTACTTAGGAGCAGGAACCATGTGGGCTATAGCAGCTCTGTCCCTCTCTGTGTTTAATGACTCTCCTCTAGGTGACAGATGTGTCTCCATGCCCCCATCAGTCCTCAGATCTGGCCACCACCTCTCCTCCAGGATCAGATTCAGGCGAATCCAGACACATTTCACTGTGAGAGGGCTGCAGGATTACACAGGGCAGAACAGCGCCACCTCACACATCTCCACCCCATGTTCCCTATTTCTGCTGCTGCAGGACTAACAGGGACAGAGCACTCCAGGAGCTCCAGGTCTGGTCCCATCCTGCCCTGCTGAACCTGCTTTCTTCTCCCCGCTCCCACCCTCTAAGCACATCAAGGAGGGAAGAAGTAAATCCTTTACCTTACAACTGCAACAATGAAGTCATCAGGTCCCATGACAAGGACCTGGCTAGCAGCAGGTCCACTCTCCATGGAGGAGTGAGGCACATGGACATCAGACGAGAAGGACTGGGAGTCGTTAACCAGCTGGCGCAGGGAATTAGCTTCTGATTTACTTCAGCAGCGAGGGAGAGAAAGAGGAAGGCAAGGCATGAGCTTAATAAGCTGAGCAGCTCTTGGGGTACATCTACCCAGCTACTGGTGGTGTCTCCCTCAGGGGGCTGGCACTGAGGACAAGGAGCTCCTCCAGTTCACCCAGTGGAAGGAGACAAGAGGACTCAGTTTGCACAGAGAGGCAACGCCATGGACCTCCCTGCTCTGTCTATAGGGTAAACTCAGTCCTGAAGGACAAGGGGGGGCAGCACCCAGCTGAATGCAGTCTCTCAGAAGGAAGGTAAATCCAGTCGAGCTTTGGCCACCAACTGGGCTGAAGCCCCAGGCCTGGCCGCTCCCGCATGTGCTGCAAAGGCACCAAGCCCATGGTGGGAACGGAGAGCCAGAAACTGCTTGTGTGGTCATGACCACATGGACGGCTGTTGGTCCAACCTCCCGAGAAGGAGTATTAGAGGGGTGAGAAACTGGGAGGAACCCTCAGGATCGTGCTGACTCCAGGAAGCGTCTGTGTGAGGACATCCCACAACCCATCCCCAGAGCCCTGTGGCATCAGCTGTGATCCTTGTGGAAGTGTGAACCCTGCAAGCGCACTCAAGGCCTGCCCTGTCCTCAGTAAAACAGGTAGGAAAAATCAGGTTTCCCTGTGCACTCAAAAGGGCAAATACAGGAAACACATCCAAACCACACACCTCCCCACTGTACTGTGCCCCTCACCCTCAGACCTACCTCATCATGCTTTCTGCAGCGTGAGTGACGGACACATCCTCAGATGGGTCTCCCAGGCTGCTAGCTAGGCTCAGGGCTATTTTTAATGTCTAAATTGAACACAGAAAGAAGCAAAGAAGGAAAAAAGAACAGAGAAAAGGAAGAAAAACATTAAGGTGGCCCTGGAAATATCACTTTTGATACTTCAAACTGGAAGAGGTATCACTGTTGCCTCTGGCCAGAAGCTCTGCTGGCACAGCACCACTGTTGAGCAGAAACAAGCTATTCTGCTCATCAGCTGCTACCCATGTTCCGAGTTGTAAGTCATCCAAAGTGCGTGAAGAGAAAGCGTTAGTTCCAGCACACTGAAGGCAATGATGGTGTGAAAAGAGGAAGAGGTCAGGTGTCTCATACATGCAGAATCCTGCCTAAGCCAGTCCATTAAAAATGGGAAGATGCAATTTCAAAAGACACAGTTTATCCAGCCCTGGTTTTACAGTGCATAGCCAGAGGATAGCCACAAGAGGGAATGTTCTCTTCAATCTAGCCAGCCTGGACCTAGCAGAAATGCACCAGACTTCCAGCCTGCAGCTCATGCCATTGGCATTCAAGATTCAAGACAGTACATTACCCTGCAAGTCACTAGCTACATGTGACTTCTGCTTTGATATGTGCCACACATCAACAGCTTCTCTTGAAGCATCAACATTTATCTTCTGATGTACAGTCTAGAACATGGTTAACTTCTGGAGAAGGTGCCTTTTCCATGAAACAGCCTCCTGACCACCATACCATGCAGAGGATGTACAAGAGGCTTGGTGGCCAAGGAAGAGCTCCACTGAAACAAGCAGACCACGTTCACTCCATAGGCACAGGTTAAGGACATCTTGGACTGTCTGAATCTCAGCCACGTGTTCAGTCATGTGGTCCCCAGTAACCACAGTTACACATCTTCTGAAGTCACTGCCCTTTATCTGGAGGTTGCTGTCCCTCAGCTGGATAAGCAGGGGGTGAAACTCTTGGCCTGGTGCAAATGCAGAGCGCACAGATTCATTCAAAGCTTATAGAATATAACTCAAAAATAACTTGTGTGAGTCAACCTTCTCTGCCTCTGCACAGGCAGTTACAGCATGTACACCTCCAGGTGTTGCATTGCTGCTGAGAGGCAGTAACTTCCAAGCACCTGCCTGCTACAAGGATGTGGTTACATCCTTGCTTAAAATTCCCAACTCACAAGACCCAGCTCTGGATCAGTTAAGCATCGAAGAACACAACTCTGCTTATAGAGCAGGAAACAGAGCACTTGCTTGACTTCCTGGGAAGCTGTGATGTTTTGATAGGGCGGACAGCCCTAAATCCTGGAAAAATCATGATCTGAACCATGGAGATCATGAGGTAGGCTAAAATGTAAAGATTTAAAAGATACATAAAGTGTTAGGTCAGTTTTCCTTGTCATTGCCACACTGCTGACCCCCTGGAGAGTCCCAGTAGTGCTCTGGTATGGCCAGGGCCACTGGAGATAGAAGGAGGAGGAAATAGACAGGACCAGGATCAGCTGCTGCGGGGCCATTCTGAGGAGATGACTGCGTATGAGAAGGGGGCAAAAGCCATAGTTTGTTCTTCTGAAAAAGCTCTGCATAAGCAAGAAAGAGCTGAGCTGAGGAGGAGGCTCCAGCGCCTGCACCTACCTGAGACAGCAGCACAGCTCAGATTTACACCTTAGCGGTCTATTTGCTCATTCTCCTCTGGGAATTACCTACAAACATTTTCGTACAACCAAGGAATGTATCAATTATTCTCTAGCAACACAAGGAATTCAGCCAAATGTTGAATCTCCTCCTACCTCTGCCATCCAGTGCAAGATATTCCCCCTGGGTACTTGACTGGTGATGTTAAAGCCCTCAAGGATGTTCAGTGCTGTGATCAGTGCAGGACCCGCATGTGGAGGAGGAGGGCTGAAAACAAGATGACCTGTGAAGGGAAAAGGAGAGGAATGAAGCTGCTTTAGTCAGATACTGTCCAGTGTAACTTTCCCATAGGCTAGCGTCCTTGAGGACAGGGACACCTTTCCAGACTTGAGGGGATGATGGAAAGCAATATGATTTGGAAAAGCATTTCCCAAAACATTCTTGTTGTAGCTTTCTGTTTCTTTATGATGGATGAAGGAAGACCAAACTGGGATGCTTTTTTTAGATCTGAAATTCAGTTCTTGCTGGTTGGCTGCTTGGTTTCTGAACCACAGTATGGAAGAATGGAGGTAAAATGGGTTTGCAACGTTACAGCTGTAAGGAGACTTCTAGAAAAGAATGATAACTTTGGGAACTGTCTTCAGATGTAGCCACCAGCCTTTGGTCCAGCTTCTATCTAGACACTGCATCAATGTATGGTCATGTTGCATCTTTACACTCTAACAGTATCAAGATACCATTGGTCTTTACCAAGGAAAACCAGGCTCATTTCAAAGTACTGGAAACCTCCTGAACTGCCTAAGACCATCGGTGTCAGCAGGCAAGAACAGGAAACTCCCTGGAGGGCTCTTCTGGAGGGACCTCAGTGCCTCTGGTTAAATACCGTCACCACCTCTTGCCAGATGAAGCAAACTTGTAGCTGGAGTTGCACGGCCATCGCTCAGGTGTGTACCTCGATAGACTGTGTGGACGGGATTCTCCACCGTGACGCTGTAATTGCTGAAGTCTTCCTCCACCAGGACTCCTCCGTAGTTGTGGACCTGCATAGGAGAGCAAAGCAGAGCACACTGAGAAAGCTGGGTCCAGGCTTTCCGTGCTCCTCGTGCTGGCCCAGGTGAACGCCTGTTCTGTCAGCAGAACAATGGGCCAACTCTTTCCTTCCACCCAGGAGAAGCCATGCAACCTGTGAGAGGTTCTGCTGGGGTGAGTTGCTGCTATGAGTCCTCTGGATTTCCACCCAAAAATGGGCACGAACAAAGAAGCTGTGCATGCTCTGGTTTCTAAACCAGGCAGCTAACTTGGCAGGAAAACTCCTCTGGCAGAAATGGATGAATGACTGGAGCAGGAAAGCCAATACAAGGGGGTTGGAACACGCTGATCTTTAAGGTCTCTTCCAGCCCAAACCATTCTATGATTCTATGTTGTGGGGGACAACACATCAAAGCACTCCAAAGCTGCAAAATAAGATGTATCCCCTACTGGGGATCCCTGTCTGCTTCCTAAAGCAGTCCCAGACAACAGGCCAGGCTGAACCCAAGGCTCCATGGAGCTCGGTCAGTGAAAAAGCAGCAAAGCAGCAGGGAGTGGAGCAGTAAAAGCCCGATGGCACAGAAAGGGGAGAAGCTCTGGTCAGCCACACACTGCAGACACCATCTCAAATTCCCCAGAGAGCACATTCTTGAACCAGTGCCTTCCTGCACAGGATGGAAACAAAGGGCAGGGTGTTCTGGAGCTTTACTTGATTTCACCACATCAATGCCCTCCCTTTCCTGGAGCTATGAACACTGTGGGAAGGCAGCACTTTGCTCTGCTCTGCAACCAAAGCTGGAATTGTGCACCTGATCCCAGAGATGGCCAGGGGCGTCAGTGTCCAACCTGGGTTTTCCTCCTCCACAGAGAGCTTGTGCTTCCCTGCAGCATCCTTCAGTCAGTGGAATGGGGTGATAAAGCAGGGTTCAGCTGCAAGGATACACCATGAGCTTGGTGCATTCCTGCTTTCCATTCCACTTTTCCCATTCCTGGGTCTCCACCTCTGCTGTGGTCCAGGTGAACCACAGGAAATTTCCAAACAGGGAGCTCACAAATATCCAAGGCCTGCACTGAATGAACCCATTCCAGATTATTGACATGTTGAAGGTGCATCACTTGAAGCACATTGGTAGGGACAAGTGCTGCCACCAACCACCCTGACTGCAGCTCCACAGGTATGAAAGTTGTTTGGGTTTGTTTTACCAGAATAAGTACTTGGTTGTTGCTACAGGGAAGTTGTGAATGCTCCATCGCTGGCGGTGCTCAAGGCCAGGTTGGACAAAGCCTTGGATGGGATGGTTTAGTGGGAGGTGTCCCTGCCCATGGCAGGGGGTTGGAACCGGATGATCTTAAGGTCCTTTCCAAGCCTAACTATTCTATGATTCTATGATTCTATTTTTCCAAGAGCACCTCTAACAACAGGAGTTAAATTGGGCCCAGCCCAAGTGGGGCCAAGCCTGGCCGATGCTCTGCTCACAAGGTGAGCCTTTTCTTTTTAAACCGTATTCTTGGAGTTTGTACCTTACAGTCCCATTAACATTTGCTGCTCAACCATGGGGCACCCCTCGTGATGGGGAAAAGGTTAAAAACAGCCTAAAAAGGCTAAAAACCCTAAAACAGCCCAGAGGGGGCTTGAAATTGAGATATCCTTTTTCTTTGAAAAACCAGTCTGTCCTGGTTATAGAGGAAATAGAGGTTCCACTCTGTGGGCTGTGGAAGTGACCCGTGTGCCTCTTAGACCACTGCAGTGGCAGGAGCAGGAAGGGAAAAGGAGGCTCCACACTTTAGTCCCAGTCATTGTGCTGATACTTGGCTATGGCCTATCACCACGCTGTCACCTTGACCCAGGCTGTGCTGTGTGCTCTGGGGCAGAGGCAGGGGCAAACATGGCTCACCTCAGAGATCATCTCTTGGGTCAAGTTCCCACTGTAGAAAGCAGAAACCCCTTCTGCTCCCAGCAGCTCCAAGACGGCAGCGAGGTCCAGGCGCCTGACGAACATCCCAGGCAGCAGGGGCTGCCCATCCGGCAGGAAGATCTCCCGGAACTTGTCAGAGTAGTTCAGCTCCTTCAGCTCACTTACAGCTTTGGCTGCAGGTGAGAAGGGGAAGGATATCCAGAAAAGGCAGGGTGCAGGGATGCACAAGGGACATGGAATCACTGCGCCTGATAGGGATGCTGGAGACTTGCTGCTGCTCTTGCTCTGTTTCACAACTAGAGGGAGGCTGGATCCTTGTCCATTACAGCTGGGAAGGATACCCAAAGAAACACAGCGCCCTTCCCTGGGGGTTCGGGGGCAGCTGCCCAGCACAGACTGCTCTGACCTGATCCCGACCAGCCTTAGGAAAGGGCTCCAGTTTTGCTTCTGCCAAACTCCCCCTTGCAGACCATAGCTCCCAACACCATCCATCTCCAGGTCCAAGGAGCCATGATTTCCCCTGAACAGCCATCTACATCCCCAGCTGCCTTGCACCCAAGAGCAGTGGCCAGTGTGCTCCCCTGTGCTGAGCAGCCACCCTTGGCTCCCCATTAGATACTCACCCAAATCATGCGTGACATTAAACCCATCCAGGGCGACACCGGCCACAAGATGCAGCAGCTTGGACCATGGGAGTCTGCCAAAGGAGAAAGGACAAAGAACATGGTCTGATGACAAGGGCTTGTGTGCTTCCAGCTCCCCCACAGGGACCCCAGGGCACAGCCTCTGCAGCATGAGGACAGCCCTCCCACACCAGCCTCGTGTCTTACCTCCCATGTAACTGGTGTGCCTGGTGCATTCCTTGCAGCATGCCTGGCACCCCGACGAGCAGACCTGGCTGTTAAATGGGAAGGACAAAAAGGAAGAATAATCTCCTTCCCATGAGGACATGGTCCCCAGTTGCAAGTCAAGGAGATACAATTCATGTTGACACTGGTAGTGTCTGCATGGTCTTTAGGAGAGGGGAAGAGGTCTGTAGCAGCACAGCAAATTAGGGAATGAAAGGCTGTAGAAGGAAAGAGGCAAATTCAATCCTGGTCTCAACCCAGTTTGGAGAAATAACTCAGCAGAATGACATGGGATTGTGCTCCTTCCTGGGATGCTTGTTCTCCTGGCTCCCCACTGCTGAGGGACATGCCAAAGAAGCATTTTCCCTAGACTCTCCATGTCTATAGGGCCTGGGATCTATCAGATGCTTTGCCCGTCATCTCCCCACTGGCCTAAGAGTAGCAGAGAGAGGAGAGCTGAAGACATCGGCCAGCTACAGCCCTACAGGGTTTGGCCACGAGACACTGCTCCTCACCTTGGTGTCCTTCTGCAGGTCCCCTTCCAGCGGGATGCCCAGGGGAGCCACCTCACGGAAGTCGATCACCCAGCTCCTGTTCTTCCTGATGTCATGGACCAGCATCACCCCACCCCTGCAGTGAGATGGGGGTCACAACACAGCGCTGGCTGTCCTTGCAACAGGACAAAGCCAAAATGAAGAGCAGGGGTGCCTCTAGGGCTGAGGCCAGTCCCAGTGTGATGGGGCATTGTAGCAGGTGATGAGCCTCAGCAGTGACCCAGGGCTGGGCAGTGGTGCCGGGGAATGCTGCTGCCCTTCCCCGGGGAGCAGTTCAGGACAACAGAGCCAGGGCTGGTGCGGGAAGCAGGCAGCCCCCATGCGGAGCATGCAGCAAGGCTGGATCAGTCCCTGCCAGACTGCCAGAGGGCCCCTGGCCCTATTCTACTGCCAGGCTGCGACTATCTGGGATTTTCTTTCTTAATCCAAGCAGTTTTGCAACCAACCAGGGTTTTGGTTTACAACAGCAACCGTGGCACAGCTTGAAGAAGCTATCAGATGGCAGTGCTTTATGTAATGCTCCTGAGACCTCCTGCAGAGCTGAGAGCACCAGGCTCATGTGGATGCTACCCTGGGAATAAGGGCTGGGATGAGGCCACCCCTCACCACCATGCCTCCTATGGCTGCTGCTCAGAGCCAGGCTCACATCCTAGCCTCCAGCTGCAGCAGGAGCAGAGCTGGTGGAGGGAAGCACTCAGTCTCTGAAAGCATTGGGACTGAGCCTGGGTGTTGCAAGCTCCTGGCACACTCACACTGGGACTTGGCAGCCTGTGGTCACTTTTTCAACTCTCTTGAGCCCGATGCTTGTTTTATCTGCCACTATGGCACATGCAGCTTTTCCCTTCCTGGATGTCTCTGTCCCTTGCTGCTAACTGGGTGCACAGGACCAGTGCCACCACCTGATGTCCGAGACCTGGTACCACGTGTTGGTACTTGGGCCACATCTCAACTGGTGGGGAACCCACCTGCCTGAGGACAACCACAGGCACCAGAGCGAGTGACCAACACTTACCCACCAATCCCTGACGTGTGGGGGTTCACGACTCCCGCACAGAGGGCTGAGGCGATGGCTGCATCCACGGAGGAGCCCCCCGTGTTGAGCACCTCTATGCCCAGCGCCGTGCAGCGCGCAGCGTCTGTCACCACGGCACCACGGTGGAATATCTGCCGGAAGAGGAGAGCTGTGCCTGGGCAGGGGAGCTGGGACACCCAGGTCTTCAGCTCTGTGAGACCTGAAGCCTGAGGCCGGCGCCACGGCTGCGGCTGGTGTGCATTTCAAGGTGCCTCCAAACGCCAGTGGGAGTAATGTGGCTCTTGGCACGTCCCCGCACCACCTGTGGACATCAGCTTAGCCAGCTTTCAATAGTCATGCTAACCTGGCAGGCCATATCTCACCCTATCCTCCGCAACCTCAGAGCAGGGCTGGGCTAATCCTCAAGAGCAGTAGGTGACAGTGTGCTGTCACTGCACTGCAGCACTGCAATCACTGGAAACATGAATACAGATGCAAAGAATGCAGCATCCCCCCCATACCACCACAGCTTGTTCTAATTCTTCGCTGGTGCCAGCACCAGGGTTGATGCAATCACAGGTATGACCCCATGGCCATGCTGCCTTTGCTCTGCAATCTAGCATCGGTCTGTGGGACAGATCGGCAGCAGGCTCAGCTCTGGTTTTGGCTATTCCCCTGCTTGGTCTTAGATGGATCCTTCCAGATGTGATCCTGCGCATACAGGTCCATAAAACTCTCTCCAAGTGGAGATATATGGAAGATGCCTTCTGCTTAACTAGGGACTGCTTTCAGAAAGCATCCACATCTGGCTCAAACCACAGCTGGAGCCACAGCAGCTGGGCTGCCTGGTCCCCCTGGCAGCACCCCCAGACCTGCCAGGTACAGCATGGGGCAGGAGCTGAGAGCCCCACTCACCTCTCCAAGCACAAGCAAAAACCTTTCAAGACAGTTTGGGGTGGAATTGCAGAGTCAGCACCCGGGGGCTCACTTCACCCTGCTACTGCTGGCAAGGAGGACAGTGAGGGAGCGTCTCCTGTTTAAAGAGACAAAGCCCGACCGCAAAGCCACTGTCCCATCTTACCTGAGGGTCCCCAAAGTAGATCTGCATGATGAGGGCCACTGTGACGCCCGTGGCGAAGGTCAGGCAGGCGGTGATGATGACGGTCAGCCCGTCCTGCCGGCAGCTGCAGTCTCCAGAGAAAGGGTCCTTGCTGGTCTCCTGGAGGGGGGACACGTCCTGGCTTCCCATCTCGGATGAGGATGAGGGCAGGCGCTGGAGCCGCGCAGACTTCAGGAAGGAGTCTGGGTCTTTGTGAGCAGCAGGGAGAAAACAAGTGTTAGTTATTGAGCAACACGGAGCTCTTATTGCAGTGTTTACCCAGCACTGAGATTACACCGTGCCCCTTCCAGCAAGGCTATTACCTTCCCTATTGATCCCAGCTCTCAAGAGACTTTCTGGCTCAGATGCTGCTTTAGGTCATTTTACTGATCCCTTTCTTTAGCTCTAGTTATTCCAAACTGACTTCCCTGGAGATGAAGAGGGACAAACTCCCCCTGAATTTTGCTCCATTTCAGTCCATTTATCAGTCTTCAGAGATGGGCACACAGTTACTGCTCCGTTTGCAGGGATGCTTAACACAGCACTGACTTGCAAACAGGTCTCTGAAACGCAGCAGTACTGCAGAAGGGGAAATTAAGACATTAAAGAGAAAACCCAGCAGCCTTATTTGGAGCTGTGCTTGAGCTAAAGCACCTGAGCAGGACAGAGGTGAAGCAAAGCACACGGCCTGAGTGCAGGAAACAAATACCTCTGCTGAAGCATAAAGGGGAGGGCAGGGAGGAGCAAACCTGCAAACCGGAGAGCTCGGGGTGTCCACCCGCTCTGAGGCAGGGAAGGCTCTGCTTTAATTTCATGCTCCCTCCAGCTGATGAGGCCCACTCTGGAATCAAGTCGCTTGCAGCTCCAAGAAGGCAAAGGCAACGGGGCAGGGTTTGCCGGGCATCCACCCGACAGCGAACAATGCTCGGCAGGATGGGAAAGTCTCTTTTACTTCAAAAGATGCTTTGACTCTCAGCTGCTGCCTTTGGGGCAGTGGAGGTGCTGGCTGAGCGTGCCCTGCCTGTGCAGGCAGCTGCTGGGCACGTGGAGCAGGGACCTGCCCTGCCGGGCACCAAATGCAACCAAACAGCTCAGGGCATCACCCAGAGCTCCGGGATGAATTCGCTGGGGGGGCTGCCAAGAGCCAGCGGTGTCTGCAGTGCCCTGAACATCTGTGGTGGGAAGAAGAGCAAGAGCAACACGGAGTGGGAAAGACAGGAAACATCCACACAGGGGATGTGTCCTGGCTTTGGGGTAAGGGAGCAGGAAACCCCGCATCCCCCATCACCCTACCATGCTGAGGCAGCCCTGTCCTTGCCAGGACATTACAGAGACCTTCGGGGTGCAGCTCTCCTGGGCCAGGCAGGGAGATAGCTTTAATCTCAGTGATGCTGCAACCAGGAGCAAACCCCCTGCAGCCAGGGAATCCCTTCACAGTGAATTTAGTCTCATTCCTGCTGCCGTGATTTAGGAGCACAAATGGAGCCCCTCACCGGCACATCTGATCTGAGCGAGCTGGGCAGAGTGGGAGGCCTGGCTGCGGGGTGATGAGCTGGGGTGCCATCAGGGGCCAGCATGGGGTGCCATAGGAGGGACGTCACGTACAGCCCCTGGCACCCTTGGTGGATGCAGAAGCAATGAGGAGTGAGCCGGGCTCCTCCGCCCGACCCCTCCAGGACACCACTGCGCTGCTCGGCTCCCACAGCGCTGTGACAGGGCAGCCCAGCATGAGGGGACACGAATGTCCAGGGAGCAACCATGGGAGAGGACTCTCCCACCCGTGCAAAAGTGCCTTCGCTCTCCGTCACAGACATCCCAGTGGCCTTGGGCAAGTCACTTATCTCTGTGGCCACTGGTGCCGCATGAGGACAACAGGGCAGTCGTCTGGGGACAGGACTGATGGGAAGGAGTCAGCCAGGAGCAGGCTCTGGCAGGCACCGCAATGAGGGACTGTTCAGTCCCTTGGGGGGGGTCTGTCCCCAGCACGGACAGCACAACAGGGGCTTCCTCCTTTCCTCTTCTGGGCAGCAGAAACCAAAGGTCCGGGTTCCCTCCCTGCCGGTCACGCTGGTAGATACTGTGACATGAAGCAGCACTGCCGGCTTCTGCGATGTGCACACAGCGTCAGTGAACACGATTTCCACGGGGCTGGAGAGCAGCAGCTCCTGCAGACGCCCGCACAGCCCAACCGCACCAAACCCCGCTCGTGCTCCATGGGAGAGACCTCGTGCTTTTCAAAGAGCTGTCCCGCAAAACCTGCATGTGCGGCCTCACCCAGCAGCACCCGATGGTACGGGGTGAGAACAGGCGCTGGGAACTCCACCGAAGGGTGCAGGGATGCATGGGGCCGGCCCAGACATGGGGTTTGGGGTCAGGGAGGCAGAGACCTGCCCGTGGGTCATGGAGCAGGGGGTGAAGGGCAGCGCTGCCTAGAGAAACGACCTGGGGGACAGAACCGGTTCCCTGTATTGAGAAGGCAGCGGCCGACCCGAACCGGGCAGAGGGCACTGTCCAGGACCACAGCACCAGCGGCTCCCGGCAGCAGGGATCGCCGCGCCGGTACCTCTGTCCACCGGCCGTGCCCCGCGCGGTGACCGAGGGCCCGGGGGGACGCGAGGCCTCGGGAGGCAGCGACGGGGAGCCCCGAGGGCGGCGGGTGGGGCGGGCAGGGGCCGCGGGCGGAGCGGAGCCCGAGGGGGGCCGGGGGCATGCGGGGCCGCGGGCGGGCTCGGCCTCCGCCCCTCACCCGTGTCCTGCTCGCCCAGGAACGCGTCCTCCTCCTTCCGTGCGCGGAGGCCGCCCTCGGCCGCGCCGCCCGCCTCCTCCTCGGGCAGCCGCGGGAAGCTCGTGATGCTCATGTAGTCCACGGGCGAGCCGGCGGCCAGGGCCCGCTGCCGGCCTCCCCCCGCCTCCGCCGCGGCCGGCACCGCCATAGCCGCCGACACCGCCGCCGGAAGGGGCTGGGCCGGGCCGGGCCCGCAGCTCCTCCCCGCGGCGGGCGCTGAGGGGCGAGGCTGGGACCCCGAGGGGGCGGCACAGGCGGGAGGCCGGGGGCAACCCCGGGGTCGCTGTGAGCGCCGAGGGCGGAGGGGAGCGCTGGCGGGCTCCCGGCGGGTGAAGCTCCGCGGGTCCGAGCTCCGTGCGCTGGGACAGAGCCCGGTCGGGAGCCAGCGCTGTCTGCACCGGGAGCAGCGGCAGCAGCGGCTCAAGCCAGGCTCCATCAGCGAGCATCACTCGCTGCCGTTTCACCAATTGCCATGTGCAGTGAGTGGGTCCAGCACCCACCGGGACACCATCAGCAAGAGACACTGTGGCGTGGCCACAGAGCAGCCTGGTGCGACCCCTCTCCTGGCCAGCTTGGCCTTCCAACGTGGATCTGTGCGCGGCCATCCACCCTTACGGCAAGCTTTGATTGAAATACACACAGCAAGGGAGTCCTGGTTTGCATGGGCAGTTCTGAAACCAAACTGCCTGAAGCATTTCATTCCTTACCCCTCTATGCTCCTTTCCGCGGTTGACCTAAAAACCACAGTAAAACCACGGGGAGGTGGAAGAAGTTTCATTTTGGGGGGAACAGAATCCTTCAGGTTTGTGCAAATTCCTTCCCCGGCGCTGACATTGGCCTTGGCTGCCGGATCTGAAAAACCCATCCCCTGCCCTGCTGCATCCTGGACATCTGCTGTGATGGGAGGTGGAGCGTGTTCAGTACAGAGCTTTCTGGCTCTGGTGAGGTCACCTGGGAGGTACACGTCCTACTTTCTCATCCTCAAGTGAGCCAGGCAATGTCCCCTGCTTCTCCTCCCATGAGCAGCACCACCAGCTCAAACAGCTCCACGTTCTGCTGGACCATCCCTGTATCAGTCTCTCAAGTTTCTGCAACCCCCCCTTGTTTTCACAGTGCTCATCACTCTAAGATGTTCAGCTCCACTCTATGGCTGCCTCCAAAGAAATTAACCTGATGCCACAGCTTTGGTTCTCTTGGTGGTCAGCACTGGGGATATGTGCTTCTCAAGCCATGAGGCGCCCCCTAAACAGAAACCTTAGGAGATTAAAAGCTCGCAGCTATCATCAGCTTATTTACCAGGGACCTCGAGGAGATCCAGAGACCAATGCCTCTTCCACATGGTCATGATCCTTCCCAACTCAGGTTCTGCCTCAGCTTCCAGCCACTAGAACTGCAAAGACCAAGGAACTCGGCTGCTGGAACTGCAGACAAGCGAGGAACAAAGCGAAGGGGCAGGTAGGCAACACTCCCATTCTGCACGTTTTACGGCAGTGCTTGAAGCCCTGCTCCAGACCAGATGTGGGCTCTGCAGTGCAGCAGCGGCGCTGCCATGGCTGCCTGTCACAGGGCAGGAACAGCTGCCGAAGGAGCAGAACAGCTTAGAGGCAGCACTCGGCTTATCCTGCTTAATCACCCACTAAAGCACGGATCTAAGCATTAGCAACTACTCCCACTGCAAATGCTTCTGGCCCCTTCTAGACGTGCACGACTCAAGCCTGAAATCCCAAATTGCTGCTGGTTTATTTACCGAACCCCAAACTCTTGAAGGAATCCCCCACTCCCACCATTTTACACAGCTTTGAAGACCACAGGATACAGAAGCTGCACAGTGGATTACCAGGCAACATTTATTAGAGCATTTCAAGTATACAATGATTTTACTGATGGCTGTGAGCAGCTACGATGCAAACGGATGCCAATAGGAAAGGGTGACCTAGAACTAGCAGGCAATTAATGTGGGAAATTAATGCTTTCAGCTGAAAGAAGAGGAAAAGAAAGTATCAGATTAAAAGACTGAGTAAGTTTGGGGATGGGGAGGAGAACGTATAGAAGTTCTTATTTGAGATCACTTCAATTGGCAACTTAGAAGTAGCAGAAGCTGTCTGCTATTGCACTCTTCCCTTGGCATCCCAAGGACCTAAGGTGTGTTTTTTCCACTGAGAACAGACAGCATTTTCCCTGGTAAGAATGGAGTCTCCTCACCAATGGGTGCTTCTGGAGTCCTGGCTCAGCACTTCAAGAGATTTAGATCCCTGGCTTGGCATGCTCACACGAGAACCAGGCTGCTGGACTTCCACCAGCGAGGAAGCAACGCAGACTGTCAGCAAGAGCACACTAAAACTATCAACTCCTCGCTATAAGGCAGCTGTAGGTCAGGACGCTTTTGGGGTGCCTGAGCTTGTTGTTTCCAAAAGCAAGGACCACATGGCTACAAGACTACAAGGTCCTCTGGCAAGAAGGACTGTGCGTGTTTCCCAAGAACTGTTTCTGAAAGACACGGCCTTAAAGATATCTTAAAGCAGAGACTTCCCCCATTGATGCACAAAAAGGGCATGACTAGGGAAGGACTGAGCAATGAGGTGGTCAACTCATCACGAGCACCTCACAAACCACAGGCTGTGTACCATGCCCAATATGCAAGTTAGTAATTCTGCATTTAAGATAATAGCTGCCTCAGTTGTGTCTTAGCCTCCTGCATTTAATAACAAGGAGCAGCTGAATTCAAGAGCTTAAAAAATAAAAGGGAATTTAAATGCTTAACGTTTAAAAGGGCATCTCCGGAACGACTGTCCTTCAAGACCACTAAGCTCTGAGGTATGTGATGGCAGCTTAGCAGTCAGGCTAGCAGAATGCAGCGGAGTTTCCAAGCCTCCCGAATACACCTTCGTTAACCAAATGAATCACAATTCTTCCGAGCAAAATTGCTTAAAAACTTGCCTTCAGCAAAGGCCATTTAAAAACTCTGGTCGCCAACCAATTGTGAGTAAACAAAAACGTGTAAGAAACAGCAACACCGTCCGTTTAATCACATCAGCTGTGATTACTACAAAACCATGCCAAGGACGGCCACAGGACTCCATCCTGGATGCTGCCAGGGCCTTCCTCACACACATCCTACAACGGCTTTGTAAAAAGGGTTTGTCTAAAGGACACCAATGGAAGACATGTTTGGACTTGACGAGATTTCAAACAGAAGGGCATACATACATTAAATTAACAGACTCAACCTTCAGCACAGAGGGGTTTGAGAGTTACTGGCTGGAGTCACAGACAGTCCCGAATTCGAACAGTCTTGAACCACTTCCAAAGATTCCAATGGCTTTATAAGAGTTCCAACAATTAATGGGTATATAAAACGGAGCCGGACTTCTCCAGCAGAAGAGTTGGGGCTCTTCCAGGCTAATCAGACCGCTGGTACAGAAGGGAGTTGATTTGACTTCCCCCACCTTCCCACCAGTCCGCTAAAGACTATGATTTACTAAAACCTTGATTTACTGACGGCTGATTGACCACGCTGCAGACTGTGTCAATCGTAGTGGATGGCAGTATAGAAAATTATCCAAACAACCTGTGGAGAGGAAAGGAAGTGAAGGTTATTTTGATGCCTCTGCAGAGGGTTCAGATGCAGAAAGCAAGCCGCATGCTGTGCTCTCAATAGAGGACTGAATTCCAGCTTTTGAGATGGTCTAAGAGATGTTAGGATCACCCTGCACCCCAAATGGTGGCTTTCAGCCTGCTTGCCTTCTAGGGTGACTAGCCTCTCCACACTAAAATCCCACCACAATCCCACTAGTGATCTAGAAACACCCCCAAATCAACCACTGACTGTATTCAAACTCAAGCAGGGGGGGGGTACAGGAAAAACAAAGACACCCAAAGCACCAGTTTGGGTGTAACTAACTCTAAACAAAACTCTACCAGGCTGGGGAGACATACAAGTTAAGCGGTAGATGCAGAAGTATACCTGCCCATTCCTACATCCTCTCCTACAGAGGAATCCCAGCATACTGTATTTCACTGCCAGAATCCGTCAGATTGTGGCATTTTCTTTCCCAATCAACTTCACTTATAAGGTGATGGGAGCACATCTCTCTTCTATCAGCACCTCAGCTGCTCTTCTTCCAGGTCGTTTCCCTCAGGAACCGTACCAACACAATTCTCTAATCAAAGAAACCAAGAGGCATTACCAGAAACAGTGCAAAAGATGTCATGAATCCTTCCTTTGTGAGCTCCCACGTCCCGCCATACTCCTCCTCGTCTATCTGCTGGAAGCTGCTGAAGTAGAGGTACAGAACACCAGCATTGATCAGGCAGAATCTGGAAGAAAGAGATTAAGAACCATCATTTTGGTGATACAGGACACAGGTAACCAACATGCCATATAGCAAAGTAGCACTGAAGTCATCCTCAGCAGAGAGGAAACAAAGAGGAACACATCCTGCAACAATTCCCAGGCAGCTCAGTCCTCTTCCTTAAAAGAGCACCTTGGGAGCAGCTTGTCAGGGCACACCAGGCATGGATGAAGTTCACCTCACAGGGCACAACCTACTCTTAGAAAGGCTCCAGACACAGCAGTTAAAAGCTGGAGGCATCAGCAGATCTGCAAACCCTATCCTGCGGATCAGCATCCGTCCTGCTCCCACACAGGATCCTATTTCCTTGTGCGTGCTACTTGATTTTGAGGCTGCTAAGAGGGAAGACTGTTAGCCTCCATGCTCAGTGTCACCATTAGTGTCCCATGGGCACATGCAGTGACTCAGAGAGCCAGAGAAGGCTCCAGAGCGCCTTCAGAGCAAAGGTCTTGGGTTCAGCGTGAGACAACTCAGCGGTCCCTAGGCTGTGCCAACAGTTACACTGCAACAGAGAGAAAACCCATGTTTGTCCTTAGACACATTTGGCTTCACAACGCTCCAGCTTAGCACTGGGGTAACCTGGGGAGTGACAGGTACATTCCCTGGAAAGCAGGCTGGGTAGGAAGGGCAACGCGGGAAGACACACACACAGAAGCCCAGTGAGTGGCAGCAAGCTGCGAGCAGCTGTGTGACTGCACACCACAGAGAAAGCACCCACACGGCTCTGGAAGCTTTTAGCTTTTCCACTTCCACCAAATCACTTTTATTTCTCATTAACATTTAGCACAGGAATTGGCTTAGGTGCCTGGTGAATTAACGGATGACTAAGGAAGAACAATGCTTCTCAGCTATTCACATCTGTTACTGGGAGCGCTTCAGAGTTAACTGTTTGCATGTAGCTACAGAGCTCCTCTTGGAGCATCACTGCTTCACAGCCCCTCTTCCCCAAACTTCAAACTCTCCCCCCCTCCCTTAGGCACTTGATGCTACTCCCTCCACTTTCTTGCCCCCCAGGACACTCAGGAGGAGGAACAAGAAGATGAGCCAATTTTGCCTAAGAAAAGCTGTGAGGTTGCAAGGTCTCCTTGACCAGGAGACCTTGACTAGGCAGAGGTACTCGCAGGAGACACCCCAGAGCAGGGCTGTGTTTCCCATCACTGGTGTCCCTCCAGAGGCTTTTGAGTCCAACACTTTAATTTCATAGCTCACTGCAGCCTTGGACACCAGTGGGGAGGTGACCTGAATCCCGTGTCTGAGGGGGGAGCTTCTGCCTTTCCAGGCACTGCCTAGAAAGGCGCTGCAGGAGCGCTGCCAGCAGCGCCGCTTCACCCGCTCACTACCCATGGTCTTTGGTGTCTGGGAGAAACCTTTTCTTTCCCAAAGAGAAGCTGCCCCTCTTCTCTGCTTACAGAACCCCCTCTCCAAGGAGGGCTGCTGACTCGGAAGGGTGACGACCATACCTTCCTCTCCAGGGGCCTTACTTCTTCAGTGGCCATGGCAGCACCATACTCATAGCCCCGGTTCACACATACAGGAATAGGCCACTTCATAACTCAACTGAACCTCTCGTTCCCTTCTTGTAACCCTGCTCCCTTTAATAATAATAGAACAAATAGTAATTCTAAAAAGCACCGATCAGGCTGAGCAGAGAAAGGGGCTGAAGAAGACACGTTCTGATTCGTATGAATTCCATGACAAATAGCAGCCTGGAACGCAGCGCTGGCTCACAGACTGCATTTGGCAGCCTCCTGTTTATAGCACAACTTCAAACCAGACACAAAGTCAAGTCCAAATGTGGGAAAGTACATGAGACAGAAAAGGAAATAAAGCTTACACTGCTATTCCCACGAATCCCTTCAGTGGAACCACTCCCCAGATGATTCCCAGAATAACCGCAATGATCTGCCGGAACCAGTAGATCACATCTAAAAACTCATCCTGAGGAGACAAAGCACAAGAAAGATTTCGGCATTTACTTTGTATCCTTTTCTTTAAGCATCATGCAATTAACAGGTGAGAACTGAATGCACTGAACACTTCGTTTTCCATTTCAAGTAGAAGATATTCTCCTCAGAGCAGATGAAAGCAGCTTATGGCATCACGCACGCTGGATTCCCTGCTTCCAAATTCAGTATACAGCTTTGTCCTCCAATGGGCCGACCGCACAGCAACACATATCCACCCCCTGCGTAAGTGAAGGTCCAATTCTGTAACAGTTCACTGCAATAGAAGTACAAAGACCTCTTTATGCTTTTAAGAGTGTTACAGCCACTCTCAGTGCTCCAGTCCCTCCCTTTCCCATAGACAAGTGCTCCCAGCAGCCACCTCCACATCACAAACCACCTCTCACACGTGCTCCCAGCGCTGTCTTTCAGAGCAGCAGTGAAGCTGTCATTCCTGGCCGTCCACAGGGCCCAGACAGCGCTAAGCACCGCAGCCGGGCAGTGCTGACTCACGTGTTAAACAAAGTCCACTTCTGCTCACATCCTTTTTCCTCCCCCAGCACTACCCAGCACACCCCCAATGCCTTTGTGACTTTACCGCAGGATGCGCGCAGTTGTTTGGCCCCATGTGGAAGCCTAGAGCCCACGTCAGATAGGGCCGTTTCTCTCCGTGACCACATTTCTCAGCCATTTTAGCCTTCAGTTCACATCCTACTGCATCAAAGTACCGCCACAGCCTTGCTCACTCTGAAAACCCTGCCCAGTTTGCCAGAAAGGGATGAGGTCGAGCACAGGAGAGCACCTGCAGCTGATGAGGAAAAGCGACACAGATCCATGTCCATCCCCGAAGGAAGCGCAGGGCAGGGAACGCATCTTCCCCACACTGAAAGGCACAGCCAGCAAAGCAGGGAGCGGACATCCCTGAGGTGCTGCAGGAGCTCGGAGCACCCTGTGTGGGTGCTGCTGGAGGCGGCAGCAGGAACAGGCACCGACCAGGAGCATCAAAGCACCCGGGAGAGATGCCCAGGAAAGACTCCACGAGTGTTAAACCCCGCGGGCAGCCTGTGGCAAACCCAGAAGCTTTGCTGACAAACACGAGCACAACGCAGAGGCTGAGCACACACATTCAGTTCTGCGGAAACCAAAGGACACAAGAGATGGGGAGGCCACGAGCAGCCCAACAACAGCTAAACAACCCCGAGGTTACTCCTCTGCCAGAGCAGAGCGATGCCGTCGCGCTGTAACAGTGGAACGCCTGCAAGCCTGTTCTTGCTGCCCTCCCACCCCTTCAGCCCTGACAGCTCAGCAGGTTTCACATATACAGCGGATATTTCTGGTTTTCTTTTAATTACACGAAGTATATTTTTACCCAATCCTACAAAAGTTCAATCCAAATTTAACCATGAGTATCTCAGCATTGACACCGCTGTGTTTCCTTTGGCTCACACCCAGGGAGCGGAGAAGAACCAGGGCTGCTGTGAGCCACAGCAGAGGCACCACCTCTGCCTTGGGAAGGACGGGTGCTCTGGTTAGCAGAGGAAACCACCGCGCGCCAGCTGCGCAGCGTGGAAGCCACAGCTGGATTCACAGCGGGAATGAGCGGCACCCCCACCCTCACCGAGCCGCTCGTTGGGTGCCCCGGGAAGGGAGCGGGCAGGAGCGCGGCCTCACCGAGCAGCACCGGGAACGGCACCCGCGGGGAGGCTCTGCCGCCGCCCTACCGCGCACCGGGGCGGCCCGGACCCAGCGCCTCCTCCCCGTACAGAGCCCGGTGCCCGGTGCCCTGTGCCGGTGCTCTGTGCGCGGTGCCCTATGCCTGGTGCCGGTGCCCGGTGCCGGTGCCCTGTGGCGGTGCTCCGTGCCCGGTGCCGGTACGCAGTGCCGGTGTCCTATGCCCTATGCCCGGTGCCCGGTGCCCTATGCCCGTGCCCGGTGCCGGTGCCCCCCCCCCGCCGCGGCCCAGCCCCACCTTGTCGTGCCACGCGGAGTCGCTGCGCAGCGCTTTGCCCCACACGGAGCCGCGCGCGGCCGCGCCGCCGTTGGCCACCGCGTGCTGCTGCGCGTGCGGCGGCTCCTCCCTGCGCCGCGCGCCGCTCATCCTCCCGCAGCAACCGGCACCGGGCCCGGGACCGCCGCCACCGCCGCTCCCGGAAGCGGCCACCGAGCAGCGGCGCCCGCCCGCGCCCCCCCCCCGTCCCGCTCCGCCAATCGCGGCTGCGGTCCCGGCGTGCGGCGTCAGACGTGACAGCGCCGCGCCCCGCTACGGCAGGGGAGAGGGGTCAGGCTGCAGCGCGGGTACCGCGCTCGGTACCGGGGTGAGGGCAGCGGCGGCCGCGGGGCGGAGCGGGCCCGTTGTCGGTCGCCGCCTGCCCAAAGGCTCCGCAGGGCCGCTCCTGAGAGGAGAGCCCGGACACGGCCCCCGTTCCTGCGGGCTGCCGGGAGCGCTGGGGCCAACTCTGGGACAGCGACACGAGAGGGACGTGGGGCTGTTGGGGCGAGTCCTGGAGCTCTTCCCTGTGAGGGTGCTGAGGCGCTGGCACAGGGTGCCCAGAGAAGCTGTGGCTGCCCCATCCCTGGCAGTGCTCAAGGCCAGGTTGGACACAGGGGCTTGGAGCACCCTGCTCCAGTGGAAGGCGTCCCTGCCGTGGCACGGGTTGGCGCTGGATGAGCTTTAAGGTCCCTTCAACCCAAGCCAGGCTGGGATCCTGTGACTCCCTGGGCACAGCTTCCCCTTCTCGCTGTGTGTTCTGACTGCGGGTTCCTGTCGTGCTTCGCTCTCTGCTCAGAGCCTGTCGCTGTGCGTTTGCACCTCTCCGTGGCTCCTTCTGCAGATGAGCTGCAGGAATGGGGGCCCTCGGAGCGGGACGGCCTTTGAAATAAACCACGGCTCTGCAGGGCACTGCGGCTTGTTGGTATCCGAGACATTACAGCAGCCAAACATCCCATGGATCGTGCTCTTGGGGGTGCATGTGAATAAAATGATCACATGTGGAGCCGTAAAGGTTTGACTGAGCTTTAACGCCCTTTCCCCACAAGAGCAGTGGTGTTCAACTTGGAAGAGCCGATTTCCTGGTGGAAAACCACTTCAGGAGCTATTTCTGCAGCTATTTTGGGCAGGGTGTTCGTTGGGACCCCTCTCCAAAACACCCCCCGTGTCTCCCTCTCCCGTTGCCTGCTCCTCTGCAGGCTGAATTCGGGCCCCGGCATCATGGGGTGCTGTGAACCAAAGGTAAACTTCCCCTGGGATGATGCCTGGGAGGCATCGCTCTCCCAGCGGGCAGCCCACAGCATCAGGAGGTGGCTGCAGGGCTGGGATGTGGCACAGGGCTGCTGATGGGAAGGAAACATAAGAGAGACCTGAGGAGTCCAGTGCCCTTCCTGCCTCAGGTGTGGGGTGGGAGCTCCCCAACCCTGTGTGGGCTCCAGACCCCAGATCTGGAGTGGGGCAGGCCCCTGGCTGTTCTCACTCCAAGCTGCTTTCTAGAGGACCCTATGGGGCTGTTTCACTGCGTCCTTCTGTGGCCTCGCAGCTGGGGCAGGGGCACGGCTCAGCACCCATTGGCCACCATTCCCTGTGCAGCATTATCCCACTGGACCCCTGGCCTTTGGCCAGCCTGGGTGCAGCCATTGGATGTCCTCAGGGCCTCTCCCCGTGCACGCTGCCAGGAACATGGCCCAGGATGAACCACCACCCCTGGACCCATGGCCAGCATCACCCGTGGGTGCCCCAGCTCTGCATTGCGCAGCAGCCCCCGGGCCAGGGGGCTGGGCGCCGCAATTCGCCCTCGGGGACTCCGGGACACGCCGGTTCCCAGCCCCTCGGGGCAGCCCCGCGCTGCGCATCTCCCCGCGGACACGCGTGGGGCGCTCCCGCTGCCCTTTCGTCTATATAAGGCCGGGAGAACCGGCCGGGGTCCGTCCCGCCGCCCGGCCCCGCCGCATTCTTCTGCCTTGTATGGGCCGGGACGGGCCGGGACGGGGCGGGCGGCACCGCCCCGGGCCCCGCTGCCCGCCCTAGGGCCGCACCGCGGGCCGGGTCCCGGCAGAACAGCGCCGGCCGCCCCGCAGCGTTCCGCTCCGGCCCAGGTGAGGCGGCTCCGCCGCGGCCCGGCCCATGCGCTCCCTTTCCAGAGCGGGACCGCAGCCGAGCGGCCACGGGCAGCGGGCAGCGCGGGGAGGAGGGGCCGGGAGGGATGGAGCCGAGGCGGACCCGATGGGGCGCGATGGAGCCGGGGGCAAATGGAAGGACCGGGAGGGATGGAGCGGGGTTAGCCTGGAGGGGGCGGGAGGCGGCGGCTGCCCCGGAGGGAACGGAGGAAGCAGGAGCGGGGTGAGGCGGCGGCTGGAGAAGCCCCGGGGCGTCCCCCTCCTGCCCGGGGAGCCCGGCAGGGATGCCCCAGCCAGGGGAGGTGAGGATCGGTCCTGAGCAAAGCGCTCCGTTACCGTCTGCAGTGACTCGGAGCTGGGACGTCCCTGGTGCTGCAGGAGCCGATCCCGCCGCGCGGGGCTTCACCCGCCCCCGGTCTGGGAGCTGTTCCTGCCTGGAACATCTGCTTTTTCCCCCAAGTCTTCTTTGCTGATGGCCACAGCCAAGATCTGGATGCGTGCGCGGGGCTCCTTAGATCCCCCAGTGACCTGTGAGCAACTCCAGGCAGTAAACTGTTGTGAGGCAGAAAAGCTTTACTTCGCTCACTCCCTTCACTCTTACACACAGAGGAACGTTGTGTTTTGGTCAGCCTTGGCCATGAAAACTTGAGGTCCTTTCAGCTTCCCTCCGTGTGTGCCCTTTCAGTACACAACATCAGGGCTGTGATAGAAGCCAGAGGGGCTCTAAAACATGGATGTGTAGGAGAAGGCGGCGTCCGGAGCTGCATTCCTGGAGCGGAACCTCCCGAGTGTCAACAACCACCGCCGCTGCCCAAAGATGGTTCGGTTTCTCCTCTCACTTCATTTTTTCCCCTGTCTCTGGCAGGCTCCGTGCGGCTGTAGGAGGAGTTTGTGGTCATCCCCTCCCCGAGGCGCTGCGGCCACATCCCACCCTGAGGTGAGCCCTGTAATTCCCTTGGGAATCAACAGCGCAGGGCATGCTGTGCTGAACAGCCTCTGCTGCGGGGTCCTGTATCCCAGCCCCACCGGGCATCAGAAGGGTGCTGGGTGCTGGGTGCTGGCTCTGTTTCATGGTGATGATGCCTATGCATGGTCTTCTCATGGCGTTGTGCTCTGGAAGGTTTGCTTGTGCCTCATGGGCACGGTGAGGTCCTTGCTCATTGAATGTGGTGGGAAGGAGGTAGTCCATGCTGCTTGGAACCAAGCTCTGCCAGGTCTCTGGCGTGCAGCAGGAGCTGAGGGAGGGCTGGGATGAGTCTGTCCTGGGGGTTGCTGCACTCTTGGTCCTGACTCCTGGTGCTGCTCCCCTCCTTCCCATCCACACATGGAACCCACTCACTGCCTTCAGTGCCAGTGAACGCACATCGAGATCTCTGCCAGGAGCTCGTGGTGGAGAGGAGCTGTGAGCAGATGCTGTCCCTCTCCGGCTGTGCCCCACGCGGTGCCAGCACCCTGCCAGCACTGCCAGAGGAGGCTCCTGCATGGCCAGCTTCAGAGGAACACCCTTGGGAAACCCTGAGCAGCACAACCCGGAGGGACACAGCTTCTCCTGGTCAGGGACAAGGCACGAGCCCGGTGGTGCAGGAGGCAGAGATCACCTTGGCCAGAGCGGGGCGGGATGAGGCAATAAGAGCTGCTGGTGTTGGGATGAGATTGGCACAGGGCTCTCGTGCCAGGCTGGCTGTGGTCTCACCCAGTGCTCCTTGGATCTGCTGCCTGCTGGGTGGAAGCAGTACTGGGATGAGCGGCTCCTTAGCAGGAGGTGGCAAGGCCAGGACCAGCCTCTGTGGGTTTCCTTCTTGCCAAGGAGGAAGCCCAAGGCTTGGTGGCTGCACCACTTGGCTCAGCTGAGTGCATCCCAGATGCAGGGCATCATGGCCAGGCATGAAGCGGTCTGGGTGTTGAGTGTTTGGGAATCCCAGATGGGCTCGAGGACCCACATATAGAATGATCAGGAGATGACCGGGCTGAGCTGGACCCTGGGGCCGAGCATCTTTCCAGGGCATGTTTTGGATCAAAGAGCAAACCCATGTGCTGCCAAAATCACACTTAATCCCCCTATTGAGAGCCTCTCTGGAGCCTGTGCCAGGCTGCGTTCTGCTGCTGGCCCCAGCCAGGGCAGAGCAAGTATTTCAGCCCCTTGAAAGAGAGCAGGAGGGGAGGGCTCGCAAAGGCTGTGCCAGCACAGGAGGAGGCTGTTTGCTGTGCCCCTGCCTGTGCTGTGCAGGGGTCCCGCTGGGAGGGATGCTCCCCAAGCCCCTCGGTCCCCTTGGGTGCATCAGCATTAAGGACCCAGCTGGGAAGCGGATCCCGGATCAGCACACATAGGGCAGCCAGACCTGTTGCTGGCACGCAGCTCACTGGGGGTGTTGCTTTGTGCTCTTCATTCAACACAATGTGGCTCCTAACTGTCCCCGGCAGAGAAGGCAGGAACCCAGGCACAGGGCACACAGCAGAGCAGGAGCACCCTGCGCTTGCCCCGTGGAATTCACTCATACTCCATTAATTTAACATTGGCCCCCAAGAGCTGCCCCCCAGGCAGATGCTGACCCAGATGGGGAAACCGAGGCATGGGGCTAGGAGGGAGAAGTGGCTGCAGTAGGAACATGAGGGCTCTGAGCAGCATCGCTCCCCTGGGCTGTATGGGAGCAGACATCACCATCCCTGTGCCAGGCAGGGTTCCACTGGGAGAGGTCTGAGCAGCCCCCTCTCAGGCAACACCAATAGTCACTGGGGGTGCTGAGCACCTCGTAAAGATCCCATTTGGTTCCCAGCACCCATGGCACAGGGTGCCTGAAAGAGTGGCTGCTTCTCTCAGCCTGGCAGTGGGGGGGGATGTCACCACACCCCGCTTGGAGGCTGCGAAGGAACGTGGGTACCATCTCGGGGTGGGAATGGGCTCAGCAGAGGCTGAGGGCAGGACCCCTTCCTTTGAGAGACCGGGTTTTCCTGCCATGGTCCTGCCTTGGCGGTGTTTGGGATCCCAGTGGTCCCTTTGCCGTTCCCACTGGGACAGTCATTGCCCCAGCTGTGTCCATCCCACTGGTTCCTTCTCCTGGTGTTCATTACCTGTAATGAACAGCAGCACCAGCCCTCAGCACCCACGGTCCCACTGCTTCCCCCCGGAGGCCCACCCCATTGCTCACCCCACTGCCCACACCACTGCTTACCCCATTGCTCACCCCCTGTGTCGGGGCCCTCCCGTGGGTCCCTGGGCAGAGCACAGGGCTCACGGGGCACTGCAGCAGGAGCAGCCTTTGGCCAGGCTGGAGCCGGCAGTGTTGGAGGTGGGATGGATGGACGGATGATGGATGGAGGGGGAAGGGAGGCAGTGGAATGTGAGGAATGTGCCCGGAGCAGATAACCCCTTCCCGCTGGGTGCTGGGTGCGGTGCTGAGCCCACCCCCCGGGGAGGCGGCTGTGGGCTGCTCTGTGCAGTGAAATGGGGGATGCTGGGGAGCCCTTCACCCCAGGAGCTGTGCTGGGAGAGCCCCGACAGAGGAGGGGATGCGTTGGGGGGGGCATTGCTGAGCCGTGCCCATCCCCATGGCTCCTGGCACTGACGGCAGTGGGAGGATGCTGGGTGCTGGGCTTGGCATCTCTCCCTGTGCATGGGGTGCAAAGGGGGCAGGCAGGAAGCAGGTTTGGGGGGGCTGACAATGCAGGCAGGGAGCTCTGTCTGACCCATGTCCGACCCTGCCACCACTTGTCCTGCCCTGCCCGCAGGTGCCCCCCCCGCCGCCAGGATGTCCAGCAAACGCGCCAAAGCCAAGACCACCAAGAAGCGCCCCCAGCGCGCCACCTCCAACGTCTTCGCCATGTTCGACCAGTCCCAGATCCAGGAGTTCAAGGAAGCCTTCAACATGATCGACCAGAACCGCGACGGCTTCATCGACAAGGAGGACCTGCACGACATGCTGGCTTCCCTCGGTGCGGAGCTCCTGCCCCACGTGTGCCCCGGCCCCTCTGGGGGACGCGGGGAGAGCTGCTGGGTGACCCAGTGTGGAAGCCTGCCTTTGGTGGGAGGCACTGAGGCACAAACCTGCTGCTTTGGGCCGGCCTGATGCCGGCTGCAAAACTGGGGGGGGAGGAAGAAAAGAGAGTTCTCTGCTAGAAGGTGTTTGTGGGGACACCCACGGGCAGCAGCTGGGTTCATTGTGCTCTCCAGAAGGGAAGGGACCCTCGGGGTTGGAGAAGCTTTGCTATGAGCAACCACCAGCTGCAGCTATGGCGTATTTGAGTAGCCTCACCCCTGAGCATCGCTTGGCCTCATCCCCTTTGGGACAAAGCCCCCCCATTGCTCCCAGCAGAAGGGGCTGGACCCTGCACCAGGGATAACTGAGCAGGTCCAGCCGTGCTCCCCATCCGCGCTCCCCATCCGAGCCCTTCTCCTCGGCTGCAGCCGCAGCTCCCGCTCCGTGCGGAACCTCTGCGGCACTGTCTGTCAATGATTGACCTGGCAGCCAAACCTGTTCTGGGGGTCCTGCCTGGCCCCGCGCCCTCCTCCCGCTGGGCTGTAGCAATGGGAGCAAAGGGGCCGTGCGCTGGGGGCAAGCAGAGCTCAGCAGGGGGGGTTAAAGCATCCCCAGTGCAGCCATGGCAGGAGCGGTGGTAGAGACATCGGCAGCAGGAGGCTTGTCCCCATGTGGGGACACTGCTGCCCCTCTCCTCTGGTGGTGCTGGCGAGGGGAGTGGGACAAAGCCATGGGGTCAGTTCCTGGCAACCCCCGGATGAATTCCTGCAGCTCCATCAAGGCTGGGCCTGGCAGAGCTTGGTTCAGGTGGCAGTCTTGATCCAACCTTGTGGATTCGATGGGGAGAGGTGCTGAGTGCGGAGCACTGGGCAGGGCAGAAACCCCTTCTTGTGTCCGTGGGGTGGGTGAACATGCACCAACAGATTCACTTGCAATGAAAAACCCCCCAGCTGGGTGCGCGGCCTTGGGACGGGTGCGGGGGGGAGAGGGGATGCTGCACTCACATCTCTGCCTGTGTCTGGCAGGGAAGAACCCCACCGACGAGTACCTGGAGGGCATGATGAGCGAGGCGCCAGGGCCCATCAACTTCACCATGTTCCTCACCATGTTTGGGGAGAAGCTGAATGGCACCGACCCGGAGGACGTCATCCGCAACGCCTTCGCCTGCTTCGATGAGGAGGCATCAGGTACGGGCACTGCCTGCGCAGCCCCATGCATCCACGATGAGGGCCAAAGCCCTTGGGATGGTCCCCAAGCAGCTCCAGAGTGGGAGATGCGCAGGGGCGTCTTTGGCTCAGCGCTCCCATAGTGTCCCCTTGCTAACACCACCCTGTGCCGTCCCTGCAGGCTTCATTCACGAGGACCATCTGCGCGAGCTGCTGACCACCATGGGAGACAGGTTCACGGACGAGGAGGTGGATGAGATGTACCGCGAGGCACCCATCGACAAGAAGGGCAACTTCAACTACGTGGAGTTCACCCGCATCCTGAAGCACGGAGCCAAGGACAAGGACGATTAGAGCCTCCCCTCTGCCCCCTCCTGCACGCACCCCCACTGCCCCTCGGCTCCCCTTCGCTGCCCCACAGCAGGCTCACCCATGGGAAACACCTCCCAGGACCAGCACCCTGCATCGGGTCATGCTTGGAGGGGAAGCGCTCCCATCACTGCGCCGCTGTGTGCCCACCCATCAGCCCCAGACCCCCAGCACCATTCCCACCCACAGGCTCGCTCCACTGGGACCCCCAGCCTGGCTGTGACCCCCCCTTGAAGCCACCGAGCTGCTGGTCCCTGGGGCTGGGTTGAGCACCCGAGGCGAGCGCTGGCCTGCGGGGATTCTGGCTGGGTCAAGCCTGAGCGATCCCTATCTCAGGACCATAGCACAGAGAGAAATCACCTCTTCCCTCTCCTCCTGCACTCCCTTTCTTCATGGTTCCTCCACTTTGTTTCCTCTTCCCTGCCTGTTTTATGGCTTTAAAGCCTGTGATCTGAGGGGTCCGGGAGGCCGAAGCGGTGTATAAAACCTGATGGGTGAGATACGGAGATGTGCTGTGTGTGGCTCATGCTGTGCTCCCTGGGGGGATTGGGGGTGCGTTTGGGAACTGCAGCCACAGCCCCAAACCAGCTCACCTCCAGGCTCCTTCCCTAAGTCCCGGCTGCACCAGGGAATAACCCACAGTTCTCCCACTTCCAGAGCCAGGTCCCAGGCCTGAAGGCTGCTGGAGCACAGGATGCTTTTGAAAAGCCCCCTTCACCAGGACACACACCAAAGCGAATGGCTCACTTTGGGGCACAAGGGGTGATGCTGGAGATGAACCCAGTGGTGTGGGGAAGGGCCTCCATCTTCTGCAAGGACTCTGCTGTGCTGTGGGCAAACTGCCTTCATCCAGGAGCGATGCTCAGCACAGGACTGACCCCAAAGGATCAGTTTGTGTGACAGGATGCTCCCAGTGTTGGGAGTGGGATGGGCTCGGTGGCCACCAAACCCAGATTAAGCATCAGAGGGTGGGCAAAGGGAGCTGGGGGTCGTGCTTGGGACCGGGCAGTGCCTTGGGAGGCTGCCTGAGGTTTCCAGCTCCCCTCTTCGGGCTCTTGCTGCCCGATTGTCTTTCAAATTGCTGAAGTTAAATAGCATTACAATGTCAATGGGCCCTGCACAAGCCCTTAGTGAGGGCAGGCAGGGAGACGCCCCTGCCCTGGCCCCTCACCCCTTGCCCCATGGCTCCTGCTCCAGGCTGGGTTTGCCCCAGGATTCAGGCACCCAGTGGGGTTTTCCCAAAGCTGCTTCCACGTTACCTGTATGTGCAGGTATTTGCAGCCCAGGGCAGGTACTTGAGCTCAGGGACCATTTCCCTGTTATCTCAATTGGGCACAAGACTTAACACAGCCTTTTCCAAAGGGTGGGAGCAAAGCAGGCTGCTGGAAGGACAGATTTGCATGGCTGGCCCCACAGCTCACCTGGGGCTCACCACCCCACACCACGCTTGCATTAGCAGAGCAATGGCAATTTGGGGGTACAGTTTCACTCAGGACAGTGAAGGTTTGGCAGCAACTAAACAAACGCTTTAAGGAACTCTCTTGTTCTCCTCGCTATTTAATCCCGTATTGCTCCACACAATCTGCTTTGGATGGGCCAAAACCCTACCTTAGAAGCCTTCCTCAGTACCCAAAGGGATACCCATGATAAGGGGAAGGAAAGGAGCTGCAGCATGGCCTGTGAGGACAGAGCCTGGGAGGGGAGAGCAAACACCCACTGCAAACAGGCTCTACCTGGAGAAGGGCAGGACCTGAGGCACTCGGGTTGTATGAAGGTCCCTGGGGATGCTGTGCTTGGCCTGGGGAGGATGAGTGTGGAAATCCTCATGGATTGGGGGAATGGACATCCTTAAAGGGGAGTCTCCTTGCTAGGATGCTGCTGGTCAGAGTCATCTCCATTGCAGAGGCTGGAGGGGACCAGCACGCACTGTCCATACAGTCCAGGGGTGCCTGACCCATGGGATCATCACCCTCGCTTTGATACACCTTCCACTTTCATGGCAGCAGTGATGCGCTGAGCTTCTGATCTCCTATTTAGTACATCAAAAAGCCACCAAAGGTGGTGCCTCAGTGCTCTGAGGTCCCTGGGGCTGTCATAGAATCATGGAATCAACCAGGCTGGAAAAGAGCTTTAAGGTCATCCAGGCCAACCATTCCCAGCACTCCCAAGGCCGTCACAAACCATGGCATTGAGGGCCTGGCCCTGCAACCAGAGCCTGCCCATGGACACCAGGAACCCCTTGGTGCTCAGGTACTGGGATCAGCATCACCAGGGCCGGGGGAAAGAAGGAGCTCGCACGGTACCTTGTGGGGATGCCCGTGGGTGCGGGTCCCTGTGCGGGTGTCCTGGGTTGGTATTCCTGTTCAGGTGTCCTATGCGGGCATCCCTGTTTGGGGGTCCCTGTATGGGTGTTCCATGCGGGTGTCCCTGTACACGTGTTCCATGCAGGTGTCCGTAGGTGTCCCGGGTGGATGTCCTGTGAGGGTGTCCAGGGGTGTCCAGTTTGGGTGTTCCTGTTCAGGTGTTCTGTGTGGGTGTCCCTACAGGTGTCCCCCGTGCAGATATCCCTATTCAGGTGTCCCTGTTCGAGTGTCCCTGTTCAGGTGTCCCTGTTCGGGTGTCCCTGTTCAAGTGTCCCTGTTCAGGTGCTCCTGTTTGGGTGTCCCTGTTCGGGTGTTCCTGTTCAGGTGTCCCTGTTCAGGTGCCTCTGTTCAGGTGTCCCTTTTTGGGTGTCCCTTTTTGGGTGTCCCTGTTCGGGTGTCCCTGTTCAGGTGTCCCTGTTCAGGTGTCTCTGTTCAGGTGTCTCTGTTCAAGTGCCCCTGTTCAGGTGTCTCTGTTCAGGTGTTCCTGTTCAGGTGTCCCTGTTCAGGTGTCCCTTTTTGGGTGTCCCTGTTCAGGTATCCCTGTTTGAGTGTCCCCGTTTGGGGTGTTCCTGTTCACGTGTCCCTGTTTGAGTGTCTCTGTTCAGGTGTCTCTGTTCTGATGTCCCTGTTCGGGTGTTCCAGTTCGGTTGTCCCGGATGGGTGCTGGGTGCAGCCCCGTTCAGCGGGTGCGGGGGGGGTCCCTCCTCCCGCCGGGCACCGTGTCCCGCCGCGGGGCTGCCGCCAGGTCCCGGCCCGTGTGGCGGCGGGGCGGGGGCGCGGGTGCCGCTGCCCGGTGCGGCGGCGGTGACAGCCGGGGGCGGGCGGGCCGGGGCCGGGGGCGGGGGGCCCGGCCGAGTTCCTGCCTCCTCGGGAACAAAGGGAACTCTGTCTCGGCATCTGTCACCGCCGCCCACCCAAAACTTTTCGCTGCGCTTCGGCCGCCCGCCCCGCCGCCGCGGGAGGGCCCCGCTGCACCCCCGGCACCGGCACCGGCACCGGAGCGGCGGCGGCGGCGCGACCCCGGTGCGGCCCATGCAAGGGCCGAGGCGGCGGCGGCGGCGGCCCGGGGGTAAGAGCGCAGCGGGGCGGGCGGCAAACATGGAGTCCCGGCCGGGCTGCGGCGCGGCGGAGCGCAGCCGAGTGGAGCCGAGCGGCGCCGGGACGGGCCGAGCGGACCCGAACCGACTCGAACAGAGCCGAGCCGCGCTGGGGGTGCGGGCACGGCGCGGTCCCGCCGCCTTTGTGCGGGCCGGGCCGGGGGCCGCCCCCGGCGTAAAAAGTTTGCGGGAGCCGCGGCCGGGCGCGCTCGGGGGTTTTGTGCCCCCCCCCCGCGTCGCTTCCAACTCGGCCGAGGTTGTTTGTGCAGTTCGGGGCCGCGGGCGGGTCTCCGGCTCCTCTTTCTTTCTCCTCCGCCTCCGCCCGGAGCGGGGCGGGAGGGGGGGGGGGGGGCCGGGCTCGCAGCTTCCCCGCTTTGTGTCGGCGGGGCCCGGCCCGCGGTACCTGTTGCGGGGGGGGCCCGGCGGTGACAGCGGCGCGGGGAGGCCGCGCCGCCGCACAATGACCCCGCGTGGTGCCTTCGCCCCGCAGTGGCTCCGGCCTCTTCCTCCGGCCGAGATTTGGTTTACTTGGGAGTTCCCCCCCCCTGCAGTGTTCCGTTTGTTATCGGCTCCCCCGAGCCCCGCAAAGCGCCGGGAGGGGGAGGGGGGCTCCGCCGGTGCCCGTAACTCTTCACCCCCTCGGGGGGCTCATCTGCATCACCCCAAAGCTGGGCAGGGAGCCGCCCCCCATGTTCGAGGTGCGGGGGGGTCTGTGGCTGTGCTCCCCCTCGCACTCCCAGCCTGATGTCCGCTGTTTGGTTCCCCCCCTTACCAGGCTTTAACCAGGAGAGGTCTGCGGGCAGCTCCACCATGTCGGATAGTGACCTCGGGGAGGACGACAGCGCCACGTCCCCCGACCCCTCGCAGCCCAACAAGAGGAAGAGAAGGGGCAATCTCCCCAAGGAGTCTGTGAAGATCCTCCGGGACTGGCTGTACGAGCACCGCTTCAATGCCTACCCCTCGGAGCAGGAGAAGCTCAGCCTCTCGGGGCAGACCAGCCTCTCTGTGCTGCAGGTAGGAGCCAGTCCCCACGTCCTGGGGATGCTGCTGGGTCCTGTGCCACGGTGCTTGGGAAGGGGCAGACTGCGAGAACGCTGCTGAAGATCCCAAAGGATCTGGGATGCTGGAATCACTTTCCTCTGAAGGGCAGTGAGGAAGCAAGGGAGGGAACGCAGGGGAGCAAAGCCACCAGCACATGGAAGCATCCTTTTGGGAAGAGGTCTGAGCCCTGGGGACCGGTTTTATGGCAATGCTGGAGTAGAGCTTTTTGGCCAGCCCGAAGATGGATGGGGATGGGGACCAACTCAGCAATACTCTGTTAGTAACAGCCACTACGGGTGGGAGGGCTTCAGAGGGGGCTGCTTTATCCTCTTCCCCTGGGTGACCCCCAGTAAGGGGGCCAGGGCTACTGCCCCTCTGCACACAACGCTGGGCAGGGATCAACCACCCTAGGGTGGGCATTTGCAGCACCAAGTACTGGCTGGCCCAGCTGCCCCCCGTTACACCGGATACATTAAGGAGACCCCAGCCCAGCTGAGGGCTCTGGGGCAGGAGTCCCCTTGCCCTGCTCCTCGTTGTGGGTTGATGTTCTCCTTGGGGTGCTGTTACGGATGCCCAGCCAGGAGCAATGGGGATGAGCAGTGCTTTTCCTTCTAGCTTTGGCTTTCACCCTGCCTGCTCTTAGGGTGTCAGGAAGAGCTGCCTGTCCCGCTGATCCATGGGAACACCAGCAGCCCTCCTGACAGGGAACGAGATGCTCTGATTCTGACAGCAGGGTAGGAAACAGCTCTTGTGTGCAGGGCAGCAGGCAAAGGGCAGTGGGTTTGCAGCTGAGCTCCTCTGCTTGGGCTCCCCTCTGCACCTCTGGCTTCTTTCCCTGCAGCGTGGCCCTGGCCCAGCAGACACCGGTGCGTGGGCAGTGGCTGTGTTCAGTTTCTGCCTTCCTGGCCAAGGCTTTCTTTTCATTTTAACGGATTATTTAAATCCTGGCTTTGCACCAGGTTTATGTCTGAGCTGCTCTGAGGTGCTGGTCCTGGGAGGGCTCAAGTCAGTGCGGTGGGGAGCACAGCGATGGGTTTGGGGCTCTGGGAGTCTGGGATTGTCATGGACTGGGGCTGGTGTGGACAGGACAAACCCAGATGTGTGGCCTCTGGCATACAGGGGTTTACCCGAGGGCTTGTGGCAGCGGGACTGCAGGTGTTCATGCCCTGAGCAGTTTGGGTCCAAGGAGGATGCTGGAGGCACATGGGCTTGTTTTGAGGTGTGGCTTTGCCGTGCACTGGCTCTTTGTCCCACGGGACTCCCTGCAGTGTGTGCCTGGCGCAGAGGCTGCCCCAGTGCCCCTCAGGCTGGGGGTCCCCTCTGGGGCATTTCCCATGGCTGTCACTGGGCTTTCTGTCAGTCTGAGGTGACCCAACAGGCTTCTCCTCCCAGATGGAGCGGCCCCGCTGCAGCCTGTGGGGTGGAGGTGTGGGACACGCTTTGGCTGCAGGGTTTGACTCGTCAGTGCTGATCCAACGCCTCCAGGAGCCTCTTGAGCACGGGGCTCTGCTGCTGCCATGTGCCGTGCACCCCTGGTTGTTCAGTTGTGTATCCAGGGAGCTGGAGCCAGGCGCTGGCACCAGGGATTGGGAGCGCAGCATCCCCGGCTCTCCAGGGCAGAAAGCAGGGAGGTGCAAAAGCAGTGCCTGCTCCTGGCGAGGCTTCCCAGACAACAGCGGCTTTCCAAGCATGTGCCCTCCTGTGGGGATGGGCATTTCCTTCCTGCAGAGGGGATGCTGCTCTCGTGGTGGTGGTGGGGACAGACACTGCCCAAAGTGAGAGCCCAGGGGGGTGCTTGTGGGGGGGCCGAGGGATGGCCATGCTTGGAAAGAAGCAAAAAGCTTCTTGCTTCAAAGCTGAGGTTTATCCCAGCTGCCGGGCGGGTGGCACCGTGCGGTGTCCTGCGGTGTCGGTGGTGCCTGTGCCCATCTCCAGAGGGAGTCGAAAGCTGGAAGGAGATGTTGGGGGGCACAGCAGGATTTTAGGAGCTTCTCGGTGCTGGTTGGGGTTTTTGTTGGAAGTCCAGCCCTCCGGTTGGGGATTACAGTGATTGATGGCCATGGGATCACAAGATCATGTCATGGGGACCCAGCTAAGGCTCGCAAGGGAGGGTTTGGAAGGGAAAAGGGGGTGAGACGGGTGTATGGGAGGGTGTTAAATGACAAACACTGTCTCAAAGACAAAGAACAACTGAGGTCTCGCTGCGATCGAAGTTGTGGTGAGTTCTCTCTCCCTGGGGGAAATAGTTTCCATAGCTGTTGATTTAGCAAAGATCAGTCATTTTCCCCCTGATTTATTCTCTTCTAATTGTTCTCTAGCAAGAAAGCAGTTGTTTTAATGTAGCATTTTACGGAAAGATGCTGAAACAATTCATGGCTGAGGCTGAATACATGGCTGCTGCGTTTCTGTTGGGCTTCCTCTTTGGTGTGCAGTGTTTGCAAGAGCCTTTAAAGCTGGCTGTAGCCTTGTTGGCAGGAGGCATGGAAAGGTGTGGATGCACTGCCACAATCCCTGCCGCCCCCCTAGGGGATGGGGGCTGCAGCTCTGTGAGCTGATGGGCTTTAGGGTTTTCCATCCGTGCTGCTGTCTGCTCTGCGCAACCTCAGTGCTCCCATCCAGGCTGGCATCTGGAGGCAGGGAAAGCCCCCGGAACAAACACCTGCTGGATGCTGGTGTGCAATGCCCCAGGCTCTGGCTGGGGGACAGGAGGGACCCTCAGGAGGGTGCTGGAGGCTGCACCCTGCTTCTGCACAAGGCTGGGCACTGTCAGCTGCTGGGACTTTGGGGTGTCAGCGCTGAGCCCATCCTTTCCTGGGGAAGCGGGCTGGGCAGCTCCAGTGTGCAGCCTTGCTGCGGATCATGGGGAGGCTCAGCCCCAGAACTGCCACGACTCTGATACTGGCACCACGAGAAGGTGCCAGTGGTGGTGTCGGGCGATGGCACCATGCACGGTCCCTGCCAGGGTGTGCTGGCAGGGCTCAGGGGGAGCGTTGTGCCACAAGCAGCCGGGACAGGGCTGCAGAGAGGAAGGGGCTGGTGGTGCCAGGCAGGAAGCAGCCGGCGTTGGGGTTTCCGTGTGTGCCTGGGCAAGCCCTGCCTGGAGCAGCTCTGCCTCTGTGGAGCCCCACGGGAAGGAGGTGCAGGGCTGGGGGCCAGACCCAGTGTGGGAGCTGCTTGCTGGGTCTGGGGAGGCTTTCGCTACCTTGGCTTCGTGCTCCCAGCCCCGTGCTGACAGCGCTGTGCCCTTCTGTCCTCCCAGATCTGCAACTGGTTCATCAACGCGCGGCGGCGGCTGCTCCCCGACATGCTGCGCAAGGACGGGAAGGACCCCAACCACTTCACCATCTCCCGCCGAGGGGGCAAAGCTGGCGACGTGGCCCTGCCGCGGGGGGGGGCTGCTGCCGGCTCTGGGGTGCTGGTGGTGCCCCCCGTGACGGCCGCGGGGGCCTCCAAGGTGCTGTCCATGTCCGTGTGCCCGCAGGTACTGTGCCACCCTGCCCAGGCGCTCGGCAGCAGCCTCACGGTGGTGAGCGCCCACAGCCCCGACTGGGAGAAGCCGCCTGGCCCGCAGCGAGCCGAGCCGGACCCTGTCCCCAAGGCAGCGCTGGGTGCCCCCGGCAGCACCGTGACCCTGCTGGCCCGTGCCGAGGCGGCCAGCCCCACCAGCGGACTCTTCAACACGCCGCCCCCCACGCCCCCCGAGCTCTTTGGGGACGACTTCAGCAGCTTCCAGCTGCTGGTGGAGGTGGCGCTGCAGAAGGCGGCCGAGCTGGAGTCGCAGCGGCAGGGGGGGCAGCTGCCCCTCTCGCCCCAGACTGAGCCCCCTGCTGCCGCCCTCTCCAAATAACCCCATGGGCAGGTCCTCGGGGTGCCTGACCCCCCCCCCCCCCCCCGGTGCCACCCGTCTGCCTGCACCCCCCGACCAGCTCGTCATGGAAGAGGACTCCTGCCTTTTGTGGGGCTCTGGTCTCTGTGCCAGCCAAGATGGGGAGAGGAGGGGCTGTCCCATGGCTCCCATCTGCTGCCCTTGGGAGGATGTGGCCCTTGTGAAAAGACCTTTGCAGCTTCACTGACCTCTCCCTGCCGCCACTGAGGGTTTCTATGGAGCTCCCCTTGGGAAACCTGCTGACTTCTTTTTCTCTGCCCTGTAAACAAGGGTCCAACGCCGCTTCTTCGGGGAGAGAAAGAGAGAATTTATGTTTGGTTTAAAGTTGGTGTCTGTTTTAAGGACTATGGATGAAAAGCTTTTCCCCCCAAATCTCTCCTCTCTTCCCCCTCTCCCCCCCTTTTTATTTCCCCTTTGTTTGCGGAGGGCCCTCCTGGTACCTTGTGCTGGCAGAGCCCTGCCTTGCCCAGCGAATGGCAAAGCACAGATGAACTGGAAAGCTGAAGCCTGTGGCATTTTTTCCACATGGAAAACACGGGACCCTCCTTTTTTGTTTAGATGCTGCCAGTAGAAATCTCAATGGTGCTGTTTAGCATTTTTTTTTGTTGAAACATTTTCCCTTTAATTGTGATTTATTATATGATTTTTATTACGTTTTTGTTTCTTCTCTTAAGCATTTCCATACCCCCCCCCCCGTGCTCCTCTCCAGTTCCTGCTCAATGTTGTGCCCTGGAACAGAGAGCACGGTGCAGAGCCTGCGCGGTGCTGACTGCAGGCGGCTGCGGGGGGTGGGTGTGAAGCTGAGACTGTGAAAACTTTATAGCCAACTTCTTGATTTTCTCGTTTTTTGGTTAAAAACTAGTGTGGGAAGAGGCATGTTGTGGGCAGGGGCCTGCGCGGTGACCTGTTAGTGCAGCACGCACAGCCTGCAGCCTGTGGCTGCCAGCAAACAGAGCTGCCTCATCCACCAACTGCGCTGGGAAGCAGAGGGATGAGTCCTGTTGCTCCCTGCACCCTTCCTCCTGCTCTTGCTCTCCAGGGCTGGTGGCTGCGCGGTGCTGGGGACCTCTAGTGACAAGCTGGTCCCTGCTGGGAGCTGGCTGTGCCCCAACCTGGACATTGCTCACTGACAGCCTGGGTGCTGTGCTGGTCCCGGGACTGAGCTATTGCTGTTTCACTGCAAAACGTAAGTTAAAGAGCGATGCACACCTATGTTATCTATCCCGAGAAACACTAATCCTAGGAAATTAGCCTGACTGTTGAGTTGCATGATTAGAGTTAATAACGTCCAGAGGACGTGGTGCTCTGCAGTGGTTGGAGCCAGAGGTGCTGGGGGAGCAGCAGCCTGCAGGGTGGTGGGGCCTGGAAGGGACCAGCACTGGTTTTGCTGGCTGGTGTTGCCCTTCCCTTTTCCTCAGAGAGAAGGTGATGGGGAGAGGGGCTCCCGAGTGCTGCTGCAGCTGCAGAAGGTTTGTGCCAGTGCCCTGTCACAGGTTGGGTGCCCTTGAGCTGCGCAGGGGTGGCTCCAGCACTGGCATAGACAGAGGATGCTCGTGGGGTGGCTGTGAACATCCCCTTCCTCCTCTCCCCCAGCTCCATTTTATGCCCGGCCTTTGCTCTCTGCCTCCTTCCTGAATTTTAGGCCTCCCTCCCTTATTTCTAGGTAGCCCCCACCCTCCAGATCTGTTTTCTCCTCCCAGAGAGGCTTTTTGGTCTCCTCCCGTTAATTTTGCCCCAGTCAAACCAAAGCGGTTTCCTCCCCCAGGGCAGGAGTGCTACAGCTCTGCCTGGGCCATGGACCTGGAGATGGACCAGAAAGCGTGGGGAGGGCAGGGATTGTTGGAATGAAACGTACGGAGCAAAACAAAACTGCTGTAAATACCTTTTTGTTTGTTCTTCCGTTGTCGAATAAAAGTTTTCTAGTTTGGTTTTTGTTTTTTAAGTACGAGCCGTGTGCGAGCCTGGACTGTGTCATCGGTGGTGGCTTCACTTGCTCCTCCCTTACCGCCAGCTCCCACCTCCTGACGTCGGCCAAAGCTGCTTCTGGGGCCTGGGGAATGTGCTGGCTGTGAAAGCGGTGGGGCCAGTGCCTGGCACGGGCCATGCACCATCGCTTGGTCTGATGGGATGTGACGTGCTCGCTTCCCACAGCATCTGGTCACGGAGCCAGGCAGCATTTGGCAGCAGCAGAGGGCTGATGGCGTTTGTGTCTCCTCTCCTCCTGGCCAGCACTGGGGAAATGAGACAAGCAGCCCCTTGGAAAGGGAAGAAAGAAGCAATGTCAGTGGGGGTCCTTTACAGTTTGCTGGGGCTGGAGCCTGTGAGGTGGGCAGGGGCAGAGACCCAGAGGATACTAAACCAGAGCCTTGGGTGACATGGTTTAGTGGGAGGTGTCCCTGCCCGTGGCAGGGGGGGTTGGAACTGGATGGTCTTAAGGTCCTTTCCAACCCTGACTATTCTATGGTTCTATTCTATGATTCAATATGGGCAGCATGGGCACTCAGAGCCGGGCTCAGGGCTGAGTGAGCCCCTTGTATGCACTAGGAGTGTGAATGCTGGTACTTCCCACAGAGCCTTCAGCTCAGGGCTGCAGGCTCTGTGCCAGGTTGGGATGAGACGTGCCCTCCACCATGGCAGGGCTTAGCACCAGTTCAAGCCCTTTGCAGCCCCCTTAGCCCTGGCCTCCTGCGGCGCAGGGTGATCCGATGGGCTCTGCACCCCTTCCCCAGCTCCCCTGCCCTATGGAAGGATGGAGGCACAGGGCCTCAGGGAGATCCCTGGGCCACTCTGGTGACAGGACTAGCAGCAGGCATCCCCCAGCCTGTGCTTCGTGCGCATGGTGAGGAAGGTGGCAGGGGCCCATATGAACTCTGCCTGCTCCTCCTGCAGCCTCAGGTGAGCACCTCGGGGCTCCTGAGGACCCATGTGAGGGGTGACATGCTCAGGTGAGGGAACAGTGCAGGGCATCACCCTGCACCCCAGAACAGCGTGGCTGGAACGAATAGCAGGGGTGCCTGAGCCCACAGGGACGTGTGGTCAGCGCACTGCAAACCATCCCCTCCTGCTTCCTGCGGTGCTCCTCATACCTGGCGAATCCTTGCTCTCCTGGTGCTGCTTCTCAGGGCACACACCATGGCCCCCGGGTCTGGTGTGCTCTGGGACCCCGGCCTCCAGCGACACGTGTGGGGCTGGTACCGCGGGTCCTGCAGGCGCGCAGTGGCACACGGGGTATTCAGAGGACAAATGGAGTGCGGAGCAGCAGAGAGCAGAGTGGGCAGCAGCACAGAGCAGGCAGCCTCTGCCAGGGACACACGGGGTGCGCAGGGCACAGCTCAGCGACCCACCCTTCACTGGGGACACCCCTCCTGTACCGGGGCACCAGCCCCCGGGGGCTCTGCCCAGCCGAGCCCTCCCCAGAGCTGCCCAGGGCAGGCTCAGCCGCTGGGGCCTGAGGAGACCGGACGGAGCTACCGGAGCGCGGCAAAGACCGCGCCCCGCCCGAGACAGCCCTGAGCCGGAGGCGGCTCCCTCCGCCCGGGCCCAGCAACGACCCCGCCCTCACGCCTCCGGGCCCCGCCCCCACAGCAAGCTCCGCCCCCTATCGGCACTCACGCATCCCATTCGCCACAGCAGTCACACAGCCTGCTATGATTGGCTGCAGCACCGGTCGCCCCGCCCACTGGCTTACCCGGAAGAGCATTGAACACAGAAGGCCCGCCGCTTATGTGCACAGGGCGCAGCCATTTTGTTTCACCCGCCATCTTACAGCAGGGAGCCGCCATTTTGTTAAACGTCACGCAGCTCTGTGATTGGCTGAGAGCTCTTTCTTGACACCCACGTGCTCTCAGGCTGGCCCCTGATTGGCTGCTGCCGCTTCAGAGGAACAGATTTGTATCTAGAGAATTATCTATATAAAGGGACATGAATATGTATAAACACATCGTTTTCAGGCATATACATCTATATTTGTACGGATTTTAGTATATATATGTACATTTATAAAGCTATCAAGATTAAATATATATAGTCCCTCCCCCAGCCCATTACCACACACCCCACTGGGAATAAAGAGGGAGAGAGACCAGCAAGCACTGTAAAGTCAGACTGCATCTGTTTATTTATTGTGGTTTGTATGGTAAGTCAGCCAGCTGCCCTTGCTGCTGCGAGTTCTCCTCCTCTGAGGTGGCAGGAAACAAAATGAGCCCCAGAAAAACCAGCCTTCCAGGCCAGCTCCCCCCACAGCAGCCTTGGACACGGTTGGAGGAGTAAGTAAGAACAGACAAACCAACCGCCCTTGTCTTTCGTGGCCCCGTTTCAATGCTAGAGATCTCTAAAACAGCATCTTTACAACAGTGCAACCCAACACATCAGTATCTACCCACAACCATCAAAACCAATGCTGGATTTGAGTTACATTAAACCCGATTCCACATTTGAGAGTAAACCTCTAAGAGCATCCGCGCATGGACAACAGTTTACAGCATATAATGGTAACTCAGCCATCACTCACGATTTCCCATTATTTTTTGCTTTCTGGATCACCAACACCTTCAGACTCCACCTCTGGGATTCCATCCCCATGAAAGTAACAGTATCCCAAACTCATTGAAGCAAGTGAAGGAAGAAAAAACCCCAAATCCCACCAGGGTCACTCAGAATGAGGCCAAATGCTCTGTTTTCTGGAGGGGGTGGCAAAGAATTTGGTGGTGGCAGATGTGGCTTCAAGAAGCCAGGCTGAAAAGGAGACCTACAAAGGGGAAAAAAAGAGCTAAAAAATATGTAGCAATCCTTCCTCTACCCAGAGAGCAGGGAGATAAGGAAAAAATAGTCATCTGATTACACACAGGGTATATATTTTTACACACACTTTTACACACATCTAGATATAGTACATGTAAAAATATATGCTATACATATGCCCATTCTCGCCAAGGTGCTTTTAAGCACACCGTCTGCACTGTGTGTATGGGCATGTATACGTGTGTATGAATTAAATGTACAGGTACTACTAAGTGTATATGTGCATATGTACACATACATACAGGCAGGCAGCCTACCACCAGCTACCTGTGCCTTCCTCTGTACAAAACCCACTCCTCCCACCCTGAAATACCATCACACGCTCCCAGCCCTCCCCCTGTGAAACAGGTCCCATCCCCCCCCCCCAGTGTAGCAGCTTCTTTCTCAACAAGCAATTCAAGGAAAATAATCTCATAAGAAATAAAAAAGGAGGAAAAGAAATCAAAGTGAAGCATGTGTGGATCGTGCCTGGAGTTGCTCTGTGCTCCTTCAGCTCCTGGGTCTGGAGTAAGGCTAGTGCTCTCTCCAATCAGCCAGCCAAGCACTGTCCCCCCCCTTTGCTACCTTATTGCACATTCTCTTCTGGGCTGCATTTCAACAACTCTGCAATTACATTCCACAGACCCTGTCATCCTCTCAATTTCAATCAAACAAGAGGAATACAAACCCACTGCCCTGTCCCTGCCCACCCCATCCTCCCCCCACCCCAATATCCCCCATCAAAAGGAAAACAAAGCATCCCCCCACCCCAAGAAAGGCTGCTTGTTAGCAGAGTGCAACAGTAGTACACACTGAATGGGTGTTCTCTTCGGGAGCTCGGTGGAAGAGAGGTCGTTTCGAACACGGTTAAACAAAGCCATGCAAAGGGGTGGGAGAAAGGAAGCAGGAGCAGGTAAAACTAAAAGGATGAGGATGAACAGAACCGAGGAGGAGGAAGAACACAGCATGGCAAGTGCTCAAGGCTTCATGTTGTCTTGTCCTCTTCTTGTAAACAAGCTAATAATTCTCATTAGATAGAACAAGTAAAAAGACTGAAGGTCCAAGACGAGGGGTCGGAGTTTCCAGGAGTCTCTTCAGTCCCTTCAGCAACACCACAGCCAGGGAGAAAACGAGGGGGAATTTCTCCCTTTTTTTTTTGTTGTTTTGCTTGTTTTTTTTTAAAATCTTCATTACTTAAAGCTGAGAGAAAACAAAAAAAAGCCAACTGGGGAGCCCTTTGCGAGCACGGCTCATTGTCTCCAGACTCAAGAAACCACACTGGTTTAAAGAGAACCTTTTGTGTTTTTTTTGTTGCCTTTTTAATGACTTATAAAAACCACGCGGTTCCTTCCTCTGCCCCTGGGCTCAAAGGCGGGTCTGGGCCTCGGGGACGTAGATCTCGATGCTGTCTGCGCTCTCTGTGGCCGAGTTCTGCCGCACAGAGGCCGCTCGCTTGGCTGCCATGAGACGCTTGCGGGCTTCCTGGCGCTGCTTGTCTGAATCAGAGGCTTTGTCCCGGTTCAGTTGGGATTTGGACTTGGCTGGCTTCTTTGGCACTGGAGGGGGTGGCTTCTTCTCTTCCTTTAGGGAGACAGTAAGGAAAAACTCAAGCGTCAACATGCACATACTGAAGCTTGCTCTGATGCAGTGGGGACTCAAGGCACAAGGGACTAAGCCATGAGATTGAGAGTCAGGTGAAAGAAACAAGAGCAGCTCTTGAGTAAAGCACTCAAAAATCAGCTTCTCCAATGTCTACAAATGTGCTGTTTTGCATTACATTGTACACAGGCCTTTGGTGAAGTGGACCAGGGTTTGTAGGGTCAGCCTGGCCCAGCTACAGGTCAGAGCCCATGAAGACTGAACTCAACTTCAATATGCCACCCTGCCCAGAGGCACAGTCCTGCCCACCTCCTGTCTAGTCAGGCAGCCTGGCCCCAGCCTGGGCTGCATTTTCAAAAGGTTCCAGTAGGTGTTTTTTAGACTACTCCAACAGCAGCAATAGTTAAAACCTCTTCATACAGTGCTTGTAACACTAGAGGCCTCTGCATCCCTGCTTTAAGCACACACCGCCACTCATCACTCTGCTCTCTATCATAGCGCTTTTTTCCCCTTGTACAAAATTGTTTCCACTATTACTCAAGAGGAATGGTCTCAGTACATTGCAAGGCTGTGAGATTACACTGCACAAGGGCAAGAAGGTAAAAGCCCTAGAGACCTTCTGTTTGCAGACAGAAATGGACCTCATATACCCAAACGTCTGCAAGGTGCTCTGGCCAGCCTCAACAACCCCACACTCACCTTTCTCTCCGGTGTCTCTGCCAATTGCCAGCTATTTGCTTTCAAGTGGTACAGCTCATCAAACTTCATGCTGATGTCTTCAATGGACAACTGGAGGAGATCCCAAAACCCAGCTAGGTCCTGGGCTGTGGGTCTGGGATTGGCATTAGGGTTCTAGAAGGGAAAGCATAAAAAACCCTTTCAGAAATGTTCTCCAACTGAAGGTCCCCAGCATGTGATTCAGAGCTAGAACACTGGTTTCTTACAGAGAGATCCTGATTTTAGGGTGGCACTAATGGAAGTGAGCACAACACTATGCAAATCACAGCTCTAACACCTGAGAACTGGCATGTTAGGGTACAGTGATCCAAAGAAGCCAAAGCTTTCATGAGTGCTTTGTGGGGGATGTAGCACAGTAATTTCAATCTGAAAGCACTGGTATTCCTCAGGCTAGGCTGAAAACTTTCAAGTAGCCTAAGAGCCTTCCATGAACAGATTCTTCCGAGTTCTGAGACATCTGAACTGCCATCGTATGCCTGGATCATCTCAGGAAACCATGGGATCAGGTCTGAGCAGCTCAGCACCAAGGGTCTCAGCCCAAAACCCTGCGGAGAGCCTGGCAGGTAGTGGTACTGCTGCTAATCCCTCAGCTGTGATCAGCCAGAGATCAGCACAGATGCTCAGCACTTCACCCCTCCTCCTCCCCCCTAGGTTCCTCTGTGTTTTTCGCAAGTAAAGGGGAATTCACCTCTGCGGAAGTCTGCACAATTTGTGTACCACAGTAAAGGCTGGGGTGAAAACACCAGAACACAGATTCCTACCTACCCCCATGTCAGCCCTGTTCAGCATTCAGCAAGGCAAACTCTCGCATTACATTCAAAGAGACCCAACCCAAACAGTGCTTTGTGACCGCAGAGGGACAGTCCTGTTGGGACAGTTTTACCATACATGTAAGCACCATGCAAAAGGAGCATGTCTGGAGGAGGCCAAACTTCTCAAACATCCCCCATTGGCAAAACCTCAGTGATTCCCCTCAAGAAAGCCCTTTAGGAGTAATAAGCAGTTGTTTCCAGGACAAACAGCAATGTGGCCAGCTGACAACTCAGACCCAGAGACTTGGTGCATTCAGCATGCCCCGAGCAGCAGCTCAAGAGAATTCCCCAGTGCTCACGTAAACAGCAAAAGGAATTGCAAACACGCCTCCCTGAGCACAGCACAGCCCAACAACTGCCTGTGCAGAAGAGGGTGAGGTGACAGCCTCCCACTGCTCAGCTGCTGGCTTAAACCAGCATTCATCCAGCACGGCATGGTGGTCAGGTTGTAGGTGACAGCTACACTGACTGGTTTTACAGTGGTAGCAGCCCATTAATACCTGATCATGTTCATGCTACGCTGTTGAAACAGATACATCCCCCTCTCAAAACCCAGGAGAAATAGATGCAGACTCACCAAGTTTTGTTCACAGAGGCCATGGAATTGCTGGAATTTCTGTGACATTAATAACTGTGCACTGCCCACTGCACTCAGGACTTTTCCTAAGACTGCAAGGGAGAAAACAAACCAAGAACAGACTCTTAAGTGCAGCAATGAACTCAAGTGTTTCTGGAGTAAAGAAACACTTTTGATTCATTAGAAAAGGAGTTTCAGAGATCCCCAAGGAACTGACTGCTCTCAGGGAAAGAAGATGTATTGAAACAATTTAAGTCTTTGTCATCTACTATTGCTCCTTCTGGAGCAGGTCAAAAGCAGGTCAGCCTGAGAACACTGTATTGGGGTGGGCAGAATGTACCCTGAACTGCCCTCATCCCATCAGACAAGCCATTAGCACAACTCACTGAGCAACGCTGCACAACCTGCTCTTGCACTCAGTGCACGAGGTCAAAGTAGCAAGGGACAGGAGATCTGTCTCCAAACTCCATTTACCAGCAGGGATGAAAATACTGGCAAGCTTAGGGCTTTTAATACCCAGGACTTTACACTGCTCTTAGTGGATTTTCCAAGAGGCCTCTGGGCATGGCAACATTCCTCTGCTCATTAATGGAGAACACTCTATGGGCTTTTCCCTTCCAAGGGCATGGTTGAGAGATCCACAGTGCGTGCAACTGCACCACAAACAGGGATGAATCAACTCCTCCTCCCTGGTCTGCTGTTGCACCTAACTGAATCAGTTCTGAATGTTTCTAGATCTTGGTGGGACAAGTGTAAGCTGGGCTCCTCCAACCCACCAACTTATCAGTTACAGAACCTACTCTGAGCTTGCTCTTAAGGTCACAGATACCACACCGCACTGGTCTTGGTGCCTTTTCTTGCCAGAGCACTCTTGCCACAGGCAAAACAAGGGCATCCCCGATGCAGGGAAAGCCTTGGCACTGCATGTCCAGGTTGGCAGCCAGTTCAGCATCTTAGTGCAATAGGATTAGAGATTAGTTCCCAAGCCCTAGCAGTGGGAGGGAGCTATAACTGAGTCTCACCATTATTCCACCTTTCTAAGGTGTTAAGAAAATATATCAACCAGACTCTAAACAAAGATCCTGCCCTCTGCAGCCTAGTCAGCCCCTTCTGTCACTCTGTGCACCACAGGCATGGTTTTCACTGCAAGAAGCACAGGTTTTGCCAGCTCACTTGAGAATAGTGTAACGAGCCCAACTGGGACTGAACCCAATACAATCCAGTGGCCTTGTGCTCCCTGTACATGTGCTTTGTGTGTATGTGGCACTAATTCAGCAAGGCTTTCCTCTATGAAGAAGCCTCCTCTTTGCTGTGAAGACAAGTCCACCGACTCAACAGATCAAACAAGCTCAGAAGTCACACTCATTCTGCCCCACTGCCAACTAAGTTTTTACCTGCCCACTGCAGTACAATGGGTTATGCAGGGAGAAGGATCTCACAGCCTCCCTGGAAAGCAATCCATTTAAGCTTTTGGCAGCTTTGAATGGTCAGAAGCTGCGCATCTTACATACTGCATCACAGTACCATTTCTTACCCCATTTGCTGAGGAAGTTACCTTATCCTTCCCAAAGTATTCCTTGTCCCAAACTCATCTCCATCTTCACTGTGGGCTATCAGGAATTTAACTGCAGAGAGCTGATCCAGTACTCAGTTACAACTCCAGAGGAGGAGCTGCTGGGCTGCTCCCGCCTGGTGTCCAAGGGCTGACATCACCTACCTTCTTCAGAGAGATTGTTCTCTTTGGTCTCCTGGTCCATCTGGCGGCACCAGCCTTCTAACCGCTCTGTTTCCGCCTGCAGCAGCTTCAGAAACCAGTATCCATCCCGCCGGCAGGCTCCTGGCTGTGTGGGTTCTGATGGTGAGGTGGAGGACGTCTCGAGCCAGGGGTCAGGAGGAGGGAGAGAGGAAGGCTCCAGGGCTGGGTCATTGTTTTCTCCATAGGAGAGGTTTCTCTTAATCTGTGAGGGCTTGGCTGGTTGCCTGGTAGTGGCATCACCACCAACAGAGTTGTTGTGCTGGGGGCACTCAGCGAGGCTTCTCTCAGATGATTTACAGCTAGAGTTATTAGGTTCCTGTGTGTCAGAGTCTGTGTCCTGTTTGGTGGACATGCTGCGAGAGTGGCTGTTTCTAGAGAGATCAAAACCAAACATTAAAGAGCAGAACTCACCCTGGCTGCCCTCGCACACACTGACAGTGAAATGCACTTGTTTATTATGCCTGCAGCTGAGCCTCACCCTGCCCACCCCGCCCCTCCTCACACACAAACACACACCACACATTCAGACAGACAAAATTATAAGGTTGCCTGCTTACTGCAATAGGCATTCAGCTGAGAGGACTGACGCACATCTGTAATTACATCTTGTACTTCCATTTGAAATTTCAAACTCCCATTGACTTGGCTGTTTACAGAACAAGTGCTGTGTGCTGTGGAGGAAGAGCTCTCCATGGGCCCCCATTCAACACCATTCATATTGGAACAAAGAAGGGGAGAAGGTCTAAGCAAAAGTGGGGGGAGCACAATTGAAAAGAAAGGAAACTACAAAAGCTTGCGCCTTTCACTTACCGCCACTCGTCCTCTACCTGTACCCCGATGGACTGGAATTTGGTGGCTGGTGGAGGAGGCTCCTCTTTTGCCACTGGCTGAAGGCAGTCAACCTTATTGAACAAGAAAAATACAGACAGAAACAGACACAAGAACTTGCTGCTGGAATTCACCAGGAGTGCTGCACACACACACACAGCATGCTGACACCACACACCAACTGGAGGGGTCTCTAAAGAGGGGCACAAGGCTACTGCTCAGGTTGGCCTCCTCTTGAGCATCAGTCCTGCCAGGTACCTGCTCTAAAGCCCTCAGCTCTGCCAGCCACTGCTGTTTGCTCAGCTGTGGCACGTTGTTCCTGATGGGCCAACTGTATGGGTTTGACATGGGCAAAGGCCAAGAGACTCAAGAGAGAGCACTGATCTGATTGAGACTGACAGCAAAGCCCAGCTTCCTCTGTCCCAGGGACTGACACCCTTCACAGCTCTGGATAAGAGGGTTAGAAGGGTTTAGGAAGGAAATCCAGGCTGTGGGGCAGGTGGTTGGGGAACCAGCTCAGAAAAGGAAGAGGACAGGAAGGCACTCAGCCTCTCCAACAGGAGTTCTCTTGCCTTGCTGCCCTTCCAGCATGTATTTTGTTCCACTAGCCCTGCAGAAAAGCCTTCACTAGCACATGTACCCAACTGGCCAGCTAGCCCTATTGTAAAGCCAGTGGAGAACTTACTCAGCATAAAAACATGTGGTGGCTCAAAGCCCAGAACCCGCATTTGGATTTGCCCAAGTGCTCACAGCAGCCATCTGTAACTGGGAAATCTGTCCACAGGAAGAGTGGGCAATTGCAGATGACTGAAGTTTGTTGAGTAAAGCACAGATTTACTCAATGGGTTCTCATCTGACTATATGATCAACAGCTCATTTCCACTGATCTCCACAGAGTTAAATGCTTCCAACAATAGAAGCAGAAACCTGCTGGGAATAGAGCAGCAAGGAACTGCTCCCTCCTGCGGGCAGTCCTGGGACCATTTTGCACTGCAGCAGCCCATGTTACATGGATGTCAAGTAGAAGGACCCACCTCTCAGAAAAGAGTTGTCCCTAGAACAGTGATGGACAAGGAGCAGATTGATGTGAAGTACAGAGCACAGGCGTAGAAGCAGCAAAAGGCCTCTTTAGAGGGACTCACCCAGTTAAGAGAGTCCCAGTGCCTTATGAGACATTTTATACTACAAGAACTTAGGTTCTTCCTGGCCTGTTATGGAAAGCTTCTGCTGTATTTCACCCCAGGAACACAGGATGTTAGTTTGACAAGGCAGTTAGTTTCTGTTGCTACTCTGAGTTGAGCTGCACACCTGGTCACACAAAATGCACACGCTAAATGGATGGGTTAAGGACATTCCTTAGGACAAAGGAAAACAAACTATTCCGTACTTGTATTCCTATAGACGACAGCTTTCTTTTGGGGATATTCTCCACTTTAGGCTCCTCGCTGGTCAGAGTCCCTTTATCACTTTTCAAAGTTGCATTTTTCTGAGGCAACTCGGGAGTGTCTCTTGCTGGAGTCACAACGCTGCCCCGCGTCACGCTGGGTGTCCTGGTGCTGTCCAAGCTGTCTGAGGAATTGCTGAGTCCTGACTGGCTGGTCACCTCGCTCTTGTGGTCCTGGCTGTCCAGGTAGGTGTCCTGCGCCGATTCAGTGCTGCTCTGCACAGTGACAGAGATGAACGGCTTTGATGTGGTCCGCGGTGGGACAGGAGGTGGAGTCTTTTTATATGCCACTAGGCATGATGAACCTGCAGGAACGGAGGTGGGGAGAACAGAGAATGCAAAAGACAGATTGGGGAGAGAAAGAGAGAGATACAGCAAGAGAGAAAGAAAAAGCAGGTCAGTCACAACATCCAAGAGGAGCCTCCAAGCAGAAGCTGGAGGCAGAAATGCAGAAACAGCCTACAGCCAGCAGCTCACACTGGTAACCCAAACCAAAGCATAAGGGGAAGCAGAAGGCAGAGCCAGAGCTAGCTTGCAAAAGAAGTTAAAAGGAAAACCATGATGTGTGAAAGGCTGGAAATGGAGAAAAGGAACAGAAAAGCCTCCTAAGAATGCTAGAGTTTGGCAGGTGTAAGCCTCCACGGTGGGGAAATTTTCTTTGGCTAAACCCTATGTTTTAGTGTCCTAACACAGCCAAGTGTCTCAGCTCTTTGTTCCATCAGTTGACAAGCTTCAGTGTCTGGACCAGGGTGGTGGTTTTTCCTACAGAAATGGAAAGAAGCCATAAAGTTTGTTAGATGCTGATGGAACAAACGTTTGTGAAGTACCTTAAAGCCCTGATGCTATGCATTAAAGGGAAGTATGTCCTGCACTGGCGTTCCAAGTGAACAGCCACTGAGCACCCCATGGATGAGCAGTGCCCACAGTCACTGTACCAGGGCTCTCTCACTAACTCTCATTGCCACAGCTATGGCAACTTCCAGGCCAAGTCTTAAGCCCTGTCTTGTACAGTGCAGTGTAGGAACAGCCTGAACAGAGCACTCCTTGATAAGCCATGGCTACACCACCAAAACACAGAACACTCACGCTGCTGCCTTGCCTTACCGTACCAGGGGGTTATTATCTAAGACAAGCAAGAGCCACCCAAATTGTTAGTGGAGAAAACATATCCCTGCAATTAAATACCTTGTCTCCCAATCCACACAGCCTCTATTCTTCCCCACGGAGAGCACTTGGAATGCCAGCTGCCCGGGGTCCCCCCCACCTAACAGTGAGCCTCTGTAACGCTATGGCACCCAGAACCCAGGTGCTGGAGGGTGCAGTGGTGGTGCTGGCATGTTGAACAGGAGCACGGCTCAGATTTCCCAGCTGCTGTTTACATCCACAGCACTGTAATTGGGGAAAGGAAATCAATTGCTGTCTGATATTGAACACTGCAGCCAGGCAAAACAAGGGGAGGGCAGCACATGAGCACAGAAAGGCAGCAGTTTCCTGAGGACAATGAGTGGTGTTCAGGGTCGATAAGCTAGATCCAAATTCATCCTTCCACATACCAATAGACAGTATGAATAGTGTTTGTGCTGCTGTATATACAGAGGGAAACTGCAGCATCCCTGTCTTGTTCCTGTGGACCCCTTTATGCCATCCAGCTCAGCTGAAGAGCATCACACATTTTGCTAGAAGGAAATTAGAGAGTACCAACAAAAAAAATTACCCCTGTTAATGTACATGTGGTCAAAGGATTGACTATGGAAGCTCTAAAAACAAGTTTGTGGCTGCAAGAAACATTGCAATTGAAACAAAGATCGGAAGCCTTAAAGAACTGGGGATGCTTTGATTAGTGCAATTGCAAATTAACCCCACTGAAGCCCTCTGCAGCCATGAACCAGGGACTTTTGACCGTGCAGCAAACCCAGAAGCCACATCTTACAATGGGTGTCAAAAGCAGAAGTCAGAGTAAGCTCACCCAGAGCAGTTTACCTTTCTCCCCCAACACAACCCTGACCTAAGTTTCAGTGTTTCTCATGTCTGTGGGGAGAGACAAGGTATTGAGGCAGCCAAGAGCATCCCGGTATTCCTGTAGGACAGAGATGCTCCTGGACCATCGGAGCAGGCAGTGTGTCCTCATGGCTCAGAGGTCAATCCCACCAGTTTGGAGTGTTCCAGTTGCTGACTTCCCCCCTCCAAAGGGCTACAGCTCAACAGGGGATGGATCTGCTCTGGAGCTGCCGCAGGTCATAGCCTATTGTATTTTAAAATCAGCTTGTGCTATGATGTGGAACACAACCCACATGGGCGCCGGAGCAGGTACACACCTTATTCTGCAGCACCATCAGCTAAGTTCACTTGTGAACATCAGCCACACTCCACAAAGGTGCAGAACAAGAAGAAAACGGGGAAGTTTCACTCAGCTTCCAGCTTTGCAGCACTAGACTCTTCCTCATAGGATCTTCTAAGGCTTATTTAAGCAAGCTGTCAGAATTCACAGCTGTGCTGGGGATGATTGATTTTTGGGGCAGGGATGTCTGTTTATAGTCTTCCTTGCATAATTACTTTAGAAAGCAGCATGCCTCCACATTAGCATCTTGCACGGCTGCTCTCCAGGGCTCAGGCAATACCCACTGATGCAGCCCCAGCAGAGGAGCTGTGTTTCAGTGTTAGCCTGGAGAGCTCTCCTGACCCCAGGCATGCTGTGATCCTCTCCCTCTGCTTCCCAAGAGCCAGGCATTTGCTTCTTGAAAGCCTAAATGTAGGAGTCATAAAAGAATATTAAATCCAGGGTCACCTTAGGAGGCCTCTGTTCTACCACCACCAGACTGCGCTGACCTCACTGCCTGCCAGCACCACCAAGATCAGAGCCAAAGTATTTGGGTTTAGATTTAAATATCATAATTGCCCTCAAGTGTGTGTCTAGCATGAAGTGCCCAGTTATTCTCTTGCTGACTCAGTAGAGCCTGGTGATACTTCCAATCATTCCAGTGACTTCAAGGACCTATTCGAGCCATCCTCAGTCTGCTTAAATTACCTCAAAAGCTCCAAACCACAGCCACTTGTGAAGGCGAGTCAGGCTGCCCTCAAACACGTTAGCAGGGCTCAGACTGCTGTCACTTCCCTGCATCCCTCCTTTCTCCCTAGGAAGAGCAGAAGAAATGACATTTCCTCATGCATAAAGCAATGAAGTAGTCTCTTCTATTACAAGCCAACCTCATTTGTCAAGTGGAACAACCCAGTAACCTTGCAGCAAGTGAGAACCACTGTCATTGGCATTATCCCCTCAGAGATTTTGGGCCCATGTTTACCCCAGGGTCTCATGGAAGAAGCTGTATTTAGAGCAGGTTCCAGCAGCAAAGGGAACTGGAACAGCCACATTCCAAGCAGCCTGACCTCTGACTTTCATCAGCAAAAAGAGCACTTCAAGGTTGAAATTATAACAAATCATGGAATGCTTTATTTGTAGAGTCCAAGTAAGTGATCCACAGTCACCACTGAAGACAATACAGATACTCATTGGGTTTCATGAGCTCACAGCAATCACTTCCAACCTTGTTTTCCTGCTAAAGCAAGGTTTCTAGCCTTCATGGCCATGGCCAAACACGCAGGCCTCCTGGAACCTGTATCTGGCCTATTTAGAAGCTGTCTGAGCATTCTGCAGATTGAAGGTTGATGCCTGCATTAGAGGCACAGATGAGAAACCTACCCGAATTTCATTAGTCAAGAGGCAACTATTTGCATCTAGACAAAGATGGGAATCTCTGTGAAGATGCCATCCCCTGCTCTGAAAGAACTGATGTCTTTAGAGCAACGAAGCAATTTTAGAAGTAGTCTTACACTGCTTAAACAGAACCACACTCCTGGGAAGCCATGTTATATGGCTGCATTTATTTCAAGAGACTGATCATGGAAATGCTATAAATACCCACTCCCTCAGTGCCTTCCCTTCAAAAATCCTTGTAGTGCTCATATTTGGAAAGGGAAAAATCTCACCTTGATACTACACAGAGACAAAGAGGTGCCCAACAGGGAAATACGTTACTAAGCTGGGAGTTGGGGACAGGCTGTGGACCCCCCTGCCACAGTCCTTACTCCACTAAGCTCCAGCCTACACCAGCAGCATCCCAGAGTGAGCAGCTCACCCACCTTACAGCCCAATCTGTGCACTGCCTCCATAGAGACCTACAGACCTGCCAGCCCAGCAAAACCCTTCCGAAGCTCTCAGATAACCAGGAGGAACATTTTAGCACTTCACCAGCTCCCCACAACCATCAGCTTTGCTTACTGTACCTGCTGTTTGCTTATAATGACACAGCAGAGAAGCATAGCCTAGCTTGTGTGTAAGTGAGACAGAGTATGGTCCAGGCGCTCCTCCCAAGCATCACCACCATTTGTGTTCTCTGGTCACCCACGACGCCTTCAGAGTGAACTGCGGCATTAACTAACAGCATTGAGTAACTGTGCTGGGTGGACTGCACAGGGCAGGCAAGGGCAGCAGTGCTCTGCTGCTCAGGACTCCTCAATAGAGACCTGTATCTGTACATTGGGTGTGAGCAGAAACCTTTAACCAGTGAAGGAAAACCTGAGAATTGGGCTCTCTTCACATGAGGGACTTCACATTTTTCAATGTACCAGAAGGTTGAGCTTCTCAGAGATGCTCTGATTTGTAATTCCAAGCAACGTCTGAGCAGAGAAATAAGTGCTTATACACTGAAAACCGTTACACTTGTAGAAGGTCACAAATTTAAGAAGCATCAGATGATACCACCCAAGAATGCTGTGGTTTATCTTGCACTGCTGGCATTCTGATTTGTTCGTCTCCCCCTTGCAGCACAGATTAAGCCTTACAGTAAGGACCCGACAGATATGACACACAACACCAGCCACAGACACTCCCAAACCCATCTGCAGCAACTATTACTGGGGCTTCTATTTGTATCCGAAGAGACACTGCATTTCTCCCCACCCTGTCCAAAGTCACTTTCAGCACAGGTTTTAAAGCACATTGGAGGCAACTCCACCCCGCTCCACAGTTGCGCATCCAGCAAGCTGTCCATCTGTCCTGTGGGACTGGGGCAGGGCTCCACTCCAGCACAGTGCTGTTAAGGAAGCACTCCCTCCTGCTCCCTGCCCAAGCTCATTCATTTGCAAGAACCAAGACCCCCGCAACCAACCATCCCGAAGTCACTGGGAGGAGAAAAGCCATGAGCATGGTCCCAGGAGAAGCACAACTGCAGCTCTGAGGGCAGGGGTGCCTGATCCCCAGTGACAGGGCCCCCACCAGCCTCTCACCTATGAGCTCCTTGCCCATTTCCTGGTGGCACACAGTTTTCCACAAAGGAGCTGAAGGGCATGGTCCATCAGTTCAGTGTGCCTTTGCTCTGTACTGGAATCACTGTGCTTATTTCCTCAACACCCTCACTAATGAGGGCTAACACTCAATGAGCTTAATACACCAAGAGATGTGAAGCAGCACAGCTCAAGGGACCCAAGCCCACAGAGCACTGTGTGCACCATAGTGCCCGGGCTCTGTACTCCTCCCCTAATGCCACTTCCTCTGCAAGTTCTACTTAGGATAATGGCAGCATACACATGAATTTAGGACACAGCATGAACCAGACATGAATTAGCCAGTGCCACCACCTCGCAGGAAGCTTTCCTTCTCCCTGCCCCACCAGGGGATGTTAACCAACCTGCTGTCCCTCTGCGAAGTGACAAACTGCATGGACCAGGGTTAGGTGTTTCCAGGAGACACCTATATAAAGAACGACTGAGAATCCTCCACTTACCCACTTCTACAGCCACCTTTAAGTGCACCAAGGGCATTAGCGTTAATCTCCAAAGTGCTTAGGAAAGCTAGTGTAATTAGACAGCTCTCATTAGCTTCTCTCCAAGCTAGCAGTTTCTAGAATATCCTGCAGAAGTGAGTTCCACCAGCTCATTATGCACTGCAGGAAATATCCTTCCCATCTGCCATCGCTTTCTCTAACTCCACATCACTCAGAGGATGGCACATGCAGATGCTTTAAACTCACTTCTGTCACTGCAGAAGTCCAGGGAATCTGAACACACCTCCACAAAGTCACACCCAGTCAAAACCATATGGCTAGAAACCATGCAGCACCACTTGGTAAACCAAGCCTCTTCTTGTCTATGTCAAAGCTCAGCAGCTCGAGCTTGCTATTTTAGGGATATGCTGACCACTAAAGCACAAGACCAAGTCACTCCCAAGCACCTGCTCATGTACCAAAGGAGACACATTGCAAGCTTTCAAGTACAGGATGGAAGCTGCATCTTGAGCACCAACTGCAACAACCCAGCCGCTTGCCCTCTCAGAAAGGGGAGTCTGTCCATTGGGCATGGTACAAACAGCACCGTTATTCCACAGTACTTCCCCAAATACCTTCCTTTCAGCTCAGGAACCATCCCCTAAGGCCACCAGAAACCCATCTCACTTTTTGCGCAGGTCGTTTCGGCAGCTGCAGGAACACAACGAGCTCCAGTACAGCAGAATTACCCCCAAAGCTTTTGGGCATCTGAGCCCACTGACATCAGTTTGGGTCTGCGGCGCTTGGGGAACAGCAGGGAGTTGCTGCAGAAACTGCACAGTCGCTGCGGCAATGTTGGCACGTTCCCACCAACAGACACTCATGGAAGCAGCGTGCATGAGTTACCTTTAAGCGAACCATTTAAACACTGCTCACAGAAGAGCTGGCCAAGAGGGTGCTGAAAACACCGATGGCAGCCAGCAGCTTGTCAACACAGACTGCGATAACAGGAACAGGCCTGCCCTGGCGTCAGCAATAGCCTAGTTCCCCCAGCATAAATGGGGCTCCTAAGGGACTGCTTCATCCCCCAGAACAGAAGCCGCAGTGATTCTTTAGCCTACCTAGATCATTTAGAAGGTGCCACCATTGCTGCTGAAGAACTTCAGGGTAAGAATTAATCTCTCCATCACTTCATCCAGCATCAAGATTTGTATCATAGTTTCCAGTGACTGCATCCCAAATTTTACCTGATCCAGACAGGGAATTGCTGGCATCTGCTATTCCCACTTGCTCACAGGATGATATTCCAGCTGTTCGAGGCATCAGTGATGCCACCAGGAGCAGCAGAGGTGGTTTTGCCAGAACATTATGAGAAACCCTCTCCACACCCAGATGACGAGAAATTCTTTGTAAGCTAAAAACAAACCCCACCCTGTACCCACAGGGCCAGAGAAGCACATGTGTCAGCAGATGAGGAGACAATGCAACACGGCCTCGGTGCAAGGATGATGGGGGAAGCAGCAGGCTGAACAGATATCTTCCCATGCTTATCCAGCCTAGAAGAACCTAACCCTTAGCCAAGACTCTCTTTCCACTTGGACATTTGCTGTCAGGCAGCCAGCACCCAGGATTTACATCTTCAAAGCTACAATGAGGAGGTTTTAACAGTCAGATCCAATTGAAGCTATTTCCTTCCTTAAGTATGTACAAACCAAGATGTGGCAACATTACGCTAATGCTGAAGAATCAAAGTGAAAATTGCTGGGAAATGGCTGTTGGCTGAGGCACAAGCTTTGCATGTTAGAGAAAGCTGTTCCATATTCACAATGTAACATGGCATTAGTTACAAGATTAAAAAGTATCACATGAACCAACACAGAAAAGGCTAGAGCAGGTTGCTCCCTCTCTTCATTAGCATTACATTTGAGACAGTGGTTAGTGCTGCACCAACCAGAACAGGCAGCACTGCAAACCTCCCATTGATCTGAAGAGGCAAGGCAAGTCCTTAGAGTTGGAGTAGGCAATTAAGCAAATATTCCAACCTTCTAATCCTTTTGGGTAGGCTACTAGGAAGCTTTTGAAAGCAGAGCTGTTATCATTGCTTGGATTTCTGAATGCTCCCAGATGAACCAACCTATGGGTACCGCAAAGCCGAGCTTTCTCACTAGCTAAGCACAGAGGTATGCAAAGAGCAGTGTATGTCCCCAGTGGTGCTGAGTACACTGTTCTCCCACAGGCCAAGAGTGCCCAGCTTTGATTTCTTAAGAATTCCAAACATCACAAGCACTTGCAGAACAATAGTCCCTTCTGCCATCCTCCGAAGGGAGGGGGTATCCGGAATAAACCCAGCACTTTCTGGAATACTTCATTTCAGGAATCAAGCATGCCAGCTGACAAAGGAGCCACTGTTGAGGCTCCAGCTCTGAAATGAAAGAGCACAACAAATCCCAAGTGGGAACTGAGTCTTCTCCAAGCACATCTGAGGCTCTAATATCTGTGACCTAAATAGCTTCAAGCTACCAAGTCATCATCTTTACAACTCTCTGCTTTTACTGGAGGCTCCAAAACACCAAGTTCCTGGTTCACAGTCCTGAAGTCTCTGTAATCTTTAAAGTTCAGAGCCCAAACCACCACTTTTCGGCCACAAATACGGGTAGCAGAAGGTCTGGATTCATGTGTGCAGTACCTGTTCACCCACACCCATGTTCATCTGGTCCTTCAGCTTGCAGAACCTGCCATAAAGGTACTCTGAAGATCTAAGACTATTAACTAGAAAAGGGACACAATGGAGAGGCTGGGGAAGAGCCCCACCACATCCATTTAACAGACTCAGTTTATAGGCAATGAAACGAAAGGCACTGTCTCAGTTATGCTGTTCTCATGCCATTTGGTCTGCCACAGCACCCTCAGGAGCTGTCCCGCTCTTTGGAATTCAGTGTCTGGCACGATGAGTCCCTGGCCTTCCAAGGAGGGTTAACAGTAAAACCCAGTCTCCACCAAAAGCATTGAATGCCACTGCAGCCTCCCCTGCTGCTGTCAGGAACCTGCTCAACTGCAGGACAAACTGTTTTCCTGCCTTGGAAGCTTGTGCCAGAAGACTTGCTGGCTTCATTTCCCACCTTGCTTATTTATTCCTGTTTCCGAATGGGTGATCTCTCCCTCCGCTCCTTTCAATGTCCCAGTTGTATACAGCTCCAGCTACAAAAGAAACACCACCCAAACCAAACCTGGAGATCCCAGAGCTGTCCTGCAGGATATTCCAAAAAGCTTCCTCCTAGGACTCCACCTGGAAACCCTGAGTACCAACAAGCAGGTGAAGCACAGCTTTCAGCATGGGCCCTTTCGCTTCTCCTGATCTGGTGCCTGACACTAATGGAAGAGGTTAGTGTGACAGGGTGGGAAGGAGGAAACAAGCACTGATTTAGAGTGGCTTGAGGAAAGGGATGAGAACAATCTTGTGTCAGAGGGGTTGAAGTTATTCCAGCAAGAGACAGGTTACAAGAGGTGTTTTTGGAAGGAGCCACTCCTCGCTGAAGCACAGCTATGTGGCCTTCCTGAAAGAGTGCTCCCTTGATCTCTTGGTGCTGGATGGGCCTCCAGGAGAGACTGCTAAAGTCACACCACCCCAGCTCTTCTTTATCCCAACAGCTGTAAATGCATGGCATGAGCAGGCTTTCCACACTGGCTTGTTTAGCCTTGACAGAAGCCCATCCACAATCTTTTTCCTGCTCAACTTCAGCTTCCTCTCCTGGCACATCCAACAGTTTCTCAGGGCTGCCACAGGCATCTGCACTCAAACAGGCAGCGCAAAAATCTGTTGATTGCAAAACCCCTGCTCCAAACAAGCACAGAATCCTTCTGTCAGTTATGGAGTAACCTAAACTGGTGCCATGGATAGAACACAGGATCTGCTGGACTCAGTTTGACAGAAAACATCAGGCACGTACCAAAACTAATGTAGCAGCTACACTGGGATGAGCCCTGCTTCTCCTATCAGAAGCTTACTAAAGCTAAAGTTCTGTAAGGCAAATTACAGAGCTTTTTGCTAGAGGTCCCCAGAGTCACAACCCTCCCAAACAGGTACCAGTCCTCTGGAGAATATGATCAGAGGTTTCAGCAAGCAGGCGATGGGACTGTTGCTGATCATGTCCATACCCATCCATCTCCTCCCTTTTCCCACAACCCCTGCCTACAGTCTGAGCATTCAGGCAGCTGACAGAGCACAGAGGTGAAGACAACTCTAAACCATACAAGCCCAGAAGCTCTTCCTGCAAGGGCTGGATGGAGCCAACGAGCTCAAACTGTTCCTTGCAGAGGCTTCACACAACCAAAGACAAAATGGGTTTGGATAAAACCAGCTCGGACATTCCAAATAGCTCCTGGGAGCGAGGAGTTAACCTCGCAGCAGTGCTTGGAGGTGGCCTGACCTTGCTCCCACACAGACACTAAGGTTATCACCTTAGTGATAAATCCCACCTCTGAAACCCAAACCAGGCGCTCTGAAGATCACCCAAGCCTGGAGTTACTTTTCCTCTTGGCCATCTCCCCACACTTGGCCAGGGAACAACTCAAAGCTTGAAACAAAACTGCATTCAAGCAGCCACTCCTTGTCCCTCCAGGTGTCCAACACCAAGCCTGGCTGCAGGATGAAATTCACAGTAACAGCAGCTTACCCTTCCAAAGGAAATGCTTATCTCTGGGTGCAGTGCTTTCCAGGGCAGTCACCAACCCAGCCTTTGCCGTGTTTAGCTCAAAGGGATAGCTGAGGACATAGCTGCGCTGGCTACCCAGCACAGCCTGGCACCGCATCAGCTACTCAGGGGTGAGTCCAGCGAGTGCTTTCACCTTATGTGGCCTTACAAAACCAGAACCACCAGACAAAATTGAAGCTGTGATCATGGAGATGCAAATCTAGAGCAGCATTTAATTTGTGGGGCACAGGAAGTTTGGGGTGAAGGAGAGCTTATGCAGGAGCAGGTCCCGAAGTGTCTGCTCCCGGGGTTCATTTCCCAGAAGGATCCTCCATCAGTCAGAGGAAGATCATGGCAACATACACCAGGAAGCAGCATCTCCAAGGGAGGGACACAGCTGGGATGGAGACTGCTCTGCCCTTGGCACCTCAGTCTGAACCACAGACCTGCCCTGAGCACATGCACACCTCAGTGGTCCCAGCATCGCCTGTAAGGACACTCAGGGTCACTCCTGATGTCTGACACCCAGACTGGGAAAGGAGCCAACCCAATCCCCTCTGTGTTTTCCTGGAAAGCACTTTCAAGAAACACCCTGGCTGTACATGTACCAGAGCCACACTTTCAGAGGAAGCCATACCCAGCCAAGTTTCTTGGGTTTCGGCCATTCCAAAGAGTTAAGACAGAAGTACTAGATACTGACTGAAGAGACTTCTTAATCATAGTAAGCACCAACACACCACAAAGGTCCACCCCTCAGGGGAAGAAAGCTGCACAGAGATCTCAGCCAGGGTTGAGATGAAGGTCAGTGGACAAGGATGGCTGTACCAGAAATCTCTGTGCAGCTGCCGGCAGCCAAGCAGCAGAAACGCTGTGATCCTGCTGTCAGCAAGAGAACGATCCAGCAGGGAAAAGTGCTGTCAAGATGCTGAAAAAAAGGGAGCGTTGAAACTGCTCCCACTGCACAGGTTAATGGAGACCTCGAGTGCAAGAATTGGTCTTCCTTCTCAATACACCTAAAGAGGCGACTGTGTTCTCAGCTCTGTCACTACATGACAGCAAGAGAAAAAGTCTCCTTTATTCCCAAACAGCCTTTCAGAGGCCAAAGCCAACCAGAAGAGCTTCTGAAAACAAATTAACAGTCCCGTGGCAAGGGAAGAGGTGCAACAACACCAAGTACCTGTATTAATTTTCAAGCGTCCGATTTCTATTGTCATCTAATCGCATCAACCTGGGGAAGAGCTGGAAGCTCTCCTGCTTGCTCCAGCTCCGACTGGGCATTAACCTCGGTCAGAGGGGCTGGTATGTTCCAGCCTTGCAGTAACCCACTTACAGAGCTGTGTGGGGGCCATTCCCCCACCACTGACTATGGGGCTGCTGCTCTACCTGCTCAGGTGAGGATCTGCGCACCAGCCGAATAAGGATCATCCTCTTGCTGACTTCCAGGGAGGCAAGCAAAGAGTGCTTAGGACAGCCCTCCTACACAAGTGACCATTCCCCATGTGCTAGGGCTAGCGCCTTCAGCATGGTCATCACACCAAGAACGAATCCAGTCTTCACACAGGCATGTAAAGCTGCACTATTACTGTCCCAGGATGCCTATGAGATGACAGCAGACAGACAAGCCTCACACCAACCAGACAAAGTCCTGAGATGGTGAAAACAACTTTGCATTAAAGCAGTGATAGGAAGAAAAGTTCAACCCCCTTCCAGCAACAGATTCAGTTCTTCCATTTTCCCAGCTGTAACCGAGATGCAGATACAGCTGAGGAAACAAAACAGAAACATGTTATTTTGGATACTGTTTTGTAAACAGATGCACAGCCAGTTACCTAACCGTGGGAACATGAGCGCGAACAGGCTCCGAGAGGGAGCAGAACGCTCCCAGGTTATTTAACGGCAAGCTTTGAGCCGCTTGCATCATCCCCATCAGTAAATTTCCATGAGTCTGCAACATCAGCAACTTATGCTGCAAGACACCTGGAAGAATTTAAGTGCCATCTCCCTTGGGTACCACGGGATGGTTCCCTCCTACTTCAGCTACTAACAGTCACAACCACGAGGACAGTTAAGAGCAGGTATTGCTACAGCTAACTTAATTACATTAAGTGACGAGATCTGACTCAACTGCTATAGAGCCTGGTGCAAGCTACTCCCTGTAGCAGGGATGCCTTATCCTTGGGGAAGGGTGTAATAACACAAGTGAGTCACCTCACACAGAGCAGGCCACCACTTTGACATAACTTATGCCAGGACAGCCTATTGATTTCAGTATATCTGTCTACCCTGGCAGGCTTCATACCAGGGAGACACTTACTTTGGGTGGTTTAAGAAGCTGCATCCAGCTTGCTCAGGCACCAAAAAGCAAGAAAACAAGGAACTGAGCAACATGAAAGGTAGGATCTTCTGCACAAGTTAACATAGCAAGTGATAGTGTGTATGAGATGGAAGACCATGATCAACACCTGTGATATCAAAGGACACACTGAACACAGAAGCACAATACTAGATGCGCAGCACAACAGAGGACATTTAACTCAGTCACACTGTGACCACATGGCTCAGTGCGACACGAGTGTTGCAATAACAGAGCCAAGGGACAGCAGCAGAGTGCACAGCTGGAAGCAGAGAAAGCAGTGCTACAGAGGCAGGCCAGAGCCAAAGCCCTTTCCTGTCACCTCCACCTTACAGCGGTTCATGATTCCCCACTACACTGCGATGAGCAGCCTGAAGCTCCAGTTATTGCCTGAGACCACACACTGGGTGGTCACACACTCAGAGACACAACTTCAGGGAGCTGTCAAGAATGCATTGGGAAGTTCAGAACCACCATCCAAACGAAACCCCTCTGGTTTACTGCCTTAAAGACTCCAGCCTCAGCTTTCTCTTTGCTCACTTCTGCAGTGATCCTGAAGTAGGAGCATGACTTACTGTTAACACAGTTTGATTCTGCACAATCACTGAAAGCCTCTCACTACCACACTGCTACTTTTTTCACCAGCAAGCTACATTCTAGGATGCTCCATCCTTTGCCTGCCCAGCCAGACTGCAGCAGCAGCCCTCCTTGTTATGCATGAAGCACTCTGAACACAGAAGAAAGCACAAGAACATTTAAAGCCAGAGATGGGTTCCAGTAAGTAAACGACCCTGAAGTTGCCAAGTCCAGGATGTTATCACAGAATGCACTCAGGAATGTAAGGAGAGAACTGTCTTATGGTTTAATTCAGCAGCCTCTGCTTAGGCTTTGGTTCTTGCATATTAGATGCAAAAAGCTTCAAAACATTAAAGTTTTGTCCCTTCTTTTATATTTCACATACACAATGCACATCCTCTGGGCATTAGTATCAGAACAGTCATTAATTTCTATTAGTTATGTTTGTGTGAGAACAGTATAGTGCAAAGAGCAATGGCAAAGAATAGTAACTGCTTCTGAAATCTGAAAGCTACCAGTGTGGCTGCGGTAGGTGTAAGTCAGACTCCATCCCACCACGTTCCACTGTCATTGAGTGTTCAGTCCCTTAACAGAGAGGGAGGTTGTCCTGTTGCCTGTCTGAAGGTGCCAGGGAAAAGGACAACAAACTGAACCCAAGAACAAAACAGAAGGTACAACCTGAAACTGCAGGGACATTACGCTTCAAAAAACCCCAAACCACAACTAAGCGCAAGTTTCCCTACATCGAGACAACCCACTGTGCCCCTTCCATCCTTCTGCCTGCTAGGGAGTGCTGTAGACACCCCTGTGCAGCCTGACAAGGTGAGCAACAAGCACTTGCTGCCTCTCAAGGCAAGAAATACAACCACAAACCCCAGACATGAACAGTTCAGCAACTGCTCTCTAAGGAGCATGTGCAGACTGCAGTCACAGCACTTGAACTTAGTCATTTCCAGGATCTCTGTGAACAGTGGTCCTGGCACCTAACAGGCTGTCAAATACCAATTCAGATGTGTTATTAAGCAACCTGCTCTCTGGCAATGTTTAGCAATGCTAGGAAAATTCCCTAATCAGACACTCCTTACTAAAGAAAATTCACTCACTTTATTAATGAGACTTCACCATCAAGCCAGCTAAGAAATTTATTCATAAATCTCATCTGTAATGATTCTATAAGAGGAAAAATGAACTCTAGTTTTTAGATACTGGAACATGCAGAAGCTGTGCAGAGACCAGAGTTCCCACACGTACAAGTCCACTGCAGAACATACAAAGTTCCCCCTTTGGCAGATACCACTGGACTATTTGTTTCCTACATCTGTGATTGTAGCTGTGTAAAAACCCCAGCTCTGATCTTTACCACATAGAGATGCAGGAAAACAGCAACCAAAGCATCAACCCACAGAGTTTAGAGCTGCAGGGCTCAGTTCACAGCAAGAGGCTCCACTAGCAGCCTACTGACCCTGCTCACCGGACCTTGATGCATTACACAAGACAAACTCCAAGACAACACAGCCAGAAGCAGCCACACTCAATCAAGAGCAGTGCCAAGGCTGGCGTGCATCAGCTGCGGTATGGATGAACAGGCTCAGAGAACCTCAGTACAAGAGGCCAACTGAACAGCATCCATTGTTCCTTCAAGTTAGAAAGCTGTTAGTAGCCAGCTGCATGGAGAAAGCAGACCACAGGTCTGTCCTTGTCACAGCACAGCATGCAAAGGTTCTCCTAAACCAGCACACACCTGTCCATGAAAGCTTAAGCACAAGCGGTGGCTGCTGGGGATACTGCAGGAGGTCACACTCCCCTGTGGCCAGGTGTGCAGGTTTGCAAACCCACTTACTACCTGTTCGCAAGCTGCTCGTAATCCTGCAAACAGGATTAAGCACCGGTTTTAACGCAGTTGAACTGACGGTTCAGCTTTCAGCACGAGGAGCTGGTCTGGCAGAGCTACCCAGCGGCGCTCCCCTTCCATCTTTAAAGTCTCTCACTGTCACCCAAAGCACAGTGCAGCAAGTCTGCCCAAAATATGCAAATACCACTGACACAGCAGTGATTCACACCCTCGAAGTGTGTCACTACTGGCTGCACAAGGAGATCTTTAAGACTGAAAGCCAAGTGCCACCATTGTCCACTTTGTGTTTCCCCTGCATGTGACAATGCATCAGTAAGCAGCGCTCCACTTGAGCATGCAGAGCCCAGGCAAGCACAGACCTTGGTTCACCAATGTATCTTCCTTCTGTTAAGGTCTTAGAAAACAATGGACAAGACTTAAAGAGCAAATTTTTCTTTAAACCAAAGAGAAGGACTCATCTTTTGCCACCCGATGACCACCAGCAGTTATCAAGAAGACACACCAAGAAGAAAGTCCTACTCTTGTCATTCTGAAGTACAGCAGCTTAGCTTGATGGGAACCTGAGGCTTCCAAACATTAAGTAACTTCACTTTTAGTCATTTACTTAAGAGCACCTGCTCTGTAAGTCTGCTTCGGACACAAATCTGTACTTTGTTAACCTCCATCTGGTCTCCAGGAGCTCTGTTTTCCTCTGACCGAGTGTACATGGCCACTGCTGCTACAGGATCAGGCAGCTCTGGTTTCAAAGTCATTATCAGACATCACACAAACCAAAGTGATTTTCGTCGCCAGGTGCTGGCTTGCAGGATGCACTCTGTTGACTTACAATCTGAACAAGCACTCGGTATCACAAGCAATTGCTGCTGAAAGAATGCCTGAAACTCCAGCACTGGAAAGATGCCCAGGCAAACTTGTAGCAATTTTCCCACCTTATCTTTCAGGCAGGAATGCCACTTCCCTTAATATCTCAGATCTGTTTTGCAGACTTACACTTAAGTGCCCACATGCTCTTCCCTGGTAAGTTGGACGCTGCTCACCATCCTGTAGGTGACCATCTTCTACAAAGCTATCTTTAAAACTGGTTTGAATGACAGGTACATGCCCTTCTGCCTAAATTTCACGGAACCCAGGAGAAAAGCACATTCATTTGCAGGACATTAGGTTTGATGTCTCTTTTCCCATCCTCAAGTACTCAGCCCACTTTGCCTAGCACAAATATGTTCTGTTCTGCAAGTGCATCATTACAGATGCCAACCAAGCCAGTTCGAGGAACTCAAACCTGCAAGTACAGCAGGAAGGAACCTGGCAGTGGAGATCATATGATGGTCAGATTATCTGATGTGCACGTCGCATTCAAGCCTGCCAAAAGTCATCACTGGCAGAAGAACAGAGCAACTGAGACTATCAGACCATGGACTCACCCTCAGAATTATCCCCAGTTAACCCCCTGCAGCACAAGCAAGTTTGGGGGATAAGGAATTTCATGCAGAGGCTTATTGTGAAAGAATAAGCCTTTTCACAGCAACTTGCTCATATAATAAAGGACTTTGTTGGAGTTCACAGTGTTCAGACTAGCCCACAAGTCGAAGGCTTGTCTTAGAAGGACTAGTTTCCTTCTAGGAAGCAATCTATTCACAGCCTTTAATGGAAACTCCCAAATTCTTTGGAATTAGCTGATTAGCTGTATTAAGGGAAACTTCATTTTACCCTTCCCATTGATAAGGCAGTTTTCTACACACACTGAAAATTGAAAGCATGCTAAAAATATCCCTGAACTTACAAGCCATGCATCATTTGTAGATGAGCTTTTAACTCTTCCTGAATGAAATCTGCCTCCCAACTAATAAATATCCTAAATAATGTCAACCTTAGACCTTTTAGGCACTCTTTTTCTCCTCTATAGTAACTCTAGTGCTGGAAGTCTTGAGAGCCAGGTAGCCTTTGTGTGGGTTGCTTGTAGCAATCAGTGACCAGTGTTAGGAGAGAACTAAAACATTTCCTGCCCTGTACAGCTTTTAACCAGTGTTGGTTATGAAGCAGCATTAGCATCTTTGGCCAGACAGGTAGCTAATTTAAGATCAACAGCACTACAAATAAACATGATTCAAATGCAATTGGTCTTTCAGTCACATCTGCTCCCTAAGCAGGACAATTATCAAAGGTTCAAAGGGAATAAAGTGAAACACATTTTGTCTTCATGCTATGAGATGCTCTACCCTTTCATCTTAAAAGCCCAGCAGTTCCCAAGATGAATTAGGAAGAGGAGTCTGCCAGCAGAACTGCTGAAAACCAGTTTTGATCCTTGCTGGAAACCAGCCAGGAATTTCTCTCACCCTGAAAAAGTCAGCTTGTTTCAGCTTCCATATTCCACGAAATTTTATCTCTTTTGTCTGAATACAAGGCTGCCTAGAACAAGGAAGGCACAAGGGAGAAGATGTACTATTGTGCCTGCCAAGCAAGTGCCAGCCCTGATAGATTACACTCAGAGCAGCCCAAGCCAAAGCATGCAGGTGCAGTGCACAAGGTTCCTGCTAAGCAGAGGGGGCAGCACCCAGCAGTGTGAGAGCTCCAGATACACCCCACAAACAGGGACAATCCGAATGCCTCCTCCCTAATATGAGACTAATACAGACAGACATGTTAAAGACTACATGCTTTTCTGTGATAGCCAAGACAAAACCCCTTTATCAAAAGCGGCAAATTAGAAAGCATTAGCTACCTGCTTACTGAGTTGGGCACTGCAGCGCATCCTGCCTCCCATTAGTTAGCATTTCATCAGACTGTTACAGCTCAAGACACAGCATCAAGCACGCTGTGCCATACTCTCAAACAGACCCCTTACAAGAAAATGGATAAAGCTGAGAAGTAATGAGTGGGAGAGACCCCACAGAGCAACACACAGCTTTTGCAGTGATGAGTTCCAGGAAATGCCAACCTGATGAAGTTTAACCATGCCAAGTGCCAAGGTCCTACACCTGGGTCGGAGCAATGCCAGGCACAGCTACAGATTGGGCGGGGAGGAGATTCAGAGCAGCCCAAGGAGAAGGAGTTGGGGGTGTGGGTTGATGAAAAAATGAACATGAGCCGGCAGTGTGCGCTTGCAGCCCAGAAAGGCAACCGTATCCTGGGCTGCATCCAAAGGAGCATGACCAGCAGGTCGAGGGAGGTGCTCCTGCCCCTTTACTCTGCTCTCGTGAGACCTCACTTGGAGTATTGTGTGCAGTTCTGGTGTCCTCAACATAAAAAGGACATGGAACTGTTAGAACAAGTGCAGAGGAGGGCCACAAAGATGATCAGGGGACTGGAGCACCTCCCGTGTGAAGATAGGCTGAGAAAATTGGGGCTGTTCAGCCTGGAGAAGAGAAGGCTGCGTGGAGACCTCATAGCAGCCTTCCAATAGCTGAAGGAGACCTATAGGGATGCTGGGGAGGGACTCTTCATTAGGGACTGTGGTGAGAGGACAAGGGGTAATGGGTTTAAACTTAAAACAGGGGAAGTTTAGATTGGATCTGAGGAAGAAATTCTTTACTGTAAGGGTGGTGAGGCCCTGGAATGGGTTGCCCAGGGAAGTTGTGAATGCTTCATCCCTGGTGGCGTTCAAGGTGGGGTTGGACATAGTCTTGGATGGCATGGTTTAGTGGGAGGTTGGAACTCGATGATCTTGAGGTCCTTTCCAACCCTAACTATTCTATGATTCTATGAAATAAGCAGCAAGTTACCAGCATTTCAGCAAAGAGCACAATTAAGCCAAGAAAGAAGCCCAGTTCTCTGCTATGTTACCATCTCCGAGCTCATACCTGAGGTCATACAAGTCAAATGCTGTTGGCTTTCACAATCTCATCTCATAGCTCTCAGCAGCCCAGTTATCCCTATTATCTGTTTAAATATACCCACAGTGGAAACAACTGCCTCAGAAGTGTTGGAAAGGCAAGAGACCCCAAAACATTCCTCAAACTGCCACCCTGGTGACACATTAGCCTCTCTGACTGATGGCAGGGCTAGGCAGACAGGCTCAGTACAGCTGGTACCCAGCCACAGGAGCTGGAACCTGTCCTGGTGTGTCTGGAATGCAGCCGAGTGGGTACTCGGGGTTGAAGCATCACAACTGGTTGTTAGCAGGGCTCAAGTGAAGCAGCACAGCAATAACTGGAGACTTTGGGCTTCCTGCCATGTGTTTAAGTAAGTGAGCTCAACAACAGACAGGGCAGCAAATGTAGTTTCAAGAAAGTGGTTATATCACACCTCTTCCATCATTGCTTCTGAAGCAACAGCCTTAAAATTACAGCTGTAATTCAGGCTCATTTAAAAGCTCTATATCCCTGAAACCTATTGTGCGCCCAGCTATTGATTACCAGGCTGGATGGGATGAGGAGAATATTAGGAATTGCCTCCCAGCCACCTCTCAGTGATGCTGCAGCTTGTGACATCACGATCGTCTCCATGGTGACAGAGTAACACTGATTAATCCAAACAGGAGGAGGCCAATTAGAACAAGAAAGCTCTTTTGTGGTTGGAAGCATAGTAATTGACAGAAATAAGAGAAGCTGTAGTACAAGTACATGGTTCCACAATAAAAACCTTGCTTTTAAGTTTGCCAGGTGAGACTAAAACCCCCAAAGCATGGCCAAGTATAAAAAGAACCCCTTCTAGCCTGGAAAACCCAGGCTATCATTTGCTTCTTTCCCTGCACAGCCCGTTCTTTAGAGCTGGGATCTACCTAGATCATTTATCCTCCCCCCTCACAAAAAGCTCTCCTTTCCATTGTGCCTGCCCCCATGTTTAGGAGGCTTCTCAGCCTACCACACTCAAGTAAAGCTTCCAAGTGCCTTTCAGCTTGCTACAATTAGCATCACATGCATGTGTAGGGGGAACAGACAAAAGAAACCAACCCAAGACCACTGATTCACAGTGACTCATGCCAGTGAACACTCCACCTTCAAGGATTATTAGGCACACTGTGGATTTGAAATAGGTCATGTGAACAAGATCTGGACCTTCTGCTTGTCTAAGCCATACACCATGTTTTCAACCTGCAAATCAATAACGGACATAGAAGAGCAGTCTCTGCTAGTGTAAGTTATATTGTTACCACACTGCTGAGGACATGTTAAGCCAAACCTGGCTCCCTGACTGATCTCCACTATCCACCGTACAGTGCCTGTTAGGCAGCACTTGCTGCAGTCCCAGAGCTGCTCTGTTCCTCTCCTGCAATTCAATGGGAAAGAAAGGCATGTCACTCTTGGCAGGGGAACACAACAGAGGTCCCTGATACTGGGCATGCAGAGCCTGGGCAGTCATCAGGTTTTGTGATAAGGGGTGGCTAAAACTCCAATTGAGCCAACTTGAAAAGAAGTGATGCTGAAAAGCATCACACCATGACAATTTGCATTAACCACATGGTAACAGGTACCCTCAGCTGCGGCAGCAGCAGCTCTCTCATAATCCGGCCCAACAAGAGTCTTCACACACTACACATCTACAGGCTCCTACCTCAGCCTGGTAAATTATTTCACACACAGCTGCAGGACTTGAGTTAAGGCATTAACAGTGACGAGGGTTACTGCCAGGATCCACCAAGCCATCCTGTGGCACGCGCCTGAGGAACGGGACAACAGGACTTCCTCAGACCACTGCCACCAGATGCTCGCATTCCTGCACACCTCCTTCTGCAGCACAGCACCCAAGCAGCTCTGGCTTTCACAAGTTATGTATTCCTATCCTCCAAATAGGCTTTAGCTCACTTTTCTTCAGTTCATTCTGGCCTGGTGTTCCTGGTACATGAGCTCACTCACCCAGAACCGCAATCACATCCACCTGCTGTGTGAACATACCATCACCCTTACCCAAAGCATGTTTCCTAACAGAGCAAGAGCTCAGAGAGAGCAGGCAACATGATTTTCTGTTTGAGCCAGGCCTTGCAGCACTAAGAAGAGACATCAGCTACAGAAGGGAAAGAAACCTGAGGGAAGCAGAAATAACCCTGGCAATAACCAGCCTCTGAAGTTATTTTTAGAGCTGCCTCCTCCAGCACCCAAGATATTCAGAGCTCTGAAACAAATAAATCAAAGGTAAGCTCACAAATAGCAGTGCCAGAAGAAAGCAGACAGCGCTTCAAAGTTTACCGCTGTCACAACACCCGCAGCCCAAATGAATGGCCCCGTTCTGTCCTTTGATTTGAGGCAGCCTCATTAGTCTGATCTCTTTGCTCCATCACAGCAAGCTCATGGAACTTCACTAACTCCACTGGAGCTGTGTGCTGAGGAAGCTGGCGTAGAAAGCACAGTTGCTCTGGGCCCCTGGTGGGACATCATCCACTGCTAAGGCACAGCAGTCTGAAGAGGGGAAAAGCGAGGCACCTCATCCCTGCCTGTTAGAACTTGCTGTATTTAACACCCAAGGTACAGGCCGCGGAGCACGGCCTGGCAGCCCACTGAGCACGGCCTGGCAGCCCACTGCCCCTTCAGCCCGGCCACCTCCCCAGGAGCAGCGGGCCGAGCGGGAGGGGCCGCACCGGTTCCCCCGCCGCCGGTGTCACTCACCGGAGCAGCGGCCCTGCTCCGCCTTCAGCGAGGCTGGAATGGCCCATGCGGGGCTCGAAGGGTCCCCTCACCCGCACGGGCCGGCCGCGGGGTCAGCGCAAGAGCCGCAGCTGCGCCTCGGTCACGGCAGCGGCCCCGGCTCAGCGCTCCCGGCCCGGCCCCGGGGCGGCAGCGGGGTCCGGGAGCAGGAGCAGGGCCAGGGCCAGGACCCGGGCCCGGCCGCTTACCTCGCCCTACGGCCTGCTGCAAAGAGCGGCGGCCGCAAAGCGCGGGCGGCGTGAGCGGAGCGGAGCGGGCCGGGGCCTCGGGGGCCGCCGCCGCCGCCCTGTGAGCGGGCCGAGCCCGCTTCGGGACACGGGAGGGAGGGAGGGAGGGAGGGCAGGGCAGCAGGGCCGGGTCAACCGCAGGCTGCCGCAGACGCCGCAGGGCCGGGACGCCCTGTCACCGGTTCAAGAAGCCGTGAGAAACCCCCTTCGAGGCTCCTCACGCCGGCCCCGGGCATCTCCCCACTGCACCCCGGGCCGCTCGGCACCGGGACGGCTCCTGCTCGCTGCCGCCCGCCCCGCAGCCCTGACACAACGTGAACTGCGTCCCTTTTCATAGGATCACAGCCTGGTTTGTGCTCGAACGGACCCTAAAGCTCATCCAGCTCCAACCCCTGCCATGGGCAGGGACACCTTCCTCTAGAGCAGCTTGCTCCATGCCCCGTCCAACCTGGCCTTGAACACTGCCAGGGATGGGGCAGCCACAGCTTCTCTTAACCTTGGGGACCAGGCAGTCCTGATGCCACACTGACTCTGTCCGCTGGAGCACCACGAAAAGGGGTTAAAGCATCACAGAGACAAAAGCCGGGGATGCCCCAGCTGCTACCCGCAGTGAACAAGCGGATCAGGTGAAACAGACCTGCCGCAGCCAAGCCACCCACTGAAAGCACGCACAGAAGCGTGAGCACCCTGAACAGCTGACAGGGAACAACGTTTGCACCAGCAGCTAACACAGGCAACACAACTGAAGACATCCATATGAGCTTTTTCTTCCCCTTCCACCACAGACCCAATTTCCCCTAATCAGCCCGATTCTGTGTTAGACTTAAGCATGAATGACTCCTGAGCGAGCAGGGCTGCAAGATCCTGCTTTGGCAGCCTCCTCTTAGCAACCCAGAGCATTCTGCAGCACTCATCTCCAGTGAGCATGTTAACAGAGCAGTGATAACAGCTAATGTGCGGCGTAATACCACTATGAGCACCAGCAGCCTCCAGAATACCTTAGAAGATTGGAGGGTGACAGTGAGATACAGACACTGGAGCCTGGTGCCAAGCACAAAGACCAGCAGCAGCAGCGCCATGGCTGAGGGAACAGGCTGCACCCAGGATTCCCCTGCTCAAAGCCTTGCTCTTGTCACACTGCAAACTTCAGGTTCACTGAAACTCAGTGCTTTCAAAGCAAAGTAGCTACTTTGTCCAGGACCAGAGCTAAGGAGGTGCAATCACTGTCCAGCACTCTTGTTTCCAAAGGATCAGAATAAGCACCTGCTCAGGCACTGGGAAAAGCTCTCCAGCTCTATTCTACTCATACCCACCTCCCCAAATCCTTCTCCCTGGAAAGTCCTAGTCCATGCTGCGCAAGGCTGAGTGCTGCACCAGCTCTGCATCACCATGGAGCTTGCTTTGCTCAGCAGCAGCGCTGAGGCGCCAGAATTCCCAGCCCAGGACTGCTGCTGGAGCAGCAGGTCAGACGAGAACACAGTGGTCACCATTCAACAGAGCGCACCAGAACCTGGAAGAGTTCCTGGACAGAAGCGTCATGACTCAGGACCCCGGGCTGGGGCCAAGCTGAGAGACAGAGAAAAGCCTCAGGGTTCAAACGAAGAAAAGAAGGCTTCTTGACAAAGCCATTGGCTCAAGTGACCTTACAAGGGGCAAAGAGAGCAGTGCTGCAGCAGTGTGCTGGCTCACAAGCTGCCCCAACACACACTGCTCTCCAGCAGCACAGCTCCTAACATGGGCCTTTAGCAGAGGGCCCAGGGACCCCCTTGGGGACAACTCCACAGTAGCCTTTGGTTCACTTTCTAGCTTCAGACAGAGATAACTATGTAGGAGGCCTAAGGAGGATATAATATCCATGCTTTAGCTTTCCAATTTTAGCTTTCAATTTAATGCAGCTGTAGATACACCCACCCTCATGTACCCACAGTTTTAGTGGAGCACAGCAAATTCCCTGCTGGGGCTCTTTCCAGTCAGATCCTCAACCACTCCCAGAATATAAGAAACAAGGAAAATAGATTTTAGAAGTTTGACTACTTTTACGACAGGAACTTGCAATAAAAATTCCCTTTTATCAACACTTAAATACCTTTCAGCTTTCATCAAATATCTCCTTGCACTATGACAGCAGCTCAGTAAAGGCATATACAACTTCTAATCTTTAATTCCAGCTCTGAAAGACTAGCACCACAAGTAAGAATCTGTAAGTAAGAACCTTTGAAACATTCACCACTCAAGTTCCTTGGCCAACTTCAAACTGGAGAGACAACACAGTTGCTTCAGCTTTGATCTCTTAGAACTAGGTTGAGAAGAAAAGATCATTGCAGTGAAACCTGGATGTCTTAATGAGAGCACCAAATCAGATACACAAGGCTGATGATCAACGTGTCCTTGATGTAAATACTAGTGCAAGTGTTTAAGCGTCTTTACATTATTCCCCTTTTGAGCACTGCCGCCTGGTGCAGCAAGCTACAGCCTGTCTCAAGTAAGTCCCTTTTAAAGAGACTGTCTTTATTTCCTTGGTGTTGCCCGGGCAGACAAACATAACCCCAGAGAGCCTGTAGAGCTGTGAGTCTAACCAGGTTCCTGTGTGCACCTCCTCCTATGATGAAGCAGCAGCAGGCAGGCTGCAGCACTCACACAGGTACTGGACATCCTCCTTGCACCCCACTAGGTGCAGGTGTACCACCATGCCTTTACTGGCAGTTTCACAGCACAGACCAAGCCCACCACCAAGAACCCCAGGGGGAAATAAGAGATGATCAGAACTCCTCTGTCTTCTTTCACAGTACTGAAATGCTACAAGGAAATCTGGGAGGAGGCCTGCTAACACATAACCTGTCCTCTACAGATACCAGTTTCTGGTCTGGGGGACCGCTGCTTCCCCCAGACCGCTTGCCACCTACCCTCTATAGCGGACCAGCAGCCCACACTGAGCTATGTAGACACAGGTACTGCCCTACCATATGCTGCCCATGAAACGGGAGATCAGACTCTCAAGGACAGATGTACCTGCGCGGTCAGCTCACTGTTTTCAGTAGACACGCAAATGCTTTTGAAATGGTGCCTTTTGCATCTACAATCCACACCCCAGCAGACCAGAGAAGTGAAGCACAGGGCTAAAGCCCAGGTCAGGCCTTCAGCCACTGCTTCTCCAGGGGACAGAAGGCTGAGTTAGTGTGTGACCATCTGCACAAAGGACCAGCAACTCACTAATTTTGCAAGACAAATTGAAGAGGACAGATCCCCCACTCCCCTCATTCACCCATCTGCAAACAGTTTAACTTCCACTTGTTTAAAGGCAGCTCATATCAAACAATTTGCTGTCATTTTGTGGCCCCCTTCTTCCTCTCTCCAGGTGGCAGCCTGGCATGGAGACCAGGAGAGAAGGGAAGGATAAACTCACTCTTTTGTGAGCTCTTCCAGGGGGACTCAAATTCCCCATTCTCATCCTCAAGCCCAGCTACAGCCTTCACAGGACTTTATCTGACAGCCTGAACATTAATCACCTTTCAAAGCTGACAGCAATCATACTTCGTATTTCTCCCCTCCCTTCTTAAATCCGCTCTGATAGGAAACACACTGATGACTTTCCACTGCAGAAATTAAAGTGGATTTTTCTTGAGCAGGGCCACATGCCCGTGCAGCCTTAATCCTTCCAGCTCACATATGTTACTGTAACTTGCACCGCACTGAATCCAATTATGCCTCCTCAATCCACTAAATATTTGAGGCTGTTTGCACAGGTTATACAGAACAAAAGTACCAGGTGAGGAGACAAAGCATGCCCTGGTGCAGCACAGCTTTGCAACCCGGCTTCTGCAGGAAGGTGTGTAGTGTGGTGTGGTCTTAAGGAAATTAAGTGTCACCGAGTGACTTTTACAGGCTCTGGACTCAAACAGGGAGGATCTATATGGGAGACAAGAATCAACATAGTTATTTGTAAGAGCCTGGTGGTTAACAGTTATCCATTAAATGCTTTTTAAATTATATTGCTCTGGCAGCATGCACAGCTACGAATGAGCTCACGGAGCAGCAGGTCTCCCATGCATTACACATCAGGCTGGAGCAGCGGATGAATAACCTTGAGCTAAGTAGTCAGAAGCGTCCACAAATGTAAACTGCATGCACAGATGAAGCAGCCGAGTATCCAAGTACTGACTCACACACAGCTGCGAAGTGAAATGCAAGCTCTCCCAGCAGCTGACTATGTTTGCCCCGTCAGCTACAGGGCTGGGACACCAGTTACAGCAGATCAAGTTCCACCAAGGTACCTGTTGGCCACAGAGCCCTCCGTGGTTTATGCAACCCCATCATATTCGTAGTATTCTCCATACAGTCAAGTCAGATGTAACAGAAACCCAACATTATCACCTTTGCTGACAATGGACCTGGCAGGGGCTGCAAAGGGTCATCCTGTCCTTTCAGACCTGGCACACAGCATCATAGTTATGCCTCAGCACTTCAAGGGCTAAGTTACAAATCCCTGGGCCCTCAGCTATACCAAGAACTCCTACGCTGCCACTACAGAAGTGGAATAGAAATAGCAAGCTATAGCTGCAAAAATAGCATACAGCAGCTTAGCACTTGCACCTTAAAGATGAGCTTTTAGGTTTTCTATGACTGCAACCCATCAAATCCTGCAGACAACCTCCTTCTGAATACCTGGTACCCCTGCAGAGCACACACATGTAAATCATCTTACTCCGAAAGAGAAGCAGGCTAGTTCTGATCACTAGGCAGGCTTGCTTTTCTCCACACGTTCAGGAATGTGTAACTTCATAGCCCCAGATTCCTGTTGGAAGAGCAATTACCAGCGAAGTAATTTGGACCCTCTGGAGTCAAGTCTGCCAACTTACACGACTTGGCAATCTGGCTTGTTATCATCCCACATGATCGGAATTTATTTTCGGATCCAATGCCACATGCTGTGGGGTTTTTTTTACCTTCCCCTTTTCTTCCCTTCTTCCCCCAAGTGGCAAGGTACAGCCTGGGATTGAGAGATCCTAATTCCATTCCTGTCTCAAACACACATCTTCTGCACAACCTGAGGTCATGCTCCGTACATTTGCAGAGCAATATCAGTCCTATCAACAGCACCCTGGAAATGAACCCCGCCTTTCTGAACCTCTTAATGAGGACTGGAGGGGGAATTAAGGGTTACACTGCCTTACTGCTCAAAACCAACCGCACGCATCACCTGAGCTACGCCTGCAATGAAATTCAGAGCCATTCCACCTGAACTCTTGGGTCAGGGTGAGGCAGCTCCAGGCTGGGCTACGCCATCAGGTACCTTCTGCCACGACCTGTTCTCACAGGCAAAGGAAACGGACTTTCCAGTCCCGCTCTGGCCAGGGGATGCCAGCTTGCTGCGCTGCTAAATGTCAGCTTCCACACTGAAGACAATAAACGCCCTTTTCTTCTCTAGGGGAGGGAGAACCCCACCACCACCTTGACACCAGGGCCGGGGTCCGGGGGGAAGGACGCGTTCAGCTCAGCGCTGCCTCCTTCCTCCAGCACACAGAGGCTGCCCAAAGGCCTCCCGCAACTACCCGGGGAGCCCAACCCGCTCCGAAGCGAAGCGCCCCCCCGACCCGCCGGGCCTGGCTCTGCCCGCGGGGACACAGCGAACGCGGCTCGGGTGGGAGCACGGGGCACCCCCTCCCCGGCCACGCAGCTCCCCCGCGGGGACCGAGCCGCGCGTGGGAAGCGGAAGCACCACCTGCGATCGCGGCGGGGCGGCGGCGGCACCGGCGGCACCGGCAAGCGGCAGCAGCAGGCAGGGCAGGCAAGGCAAGGCAGGGCAGGGCGCGGCACCCCCGCCGCGGAGCCATGCAGGGCCCGGCCCCCCGCCCGCCCGCCGCGCCCCGGGCAGTCACTCACATTGCTTGAGGAGCTCCAGACACAAAGCCATGGGAGACACAAAGAAGGGGCGGAGGGGACCGGAGAAACAGGGAGGGGGGAAAAGGGAGCGCTCGGTCGAGTCTCGCGGAGGGGAGGACGGGCCGCACCGGTGAGGGGAAGAACAGGCCCGGGGCCGCGTCCGGCTGCTCCTTGCGGGCAACGGCGAGAGGAGGGAGGAGACGCGCAGAGGCCCCCGCCGCACTCACCACGCCCGCCCGCCTGCTCCGGCTGCGCCCCGCGGGCGGGGCCGCGCCTTAAAGCGGGCCCCGCCCCGCCCCGCGCGTCACCGCCCCGCCCCGCGCACGCGCGTCACCGCGCCGGGGCGCGCCCACCGACGCGAGCGGTCGTTCCCGTTGGGTAGCGGGCCCCGGGCACGGTGTGGGGGGTTTCGGCGCAGCCCCGTGCTGGGGCCCTGTAGCGGGCGAGATCGGCCTCACGGTTCCGGTACCGGCCACGGCCGCGGGAGCTGCCACGCACCCGCCGCGGGGGTTGCTCCCGCCGGAGCGCGGGGCTGGCTGTCGGGGGGGCTTCCAGCGCGGAGACAATGGATGGAAAAGCAAACCGGGGGGAAGCGGGTGTTTCCCTGGGCGGGGGCTTCCCGCTGGCAGCTCCGTCCTGCTGGGCACCGGGAGGGGGACCAGGCCCGGCACGGCACAATGAGAGAGGATGGAAGTGCGGAGGGGAGCACGGTTGGTGCAGGCTACCCGGGAGAGCCTGGAACCACGGTGGATTTGGCACCCTGGGCACAGACGTGCTAGATGCTGGACAGCATCCAGCTCCATCCCTCCACCCACACAGATATCCAGAGCCGAGCATGAGGCTCACCCAGAGTCTGAGCAGGGAGAGCCCTGTGAGACCAGAGCCACACGCTGCGATGGTCTGACAATGGGACGGGGCAGCCGATGCCCACAAGCCCAGAGTGGTGTGGCCACCATGAGAGTGCAGGGCCTGTGCTGTTGCAGACAGTGGCGCTCCTGCCAGAAACACATGTGCTGCCCCAACTCCTCACTCTTAGCATCAGTGCTTGGATGCTCTGATTTATCTATGACTCGGCGGGTTCATTGCGCTGCTTGTGGAGAAGGGTTGGTCTGCAGCAATGAGAGATCAAAGCACCTTGAGGAAACACCACACTGAGCTCACACACAGTACAGGCAGGGCTGAGCCACTTCAGCGATGGAATCGCTGTGGATGTGCTGCTGCTCTCAGAGCAACAAAGGAGGATTTCAGCAGAGAATCAGCCCTGAGACTTGGGACCTGCACCCAGGGCCTCTCCCCAAGGGAAACAAGAAAACTTGTTTTCAGTTCTGCTGCTTCCTAGGAGTGGAGAGCAGCTCTGGGATGAGAGCCCTTTAACTGCACAGGCTGAGTGACTCTCTGGACCTCTGAGCTGATCTCTTCCTAAATCCTCAGAAGTACCCACATTGTGGCTCAATAAGTGGAAAAAGTAATGGGAAAGCATAAAGGAAAGGAAAACCAACACAGGACAAAGAGAAATGCACACAAAGAAATCCCCATTTACCTGTGCTCACTAAATCTCACTCAGTCCTGCTGTTCTGACACATGTGTGTCTGAGGTTAGACCATTGTTGGTCGCTGCTGGGTGATGGCACAAGCCCTGTAGCCCTGTAGGGAGGTGCAGGGGGGTGCTGAGCATCACTGACAGCAGGGACACAACACAGCATCTGTGGTTGCCCAATACCAAGGCAGCTCTGTTCTCACTCGGTTCGCATGGATGGCAGCAGGGCGAGTGTGCTGGGATGCTACCAGGCCCTTCAGCCTTGGGTGTCTGCTGTGCCTGGCACATTGCTCTCCAACCAGTGTGGTCTCATGGGCAGAGCACTGCACTGTGCATGGGATCCCTGCTGCTGCTCCCCCAGAGGCTCTGCTCCCCCTTGGTGCTTCAGTTTCTCCTCTCCCATGAGGACAGCACTTCCGACTCCCTTTCCTGTCATCTGATGAAAACAAGCAGCAAGGACTTGGCTTTCCAACCATATTACCGAAGGAAAATGCAGGCAGCTGCCTGCCTTTCAACTCCTTTGCAGGAGCAGGCTTGGCCAGGACCTTGGAGTGAGGCTCACTTCCCAGTATTAAGCCTACGGGCAATTGCTTCAATCTCCCCTGCATCTGCTTGTGTCAGCACAGCATCTCAGGAGAGCTGCAGCTCCCCCCTTCCTGAGGACCCAACAAGTGACGTTTCCATGGGGTGCTCAAACCCACTGCAGCCATTCCTGGTGCCAGAGAGACACGTGCACGCAGCAGAACAGAGCTTATTGAGCTGGGTGCTGCCTGGAGTAGAGCTGAAACCTGGCAGCAAAGAGCATCAAGCACAGCTTTGCTAAGGCAGAAGGACAGAGATACTTTGGCAGAGGAACTGGAGAGCAGGGTTGTGGCCATGGTACAGGCTTCCTCGGGAAAAGGGAGCACTGTCTGGGCACAGGGCTTGGTAGTGGAATGTCCATAATAAGGAAAAGACAAGAGGTGAAAAATTAACACTTAAACGTGAACAGAAAGAGTTGTCATACATCTCTTTGTGTCCTATAGACATATGAATAGATTATGGAATATGTTTATGTGCCTGGTTTTCTCCCTTACAAACACTGATGGAGCACATGACACAAATCTTTCGCTGGCGCGTGCGTGCACACACACACACTCTAATCCCTTTCACGCTGGTATGTCAAAGAAAGCTATTTCTGGAACGTGAAATCTAGGTCAAAAAGAAGGAGAAAGTCTGAAGGCAATGATAAGTCTCTCTCCTGAAAGGGTGCTCTGGCTGACTGAATCAGCCATGAGGTTGGGGTGGTTCCTCACTCCTTGGCTGTGGCTGCTCATGCACAGGTTGAACAGCGTCTTCTGGCCTGGTTTCTCCTTTGCCTTCACACCACTACTTTTTCTCCATAAAGAAGAGAAGGCCATGACGGCCAAGAGAGGAAAGGAGCAGAACATGCCTTCCTACCCAGACACTGGGTAATCACTGCGCACAGAGGAGCGTGAGGAGGAGGGTGCCTGTACCCATCCCTCACAAACCAGCGCTATGTGACTTTCCCAGAAGCCATGGAAACCTATCCCACAGTGAGCCAGCCCTTGGGGATTTGGTCAGAACGATGCTGCTTTGTGCTGAGAGGGGCAAGGAGGTGTGCAGGCATTTGGTCATTTGGTCTGTACTGAGCACAATCGTGCCCCCCTTGCAAGAGCGTCAGCACCAGGGGACTGGGCTGGGATCTGCCTTCTCCAGGGGCAGGTTCCCAGCACAGCGATGGTTCTGGGAGCCATCTCTCTAATTTAAGGATGAAAATAAACAAATAAAAGAAGCAAAAAGAAGGCAGAAAGCAGGTTGGATGCTGAAAGGTGGCTGTTGTGTCATGACTTTGGGGAATATCTCTCCTATGTGGTGCTCTATCCCGAGCTTGGGCTTGGCAAATGTTTGGCTTATGAACAGGCACGTGGTGTCTGAATCCCACTGATCTGGTCAGTAGTGCTGTGCACCCGGAGCTGCCATCAGGGGGTCAGCAGAAAGGGAGAACCAGAGGGTCACTGTCCTCCAGAGCTCACACTCTCAGCAGCATCTTAACCACTGGTAAGATGGGTCAGCAGAGGTAGCCCAGTCCTGGAGCAGGAGGCAGAGCTGGGTTCCCTGGCCTCCCTGGAGGAGATTTGGGCACAGGATAAGGAACAGACTCCTGGCTTTCTGAGAACAGGCTGCTGAATCCCAGAGCAGGATGCTCGGAGCACGGGTGGAATTACCAGATGGCATTGGATAGACTGGGAAGAGCTGGAGTAGGAACAGGCTTGGTGTGAGCTTTCCCTGCTGTCACTGGTGCGATGGGTGGAGGCTGGGCTGGGCTCTCTACGCTGGGGATTCTCCTCTCCTTTTGCTGTGCTTTGTTCACCTCTGCTTTCCGGTTTCCCCTGGACATCAAATATTCAGCTCTGTATTACAAGCAGCCTATTAAACAAGCAATTCCCAGTGCTGCTGCTAATAAGAAGGAGCTGGGGTTGGGGAGTCCTTTGTAATGCTCAGGAGACAGCGTGGCTGTCGGCCGAATGCTGGCAATTAGATGAATAGGTTTCACTGGGGCTTTTGAGTCTCCAGCTTCGCAAGGCACAGAGCTTTGTTTAAAGCTGATCAAGGGCAGCTCATCATCTGTCTCGCTGCCTGTCAGATGGGATCTAATTGCCTTGTAATGCACGAGTGACACAGGCGTTTGTGGGAGGACCTGGCTTGTCAGAGGTGTGACAGCTTGTCAGGGCTCTCCCACCCGGCCCTGCTCCCCACACAGACCCTGAGAGGAGCAGCCCTTCGTGAAATGGAGCTCGCTGCACTTCAGATGCTGCTGAAAGGCTTTGATTTATGATTCAACCCCCATGCTGTCCTCAAAGAAGGAGAAGCAGGTGTCAGCAGAGCACTGCTGCGCTGGTGCCTCTTTAGGATGGGTCCTGACAGAGAGGAAACCCAAACCCGCTCTCAGGGACTGGGCAAATGATGGGAGCAGTTCTTCTGGGGTGGGGTATGGGTGGTGGAGCAGGAAGATGTCCATGGGAAGTAAATGGGTGATGGTTCTCTGCTGTTTCACCTCAGAGCCCTGTGTGGAGCACAGAGACCATTGGACCTGCAGATAATGGTGCACCCACCTCTATTGGCCCAGACCGACGCTGTCAAGCTGAGAAATACCACTGTGCTGCTCAGGAGGCCTCTCTTGTACAACACCAACCAATTAAAGCCACAGTGATGCACATTTGCTAAGGTCCAGAGCTCTACTAGACCTCTGCAGGCCACATCAGCCATGCCAGCTAGATCCCAGCAACCTGCATCCAGAGATCCAGCATCACCCAGAGACCCAGCCATCCAAGTGCTATGCCTGGCTGCTGGCCTCCCATAAGCCCACCAAAGTCTTGAACAAGCATGCCTGGAGATACAGGTATCTCAAACCAGTGCTCGACATGCAACGGGCGGCAGCATCCCCTGTCCCCTCACAGCCCTTCCCCTCCGCCGCCGCTGCACTCACTGCTGTTGGTGGGCAGGGTCCTGCTGCCGCTGAGGCTGCCCGCCGGCGGGGGGGAGATGGAGCGGACGGAGCCCGTGTCCTCTTCCTGGGAGCAGCCCGCCTGGATGGCTCGGAGGTAGCTGTGGCTCCGGGAGCGGAAATAACTGGGCAGAGGCAGGTCCAGCACCTCCGCGGCGGCCGACTCGGCCTCGCTGTAGGTGGAGTCGCAGACTGGCTCGTACTGCTCCCCCAGCTCCGGCTCCGGTGCCTGCACGGGGAGAGGGGCAGAGCCAGTCACCCCCTGCCTCAGGCAGCCCTTTCCCTTCCCTTCCCCTCCCTGCTGCTGCTGCCCGGTGCTGCTTACAGCAGAGGAGACCGGGAGGTGCACCAGTGCTGGTAGGGTGCAGGATGCTGAGAGAGAGGGGAGAGGGGACCCTCCTTGGAGGTAAGGTCCCTGCTTGTGGAGTAGGAGAGACTTACCACCACAGTGCCTATGAAACAGCCCCCAGCCTCTGATGGAGAGGCTGAGAGAGCACATGAGAGAGCTAAAATCCAGCCTCTGACAGGGCCCCCTGCCCCACCAGCCTCAGCGCCAGGGCTCTGCTGGGGCAGGCATGCTCGTCAGTGTGGAGAGATGGCCTTGGCCCTACAGCAGGGTGCAGTGCAGGGAGAGAAGGTGGGGAGGTGTGGGCTGGGGGTACAGCCCCCACGCTTGGTCAGGGACAGGCTGCATGGACGGGTTCTGTAGCACATCGGGCTCCATCCACCGTGGGGACCAGGAGAGGGCCTGGTGGCTGCAGCAAGGTGTGAGCTATGCAGGGGCTTCACTCCCTGCTTCTCCGCTGTCCCCACCTCCCTCCCACCTGTGTCCCTTCTCCAGCAGCAGTGGCTGGTCAAACTTGGGCTCTGGAGAGGCTCACCCGGGTTAAACCAGAGTCAGACCATTCTGAAATACAGATGAGAGATGCTGAGACTGGCCCTGTTGCTCACTTCCATCTCTTCTGGCCCTTTCTTTGCCTTCAAGGACAGTTCTGGCCAGCATTGGCACCTGAGCTACACAAGGTTTGGCTCAAAAAGCTCATCTACTTTCCCCCTAAACCTATTGGTCCCTAACCCCACACTGGGGCCAGGGGAACCAAGCTCTCCAGCTGCCCTGCAGGGCCCAGGTGGGAGCACTGCCTCTTTCTCCTCCTCCTTCCTCTTTTTCCTCCTCCTCCTCCTCCTCCTCCTGCCGCTGGCTCTGGGTATGGGCTGACCCACAGCCTGCCTTGCACCCTGCCATGAAGAAGGAAGAGGGGAACGCCAGCGGGACGGTACCTGCTCTCCATGGGTAAATATCTGAGGGATAAGTGAGGGGGGTCCAAAGATCTGGAAGAAAGAGTTGGAGAAGGTTAAAGGCCAAGAACAGGGGAGCCCCTCACACAGACAGCCATTGCACAGGGACCAAGGACGAGGGGAGCTGTCAGAGCCACAGCTTCTGACACTTGACTACAAACTTCAGAGCTCGTAAGATGCCAAGCACGGTGCCGCACAGGCTCCTCAGACAGCGGCACAAACACGGCATGGCAAAGCTCCACGGGACGCCTCCCAGACGCAGAGAAGCTGCAGATGCATCCAGCCTGTTGTATGCACCATAGGTCAATGTATATACACAGGGCACGCTTGGGACACACAGTGCTGGGACACCCCTTGGTGCACATGGGTTGCCTGTGGCTGCTGGACAAGAGCTGGTGTGGCTCCCATTTGGCACCTCTGTGAAGCCCCTGGCATTGGCCAGCACATCACAGTGTGGCCAGGAGCAGCGATGGGCTTCTGCAGCCCACATTGCCGCAGTGGATGGGCAGTCTGAGTGCTTCATGTCAGGGAAACTCCCCTTAACCCCAATAGGGTCGGGCTGGCCACTTTGCTGCTATGGCCTCTGTCGCTGCATCAGGAAGAAGCCACATGGAAGCGCTTCTGCCTTCTCTCCATAGCAAAGCCACAGCACACACTCTGCATAAGGACAGATGCCCAACAGACACTGCCTATGGGAAGGAATGCCTTCTCCTCCTCTCCATCCCTGATCTGCAGAGCACATCCACTCTATGAGCTCTGCCCAGCGCAAGCTGCCCAAAATGACCCATCTTGGGAAGAATCCAGGTTCAAAATGTACCCAAAGGAATAGGCTTGGCTCTGGGGGCTGGGCCCAGCCCTTCCATGCAGGGCAAGCTCAAAGTGTGGGTAAGTGGTGTCGGCGATCACCAGCTGACCCTTTCTGGCTGCTGGTCCCCTTGGTGTGTGATAAATGGATGCTGATGTGCACACCTGGTGAACCCCAGACTTCCAGAGGTTTGCGAGGGACAAACCCAAGCGGAGTGGAGCTGTCTTTCAGATCTGGGATTCTTCTATGTGGGAGCACGCTGGTGTCTTGCTGGACACACAAGGAAGGTGTTGGAGGTCACACTGAAGTGAGGGCAGGAGAGGAACTGCCTCTGGCACTGGATGAAGGGCAGGTCAGACCTGCTGGAGGATGAGACCAGCACACACTGGTGGCTGTACCAGCTCCATGCCAGACCAACAGATATGCAACTCCTGGGAGGCCTCTACCTCCCACCCTGCCACATTGTGGGCTGCTCAGATCCTCCAGCTCCAAGACCCTTCTGATGTCTTCATGGGGGTGCTGCCCCCAGCTGCTAAATGGCAGTTTTAGAGCAGGACAGAGCACAAACTGAGACCACTGCTTGTCTTCACAAGGAGACCTAGCCTCAGCCACAGATTCACATGCAAAGGACAAGAATGCGACGGCCCTGACCCCTTCTCTGCGCAGTGAGACACCCAGCACATTGCTGTTGATGTACAAGGGACGAGACTGAGCACAAGGAACACGTATGGCCGCGAGCAATGCCCTGTGCCCCAAAGCTCTGCACCAAGGGCTCCAGCTGCTCTGTGACAGCAGGAGAAACCAGCCAAGGGATGGGAGAGGCTGGGATAGGACAGAGGAGAGCTCAGAGCCCCACGCCGCTGGAGGAGAACATGGGCACACACCACTCACCCTCCTGCGTGCTCTGCTTTCTGATGTGCATCCCACTGCTTTAACCCCATCCTCATGCTGCTGCCCTGGATCGTTGTGCATGGAGTGGGGCAGCACCGACGGGGCACTTGTGTGCACATGTTCCCATGCAGACACGTGTGAAGGGACACGGGATGTGACAGAGCCCCAGGGTGACCATGAGAGGGCTGGGTGAATGCTTGTGGAGCCATTGATGCCCTGGAGACCTCCACTTGTGTACTGAAAAGACAGGCCCCTGGGGCTGAGGTAAGCACATGGGACCTCTGCAGAGGCCTCATCCTGGCATAGGCTATTTCCTGGCCTGTGAGGCAGCTGGCTTGTAGCTGCTCCAGAGTAATCCCAAGGAGGGGGCATAGTGTGGGATGGGGTGCTAAACCCAATTTGCACTGACTGCATCCCGTAGGTTGGGGTCAGGGCATGAGCCCACCCACTGGCAAGGGGTTTGCCATCCACCATCAGCGCCTCACCGGCATCCTCAGCTTTGCTCTTCCCATGGGAAACAGGGATATCCAAGGGAGATGTCCCCAGCGAGCTGGCTGGACAGTCTCCTGAATCACGGGCATCTTGTTCCTGGGTCCAGTCTGCTGCAGGAGGGATGAGGTCCTCAAAGCTACACAGGGTTATTGTCCCTGGTGACCAACTGCAGGGTCCCAGGCTGGACACATGGGCTCTGTACCCAGCCACTGGGCACAAGGAGCTTGCAGCAGGAGCAAGCAGCCTTGCAGGTGCTTCTGGGTGGTGACACGGTGGGACCCTGTGCTCAAAGCAGCGCTGAGCTTCCCCCATCACTGTAAAGCATCACTGCTGTAGCCATGGCAGGGTAACTTCAGCTGCACGAGCAGTGCTGAGAGGAGGCAAAGCGAGGGGAAGGGGGGGCTAATATGAGTTGTAATTAAGGAGCAGGAGTTGATACTTCGGTAAAGCTGCCAGGGTTTATGTGCAATTCCCAGAGTGCAGCCAGTGCCTTATTTCGAAAGGGGGGAAAGGATGCTCCTCTCTGCCCTCAGCTGGCCTCCTTTCTCACTGGGCTGTACTGGTGCAGCGGTGCTCAGCATTCCGGCCTCTCACCTGGTTGATGCAACTGGACTCGTTGATGCTATCAGAGATCTGGTTGTATTCTTCCTCCCAGGCTGGGAACTTCGGAGGTAGGAGGATCTCGACAGAGTCCAGGCGGTCCAGGCTCCTGCCAGCAGAGAAAGAGGATGTCAGGGGTGTCCCCAACACCAGGGGCTGTGCTGGAGCTGCTGCCCTGCCAGGAGAGCAGCTAGAACACCCCTGCCTGTGGTACTCTCTGCCAGGCGCAGGCACGTGGGGCAGCACGGAGGTGATGCCCAGCACCCAGTGCACTGCTCTTGGGGCAGAAGGAAGCACTCCTCCCGGCAGGACTGTGGCACCTCCCGAATCTCCATCCTGGTGTGTGATGAGAGTAGGGAGAAGTCTTTTCTCCCACTGGGCTTCACCCTGACCGCCTCTCGCAGCCTGCCCATGGGGAAAACGAGTCACAAAGCAGGCAACAGGCTTTGGAAGGGCAGAGACCCTCTCACAAGGACCGATCATGTCTCACTCATCTGTGCCTTGTTCTGGCTAAGTCTGTGTTCGTCCTCCCTGCAGTCCGTCCTGTCCCAAACCACAGGTCCGGTGCTGGCGCAGCCCCAGCACCAAGGGTCTCATCGAGGGCTGTGCAGGGTACGATGTCCCTGCTGCCATCCCAGGGGTATCCCGGGCTGGCGGGGCCCCCCAGGGAGGCTCTGCAGCAGCCGAAGTGGCCGCAGCATCCAAAAAGCTCCTTGAGGCTGGGGGGGGCGAGGTGGTGGTCGGCAGATGGCAGCCGTGATCATGTCTGGGGCTGCCTCTGCTGACGCTGGGCCTGTCCTGCGCCCGGCACAGGACCTCACCAGCCTGGCCGGAGGATGATGGGCACACCAGGATGTGACATCCCTCACTGGAGCGCAGTACCGAGGGCTGCGGGGCCCCTCCTTCCCTGCAGTGAACCTCCAGCAATGCCGTGTCCAGCCCAGCCCTGCCTGGACCCCTCCTCTCCCATGCAGCTGCATCCACAGCTCATCTGTCTCTGCCTCTCCTGCTCTGACACCATGCTCCGGATTCCTAAACGCTGCCCATGGCTTCTGGCCAGACTCCAGCAGCTCCATTGAGGTCATACCGTGATGGACATGACCTGAATGGACCATGAACCCAAGATACGAAGAATCTGTCTCTCAACTTAAGTATTTTGCATCAGAACTCGTGGACCCAGCTCCCCCTGAAGTGAATGTGAAGGTGGGGAGCAGGGATGGACACAGAGCAGGCATTTCCAGGGCTCCCCACAGTTAATTTTGCCACCGTCTCTCAGCAGAAAGCAGCATCTGGTCAGCAATCTGGGGCTACCCTGAGGGGTCCCCAACTGCCTGCTGTACCCTCACCTCTGGCTCTGAACATCCATTCTTCATGGATGAACATCACCAGTTCACCCATGCTGGCTCCTGCCTCCTCCTGCTGCCCTTTGCTCCTCCTGAGCCGCAGCACCTGAAACACTGACAGCCTGTTGCAGCCCCTGGTGCCTTGTCCTGGGATGCAGAGCTGCTGGCGAGGACACCGCACGGGATCACCTCTGGTCAGGTCACCCACGCAGACCCCATCCTGCAAGAACCAGCCTCCTGCCCAGCCAGGCTTTGGTGTGTTCCCCTTGCTCTGCTGCCTCGCTGCCTCGAGCCACTGTGCGTCCTTCCTCCATCAATAGTTCCAGACCTCTTAGGTCGTCTTCCCTGGCCTCAGGATATATCAGCTTCTGGGCTGGCCCATGGGGACCTGAGCAGAGCTCCTGGGGGAGCTCCAGCATTACCTTTGTGTGGTGCTCTGCTCACTCAGGGACTGTTGGGTGGCCTTGAGGTAACTCTGCCTCCGAGCTGCAGTTTTCGGGGATGGTTTGGGGCTGGTTTCTGAGTCTTCACTATCATCATCCCCCATGGCTTTGATGTAGCTCCCGCTCCGCATGCGCCGGCACGGGATCTCGCTGTCTTTGTCCCGAGACAGCGTGTTGTTCCACTCCCCCTGAGGCACCTGCAACAGTAAGGGGAGCATGAGCAGATGTGGGGGACAGCACCTCTGGGACCAGCGGGATCACGGGGACTTGGGGGGATTGGTGTCGAGGACAAATGTTGGAGCCTCAGCTGGAGCAGTGGGAATGGGCAGCGCAATTCCTTTCCGACCCTCCCTTACCGGTTCATGCCAGGCAGCCCTGATTGCCTCTGCTGCAGCACACCTTCCCACAGCCATTCACCCCCCCACCACCGCAGGCCACCTTCACACTGGACCATGCTTACACAAGCCGCACCACGCCAGACATGACGGGGAGGGATGAGCCTCACCAGCTCTGCGGTGGGCACTGGGACAGGAGTGGCACGCGGTCATTCACTGCAAAGCCCATGCTCATTTAATGTGAAGGGCTCACGTTGTTCGGGGCAGTCAAAAGCTGTTGCAGACCTGTGGATCAGAGCCCAGACCTTCCCCAGGTCCAACACCCTCTATGGTTTCTGAGTTCAGTGTGACTCTGAGTGCGTGAAAGTCATTTCCGAAGCCAAGCCAGGTACTCACAAGTCCCTTTATGGCAGAGATGGGGCAATCTGAGCTGCCAGGAGCAAGCCTTGGTTTCGTGGCTAACTCGGTTTGTAGCCAGCCTCTGGCCTGCCCTTGAGATGGGGAGATGTGGTCAAGGAGAAGCAAGGGAAGATGTGAGGAATGCAGCAATGTGCAATCCATGCAGACACCGGGAAGCGGGCTGGCTCGGGACTGCCATGGGGAGCAGCAGAGGGGCTTGCAATGAGCACAGCTTGCGTTGCTGAGAACATCCATACTGACTGCTGGATGGAGCTGTTGGATTTGCCCAGCTCCCCGAGGGGCCGTGGGATTAATCAGCCAGTGTTTATGTAGTGCTTTGGGGATGCATGGAGCCGTGTTGCAGCTCACTGTGATGAGCCAGAGCTATTAAGCAGTGCGTGGTTCCTGTTCTTCTCCTTGTTCAACAGCAGGCATGTTCTGTGGGAGCCAGAGCCAGCCTGAGGGTGCCGTCTGCTGCTGCTGGGGTGCAACATCTCCAGATGAGCTTCAGATCTGCAGACAGTGGCTTCTGGTTCTCCTGAGAGGGGCTGGCATGTACCAGATGCAGGCCCAATCCGTGTGCAGCAGCTTAGCTCCCTCAGAGCTTTCTTCTGCCCACAGTAGCCGGGGGTTCAGCCCATGTCCTGGCAGCCTGCTTGCTGCATGTGCGGGGGAGAAGGCAAGGCATGATCCCAGCACGATGTGGAACAGAACCCAAACAGCCTGTGGGCTGCTTTAGCGATGGGGCTCCTGTCGTGCTCTGCACCCCTGAGCCAGGACCCATATTATTGGGTGACACAGAACAGAGACTCAGGGACTGTGTTACCTGTGTGTGAGATGCAGGTGAGAGCCAACACGGAGCGAGTCTCACACATGAGACACAAACCTGCTGCTGCCTGTTTTCCCACTCTGCCTCCTGCAATCTTCCTGCTTGGCAATGGCTTCTGGGCTGGCTGCTGGCAAGGATGCTCTGCTCAGGGGCTACCGGGTGTTATCCAGCAGGTTCCTCCACAAGTAAGGGCAGGAAGCCCTTTCTCTGCTGGTGTGAGGGCTCCCTCTGCCCAGCCCAGCTGCCTGCACTGGGTGGCCCTGAGGGCAGTGAGGAGGGATCCTGCTGGCTCTGGATGATCTTGCCATGGAAGAGACCTCACCGGTCAGTGGGGTGGTTGGCTCTGATCTTTCCTAAAGGAGGCAGGAGCTCTGAGAAGCACTTTCATACCCATTGCATTGGTGTTACGTCTGACCTGAAGCTGCATTTTGCTGCCTGCCTCCTCCTCAGGGTGAGTTTCAGCCTCCTGCCTGCAAAGGTCTTGGGCAAGAGGGTTGGGGTCTGCAGCCTCTGGCTAAGGTGAGAATATGCCAGCAGCCAGGCATGCCAAGCAGGGGCCAGGGCACTGCACAGCCCTCCCCTGTACAGGTGAAGGCCTGTGGGGTTCAGGCACATGGCCCTGGGAGCTGGGCTCCACTGTCACCACCTCGCCGCAATACTGCACAGTGCAAAGAATCAGCATCTTCTGGCTCTTCTGCTCTCTGAGCGTGGAGGGGAAAGGGAAGAAAGGGCCACACTGAGGTTTTTCCCTACCGAAATTCTGCCTGCGGCATTCCCCAGTTCCCTGGAGCATTAACAGAGGGGAGAGAGGAAGGAAGGGGAGAGCTCCAATCCTGGAGCTGCACTGCTCCCATTGCTTCGGTGAGGCCTGGGGGAAGAGAGACCGAGGCGGGCTCCACTCACACCTGTGCCAGCTCTGCCATGCAGCCCAGCCCCAGCACACACAGACATGCACCACACAGGAACACACGTGCCGAGGCCGGGTGCAGCGTGCAGGGATGCACGTGCCATGCAGCCAGGCTCCAGCGCCCGACGTGGGTACTCTGCTGCTCCCTCCAGGGCCGGATCCCTCGTGGTGTCCCCAGGGCTATATGTGGTCTCAGGTATGGCCTCAAGAGAAAAAGCTGGAGCCCAGGCTGCCTGTGGGTCCCGTCTGTCCTTTAGGCAAGGCAGCCTTTAGGAAGGACCTTGGCTGGGTTTCCTGCCCCATGGGAGCTCTGTGGGGCTGGCATGGGGGCAGCAGCATCTGGATCCTGACTTCATTTTTGCGGCTACTGGGGGGTGAGGAATCTTTGTTGTGGTCTGACTGGGGAGGCTGGTCCGGATGATGTATCAGGCCAATGGTGGCCTTGGTACAACTGTCCTCTGGGAGCCCTTGACTCTGCCTGTCCCTTCAATGTGGTCTTGGTGTCCGTGGATGTGAGTTTGAGCCTGTGCCTGGGGCAGAGATGCTGCTCAGCCCTGCCTGCTCCTGTTCACCCCCTGCTTAGGGCATCTATCACTATTAGGAGCTGCTTGGCCATTGGGATCCTGACCTCCTAGGGAGGGGACAAGAGGGGACAGATGGGGAGCAGAGCCTCCCTCACTGAGGACTGCTCTTAGGACAGTGCTGTGTCACCTTGGGGATTGCTCCTGAGAAACCCCCAACCCTGATGGGGCAGAGCTGGACCTGGAGCTGGGTGATCACTCACTCTCAGCTCCAATGTCCGGGTCTGGAGATGGGCCTGGAAGCATCATAAGGACCTCCGGTAGTCCTTGATGAGCCCCAAGATTACCCAGAGCCTGCAGATGGGGCAGGAGAGGTGAACAGCTTTGGGGGCTCACTCCAGCCAGCAGGCTGGGGGGTCCTGCTTGTCCCATCCCACTCCTCCTGCCCTTTCTCATGTCGGAGGGGAACTTCACCTCTGTGACCCGCCAGCCATTTCTGCAGCCCCATCCGCAGCAGGGCAGAGCCTCCATGTCCCCAAGCACCAGGCTCTGTGTTCGGGCAGATGCCTGTTGTCCCTCACCATGGCACAAGCAGGGAGGGGGCTCATCCTGCTTCAGGTGGCAGGGGACACGTGGCTTTGCAAAAAGACATTTCCCATGCAGTGGGCTCTAGAGGTGACTCCTCCATCACCAGTTTAGTCCCCTTCCCATGCTGATAGCGGCCTGGATATATCACCCCATCCTGCCCTGAGGGCCCTGAACCCTGTGCCCTGCCCTCTGGGGCTTACACTGGGCACCTGTGGGCAATCTCAGCCTGAGCATCTGTGACCTGTAGGGTTATGGGGGCACCAAACCTCACATTTCTGGACTGGGTGCCTGGGGTCTTGGCTTTGCAGGCGAGATGCTGGTGGCTGCAGGGGCTGCCCCAGGCACTCAGGATGCTGGTCCCACCCCAGCATCTCCCGATGCCCCTCCATCCATGACGACAGTGAACGCTGGGTTCTCCCTACCCATGCTGCTCCTGCTCCGAGTCCGGTGGTGCAGGCTGCTGACCCTGTCCGATGGTCCCAGGAGGGTCAGGGCAGGGAGGGAGCTGGGCAAAAGCTTCCCCTCAAAACAAGATCCCTACCTGGCCGCTGCCCGCGTCGGTCGGCCCAGGGCTGAGGGGCTGGTCCCAGCTCCGCGGGGGCTCGCTCGGCTGCGGCGGGGTGGCCCCCGTGTCCTCCCAGCCCAGCGGTTGGGCTGCCCAGCTGCTGGCCGGGCTCACGCCACCCAGCTGCGCCCACAGCCCTCCGTCAGGCTGTCGAGAAACGGAGGCTCATTACATGGGCAATAACCTCGTTACATGGCAGGGCAATAACCGACAGGGCGGTCTCCTACCTGCAGCCGTGGCCAAACCCCAAAGGTGAGGGTCTGCCGCGGTTGCATTTGGGTTGCCTGCACTGGGCTCTGCCACTGCACCCAGAGGGGTACCAGTGCCAGCAGATGCTCTGGCTGCAGCTCTTTGACCTCTTATAAGGAGGGGGGCAAAGAAAAAGAAACCGGGCCGAGGAGGTTTTTCTGATGACGTTCCTGATGGAGTTAGGTCCCTCTGCAATTTGATTTGCAGCCATGGCCAGCAAGCTGTTGGGAACAGGGTGTGCTGCAACAATTCATTGCTCTTTAAAGCTTCTAAACCTGCTGACCACAGCCATGGGAGCCCATGACACCTTTGCATTAAAAAGGATGCTGGGGATGTACATACATCACCTAGTCCCCCCTCTACCCCCCATCCAGGCCTGGCTTATTTATCTTCATTCCTCTCTCTCAGGGCACAACTGGGTTTATGTCAGGCAGTGCTGTGACCTGGCGCTCTTGGTGTGTGTCAAACCAGCATTAGCCATGCAGGCTTGTGCCATGCAAGCAGAGAGGCTGGCACTGTCCTCCTGGCCCCACAGCCCTGCCCCACGTGCCAAAGGCAGCCATGCCCTGCAGAGCTGCAGGTCCTACCAGCGCTCCGGGGAAGCTCTGTAGAGCAGGGCTTACTGGGCACGCCGGCACATCCTTGCAATGCGTGGATATAAGGGGGTAAGCATTAGTTGTCACTGGTCACCTTCAGACCCAGGGATGGTGGCGGTGCTTGGGGTATGAGCCACAGCTCCTTGGTGTACCCAGATGGGTGCGCATCAAGTGGTAATGGCTACGTGTGGGCAGCTCCATGCCTGGCTGCCCTAGTGTCCCCCCCACCACAGCATCTGCAGGGTCTGGTGGGCAGTGGGGTTGTGCTGGTGCCCCACAGCAGGCAGGGATCAGGGTGCTGAGGCTGTGGTGTGGGCACGTCACCACTTCCCCACGCTGCCATGGTCCAGCATGGGGGCTGGGGGTCCTGGGTCAGCACTGGGAGAGCTGGACCCCACCAAGCACCAGTATCCCCTAGGGCTATCCCTGGGGCCATGGTGAATTTAACCCACCCAGCCCTCTCCTGGCAAAGTGACTTGAGATGGCAGCTGAACCATCAGGAGCTGTTAGGTAATAGGGCGCAATAGGGCCCCTACTACGAGGGTGCTCCCTGTTTTCCTGTGTTCTCCCTGCACGGAGAAGCCATAACCCCTCACTGCACCCACCTGCAGGTAGTGATAGGCCAAGTCTTGATGGCAGGACTTGGATTTCAGCAAGGCTTTGTCGATCGTGGCAGAGGCCTTCTGGCACATTTCACGGGCATGGCTGAGCGTCAGCGTGGACCAGGAGCCCCTCTTAATGTAGTTGGAGTCATTGTTGATGGGGATATTGGTGCATGGGGTGACCTTGAGGTCGTTATTGCTCTTGGAGGATTTCAGCATGTGCTCGCTGATGGTGTTGTAAGCGTGCATGAAGTACTTGGGCTGGCTGTGGTCTGGCTGCCTGCCCAGCGTCATGAGGCCCATTGGGTTGCGGTAGCTGCAGGTATCACTGTCTAAGTTGTCATCTGAGCTCCACCAGCCTGATATGTTGGACCTGGTCCTGCGCTTGGGCTCGGAGGTCTTTGCCCGGTCTTTGCTCTTGCTCCTCCGGTTCTGCTTGGCGTCATCCGTCCCCTTCTTGCCATTCACGTTGCCTTTGGTGGGGCCCTCCAGAGACTGGGACTTGGCAAAGAGCTTCTGGACCGAGTGGACGAGGTGACGGATGCGCCCAGGGCTCTCGCTCCGGTGCTTTGCATCGCTCCTCTGAAACTGGAGGGTGCTGAAGCCGTCTCTGTGGATGGGCAGCTGCTTCTCAAACTGGTCCAGGAGGTTTGCAGGCAAGCGGTTGATCTTAGTGGCTTGGGCATGGCTTGGAAAAGGGTTGTCGTCTGGGACCTCAAAGTGGGAGTTGTAATGGATGCGCGGGAATGTGCTGCTGTTGGAGATCTGGTTGTTGAGTGGAAGGAGACAGTCGCCGTGGAGCGTGTTTTGGGCTGGGAATCGGGGGTCCATGGTGAAGGAGTCGGTGGGGCTGAGGAGATAAGGGTTCCTGTCCTGGGGGGCATAAAGAGAGTCTTGAGGGGAGTCCAGGTTATCGGAAAGGTGGCGGCTTCTGTTATCTCCTAAGCCCTTCATGGTCCCAGTGTTTCCTAGACCATTGCTTGGGATTGGTGTGGCAGAGCCCTTGCAGGAGCTGGCCCTGCTCTCCCGCAGACTCCCCTGCACCTGAAGGAAGAGGACAGACACTCAGAGCCTGCTGAGAACCTCTTTGGCAGCCTCTCTTCGCTGGGGCTTCCTTGCCAGGGCTGGTCCAGCTCTGAAAACAGCTGCCACCCAGGTTAGGGGATGGAAGCAGGATGGGAGCGAGATGAGATGGCAGAAAGTGAGGAGAAGGGACATGAGACATGGTGCTGGAGAGAACAGGGTACAGGAGAGGAGGAGGGGAAGGACTCATGCTTTCTAGCTGCAGTTTAAGCACTTGTGTGTCTCAGTGCTCAACCACAGCCTGCTTAAACAACGCTGCTGCTATTGTTGTGGGCTCTGCACATGTTTATTTAATAGAATCCCTTCCCCAGGCAGTGTAACACAGGCTACCAGGGGCACTGCCAGCAAATCACTGCTCCCGTCCCATTTGTTCAGGAGGCTGGAGCAAAGCCTCCTGTCAAACCCTGCACACGGGCCTTGCCTGAGCCAGAGGAAGGCTGGAGCCAAGCATCCCGTCTTCCTGCATTCTGCTTTGTGGTTCCTGGGCCTCGGAAGGGGCTGGCAGCTCTGTTCTCTGCGTTGCATGCTGCTGTGATAATCTGATATGATGTCAAACGTCTCCTCTCCAACAAACGCCATGGTTTATGGCATGTTTTACCCCAGAGGAAATGGTTTCAGTAGCTACAACGAGAGCAGAGGTGTTTCTGAACCTGACCGCAGAAGCTGTTTGCTGCTCAGTTGATCTTTCCTGCCTTGTTGCATCGCTCCCGGGCAGCCGGACACAGAGGGTCCCCTTAGGGCAAGGGAGCTCCTCATTGAAGGCTTCCCCAGTGCACTTACCCTGTCCTGGCTGGCTCAAAGGGATCCTCGTCTGCACTGGGTTATACAGGGGAAAAAGCCAAACTCTTTGGGGCTGCTTAAAGGAAACCAATGAAACGTATAGATGAGTTGTCAATCAGAGAGTTGATTTTCCGTACTTAAACCCTAAATAAACTGTTTCTTACCCCTTTTAGTTTGTAGTTTAGTTTCTTAATTCCTTTTTTAGCTTGAGTGTTGTTTAACAGCAACTCGCAAACACTGAAGCATCCTACAGGTGTTAAAGTCTGGGGGCTGAGATCCTAGGCTGCTTGTTCAAAATCCAGGGACCCAAAACATGGTCAGGAAGCTGAACGGCTTCTCCTTGGTGAGATAAGGGACTGCTCTGGGGCTGCAATGACAGAGGTGTGTGCATTTTCCAACCCCAGGCTGATCCAACATTCCCCAAGTGCACCTGGAAGTGACAACAGTGCCTGAACCTCAGAGCCCCCGGGGGGGTTGAGAGGAAGAAAACCCTAATTTGCTTTTTCCTGGAGAACAAGTAGGACAACGGTGTGTCCCGAGAGGAGCAGAGCTGGGGCTCCCGGGCTCTCCCTCTTCAGCCACAGATTTGACTCTGCTTTTCGCCCAGGAGCTCGTCGTCCTGCACACAGTCTGGTCAGCAAAAGCAGCGAGGACCAAAGTGGTGCAGGGAGCAATCAGCAAGCAGTGGAGGACGACAGGACTTGACAGGCTTGTTTTCCTTCCTCACACAGGGAAAAGCACATTAATAATGAAAAGCAGCTGGGGCTTTACATGATTGTTTGGAGGCACAAAGGGAAAAGAGAAGTGCCATGTATTCCATAGCTTAAAAAGTCTCCATCCAACTCTTACTCCCGGTGGGTTGGCAAAGCAAAGCTGGTCTTTCTAAAGCAGTGATATGAAGACAGCGAGCACAGAGACTCCTGTTCCTCATCCTACAAACCCTGCTCCTGGGGTCCCACCTCTCCTGAAACAAACCTGGAGAAGCCGTATGGCCCCATGGAGTGGTTCTTCTTAGGATCCCATGTGTTTTGGGGATGAGGACATGGCTGTTATCCTGGCCTGAGCTCAGGGAGAACAGCAAACCTGCTTTTCTTGCCAAAACACCCAGTGCAACACTAGCCTTGACTGGGGTCCGGCTGCTCATAGGACTTGTGGGTGCCATCCTTTTCCCCTCGTGCTCTTCAGCAGCTTGGTGCATTAGCCTCTCTGGAGTCCCTTGCCCATGGGACAGCACCCATGTGAGCTGCTGGAGCGGCAGTGGGTGCTGGCTGGAGAAGTGCCACAGAAGAGAGGCTCGTGGACGTGCCAAGCAGCCCTGCTCTTGCTCTGTGCAAGCTGGCAGCAACACAGTGGTTAAAGGAGGTGACAAAACCCCCCAGGAGCAAGGAAACCCTCTGGGCACAAGAGAAGGATGGGGTGTAGAAGGACAGGCTTCAGACTGAGCCATCCATCTGGTCCTTACATTCCATCTAGCCACAAATAGGCAGTCTCAGCCCTGCTTGGCTTGGAGGCAAAGCTCAAACCCTCCTGAACATCCCCCTGCTCTGCCCAGGCTCAGCTCTGCTCACTGTGGCATCTTTCCCCCTTCCTCCCACGCCCCAGCTCCAGGCTCCAGTAAGGTCCTTCACTCAGGCTTGTGCACTCAAGGCCACCCTGGCTCTGATGGATGCTGTGCTTCTCCTATCACGTTACGCTGCAGGAGTCACACAGTCCCCAGGGAGACAACACAGCACTGATTTGATTATAATGGGATTTCTCTGGATATTGATAGTAAATACGTTGTTTCCTACAAAGGGCAATCAATATTTGAAGCTAAAGTCTCCCAGGCACTCCTGAGAGAGACTTCAGCCCCGTGACTGCTTTGCCATAGCGCAGATTAGCATCACTGCTTTTGTGTTCGCTGGGCTCCAGAATGAAGAGAAACTGCCTTAGGACCCAAAATAAATAGGGAAATGACATGAAATGAAGGAACAGGAATGAAAGTAAACGCAAAGCAATGAAAGCCTGGCTTGCAAGGGAAGAGTGGGGCTGGGGGCTGGACTGGCTCAGGACAGCTCAAGAAGCAGAGGGTCAGAGAGGAGTGACTGAGGGGCTGTGGGGACAAGCAGGAAGGGAGGAAAAGTGAAGGTTCTGGGGGGGGGTGGAGGGCAGGAGCAGAAGGGATGGGAAGGCAGAGAGCAGGGGAGGACAGGGAACTCTCCTGGCTCCTGGTGCCCACCATGCTGTGTTTGCTGCACCCCCTGGGAGCTGGTTGCCCTTTAAGATGGATTAAACTGTTTTCATTACATTTTGATTACTCTCTGCAATTCTTGGCACTTTCCTAAGACGTGGGGTCAGGGAAGGGAAAAACCCAACAAGCCTCTTCCCCACCATCTTTTTAATTTGGAAGGATGAAGAAGCTGGAAATTCAATCTCCCAAATCCATGATCCTGCAGCTCTCACACTGGGAAGGGAGGTCTCCCAGGGCCCCACTGCATCCCCCAGCCCCAAACTGGGCACCATGGCAGGGAGGTGGATGGCTCCCACTGGAATGGGCAGCAGGAGAAGACCCTGGTTAGCAGATGGTCATAACAGGGCCTGGAGAGGATGCAGGGGAAGGGGCTGGGTTTGCTGCATTGCCCTGTTACCTTCCTTCTCCTCAGCTTGTCTTTTTTCAGGGTTGTCCTTCCTCTTCCCAATGGCTTTGCTGATGCTGAGGTCTCTGTGGGTGACCTGACCTGATGCATGGCAGTTTTGTGTGTCCCAAACCACTCTGAACCCCACCTGGAGCTGCCCATGCGCGGACTCAGACCGTCTGCACTGAATTCCCTCACAGCACCACCTCCTGCAAAACACATCTGCAGCTCCAGACGCTGAGCAGGGTATGAAGCCTCCAGCGCAGGAGGCGATAGCCTTGCCTGAAGAAGCTTCCTGCCCAGCAGGGGCTCCTCTCCACCCCTGGCTGAGCGCTGCCAATGCTTCCCTCCTGGAGCACCCACAGATGCTGTGTTCATCTACTGTGAGTGGGAGATGGGGCGAGCCCTGGGGGCCGCTGGAGCTGGTGGGAGATGGTTCGCTCCGCTTCAGGGAGACTGAATCACATCTTCATTGTGAGCTGAAAAGCCTCTGTTGTTATAACAGATACTTCAATGACTGCAAATATTTGCTTTTCTGTCTCTTTTTTGACAGCAGAGAGATTAGGCTGGCCTGAACTGTGGGCAGAGCAGGAGGCAACTGAAAGGAAGTGGATGGAGGAGACAGCTGCAATGCAGTGTAGACAGGAACAAAGCATGATTTCCAAGCTATCTGTCCTGTCCTCACTCTCATGTGCCTGCCCAGCTTATGGCTGCCCATCCAGCCCAGCCAGACAGGGCTCGGTGAGTCCTTGAAATGATGGTACTTGAAGAGCTCTTCTTTCTCCCCACAGATCACAGCCAAAAGCATCGTTCCTCCCTTCCCTTGCTTTCCTCTCCTCTCTGCCTCCCCCTCACAGCTTACCCATAGCTTTCCTGCTATTCCCACCAGCAGAGCTTTCCAACACCTTCTAAGTTTGTTCCCTGTGGAAACACCAAAGCTGCTGCCCCCACGCTGAGTGCCCGCCCAGGGGCCCGCATCCTTGCTCTGAACATTCCTCCTCCCGGGAGAGCTCAGTTCCCTCATCCTAACTTCTGTCACGTCCCATCTAAAGAACAGAATACACCACAAAATCACTGCCTGTGCAAAACACCAGGCACCAGACATACAGCCGGGCCTTTACCCAGGCTTCTTGGCTGGCATTTATATAATAAGCACTTGTTTAGGTTGGAAAGTATCTCTTGAGTTCATAACTTGGCCTGAACAGGATGGGGTGGGGGGGGGATGTGTACAGCTCAGCAGAGGCAGGTAGAATCATCAGGGGAAGCAGCCGCCTGTAAAATGGGACTGCTCGGGGCACAAGTCCTTCGGGAGGAAGAAACCCCTGTCCTGATGGCGCTTGCATGTACCCTTTGGTGTCAACTAGTCCTGCCCTCTGCTCATCAGCTCCTCAGGGCTCCACATAGCATGATCTCCCACGTAAACCTCGGCCCAGCCACCCGAGCTGGCTGCAAACGCATGGGTGGCTTTTATATATAGAAACCTAGCAGCACGCTAATAACCAGCTTGATAAGGAATAAACGATTCGCAACCTGCAGAAGAAAAGCGACTCCCCTCACCCTGCCGCAAGAGGCTTAAAAGATTGTGTACTGTGGTGTAGGTGACGTGGGTCTGCCTACACGCATGAATTCAAATGTTCCCTGAATTAGCAGGAGCACTTCATGTGGCATTCAGCGAGGGGGGCCGCCGGCTCCCAGGGTGTTGCATTAATGATGATTCAGAGTTCAGAATCTAATCGCAGAGGATAAAAATAGCCAGCTTCTACTTAGAACAATTCATTACACAACAGAGCTTGCTCCAGCCTCCTTCTGCCGCTCGCTTTGCCCCGGGAAGGTTCCCACTGCTGGCAGGGAGCTTTGTCCCAGGGGTGGAGGGTACCAGGCAATGCTGCCCACCCTGGGCTGCTGAGAGGAGCCTAAGCCAGGGTCTCCTGAGGAGCACCCATGGCGTTTATGTGGACTTCCCATAATGTGGGTGTGATGCCGTCATGGATGTGTGACAGCATCACACCCACCCTTTCCCTTCACTTTCTCTCTGCAACAATGCGGGGAGACAGTGGTTTCAGCAAGTCATGGGTCTCATCTACCTGCAACACATCCTTAGGAGGTGGGTGAATTGCTTTGCAAGGGCCAGTCTGCCCATTGCCTGAAGGTGTCCCAACGGGCTCACCCAACCCATCTACAAATCCAGCTTCCAGGCAGCTAATGCTACATGAAGCAAACCCCAGCATGGGCTACATTAACATAGGAGCTTAAGAGAGTGTGCAGTCCTGATTTCTCAATGCTACTGAGTCCCATGTCACCGGTGGAATGATCTCACATCCCACTTCATGTGTGAATAAGTGGTTTGTGCCTTTTCAATGTGGAATCTGTGTACAGCTCCCAAGGTCTTATGGTAGCTGAATAGTGCCCCACAGCCCTGGGACCCTCAGTAGTCTGCTTGTTCTTCAGGCAATGGGATATCTTTGCTGGGACTGCCGGCAAAGATGGGGAGGGACAGGATCTGACTGGGGCCATCCCAAAACAAGGGAGGGACAGGATCTGACTGAGGCCATCCCAAAACAAGGGAGGGACAGGATCTGACTGGGGCCATCCCAAAACAAAGGATAGTAACTTTTCTTCCTTATATGCTCCAGATACTATACCTTCATTCTTTCTTTCTCTCTTTCCTCCTTTCTTTCTTTCTTTGGTAGCAGCACAACCAAATGCCTTGAGAAAATGGCTGCAGTATGACAAAGGTTTTTGGCTGCAGGTGTTGACTAAGCCGGAGGAGCAGAAGAACTCTTTAGAGAGGCAGAGACCTTATTTTCATGCAAATGTCACTGGTAATATAATCATCTCTCAGGGGAACAAAACCCCAGCAACTTTACAACCTATTTGTCCCTAAATAGAAGTTTCTGAAAGTTCTCCAGAAGATGGGATCTGCTCTGAAGAAGGAAATGCAAAGCATTAAGTAGGTCAAAGGAGGCAAATGAAGGCAAGACAAATAAGGGAGAGTTTTCAAGAGAGTTGATGAGATGGAGTGGAAGGACCAGGGAGCGAAGGTCACTGTTCTGGTACTTACCTGCAGTCTCTGCTCTCTTACAGAGCACTTACGGCACACGCTGGTAACAACATGATGCATGTTCCAGCTTGTCTGGAAGAGCAGCTAATGAGGCCGTTTGGGACCCAAACTGATTTGTTCTGGTCTGTGCTGTTCAATAGGCCTGGAGGGGTGTGTGTGTGTCTGCAAGGACCTCCACGGAGCAAGCAGATGATGAAAAGCACTTAACATGACTGCCCCTCCTTGCTTATGCTGTGGCTCCCAAGGACGGAGATTGTCCACACTTGCACTGACAACTTTTAACTCAGAAGGTGGCAGGCCACAGCGCTTGGCCTCCTGTGCTATCACCCTGCCCCACACCACCAGCCAGGTCATAGAATCACCATAGAATTCCAGACTGGTTTGGGTTGGAAGGGACCGTAAAGCTCGTCCAGTTCCAACCCCTGCCACAGACAAGGAACCTTCCACTAGAGCAGGGTGCTCCAAGCCCCTGTGTCCAACCTGGCCTTGAACGCTGCCAGGGATGGGGCAGCCACAGCTTCTCTGGGCAACCTCATGACCCCCACAGTGAAGAACTTCCTCCTAATATCTAATCTCAATCTCCCCTCTGTCAGGTCAAAGCCATTCCCCCTTGTCCCGTCACTACCTGCCCTTGTAAAAAGTCCTTGTAAAAAGACAGGATCCTCCTGTCTCACTGTGTGCCAGAGCAAACAGCAGCCCCAGGATCAGCAGTACCAAGGACTAAGCAGACGATGGGGAGGTGAGGATAACTGGGGGGGCACGGACAGGCTCCTTGCCCTGGGTGCTTGCTGCACAGCAGCAACGGAGTGCTCCAAACAGGGATGTCTGCAGCACCACCAGGACTCTGCAGCTTGGCAAGGACGTTGCTTTGCTCCAGGGCAGATGTTCCCACTGCCTAAACACCCAGAGGAAGCTAGGTGGAGCCTGTGACTGGGATGCGGGATGGAGAAGCTCTCCCGCAGTGGATTTGCTCATCGCCTGAGACAAAGGGGTTGCCCTTTGCCTGAGGGTCCTGGGGCAAGGGGAAGCAGGAGGGGAATAACCAGAAGCTCCCTCTGCCATTCTCTTCCCAGAGAATAGACTGAGGCTCGTCTGCATCCTCCTGTGTGCTCCAAGCTGCGGGAGCACTTCCTTTGTCTCGAAGTAGGTCAGCGCGGAGGCATGACGTTACTATAGCAATCGGAATTAGATTTCATAACTTTATTTTAGTGATGGGCGCCTTGCAGGATTCACTACAGGATGGAGGGAGGGTTGGCATTGAAACACCCTCTCCAGCTCCCCTTGCTCCCTCCTGCTCTGCTGCCCCTCGTACCACAAGCACACAGCTCTGTCTGTCCACCCTGTTACCCCCTTTGGCTCCCAAAGTCATCCCCAAGCCATACTGTACCTCTCACAGCTTGCTGGGCTTGGGGTCTAGGCCAGGTTCAGCATCCTGTGCACCTTGTGTCCCTCCAGAGCTGTCCCTCATGAAGACCTGCCGGGCAGAGAGAAAGAGGAAAATGTCCCCAGGTCACAAAGAGCAGAGCGGTGTCTTCCTGCCAAACGTCCCAGGCCATAACTGTGATGCTGCAAAGACATGACAGCTCTGACTGACACCCAGGTTGTCTTCATTAAGCCCTAGCAAAGGCAAAAGGCAAATGCGAGAAAGCATCCTATGCACAGAGGCAGAGGCAATACCCATGGAAAAAGTGGGAGATGCATAAATGGGTCCCAGGTATCTCCGTGCTGCACATGGACTGAGAGGACACACTGGACATCACCAGGGTGAAAAGGAGAACGTGCAAAATGCCCCGGCTCCTCTCTCGGGGGCACAGGACTGCCAAAGTGCTCTTTGACTTTCCTGCCCTCATTACTTTGGCATGAAATAATCCCTCAAGAAACCCCTTTGCTGCCCGTTGCTGTCCCTTCGTTCCTTGGCCATGCCAGGAGATACTGTCCTGGGCAGGGCTGATTCTGTGTCCCTCTGTGCCTCATCTTCTGGGCTGATCACATCGCTCCGAGCCATGGCACAGCAGTCTGGTAAGGCAGGAGGGACAATTCTGGGGCCAAACCCCCTGACTGGGGTGGCAGATGGCAGCCAGGTACCTTTGGTATGTCCTAGCTATTCACCTGCCAAAATCTGCCCTCTTGCTCTCACCTACCATTGCTGCTCATTAAACCTGAGCAGCTCACACTGTACATCTCTTCCATCTGGTCACTAGGTGCTACTGTATCGCAGCTAAAGCGCTGTGCTTCCTTCTTAATTGTCATTCACCATCAGCTGCACTGCAAACAACTGACAAAAATGTTCCCTTATGGAAAGCAAAGTAAATAAATATGGGGGGAAGAACAACCCCCGGTGTTTCTTGATGTCCTCAGAAATCTATGCATCGCAACAGAGATCACAGCCTGGATTATTTATTTCATCATTATTTATTTATATATTCTATTATTATTTATTTATATTATTATTACAATCAGTGAGATTAAATATTAGTTGGGGTTTACATCAATTAATTCCCATAGTAGGCGTGTTTGCTTTTCTGCATGGAGAAGAGGCAGGCACGATGCTGGGACAATCTGGGGAGCTCAGCTTTTCGCTGCTGGGAAGCAAGGGATGGGAATGACACATCCCTTGCTCAGAAACGTGGTAAGACAAGGTATGATGAGTCTGCGTGCTGCAGAGGGCCACGCAGCGGTAATTGCATTGATACCACCCAACCTTTTCACAGCTCTCTCCACGGAAGAAGTGAATTCCACCTACTCGTTAGTTGAGTTAGGTTTGAGCCAGTAATCCAGAGCCTGCAATAGCCGTTATCATGGCCACTATCCATGGCTAGTGGTACCTACAGCCATCTATCGCAAGAGCATCCATCTGCCAGCAGCAAAGCCGTTGCTTTTCTGCTCTAATACCACTGGCATTGCTATGAAGGGTAACACTGTGTATTAGAGCCACTAATGTCCACCACGAAAGTCATGAGCATCCATTGTCAGTGCTGTCAGCATCCCTCCTGGGTGCACAAGTATCCACCACTAGTGCCCAACATCCTGTATCACGCACAGTACCTGCTTGTGCTGAAAGTACCTGTTCAGTGCTACCATCACCCATCATGTCTGCGTCTGTCATCAGCCCTCTCAGGGTATTCCTGAGATCCTCTAGGAATGGTGCTGATCCTGGTACCCCTTGGCAAAGGGTGACTGGTGGATGGGAGGAGCAGTGCCTGGGCTTCAGGCCTCCACCCACCCAACAGGTTCCTCTAAATAGAAGATACCACTGAAGCCTGGGAGGAAGGAATATTTTTGCCTTTAACACTGCTCTCGTCTTTGTGAGCTACTGTTGCACTGAGAAAGCTGTGCTATAATTACCTTTAATTAATATCAGCATCAATGCCCCAAGGAAATGCAAATGAATGATTGTGCCACCAGCACAATGACATTAAGCTAACTCCCAGCGAACCACCTCCATCATCCCCCTCTTTCTCCTGCTCTCAGGAGCAGCTTGCTTACATCATGGCTGCTGTGTGGAGCGGGTGGGACTGAAGACAACATAGAGTCATGGAATCAGCCAGGTTGGAAAAGACCTTTAAGATCATCAAGTCCAACCATTCCCCAGCACTGCCAAGGCCACCGTTATACCATGTCACTGAGGGCTTCACCTACACACGTTGAAGGACACGCACCACTATGAGAGGTGGTGTAACCCCAGGGAAGTGGATTGCAGAGCAAGGGGAGTGGTGGGGAGCAGGGCACAAGCGGGGATCCCTGAGGCAATGAAAGCACAGGATGCTGCGAAGAGCACAGCCAGGCATGCAGGCTGCCAGTGATGGCAAGCACTGTTGATGCAGTGTTCCCCCCCTCCTGCTATCGTCTGCAACTTGAGTTCCTTCTAATACTTCACTTTACAGACTCTAAGTTCAGGTACAGTCATTACAAACTTCTGGCCTGCTTTTCTCTATGAAATAGGCCATAGCATCCTTCTGCGCAAACCCTGCAGCAGAAATGAAGAAAATAAATGCGTGTGTTCCTGTACCTCTAATCTCATGACCCTTTCTCTGGATAAAGCAAACACATTTAGGTCTTGCGGGGCTCCCAGAAAGAATGAGATTTTGTATGAAGGATGCTCGGAGTCTGAGTCGAGTGATCACTGCCTCACATTCAAGAAGGACAAAAGAGATGCTGTGGAGAGCGCAGATGAGATGTGGCTGGTAGGAAGAGAAGAGATCTGCAGCAGTGTCATGATTCTCCTGAAGGAGGTATGAATGGAAATACGTGCAGGAAAGCACCAGAGGAAGCAACCAGGGAAGGCAGGAGGAGTGGCAAAGTCCTGGTGAACTGTGAGGAGCGTGTTCCTCTCTCTGAGAGGAACTGAGGGGAACACTGGTGCGCTGCAAAGGTCCCCATGCAGATGATTTGTCAGCAGAAGAGTTCAATTTGGGTCACAGGAGGAGGGAAACAAGGTTACAGCACATTGCATGTGCTGCTCCCCTTCCTGCTCTGCCAACAGGAAGGTACCCTGGACACAAACACAATGCACATGAATCTTGCCTATGATGTATGATTTAAGCAATAAGGTGAAGTGAAAGATCCACGCATGGTGACCGCTGACTACCTGAGGGTGTAAAAGACTGGTCCCAACCCCATGTCATTGTCAAACAAGAGGAGCCTCAGAGACAAAGGGGAGCCCTGACAGCAGCTCTGAGGTTCCCATTGGCAGGATGGGGGACACAGCTGGATGGAGCAGAACTGAGCCGCTCTTGTCCATGCAGTCAGATAACCATGCCCACGGTGATGCCCAGCAGAGAAGAGGGATGCTCTTACTGAGGGAACCCACTGACCAGCTGGGTGTCGCATTCCTTCCCCAGGACCCAGAAACACTGCGTGTGCACAAGCCTGTGATTGCTGAGGAGGGATCCACTAATCCACACTAATGATGGACCTCAGAGACTCCTGGGCATGCAGAGCGTGGTGGTGGGGCTCTGGTGGGGAGAAGGTGGCTCCTGTGGCAGTGCCTGCCTGGCAGCATGGGGGTGCAGCAGCCCTGTTCAGGATGGACACCTTCCTCTGAGGGCATGGGGAGCAAGGATGGTGTGGGACAGACCCAGGATGTGAAACAGTGAAGGAGAAGGGCAAGTAGAAGGGGCTGAGGAGCCTTCATTAACATAACATCATGATGTTGAGAATGAAATTGGTCCAGCCAGCAAGGGACTCAAAGAGAAGAAATGCTTTAATTGCCTTCACACTGATGCCAGGGAGCCTGGATAATGCACTCTGCTCACATATGGACATGAATTCGACCTAGTTGTGCTCCCAAAATCTGGTGAGGAACGTTGCATAATTGGAGTGTTAAAATCAGCAAATGTTGAAATCAACACCTTGAGGGAGGAAGGAGGGCGCAAAGAGGGACATTGAATGTCATGGCCCACAAGGTCAGCTTTTGAGTCATAGCCACCTGTGAGGCTTACAGATCCGTGTCCTGGCAGAGGAAGTAGAAGAGGAGAATGTGTGGGGTCTTCCATAACCCACCAGCTCATCCTGGTGAGCCTGCCAAGCATCCTTGTGACATGCATGGGGAAGAGGCTGCCTTGTGGTGAGGAACTTAACCGAGGAGACTTGTGCTCAGAGCTGTGTGCTGAAATGGGGCTGCAAAGGGAAGCCTTGGAGCCATGTCCTCTGCTGCCCAGCCTGTTCCCAGCCAGCAGCTCTGCAATGTCTGTTCTCGCTGCTTTCCTCACCCAGGCAGTACGGAGGAGCCTGCTCTCGGCTGGGGTCCTGTCGCAAAGTGCCTGTGTCCCGACCATGGAGTTCCATGGGATTAAAATCTACTCTTATGTGGCAGAGAAGACCGGAACAATCTGTCCATGCTCCTTGCTCTTCCTCCTTGACTCTGCTTGTCCGCTCAGGCTGACAAGAGATGAAGAGCAGCATCTCTCTGGGGCTGGGCACAACCTGATCCAGCAAAAGTTCCCTAAAGCAGGTCTGCCACACAGCCACTCCTATCAGGAAGCCTTGTGCTTGTGTAGCTCCCACTGGAAAGCCCTTACCCTTGTCCCTTCACTGGCTCTGGCGCCCCGCTGTGCTATTAAGTGCTCTGGCAAAGCTTCTGGCATGACATCTGGGGTAACCTGCATTGCCTAACTGGGTGCCACTGGGGCAGAAACACTTGGACAGGTCCCTGCTCCGTGCTTCTCACCTGATGCGGCCACCGGCTGCGCCTTTGCAAGGGACAGGAAAGAAGAGGCACACGGAGAAGCCATCCATGGCAACCCCAAGTAAGAGCAAACCACGCTGGTGTTAGAAGAGAACCGACCCCACTGCCTGTGGTGGATCAATGTGCTGCCGCTCCTTGGGGTGCGCTGGGCTGGTGGCTGTGGGTTGGTGCTGGATGAGAGGCTGTGCTTCACACGCCTGCACTGCTGAGCAGCGGTGTCCTCTCTGTGGTACGGAGGATGCTGTTGCTCTGATGGCAAGAAGAGCTCTGCAGGTGCCTGCCTTTAACAAGATGAGTAATTCCCTTTTAGTTCTTTAATCAGTCACTTCTAATTAGTGTGCCAATTGGTTTTTCCATAGCAAACAGCTCTTTCAAGAAGGGTGTTTGTTGCATCTGCTGGGCTGGGAAAACAGTGTTCCCAGAAGGGGCTGTGTCTTAGATCTTCGGTAGGAGGCTTCTATGGAGGCTGTAGGACTGGGCTCCTGTGCAGAGCATGGCGTAGGTCCTGCTCATCCATGCCCCATGCCCAGCAGAGAAGCCCCTTGCTGCTCTCAGACTTTTGGGTGGCTGTAGAATAGGTGTGCACCCCAAGCCAGGACTGTTTTCCAGGCTCCAGCAGTGTTTAGGCACAGCTGGCTGCTGCCTTGCTGACCTTGTGCATCTTCTCGCACATTGGAATCGGAGATGTGCCCTTCACCAATGGCTCCTGCCCGGCTTTGCATTTCACCTCCCAGCCTGCCCGAGCTGGACAGTACAACTTTCACACTGCTCTGAGGGAATGGAGAACCTCACAAGCCCAAGGAGGAGGCATTCCTGGAGGTGCCCCATGCTGGCGGTATCCTGGACATTGTGTTTTCCAAAGGTCCCAAAGACTGGCTTTTCCCTCTTGTAGGCAGAGATGTTCTCCTCATCCACATCTCTTTAAACCTTGGTTTTTCCTCTTTTGAAACTTCCTTAGCTTTGTGCTTCTGGTACCTCTTGGCAGTGAGTTCCACAGTGAATTTGTCTTGTGGAAAAATGATTCCCCCTGGATCACTTTATGCGATTCTTTGCCCTCGCATTAGGAAGAAGAATAATCAAAGCAGCCATTCCCTGTTCCCTGTTTGCCAGACCTCAGCCCCATGAGTCCCTCTTTATTCCAGGGACAGGGCAGCAGCCAGAAGGAGAGAAAAATGCTCTGTGTGAGAGTGCTTCCTCCAGCTCCTCCGTGATCCTGCCAGGGGGTGCTTTGGGATCAGTGTGGCCGTTTTTAGGGGGTGTATAATAAAATACCTGTTTGGGTTGTTTGGGTTTTTTCAACTCTTCCATCTTTCTCTTGTAAAATACTGTTCGTTCCCCTCTCGTTCACCTGAGGTTTTGAGATCCCAACCACAAAACTGCCCAAAAGGTCACACATGACCATTTCGTGGTGTCCTCAGCTGCAGGGGCTTGTTCACCCCATGCCTCAAGAGCAGGTACTTCCACTGTTGCCTTGGTGGCTGCAGGTCATTCAGCCCCAGATTCAATGCAAATATCCAAGTGCTCCTTCCCTGCCTCATCTCCATGCCACTGAGATCCCAAGATCATCCCACGTCCATATTCAACCCTCAGCTATCGAGGCAGCTGCTGCCCACCCTGAACCAGAAGTCTTGCTTTCGTTTTCATTTGAATAACGAAGATGTGCAAAGCTCAGCCTATACTTCCTCCGGGTGGGCTTTTCCCTCTCCCCTTGGAGGACCACTGCCCTTGCTCTCTTCCCCTATGGAATGAGGGGAAGCTCCATCTCTCCCAAGCGGACCCAGTCACTTTCCTTTTCCTGGCCCTGGGTGGGATGTCCAGGCTGGCCCAGCTTCCTGTGAGTCATCAGCAAATCTCAGCTTCCTTCTGCCGGGCCCTGGAACCAGAACCCTACTTACAGGGCAAGACTAGCGGAAACAAGCTTATTATTTACAAGGCTAATGAAAATTAATCATGCCTCCCCCTCCCTTCCTTGCAGGAACAGTCATCTTAAAGCAGCTTATAAAGGCATTATGGGCCACTGCTGTGCTGGTTTGGGGCACTAACCAGGGGATTGTGTGTGGGCTGTGGGCTTTGTTTGCAGGGCACCTGAAACTTGAGGGTTAAAAGCACCTAAAAGGGAAGTGCTGCTTGTTCTTCCCCCTCCCCATGTGGGGCTCCCTTCTGCTCCTGGCCAAGGCTGCTGGCTGAGACAGGGAGCAGATGGACGCTGTAGTCCCAGCGCTAAGCCAGACAGGCTGCAAAGCCCTTCGGAGCTTCTCCAGGCAGCTGCTGCTTCTCCCCAAGCCTGGACCCCTTTGGCATCATCTGTCTGCTTGGAAACAGGGAGCAGTGTGGGGTGTAGGGACTCACAGCCCAGAGGAGCCCAGGTAGCTCCATGCAGGCAAGCAGGTGTCACGAGTGCAGTGGCTCCATGCTCCAGCCTGCTGTGTAATGCAGGGATAGAAAGTACAACTGTGTGCAAAGCCAGATGGAGGAAAATATGTCAAGGAGTAGTTCACGTAGCTCAGGTGTGGAAAAACAGAGCATCCTGTACCAACGGGAGCCTCTGGTAATGGAGTGAAGGCTGCTGGCCTCTTCTGCAGCAAAAGGAAGGGCAAAACCCATCACCCTCAATCAAACCATCACTGTCACTCTGGGGAAACTGAGGCAAGGGATAGAGAAGGTCATGCACGGAGACGGGGAGGGACCTCCGGTCTTTTGAACCGTGCCCAGTGTCAGCTCCCGGATGAGGACCTGGGATGGAGGGAGATGGCAACCAGGCTCCAGAGCCAGGCGGAAGAGATGCTTCCTGCCTGCCTGTGCAGCCTCAAGGGAGTGCTTCATGGAAGAGCGCACCCCACCGCTTCCACCACATTGATGAATGGCTGTTTGAGGAAGACAGGAAAGGAGCAGAAGGTCAATTTCCCATTCCCCAGATGTGTATCACTCGTTTCAAGCAGGCAGCCTGGAAATAAATCTCCACCAGTCTGGTTACCGCTTAATTAACATCACCAGTTACAACATGTATTCCCCAGCACAGACAAAGCCAGAGCTCATTCGCTATTGATGTACAACAAGACAGAGCTGGGGCCAGGGCACAGCTGTTGGGAATTCTATGGCCTGAAATACCATTCCCTGCTCAGGCAGGGAAGCTTTGCCTCAGTTTCCCTTGTATTTCTCCTGAATAGGGATAGCTGCTGTGATATTCCACAAAGCTGAATGCTTTTTGGGGCAGTTGGCACAGAGGAGTGAAAGAAATTGGGTGAAACAAATGGAGTTTGTTTCCCTTTTGCATAGTTTGGAATAAAGAAGGAAAGATGCCCTGTGGGTGAAACACTTTCCTGCACCACAGCTCCACACAAGAAAATCCCATTCTTTCCACAAGAAAATTGTTCCCAGTTTTCCATATGAAAGTGTGGTTTTGCCTAAGAAATGTCAAATGCCCTTCAGGCCTGAGCCATCTCTGCAGGGCTCACCTCTCCTGTATCCTAAGGGCGGATGTCTCCATCGAGCTGCTTGGTAGCAGCTTTGCTGTGTCAGGGCTCTGTACCAGGGGTCAGTGCTGCAATCCCCGTTCCCACCCAAGTCAGGGAGATCCCAGGCATGGGTCAGACCCAGTGAGCTGGTGACCACCTCCAGGCCATGGCATGCAGTTGTGTGCCCAGACTCCACCGAGCTGAGCCCTGCTCACTCTTCTGCTGGCCACCTTCTCTCTGCTCTTCCATTTACTCCCCATTAGTGATAGCTGCTCATGGACTATCTCCTCACCGTGCTTTGCAATGAGAGGTGATGCTATCCCCACCAGGTGACCTAGCGAAGGAAGAGCACATCGGCTCTTTGCTTCAGCCCACGTGAAAAAAGGAAGGAGGAGAGATGAGAGAATCCATTTCTACTCCTATCATCATCCCACTTGGCACTTATCTTCAAAGCACTGTAGAAACATTAGCTAATTAATCCTCCCAACACTCCTGGGAGGAAGAGACATATTAACACGGCTTATTTGAGACGCCTGATAAACATAAAGGGAAGATGGGCCAGGAGATACCAGACAGGCAAAGTGGGCAGGTCATGCAGTTACTCCGTTCTTCCTGTTGAATGCTGCAGGGTTTGTGAGTCACGGATGTGTCCCAGCCGGTGGTGTACTCACGTGCTGGAGGGTGGACAGAAGAGGAGGAGGTGGAGGGGATACAGGGGATGTTGCAGAAATACACGAGAGAGTAAAACCGGATCTCTAGATGTAAAACTAGAATGGGAGGAAGAAGATGAGCCCGGATGTGTGCATAGACACAGACTGCTCTAAAGGTAAAGGCTGCAGGGTTGGGGAGCTCAGCAGCTCCCTTAGAAGAAGGGACAGGCAAGAAGGGGACCTGTGGGAGCACAGGGGACATCCCCTAGAGATGAGGGACATGGTGGTTGATGCTTTGTCACCAAAAGACCCTTTCTCCTCAGCCTGCACTGCTTGACCCTCAGTTATTTGTATCCAGTGACTTCCCTGGACAAATGCACTACCAGAGCAGACAGATGCTGGTGTTTGCTGAAGCACATCTGCACTACACAGCAGTGAGCACAGGATCTCTTTAGGTTGTTCCCTGGAGGTACCCCTCACCCAGACATGTCTGTCTATTGATAAATACACCAAGCATCTTGATTCTCGCTCTGGAAGGCAACTTCTGTCTGCAGTTTTTTAGTGTACCATGTTTCCCATGGAGACCATGCAGCTGCTTTAGCAGTGAATTTGAGAGGCCTGCAATGTGCGGGGAGCCATCTCTCCGTTCCAGTTACACATTTCAGGGGAGGGATGTAAGGAGTCCCTGGGGAATAACAGCCCTGCTCTCCCTGCAGCACCTCCCCGCTTGTGCTGATTTGTGCTTTTGTCTGAGTTTCCATACTGAGCATCTCCAAACACTGCGCCATTCCTTGTGTCCTTTGCCTGAACTCTGTCTTCTCCAGTGTTTACTCAGTAATGCATCAATAGAGAGCTGATGCACCCCCTTTCTTTCAGCTGTTCAAACAAGCCCAGCATCCTTGGGGTTTGCAGGTTGATTCCACTCCCTTAGGAGTGGCCTAGCTGGGGTCTTGCATTAAATGCTTCTTCTGCCTTAATCCCTAAATCCATTGTGAGTTCACTGCATGCCAGCATCCCACTCCCTGCTGCAGTGGGACCTGCATTCAGTGCTCCTTACAGCCGGCTGTTAGAGGGGATGCTGGCTGCAATGATACTTCACTCCAAGAGGTGCAGATCCATCCTCAGAACAGTGCCACTGGGGCTGGCGGGGATTGGGCCATGGGCTGGGGCTGCTCCCTGCTCTCTGTATCCTGTCTCCTGGGCCCCTCCAGCCAACTATTCCAGGGGATCCCCAGGGGCCTGGGATCTCCAAAGTCAAGCCAAGGTCCTGCTGCTTTCTTGGGAGCTGAGTTCAGCTGGACCAGTCCGGTCGCATCATGGAGAGACTTTGCCTGCTGTGCCTGAAATTAGAGCTGCTAAATTCTTAAACACAGTGGCATACGAAGGCCAAAAACAGAGATCCCAGGCTCTTCCCACTTGTCTGCCCACAGGTCTGGAAAGACACAGTCCATCTGCTTAAGATCTTACACAGAGTGCTTCTGGAGGTGCCTACATTGAGTTCTGGGAGGCTCGATTCAACAAGGATAGAGAAAACCTGCCACAGACAGGCTGTGCTTTTGGGGTAGATCTGCACCCATCTCATACAAACACAGATGCACTTGATAGAAGAATACGCGTTTTTCTGCGTACAGAGACAGGTTCCATTATAATGAGCTCCTGTCCCTCCAAGGGGCCCTGCACCAGTCAAGCACTAATTGAAGGTTTCAGGTCAGCCACCACTAGCCCAGAGATACCTCCTCGCTATTGCTTCTGCTGCCTTTCCTGCGACAGCCCCAGATCTGAGTGCCTGAGGGCTCTGCAACCTCAGAGGCTGTGCAGATGTTCAGCTATGGAGAGGAGACCTGTGGGCATGGGACATCAGTGCCCCATCTTAGTGAGCCAGTGCCAGAGGCTGGCTCCTTGTCACTCTGATTCAGAGAGGCCAGAGGATGCTGAAGTTGTGGGTAGACTGCACGCTGCAAGCCTGTGTTAGTGCAAGCTGCAGCTCTCCATACATGCTCAGCCGGCTCTGGTGTGAGATGGGGCAGCCTTTAGAGTACAAAGTTCTCCTGATTTAGGTGCCTGCGTCCCCACCACACTGCAGCCCGGAACCTTAGTCTGATGTTGGTTGTTCCCAGGGAGAGGAATGGCTTTAGCTCAAGAGATGCTCACCCACTGACATGGTGTGGAGGGGATGTGTGAGAGGGTTTTGGAGAGGTAGGGGGGAAACACCAAAAGGCTGAGCTTTAACTACAGCCCTGGTTTGCATTCAACACGACAGGCCCTGGCAAGACAAAGAGGACACAGGCAGGAATGCAAAGCACAGCAACTTAAAATAGGCCAGCAGTAAAAAAGGAGCAACAGGGGCAGAGCAAGTCATGGAGGCATTCACTGTGTGACACACATGCAACTGAAAACACAAGATGGGCCAAGGGGCGAGGAGGACGAACCCTGATGGAGATGCCTTGAGGAGCAGCAACCGAGGAGCACCCATGTAATGGGAGAGCTGGACTGTGGGCATGGGCTTCCCTTGCAGGGGGGGCAGCTGGAGAAGACCCCACTGGACCAAGGCACTGATGCCACCAGTCAGCACAATGGGTGGTTTGGCCTTGACAAAGCTTAGGGAAGGATGAGGGAAGGATGTCCTCGGAGGAAGCTCCACCAGAGCAGTGCCTGCTCCGCTGGGCAGGCTGGGCATGCTGAGGGCATTCCTGTGGACCAGCCAGAGCCCATGCTTGCCCCACTGCCTGAGTGAATACCAGGAGCCAGCAGCCCCATACATGCTGCTCGGCAGCCCCATGGCACAGGATGCCACCCGGCCCAGGCACTGCCCTGGTGCCCCTGAGGCTGGATCAGGATGCTGGATACAGGATGCCAGCAGGACCTGTCCAGTGTCTGGCAACAAACACAGCCCAGCCAGAGCCACACATACCTAGGGGGTCCACCAAGGCCTCCTGCTCCTACTCCTCCCTGTTTGCAGCCCTCCCACTCCTGCTCCCCTCAGTGGCTCAGCAGTAGCTACAGGAGGACCGTTGCCAGGAGATGAGGCGCTGGATCTGCTGCATCCCAACGGCGGGCATCACACCCAGCCCTGACAGCCGCTGGGAGGGGGACAGGGCTGGTGCCAGCTCATAGGCATCAGGGGAGCATGGCAGCACTGCCCCATGCAGAACACACAGCAGCAACACTGAGATGGAGATGGGAGCTCCCTGATGGAGACCTCTGAACCACAGGCTGTGCTGGGAACAGCTCTCATTTTCCTGCATCCCCTTCCAGACGGGACAACACTGGGCTTGTGGGAGCCCCTTGTGGGCTCCCCAGCAGGTCCTGGAGCACCGTGCATGTGGGATGCCCAGGTGGCCCCAGCCTGATGGCACTGAGCCTGGCACGCTGCTCTGGTTTGGAAATCAGGGTACAGCCACCCACCGGATACAGCTGGAGCAGCTCCCATGGGAAAAGCATCACTGCAGGCTGCAGATGTCACGAGTGCCTCAGAAAGGACCACATCTGACATGGTTGCCTTTCAGCTTTAAAAGATCTCATTCTGGGTCATTTATTTCCTTGTTTCTGAGACACAAAACTGGACAGGACAGGCGGGCAGCTGTGCTGGGCTCGTGTGCCCTGCAGGCACCCATGAACAGGGTCAGCGCAGCCACCACCAGCTGACTCCCTGCATGGACATCGCATCTCCCCGAGCCAGCTCCCCAGGGGTTAATGCCCTGCAAGAGCCAACAAGCTGATGGGAGCAGCAGCCTGCAGGAGCCAGAGGCAGGCCGACACGGCGGTGGTGGGACCCAGCAGCTTTAAAGCAGTTCACAAGGACTTTCCTTCACAACAAGGCAAAGGAGGCTTGTCTGAGCAGAAGCTCGGAGAGCAGGGGCGTGGGATGAAGGAGGGATGCGCTGTACCACCATGCTTGCAGCAACTTATAGGGCAGCCCCTCTCCAAACCCTGCGGCACTGATGACTGCAGTCCTGGGAACAACTCCTTGCTGCAGCCCACAGAAAGGAGACTGTGTAAATCAAAGGCAATATACATAACCCCCCATACTCAGGAGTTCAAGGGGATGCTCCCTCTTTGGCTGTTTGGGCATAGTCTCAGCAGAGGGACTCGTGAACGCTGGACTGCAGCTCAGGTTCATGCTCTTGAGGTTGTGGCTCCCTGGCACTGCTGCTGCCCAGGGCTCTGCCACCTCTGGCTTCAAGCATCCTGTGCCGTCCCTAACTCCCAGGGCATCAGGAGCTCATTGTGGAACCATCTCTTCCACTCAGTTGAATCCGCCCCTGGTGCCCGGAGGCTCAGATTCTACCATACCGCAGAGCACTTCCGACATCCCATTCCTTGAACACAGCACATCTGCTCCTGAGCCTGATGCCAGAGTGCATGCCTACAAACCTGGCAATGATCTTTCTGAGCTAGGAGATTGGCCAGGTATTACATGAGGCCCTCAGCCAAAGCCCACACTAGCTTCAGAAGCATTGAGTATGTGATACTAATGGAGAATCACAGAGACAACACTCACTCGGTCCCAAAGAAACAGAGAACAAGACAGAAAGGGATTACTGGAAGCAGTAATCACTACTCACTGCTCACTGCAGTGAGCAGGCTCACTACAAACAGGGCAGGGATAACACACTTACCAAGACAAAGCTGAGGCACAAACTCCTCGCAGGAGAAGGAAACTATAAACCACCAAAGCCCTTTCACCCCAAATGTATAGCAGATGTGTCTCAACTCCCACCCCAACACTGCCTGCACAACTGGGATTCACAGCTACAGTTTACATCGCTGCACACCTACCCTCATAAGCAATCCTCAAGTTCTCCTTTCACAAGTGCTGAACTTACATCTTGCCTTCAGTAAAAAGAAAGAATAAGAAAAACAGCACCAAATACCTTTTCTTGCTTGCAAATCCTGCTGCTGGTGTTGATGGGGTAACTTATGATGCTCCAGCCATCGGGCATTGAGGCCACTGCATCCTGGCCACCTGGGAGGCTGTGAGGAAGGTGTGGGCCTGGTTTCCAGCCCTGCAATCAATCACACCAGAGCCTGCAGGGCACTGGGGATGTTTGTGAAGCTTTCTCCCCAGCTCAGAGGTCAGCAGCTGATTTATTCACCCAGGAACACACCCAGGACCTGGCCACTTCTCAGCTCGCACTATTTGAGGTGGGCTTCATGCGCTGCAGCTGTCGGAGCCACGGGCTTATGTGAAAACTCAGCTTGCTCTCCTGTATTTTAAGTAGCAAAGCTCTGGCCTCCTGATTGCAGCAGCCCCACGGTTATGCCAAACAGCTCGAGAAATCAGAAAGGAGCAAATAAATCCCAGCGTGTGGTGTTTTCAGAATCTTCAATCTCCGCCTTCTTACAAAGGCAAATGTGACATCTGAGCATTCAACATTGATTGTCCGGGTCTCCCATGTCTGGAAACACAAGGTGCTTCTGAAGCTACTTCAGTACCTCTCTGCAGACCCCCTTCTGGACTCCGATGGAGCTCAGGAAACCTGGGGCCATCTGTGTCAGTGAGGATGGAGCAAGCCAGGGCCAGCAAGGGTGCCAGTGTGACTGGTCCCTGGGGGCTCCTAGGTGTGCTGGGGGGGGGGGTCAGGACCCTTTCACTCTTTCCAGTTGTGCGCTAGTCAGTACTGAAGATGGAGGGAGCCATGGGCAAGTTGGGTGCGTCAGCCCCGACCTGACCATCCTCAGGGATGGATCCTACTGGTGGTGCCTGGGAGCACTGACTTGCTTGCAGCATGGGCAGCACTTGCCATCAGCATCCCTCCTTCAGCTCATCCCCCTTGCATGCACCCCAGACACTCCGGCCCATGCAGGTGTTCATGCCCACACTCCCCATGGCCTCTTCCACAGCCCAGTCACTCTCCAGAGCAGTGCTGTGAGGTAATGATGCTCGGTTATCCAGGTTACAGGATTTCCTCTCCCCTTCCAAGCACACGCAGGTGTGCTGACACTCACACATACACGTGCAGGGCAGGAGCTGACACAGCTCCCCAGGCTGTCACACAACAAGTCAGAGCCACCAGAAGTATCCAAAAGAAGGAGAAGCAAAGAAGAGGGGGACAAATCCATTGGGAAGACCCCAGCAGTGCCCAGATGATGGGGACAAGTGGGGACAAAGAGGATATTTTTGATGAGGTGGATGCTGGGAGGCCAGGCCTTCCTCCAGGAATGCTTCTGTGCTTGGGCTCTGGAGATGCTCCTCTCCAAATCCCTGCTAAGTCACTTAAACCTTCCAGTGCCTCAATTCCCCATTTGTAAAGCAAGGCTTATGATATTTCCTCTGTCTGTCTAACCAGGAGAGCTCATAAGCCATTTGGGACTGGGAAAGTCTCTGAATATGAATTTATGTCTGGCTCACACAGTGGTCCTTGGCTTGTTAGGGACTTAATGTGATCACTTGTGCTGTGTCTGGAGAGGAGGAACACGTCACTGTGGGTACTTGTTGCTGTGCTCAGGGATGGGTTTTTAGCAGGGATGGCACAACACATGCTCCCACGGCTGCCAGGTCATTCCAAATTGCACTCCAAGATAATGAGCGTGGTGGTCCCAGCTCAGGCATCCACAGACACCAATTTACTGTTATCTGTTACGTGACGACTGACTCCTTGCTAAGGGGCCAGGATGGGTGACAAACATCCTTCAAAGACAGGGCTACTGTGGTGTCTGTGTGTTCACACACATTTACACTGTGCCGAGGCGCAACACCTCAGATGAGAGTTATGGTCACCTAAAGCTGTGATGAGCATCCTTCCTTCACGCTTCCCCTGCTGCGTCCCTGTGCCTGTCCTTCAAGCATAGCTCCAAAAGGACAATGAAAACAAAGAGTGAGCAGAGGAAAAAGCACCCCGTCTGTCCTGCCTTCTGATTCTCCTGTGTGGTGCATCCCATGTGCATGATCCACGTCTGTTAGTGAGCTTCCAAGGCAGACTAGCCTGCGAGTGCAAGAGGCACTGCTGGAGTCAGATCCCAGAGAGACTGAGGGTCTGGGAGGTGGATACCAGGAGACTCATGGAGGCACTTGCCCTGCGTTATGAGCCTCAGGGGTAGGATGGGGCTGTTCAAGCTTCTTATATCCCCCATATCCCCCCATGGGCATTGACCTCCTGCCTGTTCACCTGTAATTACAGAGTACGTGCCCAGCAGGGATGTGGCTCAGCCTCGCTGCTGGTAGGAGCTGGCAATGGTGGTAGAAAGCATTCCACAGGACTGAACCACCCTGAGCTCCTGGCCAAGGACATGCTTAGGAATAACATCTGGGAAGGACAGGCTCAGAACCCTGTTAATTGCCTGGTTGCGCTGCTTTTTGTTTGCATGTGGCACCTGAGTAAGTACAGCTCAAGAGCATCATTGTCCAAGTTGCAGCTGGGATGCAGGTCTGTCATAACAGCCCTAAAAGCACACCAGGAAAGCTGATTGTTGGCACCTGAAGCTATGTGTTAACAGTGAGATATATTGAGCCCTACCTAGTCCTACCTTTGAAACTATTTATCATGAGGGCATCCTGTGCTGCTGGCTGGTAAATGCAATGTGCTGTCAGGCAGGATGAACACCTGCAGAGACAAGAAAGCATCAGGACACCACAGACCACCAGCCTGCAACGGCTTCCAACCATCTCCCATCCCACCTCTGCACACAGCATGTCCCTTAGGAGCTGACATGGCCATGCCACTACAGTTGGGGATCGAGGTGGGATGTCTTTCTCAGCTCTCCTGTGGGGCAGGGATGCTCCACCCTTGCTTTACGCAGCAAGCAGCTCATCCAAGACTCTGTGAGAAGCATGCGATGCAATTGGGAGGGTAAATTCATGTCCCCGTATCCAAGCCTGTCACCTCATCCAGCCCCTTGGCTCCAGCTGACACTCGCACGCTGCACTTGGGGACTGGGGCTAGCGGGAGACACAGGCCAAGGCAGTGGCACTTATTAATGTAGCTCCTGTGGGGCTACTGATCGGCAAAACCACACAGAACCAACACACCCTGCATGATGAGGGAGCCCCAGAGCCACCCCACTCATACTGCTTGGGGACACACATGCTCTGTCTCCAGGACACGGGACAGGCAATGCCATGACCCTCTCATTCACCCCACGGCTGCATCCCACCCTAAAGGCATTGCTTGGGGCATGTTTGGAAGCATTTTCTTGCCACCAAGAGGATGCAATAGGTTATTGGCAGGGAGGTCATGCACTCCTCAGAGCATCCTGGTCTCCTGCACCTCCGGGAGGGATGGAGGGCAGAACCAGGCAGGGGAAGGAGAAGTGCTCAGCAGACGGGATGTTTGCGCTGTCAGCTGCCTCGGCTTCCTGTCCATCTGTGATTATCTAAGAACAGCTGTTAGTGTCATGCATGGCCAAAAAAGGGAGTCGGAAGCACAAGGAGGAGTGTGGAGGAATGCAAGGGGCAAAGACACGCTATCGCTCGCTGTCTGCTCACCTTCTCCCATCTCCCTGAGGGCCCCTGAGATCGTCATCGCCTGAAGGGCTTTTTGAAGATGCTCATGTTGGAGATGGAGACCATAAAGTGACAGGGACAGGAGATTGAGCACAGTGGAAGCCCATGAGCATCCCTCAGCTTGGTAAGGTTGATGTGGTCCTGCCATGGGGCTCAGCACTGGCTGGGAGCCTGTAAAGCCTTTGCTCAGGCCCCTCTCCACTCCAGAGAGATGCTGATGCCAGCTTTAACTTAGCAAGCTGGGACCCAGGCACACTTAGTTCACTCTAGGCTTGGTGTCATCGTGACCCAGGAGCTACTGGAATCACAGTTAGTGCGTTAAACCTTCCCTTGCTTTGAGGTCTCACTGCTGGACGCAGCAGTGAGGTACCAGACATGTCACCCTCTGCGTAAGCACCCAGGCTCTGAGACCTGGTGTCTACCGAGTCTCTGCCTTCGTGGGGAGCAGAAGGTGCTCAGCATCCCTCGGGATGTGCCTCAAGGCCTCTACCACAGCTGAACGATTGCCCAGCCTGGGAGCAGGGTTTGGATCTGCAAGTCTGCCCCTCAAAGGCAAAGGCACAACTGCTGCTGCCGCAGCATCAGGACAGGGCATTGAAGGTGAAGCTGCCTCTTGTGCCTGTGCCTCAGCAGAAGAGGCTGCATGCTCCAGGGATGGGAGAAATTTGGGTCCATGAGAGTAAACACCACTACACACACTTCAAATAGTAGCAAAGCCCTGAGCTCCAAGAGCTCTGCTGCTTTCCTACCTGCGGAAAACACCACCAGTGGAAAGGCAGCACCCAACCTAAACAGGGTTTAATTTGCTGCTGACAATCCAGATGGTAATTATATCACCAGGTACCTGGCTTTTCATTAAGGCCCCATGCAGATGTTACTTTCCTGCAGCTGACATAAATGCGCTCGTTTGTCTCCATCAAAGCAGCGCACGAACTCCCGGCCGTCTCCCCAGTGACCAGCACCAGTGTGGAGCTGCACTTGTGGGCACTGCCAGGGTCCCTCATTGCCCCTTAAGGGCACATGGACCCAAGAATGGGATTCTGTGTGTGCAACCAGCCTTGTCCCTGTCACTGGTTTAGCTCTGCCATCACCCCCAGCACTGCCATCATCGCTGTCCCTGCTGTCAGATCCAGCCCCCACCATGCCCAGCATGGACCAGGCAGGGCGTTTCTCTTCCCTGCAGACAAAGTCTGGCACCTCCAGGTTACTCCTGTGGGTGCCCCAGGTTGCTTGGCTGAAGGGGACCACAGTGCTTTCCCCAGCGCCAGTGATGCCCTCATGCTGGTACCCAGCTATCCTCACACTGCCCATCCATCCCCTTCTCCCCAGGGCTGGGGACGTGGCTCCAGTTCAGGACGGCCCTGGCCACACACTGCAGGCTGAGGGAGCCCAGTCTGAACAGAACCACTGACCCAGCACCTGTGAAGAAAGGCTGGGGCTTGTTCTGCCTCTAGGATCCCACCACTTGTGTGGCACAGGCTCCAGCCTGCCAGCAACAGAATCTACCTGGTGCACAATGCAGGTGACCCCTTGGCCTCATTTGAGAAACAAGGAACCAGCATCCCAAAGAGCACAGGCAGCAGGAGTGGACAGCAGCAGAGTCTGCTTCTGCCTTTACAACATGGGACCCCTCAGTCTGCTGGGGAACTGGGAGAGGAGCAGGATGGGAGTGGGTCAGCTGGCATGGCAAGGCTGGGGATGATGCAAAGCCACAGTCTGAGCACCATGAGCCTCCTGGTGTTGTCTGTGCAATTGTCATACAGAAAGGCACAGAGCAAGTCTGTGGCGTTGCCAGTGCTAAAGAACCCCTCATTCTTCATGTGCTTAAGAAAGCCTTTTCCTGTAGAACACACTTTTCTGTCAGCAAATACCTCTGGGTCCCTGTGGAAGTGCCCAACCACTGGAAAAGAGCAGTGCAGACAGGAGCGTGGTGCCCAGGCCAGCTTGCAAGTCAGGAGGCACATCAGGCCAAATGACAGATCTCTGGCTGAGATGCATTGCACGGATGAAGTTGTTTTTCTTCCCTCTGCCACCATTTAATCTACTGCTTGGGGAGGGGTTGTGCAGGGGAGGAGGGATTTAGCAGCTTGGAGGCCTTGTGATGTGTGCAGCACAGCATCTTCTGTCTGCTTGGCAAGGGAGAGGAGAGGGGCAGAGCTCCCTGGACCACGCAGCCTTCATTCAGTCCCACTCAGCCATCACTCATGAGCACACAGATGCGATGAGAGCGCATACAGCTCGCTGGCACCCCGCTGTGTCACAGCCCTGCAGCTGTAACCTGCTCCCTCCCATCCCTCCACCCTGCAAGGGCTGGTACCCTGGTCCTCGTGCTGCCAACCCACCCTCCGGGCTCGCAGGATCTGCCATGGAGTCAGTGCAGGGGATGCTATGCCCCATGCTTGCAGCACTGCTGGATCACTGCACTGATTCTGCTCACCCTGGAGCAGCGCTCAGCCTGACGCCTCACACTGGGATCATCAGCTACATCAGTGTTAGTGCAAAGAACACTACTGCTGCTGCGCTACCACAGGTACCACAGTACCACAACATTGCAGGAATCCCAATCCTGACCCAGTCACTGCTGTACTGCAGTGTACTGGGAGGCTGGCAGGACGCGTCTGCCCTGGCTCTGGCGTGTGTGCTGCTGCAGACCAAGACCACAGGTTGTGCATACATCTGATGAAAGCAGGAGCTCCTGAAGGGCAAACTGAGCCTAGAGGTCATTGGCACATCACCATGACCCTCCAGGGCCATCCTGCCTGCTGGGGCTCCAGCCAGGGAGCTGCAGGAGTAGGGGTGGGTGACTCTGCTCTGCTGCTAACAGCTTGGTTCTACTGCTGATAACAGCTTTGTTAATAAAAGGTGCTCTAGCAGCTATTGGCTGTGACCTGTATCTCCCCCAGCTTGATCCCCACTGGCAGGATGGGGCAGTGCCAGCTCCTGGCTGGGCTCCTCAGCTCCACAGTGGCTGATGGAAGTGGAACAGGCTTTGCTCCATGCCTACCGGGACTGCTGCCCTTGGTCTGCTCTTTTATTCCTGAGTCTCAGCGCTCAGGGCAAAGTCAGCTGAAGTCAAGGCTCTCCTGGGGGCAGAACACAGCATTCCACATCCCACTTAGCAGCCAGAAAGCAGGCCCTGGGCATCACTGGTGAATCATTCCCACAGTGTGAGGAAGCTGCCCTGGGAGCCTCCTGAAGCCACAGGGATGATGACAGCTCCCCTGGATGGCCCAGGGGCTCCTTCACTGAGGCTCCCCAGCCCCTGCAGGCGCTGTCAGCTCCAGCTCACTGCATGGCTGCACTTGGGACTGCATCCAGCTTCACGCTTGAGGGTGCTGAGCTGCCCCCAGGATGCCACATTGTTCCTGCCAGCTCCATGGGTCAGAGCGTGTTTGGAGTCACCTTCTTGAGATGTGCTTGGACCAGACCGAGCAGAGGGCATGCACTGTGCAGCTCCAGGGCAAGAGGTGCCAAAGGCTGGCAAGCCTCTGATGCTGTACCAGCAGCAGCTCCAGGGACAGCTGCTGACATTCAGATGCTCGAGGTCTAAATTTGCATAGAGTTTGCAGCAGGGAGCTCAGAGACTTCTATTTATTTCTACAAATGGGAAGGAAAACCTCACGTGATTTAGCTGTAGTCTTTCTACATTCACAGGGCTGATAAGCAGCTGAACATGCCTTTTTTCCTGCCTGGCTGACCCAAAATGTACCCCTGGCTGAATCATTAAGAGTTCACCTCCTTCCTCCCCAAAACCCCCCAGTTTTGTGTGAGGAGAAGTGATTGTGGCAGGGGGTGCCAGCTCTGTGCCATGATATGGGTGACGGGGAGCAGGCAGGGGCTCGGTGATGCTGGGGTCGCTGGCTCAGCCCTCTGCCCTCTTTGGCAGAGCTTTATCCTGCCAGACAGGAGGAGGATGCTCTGGGTAGCAGTGCAGCACAGGGGTGCTACAGAAGCAGCTCTACAGACCTAAAAATAACCCCAGCTCCTGTCCTGCAGTGCACACCACAACAACTTTTCCTGGCGCCAGACCCGCTAATTGCTTACACAATTAAAGTGACTGTGAAGAGGAGATGGCAAACAGGTTTAAATACGCTGTAATGAAGATTAAGGAGCCGAGCCTGGAGGCTCTCGCAGAAGCCCTGTGTTGTCTGGCTTGTGAAGAAACACCATGGAGCTGTCCCTACAAGGCTCCATCTCCACAAGCTGCTGCTGTTCAACATTTGGTGATGCTCATGCCAACAGACACAGACAGCAAGACGTCCGGGTATCCCTAGACCAGACTGCAAATGCCATTCCCCTCCTCTGTTCAACCATGGCCACCCTTCTTGCTTGGCCTCAGCGGCAAGAGATGCCGCAGCTTTTCTCAGTCTCTGGCATGACTTCCTCTTTAACAGCCCCAGCTAATGGCACTTGTCCTTGGGCTCTTCGCCATAGGCTCCCTGGGTGAGCCATGGAAAGCCATCCTGGAGGAGAGCCATTTGTCAAGCCTTGCTTTATGCTAACAGCAGTTGCCTCCAGGAGCCAGCTCACCCCAGGGCACCAGGTCCCAGACAGGCTCAGTCCTCAGCTCACGATGTGGCTAAAAGCTAGGCACAGAGACGTGTTGGGTATCCCGGCACAGCAGCTGAAGGTGGTACAGATGGTGTGTGCTCTGTTTATTAGGTTTGCCATTAGGACAATACTCCGCCGTGTTAGAATAAATGGGGTATGGCGCTGTTGTAGATTACTAACTAGTGTTGTATTACACAGCTAATCAACTCCCACTTCAACAGCTTGGAAAATGCACTATTTTTGTCTCGCTGTCTGCGGGCAGGAATTTCATTCCAGGTGATTTCTCCCAGGGCCTTTGCCTCCTCAGGTTTCCTGCACCAATCCACTCAGCAATCACGTCACCAAGATCTGGAGATCTTTCTGGCCATAGACCCTTCAGCAAATGGTCCAATAAACCTTTGCCCTGGACTGTGTATACATCAGGTACAGCAAGGGAAATGATTAACAAGGAGCAAGGAGGCAGCGTAGCTTGTGCTTTCTCTCAGTGTTCCACCCCGAAAGATGATGAAGGACAAGAACATCATCTGGAAGCTCTTTGGGAGATAGCGAGCAGTAAAGGAAATGATAGCCTATGACCTTCACAAGACCTCTTCTCTGCATTTCTTTTTTGAGTCTTCAGCTTGTTTTTCCTCTCTGGGCACTGTAAAATGTAAGCACCAACTGCAAAGTGAGAGAAGGAGACCTGGTAACACAGGCAAATTATTGTTCTCTAGCAAACACGTCGATCAGGTTCATCTAAGCACGCTGAGCATTGCCTGGCAATAGCTTGTGAATAACAGCTCGGCCACTTCACTGATGTGCCCTTGAATGGGAGCACCTTCTGCACCTCACTGGGGGCTCCTGGAGGCACCAGAGCTGCCCACACACTGCCTTTTGCCCTGCCGGGGGCTCTGAGCCTCATGGCTGCTGCGCCTGGGTCTTCATTGGGAGTGACAATAGCCCTGCTCATGGCAAGAAGTGCTCTGCTGACAATCTCTGCAGGGCTTTTGCTGCTGCTGGCAGAGGCGCAGAGGCACAGAGACACAGGAGGGATGCAGAAAGGCACCGGCTGCTCCTGTCTCACAAAGCTCCCTGCTCATGTGCAGGGTGCTGCAGCATTTGGGCCCATGAGACCAGACAGATGTGGACTGAAATCTGGCAGGCAGAGGGGCAACAACCTAAGCTTTAAGGTTTAAGGCTGCCTCCTCCATCATACTACAGCTGTACACCAGTCTGACCGAAGGCAGAGATTAGCTTATGTGGCATTGCCAATTCTGCAGCTTGCGCTTTCTGCACTTGCTTTGGTTTCTGTACACAAGACAAATCTCTAACGCATGCCTCCCCTGATCCGTTTGCTTGTCCTAGTCGCTGGGAATTTAAATTCAGCCACCTACAGACATCTCCTTAAGAGTTTCTACTTCTGTGCATGCCTCCAGTGGAGCACAGGTTGATGTGCCTTCCTCCCACCTGCCTGCTTTCACATCTCTATAATTTGTCTCTGCGAGGGAACAGCCAGTCCTGGCCTGGGCAGGTCACTTGGCCTTCCAAACCACTGGGGAAGGAGGAACATCAGCTGCTGCGCCCATAACAAAGCTTTCCACATCCATTGCGGTCCTGCCAAAAGCCTACAGTGCAGAGAGGTGAACACGAGATGAAAGAGGGGCACAGCCCTTGTGTGATCCTCTGCAAAGGGGACATTCCACTCTCCAGAGAAGGACCCAGGGAACAGATGCTTGGTCATTTCAGAGATGCGATTTTCTGTGTCTGCAGCTTAAAACCAACGTGGTGCTTTACAATGAAAGGCAACAGGACAGTCCTCAGGGCCTGCTTAGGTACCTGGGGGCGCTTCAGGCTGCTGTTTGCTAAGTGCAGTGAGCAGATCAGCTCCTGGAAGCTGCTGACTGCCCCAAAATCCCTGCAACCCATTAAGTCAGCAGTGTCTCAGGTGGGCATCTGGCACGGGGAGCAGCGGACTTCAAATGAGCTGCTGGTGGTCAGACACTCCTTTCACCGTCCTCCTGTGCTCCCAGAGCGCTGTCATGACTCACGATGCTATATAGATATATTTATATATATAAATTTGGAATCAAAGACCCATCAACTCATTAAAAATCTGCTTTTCCTGCCTGACCCTGGGTTTGCAGATGCTCCTGCTGCTCTCACGTCTGCAGAAGCATTTTCCCAGCGCTGGATGAGGAAGAGTGGGATTTCCTCATAGAATCATAGGTTTGGGTTGGAAAGAACCTTAAGACCATCTGGTTCCAAGGAGAATGATAGATCTGTGGAAACCTCAGGTACCCTGGGGGACAGTGTGGTACCCAGAGCCTTCCAGGGATGACTGCTGCAGGTTACTTGGATTGAGAACATGGAAGGGTACAGAGGTCCCCTGCCCAAACACAGGCTTGGATGCCTTCCACCCCACTTTTCACCCTTTGCACCTCTGGTTCTAGGAGAGAATGGGACTCCTCAGTCTTGGCAGGACACAGCCTTACAGATGGGTGTCCGGATGAGGTGGCAGTCAGCAATCCCACTCTGTCCTGACCTGACCTACCATTTATGACAGTGGGGAGTCCACTGCAGTGCTTGAAAACAAATTATGTAGCTCAGTGCCACTCCAGATAGAAAGTGCTCTGAGAGATGCTCTCCCTGCCTCTTTGCTCTGAATTGCGTCTAGGATATATTCACATGTCATCTGCAGCGCAAGCGAGTGAATTGCTTCCGTAGCAGCTCCTTTATTTGTGGGTTTCATAGCCAGTTGAAGTTCTAAGGCCTGGAGAGCAGCCTATGGATCACAGCACTGTTCCCATTAGGTCAGAAGAGGCTTTTGTCAACCTCCAGTCACCACACAATCTGCTACGCGCATCCCAGGAGGTTCCGAGGTCCACCCACCTTCATGGAGCACAGGGATCCAGATCTTGCAGGATCATTCTGTCAGAGATGAAGCTTTAATCCTCTGCCTGAGACAAAAAATGTGGAAACCCCCATCTTTTCCCCCTATAGCTGGGACTCCCATCACAGCGCTGGAGACAACAGCAGCATCCTTGCTCCCATAAGATCTCCCAGGAAGTCTTTAAGGTGACAGGTACTCTGTACTTAAAATGACCTCAGTATCTTCTCCTCAGGAGGCAAGCATGATTGGACCCTCAGAAACACCCTCCCTGCATAGAAGTGCTGAGCATTTGTTTCTCTCTTCATTAAGTCAATATCCTGAGGAGATCATCTGTGCCCACTGGAAGGAGAAACTTACATTCAGTTTCATCACCCTGTGTTGAAGTTGTAATTCTATGGCCAAGTTTCCCTCATTTTACTTCTGAATTGTATTCATTTTCATAGACCCTTGGATAAACTTTGGGTGAACAGCCCTGCAATGTCTTGGCCATCTCTGTGGGAGATGAGGTTTTCTGAACTGATGAACGTGTGAAAGGAGAAAGAGAAAGATACAAAGAGAAATAAGAAATCTATCAACAGTAAGAAGTCCCTGTTCAGATATACATAATATATTGTTCTGCCACATGCAATTTATCTTCTGACATATGCTACTGTGGCATGTGGCATATGTATAAAACAGGGAAATGCAGAATTAGGGCAGGCTGAGTTCCTGCACGTTACCACTTCTGATGGGGCTATTTTGCTTTAAGCCGGTTTAAGCAGAGACCTAAAGTTAGGCACTTGTTTAAGTGCTTTGCTGAAGATGCATTGCAGAATAAAGGGACTAAATGTGAAATAGTGGGTAGAGGAGGCATAGGAGAGGCATAGGAGAGACATAGGAGAGATGCGGGGCTGTGCTGGAGTCGCCATGGAAGCGATGGATCTGTTAACAGTCTATCCAAACAGAAATCCCCACTATCCTCAAAGAGCAAACCTCAGTAACCCAACTGCTAACACTCTGCAGCTCCACAGCCAAATAAATGGAGCTGTTTCTGGCTTGTGACACTTGCGCTTGGCAGACTATGTCCTTGTGGACTTCTCCAGTAGACAAAAGAGGGCTGAGTCTCTCCGGGATGACGCTGCACAAACACCCTCAGCTACCCACCCCGCTCTCTTTAGTCAATGCAACTCACATCATCAGTGCTGTCTTTTCAGGCTTTTTGATTTCACTTCATCACTTTGCAGAGGCTGCCTTAGCAAGCCCTCTGAGGTGCACTCGCACGCAGTCCTCGATGAGGTGGCCATGGAGGGACTCCAGCTCTTCCCCAGACAGCCTTTACACACGGACCCTGGGAGCACTGTTCCCACCACGCAGCTCCTGACGTGCTGGGGACGGGCATCACGAGGCTTGTTTGCTTCCCAGCGTGTTGTTCACTGGCTTTATTTTCCAGCCAAGAGAGCTTTGTAAGTAATAATAAGAAAGGATGAATGGGATGGCATGGGATGATTAACCAGGGTTCTCAAAGGTGGGCCAGCAGCCTGGGTTACCAGCAGCACAACCGCTTTGCAAACAACCACTGTATCACACATCCTAACCTCGGCTGGGGAGGAGACATCCCTGCAGCCGCCTGCTCTTCACTAGCGGAGTTGGCAGTGATTATCCGCTCAACCAAACAGCGCAAGGAAGCCGTGTTTTCACCAAAAGTCTCTCCTTTTCTTCATTGTCATCGTCAAGGTTTTGATCTCCTTACAGTAGAAACCCCTTGATTTATTCCTGCTCTCTGAAGGCATCGCCACAACAGTTGGGATTTGCTGCTGTTATAATCTTTCTGGACTATAAAAACAAGTCATGTCTTTCGATAGCATATGGTTCTCCCCTTTCAACAACAGACACCAGAACTTTCAATTAAGTTGCTGGAAGCAGCGCTGAAACGCACATGACTCATTTCAGAAGTGCACTAACAAGTGAGACGATCCCATTTCTTTTTGCCAGATCTCCACTCATCAGGAAACAAACAGTGTCTGATGCTTCCCTTTCTTTCCCTCTACACTGACGAAAACAACGCCCTTCTCCATCGACACCGAGCTCCAGTAGAAACCGTCCAGCTAAATATTATACTATTTGATAATAGTCCTGCCAGCGCGGAGCTGACTCATTTAATGTAATGTGCTGCTCCCTGAAGACTGCTTTTCAACACAGCAAACAATTAGCTAGTTCATTCATCCCAGCTTGAGAGTGGTGATAGCTACAGGACCACGAATACGCTCCTAACGGGAGCTGATTTATCAACAGTCATAGTTGTTGCTCCTGTAATTAATCTTACGCTCTTTCCACACACACTATACCCCTGTGCTGACACCCTGCTCCCAGTTCCCAACCGCTTCTTTAATGCTCAGAATGGCATAGAAACGACTGTGATTTCTGGTCAGTGACACAGAAACGACCAGGGAAGATCAAGCTGTGATTCAGCGCTCTGCTCTGCAGCCCTCCTCTGTGGCTCCCGTGGCAAAGAGCAGAGATACTGCAGCCACCAGCCCCAGCCCCCAGTGCCTGTGGGCCAGGAGAGCACTGCTGCTATGATGCTACACATGCCCAAGCTGGTATCCACTGCATGACCCCACACCAGTCCGTGGACCATATCTGCTTCCTCCCACAGCCATCCCAAGTGAGCCAGCTCAGCCCCAGCGTGCCCGAAGGTACTCCTGCTCCTGGGGGAGCAAACCCCTGTGTGCCTCCACCTCCGAGTCTTGACTAACAACAGGGGCAGCATCTTTGTCCTCGATGGAATGGGGAAGCGGATACCACAGGAAAGATGATTTGTCCAAAGTCATGCGGTAAGGAAAAAGGTTTTTGGATCTAGTGGGAGCTGGGATTCCCAGCAAGAGGCCTCAGGAGCTGGAGGCGGGAACAATCGCTAACCCCTCCGGCACATCCTCCTGCCGCTCCACTCTGGCTCCTCCATGCCATTATTTCTCTGACTCAGCAATCCCGCAGTGCCCAGGCACAGCCCAGGCTTCCAGAGCCAGCTCACTGCTCTTCCTGGACCCCCACCTCTGGGGCAGGCACAGCATCCCCCCTCCGGGACCCGCTTCGCAGCTGGTTTGGCAGTGTGAACCCCTGGCTAGCTCCAGCCCTGTTGTGTCACTCTTGTCAGACACTGTTCAGGAGCACATGAGACACTTGTATTCTCCAGATCACAGGGAGAAAATGGCAGATCCCTGGCAGCGAGTGTTTCTTTATTCACATCCCTCCGAAGGAGACAGCTCCTGGGATTTTTTTCCCTCTAGACTTGGTTTTCAGCTGGAGAATTATTTTATTGCATGCTCATTGCTGTAATTATTGCCAGCGTGAAGACAGTGACCTCGGCGCCCAGGCAAGTGAATACAGCAGTGAGTTCACCATCAGCACCCTTATAATTACCATCCAAATACACACCATGGAAACCAGGAGAAAGGGGGGATGCCCAAGTAGGGATGGGAGGGACCATCACCACTGCCCTAAGAGGGCAGGGACACATGGGTCTGGCTGACTATAAGGAGCCATTCTGCTGCAGCAGAGGCCTGGATGTTCCTCACCACCGTCCATCCTCCTGGGAGAGGGCAACATGGGCACACATTGCCCTTACTGCTCTTGGAGTAACCCCTGTTACACAGGGTTAACCCACAGATGGGGCAGTTCAGCCCAGGAACTACACAGGATGCCTTAGGGAGACAGGCCATGCCTAGCCCGGGGAGCCCAGCTCCAGCTCATTGCCCATTCCTGCTGTGCTTTCCCGGGATCCCCTCTTTGCACAGGCAATATCCACACTTCTCCTTTGCCAGTACATGCCCACAGGTACGAGGAGGTGCCCCAGCAGCCCCCAAATTGTGTGGCCCAACATATTTCTGCCATTACACTAAGGCAGAGCATCTGGTGCTGAGGGACTTGATCTAGTTGGGTCCATTAAATACCAGGTGAAGAGCTTTGGCCAGAAACGGAGGAAAGTTCCATTTGGAAAGCATGCCATTGTTTTCAAGTGACCACTCTGGCGGCAGCTGGAGCAGCTGCTCTGTTTTCTTTTCATGTGCTTTTAGATGCCCAGTGCTTGGCTGGAGTGGAGAGAAGCCAGGAGGAGAAGCCCCACCATACCACTGCTCTGGTCCAAACACGGGCTGACTGTCAAATACATCAGCAAACCCTTGCTCACCTAATGCTGCGTGCTGGAAGTATTGACCATTAGCGCTGGATAAATGGGAAGGAATTGCTACCAGCTCAGAGACAGCCCCCAGAGCATTGGAGAGACAGAATTAACCAGCTTATTATTATTATTTAATGCCTATATTGTGAGAACAGATGAATAATTCGTTTGCAAGGCTCTGCATGCGAGGCTGTTACAAAGCTTAATTCATTAGTGCTTGTAAAGTGACTTGAACTCGTGAGATGAAAGGTGCCCTCTGAGTGCCAAGTACTATTACAGCTCCAGTACTGCGGATCTTTAATAAGGATATTGAATGGCTCCTCTGAGCCAACACACTGCTTTTTAGCTTCTTTATGGCTGTTTTCACAAGCACTATCCTGGAGTGGCAAAAAACCTCAAAGTTGCATGAAAAAACAATGCCAGAAAGGTGCACACAGCTTAATACATCTGCAAACGCCCCACAGGGCAAGGCAGAGGGGAGCAAGGCACCACGGTGATGGATGGAAGGGGTGGAAGTGGGTTGCAGCAACCTGACTGCACAGCCTATGGACTGGGGTGATGGCTCTGCCACACTTGGCCGCAACTGTCACCAGCCCTGCCATGGTGACTGGGAGCTGTGACAGCTCTGGAGGCATCACTGGATGGAGGCTGACAGGGGGCAAGAGGGGAGAAAGGAACGTGATGGTGGAGCTGGGGACTGCTGGCAGGGTTTCTGGCTCCCAACCAAGCTGCCTTGATTGCTCTCCTTGCTGTTGAGTCTGGCTGATGCATGGGAAGTGACAGTGGGGGCCATCCACCGATCCGTGTCATCCACCCATCCATGACAGCCTGCACTCACCTCCTCTGATAAGCAGCCAGATGACGGGTGAGTGACAGATGCTCCCTCCAATGTGCTCCACAGTCATGCCAGGAGCTGTGCCTTCCCTGCTCTGTTCTGCCTGGCCACAGAAGGTGTTGGTGAAGATGGTTTCCCCATGGGAGGATAATGAGGTTCACTCTTCCATTGCCCCCAGGTCCTGGGATGCTGATCCCAGCTGAATGACTTCACAGCAGAAGTGCTCGCACCCCAGTTTGTTTCCTCCAGACCCCTCCTGGCCCACTTCTGCCATCACAGTTGCTGTCAGCCCTCCTGCTCTCCTCGCTGTGAGCAGGTCTGTGCTAGCTGCCATGCTTTCCTTCCCCATGCGATGAATGGACTTCTCGTGGACTCCCTCCATGGAGATTCCATGACAAAATCATTTCTCTGCCCAGTGCAGCCACTTGCTCCATGACAAAGCCGTTATAACATGGGCAGGCTCTGCCAAGCTCAGGCATCATGGACAGCATGTGTCCTCTTTGGAAAGCCTGCTTCCTTCACATTCATCTTCCTGCAGCTATTGTCACTCATTTATCAAGTGAGAAACTGTGGCCGTGAGTCCACAGAAGACATAGCGAGGTGAGAAGACCTTTCCCTATTTGAAGTTCCACCTCTGTCCTCTCTAATTGCTGCTGCATTTCCCATAAACTGCAATGGGGTTGAGGAGGGGGAGGGGGGAAGAAAGCTTTTTAAAACTCAGAGGAGAGCCTAAAGCGTGGACAAAGCATGCGGAACACAGCACGCCACCAAACCGGCTCCAAATGACCAGGAAAGAAGCAACTCCTTTTCATTGAGGGAGAAATGAACCCTCCAAAGAGGAAGCAGTGACCTTCCCATCTGCCTTCCTCTCTTCTGTCTTCAAATGCTGCTGCAACAGGCAAAACTCCCTCATTATCTTCAGAGGCAGCTTTCCCAAATGCTCACTAAGGCACGCAGAGTGCAGGAATGCCTGCCCGGCCCGTGTGTGCTGTGTGGCGTGGCACGATGGGAGGGCGAGAGGCAGGGGATGAGCCTTGCCTCTGCTAGGGCTCAAGTGGAGCAAAGGACTCATCATGTGCCTTAATTATTCCAAAGCCTCTTTACTTGGAGGCAAATAAATTATTTATCAGACTCGTGGCTTTGGCAAAGGAGATTAAACCCAGATTAAATTTTTAGATGCCTGGAAAATTTAATTGGCATTAGTGTCAGATGGTTTCTGCCCCTTAAAACTGAAAGGGCTTTTCTGACCAGCACTAGGCTGACCTCTGGGGACCTGTCCCTTTCCAGCATCCCCACTGCTGCCCAGGCACCAATCAGGGATGGAGCCCCTGTGCCACCAGGTTTCCATCCTCACCTGACAGCACCAACCACCTTAAATCGGGCAATGCTGCAGCAGACACAACCCTTTCACCATGTTCTGGGAGGACTCGGAAGCTGCGATACAGATGGGCACTGGAGAGGGATGCTCTGCTTGGGAGAAAGATGGAGCTGGTCCTGCCTGTCCTCAGCAGGTTGGGATTCAGGCCAACATGCAAAGCCCATCTCCAGCTCTGATCCCATCACCTGGTCTAGATGGCAGATCCTCACAGCTGCTCAACACATGCCTTTGAAGGACACTGATCCTGGTAGACATCTCCAACTCCCCTGTGTTTTTGACACAGGCACAGCCTTTGCAGCCTTCACTTTGCAATGGCCACTAAACTGCCCTCTCCCAGTCCGAATTACCTACTGAAACGCATTCCTTCCCCACATCTGAGCCTGGCTTGGCCCTACCTTGGCAGCGTTCTTCTTGGGCAAGGTGCACAGGACAGCGTACACCACCAGTGTGGTCCCACCGTGGCAGGGGGACAAGCAAGGCTCACCCACAGCAACCGCACACACCAGGGGAGAAGCTGGGGGGGACACAGATCAGATCATAGTGGTTAAACTGCTGATTATCCTTTGCCAGTCTTGCAGAAGAGCTGCTCTCTCTCTCATGCACAGCAATCTGCGCTCCTGCTCGCTCGCGTTTCAAGTCATGTTTTATGTCTGAATGAAAGCAAAGGATGGTTAAATTGTGCTGCTCAAAGGGACGGAGATCGAGTGTCCCGCTCAGGGATTGTCCCTTCAGGCAGCAGTGTTGTCAGTGTTATATTTGCCAGGCTGTGCCCAGCAGGCACCCCAGGCTCATTTGCTCTGCCTGTGTGTTTCAGCGCTCAGCAAAGGTGGGAATTGAGCTATCCACGCTTCTGCTCCTTGCTCTTATGCTGTACTTTTCCCGTTGATGCCAACAGCTTTGCAAAAGCTTGGGGAAAAGATTTCGCTTTGCTCTTATCCCTGGAGCAGGAATTCGTAAGTGCCAGGGAAAGAAATCTTGGAGTGGCTGAACCACAACCTTGAAACCCAGACTGCTGGATTCAGGTCTGGCATGGCAGGAATAACCCAACAGCTTCACTTCCTAGAAAGATCAGGATCAGTCTGATGAGCTTTAAAACATGCCATATCTCCTCCTTGCTGTCCTCTGCTCCTGCACCAGCTCTCAGGCTTCCAAACCTACAAGTGCTACCCCAATTCTCCGCCTTCCCCAGAGCGGCTGTCTCTCCTATAATTTAATGGTTTCCTTTTTCAGCCAACCTTGTCAATGCAAAGAGTAGGTTTTTCATTTCAGGATTAATCTCCCCAACTCCACTCTTCCCAAAGGCTTACACAGACATTAAAGAGGTAACTCTTTGCTTTCCGGCAGGCAGGAAGCCTCTCTGGCATCACCTGACTGAATTAAACAGAGACATCAAAAGAACCTGTCAAATTCAATGTGACCAGACGGCGAGTGGAAGTCAGAGAAGCACCGAGGCAAAGCAAAGACTCAGGATGCTGCTGTGGCAGATTTAAAAGAGGACAAATCCTGCGGAGATTTTCCCCTTCAAGGGAAAAGAGGATGAAAGCACACGGGTTCAAGCAGTCCCGAGTAAGCGGGATGCCACTGTGCAAGGATGAGGCTGGGCTGGCAGGCATGTGCAGCCCAGAGCATGACCAGCATTTCTCACCTGAGGCTCTCAGACCTGCTTCACCATCAAATACAGCAGGTCCCAGCTGGGCCCATGGGTCCATGCTAGCTCGTGCAGGAGGCACTGATGAGGGATGTGGTGTGCTTGGTGTCTTGATGGAAAGCGGAGGCAGCCAGGGGCAGGTTCTGCGGGGCTCCTGGGGATCCTATGAGGCTTTTACTGGCTGTGGTGGGCACGTGGCTCCTTCCCACTTCATTTCCAAGCAGCTCAGCACAGCTCTCCTATCATAAACACACTTGCCCTTCCTGAATTGGGGCCACACTCCTATCCATCCCATCAGCCTGCAGGCAGGTTAGATATGCAGCATGAAGCTGCAGCGGATCCATAAAGCAGACTGCCTTGATGTGAACTTACGTGAATATAAACCAGGCAGGCTCTGATACAGAAGGTTGCTATGACAGGGATACTTCAGAGTATTTCAGTTAATTAGTACTTAATTAACTTTAATGCCTTGAAAAACCCTACAAGCCATACAAGTTGGTCTGTGTGTTGTCACTCATGGGTCCCCACCTGTTTAGGCAGCACACCCCAGCCAGCTCTTGCTTAAAGGGAAAGCTGCAAAGTGAAATGTATTATTAACTCAACCTCTACAGTCCTCTCATCGTGTCTCATGAGATGCTTTTTAATATCAAGCCTTGCAAGATGAAACACATGGAGATGCCAGGGATGAAAGAGAGACTGTAGCACGGTGGAGTTTCAAGTGACTCCTGAGATCACCGATAGCTGGTGAAGGCTGGAAGGGGCACAGCACAATGGGGAGGGATGGCTCTGAGAGCCAGGGCATTGCAGAGTGTTCAGTGCTTACCCCTTCCGCTGGGCTGGTGAGTGGTCCATAGATGTCCCCATGAGGCTGCAGGCAGGACCACGGCTGTTTGGAGATGGGCAGTATGAGCCTTGTCAGAGCACTGGCACTGAAACAGGGGATGTGATGAGGGCTGAGTACTGGGTGAGGCATCCCTACCCCATGGGAGCTGTGGGATGCTCAGAACAGGAGGATGGAGTGATTCTCCCCAACCCCTATGGCAGATCTCAAACGCCACCACCCCAGAAGGATCCTGCAGGCAACAACCAGCGGAGAAGCCCATGCTGGCACATGGAGGGAGAGGTCAGGAGAACAAGGGAAAGATCGAGGGAGAAGAACAAAGTCCTTCGGGAGAGAGGATTGCAACGTGGTGGCTGCAAATCCACCAGCTGGAGGCACATGGCTCATCCTCCTCTCCATAGCAGCACCCTGAGCCCCGAGGCAGCTCGGGAGTAGATCTGAATGAATACGGAGCCTAAGAAAAAGTAAGGATAATGCCTAAAGACAGCAGCGGGAATTACAGAAACACTTCTTGTTGACGGGAACTCCCAAATTTACAGCCATATCTCCCAAGAGGTAATTCCCCAACTGCATGCAGCGACCACAACAGACTGGGAGAGGTGGTGACAGCCAGGCTGCCTGTGAGGCAGGCATGCAAACCCCACCAGCATTGCTTCAGGGTACCCCATTAGCACACAGTGCTCTGCTGGCTCTATATTGAATGTAAAAAGCCAGCAACAGCTGGAGGTTAAACCTCATTTTCCAGGGGTAAACATGAATAAAACAGAACATAGCTGCTGTGTGAATGAGTTTATCCTCTGTCAGACACTTGGTACTGCTCTGGCATGGCCTCTGTCACGCCACAGGGGGTAGGGGATGTTAACATGCTTTCCTATGTTTGTTCTTCTGCCCCAGCCAAGTGTCCACAGATGAAAACATCACCAAGCACTGCCACCTTGTCTGCGGGCTTGAAGGCGTCTGAGGCACAGAGCACAGGTATTTAATCATGGTCGCTTCCAGTGAGGCATTCATTGACAGCCTGAGGACAAGCCAATGCTCTGTTGGCCTCTCGCAGGCACGTCTCCTGCAAGCTGCCTTCCCCGAGGGCTTGTGAGCAAGCTGCTGATCAGAAGCTATAGGGCTGAGAGCACCACTGGTGCCCCCAAACTGGTGACCAAGCCACATGTGTCTGGCAGAATGGAGGAGCCTCCATTGTGCCCAAGGTGGAATGCTTATGGGGCACTGGGAACTGCCTGCGATGGGACACAGAACCTGCGAGTACTTGGGTGAGCGGCTACCACGAGCCAAGAGGGCATCCAATGGGATTCAGACAGGATTTCCTGATGGGTGCACACCAAACCGGGCACTCAGGGGTTTTGCCAAGACCCTTCCCGCAGGGAAGGAGGATAGGCAGTGTGGGGAGAAGCAAGCACATGGTCAGTTACAGAGCAGTCATGGACCGGAGAGTTGGAAGCCTCCAGCTGAGGATGTGGCACCGAGCTAGCAGCATGCCTGCATGCAGGTATGAGCCCAGAAAGATCCATCACTGGACAAAACAGGCCCTAATCCAATTTATACACTGTGGTAGTAAATGTGCCCTACAATACCCGGTGTGGCTCTTACAGAGAGAGAGACATCGCACACAGAAAAGGAAAAAACCATCCTGAGTATAGCAGCCAAATTGATACAAGGACTGGAGAGGATGACTTATGGGCAGAGACTCAGGGAATTTAATTTCTATAGCCTAGAAAGATGATGCCTGAGGGGGAACATGATAACGCTATATAAATATCTAAAGGGCAGTTGTATGAAGAAGGGGGAAAAAAGTGACGCATGCACCAGCCGTGGGAGTGATGTGATGGACCACAGAAGGGAACAGTTTCCCAAGGGAGCACAGCGGGCTGTTACAGCCTGGTGGGCAGAGAGCAGAACAGCGTGTCTGGAGCCCGCACGTGGTTTGCAGCCATGGACAGGCACGGAGCAAGGAGTCTGGAGAAGGAGCAGCCTGGTATGAGCAGCAAGGGAGGTGATCATGGCCCTCACGTGGATGGGTACCACTGCACAGAGCTCCCACATGGTTCTCAGTGGCCAGGCAGAGCCCGATCTCCCTGTGCCCTTTGCTATCCCAGCTTTCCAAAGGATGCCTGAGGTCCAGGGCATCCAAACCCCCAATCCTTTCTAGCCCAGCATGCCCAGAGCTATTTCCATTAGGAAACCCACCCAGGCAGCCCCAGCCTGGGGTCCTTTCTGGGTGTCCTTGGGATACACGGTGACGCCAACATCCCCCGGCCTGGCTGTTCGAGATCACAACCGCCGCAGCGGCCCCAAAATGGAGACAGCAGTGAGGTACGTTGCTGTCTGCGTTCCTGCCTCTTCCCTTCTCTCCCTTGCAAATTTGAGTTGTTTTCTACAATTATGCTGCTTCTTCTTCAAAAAAAGATTTTTCTCTCTGCCGTTGCCATGTGAAAAACCCACACAAACAACAGGAAAAACTGGCTACCTCTACGCAGAACCCAGCACGGCAACTGCAGAGCGACTGTCACACAGGCAGCAGCCTAAAAAAACAGGGAGAAAAATAGCTTTTTCCCTTCAGCCCTTTCAGACGCATGACTTGGAGACTTATTATAGTAATAGCAGGCAAAAGGGGTTTTTTGTCAGAGGAGAGGCTGGTCTGCGTTTGTTTCCTCCTTACGCCGATGATGTCCCTTCACCTATTTAAACGGGGTAGATTCTGCTTCGTTTAGAGCCATGCAACCTCCCCAACCTAAGGAATCCCTCAGATCGGGTCCTTACCATGAGGGAAGCGCACGCCGTGGGGCAGGGGCTTTGTGAGATGGTGTTGGGTTAAACCTGCTGTTAATTGCTCTCTACTTGTCGCAGCAAAGGTGCTTGGCTCCAAGCCTGAAGCATTCCTGGTGAACCACCAGTTTACCAAACAATGTGGTGCTGGCACTGGCACTCTCCTCCTCCAGCCTAGAGAAGGGCCAGATGAGGTCTCACCATTGACATCCACCACCCTCAGCACCCATGGAGTTACACAACTGAGAGGCAGGAGTTCTAGCTAAAAATAAGCCTTTGGGACGATTGTCCTTGTATTTGCTTATCTCCAAAGGGCTGAAAACAAGGACGTGTTTGGACCTGCACACTTTCAAGTGCATCTGTAACTCCCAAGTTACTAGGAGTAGGTGAATCTGAGATGCTGACACTCCATTGAAGCACATTGCCCTTTAATTCCTGCCCAGCCAGCTGTGGGTTGTCATGGAGACTACATCTGTCTCCATTTGTTCACAGGTTATTCAAACCCAAACCAGACAGACCTTTCCTGCTTGAGCTGTGCCCACCTCAGACTTCGCTCTCCTCTTTTATGCCAGGAAGGTGGGTGATTCCCATTGGAAGGGCCAGAGGTGCTGCTGGGCAGCCACAAGCATCTGTCTGAGCCAGCCCTCCTTCCTCCTGACCTGTGCTGGAGGGCGCACAGGGAGTTTTGTACTTGGAAGGTCCTTCAGTCCTAGCGGGCTTGAAGTAGGGATGGGTATTGGCCCAAGGGCAGAGATGCCCCATGTTGAAGTTATCCTGAGGCACACCAATGGCTGCTCTGGATTTCCATCACTGCACAGGTCAGACCCATGCCCAGCACTGCTACAGCTGAAAGCAAAGTCATTCTGGGCTAGACTAATCCCTTCCCTATCCAAGACTTCATGGAATGGTCTCTATATGGGTTCTCCCTACATCTCTGCATAGAGCCCAATGACTATGAGCCGACAGCTCCTTCTCCCCTGTGCACACGTCTGGCAGGATCCTCACCGAGTGCCTCAGTTTCCCTTTTGCCCTGCTGAAGCAGCTCGCAGGAGGACTGCTGATGCCACTTGCCTCATTCCTGGATGGCCTTTGGGACCCTGGAACAGGAGGTGCTGCTGAGGCAGTGTATTCTGTGTGCCACAAACAGCCGCGGGATGACTCGATTTCCAGCAGCCAGGGAAGGGGGAAGAGCATTTGAATGCCCAGGTGAGGCAGGCAATTTATAGCCCAGTGCTAAAAAGAACAACAGTGACAAAAAAGAGATAGCAGGGCAAGCATCACTCTTCATTTAATCCTGATGGATCTATTCTAGCAGAGCAGTGGATAAAGCGGGCTGCAAACATGTGTACATTTCCCAGGGCCATCCTCAAGCACCTTCGGTTCCGTGATTCAGAGCTGTTTCCCCTGTGCTCCCCTTGCTCTCAGCCTCAGCACAGATCCTCTGGGGACAGAGAGCACACGAGCGCACACCCGCTGCCGAAATGAGCCCAGGCCCATTCAGCACATCTCTCTTGGGGGCTGTTTAAAGGCTCGCAGGGCAAAGGAGTGGAGGTTTTCCAGAGCACGCTCTGGATGGTGTAAGCCAGAATGGGAAAATGAGGCACCTTTCAGTCTGGAGCATGATCCTCAGTGGCTGAACCAAAAGCTGGACCTGCAACATTTCTCTTGGTAGCCCATAAAGGCTTCACTGCCTCATTCTGCAGAGCCACATCACTTTCCTTTATTACTTCCCTTTGATTTTAGCTCTTTCAGTTAAAATAAAAGAGGGGTGAGCTCATTATCTGACCTGAAAACCTTAATGTCCTGGAGGGTCCTGGGCCATAGACTTCAGTCAGGGCACTGCTGGGCTGCTTCTGGGTTTTCACTTCCAGTGCACACAGCACTTGATATCACTGCAGAGCAATGGAGAAGCAAATGGGCTTAAAGAGACCCAGGGGCCAGACACCATGTGTGTCTGGTCAGTGGGAACTGGGCACCGCTGAGGTGCAGTGGATGGCATGTCTGAGCTGGATCAGCCTGGCACAGAAGGACTGTGCCAGTGAGTGGATCTAGATCAAGACCATGGCATAAGCTCCATCACTTCCCTGCAATAGGGGATCTTGCCTTCTTCACTCTCCTCAGCCCCAGCAAACGCTCATACCTGTGTGAGCCTGCATGGCTCTGCAGTGGGGAGCAGAGGAGCACCCTGTACCCAGGCGAGTCCCTGCAATGCCCAATTGCTCAGCCTGGGCAGAGGATCACATCAGACCCCACCTCCTACCCGGTGCCAAGAGGGATCTTTTCCTTTCCTGCCCTTATTCCTTCCCTCACTCCATCAATGGCTGCGGGACCCCCTGCCATCTGGGCACTAATCACAACACATCCTGCCCCTTTCTGTCCCCAGGCCTAGCCAGACCTCGCTGTTTACAGAGACTGAGCAAAGTTGAGCCCAGAGAAGGGAGCGGTAAACGCGGGCAGGCATTTGCAGAGCTGTGGCCGGGAGGATCTGTTTGAACATCTGATTAGATGGCAGCCAACCTCCTGAATGGCAAAGCTACAGCCCTGTCACCCCCTCGAGACATCGGGCCATGCCTGGGCTGCTGTCTGATTCTGATCTACATAATTCATCATAATCCTTCAAACTGACTCAAGCAATGAGGTTCATTGCACAGCTCACTGGATTTAATCCACCACTCCAGCGGTGCTAACAAAGCTAATGGCATAGGCAGAGAAGGAACACATGTATAGCTAGGAGGCAGAGATAAAGCACTAATCCAACCATATGCTTTCGTCCCTCTTTACTCTTCCACCCTCACCTCAATGCCCTCTTGCAGCACTGGGGACACCAAAACCAGAGGGAGGAAGGAGAAAGGAGGAAGACTGTCCCCATTCATGGGAGGCCGTGAGTGTCTGCACCTCTGTGCAGACCTTTGGGTTAGCAGGAATTGGGATTCTGGATGAAGAGACAGAACAGCTCCTGCTTAGAGACGTGGCATCTGGTCTCATTTTTAGATAGAGTCCATCTACCCCAACCTAACACAGGCTGACATGGCACCAAACCTTGTGTGTGTGCAGCATCCCATTAACACTCCCCAGTGAACACCCTCCCACCTGCCTGGCACTGCCCCTTGCTATCAGTCACAGTGACATCCACCCAGGGTGCAGCCCCATGCTCTCCTCTGTCTCACCCATGGCCTCAAGCCAAGGGAGCAAGGGGCAGCTGCAGGCTGAGGACAAAGCATGAAAAGAGCTCAGCTATTTGGGGAGAGCAGGATGGAGAGGAGCCCGCCAGCCTGCTGGGGCTCCCGATGCACATTCCCACATGGGAGGTACAAGCAACACCCACTTTTCTGCCAGTTTTCAGCTGTGGAGCTGAGCTGGACTTCATTACAGCCCCCAGCACAGCGATGCCATGCACGACATTGCTCCCTGCTGGGACGTCACCACAGACCTTCGGGTGCAATGGGAGAGAGAAAGCGAGGAAGATGCTAAATGCCCCATCACAGTCTGTTGCCCCTGGACAGGGCACTGGGTGGGAGGAGGGCAAAGAGCTTGGAAGAGGATGAGCGTTCTGTTAGTGAGCAAGGGGAAGGGGACTGCCCTGACTCTGCTGGGAGGCTGTCAGGATGAGCCCAAGCATCCACAGCTCCTTCTGCCCCTGTGCTGGGAGGAAAGCAGCTCGGGAGAGCCAGGCACACAGCTACCAGCCCTCTGGGAACAGCCTGCTCCGCGCGGTTGGAAAGGGGCTCAAACCATCAGCCAGGAACCAAATCACTGGAGACCTTCAGCCCTCAAAGCCCAGCCGGCGCCCGCACCAAGCCGGCCCCAGGCACCAATCCCCACCACTGCTGCCTTTGGGATGTGTCAGCAGAGAAAGGTGCTCTGCAGAGGCAAAGGCATTCAGAGCCCAAATTAGCTGCACTGGGCTCAATCTGAGATTTTGACAGCGGATGCCAAATTTATTTCCAAACGCACTCTGGAAATGTCACCGTGCTGGTCGGAAGGAACCGGGTACATGCTCCCTCTTAAATAGAACCAAGCATATGGGAGGAGGATGATTAGATGGCTTCCAAGCTGCCAAATTTCTTTGCTGCAGCTAAAAATCTTCCCCAAAATGTCCCAACCCACAGTGTTTCTGAGCGCCGAAGTCTGTGCCGAGACTTTGCCATTGACAGTTGTGCTCCAAGCAAGAAAACACATCCCTGCAGTGTGGTCCTGGCTCTCAAGAGGCAGGGGGTCTCCTGCCTCCCCTTGCAAGCCAGAGCAGCTCCTCCTCTCCCGCTGCCCTATGCTGGGGAAGGGGCAGAGTTTCCTTCTCAGAGCATCCCCTCTCCTCAATGCAGCACCCACCTGATGGGGGGAGAGCCTCTCAAGGAGGAGCCATTTCCCTGCTAGAGGCTGGGTGGCATCCCCCTTATTGCAGCTGTGCAGCCCCCCCTGCACTGAGCCCCCCCATCCTCAGCTGCCCTCTTCCCAGCTCTCCCAGGAACCCAGCACATCCTGATACAGAGAAGCGCAAGCAGCCCAGCAGCCATCTGCAAACCAAGAGGAGATCAATGAGAGCCCCCTTAACTCCTGGGAGATAACCCCTGGGCTTTCACGTGTGGCTTGCTCCCTTCAATGCCTTCAGCAGCTGGCACTCCAGTGCCCCCAGGCACTGGCAGTGGGTCTTTTCCAAGCCATGCTCTGACTATTCAAGGTCCCAGCTCAGTGTGACAGCGCGGGACAGAGAAGTGCTCCTTCCTCTCCCACTGCCCAGGGATGGGATTGGAGCCCTGCATTCAGCTGGGTCTCAGGGGAATGAGGGTGGGAGGAGGGATGGGGATGTGCTCTGGGACTTGTTAGTCAGCACTGCAGAAGTGTTGAGGGCTCCTGGAGCCGAGCACCGCAGCGCTTCCCTGCAGATCATCCCCAGGGTCATGATCTGTTCAGTGTAAGCCACCACAGCCCACTTCTGCCAGGCTGGAGGCAAAGCAGCAGCGCTGTGATGTCCCTCACTGCAGCCCCGGTGAAGGAATGACTTTGGGATCACCCAAACCTTTCCTGCCCCACTGAGAGACTGAGAAAGGCATAAATAGAAGGAAGGGGGTTTCCTTCTCCCTGCAGCTGACGCTAAAGCTTCCCCACAGAGCAGAGAACACGGTGGCCTTCCCAGGAGAGGACATGCGCTCAGCACCAGTTTCTAAACCGGGATGATGTCCCCTCCCACCAAACCTGCTTGAATTCCTGCCAGCCCAGCACGGGGGAAAGGCCAAGGCGAAGCACACACTGTCCCTTCCAAACCAGCCATCCTTGGTTTCCCAGCAAGAAAGCCAAGTATGCCCAGACCTGACGGGACCAAGCAGCGTCCTTCCTCCTGCTGCAGAACTAACCTGCGACACCTCAGCATCCTCCAGGCCCTCTCATTGCCATAGCATCCACCCAATCTCTCTAGTCACACATGCATCACCGACACAAAATTCTCACTGCCTTACATCTGCTCTACCTCCTCTATAGTGTTTTCCATGCCCAGAACCCCAAGTGAAGCCGTCAGTCCTGTCTCTGCTCAGCGGATGGGGAAAATAAAGCATGCTGCAACGAGACAGCAAGCCCCAATGCAGCTGAGAGCAGAGCATCACCTTCTCCGTGGTCCCTGGGCAGTGCTTGACCCTCCAGGGCTCCCTGTCTGAGCGGGTCCAAGGGGGAGGAAAGTGCAACTGCCAGGCTTAGGGTCCCAGAGCCAGGAGCTGACCCAGAACATGGTGCGAGGTGCTGAGCCCAGAGGGCACAAGCAGGAGGACCTGAGCCCAAGCAGTTAAAGCAAAGTGGCACAGCTGCTCCCAGCTCTGCTCTCAGCCCACACGCTGCTGAGTGGCGGGTGGGAGGTTTTTCTCTGCATTGCAAATCCCTTCTTATTTGAGTGCTGCAGTGCTGCTTGGAAGGAAAACAACCACTCCGGAAAGCGAAAGGGGTCCAGAGCTGCACTGGCACCTTCTGCCCAAGGCAGGTTCTGGAACTGGCCTTGGGAGAGCTTGGCTCTGTAGATACAGCTAAAGCTCCCCTAGGAGATGCTCGGGCTGGAAGCAGCAACCATCCATTCCCATTCTCCTGTGCTTGTCTCTGGCAAACACAGCCCCAGCTGAGCTCTCTTCAAACCTGGGAAGCGGGAGGCAGAGGGAAGAAGGCTTCCAGGTCTGCGGAGGCTGCCTGGCAGCAGAACAAGAGCTGTGAGAAAAGGTGGGAGCAAAGTGCTCCCGGCGCGTGGCTGCAGCCGCTTTGCAGCGTGGGCCAGAGCGTTGCTGGGGGTGTCAGTGCCATGCAGATGCATGGGCAGTGCAGCAGCATCGCTGTGCTTCCTGCGCAGCCCCTCTGCTGGACCAGCATCCAGGATGGGAGAAAACTGTTCCCTTTTTGGCGCATGGTGCTGGGAGCTGCTCACTTCTGCCTGGGCTGTGCTCTGAGGCCCTAGGAATGAGGCTGCCCCTTTCCCATGGGAGACATCTCGTGCTGTGAGCTGTTCGGGTTACTCATGATCCCAACCTATAGATGCATCTCTGCACATGCACGTCTCCAACACACAGGACCTGCCTCACACAGCCAACAGCCAGTCCTCTTGCCGGACACACAGCATTACTGGGCTATGGATAATCCACAGCAAACCAATCCACATGTTTCCTGGTGCACAAGCTCCCCCATCACCACGCATTTGGGAGCCACCTTACTCAATATTTGCCCCCACTATACAGGGAGAGAGAACTTGGTTTTGTGCTGCTTAGCCCAGATGCTCAGGGACTGATGGAGTGTGGAAGCCCAGGGACAGTGCCTGCAGGGTCCTTTACAAGCCCTTTTGGGGGTTCAGCCCCCGGGTGAAGAAGGGAACAGGAGCACCGTGGAGCTGAGATTCAGTAAATGTGCAGGGCGGTTTCTATAGAGAGCCCATTTACACCAGCGAACCGCTCATGAGGAAGGCATGCTGCCTCTAAAAGACATGACTCTTCCTCCTTCCATTCCCTTGGAAACCAAGCAAATGGGATGCAGAGAGGGAGGGGATGCTCGCAGGAGGGGTCTTACTAAGGGACAGAAAATGCTGCACTCTTGGCTCAGTCCACTTGTTCCTAATGGGATTGTTCACGCTGATGATAGCTTAGAAGAAGAAAGAAAAGAAACAAAGCAGAAACCCCTAAGAATAAGGGGCAGCAATCCCCAGCAGGAGAGGGATGTGTAGGGTCAGGAGCTGCCAGATTGCCTTGGCCAAGCTGGCCCTGCAGGTCTGCCTCAGCAGTCAGCCAGTCCCACCTCACCACCACAGCATCCTCCTGCTCACCTCTGGGAATTTATTCAGCTCCACTGCTCAGAACAGCCATCCACTCATCCATCCATTTATCCATCCACTTGGCCATCTGCCCCTCCATAGTTTTATCTGCACACAGCCCAGATCCATCGGCTGGCTGGATTGCTGTTTATCAAGGAAGGTAGCCAGGCAACTGTTAGGAACTCCATGTATTAGCTCCTGTACGTGTCTATGGGTTTCTCGACAGGGAAGAAGGTGTTCTCTCCTTCTGTGCCTGCCAGAAGGTGGATCTGCAGATGCCTGGGCACTGACACTGCCTTGAGCATGTGTGGCCTGGGGCAACAGACACCAAGCCTTAAGATCCATCCTCTGCTTTTATCCAGGCTCTAAGCTCACAAGCTGCCTGCAGGAGCGCAGATGTCCCCACCAGTGGCCTTCAGCAAAACCCAAAACAATCCCACAAGCTCATCACCTGCAAGTGGGGTTTCATGGCTCCATGTTATTCATGTTGCCCTCTGCTAGTGATCTCCAGGCTGAGCATAGCTCGGAGCATCCTTCCCTCACCCCTATAGAAACACCACTGCTCCGCGCTGCGCCAAGTGCTTTGGGAAAGGCAGGCTCTCAGCCATGCTTAGTTACAGAAGCGCTCAGGGAATACATTCCTCTCCCAGGAGGAAAAGTAGAGGGAATGGGCCAGATGTTGGACTGAACAGGGTAAATACTTGCCATCCCATCCTCTTCCACCACCTCCATCTGTACTCAAAGAAACAAGGCTTTGGGACCAGGGCCCTTGACTTCCCACATGGGCTGGATCCTGACTTTGACCCAAGCCCTGGGATTATCCTACTCCCATTTACTGGCAATTCATTTGAGCTCTTAATTTCTCACAGTCTATAGGCAGTACGAGGACTACCACAGTGCAGCAGACTCTGCTGGAAGGGGTTGCTTTGGTTCCAGATTCCCTGGGCAGAAACGCACATGCTGAGTGAGACCAGAGCCCTGATGAGCCATGAAAGGGACAAGCAGTCACACCTGCATTTCCTGGTACCTTCAAGAAGTCATTAAAGCAGAAGTCCTGACTACTGATAAGAACCAAGTCCCCTTCCTGAAGACTCATTTCATTGAGCACCACACTTCCCACCACTGTGTTCTGCTCCTGCAATATGTCCTTCCCAGTGGGAAGGGCAGCTCTCACTGCAGGGAGATGCCCACAGCTCCTCCCTCCTGAGCATCACTGAATCATCTTCCTGGATGCCAACCCACTGCCTGGCCACGCTATAAAGAATGCAGGAAGCCAACCCAGCAGTGCAGCTATGCATCCCCACAGCCAGACTGTCCTGAGCTCTGCCATCCTGGCACATCACTGCTACATGTGGCACCCCCACTCACAGATAACACAGCGTCTCCAAATGCCACCGTGGAGTTCACCACCATAGCAGCACAGGGGGGATCTTCCACCCACACAGGCAGGGCAGGAGCATATCCTGTGCACACATCCTTAGCTCTGACCATTGAGCCTCAGAGGAACATGAGCAAACATCTCACATCCAGGTCAGAGAGGAAGAGCCTGGCATGTCACTGCCCCCATGACACAGCGTCCCCAGTGAGCCGGGCCTGAGGATTTGCTTGTCCCCCCATGCCCCATTGCCAGCAGGACTGTGGCTGCCTGGGCACTGGGCTGCAATTCCCCCCTCTCAAGCACTCCTGCTGTGCCAGAGGACCTGGCACATGGCCCTCGCCTCCCAGCACTTCCAAGGCAGCGATGTGGAAGTTGGCATCAGCACTGCGATTCACCTTCCAATTTCCAAGGAGCTCCTGCGTGCCAGCAGTCTGCCGGGGGGGGGGGGGGGGGGATGGGGACCATTCCTCCCCATAACCTCTCTGCTCAGGAGCTACAGAAGAGGCTGGGAGGCACAGAGGAGAGAGGCTGGGCACACACAGGCTGGAGGTATGGGTGGATTTTTATCCTCACCCTTTCCTTACAAAATAGAGAAGGGAAAATAAAAAGAAGGGAAAAAAACAGCCAAAAATATAGCAAACCCAACAACTCCAATTTGTATCCTAATGAATAAATGAAATGCATCCCAAGAGGTAATTAAGTGCCGCAAACCAAACATGTGTTACCTCCATAAAGTAAAACCCAGAGAGAAATCAAGCAACTGCAGTTAAGGGAGAGGCAGACGGGTGCTTGCTGGGCAGTGGGGAAGCAGGAAGGGAAGCCAGGGCTGATGCTTTCACTGTGGCAAGCAGGTTCCATGGCAGAGGGGCAGTCCCACAGTGTGGAGGCCTCCCAACACCCAGGAGTGCTCCCAGTGTTCTCCTACCCTAAGGACATCACTCTCCCCTGTGCAACTATCGACCTTTGTGCCCATGGGGACTGTGACCATTTGCTTTCAGGTCTCCCTTTCCAGGTCAGGCACCAGCTTTGTCTCACCCATCATCCTGGATGGAACACACAGGAAATACTCAAGCCCACCTGATTTAATTTCCTTCTGCCACTTTCCCTGCCCTTGGCAGTGCTGGGAGCTGCCTGGAGCATCGCTGGGTCTCAGTCCTCACTACCCATGTGCTCAGCTTGCATGGGTAGCGTTTGCTGTTTGCACATGTGCTGTTCAGGTAAAGGCTGGAGAAGGCCTTTTCTGCAGTGCAGAAGGGGATGAGGTTGCGGATGTGCGTGACATCGATCCTCAGTCCAAGACAGTAGCTATGCCGGGTGCACATCCCTTCCCTCCATGCATGTATACCCAACCTCTATGCCTATCCCCATGGGTTTGATTGAGCTGCTGCTGGAGCCAGTGTCACATGCTGGTACATGGCAGGAGATCTTTCCTGACATGGGGAAGGCATACTGTTTATTCCTCCATAGGTTTGCCCTGCTTATTCTCCACCTCTCAAGTGTCTGCTGATTTCAGAATGAGTTCCTTCCCGATGGACCTTAGTATTTGGGACAACACTGATTGAATCCAGAGCCTTGCCCTTTGCACGAGCTCATCTCCCTCCTTTGAGGGGCAATGCAGGTTTTCCATGTTCTTGAGAGGGTTGCAGCTATTCCTTGCAGAAGCATCCTTCTCCAGCTTGCTGGAGGGGTCAAGTATCTGCATCCTCCTCTTGCCCACCCAGCCCACAGTAAGTCGGGGACCCTGCCCAGCATCACAGCATCACCCAGAGCAGACACCGTCACAGCTCTCCCCAACCTCAGACACATCTGTAACAGAGTCCTCCAGCCACCCTCTGCCCCAGGAGACTGGGGCCACGCCAGCACCTTGTATCAGCACTCATGTACACCCAAACAGCCCTCATGTGCCCCTACCCTGCCAGCATTACTGCAGGTATTTAGAGTCACAGAATCGTTTGGGTTGGAAAGGACCTTAAGATCATCCATTTCCACCCCCTTGCCATGGGCAGGGATGCCTCACACTAGAACGTGTCACCCAAAGCTCTGTGCTTCACCTTTGCTGCCACTCAGCGCTCAGTCTCTCTTTGCCTCTCTCAGCATCCTGAGCGAGGAGAAGCGCAGAGCTTTCCAGCACTCACAGGCTCCTCTGGCCTTTCTCCCCAAGGAAACCCCATGGATGAGGACCGGGATCCCTGCCTCAGGCCCCGCTGGAGCACTCACAGTCCGGACGCTGCTCTCCGTAGTGACTCCTCTGCTGTCATTCGCGAGCTGGGGGCCGGTGGTGGTCCATGCGCTGGCTGCGGACTGGGCAGAGCCAGGCAGCAGCTCTGTGGCCGTGCTCAGCAGGCTCCTTGGGCTGTGGAGGCAAAGACAAGTGTGAGTGCAGAGGGCATGGGTTAAGCCCAGTCCCTTCCCTGACACAGAAGAGTCGTCCTCCCCCAGTGCCCAGAGCCCAGATATGTCACCATCTCTTAGGTTCAGAACACACCGGACCCAGCACCTCCCACAGGCACACCTCTGCACCAGCCCTCCCTGGCTCCCATGTGCTCTTGCCTTCCCTAGGAACACACCAAGAGGAGCCGACCCACAGGATGTCCATCAGGAGTGGGAGAGCCCTCACAGGGAGCCACCCATCCAGAAAGCAGTGGTCTCAGCTCCCCAGTCCCTCAGCAAAGCAAGAGGCAGAGGCAAAGAAGGAACTCAGCAGGGATTCAAGTCCATCCTTGGCTTCTCCATCCCTGCTCCAAGCATGGCCATGGACTCATGAGCTTATCAGGACCAACCAACCCACCATGAATGGGTGGCAGTCACACTGCTGAGGTCAAATCCCCAGATGTCACCCGAACCCCTGCTGGGGTCCTGTTGCAATGGACATAACTGTTCCCCTGACTCCAGGGGCTCCATGGACCAAAGACTGGGCTCCAGATGATGAGGGTGTCCAGGAAGCTCAACAGATTCCAGCACAGTGAGGAACTCACCCTGCTCCAAAGCAGACCTTTCGCCTTATGGCTGTTGCTGTATGTGGGACATCACACAGCTGCTCAGAGGAGAAATGGGGTTCAAGCCAAAACAGTCAGATGTGTCACCAAGCTAAAGAACAGGGCACCTTCCCACTGCTTTCAGTCAGTGCGTCTCAGTGTGCCAGTGACATGCACATCTGTCCTCCCCATGCACTTTGAAAAGAGCAGCTTACACTCAGATCAGATTAGAGGAAGAAAACTGCATTGCAAATAAATCCAGGGAGGGAACTGACTGCCTGGCCTTTAATCTGAGGGGAGCCTTCAAGATAAGAGCATTAAGAAGTGAGGATAAAGCAGTCTTGGTGCAGGAACAGTCTGAGCTGGTCCCTAGTCTGGGGAGCAGCATAGCAGGGCTGGCTCTGGTGTGTCCTGGCACCCGAGGGCAGCTCAGCACATTCCTTCAAACATGACCTGTCCTTCCAACCCCAACCATGCCCAATGGATAGGGCAGGACCTCAAAGCACACAGAGCCTGGTACAGGCTCTTGTGCACTCAGCTGGTGAAGCCCTAGCTCAGTGCACAGCTTCATGGTGCTCCTGAGATGAATGGAGACAGCCCTGCAGGTTGGTGTAAGTAATTGAGGAAAGAACATTTGGAAGGCAGGAGACAGCTGGATTAAAAAGGTGAAGCCCAAAAAGTAAGTGAAAAGAGAATAATTGATGATGGATGGGAGAGCAGTACCTGAGCCCAGCGTTTTCCTGGATATGCTGTTGAACAGCAGCAAGACAAGAAGAGCTGAGATCAAAGCATTGAAAGAGCCTGAGCAGCCACGAGGGCTTGCAGGACCTATTGCAGTTGCAGGGGCACAGTGAGCTGCTGAGCTCCCAGCTTCTCAGCCTTGGGACATCCTGGTTCTGGTCCTGCAGTCCATGCCTGCTCTGCTCACCAGCATCGAGGTCACTGCTTGCAGAGACTCAGCATGTGGAGGTCTGCAGGGTGACCATTACTGTGGGCCCAGCGCAGCCCCTCTGTGCATCTTCTGCTGCGCTGCGTCCTGTCCTGGCCCGATCTCTGCACAGCAGAAATCCCCAAACATCTGATGTGTTCTTCTTGAGGGCATTTGGAGAGACCTCACAGAGCACGCTACGAAGGTCATTGCGGCAGTTTGTTGTGTCAGTTGCGCTGGTCAGACAGCTTGCTTGGCAAGGGGGAAAGGACATCTGGGTAGAAAAGAACCATATTGAGTTCATGAGACAGAAGAGCTCAAAACTGTTTCTGCACCAGGCGCTAAGCAGGTGCTGGCCGCCCCTGCAAAGACAGGGGCTGTGGTACCCTGAGAGCCTCCGGGTACGTCCCATCCATGATGCACATCACCCAGCACAGCCCAGGAACCGGTCTCCCCACACTCGACTTCCTTGTTCCTCAGGATCAGGGCAGTCTCCAATAGGTTTCAATTCTCATTCCCTCATCCCAATCACTAACCGGAGCCTATTCCTCTAAAACCCAGCTAGCACTGAGAGCAGACGTGACTGCCTCATCCCGAGCAGGTCACCTGCTACAAAGCAAAGCACAAAGCCCTTGCTTTTCCTTACAGAAATTTGCTCCAGTGTCCTGGACAGCCCCAGTATTCACAAGGAAAACCCAGAAGCATTTGCCAGTGGCAGGAGGTTTCTCAGACTGCGAAGTGCAAATGGAAAGGTTCACCCCAGCCCCATCATTTCCCAGTGGGCTGAGGACAGTGGCATAAGCCTTGACCAGGATTGTCCACATGCAACGCAGAGAGGGGTTGTATTGCCCCTGCTGTTAATGCTCACCAGGCCACAGATCCTGCCATTGTACAACATCAGTAAAAAGACCTTTCCCAGTGTGTCTGATGAGCCCTACATCTGCCTGGCAACTAGGTATTATGAGGCACAGAGGGGTGATGACTTGCTAAAGATCACAGGGAACCAGAAGAGCATCCAAGGATGGAGCTCCTATGTCCTAAAGCCCAGACTCTTGGCCTCTTTATCCAGCACACAAGCAGCCTGGGAGCCAGAGCCGCCCCAAGACCATCCACCTCACAGGGATGGGCACTCTGGGCAAGATGGTACTTGCTCTGTGCAACACCATTCCCTGAGGAAACTCTGATTTATCATCAGCACCCTGGGCAGCAAGATGAAAGCATGAGGCCATAATGCAGCCTTTGAGGAGAGCTGCCAGGAATGCTGAAACCACCCACAGAGGACTTAAAATCCATGCTGGAATAGTACTGCCAGAGTCCAGCACACCAATACAGCAGGACCCATGCTTGGGAACGCTGGTGCTGGGGTCTGAGCAACCAGCTCCTTCCCTTCTTCCCCCTGTCCCAGCTAGTGCAGAGGGCATAAGCTCTCCAGAGGAGAGGCACTGCTGCTCCCTTCATGGGCCAGGCTGGATTTGGGTGTTAATAAGTAGGAAAGGACAGGGAAGATGTATTTCAGCAGTTCTTCAACTCCAGAGGTACTTCAGCAAAGTAAATACCCCATAAAATGTTCATCTAGCAGCTATATTGTAGTGCACAGGTTCATTCACCTCTGTTCCCAGCGCCTTCCTTCGAGATGAGGAATAACCGTTCACACTGCTGAGGTTTATGATGGAAGCACACAGCAAATCCTGGGTCACTGCCAGGGAGGTTCTGGGGATGCAAAGCAACGGGGCAGCAAAAGGGAGAAACCCAGCCCTGTGTGATGCTCAGCCAGGAGTGCGGGAGGGAAAAGCTCTGGCTCCCATCACGCAGAGCTCCATCCCAAGGCCATGGCCAGCATCCCCACCGTGCAGCACCGCGGGGCAGGAGCACCACGCTCCATGGCATGGGGAAGGTGTGTCCAAGGGCTGCTGCAGAGCAGCTGCTGCGAGCGCCTGCTGTGGGGCACTGCCATTGCCAGGCTGCTCCCTCCATCTGCTGAACCCAGCGTGTTTATTTCTGTGGTTCCAAGTTTGATCGGGTAGACCCTTCCACTTGAATCTAATGAGCGCGCTGAGCTGAAACAAACACAATCTGTCCGTGGAGGGCTAGGGAAGGAGGTCTGGGGGCACTGCAGAGGCACCATGGGGAGCTTGCAGTACCCTCATGCACAACCAAGAGACATTTGGTAGGCAGCATGGCCCACCCCTCGCCCCACACATCTGTCCATGCTCCAGAGGCTGAATACCTGAGCATGGAGAAGTACCTCCAGAGAGAAGAGCATCCTCCTCAGGCCCTGATCTGGTCACATCTCTGCTGTTTCCTTCCTTTCCTTACCCATTTCCAGCGCTGCTTGACCGTCTTTCCAGCTAATTACGCCTTGGTGCAGCAGGCATCAGCCACGTGGCAGCCAGCATCTGCCCCGGCTCCCAGGAATGACCTTGGCTGCTCAGAGGACAGCGAGAGCCTTTTTGCCTTCCAGGCTTCCCCTGGGACAGACAATAAACCTTCAGTACAGGCACAGCCCTGCGCTTTGCTGCTCTCCAGTTGCAAGTTCATCTGCACTGGTTCTGGAGGCACCGAGCGCATCAGGACAGGCCACCTCCACAAGGACCCTCCAGCACCGACTCCCTGCAGGAACTCCCCAGTAGGATTTAGCACCAGTCTCAGGCTTGGGAGCTTTTCTCCAGCCTGTTTTCCGTACCCAGTTTCATAGCAGCAAATCCCTGAGGCAGGTTGGTTTGCATTCCCATGGTGTGCCACGGTGGAGAGCGGAGCTTGGCTGCGCTGTTGTGTTGTGAAAAGCCTCAGGAAAGAGCAAGGGCTGGATGCGGGATCCTTTAGGAAGCTGGGTGGCATCACTGCCGCTGTGCCACTGTGCTTCATCCCACTGGGAGGAGAGAGGAGCAGAAAGGAGGCGGCTCAGCAGACGACACTGTCCGCAGCAAGGACAACAGCCCTTGGGAGCATCCGACCTTGCAGCGATGGAAAGCCCAGGAGCCGGTGGCAGGGACACCATTGGGGTGGGAAGTGCGCTGTCATCTGACAAACTGTGGGTGCTGCACAGGCAGCATCTGGCAGGCTGGAGGCAGGACGGGCTCCTCGGGCTGCCCATCTGCCTGTAGCAGCTCGGCCAAGGCTGCCCCACAAGGGCAGCTCCACAGAAGGAGAGGGCTCAGTGCCCGGGGATGAGCTGCTCATCTGCTCCCACGGGATGGGAGCTGAAGTCCTCCGGGAGCTGAGCTGGTGGCACAGCTGAGGTCCCCATGCTGAGGGTAAAGCGGCTGTGCTGGCTTAACCTTGAGCCTCGCTGCGATAAAGCTTTGCATGAGGATAGATTTCCTTTTGTCTCCTCCCCAAACAAAATCCCCAAACTCCCTTCAGCCATCACATTTGCAGATCCTTTTGCCTTAAAATAATAACTAAGTCCATGCTGTGAGAGGCTCGCTCCTGCCCTGCTTTAATAAAGGGGGAAGATTAAAAGACCAGGAGAAGATTTGCTTTTGCAGTGCCTCACTGTCGCTCCCAGTTCTGTGCTCTCTGTCCTTATTTCTCATTCTCCTTTCCAGGAGCTGCCTGTAACCCTCTGATAATAACCTCTTCTGTCCCCAAAGCAGGCAGTGTCCTTTCTTGCCTGCACAGCCAGAGAAATGTCACTCTTCCCCTTTGATGTCAGGATAATGTATAGATGTAACACCATGTGTATACGTGACAAACGCAAACAGCCAGCTCTCTGTCCCAGATTTGGTAATTTAGGGAGCAAAAGGAAAAGCTACGGATAAAAAACACCTTAAAGTGAATTTCCCCCGTCCATCACATACACACAGAGCTGCCTCTGCCCTCCCTGGGGGCTGGGACACCCAGATGGCCAGGGCTGAGCCAGGGATGTCCAAGGTCCTGCTGATACCAGAGGTCCTGCGCATCCAAGCACTAGGGCCCGTCCTGCCAGGTCTCTGTGCCCAGAGAGCACCTCTCAGCCCGGCGAGATGATGGTGCAGCCATCAACTACCCCGTTACAGCAGAACAAGCAGCTCAAACCCCGCGGTGCTGCCAAAAGCAGTTTGGAGGATGGATTTGCAGGAACCGCACCCACAGGCAATGCAGCTGCTGGGGGTGCCCCACTGAACCCTACATCCATATGGAGCTGAGCCTGCCAGCAGCAGCCCTTCTCCAGTCCCTGCTACAGGCTTACAGGAGCCTGTGAAGCCCCCAGAAACTTCCACTCTTCCCCCTTTACAGTCCCTCTGACCAAAGAGGCGCTTCTCTGGTTCACATGAACTGGGACATGCATGGTTATGATGGAGGATGAGCCCCTTCCCTGCCCTGCAAACGTGGAAGCATCACCCCTCCAGCTACTGCTGCCCTGGATCCATCCTCCAGACTGCCCCCCCCCAGCCCCAGGGATCAAGCCCTGACCCCTCCGGCCTCCACAGCCACCCCAGGGTCCCCAGGTAAGAGCCAGACCCATGCGTGCTGAGAGCACCCAAAGGGAATGAGCTCTGATCGACCGATCCTGTGATTTACATCTACCCCAGTGCAGTGCTGGTGTCAGCACTCCCACTGCACAGGGAGTGAAGTGGTGGCTTGTGGTGGGCTTGTGATGGGCTGGCCTCTGGTTTGCCTACACCAGGCAGTGAGTGCCGGGGGCCACCAAACCCTCCCTGGGGAGCGTGATGAGCGTGGCAGGTTGGAGGGTGAACCCACGGCAGTGATGACAGCCTTCCTGTGATTACCTGCAAGCACTTGCTCACCCTGACTTCGTGATTCACTGCTGGTAGCACAGCGTAGATGGGGTAGAGCTGAGGGAAGCTCATCTGCTGCAGGAGGACCAGGACTGGGCAGATGATGGGCTCCTGTGCCCATCACCGGCCTGGCTGAGGCCGGGATGCCACCTCCTGCGGTCAGCACACACCAACGGGGATGTTTCACTCAGTGCATGACCAGACAGCGAGCTTGGCATGCTGGTGGGACATGCTCTCATCCAGAAAACCAGAGCCTGTCCCTCCCTGGGTCCAGGCTATGATGGTGCACGAAGGTCCTGCACTGTGTGGTGACCCTGTTCACATGCTTTGCTCCTTGCAAGCTACTGATAGCCAGGCCTGGCTTGAAGCTTGTATTCCAGGAACCTCTTGTTCATCCCCAAAGCAGCCTCACAACTTTGTGTGAGACCAGGGACCACAGTGAGTGCAGCTCCTGAGGCTTCCCAGCTCCCTGTTCCACGCATGGTGCCCCCTCCACCCCACCGGCACCTCCTGCTGCTCCGCAGGGAACTGGATGGTTCTCACCGCCCTCTCCAGGGATGTGTGGGAAGCTGCCTTGGGATTTGCAAGAGTGAGCACCAGAACCAGCATGTAGGGTTTCTGAAGCCTCTACATGTGTAATGCTCCATCCTTGCTGAGAAATCGCTTGCTTTCTCCTGTTATCTCTGGCTCTGCTGCAGACCCTCAGCATCAGAGCTGGGGGGAGCTGAGACTGGGATAAGCTGATGCCTCCTTGCCCATGCTGCTCACCTGCCCACTCTGAGTGCCCCACACCACTGTCCCATCTGAACAGGGATCTGGGAGGAAGGTGGGGTTTATCTAAGCCAGAATCACTAAGAGCTGTGGAACTCTGCTCAGTCATTAACCGGTGAGTAAAGCGAGCTCAGTGAGTCACCAGTGCTATTATAAACACTCGCTCCTGAAGGCTGTAGAAATGCAGTAGCAAAGTGGTGTTCCTTGAAGTCACTGCTTGTGGCTGCTTCCTTCCCTCAAGATCTCTGACCTGGGACGGCTCTGTCCCCCCAGCCTGCCCCCGGGAACCTGCCCCCCAAGGCTGTGCCCCCCAGGGCCAGGCTCTTGGTGCCAAGGTTGACAACACAACCACGACCCTTCCCATGCTTTGTGGCTGCGCCTCTATTAAGCCATTTATAAAGGTTAATGCAAGTAGGACGGAGATGCTTTCCACAGATTAATGGATGCTAAAGACACCAGCAAGGGGCTGCTCAGTGCCATCCGTAATGTGGTGAGGGTTGCATGACCCTCTCCGTGGTCTCATCAGCCTGCACAAATCACTGGTGCAGCTTGTCATTGCTGTTAATAGATCTATGAGCTTCCTACGGACCTCAACACCCATCATCACCCTGTGCCCGCAGGTCTGCCTGCTGCCCTTCTCCCCACTCCACACCACAAATGCCTTCCCCTCAAGGCTCTTTGTGCATGCAGGGAAGCTGATAGGAGCCCTCTGTGACCCTCCACCTCCATCCCTACCCTCTGCCTTGCTCCCTAAAGCTTGGCTTTGTCTCTCCACGAGCCACATGGAGATGCTGACATTTGGGATAGGCTGTGGCAGTCGCACCAAACTTGTGCCTCACATGTCATTGGCTGTTGATGGCCATCAGTCCAGCCCATCTCCATGCTAGCCTCCTCTCCCTGCTCACTGCTTTGCCTTCTGTGCACCTCCGCCCTCCTGTCTCCAGTTCCTCCTCTTTGCATCTTATTTTTCCACTTGTTGGCTTTTTTAACCAATTCTGCTCCAAGAACTCATTTTATCCTCAGCCTTTGACAAAGCAAACACCAGCTCATCTCAGACCAGACCCACACCAGGATGGGTTTGCCCTGGGGAGCTTCCCCAAGCCCAGTCCATCCCAGCTCCAGCATGCCCCTACCCAGCCAGCTCACAGCAATGCAAAGGGCTCTGGCTTGCATTGGCAATGCCACCCTGCCACCTCCACCACCCTGGAGACAAGCAGGAGCTGAGTTGGGAGCAGGCCTGCTGCTGGGGCTGCCATGCTGATCCTTTTACACTTGGCATCACAAAGAGAAATGAAAATGCCAAAACTCAGGAGAAGGAAGATGGAAAGTGCATTGGACCAAAGAGACAGGGCAGAGGACCCTGCAGGAAGCCGTTCTCCCTTATCGCTGCCTGTTTGCCTTGCTGGCCGGGGCACGCTCTGCTCCATGCTGCCATTCCCTGTGTCCTGCCCAGGCTCCAGGGCTAGACACTAAGATCTTCCTATTCAGAAGGATTACAAATTACTGTCTGATCCACTAATTAGGAAGGGAAGATGAGTGTGCTCCTGACAGTGATGTTTAGCAGCCATTTAGAAATTGCTCTGAAGGCAGCAAGGCGCTGTGAGCACACCACAGCGTGGAGCCGCATCTGCTCCTCACCACCGTGCCCAGGACCACCCCACTGGCCCTACCGCCAGCACCGGGATGCTCTGCCCGATGCCATCCCCAGCTCCAGCAGGGAGGCCTGCCCTTGTGCAGAGCTCCCAAGGGTGTTCCCAGGCCATTTGGCTCCCGGCCCCGCTGCCATTACTTCATATCTATTTAACGAAATTAAAACCTGCTTAGTGGGGCTGATGGAAGGCAGGGACACAAATCGGATCTTGGTGCTGCTGCCGGAGAAGAGCAGCCTGGCGCCGGGATGGAGGCCACCTGCGCTGTCTCAGGGGGACAAGGACCCTCCTTCTGTGACTGGCAGGTCACAATGGGGTCTGGGCAGCAGCACAGCAAATACCCCAGGCCACTTGTTGGGGTTCTCCCTTGACTCCTTCCCCGTGCTGCTGGTGGCTGTCTGGGAAAGGACTCCAAGAGAAAAGCCCCGATTGGAACCTCGGTGCTGTGATGGGATTCCCCAAGAGCCACAGTCAATGTGGTCCTTGTGCATGCAGGCAGGCATGGCCATACTGCCAGGACCACCCCAGACCCAAGGCCAAGGGCAGGGTATGATGGAAGCAGCCCTGTGCCTGTGTGTTTTGGGTGATGCCCATGACAAGAGACTGAACAGCTCCTGCAGGCAGTGCCCAGAGACAAGACACTGCTCCCAGCCAAGGAGGGGCAGAAGAGGTGGCCTGAGCCCCTTCTGAACCCTTGCTGTCTCCAGCAGGGCCCCATGTGGCTACTTACAGGATGGGGCTCCTCTCTCCTGGGTGAGAAAGTCCAAATCAAACAGAAGATCGGGTAGGTTTAGGGACACCTCAGGAACTGCTCTGCAGCTTTGGCCTTCCCAAAACTCACGCTAGTGCTGACCCTCATTCTCCTTCTAAAACCCAATCCACCAACATGCACAAAGCCAAGCGTTTCATTTACCTCCAGAAGTGCTCCGTGTTGTGAGCAACGATTTTCCATAGGCGATAAGGCAAAGAGCCAGAGTTTGAAAGCAGGAGCCACATCCCGAGGGCACTAAGGCAGAGATACCCTTGTCCTCCATCCCCAAGTGAGACTCAACATCTGTGGATCCACATAGATCCCACCCTGCACGGCCCCGGTGCTGAGCAAGCCCCTGTGGCACAACCCTGGTCCAGCACCATCCAACACAGACATGCAAACGACGTGAGGGCAGATGGAGGAGCGGGGAAGCCTCAGCGATAGGTACAGGCACCCCCAGAGGAGCATGCTCATTGCAGAGATGAACCCAACCAGTTTAAGGTATTATTAGGCTGAGTGTAGTGATATTAATGAGTGCTTTCAACTTCAATTAAGTTAATCTACCTATAAAAGCTCTTCATGCCCATAAACATAGGATCAGAGAGGGAGCAGGACTTGCAGCCACATTTGTACAACATTGGAGTGTGGGGTTTTCAGACCCCTCTTTAACAGGCGCATCTTTCTGACGCCTCCAGTTACTCTTAGAGCAGGGTGCAGGTGGCCTGGGTCTGATTTCCCATCCGTGGGGAAAACAGGAGGGTCAGACCTGGGATGACCCCCTCAAGGGTACACATCTGGGCTTTCTCCTCCCTCCTCCTTGTGAATCCTGTGAAATTCCCCATTCTGAGCAATGCCAGCTGAGGTCTAGGTACCAGAAGACACAAGGGCTCCCTTGGGAACAGTGTCTCTGCCAGACTGGTCCTCTTTGCCTGGAGGAGAGGACAAATGGAGTCAAATGCCTGCTATGGCTGGTGGCAATGGCACCGCTGCTGTCCCATGGCTTCTGAGCCCATGGTTTAATCAATCTGTCCTCAGGTAGGAACTGGTCATGACTCCCTGGGGAGAAGGCCCTAACACTGAGCCCGATGTACATGAACATCCCTACACACCCCTCTGAGAAAGGGAGGTTAGAGCAGTTTTACCAGTGTAAACTGGTAGATCAGCATAAACAGGCATTTGCGGAATCAGGATTCCTTGGTTCATAGAAACCCCAGTTGTTTCTGCAGGCACTTTCCATGAGGAATGCTCCCAGAGCAAATTCTGACCCAGCCCTGAATGGGGGCTTGGCAGAGAGACCCTGATGGAGCTGGTGGGTGCTTGGGCTGAGCCCATCCCTGCGGAGGAGCAGGAAGTGACTGGAAGACTGGGGATGCCAAACACATTCCTGGCTGCTGGCAAGGGCCAAGATGGCTGGATTTGGTGGCTTTGATGTCAGAACCACAAAGCAGGAGTTCCCAAATAGCTGTGGCTCATCTTTGGCAGGACCAGACCAGGAGGGTCAACACGAGGATGTGCAGGACACTCTGGGATAGAATTCAATGGCCGGTTACCAGGAGTCTCTGCAGTTCTGGAGCTATCCCAGGATGGTTTCATGGCAAGGCTCCTCAGGGGCAGTGCAGATGCAGTTTGTCCGCTAATGAGGTTAAGAGCATGACTCGGGGGGACCCATCCACCTCCTGCTTCCTTCTCTTGTAGGTCAGCAGGGCCCACCAAAGCCACCAAACCATGCACATCTATAGAGAAGACCAGGCTTCTTGGAGCAGCACAGGGAAGGAGGGAGCAAACCAGCCGGTGCCTGGAAGCGGCTCACCTTCACTGGGACACTGGTGCCACCAAAGTAGGGCTGCTGGGCTCCCCCGGGCCGCGGTGGCACAGAGGCTTCCTCAGTGCACTGCACAGAACAGGGCGTATGGTCTAATTATATCAGCTCTGTCCCACAAAGAGGAGCTGGGACAAGGGCTGCCCTATTTCCACAGCCCTCCTCCGGTCCCCAGCAGCTGCAGCATCGCCCAGGTACTGCGATGGCCCCATGTCCTTCAGCCTCATCGCTGGAAGAGGGGAGCAGCATCTCCCATCACACCCACAGCCAGGCTGGCCCAGCACAACTGCTTCTGGAGGGGGGAAGATGGTTGCATGGGTCTGGGTTAGTGTCTGACGGATCAGTGGCCTCTCTCCATCCCATGCCCAGTCCCTGGCCTGGCTAATATGGGCTGCCTACCAAGGTCTGAGCATCATTTTCTACAACTACTTGAAAGGAGGTTGTATTGAGGTGGGGTTGGTCCCTTCTCCCAAGTAATGAGTGATAGGACAAGAGGAAATGGCCTCAAATTGCACCAGGGGAGGTTCAGATGGAGATGAGGAACAATCCCTTCCCCAAAGAGCGCTCAGGCATTGGAACAGGCTGCCCAGGGCAGTGCTGGAGTCAGCATCCCTGCAAGCGTTCACACACCGTGTAGATGAGGCCCTCAGTGCTATGGGTTAGGGGTGGCCTTGGCAGTGCTGGGGATGGTTGGACTTGATGAGCTTAAAGGTCTTTTCCAGCCCAGTTGATTCTGTGATTCCATGATGGGATGCAGCACTCTGCAGTAAACAGCCCCTCCTGGGCAGCCCGGCATGGCGGTCCCACAAGCGCTGGAGCTTGTGGCCTGGGCAGATGTGTCCTCACCACCTCACACCCATGCCAGGAGCCATGAAGGGGTCTGCTGCAACGGGACTCCAGCTGCCTCCAAATGGGTGCGATGAACACCCAAAGACCAACACTGTCCTCACAGCCCCATGTCCTGCCAGGCTGGCCTCTCCCTGCCAAGCACTTGCCTTCCTTCCCAGCTCAGACCCTGCTCCAGGAGCTCACATCACCTGCAGGGTGGGCTGCAGTGAACACATCCCGCAGGGCTGTGGGAGCCCACTGTAAAGAGCAGCTGAAGCCATCAGGAGGTAATTGCCATCTCAGGAAGCACAGGAGTGACAGCATCAGGGCTATGCACAGCGCTGCACCCAGCTCTCATCCCAGGCACGTCAGCCTCATCCCAGGGAAGCCCAAGGGCTGCGGGGTGGCGGGGGGCTGCTTGTCCCCTGCCACCAGCCTGGCGGCGGGGCTGCGGGCCAGGCACGGATGGGGAAGCGCTCCTCACCTGACGTTATTTTGGTTGCTAGGTGATTAAATCATCCATCTGCTTATGACAGCACGGGAGAGCAGTGAGTCAGTCCTGTTCCTGCAAGACAACAAAGGGGTTTTCAACTCCAGCCCACCTCCAGCCTGTCCCCAGGTCCGTCTGTGCCTGCAGGATGCTCAGGCTGCGGTTGTCCATATGCAGAGGGAGCAGGGCTCCTGATCAGCATCACAGCTCAGCACCCCAGGGCAGGGCAGGCTGATATGGGGTTATGGGCCTCTTCCAGCATGTTCCTGGTGAGCAGGACCTCCGTGGCATCGTGGAGAGCACAGCTGGGCAGATGTAGCCTCACAGCATCACCTCGCAGGAGGGTTTTGCTTTATTGCATCTAGAGCAAATTTGATGGATCAGATGAACCCCATTAGAAGCAAAGGGAAGTCTGCTGTTAGGCCCCCCTGGGAGAGCTCAGCACCCCCAGCACAGCCACCCAAGCACCTTCTGCAGGCTCGGCAGGGCTGTCACTAACACTGCACACGTGGAGCGGTTGGGACCATGGGAGCAGAGCCCAGCAAAGGCAGCAGGCTGCTCACAGCCAGCCAGAACGGCAACAGTTTGGGAGAAAATAACATTCCATGAAGCGTTTGAAGTCGTTTGGAGGAGGAAAGTGGGAAGGAAGAGAAAGAAGATCCTTGGTGTGCGTGTGTGTGCATGCGTGCATGTGTGAGAGAGCGACAACAGGAGCCTCCCTTCCCGCCGAGAAGAAACCATCTCTGTTTCTCGGGTTTTGGAGGGTGTTAAGGCACTGGGAAATGAAAGCAGTGCCCACAGAGTGTGTTTGGGAAGTCCAGTTTTCACTAGCAAGGCTCTGAACCACGCAGAGGTACCACATACACCTTCCTGCTGCCAACTGGGGGACTGGCACCAGCGGCCCAGCACCACATCCCAGCCCACTCATTGGGGTCTGAAGCATACCAGGGCTGGTGGCAACCTCCCATGAGATGCATGGGCCTTTGTAGGAGTTTCAGTGGCCACGTGGAGCCTTGCTGTGGGGATGGAGCTGGGTGTCCACCCAGGGGCTACCCACCATGGCCCATGAGAGCCATGAAGGAGAAGCCCATAGCAGGGTAAGGAGCATCGTGCATGGCAGAAATGGGGAAAACCCATAGCAGAGCAGCTGGGAGCTGCCCGAACCTGGCTTGCCTGCCTCCTGCCACTACAAAACATGCACTGCCTGTCACATCCCTTCCACCCCACAGGCCCTGAGCCGGGGCTCAGCCGGCACCAAGGCGACCACATCAACATCCCAAACCTGGCACCCAGCATCCCAAACCCTGCGAGCGGGACTGGCAGCCTCCCCACAGCTCTCCCCACTCCTCCCAGGTCCCCCGGCAGCTATCATGACTTCTTAGAGCAAAGAGACTCATTAATGAAGTGGAAAAGGAGGAGGAGAAGCAAGTTGAATGGTCTGTCCTAAGGGACAGTGCAGCAAGGAGGAGGAGGAGAGCACTCAGCATTGATCTCAGGATATGCAGCCAGCAAAGGGGAGGGATACAACTGTCCGGAAAATGACTGGGGGTGAAAAGGATGAGGGGTCCAGCTGGCAATGCAGCCAGACCTGGTGGAAACCAAAGAGCTGTGGGGAGGGATGCTGCCCCCAGAGCCACACAGCCTCCATCAGTGCCCCATCCACAGCAGCCTCCACCAAAAGGTAGCTTGCTGAGCTGGGAGGAGGCAAAGGGAAGCCTGCAGAGCCATGGGCAGGAGGGTCGGATCGTGGGAGATACCCATAGCATCACAGAAGAAGCCTCTGTACTGCGATCTGCTCCATCTGCACTCCTTGCCCTGGAGCGCAGGTCTCTCCATCCTTACCGGGTACCATCCCTTTGCGGCGGTGAGCCTGCAGCTCGCCAGCAGCAGCACTGGTGGAGGGAGGAGGACAGGCTGGGCTGTGTGGGAAGGACATTTTCTTTAGCGTGTCGGTTCCCAGTTTCCAAGCTGTCTCTGCAAGGGCCTGGCTGCTACGCTTGTGAGCAGCACTGCAGGGGATTGGGAGAAGCGGGCGCTGGGCTCCTCCTGGCCACCAGCCCCTGCCACAGGGCATGGAGGCTCCAGGAGAGGGTCTCTGCATCACACGCAGGCAGCGCAGGGGCTGCCAGGGAGCGATGGGAGCAGAAGGTTCCCCTCCCCAACTTGCAGCTTGACACAGAGCAGTGGAGACATCAGGGCAGCGAGGGCTGCATGGTCAGCAGCTCCACAGCAGTGGGTCCTCCAGCTCCGAAGCCTCACATTGCTCCTTGGGTCCCCAGCAGCCAGCCCAAGGAGCCCTGGGCTGCAGCAGCCTCCCATTCCCATGTGGACTTTGGGCACACCATGGCTCAGAGCCCATGTCCTTGGCCTCTATTCCTGCTGTGCAGTGGAAGAGAAGCTCTCCTCTGCTCTGCCCCTTCAGGCTCAAATCCCACAGGCAGGCACATCTGACCTGCTGGGGCCAGGACTCCCATTCCCAGTGAGGCCCAGGAAATGACTGCAGAGCTCACCAGGAGCTTAAGTGCCCCAGTTCCTGCCCATCCCTGCTACCCCACATCCCATCGCAGAGGGCATCACCCTCCATGCTGAGGCCGTTGTGCTATGGTGGGTCTGTCCATCCAGACAGCACCGGGATGCGCCTCCAGCCTGCAGCACATTCAGCGTGCTGCCCAGAAAGCACAACCCAAATCCATGCCTGGCACAGAACTGGTTTTCCCACCCCAAGTCATTCCCCCCCCAGCAAGCAGGGACTAGGCAGGGAATCGCACCAGTGTTTATGCACTGACAGGCTGAGAAATCCTTTGCTCTTCAGCCAGCTGAAATGCTTCAAGACGTTGCTAAAAGGATTCACTGGACTTTGACCTCCTCCCCAACCAGCAGCAGTGTCCAGCTGAGTCTGAAGGAGGGGGGTTATTTAGAAAACGACAAACTGACCTTTCCTGATCATCAGGAAATTGACTGTTCAGAACAGAGAAATCACTGGGAAAGGACCTTGCCCCTTCGGCTGTGCCTGCTCAGTCTCAGCACCAGCCCTGAGTCCCGGCTGCCTTGGCACATCTGCCACAGCAAGGTCCCCAGGGTCTGGGTTGCTCCCACCAGGTTCAGTGCTCCCTGGAAGTTAAGGTCCAGCCAAGTGTGGGTGCAAGGCATCAGGTCCCTATGGGCACAGGCCTGGCTGAGGTGCCCAGCTCAAGAACCTGCCTGAGCTCATGAACCCCCATCCAAGCTGCTGGAGCAGCCATCCATCCCTTCCTGCCTCTCCACCATGGGAATGATTAATCGGACGAGGGAAGTGGTGAGGGAGCATCAACTTCATTCCCGCAGCAAAGAAACTGTGCCATTAAAATCCTCTCTCCTATGACACACACTGAGCCTATTTCAGTAATAGTTTGACAAGGGAATAACATCACTGAGCCTATAAATACCTCATGGGGTCTGCTCTGCTGATGGAGCAGGAGGACGTGGCCCTTGCCCACCCCAGTGCTGGCCCCAACAGCATCCCAGGGAAGGCATGACCATCACCGTCACTGGAGCCAGAGGCTGCCTGAGGGTGAAGGGCAGAAGGACACGTTATAGCAGGGCTGTCCCAGAGAAGAGCTAAGGATTAGGGGGAGCCATGTGCAGTGGGAATGGGGTAAGAGCTGCATAGGCCCTGGAGACACCAGAGGGAATGATGCTGAACCAAGGGGAGGATGGAGGTAAGAAGGTGGGAAGCATTAGCATGTAAAGGACCTTTCCAAAGCAAACTGTGAGGCTCCCTGCAGCTGCAGACGAGGACTTGGTTCTGACTCAAACTAGCCTAACACACACAGTCAGCCCATCTCTGCCCATCTCATGGGGCACCCCAGGTACAGGGGGGTGTCTCACATGAGAGGAGGTGCCAACCTGCTCCTCAGGGCACAAGCTGATGCCTGAAACATCCCAGGGACATTCGCTGCACCTCCTTCCCAGCACACACAGCACAGAGGGAAGCTGCTCCCTTCCAAAGCCCTGGCCATCATCCTGGGCACCAAACGTAAGAAATCAATGGCCTGTATCCAGCCCCTGCTCCTCCACCAAGGCCCTGACACAATGTGGATGAAGAAAATACCCTGCCACATCCCAGGGGGATGGCAATTGGAGGGGAAGAGGGCTGTAGCACCCCAGCCACGCTACCAGCCATCACAATGCTGTGCAGTGAGGGCAATGGCTGGAGCCACGGTGCTGTCACACATCTGTCATCATGCAAAGGAAATCATGTGGGTGGCCCCTGTCCTGCAAAGACACATTGAGACAAATGGCTGAGGGATTTGGATGTTAAATACTTGATGTAAGAGGACTTTCATAACACGTCATGGGTCTCGGACTGCTCCTCCTTAAGCTCAGAGTTAAGCCACTGCTGAGTAGGTTTAATTCTCCTGCCTCGTACATGGTTTATGCACACACCAAGCTGCCACCTAACTTCCCTGCTCACAGCCAGAGCTCTGCCCATATAGGAGCGTCAACACTGTCCTTCAAAGCTCCCAGGTCTCTCTTGCAGAGAGAGCTCCTCCAAATCCTCACCAACTGGTCCATGGGCAGCACAGGAGATAAAAGGGGACACCAAACCCAAAGGCAGTTGAGGGAACAGGATCCCTCAATGTGAGAGTCACCCAAGAGATGTGCGGAAGGGTCCACGTTCCCCAGGGATGCAGAAGCCAGACCCAGGGGACACCTATAGCATCCTACAGGCAGCAGAGTGCAGGTTTGTGGCTGCTTGTCACAACCCATCCCCGGAGGGCATAAAAACCCCGACAGCTCTGGAAGTTGTAAAACGCTTCCTTCAAACAGCTGGAAAGCTTTGCAAAGAGCTGCAGAGAGCCAGGCCTCGTTCAGGGAAAGCTCTTAGGAAAGGCAATTTTCCTGACAGGCCATGATCCAAACCCACCAGCCAGCCACTGACAACCGTAAGAGCAATACCAGAGCTGGCACATTAGGGTTCATAGGTTTTCCCTATGCAATGTCTCTGCAGGCAAGAAAGGGCTCAGGAATCCCTTTCTCTTGTGCACATAAAACCATGACATGAGGTCATACAAGGAGCCCACTGGAAACTCTACTAATAGTCACACAGCTCTTGAAGCCAAAGACACTACCCACAGGGGAAGCCAGCGAAGCTCCCAAACAAGACATGCAAGCAGAAACAAAGTGTGAAATACAAATATCCTCTGCAAAGCATCACCATTTTTATGCCGTAAACAGCAGGACACACCAAGTCCAAGATGAAAGAGGCTGGTGCAAATCTCAACAAAGCTTTGCTGTCACATAGCCAGCTTTCTGCAAGAACAGACAACGGCTCCTGCCCAGGGCTTCCCCCACATCCCCAGGCAGGGGAGCTGAATCTTCACTTCCATTTATTCCATCACAAGCCTAAAAACACCTCTCCAAACTGAGGAATAAACGAGCAGGCTCCATGCTCAAAACAACTCCCTCCCATCATCCCAGCTACGTCTGCGATCCGCCTGCAAGCCCTTTGCTTTCAGTAAGCACGACAAGTCCTCTCCTCAAACACAACCTCCACATGGGAAGGGTGGGTGATGTCTTGGCCTGACTTAGGGTGACTCAGCACATTCACCATGGTCCAGGAGACCAAAACCCGGCTGCTCGGGGCTGCGGAGCTGCAGCAAGGGGCTGCCCGCTGCCTCCAGCCCCAGGCAGGGCTGGCCAGAGCGCTCGGCCAGCTGCGGCTCCAGCCCCGGGCACAACAGATCCAGGCTGGAAGACGGCGAGAAGTGAATCCATGCCGAGCTCCGAGCTTCAAATCAGCACTTTGAACACTGTCCAGAAGCAAACGAGAGCTCAGAGCAGCTTTTGGCAACCAGGAGCTGCCTTGCCTGTGGCTGATGGGTACGAGCTGATGACTTCGGCCCGAGCCATGGGCAGCAAAGCCAGGGACGCAGGTGGCTGCGGTGGCACAGGGGTCCTCCCAGGGACACTTTCTCACTGGCTGCTCCCCTCCTCTGCGGATGGCGAAGGGAAGATGTGGGCACCGAGGGAAGCAGGGAAGCAGGCTGCCATCTGGATCCAGGACTATTCATCTCTGATGACGGCAGTAGCGGTTCAGTGCTTGGGAGAAGCCTGATTGTGGACAGATTAGAGGGGACACAGCGTGTTCATTTCTACCCATGCTGCGCTGCTATTACCCAGGCTGAAAATAAAGCCTCATTTTTCATGCAAAGATGCACAGTGGTTAACATCAGAAAAGCTTGCCTGGAAGGCATGCAGGTACCAAACCAATTTCAAAACGGGTCTCCAATTACTACTGGTGTTTACTCGATTTACATTTCTTTCTGCCTTGCCGGATGTTTATGCTCCAAGGGTAAAATCCAGCCTGGTACATTGCACTGGTGCGAGGGTGCAAAAAGGTGCAAAAGTCTCCTGCTGCAGCGTGGCAGCTTCCCTTTGAGCTGCTCTATTCCTCCACCGCTCGCAGCCGTGCTTCAAACTGTACCGGTACATCATGTACACCGAGAGGAGCGAGGAAGCAGAGCTGCTGCAGAGATCAGAACTGGGCTCGCACACAGCAGCTGCCGAGCCCGGATTTGGAAAAGCCCCATTTTCCTGCCAGCGTAAGAAGCAGCCCCACGCCTCAAGAGCAGGAGTGGTGGCTGTGACCAGGCGTTAGCTTCCCGCAGGAAGCCTCAGGGCTGGCTCTGCCTTGCACTTCCTCAGAGGAGAAGCCGTCAGAGGCGGATTCACGAGGCTCCGAGAGTCCATTTTGCAGGGAGCGCTCCAAGATGCCCAGGTCCTGTGGGCTGCCAGCCCCGTGCATCAGCACAGGCATGTCTGCTCCCGGTGCAGCAGGTGCCGGCCCTACACCAGGGTGGTGGCACGGTGTCAGGACGGTCATCAAGGCTCAGATCCTCAAAGGCATGTCGGTGCCAAACTCCACTTGCAATGATGGCATCAAGGCTCTAAATCCTGCTCTTGCCTGGGCCTCATTCTGGACTGGAGCTTCCTCACCTCACATCATGGCAAAGGCCCATAGAAGAGTTTGTTATGTGGCATCTCTGTCGTGGAGGGGGACCAGCATGTGGGGGGGACACTTGTCTGCCCCTCCAGAAGTCAAATATGAGTATAATGACCTGACCACTGTGTTGGGGCTGATCCACGCCATTGCCACAGCCCGAGGGGCATGCAGGAACCCCGCCAGAGCTTGAGGGGCACGCAGGGACCCACCTGGGCTCATCCACAGGGGAGCAGAGGGCCCTGCCCTGCCAGGTGCTGCCGGCTGAGCCCTTCCGGCTCTGCGGGATCCGGAGCAAGCAGGAGCATCTTTACACGGGCAAAGCCAAAACCTAGCGGGGGTGAGGCTCTGTCCGCCCTTCCGGCCTCAGGGCAGGGGCACAGTCCGAGGGAGGGGCGAGGGGACACGCAGGGCCCGCGGAGGGGGACGGGGCGCACAGAGCGGGACGGGGCAGACCGGCAGGGGCGGGCGGGGAGAGCCGCAGCCCCTCTCCCGGGGGCCAGGATCCAGCGGAGGGAGCTGCAGCCCCGGCACGCTCGTGCTCACAGACTCCACGCACCTCCCCGCACGTGCCCGCTCCCTCCGCACACCCCCATAGACCCCAACACCCCCCCCCCCCCCCCCCCCCCGCAGCGCGCTCACATCACCTACCGGTACACACGCGTGGACGCGCGGCGCGCACCCGCACGCTCGGGCTGGGGCTGCTCCCGCACACGGGCTCAATGCGGCTGCAACGGACACGCTCAGCCCCGCACACGGGCACCCCGCACACACAGCGGCTCCGCAGTGGAGCCCGCGCACCGCACACACGCTCAGCCGCGGGCTCTGGCACACGCCACGCACAAGGAGCGCAGTGTCGCTCCCCGTGGGACAAGGCTCCGCTGTGGTGCCCGCACCCACCCTGCGCTGCCGGGGAGACCCAGACCGCTGCGAGCGGCACCGGCAGCCCACCGAGCACGGACACCCGTGGGGTGCCATGGGCCACGCCCCCCGGTGGGTGCGGGATCACACACACACACACGGTCTGAGCCCCGTTGCTCCGCAGCCCCTTAACTCCTTGGTGCCCAGCCCCAGCACCATCCAGACCGGCCCTGCATCATCCAGCCCATTTCCCGTACCGTTCATCCAGGCCCCGCACCGTCCAGCCCGACCCGGCTCCACGCCGCCCCCCGCAGCCCCCCGCAGCCCCCCGGCTCACCTCGGTCCTCGGCGGCAGGAGGCGGCGCCCGGGCCGGAGCGGTCCCGCGTCGGGGCAGCGCCCGCTCCTCGCAGCGCCCCGGCGGGGGCTCGGCTGGGGGCCCGGCTCGGCTCGGCCCGGCCCCGGCCGCTGGCCGGCCGCCGCTGCCCCCCTGCCCGCGGCGCGGTCCGGCCGCCTCGCCCCTATGCGGAGGCTCCAGCAGCACCGAGGCGATGCCCATTCATTCAGCTTGTCCCCCGCAGCCCTCCCCTTCCGCCCCGCGCTCCCAGCCTCCTGGATGGAGGTGGCTAGTGATGCTGCAGCGGTACCCAGAGCCCCCGGAGAGTACAGTGCGGAGAAGAGGGAGAGAGAGGAGGAGGAAGGAGAGCAGAAGGAGGGAAGAGGAAAGAGGAGAGGGAGATGGCTGCCCCCAAAACCAGAGCTGGATCTGGAGCAGACTCTGGGATTTCCACAAGGAAATCAGGACAGGGAGCGGAGCAGGGCCGGCACTGCACTCTCCATCCAGCCCAGCACCCAGGGGTGCTGTGAGGGTGGCAGGGGCAAGCTGAAGCCAGGGGAAGGCAGGCAGTGGGCACGGCCCCACGCAGGATCAGAGCAGTGTCAAGGCTCCCGTGTGAAACTGAAATGTCCTCCTCCTCCAAGTCAGGGTTGACACCAGCCTGAGGGTCATCAGCCACCCCACCAGGAGCTTGGATTTAAGGATATGTAAAGCTCGGGGGGCACCATTTGCCCATATAGCCAACCCAGGGCACAGTCTGTGTGCTTTGCCCCACATCTGCCCTTGCAGCCTCCCAGCTTTGCCATCTTCAGACAGGGCTCCTCCACAACCTCTGCATAGCCAGGACCCCCCCAAAGGCACTGGGGGCCATGTGTCCTGAGCCCCAGGACAAGGTCCTGCACACCACATCAAAATTTCTCAGCTTTTCCTAATCTGGGTCTTGCTTAACCCTCTGGAAAATAATCCACTGCCCATCTGCCACAGTGATTTACAACCTTGCACAAATTAGGCTCAACTGTTCACTTCTATTTTGCCCACGGCTTTTGGTCATCCCATTGCATGTGCGCATTCCTAGGCACAGCTTGCCATGGGCTGGGGGTGAACTTGCCAGGTCCAGCAGCCAGTACTGGGCTGCAGGTGATTGTGCTTGCTCCTCACACTTCCTCAGATCTTCTTAGGATGCTTTGGTCCTAACGGGTGGAAGACATCCCCCTGCCCAGCCTACCTGACCCTCACCATCCTCTCCTAGGGAGAGCTGGGGAGCCTGGGTGGGGAAACAGTCCCTCCATTCAGATGCCCCTTCAAGGTATTAAGTACACGGAGCAGATGGGTCCATGCAGGACACTGAGTTGACCTCTTGGACTCTCCCCTGCCATGGATTCACAGCCTGGCCTTGGGCAGTTCTGTGGTTCCAGAGGTGATTGATGGCTAATTCATGGACCCCGCTGCTCTGGGAGGACAGAGCAGGGCTGCCCCATGAGGAAGCAGGCTGCTCAGAGAGCCAAGCGCTTCTCATTGCTATAGCAATAAGGCTGCAGCCTCTGTACCCTCTGTTAGAGGCTCCAGGGTCAGGCCTGAGGGGTGAGCACAAGGTGCTATGGGAAGCTACCCTGGTTATTTTCCCATCACTTCGCCCTGGTGCTTTGCAAATGGAGAGCTTGGCTTTCTGGGGAAGAGGCTTCATTCTCTACAGAAAATGGAAATATAGAGATGTTTTTTTCCCTTCCTGTAGCAGATTCAGCAAAAGTGCAGCTGCTTTCACAGCCTTGAATACAGAATTGACCATTCAGTTCATCCCTAAGGGGAAATGACCAAGTAGAGAAGAACAACGAGCCCCACAGTGCTCTCTGCACCCTCTAAAGTCTTTCTCAACCCAGGCATGTTCCTGTCCCAAGTTTCGAGGGTGCCTGGCTCCCTTTGCAGGGGGATGAAGGCTGCCCGCATGCTTCCAAACCCTCTCTCTAAATGCCTGTCAGCTTCCAAATGGCTTTTCTGCTTAAACTGAAATTTGGCAGGTTATTTGTCAGTGATGGAGACTGAGGCCCAGCGGCGTGGGGACAAAAGAGAGCACAAGCTGGGTGAATGGCTTACTTTGAAAGGCAGCACATTGCTGCAGAGGAGAAGTGCATTTCATCTCTAAGGCAAGGTGGCTTCTGGATCCCAGTGGCAGGACCAGCCGCTCTTGAATCTTTAGGCTTTGAGGGGCCAGTGCCTTTTCCATCCTCCTGCCTATTCAACAGCCCTCCAGGGCCTTATGTCAACCCCAACTGACAGGAAATGAAGACGAAGGCATGAATAATGCTATTTACTGCTGATTTTCCCGTGAGTGTATGTGTGCTCCTCAGAAAAGCCACTTGGTGTCCTAAGAAGTCTACAGCCAGGTGCAGTGCCCAGGGCAATGGCAAGGAGCGCTGGCAGGCTGGCATGCTCCCCTGTTGTCTTTTTAGCTAGCAAGCCAGCAAAGCCCGTGTGGAGGAATGTGATGGTGGGATAAAGGGATATTGGGAATGAAGGACAACTGGGGAGGCTTGCAAACCAGCCCCAAACCTCACTTCTCAGCTGTACAGGAGTCAAGAGGGGACTCGGACACTAGCAGGAACACCACAGATGGCCGTAAAGGCTTTTCCAAATGGTTCCCATTCGTGGTGATAAAGGAAGGAGAATCAAAGAGACATTGGAAGAGGTGACATGTTCAAGGCAAAGGGGAAATAATCTTTCCAGGAGCCAGTGTGATGAGGACTCATCAACATGGCTGCTGTTGTCAGGCCAGAGAGAAGAGCGCAGCAGTAATCAAAAGGCAACGTACTTGAGCCCAGACAAGTATTTTAGCTGAATGAGTGAACACAAAAGGCTTTATCTGGAAGCAGTGGATGGAGAGGATGTGTGGGATTCAGGCACAGCTGGAACAAGGAAGGTAAGCTCAAGGTGGTGCAGAGCAGTGCAGCATGGAGGTCTTGTCTACTCGAGAGAGATGGGAGAAGCTTTGGTGGGAGGGGATGAACTCTGCTGTCACAGGGCTGAAATGGAGCTGATGGGTTATAGACCTCCACCAGGAACCGTCAGCCAGGCTGCTGCTTTCTCCTGAAAGGAAGAGCTGAGTCTGGCACAGCACGGTGGATCCGAGAGTCACCATAGAGATAGCGGTTGGAGTCAGTGGGTGGTGGAGATTACCCAGACATAATGTGTGAAAGGAGAACGGAAAGGGCTGAAGGACAGGATGCTGTGGGCATCCAGCAGAAGAGGGAGGCGGGCGTAAAGAAGAGGCAGAGAAGAAAAGATGACAAAGGCAGGCAGAAAACCAGGGAAGGACATCAGAGAAGCTCAGAAGGACCAGCTTCCTATGCCAGTGTGGCTGGAAGTGTGGAGACCAAGCGAAAGATCAAAGGTGAAGACTGAGCAATAGCTTTGAAATCATCATGAGGAAGCTGGGCACAGGGCACTGCTGAACAAGTGGGACAGAAGGCAGTGAGTGGGAGAGTAGAGGTGAAGAAGGAGAAGGAGAAGGCCTGGGGGATCTGGGGCAGCAACCTAGGGGGATTTTTCCATGCTCAGAGATGTTTGAGGAGCTCTAGCCCCAGATGTTAGGGAAAGAGCAGAGTGGAGCAGAGGAAAGGTGTGAGGGGGCTGCCTCCATGGGAGGAACATGGGCTGCCAGGAGAAACAGGGATACACCTACCAAGGTGGAAGGGGAGATTTGTGTCCACGGAGCAGCAGCAGAGGACAGGTGTTGACAAGTCAGCATCTCTTACATGCCTTATGAAGATGGTGGCAGGATGCTGTGTGGGAGGTCAATTCGCAGAGAGGAAGAGTCGTTTAGGGAGGAGAAGGCAGCATCAAATCCAAAACGCACTGTTTTGACTCAAGGAGTTGGCTTGGGTTTGGGACTTGCACTGTGGCACTGTATGAGCAATGGGCACTTGGAGCGTTGTGAACAAAAGCCATCCTGGTCACACAAAGGCCCTTCTATTTCAAGTTCAATCCTCCTGAAGGATTAGCAGCCCACAGGACGGTCTTTGAAGGTGGCTTGCAACTCTCTGCTGTTCAGCAGAAACGGTTTCTCTGGCACCGGATTGCTTCAGCCTCCAAGGGTGACATGGTTTGTCAAAGATGCCACTGAACATTTCAGTCATACTGGACCAAATGTTCACTTCCAACAGGAGAAATGACCCAGCTTGGCTCTGCATGGGAAGCAAGAAAAGCTGTGGAGGGACTGGAGGACAACATATGGAGAGGGGGATCAGAGGAGAAGGAATAAGTGAGGTGGCAGTGTAGAGCGATGGATGCAGTGCTGAGCATGAGCAAGGCAGTATCGGGGCTGTTGAGTCACAGGACCCCGAGGAAAGCAACCAACTGACCTAGGACCTGGGGGGATAAGGAAGAGACACAATGAACCCAGATGGGGGTAAGGCAGGGAAACAGCCATTCATGTGTGGGGTCCAGTCCCCAGTGCTCTCAGGCATATGGAGGGACAGAAAGGAGGAGATGCACTGAACACAGGATGGGTCAGCATCCCCCAAGCTCTGCAGTGGTGTGGTTCCCTGAGTGAGATCCGACAATCCCATTCAGGGGGCTGCAGATACCTCTGGAGACCACTGAGGGGTGAAAGGCCATTGGGCTGTAAAGACCAGAGGTGCATCCCAGCAGGGTGCAGACCTCCAGCACCTCCCAGGTAGGCAGAGGGCAGACCTGGTGCACTTTGATCTTCTCTCAATGAATCACTCTCAACTCTTCTTCTCTCTGTTCCTTGTGGCAATCAAGCACTGGTGAGTAACGGGCTGTTAACTCAGCCACATGCTTGAAACCTCAGCCTGGTCTCCTGTGCTGCTCACAGAAAATGCCTCCCTCTGCCTTGGTCCAAGGTGGCAACTCTTACAAAGCCCATTCACCAAGAAGCAACGCTCGGTCAAAGCAGCCTCTGCAACCCTTCGTCATGAAATTCCTCCTAACCAGGTAGTTGCTCATCCCAGGGAATGTGGCTTTGCTGGAGGCTTGAAGTCCATATTCTCCCTAAGGACAGATGGGCACCTACAGGCAGATTATGCATCTCTTACCCTGCCTGAACAAGCTGGAGACCATCAGCATGTCTGAGGAGAGATAAATCCCACATAGACAAGATGCATTGCCTATACTTGATGATATCTTGGAATAAAAAATATCCTGTGCCCTACCTCAGAGAGCACAGAAAATAGGGAACACCGAGAAGTGGATACTCAGAAGGGTGAAGTAAGTGGCTGAACTCAGTCACTCTTACTCTCATGTCTGCAACACACCAAATTCAAATGCATGCATGATAAGCCAAGCAATGAGCACAGCAGGTCTGAGAGTCTAAGGCCATATCTAGTTACCTGAAGGGATGTCAGGTGGGAAGGCTGAGGAGTAATGGGATAAAACTGAAGGAAAGGCCTTAGTAAGATTCAGAAAGAAGCTTAAGCACTTAGGGAGAAGAGGAGCATCTGCAGTCATATTAGGCCAGATAGGGAAGCAAACAAGGGACAACAGACCTCCTGCTACAGATCCACAGGACAGGACTGCCCAGATAGGCACATTAGGAGCACATAATAACATGCTTGGGAGCATTTGCCATGACCCACTGTTGGACACATAGTGCTGGCCCAGACAGGCCATCAGGCTGCTCCAGCGTGCCTGTCTGCGTGTTTTTACTGCAGGAAAACCATGGCATGGGCACTAGGAAGCAGTTTATGGCACTTTCCAGCTGTTCCTCAAGAGGTGCTGGTTTATTTAGTACCTGCAAAGCTCGGGGTAATATTCCATGAGAACTGAGTCTGTCCAAAGAAAGGAAGAGGGACATGAATAAGGCAGAAACCACCTTCCTCCCGCTGCCCAGGAGCTCCTCATGGTGCCACTCTGACCACAGCTCATGAGCAGCTCAACCTTCAACCCCTTCTCCTGCCAGACCGGGGCAGGGGAGGCCAGAAGTACAAGGGCTGTGCAGGGGGAGAGTGCTGCCTCCATCAGCACCTCTGACCTACAGGATGGGCCAGAGACACCAAAGCTTGCAGGGCTTTGCTCCTGGACACTGTCTCTCGCTGCTCTCCCCTGCTGCCAGCCTGGCTGCAGAGCTCTAGGGGAGGTGCTGCAAGCAAGAAGGGACAAAACACTGTTTTGCAAAGAGTGCAGTGAGTCAGTCAGCTAATTTGAGGCAGAATATCTCCCAGAAAGGAAAGACAAGGAGGAAGCTGCTTGTGCTGTAAGGATGAGGCTGGGGGGCTGCATGGCAGCATCCGCAGAGAGGCACAAGTGTCCCGTGCTCCCTGCCTCCCATGAGTTTTGTTCACATGGGCTCCATGCTGCACGCTCCTGTTTATCCACTGAACAAGGGGCCAGGTCCTCAGGCTGTGGAAGTCCTGGGCTTGGTACATGGAGAGTAGCCAGGGCTCCATTCAGCCAGGCTCGGACTGCAGCTTCAGAGTATGCTACTGGCTCTGATACCAGATTCCATTCCCTCATCATTTCATGTTCAGCTCCTGCAACTCCAGCAGTGCTGTGGGGTGATGGGGTCCTGGATCAGCCACTCTGCTTTGGTTTCCATCTACTTTAACTGCTAACTTAACCGCCAATGAGTGCCTGTGCAATGAATGGTGAGGTGGCCCTTTCTGAGGCTTTAAATACAGCAGCGAGGATGGACGCTGGGTACCTACATATCACAACTGAGATCATCTTCTAGATGCTTGTTGCTTGGCAGCCAAAGGCTTAGAAATGTCAATTTCTAATTAAAACCATGCACCCAAAATCTACACACCCTCCCCAAAACCCAGTATTTTTATACACTGCTCTCAGCTGCGGTGGGCATGGCAATAGCTCTCGGCATGCAAACATCCATGCATGAGCCACGTTGCTGCCGGCGAGGATGCAGGTGAGATATATACACCAGCCAAGCAGAAATGCATTCAAATCAAAGAGTGAGATGCAACCTGATAAGAAGGGAGATTGAGGATGGGACCCAGAACTAGAAGTCAGGGAGGCTTCACAACAAAGCCAGTGCACTACCCACAAAGATGATGGCAGCGTAAGGTTCCTCTCCCATGTGAGACATAAATGCTGGGGTTTGGACACGGGGCCAGGCTGCACAATGGAGCTGCCAGCCTCGCTTTGCCAGGACAGTGCCTGCACTGGTGCCAGGCAGCATCCCTCTCCCCTGGGTACCTGTGTCTTCTCCCAGGATCCTGCTCCGGTGACTGGTCAGTGCTTGCTGAAAATGGGGTTTCCTTATAGGTTTGCATCACCAGGAAGCCAGGTCTAAGGGGGGGTTGATATATCCAAGGTATCCTGGTTGTGCTTGGGCATGAGACACAATAAACCCTTTCCCCTGTGGCACCAGGCCCCTGGCAGAAGCAGGAGGTAGCGCCACATTCAAGGCTACACGTGAGAAAACTCAACCTTACTGAAAAATACAATAAGATAAATTACTGTTTTTTAAACCCATGTCATTGGATTACGGCTTTGGAGAGGTTCAAAATAAGAATTGTTGGCAATTACATTGGCTTTCTGGTATATAAACCTTCAGAGTTTGTATTCCTAAGGTGACAGAATAACACCACAAGCATGGAGCAAGGAAAGGAGGGGAAAAGATGGTGATGCCCCCCCACACAGTGCGGCTCTGAGCAATAGATTTGTAGGAGGTTACAAATACTTGTGGTGACCATGAAATACCCATGAGGTGAAGTCCTGATCTTCTGTGCTGTGGGCAGCAGCACACTGCCATGGGCAGAGCCGACCCCACTGCTGCGCTATGGAGAGCACGGAGCAAGCTGCCTCGCTGGAAAATGGGTTTTATTTTTGGACAAAACTTTGAAGAACCTCTTTTTAGCATTTTCTCGCAGAATAATTCCGGGTTTCTGCTTCTAAGTGACATTCAATTCCAACATCTGAGCTGGGGATAAAATGAATATTTTTACAGCCTGACTGAATTCAAACCAAAACGCTTAGGAATGATGAAACTGTCATCTGAGGAGCAAAGCAGAGGTGGGCACCATCTACAGCCATGTTTAGGGCTGTGGGGTTGGATTCGCTGGATTCAGACTGGTGAAGCCTTCCTTAGCCCAGTGCCGGCTGCCTGGCAGCCCAGCTACAAACCCCCTGCATACCCTGGGCAGGGGATCTTGCTGTTCTGGGGATGCTTCACCATGGCAAATAGGCTTTGGTACTTGGGTAATCTTTTCCATCATGTTACCTGCCTGCCTTCACGCTGCATTCAGTTGATCTCAGAAGATATTTGATTGGCAGGTCATACCTAACACACCTTCTTTTAGCTTTTCCGGTTACCTTGTGAAAGACATTCCTATAAAGAAGGACTTTGATGCCTTGTTTTCCTCAGATGGAGCACACAACACCAAGATGGGAGGCGCTGTCGCTTCATGCCTCCAAGCATGCTCACGGGGCCACATCCTGGGCTTCCTCCACTCTCATCCATCAGCATCTTTTAGTCTAACTCTCCAGATCCCATTTCCAGGCAGCATTCCTGGCCAAAGCAAAGACAAGAGAATTCCGGGTTTGCTTCCCCTCTTGCAGGGTTACTTCTTTGGGCAAAGGCAGCAGGTGAAAGGACCACTTTTAGCTGGAGAGAAGAGAAACTCAGAGCCCGGAAAGTGCCAGATTTGAGTTCCCTCAGGAGAAATAGGAATTCCAGGGACTGAGAAGCAGCAAACACAACACGTGGGATCACTGAGCTACCACAGAGCAATCAGCTTAATACCAGGGTGGGGGGAAATCAGAAACGTTCTGTTTCATGGATGGAGAGGTGTCCCCTGACAGGGTGGGAGACTATGGCTGCCTTGGAGGCGAAACATCAGCACCCCTTAGGCTAAGGCCTACAGTTAATTATCTAAAAAAGCCAACTGTAAGCTTCATAAAAGCCTATAAAAGCATTATAAAAGCCTAATAGAAATAGAAATAGCTGTGCTTTGTTTTAAAAATCACTTACAACACGGATCATTATTAGCCTTAATTATCTCCCTGCAGCGTGGAGATACCGCCGTTAGCTGTGGGATTGTATGTTTCAGACACAGCACACAAGGCACGTTTTGGAGATGAAATAGAAAGGCCATTGTAACATGCAGGGAAGGTTGTGATGCCTCAGGAGCTGGAGGCTCCTTCAGGTGACACATAGCCTGGGTACAGAGCTCCCTGCTGCCTTTCCGACTTCAGCATCCTGTGCAGCAAGGCACCTTTGGGTGCTCATGATCTGGAGCTGTGCTCTTTCCAGCAACACACCCAGGCCCCTGCAACACAAGGAGAAGAAGGGAGATGGCAGAGCTACCGTGCAAGTGGAAACCCACCTCTTGAACGCAGGCTGCAGCTCTGCTCCCTTCAGTGCACACGGGAATTAGACCTGGGAAAAGCTCACAGTGCTTTACTCCAAATGAAGCCGACAGCAACAAGGTTCAAACCAGCACAAACCAGAGCTGAAGTGGAGGCAGAGCTGTGGCACTCCTTGCCACGGAATGCTATTGATGCCAAGAGTGTCCCAGAGTAGACAGAGACCAAAAACTGCTTGAAAGAGAAATCTGTGAAGGTTTAACAATAACAACTGTGGCAAACAAATAACTGGAAATCAATGAAATCCAGAAGTAGGGAGATCGCTGGGAGCTCCCTGCCTCATGCCAGGCGGAGCAGGGTGCTCTGGTCTGACATCTCTTTGGGGTTGGTCTGCTGGGTACAACTGCGCTTGCCTACCTGCGTGCATAATCCTGTGTGCATCGGAGCTGTCCCCCTGGCAGATCTGCAGCATCCTAGCACCTTCTAACACCAGGTACCAGCAGCAAGTTCTGGCACAACCCTGCAAAACAGAAGAAAACAGATGGATCCCAGCCCCGTTAAGATGAATGGATTATGTCCACCAGCCAGGGTTATCTGCTTAGCATATATATGAAAAACCCAGTGGGATAGAAAACAGCAGGCTTGCCTCTCGGCCAGGGAGGCTGGGCAGCAGGACACACTGCTTGCCATGGGGAGCAGCAGTGAGACTTCATCCTGACGGTGCTGCAGATGTTTGGACAGGCGTCAGTGCCCACAGCATTGCTCTGAATGGGAAGAGTAACAGAGCTGCTGCTTGGGGCTGGGAGGAAACAAGTGCACGGTGATGCTGGGATGTTGCACCCCAGGAAGGAGGTTCTCTGGACCTTCATGAGCTGCCAGAGCAATCAGGACTGAATTAATGCCACACAGCTCATCCCAGGCTGCCTGCTGCTCCTCCACAGGGTGTGGAGCAGAAAACAGGTCTTCAGCAGCAGTGTGAGGAGGGATGGACCACACTGTTCAGTTCTGCTCCTGGAGAGCTCAGGGGGCACTTGGGATCTGCAGCCTCCCAATGGAGCTGGGCATGGTGTCTGTGAGTGAGGAACAGAATTAGGTCCCAGAGGGGAGGTCAGAGGCTGTGACTGTGATCCCCTTAAATGCTGTTTTCTTTAATAATGCCATTGGTCCATGGAGAATCCCAGCACTCCCAACGCTGGGAAAGGCACCCGGGAAGTGATGCCAGCAGCACCTTCTCCAGCCCCATGTTCCTGCCACGCTTGCAAAGCCTCCAGGGAGAGCCTGGAGCACGGTGTTACACCTCCATGGGCAGGAGGGTCTCCCTCTGCCTCATCCAGAAAAGGAGCAGTGGGATGGGAGGCAACAAGCCCTATGTACCAGTGGTGGAAACTTGGAGCCTGCATTAGTTGTAGCTCAGGGAACAAAAGCCTGTCCTATAAAATGAGCAATTTCAGAACAAACAGTTTGGAAAACAAAAGTGAAAATTGTGTTTTCAAATAAAATACACAAATTTAAAATAAACAATTAATTCCAGCATTTCCCCAGGGATACAAATTGCATTGCTTTACATTTCTACCACTCAAGACGTGTCAGCAGCAGTACTGTGTAACACGCACCAGGCACTCAATGGGGCAATGGATTCCATCTCTTCCACTACTTTACTCCTATCACTGTGTTTGTTTTACATCATTCTGAACTGCTTTTACTTAGCATTGATTGAAACATCTCATTTGCTAGATCAAAGTGTTGCTTTGTGTTTTAATGAACTACCTTGACACGATAGCTTTGTGTTAGTTTAAAACCATTATTTAATACCTTGCAAACCGCTGGTCCTCTCGTTAGTATGCTGTGTGCTTTCCTTCCTGTCTTGTTCAGAGTGCCAAAACATTTCACTACAAAACAATTCTATTAGGATGTATCAGCAGTGGTTGCGCACACCATGATGTGTCATTTGATATGATGTGAACGCTGGACCACTCTACCTAAATACCAACAACAGCGATGTAAACCTTTGCCCAAATTCCACACTATTTGTCTCGGGTTCTGTCCGTCTGTCCATCCAGACTGCAGCAATAGGACAAGGGGTGATGGGTTCAAACTTGAACAGGGGAAGATCAGGTTAGATATAAGGAAGAAGCTCTTCACTGTGAGGGTGGTGAGGCAGTGGAACAGGTTCTCCAGAGAAGTGGTAAATGCTCCATCCCTGACAGTGCTCAAGGCCAGGCTGGACAGGACTTGGGTGACATTGTCTAGCGTGAGGCATCCCTGCCCATGGCAGCAGGTTGGAACCGGATGATCTTCAGGTCTTTCCAACCCAAACCATTCTATGATTTACAAAGTACTCTTTACTATAGATTCATTTCTCTGCTTGCTTTTACATCTGTATACATCCCTTTTATTCCACTCAAAGAGTGACTAATACATGCAAGCAAACAGGGGAATGCTCTTTGCCAGTCTCCTCACTCCTCATCATGGGTGCAAGCATCATTCTGGTTTCACAACCAACTTGCAGAACATTGCAAATATTTTCATTAAAAATGGCCCATTTCTCTAATCACAGGGGAATGCAGAAAAAAACCACATCAAATTTTAAAGGGTGATTCAGGTTGTTCTCAGCCTGGAAATATCGATTTTGTGAATCTCAGGGAAAAGGCTCAATTTTAAGAGCAAAAATCTCAGAAGTGGAAGAACAGCGGAAAACCAGAAATTCCGGCTCTGCAGAGCCGCGATCCTCCCTTTTCCTGCACATCTCTGCTCACTACGACCTGCTCTGGAAGCACAGGAGACAAAAGTCTTTGGCTGTGTTAATCAGGGACCGTATTGTACTTCCATATAGATCATGCCAAAGGCACATTATTCACCCTCCTGCAGTCCGCAGAGAGATGCGCTCAGTGCTCTTGGCGCGAGTCTTATTTATTGCGCTACAGGTGAACCATGAAAGGATCTTTAATGCTTTTCCACCTACTGATCAGCTCCTGTACCTCTGTTTATCCAGCCATGTGCTCGCCTGGCAGTTGTCTGCCTGATTCCGTCTCGCTCGTGATTCACCTTCCTGTCAGCGTCCCTGGAGATTTGCTACTCTTGCAGCCTCTTGCCTGTCAAGTAACATGAGGTGGTTGTACTCTGTATATGAGCATACGCCTGAGAGGCAGAGTTAATGGATAAAACCAGTCTCATTATTCATCACTTTTTTGGCTACTATTGTGTTGCAGAACAAGACTGCAGCAGGAGGACATCTGTATATGGCTCTGACAGTCTATACATTGCTGGGAAGGGACAGAGCCATTTCATCCCTCATACAGCCAGGTCAGAAGGGTTTTGCGTAGCCAGCTTCCATTCAATCCACAGCTAGACTTACCGGAGCCAAAGTGGGAGCAGACCGGGAGAGAAGGGGTCTGCCAGCATGAGGAGAAGGGCAGGGAATGGCAGGACACCTCCTGGTACAACCCTGGTACCCTGCGCGGAAAGCCATCGTGCTGCTCGCCTGGTGTGAGCCCAGTGCAGGAGCACGGCCCCCACTGCTCTAATTCGGATGACAATAGGCAGCTTCCCACAGCTGCTCACTGGGCCAGCTCTCCCTGACCCTGGTATAATCGGTGCTTTCCAGGGGTTGCTCAGAGCCAAGGCTGGCACCTCACTGTGTCCATCGCTGCCCCAGACATGTTGTTTACCAAGGACATCCTTTTCATTACTTTAGCTCATCAGACCTTCCCCTGACTCCGTACAGGCTGGTTGTGGTCTTTGATGGCTTCTCTTGGATCAAAAGGCATCAGCAGAGAGCCTGCCGTACCCTCCTGAGTGGAGCGTTTTCTCTGGAGCACCTCCAAGCTGAGCACGATGTCAGCAGACACCAAAGGAGCCATCGCTTGCAGGAGATCCTGAATCCTCAAACACACGTGCCCGTTTTCCCTCAGGGCATCTCCCAGGGGCTGCAGACACAACCAGGGCAGCAATTTACCTGGCACCGGGGGGAGCTGGCAGAGGCAGCAGAACATGATTTCTTGTAGGCAGTTACAGCACTCTTTCAGCTCTCCTTGACCTGAGCAGTGAGCAGGAGAGTGGCTTTATCCCTGCTGGCAAGAACTCCTCGAGGAGGGAAGTCGCCCCCTTCACAGCCATTTCCCATCAATCACTTTGTCTCAAGACCCGTGTGCTGCTCTTCGTGTACTGAGCTATGCCCCAGCTCAGAGTTTACAGCAGTTGTAACAACCAGGTCCTCTATCAGGTCAAGCGCATCAGGGCAACTCATGCTCCAGTGAGTGAATCCTAATGGGTTTGCAGTTAATTCTGTGCCCTCCTGGTGGCTTTCTGAGCCTTTTTCCCCCTATCTCTGAACTGCTAAAAGATCTCATCTCATACCCGGGACCCGTCAGCCCTGGGATTATTGCCTCTTCAGATTTACAAGGGCCACATGCTCCTCTGTGGCTGATTTCTGCTCTTCATTCAAAGGCACTGCTCAGCTGCTCGGGTTCTGTGCAGCGTGTGGAGCTCCTCAATTCTCTGCAATACCCTGTGACAGTTTGCTTCCTCTGCCTGCCTTAATTCAAAGTACTAAAACCATCGCGTGCTTCAGAGCAGGCTGCTGTAAGAAGTTAAGCTGCCTTCTTGCAGTCGTCTCCTCTCCAGTCCATCCGCTACTTGCAGAGAAAAGGGAAAGCACTGTTTAAGCCATCACTCGCACTCTGCCACCTTCCCAAGAAGCTGTGCCCTGTGCAGGGCTTTTAGCAGCTCCGTGCTTGCCTTCTGGGTCTCTTTCTAGTCCCCATTATCAGCTGCCTTGCACTGGCTCCCCCAGTCATACCCATAGCGAGGACATCACAGCATGAGAGCTGACACCAACTCCAAGCTGCCACAGCTGAGGCTGATCCTGACACCCCTCCTCTGCCCATGGGTCCTTCACAGAGGATCCCAAACCCTCCCAATCTGTAGCAAGGAGCATTCCCCACCTTTTGCTCATGCAAGGTCATAAAAATCACTAAAATCCACTGACTATGGTGAATTGCTGTGACTGGTTGTCCCACAACACATTAAACACCCAAGCATTACCACCAGCATGCCACAAGCTCCCTTCCACTCTTCCTTGCTCCCAGAAGAACAAGGGATGATGCAAAGCCTGGAGCATACCTCCTTCTCCTCCTCCTGTCAGCACTGCTGAGGAAGGAAGGTGAGGTCCTGCCAAGGCGCAGCACTTGCCTCATTCTGCCATTAACCATCAAGTCAGCCCAGTGATGAGCTGTTATCAACGCTGCATGCTGGCATGGTGTCCGAGAGCAGAGCTCACTGCACAGGGCACTTCATGCGCATCCACACAAAGAAGCAAGAGGAGAGGAAAAGCACAGCATCCTGTAAGGGACGCAAGGGCCCCAGGCGGCCGGGGGGGTTGGAGCTGTGCTCCTTTGCTATGCTTTGTTTGCTAAAGAAGGGAATCGTGGGTCCCAGTTCTGTCAGCCCCGTTTTCAGGCTTCACTGCAGAGAGGTGGAGCAGCACTGGCATAAGGATCGTCACCATTGCACAGGGGGTGGTGGTCTCCAGACAAGGAGGATGCCCACCTCAAAGCACAAACCCTCAGAGCAGCCACTCTCTCAATGTGTTTTAGTGTCACAGCGCCTGGAAATAAAAGCCGGGCTAACACTCCCCTCTCCTGCATCTGCTATCACAACTGATGCTGAGGTGCCACACTCACAGCTGGGGCTGGAGGTGAGCTGTGTCAGACATACATCTGAGAGGAGAAACGCTCTTAGGACACGACCAGAAAGTATTCACTACATGACCTTTACCTTCATAATAAGAAAAAGCTGATCTTGGCCTAAATTGAAGCCTTGAGGACTTCAGCAGCATTCAACCTGTCTCTGAAAGCTTTCGGGGCTTTCTTTTCCTTTAAAAAGCCCCAAGAAAGTGGCTGTCCCGGTGGAACACATGCCCAGTCTCACTTGATTCCAGCAAGCCATTTGTTCTTGCCTAGCAAGCAGCTTGGGAAATCACAAAGCCAGCACCAACTGCAGACAGGAACTGATAGGAACAAGCCCAGTAATCAGAAAGGCCAGGAAGCCATAACACTGATTGCAGGAGGCCAACAGCGTCTCTGGAGGAAGGTGCTCCAGCAGATGCGTGACTGCACATCTTGCAGCGCTGCTGGTCACAGACACAGCCTGTCCTTGGCAAGCAGCAGGCACAGAATTAATCTGCTTATTTCTACTAAGGCACCCTCTTGTTCCTTGACCAAATGGTGATGGGGTAAGATGGAAATTCAGGGGCTAGACTCTCCTCTATCCCCAGGTTCCTTGGGAAGGAGAATGCTTTGAGCTGTACTTACCTTCCACATGCTTCTGCCCAGTCTTGTCTCAGCCTCAGCTTTGGGCAGTGTTGCTCCTACACTGGAGCAGTGATGGCAGGGTTGGTCTGTGGTTGTGCTGCCATTCTTTAACCTGTAGATGTGACCTGGGAGCTTGCAGGAGCATTGCACCATGCTGTGCTCAGCTGACGCTTATGGAGGGGACTCAGCTGAGATCTATGGCTCTAATTGAGCCCTTGCCCACGTGCCCTTCATTCCAGATTTCTCCACCTGGGAGAGCAATGTGAGGTCCTGGCAGGGATGGATGTTTGTGCTCCAGGGCTGTGAGCACAAGTGGTTGTGTTACACCACCAGCCCAGAGGCAGAAGTGGTTTGAGAGGCAGGAGCAGTCCTGATGAAGTCCAGTGAAGGATGCATGAGCTGTGTTACACATATCAGTGTCTCCAGACACCTTCAGTGGTGGTGACCCTGCTCATCCCTTCCTCTTCCCCTGTCCCACTGAGTGTGCAGAGCACAGTAATAGCTGCCCCTGCAGCACTCCCAGCTCCTGCCTTTGAAGCCTTGTCTGGACAAGGCTGCAGAGAAGGGAATGGATCAGCCCAGGGACTCATCCTTCCACTCCCCTTACTGCAACAACAGAAGGGACATGGGAGGTGACATGGGTCTGCAAAGGGCACGGAGGAGATGGGGAAAGATGCGTTTTACCATGCCCAGCAGCTCAGCACTGGCACATCACAGTGTGCTCGCAGCAGCTTGGCAGTGGAGCCAGCCAGCTTGGGAACAGCACTGAGCCTCCGAGGCAGCCCGTCTGTGCAGAGCTCCTGAATGATTCCAGAACATACTTGTACACCCTGCAAAACCCAGCCAGATCCAATGCGCAGATTGGGTTAGTGGGGGAGAGCTAAGCCAATTCACTTAGTGGTTCTGTTGAGCTGCATGCAGCTAAACCAGATTAGGTGCAGATGCTCAGCTGGTGTAAGGTGGCACAGTGCTACGGGAGCCCAGGACAAAAAGCCAGCGTGCTCCCTTCCCACTAACCTCTCTAGTCTCTAGGGGCAGCACAAGAGCTGTAAAGTGACATTAATGCAGAGGGATGGATTAAATGGGAGTTTGGAGGTAGCATTATGCATGAATTTCTGTTTTGTCTCACTCTGTGCATCTCACATTATTAGCCCATCTGCAGAGAAAGGTGATGCACAAAGTGCTCGGTCCCTTTCACTCAGATGATGCTGAGCCCCTCTGACCATGATGCTTGCTTGGGGCTGCTCACACACAGACCTGGGTACAGCTCTGTGGCAGAGGGGCTCCTGTTCTGTACAACAAGGGGATAAGGGGAACCAGTGAGAGCCCTGAAGTAGATCCCTGAGACCCTGCAAACACATCCCCTCTTGCCCTTCTCGAGCCTATAGAGCAAACAGCCCAAACTCTGCACACGGAAAAGCAAGCTGAACTGCTGTGTCCCTCACCCAGCTGGCTCTTCAGCCACAGCACTGCCACAGCTTCCGATCTCTCTGATGAAGCACTTCTCAAACTTCATTTATCTATGAATTCCCTGATTTCATTTCTCCAGGAGGAGAACAGGACATCACAAGCACTGCACTCTGACTGATGAAGGTGCTGAGCCCTGCCTGGGAGATGGCCAGCATCCATCCAGCTCTCTATGAAGAGCTCATGGGCACCCGAGGTACATTTTCCAGCTGAATATACCAAGAGGGACAGCTCGACCCCTTATGCAAATCTTGTTAGATTTCACCTTATGGATGGAAAAAGGAGGCTGAAGGCATGTTTTCTCCAGGATCTGTCATGGTCTGGTGGAACAGCATCATGTAACAGCCATCAGACCCGGAATCTAACACTGCGGTAGGGCTGTGGGAGCATCACTTCCCCACACACCTTCATGCCTCCATCTGCAAAGCACCGGTAGGGTCATTGCACTGGGGACAGGGCAGTGCCCACTTGGTGCAATGCAAGAATGTGGCTCTGTAAAGTGCCATGGCCCTGCCCTTGGCTGCTCCTCAGCCCTTGGGACCTGCGAGGCTGAGCTGCAGGAGAGGAAGGAGGCACTCGCTCATCAAAACAAGCCACCTCTCCAACTCCTATGGGCTTCCCTACAAGTATTTAGTGATAAAATATAGGGCTATATATATGTAGTGATAAATACAGGGCTGTTTCATTCCGGTTTTCAAACTTTTTCACCTTTTAAGACACTGCTGATTCACAGAGGCAAAGGTGAAGCAGGGAATGGGACCATCCCCTATCTTTTCAGTTCAGTCTGTACAAAAACTGCTTTGAAAACCTCAACCTCAACACAGAGGGGGCTTGCTCACCCCAGCACTGCCTCTCACTGCCGTGCTCACTGCATGGGACTTGCCAGAATGGGTGTAATGTCTCCCTAAAAGGAACAAGTCACTGAGTTTTCGGGAAAGAGGATGTGTAACTTCTCACACCAACAGCAATCACATTTGCTGGTGATACATGGCTGAGATTAAGGACAAAACATGGGCAAGACAGGCCTAGAATAGCAGGGAATGGTGGCAGCACCTTCCCGGCTTGTGCTCCAGTGCCAGCTGGGGGCTATTGGGAACCACAGACTATACCGCACGCTGGCCATGTCTTATGACTTTTTCTCTGGGCTCTGGGTTGCAGGTGCCTCACCTCCTGTTCCCCCCATTGCATTCATACACTCCCAGGAGGATCGGGACTGAAACGAGACAGTTTGGGATTAAGAAGGGGCCAACTGGCTCGCAAGGATTGATCAGAAAGGTCCTTGACTAAACAGGTACGGAGGGCAGGGAAGTGGAGATACCCCCTACCAACTGCAGAGCCCCCAGATGAAGATGCCAATGGCATCCATCCCTCCTCTTCTCAACTCCTTATGATTCTCCCAGCCTCCTTACCTCTATCTTCAGACAGGTCCAAAGAGGACGGTGCTGGGGAGCCTGTACCCACCAAGCACCCATCGCTCCCTCGCTCCAGGCAGCACCAGTGCAGCAGGTAAGGACAAGCAGAAAGGCAGCACCCTGAGCAAGACACACGGCCAGCAGCACCCAGCGCTCTGAGCAGGGTTTGCTCCAGTGAATGAATGAGGCAGCTGATGAATATTCAGAATTGGCAAAAGCAGATTGCTTTCAGCTAAATTTGATCACAATGCGGGATAAATTAAGCCATGGGATGAATGCATTTGAAATGAAGATTAAAAGAACGCACTGTACAAAGTCAGGAAAGTAGGTTTAGCCAAAATCTGACAACGTACACAAACAGACCAAAATGAAGTTCCTTTCACTGAGCAAATAACGAGGTCGGGATCAGCCTCTCACCAAGTTCCTATGGAAACATCGCTTTTTTTCCCTTCTTTAATTTAAAAATAAAAGGAGGGGTGGGGGGAGAATGCCTTGGAAATGAAAGAGCCTCAAAAGGTCCACAAATGGAGGGAGGTGCTCACCACGAGTAATATCCAGGGAGAAGAACAACCTCTCACCAGGGGAGGCTGCCTAGGGCTGGCGCAGCACCGGTCCCAGCACTGTGGGATGCTGATGCCCGCACCTCTCCAGCCTGCTGCAGGTCCTGCATCAGGGCATCGGGCTCTTTTGGCAGCTGGGAGAAGGGGGAGGAGGAGGAGAGCGTTTGGGTTTGCCATGGGGGCACAGAACTGGAGAGCTTGCGGGAGACTGAGGTGAGGAATGGAGGCTTCTGCCACATCTGGCCCTGGTTTCGGAAAGATCCAGATTACTGCGGGCCCCTAAAGCAAGGCCAGGAGCAGCACAACTGGCTTAGAGGTAATGGAAACAGAGGCACTGAGGCAAAACAGGGATGTGGCTCTGCTGTGGGGAAACTGAGGCAGGGAGCTGGCACCGGCAGCCCTTGCTGAGCTTGCTGTGGTCTGTACCTGGCCTTCCCTGCCACCAGCTCCTGGGGCCAGGCTGGGCGCAGCAGCACAGGGCAGAGGATGCCTGTCCAAAACCTCCTAGATCCCGAATCCAGACACCCAGGGGCCCCAGCTGATGGGAAACCCACGGGACCACCTTCTCCTGCAGCCACACAGTTTGCAGGAGGAGAAAACGCAAGGGCTGTCTATCAGGCTGACATGAACAAGTCTATTAGCAGCCCCTGGCAGGTGAGAGGGAAGCATTAGCATATGGAAAACGGGGGAGGAAAGGCAGCGTGTCTGGGACTGTTACGACTGAGCAGGCAGGTGAAACTGGGGAGGTTATAAATAAATCCCCAGCCGCACTTCTGCAAGTCTCTGGTGGCATCAGGAACCCGGTGCCCATCCCTGGGGATGAGAGAGCAATGGGACAATGGGTCCTGCAGGGGGTGGCAGGCAGACAGGGCTTGGAGGAGCAACCTCCATCCACCACCGCAGTATCAGCAGCAGAGGAGGTGATCCCAGCTGCGGAGGGGAGCAGGAGCCTCATCCGTGGCATCTGGACCAGGACCAGCAGTGGCAGACAGGCTGTGGCAATGGCTTTCCTCTCCCACTGTGCTCAGCTGAGGAGCTTGATGACATGGGGCTCAATTCCCTCTGTCCTCTCCTCACATCCACCCCAGAGGGTGTTTATTACATCGCTGCCTGTGACATGGTTTAGCGGTGGACTTGTCGGTCCTGGGGTAACGACTGGACTTGATGATTTTAAAGGTCTTGTCCAACCGAGTTGATTCTATGATTCTATGCTATGCAAAAGCCATCAGTGCTGGAGCCAGCCTGAGCCACACCAGGAGAGATCCCAGGGAAGAGGCAGCGGTGAGCATAAGGGCCTGCACATTCAAGCCAGGATTCTGGGACAGGGACTCCCAAAAGGAGGTGGCCACCTCCATGCCAGCTGCAGCGAGGCCTTAGTGATCACACTGTGCTCAGCAGGTCTCTCATGTTTCTTATGCCCTAAAAGAGAGCTTGTCTCTGCACTTGAAACGCTAAATCTCTCTCAGAGTCCCCCCACATGAGAGCATTGGGGAGCAGCTCAGAGAGCTGGGACATTTAATACAGTGACAGGGCCAGAGATTGGCTATGGGTAAGGGATGGTGCAAGTTCATGGGGTCCAGACATCAGATCATAGAATGGTTTGTGTTGGAAAGACCTTCAGATCACCCAGTTCCAACCCCCTGCCATGGGCAGGGACGCCTCACACTAGACCATGTCACCAGGGCTCTGTCCAACCTGGCCTTGAACGCTGCAAGGGATGGGGCATTTACCACTTCTTTGGGCACCCTGTGCCAGCACCTCACCACCCTCACAGTAAAGAGCTTCTTCCTTATCTCCAACCTGAACTTCCCCTGTTTCATCTGAACCCATCACCCCTTGTCCTGTCGCTACAGTCCCTGATGAAGAATCCCTCTCCAGCACCCAAGATGTGCTTGGAGATATTGCCCCAGGCTGCCTTCCACATGTGCAACTGCCCTACAGGGTGGAACCAGTTTCCTGTGGCATCTGAAGAGCAGGAACAGAGAGAAGTAGAACCTGCAGGGCTGCAGTGGCACGCAGGTGCTGAGCTGCCTGCTTTGCAACTGGTGGCAGTCATTAAAATAAGTGCTGCATTAATGATTGCTGGCTTGCAGCTCAACCTCCAGGTCTGTCGCTTGGCATAACTCACACTTGAGTTGGCTCCCACTTCCGGGAACTTCCCAATGCTTTTGCATTCCATTGGGAAAACCCAGGTAAAAGTAAGTGTGGTTTGGACAGAGTCAATGCACAACTGGTCCAGTACAGGTCACCTCACCCTCTGAAGTCAGACTGCTATAGATCCAATGCACCTCTTCCTGGCTGCTTGGCCTGGCACGGGTTTCCTCCCGCATCTGTCTCAGGATGCAGATGTTTGAAAAGCTCCACCAGCCCCACTAAAAGCCACGTAAAGTGTTCATGTTGCCAGTCTGCTGGGACAAGGTTAATGCTGGTTAATAAGCTGATGGTGCCAGAATGCCCCAGCAGAGCTCTTTCACTGACTGAGCATGGAAGAGCCCACCTCCACTGGGTCTTCCTCATTTAACTTGTCCACATGAAGAACAAGCTGCTGTAAGCAACGTGGCATTTGTGTTTATGAGGCAGAGGGGAAAACATGCAGCTGTGGCCAGTTTGTGTAGATGAGTCAGCATGGTCAAAATATACTTTCTGGGTATTAAAACCAAATCCCATTGGGTTTTGTTCTGAACCAAGACAGCCTGGGTTAGAGAGTTCAGCCAGCAAAATGCTCTTGCCATCACTCAGACGAGACATCTGGAGGTGGCTGGTCCAAGCAGACATGGGTCACGCCAATATAACTGCACAGGACACGGCCCAGTATGATCTTGCAGCAGCCTCTGTCAGAGCATGCCTGGAAGACCACAGAATTGCACCTCCTTTACAGATGTGCTCAGCACCCTTAGGACTGAAGGGCTGGGTTGCTTTTCTGCCTAATGCATGGAAGACTCCTGGTTTGGATGGCTCAAAGCAGACCAAGCCTTTCTGGGCACCACGAGTTTGAGATCGGAGAGCCAAACGGGACCCCAGACCTCGCATGTTCAGGAGGTTGGAAGCTGCTGGGATGACAAATACCCAGTGCTCTGGTACGACACCGAGCTTGTCATTTTCTAATTCACATGCATCAAGCCAGACAGCAGGAGGGTGGGGAAGAGCCAAGGCCATAATTCCCCTTCCACAGCTGGAATCGCAGCCCAAGCTGGGCGACAAACCCAGGCCCACTGCTTTGCTTCTCAGTACCCATTGGAATGTGGATGAACAGGAGCCAGCTTTGTGCACAGAGAGAACGGGCTACCAGTTAATCATGGGCACATTTTCCAGGGGGCTTCTCCCCTCAGAGGGAAGGTGGAAGGATGCCAGTTACACCTCGGTATAATAACCGAATAAACAAAATATCCTAATAAAGTAGTAATTCTTGAACCCGGAGTTCTTGGCTTCAAAAGATATAACTAGTGAGTGCCCCTGGGCCACAGGACCAAAAGGGCTCCTTGAGAAATGCACAAGGCAAAGAACCAGCTCTACACCCCTAGACTGCGGACACAAGTGGCTCCTGGGGTCCTTGGGATCCTTGCTTGGGGCAGGAGCCAACAGCATCAGTCCGAGCCTTGCACTTGTATTCAGAGATCTGAAAGGAGACCTTCAGACACTCTTCAAGACCACCGGGACCTACAGGTCCACCTTGTCCTACATTCAGAGGCACAGCACCATCTGGTTATTTTGGGTTGACCACCTGCCTCCTCTCTCCAGTAGCATCATCCCTTTGCCAAGAGATTGCAATGGAAGGGCTGCAGGTAGAAGGCACCCAGCCAGCACCTCGGTGGAGACCCGTGCTCCGTGCCCAGGCCAATGCTGTCCTTGGCCTCCTGTCCCTCCACCTCTGGCTCAGCCCCCCTTCACACGGCAGCACCCCTGGGAACAGGATGGTCCCCAGGCTTAGGGACACCAGGAACGCCAGCCAGAGCGCTAGATCCTGGCAGCACGCAGCAGCACAGAGAAACAGAACAGTCAGCAGCAGCTTGGACAGCCCTGGGCACTGCACAGGCACGGTGCTGGCCAGGACATCAGGATTATCTTTCTCCATTAACTAAAGGCACTATGGGAGTACTGGCATCCACCTGGAGAGCAACCAGGGTCAGGCACAAGGAAACTTCTCGTCAAGAAGTGTTATTGCTGCTGAGCGTTTGCTTCTGGGAGGCTTTGCCTTAGACCCTTGTTTCCTCTTGAAATAACAAGGCTGTTTATATTCAATATCTTTATGCTTGGAAGGAGGGCAGAGGACTTTCAGGCTTGGACTGCTCCCAAGGAAGTTCATCTGCACACTTTGCCTTGGCTCTGTCAGGCTGGAACGGTGACAGCCCGGACCACAGAGGGTTTCGGCATGCAGACAACATCTGGCAGCAATGGAAGGAGCAGAAAGGTGCAATAAAACGGACCTGACACTGGAGGAGCAAATAAGCCTGGTGAAGAGCAAGAGGAACGCTTCCTGCTCATGTGGAAACAAACTCCTACCCACAGCAGCTCACACTGGACCAGGAGTCACTACAACCCCATCCACTGAGTCCCGTTACCCTGGAGACACTTGGGCAGGACTTGAGCATCTCTCCTGTGCGGTGAGCAGCCGGGCTTCAGCAGGACATGAAGAGGCAGCCGGCCCAAAGGGAAGGGTGTAGGAGATGTAAGAAGCAAAGCAGCCTGGTACAGAGCAGCAGTGGCACTGGTGGATGCCAGCTCCAGCCATCAGCCCATGCAAGGGGCACACATGTCCCATGGGGCAGCCCTCAGCGCCCGCAGGCAGTGCCTCTGCAAAGCTGCTGTCACCAAGCACCACGGCACAGCGCTGCGTGGGGAGGGAAGGGTGACCTTGTCCTATATTTTAAAGGCCACGCTTCATCTACAAAAAGCAGCCAAATGAGGGCAGCAGCAGGGAGGAGAAGAGATGAGCAATGATGAGATGATGCACCGCGACCAAGAGGCAGTGGCAATGCCTCTGTGCTCAGCAGCGCTCTCCTGTACCTGGTACAGGGGGTGGTTAGAAAGGGGGTTTCCTACTGACACCTCCCCATCTCTGCTCCCCTCCTGTCCGGCCCTGTGACAGTGAGGGATGTGTGGGGAATGGAAGCTGTGGGGTGCAGGGAGAAGGGATGTGCCCAAAGGGGCAAAGCAGGGCAGGAGGCCCTGCATTGCCCATCTTGTGCCAGCCCTGCACTGTGTCTCTGACACCACCAGAAAGGTGAGCCAGGACTCCAGGGCACCCCACACACATCCTGCATGTGGCAGTCCTTGTTTCCTCAGCGAAAGGTAAGACCTCTCTGCCAATCACCAAGTTGGACCATCATCATCACAGTCCAAATGTGTCCCCCATCCTGGTTCAAAACTTTGGGAGATAAATGAAGAAACCCATGTGCATGGTCAGCTTTGCCAGGGAAACACAAACCCCACTTCCCAAGGGTCCTCCAGGGACCCATCCTGTCCCTGTGAGAAGCGTGAGCCCAGGGAAAGGGATGGACTTGGACTGTGGCTGTCCAGGGCCTGGAGGAGCATCACACTGTCCCATCTGCTGGCACAGAGCAGGGAATGGAGAGCTCCTACAAGCATCTGGTGGGGCTCAGTCTTGCACTGCAGCTGTGAGATCTCACTCCAGGCTCTGGAAAGCACTTCAAAGATATTAAGCATTTTGTTGCTTCAGAGCTTCAATAATAGTGCATCACTTGGTTGGCAGGAGCTGAGAGCTTCCCTCCTCACTGGTGACTGAGCATTAGCAGAAGAAAGGAGGGCTGCATTATGGGTTGATGCTCTCCATTCAGGCTCCCATTTTCTGGGAGGAAAGATTGCTCGAGTGCAGCCATTCAGGAAGGCAGCAGTTCCTGTATCCCAACCCCAAAACTGGAAGTCTCACTCAGGTTTAAACAATTCAAGATGGTCTAGAACAAAAGGCCAAGGTGTCTGCAGAGAGGAAAGGGAAGGTCAGAGCAGGAGAGCTGAGGGCACACGACTGCTTCAGCATTAGTCTCTCTGAAGAGGCAAAACATTGCTCTGCACACAGGGACACACTAACTCTCAGCCTCCTGCACTGCAGAGCCCTCTCTGTGCTCTCCTACCAGCTTATGCACAGGGACATAAATACATTGGAAGAGGCATCGGTTTGGGCTGGCCTCCTGCCTTCGCGGTGTGAGGGCAGGCTGGAAAGAAGCTGGTGCATCATCCTGCACCAAACCCCTCTCACCCATCTCCTCCCACAGTGCCGACCTCTCCTAAACTTTGATGGTGCCACAACTTGGAATGTCTTCTCCCAGGCTGCTGGGAAGCCACGTCACTGGGCATGATAAAGGCATCCATTTAGCATTTACCATGAGTAAGATTCAGGAGCAAGAACTGTGGGAATGTTTCCAAAACACCAGGGTGCTGCTCACCAGGGAGGTCGCCCACGGGGCTGTGGCTGTTCAGTGGACCAAGCTCCCTGGGGATGCTCTGAGGGGTTCTCAGATGCTTTTGCCTTCAGAAGTGGCTGCAATTTGAAGCAATTGGCAACTGTCATGGTTTAACCCCAGCTATCAACTGAGTACCACTCAGCTACTTGCTTGCTCACTCTTCATGCCCTGGAGGGATGAGGAGAACTGTAAGAAGAGAAAACTCACAGGTCAAGATAAGCACAGCTCAATCATTGAAATAAAGTAAAATATAATAATAATAATAATGATAAAGAGAAGAATAAACCACAAGTGATGCACAATACAATTGCTCACCATCTCCTGACTGATGCCAGCCCATTCCCGAGCAGTGAAAGGTGGATCCCAGCCAACTCTCCCAGTTTCTATACTTTCTATACTACAGCCAAAACCAGGACAGCAGCAGAGCCACGGTCTCTGGGGTCAGACCCAGGCTCCACTTCCTTGGAGCCAGCTCCTTTGGGATGGACTGAAGGCAGCCACCCATGAAGGCCTACGTGGAGCTGATCATGGGAATGGAGGTTCATTACATTACAGGGGATGTCAACCCACTCTTAGTGCCACAGCATTGACTCATACACTGTATTGTGCCAGCTGACACACTCTGTACAGTGACTATAAAGTAATATAGAGCAGCAGGGTGGGAAAAGAGGTGTCAGGATCAGATGGGTCCAAGATGGATTAAAACACCCAAACCAAACAGAAATGCCTTGGTCATTTCTATGAAAACCTACCCTGTGCAAGGCAGAGAAGGTGAGGCAGGGAGTCCTGAGGCTGCACTGAGCCTCGGAGGTCCAGGCCAAGCTCCTGTGTGGCCCTGTTAAAAGCTGCCTTTCATCGCCTCACCCAGCACTGAGGGAGGAGCTGGGAACCAGAGCGAGGGATTGACGGAAGCAGGAAGAAAGCCCTGCTGCTGCTGATGGGAAAACGAGACCTCCCCACAGCTGCAGGAGCAGTTTTGTTGCTGGTTGTTTTTACAAGGGGTTAGGCTGGGCTGATCGTTAATATTCATGTCTGGTAAATTATGCATATTATGCGTTTGCATGAAGCATCCCCCGGTGATGCTTCCTGCACTGTTAGCCAGCCTCCCTCTGAGCACCAGCAGCCTGCTCATGGAATCTGTGGCTGCGTCTCAGAATACTTTATTCTATCAAGAAAATGAATCCTCAAAGCACAAATGAAACCAGCCTGGCCTGGGGAGCTGAGCCTGTCCTGCCAAGGACAGACCTCAAACAAGAGGGGCAAACCAACACCATCATCTTCCTGCACGTGTGATGGGGCAGCTACCCCACACTACCAAGTGGATTGTGAAGAGCCACCTTCTGACCACCGTTCTTGCCCCAGGAGGGATGGATCCATAACCCTGAGCTAGAGGCAACAATCCCATCACAGCCTAGATCTAGTCTTCACCATCTCCTTCCCACATGCCTCTCTAGTCTTCTCATGAGGTGCTTGGCTCCTTGAATTCCACTCTTGTCTCTTGAGAGCTACTGCTTGCATGAGCCCAGACTGTATCATCAAGCCATGCACCTGATTTTCTGGTACACTGTGTCCTCATCAGGACGCAGCTCCCTGCAGCTCAATGCTTCATTTGGTATAAGCCAAATTGTGCTGCGATGAGCAAAGCAGCGCTCTTACCTGTCATCTGCCACGTGCTCGCCAGCATCAGCACAGCACCACGCACGTGTGCAGATGGATATCTGGATCGGCCACTTCCAGTCTTCATTCCCAAGCCACAGACATGGGTTTACTGCAGGTTTTGAGCCCTGGCAGCCCTGCACAAGGGTAAGAGGGGCAGAGAGCCCTGATCCTGCCCCACAGTGGAAAGGCGAGTGCAGCACCCCCAGCTCAGAGAGCCCTGCCTGCAGGAAAGGAAGGGATGAGTCAGTCCATGAAGGCCACTCATGCATGGTGTGGGTGGAGCAGAGCAGTAATTTCTTCCCCAGGAGACTGTATTCTTTGCAGAAGTCCTTTTTATTCATTTCTTCTTCTGGAGCACAGCAATTAGCTGCTCCTCAACTCCTCCGCACCAGGGCTGCTACATGTGGGAAGGGGACACTCACCCATCCTTCCGCTGCGCCAGGCAGGCAGGGACAACAGCACACCAAGCAGCCAGGGCTGGGAGCTCCTCTTGGGACTGATGAGACACTGAGGGGTCAGGGCTCACAGCTGATCTCATCTGCAGCCCCAGTGCCACCGCGGTCCTGAGTGCACATGGGTGCTGTGGCCATGCCTGTGCTGCAATCTCAGCACATCAGCCTGTGCCGTAGACAGCTGGGTACCAGTGTTGCCTCAGCAGCCAGATGCACAGGAGCAGAAGCTGAGAGGATGCTTGAAGAAGCCTTGGGTTTCCTCCTGGCTGTCACACTCTCGCTGTGCAATCCGAGCTCACATCACGCAGCTTCCCCAGGTGAAATCCAAGTATAACTGCCAGCTACAGACAAATAGTCCTTTTGGTACAAAAGGGAAAGAGAAGGTTTTGGGAGGGCATTGGCAGTAACCAGGGCCCAAACCCTCCCAGCTGCTCAGTAACTTCAGCTGCGTGATGCAAATGGTGGTAGCTCAGCTCTCTGTGCACCCACAGGCCTGTACACAGGCTGCCAGCCAACTCTGAGGGACCCTGCCTGGTGACACTGGGGAAAACCAGCCAGAAGATGCTATTACTGAGTGGTTTACTGCTGGCACAAGACAACCCCCTTCCATTTCCTTTCAGTTCTGAAGCATGAGATGAGGGATGGAGCTCAGTCACATTAGATTGGATTAAGATGCCTGACACAGTAAGTTGTCTGGTCTTTTGAAACAGCAATAAATGTTTTGTCTGAAGAAGCAAAGGAAGGGGGGGAAGAAAGGTAAATCAAAGGTAACGTTTTCTTTGGGAGTTTGAAAGAATCTTTGCAGGGAATGGTAGATAATAAGGAAGGTGGAACATCATCTTGCTAAGGCAGGAGAGCTCTTGACCTGCCTGCTTCTGCTGGGGAATAAAGTGAATGAGAGCCCCAGAAGACACATTAGAGCACACTGGTTATTGGTCTTGTTAAGAAAACCAGTCCACTAAATGAACGCACTTGGGTAGCGTGAACTTCCAGCAACGATGGACAAGCACAGCCCTCCCCAGTGAGCTCTTGCTAATGAAATAAAGCCATTAGAGGGCCATGAGTGACCACACACCACAGCCGGGTGATGCGCTTAGCAGGTCCCTGCTGGATTGCACATGGAAGGTCTCTCAGATGCCTGTACAGCTCACAGCAGCCATCAGCAGACTCTCAAGTGATGCTTTTTAAATCCTGAAGTGGCCGTTTGAAAAACACCACAGAAATACCACAGACAAGAGGCCGTGCTCAGCACAAATGCAAGAATTGAGCCCAAGGGACCACCCAGCACTTCTCCTGCCTGAATTGTCTCCTCTTCCCAGTTGCTGTGAAGTTTCCCAGCTCATCCCTGCTCCATCACCTCCTGCCCAGAATTCACTTCAGCAGCATTTGCGACTCTCACAGATGCATTCAGGTGTGCACGGCGTGAGCTGGGCTGCGCTCATGACACTGCTCTGCACCTTCTCTTCACAGGCATCCCTGGAGAGAACCATACCCATCTGCTTGTGGCCAGGCTCAGGGTCCCCTCGGCGCACCCATAGGTTTGGGTTCCTGCCATTTAACATGTTTGAGCAGCTCACAGCAGTCTGAATGGGACAAGAACTTACACAGAGAAGGGACAAGCAGCACTGAGGGAACACTAGTGAATATAGATCCATAAAATCCTCCAGTAAACCTTATTAAAAGAACAATTCACATTACTGGAACAGCCATCCCTGAAATGCGGGTTATTGCAGAACTACATGGTGCAAAGCCTGCTTTGTTGCTCCATGGAGTGGGCAATACTGGGTGCTGGAGCAGCCAGCCCATTTCCAGACCAACTTGTGACTGCAGGGCCTCAGCACGCATGTGAAGCATCGCTTCTAGCTGGGACGTCCAGTACAGACTCAGGATACATCACCAATGTTCAGTGATGAGGCAGTGCTCCCCTGGATAACCGCCTCTATAAGTGATTCCTGCCTGGAATAAGACTGTCTCCAGCTAGCTGCACTAGCCAGGCATGACTATCCACTGCTGCCGAGTACTTAAGCCAAAAGGATGGCTCAGGAAATTAAAGCTGTTCCTGTAGCACGCCTGCAGGAATGACAAGATCCAATGCCAGACCTGTGAAGGTGGAGCCACCCAGAGGTCCTTCTCCTTCACTGAAAACCCATTCTCCGCTAAGTAGAAACTTTCTCCATCCAAATCCTACCGGTAACGCTTGTTTTAACTCACATGAAGAAGCCAGAGCTCCTGCCAGTGATGCTCTTTCTCCTTGCAGGAACCTTCAAAGGTAGAGCAAGTGTCCCCTTCCTATTCCAAAAAAGATATTTTTTGGGGGGGAAAGCTGTGAAAACTCTCATTATAACCACACTGCTCCTGGAACTTTACCCTCACAAGCTTCTTACTGCAGTGATGTTATGAGCAGCTTCCACAGCAAAGGAAGAGCCCCACAGGTAACTCCTGTCATTTCCTTCTCCCCTCGCTTCTTGCCTGCCCAAATGTGAGACCCAGCAGGGGCTGTCTCATCTTGCAACCATGCTACAACACACGAGCACAGAATTTTTGGTTCCAGTCTGTAGAGCCCCTTACGCTGAGGGGAAAAGAGATGCTGGAGCCAGAGCTCAGTGGGCAAGGGGCAGACCTGGCCAGGCTGCAGCTGCACAATCCAGTTCTGCAGCACCCCGATGGCAGCTCATTCCTCATGAAAACACAAAGCTGAAACCCACGGAGGCAGGCAGGATCACATACCCAAAGCAGCCGCTCCGACAGGCTGCGTGTATGGATTTTCCCTCCTATTGATTAACCCATTTGGAGTTGTTTATTTGTATTAAGGCTGCCTTGCAGCTCATTTATGTTCCCTTAATGAGGCCCCCGCAGAGGCAATGCCTCCTGCGCATTAATTACAGGCTCCAACACAGTCCATGCTTTATGGAGCATCCTCCCACCCATGCTCCAGCTCCACACTGTGGTTTGTACAACACTTGCCTCTGTGGGACAGGCTCCATCCAGCACTGCCAAATCCCAGCCCTGGGCTGCTCAGCCTCACAGGAGGACAAGAAGTGCATGTTCTCAGAGGGGGAGCATAAACAGCTCTGGAATAGCTGAGCACATTGGGAAGGAATGACCATTCACAACACATCCCTTTTATAGCAGCAAGGCTGCAGAACAAACCACTGTCGTAGCTTCATTTGACAATGAACAGCAGTATCAGAGGCCAATGATTTCCTTTTTCAGGGAAAGGAATGAAGATGTTCCATTTCATCTTTTTCCATATTCCAGGAGCTCGGCGCCAGCCACTCCATCTGCAGCGGCTGGCACAGTCCATGTCCAGCTGTCAAAGCAGCAGCAGAAATAAACGCTGCTCCAAACCAAAGTGGTGCACCTCTAAGAAACCCTGAAAAACCACTTCTGGTACTTGTTAGACACACAAACACCAAATGCATATCTATCATTTGTTATTTCTGGATTACACAAATAAGGGTATGACACTAACAAACAGTAGAAAAGCTTAATAAAAAAAGAACTGAAGATGCACACAGAAAGACTGGAGTTACCACAAGCAAATAGCCAAAAATCCAACTTGCCATTAAGCAGCAGAAGCGGCAGCAGCAAGGAAGAGCTGCTGGTTCAATAATTAACCCTGAGCTGGCTTCAGATTTAAAACCACAGCACTATCAAGCTACAGAGAGTCACTGATTGCTTTCCACAGCTTCCCCACCTGCTCTCTTTCATCTTCAGTTTGCATTTAAAGGACAAAAGCAGTGGGACAAGTGAACACCACCTCTACATCTCTGGGTAACATGAGACCTCCTTGGTGATATTCAGGGTCTGCAAGCACTGATGTCATGGGAGGTAAAGCGTTGCTGAGACAGCTGCCACACAAAACCAATTTGAACTGCAAAGCTACACTGTGCATGTTCATCAGTGACGAGATGAAGTCACCAGCAGCAATCCACCTGGAAGAAGACAAGTGGTCTGCCTGCTTGTTTGGCTGCTGCGGAGGAGGTGGAAATCACATACAACACTGCATGAATTGGCAGAGCAAGATGTGCCATTTCTCCTCCCAATAAAAAAAGGTTGTACCCCAATACTGGGACAGGAAGGAAGCTCCCTACAGCCTCAGGTGGCACATTCCTCATCTGTGAACTTGCAGGGTCAACAAAATAAGAAACAACTCTCTTTGGCGTAGTGCAGGACAACAAAGGGACCCCACAAAGGATAAAGATCACTCTCAAACCTCTGGTTTGGCTGATGCTACTGAGCCTATGTGGGAAGTGAAAAGATGGAGTAGCAGCTCGCAGGGTTGAATATACTTACACTAGGCTTTGCTTTGTAAATGTAGTGTGCCAGGCTTCTTTGGGGGTGTCCAGTGGTCAGTTCATGCCACTGCTCATTCACACATGATCAACCTCACTCAGGGCTAAGCAGGGCCCACACTCCAACACAGTTTACAGTGAAATCAAGTCACAGGACAGGAATGATGTGAGTTTGCCTCACTTGCATAACTCTGGCAGCTGGACAACTCTCCACATAAGCAGGAGGCCAATGCACCTCATGCTTCAGTGCCACTTCACAATGCACCAAAAGCTGCTTGTCCTGACCCAAATTCATTGCTGAATCAGTGTCGCAAACACATCACATATTACAGTTCATTAACTTTCAGTAATGTGTATTTACACACAATCTCTTTCGCTTTCAGAACACTGTATTCATCTTAGCTGGAAGAAGAGGTAGTGTCACCATAACGATAGCTGGCCTGGGGCTATATAAGGGCAAGAAAACATTTCTTCTATTACATGCTACCACTTTCCTTTTATACCCTCCTTGAGGACTTCAACAGGAATAATGGCACTCTTTGCTCTCCCAGATTTATACCCTCCCTTACAAACATCCAACACGGATTGCTTCACATGGGCCAGCTTCCCTTTTCCCTCAAAGTGTGCAATTGAGTCATATAATGGAGTTGAATTCTGATCACCTCAATCAGTATTTAGCTGAAAGTTCACTGCCTGTTTCTTATCTAACCAAGGGACTGTGTCCCCAAAGGCACCTATTTTGTGGGTTTAATAAGAGATACCACCTCTCCCTACTAAAACCTTGCAAACAAGAAAAAAGCACAAGGGAAGTACAATTATATTCTCTCTCTCAGTTGCTAGAAGCATAGCTCATTATAGGAACCCAACGATTACACACTTCGGAAGTTAGTTTCCAGTTACTGTTATCAAGATTGAACAAAGACACACTCAAATTAACCTATCCCTCAAACAAGTGCCAGGACAGCCTGCAAAGCACTTGTACTGCCTGGTCTGCAGTCACAGAGCACTGCTCCTCTTCCCTTCCAGCCAGGCAGGTCCCAGGCTTCATGCTCCTTCTCTGCTTACTACTTACATCAGTGACTGGTGTTTTGCTTCAAAGCAACAGAACCAGTCATCAGCTTGGTGCAAAGAGCTTCCCTCAAAGCTGGGACCATCCATTACAAATGATCTGTCCAGTTGGCCACTGGAAAGACAGCACTGCCTGTGGATACAAAGAAAGAGGCAGAAGGCATGAGGGAAGCACAAACTACCATACAAAAGTTCTCAGGGGTGGTACAGACAAGGAAACATGGAAATAAAGATTGAAAAGCACCACCCTTGCCAAATGAGAGTAACCTCCCCTAAGGGCCTGTGGTCAATATGGAGATCATTTAAAACAGACAAACCAAGACACCAGAGTAATGGAGCGCAGAGGAAAGGGAGGTGAGGGAAGAAACAGCACAGAGCAGTGGGTGAGGCTCCTGACAGCTGATTCCTGTGGTAAGTTCCCATTATCTGGAAACACCTCCTCACATACTTTGTTCACAGAACACACTGTGCTTTCCTCCATGCCATGCGCTGCTCTATGAGCTGCCCTCGGATGTCACACCTACCATTGCGATATTATTTCTGGGGACACGGGACATCCCTGATGAGAAAGAGAGGGCAGTGTCACTGTACCACAAGCTCCGGCTAAGTAACAAAACCACCCATTTGTACAATTCTCTGTTGGAAAGGGTCTCTTGAGATTTATTTTGAACTACAAAGGGCTAACAAACAGTGTTATCTTGTTAGACATGCATACAGACAAGTTCCTGAGGCAGTCTAACAGCCGAGCAAGTAACAAGTGAGTGGTAGGACTAAATCCCTCTGCAACTCTCAGTAAGCACCACAAGTTTTCTTATATCCCCCCTGTGGGGAGCAAGAAGATACTGTCATCAGTGAAAATACATAAGATTTCCAATTGTAATAAACCAGAGGATCCAGTTCATGTGGAAGTCTGACCTTTTAACTCATGCTGCTCTTCAAGACTGGGTGACTACAGCCAATAACTCTATTTCTTGCTCCTAAGCTGTTAATTTTCTTTTACGTCAGGCGAAACAGTGTCAGCAGTGACTACAAAATGCTTTAACAGGATGGGATGAATAAGATACCTCAGTATTCAGGGTACGTAACCAGAAGCATTTTATTGTGGTTTTGAGTCCTCCTCTGTAAGGAGGACTCAAATCAAATGATTTATTGATCATTGCAATAAATCACAGTAAGAAACATAAGCATCCAACACAGTTTTGAAACTGCTGTGGCTACATCCCTGTAATCCCAGCCTACGAAGAACAGAACTTCCTAGTTCACAGACAGGGCTGGGGCTGTCAAAAGCTGCTCTGACCAGTCATGTAGGTTTCCACTCCTGGCTCAGGAGGCATTAAATCAGAGCAACAAGGGCCTCAAGTGTAAATCAGAGATGCCCTCTAGGCAGGGTGTACCCTCCAGCTCAGGACCAGAAGGACACAGGCTCTAGAGGTCAGCTAAGTACAGAATGAGATGGTACAAAGAGCTAGGGATAAAAACCAAGGTGTCCAAAGCAGCCATATGACAATATTCAAACTCCTCCAACAATTCCATCTCCTGGAATCCTTCTGGGTTTTCCACATCTGCTTCAGGAACAGACTTCAAGAAGCTGGCAAGGCTGGAGAGAACATGGAGAGGAGTTATTTTAAGAAGCAGTTTATTTGTAAGCAAGGGGTTTTCTCAGTCCACCTGCACACCCTCAGGAAGTTCTACCACGACAGGAGCGCAGTCATCAGGCTCTGCCTCAAAGTCCCACTTAAATTTCTTCGTTAGGTGAGCTTTGAATTTTTCAGCCTTTTTCCTTAGGGTCCCATCAACAGCAGCGCTGCACGTGCAGGAAAAGAACACCTAGAAGAGGAGAGGGCAGTAAGAACTCAGCCATGGCACAAGCTGGGCGTCTCTTTCCTACAAAGACATCATCAAGAAGATGCACCAGGAGAAGTTTCAGGTTAGGCCACTGGTAAGGGATCGTCCACCCTGGGAATCACTCCAGCTTTGGGGCTGCCTAAACAAAGCCCACACTTCTCTGCTCATCCCAGAGCTAAGACAGACATCCTGCCTTCACTCCCCCAAGTCAGCATTAGGAATAGCTGCATTAAGGCAATAACTTTCTTTGAAGCAGGGATATATTTGCAATTAAATATGTACCAAGGAATTATGAAATGTGCTTAAGTGTGAGCGAAGAAAAAATTCCGAGTAGGAAAACAAAAAGGCAAAAAAGAGGACTATCAGTTTTCATGGGAGCTGGGAAAAGTCCAGTTATACCCTCACAGACACTTCCCTGTGCACAGGGCACTGAAATCTGGACTGACCTCTAAAGGTGGCTTCCCCCATCATCCACACACATACAAACCTATTAACTTTTCAAAGTCACAGCTTCTGTGAGCACTTTGAGAGTTAAAGCACCGGTGTGTGTTTAAACTGCGCATTTAGACTCAGAGCCCACCTCTCACCAGCCTGCCCCTGCTCCTCTTCTGAGCCAGAATTCATTTCCATAGGAAGAAACTTCTATTTCAGAGCCAAAACAATCGTTGCACAATGAAAGTGAAGGGAAAACCCTCTGGGGAAAAAGGAGGCTCTTACTTGGGAGAGACCTACTGACAGCTGAATAAAACACTGACAAGAGCAGCAAAGTTCGCTGCTTTGTTCATGATCATTTGCCTTTTCGTTGTTCATTCTACCATGAAACTGCCTCTTTTTAACAGAGCTGTGTTACACAGCCAGGCTGTCATTACAAAATCTAACTAAAACATTATACTTCCCACTTCTCCATAACTGCAATTAGCTATTACTAAATATAGTTATATTATCAAATTAGTTATTTCCTTTTTCCCCCTTTGAACACTGTCAGGGCTGCATACTCAGTGGGGGTTATATTGTACTCTTTTTACCTTGGATCAAACTCCAAAAATAAAGTTGCTGTGTTCAAAGCTGGGCAAAAGCCAACACAGATAAACTCCCCAAGCACTAAGGCTGACTTCTTAAATCCTATCAATGCTCTAAGCTCAATAAGGTTTCACTGCAACTTCTCTGCATACTAAGCAGACCATCCAAGCTGACCAGAAATCAGCATCATCAGTCCTTTATGGCAAAGTTTTGCTTTTCATGTTTGAGAATGAATGGCATTTGAGAAAAAACAAACAAACAAGCACTATCTGCAAGGAAAATGTAACATAAAAACCACAGTCCCCAGTCTCTGCTGTGGCCATCTTCATTAGCTGTTCCTCTTATTGCCTGCCTTTGCTGGCTTCTCTGCATGCAGACTAACTCAATTTTATACTGCATTAGCCTCTTCTAGGCACAGCTTGAGCAGATCAAACTCTGAGATGACAAGCAAATGGCATCCCTTTGGAAATAACATAAGGAAAAAGTAAAAGCAAACATGTGTGTGCTTAGATAGGCTCATTAGCTCCCACACAGCTCAACAGTAGCTTAATTGCTTTTGCAGCTTCTCTGATGTCTTGTGTGCCCTCTCCTCCCACTCCCATCTATCAAGAGGCAGCAACAAAAATACCTGTAAGGTGCTGGTTAAAAAGTTGTCGTGGGATACAATGTCCACAAAAAAATCCGCTGGGATTTCACTAAGCTGGTGATACAGCACCGAAATCAGATGGATGTAAAGGTCTTGATACTTCCTTATGGCGTCTTCAGATCGGCACAGGATGTTCAAGAGCCTTTTCCAGTGCTCAAATGCATCATACACATTTCCAATCAAGAAGCAGATGAAAGCAAACTGCAACTCAGCTGTGCATATTCAGCAAAGGAAAACAAAACACACATTAGAGTGAAAATATACCCAAGGTATGTGTCCTCTCAAAAACACTGTAAATGATAGCATAAATCTCTGGGTTTGCCTTTCATACATGTATTCTGCCCTTCCAGATTCTGCTAACAGCAATCAATGCTCCAAGCACAGACTATTCCTTAACTCTCTGCTCCTCAGCTGGAGGAAAAGCAAGGCATAATTGGGCACATCCACCTGTAACTGTAATTATCACCTTCAGAGGCTGACTTTACAGGCAGAATAAACAGCAAACTAAGGACTCCCACTGTCATCTGTGCTCTCAAAATGACATCCAAATAGGAAATTGGACATTGCTGTTGCTCTGCAAGCACTGAGTCTGCCTGTACCCAGGTTTCCAGAGCCACACAGGAGTGAAAATGCTACTGCATTTGAACACAAGGGCTGTGGGAACACTGGGGGAGGTGAGTAGTACATTAACAGATGTTTTCCCCTGCTGAGCTAAGTGCCAGGGTTCTGTTTGCTGGATACCTTAGCATCAGCTATTTTGCCAGAATGACGGCATCACCATATCCTAAGGTAATTCATCCTTTGCATAGCCTAGAGCTGTCTTTGATACTTTTGATTAAGAATAAGTTGTGTAACGTTAATATAGAAAAACTGGAGAAAGGGAAAACCAAAGGGTTATCGCAAACCTCAGCAGAACCAACGCTGCAGCTTGGCTGTGCTCCCAAGCCCTCCCTCCATCCCGCCCTGAAACAACACCCCCCCCCACCAACTCCACAGATTCGATATTTATGCATATCACAAGCTGACAAAAAAGCCTGGCAAGTAATGGAGACCCTGCAACCGGGAGCTGTAGCCCCCGCCGGGGGGGGCACCCCGCAGCAGGGCTGGCAAAGCCCCGACGCTGCCACAGAGCGTCACTAGCAGCACAGAGCAGAGCTGCCACCGCTCCAGCCTGGCAGGGACTGGGCACTGCTGGCAGGCAGGTACCACCCAGCAGCACCCCGAAACGAGAACAGGGATCTGAAAACACTGACGTTCAGCCCCATTCAGCGTTCTCGGTCCTCAAGAGGTTCACTTAACTGGTGCCAGGCAACAGGCCCCCTTTGCACAAGATGTGGTTGCTGCTTTTGACTTAATTTGAGACAATGTGGGCTCCCTACACAGCGCCCAGAAGCACGAGAGGCAGCTCTGGACACCGAGCACCACATCCTCACGCCAGCACAACGTGAGCCAGCCCTAAAGCCGCTGAAAACTCCACAGACTGCAACTGAGAGAGACCTCAGGGCACCAGGGAACAGGGCCCACAGCACAAGAGCAGGTTGCATGCTGGGGCCCTGGTTTTATAGAGAAATGCCTTTGTTCTCCCAAAGCACCTGAGCACTAACCGTGCAACGCGCGGCACTCACCGAGCAGATCCCGAGGCTGGCTGGCGTACCGCTGGCTGATCACCTTCTCCAGCGCGTAGCTGAGGTCCATGCTGTGCCTGGTGATCTCCTCCGGAGTAGCACCCTCGGGGTACATCTGCTTCGGCAGCTCCGTGAATCTGATCTCGGTGCCGGCTCTCGGCTTCATCTGGGGCAGCCGCGCCAAGCCCTCGGCGTAGCTCCGGCACTCGGCATCGACGGGCGGCAGGCGCTGCTCGGCCCGGTCCCTGGAGAGCCTCCCGGAAGCGACCGGCAGCACCTCGGAGAAGGCGCAGATCCGCCCGCTCTCGGGCTGCAGTTTCTTCATCGCCGCCTCGCTGATGAAGCTGGTGAGGGAGACCCACTTCTTGAGGGTCTCGTAGGGGTACGGCCCGAGGAACGGGTCCAGCTCCCGCAGGTTCTCCCTGAAGGCCGCGGCCTCCTCCGTGCCCGCCGGCCCCAGCTCCACGGCCTCGCTGCTGGCGTCCCAGCGCAGCACCCGCAGGTCCCGCCGCTGCAGGCTCAGGAAGAAGCCGGTGCGAGGCCCTGTCTCCCGGCCGCCCGCCCGCCCCGCGCTGCAGTGCAGGAAGTGGACGCCCGGCGGGATCATCTTGACGCCGCGGAACTTGGGGCCCACGGTCCAGGTGCTGTAGTCGATGCCGAACTCGGTGCCCTCGGGCACGCCCAACATTACGACTGCGGCGCCCTCCAAGAAGAGCTGCCGCGCTAGATCGGGCTCCAGCCGCGGGCCCGCCATGGCCCGAACAGGGGAGGCCGCTGCCGGGACAACCGGTACCACCGAGCCCCGCCGGTCCTCCTTAAAAAGCGCCCGGACGGCACAGCCGTTCCTGGCGCGGCGGTTCCGGGCGCGGCGGTTCCGGGCACAGCCCTTCTGGCCCGCCCCAGTACCCGCAGTGGGCGCCCCGGCCGTTGGCTGCTCCCCAAAGCTAGCAGCTTGCTGTGCTTCTCTGCCCTCCCGAGCCCCTCCACGGCTGCCGGCTGCTCCACTGTGAGCCAGCGACCCCCGTGGCTGGGCAGAAGGACCAGGGTCCTGCCATGGACAGACACACGGAGACCCTCACAGTGAGACAGAAACCCCGCAGCGGGACAGACGCCCTCACAGCATCGCATCCTCCCTCCCAGGATGACAGTATTTCCATGTGCAGAGACCACGACTGCAGTTCCCCCTTCTCCATCCTCTCGGTAGGAAAGAGTCCACTGAGGCCCCAAGCTCATTTAGCATCAAACACATTTATTTCACTTTTATTGAATACAAGAACAGTGAGCACACACGCATACACCACCAAGCACTGAAAAGGAGTATGACCGAAGGGGGGAGAGGGAGAACAAGGGAAAAGGAGTTAGTGAAGGAACAACAGAGCGTTGCAGTTGGTTGGTAAGGTGCTTCTCAAATAAAAATAAATATTATTACCGTTACTGTTATTATTACTCATGCAATCGCAGGCCAGGTTTGGAATGAGTCTGTGGGATCAGGTAAAAACAGGCACTCGTGTCTCCCACCCCTTTCAACAGAAAGGTCCCGGGAAGAAAGCAAGCAGTGATCAGCTATCTGAAACAGAGCAAGGTGATGGGCAGGCTGGGGGAGCGGAGCCCACGGGGGCCTCAGGTGGTGCTGAGCAGCAGGAACCCCACACCTCGCCTGCTGAACAAGCTGGGAGCTTTTTCCTATCCTTTTTCCTTGTTTTTTCTCTCTTTTGGTATAGTTTCTAAACACTGTCACCCACTGAACACACCGCGGAAGCCAGGGCCTGGATCTGCTCACTCCAAAGGTAACTCACTTCAGTCCAAGCGCACATCAAGTCTAACTCTGTAAGGCCAATCATTTGAACAGGAACCTTCCATTTTACAGCTACGCGATGCCAAAAGCAACTATCTAGCTTCACAGTAGCCTCTGGTTGGGTCCTAAAGGTATCCAAGCCAGGTGGGCTCCTCAGAGCGTGGAACACGCAGTGTGCTGACACCAGCACTGTCCTACAGACCACAAGTCCTCCACCTCCCCACCTCTCTCTGAGAGCGCCACTGCTGATTACAACTGGTTTGGGTGTATTGGGAAAAGAGAAAAGCAGCCTCTTCACAACTGCTTTCACTCTTTCGGTTGGGGGTCTGGTCTCTAACTAAAGGTGCTTGGATGGAAGCAGGGGAGACCCTCACAACCTGGCAGCACTGGCACCAGCCAGCAGCCCTGTCCTCTTCCCAAGCAGCCTGTGCTCACGCCTTTCACGCCTGCAGGAGAAAACTCTCTGCCAGAAGAAGAGGCTTTACAGGGACGTAGTGGTGAACAGTGGCTGCCAGGGAGCAGGCTCTCTCCTAGGACAGCAGAAGCAGCGAGCAGGGGCTGCCCACATCCTCGTGGCACAGGCTCTCCTGCTCTCTGTCATCCTCTGAGCCACTGCAGGACCTGGCAAAATGCACCTATTTCTGGGCAGTCTGTGTGAGGGGTGGGAGACTAAAGGCAAAATGGTGCAGAGTCATGGGCCCTTCTGTTTCCGCAGGAGCTAGAGACGATTCCAAGAAGGAAACCCGTTTATTTCCTTTACTTTCTCATTTTGGTTCCAAGTCTACCCTAACTGCCTGGTTCACAGTGTACAAGGCCCTGGGCTTGGCCCATGATCCTCTTCCAAAGGCAGCCATAGAGGAAGCATGTAGCCAAGGGCCGAAGCCGGGATGTGTTGGGGGAAGGCATGTCCACTGACATCTCCTCCATACACACCTTCTTATGCAGAGGGCTCTCTTGTCCAGCCTGTGATGCTGGGGACACTCCGAGGGGATGGAGACAACTCAGTCTTTCCACTGCCCATCCCTAGGCAGGTCTGGGAAGGACTGCCACCACCCTGCCACTACTGTCACCAGCCACAGTGCCTCGGGCAGCCCTTGCCATCACACCCTGGGCAGCAGGGTAGGCAAAGCAGAAACAACCCCTCTGCTTTCAACCCTACTACAGAGCTCAAATAACTTTATTACTGGGATCCAGAAACAAAGCAAAACCACCCCAACCACCGGCATGGCTCAATGGGCTGGAGGGGAGCAATGAACGCAGTCCTGCGGTTGCCACCTTGCTTTCAGCCGACTCCCATAGCTCTGGGTGAGGGCCAGGGAGACGATCCTGCCTATAGCTGCTGGAGCCACAGCCTCAACCTCCTTCCCTGCCCATCCAAGTCACCACTGACCCTCCATATCCAACCACCACACACTGCAGATCAGCTGGTAGGACATCTCCCACCTCTCACCCTCTTCCCTTCCTCCCCAAATCCAGCAGCGGCTGAAACCTTCCCCGTTCTCCTGTTGCAGGACTGGGAGTCCCACGTGTGATCCAAGAGTCTCAAAATACACCAACCACAGTCCATCGAAGAGTTAATAATTTACAAATGTCATCATATTTACCAGCCCTGTTGAATTATTTCAGTATTGTTCCCTCCCTCCCCCCTCGTTATATATAATAATATACATAACTTAAATGCACATCCATATGAAACCCCTACAGCCTGCTTCTTTATAAATGAGAAACCATATACATATCAGTTGTTTTGTTTGAAATGAAACCCATTCTTAAATACCTTCAGAGAACAAGAGGTTGGACAAGTGCACAGAGGAGAAGATAAGGAAGGGAAGGGGAAGAGTTAACAGAACCCCAAAGGATGCAAAAGAACCAGCATGGAAAGAGAAGGGCAAAATGACACTTGTGAGTCAGAAAATAACTCTAAGGTAATAAATTCAATGGTTTTCTCTCTTCCTTCCAGAGGTGGGGAATGGTTTTGCTTCTGCTTGTGGTTTTGTTATTTTATTTCAAGTTTGCTTATTTCTTGCTTTGTTGCAAAGCAGTTTTCCTTTCCATTTAGTGTGCAACAAATGAACTCATGATTGTGTATCCTTTAATGTAACATGCAAGATGGTGGCTTATTGTTAACAATATTCTTGTCATTATTATGATTTAATTTCTTTTTTTTCACCTTATTTTATCACCAATCCAGTAAATTCTTCAATTTATCTGTAGAGGGTTGGCTTTGTTTGGTGGTGGTGTTGTTTGCTATTATTTCCAGCATATAGCAGCAGTGCAAGGATGCATTTTGTTTCCTGGTTTTATATATATATATATGTATGTATGTATATATATATATATAATATATTTGCTATTCCTTTGTTAAAAATTTTTGTCTCTCGCCATGACCATTGCAGCCAGGATGTCTACGTCTTGCTGACAAATCCAGCATGAAGGCTCCTTCTCCGCTGTTCTCCAGGTTTGAACACAGATGCTGACTTCCATGAACATGTTGGTCAAGATTCCTGTACAAGGCAGACAGAAATGACCACTCACGGGGTGCTCATTTCTTCAGCTATAAAAGGGCTCCTCTTTGTATGAGGACACCGGAGAGAGGAAATCTGCAAACACTTGGGGCCACACTTTGCATTTCATTCCCAGGACCTCTGTAAATTAGGAGGAACACTTAATTCACTGGGCTGGTGCTGGTGTAGATGTTGGTGTGTTGTGGAGATAAAGGTGAGTCACTGCCCCCTTACTTTAAGCCATTCAGTTAAAACTGGGCACCTCCCTATGCGATGCAGAAGCATCTGGGTTTGTCTGTAGTATGGGATAGGAGGTGAGATTAGGCAGATGCAAGAGCCTCTTCTGACCTTCCGGGCTGGAACGGAGCTGGTCACTTTTCCAAGCTTAAAAGCTGCCAATCAAAATCTTCAGATGACAAGGAAACACAAAACCACAATTCCAAAGGGGCCTCTCAAAATGCACCTGCAGCCTCGCTGGTGACAGAGCAGTGAAGCTTCCTTCAGAAGCTCCCCATCTCTCCACCATGCTCCTCTGCTCCCCAGCTGCTCTGACACAGGGCACTGTTGGGTTGTGCCACCACCAAAGAGCTGTGCAACCCGGCTGATGGAGGAGCAACAGGGTCAGAGTAGGGGGTTAGCAGTGGGGCAGGAATCCTCAAGCTTTGCCCTGGGGAAAAATGTGTGGGGCTGTGATTGCTCTGGGAGGTGCAAACCTTGTGTGCTGCTGCCCGTACCTGTATGTGTATAAACAGACAGCCTGGGGAGCTGAAGGGAACTGAGGAAACCTTCCTTTTTGTGAATGCTGGTCGGACACTTCGGACTGGCTTTTCAAGAACCTGTAGCCAAGTTTCTCAGCCCATCCACAAAACTGGTATCACCTCTTTCCCTCCCGCCCCAGGGGACAAGCAGATCCTTTCTTCATTACATGCAAATGACTGTGGCCCCTGTGCGGAGCATGTCAGCAAAGTGACATCTACAGAATTGCTTTTGGTGGCATGGCACCAGCTTTCTAACCACAACCAGGTGATCATGCCCAGAGCCACTGTCACACTGGAACCCCTGGCTGAGAGCTGCCACCCTGAGAGCCAAGGAGCAGCAACCCCTGCCAGCCCCTGCAGCTGGTGGGGACCAGAGGCATCTGCCCAGTTACATCCACCCCCTACAGCAGATCTAACTCATACCTGAGGTTTCTTGTCCCGTTCCTCTGGAGAAGGTTCTGTTTCTCTGTATACCACAGCTTTGGTTACCAGCATGTCAGGATGCTGTAGTTTTGCCTCTTTAATTGCTAAAGCCAGTGCCTAGAAACCAGAAGGATGAAATCATTTATCATCCCTTCCCTGAAATCTGGTCCACTGCCCCCAGGCAGGCAGAACCAGCAGAGAGAAAGCAGATGGAGCTGAGTGGGATTCCAGGAGGACATTGATGCAGAGGTTGAACCCAATGTACCCTGACAGAAGAGGCCAGAGTCCACCAGGAAAATGACCCTGTGGCCCTAGAGATGTGTGTTGATCTCTGTTATCTTATCATGAAAGTTTGCCACTTTCTTTATCATGGAGGCAGATGCAGAATACCATCACTTGGAGTTAGTCTTCCTATAGTGAGACTGCTGGAAAGAGAGGAAGGACCTGAGTCACTTGGGAGTATTTCAGCAGAGAAAGAGCAACTGGAAATGTGTTTTGAGAAAATATAAAGGTGTCCCATCACTGAGCTCTGTGCTGGCACCTCTACTGCTGCAGCAGGCACTAATGGGAGCTGGGTGAGAACTTCACATGGTGCCACTGCACCCCATGGGGACCTGCACTGCCAAACAGAGCTGGTAGGTTTGGGGCCTTGGGGTCAGTTTGTGGAGAGAAGGAGGAAACGGGTACAAGGCAGAACCAGAAGCGTGTGGTGCTGCAGCTAGGGGCAGCCAGAGCCAGGCAAAGCCAGGATGTCCTGCTCCTACCTGGTCCTGGTCCACATCTTCATCTCCTGTGATAATGATGCGCTTCTCTATTCGAGTCTCAGAAAACCCTCCTTTCACAGTCTGCACAACAAGAAGGAAAGCACTCACCCACAGCTGTCCCTACAGAGCTCCTGCTTTCATTCATGTGCAATTCATTGAGGAATGAAATGGCCATGGCTGAGGCCCTCTGATGCAGCCTCACCTCCTTCCTTTCCTACCATACTCCCCGTTGCCTGCATCACTTCAGCTCTAATAAACCCAATACACCCCACGCTAACACAGCTCCCACTGCTGACACAAGGCGAGATACTCCAGCACTGGTGCTGTGGGTTTCTTGGGCCAGGGGGACCTGGGGTCTGGCTCTAGGCACATCTGGAAACATCCACCCCAGTTGCACGGGCAGGGACCTACACACACGCTGCTGGCACCCAACTCAGAGTCCCTTCCACTCCCTGCTCTCCCAACCTACCAGCAGGTAGAGATGACACAGCCTGTGTTCACACGGGGGTACACAGGTGATGAACACCAATACATGGGTGTCCTTGCCTGCAGTCCCGCATGCTCATGCCTGTCTGGGGTATGGGGCACTCAGAGCAGATATTGCAGTACTGTGCTGGCTCGCCATCCCCCATGGGACAGCACATCCTTTTTCACCTTGTAAGGAGAGGGGTGTTTTCTGCTGTACCAACCACAATATAAATCCCCCCACCCTCAAATCCCAGTGACTTGCATCAGCGCTTTGGAGCTGCTCTTACCTTGGTAACGTGGGTAGTGGTGGAAGTTGAGAGGGTTTCCGCAGTGGCACTGAATATGCTGGTGAGCACGTCCTTCCCAGCGGAGCCGCTGGTGATCTGCAGGACACAGAGCAGCAGCGTCAGTGGGGCTGCCATGGGGGAGGCCCCGGTGCTGGCTCCCAAAGAGCTGCAACCTTCCTAATGGGATGCAACTGCTCAGCTGAGCACAGGAGGGGAGAGAGTGGTAAGGGAAAAAACCATGGCACTCTGCTTCCAACTGGACCTGGGTTTTGGGGGGACGAGGGAGAGGTTCCTGCAGCCACCCCAAGCCCAGAGCTGCAGGAAAGGCCTTCTGCAGCAGGGAGATGATTTCATGGCTGAGTTTCGCTCTTCCCCATCCATCCTCAGGGCCACCTTAACTGCAGAGCTCTAAGGCTACCTTTAGCTTTGTCCACTGGGTATGTTCTCCCTGCACCAGCCTGGGGCATTTGGCAGGGCTTGATGCCAACAAAATGAGGCAATAAAGTGGGAAAATTCAGATCACTGTAGACTTCTCCAGGGACTGGACTATCTGTTAGAAATTATCCTGCTCCTGCAGATGCTCAAGGTGTGTATCTAGCACAGGAGAATGGCCACAGGCAGCAAGTCTCCTCCATATTGCACCCCAACCTTGTGAGCATCACTTTGCTCTTCCCAGTAACAACAGAGGGTGTCAGTGCTGGGAACACTGGGGGGGGGGCCCTGTGGGACCAACCCCAGCCCCGCAGGGCTGCTTCCCTCCCTCCCCACCACTTGGCCTGGCTGGTGGTGCCATGTCCCCCCCTCACCGGTGAGAGGGAGCGAAGGTCTGTCGTGGGAACGGCCCCTTTCCCAGCCTTGGTGCTGTGATCCTGAAAGAAGAGCAGACGGGCACAATGGCTCAGATGCAACATAGGGGCAAACACAGCAGATCACATCCCCGTGGGGCAGGGCCCCTCCCAGCACAACCGGTCCCAGTTGCCCTCACTGGAGCAGAGGGACTGCAGGGTCCCCCCCGCGTATCAAGGGACCAGCCCCACTTACTGCCTCTGCGGCGCCAGTGTGAGCAGTGGCTGTGGCGTCCCTGCTGCCTGGGGTGCCTCCTTCCACCTGCAGAGGAAACCTGGTGAGCCTGGAGGTGCCAGAGACAGGGTGACACAGGGACACCGTGGCTGTCACCCTCTGGAGATGTCCCCATGTGCCCATCCTGCCTGGCAGCATGGCAGATGGGACCAGGGATACACACAGAATCTCCCTGGGTGGGCTCTGATTTGATGTTTTGGGGAACTCAGATCATCTTCACGTCCTTTCCAACCCTCCCCATTCTATGATTCCAGCAAGACAAGGATGAGCAGAGGCCCCCGACTGCCCCATTCAGCCCCTGCCCTCCCAGTGCTGCTGCCTGAGGACAGGTTTTGCTGGACTGAGGCTATGCAGAGCCATCAGGGAACACGGCCACAGGAGGACACAGCCACCACATCACCTGGGCTGCATCTGTGGTGCCAACCTGGTGGGGAGCAGAGCCGTCCGCTTCAGGCTTCTTCATGCCCAGCCCCTGGCCGATGGTCACAGCATCAGTTTTCGGGGCTGATGACTGCAGAAGAAACAAAACAAGTCAGGCACTGCAGCATGATGCCAACAGCCCTGAGCACTCCCTGTGTCCCCATGAGCAGAGCACCCCTGCTCCACTCCAAGTGTCACACATGTATGATGTCCTGCAAGCACCACACCGAGCCCTACCTAGGTAAAGAGCAGACAGCCCTGGGCAGACACCAAACACAGTGCCCTGTGTGACTGACATAGCCCCAATCAGACCTGATGCTCTGTCCCTGGGGTTCTCAGGGATTTTTTGGATGGACACCATGGGTTAGGTCAAACTGGTCTTCAAAAAGTGGGAGGGACCCACCAAATCCATTTCACTCGTGCCCCACAGCAGCTTATGTTCTGGACCAGGTCCTAGCAGCTCCTGGGGTGTCAGAACCTTAGGGGAATGGAGACAGGTTTCCAGCACTCCCCTGCTACAGGAAGCTGGAGCTGCCAAGGGCTTCTGTGCAGGGAATGCTCAGCATTCCCGAACCAGCAGCTTCCCCTGCCCGGTGCATGGTCCGGCACCCTGGAGCTGATCACCCATACCCATGCACCCACTGTGACCCTGAGCCCACGGTGTCAGATGTTCCGCACAAGAGCTTCCAGGCTGGGTCTAATTCAAGCCTAATTCAAACTCCCTCTAATTCTGCAGCTTCTTCCTGGCTCCAGGTCTGGACTCACCCTGGCAGCTCCAGGCAGCTTTTGGGACTTACCTGCCAGGGCTGGAACACTGCCCTGGCAAGGACGGGTCTTCAGTGCGATCCTGTCCTCTATCTGTGGCACACACTCGAGTTCCACACACATGCTGCATGCATCTGAGCCCTCTCATCATCACTCCTGGCATTGGAGCGACCCTCCAGGAGCTTTGGAGCAGCTCCCACAAGCTACGCGGTAAATCCCTCCCAGCCCCGGCACGACCAGAGGGGTTAGTTGGCAGCACACTGCTCTTCACTACACACACTGGTCACTAACTCCATGCAAAACACAAGGACAGAGCCGTTGGTTAGTGACACGTGCCTGTCCCAGCTGCTGACATGCTGTAGTGGTGCAAGGGACTCGGGGTAAGGCAGCCAAACACAGGGGACTAGGAGACGATGATGACTTCTCCTGCTTAGCAGATGCACAAAACACACGACAGAGCCATGCAACACAGATGACAGCGTGCATCAGTGGAAAACAGGAACCTGGGGAGGTCTGAAAGCTAGCATGCTCTTCCAAACCAGCATGGAGGGCACGCCAGAGAGGCAATATCAGGCACGAGGACAAGGAACACGGAGGCATGATGGCACTGAGACAGTCTTGGTGGAATGGCATCCCTGTGTACCTCTAGCTGGGAGGCATCTGGCCTGGGCTGGGAGACCTTCTCCCCGCCTTTGACATCCTCTTCCAGTCCTGGAAGTACTTTGTCAATGTCCCGGAAGGTAACCAGGCCTTCATCTTCCGTTTCACCCTTGTCTTTGTCCAGCTCGGGCAGGCTCCGAGAGATGTCCTCAAAGGCTGTGCCGTGGAAGTCGCCGATCACTGTGAAGTCCACCTCTGCTTCCAGGCTGGAGGTTGAACTGACCGTGATGCTGGAGCACTTGCGCTCGATGGCCAAGTGGTTGTCCTTCAGAAAGACCGAGTCCTTCTCCTGGTCCTGCTCCTCATCGCCGGTGTCACTCTCAGGAGCCCTGTGCCGCGGTGGCTTAGCTCTCTCCTCTGTGCCCTCCCTCAAGCCCGCTCTCTGAATGAGACACAATGGTGGAGATAGACGGAGACAGTGAGCACCGCGCGGCGTGGCAGTGCTGGCAGTGCCGACAGGGAAGAGGGGAGGAGGAGGAGGAGGAGAAAGAAGGCTGCAGCAAACATCACAGAGTAGAGTCAAACACAACTCAAGCATGGAGACTGAAACCTTTCTGACAGCAGCGACTTGGCAGGGGCGGGGCGGGGACAGAAGGGTTATTCAATCTGACTTTGCCAATAGTCATTGGTACTTAATCATCTCAAGAAAGGGTCAGTCACACAGAAAAGCTTGGCCAGCTTGGAGGCATGTCAGTGCACCCGGTGGAAGCAGATGTATGCCAAACAACAGGTCTGCTTAACAGACATTCAGAAACAGCTCAGACGCCAGTGCTATTGTACATCAGTCAGGTTGGGCACTCAGAAACAAACAAAGGGAAGGAAGAGAAGAGTGTGAAAGGAAAGGGCCCCGTCAGCCACGCACGGTGGAGGAGAAGCAAAGGAGTGTGCCAATTCCACTGAGCAGGCGCGCGGACCCATGGAGCATCACCCCAGGGAGAAGGACCAACCCCACCAACACAACGCTCCCCCTTCAGAGGCCCCACACAACCGGGGTGAGCCTTAGGGACGACCTGGGTGAGGGTTTGGTCAGTGTAATTGACAGTACACTCAGAGCCAAGGGATGACCTCCCTCCATCAGCTCTTCTCCAGACATGGACATACCTCTCAACTCCACCATCAGAGGGTACATCTGCCCTCACCACACTTTGCCATGAGAAATCTAGACCCATTGCTGGACTTTGCATCTTGCTCTAGGCAATTCTCCCTTAGGAACAGCTCTAAGGACACTGATGCCACAGGAAACCCACGGCCTGGACTCCAGGCCAAGTGTTTGCAACCAGAGCCACCCCCCCATGAGCCATGCTGTGCTGGCACAACCTTTCCTTGGCACTGCTGGAGGTTGAGAGGTATGAGAAACAGGGTGTCAAACAAACTCAAGAGGAACACACCTGCATACATGTTTGTGTGTGTGTGTATGTATAAATACATACATAACAGCTCTGCGAAGGGGAGAGGAGCTGGAAGCACACAGCCCTCAGCTGGTTAAGGTGAGCTTTCATACTACAATAAGCAGCAGTTAGTAAAACAGCACTGAGACCTGGAAGACCACTGGAACAGCAGTCTTTAAACTCTCTTCTTTCAGGCTGGATTTTATTGACGGGTCAGATAAATCCTTTTCTTCCCCACATGGGTCCTGAGATTTGCTCTGGATTAGAGAAAACGGTTAGTTGTAAGGAAACGAACTCTACAGGAGCTGCTCGGGTGCTTACAAGAACGAAGAAAGCTATTTCATCATCCAGCCACCAGCTTGCCCAAGACAGGGGAGGGTGGGTGAGGCCGGCGAGCTAAGCGAGAGGGATATCAACGTAAGAAATGCGAGGGTGAAGCTGGAAGCATGGGCACGCTGCTGCTGTGTGTGTGTGTGTGCGTGTCTGTGACAGTCACAGCTCCTCCAGCCACCCCCCATCTCCCTTTCTTGCTCCTGGACATGAAGCTCGGGTGCCCGCTCTTGGGTTTAGCCAGGGGCGCTCTCCAGGGAGCCAAGATGTTGGGAGGGGGGTGTCACAAAACAAAAGCTGATGAGCCAGCTGGCCAGCGGGTCTGCGTTCAGCAAAGAAGCCTGACCACACACACATACATAGGACAGGGGATGCAAAGCAACTGCTGTCAGTCAATGGATGTGTGGGGAGCCACTGGACACGATCATAAAGAGCCACACAACATGCGCATGAACTTTCCATCCGGACAGTTCATTGGAAGAGTTACCACGGCTTCTGCCAGTGTGAGTTCACAGCCAGAGTCGGGGGAGGCCAGGTCAGCACTGTCTTCTCCTTCGTGCTCCACGTCAACAGAAACATCTTCCTTCAGAGCCAGAGCCTGGGAGGTGTCTCCCGAACCAGCCCCTTGCCCCAGGGCTGAGGAGCCCACACTGGATACAGGTCCCACCGGAGTCACAGGCATCGCCAGACCCATCTTCCCCATCGCTTCTGCTTCTGTCTCAGCTTCAGGCACAGACTCTTGTTCCTCCTGGGCTGCCCTTCGCTCCTCTTTGCTTTGCTCAAACATCTTAATCTTAGAGGCCACGGAGGTTTTCCTGTAGCTCTCACTGTCCTGACAGCTACCTGAGGCCACATCTCCACGCTCCTGGGACACAGCTCCGGTCCTCCCAGCCATGCACATCAATGACCCAGACTCTACTGGACGTGTCCCACCGCTCACTTGCAGCTCTTCCCCTCCTTCAAAGATCGAGGTGAAGAGCCGGTATGTCTTGCTTCCTTGACACAATCCTGCTGCATGGGCGTTGGACTGCAGGACATCAGCATCTTCTCTGGGAGGGGACTTATGCTGTGTTGGCTGCCTCAGGGCAAGGTCACTGTCCCTGGCAGTTTCTCCTTCTGTAGGGCTCCTGCACCGCAGATCTTGTCCTACATTAAACTCCAAGTTCCAGGGTGGCTCCTGCACTTTGGGATCTGCAGTGTGGAGCAGCCCTTCAGCCATGGGACCCTCTTGAGGGAGGTCTCTTATTATGGCCTGTTGTTCTGGTTCTTCTGCCTTGGGAGGCAGCTCCTCTATGCAAGGGCTTTTGTCATGGGACAATTCTTCCATCCCACAGCCTTCATCTCTGGTCAACTTCCCTGACGAGAACTCTTTTATCATGGGCTTCTCCTCCTCGAGTGGCTCTTCTGTGGCAGGGACTTTGCTCTGGGTTGCCCTCACTGTGACAGGATCAATGTTCTGGGCTGCTTCCCCTGTGGCTGGGTCTCTGATCTGGATGGGCTCTGCTGCAGCATCTGTGTTTTGGGATAGTGCTCTTGCGACAGGACTTGCATCTTGGCACAGTTTCCATGCAACGTCTTGGGGTTGTTCTTCAGATTCAGGATTGGTGCCCCAGGGTATTGCCACCTCTGATACGGGGCTCACTTCCCTGGGTGCACCTTTGCCTACCATAGGGCTTGCTTCTTCGCACGCCACCTCTGCTGAGGGGTTCACATCCTTGGCTATGCCCACACGTCTCACAGGGCTGGTGCCCTGGGACACATCTGTGGCCTCAGTCTCAGTGCCTGGGACTGGCTCTGCAGGGACAGGGGTGGACTGATGAGGAAAGGACATAGGGGCAGGAGAGCTGGGTTTATCCCCCTCTGACCCCATGATGGTGTGAGGGTGGCCCTGCTCAGGCACAGCTGATGGAGGTGACTGGGTCTCTATCTCTTCCATCTGAAGAACCACCCTGGCACTTTCTTCCTTGTCACCAATTGTTCCTGAGAGCCCCTCCACTGCCATGCAGATATCCGGGCTCTCTACTGGGCTCCCTTTGTGCTCCTCAACCCCACGGCCATCCCCTGCCAGGCCACATGGCTTGGAGCCTCCCACTGGACTTCGATCCGTATCCTCTGGTCCCACATCTTGGGAACTCAGTAGCGCTTCACCTCCCTGGGGTTCTGATGCTTTCTCTTGCTGCAAGGGCAGCCCTGCCTCCTGCCCAGTCCTATCCCAGCCTGTCCAGGGCTGCTCCAGTGCTTCAGCAGGCTTTCCAGACACTGCCCTGTGTTGCTGACTTGCTGAGGACAGGGGTTGGAACCCATCTTCTGCAGACACCATGTGCCCAGATCCCTCCCTGGGTGCATCCACAGCAGCTTCCGCTCTTTCCTCCAAGCCAAGCCATCCTCCAGTCTCTGAGAACAGGTTTTTACTGTCCTTCTCCTCTTCCTCTGGATCTCCCAAGTAGATGATCCTCTGGGTTGCAGAGGACTCCGAGCTCTCGTCATTAGCCTTCACTTTGACTTTAATGAGCTCTGTGGCCGGTGCTCTGGCCTCCTGCTTCCTGCAGGCTGCAGAGGCACGTTCCTTGGAGAACAGCTCGCTTTCCCCCTGGGGAGGCTCTGGCCCCATGGTCTTGGCCCTTTGCTTCTCTTCAGGTTGCTGATGTGGCTTGGGCAGACCTGGCTCACCGGTGGTTACTTCCTTGCCCTGCTCTCGGGGCTCCTCTTTGCTCTCAGCTGGCAGGCGCTCTGCCTTCAGGCTGGGCTCCCCCCTGGTTTCCTTCTCATAGACCTCATCCTCCCAGACAGACTCAAAATCCTCAGGACTAGCGATCATCTTTGCTCTCGTCCGGGTATCCAGGGCTGCATCTGCTGGCTCTTCCTGGCCTGCCACTTCCTTGGCTTTCCCTACTGCCATCTCCACCTTGGATATGCTCGTGCTCATTTTCACCTCTGAGGTACCTGCACGTGCTTCTTTCTTGACTCCCAGAGCTTTCCTTAGAGCTACTGTTTCCACTCTAGGAGTTTCTCTCTCTATAAATACCCAATGCTCCGAGCCCTGCATTGCAATTGGAGCAAGAAGAGTTAGCATCAAACATACTTTACCTAACTGCTGGTGACTGCTGTCATGAGTAACAGAAAGCTGACCTGCCTCAGACAGGGATGACTAAAGCATTATTGTTCATGCAAGAGTTGAGGCAGGGTCTATACAAAGAGCTTGGCAACTTGTTGATGGAGAGAAGGGACTGAAAACAAAGGGGCTGATGCTGTGACAGGGACTGTGCCCCTCTATTCTCTCCAGGGACCATGTTTTGCTCTGGGTGGTGGCTCACTGACATATCTGCAGCTTTGCTGGAAACACAGGAGTGGGAGCAATGCTCCAGCAGACACATTAACAGCCACCAGGGCATCTCTCAACTGGGACTCCCCATCTGACTCCTGCTTCCAGCTGGATCTGGCAATCTCCATGAGCAAAGGGTGAGATTTCACTGTAAGCAAAGGTCTGTGTTTTGAGTAGCTTCACTCTCAGCTTCATCCATGTGCCCTAAAACTACTGAAGCTGCCAAAAGCATCAGCAAGAGAAGACACCACTTTTAGGCATCAGAAAGGCCCTTTCCCCTTCCTACCAGATGCTGCAGCTCACATTCACCCCAAAGTCCATCCTTCCTTTCCAGCTCTCCAGGGAAATCTCATCAGAAGCAATTATTTAGCTGAAGTTTTGGGCAATGCTGAAACCAAATGGTCCAGAAAATGTAACCTGTAAAAGGTTACCTGTGAAATGTAATAGATGACCACAAGCTTGGCAGCCGAGACAGCCATGGACCGGGCAAGGACCAAGCAAAGGTTGTGGAGCATCCTGCAGCAAGGACACAGTGGGTATGTGATGTACCACACAGTGTACGTGTGCTGCTGCTCCGCAGGGGAGGAAACGGGGTTACTGTACACTTTGTACCTTTGCATTTGTCCTGAAGACTTCACAAGAACAAGAACAAAGCACTGCTAAAATTCAACCTCTTTTGGAGCAGAAGACAGAAAACAATCCACGAGAAGGCAGATTTGCATCAATGCAGGAGCCCAGCAGCCTCCCCAGCCACCCTGCCCGAGGCAGCACACACACAAAGGGCAATGCTGGGACACGGTTCTGCAGCGTTCACCATGGGGCTGGCTCTGCCCATGACAGAACCATCACTTCTGCAGGCTGCTGCACCAGGATGTTCTCCGGCCCCAGTGAGGGGGGGCTGGCTGCTGCTCTAACTGGGATAAGGAATCCATTCAAAAGTGAGTGATGCCCCATGCAGGGGTGCAGGGCGAGTGTTTGGAGCAGTCATGCCTAAACGGGAAACCTAATAACTGATATTGAAGAAGGGGGAAGAGGGGAGCAGAGGGAAGCAGAACAAGAGGGAAGGGAAAGGAAGATGAGATTAGAGGAGAGTGAGAAAGGAGGAAAACCAATTGCTAGTGGAATGTCTTCCACAAGGAAGGGAATCAGAAACAAAGAATCATAGAATCACAGGCTGGTTTGGACCTTGCTCCCTGCAGCACCGCTCGCACATGGCTCTCCGATACCCCTTTACCCATCACTGCCTGCTCTCCAGGTCCCTTCCTCCACACCTGCCTCCAATGCAGCTTTCAGTGCTTCCTAATCCATGGAAATGGGAACAGAGGCAGCCAGCGACTGCCAGGAGCACCGGGCTGCACTGAGGTCTTTCACAGATGGGTTTTACCCATGAGAGCAACATTATCACTGACTTGGCTGCTGTGCTGGGCCTGCTGGGAAGCCCAGGCTGGTCTAGAACAAAGTCTCAAAGGCCAGTTTTCTTCTTCCTTTGTCTATCCTGGGAAGCAACCACCATTGTGTGAGACAAACCCTGCCTGCAAGCAGGGCTGAGAGCCCACATTCCTCACCCCTGGGCTCTCGGGTGACATTGAAGGCATCGAAGGCAGCATGGCTTAAGTCCAACATTTTTGATGCCTTCAGACATAGCCTACTTCAGGGTGTCGGGGGAAGCATAACTGAAGCCAAAGTGAAAGGAAAGCACAAGGGGTGGCTAAAGGTGGCTTGTAGCTGCCTGCTTACACACGGAGCAAACACCCGCCTGTGCCATTGGGTCAGCACTGCCTCAGGAACCCCAGGTCCCCACCATGGCCCCCTCACCCAGAGCACAGCCAGCCTGTGGGGGACACCAGGCTCCACTGGAAGGCCCCTCTCAGGACCCTGTCTCACAGCCCAGAATAAGCAGCCAGGGGAAGAGATTTCACCTGGCGATGTGCTCTGCCCATTGCTGGAGGGGACCCACCCAGGGAGGGCAGCAAAGGGCTCAAGCTCTGCTCAGAGGGCAAGGAGCCACCTCGGCAGGCTGGAGGGCCCCATGGGGGGGTAAAACCGCGAGGGCAGGGCAGGGGGAGAGTGAAGGAGGATGGTGACAACCTCAGGAGAGGAGACAAGGCTTTTCTGCGTGAAAGACTCCATGCTTAGGGAAGCTCCGTGGTCAGATGCAAAATCGTCTAGGGTGTCCTCTTCTATCGTCTGTGCCAGCATGGAAACCCCAGCACCCACAGAGAAAGAGAGAGAGAAAGAGAGAGACAGAGAGAGACAGAGAGAGAGTATGAGAAGGAATGAAGGAACAAATGGGTAGGTGGGTGGATGGATGCATGGATGGAGAGATAGATGGATGAACAGAGCTCACGGCTACACCAGCTCGAGATGCTGCATTTACATCTCTGCACTTTATATGTTTGCTTGTAAAAGAGATGAGGGGTGAAGTCCTTCTTCCCAGCTCAGTGCTTTGATGAAGGGCCACGAGCCCACCTCTGCCTGGGTCTCCGGTCAGTGCTGGGGACCAGCAGGTACACGTGCACACCACGAATCCCCTGCAGACAGCCCCTACTCAGCCACCCCACACCCTCCTCGCAGAACAGCCCCACATCCTCAAGAGGGGTTCCCATGTGCTGATCCCCCCTGCCTGGAGCCATCCCCAGTGGAGTGGGCACAGGACTGGCTCCAGAGCCACCCTGAGGGAGAGAGCACCACAGAGTGGAGAGCCAGCAGGGAGAGAGCATGCAGGCTGGCAGTGGGGATGCCCTCGCCACACAATGCCTGTCCCAAGCCAACCAGGAACCAAGCACCACAGAGCATCCATCCGTGCCCCATTCACACACCTCCCACAGCACTGGGGGCTCTGCGTGTCCTGGCACCCCCAATTCCAGCTCTCTTCCTTTCACACTCGTGGTCCCACCACAAAGCCGGCAGGGAGGACGTGTGCGCAGGATGTTGGTGTGACATCACCCACCCCTCCACCAGGTCTTGGCTGGTGAGAGCACCATGGGGCACCTCTGTGCAGCGCTGGGTCCTGCTCTGCTGAGGACACCCCCCGGGCACAGCCCCAAGGAAGCCCTGATGGTAGGAAGGGTGGAGAAAGCCCCATCTCATGGGGTAACAAAGGCACAGCCCAACTCTCAGGTACCCCAAAACACAGCCCTCTGGGGAAGGATGAGAAGCTCACACCATGAAGTGCCTGGGCACAAGGGGAGATCACTACCAGCAGTGTGAAAATGGTTAAATCCTCACAAAACTTGGAGACAATGGCCTGGACAAAGACCCCCTCTCCCCACCCCATATCCCCATCACGTAATCTCCATCAGCAGCGCAGCACAGGAGGCCAACAGCTAAGGAACACCTCCCGGCAAACAGCCTCATCCCCTCCATGAGAGAAGCAGTGGAACAAACCTCGCTGGCCTTTTCTGGGGTTCCCTTTGGTGTTTCATCCTCGTGCTTGGGTGAGGAAGAGGCTGGCGAGGAAGGCAGCCTCCTGTCTCGGTCCCTGTGAACCAGCTTGCTGTTGGGCTCCTTCAGGGTCCGTTTCAGCTCATTGATGCTGGCCTGATGCTTCAGCAAAACATCTTCTGGCTTGTCTAAAAACTTGGGGAAGGAGAGAGGAAGATAAACCATGATTAAAGCACCAGCTAAGGCAAAAGAGAGAAGCAATGGGAGGGTTTGCTTCACATTCGGCTTGAATTTAGGGTCTCGAGAGCCAAATGAACAGCGCATCAGAGCACCCTGGTCTGCAGTTCTCACTAAGACCATTGCAGGGAGCAGCAAAAAGGCAGCACATGGCCGAATGTGCATAGCAAGCCTCCCTCCGGGATGGGCACAGCGCACCCCTTTGGCGTCCCCAGCACGGCCTGCTGAGGGCAAGCTAAGCCGCTTGGAGGAAGAGTTGGCTCTCCCTTGGGATCAGCAAGGGATCGGGCCCTATTGGAAATACCAGCAGCCTCCTCTGGGGCTCTGTTGTGCCAGGCACAAAGGAAGCCCGAGCCTTTGTCCCAGCAGGGCAGGAAACCGGCATTTCCAATGGAGCTCATTTGAACTGGGCTTCTGCTGAAGGGCAGGAGGTCAGAGATGTCCAGCATGGATCCAAGCCTGGATCGCCATGGACCAGCCTGGGCCCAACAGCAGCCTGAGGTGGGGTTGAGCCTGCTGTGGAGAGAGGACAGCTCAGAGCGCTCAAGTGCAAGGTGGGGTTTAGGCATCAGAGCATCGTTTGGTGACGGTACAGGCACCAGGGTGGCTCCCTTGGTCCTGCCGCAGAGGTGGGCAAACCGGGTCAGAGCACGAACCAGCAAGAGCAAGGACCCCGGCTTCTGCTTCAAACTCAAACCTCTTCTGAGGTTCGAAAGGAGTCACCTAAAATACCCCCCCACTATTCCTCCTCGGCAACAGCCCGGAGACCCAAGAGAGCCCCATGAGAAGCCCTACTGAATTTAACAGACCCTGAAGGCTCAGCACAACTCATGGAAAAGACTTGCCCATGGAGCCGCAGAGAAGCGCTTCATGGTTTGCCCACCTCTGGGCTCGGGGTGCGCTGGGGGAGCAGCACATGCACATGCAGCAGGGGAAGCAATGAGGTGGCCAGGGGAGGGACTGGGACCAGTGCCCACTACCCCGGCAGGGTCTGCCTGCGGTGCCGAGCGGGATGCTGAGGGCTGTGTGGTGCAAACGCCATCACCTGGCTGTGTTTGTCCCTATGGATACCCCCAGTGAAGATCCATGTTCCACTGTGAGTGGAGAAGGAACCCCCCCAGGAACAGCTGTGGATTCTAGGCTGGGATGAATCATTCCTGATGGGGCCCACCACAGACTTGGGAGTTTGTACAGGAGAGGGCACCCTCTCCTTCTTCTCCACGAGAGCCGGTGCTCCGGCCAGGCAGAGCCAGGCAGCTGCCCTCTGCATGAGGGTGGATGCTGCTGCTGGCACTGAAGGCAGCTCAGAGACTCACAGAATCAACCAGGTTGGAAAGACCTTTAAGTCCAACCATTGCCCAGCACTGCCAAGGCCACCAGTAACCCATGGCACTGAGGCCCCGTCTCCACGATGTGTGAACACTTGGAGGGATGGTGACCCCAGCACTGCCCTGGGCAGTTCCAATGCCTGAGCACCCTCTGGGGAAGGGATTGTTCCTCATCCCCATCTAAACCTCCCCTGGCGCAGCTTGAGGCCGTTCGCTTGCCCCCAGAGGGGTGGGTTGGCAGCTGCAGTGCCATGAAGAGCTCCAGCCCGCTCCCTGCGGAGCAGAGCCAGGCTGCAGGAGAGCAGGGTGGGTGACGGTGGTGGTTTGGGTCAGGCAAAAGCAGAGCACGGGTCAGGGTGTCAGTGGGAGCGATGGGACCAGCCTGCACGAGGAGCTATGGCTGTAGGGCTGGGCGGAGAGGAGACACGAGGCGAGGACATGGCGCAGTCAGGAACAGGAGCAGAAGCCAGGTCTTCCCAACAGGCCAAGGACTCGGCGCCGTTGCACCTTGGGAGGGCTCTTGCTCACACGTACGATTAGGACTACCTTACTTAGTGGGATAGAAGATGCCGTGTGCACGCTGGGGCAGACCCCCAGCTGTCTGCTCATCGGGCTCCTCTAGCATCCAACCCCCTGCCCCAGTGCATCTTGTATTCCAGTAAATAGGGTGACACACAGTGTTGCTTTGGAAAGGATGGACAATATGATGCACCAATGAGGACTAAGATACTCCAGAGAGAGAATACCTCCTGCTTGTGCCTGGGGGTTGTTTCGTGCTCCGGCTGGCAGCAAAGAGAGGGTTAAAAGTAACCAGCAGGGTCAGTAGAGGGAACTTGTCACAAACATCACAGTTAAGTCGATGGGCTGGTGGGGTGCAGAAGGACCAGATCCCCCCTCCCACTGCAGCATGGAGCTAAACCAGGCTGGGGTGTCCCTGGGCCAGCCTAGGGGACAGGGCGGGGAGTGGGTGCCCGGTGTGCTTGGCCTGTCCCCATCCCCACCCCTGTCGCAGAGTGGGGCTGCTCCCAGATCCAGCCCTGCCTCGGAACAAGCCTCGAGACTACCTGGACATGTGGGGAACCAGAGTTGAGCCGAGCACGTGTGACAGCCCCATTTCCACTGGTGAGGCCACGTGCCATGTCCCAAGAATCCCACCAGCCCTCTCCAGACATGAGCCAGCCTACTCCCTCCATCCACCCTCCTCTGCCTGTCTCAACCTTACCTTCAGCTCCTTGATCTTCGTCGGGGTGGTCACCTCCTCGTCCTCCGTCTCGGACCGTCTCCTGCTGCCAAACTCACCGTCCTCATCCCGCTTCTCGCCCTCCGCCCCGGCATCGTGGTTCTCGCTGACGGAGGCCGGGCGCGAGAACTCTGCCCATGGAGGAGAGCCCAGGTCACCCCAGCCCTGCCAGCCCCAAACCCTCCCCAGCCCCACAGGCCCTGTCCCCAGCCCTGCCAGCTCACACCTGGGGGCTCAGGAGCCTTCAATGCCCCACAGTACGGGGTCCCAGGGCACAGGGAGCTTGCGGGGGCCCCATCCCTAAGCTGCCCAACCCCATCCCCTTGTGAGGGTAATCTAAGCTATCGCTTGGGGTGCCAGGGGGATGCGGTTGGGGACAGCCACCAGCAGGAAGCCTGCTGGACACTATAACCCCGCCAGATGAGGTGAACAGCATCCCCCTCGCTCCCGCCAGCGACCAATCTCCCTCCCCCTCCCCAATTTGGGGCATACCTCCATCAAGGCTGCGAGACATGGTGTACCGTTTGCTGGAGGAGCGCTCAAAGAAGGGAGCCGGGCGGTCGATGAGGGCGCTGGCCTGCCGGGTCTGCGCCTGCGTGCGCCCGCTGTACCGAAACTTGGAGCCCATCACCAGGAATCCCTTGGGAGGCGGCTCCGGGGACACCAGCCTAGGTGTGAGAGACGGAGTGCCATCAGCGAGCCCAGCCGTGCCCTCCAGGCGTACCCACTGTGTGTCTGCCCCCAAGAAGGGAGGCCTGGAGGTCTTCCTCACCTGAAGAAGGTGTGATGCTCTATGCAGACCTTCCAGAGACGCTTGGCAGAGCGGTGGTTGGGCAGCTTGAAGCCAATAGTGCTCTCAAACTGTTCGTACTTGGGGGAGACAGAGACACGCTGTTATAGGCAGATCCTGCCCTAAAGGACACGATGCCAAGGCACTCAGGTTCCCCTGGCAGGAGCCATGACCATACAAAAGAAGTCTTCTTTAAAGCAGTGCTGCAAAGGTCCATGCCCAGCCCCACTCAGTGGTGAGATCACATCCCAACACTTCTGGCCTAAGCACTTTCCTCAACTGTAAATGGCTTTTTCAGCACAAGATAAATTCCCTCAAGAAACAAAACCCTTTTAACAGCTCCACTTGGTGAGGAGGCATTACTCTCCATTTTAGATGCACTCTCGTGCCCTGCTGCCTGCGGGAGAATGTGGGTGGAAATGCACTCTCCCATTAGTGCACATCAAAGCGAAAAGAGTGAAAATAAAGTCAGAAAACGAATGAAAAAGCACGTGAAACATGGCAGACATCAAAAATAGCCCTCAGCCTCCCTTGCCGGGTGACCTCCCTACACCATCAGCCTCACAGTATCTGCTTGGTGGAGGAAGGAGCCTGGGGTGCCCTCAGCCTGCTGAAGTCACTTTGCCAGTGAGAAACAAGAGCACGAACAAGAAAGCACTTGCTGAAAGCCTCCATCCGCCACAGGAGATGTGCTCTCCTGGCCAGCACGAACATCAGCTTGGGACCCTTGGGGCAGGGGCTGGAGCCAGGCGGGGACGTCCCCCTCAGGCAGCTGCAGTCCAGCACAGCGGGTACCCTGCCGTGCCCGGGGCTGCACTGCACATGGCACCCACCTCACCCGGGCGGATCTTGATGTAGAAGTTGCTCCTCTTGTAGGAAATTTTGAGGATCTTGGGCCAGGCGAAGCGGTTGATCCTCAGCCGGTCCCTGTAGATGAGGAGGCCGTTGGCGCAGACACCCAGCATGATATCGATGCCTTCTGAGTCCTGCAGGAAGCAAAAGGGACAGGAGGGCACTACTCAGCTGCCCAGTAAGAACCAGTCCAGCCAGCAGCGCCACGCTCCCTCCTGCTTGGTGCTCTACTACGGGGGACTGGCTGACAGAGAGGTCACTGCATCACACAGACTGGTTGAGGTTGGATCTCTGGAGGTCCAACACAGAGCCACCCAGAGCCATGTCCTTGTTGAACCTTCATTGTGTGAAGAGAACATCATTGTGCTGGGCAGGAAGGGGTGTGCAAACAGCAGGGCAGGACAGGCTGGCAGTGGCCATTGCTCCGGCAGCCCCACAGCCCTGTACCTTGGCATGGTGCAGGTCCACCCCGTACATGGAGAGCTTCTTGGCATTCTCCAGGAAGTGGATCTCCGCTTCCCCGGGGGTCATCCCCCTGCAGGGAGACAGAGAGGGGGACACGTGTTCGGGTGCCCCACCAGGCATGAGGCCACCAGCCTGTCCTCTGCCGGGGCTCACCGGTAGGTCTTGTGCAGCTCCATGATGCGCTCCTCCAGCTCCCGCGTCTGGTTGGGGGCAAAGCGGAGCTCGCTGACATAGTTGCCCACGTGCTCCTCAGCATCGTAGTCGCCCAGCTCAGCCTGCACGGCATAGGAGCCGAGCAGAGCATGTGTGACAAAGGAGCAGGGCAGGCGCCCCGTGATGATGTCCGCACGGAGCTGCAGGCACAGGTAGTATCTGCAGGAGGAGGCAGAGGGTGAGAGCGTGTGCCCTCCGGAGCAGGCTGGGGTTCCCTAATGCACCCCACCATGCGCAGCTCCCCACAGGGACTGCTACCTCCCATGGCCACCTTCCTGGTCCTGTTCTGCATGATTCAGACATGCTACATGGGCAACGAGCCCCCAGACATCCCCTGCTTGCCCACATCCTGCCCTTCCATGCACTCCCAGCCGGTCCCACCCCTGGCAGCTGTGCCCATGGAGGGATGCTCCTCACCTTGTGATGTCCTCCGTGAGCTGGGCAGGGTCTGGAGGGTAAAACTTCACAGTGAAGGCAAAGTTCCAGGGCCCGCCTAGGGGAGAGGAGGGGAGAGAGCAGTAAGGACAGGAGCACCCAAGCATTCACTAATGGTCCCACTGCCTTCCCCAAGTCTGGCACTGGGCAGGCACAAGGGGGCTCCAGAAGCTGCCAGAACAGCCCTTGGGACAGCAGCACGACTTGGTTAATCATCCCGAAACGGCTGGGGGGAGAAAGGCATCACAACTCCAGGAGCCATCAGCTGAGCGTGACTACCAATGTCACACCGAAAGCCTCATATGTCCCAGAAGGTGACACCTTGGGCAACAGCCCTTCTGCTGCCCCAGCAAGGCAACATCATGGGCAAAGGCACTCCTGTCCTCACAGCTCAGGGCACGTCGAAATGGCACCCAGAGAGGGACCAGGTCTCAGCCAGCTGAGTGTCATAGACAGGGTCCTTTGACTCCCATGCCCGCCACGAGTAAGAGGAGAGGTAGGTAACAGGCAGAACTGGATCCCTGTCCCCATGCCAGCTGCCAAAGGTACCCCCAGGGCAGAGGTGGGAAGGGGACTGGCCAAAGGACATCTGGGAGCCCCCCGAGGACGCTGCAGGGAGGGGAGGATGGACACTGAGCACTTACTGCGGATCTGCTTCTTGATCTCCTTGGAAGGGTCCAGCCAGTTCTGCAAGGAGAAGACAGCAGGTCAGGGGTGTCCCCCACCCACAGAGAGGGCGGCCACAGGGGGTTCCCCCATCCTCACCTTCTGGCTGTCTGAGTCGCAGAAGGTGAGGCCGAAGTAGTCCTTCTCCAGGAGGTTGAGGTGCTCACACACCATGTCGAAGAGGATCTGGCCTCGGGCGTGCTTCTGTTGGAGACACGGAGAGGCTGATGGTGAACCAGCTCCCTTGTGCTCCTGGAGACCCATGGGTGCAGGCAGGGAGCACTGGGGAGAGTCAGGGCAGCCCTGGCCCCTCCGGGTGACCACCAGAAGGTGCTGGGCTGCCTTTGAGAGCAGCCTCTCACCCAGCAGCACTGCTCTGGGGACACTCAGGAGGTCCCGGGGCATGCTCAAGCCCATTCAGTGTGGTACAGAGGAAGCAGGTCCCACCGGCCAGGAAGACCCAGTGCCCACACAGCTCATCCCCCATCACACCAGGAGACAGCGATGCCAAACCAGAGAGGGTGTCGCACTGAAGTCTGACTCCTCTTTTTGACTTTAAGTGAATTAAGCCTCCATTAAGCGTGGAGACAAGGCACAGCTATTACCATGGGGCCTGCAAGAAAGGAAGAAGAAAAGCAGCACCAGCCTTTCTACACTAAACCCTCTCCCTCTACCCCAGGTAGCTTCTTTAGAGAGCAGCAGCTCTCAAAGGTGACCCCATCCTCTGCACTACAGCAGCAGAGAGCTCATCCTTGCCCACACCTAGTGCAGGGTATTTCTCTGCTCACGAAGCTGCCATTGAGCCTGTAACCAGGTTTGTGCTTGCATGCCTGTTTGGCTTGGCCAGTGCTACAGGGAGAGCCAGGGGACGGACGATTCACACAAGCTGCTCATGTGCCCTATGAGCCTCCTGCAGTCCTTGGGGTGCTCTCCACTCCTTTTCTTCTTCAGGAGGGCTTTCATCTCTGTGACAACCCATCTTTCCGCAGCTTTGTGACAAATTTTACTGCTAAAGGACAGTCAGGGCTGCTGAGATCAAAGGCTCGGCTGCCTGTGCCACAGGCAGGGGGCCAGACCCCCCCATCACTGCCTGTCCCAGGCAGCCACGCTCCTCGCATTCATCAATCCAGTGCAGCCAAGTCCTGGGGGAGGCAGGACCTGCATGCAGATGCAGGTTCGCTCTGTGCAGCCAGCTCCCAGCTGCTGCCAGCAAAAACCCGTCTGCCCGCTCGCCAGCAGCAAACGCAAAGCTCTCCCTGGCAGAGGCACAGCAGCTCTGCTCCCCAACAACTCACTTTTCACATCTTTAAGCAAAGCTGCCAGTCCTTACAGATGCCCGTCCCACCAGGACGATGCCACAGGTCAGACCAGTGCCACCTTCCCCAGCCCACGGCAGGAGACAGCAGTGAGTGCTGGGGACAGAAAGAGGTATCCTGGCAAGGACTGCTCCTTCCAGCTGCCTTTAGCCCTGCAGGATAGGGCCCTTCCATAAAACCCAGCCTCAACTCCTGATTCAACCCTGTGTGTCCCCAGGCTGTCCTGGAAGGGAGAGGTCCCTGTGCTGGCAGCAGATGAAGCAGCCCTGCAGCATCCTTCAGTGCCAAGGCAGCTCCTCTTCTCTCCCCGTAGTGACAGCCACTATCAGGGAAACGTGCACCCATGTGCACTTGTGCAAGCCTATGCCACACACTTGTGACACTGCACAAATAGTGGGTGGCTGGAGCAGGGTGCTGGACCCTGCCTGCACTCCCAAGGCTGCAGCTACAAGGATGTGCAAGTCTATCCCCCTTACATACACACACACGACGCCTCCACACGCGATCCCTGCCCTGCTGGCTTTATGTGGAGGGACAGCAAGGGATGAGAAGATGAACACAGAGAGAATGGACACAAACCCACCTGATGCACACAGGCAGGAGGGCCCACGCGTGTCAGCCTCTTCACATGAACACGTGCACACACATCCTTGCTCACGGGACAGCCAACACGCACTCGAGGCGTCAGCAGACAGGCTGGCACATGGATGTGTCGCGCACATATTGGCAGGCGGAGCTCTATCCCCCATCTATTAAGCTTCTGCTTTTTAGACATCGTTTTCTATTGTGAGTAGCTGCCAAATTGGGATTCATTGGGCTGAAATTCCCTGCTAGGGTCTGTCTTGCCCGACTTTTCACTTATTTCAACTTCAGTGGCTATTTCTGTGGATCTTCTTCTCTAGGACACAGGTACTACAAAGCTGTCCTTGGAAGAGGCCTGACACTGGGGACTCTCTGGGATGAGGTGTGTCCTCCCCTGGTGCCAGTGCAGCACCTGAAGCTGGGACTCACCTCCACCTCACACTCATACTCGGAGGCATCAAGCAGGGTCACTCTGCAGAGGGCACTCTTCACTTTCTTGCTGGTTTTCTGGGGTGACTTCTGGGTCTTGCTGGGGGTTGTTTTGTCAGAGAGACCATCCGTCTCGCTGTAGTCCTTCTCCTCCATGTCTGTGCCCTGGAGCGGGGAGATACACAGGGTTACTTGGCACCGCTGCCAGGATGGACACAGACAGATGGGGAAAGACCTCTAACAGCAGGCAGCAGAGGAGCAGCACAGTTCCCTGGGGGCTCCGAGGCTGCCATCAGGGGCAGCTCAATCCTGGGACACAGGACACCCACTTCCTCCCTTCCTGCTCTGGTCATTTCCAGCACAGTCAGCACCTTGTGCTGCCACACTGCTCCTTCTGCCTGTTCACACGGACCTGTGCAGGCAGAGCCCATCCATTGCCCTGGGTCCCTCCTGAATGTTCCCCTGGGGCCAGCAGCACAGGGCAGGTGCCCACCTCACTGGGCTCCCTGCAGCGCCTGCCCTGCAGCAAGGACATGGTGATGGGTAGCAGAGTGGTGGCATGTCATAGAATGGTCTGGGCTGGAAAAGACCTTGAGATCATCCAGTTCCAACCCCTGCCATGAGCAGGGACACCTCACACTAGATCATGTTGCCAGGGCTCTGTCCAACCTGGCCTTGAACACTGCCAGGGATGGAGCATTCACCACTTCTTTGGGTAACCCGTTCCAGTGCCTTGCCACCCTCACAGTAAAGAACTTCTTCCTTATATCTAACCTGCATCTGCCCTGTTTAAGTTTAAACCCATCACCCCCTGTCCTATCGCTACAGTCCCTGATGAAGAGTCCATTCCTCTGCTGTGCCTTCCTCTCTGCTGCATCTAACAGCACCATTCATTCACTCACCAGCTCTGTACTTCGGGCATCAGACTGTGCTCCAGGCTTCTCATTGACCTCGGTGTCCCGGCCGGTGGGGTTGGTGGCTGCGGCTGCTTCCAGCTGCTGCTGCGGAGCCTCCTCCTGCGCGTTCCTCACATCCGAACCAGGACCCGTCTCCGTCGTCATGGCCGATGGTCACCCTGCCCTGCCACCACCCACAATGGAAGACAGGAGATGTCACCTGGGTGCATGGGGATGGAGGATGCTGCCGGCAGCCAGCAGCCTGGGATGCCTCAGATGCAATGCGACCTGCCCATCTCTGCCCCGCTGCCTGCACGCACAGATCCACTGCTGCAAACCCAGCTCCCTGTCCCTGCCAGGAGGCGGCTCTGCAAAGGGGGGTGGTGGCAGCAGGATTTCACAGGAGTCACTGTGAATCCAGCATCCTTCAGGATGCTGAGATCCAAATGGAAGCAGTTGGGAATGATCCCATGATCATTCATGAATGAGCTGGAAGAGATAAGCCAGCGGTGTGGGGACAGACACCCACCATGGTCAGGACACAGGGCTCATGCCCCACACCTACAGTCACAGACGGGAGCGGGGTTGGCCATAACCCCCTGCTCCCCACAGCCCTGGGGCCTTCAGAACCTTCACTGGTATTTTTTATGAGCAGAAGGGTTTATTCTGGGAGGAAAAGCCAAGCTGAGGCAGGTTAAAGGCTGCACTCACACAGGAAATGGCAAACGTGGACATCTCCACACACTGCATCCGGGATGGCTGCTGTTTTCCCCCTCTGGAGTTCCCAGCAGCAACAGCATGCCGGGTTCCCACGCCTGGCGTGGCCAGACCCTGCGCAGAGTGGGACAAAACTTGCCTGTCCCATGCAAGATGCACAACCAAACCCCGGGCCGGGAACAGGGGAGGCGGAAGCACTTCCCAGGGCGGGGGGGGTGCTCAACAATGGGGTTTCGCCACCTTTATGGTTTTTAAACCTTTATGTGAATACAGCACGGGGCGGGCAAGTGCTCCTGGGATGATCCCCACATGCACAGGACATGGAGAGCCCTTTGTGACTGTCCCCCATCCGCTGCTCGAGCTGCTCAGGCCCCAGGCAGCTCCCCATCCAGCCGGTCACCCCCCAGGTGCCCCAAGTCCTTCTCCTCAGGGCTGCTTTCATCCCACCCAGCTGGTGCTGGGGATTGCCCCGACCCACGCTCAGGACCGTGCACTTGGCCTGGTTCAACTTCATGATGCTCACCCGGGGTCCCTTCTCCAGGCTGCCAAGGTCCCTCTGGGTGACGTCCCATCCCTGTGGCACTTCAGCTGCGCCGCTCAGCTTGGTGCCCTTCACAAAGGTGCTGGCTTTCCTTTACACCGCACACCACAGCTCGTGTCCCACCTCTGCGCCCTCAGCACAAAGGGGAGATGTGAAACCTTACCCGGAAAGACTGCTAAAACCGGCTCAGACAGGAGGCAAGGGAAGGGAAAGAGCAAGGCACCCTGCCCAGGAGCAGCCTTGTCCCACAGCCCATCGGCACTGCCAGCGCAGGGGGACGTGGTTCACACCAAGAGCCAGGATGTCACCCACGCTGACAGGACAACGTGCCGCCGGCCCCTGAGAAACATCAGCTCAGCTTCTACAGAGCCCAGGGCTCGGCTGAGGGCACGAGAAGATTCCAAAGGTCACCAGCGGTTTATTTTTTGCATGGAGGAAACAGGGCCGCTGTGAATTGAAGCAGCCGCACGCTCCCAGCTCCAGTTCCTGTGCGGATCATTCCCAACCGCTTCCATTTGGATTGCGGCATCTGAAGTTTTTCATCTTTAAGACGACAATCAGCACTTTGGGCCAAAAGTGTTCGCACTTGGGGTTTCTAAACTTCCTTCCAAATTGGTTTTTCCCCGCACTGGGAAGCACTGATCCCTGGGGAAATGATGGGGGATGTTTAAGGGTGGCAAACCGGGAATTTATCCCATCTCTCCCAGCCATTCCAACCCTTTGCCTATGAAGCTCCAGCTCAATCCTTCTGACAACAGGCAAGGAGCCCGACCCAGGGACCATATGAGAGCATGACACAGGGTGCCAGTGTGGAGGAGACCCATGGAAGGGGTCTGTCTGGCAAGCCCCTGGGTACCATCTCCTGCTCCCATCATGGACTGGCTTCTCCTGCCACCGTTCTTTGGGATCCCAACCACTGACACCTTTCCCAGGTTCCAGCACAACTCAGCCCAATGGGGACCCCAGCACCACCACTCCTGCACCTTGGAAGGGAGACCAGGCTCAGAAGCAATCTAAGCACCGATGAGTGCAGCAATGGGTTCCATTGAGCCCATCCCTGCAGCACTGCTCCTGCCCCAGCAGTGCGGAACATGGGAGGAGGGAGGAATGAGCCTCTCCATGCTCCCAGAGCAGGATGGGCTCAAGGAGGAGCAGGAAGCCCCTCACTCTCCCCTGCATGGGGCTGCAAACTCACTGCTGTGTTCAAAGGGTCCTGAGATGTCCGCAGCAAGATGGGGATGGCAGGGAAACCAGTGACCTCAGGGGCACAGCACAGCTGCAGCTGAGCCCTGCAGATGTGCACGGTCCCAGCACAGGCAGGGGGGTCACACTGGCACTGCCGGGCACAGCCACAACGGCTGCATTCACAAGCTGGTGCCATGTCCATGTGGGCAGCACTGCTGCCTGCGGTCCTCTGCCCATGGTGGAACTGAGCAGAGAGGATGGGACCATGGAGCTGCGTGCAGCAGTGCCACTGGCCCCAGCACTGCTCGCGTCTGCTCCTGCTGGCCCATCCTGCAGTGCAGCCCCCCCAGGAGACCCCAGTGTAGGGTACCATGGGCTGAGGAAGGACACGGGTCCCAGCACGCTGCCAAAGGGACATCTCAACTGATGCATTTGCCATCGCAAACCTCTAGAAGAGTTTTTGACTGCAACTGCAGCGACCCTGATGGAGACCAGTGGAAATGCTGTCCCAACTCTTCTGCTTCCAAGTATCACCCACAGCAGGAGCAGCACCCAATCCTGGCAGCCTGGCCGGGCATCCCAGCCCTTAGCCTTGCTCATGCTTGTTCCCTTGGAATTGCAGCCATGGCCGGAGCAGCTCCACCAGCCCGGGCAGCAGGAACCATCCCCCAGACCCTTCCTCTTGTGCAGGGTGCTGGCTGAAGGACTCCCCACACCCACAGCCCGGGATTTGGCAAGGGCTGGCTCACTTCCGCTACAGTGGAACCCAAAATGGGTCCAAAACGAGGGATGCTCTCCTCAGGGCAAGAAACAGCTGGAGCCATTTGGGGTTCCGGGTTAGCGAAACAGGTACATGGGAATGGTTGACTGCAAAGAAAGCCTTAGCAGGATCAGAAGTAGACCCGCTAGTCATGCCTATAATCTCCTCCCATCATCTCTCTGCCTGCTCCTCCTTCCCTTGGTGTTTTCCTCCTTCCTCCCTTCAAGCTGGAGTGTGGATTCACGGCTTTCCCAGACGCTCTGCCCCCACACTTCCCCAGCATATCCTGGCTCCAGCCTCCGCAGCACTCCCCCCACAGAGCCTTTCCCTCCCTTCCACCTCCAAACAGGGTTTTGCCTGCCCCTGCTTTCCCCTTCCCCATTCACTCCCTGCTGCTGGGCTGGGTTTCAGGGCTGAGCCCTTTGCTCCTGGGCTCTGCTTTGCCCCCCTTGCTCCCTGCCAAAGATGCTGCCCATCCACAACACTTCACTTGTGAAGCATCACAGACAAGGGGAGGTATAAGTCTCATACAAAGCCCCATGCTGGCACCCAGCACCCGTGCTGTGGGGCAGAGGCAGAGCTGGCAGGGGACAGGCAGGATGAGAGCGCAGGCAGCAGCTTGCAGCCATCCTGGAGCCATGAGAGGAGTCCCAGCGGGGAAACCTGGGCATCCTCCAAGGACACATAAAAAGTGAACAAGGAAAACGGTCCCCAAAGCCCCAGCACCATGCAGCCCCCTGAGCCCCTCTGTCACTCAGCCCCTGGCGCTGGGGGACATGCAAATCCCCAGACTGCTCTGCAGTGCATCAGGCAGCCCGGAGAGCCCCCCTGTGCTGCTCTGCAGCAGGGCCGAAATTCCTATGAGCCACCCCGTTTGTGGTGAAGGGGGAGAAGAGAAATGCAGAGCTCCCGCAGCCACCAGTGCCTGCACAGCCCTCCTCCTCATGCAGGACCGGCCGGGCAGAGACCTGCACTGCCCCAAACTGCTCCCAGCTGGAACAGAGCCCTGGTCCCCATCCAGGCTCCAGGACCTGCATCCCACCCAGGCTGGTGCTCCCCACACCGGGCCCCGCTGCCAGCTGAATCCAGAGCACCCCGCGGAGCTGCCGCCGCTGCGAGGGGCCAGCCCTACCTTGGTGCCAGCTCGCCATGGCTCCAGCACAGCTCATCGCGGCCAGGCTGCCGCCGCGTCCGAGGCAGCGCCTTCTGCAGAGCCGCCTCTTCCCAACCCCAACACCCCCGGGCAGTGATTGATGTGCACCGCAGCCACAGCAGAGCTGGGAACCAGGCTGCTTTCCCATCCCACTGCCGGGCCCCCCCCCTCGCCAAGAGCTCCGCGTCCGCAGCGCAGCCCTGTGGCATGGCAGGAGAGTCCCACATGGATGCTGGTGCCTGCCCCATCTGCAGCCCTTCCCTCCAAACAGCCGACTCACTATGGGCCAGGCACCAAAGAGCCATCACAGGCTGCGATCCTGCCAGGATCCTTCCCTTTGCATGCACTGTCAGGGAAGGGAGGGCTCAGATTCTGCACTGGCTGCTCAGCAAGGAGCCAGACCCATTGTACATCTTCATCCCAAGTTAATCAGGCACTTCCTTGCATCACACCCTGGCCCCATCTCTTACATGGGGTTCTAGGGCAGCAAACACTACATTGCCTCCAAAACACATCTCCAAGCACCCCACTTGCACTCCTCAGCTTGGAGATGTACCAGCAGCAAGGGCTGAATAGAAGAGCTCTTTCATCATCCTTGTCCACAGTCAAGTGCGGAGCGTGACACCCAGCACATCCCTACCTCCAGGGCACGATGCTCCTTGTCCCTTGGGAGGGACAACACTGGGGCTACATAACACACCACAGAGGTGCCTTGTACCAGGGAGCACCCACCAGCTTGGACACATGCTCCAGAGCACACCAAGCCACCGGGAGCCCCAGCAGAAGAAGCGCAAGCCAGGCAAAGTCTGGCTCCTGCCATGAGGAGGCACCCACTGCATGGTCCAGCCACATTGAGCCTGACGGTGCTGGGTTCAAAGGGAGAAAACCCCACTGGCAAGGGGATCTCAGCCTGGGCTGCCTCAGCATTCTCAATGGCATCTCCAGCTTGAACCCCCTCTTCATCCTGGGAGGTGTGGGGTTGGGCGCCCCCAGTTCTCTGCTGCTCTGCACCTCTCCCAGTGCAGTCAGGGCTGGTATCACCCATCTGAGAGCACCCACAACTGTAAAACCTCCTTGTCTGGAGCAGCTACATGAATAAGGAGGAGGAGGGAAGTGTCAGCAAGCAGAGGGAAGAGTCAGCCCAGACCTGAGAGAGGAGACACAACACAGACAGGAAAAGAAGGGCGGAAAAGAGACTGTGGCAGACAAAGACACCGAGACCCGAGCCGTGCCTCAGGTTGGACCTGACGTGCGATGGGAAAAACCTCATTCATCACGTTGTGCACAGCCCCTGTGCTCCAGCCGAGCTCCCTGACCTGAGGAGCAGGGCCCAAAGCAGGAGGGAGGCAGCAGGAGCCTGGGGGAACGCTCTTCTCCCTGCCTCCAAAAACCGCTGGTGAGATGTGATGCACTGGGAAGACCTGAACAGCAACAGGTTTCAAATGGGGTCCTGCTGGTCCCTGTGGTATTAGTGCTTGCACTGCACCCCATCACGGGCCTCACTGAACCCCCAACCACAAGGAAAGTATGTTGGGAAGGGGGAGCAACGGCACCCCTGTGGCTGTGCAGCCGTGAACCACATCCCCATCAGTGACAACAGACTGAAGCTGGATCAGGACCCCAGGAAATGCCAGAGCATCACTGAATTGGAGCAAATAAGAGCACATGCAGCCCACACCTGCCATCTCAGGGTCAATACCCCAGTGATGAAGCCAGGTCTGCTGGGACAGCAGGGGCAGGAGGACACCAGGGAGCAGCCTGTCTGATAGTGAAGACCCACAGCTCCAGCTAGGAGCAGGAGGGCAGAAGAGGAGGAACCCTCTCCAATGCACAGGAATATCCACCCCTGGTCCCCACAATGCAGCAGCTTCCAGAAGGACACACACCCCCTGCGGGTGCCCAGGAACAGGAGAAAAGAGCTTTTTAGCATCTTCCAAGGCAAGGGCACTCTGAGGCCTTGGAGATGTTCAAGCCTTGCAGGCAATTATCAAAGATAAATGTTTTAAAGGCTGAATGGGACAGAAGAGGGATAAGAGGGTGGGAGAAGAAACGGCAAGTCGACTTGGAGCCACATCAGGGTGGGATGCAGCGCTCAGGCTTCCCTCATCTCCCTTATCAGCACCGACCTTCCACGTAGAGGACACCACAGGACACTGTGGGACACGGCGGGGACTGAGGCCACGTGGGCAGATCTGGGGCTACTGCAGAGAAAAGGTACCTCGGTCCTGCCCCAGGAGCCCCACTAGTGCTGCCTGCACCAGGGTCCTGCCACCTCCTGCCACCCCAGAGCACTGGGCACACTGCACCTCCAGGGCTCTGGCAGGCACCCACTGCGGGAAGCACCCCACTTCAGACCAGGACTCGGTTGCATAGGGTAAGCCTCAAGGGCAAGGAGGAAAGGGACCCCCAGCCCTCCCCATGCTCCATGGAGGGGACAGGGAAGGGTCAGGCCATGCTACCAAACCTGGAGGAGCCGAAGCGGTGCTGACCAAGCCCCTGCACTGCTCCATGTCCACCTCCATGAGCCACACATGCTCCCGGCCCCCCTCTCCTCTGCCATCCGCTCCCCATCACATCCCCCGGGACCTGGGATGCCATCTCCCTCCTGCCCTGCCCCGGCTTCACCCCGTACACCAGGCAACCAGTTCTCAGGAACAGATTTACTACGATGCCCTCCTGGCTTATATCCTTTATCCCTGCATGGCTTGTCGTTCAGCAGCAGTTAGCTCTGCCCAGGCTGCTTTCCCTGCCCGCTTTACATTCGCATTCATATATAATGCACGTATTATACACATTAATGCAGCATCTTCACTGTGCAAACACACCACGCACCATCACTTCAGAAGGTCCAAGTCCCAGAGCCACCGTGGTGCTGGTCCCCAGCCATGCCCAGAGCATCCAGCACTGACTGCAGTGCCTGCTCCAGCACCCGAGTCCCTAAACCATAAGTGCAGCATAGCTGGATCCCAGCTGCCGTGGGGAAAACCATCACCTGGAAATTTCCATGCTCTGAGGCATTTTACAGATATGCAAAAGGACCAACGAGGCGTCAAAGGAGCTTGAAGAAGTCACAGGGCTGAGCAGGAGCTAGAAATAGCAACAAGGAGCCTAGGTTACATGTGCTGGGAAGGACCTCATCAGGCTGCTCATTTTAGAAAGCAGCCTTCCAACGGCTGCTTGGTGGAGACAGATGGCAAAAGGTTCACGGCCTCAAACAACCTTTCTTACCTGCCTCGCTAAGAAAACACTTCACTAGTCTCACTTCAAGACACATTTGCAGCAACAGCATTTGTCTCCCTGCAGAGCTGGGAGGAATCCGTCCTTTGGTATCTGAGTGCGCAGACACTATGGATGCACAAAGCAGGGACAAACAGAAAACTCCTCAATGACTTGCAAAATGGAACTAAAATAAATCCACCATCAGGCTCCAGCTTGCTGCAGGGCGCTTGGTCTGCAAAAGTCCTTCACAAGGAAAATCAGAGGCTGGAAAGCACCAACCTGGACATGCGTGCACTGAGGATGCGGTACTCAGCCTCCAACCCAGCTGTGAGCAAAAGCATCGAGGACAGGGCCAAGCCTCTGAAGGGGATTACACCTGCAGGCAGTTCTGACAATTCACATCTGAGGTTGAGGGTATCCGAGTCCAGAAAGGACATTCGTAACATTTTTGAAGCGTGACAATGGAGCTTGTCCATCACCCTCGAGTTGGCTCAGAATAGTTCACTGGATTTATAGTTGTGCTGGAATGGATTTACATGTGCTGGGGGTCACCTGCTCCCCACCAGGAAAAGGGAAGCAGGTGACCCCCACTCTCAACGTGAATTATGGATTCAAGGATCCCTGCAGTGTGGTTTGCAGGACCCAGAAGTACCTCCCTACTCACACACGGGGAGGAGGAAGGTCATCACATCCTCCCTGCTGGGTCACGGGAGGGCAGAGAGGCTGCCTGTGACCAAAGCAGCTCCAGCCAGGCAGAGGGTCAGGACAAGCATGGCTGGATGCTACCAGCTCACCAAACCCTGTGCCCCAGGCGCTGCCAGGGAGGGGACCAAAAGGTGGAGCTCCCTTTGCAGGCAAAGCACATCTCTCTCCAGTGGTGTACCTCCCAGCCAGGCTTGGGAAACGCTGATAAGAAGAGGGAAAACAACTTCTCTCTCTCCTCTGGCGCTGCCCTCCTTCCAGACAATTAATTCCAGCCCTGCAGCAGCCGTGTCTTGCAGCACCGCTGTGATTCATCACCAGCGAAACGCTGACTCAGAGGTGAGGCTCCGGATGCGGCTGACGCGGGAGCCCCGGTCCCCGCAGCCTCCTGCGCGCTCGCTCCCACCAACCCTCTCCTCCAGGCCCCCAACCCGCCTCTGCAAGCCCCAGGGAGGCTGCAGCAGCCTCCACTGCAGCAGGGAGATGATGCTTCAGGAAGTCATTTAATCCCACTTGGCTCAACGCAGGGAGCAGCTCCATCCAGATTGGCCCTTATGAGCCTTTAATAGTCTCCAGCAGTGGAAACTCCTCTGCCTGCACTACCACCTGCACCAGGGCTTTACCCTCATCGCACTAGAGAGGTGTTCTCTGGCATTTCATCCAACCTCCTTCCCTGTAGTTCTATGGCTGTGGTTGTCACTGCCCCCACGAGCCAGGGCAGAGCTCCTGTCTTTCCACTGTCTCAAGCTGTGCAGCTTGCCACCATCCCCAGGCCACTGTGACCCCTCCATGGGAGCAGCCCCACAGAGAGCTGGTGCTGACATCAGCCCAACCCTGCATGGAAGAAGAAGGCAACACCCATGGTAGCTCACTCGGTCAGGGACAGCATCCTTCTGTGGCCACCATTCAACCAGCAGGACCTGGGAAAGCGCCTTCTCAGCCCCCTCAGGTTCCAGCCTTGATCCTTCCCAGAGGTTCTGCAGACCCTCAGAGAGCAGCAGGTCTACAGAGCCACAGAGCCACGGCAAATACAGCCCAGGGAGGTTCCTGCAGCACCAGCCCTGGAGCTCCTCTCTGCTCAGCCCTTAGGAAAGAGCCAGCAGAGGCATGGGTGGGCTGGCACGGAGCACTGCCGTGTCCAGGCTGAAAGCGTTTAGTTTCTCCTCCTGCCACCTTGGCTGTGCCATAAGGGTCCACGTGCCTTTGCTGTCTGTAGCTGGATGGACCTCGGGGTTCACTTCTCACCTCTGCCTGGCTCCTGCAGATCCCCATTAGCCAGGACAGCAAAGCTTTGCAATCGCAGCACTCAGATTTGCAGACGGGTGTGTAACCACAGCTCTCAAGGACTCCCCATGCCCACTCACTTGTGTCAAGCCCTGTCTCTATGTTCCTTCTTCATATGCCATTATTTTCTCTCTGTCTCTCAGATCAGTCACAGATGGATGTTTTAGCATCCAAGTCCTTGTCCAGACAATCACATCTCTTCTGATGTCCTCCATTTACAGTAAATAGCTCCACCTCTGCCTCACACCAAAGGCATCCTCCAATTCCCAATGACCTGGCTCCTCTGCCCAGCCAGCACTTCAATATGCACACAAAGGCAGGACAAAAGCACAAGAGCACGGGCACCGCATCCCACAGGCACCCGGCATGGCAGGACTCAATTACTGCAGAAGCAGGAGGACACTGGGGCCTTGGGGCAAGTTTTACTGCTCCTCCATCCTCTGCCATTACCATCCCCTTCATCCAGCCCTCCCCGCAGCCATGAGGTGCTTGCAGGCATCATCTCTCCATCCACCCACAAGCCCTGCACCATACACCTATCCAAGTCACTGCAGTCACTTGTGGTCTCACAGCCACACCGCCCATCACTCACCCTTTTCCCCTCACTTCCAAGCCTCCCTCCCACCCAATAGCCAGGAGCATGTAGAACGGAGATGTCAGACCAATACAGCACAATGCTCTCCTGCCTGGCAGGATAGTATGAGCTCATGTAGGTCAAACTAGAACATGAAGGATAGCATGAGCATTCCCTCTTCACCTCAGATGCCTCTCTATGCACCGTGAGCAGACCTCACACTGGTCCAACTGAGCTCTGCTGCCTTGTCCTGTTAATGAGACCAAGACTGACCCACCACAAAAAAGCACATCATCAGGAGGACCCAGCAATGCCACAGCTCCTGCCTTCAGGTAGGGAAGGGCAAAGAGGTTTAACCTGGTGGTGGTGAAGATCACCACCAAGTAACCACAAGAGGCTGCTCCAGTGAAACTGCAGGGACACGTCAGTTCCTCCAGCAGAGAGGACAGGTCTACCTCAGAGCCCGCTGGCAACTGAGGACAGGAAGGGCTCATCAAGGCTGTCTGGACCAGTCCCTTCCCGGAGACAGGCCCAAGCCTGCTCTATCAATGAGCCTGAAACCAGCACAGGGCTTTGATGGCTACTACAGACACCTTTGTCAGGAGAGGTGGTTACTTTCCAGCCCCAAGCCAGCCTGGCAAGTTTGGGCTGTTGAGCTGGCATGGTCTGTAACCACTGATCTGACCTGGAGCTCCTGAGGGACAGTGAGCTGGGAAAAGAGTCAAACCCAGGGCTGAAGCAGCCACTCAGCACCACGATGAGAAGTGGATGGTGGCTCTTTATCGACAGGGGGCTCAATGGCCAGGCTGGAGCTGCAAGCAACTAATTGAGTGAGGGAAACTACTAGAGTAAGGGCAGCAAGGATGAGCTAATCCCATGGCAACATGCTCATGTGAGGGCAATGATCCTGTGCAACACCTCCACAAGCTTTGGGATCCACCACACAGAAGGAGCCCACAGCATGGGTCTCTCCCACCTCTCTGACTGGGGCTGACAAAGCTGCTCTTCTGCAGCAAGCTCAGACCTAATTGACACGTGTTGAATCTGTGTTTGGGCAATTATGCATTTATATTATGTCAGCAGTTGCCAAGAGCCCAGACATCTGCTCGCTCATCATGTGCGAGCCAGGCAGCGCGGAGGCATCTGACCCTGGGCAGGTTGCTGGCATTGGGCAAACACAAATGACAGGCAGGAAAGGGCCTCCCCTGCCACAAACCTCACTGTCCTCCGCTGGTATCACCTTTGGGAGACGGGCAGTGACCTGCTGCCTGTGGTGGCATCCCCCTGCTCCGGGGTTAATAGAGCAGCCTGAGTAGTTCAGCAAACTGTACTCTGTAAGCTGGGCTCAGCTCCCCTGCGGCATCATGCTATACATCAAAAATGAATCATGAGAAAGTTAGGGAGACAACAAACAAAGCAAAGTCAAGAAGCCACCGAGTTCACAGGGAGAGGGCAGGGCTGTCCCCTAGGTCAGCTTTGAGTTAGGCAGCAATAGCAACTCAGCACCCCCTCCAGCTTAGCTGCCAGCATTGAGAGCAGCCAGGTCAGAGTTTGCCTCAATAGACCAAACCCTCCTTCTGCTTGCTCCATCCATGCTCCGGCCCCAGTCATTTTGGCACTAGGAAAACCCAGGGAAGAGGAGCAAGACCTCTGCTGCAAACCCAGCGGGAATGGGGCCAAGGCGCCTCCTCCTCCAGGATGCAGAGGCAGCACATCCTCCTCCCTGCTCCCACCACGCACACGGTGGTTTTGCAAGACCTGAGCAATTTCGGGCCGTTTCAAACAAGGTTTCACTGCCTCCCTTTTGAGTGACACCTCCCAGCTGAATAAATAAGTTCAGGAGTAAATCGCTGTGACCCCCCCAAAGCAAACAGCTTGGGAAGCCAAGAAACACCTTCCACACAACAGCATTAACGTGCAAACGATGATCTCCTCTCAACCAGTGGGGTCAGGAGAGCGGTGATTCAGCCCTTGCGAAAACACCCTGTGCTTCTCCAGATGAAAGTGCAGCCCAGACAGCACCCATCAGCGAGATGAAAGAGCCAGCACAGACTGCAGCCCCAGCCACCCCTCGTCTCCTCCTCTGCTCTCCTGCTCCGGAAGGTCCACATGAGCACAAACAGCGCAGCATCGTCATCCTGGCAGACCATGACCTTCCAGCTTCGCATCCTGGGACTTCTTTGCATTCCTTGACACCCGAAGGGCCCTCCAGTCTCACCCGTTTCCCTCTCCAAAAGCCACGTGCCCTCAGCCATGCCCAGCCTGGGCAGCAGCTCTGCAGTCCAGCAGCCTCTGGGAATACCAAAGCACTGATGCTATTCCAGAGCCTGGCCCCCTCACAGTGCAGCTCCTTGCCCCTGACAACAACCACTGGATAGCACAAGCAGAAATGCCCACTGCCACCATCCCCTGCTCCCAGGCAGAGCCACTGCTGCTGCTCCCAGAGAGCTGGATCCCACAGCAAACCAGGATCCAGAAACCACACCAGCAACCCAGCACCACATCAACCTCCACAGTCTGCCCACTGCTCCAGGAAAGAGCCCAGCGGGGTGTGGAAGTTCATTAAAGCTTCGTGCAAACCCAAAGGGTGCCCACTGTGCCCCCTCTGCCACTTCAGGCAGCCCTCTAAAGCAGGAATGTGCCTCTTCCAGGCAAACACATACCTTTTAAAAGGTACGTTTGCACTGTCCCGAGTTCAGAGCACACCAAGGGTGAGAAGACAGGACATTCATGATACACTGGTGTGCCCAGGGCATTCAGCTCTTCCAGCAAAAGTCCAGCAAGAAGCACTGGCTGGGCAGGAATATTACAGTAGAGGGCAGGGAAGAAAGCCGGCTGCTTAACGCTCAGCACACAACATCCTCCAATGTGATGGCACATGGTGAACCAGCCTTGTGGATGCACTGAAGAGTTTAAGCCACTGTCCTGAGCAACCTCCCCATCCTTCAGCCCTTGAGCAGACAACAGCACAGCTCCATCCCATGCTGCAGGATGTCACTTGATCCAAAGACCTTCCAAGAGCCTTACAAACACCAGGCCTGGGGAAGGTCATAAGGAAAAGAGACCCATGGCCACAACCAACCCAGGCAGGGCGGCAGCGGCCCTAAGGGGCAGCCCTGAGTAAGGACATCTGAGCAGTGCAGACATCGACACCTCCCCAAACCCTTCTGCATGCCCAGACTTCCCCTACCACCCTGACTACCCCTGTCTCAGCACAACCACCACCTGAAGCAGACCGAAGGCACCTCGGCTCTATAGGCACAACTGTCCCAGAGGGGAAATACGCTATCCCAGTGTTCCACAGCCAGTTCAGCCTGCATCCACAGCCCCTGGCCCAGCCACAGGGTGCAGGAGCCTTGGGGCTCTCCACTTCTTGCCCTGCTTTTAGTGCAGAACCAGGCAGGGAAGCAGCTCTGAAGTGGAAGCCCCACACAAAAGGATCAACAGAGCTTCAAGACAACCTCCTTCCCCAGGGTGAGGGTGTCAGTGATCCTGGGCAGAGGAACCCCAAACCAGGGTTCACCCTGGGATGCCCAAGACAGCGTGGTGCAGCCAGCAGGACCTCCCACTGCACTGCCTGGGGAGGATGTGGGCAATGCCAGTGCAGACAGGCAGCAGCGGAGGGGATGGTACCCAAGCTCCACCTCTGTTGGTTGCTTAGCGACCAGCATCCCGCAGGAGCCACCTCGTCTGTAAGCCCCTGCAAGCAGCACTAGCTCTGCCGCAAGGCTCTAGCAGCAGAGGTGACACCAGAGACCTCCTCCTGGCATCCATCAGCTTCCCCCTTACTGCTGAAGCACCAGGGCCTGGCTGTGCTGGGGATGTGCTCTGCTGCAATCTCTCCCTGCATCCCATCAACCCTCACATCTCAGCCCCCAGTCCTGCCTACAGGAAGGGAACAGCTTCTAGGTGAGGCGGGCCTCCCACCCCAAATCCAGCTGCTGCCTCCAGAAGCTAATAGTTGCTAAGGAAAACCATCTATAAAGGAAAGGGAAAGGACAACGGAAACCACTTCACGCTGTCTGAGCTCATCTCAAGCAGCCAGCCCAGCTGACCAGGCACATGCATCACCCACAGTACCACGCAACCTCCTTTTCCAGGGACACCGATGTGTCTGAGCCCCTCTGTGCTTTGATCGGCATCACTGTTCACAGCTTGCATCCTTCCTAGCAAGTCCCCAAGCTGCAACAGGCAAATAACAAGCCTCGGCATCGCTATTACTTCCCAACTGATAGAGGCCAATGTACTTGTGAAAACCCCCTCCAAACATCCCAAAATTCCTTTGCAAGGAAGAAAATGCTACAAGTTCACAGCACAAAAAGCAGCAGATCAATAAGTGAAACAGGCAGCAGCTGCAGCTCAAGGAAGAGACTGCTCTTTTTGGACAGTGCCTGCAATTTACGCTGCTGCTCATCTCACTTCTGAGTGAAGACAGATTAGCCGTCTGGAAAGAGGAGCAGGAAATTGCTATTAACATGGAAAATCAAGACTGGAAAATAGACCTTCTGGGGCTTTCTTAAACTATCCCCAGCACCGATGTCTCTAGCAAAGGTCTGACCTCTCATGGGCCAGAGCTGGAGAGCAAACCAAGCTTTTCCTATGACTTGGCACCTGGAAATCTGATTAATCATCAGTGCTGCGAGAGATCAATGCAACCACAAGCACACTGCCCCAACCTCTCATTAGGAATGCTGAAGGGCTTCCACAAGCTTTCAACCCTGCAGTAACAGCCTCCTTGCAGCTTGGCACTGGGTGCAGCAGCGCAGGAGGCAAAGGCCCTGTGTACTTATCCAGTTTGCTTTGTATTATTCCCAAATACAAAGCTTAAACTGCCTTTATTTTCCTCCCTCTTCAGCTATCAAGGTGAAGTGTGATTTACCCCTCAGGTCCAGGCATGTCCCTGCCAGTCACAGGCAGCAACACCCCACTGCACATAGGGTGCTGGGTGGCTGCATGTGTGCTCCTACTGCCCAGACTCACATCTTCCCACAGACCCTACGTATGAATCCAGCCCAGGTACAACACCGCGTTTGCCGCTTCATTTTAAACCTTTTCCATCCCTGGCACCACTCCTTCACTTCCAACCAAGATGTCAACCCTGCCAAAGGGGGGGCAGGAATCGGAGTCATTCAGATGACGCACATATATAATCCTGATGAACAGCTCTACAAACCCATGCCAGGATCAGAACTGGGAGAGGTGCATGGAGACCCCCAGCTCTCACTGCAGAACCGCTCCAGTCTGGTGCTCCCCCATCCAGCATCCTCCAAGCCTCACCACAGGGGACCCACCACCCCAGGCACAAAGCAGACATCTTCCGGCAAGCAAACACTGCTGGTTTTCCCTTGTTCTCCCCCAGCCCTTCCATTTTACCTCTTGGACAATCCTGAGCAGTTGCTGTTCTCGGCTGTTTAATCTCTCCCCAGCTCCCAGAGGATGTACGCTCAGTGCCTGCAGAAGCTCATCTAGCTTTCATGTGTCTCAAATTCTACCCCCAGGCAGGTGACGGGTATTCAGGGAACTTGGACAGTTAAATGACAGCAGAAGGAAGGGCTGGAGAAGTTTCTATTGACAAATGAAACAAAATAAAAGGGGAAAAAAGTAAACCTGAATGAAGCCTTTCCTGCTGACCGCACCCATGGGCAGAGCTTGAGATAACCACCAGCACCTCCTGCGCTGGTGCTCGGAAAGGAAGGTCCCGATCCAGGCACCTTGGGCACAGAATGGCTCACAGCACAGGAGGGTGCTGCAGGAGGGAGCAGGGACCCCATCACTGCAGCTGAGCTGGTTCCACTGCAACACAACGCAAGGGAGCTGGGTGTTTATGGGAGGTTCTATACACAAGTGGCTGGCAGAGGTGGCAGCACTCCCCAGTACATGACTTGTGCCAAGCAGACCTGGGCACAGGCTGGCAGAGCTCCTGCCCTCCCAGCTAAACACAGCCCTGGCAGAGCACCAACATGCTGCAACCACCCCCAGGTTGGCACAGCACCATGTGCCTCTGCTCGCCCATCCCTGGTCAGCCCTCAGACACCTGAAGGTGGCCCATGTGGGTGCCTTTCTAGAAGAGGAGAGGTGCAGCCTTTGCAAGAGATGGAGCTCACCATCCCAGGCACCAGGTGGACGAGCTGAGCGGCAGCAAGGCCATCTCCCACCCCAGAACAGCCTCTCACCCCCACCAGCATCACCCCACTGGGGCCAGCACGAGGGACCCATATGGAGATGGCTCTGGAGCGTGGGCCCCTGATCCATGCCAGAAGCACCCACATTCATCCAGCTCACCCCAGCATCAAACCAGAGCACCGCTGAAGCCACAGCCGCTGGGGTGGGGGCTCCATCGCCAGCCCCTCTCAGGATGAGGCAGCGCACACACACTGCCCAACAACAGCATCAGGGACAGCCACTGATCGCCGTCACTGGTGGCAGCAAAAGGGGGGATGACAATCTGCCCAGCATGGCCGCGGCACTCACCACGTCTGAACGTCTCTGTCTCCCTGGCAACCTGGGTACCAGCACCTTCTGATGCAGCTGAGTGGTCTTGTGCAGCAAAAGCCATGCTGAATCCATAGCAGGATCACAGCAGCTTTCTTTTTCCCCTGCCCTCTTGCCATTTCCATCCAAAATTCATCATTAAAACATACCTTTGTGGCGAGGAACAAGAAGCATCACTCCAGGGTCACAGGGAGCACTCCTGCTCCCCCTGCCAGCCACCACTGCCGTGGGGTTTACAGGGCAATGGACACCATCTCAGTGCCAGCTACCTCAAACGGCCTGGGCCACTATATGTACATGGGAGCAGGATGAGCATCCTCCAGGTGACACCACTGGCAAGGAAACCCAACCTCACTCTACATCCAGCACCTCTGGTGGCCTTAAAGACTCCAAAACCTCCTCACCACAACACAGAAGTCCCTCAGGTGCTCTGCCAGCTTTCCCATCACCCTACCAAGTGTCCTGCCTTCTTTGCAGCAGGGGAAGGACACAAGCCAAGACCAGAGCAATATAGAGCTCCATGAAGAACTGGCCCTTCCCAGACGTCCCTCAGCAATACCACAGTGAGCACCAGCCACGCTGAGGAGACTCTCAGCAGGCTCAGACACTGTATGCAAAGGCACTACAAGCACTCAGACCCCACTAAAGAAGCATGCCCTGGGAGGCACTGGGGAGGAAGGTGAACCCTGGCACCCCAGCTTGGATGGGGCTGAGCCTGGCAAGCTGCAATGAGGGGAGGAGATCATACCCCACAGAAGCGGATGGCCTTCCACTGAGCAGCTCTCAGAACCTGCTCTTGTAGCTGCTGAGGATGGGAAGCGGTCCAAACACTGTTTAACCCCTTCAGGAACAGGGAGGAAAGACAAGAAAGGAAAATCAAAAGCCTCTGTCCCAGAACAAAGGAGCGAGCAGCAAGGGCTGTGGGGAAGCTGGGCCACAGAGGTGCCACCACCAGCACCCATCAGCTGGAAGATGATGCCCTGGAGCATACCCATGGCAGGGCTGGGAGCTCTCCTGCACGTTGTCCAGCCTCCACATGCACCCCTGGGAGCAAGTCCTGCAGATGCCACCCCACAGTGCGCCTGCCCCGATGCTGCCTCAGCTCCACATCCCTTGGGTCCTGCTGTGCCACAAAAGCTGCTGAAACGCCAGTCCCGGGTGGCAAGTCCTTCTCCACAGGGATGTGAGAACAGACAGCACTTCCTTTCCCCCCAGCCCCAGCGGGATCACCAGTTTAGCAAGGCAGGAGCCCATCCCAGCCCTTCACACAACCCAAAAGCAGCGGTGAGGGTGGTACATCACATGGGAACAGAACTCCCTGCCGCCGGAGCAGCGAAGCTGCATCTTCCAAGGAAAGCCCCATCTCCTGCCACCCAAGCAGGGAGAGCTGCACATCAGGAGGGCAAGATCATGGCTCCAGCATGGCTCCTGGGCAGAGAAGCCTTCAAAAGCCAGGCAGAGGGGGTCAGAGACGGGGGGCATCCCAGCTCACCCCAGCTCCAACGCAGCACAGGGGAAGCCCAGCTCCTGACGCTGAGATGTGATGCACAAGAGGCTCAAAGTCCCAGCCAAAGCAAGCAGGGTGTTTGGGCAGAAGCCAGCCTTTCCCAAGCTGAGTTTAAGGGAGCTTGGCAGCTCTCACCAGCCTCCAGGGCACGCATTGCCACATACCACAAACCTGTTTGCTCAGCCCAGGCCAAAGCAGCTGGGGTGGCACAAAGCAAGCTTCATTGACCAAGGCATCTCTCCCAGTGAGGATGGGCCCCAAATCAAGAGGAAAGTGAACCCATGCCCCACAGCAGCATTGCCAGGGGCTCGGCACTGCCTGCATGGGGTGAAGGGCAGGGAGGAAAGAACAGCTTCATTTTCCCAGCTACCCTGTAAAACAGACTGACAGTGTTTGTCAGGCAAAGGATGATCCCTGCAGCATCCTGAGCCAATGCTTATGATAAGGAGCTAATCCTGCTCACGGTGCTGGGATGGGCCTCAGGAGCTGCTCTGTGCTCATTTGTGCTTTGCAGCCATTAGAAACTGCCTGAGCAGAGTTACGGGTCTAAACACGCTCTCCAGGCTGACGAGAAACCTGGAGAGGGGCTCTGGACCAGGGCCTGCAGGGAGAGGCCAAGGGGAATGGCTTTAACCTGCCAGAGGGGAGACCGAGGTGAGCTCTGAGGCAGAAGCTCTCCCCTGTGAGGGTGCTGAGGAGCTGGCACAGGGTGCCCAGAGAAGCTGTGGCTGCCCCATCCCTGGCAGTGTTCAAGGCCAGGTTGGACACAGGGGCTTGGAGCACCCTGCTCTAGTGGAAGTCCCTGCCCGTGGCAAGGGTTGGAGCTGGAGGAGCTTTAAGGTCCCTTCCAGCCCAAACCAGGCTGGGATTCTGTGATAAACCAGCCCCACATCCAGAGAGCGCAGGGGGCTCTGCCGGGAGCCCAGCTCAGGCACAGGCTCAGCCCTGCCTTCTCCCATCTCCTCTTCCCTTATGAAGTAAGGCCCAAGCTCTCTGCCTACAGTGATCATCCTCTGGTCTGCAGCCCCAGAAGAGCCCTCTCATTTAGGCTGTTATATGTTAGTTTAGCCCTTATTTGTTTGGGGTCTAACACAGCAGCTAAAAAGTGCTATTTTCCCTAGGGCAACCGTCAGGTCTTGCGCACCAATTCCGAGGAGAATGGAGTAGTTCCGTTGGAAGGGACCTCCAACAATCACCCAGTCCACCTGACAGATGACCACCTCCTTCCAGCAAGCTCCCAAGGAGATAATCCTTTCCTGCCCATCAAACCCCAGCAGCAAGCCCTTCATGACACCCAGGAGGTGGGATACGACATCAGCTGTGAGGGAGCTGTTGAAATAGAGATGAGCAGCTCCTCACCAGCATGATCCCTGTGCTGTCACCAACCCTGCCAGGAGCGGGGGGACACCTCCCTTGGCACAAAGCAGCACAGCCCGGGCTGTGCTGGCAAGGCTTTGCCTGCTCAGACTTGCCATGGAGCTGGGACCCACAGGCGACAGGCACATGGCTGGGCAGGGGTGCCCGGAGCACGCAGCCGTGCAGCAGCTCTGCTGTGTAAGTGCTTCCTCAAACCCATTGGATACAGCTGGAAGAGGGAATCATGAAACCAAAGACACCCAGACCTGGCCACTGACCCAGAAACGGGACAAGGCACCCTGTCATTCTCCTTGCTTTCCCTATAGACACACACCCCGGACACAAGCGATGGCATCCCTCCAGACCCACAAAGAACCCTTCGGAAGGGGCGATTTTGCCACACAACTGGAGAGAATCCACTCGTAAAGACACCTCTAGCCCTGAGGAACGCATCACAGCAGCCCACCACAGCCCCAGCAAGGACATAGATCCGCTGCCCACCTCTGCACCTTCTGCCTCGTGTGGGCAGGAGCCAAGCCCCTGCAGGCAGCGGAGCTCTGCAGATGCAGTGAGCCTCATGGTGCACGCTGCTGCATGCTCCTGTCGCCGGGAAAGAGCCAGGACAGCGGAGTGCAGCCATGAAGCTCCTGGTCCCCAGTGCTCAGAGGATGACCCAGAGCGAGGGTAGCACTGCTGCATTGCTCTCTGCCCAGGTCCCTGCAGGTCAGGGAGCGAAAGCAGCCGCAGCTCACATGTGGTTTCACATGGACAGCACCATGCAAACCCACTGTGCCCCAGAGCCAAGCAGCCCACCCAACCAGAGGAACCGCAGGGGTCAGGGAGAAGGCCTGCACCACAAACCCTCAACTCTTCCAGGCATCCCGGCCATTTAATTCTGCAGCTCAGACCCATCGCTGTCCTCTCCCAACTTCACTCCCAGCTGCTTGGCAGCGCCAGCCTCCCCAGGATGCACCTCAGGCCAGTCCCTGCAAGCCCAGGGACGTACACCCTGGGCTTGGATCCTCACAAACAAAACACAACACCTGGTTTGCAAACACATCACCTGCCTCAAACCCTGCACCCGAAAGAGAGCACGGAGACTCAGCGCTAAGCCTGACATCCCAAGTTGCTCCGTCAGTGGGCAAAGACTCAGGAAGCCTTTCTGTTGGCAAAGGGGCTGCTGCCCTACTCCTCGCTACAAAAACCCAACACACAAAGACAGCCTGGAAGGAGCCCAAGCCCAGCAGCTCTGTGCGTTGGTGATTTCCAGGCCAGCTTTCCAACCCCACCAAAGGTTTCTGGCACACAAACCTCCCTGCAGCACCAGCTCCGTGCCGAGCAGCCCCCTTCTACGCTCCACAACCCACTCAGCCTTACGTGGGATCTGGAAAGGAGGATAAAAGCTTTCAGGCTAAACTCACGCTGCTTCCAGGGGCTGCTCTCAGCTCTCTGCTCAGGCACAGCTCAGAACCTGCAAAGAAGAGAGATCAGATTTGGTTAAAAGGGAATAAAACCCCTTCCCAGAGCTGATGGCGAGTGCACGGAAGGACGTCAGCCAGGCACTTCATCACAAGATGGTGCCTGCACGGCTCCAGCACTGCACTGACTCCACACAAAGCTGCTTGCTGGAGAATGTAAACTCCAGATTACAGTGGATGCTGCTTTACTCTCGGAAAGCCTGATGTGAAAACAGCACCTTCCCAGGCAGGCAGCCTGCCCGCTGCGAGCCGGCTCTGCTCATCTGAGTGATAAAGGCAAATATTTACTACAGGCAGTGCCGCAGAACCAACCCACCTCTCAAGTGAAACAGATACCGCCCCGGCTCGCACCACCCAGCTTCTCCTTTCAGGCCCATCTGTGCCAGCCCACTGGCACCCATGCCCCCGGCTCACTGGTGCAGAGCCTGCGGTCATGCCAAGGCCAACAGCTGGTCAGCAGGACTTCTGCCCGGGTAGAGATGCAGGTCAGTGATGCAGGACCCATGGGAGCCAGCTTCACGCGCTCACCCATGGAGAGACCAGCAGCTCTGGCACACCAGGAGTAAATCAGTGGTTTTAATAGGAACAGCCCCAACGCTGAAACAGCATTTTAAGGGCCACTTCTGAGATGACAACTGCATCCAATGGAGGAGGAAAAGCTGCTCACCAGGGCAGTTACATGAAGGAGGAAGCACAGCCTCACAGCGCAGCAAATACACCAAGATACCTTCTGCTTTTCTAAGGACTGATTTTCAAACATATCTTCAACAGGCAAGGACCATCCTTCCATAAGCACAGAAGCAAAGCAGTCAGGATAACCCGCCTATGCAAAGCACATACCTCTTCCATGGATTCAGCAAAAACCTGTCACTCTCTGAACAAACATCAGCTGTGCACAGCACAACACAGCTTGCCCTGAGTGACACTGACCTACAGCAGCTTTCCATAGAGCTTGCTCGGGGCATAAAAGCTGCTCCACTTTCCATTTGGACAGAGTCCCCTAGCAGCAGGGTGACACTGAGTGATTGATACCTGGCTGGGCAGCTATGGCGCTCCAGAATTGCCTTCAGACAGGAACAGGACACAACGCTGTCCCCCAGGCAGAAAATCTGATGCAATAAGGCTGGGAGCTTCAGCACCTCCAAGGAAACAGAATCCCCTTTGAGCAGCAAGAAATCGCACCCTCAAATGATTTGCATGAGGGATACGGAAAGAGGAGGGCGTTACAGTCACCACCACATGCATGGTCCCGTCCCAACTCTGTATCACTGTCACACAAGGGGAAGTACAAGCAGGATGTCATCATGCACAGGGAAAGGCTCCTTTGTAGCCACCACGCAGACTGGCTTTACTCACTCAACTGCTCCCTGCACAGGGAGCAGGGCTGGGATGCAATGTGAGGCATCCCTGTGGGACCAGCACTGGCTGCATCTGCAGCCCCAGGTCCCCCCATCCATTGGCACCGGTGTGCGCAGTGCCCAGCACAGGAGCTGAACACGTGCCCCTGGGCATGACTCGCTGCTCTCTCAGCCCTCAAAATAGCATTTTCCCAATTTCCCAATTACACACGGAGCCTGCGCTGCCCACTGAGCAAGGGATGCCACTGGTGCGTGAAGGCTGCTGTCCCGTGCCATTACTCATGCAGATGCCACTGTCCAGAAGCTAAGGAGCCAAAGGGGAGGAAGAGCCCCACCAGAAGGGCTCTGCCCTCTTCCAGCCGCAGGATGTAGCCAGCTCTCCATTGACCCAGAAGAAGGGGTATCACACCAGCACCTGGAGCTCACCAGGGCTGCACCATGTTCCTCCTTCGAGGGAGGATGTGGTATTCACTGCCCCAAAGGCAGGGCAGTGACACTCAACACTCCCCAGCCTGCGTGTGTTAATGCTGCCAAACAAAGCCCTGGGCTCTCCATCACACACCGACCATCCCTCCTTCCCATCTTCTGCTGCGTAAAGCAGCATTTATCAGGGCAGCCGGCACCACAACGGGCTCTGAGCTACGGACATTTCGGGATCTGAACTACTGCATCAATCAGTATCATATTAATGAAGTGCTTTAGAATACACTGGGAGCAAGACCCTCCCCCAACCCTGCTCACTTCTGCCTGCAAACAAGCAGCTCCCCATAACATTGCCGCTAGCAAAAATCCATGCTAGAATCCATCACGATCTCCTGCCATGCAGCTGTCCCCGGCGCCGGGCCAGTGCATACACCATCTCGGCCACAGACAGTGCCCTGGGCTTGAAAACATCCCACAGTGACCCACATTGTCACAACATCATCATCGCAGTCATCCCGCCTGACCCTGGCAGGGCGAGCGTGAGCGCTGGCTGTGGAAGCAGGCACTGGGACACCAACAGCAGCCAGACAAAGGCTATGGTCCATGCTAAGGGTCCGAGCCCAGCCGGCACCACTGCGGGCTCAAACACTGGCTGCGGTTAGGTAGGAGGGAGCCATATGCTGAGCCCAGCTCACACAGATCTAGGACAGCGTGTTGCAGAAATGCTGATGGGACCAATAAAAGGTGAGGAAGGGGATGAGGATTCACTCTGTTCCCTTCACATGCCCATCAGAGCAGGAACATAAACAGGGCAGGACACTGCAGCAGCCCCAGGGCAGCTTAGTTGAGCATGGAGCAGAGAGGTCCAGCTGCGCACGGCTCCACGCTGCACTGGGATCACATCAGCTCTGGCCAGCCAAGAAGGAGCAGCCCAGCCAGCGCTCAGCAGATGACCATGGACCACACCACCATGGGCCTTGCAGGCTGCCCTGCCTACAGCCAGCAACACTGCGCCGAGGTGGGACTGAGCCCTGAAGCTCTTGCAGCAGCACAGAAGCCAAGTACAGTCACCAAAATGCAGCCTGGGCAGCAGTGCCCAACTGTCCCTGGCTGGTACTTCCACTGGTCGCTCTGAAGTCAGCTGCATTTCTTACAGCTGTACTGCACATGAGACCAATGCGACCAATAAAGACCTACTCATGCCATACCACCAGAAAGCATTCTTTGGCTCCTGAAGAGGAGCCCCAGTGAATTTGCAGAGGTAATAGCTCCTATACACAAGGCATGTGTATACCCAGAGCCAGATCAGACCTCAAAGGAGGTTTCTCTTGTTCTGGACAGTTCACTCTGCAGGACCTTCATCAGAACCTGCAGTAAATCCAGAACGCAACACTGCTGAGAGTGCAGACCGGGGGATTCCCACCCCAAAGTTTGTTTCTTTGTCAAACATTGCACCTTCCCACAGCAAGCAGCAGACCCAGCAGTACGACCGCCCCCCAGGCCTTAACACAGCACTGCTCACCCACTTTGAGACCTCTGCCACCTCCCTCTCATCGCCAGCAAAGCAGAGACCCAGCGCTGTGTCAGGTGCCGCGCCATCCCACGCTCAGCACGAGCTCCTCCAGATGAACAGTGCACCTCGTTAGAGCATTCACTGGCTCCTCTCACACACAGGGGTACTGCTTCCCCAACAGCATCCCTAAAGAGAAAAACCTGCAGGGCCCCTCCCAGCACTGCAGCACCGCACGCGCGGCCACCTGGGTGATGGTCCCATGTGGAAGGGCAGGAGGAGGATGTGAAGGGCTGGTCCATGCCCCCTTCCACCCCACAGCCTGTCAGGGTAGGCATCTGCCTGCCCCTGGCCCGGCCAGGGTGGCTTTCTGCTGGCTCTCACCCCATCAAGTCCCATTAGCTGGTTACAAAGGGGAATGTGCCATTCCAAAGGCACAATCAGATTTCCCGGCCCTTCTGCCCATAACAAAATGTCTCGTGAAATGGCTCATTCTGTTCTCCCATAGAAACGTGTTTCCCTTCAAAAGCCTGATGAGAGGAGCAGGGGGGTGGGGGGAGAGAAGGCAAACCTAAAATTATCTTCTGAAAGATACCACACAGCAACAGATTCACAGGAAAACGAGGTGAGAAGGGGGCTGTGAATGTGTTAAGATCCTGTTTAATCTCTCCCCGATCCACCGAAGGCAGAAACGATACCTCAACATTTCCTTTGTGCGAGAGATGACTCCACCCTGTGTTTTCCTCTCCATCTGATACCGAGGGAAGGATACCAGCACACATCCCTGCTCTGCTGCCAGGCAGCGAGCAGGGCCCCGGCACTGGGTTAGTAGGAGCAGAGGGAGGAAGGAGCCGGTGGGTGGAACCTGGCAGCAGGGCTGGGCTGTGAATCCTCATTCAGCATCACCTCAGAGGCAGGATGCGTTTTACACTAACACAGCACCTGGTCCTGGTTTCCAGCTCATGACCAACACCTTGCAAAAGAGCATCAGTCCTTTGGACCAAGAAGGGGTCAAGGATAGCAAAGCCCAGTGAGAGGCTGCAGAGTCCAGTTATAGCTGGTGCGCAAAGGACTGGTTTCTAGCAGGAGGATGGAGCAGATACCAAACTGTCACCACATTTAATCTCCACAAAGGGGCCAAGTGCCCCAGTAAAACTGCTGACCTGCTGGCAACTGCAGATCTGCAGCCTCAGCCTCATTTGTCTCGTATTTTGAGCACAATAGGGTCAGCCTAGACTCCTCTCTGGGCTGTTATCACAACAGACCTGGGATGCTGCTTACACAAACCCAGCTGCTCCTACACAGGGCAGACCCAGCCCAGGGCACTAATATTGTCCTTTGGAGGGCAAAACACGGACCATCAGCAGAAGAGGGAAAGAAATTCCTCTTCCAGAGCATTATCATCCACATTTTAAGGCTGTCTGCTACTCCCACCCTCCCAGACAGTAAACCTGGGAGTGTGCATGAGCATGCCCATGGGCATGCACATGTTACAGGCAGGGCACTGACTCATTTCCAGCTTCAATTCAGGTCACTCTCAGCTGTGCACTGGAACAAGCAGATGTGAAGTATCTGTACCAAATCCCTCACCTGGAGCTCTGGGATGACTGCTGCTTTCCACTCAGCCCCACAGCTCCCTGTCCAGCACAAGGAGAGCACAGCTTGGTTCCTGTCCCGGTTATACTAAAGTGCAACCCAACAGCTCTTGGTACAGATGCCTCCATGTGCCCCCAGACCACCTCCTTGGAGCAAGGCAGGGCATAGGCAGAAACCATCATCGACGACAAGGGACATCCATGGGACCTGGGCCCAGCATCCTGCTCTGCACCAGGGGCACACTGTGGGGACAGGAGAGCTGCTGCAAAAAGCAGCCACTGCTTCCACAATGGAAGATGTGGTTGCCCAAGTCTTCTCCTCTTCCCTTTAAGGCACACTTAGGTCCTGGACAACTCACAAGCTTCCACCCAAGGTCTGGGAGGAGAGGAAAACTGGATGTTCTGCACTATTTCCCTGTGGCTGCATGTCGCCATCAAAGACAGTCTCCTCCCACCACGCTTCCCATGCCCTGTAATCCAGACAAGGTGATGTGCATACGGAAGACAGGTCCACTGGACAAGCCGCCTCAGTGGCAGTAGCAATGCTCGACTTTACAGACCCTTATTGCACAGGGCAGGTACTGGAAAGGAGCTCCCAAAGGAGAGCATCCTCCAGCACCCACAAATACATACAACTCCTTCCAGGCTCAAGTGACAGCAGGAGCCAACAGTGAGCCCAATGTCCCCTCCACACAGACCCTCGCAGGTCTCCCCAGTGCCATCACCCCGGCTGTGACAAATGCAAACCTGCTGACTCAGAGCCACCCGACTGCTCTAATGAGAACAATAAGCCACGCAGCCATCACTGTCACAGCCTCAGCGCAAGCACATTTTTAGATGCTGTATGAGAGCCATGTATCTGTAGCTGCACAAGTCTTCCTGCACAGCAGCTTCCAGCAACCAGAGACTCAGGAACCTCTGCGCTTTGTGCTTCTTCCTTTGCATCTAGGCTTCAAACAGAGCTTCAGGCTCAGCTCAGACCTCCAAGTGACAGGCACCGCATTCAAGTCTACTACAGAGCTAAACACAGGCCTTACGGACACCCAGACTGATCTGTCACAAATCTTGAGCCCATCTCCTCACACACACTTGCTTCTCCCATCAGCATCCCAGCTGAAAGTCAGGCGCCGTAGCGCTGTGCCCAAGGCAGCAGGGAAATATCCCCAGTCCATAGCCACATAAAATTAAGGCAAAGGACACTCCAGCGATGACTGAGCAGGAAACTCGGAACAAGCCTGGGAAGAGCCAAACCCACCCCCTGCCCTTTAACCAAGAGGCCATTCCCTGTGACTTCCTAATTTAGAAATCCTTAATTAGCTTTGGGAAAGAGTGCTTCTTTTAGAGACAGAATTAATCAGGCACCTGACTGGTCTGTCTGTCTGTCTGTCTCCTCCAGTAATGCAGAAGTCATCAGCAGTGCTAGGGCAAAGAGGAACACGGGGTGCTGATGGAGTTACAGATGGGATGAGGGCTCAGCGCTGCCAGCAGAAAGTGTGAAAGGTTATTGTGCAAATCAACAAGAGATCCAGCTCCTCACCAGGACCAAGGTCATCAACCAGAGCTCAGCTGCCTGGGGCAAGAAAATGGACTTCACAGATTCTCCCCATTCCTCACTGCAGTGGCTTCTCCAGCGGAGCCAGCCACCCCTGAGCCGCCCATCCACATGCCAGAACACACCTACCCGGGGAAGTTGTGGTGGTGGCAACCACGGCAGCAGCTCAGGAAAGAGAGCCCAGTGAGCTCTGTGCCGGCACTGGACAGGAAAGGTACCAAAACCTTCACCCTCCCCATCCCAGGAACACAGCTCTCTTCTACACTCATGCTTTTTGAGCAGAAATACAACACTGGACTTTAAAACCCCCTTTTTTAGAAGCTTCCTCCAAAACAAAGCATCTCCCCTGAGAGCCCGGGGAAATGCTGATTTCTCACAAATTGGTAAAAATAACAATTCTAGACAGTTCCAGCTACAACATCAACAAGTGTCCAAAACAGCAGGGGCAGAACACATCACCTGCAGCCAAAGCCAGCCCACCGTCAGCACAAACAGGGTGCTGCATCATGCACTCCAAGCCACCCTGCACCCCAACACAGGGCTCTACTGTGCACCCAGAGCTCGGGTTAAAGGCGGCTGTGGCTAAAGCAGTCAGCACGTTACAAGGATGGCACAAAAGAGGAGAGGAGAGGTGAATGCTCTGCTCTCATCAAGGTCTGCAGGTGGGGAAACAACTCACACACCCCCATTGGACAGGTACATCATGGTCCTTTGACACCAAACAAGAGCGTAAGGAAGGAATGCTCTGGGAGAAAGGGGATGGTTGTGGACCTGCCATATGCCACAATAGCCAGGGTCCGCCACACCTTGCAGAACGTGCCCTGTAGCTCTGCACGCTGCAGAGATCGGGGTCCTCACTGAGACCATGGCTCTGAGCTCCCTCATGAGACCTCATCACTGAGCACCCTGGGGAAGCCTCCGCAGACAGGCTCCATGCCTACCCAACCAGTCTCTAAAAAAACATAATTAAAGAGCAATTCCCTTCTCGCAAGGATCACCACCCAAACCCAGCCTTCCACAGCTCCGAGCCTGCTCGGCAGCAAAAAGAACAGCTCTCCAGCCTGCAAAGTCATGGTCAAAGGGATCTGACACATGCAGAGTCCTCCCGTGGGCTGCAAAGGACGTGGAGATCTGCAAGGCAGCCCCACAGAACAGGGGTAGCAAATGTGCTTCCCACATCCTGAGTTGTTCGGAAGTGAAAAACACTCTGGACCAATCTAGCATGACAGAGCTGGAGGGAAAGCGGCGGTTAAGTGCAAGAAGGAGGCTGATGCAGGGGCTGGTCTCTCCAGGGATGCTGGAGAAGCCACACCTCATCCATGGCAGTGGAGCAGGGCTGATCAGGAATCACCTCACACCATCTACAGCTGAATCAAACACAGCTTTTTCCATCGCCTGCTCCTGCAACACATTGTGAATACTCAACCACGCATACCCAGACCATTGTTTGTCCACAGAAGGGTCCCCACCATAACATGCTGAAGGCTGGCCATGCCGGAGGGAAACAATACCACCGTGGAAACAGCGAGAGAAATAGTGTTTTATACAGAGGCACTGATAGAGAAAAGGGCCATGCAGGTCCTCTAGTACGATCTCCCGGGTAACCAGCCTATGGAGAAAATGCTGAGCTCAAGGATACCTCCAGAGCCCACCTCCTGCCATATGACGATACTCCAAAAATAACCACAGAAATATGCGAGGACCCATTCCAAGTTGTTCCTGGCTCCCTCCACATTCTCCCTCTAATGTAAATCGTCTCCCTGAAATCACAGCCCGGCAGTTAAATGCTATTACAGCAACCCGCAGCTCGCGGCTACGGATCCCTGGGGCTGCCTCATCCCGGCGGAAGGACCCGGCCTGCGCTGCTGCTTCTCCGCTTTGCTCCTTCGCGGGTTGGAAGCGCGCTGTGTCCCGGTCCCCCCACCCCACATCCCGTGCCCGGCTGGGGCCCCGTCGGGAGCTGCGCCCCGACCCCAGCACCCCGCGGCGGGCAAGGCTGGAGGCAAGGAGGGATGGAGGGAAACAGGGAGGCAGGGCGCGGTGCGGGATGCGCCGAGGAGGGGAGGCCCGGCTTGGAACAGCTTTCCCAGCGGCGGGACTGCGCCTGCCCGCATCCCTGCCGGCATCCCTGCCCGCCGCCCTGCCCGCCTCTCCGCTGCAGGCAGCGCACCTGGGGCAGCCGGGACTGCCCGTCCCCGCGCTCCCCACCCCCGGCTCGCCCGGGCTCTCACCTCTGCTAGGCCCAGCCCGGCCCGGCCCGGCGCAGCCCGGCTCGTTCCGCTCCGCTCCTCTCCTCTCCGCTCCGCTCCCGCCGCCGCCTCCCGGGCGCGGCCCCGCGCCGCTGCCCGCCCGCTGCCCGCTGCCCGTTCCCTGCCCGCCGAGCGGCGGGAGCTCGGCGCAGCGCGGGGCGGGCCGGGGCGCGGCGCTGCGGAGGGGGAGAGGCCGCCCCGATCCGCCCCGCCCCGCGCTGCGCGGGAGCCGCCCACGGGCCGCGGAAGGGGGTGCGGGGCTCGGCCCCGCTTCAGCTCCGCAGGGTCCCGGGCTGCGCGCACAGGGGTCGGAGCGCGGTGCCGGGCGGGACACCCGTGAGAGAGCCCCTGGGGGTCTCAACGGGGGCAGGGGGCCCGGTTGTGCACCTCGATTGTGTCAGGGCGAGCAGCCACCTCCAGGAGATGCAGGTGAAAAAGAGGGCCCCCAGCACACACTCGTGAATGCACAGCAGGGGTGAGCTGCGTGCACAGCATAAAAGCTCTGCGTATAAGGATGTGCTGGGTGCAGGGATGGATCAGATGCAGAGGTGCACTAGGCACAAGGATGCACTGAACGCACAGCAGGGATGCGCTGGGTACAGAGATGCACAGGATGCAGGAATGCATGAAGTACATAGATGAACATAGATGAACTGGATGCACAGCATGGCTGCAGTGGCCATTGTGACCATAGGTGAAACCTTTTGGGCAGTAAGGTTGACACTCATGAGCATGAGGTGCACGGCACACTCAGCCCTCTTTGCCTTGCAGATGTTGAGCAGCAAAGGACAGAGGGGATGTGTTATGCACAGGTTAGTGCTGGGGCTGGTTCCCTCCTTCTTAGAGCCTGTGGCTAGTCCTGTTTTGGTACCCAAGGCCCACTAGCACTTGCTGTATCACATAGGGCTCTAAGAGGGCCTCTGCATTGCTCTGTTGGCAGACGTGCTACTTACTAGACAACAGTTCCTGCACTGGGTCTTCTGAAGTCGGAAGGGTGCAGCTCTGCACTGGACCCCAGGACGGGCAGGTCTCCAGCAGTGAGAGGAGGCTTGGGGACTCTTCCCAGCAGCAAAGGGCTGACTTGCCTGCCTCTGCTTGTCCTCTGCGTGTCAGCACACGGTCGCCTGCCTGGCAGCAGTGGGTGCCAGGGCTCTGTGCTGGGTGCTGCCCCTCAGCTTCCTCTCCACCAGCCTTCAGGAAACCTGCCATTCCCACTCACATGGGGAGCTTGACCCCAACACCACCGCAACCAGGACAAAGCGCTGGGATGAGGAGGGCTTCTTTTTGCTGCTTTATAAAGCGCCTCCTTCATTAGCCACACTGGGGCTTTTTTCCTGACAAACCACATACCAGCAGAGAGTACCAGGAACAAAATGAGGCTGCATGGTCCAGTGGCTCGAGCCAAGGCAGTGATGCCAACAGGATTGTGGGCTCTAATCCCCTGCTGAGCTGTTGACTCACTGTACAAACTCAGGCAGGTCCTGCCTCTTTGTGCCTGGAGAAGCCCAGCTGGAAAGTTGGGTAAATAGCAGGAACCTCTTGGAAAAAATAACCCACCACATGGGAGCCAAGCTTGAGCGAGGGCATTCATTTACAAATAAAAGGCATTTCAACAGGCTGCTCAGATTCCCCTTGCAGGAATGGTTTTCACCTCCACTCTGGGTGCTTCACCTTGCTGCAGGGATGGATGTGCTGCATGTGACATCGCTCACATGCCCTGATGTGCTGGGTTATAGGGAACTTGTACAGGAGAAAAGTTGTACTGTAGTGGTGCAGAAAATAACAGCACCCGTAGCTCTGTGCAGTGCCATGGGGGCTGTTACTGTCTGGTTTCATCTTTCTGGTCATCCAAAGGAAGAACAGGGATTTCTGCTCCGCGGGTGAGGTTCTGTCACACTCTGAAAGAAAACCTAGGAAATGTAAATGTTAAATTCACTTCTAAGTGGATTTGGATCAATAATCAGTGGGTGACCCCGCTGGTAGAGTTGTGAGCCCAGATGTCCCAGGTGGAGCTCCCCAGTACCCACCGCAGGGAGCATCCCCTGTGCCAAGCCAAGGACTTGGGAGAAGAACGCGTAGGACAAATTCTTCCAGGGGATCCCTTCCTCCCCTCTTGCGCTGTGCAAACGGCCCAGGCTGAACTGTCCTCCCATTACCACCAAGCAGCTCCATGGGAAACCCTCTCTCTGGAGTTGTTTTTCCAGCCCAAGTGAGGATCTCCTGGCCAGATTCCCAGCGTCCAGCAGAACAACTTGAAACAGCAACATAAGAAAACAGAAATGCCAATACAAATAAATGAGGACTGGCATAAATTGCAGATGTTTCATGGTTCAACGTTAGGACAGGTTCAGTCCCGAGGGCCTTGCCTGATCACCATGGGAGTCTCCAAGTTCTTTTATCCCAGCAAGTTTTCCCCTTACAATTTGACTCTGCAGTGACTTTGGCCTGGACTTCATAGGATAGAAAGCAAAGAGGGTCAGTGCGTTCTCCAGGAGTGAATGTATTTCTACATGGGAACCTGCTCTTCCCTGGAGAAGATAGATGAGACGGGGATGCAGCTAGCGGTCCAGCTTCATAGCTATAGCCATGGAGAGGAAGCATCCTCCAAGGAAAAGCACCTTGGAGCTCCACCTCCCAAGCACAGAACAAACTGTTATTTAGCCCTGGCAGCACCAGTGCCAGGGAAGCACACCATCGGCTCTTGATAATCATTACAAAGTATTCTTCATCGCTTACAAGCACAAGGATGCAGCAGAAGTTGCAGTGCGGTTGTGTTCTTCCTCACTTCCAACACGAGGTGAACATATCCATGTGTGCACACACATTCATGTGCTGCGGTACCACCAGCTCTGCCTCACGGCAGGATCTCGCTCTGGGCTCCAGGTTTCAGCAGAGGAGCTGGATGCACCCAGAACCTTTATTCCCTAAAGCCCAGCAGCATGGAAAAGGGGGTGTGCATGCGTGTGTGCTCTTGGGAGGAGGGTTATTTTGGGAACCCCCGCCTGGGCTGCTGCTAGTGCTGATGCTCTGCGATAACAACCTTTCATGCCTCTCGCTTGTTTATGCAGGGCATGAAAAGGCCCTTTGTGCAGCTTGGGGAGCTGGCTGCCAGCTGGGAGGAGGGAGAGGTTCCCTGTGTGCTCTTCAGCTCCGTCCTCCTCAGCAAGGCTGTGCCCGTGGGTTGAGGAGGGCTCCAAGAAAGAGCCACCAGCAGGAGAGGGAGCGCAGCTCCTCGCCTTGAGCTCCTGGTCACCTTCTGCCCTTCACACATGTTGGATGATGGGAGCACAGTGGAGCTCAGGCTGCTGCACATCCAAGAGTTCCAGACACACGATTCCATCAAGGAAACCATTTCCAGCTCTTGGTGCCATCTTCCCCCAGGCTGTTCGAGTGAGATCCAAAGCTCAAAGAAGTCCCTTGGGCTGAGATGTCATCAGAGACATCAGATGAAGCCCTTGTTGTCTCTGCCTGTCTGGAAACCTGGTGTCCTGGGGGACAAGCAGGCTTCCCACTGCCTTCATCCTCTGCTTCCCAAGGAACAGGAGCTAGTACCAGATGCTGTCAATGCCTGCTGACCTTTAGACAGTTGGGCATGCTTCAGATAGCTCTGCACATGGTGGAGAGCTAGGAATAAAAGGCGCAGGAAATGCATATTTTATATGTACCACAAAGAGATTAATGACCCATGTAGCAGTTATTGCACATCCCGCCTGGACACCTTGCAGGGGTAGGAGGATTGCAGGAGACAGGGAGGAAGGAATATTTGACCAGGCAGGGGACCTGAGAGCTGCGGTGGGATGTGGGTTGCATGATGCCCCCCAACAAAGCGTACCAAGATGCAAAGTAACCACAGGAAGCACTCGTGGCCATCTCAGCAGACCTGTGGGATCCCCAGAGAGTCAGCAATGGGGTTAGGAGCCACCAGCAAAGAGATTGATGATATTGGCAGTGGGTTATTCCTGTCCTGTGTGCTGTGAGGGGAAGGAGGAAGGGCTGGGCAGGTCCCGCTGCCAGCAGCGGCTCCGGCCTCTGTGCACATCCTGCCCCACGCAGAGGAGAGCCCTGTGGGATCCCCTCCTTCCTTAGCTGAGCTTTCTGCACGGACCAGCTGGACGCAGCCTGGGCTGTGGGTCCCTGCAGAGCATCAGTCCCATCCTGTTTAGGAACGTAGTGAGGCCGAGGCTCTGCCCCAGACCACCACAGGCAGAGCAATGGGATATCCTGTGTCTTTCCATCCTGATGCTGCCAGGAAAGTACAGTCCTCCTGAGGAGAGCCCCTGGCACGGGTCTGACATGCTCTGATTAAAGGGAAGGCTCTGACAGCTTAATTAACTGCCAGCTTGAAGATGCAGGGATTGAACGAAGATGAGTGTGACAATAGCTTGGCCCCACTGAGAACTGCAGAGACCCCCAGCAGAAACCCCTGGCACTAAAGAGGAAGGCAGGGAAAGATGAAGAACAAAGCACAAAGCAGGGAGCGCTGGTGCTGTGCAGTTCTTCTCACTTTCCCATTCACATTCCCAGGAAGGTGTGGGGAGGGCAGACCCTCACCGCCGGATGTGCTGGTCAGGAGCACCAGGCAGCCTGGGAGAAGTTAATAAGAATAAGCCTGAGCCAGTATTGCTAGATTACAGCCAGCTCTTCCAGAGAGGATCAGCAGTCAAATCCCCAGCGATAGGCTTGCGGCTGCACCACCAATGCTGCTGTACCCATGGGTGGAGGGCAGAGACCGGACCAGAGACCAGCCCTGGCCAGAGGGCAGCCCTCCTCTCCTGCATCTGATTGCCTGCGGATGTCCCATGGACAGGATGATGCAGGGAGCTCTGCACCCTTTCAGCCCTGGGAATGCACTGGATCACCCTTTCCCTGCGTCTGTGCCCCCCAGCCCCTTGCAGGACACAGGCAATGCCTCAGGGTCTTGCTCCCTCTGCAGCTTGGGGTAGGAGCGCTCCCAATGGAGCCCAGCCCCACAAGGAGAGGCCTGGCAGGTTCTCAGCAAGGCTCCACTGAGGACACAGGACCTTTGGCCTCCATCCCACAGATGCCATGGGATAAGAGCAGCATCCTCCTGGGGGATGCCACCCCACTGAGCCGTGGGAACACAGGCCTGCAGCTGAGCCGAGGAGAGGAGCCACGGCTGGGAAACAAACCCTGTTTTGTCCCGGATTCCTGCTTCCCTCCCTGGGCTCCCAGCAACCTCCAGCGCAGCTTCTGGCACGAGCTGCCCCCGACCCCATGGCCAAGGGCACAGGGAGCAGCCTCCCCACTGCGGCTGTGGGGCTGCCAGGGCTCAGCCCCCCACACGCACGAGCACTTCAAACACCTCCGTAGCCAATTTCCCTGTGCAGCAGCACACAGGGAGCCCCCAGCCTTGATATTGCTCATCACATACAGGGTCACAGATACTGTTGGCATATACAGACCTGTGCACAGCCAGCCGTTGTTAGGGGTGTCCAGCACCCAGCTAGAGCCTATCCCAGCAGCACAGGATCAGGCTTGAAGGTAGGGTCATGTTTTCAGGGTATTTATTTACATTGCTGAGATAATGCAAATTGTCCTCAGCCTCTGCCAGCTTCAGCTGATGCTGGTCAATGGGACTAGAGGTGAGGAGGAGGGATGGGGCCCAGAGGGGCAGCTTGCCCTGGTGCCGGTTCTGCTCCTGTGGTTGCCAAGGTCTTGCTGGATCCCCTGCAGACAGTGCAGGGCTTGCCACAGGCTCCCTCAGCCTGATGGGATGGGGGCTGAGCACAGGCTCAGGGGGCTGCCTGTGAAGGACTGGGGCGATGGAGGCTTCACACCACCGGCTGGTCCCCAAAGCACGCTGCTGGCAGGAGCAAAGGGCCATGATGCACTGGGCAAGGCCAGGAGGATCCTCTTGCCATCCCTGGTCCTGCCCCGAATGCCCTGGGTGAGGAGCTCACATGGGTGGCAGAGCTGCTGAAAATGTCCGTAAGTCCTGGTGTGCTAAAATTGAGGCTGCTGTGTGTGACACCTGCACCAGACACACGCACCAACACAGAAACCCCTGTGACTCCCTCTTAGCATAAACCAGTTGGACTGGCTTGTGGGAGCACTGGGGGATTCATCCTGCCCTCTCAGCTTTGGTGCTTTGCACATGAAACCCCATTCAGCCCTTGCCTTTTTATCCATGCTCTAGGGTGTCTGGACACCTTTGCCTGCAGCCGTGGTGTGCACTGATCCTCCTGGGTGATGCATCACCCATCGGCCAGATGAGCTCCAGACAAACCAGGCTGACACACTCCTCACTTCTCTGGTCCACCCCCAGCACTGGCTGGCTTCTCCCACCAGCTCCAAAGGCCCTGCAGACGCACTGATGTATTTGGGCAGAGCAGAAAGGTCAATGGCTGGCGCTGCAGAAAGCAGCCAGTGAGCAGTGCTGAGCCGAGAGCTGTGCTTTGCAGTGCTGCAAGGGCTGGAGCGCTGGAAAACGCTTTCCTTGTTGCTGCAGAATGTAAGACTCTGCCCTGCAAAGGCTCTGCAGGTCTGCCCATGCCCCCGAAACACAAGCTCCCTGGCAGCAGCTCCAGCATCCCCACTGCGGTGCCATACGTGCTCTGCCTTGCGTCCTGCTAAGCCTTCAGGCCACACGTGTTAGAGGAGAAATGGGGGCTGCCAATATCTGCAAGCAATGATCACACCCTGGCACATGTATGGTGACGCCTCAGCGGTCACACTGCACACAGCATCACTTCAGAGGGATTCAGGGATCAAGCATAGGCTGGGATGCGTGAGCCCACCTCGACCTGATGCTATGGAAGGGACATTTTCTGGCCAAAGCCCCTTGCAGGCACCCTCAGAAATACCCCTCAGAACGCCAGAGATTGAGCATAAGCCCACCCCAGGCACTGGAGCAGAGCCAGGTCCTGCCTCCTGGCTCCTGCAAGGACAAAAGCCAGATGCATCAGAGGACCGGCAGGACACCCGTCCATCAGGCAGATGCGGGGCAGCGTGTCCCATGGGAGCACAGGGCCTGGTTTCTAACAGACAGGTGCTGATTTATCCTCCAAAGGGAGAACTCCCTTCAAAAAGCCATGTTAGCATTAGTTCTCATGCTCTAAACCTTTCCCTCTCAGCTGCAGAAGGTGGAGATCCTCTAACTGCCTGAGCTCTCTGCAGCTGTAATTGCTGGGATAAATACGAGCCGATCGCTTCTATGAAGGAAAGATTTCAGGACCAAAATTAGCATTACCATCTCTTATCAACCGCTGATAACCATGTTTCCCAGGTCAGCTTTTTTCCATGACAAGGCTCTGAGCAGCTCCCTGCTGTCACATTTGCAGCCCAGGCCCTGCAGCTCAGGAGCAGTGCAAAGAAACTGAAATTAGCTGGAAAATGACTCTCAACCAGCCCTGCTAAATTGCCATGAAAATTGACTAACCCAAGCGCAAAGCCTCTTTGCCTGTTTGCTCCTTCCATCGTGGCAGAGGGAATGGAAATCAAGTGATGTTTTAACACACCAGTCACACGTGAAGGGCTGAGGTGCTGTGCCGTGCTGCTGGCACCCAAGGGCAGCCCAGTCCCTCTGCTCGTGTGGTCCAAGGGTCACCACGAGTCAAGGGTCTGCGAATGGCCCTCAGTGAAACACAAATAAGACGGCAAAATATTCCACCCCCTGCACTGTTGGGAGCAGAATGTGACCCTCTTTCAAATATTGAACTGCCTGGTAACAGCTCTGCTTTTAGAGACTGAGCAGAAACCTGAGCACCCCTTTTATTGCCATGGGGAGGAGACGATGGCCATAGCTGCCACTCCTGATGCTTAACACCAACTGCCCGCATGGTGAGGGTGTCTTGAGTGTCTAGTGGTAAAGGGCTCGAGGCTCCCCTGAGCATAGCAGAGCACCAACCCCATTCCCACCTACCCTGTCCCTGGGCAGAACTTTGATTTACAGCCCCATGGGGACCGTAGCCCTTTTCCTGATGGCAAACAACCAAGCTGCTGCAGGCCCCCCATGTCCTCAGCTGCATCTTCAGCCCTCCACCAGACCAAGCTTCTACATCCTCTACATGAAACCAAACCCTCCAGTCCCTTTCCTATGCCGCTGTGGCTGTGGCTGATTGCCCATGGCCTGGAGGTGTTGCCCTGCCCATTTGCCATTGCACACAGGGGTACCTGCAAAGCGGGCGCCAGCTCCACTTGGCCGTGGAGAGCAGTTCACCGGATACCAACCAGCTCTTGGCTTTCCTTTAACCCAGAGGTTAAAGAAAACGTTGAAGGGCTCCGTGTTTGCCAGGAGGAAAACTCCTGAAAGTTATCCATTAACCAGCGCCTGATAGAGAAGGAAAGAAACACCCCATGAGGCTGGAAGTTGTTTGCCTCTGTGTCCGCCTGACGCTGGGGAGATAATACATCTTATTTAGCCTGGGCAGACTGCAAGGTTACGAGGGTGAGAGGCAGACCTGTGCAAATGAGCCTCAAGAGAAGGGAGAAGGAGGGCGGGCAGCCAGCCCTGCCTTCTAGACCAAGAAACTTCAGGGTGTACGCACTGGTGCCAGAGCTGTGTCCTGTCTTGGGCACTTCACACAGGGCCTCTCCTCTCCATGGAGATATCCACAGGATGGGATTTCTGGCTCTTCCTGCTCCGTGTGAAGGAGCTGAGGAACCTCAGCCAGCAGCCCCGGGGGACCAGGGCAAGCAGAAGAGCTGCCACCGTGGATCCCAAGCCCAGCTCAATGACCCCTGCATGATGGGTGTTGACATGTGCTGATGTGCAAGAAGTGAATTCACATGCGTATGAGCAGCGTTTGAGGGTACACACACACAGACAGACTGAGAGCCAAGGGGGCACCTCTCACCCCAGAGCCCGGGCAGGGTCCTGGTGAGCCCAGCACCCTCACCCAGCCGCGCAGTGAACACCCGGGCTTGCACATCCTGGTGAGAGCAGACCTTCGCTCTTAGCAAACCCAGCAGCTGCAGGAAGGACCATCTGATGGCTGCCCCCAGCCAGCAGATCTTACCGACGTCCACCACAGGATCCTTCCCAGCACGCTTATCCCTTGCCTTTGCTGTTGTGGTACCTGACTTGGCAGGGCTGGCCCGCAAGGACTGACGGGCAGAGATGGTGCCGATGGGTGCCTTGTACCCTCAGAAAAGCAGCCAGCAGATCCCCTGGGAATGGGTGGCTGCCCAGTGCCCTTTTACCCCTCGGGGGATGCCAATGGGGAGCACTCAGTGTGTCTCCAGGCAAGACTCACCATCGCTCCCTCTCCATGTGCTCTGTAATCCATGTTCAGCTCAGCTCAACGGGCAGAGAGGAGGGTGCAGGAGCACGCTGCTGCCACGCATACAGAATGGGCTTGCTGGTGACAGCCAGCACCGTCCACGTGATGGTCATGAATGTGGGGCTAGGACAGGATGCAGCACCCTGGCTGGGCTCCTGTCCTGGATGGAGTCAGGAAAGCGATTCAAATGGAAATGACGTGCTGCTGAATGAAGAAGCTGGTGTGAGAAGGCGCGAGAATAAAGAGAGAGAGATTAGAAAGGAGGAGGAGTGCAGCTGGAGGGATGGGGAAGATGGAGAGCAGGAGGGGTACGGCAGAAAGAAGATGATGGAGGAGATGCAAAACAGAGGCACAGAGAGATGTGACAGGAAGGATGGCGTGGCAGAAGGGAGATCAGAAGTGGGAGAACGGGAGGTGCAGCTGTGGAGCTGGTTATCGTACCCAGTGGTGCAGCTCACCAAAGCAGATTCCACCCTCTGCCACTGGGCAAAGATCTCCTCCCATGGCAAGGAGGGAGGCAGCTTCTAAGGAGTGGGAGCCAGAGTACCCACTGCTCCCCTCTCCCCTGCTCCCTCGGCCCCCAGCACTGGGTGCTCGGAGATGGCCCTGCCTTGCCTTTCCCTGCCTGGATTCAACAGGGACATCTCCCCATGGTCTCTGGCACAGTGGGGTCCCTCCAGGGTGCCTCACATCCCCAGAGGGCGAGTGGGACTGCAAGGAGCTGCTCCTCTGCATGCTGTTTTGGAGCAGTTACATCCCAGACAGCTTCTGACACATCATGATGTGACCCAAGGAAAATCCCCTTGCAATCCTAATACCTACCCTAAATCTCTCTCGATGCAAATTAAGCCAATTACAGCACAAAATATCCTTGGTAGACCTAAGAATGAATGATCGCTAATCTCTTTCTAGTGATTTTGTAGCATTTTAGAAGGCTTTTCTTGTATCCCTGCTCAGGCTTCTCCCTGCCAGCCCTGGACAGATTAGATTTGCTCTTCCTCTTCTTGCAGCTCTTGCTTTCCAAACTTACAATCAACCCTGTAAGCATCTCCTCTGGACCTTTCCCTGTTTGGTACCTCCTCCTTGTGATGACCGGCTCAGATCTCTGGCTGAAATCCCCCCCAGGCCAAGCAACGCTGTGGCTGTCCCTGCCTTGTGAAGGCCACCTTGCTGTCAGTGCCCGGTGTGCCCTTGCCGTGCTGCACAGAACTTCCTAAACTCAGTTTATCCAGATTGCAAAAGGGAAACCTCAGACTTTGTCATTCAGTGGAACAAAGCACGCATTTTACTGCTGGGAAAGGAAATCAGGTGAGGGGTTTTTGATGTGTAGTCAGCAGGCGTTGCTAAGGTAGAAAGAACTGTTGTAGTTTGATGAGCAGATCAGACCATGTAATATGGGTCAGTTCAATGTGACTCGTCTGTTTCTCTTTGGTCCTTTGATGCCTCACTGGTGCCAGGGTCCAGAAGCCAGGCATCCTCAGCTCGCTCCCCAGGTCATCTTCTGCACTGCATCACCTGGGTGCACTGGATGGTGTGGAGGGGATGTGCCAGGGATGCCTGATGCGGCCACCAGGAACATGTCAATGACTTCTCTGGAAGAGCGGAGATGAGCACACAGGCTCCATAGGCAGCACACCAGCCTTTGGGAGGTAACACCAAGGTCAGGGATGCCAGAAAGCACCAGTGAAGTCCTCTCTGGGGAGACAAGCATTTTGGCAGCAATTGCTTCTGCAGGCCATGCCAGCTGTCACCAGGGCTTTGCTTATCCTCAGGGATTGTCATCCCATTGGATTTGCACGTGGAGCATGTATTGTTCCTGCTGCTGTCAGACCAGGTTTGAAGTGATGCTGTGTGAGTGCTTTGAAACCCAGCTGGTGAAGGGTAAGATCCACACTGGACTGCCTGGGAGCCCCGGGACACCCAGGCTGCTGGGGATGTTGGGACATGCACTGTAATGAAGGGCTCAGTATGGCCCTTCATTTCCCCAAGCACCAGAAGGAGCTGGTATGGGTAAGCAGGAAAGAAAGGCAGAGAGCAGGAAGCATCGAATAGGGATGTCCTTTAGATGCAATTGGCACATGCAGGAACCCTGTCCCTGGGCTACAGCACTCATCTTCACCTGGTTTGAAGCTTCAAGGAGGGCTCATGGGTCTGATTCAGTGGCTGGTCCCATTGTTGCTCAGCCGATGGAGCAGGAGGCACATCTTCCCCTGGCTGCATCTCTGGGAATGGGCTCATGCTGGGACCAACGGGTCTGATGGGACCACTGGTGCATTGGTGGCTGCACTGGTGGCTGCACTGGTGGATGCACCGGTGGCTCTGGGCTGCTGGTGGTGTTGGTGCAGTGCTGGGGGTGGTCAGTGCAGGAGACCCTGAGCTGTGCTGCTGGCTGTGGGGGTCCAGCTGGGTCAGTCAGAGCGCAGGGCCCCAGGAAGGAGCCCCCCGCCTGTCTCTCGCTGTGGTGGGAGTTCCAAGGCTGTCGGAGTTAGCGCCTGCTCTTTTGCAGGTGGCGATGCCTGTTTGGGTTTTTGACATGACTGCACCAGCGTAACACTGAAGAGGCTTTTTTTGACAGAGCTTCCTGCTTGCGCTGCAGGCTCTCCACCCCCTCAGTGCAGATGGGATTCGGCTGCACAGAGATGAGCAAAACACTCAGAAGGGATCCCTGAGAGTGCTGCGCTCTGCCTGCCAGCCCCAGCCCTGCAACTCCCATCCCTGCCCTTGCTGCCACACGTGGGCTCTGTGCCCCCAGCGCAAGGGCACAGCAGAGGTTTCTGCAGGGCCTCCTGTTCTCGACACCCAGAGGAACAACTGTGTTGTTACTCCAAATCTCTCAGCTCCTGGACCTTCTCTCTTCTTGGTGCTCCCCTGATGCACAGCACTGGTGCTGGCTGGTTCTGCTGCATCCACGTGCTGATGCATCTCCCAGTTCAGGTGTTTGGCTGTGCTGGAATAACCCAGAACAGAGAAGCTTCCTCAATGGTGCTAAACTTCCTCTCGGGATACCCAGAGGATGCCTGCTCCATCAAGGCATCCCTGTACTCCACACATGAGGTCCAGCGAGTGGGGAAAGAGGTGGCCCAAGGCCCCAGGGCAGCCTTGCTGTTTGCTAGGCAGGTGAGCAAAGACTGTTCTGCTCATGGCAGCAGCCCAGCAATGCAGCGTTCAGCATTGGTCTCCCACAGCCAAACCTTCTGGCACCAGGGCACAGCGGGGGATGCTGCCCAAATGGAGTGGGATGGATTTCCTGCTCCCCAGTAAATGAATGGGGGGGATATGGGGCAGTAGCAAACCCATTCCCACAGCATCACTCATCAGCTGGGCTCCTGCAGCTGCAAAATGCAGCTCACATCCTTCACTGCTCCCTGGAGGGCTAAGCTTTGCCATGTACCGTGGGTGGCTGATATGTGTGGAGCCACTAACGGAGGAGGAGAGGAAAGATCTCCCCTGGGAAGTGGGGAAGGCTGCACCAGGTTAGTGATGCCAGAAAGCTGCTCGCTGGTCCAGCCTGGACTGCACATACATCCTCAGGTCTTGGCTCTCCAGTTATGTGGACACTCAAGGCTGTGCAGCTCCAGCCTGCTTCCCGGATACAGGAGTCAGGAGAGGAAGCAATTAGCTCTGCGGCTGGATGTCTGATGAATCATTCCATCTGCAGGCTCCAATCCAGATCCACCGCAGGCAGCAGTGACATGCAGGGTGCAGGGAGCAGGGACAGGCCCCGGGGCAGCTGAGGAGGGAGGTGGCAATGCAGGTATGGCCAGGACCACAGGCAGGAGGGGCCATGTCAGACCTCATTTGTCACTTCCCCGCTTTGCCATCAGCTCCTGGCATGCAGAAGCTGTGTCCCGACACTCACACTGCAGTCATCTCCCAGGCAGAGAGCTCCCGTGGGTAGATGTGACTGCCTGGTCAGGCTGATGATACATCATCTGCTATGCACCACATCTGGCTCGGCAGGATCTGGAACAGGAGATCTGCCACAGCAGAGCCTTGCCAAGGAGTTGTGCCAGCGACTGGGCTGAGGAATGTTGTGAAAATGGGTAAAGATGGAAGAATCCAGCCCAAAGTTTGACTGCTGCAAAGTTCAAGTGCTCAAACTGAGGCATCTTGGGTCAAACTGTCTGAAAGGTCATGGCCAAAGGCTCAGATATTCCAGAATGCACCATTCCCATCAGGCTTAGATTGCAACCCCAATGGCAGCTCACAGCCACTGCAAAGCCCAGCCCAGCAGCCAGGGCCTGTCAGACAGGTTTCATAGAACCATGGAATGGTTTGGGTTGGAAAGGACCTTAAACCCCATCCAGTTCCAACCACTGCCATGGACAGGGACACCTTCCACTAGAGCAGCTTGCTCCAAGCCCCATCCAACCTGGCCTTGAAAGCTACCAGGGATGAGGCAGCCACAACTAACCTTCAGGTTTCTGACCTTTGCGATGACGGTTACACAGAGAGCCTTCAAATAGCAATGCTTCCGCATGGAGAAAATAAATCCATGGTACAAAACCAGATCTTGCATGGATCTGAATGCAGCTCCTGAGGAAAGGCAGAGTTGGCGGTGGAGTAAAGCAGTAAAACGGGGGATTCCACCCAGCGCACACACATGACAAAACAACGCTGAACGTTTAAGGTCAGAAAGAAACCGAAAGTTATCCTCGATTGAAATGAAACCTGTAAATGGAATGCAGAGTCAGAATTCGGGTTACGCGAGTGCTGGCGAGTCCATGCTTCCCTGGTGATGTACGCTGCTGAGTCCTGTACCCGTGCGGTCCTCCCCTTCCTGGCTCCCTCCCAAGTTTACCAGGTTCTTCGTTTCTGCTGGTTCCTCTCCCACTGCTGCCTCCAACCATCACAGGAACTCCTGGGGTTGATATAGTTTCATTTCTCTATCAACAAGCAGCATTTGCGTGTGATTTCTGTGGGTTTAATGTGTAAGTGTTTGTTCCTGTATGTGTCTCTTAGCTTGGGTTGTACTCAGCAGTCTTGGAAATAGGATAAAAACATTCTTCATGTGGGAATTTTCTATGTTTAGAGAAACCCAAACACTGCCATACATGAGAGACAGGCTGAGAGGAGTGCTGAGTGGCTTGGCTGGAGGCCTCCATGCTCAGTTCCTATTCTGCTTTTCTTCTTCACCATCCTCCAGCATCTCATTGCCTGTTCTTTGTTCCTGCCTCAGTCTCATCCCTTTTCTCCCTGGTTGTCCTAGCATCAGTTTCAGCCTGAGCCGACAGCTGAGGGCAGAGAAGAGAAGGCAAATATCAGCCTTGTTCTTGAATCAAAGCATGCTTTCCTGAAACTCAGAGAGCAAACAAAGGCTCTGGATCCTTCCTCCTCGCTCTGCCACCATGATGCTGTATTACTCATCAGTGCTAAGGGCAGGCAGGAGAAGGAGGACTGAAGAGGGACCATCCAAAATCCCATGCACTGTCCCATGGTAGCTGCATTTCCCAGAGCCCAGCGTGTTCCTACAGCATGCAGGCAGGATTTGGCAGCTCCTGTACCCCAGATGCAATAGGGGTGCCTTGGCATGATTTCTTCCCTTCTTCCGTTGCATTGAGGTACACAAACTCATTGTACCCATAGATATACAAACTCACTGTACCCATAGGGCTGCATTTCTGCCCATGCTGTAGGGAAATGTGTGCCAAGGAGCCGGGAGCCCCTGTGTACCTGACCGTCCCTCCTTCCTTTTCTGAACATCCAGGAGCCTGCCCCGCCATCACTCATCCACCACCGTGTGCCACAATCAGAGCAAGGGAAGAGAGAGCCTTGCAGATGGCATGAGGCAAACAGCAAAACACGCAATCTGCCCAGGGAAAGCTGATACAAAGCAGAGCCCCTGGGAGAGCTGAGCGGAGCGGGAGGCGCAGGTCCCTGCGCCAGCTGTGCCTGGGTGGATAAGAGAGGAATGGTCTCCAGATGTCTCCGTTCCATGTTCATTCCATTTGTTCTTAGATCCCCAGCCACGCTCAAGAGCCTGGCTGCATGAAGACCGTTGTATTGCAGCCAAGAGCCTTCATGCTGTAGCATCTATTGGCTGTAAAAGCAAGGCTATGGCACTGTCTGCTTAGGGCTGGAAGCCACCAACCTCATGGATGGCTCAGCCAAATCACTTCCCCAGCCTGTACATTGGTCTCCCCAACAGTAAAAAGGAGACATTAATCTGCCTTTCCTTTAAAATATCAATGGAAAACACCTTGTCTGTGTAAACAGACCCATATCCTGAGTGGGAAGAACAAATGGTCCCTTCTTTTCCCAGGGCGATCACCGAAAGCAGGGGCTGTGTGTGCCTGGAGAAGGCCAGCGTGGGCAATGTGACATCCCCAGTGTGGCACTGGAAGCAGAGCAGTGCAGCACCCTCCACATAAAGCTGCATCCTACTTAGAGGAGGCAAAATCTGGCAGGGAAATACAGGCACTACACGAGCAGACACAACGTTTGGAATACGGCCATTTCTGAGCAGCTATCAAAACTGTCAGAAAACAAGGGAAGAGTTAAATATGAGACATGAATGAGAGTCCAGAGGAAGAGAGAAAACAGAAGGAGATGCGAGGGAAACTGAGAGCCAGACGTCAGCTGTCAGAGTTGATTCCTTTGCAATGTGAAATACAACTGCATGCCCAAATGGAGACTTAGTAAGGTAGCAAGGTCCGGCTCTGGAGCTGTCCCTGTGCCCATTTGTTCCCATGGCACTTTGCCACAGTTTTTGTGACACTTGTGAACTGAATTGCCAGAATCCCTGCCTCATTCCATGCATAGGGAGTGCTCCCCTAGGAGAAGCTAAGGGGAGGGAGCAGTTCTTTATGTGAGGGAGCAGCAGGAATGCATGGAGCTCTGACCCGGGACATAGATCAAGCTACTCCAGGGTATCTGGGTTGGAAGGCAAAGTGATGTGGGTGATGCGGTTGTGGGTGTCTGTTGCAGAGAGCTTGATCAGGAAGCAGAAGATGAGGCCAGAAAATTCTACTTAACATAAGAAAAAGCTGTTTTACTGTGACAGTGGTTGAACACAGGAGCAGGTTGTAGTCTCCATCACTGGAGCTACTCAAACCCCAGCTGGAATGGCCCTGACCAGTATGTTGTCCTTGACCGTGTTTTGAGCAGGGGGTTGAATGGGACACCTGCACCCCTGCCTTCTAAACTCAGCAAGCCTGTGGATCTTTGTTAAGTAATTCACTTAACATCTCCAGATGTGTAAAGAAAGGGCCATCAGCTCCTCTGTGATGCGGGAAAAGCCACAGTCTGCCGCAGGTGTTTTCAGCTCCATTCCTCCAGCTCTGCCAATGCATATCCGTGGCACGCAGGATCCGACATCAGCCTCCCCTGAGGGATGCGGGCAGCTCCTGCGACCAGCACAGCCCACGCTGTGCACACACAGAGATTCCATCCCGACTACTCCTGCTGCCGCAGAGGAGCCTCCCTGCGACACGCTGCTCTCAGAGCTGCTCTGCACATGTGCAGCCAGCAGCAGCGGTTCTAAAGGATCCCTGCAAGGTTTTAGGCTGCCGTCAGCTGAGCGACTCTGGAAGTGTTTTGTTTCCCTCTTCCTGTTCCAGAGCCCATTTATCTGCATTGAAAACACCCCCAAAACACTCCCTTAAGGATTCAGCACGGCTGAGACGCATCGTATGAGCAAGTTGTGTTCATAGAACAGCAAAGATGTTGAACCGAACCCCAGGGCACGAGAAGGGCTTTGCTCTCAGAAAGGCAGGTCAGATGAGAAGTAAGGGCAAGGAGGGAAAGGGACTCAGATGCCTCCCTGTGCACTGCAGTGTAGGGACTGCGGGGCTGAAGCAGAGCTGAGCCCTGGGAGCTGCTCTGCAGTGCAGGGGGCTGGGGGAGCAGGCCTGGGCCTCAGCAGGGATTGGGCTCACTAATGCTCTGGCTGTCACGGCAAAGGCAGCGTGAATGGAAGGGAAGACAAACAACAGCAAGCCTGCTCAGATGTGCCGGACCTCCAGGCCAGGAGAAGAGGAAACGCATAGGTAATTAAGGCCTATAAAAAAGCATCTAAAAAGCCAGATCCATCAGAAGTGAGGGCAAAGGGGGTTAACTGCAGTCATTAACGGGAATACTGATGAGAAAACCAGGGACCTTTGGCCTTTTTTGATCTCATTTCTGCTAATACAGGAGCTTTGATCATTACGTGCAAATGAGATCTGCTTACCTGTCATCCCTGAGCACAATGGTGATGTACATCAACAACAAAGAGGCAACACAGCAACGGTTTACACACAAGGAAACCAAGGCACGGCAAGAGGCTGCGCACCCTTTGCAGTGGTGCTGGTACAAACATGGGTCCTTCTCCATCTCCTCTGAACAAACCCATCTGCAAGGTCATGGTGCAGCTTACTTACACCTGATTTCTTCCTCTCCCACTATATTGCCAGACAGTAAAGAGGATGGCACGGCGACTGCCAGCCAGTTCTAGCACCTCTGCTCTAAGCAGGATGGGGAGGAAGGGGCTGCTCTGCCTCTTTCGGTTGAACCGTATCCTGAATCAGGAACCGAGTCAAACACAGAAGATCGGGGTGTTCATTCTGCAGTGAAACAGGGTAGATTTTACAATGTTGCAGGCAGTGCACACAATCACAGTGAATATAACTGCTTGTTGAGAGTGGGATTAATGAGGTGGCGTTCATTAAAGTGTTTGAAAGTATTAATTGCCCTTAAAAGCAAAGTGTTGCTCGTACTCCCTCTGGTTTTCTTGGCAATGGTGTTTGTGCTTGGCCTCTTGTAACTAATTCCTATGATGCTCATAGCTCAAGAGGGCACCTAAAGCTTGACGCAGATTTTTTCCCCCATCAGCTAATGTGGGATGCCCACAGCTCCCCCTGGAGCACCCAATGATGGCCAGTGCCAGCATCACATTACTGGGCTCTCCATAGCCAGAAACCAAAGTGGGTTTTGGACATTGGGGAGCTTCTTTAACTGCTCTTCCTTACAGCAAGACCAGCAGCAGGCTCACCCCATGGGGGAGAGAAGCCCACAGCTTCCTCCTCCCTGGAGGGAAGGGGGTTGTCTGCACATCAGGCTGAGGTTGAGGGATGCAGCACAGAGGAGCTGGTGCTGCCCTTTGAAAGGGCCTTTCTGCAGAAGGCAGCAGGGTTAAAAGCAGCTCCATTTTCATGGCCCCAGGCTGCTCTCCAGTGCATCCCTGTGCCTCCCCTGGGTGTCTGGCAGGCAATTCTCACCACAGATGCATTAACAGGCAGAGAGCTGCTAATGCTGCACTGGGAAAATCACCTCTGGATAAACAGAAGGCATCCATGCGCCTTCCCTCCTGCCCAGAATGGGTGCAGGGTTTGCTCTGTGCTCCAGACTCAGCCCTCATCATCCCAGCATGGATCCCCTTGGGCAGTGCTGCCCTCCAGCCCCTGGTTCAACCTGCAGATAAAAGCACACAGTGTGAACCCATCCCAGAGGGGAACCCGAGGCAGAAGTGACTTGCCCAAGGTGAGACAGGAGGTAGGAGATGCCTCGAGCCTCACACTGGGTTTTGTCCACTTGATTTTGTTTCTTCCTTTCTTGCACAGCTCCCATAAGATGTGATGTCTGACTCAGCACTAGCCACTCTCTCCCTGCTCTGCCCACTTCAGCACTGCATTAGTGCTATCTTTCCTGACAGGTGAGGGGGAAAGACATCAGGAAGCCCTGGAAAGGAGGAAACGCGATAAGCAAATCCTGGTCATTAGGATGTGAGGTTTGCTTCGGTTCCCTTCTCTCTCAATCTAGAGGGATTAGCACCAGGCAGACAAGAGACATGCCAAGGCACTTCCAGCAGGTTTGCTCTGCCTGGCCTCAAGTTAACTCCTGGCCAAGATGGCTTCTGAAAGCACAGGCATCTCTCTGCAGCACCTAAAAACAGAAAAGGAGGGAGTCAGGGAGGAAGCTGCTCTGGAAGCTTTTCCTGCACAAAGAATGTCTTCCCATCAGCACCGCTGCCAGGCCCCGACAACCATGTCCCCATCTTACCCGGGAGCGCTGCCAGGGGGTTGATGCTCGTACAGCTTCAAAGCCTGCCAGGCTTCCACCAAGCACAGAGAAGGGCCCAGCATGGTCCCTGCCCCAGGCACCCCTCTTGCACTGTGCTGTGGGTCAGGATGGCTCAGGGCAGCCGCACTCTCCTGGGGTGCAGATGCGAAGCAAGCACAACCCTGAGCACCACGAGCGCTGTTTGGTCTCTGAGAACATGCACATTTTGTCCTCAGCTAATAAAAGAGGGCTCCTTTCCCAGGGATGCTGCCTTCGGCGCTCTGGGCTCATGTCAGCCTTCCTAGCGCGGTAAGAGGGGAACGTTTTGCTCTTTGCCAGCCTGCGGGATGAGGGGCTCCAGCAGGGATCAGCATAAGGGGCTGTTCAACCACAGCGAGCCATGCTCCGGGCAGGGCTGTGGGTTTCACACTGATGGGGGTGATCGGCCACAGGTGAAAGCAGTGAGGCTGTGCCTCTCACAAGCCCGGGGTATGCAGGAGCAGACGGGCTCCACGCAGAGCAGTGCACACGCAGGGTCTTTGTTCCGCTCTGGAGCACTTGTGACATGAACCCCACCTCTCAGGGGAAGCCCAGAGACGCTTTCCACATCCATTTCACCTCTGCAAGAGGCTGGCCTGAACCAACCTTGAACCTCCCAGCATGGAGACCTTTGCCAGGGAGGACCCGTGTGACAGGGAGCTCTGCTGCCGCTTCAATGGCAGGATTAACTCCTCACGCTTCACCCCAGGATCCGGTGCACTTCAGCACTGCCCATGGCCGTGGGTCACAAGAAAGGCTGGCACTCAGGCTCTGCTGGCTTTCATTTGTTTCTCTTGCGGAAGGGAGAACACTTCCATCTTTCAGCCCAAACCATGATGATGTTTCCTTTACTCTTTTCAGAGCCCCAAGGTAAAAAGAATAAGAAACACATTCATATTTTCAAACCAAAACCCATTTTGGAAGTTTTCTATTTCGACAAAGTCAGGACATTTCCTTCCAATCCTTTAAAATGCTGCATTATCTCTTTCACAATAGGAAACACTCTTAGAATAAAAAGGTGTTTTAAAGGAAGGATTTTTTAGGAACTTCTCCTTTCAAAACCAGGAGTCACTGACATTGACAATTCACATAAAAACTCTGATTTCAGTGAAGCAGCTCCAGAGAAGTGTCCTGGAGGAAAACAGGCTCTTGAGCAAGCTGGGCTACCTCAGGTCATGTGGACCCCCTGAGCGGTCAGATGGGAGGGGGCTGCACTTTGCCTTATGCAGTTGTGGGGTGCAAATGTGAGTGGGCAAAGAGGCTACAGCCACAGAGGGGGTTGCACTGCGTGTCGCTGGCCCAGAGGTGCTCTCTGGACCCGCAGCTGATCCTTCCCCTGGGGCAGTCTGCAGCCGATGACTTCACTTCTGGGATCATTCACTGATTTAGCCTCATGTCACGGGTCTTCCAGAAGAACCATCCCTCTCTGCACAGCACGCGAGGGGGTTTGCAATCTTAGCGCAGTACAGTGAACACCGGTGAGAAGGGCTCTCCATCTCCAAGGGGGAACGGTGAGAAGAGGTGGCTGGGGCAGAGGCGCAGTATTGCTGGCCAGCAGCAGCAGCACAGCAGCAGCCACAGGAGGCAATGAGCTCAGTGCAGAGGCAGGGGATGAACGATCGAGCACATATTTGGAGGCTATCAGCTTGCACGTATAATAAAGCCAATTAGACGCATGTGACAGATTGTAAACCTCTCGTGTGCTGTTTAAAATACCCCATATTTTCAGCTTGTCTGCCTTTAGAGCTTCTCAATGACACAGTTTTACTTCGGCTGAGAAATCAGAGGCATCCCGCCCCCACCACACAAAGCCTGACATTTCCCATCACATCATCCTCCTTTTCATTTTTAACAGAAAATAAAAACCCACCCCCAAAAACACTTCAACATGACTTCTCATTTGAGTCCACCAGATCGGCTTTCATCCACAAGTGCTGGAGCTGCTCAAATGGTATTATGCCTTCTAAATAGAACACCTGCACCACTATCGCAGCACACATAGATCGAGATACTGCTCTATAAGAGCTCCCAGAGCTGATGGTACGTTCAGCAAACCAGCTCTGGAAAAGACAGTGTCAATTTCTGCTGTGTCTTCACTCCCAGAGGCAGGATGGATCCTTTGCAAGCTCCAGCCTGTGGCGGTGGGTATGTGCCGTCTCATCATAAGGGCTGGTTTGCTGCAGGAGGGAGGGCAGAGGTTCAGGGAGCTCCTGTATGAGGGGGATGCAGCACAAGGGAGCAGGCAGACAGTCAGGAGTTGCCATGAGAAGATGCTGAGCTTTAGGAGGCAGCTCCCCGGGCAGATAGAGGGCAGGGTGGTTGAAGTGGTCCTGGCAGGAGGCAGCACCTCTCTGCCACATCCCCATCCCCACCACAGCCAGCACCCAGAGAAGTGAGAGGACGTCAGGATGCAAAGGCCCCAGGAGGGGAAACCCTTGCACCAATGGCTGCTGCTTCTCTCACCAGCATCAGGGAACAGGCAGGTTTGCTTCTCTTCATTTTACATTTAGATGCTGGTTATCATGATAAGGACTCAGCTTTTACAGTCATTAGAGGAGATACATTAAGTAGTGAAGGAAGGGCCCCCGCAGCAGCATCAGTGTTCTGCTGGCCAGACACCGACTGCAGGCAGCAAAGCAGGTAAGCACTGGCCTTTTAAAACATAAAGGAACAGGAAATTTCTATGGCTCCTTGCAAACCCCACACAAAACCACAGCCCCAGCCTTAAAGGCTTACAGAAAACCAGCCTGACACTGTGATCCTTCCCTAAACGCTACGGTTTTTGAGCCAATTACATTTTTACCCTTTTCCTGCTGTCTGACTCAGAACTGGAGAAAATTTAATGCTGGAATTACGGGAGGAGAATTATGACGTGAAGATCATTTCAGCTTCCAAAAAGCCTGCTTCAAATGGCTCTGATTTTGCTTTCAGCGAGTGCAAAAAGCTGGACTGACACCTTTTGTTGAATAATGCATCTGGGAGAGCATCCTCTGCTGCAGGGAGAGGTCTGGCGCACAGCCCTGCCCCGCTTACACCCTGCCCAAGTGCTATTTAGTGGCTTCCAGGGGGTTACAAATAGGGAGTGGGCTTTGTCCTGGCTCCCTGCACAGTGAGAGGTGTCATTATTCTCCAGGAGAGCTGGTCCACAGATGGATCCTTGTGTTATTACATGCAAATAATCTTCATCTGAAAGTACCTGCTGCTCATAACATTGAGCCTCACATTGAGCCGACAATTGTGTCAGTCATCTGACAAACCCTGAAGAGAAGAAAGGGCCAAAGCAAGGATGGTTTAGGTGGTTTGTCATGGACACATCGTTCCCTGGCCTCAGCTACAGCTCTATGGGGTCAGCACGCTGAGGGGCTGCCATATGTCAGCCAAGACCCCTGGATCCCCATGGCAAGAGTGACCATGGGCACCTTGTCCCCGTACCAGCCCCTGTGGGATGCTGGGCTGGCAGTGGCTGTCTGCTCTCCCCATCATGACATCTGCCTCATGCCAAGCTCCCCTGAAAGGATATTAAACATGTCATTATCTCGCATCTTCCAACAGAATCGGCCCCAAAGCACTGCTCGTGCAGTGAGCAAATCGATACAGGCACAACATCTTGTCTTTGGTGTTCTGCCTAATGGTGCTGACAGTGCTCCTTAAGGGGAAGTGTTCAGTTAATCCCAGCAGCCACTCGGGGAGGGCAGGTGTAGCAGGAGAGTTGTACCCATGCTGGTGGGTGAAGCAGCTCTCATCATCCAGCTGCCTTGTGAAAAGCCAAACCTGGCTCCCACCATCACCATGCCAGTGATGAAGCGAGATCAGCTGCGGGCAGAGCTGGGCATGTGAAGGGATGTCTGAGGCTCACCTCAGGCACCCTCTCTAGCTCCCATGGAGGATGTGGGCACTCTCCACTTTCTTTTTCCACCAACTGCTATGGGATACTGCTGCAAAACACTACACGGGTGCACATACCCATGCTGCAACTAAACCGACTGCAGTGGATAAAGGATGGAGCCTACAGGCAGGAGATGCAGGTCACAGGGTAGAAATGAGGGCTGCAGAGGAAGAAGGGGGATACAGATCTCTCCTGCATAGAGCAAGAATGGCCTGAGCTTGCATGGAAAGAGCTGTGATTTCACCTGCAGGGAGCAGAGGCAGCAAAATGAAGCACAATAAAGCAGGAGGCCCCACGCATGGTGGGGGTTGGAACTAGATGATCATCAGGTCCTCTCAACCCAAACCATTCTGTGATTCTAAATACCAGAATACCCAGGCTGTGCTGTCCAGGGAGGTGCTTCTCACAGTAGCCAGCCCCACTCCTCTGCTTCCAACCCTCCCTGGAAGCTCAACAAGAGAAGAAACAGGCTGGTGCTCAGCACCGCTCTGCCACGGTGCCTTGCTGCCTGCACCCACTGCCTGGAGTTGGTGCTCTCCTCCCCAGTGTATCAGCTTGGCTGCACTATCACAGTCCTGAATGGGGATTCTTTTACTCCTCATTTGAAATGAATACTTCACTTGCATCTGCCTCTTTACAGGACACAGGGGACCTGGCTTCCCCTGACCTGCAAAGGACAGAGCAGCTACACGTGTCCTGGAGTGATGGATTTAAGTGCCAGGCCTGTACTCATTTCTTTTACAACCATGCGGATGTTGCGATCACTTACAGAATAACAAGTGGCTTTGGAAGCAATTGGATTTCACAGCATATCTTCTCAGTCCTAGGGAGCTGCCTATTACCAGCATGTGTTCCTGCACAGGTCTCCATCCTCAGCTGTGCCGGCACCAACTGCACAATGCAACCCATGCACAAACACCTTGGGACAGAAGCTTGGTAGCTGGCACATGGCTACAGATGGGAGTAAGGGATAGGGCTGCGGGAGGCAGATGCCTCAGCCCCACAGGAAGGTGCCAGGGAATACTTACAGTCAAATACTGGCATCATAAAGAAGGGAAAATGAGCAAACCCATACCTGGGTGAAACTTCAGCAAGTAGCCTCAACCCTGAGGGCAAGTGAAAGGTTACGGTGAGCAGAGAAAGGGAATGCAATAGGGAGCAAAGGGAGCATCTCTGGGCCACCTCCACAGGTCCTGCATCTCACCAGGCAGGGCAGCCCCTCCAGCACATAAACGCCTCAGCCCTTATTTTCTACTGAGGACAAAAGCCATCAACGAAGTCCCTATTAAAAAACAACTATGAAGCAAAAAGCACAGCTAATTGCTTTTTGACTGCAGAACAAAAGCCACTCCTCTGCCTAATTACACTGTGAAAGTGACAGGAATTTAAACAGGAATTATAAGTAATCACACAGGCAAAGAAATAGGAGTGAATGCCTATAGAAACCCGAATGCATGCCTGAACACAAAGACCAACACCAGCTAGAAGAGAGGGATGACAAGGGAAGTATTTAAGACTTATTATATCGAGCTAATTGGCTGCTCTTCAAGTACCTTCCTCCTCAGGCACTGCAAGCACCTTGTGCATCCTGGTGAACTGAAGCTCCACAATACTCCAGAGAAGTCTTATAGGTCAAAATCACGGGCTGTCCCTGGTAGGCAGGGAAACGCATTGCTAAGGCACTCCCAACCACAGGCTGCAACCCCTGAGCAGTCCCCACTTGGAGCACATCACACTTCTTTCACCTTCTCTTCCTGCCTGAGCCATGGCCAGGATGCTCTGCAGGATGAGAGACCACACAAGGTCTGCTCAGAGCAGAGCTTCCCAGGGATGGGTGCTACAGGTTCTCTATGGGGCAGGCAAAGGTCCATTTCTCATCTGAGCAAAGGGTCTCCAGGGATGGAAAGCCAGATGAGAACCCAAGCCCAGGGCTGCACAGTGGTCCACACAAAGTGAGTTGAGAGGCCCAAATCTGAGGTAGGCAGCAAGCCTGAAGCACATGCCAAGGAAAAGGGAAAAATCATTTTGTCCATAGAATAATCAGTGGGGGAGAAAGGAGGTGGTGAAACAGGAATAGGAAAGTACATTGAAAATCCCAGGGTCCCCATGGAAGACCAAGTCCCACACTCCTGCAGCCTGTATGGACAGTGAGGAAAAATGGAAAGAGTCAAATTAACATTTCCTTACCCAGAGGATAGCCAACCTGCAGAGCAACCTGTGCCAGGAAGTCCTTGAATCAAGTACAAGGCATGAGGCCACAGAAAACACCAACCCACAACACAACCATAACCTACTCCACTGGCAGCCATCCCCAGCCTTAAATACCCCACTCAGGCCCAAACCAGCCCCAGGTGGAGCATCAATCACAACATTTAAGGCTGATTATTCCCACTTGCAGTAAAGCACAGGTGAGCTTTCTCCCTCTGAGGTGCTGAGTGCCACATCTGAATCAACAGTTCATTTCTTTCTCTTATCAGAGGGGACTGGGGGCAGAGAGACCATCAAAATGAGGAAATCAAAGAACATAGAAAGGACACAGCACAAGCCGATGTCTGAGTGAGCCCCATGATCTCAGCTGAAGGTTTTTAGCAGGGAGATGCTGAGTGATGCTGGGAGCTTTGGGAACCAGACCTGCAACCCTTCTGCGCCTGGTTCTGCGCTTGGACCAGGGGGGTGCACAGATGCCTGCACAGCTCTCATTTGCTTTGTCTCTTTCCTTGGGGATGCTCTGGTCCTGGGACCAAGCCATGACAGCAAAATAGGTTCCTGCTGAGCCCAGACCTTGTGCTTGTGCATTTCAAGTGAAAGCTGACAGCTAAAGAAGACCTTGTGCTGGATGGCTGCACAGGAAAATCCCCTTCCCTGGCCACATTTACTCTGCTCGGTTCAAAGATGAAGACAAAAATGTGGTGCAGAAAACAAGAAGGACTTCTTGAGCAGTGGCTGCATAACAGGTTATGGGAATGTGGACACCTTAGAGATGACAGCATCCCCCCCTCTGAACTGACAGAGAATAAAGCTAGGCCAGCCTTTGTGGCCACTCGTTCAACCTGTTCTTCAGACCTTTGTAGTTAATGGGCTCCACAAGGCTGGATAGGTATAAAGACTATTTCGGACCTGCAGTGATGCCCACGGGTGCTGTAGGCTGGGGCCAGGCTGCTCATGGGCACATTCCTGCACAGTCCCTATAATTTAGGGAGCAACAGGAAGGGTGGTGCTGGCAGGTGGAGGCAGTTTGCTCTTGTGTATGGCATCACTGAATTTCAGAGCTACAGAAACAGGATTTAGAGCCAGAATAAGACAAAACCCTCGTGGATCATTCACCTGGGTAATGTCAGGGGAAGTTCAGGTTAGATATAAGGAAGAAGTTCTTTACTATGAGGGTGGTGAGGCGCTGGAACATGTTGCCAAAAGAAGTGGTAAATGGTCCATCGCTGGCAGTGTTCAAGGGCAGGTTGGACAGAGCATTGGGGGACACGGTCTAGTGCGAGGTGTCCCTGCCCATGGCAGTGGGGTTGGAACTGGATAATCTTAAGGCCTTTTCCAGCCCTAACTAATATATGATTCTGTGACCCCACAGCAGAGGTGAAAGGAAGATTTAATCCCTGCTTTGCTGTTTCTGCACATACAGGGCAAGCTTTAAAATCACCACGCTTTTAACGGGAGCTTTCTGGGCAAGACATCCTGCAGCAACAGCCACCTAAACTCACTAGGAGAGATTATGGCCCTTGTACCAAGCCACGCAGCCTCTTGCCCTGCCCACCTTCCTCTGCCCGTGGAATTCCCCTTACTGCATCCCATGCAGTGTCGGAGGCAGCACACACCAAAGCCATCACAAGGCGCTGCGCTGCGATTTGTTCTGTTTGCAAACGCCTCTTTGCATTATAGATTTGGCCTTTGTCTTTGTTATTTGTGTCTCCGGTTCTTCCCCAATGAAGTACATCAGTTGCTATGGAAACAATTATTTCATTGGTATGAGTAATCTTCACGAGAGCCACAGAAGCAGCAGAAAGTCAGCTCAAACGCTGCACCTTCCACTTAATTCAGTTAGTTGCTAATTGCCTCTTCCCTTGGAAGTGATCAAAATCTCTGCCACCAATAGTCTGTAGGGAAGAATAAGGAGGTTTGACTGGCTGCTTTGATCATCTGTGCTAACTCTGCAGGGATCAGAGAACAGGTAGGTGCTGCAGGGGGGTTGGCTGCGTCTGCGGTGAGAGCAGGAGGGAATTCTTGGCTGATCCCATCCCACTGCATATCACTTTATCCTCTCTGCCACCAAGTACAGCTCTCTCTCCTTCCACAATGCTTGTTTTACCAATAAGGCCTCCTGGCTTTGCCCTGGTCTTACTGAGTCAGGATGCTCTTTTCTATCTTCAGAGCAAGAGCAAACCCCACTCATGGAGATATGCCATCAAAGGCTCCTAAAACACATAGCAGGCAGAAATGCATCCCGGATGAGGGGAAAGCATTTATTACCCTATTACAGGACCATCACCTCTTCTGGCTGTTACTTGTCTTGCTTTCTTTGTACTCGTGAGAAACACGCTTCTCTAACATGTGCTGCTACCCCATCAAAGACTTTGAGATGTTCTGGGGCCAGCACCAGCTGACTGTCAGGTTTTTCCTACTCTCCTACATAGCTTGCACAGCAAACCTGGTTTTCACCATGGCCGTGTAGCACTGTGGTCTACAAAGTCCCAGCCTATGCCTGGTCTTCCAGCATGCTGCGGGCATCCAGGGAGCCCAGGGGGAGTGCTGCCAGGATCTGCTAGTGTGAATTCTTTTGCACTAGTGTCTATCTCAAAGTGGCCCAGTCCTGCTGCTGCAGGAGGGAGCTCAGTGGACAGGAGCAGCAGACACTTCAGTCACTGCTGGCCCAGTTCCCTTGTGCCCGCAGGAGGACGCAGGGGAGGAGGATAATGCTTGCAAATGGGGCAGCGTCAGCCAAACAATCTATTTTCCATCCCCTCTCAGCAAGCCCAGCATTATTAGAAGGTGCTCATGTCTCCAGATTCATAAACAAGAGCAGGGGAGCTGCCAGGGAAGGTCACTGGTAATCACAATCAAGACAGACTGATTGCTTTTTCATATTGCCAAGTGAAGCATTCTGCTTGCGAAGCGTCACCCTCGGGGCTGAACTTTACCCTTATGTACACCTCAGGGATATCTATCCCAGAGAATGCGCATGAGCCATGGGGCCCAGGCCAGTTTCTGACTTGCTCTCCCACAGCTCTCCCTGTCCAGGCATGGGAGCACAGGGCTGAAACGCAGCAGCTCCCCTCCAGTGCCTGCATTGCCTAAACAAAACCAGCTTTGCTTTCCCACAAGCCCTACAGAGAGCTTAATGTGTCTTCAGCTCTAATGCCATCACTTCTCACCCTGTGCACTCTCCTTTTCCCCTTACATCCCTGTGTCTGCCTGGCTGCATCCAGCGTGGTTCACACAGGGATGATAAGCCAGGGTCTGCCCCTGGCAACGTTAAGAGCCTCCTGGGAGGCTGGACTTGCTGTAGGGACTCGAAGGCTCAGATTCAGCTGGCCAAGTCGCACTTCAATCTCTAACTAGCTGCTGAAGGCTTCATTCCCAAGGACTAGTAAGCAGAGGGGGAAACAGGCCATACAGGAAGCTTTCAGAAGGTCACCACAGTGGTAGCAAGAGCCTTTCAAGGTCCTCTCTGCCGTCTCATGGAACATCTCAGATCCACACCTGGTTCCAGCTGAAACCCACAGATCTGCTGCCCATGGCCCTGAGGAGCCTGGGCAAGCTCTGCCCGCGGTACCCAGGCACCCCCAGGATGCCAGGAGCGTGGCCAGCTCCAGTGTGTTCAGACCATGTGGCAAAATGCTGCAAGCACGGTTGAGAACCCTGGTTTTATTGTTTCTGGAGCAAGGGATACATTTTAGGCTCCACTGTAAAAAACCAAACCCAAAGCAACAAACAAGCTTCAGCTTATTGGATGATTCACAAGCAATCTTCTACCTAGGACTGTGCTCAGTGGAAACTAAACCGTTCTTATAAATAGGCTTGTCAGCCAGCCAGTAAGTTGTGGGGAAAGGGTAAAATTAAGTCATGATTCAAATCTTTTCTGGTTTCTGCTCTGAAAAGCTGTAATGCTTCAACGTGGCAGGAAACGAAACCCCATCAACCCCATGAAATCAGGGAGAGGCAAATGAACGAACTCTCCTTACAGAGATAACCTTGAAACATCCACAAACATGCTGACCTCCTCCTCTGTGTCACCCAAAAGGTACCAAAACGTTCTCATTTCAGCCGCATCTTCCATCCCGGGCTCTGTAAGCGCAGCACAAGAGACTGTGCAACCGTGCAAGCACTTGCCTTCACCAAAGTAACTTTTCCATTCAGTTATGTGTGGCATTAAATATCTGCCTCTCTCACACACACACGGCATAGCCTAGAGATGTTTTGCTGGATTGACCAGGTTAATTCCGAAGCCTGAGCACGCAAAGCTGTGGCAGAGAAAAATAAACTCAAGACATCTTAATTCAAAGCCCAAAGATATACCCTTCATGGAAAGCAGTTTGCACTGCTGAGAATAAATCTCTATTTCTGCTCATGTATAGAGATCTAAGAATAAATTATTTGATAATGTTTATCCTTGCAGCATGTGTGAAAGTCTTCTATCACTCATTAGATGTTTGGCTCTCAGGATAAGCAAATGAGTCCTGGCTGCTGGTCTCTTCACTCAGCAGGAATGCTCTGAAGTCTTACCAGAGTGAACGAATTACTTTTCCCCTCCCTGGGCAATAAAGGGCCATTGCCTAAAAGCCACTACGGAGCCCAGCCCTGCTTCTGAGTACCAGGATGCCTCTGTTTGCGCACCAGCTCTGTCCTGGCAGGTGGAATCACCTCATTCCCTGCCTGCTCTTCCCCAACAACTCTGGGGAACAGAGTTGGGGAGCAGACCTCCTGGAGCTGGGGCTCCTCCACACTGCTCCAGGGTTCCACTCTGCTGCTTGGCTTCATCACGGTGCTCCAGCTGAAATCCTTGCTGGCATCCCAAGGAGAGCCTCCCGTCAAGCAGGCAGAGCGAAGGACACGTGCGCAACGTCCACGTGCCACCAGTTCCGTGACAGCGGGTCAGGCATTGCGCTGCCAAGCTTTAAACCTCCGCTTCCTTCCAGAAACATTTGTATTCATGCTCCCCCGTTGCAAATCCCGCTCCTTCCCTGTGGTTCGGAAGGAGCTCTGACAGGTTGCTGCTCTTAGGGAGATCATCTCTTTGAACGTCCGGCCCAAAAGGGGTTAGGTTTTATTGGTACTGTTGGGAGGGCGATTTTTAATGCTAAATAAGCTGCAGTTTGAGCCGAGGAGGCCAAGTGCCGTGGGCAGCACAGAGAGGGATTCATGGGGAGGATTCGTGGAAGTTAAAGAGGTTTGGGTTTGGGTTTTTTTAAAGCTGTGATTAATCTCCTTAATGCAGAGCATTTTCTGTGATGTCAGATTAATGAGTCAACACTTGCACGGGGCTGCCAAGTCCCTCACTCATTCAGCTCCTGGAGTCCAGAGGATTCCTGCTTTATATTCACACTAAAACCTGCTGAAGGCCAGGGGAAGGGCTACAGCAGGAGATGGGGATAAAAGCCCCTCAGGGTGGCACACAAAGGGACTCAGCACATCACCATTCTCACAGCAGAGGTTCTGGAGCCCCATCTGCAAACCTATGCCTACACCAGGCTCTTCCCACCTCCTACCCTGAGATCCCTCCCTGCCGGACACTGCAGTGCATCTCAAGGATGGGGACACAGATACTGCCTGAAGGGACAAGCAGGGCTGGGTGCGGGCAGATCCTGGCCACGGATCTGGCAGAAGGGACCAGCAGCATTGGGGATGGGCTCTGAGCCCCTATCAGGGTGTCCCAGAGGGCTCCTTTTGCTGTGCACCTCCTCTGAAGAGTCATCCCACGGTGACAAACTTCAGCCAGGCCTGACATGAACTGAGAGCAGATGGACAGAGGCTGGAAAGCAGACGGAGAGAAGGAAATTTGGATGTAATCTGAAGGCCCCAAAGTGTCTCATTAGGAAAACACACATCACAGGGAGCTGCCTTGAGCAGCCGCGAATGCAAAGGTAGAAAGGAGAGCATGCAAGAGGAGGCAAAGCATCACTACTGCTCATGAGCAGGTCACAGCATGCTCCAGCCACCAGTGGGGACAATGGACAGCCAGAGTGATGGACAAGGCACGTCACCAGTGCTGTGCCCAGAGCACACAGTGGTATGGGGCACAGCACCACACGCCCCTGGGTGGCTCGACAGGCTGCTTCTCGTCTCCATCACCCTGCCTTCCCTCCTCCCCTGACATATCCATGCCGGCTCCATGGCTGCCTGGGGGTAGCAGGGCAGGCTCCAGCACAGTGACTCTGCGGATGCCCCAAGGTCCTGTGACTCTGGTGGTCCCCTGCCTTTGGGTTGCCATGGCTCACAGGCTGAGATGAGGGCAGGAGCTGCCTGCCAGTGAGCGGGATGGGAAAACAGGGGAAATGGGAGCAGGTTTGCTGTCTGTATATCGGTTCTCTGCCAATTTCTTCTTCAGGAGAAGAGAAAGTTCCAGGGAGACCTTAGAGCAGCTTCCAGTGCCTAAAGAGGCCAACAACAAAGCTAGAGAGGGGCTTTCTATGAGGACATGTAGTGACAGGGCAAGGGAGAATGGCTTTAAACTGACAGTGGGGAGATTTACATCAGATATTAGGAGGAAATGCTTCCCTCGTTAGGAGGGTGCTGAGGCGCTGGCACAGGGTGCCCAGAGAAGCTGGGGCTGCCCCATCCCTGGCAGTGCTCAAGGCCAGGCTGGACACAGGGGCTTGGAGCAACCTGGTCCAGTGGAAGGTGTCCCTGCCCGTGGGGGGGGTTGGAACTGGAGGAGCTTCACGGTCCCTTCCAGCCCAAACCCGCCCGGGATTCTGGGATTCTACACCCCTCTGCTGGGCAGTCAGTACAATCGCTCAATACTGTGGCAGAGAACCGCAGCGATGGGCAGGAGCGAGGGCGGGCAGGAAGGAGAACGAGCCCTGCACGTCTTAAATTCCAGAAGAGCTGGATGGGAGGCATATAAAAAAGTATCACTTATTTTTTACGTGCTTATAGGGCAGCACAGGCTGGGATTCAGGCTTGGAGACATCCCAGATCGAAGGTTTCTTAGTCTAAATTCAGCCAAATATTTCTCGTGCATTTTGTGATGTGTTGTGGTTTAACCTGAACCAGCAACTAAGCACCACACTGCCTCGCGCCCCGCGACGGGATGGGGAGAGAACCAGAAGGGTTATACCTGCTCTGGTGTGGACTCATCCACAGCCACGGATGCTTCGGGGTGTTCTGCTCCCATGCGGACACATCCACAGGTCACAGCCCCTTCGCCTCTGGTTCACACTGGAGTTCCAGCCCGTGCAGTGCAGCATCACACAAACAGCAGCAATGCCCCGAGCACCTAGCAGCCCAGGCATGTGGCCACTGCTCTTATCAAAGCGTTCCCAGGCACAGCAGAGCTGGGTGATAAGCAGTAGAGCAGAACAACAAGCACTGGAAGCAAAAAGCAGCCACTAACAAGCACTACACTGTTAGATACAGCAAGTCAAGCTAGCCCCACGGCAAGCACAGGAGCCTGACAATTGATAGCTAAATAGCAATAACAGCTATAAATTTGATCTAGCATATTCCAATCAAATCTGTCAGTATCAGGAACCCTTCCAGCCCCATGTTGGGTGTCAAAACCCCTTCCAGCCACCACATTGGGTGTCATGGTTTAACCCCAGCTGGCAACTGAGCCCCACACAGCTGCTTGCTCCCTCTCCCCACAGTGAGATGGGAAGAGGCTCAGAAGGGTAAAAGTGAGAGAACTCCTGGGTTGAGATAAAGACAGTTTAAAAGGTAAAGCAAAAGCTCCGCACACAAGCAAAGCAAATCAAGGAATCCATTCCCCATTTCCCACCACAGGCAGGTGTTCAGCCTTCTCCAGGAGAGCAGGGCTCCATCATGTGTAATGGTGACTTGGGAAGACAAATGCCATCACTCCAAATATGCCCCCCTTCCTTCTTCTCCTCACAGGTTATATGCTGAGCATGATGTCCAATGGTAGGAAGTATCTCTTTGGTCCAAACATGGCCCAATACGAGCTACAGTGAGTAAACTTAACTCTACCCAAGCCAAAACCAGCATATTCTCCACCATTATTCTACAGCATGTACATCATGAAAGCCACTTAAACCCATGTGCATCTGTGCGTGGCTGCTGTCCTGATCTGAGTGTTCAAAGATCATGCCCAGAGGACAGCCACAGGCTTATAAGGACATTTACTCACATATTGCTATAAAAGCAGCGGGAGAAAGTCACATCCTAGTCACTAATGCACAGAAACAGTCACGGTCAGTTCAGCAGTTCTATACACGTGTCAGAAGGCCCCATTTTGGTCCAAAGCCTGGAATGATGCTCAGGAGTCCATGGCGAGGCTGATCCAGCAAACAAAGGAGCTGCTGAGGCGCAGCAGAAGAATGAGCTGCTTGAACAACAGCTCCAGGTAACATCTCCTGCGCCTTGGCTCACGTAGAGGTGGGATCCAGGTTGTGCTGTGACTGGATGACAGCAGCTCTCAGGTTTTAACAGGTTTGTGCAGCTGGAGGACTAAAAAGCCATCGGAAATCACCTATTTAGAGCATGCTGACTTGCAGCGGCCTGTCTCTGCAACAGCACTTGTCAGTTTGCCTTCCTCCCCCATCCTATGGAAGAGAACTTCATCCCCTGCAACACTCCTTGACCCTGAATTTTGGGGAGGAGGAGCCACGTGCGAGAAGAAGGGACCCCCGCAGGTAGGGCCACAGGGAGACCTCACAGCCCCTGGTCTCCCTAAGCCTCTGCTCCCCACAACCAAAATGAAGGTGCAGGTCTGCCTGCAGTGGAACACCCGATGATCACAGCTTCCAGATGCCAAAGACCTGAACTGAGTTCGCCCGTGTTCTGCATGTGCATCCACATTTACCCTTCAGCATCAGGGCTATGGGATTTACACAGAGGAGCTATGGAAAAGGTGAGAAAACCTGCCAGCCTGCCCATTTTTCCTCTTGAGCAGCACCTGAACTGGGTTCTCTGTCAAGAGAGACGTGATGAGGACAAGGTGATGGGAGAAGGAAGTGTAACAAAGTCAGACACTTGACAGCAGCACCCCGAGACACACCAGTCCTGCCACAAACAGCTGGTGCATAATAAATCCATGACATGCATATTTTATGCTGTTTTCGTGAGACTCTCATATGGCCATACCTGCTGCTGGCAGGGCTGGAGAAAGAACATGAATTTCACACCAAGGGCTCCTCTGACAACAGATTGTAAGGACTAATCACTGCCCAAATATTAGCCCTCAACAAGACACACAATTACAGGTGACACTTTTTCTTGGACTACCAATAAAAGGCCCATGAAAGGTTAGCAGAGCTCAGCTGCACATCTCACAGATGGTGATTAATTACAGACTTCAAACCTTTGTATGGAGGGATCAGAGCCTTTTGCCCTTAGGAGGAAAAAAGATGAATTGTAATTTCTTCTTATGATGCTCCTCCCACCTTCTGCCCTGGAAGTGGTATGAAATGACTGCGATAGTTCTCTTCCTCCATTTCTCTCTTTGTTTGAAGTACCCAGGAAAAAGCAGCAAAGGTTTGAACTACAGAGCTGCAATTTCCACTTCTGTAGTGCCAGTTGATTTGGTGGATCAGGGCACAAAACTAATGCATTTGAGACAGGTATCCTGGGTTCCCAGGGGTCAGGAGCACTCACAGCACCGTGTGAGAAAGGCTGATTCAGAGGTTGAATGTGCAGCTGCATGTGTGCTTGTGCACATCAGAAATAGGATTGTTATGTCAAGGGCATCAAAATAGCAGGAGAAAACAGAGAGAGGTCAGGGAACTGGGGTCAGGGAACTGATCCAGAAGGATGGAGAAGGTAATTGGATTTATGTGCATCTCCTTTGAGCAACGTCCACCCGCCTGCCTGGAGTGTGTAAGAGGTGAGGTTCACTCTGGTCACTATGTCACCGTTGTATAGACATGGTTTAGTGGGAGGTGTCCCTGCCCATGGCAGGGGGGTTGGAACTGGATGATCTTAAGGTCCTTTCCAACCCTAACTATTCTATGATTCTATGATTACCGACAGACTGTAAGACATAAGACAGCACAGGGCTGAACCATTCTAACTACAGCCAAGGCTGGTCAGATAGCTCCCTAAAATGCTTTGGAATAGGGAGAGGTTTTGTTGTTATCCTTCTAGGCACCAGGCTGGTCCTAACGCAGCCAACAAGCCCCCTAAGACTGTTGCCACCTGCCAAGGGCTTTGAGATGTCCTCCCAGAGAGGGCCATCATATAAGCAGGCTCTCATTTTGGGACTTTTCCCAACCCAGTGTTGCTTTTGGGAGTGGGTTTGTCTGATTGTCTCATTACAGGAGAACTGGCTCACTCGTTTGCTGCTGCCTGACATCCCAGCACTCAGGATGGCGAAGTCCCAGCTCAGCTCTTTGCATGCAGAAAAACAGGTCAGAAAGTGCAGTGTCTGCCTGTGCTCCATATGGCCCTGACCAGACTGGTTTTCATCCATTTCTAGGGCATCATGCAGGGATATTCTCCCCAGAAAAGGCAGGGATATAAATACCAGCTGAGGGCTCAGAGCTCAGAGGATACACAAACAGCGCTTCTGCCATGAAGAATTTATTCTTTCCCTGTTGGAAGGGGGAAAGAAATTCCTTCTACTAAGATGCAGAGGCATTGAAATGAATGTTATCACCTATGAGAGAGCAGCTTTTATGGACCATGAGGAAAGTACCAAAGATCTTTCTGGAAAGGCAGTTACTTAAGGCTCTGATCCTGAAGAGCATCCTCTTACAGGGAAGCCCTTAAGAACAGGCTTAGCTTTCCTTCTTATCCTTGAACTTCAGGACAGGCTTACGTACTATCTTCAACTGAGTACAGGATGTTTTAGCAAGAACTATCTAATTGGGCTGCTTCCAGCAAGTCTTAGCATGCAGCTCTCCTACCCCATAGGTGCCAGCACAGACATTTCAGATGAATGCTCATATCCAAGGTTTTTAAAATTTAGGCCACTGAATCATTATCCTTTCATGAGAACGGGAGTGGAAAATAACAGGATACAACCGCAGTGGGGAGAAGACCTTCATGGTCAGGCGTTGCAACCTGCACTTACGTCAAAGAAGACACAAATGGCTTAAAACAAATGGGTTTTTCTATACTGCAATCTTTGGTAGGAGAATCCATCCTTTATTTCTGTGTATACAAAACTTAACGCAGTGGTATTGCTGTCCATGGGAGAGGCTCAGAGATACTATTGCATTCTAGCAATAAATAGCTATGATACTGTTCCCACATACTGTTCCTGAAAAAGCACTGGTGCTTGTCCTCTAAACAGAACAGCTGAACGTCGAAGACCATGAGTGTGAGAGACAGCCCAGCTCTTCCAGGACAGCTTTTATTTCAGTAGGCTCAGGGCAAGGTACAACATATCTCTGTGTCAGGCTGCTCAGGACTAACAAAAAGCCTTTTGAATTCTCTACACAGAGCTGCTGACCACTACAGCCTGGCTAATGGTTAAAGTTACCCCCAAGCATCCCTGGTGATGTTGTATGAAAAGACTACAGCAGGGCTGTAAATTAGTGACTTTACCTGCATGAATCTTTCTAAAGCAGACAGAAAACACTCACAGAACTGAAGAAATCTTCCAAGCAATGTCCACTATAATGGAAGAGGTCACTCATTGTCTGTTGTACTATATGAATCAAGCTTTAATTAAATGAGAAAAAAAGTGAGAATCAAGATTTCCCCTTCTTAAACTCATTGGCTCCTTTGTTACAGATTAACTCAGGGCAACATCTGAGCTAATCTGAAGGCAACCATAGTGTCTTTGGCAGTAGCATTAGTGATATTGATGCTCACAGCACTGGAGCAGCAGGTGACCATGAACTGCTTTTCATGCAGCTGGGAAAAAACACAGACTCCATGGCATGCTTTGCGTTGGAAGGGACCTTAAAGCTCCTCCAGTTCCAACCCCCCTGCCACGCGCAGGGACACCTTCCACTAGAGCAGGTTGCTCCAAGCCCCTGTGTCCAACCTGGCCTTGAACACTGCCAGGGATGGGGCAGCCACAGCTTCTCTGAGCACCCTGTGCCAGCGCCTCAGCACCCTCACAGGGAAGAGCTCCTGCCTAAGAGCTCATCTTGAAGCACGGAATCAGACTCTACAACTCAAGGAGAGTTATAAAGCAGGTGTGTTTATTTCAGCATCAGGTGCATGGGGGATCGCTCCTCCTAACTTGCACACCGAGGGGTTAAGCAAGCAGATATTTATTACACACAAACATGCATAATCATCAGGTTCCAGAGCCAGCGGTGGAGATATTACAATTAGTTTAGGTACTCATTATCATAAGTCTCCTCCCTTTTGGCACTTGCACACTGCCCTCTCCAATGGTCATGGGCAGGGGTCTTCAAGATGAACTAAGCAGTCTTCCTCAGGGCGCACTTTTCACCTTCGGCATGGTTGGATGCCCCAGTAATCACAATTAGCTGAACCCAGCCGTACTTGCGAGTTTCTGAGAGCTGGCAAAGACTCAGAGCAGTGTGACCTTTGTACAAAATGTATTGCAAGCAGAACAGGATGGGCAGACGAGTATCCTAAGGTAGCAGATGTTCGGGAGTCACTGTCTCCAAACTAACTGATAATTAGAAGGATGGAAAGAAAAAATTCACTCTTGTTAGTAAGACTACTAAATTCTGTTACCACACCACAGACTTACAACACAAATATTGTTCTCTATCTTAGACGTAAATTAAGTGTTTTAACCCTATGTTTTCCAGGCACTTGCTTTCCTTATATCAGTCTCAGTCTCCTCTCTGGCAGGTTAAAGCCATTCCCCTTGGCCTGTCCCTACAGGCCCTTGTCCAAAGCCCCTCTCCAGATTTCCTGCAGCCCCTTTAGGCACTGGAGCTGCTCTAAGGTCTCCCTTAAGGAGTCTTCTCTTCTCCAGGCTGCCTCAGCCCAGCTCTCTCAGCCTGGCTCCAGAGCAGAGCTGCTCCAGCCCTTGCAGCAGCTCCATGGCCTCCTCTAGCCTCGCTCCAGCAGCTCCAGGTCCTTACACCGGGGGCCAAGACCTGGAGCACACGCTGCCTTACCCTTACATTGCATCGCACCCCCACATCACAGCACACAGTAAAACAGCAGCACAACGCGAGGTGCAACGAACCCACACCCTGAGGTCATTAACGTGCGGGGACGCGGCTGCGAACCCACGACGCGCACCAAGACGAGCCGGGACACAGCACCCGACAACTCGGGGCCGGTTCAGCTCCATTGCGCATGAGCGGAGCAGCGCAACCTCCAGCGCATGCGCAGTGCAGAAAGCGCCCCTCAAGAGCGCGCGCAGCCACCCGTCCCGCCTCCCCCGCCACCGCCCGCTCGCGAGAGCTTGATGACGTAAGCATCGCGCTGCCCTTCTCCCTCCCGGCTGCGCGTTGACGCCAGCGCCTCTGTTCCGCCTCTCGCTATAAAAGCGCCGGCGGGCGGCGGGCGCGTCATTGTGGTGCGGAGCGGGACGCAGGCGGGGTCGTGTGCGGGGCCGAGCGCCGCACCCCTCTCGCCGCCTCTCTCTGTCTTTTTCCCTCCCTTCCTCTCTTTTCTTCCCCTTCTTTCGCTTTTCCCCTCTGCCGCGGACATGCCGCGCGTCTACATCGGCCGCTTGAGCTACCACGTCCGGGAGAAGGACATCCAGCGCTTTTTCAGCGGCTATGGCCGCCTGCTCGAGGTCGACCTCAAAAACGGGTGAGCGCCGTCCCACGGCCCGAGCTCCCCGGCCCGCGGCCTTCCCTCCTCCCCCATGTTGTGGGCCGCTGCCGCGTGGCGCCCGACTCAAGATGGCGGCGGCGCGGGGGGAGCGGGGGCGCTGCGGCGGGGCCGGCTCCATTGTCCTGCCTCCGGGGCCGCGGGCGGCTGATGGCGCCGTTCTTCTTCCTGCAGTTACGGCTTCGTGGAGTTCGAGGACTCCCGAGACGCCGATGATGCCGTTTATGAGCTGAACGGCAAGGATCTGTGCGGGGAGCGCGTGATCGTGGAGCACGCCCGCGGCCCCCGCCGTGACAGGGACGGGTATAGCTACAGTAGTCGCAGTGAGTACGAGCCCGTCTTAATGCGTGGTTGTGAGGCTAATGCGGGCGAGGGATAGTAGGCGAGGGGTGGCGGCTCGGCTGTGTGTGGCAGGGCAGAGCCGGGGGTGAAAGAGCGATGGGACCGAGTCCCGCGGGCTGGGGTGGAGCGGGGAAAAGGGGGGGTTGCTATTTCGGGGAGCACGGCGCGGGGGGGGGTACCCGGTGCATGGCAGGGAGCAAGCTGCAGGCCTAGCGCTGCAAGCCTTCCTGGCACCAGCCGTGCACTTGGGTATCCCCTAAGAAACTTAAGAGGGCAGATAGGTTGGGAGATTAGAGGGCGATTCTGGCTGCGAGGTTGTGGCCTTCTAGAAAGGGTTTCTTGTTAATTAGAAACGGAATGCTCTGCTAACTGAAGAGCTTCTGTTTTCTTGGGGAGCATTTAAATCGATCAGTGGTGTCGCATCACTGATACTGATAAATACTGTTGCATAATTGGGGTGGAAGCACTCAGCTGTAAATGTTTCAGATGAATATATAGAAGGGGTGGGGGGAGGTTTTCAAGTAGGAATCTGTTGGGCTGAGTGGGGGATGTTGTTAATAGTTCCACGTTCAGCTGATTCGAGTAGTTTCTTGAGCTGAGCTATATAGAGCTGAACCGGCCTGGTACTGTAACTAAAGTACTGAGGCTCATCTTTGGTTAATCTCTAGGAGCTTGGTGTTTGGGGGGGGAGGGTTTCTGTCTTAAAAAAAATCAAATGTATGTTGTTTAAAATTGTTGCATGTTCAATTCAAACTTTTTAACAAGTCCTTGATGTTTCAATTTAAAAGTGACCAGTGGGGCTGAGGCTGTGTCCACTGAGGCTAAGATGACTGCCTTTCCTGATTGGCCATGGCTTTTCCATACATTGTGTGACCCTTGCCCTATGACCCTTTGGCTGACCTTACCGGAAGCCATGACGACAGCAGCCTTTTGCCATTAGACGCAGGGTGATGGTGAGGATTCCAAGGGTTAGACAAAACTGGTTAAACTGAACTAGGTGACTGTTACCTTGCGTGTTTTGTGGCCAAACCACCACCAAAAACCTCATGCTGTGATGTAAGTACTTAGTGTAACTAGTAAACGTTTTTGTAAATTGTAGAAATGCATGTAATCAGTTAAGTTTTATATTTTACAATGTTCTGTAAAATAAAACTTAGCAAGGTGAATCTAATAAGGAGCAGTCACTCTCTAACAGATCCTAGGAGCACAGACTTGTAGGATTTTAGTCTGTTTGATTTGCCATTAATATAGATCATGGCAAAATTGCAAAGTTTATTGGAGGCTTAGAGAAATAAAGTCCTACTCCAGTAAATATAACTGTTTTAACTAACTTTTTCAGAACGTTTAGTTTTCTTCATGCTAGGAGACAATCTAACTTTATTTCTTTGTACAATAAAGGTGGGGGTGGTGGCGGATATAGCAGTCGGAGACAATCTGGAAGAGATAAATACGGACCGCCTGTTCGTACAGAATACAGACTGATTGTTGAAAACCTTTCCAGTCGCTGTAGTTGGCAGGATTTGAAAGTATGTATTGATGTTCTACCATGGAGCCTGTTGTGACTAGCAGGAAGCGATGGCTTCCTTTAAAATTGATGTTCCTTTTGATTTAGGTGGAAGTAATTGAGATACTTGTGTGTGAATATTTGCATGCAATTAATGCTTCTGTGTTTGCTCAGACTTGTCTTAAGCTCATGTACTTGTGAAGCGTAAGTGTGGTGAATGGTTATGCAACTCTTCATCTACTCCTTGCAGGATTTCATGAGGCAGGCTGGTGAGGTAACCTATGCAGATGCTCACAAAGAGCGTACAAATGAAGGAGTGATTGAGTTCCGATCCTACTCGGACATGAAACGTGCCCTGGACAAGCTGGATGGCACAGAGATAAATGGAAGGAAGATCAGGCTGGTTGAAGACAAGCCACGGTCAAGCCATAGGCGATCATACTCTGGCAGCAGGTCAAGGTAACTTCTGGGACAAGTCAGTCTCTGTATCAAGTTACTCAGGCTAAAAATGGGTCTGGGTAGCCCTGCAGGCAAGAGTGGCCTTCACCTGATTGAGGAAGAGGATGATGCCTGAGAATGTAGAGAGGATTACTTTACATACAGCAAAGGCAGGTTTGGGAGCTTTTTGCATGTGAAGCATCTGATGCAATTAATTGATAGTGTATCAGGTCCGGGTATATTAATAGTACATCTTGATGTGGCCATACTTGTTTAGAAGTTCCTGAGCAGCTTTTATCTGTTAGATAGCAAAGCACACTAGGCAAGGAATGAGGGATAAATTACATGTTCCATGTTTCTAGGTCACGATCTAGACGGCGGTCTAGAAGCAGAAGTCGTAGAAGTAGGAGCAGCCGCAGCAGGTCCCGTAGTGTCTCCAAAAGCCGTTCGCGGTGAGTTGATGCCTGGTTTTCTGTTAGTACGGGAATTGCTGCTTATACATTGATAGATACTGCCAACTGCTGTAAGTACACTTCAGCTCATGTAGAATAAACTTTGTCTCTTTTTGAAAGCTCTAAATCCAGGTCACGAAGCAAAGACCGCTCACGTTCCAGATCTAAAAGCAGGAAGTCTAGATCAAAGAGCAAATCAAAACCCAAGTCTGACAGGGGTTCACGCTCTCACAGCAGATCCAAGGAGAAGTCTGAGAAGTCTCGATCCAGATCCAGGTCCAGGTCTCGATCTCCCAAAGAAAATGGTAAAGGAGATGCTAAGTCTAAGTCCAGGTCAAGGAGTAGGTCTCGTTCCAATTCTCCGCAGCAGCAGCCATCTGCCAAGGCTCGTTCAGAGTCACCACCCAAAAGAGCTGCATCGAGGTCCCGCTCCAGATCTCGTTCAAAATCTCGCTCACGATCAAGATCTAGTTCAAGAGATTAAGACTAGAACTCTCCTCTTACATTGCACACTATTATGGAACACTTTCCTACTTGTCAGGCCATTAGTGTTATGTTAGTACTTAAGAAGTTGGGGTTTTTTTCTCTTGCAGGAGCAAATGGCCTAAGAACTAAGTTTGAGGCATAAAGGTTTAATTTGTATCCCAAATTGGAAATTAAGAGCTTGGATGGTGGTATAAAGCACTAAAACTCCCCCTTTTGTAGAAATTCAGCTAAAACTTTGATTTTATAGCATTTCCATAGGAGTAACTTAACTACTCTTAAATGCAAAGTGGTTTTTTATAAAGAAAAATAAACTGAATATAAACAGGCTTAAATCTGGGCTTTTTTTTTAAAGTTTCATTATATTTTCCTTTTTTTATTTGCTTCATGGTCTTAGAGCTATGGCTCTCATTAGCTTATAGGTTCCAGCTTGCTGCCAAGGGCAGGATTGCCTTGCTGGTCAGCTCAAAGAATTCTGTTTCAGCTTAAGTTGTGGAAGCAGGCTGCAAACTACATAAACCGGTAACAATACTGGGAAGATTTTAGATGAGCAATAAACCCAAGTTGGAGTGTGTTTGTTGTATCTTAACTTGCCAAAAGAACATTCCCCCCCCACCCCGTACTGTGACTGTATTAAAGGTAATAAAGGTACTCTGGCACCTGTATCATACAGTATTGCTGAAACCCCCTGTGTTTCCTACTTGAACAAAGAAAAGCTTTCTGACTTTTTACTTTTGCTTGAGTGTCAGTGTCACTCTGTTGTCAGACACTCGTGTGTCTCTTGGATGTGGTCCAAGTCACTAGTATGTTGTATGGTTTGTCAGCCTCTAAATACCCATTGGATATGAAAACTAGCTAAAATAACACTGTCTTCCCTCCTTTTTTGACTCATTTATGTTAACTTTTTTGCTTCAGATGAGGAGATCTATAATCCTATTGTGTGTAAGTCTGAACTTTTATGGGAAATGTAGTCTTTGAGCTAGAGTTCTAGTCTTAACAAAGGCTTTGCTAAACCACAGTTGCCAACTCACTTAAATTGTGGAATAGGACTCATCCAAAAAATGCCCCTTTCTAGCTAAATTGATTTTTGTAACATGCAATAGCGAACATTAGAACTGCCTTGTACTCTTTATACAACGTGTAGTTTGACTTGTATAAAATTAAATTGGTGACTCAAACTCTTGTGTTTATTGCAGTGTAATGGGATTCTTTTTCTGCCTCATGCTGGGGAAATCACAGTTTATCCTACTTACCTCTTTTGCTGGAGTAACTTCTTTGTTTTAGTAAGAGACGTGGGAGCTCTGGAAATGCACTTGGTTTTGTGCTTGAGACCAGCTAGCCAGCCAAGCACCCTTTGGCCTAACACATTGTCCTTCCTTGGAGCGTGACTGGATGTGGAAGCAGCACTCCTGACTGCTCAGAATTTTGCCCGTCTGTGCAGATGAATTGCATCAGGCACAAGGAGCACATGGAATGCGTGTTCAGATGCGACTCTGCCAGCTTTTCTTTCCTGGAATTGCTTCACAATGCAAAGAGTTCTCTTGAAAATTAATTCTCAGTTTCTTAACCATTTCCTGCTCATATCTAGAAAGCTGGAGCCTTTGCCTGCTGTGTGTAAGTAGCTTTGGTACCATGAGGAGGGATCGCAGGATAAGCAAATTTAGTTTTGCCTGATAATCTCACATCTCTGATGTAGTCTGAATGGCTGTGATTACATGGTTTGTGTTGCCATCAGCCCAGTTACTGGTGCTGGTTTACACTTCTGCAAGCTGTTTCTGTCCCACACATGGAAATCTTGAGCTGCCAAGCTAGGTTTCCCTATGATTGTTCATACAGCTATGGAGTCTTGCAGGTATTTTTGGCATGACTAAGGCCACAGGGCATTACTGCTGAAGTTCCTGCAGCTGGAATGAGGTGACTTCTGTATTCAGTTAATTTGTGATAAGTGATTCTTACTTTGTTGAAGCTTGTTTAATTAAGGTGTATTTTAGCATAATGACTGGAATAAATCAATGCTGCAGTTCTGGTCAGTGCAGGTAATGCCTCCCCTGCATTGGATTTCAGGTATGAAGGAGTACTGGGGGCTTTCTGCACAAGTCAGACTGCAAGAAGAGTATAATATAGGTTTACAGCCCTAAGCTACACCTGTGGAAATACTGACCTCCCTTAAACTTGACACAAAAGCATTACATCCCTTGATTTTATTTATGCTGGTTATGGAGTATGTCAGACTCCATGGAGAGCTGCTCCTCTTTGATTTGCTTGTGGGGGGTCATCACTGCAATACATGTGGCACTCAGAACATGAACTGAGCTCAGTAGATTGGAAGGGATTATGTGCCTGTTCTCAGTATCTCTGTATTGTTGTGGTAATAAAACACAGTGGTAACAACTACTTTTTGCACATGCTCATAGATCCTGGTAATGGCTTGTTTCTAAAACTGGCTTTCAGTGCCAGCATGAGAAGGCCTTGGCTTGTAGCACCCCAGTCTTGGGTAGCAATGCAGAATGGTGGCTTGTGCCAACTATATTAGCTTTCTGAAATGAGCTTGTTATGACAAGAGTTGTCTGGAGTCACCTTTATTCATGAATTAGAGGAAGGCCCTAGATCGGGTTTAACCAGCTTGCCTGTACCTCCTTTAAATCCCAAGGATTTCTTTTACTGGAGCCACATCAATGTCTCCCTTGGCTGCTGTGCAAGAGAAACAGCCCTGTGCTGTGCAGATGAAGCAGGAATTCCCTGGCGTGACTTGCACCGTTCTGGATTTGCTTCCTCTGGAAAGCTGGTAGGATTTCAGTAGTGCCAGGTACTGACTCAGTGCAGTTAAGTGCAAGGCTTTCGACAACCAGCGAAACCCACACACTGGAATGCCTCTCGCTCTGTCAGCACCACTTGTAGGAGTGGAAGTCTGGGTCTGGTGTGTGTGATCACAAGTACGATTATTCTTGAGATCTCTTATACGTATTACGGAAGTGTGGTTTGGATAAACGTCTTCACAGAAAAGACTATAGACTCACATGCTGTGTGTTGCAGCATGTGCCTTGCTTTGGTCTGCAGCAGTAGCAACAGTTGATGGCAAAACCATCTGACATTGGTCCTGTCTCAGTTTGGTTACAAAATGTGGAGCTGTGGAGCCATCTTTTCAGGGTGTGCTGAAGCACTGAGTATCCTGACTTTATCCTGCGTTTGCTATAACCAATAAAAGTTTGTTCTTAAAAAGACTAAATAGAAATACGCCTTATCAGCTGCGGAGTGCAGGATTGACTTAAAATATTCATGTCCTATAGCAAATCGAGAAGGAGAAGTCAAGAATACTGTTAAAGAGGAGGCTTTGGATATGGGGCTGTATTTGGAGGCTGTTCCTAGCTTTTTCCGGTATTTGAAAAATACCTATTTTTCCTGTATGTTGGTGTTTGACACAAGTGCAAGTTCTCTCCTTTAATTAGTGATTCCTGTGATGTAGTATACCTGCTTCAAGGTCAGGTGGTGAAAACCTTTTCTGCTTTACAGTGTCTTTCAATCTCTGGCACATAGTAGGAAAGTGTTTCTGTTTCGCATACATGGTGAGTCAGAGTGCTCTTTATGCAGCTACGCAACACCTTAGACGTGAATCCAAAACCTTACTGGTACTAAACCATATTCATTCCTGCTTGGCATTTCTGGGTGACCTATTGTTCGTGTGCTTTGAACTTCATCTGACTGTTTGTGTCAGGTCATAAAAGTTCTTTTTTCCTGCTCAAAAGGGTTTTTTCTTCCAGGCTTTTGCTTCCAGCTCAGTGCTTTGAGGGAGAAGAGAACAAATCCCTGATGTGCCAGGGCTGGTTCGGAAGCAAGCTGCAAAATAGGATTATTCCTGATGTAGGTAGGTGTCTGATTCCAGCCCTGAAGCATGAAATGAGGTAGTGCTGTAGGGTTTGGTGATGCTGGGTGAGCATCCAGCTGGCAAGGAAGGTAATTTGATTGTCCCCAAAGGCAGTGGAAGGGGCAGAGAATAGAGGTGCTCACTTCCTCTTGGATGCCAAGGGCCTGAACAGCTCACCTTAGCCTTTACATCTAGGAACAAAATGATTTAGAATGTGCTGTCACCAAACATACCCTTTGAAATGGCTGTTTATATCACTAAGAAAGCAGGTACAGTGCAGTGGCTCTCTGTAAGCTAGAAGAGCACAGATCTGTGGTTGATGTCCACCAAAACAAGCATCTCACCCAGCAATATTACTATGCTTAGAGTGAACCTGCAAGTGGCTGGAACAGGTGACACTTGTTTTTTCTACTTAAAGCATTTTTAACTCTAAATACCTCTAAATTTTGCAGTTTCAGAGTTGATTCACAGCTGGGAGAAGACTCCATCCCAAACAAGATTGTAATGCTCTTTGCATGAGCCATGGGGAGGGGCATTTAAAACATGGCTGCTGGATTTATTACTCATGTGGACTAACTTGAACGGTTCCCAATTCCCAATCTGGTTCAGGTTAGCATTGCAACATCCACAGAGCATCCACAGAGCAATGACATGAAGGGCAAAACCTGGGAATTTGGCTCAGGAGCTTAGCAATCCTGAAAATTAAGCTGAGTGGACATTCAGAATGTCCTTAAGAGATGATGCAAAATGCTGTGATCATTTGAAAGATGAAGAGTTCAGATGTTGTTGATTAGAAGATAAAGTTCCTGCAATGGAATTAGCAGATTCTGGCTGCGTTTCTTGAGTGCTTTGTAATGTCTATTTAACATGAATAGGAATGTATTACTTTAAAAGGTGAGAAGCACAACTAAAACAGGTACTGCTTTGCATAGTGGCAGCTATTAACAGTTCAAGAACTTTATCTCTTCTTGGGATCGTAATGGTATTTGTTAACATTGTGATCAGCCCTTTCCCCCCATGTTTTGTTTTGTGGTTTGGTGGAAAGGAGCAAATAGCAGAATGTGGGATCTTAACTCTCTCAAAGCTTCTTCCTGCATTATTATTTTCGCTAAATGTGTATGTAGATGTCAAGGGGAAGTTTCAGTTGTTTCGTAATCCAATAAATAATTGAAATAAACTGCTCTGAGGTAGCTTATAAATTTGCACCCTTTTGGCAACATCTGTCAATAATGTATCTGAGTTGGTTGGATGAAGGCGGCTGTGTTCCTGTGCGAGAAGGAATGGATCACAGCAGCTGGTGTAATCCATACTGCAGACAAAGTAGCAGCAACAGGAAGATGTCTGCGCAGGACTCAAGGTGGGGCTGCGCCAGTGCCATGCAGAGTGGGACATTCGCCTCCCTCCGCCTGCTCATGGTGCTGTGCTGGTGCACCCAGGACACATCTGGCCCCTCTGTGCTGCCAGGGCACACTGCTGACTCCTGTTCAACTTGCCATCAACGCAAACCCCCACATCTCTTTCTGCGTGGCTGCTTCCCAGCCTCCCGTCCTCCAGTTTGTGTGTGTAAGTTCAGATGTTTTATAGCAGGTTGTGGAAATGGAAGTCGAGGCACAGGAGAGAGAAATGCTCTGGTATTACACCATCCAGAGAGCTCACTGGGAAGCCAGTGATGCCTCCTCTTTTTTGCCTCAAGTAGCTGTTTTCCAGGAATTTATCATTCTGAATTCACGATTGTTTTTCATGGCAAGCAGAGCCAGGAACAGAAAAATGATGGGAAAAGGGGAATGCTGGGTCGCTTTTCAAGTGACTGAGTTTCACTCTGCTCCTGATTCCTGATTCTGCTCCCACTGCAGCAGAAAGCGCTTTATATGAGAAGACCTTTTTCTATCCTGTGCTGCTGAAGTTTTGTTTGAAGGCAGTGGCAGTAAAGGAAACCCCTGTTACTTGCTTCCTGATTTTTCAGGATGTAATTGCTTCACCAGTCTTTGGCTTCACCTTTTTTAACACATTAAACGTTTCAGACCACAAAACTCAAGGTGAGACAAACCTGACAAATACACTAGAAACAAAGAGCTTGTTCCTGCACTCCCCAGGGTGACTGAGAACCCCCCGGGGCCCTGGATTTGGCCCAGCCAGAGCTTGCTGTAGTTGAGCTATTCAGAGTCAAGAGGCTCTTGGCTTGCCCTGGCCAGCCCAACACACATCAAGTGCTGTTCTTGGCAGCTTCTTGTGCATTTTCTGGTCCTTGTGCTTCCAGTCTTGGCTTCTTCCACTTTCACCTTCTGTGGAAAAGCAGAATGTGTGTCTGAAAGGCACATCTGTGTGGCCATAAAATGGGTGCGCAGGTATGCCGCCCTGGGTTTTGACCACTTTGAACACTTAGGAAGCACTCCTCTTGCCCTGCACTTTCTCCAGAGAGCTAGTTCGAGGGATCCTTTTGTTTCCCGGTGATCTGGGGATTCCGTGTTAATGTTCTCCAATCACTTTTCAATGCTGCACAGGAAAGGCTTTGGGTGGCCCATACCTACCTCAGGCAAGGCCTGTAGCACTGAGGGGTCCTGCCTGCTGAGGAGAGCACATTGCAGCCCAGCGGTGGGGTCCGGCTGCTCCCGCAGGGGGTCAGGTCTCTCTTAGTGACTTTCCAAGTCGCTCAAGCAGCTTCTGCCTTTCAATCTCTTCCTGTCTGACCCAGGAGACAAAACCAGCGGAGCCCCGTGTTCGGCCTCCTCCCGGCGCTGAGCACGGTGCCGGTGGGGCCGCCGGGCCCAACATTCACCCCAGGACCCCAGCGCCAGCTCAGAGCCCCCTGCACGGAACGGGCAGGGAGCAGGGGCGGCCTGGGGCTACACGGGGGTCTCCTCGGGCCGGACGTTGCCATGGCGACGGCACACACACACACACACACACCCCCAATCCCTTCCCTGTCTCCCCAAAATCCAGCGGCGGGATTAGGCCCCGGCACTGCGGCGTGGCGGAATGCGCGGGTTGCCATGGCGACGCGCTCATTAAGTGCATGCGTTCCAACCGGCCCGGCTGCCGCCCCCTCCCCGCGCACCCGCGCGCGCTCCCGCACCGCCCCTCCCGCCGCCGAGTTCTCCCCCCCCCACCCCTACCCCTACCCCCCCCCCCCAATCCCCCGGCCCGTACACCCGCCCGGTGCGGCCCCGCTCGCAGCCCCCGCCAGCACCGGGCCGGGCCGTGCGGTGCGGGCGCGCCCGAACGCAGCTCTGCGCAGCGCACACCGGGCCGGGAGCAGCGGCCTGGCCGGGCCCCGCCGCGGAGGTAAGGAGCGAGGCGCCTTCCCCGCCCGGCCTCGCCGCCTTGGATCTGCCCCACAGGCGGGGCCCGGGCTGGGTGAGCGGGTGCTGGGGCCCGGGGCGGTGGGGCCGGGCCCGCTCCGCGCCGCCCCCCGCAGCGGGGCGGCCCCGGGCCCGGCGGGGGAGGGACGCTCCACCATGGCTGCCTTTCACCGGGAGACACACGGGGCGGGCGGCGCGGCCCGGGCAGAGCGGGGCGGAGCGGATCGGCGGGGGGACGGTGCCGGCCGGGCCGCGGCGAGGGCCGAGGTGAGGGCCCTGGAGGCGGGAGCCTGTGCTGTAGCCGTGCCCTGCGTCCCGCGGGGGAGCGGCGGTCCGCTGTGACCGGTCGTTTCAGGAGTGTAACGTTTGGGTGCAGCCAAGTGTATTTTGTGAAGCCAAGCCACTGCGCCCAGCTGTGATCTGTCCCACCAAACACTAGAGATAAGGACGTACAGGTGCTTATCTCCTCGGGACAAGTTCTGTACTGGTGCGGCAGCACTGGTCCCAGTTTGGGGGTGTGTGAGGTGAGGCGCTGCCCAGGCGTGGCCCAGTGGGTTCCATCAGACACAGGGGATGGAGCTGTTCATCCCTGGCTTTCCCAATGGATCCTTTCTGGGACACAAAGAGCTTGAAAATCCCTTCTAAGGGTGGACGCTTGACCATGTTCCTTCTGACGTTTCTCAAACACGTGTTGACCTGAAGCCTGAAGAGGATGCCGCTGCAGTGCTTGAAGGGGTCCTGTAGCGTGGGGAGTGTTAATCCAGCCCAGCAGGGCATAACAGCCCAGGCTACGGAGAGGATGCTCCACTCAGCACTCCAGGGTGGCCTCACCAGTGCTGGGCAGAGGGGAGGATCCCTCTATCCACTGTGACACTTAGGGCAGCCCAGGACACTCTTCACTCTCTTGCTCCAGGGGCAGATTGCTGGCTTATGTCCAATGTGGTGTCCACCAGGACCCCTGAGTCCTTTTCTGTCACACTTTAGCTTTCCAAGTGGGTGGCTCCAGTGCAGACTTCAGCACTACTTAAAAATCTGAGAAGCCACAGAGCCAATAAACATATTAATATTGTTTAAAGTACAGTTACTTTAAGCCAGTTTTGGGATGAAAAGAAGAGCATATGTTGACCAGGCCATCCCTTATAAAAGTGCTGCTGCGGCTGTACAGCATGTCTGTGCTGGGAGCTACTTTTCTCTATGCTCCTCTATGGCCTTTTGCACCATGTATCCCTCCTCTTTCCAAACAGCAGATCATTCCCTGGCTTTGCTGTGGTTTTGTGAGACTGCAGCAAGAGGGAGGTTTGTGTGTAAGATGCTTGCTTTCCAAGCCCCTGGTCCAGGGTGCTGATGTTTGGTGTTGGCCAACGTCATAGATTGCTGTACGGAGACGAGTTTGAGCATCACCCAGCTTGAGCACTGGATCTGGTTATTTCTTTTCCTTTTCCAGGCATTTCCAATCATAGAATCATAGAATAGTAGGGGTTGGAAAGGACCTCAAGATCATAGAGTTCCAACCCCCCTGCCATGGGCAGGGACACCTCCCACTAAACCATGCCATCCAAGGCTATGTCCAACCCCACCTTGAACGCCGCCAGGGATGAAGCATTCACAACTTCCCTGGGCAGCCCATTCCAGGGCCTCACCACCCTCACAGTAAAGAATTTCTTCCTCGTAACCAATCTAAACTTCCCCTGTTTAAGTTTAAACCCATTACCCCTTGTCCTCTCACCACAGTCCCTAATGAAGAGTCCCTCCCCAGCATCCCTATAGGCCCCCTTCAGGTATTGGAAGGCTGCTATGAGGTCTCCACGCAGCCTTCTCTTCTCCAGGCTGAACAGCCCCAATTTTCTCAGCCTATCTTCATACGGGAGCACCAATAGCTCACAGAAAACAAAGAGTTGTCTCTGAAACATCTGACCCAAGTGATGAATCAAGGATAAATACCGGGTTTAAGGGCCTAAGAAAGCAGATAGGTTGCTGGTGGGTATTAGGAAGCACCAAGACAGGTTGGCTGCCAAATTCATTTTGGCTTTTAGTTGGAGTCTGGTGTCCAGCTGGGTTAGTTCCTTCAGTTCTCCTGATAACATCCTGGTGTAGGCACCATTGTTACGGGGTGATTCTCACTGTCTCACTGTGTGTGTTCGTCTGAGCTGCTGTCATCTTCTGCCTCTGAAATGGTGGTTTGTTGTATGATTGTATGAATATAATTGTGTGGCTTTAATTGAAAAACAAAAGAAACCAAACAACTTAGATCAGGGGCTTTTAGTTACCATCTGCCCCACAATTCATCTTTTCCTAATTCACCTTGCTGAGTTTCAGCAGTGCTAATAGAGCAGCCCTGATGTTGCGTGCTTAAACACGGACAGAATAGCTAAAAGGAGGAGCAGAGGAGTGAGGTTTTCTTGTGGGAAGGAGAGAAAGGATTCTGGTGTGGAGTGGAGGAGCGACAAGGGCTGATGGGCCTTGGCTCAAGGGAGAGGATAAACTAGTAAAGAAGTGGAAGATCAGCGGTGCTGTGCTTCGGGGTATTGGCTCTAAATGGGTTATTGAATCTGTTGCTTCCCACATTCTTCAGTCTCTGTATGGTGTTACTGGAATTGCTGCCTAATGGGGCACAACAGGGGCCAGCTCTGCCCCAGGGACAGGGAACTGAGCAGGGCAGATGGCACGGTCACCGTCACAAGGTCCAGCTAGAGCTCAGGTCACCAGGCAAGGTCTGAGATCAAGCCAGGATGCCAGCCAGCAGGTCAGGTCCAGGCAGCAGCTGGAGACCAGCACTGCTGTGGTGCAGCATAGACAGGTTATGGTGGGGCTGATGTGGTGGGTGATGGGTGGGGGGTCCAGAGGAAGTTAGTCAGGACCAGTTAAGCCTGATAGTACCCTCAGGACCATGGCTACTTCTTGAAATTCATGGCTAAATGGGTTGAACATCACCAGCCCTGTCAGAAACTCAGCTGCATCCAGTGGACTTCATGTTCCCTCCGCCCCCTGGTTAATTCCTGCCACTTGTGAAATTCCTCTTCTACAGCCAGTGAGAAGATCAAGGGTGACTGCCCAGTGGGAGAACTGGAAGGGGCACTGGAGGAACCTGGGTCTGCTCCAGGGTAGAATTTGCTAACTCTCTGTCACAGCCTACATCAGTGGGAGCCAGGAGCATCCATAGCTTGTGGTGGACCTGCTGTGCTCAGGCCATCTTATGGTGGTGCCAGGTAAGAAAAACCCCTTGGCGTTTGCAGTCTCTGAGCTGGGATCTCATAATAGGGGCTTTTCTTTGTTGGATTCAATAGGCCTTTGATATGTCCTACAGGGATTTCTGCTGGGAGTGCTTGAAAGGGAGGGGACCATCCTTCAGAGTCTCTTTCTCACTCCTTTGTCAGGTTTGTACTTGTACCCAACTTGATTTGTGTCTTGCTGTCTTACAGTGTCTTGCTCTGTGCCCTGGCAAGGTGATGGACAGCAGAGCAGAGATGGAGGTTGTGAGAAGCACAAAGGGGAATGCCGCTGGGGAGGTCAGCGTCCACGTGGTCACCACCGAGAGCACTGTGCAGAGCACCCACCTGCCAACAGCTGCCTTCATCATACCAGGTATGCAGACTTGTCTTAACTGGGGCCTCCCCAGCCTTCTCCGCCCATGCTGATACCTCACACTCCTTGTATATGTGTGCTCTTCCCAAACCTTGGGAGGTAAAGCCTTGTTGCTGTTGCCATTTTAGAGGTTCTCAGTGCCCATCCCATGTCGCTTGGCTGATCAAAACCTCCTGAGTTTTAAACCAAACCCCTGATGTCTGGGGCCCTGTGCCAACGTAGCACAGTGTGCTGTGTGCCTGCTCTGCAGGGCATGTGGGCTCCCAGGTTGCTGAATTATCATGGAATTGTAGAATATCTCAAGTTGGAAGGGGTCCATAAGGATCACTGAGTCCATCTCCCTGCTCCCTGCAGGATTACCTTAAACTGAACCATAGGACTGAGAGCATTGTTCAGACACTCCTTGAGCTGTGACAGGCTTGGTGCCATGACCACTCCCCTGGGACTGACTACCTTCCCAGTGAAGAATCTTTTCGTTATGTCCAACCTGAGCTTCCCCTGATGCAGCTTCATTCCATTTCTTCATGTCTTATTGCTGGTCACCAGAGAGGAGATCAGCACCTCCCTGTGCTGCCCCCTGTGAGGAAGGTGTAGACTGTGATGAGGCCACCCCTCAGCCTTCTCTCTCCAAGCCAAGTGACCTCAGCCTCACTTCCTAAGTCTTGCCCACGAGACCTTGGTCGCCTCCTCTGCACACACTCCAGTAGTGTGACGTCCTTCTTCTACTGAGGACCCAAACCTGCACACAGGACTTGAGCTGGGGCCACACCAGTGCCGTGCAGAGTGGGACAGTGCTTCCCCAGACCTACTTGTGCTGCTGTGCTGGTGCACCCAGAACGTGGCTCTTTGGGCTGCCAGGGCACACTGCTGACTCCTGTTCAACTTGCACCAACCCAGACTCCCAGATCTCTTTCGATGGGGCTGCTCTCCTCCTCCCTTCCCCCAGTTTGTACATATAACCCGGATTACCTCATCCTGGGTGCAGAATCTGACACTCGCTGCGTTCTGTGTCTGCCTCTGGTTGTTTGTTTCTTCTCTTCTCAAGCCAATGCCACTGCCATCAGCCTTCCCACGAGCACCTTAGAGATCCAGCGATTTCCCCGGGAGCCACAAAGAAGCACAGGGGCCGAGAGGCCAGAGCGGGGAGCAGGGAGTGAGCCCATCACAGCTGCTGTCATTCCCCAGATCAGTGGGGTGCAGACCTGCAGCACAGTCCGTGTGCTGGAGTGGAAAGATGGGGTGGCTACTTTGCCTGGGAGTAACCTGCGGGTAAGTGTAGCCCTGGGCCACTGTGTTTGTCCCCACTCACCACTTCCCTCAGCTGCTTGCTTTTGTAAGTGGCAGTCTCCAGCTGATGTAGGCAGGGACCCCCAGGATTCAGTACCTGCACCCCAGCTGGAGGAACCCTTGGCTGTTCCAGCTCTTTGAGGCTCTTGTGCCCCATCACTATGCCCCTGCCATCTTGTCACCTTAGCACAGAAAGCAAATACGTGGTGCCTGGGGTGCTGCAGCAGGTCTGCCCTGCACAGGGAGTCAGAGGACTGCTGCTTGCTGTGCAGGACATCTTTCCTTTCCAAGCTGTGCCGTGGAGTTGACTCTTCCCAAGCTCCCGCACTCACTCTGGAAACAGTGGCCTTATGCTCACCAGACATCCTTCAGCCATCCCTCTGCCCCTCATGCTGCCTGCTGGTGCTGGTCTCACCCAAGGCAGGCAGTGTCCTTGCCCTGGCAGGCTCAGAGGCCAGCACAGACTGCAGGGAAGGGCAGCAGGATAGGAGACTTTAGTGCTGTGCTTGCCTCTGTTGTAGAATCATAGAATGGCTTGTGTTGGAAGGGACCTTGAAGATCATCTAAGAGCTGTCCTGTTGTGGGAGGCACTAATGACTGAACCATGTCCTTGTTATTCTCAGAGCTCACATGCACCCACTAGCTATCAAATTGCATTTCTATCCTCCTTGTTAACTATTTTTCCTTGTTTTTTGGTTCAATGATATAGTTCCGAATTAATGAGTACGGGACGCTGAAGGTGGTGAGTGCTGATAAGATGCCTCCAGTGGAAGCTATAAAGGAGGGTCACACAGAGAAAGATGGGGACTCAGAGGTGGCACCCACCAGCAGGGACATTCCTACTGTGGCTCAGGGTAAGGGTGCCACAGTGGCATTTCTGGGGTGGGTACCATCATTCAGCAGGCGCTGCTGGTGTAGGCCCTGAGTGTGAGGCACATGTCTCCTGCTTCCTGCTCTCCTTCCTTTGCCGCACCTTGTGCCTCACTGGTCCTCTTCTCTCTGACTCAGATGTGCCAGAGCAGACCAAGCTTCCAATAGCAGAAAGCATGTGCCACTGTGATACCTGTGGCCGCAGACATGTGTCAGATGGAGCCCGGGAAGGCAGAGGCTTCTGCAGCGAGCACTGTCACCAGCAGTTTAAAGAAAGGTAAAGGAAGGAGAATCTGCTCCATGTAAAGACATATCCATCCATGTCTGTCCTCCCTCCCCTGGTCTGTATGCTCCAGCAAGGGATGAAGAGGGGAACCCACTTGTTCCCCTCTTTCCTATAGGCAGAGTGCTCTGGCTGCAGTATAGGGGGATGAAGACTTGTCCCAGGGACAACAGGAAGCACAGGACCCAGATTTTCTGCTCAATTTGTGGCCTCATAAACATGTATGTGGCGGAGCAGGAGGTTGCTGCAGTGGGTGCTTGCAGGCAGAGTAGCAGTGGGAAGCGTGGGTGACAAAGGCATTTCCAGCCCCACTGCTTACTAATGTGTGATTCCTGGGACTTGTTTTACAGCATCTCTCTGTGGCTCTGATGCAGCTCAGAGCCCTGCTACAAAATTAGATCACTTCTGATCCATTCCTGGGTTCAGGTCTCTGCCACCCAGGTGTGTGAGGATGATTCTGCTCTGTACCCTGGTTCTAACCTCATGCCAACTTGTGTGCTGAAAGGAATGCATACATTAGTCGGGAGGGATGGGAGCATGTGTGAGTTAAGAAGTGGGGTGACAGGGATTCTCCAGCAGCCAGTCCCTTACTGACACCCCAGCCATAGCCACCATGCCATAGTGGTTTACTCTCCATTACTCCATGCAGGTCTGTCATTGTGGAAAACTCTGCCAGCAGCACCAATGCTGCTGAAATCCTCAAGCCAGTGAAGAAACGAAAGAGGAAGGATTACCAGAGCCCTTCGGAGGAAGAATATGAATCAGAGCAAATGGTAGGAAGAGGGTGGGTTGTGTGTGTGTGCACCCATGCTGATTTCGAGGGTGGGTCATGGGCCATCCCTCTGTGTACACACGTGTGAACTGTGTACACACACGTGTACCCAGTTCTCATCGATATCTTTCAGTGCTATGTCATCTATATGTCAAGGGGGTTACCTGTTGGCTATTAATGACAAAAAAACTTGAACGTGTGGATCATCAGAGCTTCTAGACACTTGGTGGGCTATTGGGCATGCTGAGCACCTCAGGTTGGGCAGTGCTAGACATGTCCTGGTTGGGCTGTAGGTATCAAGTGCGCTCAACTGCTCTCTTGAGTGTGGGTCACCAAAGTAAGTGTTGAAGTAAGAGTGTGTGTGTGTGATGTGTATCCTGGGGAAAGGACAGTGACTTTGACAAGGCAAGGAAGCTCTGCAGATCCACTCCAGGTGTGATTGCTACCAGTCAGCATGAGAATCGGCTCCCATCATCAGATCCTCTTGGCTGCCCCTTTCTTTGCCAAGCATCAGTCAAATCATGGACATTGCAACGGCACAGTATGGCCTTTGGCACTGGTCTAAGGGTGCAGCACACAGCACAAACCTGTGCACAGATGTCCAGCATGATGGGTTTCTGTTTTGTCTGCTCTCATGTCTAGGAGGAAAAGCAGGAAGAGAGGAAAAACTCTACCGAGGACTCTGCCATCAGCAACCCAGAGGCTGACACGTGGAACGGGAGCCAGCACGGTACGGAGGGCTGGGAGGGCGGTGGGGTCAGTGCTCACACCGCAGCTGCGGGATCCTTCTGTGGGTCTGTGGATTTGGGACAGCATTTTGGTGCTCCAGCAGAGTCAAACACCCAGTGCAACACGTTCCTGAAGGCTTGTAAGCTCCTCTGCTTGCTTGATCCTGCTTTCTGTCTCTTTCCGTTTCTCTCCTTTCCTGTCTTTCTCTCCGTGGGAAGGGTGCACCCTTACAGATACGGCTGTGTCTTCTTCAGGCATTGGGCTGTACTGTACAGTGCTCTCCGGTCCCTCCCCTTGGGAGCTGAATTTATTACATGCTTATGGGTACAGTGTTTGTTCCAAGAGGCACTATCCTGAGCAATAACGTGACTGAGCCACATCTGGCTTTGACTCCCTATTTGGATGGTCTTGTGGGGAACTTCCCTCATGTGATCAGGAGCTCACAAGTTTGGGAGCTGCTCCTGTAGATGTGGTGCTGCTGAAGGCTTCTCTCATCTCATGGGGCCCTATTCCTGGACCATATCAGAGGAGATCACAAATGCAGAGCTGTTGACACAGAGGGGAAGGAGACAAGCTGGGGATGCAGCATTTGCTTGGTTGGTTTTATCCCTGCAGTACCATGGGATGAGGGGAAAGGAAATTGGGAAAATAAATACTTCATGGGAAACCTTTTGTCTGTGAGTAGTGAAAGGTCATATTCAAAGTAATTTTAAAATGAAACTGTTCCAGCTTCATACTCCTCTCCATAGCCAAATATAGGGACAGCAGCAGCAGGGCCAGATGCTGTTAACCCCTCATGTTACACTGAGTTAGCCTCTATTAAAAAGAGATTTCATACTCACTTGCCAGGTCTTTTTCTCTACAGTCTGAGCCCTGAGCATGAGCCTTCCCTGCTGCATGCAAGTAAGCAATGCTGAGCCTGGTTATTTCAGCATCCTCTCTTCTTTTAGGGGTACATCAGCAAACAAAATGCACACCTGGATGCTTCAGCGTAGCAGAGTCTCTGTGTGCTCTGTCTCCAGGTGTATTTGTCATTCTCCAGAAGCACAGAGCTTGTACTTGCAGATTCCCCAGACATGCCTGCCACTCTTTCAAAGGCCTAAAGAATAATGAAGACGTACAAGGGGCAATGGGTTCAAGCTTAAACAGGGGAAATTCAGGTTAGGTATAAGGAAGAAGCTCTTTACTGTGAGGACGGTGAGGCCCTGAGGTTGTCCAAAGAAGTGGTACAGTGTCCAAAGAACACTCCATCCCTGGCGGTGTTCAAGGCCAGGTTGGACAGAACCTTGGGCAACATGGTCTAGTGTGAGGTGTCCCTGCGCATGGCAGGGCATTGGACCTGGATGATTGGTCCTTTTCAACCCAAGCCATTCTATGTTTCTATGTTTGTCACTCTTAAGTATTAGCAAAGCATCTGGGTTAATAACTTTACTCAGTGGAGCTCAGCTTTGATTTCTCCCACAAGTTCCTATTTTTTCCACCTTTACTTCCCCTAAGCCCAAGGGAGGAAGGAGTTGGGTTTTCCCCTGTGTTTCTGTCCTGCCCTACCCAAGGTTGTCTGTCATGGCTAACCTATAGGTGTGAATTACTCAGTGCTGGGATAGGCACAGCACTCCTGGAGTCCCTTCAAGCACTACAAAGCAGGGAAAGAAAGTGGCTGGACACTTGGATTGTCTCATGTGCCTCAGACAAGGCCTTTGTAGCTTTCCGACAGGGGTCAATGGAATGAAGGGTCACCTCCTGCCTATAGAGATGCTGCTGTCTTTTTATGAGTACCAGATAGGTAAATGCACCTCTAGGGCATCAGTGTGGCTTTGGTGTGCCATGGGGGGCTCAGGTGGTTGTTTCGGAGCAGAGGGTAGCAGAACTGGTGCCTCTGTGAAGTGGTGGCAGGAGGTGAGCCCGCTGCTGGTTTGACTGGGCAGATGCCCCTTGCAGCTGGGAGTGATTCCCAGACCTCCGCATGTATCCTACTGACTACCCCAAATCCACCAGTGCCATGGTCAGATGGACTGGCTGCAGAGGTGTCCTGATGGCACAGAATGGCTTGTCCCTCAGGCTCCTTAGGTGCCTTACTAGAGTGAAAGAGGACATTTGGGTCATGGGGGCCTCTTCAGTCTGTTCCTCAATGGTTTGCTGGAGAAGGGGCTCTGTAGGATGGTGCTGAGCTTTGCAGGGATGCAGGACTGTGCATGAGAGCAGGATGTGGCCCCAGCAGGACCTGCCCTGCACACTGCTCCGAGGCAGGCAGGGCCAGGGGCTGGAGCAGACCCTCAGCAGCGCCTCTTGTGTGTGCGTTTGTGCTGCGCTCAGGTGCCAGTGAGGAGAAGAAAGAAGGCTGGTCTTGGGCGTCCTACTTGGAGGAGCAGAAAGCTGTCGCTGCCCCTTTAAATCTCTTCCAGGATGTGAGTTGGGATTTTCCTGTCTTTTTCCTTCTTTCATCTTCTCTTTTCTTTCCCTGTTTTTTTTCCCACCCCTCTTCCTTCTCCTCTCTCCCTTGCTTCCCTATTTTGCGGGACTCTGAGCAATAAGCAAGCTCCCATCTTCACCCCTAGGTGACCAGTCAGCCTCCAGTTTTGATTGCCCTGGGTCCCACCCCCCAGCAGGTGCTGTCTCCCATCCCAAGCCCATTTATCTAGGACACCCCTGTGGCTCTGGCAGGGTGGTGGAGCCTTTCCAGCCCTTCCTCAAAGCCACATGTCAGCTCTCCTGAGGCCACATTGCTGCGCTGCACCCCTGCTCCCAGGCTTCTGATAGCCAGGGTAGAAGAGGAGCCAGGCCCATGTCCCTATCTCCCTGGGGACACCCTGCCCTGCCAGTAACAAGAGACACAAACCCATGCGGAGGTGGAAGAATGTGGTTTTCTACAGGAAAAGAGTTAAAATTTGGATGGCAACATAACCTGTGGCCCACAATTTCTTGGTCCCAGCAGCTCCCATTGCCTGATGGGTGCTCCTTGGGATGGTTCTACCTGTAGTTTAATTTATTTGTTTGCAGTACCAAATAGCTTCCCAGCACAAGAATGGCTTTAAAGTGGGGATGAAGCTGGAAGGGATCGACCCTCAGCACCCATCTATGTACTTCATCCTGACAGTGGCTGAGGTAAGTCACTTGTGGGTCCTTTAGCCAAAATCCCTGCACCAGCATCAGCCCCAGGTGCAGAAAAGGTAATCCTTGCACTTTCTGGACATGGTGCCCCACCATGGCATTTACACACCAGCCTGAACTTCCCTTCTTAGGGCTTGCTTGTGGTGGCCTTACACTTGCCTTGTTCCATGCTGGACACCTTTTGGGACTGGCACGTGCCTCCTAATTTGGGCACTGACTCTTTGCTTCCCTAAATGATATGCTGAGATAGTATACAGGAGAAGAGGTGCACGCAATGCTCAGCCAGGGACAGCAGGAGGTTTCCATGGTCCTTTCCCTTTCCCACCCTCCCTGCTGGTAGGTGTGTGGTTTCCGAATGCGCCTCCACTTCGATGGCTACTCGGAGTGCCATGATTTCTGGCTGAATGCTGACTCCCCCGATATCCACCCCGCTGGCTGGTTTGAGGAGACTGGGCACAAACTCCAGCCCCCGAAAGGTAAGGAGTTAGCACGTCTCAGTTGGTGGGTGCTGTTGAAGGAGGTGGATGAGCAGTGGGCTCATAAATGTAGAGTTGGAGATGGGGCCCGTGAGGAGATGCTGCTGTACTGGGGGGGGTTCCACAGGACCACCTTTCAGGCACTCATCGTGCTAAAGATCTGCTCGTTCCCATTCTGGGGCAAAGCCCTGTCACCCTGGATGTCCCAGTGCCAGGCTGGAGCCGGCAGCTGTGCCCCCAGGGCAGATGGGACTGCTGCTCTCCAGGGAGGAGCTGAGCTCTGGATTTCCCCTGTACGTTTCCTAGCACCCCTTCTGAATGCAACACTGGGCTGCAGGGTTTGGGTTTCCCAGGGCTGCCCACAGCAGGACACGGTTGGCAGGGTGAGGGCTGGTTATGGATGACCAGGGTCAGCCTCATGACCACTTGGATGCTCTCTGTGAACTTGCTGCTCTCATTTCTCTTCTTGAGGGGTTGTAGGTTATAAGGAAGAAGAATTCAGCTGGACAAACTACCTGAAGATAACAAAGGCTCAGGCAGCTCCTAAGCACCTCTTCATGGTCCGAAATGCTGTGAGTAGCAGCTTCTGCTTCCTGCCAGGTTCAGGTGTGACTTCTTCCCCTTCAGCTGAGCAGAATCCCTCTGCCAGTGCTGGGTTTTTCTCTGTCCACCCCACACTTTTCAAGCCCACAGTGCAGAGGGCCAGAGAGTGTACTGCTGGCATTGCTCAATGGGATGTGGCACGTTTGGCTGCCTGGGGATCTGTAACGTGGGTACTAGTTTGGTGTGCCCAAAACTGGTATTGGTCTGATTCACTGTTTCATCCAGGGCAGGTGAATTTGTTGCAAAAGGACTGGTGAGGAGGTGTGCCCACTGCTCTCTGCAATTATTTTGCCCCAGGCCCCTCAGTTAACATTTTCTAAGTAGAATTCTTTTGCCTCTGTTTTGTGTCTTCATTGTTTCTGTCTCTGCCTTTATTTTTCATATGGCAGTTTGGGCAAGGAAAGCGGGAATATAGCAGAGTGCAAAATGCTAATGGTTTCTTTGTCAGCTGCAGAGGAAACTCAGCCTTTCTGATAAATCAGCCTCTCCAAGTTATTTATTGTGTCTAAACCTCCTGTTCATTGCTGCAACAATCCCACGTGTGTGTGTGTGAGGCAGCGTTTGGCACAGAGTTTGGATCCAAGAAATAAAGGCAAGGTAGGGTGAAGGTCCCATCCCAGCTCCTGTTAAGCCTAGGACATTGCTTGCTGCTCACGCTGGAGGTTCATGCCTACAAACAAGTCCTTTGGGAACTGGTATAAGTCGAAGACCTTTTTCTCTGGGAGGTTACTGCTTATTGAAGATTCTGAGGGTGAAGATTTCTTTTCCTCTTTGCCTGGCCAAGCTCAATTCCTCACCTTCTGCCTCTTCTCTTGCATGCACAGCAGAGCACTGCCCTTCTGGGATCCTAAGTGGTCTGATCCTGCTTGGAGGCCAGGGAGAGTTTGGGCCTTCTTGCAGTGAGCAAGGGAAGTGGTGAGGAGGGCGCTGAGACCGTGGCTCTGAAAGAAACCTCTATCCCCCAGCACGAGGCTTCCCTGGGCTTCGAGGTGGGCATGAAGCTGGAAGCTGTTGACCGCATGAACCCTTCCCTCATCTGTGTTGCCACAGTGACTGACGTGGTGGACAATCGCTTTTTGGTGCACTTTGACAACTGGGATGATACTTATGACTACTGGTAAGTGCACAGAGGCTCCTGGGATGCCAGTGCTGGGAGACGCTGCCACTGCTTCAGCGAGAGTAATGGGGTGCTTGGGAAAGAATGGCACAATCCCAACATGCTGCTGCACAGGTCACCAGGGAAGCAGAGGGTCACCCTTCTGGGGACAAACCTCCCGGGACATTGCCATAGCCCTTTAGTTAACGTGGGGCAAAGTCAGACGTGATCACGTGCTGTGGGCTTACCCTGAAATCCTCTTGGGAGGCAGAGAGCAATAGAAACTGAAGGCATGATCTTAGAGGAGCTTCTGCATCTGTAGGCGGGGGATTGTGGCAGGGGTGAGGAAGTGTCCCAGTTGAGGCTGCTTAAGGCCAATTAAAATGGCCAGTTAGCACAGTCAGGGTTCTGAGAGCAACTCCTTTCCTTTGGCTGGAGTCCTCTGACCTCTTCTTGCGCTGGGCTGCAGCAGTTTCTGTCCCCACCTGCTCTTCACTTGGTGGTGCTGGGCAGCTCCCTGTGCTGTCCTAGGCAGACCTGTGAAGCAGCAGTACGTGAGTGTGCTCTGACCTCCTGTGAACCATGACCAGGACAAGAGGTCCCCCCCGACTCCTCAGCTCTCACCACGCCAAGCTTTAAAAGGCATAGCCTGTCTCCCCACTTGCAGCAAGCAGTTCCTGTTCCCTGGGTAGCTCTGCTGCAGGGCTTGAAACCAGGGCATGTTCATGACCTGCCCCTCTGAGCTGACGTTCTCTTGTCCTAGTCCTTGCCTTGCAGGGCCTGTGGTTCCCTGGGTCACTCAGGGACAAGGATGCTGTAGAAGACCTTGACTTATGCAGGGGGTTTTGCTGGTGGTGCAGACCTAGGGGTGCAGGAGGTGGCCTGCCCTGGACCCCTGCAGCCCGTGCTGTCTGTGCTGAGCCAGGTTCCTCAGCCCTGTGTAAGACTTTGGGTTTGTGTTCTAGGTGTGACCCCAGCAGTCCATACATCCACCCAGTTGGATGGTGTCAGGAGCATGGCAAACCCCTCACACCTCCTCAAGGTGAGTGAGTGGCCTGGGAGCACAGCCCTCAGTGATGCATCCATCGCCTTGGGGACAGGCTTCCAGAGTGGCACAGGGAGCCCTGGGGCCTTTGCTTGTCTGCAGGCCCAGGCAGCTTCCTTCAGCAAGGCCACAGCCATGCTCTTGCCAAGGCTCCTGCACACGTGTTTGGGTGGTTGCGTTGGACTGAGTGGACACACAAGGAGGACCCAAGCCATCTCTCCAGGCCCACATGCTTATGTTTCTGTGTACCCTGGATTTCATTGTCCATGAGAAAATAGTAGCAGTTCTTGATGTCTCTCAGGTTCTCATGTGCCTGGCTCAGACTTGGTTGGTCCTTCAAAGCAGTAGGACATTCTGGGGTACTTGCTGTCTTCCTGCAGCATTCACCTTCTGTATTTTCCCTGCTTTTAGATTATCCTGACCCTGACAACTTCACCTGGGAGAAGTACCTGAAGGAAACTGGAGCATCTGCTGTCCCAGCTTGGGCCTTCAAAGTGGTGAGTGCCATCATCTACTGCACTGTGCCTTGGCAGAGACTTGGGTTTTCTTTGTTGTCAGATCTTTGCCTTTATGAAAGTCAGGTACTGTTCAGGATGCTCCTGCCACAGGCCTGAGGTTCAGATCAACACTCCAGTTCAGAAGTCAGGGCTACCCTGTGCAAACAGTTCTTGGAGAAATGGGAAGTATGACCGTAGCCTCAGAAGACAGGAGCTGGGTGGTGGGAAATCATTTAGGCTTGCTTGATAGTTGTCTCTAACTGCAGCAACAGCAGCTGTGTCCAGCCAAGTGGGGCTGCAGGATTAGAGCCCCAAAATCGCACAGCTTTCACATCTTGTTGAAACACAGCTCATATGCAGGAGGCCTGTCGCCACTCTCTCCTGTTGCCACTGTGAGCTGGGCTGGCTCTTACTGAGATAGGCAGGGCTGGGAGCTGGGCATGAGGAGTGCTCACTGCTGGGAAAGCTGCCGAGGGGCGCAGGAGCCGGAAGCATGGCCCTGCTCCCCACTGACCCACTGGGTTCTTCCTGGCCCTAGCGTCCACCCCACGGCTTCCTGGTCAACATGAAGCTGGAGGCAGTGGACAGGAGGACTCCGTCCTTCATCCGAGTGGCCAGTGTGGAGGACGTGGAAGATCACAGGATAAAGGTGGGTGCTGGAGTATCAGTGCTGAGCCCGTGTCCAAGTACTGTGCTGGTTTGATCCTACCCTTCCCACCTCACTGCCAGTTCCAGTAGCAAAGCGTGTGGAAGTACAATGTGTGGAAGTTGGCAGGTCCCAGTGCCTGGCTCCAGGAGTGGAGGAGAGCCTTGTGCTGCAGTTCAGCTCTACCCTGCTGCTTGCTGTCAGCTTGGAAGGCTCCAGGACTCCTCAGGGAGGTGCCCTGAGGTTTGAAGGGTGTCCCCTCTGCTTGTCTCTCCCCAGATCCATTTTGATGGCTGGAGTCATGTCTATGATTTCTGGATTGACGCAGATCATCCGGACATCCACCCCATAGGCTGGTGCTCAAAAACTGGACACCCACTGCAGCCTCCTCTCAGTAAGTCCTGTACCTGGGTCAGTCCCTCATGGCCAGGGCCCAAGTGCCAGATCCCCACTCTCACCACCACCTGCCCATGTACAGAAATGGCCCAAGGATGGGCAAGAAGGAAGGCGTTTTCTGTGGGGTTGTCAGTTGGAAAGCTCCTCCCTGTCTGGGGCAGGCAGGGAGCCCATAGCCCTGGCTCTGCCTGGGGCTGCAGCCATGACAGTCTCTCTCCTGTTTCTGCTCCTGGACTAGGGCCAAAGGAACCAGCCTCCTCTGCCCATGGGGGCTGCCCGACGCTGGGCTGCAAGAGCATCCCTCACACCAAGAGCTCCAAGTACAGCTTTCACCACAGGTGAGCTCCCCAGTGTGGCTCAGAGGGGCACAGCTTCCCTTATGGCCCTTCTTCTGCTTTTCCATACCCATCCTCCACACCAGCTGCCAGCCTTTCATTGCATCCACCCCATACCTGGCTCTGCCCCATGCTTAGGGTCAGCCCTTGCCCTCCACAGGCTAGGCCCCAAAGCAGCCTGGAGCCTGTGGCTGGTATAACTCCTGTGAGCTCCTGCTCCATGCCTGTCCTGTGTACCCAGAGCCCCTGGGGGTGCCCTATGTGCCCATCTACCTGTGGGGTCCGTAGGGAACAGTGCCCCTGTGATGCTGTTAACTGATACCAGCTTCAAGACGTGCCTCCCACCCATCTTGAATGCCTTTCACTGTGAGTTTGTGAGCTTGGGAAGTCCTGACAAGGAGCAGTGCATCTGCCCCAGCTCAGTCAGTCACTTGTGAGGCCTTTTTCAGGGGAAACCAGGCACAGTGTCGTGCCAACCCCGGCACAGCAGGCTGCTGTCTAGAGGAGCGAGTATGGTGGAGCATCTCTGAGGACGGGGAAGGCAGATCTGGCTCCCAGGGGCTTCCCTACTGGCCACACTCATGACACTTTCTTCCTCCTTAGTCTCATCCGGATGCCTGTGGGGGCAAGGAAGGGAGGATCAGCACTGGTGACTTGCACAGGGTCACTGTGGCAGCAGTGGAGAAGGTGGGATGGGTGTTTGTACCTGGAGGTCCTGGGTGTGCCCGTGCACCCAGCACCCTTACACTGGGACTTTGTTCACCACATCTTTACTCTGCCTTCTATGGCCAGGGCTCCAGCTTCTTCTGCTTAGGGGCGGAGGGGTACCCCCACTGCTGCTCTGAGCCTGGTCCAATGCTTGCCTCCCCTCTGTCCTCTAGGAAGTGCCCCACGCCGGGATGCGATGGGTCAGGACACGTGACTGGGAGATTCACAGCCCATTACTGCCTCTCAGGGTGCCCGCTGGCAGAGAAGAACCAGGGCAGGCTGAAAGCAGACTTGTCCGACAGCGAGGCCTCGGCTCGCAAGAGGAACCTCATTGGCTTCTCTCAGCGAAAGAAGTCTCGGCACCACGGGAGGTAGGGGCAGTCCTGGTGAGTCCCATCAGCAGCGCAGGGCCTCTGTGCTGCCACTGCCATTACTGGCCAAGGTGTTGAGGCTCCTTGACCACGGGGAGCATGGTTGTGGGCACCTGGTGTTTGTCTTCCCAGCTCTGTTGGGCACCTCTCTTGGTTTTTCTTCCCGTGTTTTGTGTCTTTAGCTGTCAACCCTTTGGGTCAGGGTCCAAGAGGTAATTCTTACTCCCACTGCCAAAGCATTGCTCTGTGCAGTGTGGAGGAGAGCCCTCGGGCCGGTCCAAACCCAGTTGGAAATCAGTCTTCCTGTCTCTTTAGAGGGCGACCTCCAAAGTACCGAAAGATCCAGCAGGAAGACTTCCAGAGTAAGTACTGTCCTCTCCGCAGTGCCATTGCAGAGGCAGGGCTCAAAGAGCTGAGGTGGTGGCTGTTGGAGGCAGGTCTCCCTTGGCTCACTCAGTCAGACCTCACACAGGTCAGCACCAGTGAGGAGCTTGTGGTCAACTACCAAAGTTGACCGTCTGACAGAGATCATCCCTGCCTTTTACCAGAGCTCTGCTTGGTCCCTCTCAAAGGCTTGTAGGATAGGATGGGATGGGATGTTCTTGTCCTACATTGGATCACATCTTGCACTCTTGTTGCCAGCTATTTCTTCAGACAACATGCACCAGTCACTCTTCATGTCTGCGCTGTCTGCACACCCCGACCGCTCCCTCTCGCTCTGCTGGGAGCAGCACTGCAAACTCCTGCCTGGGGTGGCCGGCATCACAGCAGCCACAGTGGCCAAGTGGACCATTGATGAGGTAAGATGCTTTTAAAGACTGTGTGCTGGTTCCTAACTCCCTGGCATGGCTGTGCAGCGCCATGGTACATATGCATGGTACATGTACACCAGATGGGCTTCAGCAGCTGCTTCCTTGGGCTATCATTCCTTGCGCCATCAAGAAGGTGGTCCACCTTTCCCTCTGAAAGAGAAAACTTTACCTCACATTCTTCATTGTCATCTTCATTCACTTCCTTGTGCACCAGCCCCAGCAGCCAGCCCTGCCCAATTTGCTCATTAATCTCCTGTGTGCCTCTCTCCTGCTCCTCAGTGAGCATCATCTCACTATGCTGGAGATGCCTTGTTGGAGATGAAGCTGCTGCAGCACTTGCTGCTTTGGGGCTGGAGGAGGCTGCCGCTTGTGCCCTGGTGCAAGGGTGATCTCCAGGGATGAGGGCTGCTGCGACTGTAGCCTTTGCCCTAACCCCCGCATGTTACCTTACAGGGCACAAAATGCCTCTGTGGAAGTGAGGGTCTGGGGTCATGGGGGGTCTCCAGCCAGAAACACAGTTTCTGTCTTGACATTTTTCTCTGTTTGTTCCAAGGTCTTTAGCTTTGTTCTGACTCTGACTGGTTGTGAGGACCAAGCCAAGCTCTTCAGAGATGAGGTGAGAAGTGCTGGAGGTTGAGTGCAGATGGGCAAGGACGGCTGTTTGCCGACAGGGCAGGGAGGAATTGGCCAGTGACCCTCCTGAAGTGCACTGCTGCTGAATGCTGGGAGCACATCCAGCGCCCAGCAGTGATCCCACTCTGCAGCCCTGCTGCATTGGAGTGTGCAGCTCTTTGCCTGTGGTGGCAAGAGGGGAGATGCTAACCCCCAAGGAGCTGTGCTGCCCTGTTTTCCTGGCATGGGTGAGGGGAGGGCACCTCTGAGGAGGCTCAGGTGGGTGAGCAGGAGGAGGATGGTGCTGCACCATCACCTCCTGAGGGAAGCTGCTTGCTCCTCACCCATTCATCCTTCCCCATCTGCATCCTCTCACCAGCACAGCAGTTAGGTGCATTGCTGTCTGTCGGCCAGGTTCATTGTTATTACACCGTTCTGTGGACAGGCACACAGGAGCTGCTTTCCAACATGTGCAGTGCACCCAGGGCAGGCTGATCCTGGGCACGCTGGGTACAGCAACTATCCCAGCCTGGTTGCCCCCAGTGCTCAGGCTCGCAAAGCTGAGCTGGGGGCAGCCTCCACACTTGCCAGGACCTGGAGGATGGATGGATGGTCGGTTGTGCCCCTGCTGTCCCTAGGAGGTCACAGTCTGGGTTTTCGGTGAGTGCCTTTGTCCTTGCTCTCCTCCCCAGATGATCGATGGCGAGGCCTTCCTCCTGCTGACGCAGGCTGACATCGTCAAGATTATGAGTGTCAAGCTGGGCCCTGCACTCAAGATCTACAATGCCATCCTCATGTTCAAGAATGCTGATGACACCTTAAAGTGACTTTTCTTCACCCATTTGGGACCTTCCCTTAGCATTGGTGCTGCCAAACTGGTCAAGACAGAGATTCCCCCCGACCGACCACGTCTTGTCATGTCCTGCTCATGTTCTCTCGGGTGCTGCATCTCTGCTCTCCCACCAGTCCATCTCCCGTCCTCTCCTCTCCACTCCACACTGCCCTTCTCCTCCAGCGCCAGGCAAAGGCTGGCCCCAAGCCTCGGGGGGGGCTGCAGGGCAGAAGGTTGATGTGGGACTGGCTTCTCTTAGTGTGACAGCAGCACCCGATGTCCTGCTGTGACTGCACTGATTCGGGGCAGTGGTGAGGGACAGGGGAGCAGTGTGGAGGGTGTAGCAGCTGGGGGCTGATGCCGCCAGTCAAATCACCCAGGTAAGGGAAGGACTGACTGCCTCCATACGTCCTTGCACCCGTTTAAAGGCCGGTCTTGGCTTGGCTCAGCAGCTGAGAGAGGTTTTCATTTTTCACCCCAAGGTGTTCCTCTGGGGGTCCTTGTGCTGACATCATTTCCAAGGGACACTCTCGAGGAGCTTCTGCTCACTTTGCCTTTGTCTCTGAATTCTTTTGACTTTCCCATTCTAAGGCCAGATGATGACTTTGCTTTGCTCCTTCTCTGCACTGGGAACCGGGGGCCCAGCTCTTGCCCCTTCCAAGGAGCACCATGTGCTGCTGCTCTGCCTACGACCAGTGTCTCTGCTTTGTTCCTCTTTACAGTAATGCAGCACTCCAGGGCTCCACAGGGCCTGGGCTGGGGGGTGCAGAGCAAGCTTTATTTCCTCTTGGGCTTCAGGCTGTCTTGGCCAGCACACCTCTGGGAGAAAGGATGTTTGCTTAACTTGTTCCCCCTGCAGCAATAAGAAAATGCTCTGCAAAGGAGATTTGGACCCTCTTTGTTCCATGTGTTGGGAACGAGGCCCTTTCTAGAGCAGAGACAGCTGCCAAGGACAAGAAGCATCCATTCCTCCATAGGCACATCTGCTTCTGAAGGTGGCTCTGAGTTGGCTGACTCAATCCTGCCGAGCCGCCTGCTCCCCCTCTTTTGCCCTCAAAGCCCTCCAGGTTTTGCTGTTTGAAGAGCAGGATCTTCTGCTGGCCCTGGATCCCTCAGCTGCAGAGCTGGAAGGGAGCAGTTAACTGGGTTTCTTTCTGTCCCTTCAGTAACATAACACCTTTTCAACAGGGGTGCAGGCGCTTTGGGAATGCCATCCCTTGTAACGGAGTCTAGGACTCCAAAGCCAGGAAAGCCTCCGTGCCTGGGGGTCCTGGCAGACCTGCAGTGATGTGATCTGAGTCCACGTCCACTTTCTTTCCTATTCCTAAGAATGACATATCAGTAGCAAAACATTCTGTCCCCCTTTCCCAGTGCCCAAAGACAGGGATGAAGAGATCTTAGCAAGTGCACCAGCAATGTGTTTTGGAGCAGCACTGCCTTGGGAGCCACTGTCACACCTGGGTCAACCTGTTCAAGGCTTCCCATGGAAATGTAGCACTTTGACTCTTTGTTATTGAATATTTGGGGTCACATTTGACCTGCTCTTGAGACGTCTGCTGCTTGCTCTTCACACAGGACTTGCAACTACTCCGTGTATTTGTTTCGTCAATGCTTGGGTTTGATTTAGGCAGCTCTCCCTCTCCTTTCCTTTTGTATGTTCTTCCGTCTCTTCAGGCACTGCATTGTGGCCAGCTGTGGAGAGAGGGGGACTGGGAATAACAGCCATGTCTCTGGCTCCCACACTCACTCCCCAAGTCACCTTTGATCCACAGTAAATGGTCCTGGTGTTGGTCTCTTCACTTGATGGGGAGTCTCTTTTTGGGCCACTGTGTGCTGAGCTGGAAGAAGAGGAGCCCTGGGGCCTTCAGCTGTGAGCAGTGCCGGGACTCTCCAGGCGGGATCTGGAACGGAGCAGCTCCTTTCACAGGATGTGGCTATTGAGCTTGTGAGGAATCATCTTACAAACCCATCCTATTCTGGTCTGCTCCATGCTGTCATGCTAACTCATTCCTTCTCTTGGGGAAGGGTCTAATCCTGCCCCTGGTGCTGAGAGAGGAGATGCTACCCTGGTACTGGATCTGAAACCAGTGCGAAGCATGGAGAGCCTCGTGCTGCCCTGCAGAGCAGAGGTGGTGGCGAGCTCGGAAGATCCCTGCTGGAGGGGGAGAGGAGCCGAGAGCCACACCATGGCTGACCCACAAGACTGAGTGCAGCCAACACCACCAGCTCTTGCTCTGCTGGTGGGTGCGATAAAGCCATGCTCTGCCCGGGCACCAGCAGGAAGCTCTGCCCATGGGGTGCTGCCTTACTGGGGCTCTTCTGACCTCCCTCTGAGCGAGCATCACAAACCAGACAGCGCTGCCAAGGTGCTCCCCTTGGCTCTGGGGCCTGGCTGTGCGGTTGGACCCCAGGTCTCTGTGCAGGGAGCTGCTGCCAGGAAAACTGGCCCCACTGGAAGGATGGTGTGAGGCCTCTGCCACACGCACGTACCCGCTGTCTCCAGCATCACTTCATCAGCCCCTCGGGCCGACTCAGCCATGTGGATACAAAGCTTCTGGATTCATCTGGGTGAGAGTTACAGGGTTTTTAGGTGGTCAAGGGCTATTTACTGTTAAAACTTAGAACCTTCTTCTTTTGTTTAAAACCAAACCAAACCCAAAGCATTGTGTGTGTGTGTGTGTGTGTGTGTGTGGATGGGTGTTTGTGGAAGTACCACAGCACCATTTCCCCTCCTGTTTGTGCGTCGCTGTTTTAATGCAGTGGTCTCTGTGGCTGTGGAGGCAGCAGGCTCTGGGCCAGGCTCTCGGGTGCTGCGTCCTCTGAGAGCAGAAGTTGTCTCTGGTCCCAGCAGGAAGTCAGGAGAAGGAAGGGTTGCGGCGCCCCTGGCCTCGGCAGGTCCTCCATCTCCACAGAGCATTGACTGGGAGTCCCCCCCCAGGTAGCATCGAGGGCAGCTGTGAGCAAGGCAGAAGCACCAAAGGTTTTCATCCTTCCCCTGCTGCCCAACCAAACTGAAGGGGATGTTCACTGCCGGGTCACTGAGGGGCTGCAGAAGGACAGTGAGGCTGAGTGTGGCCACAGCTTCCTCAATGGGGTCTTTCTGAGAGATGTGGCTGCAGCCAACATTGCCAAGCAAATGAAGAACTGTTCAGGTCATGGTTTTTGGGTAGAGGCCCCCACCTGCGCTCCTGCTGCTCTTGTTGGCTTGGGGAGATGTCCCACCCTGTGCTCCAGACTGGGGCACAAAGTGTCTTCGAGGCTGCAGGTGTCTTGGGGCATGGGAGCAGTTGGAGCCTCTCCCTCCTCATGGAAATGGGGCAGCATCGTGGTGGTGCGAGGCCGAGGTCTCCATCTCCACGAGAGCAGCCAGGAGCGCGGCCATGCCTTCCTCTGCCTCCCTTGGTGCCTTCCGCATCCATCACCGGCACTTCGAGACAAGGCAGAAACCCCCCAAATGGCCTCGAAGGGCTGACAGAGATTTTGCAGCGGCAAAGCTGAGGCTGTGAGTGCAGCTGAGGGAGAGGAGGAGGGAGCCGGGAGAGGGATGTGACTCAGCCACTTCTGTTCCCCACCCAGCCTCTGGCTGGGGAGGGAAGGCGCCGGGGCTGCAGCCTCACTCCTTCCTCCGATCCCCCCCTTCCCTCTGGGGCTGGTCCCTGCTCGTCCCTGCAGGGGCAGGGGCAGGAGCGTGGTTGTGGCAGCAGAAACTCTTTTGCACTTTCATTCATTTTGCACTCTCATTCATTTTGCACTCGTTTTTTAATTTCTCCCCCCCCCCCCCCCCCCCCCCTTGAGATTTGTGTTTTCATAACGAAACTGCTTCTGTTGTAGCCAGTGAAGCTATTCTGGAACTTCGGTGTCCTGAGTATGAAGAGGTTTAAAGGTCCTATATATATATAAATTTATAGCTGTCTCAAAGTAAATTTATATATATAGACGACGGCGTGATGTGTTTCGTCAGTGTTTTAAAGTAATAAACGACTGTGAGCAGTGGAAGTCTCTGCAGCTGGACACTGTTATTCAGCCCTGGGGACAGAAGGAAAGGGACAGACGCACACACACCGCAGGCAGGGCTCTCCCTCTCCCATCCTGCCCCATGTCTCCGGATGCAGCCAGTGGGGAGCGGTGATTTATCCCACTGTGAGGAGGAGCTGGAGCAACCGCAGCTCTCGTCTGGTCCCAGTCACAGGGAGCTCTGGGTGCAGGGAGCAGTGCGGTGACCGCCTCTCCCCGCAGGCCGAATGCACCAGAGCCTGTGCCTGTCCTCAGCCACGATGAGCCCCAGCAGGACCAGGACAGCGGCGCCCAGGACCAGGCGCACCACGTTGCTCCAGGTGTAATCTGCAGGGGGCAGGAAGGGACGCTCACTGGGGACCCCCACAACGGAGCTGACAGACCAAAGGAGCCCTCCCATAGGGGCAACGGGGGACCCAAGGGAACAGAAGAGGCAGACGTGGGGCTCCCAGGGCAGACACATGGGCCAGGAGACACTGCTGGGCTAAAGAGGGATAAAGGGTTCACAGGGAGCCCCGAGGGCACTACCACCCTGGGACACCCCTTACCCCCCTGTGGCACCAGTGACAGTGGCACACGGACATGGAGCTGGCCCTCACCCACCCGTGCTCAGCCGGACGGTGCCACTGTGACGAGATGTGTGACTGTCACTGGGTCCCTTGCCCCACCGCTGTGTCTGTTGGCCATCTTTGGGTTTCTGAGGAACTGTCAAGGTTCACCTACATCTGAGGGAAGCTGTAATCCCCTGCTTGAACCCCTATGGCACCTGCTTTCCCCCTCCACATAGATCCTCTTTTCTAGTTCCTCGGGATGTGGCCATGGAGGAATAGAAGGGTCAGATGCAGCTTGGGGGATGTCTCACCTTTCACCACCAAATCCAGGCTGTTGCTGACACCAGACCATTCCACCAAAGCAGCCCCGCTGTAGCACTGGCAGCTGTAGCGGCCCTCGTTGCCTTTGTGCACGCGGGGGAGGTTGAAATCATCTTGATCCTTATGGATAAAGTCAGGGGCTTTGTCCTGGCCCTCCAGGTACAGGAAACAGCCAGCCCTGGGGTGCGTGATGGTGCAGCGGAACGTCACACGAGCTCCCGCCGCCACCTCAAGTGCCGGCAGGACAGAGAGGACAGGCCTGGGGAGACGGAACTCTGCTGGGAGAGAAGAGGGCGTGAGAAGGGGTGCTGGGCTTTAACATGGTGCTGGGGGCCTCCAGCATCTCCGTGACCCCTGCACCTCGCTCGGGCAGAGGTAAAGATGGTCCCCACCTCTCCAAACCAGGCAAGAAGGGAGAACCCTGCTCGCCATGGGCATGGGGAAGTCAAGTGCATCCCTGTGCGCCCCACGTGAAGGGGTAACCGCGCATCCCTCACCTGTCACCGTCATTTCCAGGGTCTCACTGCGAGCCAGCACAGTGCCCCCAGCCAGGTAATGGCAGCTGTAGGGCCCTGCGTCCTTTTGGGTGGCGTTAGAGATGGGGAACTCGGCCCTGCCGTCCCGCAGCTCCCGGGTGCGGAGCCGTCTGCCGTCCTTGTAGAGCACAGCGTTCCCATCGGCACACTGGCAGCTGCAGCAGATGGTGGTGGAGCCTCCTGGTGGGATCACCCCCGGCGGCTTCAGGAAGATGGAGACGGTGGGGGCACCTGCGCAGGGACAGAGATGCTGCCACACCGACACGAGTCCCTGTGGCGAGCCTGGAGATGGCTCCAGGCCCCATCTCCACACAGGGCCAAGGTTTGTTCTGTGGTGCTGGGGAATAGCCCTGGGAGGTGGGCGAGGGACCAGAGATGTGTCCACACTCCCCATCTACCTCCTCATGGTACTCACCAGCTGCAGCCCTGCTCTGCACCAGCAGCCAAGTGCCTGCAAGAGAAGCAGCTGTGTAAGACCTCTGTGGAGCATCCGGATGCCTCACGTCACCCTTTGAGAGCCCACACAGCCCCTGGCACTCACCGAAGGCCAGCACCGGGGTCGCGGGCAGCACCATCTCCCTCTTGGCTCCCTCTGCCCTTTGCTCAAGCAGAGGAAGGCTTTGGAGGCACGGAGCAGCTTCTTGTGGGTCCTGAGATCCCTCTGCTGCCACAGAGCACCTTCTGCCCCACGGCTTCTGCAGGGCTGGGGTGGTTGAACTGGAACCAGGATGTCCGAGTCACCAATCCAGAGCGGGGCATCCGTGACGATGTGGTCTTAGGATTCTGCTGACCTAAGGAGTGAAGCTCTCTGGGCTCTTCGTTTCCTTTCTGGCCCTGGTCACTCGAAGGGGAAATGGTTCCTCTCAGCCTTTGCGAAATAGGGTGGTGTTTTGTAAGCGGGTGGGGGGAAGCTGCAGGACTGCTTCGGACTCTTGGTGAAGGTTCCAGCAAGACATGGCACCACAGAGCTGCTGATTCAGTAAGATCGAGTGAAAAGGGGATGTAGGATGCAAGCAAACCCTAGGCCTATTTGGAGGCAGGACGCCCCCCACTGTCCTGCAGCGCCGATGGACCCCATCTGCGGGGATGTCCCCAGCACCTGAAGGGACGTAAAGTCTTTGTTCTTTTTTCTTCTCTGCACTAAACCAGGTGGTTTATTGCTCCATTTGCTGCCAGAACTTCCTCACTGAGGCCCGGGAAGTCCTCTGCACCATGTCATGCTCCCTTGTCATGCCCAGAAGCCCTGCGCGGTGCCCCCCAGCACAGTGCAGACCAGCTGGTGGAGAGGGAAAGGATCCTATGGGTCATGGAACCCCAGACTGGTTTGGGTTGGAAGGGACCTTAAAGCCCATCCAGCTCCAGCCCCCTGCCATGGGCAGGGACACCTCCCACTGGAGCAGCGTGCTCCAAGCCCCATCCAACCTGGCCTTGAGCACTGCCAGGGATGGGGCAGCCACAGCTTCTCTGGGCACCCTGTGCCAGCGCCTCAGCACCCTCACAGGGAAGAATTCTGCCTAAGAGCTCATCTCAGTCTCCCCTCTGGCAGGTTAAAGCTGGTCCGGCCGCGGGCTATGTCCAGCTTGTGCTCCCTCACGGCTATGGCACAAGTTTGGTGACTCCACAGAGTGGGATAGGAAGGAATCAACTTGGCTTCCCTTTTGGCTCTCTTTGGCCTCCTCCCTTTTCATCCCACCTGCCCTACAGCGTCTCTCATTGGAGCAGGGACAGCGATGCCAGCGATGGTTTCTACCTGTAGGTCTGGATCACCCCTCCAGGCCTCCCCTGCCTTCTGCGAAGGGTTAATTAAATAGGGGAAGATGCTTTGGGTGATGTGGGAGCAGGGAAAGGGTGGGTTGGGGACTGTTCCCCACTGCCTGTGTCTCTGAAGATGCCTTTCGCAGTGCCCTCCTATTCTCCCTGTGCCCACACAGTTCTTGTGCCTGGGGGATGTCCTTGGCTGCCTGTTCCTGGGGACCCAGGTCCAGCAGGTGGGGACACCCCTCGGGGGTGACTTGTTCGAAGGGGTCAGGTGGGCTCATGGTTACCTTTGTCCAGGGCATGGGGAGCTGCAAGAGGGCTGCTGAGCCTTCCCCCTCGTCAGTCCCACCACAGCCCTTCAACCCATGGCCACGTCTCCCCCACCCCACAGCAATCCCATCCCACAGACATGTCCCAAAGTTGTCCCCCCCAAGCTATGTCCTACATGTATCCATCACCACATGCATACGCTCCACCTCCTCCCCAGCCCATTTCCACGTCTCCATGTTCCTTCCACTCCACTATGTCTTCCATGCCCCCACCATATAACCACATGTCAGTGTCCCTCTGACCTACAGCAATTCCAGCTATATCCCTATGTGCCGTGGTGATGTGCCCCTGCTCACAGCAGTCCAACCCCATAGCTATATCCCATGTAACTCCATCACCCCATAGCCGTATACTCCACAGCATTGCCATAGCCCCATGGCCACCTGCCCCATAGCCTTATCCCCATGGTCTTGTGGGCCAAACCCCAGTGGACCCCATCCCACTGCTATGGTCTTGATGCCCTGAATCATATTCCTATGCCTCTTGCCCCATAACAATGCCCCTAGAGCCCTTCCCGATGGCCATGGCTCCATGGCCTCAGTCCCACAGCCATGCTCCCACTGTACTCTGTGCAATAGACATATTCCCATGGATCTCTGACCCATCACCGTACCCCCGTAGCCCCATTCCTAGAGCCATTTTCCCATGTCCCCACTGCCCCATTACCACCATCCCCAACCCTCTGCCATAGCCATACTCCTATCACCCAATGGCCCGCACTCTACAGCCACTCCCCCCATTGCTATAGCCTGGCTGTCCTTGCCCCATGGCCATATCCCCATGTATCCCATAGCATTGCCACATCCCTATGCCCCATTGCCGTATTCCCATATCCCTGCCCTGCCCCCCGCCCCTCCTCTGCTGCAATCCTGGGGATGCAACAGCGGGGAAAGGAGAGGCGGGAGCTGCCGAGAAACGAAACCGCCCTGGCTGCCGGGGAAGGGACCGCCCCCCCCGGGCGGTGCCCGTCAGGACCATGGCGCAGCCGAACGCGTGAGTGCGAGCCGCGGGACACTGGGGGGCTATGGGGGCTATGGGGGATGCCCGGAGCCCTCCGGGGGTCGCTGGGGGCTGTCGATGGGACGGGGGGGCTCGGGGGTAGGTGGGGAGAGCCGAAGTGTTGCTGCGGGAGGTGGGGATTATGCAGGGCTGAAGAGAAGTTTCGGCTGCTGGAGCAGCCCTCGAAGGGACGGGGAGGTGTGGAGCATCCCTGAGGTGGTCGTTTCGGTGCGTCCTGCGAGGAGATGGAGCCCCTGCGCCCCGCAAGGAAGGGAACATCGGGGGTTACCCACGGAGCCCCCATTCTCTCTGTTACAGGCAGGCATTCTGCCAGCGGGCACCCGTCTTCCTCGACTACCTGCAGAGCATCCTGCAGAAGTACCCCGATGGGGGGCAGATCCTCAAGGTGAGCCCCCCCGGGAAGCCACCGCTCTCATGCCCAGCGGGCTGCAGGCAGCCGGGGTGCGTGGTGGTCCTTGCTGGGACCGCGGGTTGCTGCTTTACTGTGCGGGCTGGGGGGGGCTCAGGTGTCGCTGATCCCTGAATCCCGAATCCAGGAGCTGGTGCAGAACGCTGATGATGCCGGCGCTAAGGAGGTCGTGTTCGTGTCCGATGAGCGGGAGTTCGACATCAGCAGAGGGGGGCTGGAGGGCACCCAGGGTGAGAGGCACTGCGGGCACTGGGAGAGACTGGGGGGATATGGGTGAAGAGGAGTCAGAGTGGACTGGGAGAACTGGAAGCAGTGAGGTGTTCTGGGGTGTGCTGGGGGCACTGAGGGTACGAGGAGGACTCAGTACAGGGAGAACTGGGGAGGACTTTAGTGTGACTGGAGGGGGACTGAGATTGTGGGGACGCTGAGCGTGGGGCACAGTTCCCCCTATGCATCCCAAGTCTCCCCTAACCCATGGTCCTGACCCCCCCAGGCCCAGCTCTCCTGGCCTACAATGATGCCCTGATGTCCCCTCGGGACTGGGCAGGGATCCTGAGCCCAGGGGTGTCACACAAGCAGAAGGACCCCGGCACCGTGGGGCGGTTTGGCCTGGGCTTCACCTCCGTCTACCACCTCACCGGTGAGTGGCACTGGGGGTTCAACTGGGATGGAACTGGGGGGTATGGGTTGTACTGGGGGCACTGAACTGGCTGTGGGTGATGGGGGGTCACTGGGGCTGTGTGAAATGGGGGGGGCTGTGTCTGAACTGAGGACACCTGAAGCTGGGGGGATGCTGGGGAGAGACTGGGAGGCAATGGAGGGCACGGCTGGGGTGGCAATGGAGGGCAGGGCTGGGGGGGCAATGGAGGGCAGGGCTGGGGTGGCAATGGAGGGCAGGGCTGGGGTGGCAATGGAGGGCAGGGCTGCGGGGGCAGACTGGGGGAGGCTTGATGAAGTGGGATTAAGCTTCATCTCATGGGAGGCACTGTGGGGTCCCACTTGAGGGTAAGCGGGTGGGCACCTGGGGCACGGATGCGTTGGGATGATGGGGGGAGGCGGTGGTGTCCATGCCATCCCTATGGCCTCACGGTTCCCATGTCTCCAGACCTCCCAGGTGTGCTGAGCCCCCCGTCCTTGGGGGTGCTGGACCCCGAATGCCGGGTGCTGCCAGGCGCTGGTGCCCGCTGGGATGTCTCTGCAGCCCAGGACCTTCCTGGCCTTTTCGAGCCCTTCTGGGCTGGGCTGGAGGCTGTGGGACAGCGCCGTGGCTCTGCCCAGGGCACCCTTTTCCGCTTCCCCCTCCGCCGGCAGCCCTCGGGGATCGCTGCAGGGGTCTCCCATCCTGAGCGCATCCGCAGCCTCCTCCAGACCTTCCTCACTGAGGCCCCGCTTGCCCTCCTCTTCCTCCGCCACATCCGCCGCGTGACCTTGCTCCGTGTGGCCCCTGATGGGGTCCAGACACTCATGGGGACCCTCGCGGCATCCCCTCAGCCTCTCCCTGTCCCAGCGCCCCCAGGGGATGAGGGGCTGAGCCTGGCGTGGTGCCTGGTGGCCCTGCATGGGGATGGAGTGGGGGGCAGGAGCGAGTGGCTGGTGGCCAGGGGCAGGGCCACAGAGGGTCCGGCCGTGGCGCTGGGGGCAAAGCTGGGGTGCTGCCCCGAGCTGAGCCTGGCGCACCCCCTCCATGGGCCCTGCCGAGGGCGGCTGTGCTGCTTCCTACCCCTGCCAGCCACCGACGAGACCGCCACAGGGCTGCCCGTCCATGCCAGCGCCCCCTTCGCCCTCTCTGACGACCGCCGCCACCTCCGCTGGCCCGAGGAGGGTGAAGAGGGCGAGGACGATGCTCGCTGGAACACCCTGCTGCTGCTCGGCCTCCTGCCGCGGGTCTACAGCCACATGGCTGCCGTGGCCGTGGCCCTGCCCGACATCGACGCCTACAGCATGTGGCCAGACCCCGAGCGCACGCCCGGCTGTGGCCGTACCCGCAGCCTGGTGACCTCTGTGTGCCGGGGGCTGGCAGCTGCCTGCACCCTGGTGCCGGCCGCAGCGGGGCCCGCGGGGCGGCTGCGGGCTGCAGAGGCCGTGCTGCTGCCCGCGGTCCCTGGGGATGCACAGCGCGCGGTGCGGGCCTTGCTGGTGGCAGCCGGGGAGCCGGTGGCGGAGGTCCCGGCCCAAGTCAGGAGGGCTCTGGCACTGGGGATGGCGCAGGGCGTGCGGGAAGCCACAGCAGGATACGTGCGGGAGGTGCTGCGGAGCCACGGTGCTGCGGGCATCCCGGCCGCGGACCGGCTGGCCCTGCTGCGCTATGTGGCCGGGGATGGATGCCACGCTGAGCTGCGGGGTCTTCCCCTCCTGCCTCGTGCCGATGGGACCTTCGTGGCCTTTGGAACCGCATCGGACACTGTCTATGTGGACACACGCGACTGCCCCAGGTGAGCCCGTGGCCCCAGGCAGCCCCGTTCCCTGCGGGAGTGGGCACATGAGCTGGTTGCCCAGGGCACAGCTTGCTCCTGCTCTTGAGCTGAAAGAGAGACCACAGCGAACCTGGGCACATGGGCACCTCACTGCCCTCCTCTCCCACATCACCGAGTGGGAGCTGAGCCAGGTCCAGGAGGCTGCCTGCGCCCCGTTACCCCTCTGGTCCCCCAGGAGCTCTGCTTGTCTCCACAGGGAGCTCCTGCCTGGCCTGGCTGGATCCTTCCTGCCCTCAGACCTGGAGCCAGGCTTGGACAGCCTCCTGCGAGGCATTGCCAAGGCGGGTAAGAGATGGGGAGTCTCTGCACCACCTTTAAAGCCTGCCCCCCGAAGCACCCTTGTACAGCCTGGGGCTCCTCTGCAGCCCTAGTATCTCCCTGTGCCACAGTGATGCTCCCTGTACACACCTGGGGTCCCTGATCCCCTGCCTGAGGCCACTTCCTGGGCTTCCCCCACCATTCCATTCAACAGCACTGTAGATCCCAGATCTCACTGTCTATCCATGTTGGGGTGCACTGCCTGAGCCCAGGGCCACCTCTCCTACTTGCATTTCCTCGTATCTCTGGTTACTCTGCTGTCCTCACTGCTCTTCCCACATTCTCCCATCCCCTTCTGTGCTCCTTTTGATCCTGGGTCTCCCTGTATTCCCCAACCAAGGACCTCTATGGCCTTCGATACTGGTCCCTCTAACACCTCTTTTCCTCTTAGATCTTCTCGATTGCCACAAGTCTGGGGTTCTCCTGTTCCTCCTATTCCAGAGATCCACTATCTCTCCAGTGCCCAGGTCCTCCTATCCCCAGTGTGCCCCCTTCCTCCCCAGTCCCCTGCAGATCTCAGGTTCTTTCCCCCACATCCTGGGTACCATCTTCCAGGTCCCTGCTCCCACATACTCCTCACCCAGCCTCTGCTCCCGCACACAGGTCTCTTCCCCAACCTGGTTCTGCTGGATCCAGCCGTGACTGCCCGGACCCTGCGCTTGGCTCTGCCCCCTGCCTGGGTGTCCCAGTCTTCAACCCCAGTGACCTGGTACCTGGACCAAGGTCCCCCCCAGCCCCCAGCCTCCTGGTTCCCAGCCCTGTGGCAATTCCTGGCCCACCACATGGATGACCTGGGCCCTCTGGAGGGGCTCCCTCTCATCGCCCTGTCCCCACTGGATGCCCCCAGCGTCCGCCTGGCTCCGTTGATTCCCCAGTCCAGTCTCATCTTCCAGGCATGGGAGGACCAGAGCCTGCCACTTGCTGTGGGCTCTGTGCTGGAGGTCCTGGGCTGCTCTGTGGTGCCTCCGGGCACATGGCACTGCTGCCTGCCCCGCTATGTCTTTCCTCCATCCCCACTCAATGCCCTGCGGGCCCTGGGCAGGCAGGGGGCTGCAGCTGCGGCATCCCGCCTGGCCTCACTGCCTGCTGTGGATGTGGACATCCTCCGGCTCTACCTGGCAGACATCCCAGCCCTGACAAAGCAGGACAGGGCCACACTGGCTGCTCTGCCCCTCTTCATCCCGCTGCCCTGCTTGGCCACCCCACAGCCCACAAAGCTGGTACCAGCAGGTGACACCCCGGCAATGGAGCCAGAGTTGAAGCTGTCCGGAGATGTGGTGCTGCCAGAGGCTGTGTTGCAGTGCCGAGATGAAGCTGACCGCCGGCTCCTGGGGAGGCTCCAGAAGCCCCTCGTCAGGGTCGTCCAAGTGATGCTGGAGGCCGTCAGAGCTGTGGCCAGAGGTGCTTATGCAGGGCGGGCAGCTGAGACACAGGCTCTGCTGCTCTGGGTGCTGCGGAATGGAGACATCCTCTTTGCACAGAGCCCCCCGCTCCAGCAGGCCTGCAGCAAGCTGGCGTTCCTGGAGACCCCCAATGGCCCTGCATGCCCACCAGACCTCTACGACCCCTGCGAGAGCACCCTGCAGGCACTGCTGGGCCCCGAGTGCTTTCCTCCTGCTGCCTTCTGTAGCCCGCCTGTCCTCCGTGCCTTGAGAACCCTGGGCTTGCGGCATGGTGAGGGGTGCCTGGTGCCTTCGGACATCCTAAAGGCTGCAGCACACGTGACACAGGGTGACAAGGCAGCTCTGGGCAGAGCTCAGGCACTGATCGAGGTCTGCAACCACCCCAAGGCACTGTCTGGCTTCAGCAATGCACAGCTCTCGCAGCTCCAGGCCTTGCCATGGGTGCCTCGTTCCAAGTGTACTGGCAAGCCTGGGCAACCCTTCGTGTCCCCCAAGGAGCTGCGGTCCACCCAGTACCAGCCCCTGGTGGGGCTTGCCATGCATCTGACTGCTGCTTTTGGGCCAGAGGCAGAGAAGAAGCTGGGGCTGAGCCAGGCTCCGCCACCAGAGAGAGTGTGGAAGCAGCTGAAGGAGCTGGCAGGGTGCAGTGACATGGGTGAGGTCGGTGCTGCACTCCGGCCTGTCTACCAGCATATGCAGGAAAACCTAAAGACCTTTGGGACTGCGCCGGATGATGCTGTGGTGTGGACTGGAGCTGGGTTTGCCCTGCCCCGTGACGCCGTGCTGAGCTATCCTGAGGAGCTGGAGCTGGGGATGCTGGTGCCCCGGGTGCCTCCTGACTTCCTGCCCTACAGCTGCCTCTTTAGGGCTTGGGGGGTGGAGATGAGGGTAAGTGAGGAGAGAGCAGTAGCAGCTCTGCGCTGCCTTGGGCAGGACATAGACACACGCAGCTCCAGAGCCGGCACTGCAGCAGAGCTGCAGGTGGTTGTAGCTGCTCTGCAGTGGCTTAAGAGTCGAGAGCACCGGGGCGAGGGCACGGTGCCAGTTCCTGTGAGGATCCCAGAGGGCTCGGGCTTTGCCCTCCATCCGGCTGCCACTACCGTGTACCTGGACATGGAGCTGGATGCAGAGGAGGATGTTCAGGAGGTGGTGCATGAGGCGGTGCCATCCAGCACAGCCACATTCTTTGGCACGGAGCTGCTCAGTACGCGGGTGCTGGGGCCAGAGCCGTTCGCCGCCTGTGGCCCCTCGGAGTCCATCACCTTACGGCTCCGCAACATCCTCCGGGAGTACGGTGAGGAAAGTGACCTCTTCAAGGAGATGGTGCAGAATGCAGAGGATGCTGGAGCTACCGTGTGCCGCTTCCTCCTGGACTTGCGACCCTGCAGAAAGGTCACCTCTGGGTTGCTAGATCCCAGCATGGCTGCCTGCCATGGCCCAGCCCTCTGGGCCTACAACAATGCCCTCTTCACAGAGGATGACCTCCGTAACATCACACGGGTTGGGGCTGCTACAAAGGAGGGCCAGGCAGGCCAGATCGGGCGCTTTGGGCTGGGCTTCTGCTCTGTCTACCGTGTCACAGATGTGCCGGCGGTGCTGAGTGGGGAAACACTGCTCATCTTTGATCCCAATGGCACCCATCTGGGCAAGCACATCCCCAGGGCTGGCAGCCCTGGCATCCGCCTGGACTTCTCCAGCCGACCACGCATCCTCCGTGCCTTTGCTGAGCAGTTCTGGCCCTACCATGGTATCTTTGGGTGCTGCCTGCCTAAGCCAGGACCCTTTCCAGGAAGCCTTTTCCGTCTGCCTTTTCGCACTGAGGAGGAAGCTTTGACATCAAAGATTTGCTCAGAGGCCTTTGGTACAGTGCGCATTCAGTCTCTTGGCACCAGCTTCCTTGGCTCTAACCGGCTCCTGCTGCTCTTCCTGCGGAAGGTGAGACAGGTATCCCTGGAGATGCTGCCAGACACAGCCACCTCTGCGGAGGATACCATGCCCCTGGCCATGCTGCGGCGAAAGGAGATCCGAGACCTGGGCACCCCTGGGGACCCCCCAAGCTGGGCAGCCATTGAACAGCTCACAGCCTGCGAGGAGGCATCCAAGACCACGTGGCACTACCTAGTTTTGGTGTGTCATGGTGATGGGCAGCTGCTGGAACTGTTTCGCAAGAATACACAGGCAGGGCACCCTCCTCCGCCTCCCGTGGCTGGTGTGGCCCTTCCCCTTGCCCCTACTGCAGTTGGTAAGTGGGTGCCACGTCTGGGTGCCGAGGAGGGGCAAGTCTTTTGCCACCTTCCCATGCCAGTCACTTCAGGGCTGCCAATCCATGTGCATGGAGCCTTCAGCATCCTCTCGAACCGCAAGGGGCTGTGGGACACAAAAGAGCGAGGTAAATGGAATCGGGCGCTGCTCCGCAATGCTGTGCCTGTTGCCTGGCTCCGGGCACTGGATCTCCTCCGCTCCATGCATGAGGCAGGTGAGTTGGAGAACTATGAATATCACAACTTCTGGCCGGACGCTAACACTGCCCGTTACCCCTTTACAGAGGCTGTAACTGGTTTCTACCAAGCTGTGGCATCCAGGAATGACCTCAGGCTCTTTTCTGATGGCCGCTCATGGTGCTCACTGCAAGATGCTCGCTTCCTGGACCAAGCTGTGGTCAGACACCCCAAGCTGGGTGCTGTGGCAAAGCGTGTCTTTGCCGCCACCCTGCCCTATCCCCTGTTAGCTGTGGCCTTGCCAGAGGAGGTGCAGAACAGCCTCGGGGAGGCAGTGAAATCTGGCATCTATGACTGGCCCCGCTTTTACTGCGAGCTTGTGCTTCCCAATTTGAAAGACCTCTCTGTTGTTGACCGGGACCCACTGCTTCTCCATGCACTGGCTATGTCCCATCATGATGTCAACAAAGTGCTGCAGACAGTACCCTGCATTCCTGCCACCCCTCACGGCCACCTGCAGCTCATCAATTGCCTGGTGCATCCCAGAGGCCGCACTGCTTCTTTATATGACCCTAGGGATGGGCGCTTCCCCACTGGGGATGCTTTCCTTTCCCCAGAAATACTAAGCCAACTGGAGAGGCTGGGCATGGTTAAGGACAAAACGACCCTGCCAGAGCTGCTGGAACGGGCAAAGACAGTGAAACTTATCTGGGCTGAGGACCATGCCAAAGGCTACCAGAGGGCTGCCTGCATCCTTGAGCTGCTTCAGGATGCAGTTGAAGAGAGGGTGGACAACACCATGCAGGCAGCTTTCCAGTCTGTGCCCTTCCTCCCTGGTACACTGCCAACTGGTGAACATGTGCTGCTGCCGGCTGACCAGCTCTACCTCCAAGCCCCACTAGTGGGACTCATCCACCCTATCTTTGCTCCTAAAGTGCTGGGGAAAAACTTCAGCCTTCCCAAGGAAGTGGAATCCTTCTTGGGACTGAACCGGCAGATACCAGCAGTTACAGTCCTTGAGCAGCTGAAGGCACTGAGCAGCAGCTCCAATGCTCTCCCTTTGAAGGACCTGCAGGAGAGCGCCCATTGCTGCTACAGTTACCTGCACACACTGCTCCAGAAAGATCACTCCATCTGGGGTGAGGTGGCTTCTGCAGTGGCCCAAGAGAAGCCCTTCATCTTGGTGGGCTCCCAGTTTGTGCCAGTCATGGCTGTGGCTGAGAAACTGTCATTTGAGGCTGCCCCATATCTTCACCAGCTTCCAGAGCAGTACCAGCCCTACAGGCAACTCTGGAAGTGCGTGGGGCTGCGCCGCACATTTGCCTGGGATGATTATGCCCGAGTCCTCCGCACCCTGGAAGAGATGCACACTGGAGAGCCCCTGCCTGCCGCGGAGCTGGCTCTGGCCTTGCGGCTGGTGTCTGTTGGCTTGATGCTAGACGACAAAGAGCCAGATGCCTACCAGACCCAAAGACTCTTTCTACCTGACCAGGAGGGCATTTTGCGTCCACGGGACAAGCTCCACTTCAATGATATGCCATGGATGCCAATGGACAGAGATGTCCTGCTGTGCCATGAGCAGCTATCCCGAGCCATAGCCCAGCGCTGCAGTGTGCCTACCACACGCCACCGAGCACTGGAGAAAAGCCAGCTACTCATTGCAGGCATGAGCCCCTGGGCACAGCCATTTGGTGCCCGTGAAGACTTGCCTACACGGCTGAAGAACATCTTGGGTGAGTATCCAGCGTCTGCTCGTGATATCGTGACAGAGTTGGTCCAGAATGCAGATGATGCTGGTGCAAGGCTTGTGCACTTCGTGTGGGACCGCCGGCAGCACCCAGCAGATGCCACGTTCAGTGAAAAATGGACAACGCTGCAGGGCCCAGCTCTCTGCATCTACAATGACAGCCCCTTCCAGCAGCAGGACATTGAAGGCATTCAGCTTCTGGGGGTGGGTGGCAAGCAAGGCCGGCACAATGTCACAGGCAAATATGGCCTTGGCTTCAACACTGTCTATCACCTTACTGACTGCCCAGCCTTCCTTACTGGAGACAGCGCCCTGTGTGTCTTTGATCCCCATCTCCACTACATGCCCACAGCCACAACTGAGAGTCCTGGTGGGATGTTTGCTGTCACTCCTGAATTCAAGAGGAGCTTCCCAGATATTTATGGCACCTTCTTACCCTCCATCTTCAACCTGAACAAGGGTGTCCTTTTCCGTCTGCCCCTCCGCACTGCAGCTGGGGCTATGGTCTCCAGGGTGTCTGGAACAGTTGTGCGAGACCAAGACATCCTGGCAATGGAGACAGTACTGGCTGAGGAAGGTGAGGACTTGGTGCTCTTCCTCCGGCACGTCCGCACCGTGGTCTTCTCTGAGATCCCCCCAGATGGGAAGCAATTGTTGGAGAGGGTGCGGGTGGACACAGAGCTGACAGATCGTGATGCAGAGCTGAGACGGGCATATCAAGCGAGACTGAGCCAAGACATGGATGGGAACAGCCCCACCTCTGTCTCCTACGTGATGACAGTCAAAACCAGCAGGGCCAGTGCCAGCACTGTGTGGAGAGTGATCTCCCAGATTGGGGTGCAGGAGGGGACTGAGGAATCTCCAGTGCCTGGGCGGCTGCCCTATGGGGCTGTGGCTGCCTGCCTGAAGCCACTGGTCTCACATAAATTCATGGGCAAAGCTTTCTGCACCCTCCCACTGCCGCTGACCACAGGGCTACCTGTGCACATCAATGCCAACTTCTCTGTGGATGCAGCCAGACGCATCCTCCGCCAGGACTCAGGAAACACAGAGACGGCCTGGAACAGCTTCTTGCTCCAGCGCTTGGTGGCTCCACTATACTGTGCCTTTCTCACCAGGCAGTGGAAAGCCCTGGGGCCTGAAGGGCTCCAGTACAAGTCCCTGAAGGTCTGCCAGGAGCATCTGGCCTTCCATTACCTCCAATTCTTCCCTGTTGTGAAACATGCACTACCCACCTTTCAGGACTTGGTGAGGAATGTCTATAAGCACCTCAGTTGTGCACGCCTGGTGCCTGTGTACCACATCAAGACACTTAGCAAGCTACCTGACAGCACGGTGACAGTGACCTGGGCATCTCCAGGTGGTGGGAATGTGCTAACAGAGCCATACTTCCTCAAGACAATGCCTGAGCCAGCTCTCCAGGAGGTGCTGCAGCGGCTGAACATGAACCTGGTGCCACCATTCATTCACCTGAAGCAGATCTATAAGGAGTTCATTGAAGCCCGTGTGGATGCTGTTGCCTTCCAGGCAGCCTCTCTACGGTGCTTCCTCAAGGCCCTGGCACTCCCCGTGCCCTGCACGTTAGCAGAGACACCCCTAAGGACCCCAGAGAGCTGCGCCATCCTGCTGAGACACTGCCTGGAGTCCTGCAACAAGGCAGAACTGGAAGGCCTGCCCTTGCTGGCCACACAAGACGGCTGCCTGAATGCCCTCAGCACCCACCAGCCAGTCTTCTGCAGCTCCTTTGCCCACCTCTTCCCCCTTCACTGCCACCGCTTTGCCGACAGGTTGATTTCTAACTTGACCCTGCCTTGCTTTGTGAAGGAGCTTGACCTCCCGGAGGCCACACCACTCATCCAGGAGGCACTGGGTCACCTGAATGGGACCACAGAGCAGAATAAGTGGCTCAAGGATCTGTGGAAGTTCTTCAGCACTGTGGTCTACACATCCACAATGGCCCAAGACAAGTTGGAGGCAAACATGAATTCATTCATGAATCATCTCCAGCATGTGGTAGTGCTGCCTGTTGAGGGGAACAAGCCAGGCTCACAGCACTTACTGCCACTATCCTCCCTCCCCAGTGTTCTTTTTGAGTGTGAGACAGACGTGGCCAAGGTGCTGCACAAACTGGGCATCCCTGTGCTCCAGCGGCTCCTGCTGCCTCCTGAATTTGCCTACCACTGCCTGCAAGCAAGGACACTGTCAGCCACAGAGCCCAGGGCTCTGGTGTCCCAGCTGGCAGTCACCAGAGCTGATCTCCACTGGAGAGACTTGAAAGAGATGGATGTGACTCTCCTGCTGTACTCTGTGAAAGGAAAACTGGATTCGCCGGCACTGCAGCAGCTCCAGCTCCTGCCTCTCTTCCAGAAGTATAATGGGGACTACGTCTCTGTGGCACCCTACTCCAAGGTGCTGCTGCTCAACAGCCTGTTCCCCAAACTGCCCAAGGGTGTTGAAGCCCTGTACAACCTGCAGAAGGACACGGTGCTGCTCACAGCAGACAAGATCCACCAAGAGCTTGCCAAGGATTTGAAGTGGGAGCACACAGATGACAAGCAGCTCTTCAAGACTGTGGTGTTGCCCCGGCTGTCCCAGTTCACAGCACAACAGCTTATGAATGCCCTGTGCTTGTTCTTTCAGCTGAAATACACCTGTGATGCTACACTGGAGAAAGCTGTTGTGGCAGCTTTTCAGACTGTGGCCTTTGTACCTGATGCCCGAGGTGTGCTGCGCCGGGCCTCCTACTTCTATGCCAACACAAAATCCTTCAGCACCCTGCGGCTCCAACACCGCTTTGTGCCTGAGTCTTTCTTCAAGGAGCTGGGTCACCACAAGCGAGCTGCTAAGGGTTTCCTGCTTCAGGCAGGTGTTCGCACCAGCCTCTCTGTGGAGGATTTTGTGGCACTGGCCTTGGAGATAGAACAAGAAGCCACCCAGGCTGGGTGCCATGCTGAAGACCTGCTGGTACGACAGCAGGAGATGCTCGAAAAGCTCTGTGCCATGTTGGACAATCCCAAAGAAAACCCCCCGGGGAGTTTCCTGGAGCAGATTGCCTCAATCCGCTTCCTGCCTCCACTGGACATCCCCCGAAACTTGAGGAACCTCCACCCCCCCTTTGCAGCCCGTCCTAAGCCCGTGGCCCTGAAGGGCAGTGTTTACCATTGCCAAGTAGATGTGGCTGAGCTCCTGTGGACATCGGCCACTATCCTGCCAGCGTCCTTTGCACTCAAGAAGAAACTCCTGGAGGCCATGGGAGTCCTTGTAAAGATACCCATTGCCCTGGTGGTGGCCAACCTGGAGCGGGTGTGCAGGGTAGCCTGCCAGACGCCACAGCAGGTGAACACACGGGCCGATGTGCTCCAGAAGGTGTACAACTTCTTGCAGACCCATCTGAAAGGGGTGGACGCAGGGCGCCTCACTGAGCTACCTGTGGTGCTGGCCAAGTCAGGGGACATGGCTGAGCCATGGCGAGTAGTGACATCACTCCCGGACGAAGCTTGCTTTTACCCCTATCTCCTCACACCTGACCCCCACATAAGTGTCTATGGAGACCTCCTGCAACACCTTGGGGTGGTCCTCCCCACGCTGACTCACTACAGCCGTGTCCTGGCCCAAATCCACCAGGAGAGCCATGCCAATGGGACCCTCAATACCGCCCAGAAGAAGACAGTGCTGCTGGCCACATGCCACTTCTTCCGGCTGCTGCGGGAGGCAGTGGAGCCCCCTGATTTCTCCAGTGTGTCTGAGCTGTACTTGCTGAGCACTGCTGACTGCCTAGAGCCATCCCACGGGCTGTACTTCAATGACTGCGTGTCCTCAAAAACCTCCAGGGTCTTGGGGAAGACCTTTGTGTTCATGGCTGAACTACCGGGGATTGGGCGCAATGCCCGGTGGCTGCTGCAAATGCTACCACAGCGCCTGCGGCCACAGGCACTCTCAGAGGTGACAGAGCAGCAGCTGGAGAGCAGTCTGCAGCCATGCCGCTACGGTTCTCAGTGCCCTGGGCAGAGGTGGCTGCAGACCCTCCTGGTATCACCATGGTTTAGGGTCGGTCTGGAGTCCCTGCTCCAGTGGCAGAGCCACAGGGCTATGAGAAGAATGGAAGGGGATTGTGGCTTTGCATTGGAGCAGCTGAAAGTGCAGTGCTGCGAGGACATCCGCACTGTGCTGGTGCACCGCGGTGCCAAAGTAGAGGGCACCTCCCAGCCACGGATGGTCCACGTGTGTCTGGCTGGTGATGCCCAGCGGCTCCTCTATATCCGGCATGCAGACATGGTGCTGGACCGGCACCAGGTGAGGGTCCTGGAGACACTAGCGCAGGAAATCAATACCATCCTGGGTGGACAGCTGGAAGCACAAGCCTTGTCAGTGCTGCGTGAAATGCTGGTCTGCCAGGAGCCACAGGACGTGGCCCTTGTTTTGGAGGAGAATGATGTGGCACTGGTGGGTGCTGCACCGGAGGCAGAGGAGGTGAGGCTGCATGGGGACGCTGTGGCAAGGGGGAAGCCACGGAAGGATTACCGCAGCCTGATGCTAGAGGTGAAGGGCAGTGGAGGTCACAGCATGGCAACCTTACAGAGTGCTACCAAGCAGCCAAAGGTGTTGCTGGGTGCTGCCCAGCGCTGCTCCTGGTTGTGCAAAGAGGAGGCCATGTCCCTCACTCCATCCATCCCAGAAGCCCGGCGGTGGCTGCGGCAGGCGGAGAGTGACCTTCAGGCAGCCCACAATGACATCAGGTGCTGCTGCCCCAACTGGGTCCTTTTCAAGGTGCACCAGGCCCTGGAGAAGGCACTGGTGGCTGCCGTACTTTGCTGTGGTAAAGCCTTTGAGGCCCCAACAGGGCTGGTGGGGCTGGCCCAGTGGCTGGAGGTGGCAGAGCCAAAGTTGAAGGGCCTGGCAGAGAAGGTTCAGTGGTTGCATAGCTATGGCGTGGATGGCAAAGCCACACAGTACCCGAGCTACCACCCCTTCCCCATCACCCCCACCGAGGCCTTCCCCAGTGTGGATGAGGAGGAGGTACTGAAGCGGGTGCAAGGAGTGCTAAGGAAGCTGCAGGACCATGTGGGAAGCATGTAAGGATGTGCCCATGGAAGGAGGTATTGCCAGCTGGGACACAGGACCACCATGGACTTGTCATGGCCTCACTACAAATGAAGAGTTCTGGCTTATAAGTTATGAAACCTTATGAGTTAGTGGTGGATAAGAGAATTTGTGTAATAGACCAGTCTGTCTGGCAGGTCTGTTTGTGGCATTTCTGCATGAGCTTATGAAATAAAGCTTAACGGAGTACGTTGTCCTGTCAGCATGATGTTTTCTCTGTCATACCCATTTTATTCTCACTGTCTGGCCACTTCCTGCTGCAAAACAGGGAGGAAAAGAGTCAGTAATTCCATCTGTGTATGTTTGGCTCTTGTACTGGACTGGAGCAGATGAGGGCTGAAGTTTGAGCTGCTCATAGGAAGTTCCAGCTCCTCTCCTGGTTTCCCTGAGCAATGGACCTGCTCTGCTGTCGCTGCGCTCATATCCTTCGTAGCCCAGTGTCCCCATGCCCCCCCAACCAACACCAGGGTCAGGGCTGTTCCCTTCTGCTCCTCCTCTCCCAGGCTCCCTGGGCAGCGTGTCCTGCCCCCAGTGCTCTCCAGGGCCGATGGTGGTCTCTGTGCAGCACTTGTCAGAGCAGACCGCTGCCAGAACATTGCCTGTTTGAACGGGATCTCTGCAAACACACTCCAAGTCTGTCCAGAGAGGAGACGCTGCTTATCCCGCGCAGGGTGCTCAGTGGTGTGTTTCCACAAGCGGAGCACACCCCGTGCCAGCTCCTTCATTAGATGTATACACAGAAGTTATTCCATAGTACAGTGATTGGTCGGTATTTTACAGTCGTTAGCTCTTACTTTCTCTGTTTAAAGACACAGCATGGATTTATTTTACTGCACACGGTTTGTGAGTAAGGGTCTCCGTGGGCAAGGGTCTCTTATCTCAATGGGGTGTCATTTTTACTATTACCATGAAGGCAGTCCACCCCAGCGTACCTTTAGTTTCATTGCCAACTTCTTGCGGATGAGACACAGGTCTGAGGATGTTGCCCTCCTCCTCAGGGGCCCTTTGGCCTTTTCTAGAGCACCTCCCATACAAAGACAGGCTGAGAAAACTGGGGGTGTTCAGCCTAGAGAAGAGAAACTGCATGGAGACTTCAGAGCAGCTTCCAGTATCTGAAGAGAGCCTACGAGAATGCCAGAGAGCAACTCTTCATCAGATACTGCAGCGACAAGATAAGGGGCAATGGGTTCAAACTTAAAACAGGCGATATTCAGGTTAGATCTAAGGAAGAAGTGCTTCCCTATGAGGGTGCTGAGGCGCTGGCACAGGGTGCGCAGAGAAGCTGTGGCTGCCCCATCCCTGGCAGTGCTCAAGGCCACGTTGGACACAGGGGCTTGGAGCACCCTCCTCTAGTGGAAGGTACCCCTAGGGGGCTGGGACTGGATGAGCTTTAATGTCCCTTCCAACCCGAACCAGCCTGGGGTTCTGTTAGCACACGACAGTTCTAAACCTGACAGATATTTACATAGCTTCTTCTGGGGTAAATCTCGATCTTTCTGGTGCAAAACCCGCACCGCAGCTGCCCCAGTGGGCACCTGCAGCCGCTCCGCCCGCCCCGGCAGGTACCAGGCCGCAGCCGGGGTCAGGGCGCGGGGCCGGCCGCCGCAGCGGGGCGGAGTCGCGCAGGCAGCGGATCCAGCGCCGAGCGGGTCATGGCGGCGGAGCCCGGGGTGGAGGCGCGGGGCCAGGAGCTTCTGTGGCTCCGGCTGCGGAGCTCGGAGGACGCGCAGCGGCGGCAAGAGGTGCTGGTGCGGCAGCTGCAGGCCAAGGTGAGCAGCGGGGCTGGGGAGGGCCGCCCGGGACGGCGAACGCGGGCCCTCCCCGGCGCTGCCGCGGGCGGGATGGCGCCGAGCCCAGAGCTCGGGGGAAGCCCTGGGTACCGGCCCGGGCCGCGCAGCCGCTGCCGCCTCCCGTAGCCTCTCGCTCGGTCTTTGCCGTGCTCGAATAAAGATGCCGGGCTCACAAACGCCTTCGCATGGCCGCGCTGTCCCCGCGGGAGCAGTTGAGCCAGCGTGGGGTGGCTTTGAACGGCCCCGGGCTCGCCTGGGGCGAGGGAGTGCTGGCGGCGAGGAGGCGGCCGGAGCCGGGCGGGGGTCGGCCCGTGCCTATTTGGGTCCATGGTGGCCATAGGCCAGGCATGGCTAAGTCAGTTTCATCGTTCTGCTTGCCGCTGCTATCTTAGGGTGAGCAGCAAGCACTGTGTGGGGAAGAAACCCTGTCTCAATGCCTTTACGAGATAAAGTGAAGCTTTCCTATATCATGGCTTGTTGACTGTACCCACAGCACTGTGAAATGTACTGTGCTTGGGCTGTAAAGACTTAGGAGAAAAGCCACTGCAGGAGGAGCCGGGTTACAAGCTGCATTTGCTCACCTTTGTTCCATGTATCCATCCAGGTACTCAAGTACCAGACTTGGTGTCAAGCATTGGAGCAGCAGCTGGAAGCAGGAGGGGTGAGTGTATAGGTTGCCAAGTAAAGGCACTGTATGTAGCATTTGTTAATGCAGACAAAAAGCTCCCCAAAGCAATGACAGGGGAAAACAGGACTGGACTGAAGAAGCACTCTTAAGTTTGCCCATTGGTGTTTTGTCCAGTTGCCATTCTTAGAGCAGGCAGTAGTCTTGCAAATGCCAGTCCAGAAAACCCTGTCAAGAAGGATTTTAGGTTTAGGCTACGCTGCCTGTTACATTCATTCTCTGGCTGTCTCTGAAAAAGAATTGGTTGAAGCATTGCATTTTGGAAGGTGAAAGTGCTGACATTCAGCATACAGAGCTGCCTCTGTGCTTGCTTTATGCTTCACAGCTAAAGTAAACCAGGGAAATGAAGGGTAGGAGAGTATTCCCAGGCTCCAAGTCTTAAGTGAGCACTCAAGGTCATGAGCTGAGGTTACCTAGCTGTGAGAGTGCAACCATGGGAGACTGAGGAGAGCTACTCACTGAGTAACTCCCTTCCTCTCTGTAGTCATGGCACTGGTATGCCTGGAAGAAGCCACGAGCTCCTGGGGTACCAAACAAATGGAGAGGAAAGTGATGGGTGCTAACAGTAGTGAAGGGCACACAAGAATCTAACTAAGCATTTAATATTTCCTTTCTTCTGAAGGGATCCCTTCCAGGCAGGTGTGAAGAAAATGACCAGAGCCTAGAGAAAGCACTGCTTGAGTTGGAAGAGGAGCATCAAAGGTAAAAGAAAGAAGTGTTCCCTCATACTTGGTATCCTGAATGCTCCTCGAAGTGAGGGAAAACCTAGCTATGGATACTGCCTGGGCTCCCCAAGGGAAGCAGCTGGGGGAGCCGCTTCAAGGGGAGACAGGTCCTCAATCATATAATCATAGAACAGTTAGGGTTGGAAAGGACCTTAAGATCATCCAGTTCCAACCCCGCTGCCATGGGCAGGGACATCTCCCACTAAACCATGTCACCCAAGGATCTGTCCAACCTGGCCTTGAACACCACCAGGGATGGAGATTCACAACTTCCCTGGGCAACCCATTCCAGTGCCTCACTACCCTTACAGTACAGAATTTCTTCCTTATATCCAGTCTAAACTTCCCCTGTTTCAGTTTGAACCCATTGCCCCTTGTCCTAGCACTATAGTCGCTAATGAAGAGTCCCTCCCCAGCATCCCTATAGGCCCCCCTTCAGATACTGGAAGGCTGCTATGAGGTCTCCACGCAGCCTTCTCTTCTCCAGGCTGAACAGCCCCAATTTTCTCATCCTATCTTCATACGGGAGGTGCTCCAGTCCCCTCATCATCCTCAATCTATTTCTGTGGTGCATTCGTAGCATTGTGTGCTGAATGGCTGTTTTGAGCAGGGGGGTTATTCCAGGTGACCTCTAAAGGTCCTTTTCCAGCCTGTATGACTCTGTGGTTCAGTAAGTGACAATGCTAGAGAAAGGTGATGCATCCAGCGACCAGACAGCACAGAGGAGGCAAGACATGAACTGCTGGCATCATCAAAGTTGAAGAGGAAGGGGGAAGCGAAATTGTAGATGGGAATCTGCAACTATGAAGACTCAAAGCAAGGAGAAGCAAATGAGTTTGCTGTCACAGATTGCTCTTAGCTAACCTGAGGAAGTACGTTTACTTCCTCTGTTTGAAAACAAAGAGCTGAGGGAGTTGGAAATATATGTGATGCTGCTTGTGGATAACAGTTGTTCAGTGACCTCGTTGTTGTTTCTCCCTTTCCAAGGCGTGAGAATCTGGCAGAAGTGAATGCTTTCCTGCGGGAGCACCTTGATAAAGCAAATGAGGTTAATTCAGCCCTCAAAGAAGATGTTGGAAAACTGATGGCAGATTGGATGAGGGCACGGGAGGAGCTGGAATTGAAGGAGAGTGAATGGCGCAATGAACGTGAGGTAAGGTCAGGCTACGGGAATGTCAGATGTGATGTCAGGGTGGAATGGGAATGCATTTTATTGCTGGCATAGAGAACTTGCTGTGTGAAAGCTGTGGCTATACTGAGGATGTATTAGTGTTGACAAGCAGAAGATGGGTGTGAGATGGAGGAGTGTGCGGACATTGTGGTGATGAGAGATGCTCACCTGCTCTGACCGTAGTGCTTACTCTTGAAGGCAAACACTTGCTGTTGCTGGGCACTGAAGGGCAGTCACACAGAATGCTCTTTTTAATAGTTCCTAAGTATCTGTCTACAGCAGTGGAGACTGGAGAGGTTTGTGTGTTTTCAGTGTCAGCATAGCCAACAGAAGAACAGGATAGGCCTCCCTTACCCATAGCCTTTTGTAAGTAAACCTGACACTGCTCTTGGAGGGACTTACTTTTGTCTTCCTCCACCAAGACTGTAGACACCTCTGCAAGGTGAGCTGAAGAATCATGATCAGTTTGCTGATAGCCATTCCTGCAGAAGTGTGGATGTTCCCTTCTTTGAAGTCAGGTCACAGGTCTACTGAGGGTGCTTAAGTGGTGCCTTTTCAGTCCTTGACACTCCAGTTGCAATAGTTACTAAAGGATACCTGGTGAAAACGGTTGCACCCTCTCCTATCTGAAAGCAGTACAGCAGCAGTGAAGGCTGAACTGGCATTTCTTTTTATCTCTGCATGTTTAGCTGTATGACAACTACGTAAGGGGTGAACATAACCGTCTACTCGGCCTGTGGCGTGAGGTGATGACCTTCCGCCGGCACTTCCTGGAGATGAAGACTGCCACTGACCGGTGAGTGGAAGCTGAGGCTGGAGCTCTTGCAGGAAGAAGGCAGCTTCCCTTCACAGCTCCATGTTATGTTAGTTGCAGCTAAAGATATGGTTTCTCCTTTGGTAGTCTGAAGGGCTATGCCTTAGGCTATTTTCAGAATCATTTTATTTGATGCTGGTTTCCAGATAAAACTGAGGGGCTCAGGCTGTGAGCAGTGCAGAGGCACTTCTTCGATTTATTTTGCTTAGTTCGATACCTCTTTCTGTGATTGTTTTCTTGTTCTTTGGCTCTGTGAGGTTCCTTTCTCACTGTTGCCTTCTACACAAACAAAAACAGCGTAGCTATAATAGTACATCGTTGTCGTGTCAGCATGCAGTTTCAAACTCTGGGTTACTGTCAGCCATTTATCTTATTTGATTGCAGGCCTTCTTTAGTGTGTAGTGTATGCCTGACCTACTAGTTATTTCTTGTGTTATTTGTACTTCTTTTGTTACAACATCTTAGGCTTGTTCTTACAGCACCTTCCTGAAATGTTTGTTGTGTAGATGTTGTCATGAGCCTCTTAGCCATCCCAAGTGATGGTGCTGGTAGGTTGTTTAAGGTTAATCACCTAGGTGTAAAAGCTGGAGCCCTTGGTAAAAGTCTTTATTAATGATAATTGGAGTTTGTTAATAAGATAGAGCAGGAGCAACAATTAGTAAGAGTAATTTGAGGTCCTCAAAGCCTTCTTACCTCTGAGGAGGAAACGGACTCATTTCTCAGCTATCCAGTAGTCATTGCTCAACTGTCAAGAGGTGTCCTGATCCCAAAGTGGCAGATGAATGATTTGTCCCCAGCAGAGATGTCCTCTTTCCTGCCAGCTTTTACTGTTGCACAGTTACATGCTTCCAGAAGTGGGTCAGCTGATAAAGATGTGGTGTGAACATTAGCTTGCTCTCTATTCTTCCTCAGAGATCTTACAGAGCTGAAGGCAGAGCAGATGAGGCTTTCTGGAGCTATACTTGTAAACTGCTCCTATCTAAACCCTGGCATACAGCTCTGGGAGTCTGTCACTCTGGGTAGAACTGTCCTGAAGGATCAGGCACAGCAGCAAGCAGGACAGAAAGTAAATCAGAAGACTGAGGAAGTGATGTGCTTACAAGTTAAAGGGGACCTGGAGAAGAAGGAGCTTCAAGACAGGTAAAGGTGTTTTCAGCTTTGTTATTGCCAGCATTATCTTTTGTGGCTGCTTCTTGGATTCATGGATGGGCAGTGTTAAAACACAGCCATTCTGCACAGCCTTATTTCTGTCCCTTGTCAAACTATTGCCTTCAGCAGAAAGGATAGAAATCAATGTCTGGCTGACAGAAGAAGCAATTCTGAGTAGGACAAGACTGGGAAAGAGATTGTATATTACAAGTTTTTGCTGTTAACTGATTCTTGGTGAGAAATTGAGACTAGTGTAAAGAGAGCGCTGTCTCTTGTACAGCCCTTTTGCTACCCAGGGGTCTCCTAAAGGAGTTGGGAGGAATTAGCCCAGGGTCATCATAAGCCGTGTAGCACCTCTGTGCTCAGGCTTGCAAGGAGCTGTCAGTACAGAAGGCCTTTGGGGCCAGAAGTGCCGTTTTGCAAACTCCAGCATATTAACCTATAGAGATGAACTCTGCCTTTGCGGTGTTTTCTGGCTTAAACTTTCTTTGCTGTGCTTCTGGGAGCTGCTTAGCTCTTTAACAGGTGATGGTGGGCAATGCTTTTGGAATGGCACATGGACCTTCTCTCCTCAGGGTGGTGGAGCTCTCAGCCTTGCTTGTACTTTCTCAGAAGGAAAACGAGGAGAAGGAGAAGACCATGAAAACACTGAACAGCACTGTGGAGTTTCTAGTATGTTTTACTTCTGTTTGGGAGATAGATAGCCCAGTGTTTGCTCTTCAGCCTTAGCAAGGAGGTATGGCTTCCTCCAGAGAAAGAGTGGCAAAGATGCTGACTGTGTGGGAACATGAGGCACATTGCCCAAATATTCCTTGTGTTGTGGCACAAGTGGAGTCAGGTGCAGGCAGTGGCGGGGGAGCTGCACACAAGGCAAGTGTCTTCCTCAGGGAGGTACCACCAGTGCTGTTCTGTCTGTGGTTTAAATCTCTGGGGCTCGAAGTTCTTTGGAACTGGCAGTTTCATAGCAGCCTATAAAAACCAGCTGTTGGGCTTTCTCTTCTTAGTTTTAGCAAAGAAGAGCTTGAATAAATGTGGGAAGGACTATATTGAAATTGCTCAGGCTGAGGGTTGTCAGCATGACAATGCTACTGAGGATGGGAATGCTGCAGAGGGGAGCAGCTTTTCCCTGCCCACCCCTTCCTTATTTCTGTTCTCAGGAAGCAAGTCGGTTAGAGAAAGAATATGAAGCTTCACTGACTAAAAGTGCTGAAGAAGAGAATCTTCGCCTCCAGAAGCTGATCAAAGCTATAACTGAGGTAAGTACGGAGTTGAGACCACATTCCTGTGAATTTGATTTGACAGTACTTGAGGAAGGCCACAGAAAAGCCCGGGGACGAGATGTCTGTGTTGTAAACTGTGTTAACTGCTACTGACTGTTTCATTTTCATACCACTTTTCTGACATAAAACCTGTTTGGAACTCCCAAGTTGTCCTGGGACACTTCAGGCTGTATTGGCTAGAAGATTCAGTGCCTTTGCCTTCACCATCCTGCTAAAGTCTCACACGGACTGCTTTCTGAGTTGGCTACTAGACATTTGTATTCCTGTTACTCTTGGATGCTTCCCCCACCTTCCTTGAGCAATGACTCTGTTGTTCCTTGGACTTTTATAAAAGGTCACTGACTCAGTTGGTGCCCTGGCCAGCTCTGCTCCTTCACTCTGCATTCATTGACCGTTATTATCTCCCCAGAATTGCAACTGATCTAATTGTTTAGGGGTAACCTTAACTTAGTCCTAAATTTCACTCTGTGAAGGGGGGTTTAATATCAGATCTCTTACGTAGCCTCTCACAAAGTCAGCTTGTTCCCCTTACACAGTTGTATTTATCCTCTTGTGCTACTGCTCTGAGTAATTCTTAACTTTTTCACTGCTGTTTTCCAGTGTTCATCAGCTTCCTTCTTCCCTGGGCAGCATTAATGTTTCCTTTCCTTGCTATTTCCAGTGTCAATCTAGTGCTTGTGGCTCTAAGAAACTGAAGGAGAACGAAATCATTCTTGAAAGCATCAAGAAACTGGGTGCTCAGGCAGCCTCCAGCCACTTCACACTTGTCTTTTCTTGTTTGTAGTAGCTATATTCAGAAATCACTGAAGTATTTGTAGCCAAAGAGGCAAAACTTCTTTGTGGACTGAGGGAATGAGAGAACTGAGTTTTTAATGGCTCTGTTGTGAAGTGGGGGGAAAAGGAGAACTAGATAAAGAAAAGCAAGTAGAATGAGAAAGAATAACAGCTTGATGTGGGCTTTCAGGTGGTGTTAGATGACAGTGACAGCATGGTCAGCATTACCTCCACTGACAGTTCCCAGCACATCGAGTCTAGCAACATCCTCTCTTCTCTGAGCTTCACTGATGCAGAGCATGCCTTTGTGTTGGTGCAGGAAGCACTGGCAAGGAGGCGAGGGGCAACACAGGTGAGGACTTCTGCTTGTCTTCACTGCTGGCCATGGGCTCAACTGCTAATGCCTCAGTTAGCTTGAAACCTTTTCCTTTGCTTAGCCATTCTAGCTGGTTGCTTTCTAGCCTTCCACTCTTGATCCTGTACTGTCTTGCCAGTCCCACCACCTCTGTGCTCTACTCCTTTTCTCTACTTGGTCTCCAGTCCTTATCATAGATTTTTGCCTTCGGGTGAGCTCTCTGCTTGCTGCTTCTCCCATCTGTCTGGAGCCATCTTCCCTATTCCTTATTGCTTGTTTGTGCTCTTTCCCTGCCCATCCCTTGCAGGCCTTAAAAGAAGAGCTTTCCGCCAGGCAGGACGCTATCAATGACCTTCTGCACCAGCACAGAGAGCAGGAAGGGAAGTGCAGGAGGCTGCAGCAGAGGACTGAACAACTGGAGGAGGAATGCAAGACATCCAGCAGCCACCAGCAGCACCTACAGTCTCTGGTGGAAGCACTCAGAAGGTGAGTGTTTTCTCCTCCTCCTGTGTTCTAGAGCCAATCTGCTTCCGGTTTTGGGAGTACATAGGTGTTATGGGCAAAGAACTTGCCTGCCCTACTGTGTGTATGCCTCCCTCTTGACATGATGCTTCTCTGAGTTCTTGTTCTTTGGGTGCCCTTTCCTAGCCACTGAATGAAAACAAAAGCCTTCCTTTCCCTTTCCCTCTTCAGTTACCTTGTGAGGGGAAGAGCAAGTTCCTCCTTACTGTGCTCCCTAAAATTCCATCCTGGAATGATGAAAATGGGATCCGTGACTTTCAGGCCACTTCATTCTAACTGCGCCTTGTCTCTGCAGTGACTGTGCAGACCTCGAGAAAACCAGGGAAGAGTTACAGCAACAGCTTGAAGTAACAGAGCAAGAAGCCTCACGTCTGCGTCAGAGTAACACTGAACTGCAGCTGAAGGAAGATTCAGCCCAGGGGGAAAAGGTGGAGCAGCAGCAGGCACTGGAGAGAGCACATCGTGACAAGGAGCTCCTGTGAGTGTTAAAGCTTACTCTGGGCAGGGGTGGGCACTGCTGGGCTTTAGGAGGCCCACCACAAAGATAATAAATTTTGCATGCTCATCATTTGTAGCACGGAAGTGGGAAGGGAGCACATGGGCAGGTCTGGCTGCCTCCTTCTACTTCCTTTATGACCCTTTAAAAACATCATTCCAAACCTGACCAGGGTAGTTGGTGACAGGCACAAGCTGAGACAAGAGAGGTTCAAGCTGGATTTAGGGAGAACGAAGAATGGAACCATGAAGGCAGTCATGCAGCAGAACGGGTTGCTTAGAGCGGTGGTGCAGATTCCATCGCTGGAAATTTGGAAGACCAAACTGGATAAAGCCTGAGCAACCTGGACTGATCCCCTAGCTGAGCCCAGCTGTTTTGAGCTCAAGCTTGGGCTAGAGGCCTCCTGGGGTTCCCTGCCAGCCTGAATCGTCCCGTGACCTTATGATTATTGGATTGGAAATTCACACACACCTCTTCCCCACATAGATTCCAGGCTCTTTCATTGTTTCACTGCTGAAGGCAAGAGTAGTTGTGGGACTAGGAATCTGACTTCAAAAGTCTGTCTTGCCCAAAGAAGAACTTGGAGCCAATAGCTCAAAGAGGAGAGCAAGAGCTAAGAGGCAGGAGGCTGTTCAGCTGAACCGAGCTTTTTGGAAGTGTTCTGTGATTTCTGGAAGCTTGTTTTACTTTCTCAATGGCAAATGTTTCACCTCCATCAGTGACAAAGAGTGATGCAGCTCTAGTCAGGCAATTCCAGCGTTCTTTAGGTGTACGCAGAAAGCTGTTTGAAGTCATTCATACTGTTATGTCTTGGGCATGGTATGTATCTTATGTTTTGGAAATGAGAATGTATTTTACATTAAAAACTTGTTTGTCTTTCCCCTTCTCATAGACTGAAGGACTTCGCTGCACTTGAAGAAAAAAATTCATTATTGCAGAGTGAGTTGTTAATTGCAAGAGAGACACTGGAGGAATTGCACCTTCAGAGGGATCTGCTGAAACAAGAGAAACATGAGCTTACCATGGCACTGGAGAAGGTATGATCACCTTATTCCTAGGTAACACTTGTGGGAGAGGGAGTTGCGACAGCAAAACCATCACAGATGCTGTTTCTGGCAGTAGAAGACAGGGAAAATGTTGTTCTCCCCCTTGGAAAATGGTGATCACACCATACAGCTTCTCTGGGGTAGTGCTTATTGGGAGTGCTGAACTGGGAGTACCTCAGACACATGAAAGGGGATCCGGAGCTGCTGCTGGAAGTCAGGGATTTTCCTGCCTTTGTTGTCATGTTGTTCTTCTGTCCCTTCAGGCAGAGCAGTCAGTGGCAGAGCTGACAGGGGCTCAGAATAAGCTGAGTGCTGAAACAGCTGATCTACGTGTTGCAACAGTGAAGATGAGCAGTATCAATGAAGCTCTTGCATTGGATAAAGTGCAGTTGAACCAACTTGTGCTGCAGGTGAGCAGAGTTGCCAAAGATCTTGCAGTTTGTCTCTAGTTCCTGCTGCTTCTCGGGCTTCTTGCCTTTCAACAGTGTGACTGGCAGGATATGGAAACGTTCCTTTATCTGTTCAAGCCAAACCTCCTACGGAGTAAATGTTCCTGTGTTTTATTCCCTCTGTGCTTCTGTGGTTGTAGCTGGAGCAAGAGAATGAAGCTCTGTCAGTGAAAGTGGATGAGATGGAGAGAGCAAAGATCTCTGGCCAGGATAAGCTGAGCTTGTGTGAAACAACAAATGAAGAGCTCAGCACAGAGAAAGCCCATCTGGAGCAATTGCTGAAGAAAGCAGAGGAGCAACAGGAGGTGCTGCGGGTAGAGCTGAGGACCCTGGCAAAGGAGAAGGCAGAAACCCAAGAGAAACTCAGTCAGGTGAGACCAAAACCGTGTTGCTTTCTGGGTGGGCTTTTGGCTGCTTGGCTCAGTGAAGCTGTATCTGTTGGGTTCTGTAGTGTTTTTGTCAAGGAGACGCTTGATAGCGCTGGAGGTCACAAGGGTTTTGGTTCCTTCTTGTTGGAAACATTGGTGGCTTGCAGAGTGTTCTGCAGTTCTCTGTGTTGTCCTCTGCTTCTGTGGATTCTTTTAATCCATCTGTCTGTGTTGACCTCTTTTTTTTGTCTTTCGATAAGCTGCAAAGAGGTGATTGTGTTGTCCACGAATCTGAGTGGGGCTCCTACTGTCATATGTGTCAAAAGAAACAAACTGTGTCGCTCTGAGTCCTTTCTGTGAAGCAAAACCCAGGGCTGCATGTTTCTGTTTCTGCTTTTTGTTGTGAAATCTGCTGCTTTCAAGGCTCCATTTGTTTGAGCCTAGAGGGCAGGACAAAGCTGTGAGTCAATGTCTGCTGTTTTATACCGCTAAGAATGGGAATGACATCTTGAAACTGTTGAAATTGTGTTTTAAGACATACACGCAGCTCTGTGGCTGGAAAGCTGCCTGGGAAAAAGGACCTGGAAGGGATGTTGGTCAACAGCCAAGTGCACATGAGCCAGCTTGTGCTCAGGTAGCCAAAAAGGCCAAGAGCATCCTAGCCGGTTATCAGAAGTAGTGTGGCCAGCAGGATGAGGGAGGTGATCATCCGTCCCTCTGTACTGGGCACTGGTGAGCCTGCACATTGAATCCCATGTAAGTTCTTGGCCCCTCACCACAAGAGAGACACTAAGATGCTGGAGTGTGTCCAAAGAAGAGCAACAAAGCAGGTAAAGGGCCTGGAGCACAAGTGTGATGGGGAGCAGCTGGGGAAACTGGGGTTGTCTAGTGTGGAGGCTCAGGGAAGACCTCGCTCCCTACAACTGCCCGAAAGGAGTTTGTAGTGAGGCGGGGTTGGTCTCTTCTCCCAAGTAACGAGTGCTAGGACAAGAGGAAACAGCCTCAAGTTATGCTGGGCAAGGTTTAGCCTGGATGTTCTGAGCAGTTGCTTTTGCTCAACCTCTCCTGAAACTTTCCAGTACGGGAATAGGTTCTGATAGGATTTTAGTTTGCAGGGTGGCAGTTCTGGAAGATGCAGCAGTTTTGCACAAAATACATAGTCTGAGGTATGTACGTTTGCCCTGAAGGAGCTCTCTGGTCCCAGGCAAGCCAGTGTGGCCTTACTTATCACTTTCGAGTTAACAGTGCCTTTTGGCACTTTCCTTTTGGCAGCCCAAGGTATTAGCGCAGTGTTCAGCAGATACTCTGAAGCTTTCAGCCCACAGTACAGGAGTTATTTCTCCTCTGGCTCATTCAGGACCGGCACTGGGTGGCTCTGCACACAACTCTCACCATATTTTGTCCTGTTTCAGGTTTACCACCAGCAAGAGTTGGCCAGAGGGGATCTGGAGCAGCTGCGCCAGGAGGCCTCTCGCCAAGAGCACATGCTGGCCAAAGTGTCCAAAGAGAAGGAATTGCTGGTGCACGAGAAGGCTGCCCTAGAGGTGCGGCTGGCAGCTGGGGAGAGGGACAGACAAGGCCTTTCAGAGCAGCTGGAAGAGGCCAGGTAAAGGCAGGGAGGAGCCCCTAGGCAGGATGGCATCAACGGTCTGTGATTATAGAGGTGGGAATCATTACTGAAGGATTCATTGCATCCTGTGTGCTTCTCGGGTGTTTCACCTTCCATGGACAGAAAATGAATCTTGAGCAAAATGGAAAAAGAACTATACCATGATTTGTACCAAAGCTTCTCTTTAAAAGAGCGCCAAGCTATTTGGGCTGTTGCCTACACGGTTAGCAATGCTTAGAGAAAAGTAGCAAGTTTTCCCTTGAACTTCCAGCAGTTTAAGCTGAAGGATATGTGTCTCTCTCAGATAGTACTTATTCAGATAAAATCTAGTTCAGATTTGTTACAAATGCTGCTGCAAGCATGAGATTTTACTGTATCATCTGATGCATTTCTTTACTCCCTTTTAAACAGAGGGAAGCTGGAAAATTACCTACCTAGAGCTACGCAGTGAACTCCACTTAAAAGTCATGAATCAGCCAGGGAAATGCTCATTCTGTCCCCCTGCACAGCTACTTGGAAGGGCTGTGGCAGAGGCTGGGCTTTTGCTTGCTGGTACAGACGTTGTGGGCAGAGCTACCCATAGATCAGACAACAGCAATTTAAGATTTGGCTATTGAGATCCAATTCAAGTGGTTTTACTGTGTATTGTAGGTCACAAGGAAGGCCCGGGCATTCCCTCCAGGGGGCCTGCATTTTAAATGGTATAAATATGTTCCCTGTATATGACTTTCCATGCAACCTATTTTCCATACTCGGGGGTAGGGATCTTGAATGATTTCTTACTGGAGTAACTGCTTGTGGGTGTCAGGAGCAAGAAACTCATTTCTCTTTGTATTCATGACTTGCAGGTCAGTAAAGGACACCCTGGAATCCAGCCTGTTTGAGGCTCAGCAGCACTCATCTCAGCTGGAAATTTCCAGGAGTCAGCTGGAAATCCAGCTACACACAGTCACGCAGGCCAAGGAGGTGATACAGGGTGAGAGCTTCATGTGCTTGGTTTCTGCTGACCCTCCTGCCCAAAGAAAACAGTATAACCCTTGCTCTCTGCAGTGCTTCTGAGGAGTGAAGGAGCTGGAGGGAGATCCCTCCTACACTGATATTCGCATTCAGTAAAGTCAGAACCGTTTCTTTGTAGACTCTGAATGTTGCCATTTGTGTTTGCAGGGGAGGTGAAGTGTCTTCAGTGGGAGCTGGAAACAGAGAGATCTTTGATGAGGCAGGAACGGGAAGACATGACGCAGCAGCTCCTGCAGACAGAGCAGCAGTATGACAGTACTCTCAAACTTTGTCAGAGTGATCATGAAGTGGAAATAAACAAGCTCCTGCAAGAGCTGGTAGGGATCAATATGGTTCTGAATTCTCCCAGCAAGCTTTGTGGGCTGGCTTTAGATTAGTAATAGCCTGAGGGTGTGAAATGGCATCTGTCGTAAGCCACATGTTGCTAGGCCAGGCAGCAGAGCCAATGGCTTGGACTTGAAGACATATCGAGACCCACAGCCTATGGTGGGATAGTAAATGCAGCCACACATTCAGTGTGGGCCTAAGACGAGTTCAACAGAAGGTTGCAGCAGGGGGGTAGGATCTTACCAGACTCCAGTCTACCATGAAGATGACTCCTAACATTGCTGGCAACTGCTGTCACAGGAGCTTTGTTCCTTTATTTCTGTCCTTTCATGTGGTCGACAGAGGTGTTAAATTTGAGCTTGATGCATCTGTAACAGGCCCCTTATTCATGATGCTTAAGTTCATGGCTTGTCTTGTGACTGGAGCATCAGAGTACTGTCCCTTTACTTAGGAACAAGTTGAACCTGATGGCCAGTCCCAGTAACTTGCTCTCCATTTATATTTACAGAACATCACAGAAAAGCTGCAAGCAGAGCTGCAGGAAGCTCAGAGTAAGATCAAGGCAGTGGAGAAGCAGCACAAAGAAGAAATCAAAACCATCAAAGAGGAAGTGAATATCCTTCTTCAGCAGAGGGATGCTCTGCAGAAACAGGTGACTGAAACAACAATAGCTACTCTGGTCATCAAATAGGTGGTCTCTGGGTGGTCTCCTTCTTGCCTTTTCATTGCAAACAGCAGGCTGATGGGGTAGTCCCTCGGGCTGCTGTGGTCTCCATCTCCACTGGTCTGAAGGAGACTTACTGGTCAGCTGAATCTCAGCTGCTGCTCTGGACAGATGAGCTAGTCCTTTTGCCTGTTTGCTAGAACGATTCCATCATCAAAATGGATTTCTGCTGGCCTCTTGCTGCTATCCTTGCTTTTTAAGGCGTTTTTTCAGTTGAATATGATGAGCCACTCAGTGTAAAGCAAGTTGATATCTCCATTGTGGATCTAATATTTTCATGCTAGGGTGAAATTTAGAGTTCTTTCCTTTTGCTCACACTGTGTGATATGGCTGCCTGCGACAAGCTGTAGTCTTTGCCTGCTTTGTTATGTTTTACTTGAGGTGGAGGAGTTGACATCTCAGCTAGCAGCCTCTGAAGAGTCCCAGCAAGTGATTGGCCGCAAAGCTGAGCAAGATCTGAGCGAGGCACAGGAACTGTCAAGACAGAAGGTGCTGGAGGTTGTGCGCCTCCAGAAGATCCTGGAGGAGAAGAGTCGTCAATGGGAGGAGGTAGAACATCAGAACAAGGATCTGCAGGTGTGTCTGCAGTCCTTGGAGGGGGAAAGGAGTCGATGGGAAGAAGTAGAGCGTCACAACGCAGAATTTCAGGCCTCGCTGAAGGTCCTAGAGAGCGAGAAAGCCAGGTAAGTGAAAGCCTGTGAGACTCTCCAGTCTGCTTAATGGATTCCCTCTTCCAGACCTTTGCATACAGAAGTGGCTGTGGCAGCATTTCTGAAAAAGCGGAGTTCTGAACTATCCATGTAGATGTCTCATTCTCTTGATGTGGTTCACTTTCTTTTAATCCTTCAATGACAGTTTTTTTGAAGACAATGGCTTTTGGAGTAGTTCTTTCCCAAAAAGGTGTTCTTTCGTTAAATCAGCATGTTAATAGTGTAAATGAAACTGTCAGGGGGTTCAAACCTGAAACACACTGAAGGAGGCAGGACAGCTGCAGTAGAATGAGCTAGATAGATCCATCAGCTCCACCTCGAGTCCAGTAAACTTTAAATATTAGGGATCTGAATCTGTCTTCCACCCTGACACCTTTGATTGGCAGAAGCCATCTGAAAACTATGATTTTGAGCTGAGCTGGATTCCCCTGTGAGGCACCCAAGAAACAAGAGCGCTGAACAAGCAGCCTGGCTGTGTAGACAAACCTCAAAGCAGCTTTCCCCTGGGTGGTGTCCTAAGAGTTTATTAAATGTTATGCTATGTAGTAATGGGTTGCATGCTCTCTCTTGCAGGCTGACCTTGTCTCTGGAAGAGAAGGAGCTGAGCCTCAAAACCCTGGAAGAAAAGAACTTTGCCCAGCATAACGAGGTGTCTCAGCTGCTTTCTGCTGTTCACCAGGCCCAGCAGCTCCATTCAGACCACAGAAGAGAAATAAAAGAGCTCAACAACCAGGTGATCTGGGCACTAGCATCCTCTTCTCCAGGGACAGCTTGTAGGCCCCAACTTGTTTTCCCTCCAAATAACATACATTCCTGTATTCTGCCCAGAGACATTGAGGCATTAACTCTCTGAGGAGAAATGGAAGACTCCTTTGGAGCTTCCCAGGATCTCTATTACAAACGTTGTCCCCAGATGGTGTTTCTACCTCTTTTGGGCACTAAGCAACCTGGTTATTGCAGAAGTGGTTATTGCAGTCTGTGGAAGGCGCAGCCAGATCATCTGACCTTTTGGAGATGCACCATAAAGGATGCTGGTTGTCTTCCCTTCTACTCCCAAGCATCCCTGGAAGCCCCACCCTCCATGCAGGGATGCTTGATTTGCCCCTTCACCTTCTAACCAACACTGCTTCCCCACAAACCCACCTCCACACATGGGAGAGCTTCATTTCTGAGGTTGGAAAGCATGAAAGCCGGACAGTTTGGCCAGTCATTTTGGGATGGGGAAACTTATTTTTGCCCCCTAGCCTCCACATACCTGTTTCTAGCTGATTTTGCTCTGTTTGAGCCCTTGGCTTTGAGCCTTCTGTTTCCAATGTGGTTTTTGCTTGAAGTAATTTTTCCTTCATTCCTTCTACTTCCCGCTCTGCTGCGTCGGCAGCAGCAGTGTCCCTGAGGCTCTGTGCATCTGTGTTACAGATACAGTCATTGCAGGAGGTAGTGCTGGAGAAGGAGGCTGGCCTGGCAGCTCGGGAGAAGCAACTGCTGCAGGATCTGGAGGAATCCCGAGCAGGAGAGCGGTGCTTGAGGGACTCTCTGCACGTGCTGGAGGCTGAGATGTCTGAAGTGCAACTGAGGCTTTGTAGCACAGAGAACAGAGCAAAGGCGTTGGCCATGGAGTGTCAGCAGGCTAACAGTGCCCACTGTGAAGCCCAGTCCCAGCTGGACAAACTGCACTTGGTTCTGCACCGCGTGATCTGTGACAGCAGAGACTTAGTCACTTGGAGTTCAGGCAAGTGTGGGAGACTGGGTTAGCAAGTCTGTAGGGCACGTAGAGGAGAACAGATGGAGGGAGGTGTGGTTCTTTGCAATCCTGATATGATAGAATCATCCTTTCAGTTTAGGTTGACTCAAGCCTTGGGAAGTTTTAAAGGCACTGCCACCTTCTCCAGTATAAAGAGGCTTCATGTGTTGGAGATCCTTCAGTTCAATCTTGAAACACAATGGCTTCTCTCTTCAGAACAGGGCCATATCTGGGATCTGACTGTTTCTCGGGCCAGGGACCTCCCTGCAGAGCTCACAGTGGACAGAGTGGCAGCAGCCCTGCAAGACCTGCGCCAGCACCTGAAGCAGACTCAGCTTGATCTGGTAATGTGTGTCCATTGCATCCAGAAATCCTATACCTGTGCTGGACTGAACTGACAAGCAGATTGCCAAAGCCAGAACAGGTGCAAATTCTTGTAGGTCAGGTTGGCTTGCTGCTGTAGGGAGAAAGAAGAATCATGATCACATTTACTGTCCAGTTGTCCCCTCCTGCCATGGCTATTTCTGCCTTAGTGTTTGCACTTCTTTGTCTCCTGCCAGCAGGGGCTCTGTGAGGTGATGCTTCTCTTCTTACCCCTTCCAGAGTGATTCAAGGAAGAAGATCCAGGACTTTGAGCTGGAGTTGAGCGAAAGGCAAGCTGAGAGGGACCATTTCAGTGCCCACAATCAAGAGCTGCAGAAACAGTTGGCTCAAAGCCAGGAAGGTACAGCTCCTCCTTTCCAACCCACTGACTGTCTGACCAGCAGGGATCTCTCATACCAGGCAGGGGAAACACACAGTGCCAGAGATGGGAAGAGAAGGAGAACAACAGGCATGAGACTCACGAATAGAACCATGTGAAGGCTTTTCATGGAGAAAGATCCAATGTGGTGCTGGTGATAATGTGCAGACATGGTGCCTTTCAGGTCGCATGTCACTGCTAAGAAGGTGCAGTTTGATGCCTCAAAGCATCCTCCTCTGTATGCTCTTTAAAAGCACCAACCAGCAAAAAGCCTTACCTGTTTTGACTTTGTTTTCCTCTTAGATGGCAGATTCACAGAGCATTAGTTCAATGTTGAGCTCCTATATATATGTATGAGCTCCTTCATCCTTCTTACCTGTTTTCTTACCGATACTGATCTCATGTCTGAGCTCACTGCCATAGCAAACATAGGTTTTCACATCCCTGGCCACTTCTTTCTTATGCCTTTGGTACCATGTTAACATTGTGTTTCTCTATAAACTGTTTTCTTGTGTAGCTATCACCTCTTCCTCTAATCTCCAGGCCAGCTCAGAGCCTCCAGGGTATTGGCCTGTCTATATCACATATGGACAGGCATCACTGCTCCTTTCTCTGTCCTTGTTTTCCCACTCTCCCCATCAGATTTGCTTTTTCATCTCATGTCTTGTTTTCTTTGTCTCGGACTACAGGAACAGGGAAAGGTGGGCATTGCTCAGTGCCTCCCCACGGGTTGTCACTTACTCATGTAGTACCTTTACCTGATCAGTGTTTCTTCCTGTTCCCTCTCTGAGATGGAACTGACCATCATTCTTCAGTCTTTACAGGCCAGTTTCCAAAGCCTTAGATCATCACTTTTTCTGGAACATCTATAGCTCTTACTACATAGGGTAACAGCTTGAAGACTTTAAATTCTATCGCTGGATGGATCCTGCTTGTCCCACTTAGTTCTTTCCATCTTTAGTTCCTGTCTGTTAGTTTACTTTGTACACTTCAAGTACAACATTGATGTCTGTCCTTCTCTATAACATCTCTTAAGCCTTCCCAGTCAATTAACTGTGTCACAGTCAGTCTTCACTTTTGCTGCTTCTTCCCTTTCATTTAGGACACTAGATCTGGCTCTGATCTACTGTCTCTCTCCTTGTTGCATCGATGTCAGTTCGACCTGCATCTGACACTGTGGGTGATGTGGTGCCATGCTTTTAGCCCTGGCCTTTCAATAAGTGGAAGAGTAAACACGTTTTCACATTCTTTTCAACCTTGCCACTTGAATTCTTCTTTTCTCTGACTGAATTTTCCTTAATTTATGTCTGCTTTGAAAGTCTTTGTGGGCCTGGAAACCACAGGCAGACAGATATTACATTTTCTCTGTCCTTTGGTCTTGCTTTCCCTTTCACCTTCACCTTTATGCTTGCAGAGACACAGATGGCAGAACACAAGAAGAACTCTCTACAAGCTGTCCTGCAGGAAGAGGCCACTGCTTTAAAGGAGGAAGCTATGACTCTACGTCAAGAGGTGGCATCTTTGGAAAGGAAACTTGAGAGCGCTGAGAAGCAGAGGAAGGATGTCCTGGTGAGGCTGGCAGATGCTGAGAAAGGCTATTTCGTACATTTCTTTGGCCTTCTGTTAATAACTCTTAAAGAGCAAGTTTTTCAGTTTAACTTTTCCAGTTGCATCCTTCTGAATAAGTAGGAAAAGATGCTGCAGTCACATAAAAACCCACTTATGATGCAGGGTGCTTCTTTTCCTCAATTCTAACGTATTTTGCCTTGAAGCTTTAGTGAAAGTAACTTTCAAACTTGTCTCTATTTACAGTTCATGGTTTGTCCAATTATTGTGTCCAAATCCAGATGTAGATTTCTAAATACCGATCTGGAAAGAGGGGTGAGAAGGCAGAGTCTGCTAATAGAGGAAACTATTCAGTGTTACCCATCTGAGAGCAGAGAGTGGGGAGAAAGTAGACAACTTTGAGAAACCAAAATGGTGAGCCAGCTGAATATGTATGTCTGCAAGGGGAAAACTAGGCCTGGTTTCAAACATAGAATGACAGACACTGATCTGACTATTACTCCTTCAAGAGAGGACAGTGGGGTTCTAGAGGACAGACCCATGACAATTCTGCACAATAGAGGTTCAAACAAATAAAAAAAAGGGAAGCGTTCTCTTTTTTCCTTCCTAACAGAGTGGCATCATCGAGCCACTGCCTACATCGTGCTTTATCTTGACTTTAAATCCTGGCTGCAGTTCCGGCAGCTCCTCCCTGAAAGAACACACTGGAGCTAGGTTCAGGGAAGGGCGAAAAGGAAGGTGGAACTGGCTGAGTCAGCTGGGAAAGATGCAATGTATAGGGTGGCACAGCATCTCAAGAGGCAGGGAGAGAGCAGGCAGCCCTTGACTGCCACTAGAGCAGGAGTCAGATCCGGTATGAAAAGCAAACACCAATGGAGTTATTGAACCTTTTTCTCCCTGTTTTGCAGCACGAACGGGACAGACTGCAGGCAGTTAAAGAGAAACTAGCAGGTGAGATAAAACTGCTTCAGGAATCAGTGTCAGCCTCTGAAGCTCGAGCAAACACAGCAACGGATACAAATCACTGCCTTGAACAAGAGCTTCAAACAACGTTGTCCATCTTAAGAATTAAAAATGAGGAAGTGGAAACCCAGCGGGAGAAAATCCAGGTGCTCCAGAAAGAGGCATCGGAGATAAAAGCTTTGCAGGAGACCCTCGCTCATATGACCGCCATCCTGTCAGAGAGGGAGGGAGAAATGAAGCTACACCAAGAAGAGATGAGAATGCTGGAAAACCAGGAAGAAGTGCATAAAGCTACTCTCGATCAGTTTATTAAGCACTTAACAGAGGAAAAACAGAAGGTGGCATCCCAGCAAGAACATATACAGGAGCTGGAGAAGCAGCAAGAAATGCAGAGGACTGAGATGAGAAAGGTGAGCAAGGAGCTGGAGGAGAGGGACCTGGAGATCAGGTCCCAGCAAGAGCAGATACAGGAGCTGGAGCAGCAGCGAGAACTGCAGAGGACTGAGATGAGAAACGTGAGCAAGGAGCTGGAGAAGAGGGACCTGGAGATCAGGTCCCAGCAAGAGCAGATACAGGAGCTGGAGAAGCAGCGAGAACTGCAGAGGACTGAGATGAGAAAGATGGGCAAAGAGCTGCAGGAGAGAGACCGGGAGATCACATCCCAGCAAGAGCAGATACAGAAGCTGCAGAAGCAGCAAGAAAAACAAAGCATTGCTGTCAGCAAGATGAGCGAAGAACTGGAGAAGAGAGACCAGGAGATCACATCCCAGCAAGAGCAGATACTCAAGCTGGAGAAGCAGCGAGAACTGGAGAGGACTGCTGTCAGCAAGGTGAGCAAAGAGCTGGAGGAGAGAGACCAGGAGATCAGGTCCCAGCAAGAGCAGATACAGGAGCTGGAGAAGCAGCGAGGACTGCAGAGGATTGCTGTCAGCAAGGTGAGCAAGGAGCTGGAGGAGAGGGACCTGGAGATCAGGTCCCAGCAAGAGCAGATACGGGAGCTGGAGAAGCAGCGAGAACTGCAGAGGACTGAGATGAGAAAGGTGAGCAAGGAGCTGGAGGAGAGGGACCTGGAGATCAGGTCCCAGCAAGAAGAGACACGGGAGCTGGAGAAGCAGTTAGAATTGCAGAGGACTGCTGTCAGCAGTTTGAGCAAAGAGCTGGAGGAGAGGGATCAGGAGATCAAATTCCAGGAAGGGAAAATAAAGATGCTAGAACAACATGGTGCATCACAAGTGAGAAACCTGCTTCTGGATCTTGATCATATGAAAGGAAACTTGAAGGAGAAGAACTCGGAGCTTGTGTCTCTGACTCAGCAAATCCAAGAACTGGAAGTGCACAGAGAACAGGTGAAATCTCTGCAGGCAAGCCTTGAACACCTGAGAGCAGGTCTTAGGGACAGAGAGAGTGAGTGTGATTCTCAAAGGGATCAGTTACGACTCTTGCAGCAGTACAAGGAGCAGCAAGAGGGGCAACTTCAAGAGCTTCATGGTAAAGTGGAAGAGATGGCACTTTCCTTATCTAAAAAAGATCAAGACCTTGAGTCACAACAGAAACAAATCCAGGAAGCTGAAGAAACCATGGAAATGCAGTTGAGGGCTCTCCGTGACCAACTGGACCAGACCTTAGAAACCTTAAAAGAGAAGGACAGACTCATGGACATCCAAAAGCAACAAACGAGGAGCTATGAGGAAGAAACAGTAGAAAAGATGAATGTCTTACACAGAGACTTAGAATATACTAAGGCAATACTGAAAGATAAGGATTTCATGATTGAATCTCAGAAGGAAGTGATTGAGACCTTCCAAAAACAGGAACAAGAACAGCAGAAGAAAATTCTGCTACATCTTGAAGCGGCGCTGAAGGAAAAGGAACAAGAAATTTTATCCCTTAGAAAGCAATGTGAGGCATGCAGGGAAAAGGAGGAAAAGCTTGAAGCTGAGCAAACAAATCTTCAAGCTGCAGAACTGACTCTGAAAGAAAGAGAAAAAAGGGTAGGGGTTCTGGAGGAGGCTGTCTCTGAGCTTCAGCAGCAAAAGGAGGAGGCAGCAATGCAGGCGAAAGCCATACTGCAAGAACTAGAGCACGCTAAATCTTCTCTAGAAGCTAAAGATCAAGAGATAGTGTCTTTGCAGGAGCGTGTGCAGGACCTACAGGAGCAGAAGGAGTTGGAAGGCAAGCAGGCCAGGAGTCTAGAGCAGGAGCTAGAAGAAATGAGCGGGATGTTGAAGGAGAAGCGTTTGGAGTTCCTCAAGCAGACAGAGCAAATGAGCATGTTACAGCTGCAGGGTGAAAGCATGAAGATAGCACTAACATCATGCCAGAAGCAAGTGAATCTGCTTGAGGAAGTGGTGAGGAAGAGAGATGAGGACAATGAAGCTCTGAAGCAAAAACTCCAGCACCAAGAAGAGGAATTGAAGACCTTGCAGCATCTCCAGCTTAGGCTAACTGAAAGCAACGAGGCGGTTAGACATCACCGAGAGCAAGAGAAGGTCCTGGAAGAAGTCTTGTCTGAGGGGGAGCGAGAGACCAAGGCTCAGGGTGTGCAAAAGGAGTTAGAAGAGGAAGTAAGAGGTCTTCAGGAAGATCTCCAGCATGTTCAGCAGACTCTGACAAAGAAGGATGAAGAGATAAAGTACCAGCAAGAGAGAGTCAGGAATTTAGAGAAGACTCTGACAGGAAAAGAACAAGAGCTTCAGAGGCAAAGTGAGCTCCTAAAACAACTCACGTCAGTTTTGCAATGGAAAGATGAAGGGGACACCCTAAAACTAATCCAAAAAATCCAAAAATGGGAGGAAGTGGAAGCAGAGAAGAAGAGAGTGCTCCAAGAGAGAAACCATTCCTTGCAAAGGCAGAAGGAGCTAACCCAACAACTGGAGGATGAAAGGAAAGCAAAGGGGAAAGAATTGGAGCGCGTGATTGCTATTTTGAAGCAGACTGAAAGTGGAGAAATTGAATGGAAGGAGAAGGCCCAAGCCCTGTCTCTTGCCCTTAGGAAGTGTGAATTGGCCAATGGGACTTTGAGGAAAGAAATAGCCATCCTACAGGCTGCGGTTTCAGAGAGGGACACAGACCGGTTTCATCACCAGGTAGGCACCATGGTTGTTCATCCGTCAGCTAAAACATCTAGAAAGGATGCTAATGATGTTTCCCATAAATATACGAGAATATATATCCCCATGAACATACAATCTGCTTAGCCAAAAAGGGAGCTTGCTGTTAAAACTAACTCAAGTGCAAAAGCTGGGGATGGGTATTTGGTTCTCTCTTGTTAGGCAAGCTTAGGCAACACGTTGCATTTAGGATTTGGCATGGAAAGGGAAGGGCTCATTCAACCAGACTGGTGTGCTAAACTTACAATTTGATGCTAATGGCTGCTCAGCAGCTACATTGATGGTGCTTAGAGGATGCTTTCAGAGATGTCGATGTCTGAGGTACAGGTTTTCCCATGTGTTGAAACCAATGGAATTCGTACCATTGCCAGGTCAGGTTAAAGGCTTCACTGCACATTCAGGGTGTACTTGTGCCACAGTCCAAAATGCAGGAAGGCAAATTAGTGTGGATTTCTCCAAGAGGATGTGACCTAGGTACTGCCAGTGGAACTGCTGCAGCAGCCTGTGCTGCACACTTGCCTGGGACTGCCAGTACTTTTACATTATGTTAGTATACAAACATAAAAAATGCTACTAATAAAATGCATTATACATTTATACACAACTTGATAAATATTGCTATGAGCCCGATCAGGATGATGACAGGTATTGGGATCTATTGACGGAGAAGTGAATTTCTTCTCTGTTGAAGCAGAGAAGTGACAAGGGCAGGAAGCGTGAAAACCATGGGAGATTTCAGTGGCATCCATATAGATCATTATGGTGGTGATGTCAAGACTATTTATAGCACTATATATGTATCAGCAGAGCAAACAATTCACCGAGGTGATCTGGAGGAAGGCTCCTAGGAAGAGTGTGTGTTGTTTTGCCCTGTGGACCAGGAGGAGGAGAAGGGACTTAGCACTGTCCATTTCTGAGTCTTGTCACTCTCCCCAGCTTGCTGTTTCTAACAACCTTCTAACCTTCATGTGGCACCCACTCACACAGTGTCCTCTGAATACCCACCAGGCTGTTGCAGAAGAAGAGCAGCAATCGTGGCTCTCAGAGAAGAGGCTCCTGTCACAGCGGGTGGAACGTCTGCAGCAAGAAGTTGCAAGGCTGGAAGTTGAGAAGACCGAGCTGAAGCAACTCAACGCAGAGCTCAAGAAAACTCTTGAGCAGGTAAAACAGGCTTTCTCTGCCTATGCTAAGCCTCATGGTCCACTGGAGAGCGTCCTCTTGCGCTTTCTCTTCTATAGTCTGCTTCAAGTGCAATTAACAGTCTCTGAGTGGAAATCTCCTTACCGTGATGTCCAGAGGTCCTTTTGCTCCTTGTTTGGTGGCAGGTTTCTCTGACCTTTTCTCCTATCCAACGTGCAGGTGGAGTGTGAACGGAGGAGGCTGAAGAGGTTTTACCGTGATGGGTCGCTGCCATCTGACAAGCACAAGGTGCCAGACTCAAAACAGGTGAGAACAGGGTCTCACTTGATGAGGCTCTGGCCATATGGGGGAACGATCGCAAATCCCAGTGGCAGACCCGGTAGGAGTTGAATATAGACAATGGCCCTGGTGAAACTGGAGACTAAAAAGAAATCCTTGTGTTTCCTTCACAGGACGAGTCTCATGCACACTGCAGTCGTCGATTAACTGAGTTGCAGAACCAGGTGAGGAGTAGGAAAGCTTTCAGCAGCAGCTGCTGTGGCTGCTGTACTGATGGGCATAACTTTGCATGATGCTACAGCTTTGTTTGGCTGTCAGGAAGTGATTACACTGAGCAGTGGAAATACCCAGTCAGACACATCTGCTGGCCATGTCCAGACAGCATCATTCGCCTAGGTCTAGTCTCTGATTTGCCTAAAGGTCAGGCAGGGTGGGAGAGGGATGACAGGAGATTCATAAGGCTGGAACTTAACAGAAAATAGAGACTGTTCCAAGGATGTAAAGGAGGGTCACAAAGATGCTCCAAGGGCTGGAGCATCTCTCCTGTGAAGACAGCTGAGAGAGTTTGGACTGTTCGGCCTGGAGAAGAGAAGGCTCTGGAGAGACCCTATAACAGTCTTCCAATACCTGAAGTGGGCCTACAAGAAATCTGGAGAGGGACTTTTTACAAGGGCATATAAGGATAGGACAAGGGGCAGTGGCTTTAAGCTGCCAGAGGGGAGATTTAGATTACATATCAGGAAGTTATTCCCTGTGAGCATAGTGAGGCACTGACCCAGGTTGCCCAGAGAAGCTGTGGCTGCCCCATCCCTGGCAGTGTTCAAGGCCAGGTTGGACGGGGCTTGGAGCAACCTGCTCTAGTGGAAGGTGTCCCTGCCCATGGAAGGGGGCTGGAACTAGGAGATCTTTAAGGTCTCTTCCCACCATAGCCACTCTATGACGTTCCCATTGCATCTTATGTTACTGACTCTTCCTGTTTTCCCTTGACTCAATTAACAGTGGAACTTGCATCTTATCAGAGCTTCAGGGAACTGAGGCAGTGCCAGAGCTTATAGCCTTCAGGCACTCATTAGTCTTGCATTGCTGTTTTGTGCTAATCACTGTCCCAGTATTGGACAGAATCAGAGACCTAAGCATTGTAGGGACATTTGTTTTATCTGTGTAAGAATGTGCATTCCAGGTACTGAACCCTATTGCATCCTTTAACAGTGGTACTGGCAGTAGCAGCCGCCGCCAGACTTCTCTTCCATGTACTTTTCTGGGGCTGTTACACCCTGGTCTCCCCGAGGAGATGAACCTTCGCAGGTGGTCAGAGCAAAATGTATGTAAGACTTGTGTGAGTAAAGTGTGTGATGCTTAGGTCTGGCGAGTGAGCCAAGAACGCTGCTGTAACCATCAAGGTATATCTTAATGAGATAAAGATATATTCCTGTACACCAGGAAGCCTCAGTGTCTGAAGTTCTGTTGCTACAGAAAATGATCTGAAGCTCCTTCCCCTTGTGACTGCTGTGGCTACCTGCACTGTGGACCTACTTCAGCAGTTCCGCAGGACAAGTGAGGTGCTCTGCTCCCAAAGTAGTCCTCAGCTGGTTACTTAGGGCACTCCTCTGGGTCTGGAAAACAGCAGAACTGGAACTTTATCTCCTGCTTCCTGAGAGGTTCTCTGTGCAGCAGATGGCTGAGAGGTGCTCTTTGCAGCAGATGGCCACTTCTTCCAGTCATACTCTGGGTTACCTTCCAAAGCATGCAAGGGTTTTTCAAGCCCAGTTTCCCAAAGGTGCCATTACTGTTTCAGAAGGAAGATCAGATCTGTCCCTCCCTTCAGTGGAGGTGTTCCCTAACCCATGCATATTGGTTATTGTAAGACATCCCTTTATCTTGCTGTGTGCATCTCCTCGACTCCCAAGCAGTCAGAGAGCAACATGCCAGAGCTGCTGGCACTGCAGTGCCAACCTAACAGCACACGAGAGCTGTGGGTCTCTCCCAGTAAAAGGCTCAGCAGGCATAACCCTGTGTTGCCAGGAAATAATTGAGTTTGAGGAGTTTCAAGGCCTTGGCAGTCCTTTGAGGATCATTTTCCTCCTGGGCTTTGTTCATCACATTATGCTCTGCTCATCTGTGAAATGCTTTAGTTAGGGAAAATGGGTTTGCTCCCTTCCTCTGTGTTGTCAGGTTTTAAAGCTTGTTCATAACAGAGCCTTGTTTTAAACTTGTTCATAACAGCACAGACCTTCAGTACATTGTGTAACCAGTAGCACTCCCACTGAGGAAGCAGCTTGTGGCACGGAAGTGTCAGTAGCCCACATCTCTGTTGAAAAAAAGAGAGCTGGATTACTAAATCCTGCAGGAGCCCTCCTCTTTAATACACATATAATGTCTCGATGTCGTACGTGTGAAAGGAATGCCAGACAGAAACTCAGAGTTGTTGACAATCTCAGTTCAGTACAGGGTGACTCTGGGAACCTGTTACTTCCCATTCCGCAAGGACAAAGTGTCAGGGCTGGAATTAGAGGGTGCATCTTCCGACAGCCAGTATTAAGCAGCTATGGATGGTCCAGACAGTGTGGGCTTGTCTGAGCTTGGCCTTTTGCCTCTTCCAGGTTTCCCTTCTGCAGGCGCAGCTGGCACAAGAACGAAAATACAAGCAGGACTATATTGAGTGTTGTGCAAAGACCAGCCAGGAGCTGTCGGACCTTCACCAAGAGCTGTCTTACTCCTTAGCAGCGGTGCTCAGGGAGCCCAAAGCCGCTGTTCTGGAGGCAGAGACTCGGAAGCTGGGTCAGTCTCTGAACCTTAGCCTGGCACTAATACCTCTGGATCATCAATCTCCTGAGAGACAGCTGTTGCACTCAACAGCCAGATCTGGCACAAGTGATGACCTGAGTTAACGTGACGAGTATACCGAAAAGGCCTTGGTAGCAGCCAAATCAGGGACCTGCTGTAGCAGGTGAACTGTGGCAGGGGGCTTTGTTCAAGGTATGAGTCCCGAGGTAAGTTCAGTGTTCACTGCAGATTGCCCGGCAGAAGCAGTGATGGGACAAAACTGGTGCTGGCTTATGTGGATGGGGTCGGTTGTAGGCCTGGAAAAGCAGGATGAAGCTGATGAGCAGGTAAAATTTCCTCCTTTTTGCAAAGCACTCCATGGTAGCCTGCCTCATCAGTCTCCACACAGGCTTCCCCATCAGGTTGTTCCTGTGTATACAGTTTCTGTACTGTATACAAAGACTTTGTGTCTGGTTTTATTTTTTCAATACATTTATTTCTCCAAAACACTGCGCAGGCTCTTAGCAGAAATCTCCTTGCAGTGATGTCCTGCTGCTCCTCTGCTTTCTTCAGGAGGGCGAAGGAAGAGAGCGAAGCTGCCTGTGTTGCAACCGCTGTAAAACACCGCTGTTTCACAAGCAAGGTGTGAGATTGCCAAGGGGAGCACCCAAAAGGCTGTTTCCAGAGTTGAGCAATGGATGCAGAACTGATCGAATATGCCAGAACCGTTGTCCTTGAAGTTGTGGAAACCATGAAGGAAGGTGTTAGAGAAAGAAAGAAAATCCAAGCAACAATCAGAGAATCTTCAACCAAGGGAGGTCCTGCCACTGCTCAGCCTCCCTGTGCCAGTCACACCTTCAAGGGAAGTAGGGACAATTCGAATGGGGGAGCTCTCCTCCCATCCCTCCTGCAAGGCACTGAGCAAGGTGCCCAGGGGGCAGCAGACCTTCAGCAGGCCCAGGATTGTACCTCCAGAGCCACAGCAAGGTCTTCAGTGCAAGTGTGGGAAACTGCATACATGCAGGCAGGGAGCACCGTGGGCACCCTCACCTCTCAGTGTTTCCAAGGTAGCCCCTGCCTCCGGCACCGGAGCTGATGTGGCAACCAGTGGGCAGGAGCCACGAAGGGAGCTAAAGTCCATGTCGGGACTTGTGCAGGAGCGGGAGCAGTGCCACCTCCAAAAGGATAAAACACTGCCTGGGGAGCACGGCGCGGCAATTTGAGCTGGAAAATGGGACAAAAGCAGCGGTTCGAGTGGGCAAACAGGACAAACACTGCAGTTTGAGTGGCAAACAGCCATAACACTGCTGTTTGAGCAGGCAAATGGGGCAAACGCTGCAGTTTGGGTGGGCACACAGGCCGTGATGCAGCAAGACATGGCTGAGCTGCAGTAGGCAGTCAAAAGACTGAGGGACATCGTGGAGGCTGGGAGGGAGCTGCACTGCTGGCTCCAAGGCCAAACTGGGGGGGACCACTGGGCAGAGCCCACAGACGTCCCCCCGGTACACACAGAAAGGAGGGAGCACATTAATCCAGGGGGTTGGGGACCTGTAACAGAAATAAACAACAAAAGGAGGAGGAAGAGGACAAATTGTCGTGGTTTTAAGCCCAGCTGTAATTCAGAACCACGCAGCCGCTCACTCACCTCCCCCCCTTTCCTGTCCCCCCCTCCCAGAGGGATGGGAAGGAGAATTGAAAGAATGTAACTCCCAGGGGTTGGGATAAGCACAGTTCAGTAACTGAGGTATAACACAAACCACTGCTGCTACCACCAATAATAATAATGATAAGGGAAATAAGAAGGGAAGAGAATACAACCGCTCACCACCCACCGACTGATACCCAGCCTGAGCCAGCAGTGATCTAACCCTTCTGGGTAACTGCCCCCAGTTTCTATACTGGGCATGACCTGCTGTGGTATGGAATGCCCCTTTGGTCAGTTTGGGTCAGGTGTTCTGTCTCTGCTTCCTTCCGGCTTCCCCTGCTCCCTGGCAGAGCATGAGGCTCAGAAAGTCCTTGGTCAGAGTAAACATCACTGAGCAGCAACTGAAACCATCGGTGTTATCAGCGCTGTTCCCAGGCTGAAAGTCAAAACCACAGCACTGCACCAGCTACTAAGAAGGAGAAAAATTGCTGCTGCTGAACCCAGGACACAAATAAAAGCCAAGGAGCTTCCTCCCAGCCAGAACTGCTTCACAGCTCTGCAAGGGAGCTAACAGGGCCTTACCTGCCACAACAGAACAGCAGCCAGTTGCCCCACCAATAAAGAGAGCTACCAGTGCTTCCAAGAAAAGGCACGGGTGATAGTAGTGCAGGCACTCTCGCAGCTTCCAAAGCAGCCCCTGTCTACAGTTGGTCCAAAGCCTCCTGTCCAAGCACGACCACTATTTGTTCCTGTGCTATTTCATGCTATTCACTTGCCCATGAATGGGTGTCCCAAATGCGTGGCCAGATGGGCTTCAGGCAGGCCCTGGCCCGGCCAGGCAGTGACATGGCAACACATCAATGCAGCAATGCGCAGCTGCTTTACCTAGCAGCATCTGTGGTGGCTGCCACTGTGTGCCTATGGAGTGAGATGTGCCAGCGCAGTGTTACAGCCCCAGGAAAACACTTGGAATAGCCATGGAGCACTCTGTCTGCTGGCCATGGAGACACGGACATGCAGCCGAGCGCAGAGGGGAAGCGGGCAGAGAGGAGTAACAGGCTGATGGTGAGGACTTGGCCCAGCAGCCCAGGACCTGTGGGGCTGCTCTAAGGCTTTCTGATGTGCCTGGGGAGCTGGGAGGGGTCCGAGAGTGGTTGGGAAGGGTTTTCAGGGATTCTTGCCTCCCTGCCCAGCCTGCCTTGTGGCCAAGCAGGCGGGAGGTGTTGAGGAAGGGATGGGAGCTGTGAGGAAGCAGAGAGCAGCTTTTGATTGGGCTGCTCTTGGTACTCCCCTTGGTTGGAGTCTTCTGAGAGCCTTTCTGGCAACTGCCCTCTGGGTGGGAGGTTTATGGAGGTAATGTCTGATCCCTCCCTCGTTTTAGCTCAGGAGCAGGAGGCTGGTACTGGCAGAAGGACATACTCAGCTGCTGGATCTCCCGCTCGGGGTCAAGATCCCTGTGTACCCCGGCACCAAGCCTGTCTTCTGCAGGGCAATCCTAGGGGGAAAGGTAAAGGAAATGGGAAGGGTTTGGAAAGCTCTCCCTTTTTATGGGGTCCCCATCATTCAAAGAAGTCCTCGTGGCCACCTGCTCTACAGTGGGCACTGTAGCCCCTCAGTCTGACAGTGCTTGGGGGTAGAGGGAAGCTCCTGGCTCCCTGGTGTGGAGCCGTTGGTACTTCTTTGCCGCTCTCCGCTCCCTCCTTCATGCTCTGGAAAACCTCCCTTGCAGCTTTTCCAGTCTTCAGGTTTTTTCAACCTGAGAGATCCCTACTGCTGCCTGCTGAGCATGGAATACAGCAGCCTGCATGACCCACATCTGCAGGCCTACCACCATCGCAAGGACCACCTGCAGATGCTGAAGAGAGAGGGTTCCATCACCTATGATGGCAAAGTAGGTTTGGACGTTGGGCTGATAAAAAGAGCCCCTATCCAGCGGGGTTCCCAGAGCACTTGCTGCAGCCGCTGCTTGCTGGTGGAGGGCACAGGGCTGTGGGGCTCATGGCCCTGGGACCACAAGTAGCTGGCTTGACAATTCCAGGCGGATTTCTGCCCTCATCTTTCCATAGGTGGTTTGCACTCTGAAGCAGTTCATTGAGTACAGGCAGCTTCTGGTCAGGCTCAAGGTGGATGCACTGAACATGTTCAGGCGAGAGGAGGTAGGAAAAGCACAGTGTTCAGGGACATAGGTCAGTGGTATGGTGACAAGGGCTTGTGGCATCCCGGGGAGGTGGCCAGTGCAGGAGAGGTGAGGGCTGTGCTGCTACCTGAGCTGGTGTGTTGCTGCTACCTGAGCTGGTGCAGGGCTGGGCATGGGCAGGAAGGGTCCATACAAACATGCAGGGTCCCGATGGAAGTACTTCTCTTCTGCTCTGATGCAGAGCACTGTCCTGGGCCCATGGGATGCCTCAGCATGCGGAGGCATGAACACTTGTCCAGCAGCAGTAAGCTACAACCTGTGTCACCTTTCAGCACAAGCTTTGGCAAGAAGTGGACAAATTAGAGGGTGCCACTGAACTGCCGGATGAGCTGCACGTTTCTCAGCTGCGAGAGTGGCTGCTACACGAGCAAAGAAAGAGGTTGCCAAGGGGAGAGAGGAAGAGGAGAGAGAGGTAAGAAAAGGCCAAGTAACGCTCACTCTTGAAGGGGCCCGTGGTCCCCAAGAGAATGAACAAACCTCACTCACGGAAGGCTGTGAACACAGTGGTGCAATCTGTGTTTGGAGCCTTGGGCAGGCAGCTGGGATTTGCTGTGGGTACTGCTACAGCAAAGCAACCAGGAGCAGGATGATGGGAATGGCAGTGCAGGAAAGGGCATGGGCAAGATAGAGCAGCTCCTTCTCAGCTGCTTTCCTGTCTCTTGACAGGATCCTCGCTGACATCGAGGAACGGATCGGCAGATTGGAGGCACTGGACAAAGTGCAACGCTTCCTCCAGCAGGTCGACTGCAAAATGCATCTGGGAAAGAGGAGAGACACAGTCAGCACACTACAGGGTGTGGTGAGTAGGAACTGCTGGATGCTGGGGACCACCTCTGCTGTGCGGCAGCGCTTTGGTACCCAGGTCTCAGGAGAGGGTGCCTGTGAGCATTGCTTGGTGCTGAGGTTGTGTTGGTGTGCGATGTGTCCTTGTTAGAGGGTTGCAGTCAGAGACAAGAAGCGGGGGCCGCATTGAGCTTTGCCTGGGGTGGTATCTGTGGCAGGGTGAAGGGTTTAGCTCCTTCTGCCGTGGCAGCCAGGCTGTCAAACTGCAGAATGGCAAATGATGGCAGAGGACAATTTCAAACTGCTGCTGTTTGTGACTCGCAGCTTCTTCCCGGATTTGCTGGCAGCCCATGGTAGACTTTCAGGCTGCCTCCTGTCCAAAGGATCCCAGAATCAACCAGGTTGGAAAAGACCTTTTAAGATCATTAAGTCCAACCGTTCCCCAGCACTGCCAGGTTCACCACTAACCCATATCACTGAGGGCCTCATCTACACGGTTTGTGAACACGTGCAGTGACGGTGACTCCAGCACTGCCCTGGGCAGCCTGTTCCGATGCCTGGCTCCTGGTGGAGAAATTGTTCTTAATATCCAATCTAAACCTCCCCTGGTGCAGCTTGAGGCCGTTTCCCCTTGTCCTCTTACTTGTTACTTGGGAGAAGGGACTGACCCCACCTCACTACAGCCTCCTGTCAGGCAGCTGTAGGGAGCAATCAGGTCCCCCCTGAGCTTTCTCCAGACTGAACCCCCCAGGTCCCTCAGCCGTTCCCCATCACACTGTGCTCCAGGCCCTGCACCAGCACCGTTGCCCTTCTCTGCACCCAGTCCAGCACCTCAATGTCTCTCTCGTAGAACTGAACACAGGATTCCAGGTGCAGCCTCACCAGTGCCAGTGTATTTCCTTGGGCTGGCAGATAATAACCGGCTGCCACAAGAAAAAGGATTGTTCCTGTTTCTGCTCTGAAAACAACCATTCTTGGCATCTGGCCTCCAGAAGGGGTAAATGGGCTGCTCTGATTCAGGGCAGCACTCTCAGCTGAGAGTGGCTGAGACCCGTGGCAGAAGAGGCTGGAGCACAGAGCCTGCTGCAGTACCTTCCATTGTTTTCCCACCTCTATTCAACTCTGCCCAGTGCATCCCACTTCTGGAGCCAGTGAGCACAGGAAGTACCGGCCCCTGTGGGTACCCACTGTGCCCAGGGGCCTGTCCTCCAGCCACAACCAGCAGTACCCACGCAGCCACTAGCTTGCAGTTCAGGGTCCATGGCACATAGTTCACGGTGCTGAGGTCCAGTGGGGCTACAGTGCCCTTTCCTCTAAGCGAAATGGCAGTGCTTGATTCTGAGGAGTGCTCACAACACTTGTCCCCTGGCCACGGGAGACCAAAAAGCTCTGTGTGCTGGGTGGCCTATGGAGAAACCAGAGCTTTTCAAGCTTGATTGCTGACACTTTGGGCATGGGTTTTGTGAGGAGGAAGAGGAAAGCAAACCGAGGCAAAGGAAGACAGTCACTCATGATCTGCTCCTCATTTTAGCCTTCCGAGTGTGCCAAAGAAGAAGCGCCTGAGAACATACCCCAGCTGCAGGTTTTACTGACTGAAGAAGAGGAGGAGCTTCAAGAGTTGGCTGAGGACAAGGTCGAGATAGTGACAGCACAGGATCAGTCCGACCTTGCCTCCAGAAAGGCTCCCCATGGGGTCAAAGGAGGGTTGTTTGCCAGGACCAGTGAAGCAGAGCTTTTGCAGATTAATGTGGATCTCCAGGACAAAACTAGACTGGTGGCTCAGGAGATTGTGACAGCAGTGTTGGAGATCTTGTTGGAGCATTTGGCGTCCAGTGGGCCAGGTGCCAGAAGAGCCTCCACAGAGAGCAAATCTGGAGAAGAACCAGCAGCTTCCAGCAGAGCACCTTTGCAGACTTGTATTGATGAAACGACTGTAGAGGCTGTTGAAAGTGTTGGCTGCATCTTGTCATCCTTTGTAGGATGCTGTCCGTTTTCGAAGTTCCTGAATCGTCAGGATGAGTCAAGGCCAGCATCACCCAGACCATTGGAACAGCAGATCCCAGGAGCAAGCAAGGCAACGTCCATGCAAAGCCCTGCTACTGTCTCCAGAGCTGAGCCAGCAGGATGCAGAGATTGAGTATGTCAGAGCCGTTGTCCTTGAAGCTCTGGAAACTGTGAAGGAGAAGTTAAAGAAGAAAAGTAAGCACGTGCCAAAGCCCCCTGTGCAGGCAGAAGCCCCGCACAGGCTGTAGGAGCCCCTGCAGCCCAACTCGTTAAAGAGGGAAGTAGCGGGGAACCCAAAGAGATGTGTGGCTCTAGTGCCACAGAGGCCCTGGGCAGCTCCAAGAATAAACAGTTTATTCCCCAGGGCTTGCTTGTGCCTATTTATTCACACCAGGTAGGTAGCCTGCTGCTGATGTAGAAAAGGCAGTGGGACTTGACACTGCTGACAGCTGAGCCACTGGACTCTCGACTAAAATGCAAATAATATGCAGTATGAAACTGAGTATTGCAAGTGACCATTAGGCAAAACAGCATAGCATAATCCCAAAGCCACTTCTCCCTTCTTTCCTTTCCCTGCCCACCATTTCGTACCAAGTTGAATGGTGCAGCTGACATGAGGATGGGATACCGTCCAGAGGGACTTGGACAGGCTCAAGAAGCGGGTCCATTAAACCTCATCAGGTTTGACAAGGCTGGCAACAGGTTTGAGGTCTGGCTGTGTGTGCTGGCATGGCACCACATAGCACTGCCTGGCACGCAGCCAGTGGCACAACACGCATGGCATGTCATGGCACAGCATGGAACTGCGTGGCAGGCTGTTACATGGCACGTATATGGCGTGATATGAGATGTGATGGCATGGAATGGGATGGAATGGGACAGAATGGGATGCTACAGCATGGCATGGGGCGGAACAGAATGGCATAGTGCAGGATGGCATGTCATGGGATGGGATGGCATGAGATACCGTGGCATGGGATGACATGTGATAGGACGGCATGGGATGGGATAGGATGGGATGGCACTGGAGGAGATGGGATAGCACGGGACGAGACGGGACAGGATGGCACGCGACGACACGGACACACCACCAGCCACGTCCTTCCACCGCCTCCGTTCAGCGCGCCATGCCGCGGTGCGCGCCGCCGGCAGCTCGGCCAATCAGCGCAGCCCACATCCCGCCAGGGGCCGCCCCCGACGGCTGCCGATGGCCGCCGGGAGGCCCGTACCACTGCTCCCACGCAGGGGAGCCGCCGCTGCCTGTTCTTCGGCTGCCCTGCGGCCGCCCAGCCCTCTCCCGCCTCCCGCTCTCCCTCCCCGCGGTCTGCTCTCTGTCACAGCTCCGCGGCGTTCGTAGCGGGTTCCTGTGGGTCTGAGGCGCCGTCGAGAAATGCGCTGTCCCTGCCGCCCCCTCCTTGACTCGGGGGCGATGGTGCGGGCCAGGCCGAGGCGGGGCGCGGGGCGGAAGCGGTGCCGTGGCCCAGGCGGCATCATGGCGGCGCCGGGTGAGGCGCGGGCCGCGGCGGGAGGGAGGCGGGGAGGGTGGTGCGGTCTCGGCGCCGCTGGGAAGGGCTGGGGGTGACCCGCTTGTTTTTCCGCAGGCCCGCGGCTGCGTCTGGCGGCAGCCCTCGGCTTCCTCTTCCTCGCCGGTGCCCAGGCTCTGGCCCCCAGCCACCGCCTCACCGCCCAGGACCTGGCCCGGCTGCGGGCGGCGCTGGAGCGGCCCTTCGCCGACGTGCAGGCCGCCTTCTACTCCATCGTGGGCCTCGCCAGCCTGGGTGTGCGGGTGGCAGACGAAAAGGTGAGCAGTTGGCAGTGCGGAGGAGCTGCACAACGCGAGACACAATGATCTATGCAGGGAGCTCTGCTTGCGGGCCGTGAGGGAAATCTTAGGCAGATGGGTGTGCGTTGTGTCCTTAGCAAGCATCACAGCGAGTCAGTGGCGGTTACTGGCAGCCCTTAAGGTGTGCTGTTGGAGTAAATGGCATCTTTGAGCGCTAACGTGCCAGGGGCTCTCTTGCACTTGGTGCCTTTAAGTGGTGGTTTCAGAGCTTGCCTTTCCATAGGCTATTCTGACATTGCTACAGCTGTCGGTTTGTTCCTGGTTTGTACTAAAGATTTCTGCCTGCAGCGTGTTTGCTTTGCTGTCCTGTTAGAGTTCTCATTATTTCATTTCAGTTCTCGCACTGAATTCAGCCAGGTCCCGTGATCTCATTATTTTTGCATGTAAAATGTTCTCCTGTGTGCCCAGACTAGAAGCAAAGCTTTGCAGCATCAGCATGATGCTTACTGCCCTTTCATGCTTTGAAACATTTCTAGTTTACACCTAGTAAAGGCTGTCCTTGTAACAACCTCTGCCGTGCACATGTGTGCTTACCTAAGCTGTGAATGAAAGGTTGTTCTTTCCTCAGAAATTCAGCCAGTTCAGTAGTTGTGAACCACTTGGACTTTGTTCCTCTTTGAGTGTTGTGCATTTGCACCACAATCTCTTTAACTGTGACACTCCTGAAGGTGTTGCAGTTCACCACACTGCACACCTGGCTGTGGTCACTGCTGGTCTCCTGCAGGCAAGGCTGAGCGTTGCTGCTTTCGTTTATGTCAGTGTGGCTGGGTTTTTAGTACATCCTAGTTTCAGCAGTGATAGCACAGCCTTTCCTTCTGCAGGTAAAGAGGAATCATTTACTTGTTGCTTGAGGTTTGTGGTGAGGCTTTCTTTATGGACAGTGTACCTCTTCATAGGGAGAGTCTATTTAAAAGGTAGAGGTAGTAAAAGTAATGTTAATAAAAATAATAGCTAGGCAAAACCCGTGAACATCTATTGGTATTCCTGGGTAACTGTAGCATGAAAATCCTGTCCTGCTTGTAAAGGCCTATGCTCCACATGCTCAAAACCTTGTCATTTATGTATGAGCAGTTAAATTCTTGGTTATTTTCCGGTTAAGATGCAGTTTTAATGATCTGTCTGTCTAGTGGTCAGTTAATATCCTACACAGTTAATAACTAGTTAATAAAACATGCTACAGATTACTGAGCAGTCTCATTGCTTGCCTTCACACTGTAGCTGCTTACCTGGCTATGCTCTGAAACTCTGTATTCTGCCGCCATTAATGATTGTGTGTTGTATAGCTGGGAAAGAAGCTCCCCCACAGAATTCATGTTCATCTGCTCTGTCCTTGGAGATTTTCCTGACTAAATATACCCACAGGACTTTAAGTGTGATAGGTTTTAGAATTATACTCAAATTTGAATTTGAATTCTGGTTGCAGTACAGTTGGTGTAAAAATCATTAATCTCTTTTAGCAGGAACCAACCACCTTTGTTTCTGTGCAGAATAGGGTTGCAAATATTCCTACAGGTTTAGTTTGCCTTTAGTTCAGTCTAAAAATGCACAGCAGCATGTATGAAATTGACTCAGAGTACTCTTTACATCTCCTTGGTGGCTTTGAGACTGTTGCTGTCAGTTAACTTTGTTTCTTCACAGGCTGCATGCAACTTCATCAAGTCTCATGTAGACTCCAGCAGCGTTGATTCCCTCTTCTATGCTGCACAGTCCATCAGGGTCCTGGCTGGCTGTGAGGTGGGTTTGGAGCCCTGAGCTCTGAAGGCAGATGTTACCAGTGAAATACTTGCCTTGGTATTTTTCTTTGGTTTATTTTATGCATAACTTCTACTTTCTTTTAGTGAGTTGTATTCAGTTGTGTCTTAGGTTCATAATAATTCCAAGGGGATGTTACTTGGTAAATATTGGTGGCTAAGAAAAAAAGGAGCCAGCACATTGTGATAGAATTCACACCATCAATTAAAAGCTTTTTAGGTAGATGAGAAACTGTTTGGATGTAAACCCTGTGCTGAACCACAGCAAGGATACAAATGCAGTCCACCCTTGCTGCATTGTGGGTGGGCTATCCAGGCACCATTTTTCAGCAGTACTGCTGCTGCACAAGGATGTGATGCCAGGTAAAAAGCAGTAGCAGATTACCAGGATAAATCTGAATCTTCGATTATCCTGCTTGATGACAGGAAAACTTTGGGGTTTAATTAATAAAACTAATAAAAAATAAAGGGCTTTATCCCAGAAGCTTCCAGGAGTTCACCAATAAGTGTGGTGTTCCTGGAAGCAGTCAGTGGTAATTAGAAGGCTGTGTTTTTTCTTGTGTGAATCAATGTATTCCCTTTGTTTTTCCTCAGGTTACCATTTCAAATGAGACCAGGGAGCTGCTGCTTGCAGCTGTCAGTGAGGATTCCTCAGTCACCCAGATCTTCCACGCTGTTGGGGCCCTGAGTGGCTTTGGCCTTCCTTTGGCATCTCAGGAAGCACTCAGTGCTCTTACTGCTCGTCTTAGCAAAGAGGAAAATGTGCTGGCGTAAGTCTTTCAGTTGGAAATAATTCACTGTTGAGTGTTTATCCTCTAGGCAGTTGGGGTTTAGAGTAAAGGGTATTTCAACACTTAATTTTTGTAATATGGGTGTAGTAGATTAGGTGCTGTACTTTCATTTGATGCATCTCTCCTATAAAGACAGGCTGAGAGAGCTGGGCTTGTTCAGCCTGGAAAGGAGAAGGCTCCAGAGAGATCTTATAACAGGCTCCCAGTAACTAAAGGGGGGTCTGCAAGAAATGTGGACTTTTTACAAGGGGCATGTGGGGATAAGACAAGCTTTTAAGCTGGAAGAGGATAGTTTTAGATTAGGCATCAGGAAGACATTCTTTACTATGAGAGTGGTGAGATGCTGGCACAAGTTGCCCTGAGGAGCTGTGGGTGCCCCATCCCTGGCAGTGTTCAGGGCCAGGTTGGATGGGGCTTGTAGCACCCTGCTCTAGTGGAAGGTGTCCCTGCCCATGGCAGGGGGTTGGAACTGGATGAGCTTTAAGGCCTTTTTCAACTCAAATCAGTCTGGGATTCTGTGATTTGTCCAGCTCTTATTTGTCCCTCTGGGGGCATGGAAAAATTCTTTTTGGGGCAATTTTCTGCGTTCAAGAGTAGTGCTCACTGAAGATAACATATCCCAAAGAAGCCTTCTCTTTTTAAAAGATTCACAACAAATTTTTGGCTTAAACCCAGCCACGGTTCTGTGTCATTTATGGTTGCTGTAGACTTGATGCTCTTCCTCAGCCCTGTTGTTTGTACATTTGGATGCGTGTACCGGGAGGTGAAAAAACATGACAGTGAGCTGGAATCACTTCAGATTCATTGTCTTAAGTGGACTACAATAACAGCTGGTTTACACTTCATTCAGAATATAAACTGTAGTTGCTTTGACTTAAATAATGTTTGGCTTTTAAGGAAGGAAAATTCATACAATCATTTGGTTTTGTTTGTTCTTGTTTAAGAACCATCCAGGCTTTGGAGACTGCATCGTACTTGTCCCAACAGGCAGATCTAAGTGGCATTGTTGAGGAGATAGAGGTAGGAACACACTGTGCTCTCTAATTATTCAGGAATTTTAGACCTCTGTAGTACTAAAAGAGATAGTAATGTGAAATACAAAATGAGAACCGACCTTGCTAATTCTTTGCCTGCATCATATAGGTTGACTTGGCTCTTTCAAGCAGATAGTTCTTCTGGACTTCTAACTGTTTCACAGCAGACTGAAACACAGAAAGTCATAACTTTTATGTGCAATTAAATCCACTAAAGGCAGATGGTTTCTTTTTAAATCCTGTTTCCAAATGGCTATGACAAAATAAGTCAGTGATCCCATACAGATACTCTTGATTACAGGTCTAACAGTAGAGTTAACTCCTGTAGATCTACTAGAATGCAATTTAAACCTTAATAACTCTTTCTGTCAGGATCTTGTTGCTCGCCTGGATGACTTGGGTGGAGTTTATCTGCAGTTTGAAGAAGGAATTGAGACTACCGCACTGTTTGTGGCTGCTGCCTATAAACTGTCGGACCATGTGGGTACAGAGCCAGCAATGAAGGAGGTTTGTATTTGCCTTTTCCTCCCTCGCACACTGTAGCTCTCAAAGAGGATCTGCCTACTCCCTGTCATGCAAAGAGGCCACTATAACTGGGTGGAATTTCTACTGGGAAAAAATAATGAGCACGCTCAGTGAAAAGGGACATGTGAGAGGGAATGCTAAGGAACAGAACTGAGGAGGAAATTCCACCTTCAAGATCACTGCCTGAATTTGGTTTGTTTTTCAGCAGCCTTCCAATACCTGAAGGGGGCCTATAGGGATGCTGGGGAGGGACTCTTCAATTAGGGACTGTGGTGAGAGGACAAGGGGTAATGGGTTTAAACTTAAACAGGGGAGGTTTAGATTGGATATGAGGAAGAAATTCTTTACTGTGAGGGTGGTGGGGCCCTGGAATGGGTTGCCCAGGGAGGTTGTGGATGCTTCATCCCTGGCAGCGTTCAGGGTGGGGTTGGACATAGCCTTGGATGGCATGGTTTAGTGGGAGGTGTCCCTGCCCATGGCAGGGGGGTTGGAACTCGATGATCTTGAGGTCCTTTCCAACCCTTACTATTCTATGATTCTATGTACAGAAGGAAACTGCAAATGAGGCCTCGTTTTTCTTCTGTTTATTGAGGCAAGCTGTTAAAAAAACCCCTCTTGTTTTGGAGTTTGTTCTGGTGTTTGGCACTTATCTAGCACTCTCCAGCATTGTAAAGTGCTTTGTAAATGTTATTTACCTGTGAGGAAATGCAGGCACCCTAGTTTGGGGTGCCCAAAAGGGAGACAGCATTAGTGCCATACACCAACAGGAAACCAGATACAAAAGCTTGTCTAAAATGAAAGTCTGTCAGAAATCCCTTTTGAGCTTAATAAAGCCGGAAATTATTATTGCAAGCTATCCACAAGTTAACTGAGTATAGCTGTGCTTGTGATGGAGAATGGCAGCTCCCTAAAGCACAAGCCAAAGTGGCAGCATTGAGACAGAACCCAGCATAAGATATCTGAGTTCATTCTTGGCTCTCTTCCATGCTTCTGTCAAACAGGCTAATGCAGAGTCATTTTGGTGTCATTTTTGAGGTAGCGATTCTGCTACACACAGTTCAAACTGTCAGTGTCCAATGGATGTTTAAAAAAAGACCAATTAAGGAAGATTGTTTGGTGTTGTGCTGTCAGAAATGGTGGTGTTGGGGCTTAAAGGTTTATCTCTTGTGAATGGTGAGAGGGCCTCCAGAATGAGAAAACTCTTTAAAGATTGATGTGTAGTATTTGGAAAACAGTTTCCCTCCCCAGTTTAAATGAGTGTCAGATGCTGATCAGGGTCTGGAGCTATGCCATACCCTCATATAAATGAAAAACATAGCAGGATTTGTACTATGCAGGAGCTTTGCAGCATCTGTCTGGATGCTTTCTCTAGTTGTGATGTACATTGGTGCTTATTAATTTACTAAGTATATGCCTATTGCTTTATTGTCTTTTTTTATTCTCATTCCTGATTAGAATTTAGCCCGCAATTCTTTGCTTGGATGAAAGTACAGGTGACCAATCCCTCTGTTTTCTAGACTAGCAAGGAGTGATGCAAGAATCCAAATAATAAGGGATACCCTGGGCAGTGTGGCACTAACCCTACAAATTTGCACTGCAAAACCAACTGGGGGATGTGTTCCCACTCCTACTTCAGAGAGAACAAATCAGCTTTGCCACATCCCAGAACCAGAGCTGGCTCTGTGCTCTTGGTGGTACTGCTTTAAAGCGAATCCTCTTAGTTTGGGGATGCTTCTGAGCCTAAGGGGATAAGTCTGCACGGGCCTGGATTGGTTCTTTCCAGAGCCATTGGGATGCATTGCATCACTGCTCCTTGGCCTTCCCAGCTTGGCAGGTAGCAAGGACCTTCTCTACTCTACGAAAGCAGTTGTACAGCTTCTGGAGCCAAACTGTCTTTTTGCAGCTGCACATGGTCCGGATAGTTGAGCATCTTCCATTCTCAAACACGTAGTTTGAAGAGATAGATCCACATTCTGGTGTGGCAAGTTTTTAGCACAATTACACTGATTGTGGTTGGAACCTCCCAGCCAAGAATTAGAATGCTAATGTGATACTCAAAAGGAAGCTAATTTGGGGGTGCCTCGTAACTTGAGCTATTTTTAAAGCAAGTGGGAAATGAAACAGTCTTTATAAATGACGTTTTTATTAATAACATTATACTGAGCCAGTTTGCGATGTTGTGGTGTGATGGTTTCACCCCAGCTGGCAACTAAGCCCCACGCAGCCACACTCTCACTGTCCCCAGCCATGCAGTGGAAAGAGAATCAGAAGAGTAAAAGTGAGAGAACTCCTGGGTTGAGATGAAGGCAGCTTAAAAGGTAAAGCAAAAGCTTCATACACAAGCAAAGCAAACCAATGGATTCATTCACCACAGGCAGGTGTTCAGCCATCTCCAGGAGGGCAGGGCTCCATCATGTGTGATGATGACTTGGGAAGACAAATGCCATCACTCCAAACATCCCTCCCTTCCTTCTTCTTCTCACAGTTTATATGCTGAGCATGACTCCATACGGTGTGGAATATCCCTTGGCGCAGTTGGGGCCAGCTGTCCTGTTCGTGCCCCTTCCCAACTCCTTGTGCACCCCCAACCTCCTCACTGGTGGGGCGAGGAGCAGAAAAGGCCTTGGCTCTGTGTTAGCACTGCTCAGCAGTATCAACATCCCTGTTTGATCAACAGTGTTTCCAGCACAAATCCATACCGGCTGCTATGATGAAGATTACCTCAGCCAAAACCAGCACAAGTGGTAAGGTGCTGATGCTTCTGTGTAATTTGCTTTTTCTCTTTCAGGATCAAATCATTCAGTTGATGAATGCAATTTTTAGCAAGAAGAACTTTGAAACCCTCTCAGAGGCTTTCAGCGTTGCTTGTGCTGCAGGTTCCTTATCCCGGAACCGCTACCACTTGCCTGTCATTGTCATCACTGATGGTCCTGCAGCTGTGTCTTACCATCAGCCTGTACTCAGGGTGAGTCCTTAACCTCAAATCTTAACTCATCTCTTGGGTCAGTCTTCAGTACTGTAGATCTAAGCTGACTGAATGTGTGAGGTGCTGTCCTTCATTTTTAACTCCAGGCCTCTGGTTCCAGTAGATCTGGGGCTTTAGTGCTTTTATGAAATGATTCTTGGGAGCCTCTGCTTACCCAGGGCTTAGCAGCCACTACCCATAGAAGGCACTGTGTGGAAGTCAGCTCTGCTGATTTCATACTTCAGCTTTCCCATTACATTAGAAAGAACTAGGTGAATCTGGGCTGCTGGGCAGGGAAGAATTCTGGGTGTATAATGCAGGGGGTGGTGAGTTGTCTGTGCTCTGCTTTCCTTCTGGGGCAACGGGTTTAATGGAAATTCTTGGTTTTTCTCTTGTAGCTACAAGTGACTGATGTTATGTCCCAGCCACTGACTCAAGCTTCTGTAAAACTTGACTATGCCAAGTCTGCATCTAGCAAAGCCACTGTCCTTCAACAGACAGCATTTGCTCTGTCAGGGTAAGAAAATAATCTTACGTTTGTCAGTTTGTAAGGCAAACGGGTGTTGTTCGAACAGCGTTGTTCTTGTTTTCCTCATGTGTTCTTCTGCCAGGGAAACATTTGTATAATGGAAAACTTGGATGGCTGTAGTTGTGTTTTGTTGGTAATGGGAGGCTAAGCACGTTTCGTAGTGATGGTGAATTTCTGTTGCTTTTTCTTCTGATTGGGATGAGGAAATAGCAATGTTCTTCTGACCTCAGGGGGACTTCGAAGAAGGCTTTTTCTGCTGCACTTGATGTTAGTTTTCTACTGCATTTGTCTTTTTGCCTGCTTAATCTGGCGTATTTGAAGACTTCTTAGTAGCAAGCTATGATCTCTTTAGTGTTCTACAGGACACGTAACACTTTGCCTTTTTTGCTATAGAGATGTCTTTGAGCTGAACTTCATGAATGTGAAACCTGCAAGTGGATATTACGATTTCTCTATCAGTGTTGATGGAGATAAGCGATTTATTGCTAACAAGGTTGAGGTGGGTATACTTTTTGATGGCATTTTAATTCTGTGCTATTCAGTGAAACAGCTTTTTATTTACACCCGTTAAGGATGTTGCCAGTTGCATGGCATTTTTATCACATGCTTTTTCTGAAAATGGACTGGATTTTGACTGGATTATGACCAGTAATCAGATTAATACATGATCAAAGGAGATTTGTGTGAATTTCAAACCTGACTTAGTGCTTAGATGCTGATCTGACAACATATGAACAAAGGCTAGCAGTGGAAATGTTTATAGAGCAGCTCAAAGTAGCCGTGCAAAAACAGTTAGTTCTTCAGAGCACGCAAGATCTGAGTCTGTAAATCTCAAGGCTTGCCTAGCAGTTGTCTGCTGATTCCCTGTGCACAGAAGCTTGGCATTTGTTCCTCGCCTATATAAGCTCTAGAGCCGTGGGAAAGAGTCAAGGAGGTCTTTTGGTATTTCCTAACTGTGTAGTATATGGTAATGCTTTGGTAGTGGAGAAAGTGTCCAAAGCAGAATGCAAATGAAGTCTTTATTCCATGCATAGGGACCCCCTCACGTTTGTTACAGTGAGAAGAACGTGACATCTGTAACTATTCGTATAGTCACCCCAGTATCAACAGCTGAGCTTCTCTAGTGATATGTGTTCCCAGGGTAGTTTTTATCCTCAATCACCTGTTCAAGGAGAAGATTAGCCTTTAAAGTCTTCCAGCACAGCCAGCTTGGATTGGAGGAAGATACTTATTTACAACTGACCTTTACTTGTGTATCAAATTGATGTTGTAGTAGTAATGGCACTTAGGAGTGTCAGAAGGGAACTGATTGGCCCTGCTGAAGCTGGCTGCTGGCACACATTCCTCCCCAGGTCCCAGTAGGAATGCGTTAACACTGAGGCAGCTCTGTAGGAACCGCTTCTAATAAGACACATTGGTACGGGGGAGGGCTGCTGGGGAGCTGCTTTTTTTCCTTACTGTTATTAGCATTAATTGTCCTTAATGCACCATCGCTTTGACAGTAATGAGCTAAACCAGTGGGTCATTACTCCAGCAGAGACCACATTTCCTGGCATTAAAATATTTGTGAGATGTTTGTGTAGTGTTCAGCTGGAGGGGCTGTGCGCAGCAGCTCGGAGTTGTCTTCACATACCTTTCGTAACATTAGTATTTCATTAGTCCATCTTTCTTTGCTCCCATCTTGGGACAAACTAAGGCTTTACTGACCCTAGCCTCAATAGTCCACCTGTTAATGGATGGATTTTCAGGGGTAACCTCTGTTTTACATGGCACCTTCTGTTGCAAGGGAGCCCCCAAGACTGTTGTGTTTGAAGTCTGATCTGAATGGTTTAGTTCATGTTTTTACATACTTTTCCCACAGGTTCCCTGTGAATTATTTTTCAGGGTGAGGGCGCGGGACTGGTTCACATGAGCAAACCTGTAGTAACAAATAGCAGTTTATGGTGAGAAATATCTTGGCAACGAAACTTGAGTTCTCCGAGGCAGCATTTGTAAGCTGGGAGAACAAATGTGCTCATTAAAACCTACAGGCTGCAGTAACTGCTTATGTTTGAGAGAATTGCTGTACATCCTTCTGATTAGGTTCTGTCTTTTGGCTTAGTGTAAGACTGTCTCTGGGGAAGGGGACAGAAGAGCTAAAGCTGGTGCTGTGAACTTGACCGTAATTGGTGTATGTAGTAATTTCTGTTGTGTTTTGTTGCAGCTGAAAGTAAAGGTTTCCACAGAAGTTGGGATTACTAATGTGGATCTTTCTACTGTGGATAAAGATCAGAGCATTGCACCAAAGACAACCAGGTAAAATGACTTGATGTCATTCCATTAATTAATTTTCATTAAATTTGTGGTGGAAGAGAAAGACCTGTTAGTTCACCTGACTTGATGAAATAGCTCATCAGTGCTGAGTAGCCTGCAGTACTGCCAGGAAGCCTTGCGTGCCTCGCGTTCTTTGAAGGCCAAGGATTTTCCTGGAATATCACCTCAATTCTCTTTGGTTCCTTCCCTCCCAGGGTAGCTTACCCAGCCAGAGCCAAGGGCTCATTCACTGCTGACAGCCACCAGAATTTTGCATTATCCTTCCAGCTGATAGACGTGAACAGCGGAGCCGAACTCATCCCTCACCAGGTTAGGAGAGACTTTTGTCATTGCTGTGTCGAGATGTTGCATCTTGAAGCATCTGAGGTGGCAGCTGCTTTAGAAAAGATTTGATAGGTTTGGGGAAGCCTTTTGTTTCTGACATGGACTGTGAAAGATCACTGCTCTTGGTAGATGGGAAGCGGATTGGGTTCATTTGTTTTGGCTGTATGTTAAATGAAGCCTCTTTTGGCTCTGGTGCTGTGTTTTATTTAACTCAACAGAATGCGTGCAGGTAGCCTGTGCTGCAAAAGCGCACTTCTGGTTATTTAAATACAGATTGCTTGCTGGAAAAGTCACTGAATGTGAACTTCCATAAGATCTTATTTTTTATGTATAAAATAGAAAAATGGGGAGGGGAAACACCCCAACAAAACCCATCTGTGTGTACATCCCTGTTGTGTGCTGTTGCATGTATCCTGTGGAGTAGCACTCGGTATTTTACCCTCTACCCCATTGGGCTATTCGCCAGTCTGGTCCAGTGTTAGTGTTGTTACTCATAGAGACATAGAACTTTGCTGATCTGCAGACACCCAGACTCCCAGTTTATACTCTGACTTCTGTTAATGTGCTTTCTGATTTGGGGGTCAGTCTCTCATTTCTCCATCATTTATAAACACTGTGAGATATTCCATAAACGTTACAATCTTCCCTTTCAGACCTTTGTCCGACTTCACAACCAGAAGACTGGCCAGGAGGTGGTGTTTGTTGCAGAGCCAGACAGCAAGAACGTTTACAAGTTTGAACTGGATACCTCTGAGAGAAAGACTGAATTTGACTCTGCCTCTGGTACCTACACTCTTTACTTGATAATTGGAGATGCCACTCTGGAAAATCCAATCCTGTGGAATGTGGTATGTAGCTGAAAATGTGGCCATGTGGGTTTGAGATTACTGGCGGTATGAAGAGGAGGGCATGACACAGGCCTGGATATAAGAAAGCTCAAGTGTTTTGTTCTTTGTAGTGAGCCAGAATCCTTTTGGTCATTTGTGGGCTCTGAGGTTTGCTGTTCACTTTAAGTTTTTAAGTAAGCATCAAAGCAAGACAGAAATAAACGTTCATTCATGGTGGAACAGAAGCTTCAGAACCTTTATGGGTTTGGCAATTTCACAGCAAGCACTTCAAGATTTAGCCTTTTATGCTAGAAATAAGTCCAGTTCTTGGAGATGGGTAAGTTCTGTTGCTGCCTCTGTTTAGGAGAAACTGCTGCTTACAAAATCTGGTGGCTTTTTCTTGGTTTCTTTTTAAAAATCATGTCAATTGGAGATTGACAAAGAAGGAAATAAGCCACAGTGATGGAATAGGGTTTATAAAAGTTGTATTACATTAAGATCAACCTTCATGAAGCTGCACTATTTCATTTCAGGCTGATGTTGTGATCACATTCCCAGAAGAGGATGCGCCATCCACAGTCCAGTCGAAGAACCTCTTTGTTCCCAAACCTGAAATCCAGGTACAGTCAAAACCAATGTGTGGGGATGGGGGTCAGTCCTATTGGGGATATTTGTTCTCCTTGTAATTTATTTTTGAAAATTCATGTTATTATTCTGTGTAAGTGATGTAAGTAAAGGAAGAGCAGAGTTACTGCGTAGTGGAAGGAAATGTGTTGCATTCCTCGGGAGTACAAATAACTAAGCTGTGTGTCCTACCTGGGAGAGAGCAGCTAGTGTCACTGAAAAGACTGACACATGTAAATTTGACTAGGGAAGCACCACAGAAGCTCTCTGCTTCTGAAGATGTCTCTTCATTCTAGCCATCTGTGCTGATGACAAGCTAACAAGTGCTTCTGTGACTGCAAAGAAAAGTGAACTGGGCCAGGCTGGAACAGACCCTGCTTTAAAGTCTCTTTGCCCTAAGAGAGGAATGCTTATCATCCAAAGGAACATCTGGGAACAGCACCAGGGCTGCAGCTGGTCCTCTGGGAAGCTTTGTTGGAATACTCCTACTTATGAGTTGGTTTTGTTTGTTTGCAGCACCTCTTCAGGGAACCTGAGAAGAGGCCTCCCACCGTGGTATCGAACACTTTTACAGCACTGATTCTCTCCCCCCTGCTTTTGCTGCTCATTCTGGTGAGTGAAGTGGGCCACAGAAGGACATCTTTTCCCATCCAGTCCAAAGTCACTCAGGAGGTTGTCCAGCTAAACTCCTTATTAAAACTCTAGGTTAATCACAACTAGCACAGCAGTGCTGGAGTCACAGCTCTCAATGGCAGTGCAGGGTGTTGATCTGGTATTGTCTCTTTCCCAAACTGTTGGGGGGGTGATTGACCTTATAGTCAAAGCAGAAAAACACTGCTGGTGAGTAGAAGTAGGTGGGTGAGTTTCTCCAGTGTGCTTCTGCTCGGAATGTTAAATAGCAGTGGGCAGATTAAATTATAACTAATGTTAGAATTACACAGGAAAAAAGCAGTGATTCTGCCACGCGCTTAATATATCCATCACCAAATGTGTGTTACTTAATCCTATCAGATGGATTCCCATTTGTGGATATAATTAGTATTTGTGTCTGTAGTTGAAACATCCACTGCTACTCACTGTAGTGTCACATCAGTGTTTTGAACTTAATGCAATACAGAATCTCATCTAGGCAAGTTCAACTATTCCTTATTTAGAGGATGAAACTCATCTCTGTTTGCTTGGCAGTGATTTCCTATTCCCAATGACATCAAAAGCTGGCATTCGGGTAGTCATGTCCACTGGTCTCTGGAGTTCACAGTATACACGTTGATGACACTTCAGTGAAAAATCCCATTGATACTACACATATTTCACATCTTTATGCCTTTCTCTTTTGTCCTCTAGACACTGAAGAGGGTTTTATGAGCAAGCATTTTGTTTCTCAAGGCAGAACTAGAACCTCACCTTTTTTTCTTTTGGATTGAAATTAATTCAGGATAGAAATAGCAGTGTTGCTTTTTCTGGAAAGTGTAGATCTGGAGCAGCATCCTCTCCTCAATGTAAGAAACACAAGTGAGAAACTGCATTTGGCATTTGGAAATAGCAGGAGAAACGTTTGCTCGAGGAGTTTTAACAGTTCTCCCTAGCAAAATGACTGCTCTGCGCTCTTGCAGTACTAAACAAATGCTTCTGTAGAGAATACACTGTAGTCATTGAAGAGCTTAAACAGGCTTGAAAGGTACTGAATTTTAAAATAAAAGCTTGCATTTACAAAGCTGTTGTAATTAAAGTTGGGTTTCTTTTCCTTTTAGTGGATAAAGATAGGTGCCAACATCTCCAACTTCAGCTTTGCTCCCAGCACCATTGTTTTTCACATGGGACATGCCGGTAAGTGTCAGAGGCTTTCTGATTTGTTTGACCTTCTCACCTGGGAGTTATAGATGAAAGCCCTGGTGGTTAATGGGCTTGTGGTCTATTAACTATAATGACATAATAGCATAACATTTGTTCTCTTGTTTTCATCTGTCTTCCTGCTTTTCATCATTGTTAGTATGGTGATAAAGCTGTTTTGGCCATCAGCTTGTGGCAGCTGTCATTATCCGGGCTCCTCTCTCACACTATTTATCTGTACTTAATAGAACTTCTTATTTCCAGAGGTCACACTTTCTTTATTGCATGTTTATCCTTTGTAACAGGGAGTTTCAGTGGGGATTGAAACCTGCAGGACTGCTTCTACAGTGAAAGGCTGCAGCTTTTCTTCAAAGCTCTTTCTGTGAAAGTTCTTGTTCTTTGGCTGGACCAGTTCTTTCATCAGTTTTACTGTGCTCTTGCTTGCACAGGCATTTACTGTCTTGGTAGAATATCAAAAACATTGCAGGTTGAGAGAACATTGGATCTGCTGTTTCCCAAATGACAGTGTGTTGCTTAATCCAAACCATTTTCTTTGGAAGCTTTGTAAGTTCCTACAGATGTGCAAAGGTTAATATTCCCTACTGAAATCCAGGGTATCCTCTCCTAATAGCCCTTAATGTCTAGAATAGAGACACAAGAGGGTTGGCTACAAGCTGTCAGTGTCACATTTTTCTCCAGGATGGAGACCCAGATGCCTCTCTTCCCTGGCAATAATGTGTAGTGTCAGATCTGTCATTTCAGAGCTTCAGAGATGAGATAGAAACCGAATGCTTCAGCCTGGCAGTGCAACATAACAAGTGTTCTGAGGATGACAAATGGTCTTTGAAATGCAATTTCAGCCATGGGCTCTGTCTGCTTTTTCACAGCAATGTTGGGACTGATGTATGTCTACTGGACTCAGCTCAACATGTTCCAGACTCTGAAGTACTTGGCCATTTTGGGTGGCATCACATTCCTGGCAGGCAACAGGATGCTGGCTCAGAAAGCAGTAAAACGGTAAGCTGGGGTGGATGTGTTGGTGGGAGCTGCTTCTAAAATCAGTGGAAAGGAGATGACATTGACAGTACCATGTGTCAGTAGCTGATACAGCAGCGAACACTGCTTTTGGTACTTGGATCTTGTGTGGGATGTGCTGCTCAGTCCTGCTTTGTGCCTGTTTTCAGAGTAAGGGTTTGAACTGACTGGGGCAATGAGGTCCTGTCACTGAGGTACAGCTCCTTTAGGGAGAATGGTCCATGTGGCCATTGCTGAAGTGATCGGGCACACATAGTAGGCACAGGGTGGATGTATGTGCACTTAAATGTGGGAAACCCACATCCAGCAAGTCCCATTCACTGACAAATTCATTTTGCTACATGATCTATCAAGCTCTCACAGTATTGTTAGATAGTGAAAGCCATTGTCAGTGCAGAAGAGGCCTAACTCTTCTGTAGCTGTGTTTGTGAGATAAGTTTTAAGAGGAGGAAGGTAAGATGGGAATATCTTACTGCTGTCTTTACCTCCCTACAGGGGAATTATAGAGGAAGGGAAGGGGAGCAGATGCTTGTTAGAGGTGTGCAGCAACAAAGGGCAACACACCCAACCAAAACTGTGGAAAATGTGAGGGCTACAGCATTCATTTCTGTGCTGGCATTGGACTGATTCTTCAGTCTGAGTCTTCTGCCATGCAGTGTCTGGTGAATGTGCCATGGCTTACACAGCCTGCAGGCAGTTCACTGACCCAGGCTGCCAATACAGTACATTAATTAGAGGTCAAACTGTTCCCTCTTTTTCCCTTCTGCCACGTGGGGTTTCCATGTGAGATTTAACATTTTAGCCCTTTTGTACTAATGCAGAGTTTGGCTTTGAAGATGATCTTACTGGCCTGCTTTGCCATCAAACCTGTGCTTTTCTTACTTTCCCCTTTGGAGCCACTAGGAGTTGTTTATCTTTGCAAACCTGTTTGCATAGGTACCCCTGGGTTCTCACTTTTTGATTACACCGTATTAAAACCAGGATAAGAGCTATAAGAAGAAAACCCCAAACACAAGAACATGACTTTCAGGGGTTTTGCAATGGTTTGTTGTCTTTAAAACATTTCTACTTGCATGGCTGCAGCAGGGAGGATGATTACTGTAATTAACCCTTTCCATACCATCCTCCAAGCTTGCTCAGCCTTGCTCCCTTGGATGTCCAGCCCTCTCCACTGTGGCGTTTTCCCATGTTAGTATGCCAGTTGCTGTTGGGATTTTGTTGCCAACTGGGCTATGTTGTAATTTAGAGAGTAATGATAAAATCACTGTTAATTACAGATTGCCTAGGATACAGATTTGGGGAGAAATAATACAATGAAGCTTACTTCTAAGTGTCTTTGCTCAACCAGGGCTTCTGTTAACACATAAATGCAGGTGGTTGGTTCCTACTTCAAAGCACTGCAGGGGGTGTCCGTGTGCTTTTTCACTGTGAATGACATGCAGCTGCAACTACAATGGCAAATTTGAAAGTAAAACTTCTACCTTGGGCTAAAGTTAAACCCTTTGTACATGACTTTAAAGTTCAAAAAGACATGTTTTTGTGAGGTGCTGCTAGCCTGGCTCAGATGTTGAAGTGCAGTGGTAATTAACTACATGGCACTTTGAGGCAAAGCTGCTCTTCCACTATGGACACCGCTGGTGGGTGTGAGAAGGGAACTGTATAAACCATCTTTTTACAGAAGTTACCAGAAGGTCTGGTTTTGCTTTTTACATTCTGTCACTGGCTCTGGTTCCTGGAGCAGGGCTGCTTGCCTCCTTCCTGTCCTCTCTGAACCTTTCTCCCTCTTTCCTTTTGGCAGGATCGCTGCAGAGCAGAGCAGTAGGTTGGCAAAGTATAGAACGCTGCGGTAAAAGGGGGTTTTGCTAGTGACCAGCTCTTCTAGAAGTAAGGGCCTTTTTGAAATTTGCCTTTCCTGGGCATGCTGCCTGTTTCATTTCACTTCATCACTCACTCTGTGTGCAAAAAGATACCCGAGCTGAAACTGCATCCTTCCAGCATTGCTCATTGGGCTTTAAATCAGTCCTTGGGTGTCCTTGGCTGCAGCTGGGTTTGCATATTAGCAGTACATGTCCTCTGAGACTAAAATTGTCTTTGTGTGATTTCCTTAATCATCTGAATCCTGTATGGTAATACATGCACATCTGAATACACTGTCCAGGACACCAAGCAGCAATTGTGTGATGAAATAAACCTGGTGTAAGCAGTATTGTTCCTGTAAATAAATTATTAGTAATGTTGGCTGGAGGAGACCAAGGTGAACGTGGCTGATACCTGGGTTGTTCCCATCCTGCTCTTGGTACTCACTATCCCCATCGGCAGTATTCTGGCTATTCAGCTGCCAGGCACTCTGACTGCTGAATTATGTCCTTATTTGGGGCAGCAATGATCTGTGTGTGCAGCAGAGCCAGGTCAGCACCCCCTCATTCAGATGAGAACATGACCCATTCCAGGGCTCACCCTCCCATTACACCGAACTGGTCATGATGGCTCAGTCAGCAGCAGTCAGCCCCCTCCATTGAATACAACCAACTGATAAGTCTCCATTACCATTCACCGGTACAAACCCCTTCTTTTCCATTCATTCTGAGCAGGTAAGGTCCCAGTTTGCTGTATGCACAGCGGTGTAGGAGGCAGGACTGCCTGCTGCTCTGCATGCTGCCCAGTTCTGAATGTGCATGTGGGATTTCATTTCTCTGTCAGTGCACCGTTTTATTTTGGGGAAGAAAGAGAGCGTCTGGGAGAAGTCCTGTGATGAAACTGCAATTGCTGCAGTGATACATCTCATGAGCATCTGCTTTCTCATGTTCATAGTGCTCCAGGCACACACAGAGCTCAGTTTTTGTGGTGTAGAACAAAACCGTCGTGGGTGGCTGTGTCACAGGAACCATGTGCACTGTGGTGTAAGCTCCTGTCTGCAGCTCAGATAGTATGGAAGGATGGATTCATGAAAATTACCCAAGGAGAATTTGACATCACATCCCAAAGGAAAACACCCTGCTCCTATCTCTTCTTTCCCTGGAGTGTTTTGAGGTACCTGAGCACAGAACAAGCTGTGACAAGTAACTGGAGAGGAACTGGAGATGGCTGTCACTTGTTCTAGTAGACGAATGCTGGCTGCCTCCCGGCTGTGTTTGCTGGTGCTGTTCTTATCCCTAGATGCTTCTTTTTACCATAGCTTTGGGCTTTCAGCTGTTCAGTGGCCTGTCACCAAATGCCTTGCTTGTGTTCTCCACAGCTTGCATGTTTTCCATCTCTCAACATGGTGTTTTAAGTCCTTAATTCCCCGTGGGCTGTGACTAATCCTGGAAGATCTTGCACAGAATTTGTTATCCACAAACCATCAGTTACATTTTGCTGCCGTGTGCACTCACAAGCATTTTTCCTTGTTTCTGGGGTTTCTGATGCCCCAGATATGTCAGTTAAGAGTGCATTGTTACCGTCTTTTAGGGCTGGGCTGTCAAGTGCTCAGCATCCATAGCTATGCCAGCCTGGCATCTTGGGAGGTAAAAGATGAGTGTGCTTTGCCCGCATCAAACTGCTTCCTCTTCTTGAGGACCTAGAGAACGTTGTGTTTACATGGACCACTTGATTCCAAGCAGATAGATTGGCCCTGTTGAAAGTAGAAGAGCAGTTCAGGTACCTGCAGGCTTTGCATTCAGCCCGGCTTTTTTGTTCACTTCTGTAATTCACAAGGCTCATTCATCCCTTTCGCTCCAGAGATTATCCTTCATTTTGTCTGATCATGTCCATCCTCCTTCAATTCAGCCCTTGGTTCCCTTGCAGCACTGGTTTTATCACTCCAATAGGCTTCAATTGAGAGGCTGCTCTGAAACGCTTCCTTTGAGAGCGAATGAGAGGTCTGGGGACACTTCTCTGTTCAAGGAAGTGCTTTGTTGCCTGGAAGGGTTAATTTTCCTTGGATTTGTCTTTCCAGGACACACTAGTCCCAGAAGAATGGAAGAAATGTGGAAAAACAAAGCAAATGCCTTCAGAGCAGAGGCGGATAAATGACAGAAGGAAGAATGCAGAAGCAGATTTTCAGTTCTGTTTTTTATTAAGTCAAAAGGTGCCAGTTACACTTTTTTTTTTAGAAAAAGATCTGATTTTCATCATTGTGTTCATGCTCCTTCAGTGCTTTCCGTATGAATCCAGAAAATCCTCTTCACTGGATCCTCCCTGCCCCTTTTTCTTCCAGGACGTTTGGATTTCCTTTAAGAAAAAGCAAATACACTTCTACCTTTCCCCAGGTTTCTCTCATCCTGAAAGGTTTGTGAATAAAGAGGAAAGAATGGTCCTGATTTGTGTTCTTTGGCTGTCTCTGAGGCTGGGATTGGAAGTTGGCTCACATGGGAATGAAAAGAGCTTTTTCTGGTGGGTAATTTTGTGTGTGAGTCATTGCTGTGTGTGAAGCTTCCTGTTCTTTCATGTCCTTTCCCAGAGGGACATGTTTATTGGGGGGGACTTCCCACTCCTGCCCATCCCTTGTGTCACGCTGTCATCTCCGCTTCTCCACTAATGGCTCTTCTCTGTGGCTTCAGGATGGTGTTGGGCTGTGCTGAGTTGCCACTGGGGCTCAGGCAGGAGAAGTCCCTGGGGCCTGGCCTGTGTCAGGAGCTGTGGTGCTGCCTGCCTGGCCATGTCTCACCCTGGCAGGTTTGGTGGATCCCTTGAGTGAGTTCAGTTCCTTTCCAGGCCCTGGAAGTAACCTTTTCCCTCCAAGCACACGTTTGATTGAGGTGGTTGTGTCTGTTCTGTGAAACAATGCCAGAAACCTGCTGGTTGCCATGTGGCCACGTTTGAGTTACTCAAGCTCTGACTTCTCAGGTAATAGTAATTACCTTCAAGACCACTAAGAAGTGTTCAGGCAGCACACTTGGGCTTTATTGAAGAACATGCCAATAGGGATAACCAAAGCCCAAAATCTCCTGATGATCAACTTGGGAAGCACGTGGGAAACTTGACAGTTACTTCCTCCCTGCCTCTTTGTCCCATGTCAGACCAGTTTCTTTAAAGGCCTTTTGGCAAAGGAACTGTACCAAATGGCTTTTGGAGATCCAAGGAAATTCTATCAGCCAGCAGGCGTGCGGATAAAGGTGTGGAGCTGCATCCTCCAAAGAGCTTCACGTGTGAGGTGTGGCTGCTCTAAAACCCATCTCGAGCTCTTCCCTGCTGCAGTTGTTCACACTTAGCTCACTGTTTCTTTGTGATAGTTCCTACCTGTTCACTCATTGTGGATGTTACACAGGGTGACAAAGAGGTTTAATGAACTCCCCTGCACTCCTTCAAAACCTGATCTCCAATGCTCCATTCAAGTCCTGTGGGACTAATGGACTTTTAAGCAAGAAATAGTTCAGCTACTACTTACGGTGGTGTACTGTGGAGCTCCTTTTCACCCTGGGGAGTATTTTTGAGCCTCATATTTTATTTCTGACCACTTTGTTGTTAGGTTTTTCCACTGATGCTTGGTGCTAGGACAGTCCTTTCCCTGTGCCTGTAGAGCTCTGGTACATTACTCAAGGTGAGCATAGATGGGATGTGCCTTTTCTAAGCTGTGTGTGTTGCTATTGGTTTTCTGCCTCCTTGGCTCTGCCTTAGGGAGGGTGGTTTTTATTATTTTGGCCTTTTATTCCTCAAGACATTTTCTGGTTTGCTTTATTTGCTTTTATATTTAATCTCCTAGAGTTTGAGCATTTGTCTCCTCATTTTGATGCACACTCAGATGAGTCCCTTTTATACCTAAATAGCTGCACTCACGCAGCTATTTATCATGCAGACTTAGGTCTCTCCAGAGTGGTTTTGGTAGGCCTTTTGATTTTATTGGGAGTATCCAATCCAGTGTTTGCATACAGCTTTGCTGCCACTTAATGGAACTTTAACTTGTTGCTACCATGTTTACTTACTGCTTCAGGAAGCTGCTTCATTTTTCATAATGCCTTTCCTCGGAGCAAGTAAGTCCTAATGGCTTCAAGTGTGTTAGCTGCTACTGAACACATAGAATCATGGAATACCTTTCACAACATTCACAAACACATTCTGAACCAGACCTGGGGTTGTTTTCACTTTGGTGCATTCTTTGCCCAGCTGTATGTGCAGCAGAAGGATGGCTCATGTCTCACTGACAGCTGCCTGCCTGCGGAGGGGTAACAGGTTACCCACTGGTGCTCTTTCTGCTGCCACAGCTTCACCGATCTCCCTCAGCATCCCCTTTTTGCTTCTCAGCCCTGCTGGGCAGTTTGTAATACTTTCATAGTGCTGGGATTGTACAACCTGAACAAGGAGAGTGTAAGTGGTAGGGATTTGGTGCAAGTATGAACAGATCTCTATGCGTACTGAAGCTTCCTGTCCTAAAAATACGGTCACCTGAGGAACGATAAGCTGGTCTCTACTGCAGGCTAATGAGGAACTGTTTGGGTGCAAGAAGGGATGGTTACAGAGGCCTTACTATATGTTTGCATGCCACTTTTTCCAACCAGGTTGAAGTTATTGGTGTTGTACCTGGTGCCTTCATTAGCACAGGCACTTGTCTTTGAGTGACGTCTTCCATTCTGGGCCCAGAACCAAGAAACTAAGGTCTCAACAGACAAAGAGCCATCTTCACCTGCTGTTGGACAGGTTTATTTAGAACAACTTTTATTTCTTGCTAATGGGGGAAAGCAGCCCCCATCCTGATGTTATTTACATTTCTGAAGACATAGTTATTACACAAACAACAGAACTGGGGTGACAGGGAAGGAAGGAGCTGCATGAGAGCACTGGCTTAACAAACATTTACAGTTGTAACCTGCCATGGTGTTCAGAGCCACTGGCACGTTGAATTAAAACAGTGCCAGCCCAATCTGATGCACAGGGATCTCCTTTAACTCTTGCAGAGCTGTAGCTTCAGTTTGGATTCCTCAAGGCTGAGCAGGAACTTCAGCTGAGCATTTTAGAGTTCAGTTTTTGCTGCCAAGGGCACACAGTAGCAGCCCACAGAGGTGTTTCTAATGGGTGGTAGACATGTGGGTTCATGTCTTGCCTCCCCCTGATCTAAGCTGCATGTGGTTGTGCCATCAGCATCTATTTAGAGGAGGCTGCAGTCAGTGTACAAGGGTGCCTAAAGAGGCCTTTGGGTGATTTGATTTATTAATCAGGCTCTCAAACAGAATGATGACTTGGCAGAATTTTGCTCTGCTTTGTGATTTGAAAGCCTTAATCAGTAGACAGCATGTCTCCAGGATCACAAGTGCACTGGTTGGTTTAGCTTTTGTATGAAAGCAGCCCGAGGTTGAGCCATGGAGGTGGGATTTTTGTCTGATTCAGTCCACAGACCAGTATTTAGAGAGGGCAGTGAGACTCTAAAGACTGAAGTAAATGAAGCAATGCATCAGAACTGTGTTCCTTCGAACAGATCTGAGGAGCATATGCATCAGTTTCGAGCTGCTCACACCTGGGAAAGTCTTCCTTGCTGTGGAGGTTACTGTACGGTCAGGCCCATGAGCTCTGAGTTATTCTAGACAGAAGCAGGAGGAGAAGAGAATTATGAGGAAACTTTGCGAGCACACACAGAAGTCTTTTAATTCTTTGGAGGCTTTTCCTGGCTGACCTTATTTGTGGAAAGGTAACCAAGTGAAGCATCACAAGAGAGATGCTGGAAGGCCACGTTTCTGCCCCCCCAACCCCCTTCAGTATGCACACAGGTCTCTCCATGCCCCTTTGTATTGTTGGTTGGACAGGTTTAATTTCTGTGGAACAGAGAAGTCCCACAGAAGATGAGGTTGCTTCAGTCAGAACAACTGATGTTTGTACAAGTGAAGGTTTCCCCACGGTTGGACTGTCTGCCAGTTCTGAGTCTCCCATGGCTGGCAGGGTTTAGAGTGTAGTTCAAGGTTCAGGTGATGATGACTTTCATGAGTGAGTGGTACAGGAAACTAAGACTTCCCCTCCTATTCAGTGCAGGGAAAACCTGAAATGCCCTAGGGATCTAGAGGCAGAGTCTGCTCCTGGGGGAAGGCTTTCGTCTGCCTTTAGCCAACTTAAACACTTGGGCGCACAGGCTCAGATAGCTTTACAAGGCTGTGAGACTGTTAGCACACATCCACATGCAGGTTCACAACACTCATGGTCTGTCTGTGTTCAGCGTGGCAGGACTTAAGGTACTTGACAAAATTCAGTGGGAGTTTTTTCCCCTTAAATTGCAGCAAGCACCTTTTTTCATGGGCAGCAGTGGGAGTTGGTGTCTCTGAAGGGGAGCCTTCAGACAGCTTGAGCAGTGCAGGAGCAGTGTGTTATGTACAGAACTGAGCAGGGAATGGTACTCACCAGAGCATGGGGAGGTGAAAAAGGGAGAAATATTTACATGAGCTTAGCCAGGGTGCTGGGGAAGCCTTCTAACCGACTGCTGGGGGTGTCCTGAGGCCTGTGAAAGAAGAGAATAGCACAGTGATGGTAGAATTGGGATTGAGGGACAAACTCATTGGTTTTCCACTGGTATTTCACTGAAATACAGGGTTGAGAAGACAGCACAGTGATGTGGTGCAGGCTGGCTCAGGGCAGGCTGTTCATATCTGCACCCTACTTGCCCATGTAAGGCTGGGTTATGGGGTTAGGTAAGAGCTTTATATTTTCCCTGAGCGTACCTAAAAGATGAGATTAATCCAGCAGCTTTGTATCTGGAAGCCAGACAGCAATAAGGACCTTGCCCTATTCCTGCAGTGAGCAGGTAACAAACTGATTCCCACCTACCTCTGGTTCTGCAGGATGGCTCCCAGGAAGTCCAGCAGAACCATGTGCTGGTGGTAGCGGCTGTCCATCAGGATGCTGTCAGACTGGCGCCTTGTCAGGAGTTCATGCACCCTTTCTCCTGGGCTGCTCTTACTGCTTCTGTTATGCAAAGACAAGAAACATCTTTGTTTCAGAGATGCTTCTTAGTCCCTCGCTCAAAGTTTGGCTCAGGCTGAGCAGCACAGTGAGGAAACCTGCTGGGTCTGAGCCTGGGGCCATCCTGCTGAATTTCAGTAAGGAATTGTCAGTTCTATTTGCTCCTGTGTTAGAACAGGGAGCAGAGCTGGCTTTCGAGTGACTGGTTGGTCTTATTTAGTGACAAGAATTGATCTGTACAGCCAGAGCTCCCTGAATCATTGTGGAGAGGCTGTTTTCTGTCTTCCAAAAAGGCCAGGGATGCCTGTTTCCTGAATGAGCATTGAATGAGCATTGCAAATATTATTTGCAACTATTATTGCTGGTTGGCATTATGATAGAGCTCTGAGCTGATCTGACACTTATAGACTTGGAGGAAAAGATTAATTAAGCTGCTTAATGGTAGTTGTGATTAGGGGAATCTGAGACATAGGGATGCAGCATGCTCTTTGGGACATGGAACAGCAGGAGTGCTTGCTTCTGTTGCAGTAGAAGGCAGCTAGTTCTGCTATGTGGATGAAAGGAAGTGCCCAGTGTAACAACAGAGTGTCAGCCCTAGGCCAGCAAAGGGCTGTGGCTTACCCAAGGCGTTTGCCAATGATGGTCTGTAAGAACTTGCGGGCGGAAATCTGCCCCAGGAACTTGCGGTAGTTGTCAGTGAATATGGCATCCGCGTGGCGCTGAGTCCTGCGGGGAAAGACAAGCACAGGCTGTGCTCTCTGAGCCAGCCATGAGCCTTCCAAGTGAGAAGTGGGTGGTTCACATAGCAAAAAGCACTGGATGGAACACTGCTGCTGTCAGGGACAGGTAACCACAGCAAATGCCCTTTGGTATTGGACTGCATTAGTGTTGAAAGGTGAAAGGATTTGAGGGAGCTCATTGCTCACATGGAGGCAGCAGGCAAAATAAAATGTCTGTTAATCAGTATCCAAACTAAAACAAGTAAGGAGAAGTGCCTGAAAACCAAAAGTAGTGGAAAGGAGGAGAACCCCAAGGTGGGAGATGGCAGAGCGAGGGCTGGGACATTGTGTGCTCTGCAGCAGCACCATTACCTCCTGGGAGGGTTGTGCCTGGGACAGGGTGACAGGAGCCTCCAGCAGGTCTCTAGCCTGTGGTTAGACCCATGTTCCTGAATATCCACAGCTAAGGGGAGCACAAGCCACTTGGCTGCTCCTGCTGTTGTAAGAATGAGTCCTCTGTGCTTTAGAGAGAAATAACCATCCTCCACCTCCTGGCAGGGGTGGACAGGAGAGGCTCTAACGACCAGGAGGTGGATTCCCAGGGCTTGGTGGATATTATGTTCCCTACAGGAGCCCTGTGATCAGTCTGTGAGCTGGCCCATCAGTACATCCCTGCTGCTGGGGGACAGCAGGATGCTGGACATTGGTGATGGTGAGGGATCGGACCCTGCTGCAGTTGCAGGGCTCAGCTAGAGCCTGGACTTTGGTGCTGGTGGGACTAAGCAACCTTCTGGCCTGCCACTGGGCTGGGGGAAGATCGTGACCAGTGTACTCTTGCTGCAGCAGGGCTGAGAGGTAAGGTACAAACCTTTTCTCAGTGGGGTCTGTTAATAAACCCTCCTCCTCCTGTTCCTCTGCTGAGGGGTTATGGCTCTGCAGTGGGCTGCTGTGTTGTAGCTGGAAGTCGCCAGCAACCAGCCCTGGACTGTACCTGCAAGAGGAACCCAAGGCATGCAGTGAGATGTGCTCAGTAGCCAGTCAGGGGTCAGTCTGCTTGACCACTGCTTCCTGTTCTGCTTTTTCTTTCTCTATTTGCCATCCCCATCTCCTCAGTAATGCAAATGGTGTTTGTCACTCTCCTGAACTAGAAACTGCCCTGAAGCTATTTCCATAGTGAAAAGACGGTTGATAGAGCTGCCTCCAGCACACTTCCTCCTCACTGAGCTCCCAGCACCCTCAAGCAAAATTCCAGCAATTCTAGTATCATTATGCCATGGCTTTGCACGAGGCTAAAGCATTTTCTGTGGAATGTGCAAATCCCCATTATAGGACCTTGTGCTTCCATTGATTTGTAATAGGAAGTACACTAAGCAGCTGCTGAGCTCATGGATGAGAACATCTGCCGTTCTGACTTGCAGGCACAGATGGTAACCAGTGATGGAGGTGCTGCCTGTTCCCTTTACAGAACCCAGCATTCAATTCTAAAACCAGCTGGGCTGAAATGCTCCATCAGGTGCCTGCTGCCTTTTTAAACCACCCCTAGGCTAGTAGTGTGCCCAGAAAATTAAGCCATGGCAAACAAATAGGCTTCACCAACACACAGTTCATTTGGCACATGCTTATTTTGCACAGAGATGAAGCAGCGTAGCCAAAACATTCAGCAGCTTACCTGAGAGCGGGGTAGAGAGGAGAGGAGATGGAGCATGTGACTAAATGCAGGAACAGGAGCAGGGTGGCCTTATCCAGCATCTTCCCCCCTTTGGAGTCACCTGAAATGCAGAGCAGTCAGTCAGTGGCAGTGAGGAGAGACCAAGCGCTGAGCTTGGTTAGCCAAACAAACCACAATAACTTCAGCCACTGTGCTTGAGTAGAGGGGGGGACTGGCCAAAACACATCCCTTCAGGAGAGCTGATCTGCTGCTGTGTTGAGAGGAGCCCCCAGCACCACTTGGTGAGATGCCTACACAGCCCTGAGCACCAGCTTTGGTGGAAGGTGAGATGGAATTGAGCCGTGTTTGTCTGCCTTCTGATAGACACTGCTTCATATCCTGGGGCTGGGAATGACTCAGGACAGTGGGCTGAGGTTGCACACCCTCAGGAGCTTTTGTCTCTGGAAGCGAAGGACAGGAGGAAGGTATTTCAGTGAATGCTCTTCCTGAGTTTCGATTGAAAGGGATTGATCTTTTGCTCGAAAAAGATTCTTTAAGAAGGTGAATAGAAATCTTTAAAATACCAAGTTTCACTGTTCTCTGCCTTATTTTATAGAAGAAAAGAGCAGAAAGATGTTTGATCTCTGTAAGAGAGAAGAAAAACAACCTTCCAAATGTGTACCAATACTTTCTTTCAAAAACAGCAGCTTCTAAATAGAAAGGGTTTGATTTGGCTTCTGATTGCCCAAACAGCCTTTCCAAGCAGTGGGTTTTACTGATGGTGGTGGTAGGAGGGGGCCCCTTCTGATGGGAAACATCATCTGTTCTCCTGCGCCGACATCGCTGCCCGCTCTCCTGACTGTAAGGTAACAGTGAGGGGAAGGCTGCGTAAGGACTGGGGATCTTGCAAGGGGGTCTGATCTTGATACCATGGAAGAGAACAGAACTAGTGGCAGTGTCAGAAGTGCAGGGACAGCGTGGGGAAAGGTGGTGTGCTAAGAAATGGGGTTTCTTATTACTGACTCATTTTCAGCCCGGTTCCTGCTGCTTGTGCTCTCAGCCATAGGACCAGCAGCTTTCCCGTCTGTTCCCCTGGGAGGAGCAGCACCATTGCTCCTGGCTCCAACAGAGCTTCTTATGAGCTCATGGCTTCCTCTCATACCTGGTCTGTTATGGCATTGCTCTGGCTGCCTCAGACAGCTGAGGAATGCTCAGAAGAAGCAAAAGAAGTGACTTTGAGACCTACAGGGCTTCTGGTTTTAGTGCAGTTCTCCTGCTTGCCCTCTTTTCCGTTTGAACTTGAAAAGACATGCCTCGTCTCTGCTCTCCCCTAAATAGCCCCAAGACAAATCCCAAATCCAATCTTTCCACACAGAGGAAATGATCTAAAGCATCTGTTGGGGGGTACCAGGAGACTCTGGCACCTGCATCTATAGAAAGTGTCAACCAGGAGGTTTAATCGGTCCCAGGAAAGCTGCTGTGTGAGCTGAGAAGTACCCATGTAAATGAAAACCAAGCCCTTTTTATTTCCTAGGATACAGCCCCAATTACCACTTTCTGCATCTGGTTTCTCATCCTCGCATGCTGGGTTTTCTCCAGAACCAGTTTTTGTCCCTTTGAGATCTTTCTTGTTTTTCTCTATTATTTGATGTTTTATTTCGAATTGTTTCTGGCTTTGCCTCTCTCCTCCTGTCTGGCTTTGTCTTCTCTCCCTTAACTACAGTCTGCTTCTTTTCCTAGCTTTTGGGGTGTTTCTGTCCCCCTTTTGCCCTTGGGAAGGAGTCTGAAATCAGGATCCTGAACCCCTTCCCGTATTGCAGAAGAGACACCGGGAATTGAAGTGTCCCCTGCAGCTTGGAAGCTCTGCAAAACCTTGTCACCTTGGCAGTTCCCTGAGGTGAGGGACACCTTCCTTTCCGTTCTGGCAGCGTGTGCAAAAATGATTAATAAATAAATTGCCCTTAAGATGAAGAGCTTTTAGCCCCGTTGCAGCAGATGAAGCCTAATAGCTCCATTCCACCCTGTGCAGCATTAACAGCAGCATTGTGGAAATGATGCCGGAGAGGTGGATAACTTATATCTTACTGGTTCTGAAACCCTGACCTGATCACTCTTAAAAATACCACTGTGTAGATGAAATGAAGCATTTACCGTGCCTGCTGCTTTGTAAAGTCCAGACTTTTCTACTATGAAATCCTACATTAGAAAAGCAGAAATCCTTTTTAGTGCCTCGTTGTAGCTGGCTTCACGTTATCTGCAACAACACTGTTGTGTTTCTCCTCGTACTTTGGTTTGGCTCAAACACAGTTTTATATCAGCAAGTGAGTAAAACACCCTTCATTTTCCAGGGTAAAAGGAACTCACACCAGTATAGGAAAAGAGGAAAACTGTGCTACAGCCAGTAAGCATCTAACATGTTTTTGCAAGGCTCATCTATATTATAATTCTATTTGTTTGCATTTATCCTATAGTTCAATTATTTCATTCTATAACTTGTTACAAAGTAGTCTTGTATGATACAAAGGCTGTTGTACCTGCCAAAGCTGATTACTGATGCCAGTTTGATTGCATTTCAGCGTAATTTAACTGTCTCCAATTTCCATATAGCCATTATCTTGTTACATGCGCATACAGAGGCTCAAACTTACCCTTAGAAAACAGGCGCTTCCTCAATCGGCTCCTGCCCGGGTGCTTCCTTCCCCTGTTGCAAATACAACTTCTTTAGAGCTGCCTCTGTGAGCCCCGTGGGGTCTTGGGGACCGCACACGTGCTGAGCAGGGAGGACACTCTCAGATGTCCCCCGGCTGTCCTCTGGCTGCCAGCGAGGTGCATCTCCTCCTTTTATACCTGTGCTCCCTCAGGAGCCCTGTGGGCTTCTACACGTCAGAGAATCAATTATCCTTCTGCATTTCCATGCCGTGTTTAGCATCCTCTGTCTGTGTGTGTGCAGGGATACAGGCAGGGAGGTTTTGGGCAGAGTGTTATGCCTGTAGTTAAGTAAGGGTCATTTGTGTGCTTTATCATTCAAAGGGTGAAGAGCAAGTAACAACAACAATAATCTGGTGGAGTGAATGGCAAACTTGCTTTGCAAAGTAAACTTCTCTTTCCCTTTGCAATTGCATTTTTTCCCTTTATTCCACAATGACAGTGAGTTAACCATTAAGACTTTCTCACACTGCCTGCTCAGGAGGGTTTATCTTTTTGCTGTCTTCTTTTTCTTTGATTATCAGCCTTTTCCTCCTTCTCCTTTGTTACTCACACCTGCAGCATTAGCGGGACAGTTCATGCTTCGGTCCCTCGCAAACATTACAGCTTCACATCAAGCTCACAGAGCAGCTGGAGAGCCCCGCTCCCTCCATGTGCTCTGGGAAAAGGCAGGGGTCTTCCCTGGGGTGCTGCATGCGCTGGCAGCTGTTTTCAGTCCTGAAACAAGGTCTGTGAAAGCCCCATTAAAAAGAACACATAGCCATGGTGCCAAGAAGACCAGGACAGTTCAGAGGAGTGAAAAACGAGGTGCCAGCATGAGCTCCACCTGCCACTTTTTTTATACTGGCTTTATAATGCCCAGAATTGATGGGGATGCAGACCTTCCTGTCTCGGGGCTTGTGTGACTCGATGCTGGGAAGAAGTTTCAGCAGGTGAGCTGACTCATATCTGCCTTCATGTGCATGCTTATCATACCTTCACCTTGCACCAGAGTGCTCATCACAGCTATCGGTGGCAGAGATGGGATGTAGGGAAGGATGGTGCTTCTGGTGTGCACATGAGTGCCTGTGTGTGCAGGGGAGCAGAAGCATTCAGCGCTGCTCTTAACGCTCTGCCATTGCCCCTTTGCTACTTGCCAAGGTGAGAAATCAGCACTGTGATTATGGCTCACTCCTTAGTGCAGCAGCATCTTCCTTCCAAACCGTGGGCTCTCAGTAAGCAATAACCCAACAGTCGGAAAGGCTGGAGTGAGCTCAGCATGCCGGATGACTCTGGTGTTAAATAACAGTTGGGCACCAATGCCTTTGGGCTCTCGCCGCTGAGTGCTCCAAGGGCTCACATTCCCTTTGGTAACAAGTCAGGACCAGGCCACTTTGCAGAGAAGGCATGAAAAAAGATTGAATGGACCAAAGCAGGAGCGAGCTGACCCTGAACTGAGCCAGGGTCCTCGTAGTGGAATCCCGAAACAGAACAACAGTGGGAAGAGAAGCGAGAACTACTGCCTTCCTCCAGCTTCCTCCACCAGTTCATGGGGAGAGGATCTACCATGCAAATCCAGCAGGTATAGCAGTTGTGTCATCTACTCGTGAGCACTGGAGAAGGGGGTTTCTGGGTAGCACAGAGGTGGTTTTCTGGAATGCCTGTTCTGGTGCACACAGCTTTGCTCTGTCTCTGCAGACTGCTTCTTGGAAGCAAATCTGTTCATGTTCTGTCGTGTGAAGTCAGCTGCACCAGTTTTTCAGCATGACTTATTTTTCTTCCACTGTCTTGGTGCTACGCTGGCTGAACAGATGAATCAGACCATGTTGTTAAACCAGTTGAGAGCCAACACTATTTCAAGGTGTTATCCTATAGTGTGGTTTTGAGCTGATTCTCTGCCTGGCCTTACACAAAGCTGCTGTGAGATACTGGGCAACATCTGTTAGATCAAGGAGAATCAGTCTATAATGGACTTGTTTATAGCTGCCTGCTGCCCAGCTTGGATTAGGAGGGCTGTGATCCACATTCATATCTCAAGTGAGCTGCTTTCAAAGAAGGCTATATAAAGCTCCATCATGCTAGGGGTTTCCTTGTGCTGCCTGGGCTGGGCTCCTGTCGTGCACAGCTGGGCCCAACAAGACTCACGCAACAAGCTTTCTTTATGACTTCTGATTTAATTGCGGGAGGCAGCAGAAATGCCTAAACCCCCTCCAGGCCCCGTTGGGTGTAACCAGCTTAGGAGTTCTGAAATAGCATAAATAGAGCAGCTCTTCTGTCCCTGGGATTTCCTGTCCCAGCTTCAGGCAGAACCTTTGTGTCTTTCCAGGACCCAGAAGGGTCATTTGTGGAGCTCCTCCAGCAGATACCATGAGCTCTCCCTCTGGTTAGCGAGGCTACTTCTGCTGCAGCAGAAATGGCTGTGATCACCACTACTGCCAGCATTCAGCCTCTCCTTGAGTCCCACAGTGGGTGCTCTGGCTGCTGCTGTCCCTGCATGAAGATGCTACAGACTGTGATAGGATCCAGTGCTGTTTGGAGCCGGTTTTGCATCCATCCATCCATACTGCAGTGTGTATTTGAGCTGGCAACTATGGTCTTGGTTCTCATGGTCCCTACCCCAGCTGGTTTTGGTAGCATCCGCTGGCTCCCAAAATACAGGTATGTAACTCAAATTACCTCCCAGGTTAGCATCACACAGTGGATAACTGTCTCTTTGCCCCCTAAATCCAAGTCCTCACTGGGTGCAAGCCCAGTGGAATCTACAGCCAGGTATGAGCTGCCACAGGTACCTTCTGCTGCTGGAACTGCTGGATCACCGTCACATCCATGCAGACCTAACCTCTGTAGGGTCCTTGGGTGAAACACACACCAGCTTCTTTTATTCCCGTGTCAATCCTTTGCTGACAGAGGACAGTGTTAGGATCCTGCGGAATTTCCCAGATATTGATTTCCTCTTAGCTTTACCTCCTCCAGTCTCCATGCCAGGATTTAAAAAATGGCCCTTGTCTATTCCAGGTGCAGAACATAACACTTCAGATAAGCTGAGCAGGATGTGAAATGGTCCTGCTCACTTTGTGAGGTGAAACTAACGACAGTAAAAAGTAACTCATCAATTGGCAAAAACCCCTATGCCCTATTCTCAGCTATCAAAAGCTTTTCTGCACTTCCCCAAAATGGCACAAGTGGTTGCTGTTGGTCCCCAGCTTCTCTGATCTCCACCACTCCTGATAGAGTCCCACACAACTGTTCTCTCTGGTTTTCTTTATGTGAGAGATGTAGTGGTGACTAACTTACCACAATGCTCTAGTGGTAAATTAAACAGGACTGCCTTAGAAGTTACATTTTTGCCTAGGTTTGCCATCTTAGAGGAAGGATATGTGACATATTTTGGTTCTAACATCCCAAGTGGCAGAACTAAGGCATAAGTAAGCACATCATCAATCATTTGATTATATTGTCCATTACCAGTGCATACACAGGAGCTTCCATTCCTAGGTTTGCAGTCACTTTTGCCCCATCCCTGGCAGCGTTCAAGGCCAGGTTGGACAGGGCTTGGAGCAACCTGCTCTAGTGGAAGGTGTCCCTGCCTGTGGTAGGAGTTCGGAACTAGATGAACTTTAAAGTCCCTTCCAACTCAAACCAGTCTCTGATTCCATGCTTTCTGTGGAAATATAAAATGAGAAAGACAGGATTTGTCCCGCGTTGCCAATTTCTTCTAAGGAAGAAGCAGAGAACCCAAAATTTAAACCCAGCAGGTGAGACTTGCCATTAAGAAACCATATGAGACTTGGTTTCTTCACCTTGGCAGGATAAAATGTGGGGATTTGGATCTTCAGATCCTCCTGACTCAACCCTTTGAAGATCAGTGGATTTCCTGGGGATAATTTTCCCTTGAGGAATTTGGATTGGTAGGAAGCTGAATACAAACATTTATCAAAATAATCTCAAGTAGGGAGTCCCTCTGGATGAGTGTGAAGCATGAGATCAGATTTGAAATAGGCAAAATGAATCAGTCATTCCAAATGTGCAAGAAGTGCTGTTAAAAAGGACTGTCTCATAGTGCTTAAAGCCTGCTTGAAAAGCCTGCTTCATCTTCAAACGTTAATGTATCACTGAGAGTACAATGGAACAAATGGCACCAGCCTGCAAGGTGTGTATCTGTCAGGAGGCTGAGGAGCTCTGTGGGTGAGATCCATTTATAGAGCTCATCCCTCTCTGGTGCTGTTTATTTCCTAGCAGAGCTGCTGGAGCATTTCAGCATCGCCCAAGTGAAGCGCCAAGACTTTCAGGCAGACGTCAGCATGTGACACTCAGCTGTAGGCTCAAGAGTTACTGGTTCCTGAATTTCTGGCTCTCTACATACCACCTCCTTCCTCTTCCAATCCCGGCTGCCAGAGCTCAGATGCCAGAAGTGAATCTCAGTAATTAAGGAGTTTTTCTTTGGTCTTGCCACTCTCATTTCAGTTAGGAAAGGAGCCTTGGCTAGAAGGTTACACACAGCACGTTACAGCCAGAGAGAGCCGGCCTCAGTCCTAACACTAAGACCTTTGGGATGGAGGAGCAGAGTAAGGCAGGGTCTGTGAACACCCACCCTCTGCTCAAAGGGCTGTAGTGACTACCCCAGCACCACTACTTACCACCTGGGTGTTGGTCTGCGTGTTTTCTGTGACTTGGTTTCCAGTCAGAATCCAAATGCTGCTGTTACTGCTCATCTTGGGAAAGCAATTTGAAAGCTTCTGATAAAACACAGAATTTAATGAGATGTGTTACTGGTACCAAGAAAGTAAAATGTTGGTTATGGAGAGGGAATGAGGAAGGCCACGTTTCCAGTAAGGGCTGAAAAGTGAAAGCAGTTGTAACTAATCTTTTCCTGGCTGAATAAGGTGCAACCTGAGGATGAAAAGACTGTGGTGCACAAGGATATGGTGTACATGTTTAAGGAATGATAACAGATAGGTCTCACTGCAAAGACGTGCAGGAAACACTGCAGTGCAACCAAAAGGAGAACTGTATAAAGAACTAAAAAAGCTATGGATGATTTGGATGTGGAGAAACACTTCATGCCTGAGCTCTGTCGCTGCTTAGAATTGAGTGCTGACAAAATGGACATTTCTGCTCGTTGAATCAATCTGAGCTTTGAAACCCACTCACATCTCGTGGGCTTTGGAAAAATATCTTCTCTTTTTTATATGTACATAAATAGCTTCCTCTTTAATCATTCCCCAGTCAGCCGAATGGAATGGGGCAGTGAGGTGCTGGTGACAGGCAGCCGTAGCGGGCTAATGGCACCACCTGCTTGCGGCTGGGAGGGTGAGTGTCTCCTGAGCAGAGCTGGTGTTGCTGGATTCCACAGCCCCAGGGGCTGGGTGGCAGCAGAGGGAATGGGCAGGAGCTGTACCGGATCTGCAAATTTCACCTACCTCTTTGTACTTAAAGTAAAAGTAGTGTCATTTCTGTGGGGAGAGGAGAATGAGGAAAAATGTACCGGATCAGTCGCAATCCAAGTGTGCATTTTCCCCTTTGTGGGCAAACATCAAAGTGGGAGGATCGGAGCCCATGAGAAGGTGTGTGTGGACAGCAGCACCACCAAGTTCAGTGTGTGGGGAGGAATGCAATACTGAGAGGATCCCTCCTGACATTCACAATACACTCAGTATCTTTGTGTCCTCAACAGCCAGTGTTTGGGAGCGGAAAGGGCAGAACTGACCACCTTCCCTGAGCGCTGCATTCATCCCTCACCCCGTGCAGCCGCTCACCAGGGGCAGTGAAAGCTCTGGTAATTATTGAAGAGTCATTTTCATTTTAGGCTTTTTTATGCCTGAAGAATCTCACCGTCCAAGCGTCTCTGGCCTCTGCAGCTCGCCGCCGTGTGCGTTCTCCAGTTGTCTGTAAGGTCTGATGCACTAAAAAGGATGAAAGGTTTTTAATCCAATTGCTCAAAACCTTTGAAATAGTTTCATTAATACCCATTTAATTCAAATGCTTGGTAACAGCCTAGATAATCCTTTCATTTCCAATGCCGTACCTCACTCTCTTCAGTAGATAAGCAATCGATTAAGTTTTCCCCAGAGTATTCAGGCTGTCTGACAGTAAAGCTCTGCAGCAAAAGTAACCTGGCACTCCTGACACTTTAGGGTTAGGAAAAGGGCAAAACAAATCACATTCTTTAGATACCACAGACGGGCCAAACAGAGCACAAGCTGACTTTCCATCTTATTGAGACATCTCCATTTCAGAGCTGGATACTGAATCAGAATATTAAAACCACAACAAATCCCTGGCCAAAAGCAAGCCAGAAGCGTGTGTCTTAATTATTACTGCCAGAGAGCTTCAAGGGAGCACATCAAAACCTCGTGGATAAAGAGAAACCCGCTAGGACTGAAAGGCCATGCTACTGATGGTGGGGATTAAGGAACTTGCACTGACTTAGGGGGTGAGTACATGGACCCGGGGGTGCTTGGCTGCTGTGGGGACCCCCGGGGGCCGGCACCCACAGGAGTCCCCAGCCGGGGCGGGTGCAGCCGAGCGGCCTCGGGAGCCTTCGGCACGAAGCGAGCGGCGGAGCCTCCCTGCAGGCCGCCCTTAGCAACGCGGCGCCCCGGGCGGTTGCTAGGGGCGGGGCGCGTTTCCGGTTGGGCGGGGATCACTTCCGGCACGGTGAGGCCTGGCCGAGCGGGGCGGTGAGCGGGCCGGTGGCGGGAGGGGGACTGGGTTGGGGTCTGTAGGGAGGTCCGGAGTGGTGCGGCTGCTGGAGGGGGCTCCGCTGGAGGGGGCTCCGCTGGAAGGGGCTGTACTGGAGCGCTGCCCCGCGGGAGCCTCGCCGGCTCCGTAGCGGCCGCTCCTCTGCTGCAGCCGGGCTGGTGTCGCGGGTAGAAGCGGCAGAGCGCGGTCCCGTCTAGGAGGGAGGAGGAGCTGTGTACGTCCGCTGCGCTGACTGCGCGGCTGCTTCTCCTTTCGGACCCTGGAATGGCTGGGGACAGTGGGCCCGTGAGCCTGCAGCCGGGCCCTTGTGGTGGCTGTTTATAGCGGTGCTGAGCACACACAAGTCCCCCTGAAGGTAATCTTGGCCAGTCTCCATCCTAGCACCTACTAAGTCATTTCTTGCCTTATCCTTTGACAGCAGCTTTTATCTTCTGCACCAGTACCGTTGCTCTTTTTTTACACCCCAATAGGAAGTTAATGTCTGTCACTTGAAGTGCTTCTGTAGCTTTGCCCTACACTGATTATTTATATAGTGCTAGGTCTTGAAGATGCCAGCTGGGAAGCACAGGACAGCAAAAAGAAAGGTTTGAGTGCCCTAGCTCCATTGAGGTGGCTGGTTTATGGCCCTGATCCTGAAAACACACAGTTTTGTATGATAGGGTCTGATCCTGTGTCCAAGGAGTGGCTGCATCCTCAGTGGTGGCACTGAGGAAGCGCACACGCCTGTAGCCCCAAGTAGCCCCTCACTGGTCCTGTGGTACAGCTCCGGCTTTGCCTGATGATAGAATCCTTTTGTGCAGGGATAGCTGTTTGCTGTAAAATCCTGATAGAGGCAAATAGTCAAAATCAGTTGCCATAGAGAAATGCATGTGTTTGTGACCTATTTCTGCTGTAGTGTTCCAGCAAGGTGGCCAAGCTCGTGGAGAGAGGTGGTAGCTGCTGTGAGGCCTGATAAGTAAGCTGGAGGGGTGAGGGGGAAGTGTCTTCTCAGAGTCTGACATAGGGTACCCATCTTTCAGTGAAGTTTAAGAGCAGTTACTTTAAGTGTAGCCATGTTAATAGATGATGTGGTCTGAGGAGAAAGTGGTTATTAACCTGTAGAGATGAAGCAGCAGCCAAGGAAGAGGTGGTGAAACTGCTAGCTTCTCGGGAACAGGGTGGAAAACTCCATTATCATCCTGGAACCTGCTGGATGAGCTGTAAGGTTCAGTGCAAGGAGGTTGTGCTTGCAGTGAGGAAACACTGTGCAAGCTCTGGGTATGGTGGGGAAGGCTGAACCCTGCTTCCCCCAGGCTCAGCATTGGTCTGCACATGTATGTAAGCTGCAGCCTCCTTGCCTGGGCAGGTTTGGGTGCTGTGTTAACCACAGGAGTTTTAAAACAGGGAAGAAGTTTGCAAATATTACTTTAGGTCCACTGATAGGTCAGAATAGGGGCTGCCTGCTGTGGCTCCTGTGCAAGCAAGGACACTGTGACTAGCTGGAGCATGATGTCAGGTCCACTGAGGGTATTTCATGGGGTAATGCTAAAAATGGTGGTAGCAGCTGCTCCCAGCCTGCTTGAGAGCCCTTGATGCTGGTCACGTCACCTGGGATTTGTTAGAGAATTACTAATACCCTCAAGGGAAGTGAAACAGAAAAGGGGAAAGGAGGAGGCTTGCAGAAGATGAGGGTTATTTGTTTTCATGGTATCAGTTTCTGGTTTATTTTTGTGTGCTCTGTTTCAGGTGTATGAGTCAGGATTCTCAGTTGGAGTTTGTCCTGAGAAAACTCCAGGTGAGGAATGAAGCCAGATCCTTTCCTGTGCTGTTTGAGGAAGGGGGTGGGCAAGAATAATGTTTTCAAGAGATAGCCCAATAAATAACGTTGTGATAAAATGCACTTCAAGGGTGAAGTTTCCCATGGTTCTGTTTCTTGCTGAGGAACTGCTGCCTTAGTGGATTGGAGGAGAGGGCCTTTTTAGCTTTAAAAGCTGTTAGGGATGAGCCACGTTTGTGCTTTGTTGACGCTATGGTATGTCCTGTGCAGCCTTTGGGGCTGTGCTGGGTCTTGCTGAGCCTCAGTGGCCCAGTGTGTATTCTTTCTTCGTGCACAGGTTCCACATGGCTTTTGCTCACTGAGTTTTAATCAGGATTTAAAAAGAACCCAACCCATTCATTGAAGTCCAGACCTGAAGGGACCATGAGAGGTTGCTCGTTCTTAGCGCCTGATTCAGAGGCAGGATTATGTACACTCATACCCCATCCCAGGCGAAGGCTTATCTGCTCTGCTCTTCTGAATCACCAGTAACTGGAGTTCCACAGTTTCTGCTTTGCTGTGGCTGCAGCTCGTGAGTTTGGAATTGCCCCTTTCAAAACTCAAAATAATATCCCATATTTCAGCTGAATTCAAATTATTTCATGCAATTTATATACCACTCCTTTCAGTATGTCGTGACATTTGCCAAATGACGTTTGCCTTTTATGCAATAGCATCGAATTGCCTTAAATTGTCTTAAATTTATCAGCTTTACTCAGATTATACTTATAAGTTTAGCATCTTTCTGAACTAGGTCACATCTGCAAAGTGTAAAAATCTCCTCTGAGGCTGAGAAATACAGAGCCTGCTTTAGAGATAATTTCTAGGAGGCAGATCACCACCATTCAGCTGAAACATTCATGCAGCACAATCTCACGCCCAAGCTTTAGTAATACAGAGAATTGTAAGTATCAATAAGTAGTGCTGATTCAATAAGTACGCCCCAGGCTCATACAGGTCAGGAGAACTGATTCAGACAGTAATCACAGCTGAGCTCTGATGGCATCTCGGACTAATCGCATTTCCCTTTTGGGACTTTCTGTGGTGTGTTCCAGCAATTCTGGCAGGAGAGTTCTCCCTTAATGCAGAAAGCCATTACTCATTCATAGAATGAATTGACAACTCCATTAGCAAAAGATAAAGGAAGGAAGAAAGGATGGTCCTGTGGCTGAGAAACTAGCTTGGGACCCAGGAGGTCAATGTTTAACTCTGCCACAAACTACCTGTGTGACCATCTCAAGGTATATGGGGCTTAGTGTAACCGGCCATTAAAACCGTGCTTAACTTTAAACACATAACTCATCCTCTGTCTTCAACAGATCTGCCTTCTGTGTGGTTTATTCAAGTAGCAGTTGGCTTTGTACACCATCAACAAGGCTGTGACCACATATACAGTGTAATAGTCATCTTGCATGAAAGTCAGGGAGAAAGCTATTCTTCTTAAGCTTTTCCTTTACTGTTTCATGAACATGGTTCATACTGTGTTTGTCTTCCCCTCACTTGCAAATGAACCAATAATAGCATTGGTGCACTGTTTTCCTAGGCAGATGGTAAGAGAAGCATCCAAATAAAATGTAACACATTTCCCTCGTTATTGGTTCTGTAGGTGAAGGGTATCTTCAGCAAACCTGCCTGAGACAGTCCGTCATTTTTTGATGATGGAAAGTGAATACCTGAAGGTATGACTCAAATAATTGCTCTTTTTTTCCCTCCTTGTAGTAACCAATCTTCTTGAGAGCATTAGAGGAGAAGAAGGGTGCACCCACGATGGCTGCTGAATTGGATTTCTCCCCTCCCGAAATCCCTGAGCCCACATTTATGGAGAATGTGCTACGCTACGGACTCTTCTTTGGAGCCATTTTCCAGCTTATCTGTGTGCTGGCCATAATCCTGCCAGTGTCCAAATCCCATAAGACAGTAAGCAGTGCTCTTTAATATTGATGGGCAGAGCTGGAGAAAGTAGGGTGGGAGGCGACTTTGAGTAGCTAATGGAGTCACAGCGGTCTGCCCCTGGGATTGATGACAGTGTCATTGTTCTCTTTCCTTCCTTCCAGCTTTCCCACCTTCAGCTTTTGTCTTGTGATTTACCACCATGCTAGAAAGTCAGGAACAAATACCTGAGCCAGGGGCTCTCTAATATCAGTGAAAAAAGTGACCTGAAGCACTGGCAAGACATGCTGAATGTACATGATGTTCCTGACTGCAGGAAATGGCTTTAGTCCCGACACCAGACTGTCCACCTGCTGTTTTGCTTTATGAATTGCCAGAGTTTCCCCTTTGCAGGACAGGAAATGACTTTGGGCTTCAGTTTGTATAAAGTCGGGAACAAGATACAGGTGATATTTCTGGTATATTCTAAGATACATGAGGTATCTAAGATACATAAGAAGGGTGTGGGCCTGCTCAAGGCAGTCCAGAGGGGGCCACAAAGATGCTTTCAGGACTGGAGCAGCTGTGCTCTGGAGTGAGGCTGAGAGAGCTGGGCTTGTTCAGCCTGGACAAGAGAAGGCTCTGGGGAGACCTCAGAGCAGCTCCCGTGCCTAAAGGGGCTACAAGAAACCTGGAGAGGGGCTTTGGACTAAGGCCTGTAGGGACAGGAAAAGGGGAATGGCTTTCACCTGTCAGAGGGGAGATTTATATTAGATCTTAGGCAGAAGCTCTTCCCTATGAGGGTGCTGAGGCAGTGGCATAGGGTGCCCAGAGAAGCCGTGGCTGTCCCATCCCTAGCAGGGGATGCCAGGTTGGACACGGGCTTGGAGCAACCTGCTCTAATGGAAGGTGTCCCTGCCCGTAGCAGGGGTTGGAACTGGATGAGCTTTAAAGCCTCTTTCAAACCAAGCCAGTCTGGAATTCCAGTGTGAGGAAGGCAGTTTTCAGTACTGACACCCAATCCTATGCCACCAAGTGAAGGATGCTTTGATGCAGTTGGTACAGGAAAAGGTTCAAGTCAAAGTTTGAAGTGAGCTGCAGGACTCCTATTCCTCTAAACTGGACCGCACTGGGATGACCCGCATCCCCCTGGCTTTTCAGATAAAAGAGCTCCATGTGCCTTGGTGCTGGGGACAGGGATTTCAGTGTTGGTGATCAGGCAGCAAGTTTGGTGGTATGATACAGATTTTGTCTAAATGCTTGTGGTGTATTTTCAGTAACAACTCAGCATGGGAAGGGTTTTCAGGCTATCTTTATCTGCCTTGTGCAGAAGGAAGCATAGAAATTTTCAGCCTATGTGGGGAAGGGAATGCCTGAGGGCGAGGCATGGTGTGAAGGATACAGTTCACGACCCAACTTTTCCACCTTTAACTACTGGTGTGACGTGAAGTTGCAGTGATGTACTGGGTTAGTGACCTGCCCCAGCATGGGTGCATTCTGTCCTGCTCAGGAGCTGCAGCTCCCAGCAGGGAGATGGTGGTCATGGCTGCTGGTCACCATGCAGTGGCATTGCAAGTCCTGTGCTGTTATTGTACAGCCACCAGCACCCATCTGTTATAGTCCATGGTTTCCCCTGATAAATATTTAAGAAACACTGAGGAGCCTGATTCTTGAAAGCTGGAGAGAGTGAGAGCTTTAGTTTCAAGTGTGAAAGTGAAGACCAGGCCTGCGATTAAACTGCTAACGCTCAAGGACCTGTTACTGCCTGAGTTTGCAAGCATGCTTTGATGTTTGCTTGCTCTACCTTTTACTTTCTCCACACGTCCTCTAGATTTACTGTCCATATGACTAATGTACAAGACGGTGAACACCAGAGGCTCCCCCTCCAGATCTTGGGAATGATGCTTGACTCTGGGTAGGATAGTAGGATCTCTGTCTTGGAGGCTTTGGGCTTTGACGTCTACCTTGGTTTGAACGTTAGAAGGCAGCAGTGTTCACTTTACAGCAGCTGCATCCGTGAGCAATAACTGCCTGTTGCTCCATTCCTCCAGAGCCTGCTGGCTCTCCATACACTGATTACAGCCCTTGGAAAGCCAGCCAAGTCTCCTTCCTTGGAAAGCCACACAGATGTGAACTCTTAATAGCCCAATAACTTGAGAGACGTTTGAACCAAGCTCTTTGATTAAAAGGATACTGTCAGATGCTCGCCTCCCCCTCCATTATCTGAAGCGCTGTCTTGGAAGCCTGAAACTAGCACGTCTTGCTCAGCCATTTTTTGTGTGTCCTTTTCCAGTTGGCACACACTGACTGATAGAAACCAAGATGCTAAAGCAATATTTATACTCAAATGCATTTAATGAAAGGAGGCAATCTGCATGTGTGTGCTTTCTCGGATGAGACTGGCGCTGTTCCCTTGTGTTTTTACAAGATAACTAGACTTTATTTCCCAGGGCTGAAATACTATCTGTCATCTTCCCTGGAGGAAGCAAGCAGCATATCTAAGCATTCCTTGTTAGTCCAGGTGAAAAAAGCTTTGCCTGCATTTCCCTCCCTGGATTTGGGGCTCAGTTTGGAGGCTTTGAACTTTGCATTCTTACTGTCAAGTGGGGGAGTAGTTTTTGTCTTGCCCATGATAATGGTTAACATTTAGCAGAAATACCCGTGAATGTTTCCATGCACACTGGTGGTTATCTGATACCTTCTCCTTTTCCTAATTTCAATGGTTTTCATTTAGTGTTGATTTTCTTGCCTTTAAAGTTGGTTTTGTTTTTCTTTTCCAAATGCTGTTTTAGGCACTTCAGCTTTGAACGGCTTCTGTGGTAACAAGCTGCTTCTGTGCATAAACTTGCACTCATCAAAAAGCACATGCGGGAGAAGCAGAGATGGTGCTGCTTGAGTCTCATTAAACGTAGGCTCAGTTTGGTGTAGAAGTGTTCCAACAGGGACACCCAGCGTTTGCTTCCTTTGGCTTGTAGTCAGATTCCCAAAGTGGGCTGTCAGCAAATCATAAGAACAAGTTACTGACTGTTTCTCAATTGATTCTTGTAGGACTCTGAGAGTTTTGAGCCCAAGAATTCAGAGACAGTGAAGAAGCCAAAGGCGACTGCTCCGCAGATAAGCAAGAAGCCTAAGAAGGAAACCAAAAAGAAACGATAAAGGCACGAGCAATGAGCCTCAAAAGGCAAAATAATCACCTGTTATCACGCTTCCTCGGAGATGACATCAAAGGCAACTCACTAGATTAAATGGTTCTCTGGCATTGCCATGTTTTACCTTTCAGAGACAAGGGAGAAGGAACTTAGAAGAGTGGAAGGGGTGGGGTTCTACCGTAGATTTCTTATAAGCAAAGAGGACTTCATATGTCCAGGACTTCATTTGACATGATTAATGTGTCAATCACCATTAAAGTGACTTCTGTCATTCCTGCTGGGTAGAGAGGCTTGTTGCCCTAGCTCCACCACACTGGCTGGGTCCAGTCCCTGGAGAAGGTGGAGTATGGGTTGCTGCTTTGGATACTGGTTTGTGTTGTATTTTTTCAAGGCAGAGGGATCAAATGGATCAAGGATACCACACTACACAGCTTTGTATTCATTCATCTCTGTTGTCATCTAGTCTGAAATACATAGCTACATTTTATGGCTTAATAATAATGTCTTTGTCATATTCTTTAATTCTTTAGGTAATAAGTCATCAGATTCCAGACTGCAGTAGATGAAAGCTTTCATTTCCCCAGCGTCGCTGCCTTTCTTACTCCCCACCCATGCACTTTACATTCCCACCCTGGAAAGCAGGTGCAATTCAGGGAATTGAGGCTGTGGTGGGGACTGCAAAAAGCAGGGAACAATTTGATTCTGGGAGGTGCAGAATTTAATGTGTGTGTTAATGGGGTTCCCAGGTTTCTTTTCCCAAGTTGGAGAAGAGCAGCTCTGAGGTGAGAGTCTTGGAGCAGGGAATCGGTTGTGTATCAGATAGCACTGCCTGGCTGTACTGTTGATGAACCTCCCATCAGGCAGCTGAATGCTAACCACGTGCTCCATTTCAACATGGCTGGAGCTTGTTGCATTTGCAGTCTCCCTCCCAGCCTTACCTGCTGCAGTCTGCTGCATCTCCTCTTGCTGAATTCTCCCTGAAGTTAAATATGATCTCAGCCTGAGGAGATCCAAGGTGTGGCAAGCTGCCTGTGTACCATGACTATATGGCAAGAGACATACACGCAATGTTCCTTCAGGCTCTGCCCCTCCAGGACCAGGGACAACCTAGTATTAGATTTAAATATGGCTAGACAGGACTGGAAAGAGATAGGTGGTGGCATAGCCGCAGAGTCTCTGTAGGGCAGCTCGAGCTTCCTGAAGCCAGCTCACATCTTGGCTTGTTTGATCATGAATGAGTCAATGGGAGGAGAACCTGCTCTTGTGGGCGCACCCAGGGTTCAGAGCGGCTTTGAAGGACAGGCTTCTCTCTAGCAGGGCTGGAAGTCTGGGAACCTTTTTGCATACATAGCCTCCCATCCTCCGTTTACAAATGCCTTGGGAGCCCAGATATGGTAGCAGTGTTGTGCTGGGTGTTCTTTAACAGGAGTTGAACAACACATTTGCATCATCAGTGTTTAGAACAGCCATGTTCACTGCTCACTCTTGGTTTTGGTGGGTGAGACAAATGGATCCCAGTACCAGTTTGATTAACATCTCACTGCTTCCTCTTCTCCAGGCTCTCTGCTTCCCTTAACCAGAGTACTGACACCAAGGTGCACTGCTTAAAATCCAGCTTAGAGTTCTGCTTTAAGTTCAGCATGTTCTTTTTCTTCCTTCTTTTGAGCTAGATAAAGGCAATACTAGGACAGAACAAAGCATGGGAGACACAAGCACTCTGCAGTTGCTTTGAGTTCTCAGTACAAAGAAACATTACAGAAACTTCCCAGGCAAATAACAAAGAACAATATTGTGTTACAAGTTTCCATTATGGACCTGTGTTCCTGGCTGGAATCTGTAGGGGAAAGAAGAGCGTGGCCATTGCCCTGGACAGGTACTGCAGATCATTTCTTCCATTTTAATAAAAGAGGATGGTGGTGGTTTTAGCTAAAAGACTGGTTTTCTGCAGGTTGCGTAAAAGGGGGTTAATGCTTTAACGGAACTGCAACTATTGAAGGAGTAGCACACGCATTACCCAAAATATAGAAGTGCTTCTACAGCTAAGAATCAGTTAGCAATGAGCCCTGCGTGGTTGTTGCCTGAAATAGCAGGCTACTACATCCACATCTACATCTAGCTGCTTGCAGGCTGGTTTACTCATTGCTAAGTGGAAATCGTGGTTGTTGGGATTTGGTTTTGTTGGGGGAGGAGGGATTAAGATGCGTGTCCCAGTCTGTTCCTAACAGTATTATACCTATTTGAATGCTTTGTTAGCTGAACTTAGAGTGTGTTTTTAGAGATGATGAATATCCCATGTTTTTTAGTTTCTCTTGACGTGTGTAATAAATACAATCAGAATCTCTTTGTTTAAAAAGAAATCTCTTTTTAAAGCTGTGCTGCCTTTTCCATGCATTCATTGTGAAAGCTGCCAGGACACACACTATAGGAACACAGGGACGTAAATAATCTATTCATAAAAATGATCCATTAAGGGAAAGCCTTTCAGATCCTTTAATCTGTGAGAAATTGGTTAGTTAATACTGTCAGGCATGTGTGCATCTGTATCTGTGTTTGACTTGGAAGTAAGGAGCTATCTCCCAGTGCAACGTCAGCTTCTCGGGAAGGAAGGAGGAAATGGTGCAATGAATTTGCCTCTCATGAGAGATTTTGGCTCCAAGAGCCCCATGAAGGTAGCAATAATAAAGGCATCATTTGTTAATAATGCAAGCAGGGGATTGGATGGGATTCCGTAGGCTGTAGGGATTTTCAGTAGCCCCTCGGCTGTAGCTCAGGTTTACATGCAGGAGTGTGGAGCTGACTGGTGGCTCTTCTTGGCGATGGTAAGACCAGAGTGGTAGCCAAGCTCTGGCAAGCCTCTGTTGGTTTCTTCACCAGAAAACTAAAGCTGGAGAAGGACCAGTGTGGTGACTCCTCTAATTGCCAAGCATTTTCCTCCAGGCTGTTTTGTGATTAACATCCCAAAGGGAGCTGAAGGCCTCATTAAGTCAGTTTTACTGAAGGGGAGGTTTTCAAAGGTCTGCCTCTAGATACCAGCTAGTTGGCAGCATGGGACAGGTAGCACCTTGCTCTGCCACCCAAGGCCCGGGAGCTGGGCTGGGAGCTGAGTTTCCTCTGCTGTTGTGTGTCATGAAGTTCCTCTCCCTCGCAGGCCAAGCCTCAGCTCTGTAGAAACATGGTGGGGAGCCGAGAATTCCTTGCTTCGTTTTTGATCCCATTCCCACAGCTCTGCCTCTCTGACCACACTCATCTTTAGAGCTGTGGCCATCGCCATCCCCTTGAGCTGTCCCACGCTCACAATGCATCCTTGTGCTCCTCTGGCACAAGCAGCACAGTCCCTTGAGGCAGGCTAATAAGTAGCTTGTGACTGGAGTTCCAGTTCACACAGTTCAATTAAATCCCTGTTAATCTTGTTCAGACCTAATTTACTTTCATTCTCACAAACATGCTTCTCTGCTTCAGATGGGGTCTGGTAAGGTTCCCTGTTGATAGGAACTGGAGAGCTCAAGGCTGTCTGTGAGGAGGACTGGTGTTTGCAGAGCAGCCCCCGTGTCGAGTCAATAACCAAGGTCATTTCCCAGTCTGTCATGAAGAATGTGGAAATACTCCTTCAGTGGCTGGACTTCAGGGAGGGTCAAGGCTGCATCTGATGATGCTTGAGGAGAAAACAAGCTGTAGGAGGGGCGGACCTGCTCAGCATCCCTGTTTCCCAGGGCACTGCTGAACTATTCCCCTGTGTGCACGTGTTTATTTTGGACAGATCTGGAGTGCTGCACTTGTCCCTTGGGAGCCTCTCTTACGCTGATACTTCTTTCAGGCAGAAGTGATGTTGTTCACAGCCTGTGGCCTGCAGGGATCGAGATGACTGTATTGATTTAGTTGTTTGTTTATTAATCTCATGAGGCATCAGAGACTGACTGCAGCCAGAAACTGGCATGATGAATGGAGAGTGCTGGAGTACAGAGCATGGCTGCTTGGCTGCTGCTAAGGTTGATTGCCAGCTTTGGCAGTGGGAAAGGATCTGATCTTCCTCTTCCTCCTCCTCCAGCCAGAAGGGATGATTTGGTTGAGGAGCATTCCCTTTCCCTCTGGCAAGAGACATGGGCTGTAATCAGTGCTTGCATTTCTTCTTAAATAGGCAGTTACTGCGGGTCCAAGGTCCTGTTTGTCTCCTCTGGTAGTTTGTGGCTTTTGAGTGTGTTTTGGGGGGATGTTCCCTGGATGTTGGTACATGGGGCAGTATGCAGTGGCTGATCAAAATGTCTCTTGCTTAGGACTGGCAGTCACAGGGCAATGAACTCAGCTTCATGCCTCTCCCTTGAAATTCAGCTGATTTCCCTGTTTCATTATGATTCTTCCCAATTTGTGGCCTTTCTGTCACCATAATTCCCCCTTATGCCCCCTGTTGATGCTTCCACTCTGTATACTCATGGCCATTGCAGTTCTTCTGTCCTTGCAGCCAGATTTTACCTGCCAGTGGCAGTCAGTGCGTCTCACCTGCTGTCACTGATACAAAGAAAGAACGCGTGGAGAAGCATCCAGGATGAAGAAAGGTGTCCCCTTGCAATCAGCCCTTTTAGCGTGTTTCTCTTCCCTCATGATTTCTTCAACCAGCAGATGTAACTGCTGGGGAAGGACATCTCTCCTCCGCCTTGGAAGCTCCAGGTCTACCCGGGAAGCTGTGCCATGCACATCAGCCTCCCTCTGAGCCAAGAGGAATTAAAGCCATCATCCCATCCCTGGCAGTGCTCAAGGCCAGCTTGAATGGGGCTTGGGGCAACCTGCTCTAGTGGAAGGTGTCCCTGCCCTTGGACTGGATGAGCTTTAAGGTCCCTTCCAACCCAAGCCAGCCTATGATTCGAGTCTATGATTCCAAGCTCTTGTGGTAAGTGAGTGCTCTGGTGCTGTGCGTCCTTCCCACCACTCATTCAGATCCTGCTCCTCCTTGCCAGCGCATACAGATTAGTCTTGTGCAATCCCAAACCTCTTGCAGTGCTCACTTCTTACAGCTTCCCTGCTTTTATTTAGTGCCTGGAGGCCCCAATGTGGCTTTGATGCTCCTTGCACCCTGCTTGCTGGAGGCATGAGCACTCACGCACCGGGAAACCACAGTCCTACTGGGACCACAGTGGCATAGACCAGAGGAGAGAAGCTGACAGGTTCCTCTGTGGCTTGAGTCCAGCCTTTTTGGCTGGTAGGTACAAGGTAAACCTGCTTTGGATCACATCTGCTTTGCTTTTTAAACCCAACTGTTGCCTGGTTGATGTCTCGTGTCGCACGTGCAGAGCTTGGCTCCCGAATGGGGGATGCTGTGGATGGAGGGCGTTGAAGGGCTTTCACTTCTTATCTTCAGTTCTTGGCAAGGAGCTAGTACCATGTTCTGCTAGCAGTCCTATTTACGTGCTAAAAGCAGTGTTCCTTCTTTGTGAAACCCGCACTGTTCCTTGCCAGAAGGCTGTCCCAGCCTCCGAGGTGCCGCCCCTCTCGAAGTGTCAAGGTCAGCTGGTCCCAGTTCATGGACTGGGGCCATGGAAAGGCATCAGCAGTGGCCTGAGATGTCTCATACTCTGCTGAATCTGAGGCTACAACCTGGGACTCCCTGGCCCCAAGGCTAGTCCCGGCTGCCTTCCCTTTGGCTGCTGCTTCTTCAAAAGCCATCCCAAGCTTGTGAATTCACCTTGCCAAAAGCCGAAGTCTGCAGTACGACAGGCACTGGTGAACTCTCGCAGAGCAGAGCTGCTCCCTCCCTCAGGGATCCTGCTCCAGATGCTTCCTGCTGGTATTTGTGCCTTGGCTCCGGCAGTGAAGGCAGGAACTGGCATGGGGCTGTGCCCCCCTGGCTCCTGAGGGCAGCTGTTGCACATGAAGGGCCCTCACTGCAGTGAATGGCTGGACTGTGGCTGCCTGGGTCTGCATGGGAGAGGAGGGTCCTCAGGGCTGTGCTCCCCACAGAGCAGCTACTCCTTTGGGTGACTGAAGCAGATGGCCCCATGGATTCAGGCCTCTGCAGTGAAGGGAACAGCAGCGGGAGCAGGTTTTAAGAGAAGAGGAGAAGCCACAACCATTTCTGCTCCCCTTTATTCAGCTCACTTCAAACCGAGCACAGACCCGAGCATCATATGGTTTACATTTCTCAGAGTCAGACTCCGGCCTCCCTCGCCCATCCCTCGCTGGAGGGACCAACACTGGATGATGAAGGGGAAACACCCTTGTGTCTGCCACAGCTCCGCTCAGCGCAGGCTGCAGCCGCTCGTGGGCCGCTGAGCAGCGGGATGCTGCCGGGGTGAATGGTGGATGGCCAGAATGAGACTTCTACCATGAAATATTGCCAAATGGCCTGCAGTGGAGGAGTTATTCTGGTCAATCTCCCTTAGAAAATAGCTCCTGAGCTTGTAACAGCGGCTTCTCTAAGGGGGCTGCTGGTGCCGACAGCTTGCCATCACACCCTCGCTGTTTGCAGGGCTGTAAAGCTCAATGATTGTAAAATCTCAGCGCAGGAGCTGGGGCTGCTTCTATCCCGCGTCTCAAACACAACCATTACATTATTAATAGTCATAATTTGTGCAGATACATTTGGAGTCCGCAGTAAACCGAGGGCAGCTCGCCTCAGGAGCAGAACCCATTACACAAAACGCATTCACACTTGCCAAGGGGATGCTTAAAAATAAATCTGGCTGGAGATGAATAGATGTTTTGTTGTAAATCCACAGCTACGTTGGAGAGGTCAGGGCTCAGATCAATTACTGGATCCAGAAAGCTCCTCAGGAGCCCTGTGGAGCAGTTTGATCTGCTCACCTGGCAGGGGAAGGCATCACGATGATGTGACAGTGCATTGCCTGTACTTACTCTCCGTCTTCTTTGCCCTGATGGAACTTGCGTAGTGGTCAGCAGGAAAGCACAGAAATACCTCAGTCCATCTCGATTTCTTCTTAGAATATCATTCCAAGACGAGCTGTAGTAAGTGAGCCACCAGAAATGGTTTGGTGTTGAGAGTACCTGGCTTTCAGTGTGTGCGGCCTCTTCCTCTCCCCGTGGTGGGTTGTGTCGGTGCTATTTAAGAGTGAAGAGGAAGAATCATCTCAAGCAAATAAGTTGCAGAAATAAGGCATTGAAATCCCTGGTTGGGTAAAAAAAGAATCATTGTGGATTAGACTGTTTAAAGGCAAAGAGAGCGAGGCAGGAGGGAAAGTGGGTGGCTGGGGAGTGTTGTCACTGCACCCAGGGGCACTGGGTTGCTTTAACTTACATGGTCTTAAATCGCATTATCGCCAGCACTGCATGTTTAATGTCAGAGTCCTGTGAGGGCACATTCCTGGATCCGAGCCCAAAAGATAAGAGGCTGGGTTTGGAGACTGTCTGTTTGCTGGTTTGCACATTGGCATCTTCTTTGAGGAAGAGATTATGCGGTGGACTAGGTGCGGTGTGTTGAAGGCAGAGGGCCTTTGCTGTCTGCCTTCCAGCAAGAGGCCAGCACCGCCGGGGAGGAGCAGTGTGAGTGCAGGAGAGCCCATAGGAAGGGAGCTGATTGCAGAAGAGGAATTCAAATGTTCACAAGTCATAATTGTATCTTAGACTTGGCTCTGGAGCCCGGGGAGGCTGAGTCACCCCAACCAGCGCCCCCAGCGCCGGGCACAGGTCCCTGCTCCCCTGGGGCACGCTCCCCTCTGGCAGCGGCTCCTCGCTCCAGTTCTGGCACTGTGGGAGCGGGAGCTGCTGGATCAGGAGTGAGAGGGGAACATCCCGTGTCCCTGTGCAGGCACAGCAGGAGGAGGCGTGGGGGACCCCAGGCACCACCGTACCCCCTTCTTTCCCTGCAGGATGTCCAAAGCATGTAGGAGCAGAGCAGTACCCACACTGAGTGGTTAATTCCTCAATCCCATGTTGGTCATTAGAAATCCCTCCCCATGCCAGCCGGACAGCAGAGGGGGTGCCTGTGAATTAACACCCCCAAAAAGCCTCAATACAAACCAGGCTGTGGTTTGATGCTCTGGCAAGGAACAAGCAGGGCTGCTACCCCCAGTGGGTGTGGGGAGCTTGGATTCCCTCTCCCAGGCCTGGGAAGGAGCGGAGAGGCTGGAAGGAAAGCATGAAACCATTGGCATTGGCCGTCTCAGCCCGGCTGTAGAGCCCTTATCAGCAGCTCCTCCCAGGGAAGGGCCCCTCCGCAGTGTGCTGGCCAGGGCTGATGGATCGGTGTGTGCGTGACTCCTTGTTCCGGGTGACTCATGGATTCGTTGGCCTTCGCCAGTGTCATGGGAAATATTTTGTTAATAACTCAAGGAGGGGGTGGGAAACTGAAAGAAAAACTCCACCGCGTAGTTCCCTGCGCCTTGGTCACTTCCCCAGTGGTTGCTGAAGCGTCAGGTCCCGCTCGGAGTAATGGGTTTTTAAAGACATCCCTGGGGAGCATCTCCAAGGGTTGATCGCAGGGGTGGACACGGGATGATGGAGGCAGTGCTGGGTGTGGGAATACATCCCAAGGGTCACTGGTGCCTCAGAAACTGGTTAATGGGGCTTTGAGGAGCGGGCTCTTCATCCTGTTTCTTCCTGCAGGATGAAGTGACAGGGAACACCTCAGTGGATCACTACTGGAGAAGGTGGGAGGGCTGCCAGCGCCACTGAGCTGGTCACACAGCCCCGATGGGCTCAGTGCAGTGTCGGGACCCCCAGGTGAGCCCTGAGCCCATGTGTGCGCCCCAGCACTGCCCTGTGCCAGGGGAGAGCTGAGCACCTTCCACCTCCTCCCAGTGCTGGAAGGGGAAGGTGCTGAGAAGCAAAGGGAGGGATGGCTTCAACTGCCCCCATGCGCCCACCTGCCCGAGCGAGATGTGGGGACACGCACCCCTCACCCAGCCCTGCACAGAGGGATGCTGTCAGCCAGGGACCGGGCACCCCAGGGACACCCGCAGCTCCATTCTGCCTCATTTCGGTGGCACCGGCTGCAGGGGTGCCCTGGGGCGCTTTAACCCAAAGACGGGGCAGATGCTCCAGCGGGACACGCTGCTGCCTCCGAAGAGCCCCGTGGCTGCTCCAGGAAGGCCTCGGACGTGCTCTGTCTTCCCCTGCTCCTCCTCGACACTCAAGTTTTGCCTCCTTCTGACTTCAGAGACGGGGGTACGTTTATTGCAGCCCCCGTGACCGCAGCGAGGCGTCCCTCTGGGGACGGCGATGCACAGATTGAAGCGCGGCGTTCCTCCCTGCTATTCGCAGCGTGTCGAACCCCTTCAATAACTCAAACCCCGGACCGGCCGGGGTTTGACCTCCCGAAAATCCCTTCTCCCGTCACCAGCTCTGCCTTCCAGGTGAACACAACAGCGCCGGGGCGGGGAGCGCTGCTCTCAGCCCCACAGCCGCGGGGAGCCCCGAGTCCCCTCCAGCCCCTCGCGATCGGAGAACCGGGACCGGGGCAGCCGCCGTTCCTACGCGTGTGTCCCCCCCCCCGCGCAGTGACCGCGCGATTCCTGCGCTTCCCGCGCAGCCCGGAGCCTTCTCCCTTAAAAACAAACCCGCGCAGGGGAGGGGCTGCGCTCTCCCCCCCTCCGCCGTTTCCGGTTTGCTGCCATATTCCTCTTTATTTTTTCCCCTCCCCGCCCCGTGGGTCCCCCCCCGCCCCGGTGCAAGGGGTGAGGCAGCGGCGCTCCGGGTCCGCGGCGCTGCGCGATGCTGCTGCCGCCGGCGCTGCCCTGAGCGCCCGGCGCGGCGCGGCCCTGCCCGGGGCGGGCTCCCAGCGCGGCGGCGGCGGCGGGGGGCGGCGGCCGCGCCCCCGGCGCGGAGACAAAGCCGGGGCCGAGCGCTGGAGGCGAGCGGAGGGGTCGGCCCCGCTGCGCGCACAGGCGGGAGGTGAGCGGGCGGCGGTGGGGAGGGGGGATATGCACAGGGTCCGGGTGTGGGGCTGGCGGGGGGGTGTCCACAAGCGGCTGAGCTGGTTGTGGGTCCGACCGGGGATGCTGGCGGCTCGGCAGGGAGGCTGCGGGTCCAGCCGAGGATGCCCGAACTCCGGTGGGGAGGCTTTGTGCGTCCGGCAGCGGGGGGTGCCCGCAGTCCGGTGAGGCGGCTGCGGGTCCCGGCGGGGATGCTCGCGGTCTGGCGCTGGGTTTCGGTGGATCCAGCGGCGGGTGCACATGCTCCGGGGTGGCTCAGCGATGGATCTGGCGGGGGATGCCGCTGTACAGCGGGGAGCGCGCGGGCCCGGCCGGGGATGCTGAGGGTCCGGCGGGGCGGCCCCGCCTGCCCGCAACTCCCCTTTGTTGTGCTCGGGGGCTGTGGGGGACCCCCGGGAGCGCAGGGCGGGGACAGCAGGGCTGTATGTAGGCCAGGACATGAAATATTCATCGCCCCCCTGCTTTGATGTCTCCTGGTCCGCTTCCCTTGTCGTGTTTGCTCACCGGTAATTCTGGGGCTCCTGTCCAGCTCCGGTGGGCCGGGAGAGCCGCGTCCGGCCGGGCTCCTCGCTCTGCCCCTCACTGGAACTGGAAGGTTGCAGAGCTCTGCTTTGCCTGATTAAAGGCTTTATCCAGCCGGGAAGTTCCCTCATAACAGCCTGGGCGATCCAACAACTCTCAGGTGTGACTGTGAGTGGTGGCACTGGCACGTCCCTACTGTCCCTGTCACAGTCCCTGGTACCACGGAAGAGCATCGTGGGGTCGGGGTGGGCTTTCATCCTGTCTCGCTGCCCGGGAGTTCTGGAGGAGCTCGGGAAGGCTGTGCTGCGTCCTGGGGCCGTTGGGTCGGGCATGGGGGCAGCCTGTGGGGCTGGACCCATTGCACAGGGCTGGGTACAGGGGCTGGGGAGGGGGGTGGCATCTCATGGCTCTGACCCTGGTGTGGTCCTGTCTGGTGCTGAGCATCATCTTGGGGAGCTGTGCAGCCTCCCCTGAGCCTGCTGGGAACGAGTGGGGATCTGCTGCAGCTCCCCACGTTCTGCTGCCCCTGCACAGTGCGCTGCTTCCCCAGCCCTCCCTCACCCCGTGGCTGCTGTGCATGCCAGGGCTCAGCCCCCTGGACTGGGAGCCAGAAGGTCCCAATCCCCATCCTGATCCCAGTGCTGTGGAGCTGCAGTGAAGGTCGTAGCTGGCAGGGAGTGGGTTGTGCTGCCCTGTGTGCCGTTGCCTCACTCAGCCTCCTGGCTCCCCAGGAGCCATGTGAAGGAAGGGACATGACGTGGCTGCTCAGTGCAGCCAGTGTGTCCCTTGGGACAGGACCCACTGCCCCATGGCACTAGGAGCTGGGGGCAGTGATAAGGGTGCAGAGCCCAGAGGGTTCCTGGGGCAAGCACGTGCTCCGGGACAGGACAGCACATTCCCAGCAGTGCTGTGTGTGAGCAGAGCTGCAGGAAGGAGGCAATAAACACTTGGGTTTTCTTCCTCCCACCCCGCTGGTGCTGCCCAGAGGAGCAGGGTGATGGCAGGAGGGAGCTGCAGAGCTTTGTCACTCTGCTCTCAGCCGAGGAGATACCCACTGCCCGCAGCGACCGGTGTGCTGGTGGGAGAGCCGAGTCATGCCAACCCTGCCAAGGTCCAGCCGTTGACAGTGGGGAACTATTCATCCCTGCCAGGGAGAGACCCCCGCAGCACCCAGCACCTCAAACACACCCAGGCTCCCCCGGTGCAGGTTGGACAAGGGCAGGCATTGACAGGGCTCTCCAGGGAGGCGTGAGGATGGGGACATGCAGGGGCACATCCACAGTGTTGCGCTTCAAGCAATATCCTGTCTGTTCTTTCCACTGTGGGGCTCCTCCTGACACCTTCCCAGCCAGAGGGGCTCATCCTGGGCTGCCCTGTGCTAAGCCAACTGCTCTGCACCACTTCGTGCCGGCTCAGGATCTGGCCCATAGCACAACCTTGGTCGTTGGTGTCTGTGAGAGGAGCCTCATGTGTGGCTCCGCAGGGAGCTGCCTCTGTAATCATTAGCCAGTTAATGCTGGTTTGTCAGAGAAAGGCACTTTGCTTGAGGGATCGAGGGTCAGTTCTTGGTTCCATGCTTTGACCCGGGAGCAGCAGGGCAGAGGCTCCTCCAAACACCTCACCTCGAGGGCTCTGCCAAAACACAGCCCTGTATTTGTATGTATTTATATGGTGGATGGGTTATTTACAGGCTGGCGCGGCAGCGGCTAAGGGAGGTCCAATGTTCCCTGTCTCGATTGTTAGTGGCCTTGCAGTGCTCCCTGTGTGGATGGAGATGCCCTAACGATGGCTCTGCCCATTTAATGACTTTGTGCCAGAGTGATGGAAAATCATGGAGGTACCACAGGAGGTGGAAAGAGCCGTCCCTGGGGGACCAAACGAAGAGAAGAGCTGTGGTTTGTGGTGTCTGACCTGTGTGAAGGCTCTGCTGCAGAGGCAAGAGGCTCCTTTGCTGCCTCGGCTGCATGGGGGGATGTCACTGGTCCAGAGAGGATGGAGGCCTTTAGCAGCTTAGGAAGCAGCGTTGCAGGCTCACCGAGGCGAGGAGGGGATGGACCACAGGCCCTTGTGCCTCCGACATCCCGCCTGCCTCTCCCTGCTGCTGGAGCCAGGATCACGCCTGGCCTTTGAAGTCATTGCAGAGCTAAAACTCTTTATCTAACGAGACCTGAAGGACTTGGTCCGTAACCTCTCATTTTAACAACCAGCAAATGCCTGCAACACCTTGAAAGAGAGAAGGTAGGAGTGAGCAAACAGCCCGAGCTTCCTGCCAGAGCCTCTAAGGGGGGGAGCCCCCGAGCATCACTGGACAAAGCGCTGAGCTCCTGGCATCGCTGGGGGAAACCGGAAAGCCTAATCTGAAGCGCTATTGTTTCCTGTAGTCTATTTTACAGCTCGGTTTCCAACTTGTTCCTTTATCTCACGGAACAATTTCCCATCTGAGCTCACTTCCGCAGCGCTCCACATCTCGCCCTGGAGACACATCCAGCCTCCGTCCCATAGAGCAACATCCCTGTGCTGCTCCATGCGGGAGACATCCCTTTCATGTGATTCCTGGAGAGCAGCTCGGAGCCCTGCATGGAAATAACCATTGCTGCATGGCTGTTCCTGGGACAGGAGCGTGGATCCAGTCCAAATTCCTCTTTTCAACGGCCTGTAGCTGCGGGTGGTGAGGACAAACTCCCCTGGGGAGCAAAGAAATGTGCAGTGTGTCAGGCAGGGCTCACAGAAATAGCCATGCCTTTGGTCCTTCGTCTTTTGTGAGCTAGGCCAGCGTAGAGCGTGCTTAGGAGGGAAGAAATAGCACCAGGAATGGTGTGACCCAGGCCCTGGCTTGGCCCCGTGTTGGCGCGGGTGACTTAGGCGCTGGCTGCAGCGGAGCCGGTGCTGCTCTGCACATGCCTCTGCGCACACGTGCTTTGAAAGTAGAGCCCTGAAACAGATTTCAGGAACAAATGTGGTTTGAACCTGGGCCAGGAACCAGGACCTGCGAGTCTGCGTCCTGCACCGACTTCCCTTCGGGCTGTGGGTCTGGCTGCGGAGCAGGGAGGGGTTGGGGGCTGGCAGGGCTGGTGGGGGGGTGTGTGTGCTTGTAGTTGATGTTAGTTTAGACCTGAAAGGAATCCGCCCAAGCCCCTTGGCTCCAGGGGATGTCAGTGGAGGGGCAGCATCCGATGGCCCCGTAGCCGGGTGTGCGGGGTCATCTGGAGGGATTTGGGGAGCAGAAATGGGCGCTTAAGGCAAAAATACAAGAAATGGGGGTGCGTGCGGCCAGCCTGCCCTCGCCTTGCAGCGGGGAATGTGTGTCCAAGCAGAAGTTGGCCCCAGTGCCGGGAGGGCACCGCGGTGGCTCTGGGTCTGCAGTGGGTCAGCGCCTCTGCCACCCGTGACAGGGAGACGCTTGTGACTCGGGCTGTGCCGCAGTGCAAGTGTTGGAGGCCGGCTCCGAGTTTCCCGGTCCCATCCCATGGTTGACCTGCTGTGGTCTCGCTCTCATGACCGTGAGGTTTCGACTGGCCCTGAGCCCACTGTGTTAGGGTGGATGGAGGAAAACCTGCCCGTGTGCTGCAGGATAGCTTCCGCCCCGCGTGGCTGCTCCCAGCCTTCCCGATGGTGATGGCGATCTCAGCCACCAAAAACCTGGGCAGCGATGGTGAAAGCTCACTGCTGCGTTGCTCTGTCCACCGTGGGTGAGGTTGACAAGTCCAGGCTCTCCTGGGCCCTGTGCCCCTTTTCCCCTGCTGTGCCCCAGGTTGGGGGCAGTGTGATGGTGCTGAATCGATCCTAAAAATGTCTCACCTTGGGGCATCCTTTCGCAGGATGCTGGGGTTGGAGGTGCAGCGTTGTGTCTGGTTTCGCCTTGTAAGGAGCATTGCGTGCCTCAGTTTCCCCAGGGAATGCCTGGGAAGATGGTGTCCCTGAAGCTCTGCACCGAGGATTCCCCTTCTCCCACCAGCCTCGGCCACGCTGCCCTACATCGTGCACACTCCATGGGCAACGCTCTTTAGGCAGGGCAGGTATGATCTGACCTCCATGAAGTGCCACCGCCTTCTCACCTGCATGGCTGTAGCCTCTCGGAGGTGTTTTCAAGGGCTTCCTTCTCAGAGGAGCACTGACCAAAACCAGCCCTTGCAGCTCAGTGGTGCTGCCGGGTGGCAGCCGGTGGCATTGGGGTCCGGCTGTGCCGTGGGCTCTGGATGCTCCCGGGGAGGAAGCGTGAGCTTGGTGACTTCTGCAAAACAAACCACCATGAAAAGGCTGTTGGAATTGTTCCCTGCTCAGATGGGCCCTTTCCTTCCCCTGCCCAACAGGGGAGTGTTGCAGGGAAGGGGTCGGGAAGGCCTCCATGTGGTTGAGGGGAAGCTGCCAGTGAGCGCCGTGCTGTGCTGGGCAGGGAGGGTGTCATGGGGCAGGGAAGGGTACATGTGTAGCTGCAGAAGTCACTGCCACCAGGATGAGTTACATCGTGGATAGTTGAGTTTGGAAGTGTGTGGGGCGGAAAGAGTGCAGGGGCTGGGCAGGGAGACGTGGGGGCAGCTGCAGGGGCTGCCTGCCGACCCCTCCTGCGTGCACAGCCATGTGTGGATGTATGTTTGTGTATCTGCACTGATCTGAGCCCTTCTTAGTGCTTGGGGATGGGGACAGCTCTGGTGCTGTGGTCGGCGTGGGCTTTGCTGAAGCCGTCTGAGCCACAGCTGATGGGAAGCAGCGGAGATGCCCTTCATCCCTTTGTTCTTTCATCCCTTCATCCCTTTGTCCCTTCATCCCATCCGTCCCTTCAGGCTCTGCCCGGGGGTGGGGAGGGGGCAGCTCCAGCTCGGCACGGTTATTCCCGGTAGCAGGAGCAGCAGGAGAGATGCTGCGTGTGAGTGCAAGGTCCACGTGCAGGTCATCCCATGCCACTGCTGGGTGCCTGCAGCCCAGGGCTGGTCCCGTCCATCTCCCCCATTGCTGGTGTCCGCTCCCCACCACCGCGGCAGCGTGGTGCAGGACCTGGAGGTGTGTGTGGAGCCGGGCTCCCCCCTCCAGGAGGGGCAGGGATAAAAGACACCAGCTCAGCGTTTTCCTTTGTTTTTCATCAGCTCGGGCTGTTTATCACCAGCTCTGTCTGGGGCTGCACCTCCCGCCCGGCTCCTCTCCCGATGGAGCCGCTGAGCATCCCGCTCACCCCAGGAGTGATGGGGTGAATCTGGAGCAGCTTTTTGGGAATGGGAATGCTGATCTTCTCCGTTTGCCCCCCAAGACCCTCCCTGCTCGCTTCCTCTGACGCATCCTGAGCGAGCTGCTTTGTTTTGGTGGTGCAGATGGGAGTGGCATGTGTGGGGACCAGCATCTCTTGGGGCTCTCTGAAGTCCAGGCATTCCAGGCATGCCTTAACATGGGGTCTGGTGGTGCTGAGACCAGAGCCATGGTCCTGGGCTGTGCCCACTGCTGCAGGAGCTGCTCCAGGTCTCACCGTGGCTGCGGAGGTGAAAGCAAGGGGCAAGTGTGCATTGCTGGGGGCTGATCCTGATCACCCAGCCTTGACCCACAGCCACCCGCTGTCCCCATCACATACGTGCCTTAGGGCTGGTGGCCCCACAGTTCTCTGGGGCACGTGGCTTGTGTCAGGCAGGTGCCCCAGAGTAACCAAGGAAAACAAGCCAATAATTGGTATGAATTTGCTGCATGGGATCCTGCTGATTTGAAACTGTTCTGCAAAGTGGGAAGTGTTGGAAATTGGTGATGGAGGATCCTTGGCCTCTGCTTGGGTTCTCCTTGAGACCTTCCCATTGCAGTGAACCCCGGCACGTGTCCTGCTGGGTGCCTGTGGCTCCCAGCCAGGAGCGGGGCAATGCCCAGCCCCATGCACAGGGTTTGTGTTGAGGGTGCAGATACCACCCCTGCATTGCCCCTTTCTTACCAGCGAGTGTTTCGGTTCCTGTTCCACATCAGGAGGGTTGATGGGAGGTTCCCAGCCACGGGGGTCCGGCAGGACCCCTTTGCAGGGCCGGTGTGGCTGCGGCTCCATCCCGGGGGCCGGGGGAGCTCCTCTCCTGCTGGACTGGATGGGCTGGTTTCTCTGAAGGTGGAAATGCTTTAGCAGTGACGCCAGCGTGGCCACGGGAGGTTGGAACTTGCCGAGATCCGGAGCTTTTCTGCCCCCTGCCTGTTCCTTGCCCCCTTCCCCCCCTGCCCTGGAGATTTGCCCCCTGCCTCTGCTGCCATCCTCACGCAGGGGGTGAAACTGCTGCGGTGCTGTTGGGTGCAGCCCTCGCACCGGTGGCACTGGTGTTTTGGCTGGATCTGAGCCACCCATGAGTCCCATCAGCCTCCCGCTGCCGCTGCCCCTTCCCCAGGAGCTGGGTGCTGCGCTGTGCCCGTCCCCAGAGAGCCCCTTGGGCAGATGTCCCCCTCCAGAAAGCAGAAGCAAACTCCATTTCCTGAAGCCGGAGGAGCTGCTGCAGAAATGGGAACAGAAATCCTCCTCCTTCCTCCTCCTCCTTCCTCCTCCTCCTCCTCAGGCCAGCTCGTGTCACCGCGTCCCTGACACCCCTTTCAGCAGAGCTTGTCCCTCATCCCAGTGCTTCGCCTGGAGGAGGATGGGAACAGTGTTTATGTGATGGGGCTGTGACCCTGTAGAATTGGGTGGCGAGCAGTGGGAGCTCATGGTGGGGCTTGTGTTATAAAGGCACTTTTTGAGGGGTTCTGAACCCCCAGTGCTGAGCTAGAGACTGTTGTGGGCAAGCATCACCCCATGGCTCATGGTGGGCAGGAGCTCCAGCATCTGCTGCTGGCCTGGCTTGATGTTGGTGCTTCCCTGCTCAGCATTGGTGCTTCCCGGCCCTGCAGGCACTCCTGCCCTTGGAAGCATTTCCTGTTTCCTTCTCCTGGACTTGGCAGGAGGAGAGCAGAGCCCTCATCACCTGTCTGGGAGAAGCCGGCTTCAGGTTAACCCAGGCCAAAGGCTTTGTGTGCCTTTGGAAAGCGCTTGCTGGAGCTGGTTGGGCAATTCCTGGCTTTAGCTGGTGTCCTGGTGGGAATGCTGGAAGCACAGGCTGAGTCAGGCCGGGGGGGCACCTGTAGGCATCGCTGCTGTGACCCGGAGCAGCCCCAGCGAGGTCAGGCTGCACCCAGCCAGCTTTGAGCATCTCCTGTGGAGATCCCACCGCCTCTCCAGCCCTGGTCCTGTGCTGGACCACGCTCCTGGTGAGAGAGCTTCTATTTCCCCATCTCTATTTACCAGGATGCCCTTGCAGTGCAGAAAGGGATGAAGGATGCGCGCTGACCAGGAAGTGAGGTGCTTCCCTTTCCTCCCTGTGTACAAGCAGCAGACTCAGGCTGGGTTTGCAGGGCCTGTGTGTTTGTTCTCCACCTGTCCCAAAGCTCCTGCATGGATAACAGGGGACAATGGGGGCTTCCGGAGCCTTCACTTGACTTTCATTTCCTCCCTGACCCCAACCACTTTCTGTTCGAACATCGGGTCTCTTTTGGATCCAGGCATGGGGCTGGCAGAGCTGTGGGAGCCCTGATTTTTGGGGTGGCTTTGTCGCTGCGCAGGGGTGGAAAGGGGCAATGGGGGTGTCCACGCTCCCATGCTGCAGCAGGGGCTCCCCATGCAATGAGGTAAGCCCCACAGCACAGCTCTGTGTGCAATGCCAGGGCTGTGGGTGAGCCTTGTGGCGGGTCAGCCCAGGCTGCCTGCATCCACACGCCTTGGGATGGAAGTTGTAGCCCTGTTGGTCCCCAAGCGCTGCAGTGCAGTGATGGGGATGTGACATGGCAATGGCCACCTTCCCTCCTCCCATCCCTTGGGGGGGAAAACAGCGTTGTTTGTGTTTGGTGTTTCCCAGTTTCTTGGCCAGATGAACATCCAGAACCCTTTTTTGTGCTTCTCAGGGGCTCGGTTTGGTCTTTTGAGCTCCCTGTTTTGACATGTCTTTTCAGAGGCATTTTGCATCACTCCTGACCGTGACTCTCCCCGTGCTTAAGGGGGTGAATTTGGACGGTTGACTTAATTATACTTTCGCCTCTCGTGACCCAGTGGCCCCAGCTGCTTGGGCTGTGGAGCTTTAATTAAGGTGGTTTTAAATCTAACGGGAGTTGACAGGGTCAATGGGAGGGGCTGGGACTTACATATGTGGGGAGTGTCACCGGGCCGCATGCAGCAGCCATGGTGCTGTCCTCCCACCAGTGATTCCTTTCATCTGGGAGAGTTTTCCATGAGCTGGGATGCCTTAACCCAGGTGCCTTTGACATGCAGTTGTTGGGCAAAGTGGGTGTCACCTGCCTGCAGCTTCCCCCGTCCCTGAATTGAAGCTGAGAGATGAATTGAGCATCTCTGCATCTCTCCTGTTTAAAGTCAGTGCAGGTGAGAAATGAGTGTCCCTGTGGAGGAAAAGGGCTGGAGGCACGATCCAGGCGTCCCCTCACCGCAGCAGCTGGGCAGGGAGAGGATCTGCAGCATCATAGCCTGGTTTGCGGGGCTGGAGGAGCAGCACGTGGGACTCAGGTGGTGCAGTGGTGCCCCACTGCAGTGGGGCTGGTAGAGATGTGCCTCTGTGTTTCCCTTCAAGAAAAGCCCAAGAGCATGGGACAGGAATTGCTTTTTCCATGGGGGACACTGTGACCTGCTGTATTTGGGTGGCTGAGCCAGTGCCTCAACCATGGTGTTTGCCATGCGAAAAGGCAAAACTTCAGTAGCATCCCCTGGGAGCAAGGGGGAAGCTGCTGTATGAGCATGTCCGGGGCTGTGTCTCCTAGCAAAATGTGGGGAGGGAGCAGGGGGTGATGTGAGGAGGGAGATAGGATGGTGTTGGCTGTTCAGGTACCACCTCACTGTGGTTATGGCAGCAATCCACCACTCCTGGCATGGTGCTGACCTGCTCTCTGGGTGCAGGGGCATCACTGCCGCCTTGTGCTGCCTGTGCTGGGGGACACAGGGGACAGCAAAGTGCATTTTGGCTCTTGGCTGCCTGCCTCTAACCTGGCATCTCTGCTGCTAGAGGCACACCTTGTAGATGGCTTCTGTTTGTCCTGCGTGGACCTGCCCTGGCTGGACGCCGCTCCTGCTGGGAGGGGGTTGGCTGTGTGCACAGGGCCATGGAGCGTGTCAGGGTAGGGTTGGGATCGCCGCTCTCTGCTCCTTCCCAACGCCGGTGCCTGTGGGCTGCTGTGGGCTGGGTGCTGTGAGGCTGCTTTGTCTCGCTGCCATCCTGCGTGCTTCATTTTTCAGTCTGCTGCCAGACAGTTCATGTTATTAATGTCGCTGGGGCTTTGCGAGCCTCGGCTCCCCCCAGCAGCAGGTGAACACTGGTGCTCCCAGCCCCTCACCCACCTCCGCTCGGCACCCACCGGCTCCTTTGCAGCCCCAAGGATGGAGCCTGTTTCGCCAGAGGCATCTCCCTCCCCAAGGCTCAGTGCCTGGGGTTGGGCCCCAGCCTGCCGCAGCCTTTCCCAAGGTTTCTGCTCCTGTCTCGCAGAAGCCGCTGCTGTGTTGTGTCTGCTCCCAATCAGTGTCTTTTGTTAGTGTCTTTGAAAAGAAGATAAGATCGCTTCCCCCTCCGCCGCCAGCCCCGCTATCAGCCTGGCGTTACCATGGCCAGTATCCTTGAGCGATCCGAGCCAGGCGCAGTGGAAAACAGCCAGAGCAGGACTTGCTGGAGAGCAGCCGGTTCCCCTCGCTGTGCCTGTGCGAGAGCATCTCTGTGGGGAGGTAGGGCAGAGGATCGAGCCTTTTCCTGCATCCCAACTTGCAGTTAATGTGGGGGGGACGGGACGTGGGGGACGGAGGACTGGGGATGCGGGGCAGGTCAGGCAGCGTTGCCAGCGCCTGGCGGGGATGCCGCTGTCTCGTGTGCTGTGCTCTGATCAGAGCTGAGTTGTGCAGCCGAGTGTGCTTCATTTTTAATTGCTTTGGAGAGGGGAGGGCGGTGGTGGCCTCTTGCTGCAGCTCTCTCCTTGCTGTGATCTCTGCCCTGCGCTCAGCCCTTGCACCCTCCCCTCTGGCTGCAGCTCATCCCATGGGAATGGAGGCCTGGAAGACTCTGGGTGCAGAAGGCAGCAGCCCAGGCAGGGATGCAGTGCTGGCAGGCTGCTCTGCCGCTTTCAGCCACTAAATACCATGGCTGCACTTGCATCCCTCACGCTTCCATTCAGCGCCAAGCGATCCATCCGCCCTGCAGCCATCCTGGGACCTGTCCCTTTCCCTTTGGAGGACCTTGCACCCACCACCCCAGCATGTGGCATATTTGGGTTTGCCTGGTGGCTTTTTTTGGTCCTATTTTATCTAAACATGGGCTCGGGAGCCCAGTGGCACAGCGTGCAGGGGTGACAGGGACACGGGCACCACGTGGGTGCATGGCACAGCCTTATTTGTATGTGCTGCAGCCCAGAGTTGAGACTGCAGCTTCCCCCCCACCTCCCACCCTGCTGTGCAATTATTGCCACTGAATATTAGTCAAGTACAAATTACAAGCCATGCAAAGGCTTGCAGAGCTGTCAGTCAGCTGCTGCTCGTTATCCTAATCAAATGCACCAAAAATAGTGACAAAACTTATTAGCAGGGGGCAGGGGAGCTCATCAAAATAAACCTGTGGTGTGGCGCGGCGCATCCTCTGTGTGACAGCCACCACCCCAAGCACCCACCCAGTGAGAGGGATGAGGGGGGCTGCCTGGCATGATGCTCACCCCACGGAGGTTTGCTTGGTGGTTTCCACCATCCCTCCACAGTGTTTGCAGCATAATAACAGGCCCAGGGTGTGTGCTGTGGGGCTGTGTGCTGTGATCTGGGTAATGCACAGGCTGAGCAGGTTGGGCTGGGGCAGGGGAGGCAGCGATGGCAGCTCTCGGTGCTGGGGGAACAGCAGCTCCTTCTCCTTTGCTGCTGTCTCTGGATGAGCCCTCTCCTTGCTACGCCTTCAAGGTTGATGGCCCTTGCATGAAGGCAGGAGGCTGCTGCTGCTCTTGCTTCCAGGCTTGCTCCCAGCAGGGTTAGATGGCAGGGCAGCAAAAACCTGCCTGCCCTGTCCCCATCCGTCTGGGATGTTCCCCCTGGGTGAGATGTGAAACCTGGGCTCCAGCTGGGACAGGAGCCTGTGGGATGCTGCTTGGGGATGTGAAGCTGGGGGTGCCACATGGGCTGGATCCCCTTGTGCCAGGCAAGCTGAAACCTCTGCCCAGCACTGGGTGAGCAGGGCTGGCTGGAGAGATCTTGCTGTTGGTAGAATAGCAGGGAGAAGGGGCAGTTCCTGCAGGATCTGGGGGCTGGGAGGGGGTGGCAGACCCAGATGAGTGACTACCCTGACACTTCCCTGCTTTGCTTTCTACCTGAATCTCTGCCCTGTGTGTCCCTGCTGCTGCGAAGCCTCCCCCCATCATGCACTTTGTGGCACAAAACTGTCCTTTTTGAGAGAATTGGTTAAAACGTGCTTTTCTGGCTGAGCCAGGGCTTGAGCAGCATGACCTGCATGGTTCCTGCTGTAGCATCTGTGTGTGTTCTTGGGGATGGAGAAGGTGACCCTCATCCCTGGGGACAAGGTCCCCAGTTGGTGGCCGACCCTCTCTGCCACCGGTCCCGGCTGTCCGGAGAGCCAGGGCTGGGGATGCTGGTGTGTCCAGAGGAACCGGCTTCGCTTCGCCCCTCGGTGGGCCAGGAGTGCCTTGTGCTCCCCTCTCACCCCAGAGCATCACTCGGGGTGGCTCCAGCCGCCTCCTCTCCCATCCCCGGGTGGGGTTGACGAAGTGGAGCAGAGAATCGTCCCCTCTTCACACATGAGAGGTCAGAGCGCGCGGGTGCGAGCTGCCGGCCCCGCGCTGGAGGGATGGCGAGGAGGAGGCGGAGGAAGGCAGCGGGAGCCCTGGGCGCCAGACCGTGGCGCGGGGGGAGAGGGCGGCGGGCGCTGCGGGTGCTGCGGGCGCTGACGTCCCCTCTGTCTCGCAGGCTGCAGCGGGAGCTGAGCTGACTTTGCCGGCGGCCCCTCCCCACCCCGCGGCGAGGCTGTAGCCGGGAAGCGCTGGTAAGACACCTCCGATGGCCCGGGAAGGGGGGGACCGGGCCGCTTTGCTGAATGAGGCAGCCTAGGACAAGGGAAACCCTCCCCACCCTCTGTGGGGGGCTCCGGTCTGGGGTACCGCGTGCTCTGCAACAGTCCCTTCGGGTGCTGGGTGGCACAACCCTCCCTTCATCCTTCCCATCCCTCGGAGCTCCCCACCGCGTGGGGGACAGAGCTGAGGCCTCACAACTCAGCACCGCGGTGGTTTGTGCTTTGCCGCTGACGCTGACCCCCGGAGCGGAAAGCAGGGGAGTTCCTGCAGGCTGCGACGTGCCCGGGGTGCTAATCCCCGCCGCAGGAACGCTGCTCCCTCCGCCGCCTCGCATCAGTCAGAGGCGGGCACCGGGGATGCTGGCTGAGCTCCAGCCTGTCTCCGCACAAGCCTTGCGAGGGGAAGCCCTGCTGAAAGCCGAGGCAGCGGCCGGGATGGGAGCGATGCTGACCCCCCCCATCCTAGCACTGTTGGCTGTGAAAAGCATTGGAGCAGGGAAATATCCTACCAGGCAGCGGCTGGGCTGCCCTGGCCGTGTGCAGGCGGCTCTGAGCATGCCTGCAGCCTGTTACACATAGAAATACCCTACATTAGATGTAAATACAGTGGAGCCGCTGGCGCTCGGTATCTTTTGCAGTCCCGCAGCTCCTGGCGATGCTGCTGGGGTGTGCTGGGAGCTGCTACACCAAGCAATGGGTTCACTCACTTCCTTCTCTGCCCCTTGGCTCTGGGGGTCTCATTGCCAGCTCTGCTGGAGGCAGAGGGGTCTCTCCCTGGTCCCCCCCCTCGGGATCTGACTGCACAGCACATTCCTGCTGTCTTTGATGACTCCTCTGCCAGGCTCTTGCACAACCCCCTGAGTCCTCCAGGAGGAATTTGCACCCTTTCCTCACCGGCTGCCAGCGCAGCGATGTGGGGGCTGCCGGGGGTTTCTGGGGCCCCCCACTCTTCCCTGGGTGAGGGCTGGGAATGTTCTCCCCGGGGCAGCTGCAGGGTAAAGCTACATGGTCACATTGGCAGAGTTCCCTGGGGCTCAGAGCAGGGGTAGTGCGAGGCTGCCAGTGCCTCTGGGCACATTTTGGGGTTGCCAGCCTATGCTGTGCAGTAGCCAAACTGAAGCAAGTGCGTGCAGGTGTTTGGGAACAGGAGAGCTCAGAGCAGGGATCGCTGCTCTGTAGCCCCTTCCCCAGAGGACCATGGGCTTGTGCCTCCTCCTCATCTCCCATCTTGGGCTCCTGCAGCCAAAGCTCCAAGGGCTGGATTTGGTGACCAGCACAGGCCCAGCAAAGCCTTTGCAAAGGATGGTCAGCACCCAGGCACAAGCTGGGAGCTTGTGTTGTGTATGGACATCTCTCCCTTCCCAAAGCCACTGTGCAAGGAGGGATGTCTGTGATGTCCCTGACCAGGACATGCCTGAAGGATGCATATTCTGTGCCTGCAGGCTAATGGGTGTGTAAGGAGGACCCCCCCCCCAGCTTTGGGGACATTGGGGAAGTGCCTGGGGGATCCGCTGTCCCTTTCGTGTGCTCTGCTCCTGGCTAATCTCTTATAATGACGGTTTCATACTCTTGATTTGCCTCATGATGCTGGTCAATCAGTTGCTGGCGCAGGCTGGCAGCCCCCCGGGGTGAGCTCAGGGGCTCGGGTCCCCGAAGTGCTGCTCACTCCGCTGCCCGGGCTGGGTGTTTTCCTGCCTGGGGAAGTGCTGCTTCCAGGGGAAACTCTGAGCAGCTCTGCCCTGTGCTCACGGTCGCGTGGGCAGTCACACGCTGCACGGTCACAGCCGCGCCGTGTCCCGCTTTCCTCCCCGCGCATCCCGGGAGCACCAGCGGGTACCAGAGCCCAGGGTGGAGGTGAGCAAAGGGATGGGGAGGATCCCATGGGAAGGATCGCTTTCCTTACCAGTGGGGGCTTTTTCTCCTTGTTTCTAAGGTCCTGCTTTCCTCCTGCAGTTCTGCTTTAGCATCTTCTGCACCAGCCTTTTAAAAGCGTGTTTATTTATGGGACAGACTCTTCCTCTTTGCCGCGGGATCTGTCTCTGGATTGCCGGCAGTGATGATTTGCAAGCATAAAGCCTATATTTGACCTTCCCTTTGCTCTGAGGTCCCCGGAGCCCAGCACAGATACGTGTGGGCCATGTCCCATGGCAGATGGAGGCATTGGTCCCTCCTTGTTGGCTGCGTGCATAAGAGGAAGGACGACTCCACTCCCCATTGGAGTGGCTGCTGTAGCCATACCCGGCCCGAAAAATCACTTTGCTCTGATTCCCAGATCCTGGCAAGGTCTGATCCCAACCCCCAGCGTGGTTGCAGGTGAAGCAAACCTGTGTGGAAGCGGGACAGGGAATGCTGCTGGTCCCCTGTGCACTTTGGGAGCTGGAAAACAGCACATGGAGGCTGGGTTTTTTGGGAAGTAAGCCCTGATTGCCAGGCAAAGCCCTCGCCATGGGGAAGCGAGCCGGGAGGGGAGCAGAGCTTGTGCCTGCTACCCCGAAGCTTTCCCACAGCTGGAACTGGGGGGCTTTGCCCCACCGCTGCCAGTGCTGTGGAGGCTGCTGGAGCTGCCCCATGGCCTCGGCCCTGCTCATGGGGGCTCAGCCCAAGCCTCTGTCAAAAGCTGGCTTAGAGAAACCATCTGTTGGGTGAGGCTGAGCCCTTGGCAAAGCCTCATGGGTGGCTGCGTCGCATCCAGGTCTGCACCCCGCGGGCAGCGGCTGCCTCCTCCATTCCTTCCCTGCTTGTTTGTTCTTATCGGAGATATTTTCCTCCTTGGTTGTCTCCACCTCCCTTTTCCCTCCTGCCATGCGTGATGTAGCATAAATATTTCCTTCCATAGCTTCAGGACACTGCTGGGTATCCTGCCATCTTTGGAGACTGCAAATAATTCCCTTCCTTCATTTATATCATTACCTTGGAGGTATTTATAGAGCATGATCTTGAGTGGAAAGGAAGGCATGTCTATATATAAAGACAAGATCCCAGCTGCTAGCTGCCTGAAACTGCTCCTGATTTCAACTTTTATCCCATTCGCTTCACATTTTGGACTTCACAGGGACATCCTCAGCATTTAAATCCCCATCCTGAGCAAGCAGAGTGATGCAGCTGTGGGTTCTCCAGATATCTGCAGTTGGAGTAGTCCAAACTCATGAATATTTGCCTGGGTTTTGTCTTCTCCCATCCATGCCCTGGTAGACGCCCTCGTGTAGGAGGAGGGGTGGCTGTATGGGATGCTGAGTTGCATCCCATGGCAGGTGCCTGGCCCTGGAGCAGCCGTGCTCCCCAGCACCAGTCCACACTCAGCATCCTTGCTCTGCACTCCCACAGCTAAGCATGCTTCCCTCTCTGCTCCCAGTGTTTTCCTGGCTGCTGTGGCCATGCAGGAGGTGGCTTGGTGTTAATGAGGAGCGATGCTATCCCAGGGCAAGGGCAGGATGGCCAGACTGCCCAGCAGCTGGTGCTTGAACAGACTCCAGAGGTTGTTTTGTTTCCTAGTGGGCAAGCGTCTGTCACACAAGTCTTGGGAAGCAACTTCTTAGTAATAATAATAATAATAGTAATAATAATAGTAATAGTAATAAGTTATAATAATAATAGTAGTCCTCTGCGTGTCTGTCACCTGCAGCCCGGGACCATGGGGAGCAGCAAGAGCAAGCCCAAAGACCCCAGCCAGCGCCGGCGCAGCCTGGAGCCCACCGACAACACCCACCATGGGGGCTACCCAGCTTCACAGACCCCCAGCAAGGCGGCTGCTCCCGATGCCCATCGCACCCCCAGCCGCTCCTTCGGGACCATGGCTGCCGAGTCCAAGCTCTTTGGAGGCTTCAACACCTCCGACACGGTCACGTCGCCGCAGCGTGCCGGGGCGCTGGCGGGTTGGTGTGGGCTGAGGCTTGGCACGGTGGGGGGGGGTCTCGGTTGGGTGTTTGTGGGTCTGGTTCCAGCTTCTTCTTGTGATGATGGGGTCCTTTTGAGCGGGAGGGGGGGCAGATCTGTGCCTTAGTGGCTGGTGGGAGGGGAGGGTCCGGTGGCTGTGCCCATCCTGCATGCTCTGTGTCGCAGGTGGAGTCACCACCTTCGTGGCCCTCTATGACTACGAGTCCCGGACTGAAACGGATTTGTCCTTCAAGAAGGGAGAGCGCCTGCAGATCGTCAACAACACGTGAGTGTCCCTGTCCCTGCAGCCGAGCCCGCATGGATAAGCTGCCGCCTTCCTCCCTTCTGCGGAGCCCAGCCCCAGCCCTCCACAGGGACGGGTGCTCGAAGAGGGATGTGCCCAAACATGGATGCGGTGACTTGTCCTAGGACGCCGGTGCTGGAGGCGATCATTCACCTGCTCCCACGTCCTCCCAGCCCTGCTGCTGGTCACTGCTGCCTTGCAGCCTTGTCACCAGCCACCCCCTCTGCTTGCTGGACAGTCCGTGCCCTCCAGTGCAGAGCCATGTCCCCATGGGTCCCCTGTCCCCATCAGCGCTCAGCTCCCTCTCCTTTGCTTGTGCACTTCTCAGCTTTGCAGGTGCTTTCCCCTGTGTTTGCACGGTGTCTCCGATCTCAGCCTCTCTCTTGACTCTCTTTTCTCTCCTCTGTGCCATGCTGTCATTTAGGAGAAAAGTGGATGTCAGGTGTGTATTGCACATTATTACTATTATTATTGTTAGCAACCTTAAGTGCCAAAAGCCCTTCTGCTGCCCATAGGGCAAGGTTGGGTGGAGCGGGGCTGGGAGGAGATGGTTGCCCAATGGTTTTGTGGTCAATTGGGTTTGACCCCGTGAGTGACCGGGGCAGAGCAGGGAGCCCCTTCCTGTGCCATAGAGCTGCTCTATCCTGCACTGTGTCCAGGAGCTCTGAACCCGGCCTGCTTTCCCTGTCTGTTCCTGGCACCCCACTGCAGTCCCTTTCCAGTTGGCTCTCTGCTCCTTCCTGCCCTTTTCTCCTTTTAGTTTTGCATTTTTAAATGTTGCTTTGATTTTTTGTGAGCGGCTCAGGGGACTCAAGCACTTCCTTAGGGATCTGGCTCCCGCTTGTTTGCTCTCCATCCTGGTTGTAGCAGCACACCCGTCACTTGCTTTGTAGAGCAGGGCTGGAAGATACTCCTAACCTGATCCTGTATTAAACCCATGTGTGCCCAGTCCTGACACATGGCGTACCCGGTCTGGAGCCTGGCAGGAGAAGCCAGTGTCAGGTCTATGGGATCTGCAGCTCCTGCTGGCCCCTCCACTGCTTCCTTCCAACCTGGGCACCCAAAACAGCTCTGCACAGTCAAAGGGTGGAAAGGCGAAGGAACATCCCGGGGGTGATATTTCTGCAATGGTTGGGCAGTGTTGCACAAACATGTTTTCAGTCTGATCCCTGTTCTCCTTGTTCCAATGCTGTTTATTAATGGTGATTCATTTAATCCATGAAGTCCAGGATGTGCAGGGCTTCAACGCTTCAAGAAAAGCCTGGATTTTGGGGGTTTGGTGTGTCTTCCTTTCATAGCCTCAGCAGCGTGTTAGCCCCAGGCTTGGGTTCTGATTTGGGCTGTTACGAAGCGAGCTCTGCTCACTGAGGGTCCAGATTGAGCCCATAGAGGAGTGTTTTTTCTTTATGCCTTATACCACTTACGGGGTTTCCATCCTTCTTTTCTCTCTGCTACTGTTTGTCAAAGGCTCGGTCGTAGGGAAGGGTCAGGGTGTAATGGGTTCTGGGGAGCAAAAGGGCTCTCTTTGGCAGTGCAGCCCATCAGTGGAAGTGCAGATCTGGTTGCTGACCTTCCTGGTGTCTGCTATGGCTGTGCGGGTGGGATGTCCACAGGCAGAGAGGCGGTGCAGGAAGCTGTGCAGTTGCTGCAGTGCTCAGAGGAGTAAATGTCTCTTCTCACTGCGTGCCTGGGGATGGTCCGGAAGCTGCTCCTGCTGCTGCACTTTGGGGATGGAGAAAGGGAGGCATGGGATGGATGTCCCCTTCCTCTGGGCTCCATGGCAGGGCACGGTGGGTGCCCTGGGGGTGTTGGAGGATGCTTGGGGTCAGCCTGGGAAGGGCTGCAGGAGCCCATGGCCATCACTGGCCACCAGCAGCTTTGCAGGGAGGCTGCAGGTTTTGGATGCTCTGACAAGGCTGGGGTTGTGCAGAGGAAGAGGAGAAGCCTCTGTGTCTCTGCAGCAATCCAGCAGAGCTCAGGCTGTCTGCAGTGACCCTCACTCAGCCTCCTGGATGGGCTGAATCCGTACACCCCCCCCGGGCAGAAAGGCTCTCATGGTACTATTTCCAATGGAAGATCTCCTCCCAGGCAGCTGGCAGCCAGCAGGGATGTGGTGGGGTATTTTGGGTAAGAGTGTGCGGGGAATTGTTGAAACGCTTTGTTTTGATGATGATGATGATGATGATGATGATGATGATGATTTATTTCCTTTCCCTGCTGAGGCATTTTTGGAATAGTTTGTGTTTGCTCAGTTCCCAGCCTGCAGCCCGAGCTGGAAGAAAGCCACAAGGCAAAAGCTGTGTTCTCTGGTCCCGTGGGAAAGGAGCGCAAGCAGCCTCCTGTCCCCTGTGGAGCCACCTCAGGAAAGGTGGCTGGGGCAGCAGCTCTGGCTGGGGAGCCCAAACTACCTGCCACAAGATGGGCTGGGGCTGGAAGAAGCTAAAACACCATCTGGGGCTGCTGCAAGGCTGGGAGTGGGCTCTGGGATGGCAGCAGAGCCCAGGTCTCTGGGTAGGAGATGATGCCCGGAGGATCCCCGCTTTCCTCACCTTGACACGCTCACAGGGAGCTAGGAGCTGTGTTCAGCTTCACCCATTCACTCCAAAGCATCACTGGTTTAGTTGGGACAAGCAAAAGTCACAAGCTGCTTGTGTCGGGAGCAAGGATGGAGGTTTCCACATCTGCAAGGGTCAGGGATAGGTCTGGATGTGGGATTTGCTGAGTGTTTTTGTGGTGATAAAGGTTATTCAGGCTTTTCTGTGGAGTGTTTGTGGACATTGTCCTGCCAAGTTCTTGCATCCTTGTGGTGCTGTTCCCACGAATGCAGCTTTCCTGTAGCCTCGTCCCCCTCCTGGTCAGGATAAACTGACTCTGTCTTTGATGGGTGAGCAGATGCAGGTGGTGGGAGGAAGCTCTGCTGGCTGTGGGGAAGGGGAAGCCACCTCCTGCTGTCCTCTTGTTCGTTATTTATTGTCCTTTCCTGCCCTGTCCTGTGCAGGAACCTGCAGTGAGGGGGGCAGAGCAGTGAGAAGGCTCCCGCACCCCGCCAGCTCCTGGGGACATGCTTGGGGCTGTTGTGCCTGTGGCAGGAGGGGTGATGGCTCAGCCCCGGGTGTTGGGGATGGCAGAGGGGCTCCTGCAGGGCAGAGCCGTGCTCAGGACAAGCACAGTGGAGTGCATGGCTCTGTGTGAGCTGCACTCATGGCTGTGCAAGTGCAGCTCGTGGTCAGGGGCTGCAGCCGTGCAGGGCGCCTGTCCCAGGGGGACCAGAGCTGGATGGAGCTCACTGCATGCACACTGGGCATCGCTGCAGGGCAGGTCTCACCCGCCTGCCCAGACCTCTGCCCCATCTCTTGCCTTTCTGCAGCCTGTGTTTAACAAACTTGAGGTTTCCTGGAGCTTTTTTAACTACTGCCATCATTCTGTTGCTTTTCCCCGTCGCCCCTTCCTCCCCTTGCCTGTTGCTGCCTTGGATCCCCAATGCTTCTCAACCTCCAGCCAGACCCTTTGGCATTCAGGTGGCTCCAGAGGAGTTTTGGCTCACTGGCTGCCCTGCCTGATTTAAGTTTAAAGCATCCCATATGTGGATGGGTGGTCTCAATACCAAGAGCTTGTCCACATGGAGCCACAGGCAGGGGCTGGCAGGAGGAGCTTCCCTGGCCGGGCCTGGGGGCTGCGGGGCTGGCCAGGGTGGCTCCTGGCTTCACACTGAGTGTGTTTTGGTTCTCTTGCAGGGAAGGTGACTGGTGGCTGGCTCATTCCCTCACTACAGGACAGACGGGCTACATCCCCAGTAACTATGTCGCGCCCTCAGACTCCATCCAGGCTGAAGAGTAATTGCCATCTTTTAGACAGTTTAAAGACAAGCGATAGCAAACGCCCCCTGAGCGCTCCTCCTCCCCCTGCCCCTCTCCTGGGTTCTTCCTTTGTGTTATTTTTACCTGCCTTGAATTTGCAAAGCCTTTCTTTAAGGCCCATAGCAGAGAGGTGCTGTGAGCTTGCGCGGTGGAGGGGTGAGCAGTGGCATGGCAGGGGCCATGGTGGACCTGTTATGCTTTCGGTCTGGTTTTTGCTGTTCTGCATGGACACACATCAGTGTGTGAGGACGCTGCCTGTGCAGATGAGGCTGGGCACAGAGGTGACTGTCACACAGGGAGAGCAGGCAGGGGCCCAAAGTCCCAGAGCAGGTGACACCTATGCCATAGAATCAGAGAGTGGTTTGGGTTGAAAGGAGCTTAAAGCTCATCCAGCTCCAACCCCTGCCATGGGCAGGGATGCCTTCCCCTAGAGCAGCTCGCTCCAAGCCCCTGTGTCCAGCCTGGCCTTGACCACTGCCAGGGATGGGGCAGCCACTGCGTCTCTGGGCACCCTGTGCCAGCACCTCAGCACTCTTACCCATCCCCAGGCAGCAGCATGCCATCCCCCCAGCAAGAGCTCGGGGGGCTTCAGGGGTCCCTGGAGCCCCTCCTTTGGGGAGGCTTTTGGAGTTCAGGCATTCCATGCTGTGCGGTGCAGGTTGTTCCTTGGTTGATGCTGTGTGTGGGCATGGTGGACCCCAGTGTGGTACCCCCCATACTATACCCATAGCCCGAGCCCAGAGACACGGCCTGTGATCTCCGCACTGTGCAGCGGGGGGGCCAGGGCTGAGCCTGCCGTTGGGCAGGCGATGGGCAGGCGGGTGATGCCGGGGCTGAGGCATTGCCTTGCTCTCGCAGGTGGTACTTTGGGAAGATCACGCGCCGCGAGTCCGAGCGGCTGCTGCTGAACCCCGAAAACCCCCGAGGGACCTTCCTGGTGCGGGAGAGCGAGACCACGAAAGGTGAGCGGGGATGGGGAGGACCAGGGAGCCGCCCTCCAGGGGATGGGGGGCACCACACAGAGACCCCATTCCCCTCGGTCACTGCATAGTCCCAGGTCTGAAGCGCACAGTGAGGGAGGAGAAAGGAGTTGAACCCCGTAGGCAGGATCAGCAGGCAGGATGCTCTTTTTCCTGGGTTTTGGGGGGGGAGTTGTGGTGTTCATTTGATTTGGGGGTTTGGGAGGTGTTTTTTACACCCCCAAGGAGGTGGGTTTGGTTTTTCCCAGTCCCCAGTGACACAGTCTTGGGTATGTGCTTCCTGGGCAGCCAGGCAGAGGTACTGCTGAATCTTTAGGTCCTTCTTTCAGGTCTAATGCTTCCTCATAGCTGTTTCCTGTTCCCCAAAAGTGCAAGTTGGGATCTTCACGGTTCGACTGCCTGAGGATGCTGTTTCTTACCTGCACATGTGGTTTAGTTTGCCTCCAAAAGGCACCTTTGGGAAAAGCTCCTTGATGTTCCTTTCTGTTTGATGCCTTGAGCTTGCCGCAGTTTGTTTTATCCTGGTGGAAACAGCTCGTTCAAGCAGCGGCATAAATCCTCCTTTCTGTTACTTGTGGAGTGCAGTGTTGCTCTCCTGTGGCCAGAGGAGGGAGAAGCTGCCAAAGCGATGCCAGTGATGGGAGTTGTGGAGGAGGGAGTTGGGCCCCTCGGCCCCTTGGCTCCCCTCTGAGATGTTGGGGTTGCGGGTCAGCAGCTGCCCCCGGCCTGGTCCTGTCCCCTGCTGCCGTGTCCCCTCATTGCTATCAGAGCCACGTTCATCCCTGTGCCGTGGGAGCTGCTCACCCTCCTGCTGGGCCCCCCAAACCCAGTGGGGTCTGTTCCTTGGTGCCAGCATGGGGAACACGCTTCATCCCTGTGTGCTGGCTCCTCTGGGAGTGGGTCCCAGCCAGGAGCAGCATTCCTTGTGGAGGAAGCATCCGTGGTGCTGTGCGCTGGGGAGAGGGACCTGCGGGGGGCTGGAAGGGATGATGCCTCTTGTTAGCATGGCCCATGGGGATGCTGGAGGAGCAGTGGGGATCACCTGTGCCCAAGTGACCGACCCAACAGCCACCTCCTTCTGCAGCAGGGGGTCTCAAGGAGACCCTCATCTCCGTGCCAGCCTGGCTGGGGGCAAGGCTTGGCAGAGCTGCTGTGCAGGGGGCAAGGTTGTGATTACATGGTGTGGCTGTAACCGGGGGTATGTGCCACCCCTCCCTGGCATGAGGAGCTGCTCGCTATCCTCTGCTTTTGGGGGGAAGCAGCAGCCTGCATGCCCGGTCCTGCCCCTGCACCCACCCCCTGGTGGGACCCCATGGGGGGCACCCATCTGCGGTGCATCCCCCCAGCCCCTCGGTCCTGCCCGCAGGTGCCTATTGCCTCTCTGTCTCCGACTTCGACAATGCCAAGGGGCTCAACGTGAAGCACTACAAGATCCGCAAGCTGGACAGTGGCGGATTCTACATCACCTCCCGCACCCAGTTCAACAGCCTGCAGCAGCTCGTGGCCTATTACTCCAGTGGGTAGTCACTTGAGGTCCCCATGGGGTCTGGGGGGCACCCTGGGTGCTGTGCCTGCCCTCACTGCAGGATAGGTGCTGCTGGGAAGCCAGTATGGGGTTGGGGGACCCCAAACCAGTTGGGTGGGATGCTGGTGAAAAGCTGGTTGGGTTTTAGGGAAGAGGGTTTGGGTATGGGTCTCTGAGTGCTTCACAGGGAAGATGTGGGGTAAAGATGTCATGTGCCTCAATGCCCAAGTGTCACCCTGGTGTTGTCCGCTCCTGTGCTAGAACACGCCGACGGCTTGTGCCATCGTCTCACCAATGTCTGCCCCACTTCCAAGCCCCAGACCCAAGGCCTCGCCAAGGATGCCTGGGAAATCCCCCGGGAATCGCTGCGGCTGGAGGTCAAGCTGGGACAGGGCTGCTTCGGAGAGGTGTGGATGGGTAAGGACCATTCCCACCCCCCTGTCCCCCTGTGTCACCACCGCATCCTCTCCCCAGGTGCCCAGAGCCTGCAGTGGGGCTGGGGAGCGGGTGAGGAACGGGCCCCCTGCCCCATACACGAGTCCTGAGCAGCGTGTCCTGTGCCACAGGGACCTGGAACGGCACCACCCGGGTGGCGATCAAGACGCTGAAGCCCGGCACCATGTCCCCGGAGGCCTTCCTGCAGGAAGCCCAGGTCATGAAGAAGCTCCGGCACGAGAAGCTGGTCCAGCTCTACGCCGTGGTTTCAGAGGAGCCCATTTACATTGTCACTGAGTACATGAGCAAGGGTGAGCGCAGGAGGGATGCCGGGGGAGGTTGAGGTCCTCCGCTCCTCGGGACTGCTGTGACTGTGGTCTTCCTCGCAGGGAGCCTCCTGGACTTCCTGAAGGGTGAGATGGGCAAGTACCTGCGGCTGCCCCAGCTCGTGGATATGGCAGCTCAGGTGGGTTTGTGCATCCCCAGGCCTTCTGCGTCCCCTTCCAAAGGCACTGGCTGCCCGAGCACCTCGTTGGGCTGCCATAGCTATGCCCTGGTGGGTGGTGAGGTGCTCTGCAGCCTCCCTGGGGTGGTTTCCACCATCCCCAATGGGTGCTCAGCCCAGAGCCAGGCTGCAGGCAGGGATCATCATTTTGCCCGTTCCTGTTGCTGCAAACCTGCATCCGTGTGGGTTTTCTTGAGCAGCCACTTGTTCCCACACCCGAGGAAGGGTCCTGCTGCAGAGCTGTTCCCTTGGCAGTGCTGGGTGCTCCCCAGGGATCCTTGTGTCACCCCCCCATCCTCGGTGCCCCACGTGTCGGTCCCCACAGATCGCGTCCGGCATGGCCTACGTGGAGAGGATGAACTACGTCCACCGGGACCTGCGGGCAGCCAACATCCTCGTGGGGGAGAACCTGGTGTGCAAAGTGGCCGACTTCGGCTTGGCGCGGCTCATCGAGGACAACGAGTACACTGCTCGGCAAGGTGCGTGCCCTGCGCTCCCCGGGGGTACCGGCACCAGCACTGGTCTCTGCTCCCCAGGGCTGCGTGTTGCATCTCGACGCAGCACATGGCCCTGGTTGCAGCCCCTCACGCTGCCTCCCCTGCAGGTGCCAAGTTCCCCATCAAGTGGACAGCCCCCGAAGCTGCTCTGTATGGCAGGTTTACCATCAAGTCAGACGTCTGGTCCTTTGGCATCCTCTTGACTGAGCTGACAACCAAGGGCAGAGTGCCATACCCAGGTGAGGGCTGGTAGCTGCCGGTGGAAGTCCCATCCCCATGGCAGTGCCCCAGCACTCGGTGGCCCCAGAGACATCTTTAGAGGAGCGAACTGGTGCAGCGTTTCTCTTGCACTTTGGGCAGGGATGGTGGGCCCTGGGGTGAGCTGCTCCTGCCCAGGTCACATCCTGCTCTGCTGGGGCAGGGTGAGCAGGGTCCCAGCCACCCTGTCCCACTGTAATCGCCAAGCAAGGTGATGGGCTGGCAGCGATGAGCGCTGTTGGCCTGGGGGGTCACCAGGGTTACTCGTAGGGCTCATTCCAGCACAATGCCCTCTGGAAAAGGTGTGGTGCAGGATCTGGCCTGCCTTTAATCAGTGCCGTATCTCCTCTGGCCGCACGCAGGGATGGTGAACCGGGAGGTGCTGGACCAGGTAGAGCGGGGGTACCGCATGCCCTGCCCGCCCGAGTGCCCCGAGTCCCTGCATGACCTCATGTGCCAGTGCTGGCGGAAGGACCCCGAGGAGCGACCCACCTTCGAGTACCTGCAGGCTTTCCTGGAGGACTACTTCACCTCAACAGAGCCCCAGTACCAGCCTGGCGAGAACCTATAGACCCGGAGCTCCTCCTGGCACCAGGGACGCTGCCATCCTCGCCGTGGGGCGCCAGGGGCTGGGCTCCCCAGCAAGGGGCTGGATTTTTGCGGAGCAGCCCTGAGGCGGGATGGGGCATCGTGTCCGGATGCGGCCAGGGGAGGTTCTGGGTGTCCCCATCGCTCATTAAGACTTCTGGCCCGTGTTTAACAGAGCGGCGCCATCCCACTGGCGAGAGGAGCCTGTGGGTGCCTGCAGAGCCGGCTCGGAGGGCGAATGGAGCATCTCTTGATGAGAAACTTGGCTTTTGGGAGACCTTGTCCCTCCCCAGCAGCTCTGGGGTGAGCCTGGAGGAACTGGGGGGCAGCATCGCCCCACCTCGGACACATGGCCCTGATCTCCTGCACCCCCTTTTTAAATCAGCACAAATTTCCCTGCCCCTTCACCCACCCCAGCACCCCATCCTTGGCTCTGGTTCTCCTGAGGGCACTGGCAGGGACGTTTCACCATGGGGAAGGCACAAGCCTGGGCTGGTTGGGATGGAGTGACGCACTGGTGTTGGCTGGCAGCGGAACGCTGATGGTCCCTGTTCCTCTGGCATCCCTCTGGCACTGGGATTATGAAATGTGGCTGCTTGTGGCTCCAGTGACCAACACCACCCCATGGGAGCACCTGGGTGCATGTTCGCATCTTCAGCTGCACCTTCTCATGGGAGCAGCACTGGGGGTTGCCAGCAGAGCCCTCACCCAGCCCTGTCACCCCGGCGGCGCTTTATCCCACTGAGCATTCCTGGTCTTCCAGCCGCCCCTGGGAAGTTCACCACGGCCCCCCCAGCCGCCCTCCCCAGCTCTGCCCCCAGCAGCATCCCTGGGCTGGCCCTGCCACCAAGTCCGGTGCCACCACAGGCTTGGGTGCATGGCACGTGTGGCTCTTCAGGGTGTGTGAGTGTTTTGGGGAAATACTCATCTTTCACAGATGCTTTTGTCCACCCCATATGTTTTTAGCTGCCTTCCCTCTCCCCATCACATCTCAACCACCGGGCTGCGGTCCCCATGCAGTGGGAGCATCCGCAGCCATGGGCTGCCATCCTGGAGGAGAGTCCTGGGGAATGCTGTGCTGTGCCATTTGCATCCTCATCTTCCCCCCTGCTTGTTCCAAGGCCCTCAGCCCTGTTTCAGTGATGGGTGGCTCGCCATGCTCAGTTCTGCCCCCCCCCCCCCCCCCCATCCCATGGGGCTGAACCCCAGTGGGGTGGCACCAGCCCCTGCGCTCTTCTGTCCAGCACCTGCTTGTACATAGCCCCCAAGCAGTCCCTGCATCCTCCCAGACATTGACTTCGTTGCATGTGTTGCTTCTTCCCTTCTGTAGCTATTCCCAGCGGGAAACCCTTCGCCATGGTGGCTCACAAGGCTTTGCTCCATCACCTCTTGGGTCCTGGGTGTCCTGGCTCAGAAACAGGCTGGGGGCTGTTTGGATGCTCTCCTGCACCAGGGGTGGGATGAGGACTGGAGGAGGTGATGGCATGCACTGGTGTGAAGGACCCGGGAAGGGAAGCCAGCAGCTTTACCTACCTCTTGGTCCTTGGGCTTTCTTTGCCTCCCCATTACTTGTGGGATGGGGTTTCCTTCCAGCACAGCCTCCTTGCAGGCAGCAAATCCCAAACCACCTCTCACCAGCCCTTGCTGCAGTGCCAGCGTCCCATGAAAGCTGGGTGACAGCTGAGCATGGGCATGGGGGTGACCAAAACTGCCTCCCAAACTTGCACCAGAGCAGGACCCAGGCACGCCACTGCTCCCACAGCTCACTGGCCACTTATTTATGAACCAAGTGCTCGTTGGGTTGGTTGGTAGCTCCTTTTTAATGAGTCGAACCTTCAAAATCAGCTTGAACAGACTGCAGCAGGATGGAGAGATCCTGCTGGCTTGGAGAGCAGTGACTGGTTTAATGGATTTTTGGGTTTTAATCATTTGGGGACCTGGAGCCTTTTCTCCCTACACTTCATCACAGGTTTGCTGTGCCTGCGTTTGGGTAGGGACCCTCCAAATCAAGATGTTCTGGGTCTTTTCATGTTCGCATCCCTGGGACAGGCTGCTGCTGCGTCCCCATCAGCGCTGCCAGAGAAGCCCTGTCCCAAGGGGTGCCTGTGCCGTAGCTCTGCCTGAGCGACACAAAATCCCCATCACCAGAGAAACCTCTTAAAAGTAACGTGCGGAAGCCAGATTTGACCCAAAAGCTGGGGAGAGAGGAGGCAAATGCACATGTTCGGTTTGGCCTTTGGTTGTCTGCAGCACGTACGGGGTCTCACACACAGGCAGCGGGATGGGAGCGGGCTGAACCCGGTGGCTTCATTCCCTGGCTCTCCCCAGCAAGCGGCAGAGCCGGAGCGCAGCCTTGGCGCAAGGGACACCCCAGGCTGGTTTAATTCCCCATGGCTTTTGGCAAGCTCTGACGAAGGAGATGTGCTGGGGCCGAAGACAGCAGTGATCCTGGAGCCCTGCCGTGCGAGGCTGGGGCTGTGTGTCTGCATGTCCGTGCATCCATCCGTGCTTCTGTGGGACCCAGCATCTCCGGACTCAACCACTGCAGCCAGCACTACCCAGAGGCTCCAGGGACTGAGGGCCTCTGCTCCATCACCATTGTCTGCCACTTTCTTTTTGTAAGCCAATAAACTCCAGAGGGGAGCCCCAGAGTGAGGATGCTCTTTGGCTTCCCGGGGTCAGTAATGTCCTCCCTACAAGTTACTGTCCTCTGCTGACAGCAGTTTTTTAAGCAGTGTTTTGTAAGATCTCCAACGTCTATGCAGACAACATGTGGGTCTGTGTCTCTCTCCCCAGCCCCCCTCCCCTCCCCCTTTTTTTGGTGTCTACGTAAAATACTTAGCTTTTTTTTTTTTTGGTAATAATAAAATTTTGGACAAAAAAATCCCCTGTAAAAAGGCCCAGCTTTGTGGGTGGTGGTGGGGATGCTCTGAAACCCTAATGTTGATGTAAATACTTTGCCGTTTGATAATTAAATACAAACAGACCTCACACGCACAGCAAAAAGGCGTAGCTCATGTATGGGAGGACGTCTCAGCATCCCTGTGAGGGGAGCTGCTGGTTCTTGGAGCATGTGCGGTGCCTGTGTGTGGCTCCTGCTGCTTCCGATGGTTTTTCTGGCCAATGATTCTGGGATCTGGTGCCCCTTCTGTGCCACTGGAGCCATTCCCATCTGCCTACGTGGGCTTGTGGTCCAGCAAAGCCCCAGTGCCTGCTCCTGCAAGAGGAGCCTTATCCCTTGTGTCCCTCTTGCTCTGAGGGACAGGGACAGCTCCTGGACTGCTCCAGTGGGGACAGAATGGAGCCAGTGTGTTCCGAGCTGAGCGAGCCCGCATCACTGGTGGGATCCCAGCTGCAGCACCGATGCTGTGGCACACACCATCAGCACATAGCATTAGCCATGAGGATTCCATAGGTGCTTCCCAGCCTCTGCATGCTGGGACACCCAGGTTCCTGCCCATGGTCCCACAGGACTGTGGGTGACAGGGTGACAGCAGGCAGCAGACCTGGCTGCCAACCCCCATCAGTTGGGCTGGGGGGGACAGGATGAGGGGCAGCCCTCCCATCAGCACAATGTGCTTCAGCAGCAGCTACAAGGAGCAGGCCTGCTCTGGCAGGGTTAATTAGGAGCTGATTGGGATCCCTCAGTCTGTGATTAAGTAATTGATATAGAGCACGGTGTGGGAGAGCAGCTCCTCTGAAAGCAGGGTGGTGGTGGCTGCTGCTGCTCCTTCTCCATCACCGTGGTCCAGGGTGGTTTTAGTGCTTCAAACCCCTAGGTCTGGCTGCTCCTTCCCCCTCCTCAGGCTGGTAAGTGGCTTCAGTCTTATCACCTTCAATGTTTAATGCATGTTTTGCTTCTCTCTAAAGCAACTTAGTGACTGAGGGATTATCTGTGTGTGACGTGTGGGCAGGGGTGGGTTGGTGAGGTCATGCCTGGGAGGGGAGCTGCAGCCAAGGCTCCTCCGGCTCTTGATTTTGCACCTTTGGCATCACTTCTGGGGACCAGGGCAGCCACGGAGAGGGCGTGCAGAGGAAGAGGCAGGGGTGCTGTGGGGAGGGCAGGGGTCTGGAGTCCAGCCTGAGCCCTGGGGCAGCGTGAGTGTCTCTGGTGGGTCATGGCCAAGGGATGACGGGGATGGATTCGGTACTTCCAAGCATTGTCTAAGGCACCACGTGCTTCCTCATTTCGCTGTCCCCTTTGCTCCACATCTGCTCCTCAGTCTCGTTGGTAGTTGAGGCATCTTATAAAGATGGTCAGGGCAGTCACCGGTACCTGCAGCCCACCCTGGCTGTGCTTGGTGGCTCTGGTGCCACGGAGTCACCTCCTTGGTGATGCCCCTCTCTACTGCTCAGCTCTCTGTAGAAGCGAACCCTGTGAAGAAGTATGGGAAGAGGGTGACATTAGCCTGGAGGGGCAGAAGCTTGATGGTCCAGGAGGCGTGAGGTGGGAATCGCTGTTTGGGATCTGCTTGGATCAGCAGGAGCCCCTGTCAGGCATCCCCAGCCTGAGCCGGGCAGATGCGCCTGGGGACTTACACCACGTGCCTCCTGTAATGGACTTAATCTTGCTGTTTGCTTCATGTCTGGGAGAGGATTTGGGTGTCAGGGTGGGGCTGTGGCTACCCCCAGGTCTGGTGGGGTGGCGGGGCTCCTGTGCTGGGCAGTTTGTGCTGGCAGTGGGTTTCTAAAGTGGTGAGGGTGAGTTGTTGGTTGGTTTGAACATCCCCTTCACTGTCCCCAATGCCATCAAGTCCTGGCTCTTGGTCCAGGCTCCCAGAGGATAAATGCTTGAGTAGGGAAGGGGCAGCCCTGAAGTACTCCATGTGCTGAGGATCCCCAGGAGCAAAACTCCTGGGCTGTGGTGTGGCTCTGGGAGGTATCGCACAACCCAGACCCAGTCTCTGGGGACAGGAGCAGGGTGGTGTTTGTTGAAGGGCTGCTCACAGCCCCAGTGCCAGGCACTCAGGTCACCCCCTTCAGCAGCAGGTCTAGGTGGCACCTGAGCCTCTGTCCCCCCTTGCCCTCCTACCAGAGGATTTACCTTTGCTCAGAGGAGCAGCAAAACCCTCTTGCCAAGAGTTGATCTCCAGCCTCTGGAGGGAAGGGATGAAGTCCTTACCTGATGTATAGCTTACCTCCATGGTGGCTGAGGGCCAGGAAACCATAAAGACCAAAGGATGCTGGCAGGGCAGGGCTCTCTGTGGCCCTGAGTGATGTTTGTGGCTTCCCTGGCTGGGGGCATTGGCTAGACCAGCACAAGTGGATGAGGTTGGAGGCTGTGGGATCCTGGCACTATTGCCAGCAGGGCTGTACCTCTGAACTCAGCTGCCTCTGAGCTGGATAGTGGGTGCCTCCAACCCAAACAGCTCCTCAGTGGCATCACCCTTTCTCCTCTGTCTGCTGCTAAGGAATAAGGCCACGTTGTTGGCTTGTCTCAGGGTAAGCAGGGAGAGCATCCAGACAGGAGGCACTAATCACCTAGCAAGATCCAGGGATGGACCAGCAGATGCTGGGAGAGCAGGCTGCAGCTGGAGAGCTTGACTGTCAACCATCAGCCCCGAGACATGGATGTCCTGCAGATCTAGGGCTCCAAAAGCCAAACCAGCCTGGTAGTCACAGCCAAACCTTCTCCATGGGAAGCTTTGTGGTGTCCCAGTTGTTCATCTTGGGGATGCTGCTTTCACCCGACAAGTGGTGAGGAGGGGAGTGACAAGCTCCCAGACCTTGAGGCTGCAGTGAGGAGCCCAGCAGTGCCTGAGCTAAGCTGTGTCTGTTCCTATGGATCTGAGCCTGGGTTTGGTTTGATTTTGCTTTCCTGACCCTGCTGTGCCACTGATCTGTTGTGTGACCTAGAAAAGAAAATGATCTCTCCTTCAAATGGAAGGACAAAGGAACAGCTTAAGGCTTCTGGATCTAGGGAGCATCAGGCAGATGGATGCATTTTATAATACAGCAAGGTGATGAGACTCACTCTGTGCCAAAGCCCTTGTGGGCAGTGTCCAGACTCAGTGGGAACTGGCACAACACGGTTGTGTTTTAGACCCCACTGCTTTGAGCCACTGGTGTAGCTACTGCAGTGCAGTGCCTGCCCACCGGTGTGGTCCCCATGTAGGGACCCCTTGGTGCCTCCAGGACACCTGGGGACAGAGCCCCCCCCCCCGCTTTTCTGGCAGAGACCAAGGCAAAACACCTCATTTTTCCTTAACAGCTTGTTTATTCCACATAACCAGCAAATGCCTGCCCAAGAGCACAAGTGCTGCATCTGTACGGGCTCAGTCCAGTTTGTGGTGCACAAGCAGGACAGCTGTGATGCTCCTTTCCAAAAGCCATCGGGTTAGACCTGTTCTGCAGTCACAGGCTGGTTTTTCATGGTCCTTTATACAGAAGGATGAGCAGGGCATTAGCATGGGGTGAGAGCCCTGGTTGGGTTCTTCACTCTGCCTGAGGCTTTCTGTCTGACCGTGACGAAGTGGCTTTAATTTTCTATGTTTAAAACAAAGATGGTATCTCAGTGCCCTAAAGAGGGTAACTCAGTGTGCTGGGAGGGCTGCGTGTGTACCAAAGATTACTCTTTACCTACACTTGGGTGGGATGGCTGCAGAAAGGTTTCTTGCCCATCAATCTGCCCAGATCTCTCCTATCCCTGGCAGCCTCCCTCTTCTGAAGTGCCTTTGTCTCCCAGATGGGTCTCAGAGAGAGAAAGCACACAGCCTTGTCCTGAACCCTGCACACAAAGCTCTCAGCCAAGGGACTGTCTGGCTTCTTGGCTAGGATTTAAACTGCTGCAGAGCGCAACCTGGCTAGCTAACACTCTAAGAACTGACTGCATTAGCTTGAATTAGGTTTAAACTCAGAAGTTGCTCAGTGTAGACCAGAGTCTTGCTGGAGCTTGCAAATGGGATGCCCTCCCCATTCCTATTTGTTACTTACACTGCAGCTGATGAGACAGCTACTAGGACTTCCCTCAGCCTGGCAGGTGATGGAGCCGTCACTTCTATTCTTGGTGATGTGGCACACTTGTTTTTTTAAGCATCTAAACACTAATATACCCTGAACCCCTTCCAGCTTAGACTCAGCCTGCAGGGCTTTGGGGCAAAGGTAGAGGAAGCTGGTTTCAGCTCCAGCAGCACAGCTCCTACACCCTCTAATTCCCTAAGGTGTTCCTGGGTGCCCACAGGGCCTCTGCCCACAGCAGGGGATAGGTCAGGACAATTTGGCGTCATGGGACAGGCTCACACCACGTAGGTGCTGGGTAGGTAACACTCTTTCAGCTGGTGCTGGAGATTAGCAGTGTCCAGGGCACAGCAATTAAACTGTTTAACTTGGTACGCAGTAGGCAAAGGGGAAATGTGTCACTTAAGTGCAGAGATACAACCAGAAGCTACCTCCTGTGTTATGTGCAAGATGAATCTGGTTTAGACTCACCAGTATGGTTCTCAGGTCAGGTTAAACAGTCAACAAGAGCTGGTACTGGGAGCTATAGGGCAAATAGGCTCTGCCTCTTGCTGGAGAAGTTATACTGTGCTAGGAACAGAACAACAGACACATGATTGCTGGGCTAACGCATTTGCAATGAGCAGCCAATGCATCATGCTGGGCAGGAGGCCATAGACCAAAGTTTATAAAGCTTTATTAAACATTTTGAACAGCTGTGCAATGAACAAACAATACTCTGGAAGTTTCACAACCTCATAGCTTGAACTTCCTCAGGACAGAAACAGCCACTTCTGCTGCTCTCCACTATGAGGCTGAAGTAAAGACAAACATGGCAAAGGGGAGGGAAACCTTTAAAGTTTAGAGACAGTGTTTTGTGTTACCCTCTAAGGCTTCTCACAAACCAACTTCTGCTCCAGGCTGGGCTCCCCAGGAGCCAGAGCTGCCCAGAGCAATGCACACAGCATAGGGCTCTGCACAGCTGTGGCTGTAGGACTGACCCACCACTACCACCATGGCTTCTCAAAGTCCTTCTGCCAGGGGAGGTGGAGACACTGGGCACTCCTCAGGCCTCCTCCCTTCTCCAGTCAGTAGCACCAAGCACTTTCTGTCACCACTGGCCCAAAACCACTGAATCTGGCTGAAGCACTTTATTGCTTCAAGCCATGACTCCACCTTGTGATCCTCTCCTGCCTTGCCCACGCCTGGCCTTTTGGACTAGCATGAGTTTTACAGGGTGAGGTTCACAGTGGCTTTCAAAACCCTGCAACTTGCAGCATACTGGTTATTCATCCCAACAGCCAATGCCTTGGTAAACCCTGGAAATCTAGAAGGAGGGAAAGAGTCAGTCTCCACTACCTGTGAGGCTTTATAAAAGCAGCAGCATAACTGAGGCTTTCAGGCTATGATCTTGGAGCATAAGTAGTTCAGAAAGCACTTTGGCAGTGCATGCATCTCTTTGGCAGACTGAGCAGGAGGAGGTGACTCAACTGCCTCTGGCTTCAGCAGCTTTTGGCCAAGTGCATCTGTGAGCTGTCGAGCTTGCCCTGCAGCAGCAAGGTGGGAAGACTGGCTCCACGCAAAGATGGAGAGAACCTTGCAGCTACTTGAGCCGAATCAGAGGGTTGAGAGCCCTGAGTTAGACCACTGTGGTCTAACGCAGACAACTGAGTGACACAGAAATGCACCCAGCTGGGCAGAGGCCGGCAGCTAGGTCCTGCATCAGTGCTCAGTCAGAAGGAGCTGGTGTCCCTTCCCAGTGATATGGGAAGGAGGGGAAAAAAAAGATATCTGCTTCTAACAAAGCAGGTGGTGCTGCCAGAGTTCACACAGTAAACAAGTCGAATTTCACAGGCAGAGTGGGAGGAATTTGCCACTCGAGTCCACACAGAGTTACAGGAAACAGGCTGTCTTTACTCCAGTCACATGCCCAACACCCCCTCCCTCCTCCCTAGCCCTAACCCCTTTTGAAAAGCAAAACAAGAGCCCTCAGCAGACTGGAAGACGAGCGTTTTCTAGGTGCCCACAATGCTGGGATCGTGAGCTGATTCGGGCAACTGGGATCCTGTGCAGTGATACAAGAAGCAGTTCCCCCAGCAGCTGTAGCAGATGAGGAATAGAGCCGCCAGGAAGACCAAGGCACAAATTGTGCAAGGTTTCCGTTCCAGGAGAAAACTGAGCAGGTAGAAGCCCATGAACATTGAGTGACTAAACCACAAGGCTGGGTTGAGGGGCTTGGGTATGAGCAGGACAGGTAGCAACCACTGAAGGCAGTACATTGTGGATGGCTGGCTGGGGCCGTGTGGCAGCGGTGATCAGATGTGCTCCAGAACAGTCTCCAGCAACTCCTCCGATGGGCAGGTTGTTCTGTAGAGGGGGAAATGTAAGACTGTCACAGACACACAGCAAAAATTAACAGACATTCTTCTTCTGCACTTCATTTCCTCCCAGGCATCATATGCTGATGCCTGAACTCCCAGTGCTAAATCCTGGTTTGTCTCAGAGGTGGTGGAAAGTTTCCTGCTTTTCGAACCACTCAGCTGGGGGGACAGTTACTGCTGGTGTAGAAATGTATCCCCTGCGTGCTAATTTCTCAGCCTTTTATCCAGGCTGACAGCTGAGATCCTTTTCTTTAGTATAGGGCAGGAACAGAAAGGAAGAGGGGGAAATGGAAAAGAAAACAAGCTGCCACAACCTGCCCTACACTTGTACTCATTCAAAACCATCCAAGACCTGAGTTTATAAAGCCATGTAACTGAGGGGTAAACTACGAGGTACTACAAAGTGTTAGGGCAGCATTAATGTAAGAAGAGTTTAGGACATGTGATTCTGCTTCCTCCCCAGGCACAGACCCCTTATGAAGTCTTCCAGCAGGACAGCATAAAATTCAAGCTGTATACAGCCAACCAGGGAAGCCCCAACAGTGTCCAGACTGCGTAACAAAAGGCAGGACAGTCCCTGATTAAGGATTTATAGTCCTTGCCAATCAGCTAAAGTCAGATAAGACAATGTGAGTAGATCAAAGAAAAGACAGCCTCAAAACTGTAATTTTCATAAGTGCTGTAAACACAGGATTTCCTCACTTGGATTATTATAAACCCCTGGGGAAACAGCCTTTAAGGGCTTGTGGCAGAGATGGCAGCACATTACAAGTCCAGAAAACATGCTTCTGCCTTTAGCAACCACATCAACTACCCCAAGTATGCGGGGTTTTCTTCTAAACAGTACAAACATCTTCATCCAGGAATTTCAGATGGCTTTAAAAATAATAAATACCTTACTAAGGTGTTTATACAGAGCAAGAGCTAGTCAAAGGGGGCAGAAGAGTGGAGTTTTGCAGTCTGGGATAGCAATACCAGTTTAGAAGATACCAGTATTGTTGGGAGGGAATAACTGGTAGTTTTTCCACAGTTCATACTCTAGGGAAACCACAGGAAGAGGGTACTCCTAGCTTAATACCCCCTGAAGGAAAAACCATGCATGGGAATGCTGGAAAAAACAGGGAAGAACTTCCCAAGCTCTTTGCTATCCTGTCGCACATCATGATGGCATCAGCAATGCTGAAGGAAGCAGCTGCCAGGCAGGACACAAAGACAGGCAGAGGATGGTGCCAGCCTAGCAGAATGCCACGGCCTCACCCCCACTAAGCAGGGCCTGGCCACAACAGCTTCTTGCAGCAATCCCTTTCCAGAAATACTCCAGTGAGTAGTGCTCTGTCAGAGGGATGCAGGGCTGAGCCAAGCCTGTCAGGATTACAGCTGGGGGGTGGGAAGGTTAGTAGGATGAAAGAGTGAGAAGGTAAACAAACAGCACATTCCACTGGCTCCTGTTGGCAGGAGAAGGGATTTCCTGGCCAAGGAAGGGAGAAGGAGGGATTGCACAGAAAAGCCAGAAGAAAACCACACGTGGTTCTCTTCCAAAAAACCACTGAGGTCAGACTCATCTCACAGCTCTGTGAGCTCACAGGTATGAACCAGCTCTATTGTCAGAAGCAGGAACCACGCTGCTGGGCACTGTGTTCTTAGCAGCAGGAGATATTTTAATATTAGAGAGAATGCAGGCCAGAGTCTCCACCAAGGCAAACAGATTAAGAGTATTTGGGGAAAGTGCTGTGCTGGTGCTCCTGCAAGAGAGTGTTCTCCAGCAGAGAGGGGGCAGCCTGGGCTCAATTAATAAAACTAAGCTGCAGTTAAGGCAGCCAAAGAGTATTACGTTGCAATATGGACCAAGTCAAAGGAATAAAACTCCTAATGTTTGTCCTGTTTTATGCAGGTTGCTCACTTTAAGTCCCAAGCTTGTTTCTTCCATCCATAAACTGGAAATATGAGTTATTTCATAACAAACCATGCTGCCTGCTAGCCTCTGTGAACCGCTGAGATGTTTCTGGAGTAAAAGTACTGCAGAAGTATTAAGTAACTTTTTTTATCCCAGGGGAATAGTGAGGAGGAAAGATTTAACAACAAACATTTGAACAGGGAGGTAATTAAACCCCACCACCCAGCTTTTTAGTTCAGATTGAACTGAATACAACAAAATTGTACCAAGTCAAGGATCTGCAGCTGCCATAACCCTCCTGAAATGTTCCTTCCTTGAAGCTTCCTACACTCTTTCTCTCCCAAGTGCTCCAAACACTGAGCAGTACAAACATTGCCTAAGCATCACGTCACACCCTTGCTAGATCCAACCCTGAAGTCACGTCAGCTTGCCTGTAGCTGGACACATGTGGCAATCTTTGCGTCACCCATTCTTGAAGCTTCAAAGTGCCCACAGTCAATTGCTTTGGGCTTTCTGTCTCTAAAGGAATGGATAAAAAACAGCCTAGGACAATGTGTCAGAAGAGCACAAGGCTGGAACAAAGCTCTAGAATCTTCCAGGACGATGTCACAAATCAGTAGGCTTTAATAAGGCACTGTGTCACTACTGAGCCTTTCGCCCCTAAACTTTACACCTGATTACAGTTTGAGTGTAATTATAATTTGGGATACAGCTGCCTTTCACTCCAGTCTGACTCCTCACCACAGCAAAGGCCAAAGTGATAATTCTCAAGTTGATTTTAAGCACGTAAAATTACCTGAACACTTCCTGCAAACACAAAGCTCTCAGAACAAGTTACACACTTTTAAGTGTTGGTATTTCCTGCCACAGCCAGTTGCTTGTAGCAATCGATGCAACCACTACAGAAAAACCATTTAATAGTGGTTATTCTTACTGTGAGTTTCAATGCCAATGCCCTTCAAGCCTCTGGGACTTTGGACAAATGCAAATGTTTGAAGCTAGTCTTGTATCTGTAGTCAGTTTGCTTGTATTTTCATGTGCCTCTTCACTATCCACCATCTGAAGTTTGAAGAGCCTTTGCTGTATCCCACAGCTGTTCCTAGATGAGGTACCTACTACGAGAGACTTCTGCAGCTTTATCTTCCTCATGTACTTTCCACCAGTAGCATACAGTCTTCTCAGCTACTCGAGATTCCTTTACACACTTGGCAGTGAGACAGAGTTCCCTTTCCACGCTATCAAAGAGAAGCAGCACCTCCTGCTATAACTCTTACTGAGCAGGGAACCATCAGTCTCCCTGGCATCCAGGATAGGCAGTCCCTTCTTGAAGCCACACAATATCCAGTTTTGCCTTGATTCTCAAGGAAGGTGAAACCCGCAAATTAAAACTTCCTGCCTTGCTGTCTCTGTCCCCTCCTGCTGATCCAGGCTAAAGAACACCACATGCCAGAGCAAATAATAACCTGTCACCCAACAGTATTCCTACCAGCTCCCTGTTTCACAACCACATCCTGCTTTTCCTCAACCAGTTGCTCTTGTTCTCCCCCTGCCTGACTCATCCCGTTCGTTGGCCAGGCTGGTGTCCTGCTATCCTCCAGACTGCTCTCGTGCTCCTGCTCAATCATCTGACTTGGCGGCCACTCCTGTTTACCAGACAGCTCCTTTTCATTGCCCTACCACTGCCTTCTCTTGCTCCTCTGTAGCTCTCAGAGCCACCTGAACTCACTACAGACCCATGAGCAGCGGAGAACAGGCGATGCTCCCGCTGCTCTCCCTGACCTCCATGTGCTGCCAGAGCCTCCTCCCTGCCAGCTCCTGCAGGCATTCCAGGGAGCTTCCCTGCTCACCTCACTAGTAAGCAAACACCAATATTTTTCCACATGCTTAGTAATCAGCTTCCATCATATTGGCAGCTTTTCTTTCTGTCATCCACCCTCCCAAGCCCATTCAAAACCAGCAGGTCCTACTGGCATATGTTTGTGGGGAGGATTTTCCAATCCCAGTGTGGGGGTAGCTGCAAACCTTTCCCAGCCAGAAACTAAGCTTGAATTATGACAAGTCAAAAGAGTAGCCCAGCCCGAGTTTGTAACGCTTTGCAATGCATCAGGCACACTTTCGTGTAAATTCATCTGAGGAGCTCACAAGATGTTCCTTGATATTCTACAAGATAATTCATCAATTAAGAGGCCGTGAGGTGTTCCTAAACCACAGGTTTTAGACATCAGCGTGTCAACACCAAGTCTGTACCTTTCTCAAGTCTTAATTCCTTAGCAGTCCATTTACCCTGACAGGGGAGAATAATCAACCAGCTTTCACTAAGCATGTAAAAGATAAGCTTGTTCAGACCTTACCAAGGCAGCTGTTAAGCCAGTACTGTCCACAAGGCACCTCCCCAGCAGATGCTACAGAACAATAACCCAGGCTGGCAGCCAAAAAGGGCTATGATAAAAGACTGAGTAACCTTTTTTTTTTTTGGGGGGGGGGGCAATCTCCCCCTTTCCCAGAAGCTGAAGTTTCTGCTACATTGGCTAGATAAAAATCTCTGAGGTTACACAATGCACATGAACTGAAGAGTAAGCCTCAGGGACTTACACTGAGCTTCTTACCTATAAGGCTGACCTGTACAGTACAGTTTGCTTAAACCAAAAACCCTGTCACAGCCACATGCTACGAACCAATGTATGTGGGCAGTGCTTCACACTGCCAGCATGTGCTCAAATACCATGTAGAACCCAAAAACCTACTAAAAATACACAGTATTAAAAGTATTGGGGGGAAAAGAGGTGAAAGAGCTATTAAGTGACAAGTCTGCTTTTCTTAGCTGAATGCCAGCAGCAGACCAGCTCTCCAGATGCCAACCCCTTCTCTCAAACCCCAAGCACCATAACCGGTCAAACTTTAAGACCTATTTGCAGCATCAGGGATCTCACTTCAGGGGTTTTGGCCTTGCTCCTATTTATTCTACTTTTTTAAGCTTTATCTGCTGGTATGACTCAGCTGGAAAAAGCGAGTCTTCAATTTTTAGCAAAGGCCTCAGCCCAGTCTCCGTTAAGTTTGTGCCTTGAACACTTGATGTAGGCTCAGAAATGGTGCAATACAATTGCAGACAGTTTCCAAAAGAGCAGCAAATCCTTGACTAACCAAGCCTTGGGGTTACGAAGTGTTCTGATTTCTCAAGCTAGAGACAAGCCAAAGCAACTTGTTTCATGAAAAGCAGAGGCTCTGCTAAGCCACTGTCTTCACTGCTTCCATTGCTGCTCTCTGAGCTTCATTACTGACTGGGGATTGATGTGTCCACAGGTAGTGCAGTGCCTGCTCTGCCAGGACTGCAGTGCCCTGCCAGCACTGGGGTGAATAAACCCCACCGGTGAGCAGGAGGGCAGGGTATGATCCGTGTTTCTCTGCACAGTAAATCACAGAGCAAAACCTGAAGTCAGCCGGTTCTGTGGTGGGAAGAGATGTCAACATCAACCGTTGTCATCTGAAGCATCACTACTTTCATTTGTACTGATTTACTAGTTCTCAGTGGTCCTCATTCCCACCCTCTGCCTTTGTTTAACTGCCAAAGATAACCAATTCCAGGCCTTTTCCAAGTTCTCTGAAAAACATAATCAGTTTCAATTTGGATCTCTTCTCTGTGCCTTTGATGGGCTTCGGAAGTCTGAATACAGCCTGATAAAGGCCAGTTTTCTGCATCTCGGGTAAAGAAAGGCAAAATGCAGCACTGGCAAGAGCTTCTGGGGAGTTATAACACGTAAGTTGGAAAGGCAAAGGTTATTCTGCTATCACAGTATTTTCAAGATCAACTGTAATGTTTGAGTACAGGGGAAATGAAGCACAGGAGAGATCGGCGTGTTGTGGGTTGCATCTAAGAGCTTTGTTTTCATCTTCTCTTGCACGTTTGGGATGTAATAAGGCTTGTACAACAAAAGGGGTTGTGCACTTGCTTTGCAACTGGGTGAAAGCATCCACGGGGGAAGGTGCCTGGCCGGACACAGCAGCGCGCTGCTGGATGGAATGATGTCAGGGAGTTGTGTTGCTCCGGGAGGAAATGGGCCTGGGCCTGCTTTTGGAAGGTGCCGACAAGAGCAGAGGGGTAGAGGGGGGAAGCGGAGCCTGTGGCGGAGGGCACACGCCGCGGCGGCGCTGCCATGTGAGGCTGGCGATAACCACAGCGTGCTCGCGGGGCTGGAGCCGGCTCTGCTACGGGAGCGCGGCTCTCCCCGCACCGGCACCCGCCAAACGCTGCCTCCGGCCCCCAAAGTTATCCAACTGTTCCCCCCCGCCCCGGGCCCAGCAGACCTCCGCCGGCACCGAGGCCCGGCACGACGCGGATCGCCCCATTGGGGCTCCTCTGCCCCCGCCGCGGGTCCGGAGGTAAGCCGGGCCCCGGCACACCCCCACAAGCCCTGGGCCCGCTCCCCTCCGCCCCCCGCGGCCCGTACTCACGGCGCGGAGCCGCCGCCTCACTCCGCCATCCCGGGGCCGCCTCCGCCGCGGACCCGTCCGCGCCGCGCCCTGAGGAGGGAAGAGATGGGACAGGCCGCCCTCACGGCCCGGCAGGGCGCCGCCGTCGCACCGGGCGCCCGCCGCAGCTGCCCCCCGGCTCCGCCCGCACCGGCCCCGCTCCTCCGAGGGGGGCCCCGCTCCGGCGCAGGGGACGCGCCCGTCCGTCAGGCGGCGCCGTGGGAAGCCCCCGCGGGCGCGCAGTGCGCGTGCGCGCCGGCCGGGGAGGGGGGCAGTGCGCGTGCGCGGGCCGGGCGCGCCGCCGCCGGTGGCGAGGTCCGTGGTCCGTGGCCGCGGCGTGGTGGGGGTCGTTCGGTCCCGCCGAGCTCCGGCGCTGCCGAGGGCACCGCGAACCCGTGGCACTGCGGGCTCCGGGCATTGCAGGGACCCGCTCCAGCGCCTCAGTGTCTCTCTGGTAGTGAGGGGCCCAGAACTGAACGCAGGATTCACGGTGCGGCCTCACCAGTTTCCTTCCTTCATAAACAACTACAGAACCATGGAATGGTTTGGGTTGGAAGAGACCTTAATGCTCATCCAGTTCCACAGGCATCATCCTGCCACGGGCAGGGACACCTTCCACTGGAGCAGGTTGCTCCAAGCAACCTGGCCTTGAACACTGCCGGGGATGGGGCAGCCACAGCTTCTCTGGGCACCCTGTGCCAGCGCCTCAGCACCCTCACAGTAAATATCTGTATTTATGCATTTCTTTCCCCTTTTAGGTTTAAAGTATCATTTGCACGCTCCCTCACACAGGGTTTGCTGCTGCTGTGTGGCGCAGCGTGGCTCTGGCACCTTGGCTGCGTGGCACACTGTGCACATGGAGTTTTACACGCCGTACACCTGCTTTCTTGCATGTGGAAGGGCGCTGCATGTCTGCAGGCAGCTCACGTGGTTCTCTGATGGGTGGCCGGCTTTGTGTGTGCTCTCTTGTACGTGGCTGCATGGTGCTTGCAGGCTTTTCTTTGTGTGCGGTTGGCACGTGTCCGTACACAGCACTGCACGCTGTCCACATGCTCACAGTGTTTGCACTGTGTGCCACGCCAAGTCCATGCTTTCTTGCATTGCATCACATACTATTCTTAGGTTTGCTTACATGCTGCTTCCTTGTCGCACATGGCAGTTGCCGATTTAGGCTCATCCAGCCCCGAGAGGTCCCAGTTTTCGGTGCTGCAGTAGGGTGGGCACCTGCACCCTTCCTAAGTTATGTCTCAAAAAGCCATCGAGCAGACACAGCTCCTTTGAACGCTTCTGTTTGTGACACCGGCTGGGTACCGCTGTGCTGGCAGCAAAGCCTGGGCTGCTGCGAGTGTTCCAGCTCCAGCGCTGCCCTTTGCAGACGCGCAGCAGCAGGTTACCAGGCACAGCTTGACACGAGGGGTCATGCAGGGGACAGAGCGAAATAGTGCATGGAAAAAAACACCAAACGCTTAAGATTTGGGTTTTCCCCAGCTGTTTAAAACCCACCCAGCCATGGTTACAGAACCACCTGACTTTCTGCTTGGCTGGCCCCTGGGTTTGATGGCTGTGATAAGACCAACTCCCTCAATGGCCCAACAGGCAGGAATCCCACCTGGATGGTTTCCCTTCTGCCCTGCTGCTGTTTTGAGCTGAGCTTGTTACAGGCTGTTAAAATTCCTGGTTTATGGCAGTGTACATGAACGGCCCCAAGCCGTTTGGCTGATGCTGGCTCTATGGCAGCTCCCAGCTGGCCCTGGCACAGGCTGCCTCCTCCTCAGCTCAGAGACACTGTTTCCTGCAGCAGTGCTGTGTTTCTTGCACTGTTTTTGTCTGGTTTGGCTTGTGATGCCAGCCGTGCCCATGGCACTGGCCTCAGTACTTGGGGGGCTTTGCCAGATCCCACCTAATGCTTGGGGAGCCAGGCTGGTGGGACCTTGGCTGGTCCGTGCTGATGGTTGCAGTCTGCATGATTTGTACTGGACCCAACCTGAATCAACTTAAGGTCTTTAACTCCCTTTGCAAACTGCAGTGTGGGCCAAGATTCCTGGCTACTTTTCCCTCTGCTGCTGCAGGGGCTGCACACTTGCTTGGGTTTTGTTTGGGTTTAGTTCTAGTTTCTATATAAAGAAGTTCCGTTTTGCACTTGAAGCCTGGCTGGCGGAGCCGTAGCAGCAGTCCTGGGGCTGCAATCAGCGTGAGCTCCCAGGCCCGTGGCATCCCTCTTAGCAAGCAGGGGCAGAGGGATCCTCCCAAACTCACATAGTTCATGTTTTGGCAGCTCTGCAGGCTGCAGGGAGCCATCCAGTGGAGTGGATCCATAGGAGCTGCAGAGAGGGCATCTCCAGTAGGGAAAGGAAAGGTAATCCCAGGACAATGGGAACAGACTGTTCTATGCAGGACAGCAAGCAATGGGAGTTTTATGGTCTTTCTGCTGAAGTGGAAGCTTTTAAAGGACCTCTGGCTGTGCTTTGCTGTGATTCTGAGTAATATTTATTCTAATGGGCTCCTTGTGCATTGTTTAGCTGCTTGTAGGGAGCGGTGTGTCCCTATCAAAAAAGTCTGGCTGCAGCTCAGCACTTGGGCTTTGCTGAGCCCAGAGGTTCTCTGAAGCTTTGGGGATACTGTGGGTGCAGGGGAGCCACTGGGGAGATGTGCAGAAATGATACCAAGGGAGCAGAGGAGGGTCCTGTGCTGCAGAGGGGTGAGCAGATGGAGGGGTTTCAAAACGCTGCCAGAGAAGTTTTTCCTGAGGAAGAGGGGACAGACATACACCACAGCCAACAATTTGCAGACTGGCTCAAATGTGAAGCATGGCAGGAGGGAGCTGTGAAACGTGGCAGCTGTGCAGGTGAGGTGGTAGGACAGATGAACCCATCGCTTTGCTGCAGTCACATCCCTTCCCGTGTCTGCAGCTCCTCCCAGCTGGCTCGGGTAGCATGCTGGAGACTTAGTGGCCCTTACAGGGTCAAACCTGCACGTGGGGCTGAGAAAGTAAAACCAACCAGCACAAATGTACAAAACTGGTCAAGTTTACTTCTAGCATCATTCCCAGCATATAAGTTACCCCTCTCCCAGACAGAAGTCCTACACCTTTCCCAATCCCATAGCAGTGCAGTTCAGTAGTCAATGGGCTTAGAGCCATTTCCCATCTTAGCGACGAAACCAATCTCTCCGCTTGTTGGATCCCGATGACAGATCCAGGCAGAAGAATGGAGCAGGCTGCTTCGATCAAAGACAAGAGGCAACAGCGCTCTGCTCCTTGGATCTCCCCATGGAGCTGCCCTGGTTTCTCTCAGAGAGGGGGCACCCCCCTGAACTTGCGGATGATGTTGGCCAGCCGCTTGGCCAGCCCGCCCCGGCTCGGCTCTTCCACGTGAAATGTTCTGGTCAGCAGGTTGTAGAAGGAGCCGTAGCACACTGCCACCACGGTGCAGGTCAGGCAGATGACATTATAGGGCATGCTGAAGTCTGGCGTTGGCAAGTTCACCAGCAGCGGCTCTGTGTACAGGCGCACAAAATAGCTGGAGCCATCAGCGGAGGGAAACCTGGAGAGTGGAAGCAGGAAAGGGAGTGTCAGCCCACACAGGACTGCTGCTTTGTGCTCCCCAGATGGGATGACAGCAGCCAGCAGCTTGCTGGTGCTGAGGTACAGCCCCGCTTCCCAGCACAGGTACACTCACAGGGAGGTGAAGAGAGGGCTCTCCTCCACGTCCACGTCCTTCATAGCAGTGATGCTGGGCACTAGGGCACTAAGCACAGATGAACTAAGGAGACAGAGGACATGTTAGTGTCAGTCCTGTCAGCAAAGAGATAACAGGAGTTTTTCCTTGTCCCCAGAGACCTGGGCAGCAAGTCCTACATAGGCCCAGAAGGGGATGAGGAGCTGAGGTATGTGTTACCTGACGTAAAAGCCATGATTGGGATCTGGCGGGTACTCTGTCCACTTCAATAAGGCTCTCTCAAACTGGATTGAGATCTTGGTGTTGGAGTTGGCTGGCAGCTGGATCAGCATTTCCAAAAGGTGAGGCCGTCTCCGGTCCTGAGCTGGCTGGTAGTGGATGTAACCTAACCCCAAAGAGATGTGTCAGTAGCACCAGAGAGACCTTGTTCCATTTCACAGTGCCTGCACATCTCCCATGGGGTGGGAGCTCCTGCTTCCACTGTTCTGGGAGAGGTTTCCTGGGCAAGTGAAGGTGAACAGCTCAAAAAACACGTGTTGAAGTTATAAACCTGATGACCCGTGAAGTCTAAGGAAAGGTACAAATGCAAAATAAGGCCCAGTCATCAGTTTTAAGTTGAGTCTCCTTTACTATAAAAATCAGTTTGCTTTTGTTTAGCCTGTTGGATTACGAAAAGCAATCCATGAGCCTTTTATAAAACAGACTTAATAAAGTCTCATCTGCTGTGAGCACTGAAGGGAAGGTTAGGAAAACACCCTGTGATGTTTTGTTTCCCAGTCCAGTTTCCCAGTGATCACTGAGGCCCAAGGGAGGGACTAAACCATCTCTGGAATGAGCCACTTGTGCCAAGGGAATCAATTGGGTGGCATGTGCTCCTGGGAGGGTTTACTTACTTGGCTTGTTTTCCTTCCCCTTCGTGATGATGGTCAGAGTGTGCACATAGAGCCGCAGATACCAGGGCACAGTCTCCAGCAGGATCACGGGAAAGGCCCGGTACGGGTGGGTGTTATAGATGAGGGTGCTGATCTCGCCGGTCTGCAGCCCGTATCCGCTCACGTAGCGCTGAGCATGGAGTATGGGTATCGGCATTTCCGCTGCGAAGGAGAAAAGGAGATGGGAATGGGGGCCATGCCAGGTGAGTTTGAGGCCTGAAGCCCTGACCACTGATGCAGGTGGAGGGAAGTTCTGGTCACTCACAGCTGTCTTCAGGACGCTTCCACTTGAACTGCACATTGAGGCTGCGAGAGGTATTAAACAGGGAGGGGCTCAGTAGGTCGTAGACAGCATAGGTTCTCTTGTCTCCCTGGACAGTAGCTTCGTATACAGATGTTGGAGGGGGGGTTACTTCCAGTAACTCTTTTTCCTATGAAGACAAATGGACCATTAAAGGAAAAGCGCCCCTTAAAAGAACTGGCAGCACTGGGCAAAGCCACTCCATCTCACCCTGAGCTTCCTCACCCAACAGCCAGCTCAAGTGGTCTTACTATAACCCCCCATTCATCCCCACTGCCCTGAGGGAACCCCCCTGCAGGGCTTCTGGGGGACCCCACCATGCTGGATGGAGGCTATTTGAGCCACACAAAGTGGCTGATCTGAGGAAGCACGGGGTGTTCTCTAGTCTGTACGCATTACCTTGTTCTTAGGGGAGATGTCAACGTAGACTTTGCTCTGCGATGCCAGAGGACATGCATCAGTAAGTGTGCGAGAGAACATCTTGAAGAGGGACCAGTCTGCAGGAAGCCAAGTTAGTGGCAGGCAGAATGATGTGCTGCAGGCTGGGGCACTACAGGAGCACAGCACAGAGCTGCCAAGCTTACCTTTCTTTCCTTGGCCACTAGAAAAGGTATCAAAAACCACAGTGAGGGTCTGTCTGAGCTCCCACGACACAGCCAGGCAGGAGGCATCCTGGACAAGGGAGAGATAGGTGGCTCTGATCACACCTTCCAAAGGGACAGGAAACCAGGATGCAGCTGGAACTCCACCAGAATCCCATTGGGACGCAGGTAAGACCAGAGAAGCAGGACAACAGTTGTGTTAGACACAGTGCTGGGCACACCACAGGGGAGTTGGGCAAACCAGTGTGTCACTTTGCAGTGCCCTAAGAAGGCTTTGCATCTTCTCTTGGGGGTGTTAAAGGAGGGAGCCCTGAGCCTTGTGCTTACCCTGCAGATGGGGCGGATGTGCACTGCCTGCGAGTGGTAGCTGCTGTGGAACAAGCGCTCTGCCTTCAGCAGCACAGCAAGCCCAGCCTGCAGGGAGAGAAGGAGAAACTCAGCCTAGGTCTGTCCTCCCCTTCCACTGACAGAAAAGCCCTGCTGAAACGTCCCAGTGCACACTCTGGGATCACTGGAGGGAACCCAGCTCCATTGCGAGTGGCCCAATGAGGCAGCAGGGCTTGCTGTTACCTTTGAGCCGCATGGGAGTAGCTTCTTCCAAGGCGTGAGGTTCTCAGTGCAGACGACCTCCCGGGGCAGGACAGCGTATCGCAGGAGATCGTGATCTGTCCCTGGGCCGAGAGGTGGAGGGTTGACATGCTGGTACTGCCACAGGCACGAGAACACACGCAGGACCTCTTCCACCCCCAGTGAACCCCACAGCCCACTACCCTCTCAATGTGCCCGAAATGCCATGAGCTCAGTCAGGAACATCCCACTATGCTCAGGGTGATTTGGAAAGAACAGGGAAGGGTATATTCCAGCAGATATTTTTTTCATGAGTCCTTAAATCCTCTAGTCCTGTTTCATTTTCAGACACAGACAAGGGCCTGGGAGCTTCTGGTGTGTACTGCTTGTGGGTTTCCTCTGTTCAGATCCAAGCCTCTCTTGTAGGGAGAGGAAATGCTTCCAGGAAGGGGTTGGAGGCTAACAGACCCTGTTGTACAGACCCAGACCTATTGCAGGACCTGTGGCTGGACTCCCTGCAATGGCACAGGGCAGAACTAAAGCTAGAAGCAAGAGTGAGAGGGCAGTGCCCGGCTCACCATTGGCTAAGCCCAGAGGTTTGAAGGATGCTGTTGGAGTGACTGTGTTGGTTGCATCGATGAAGTTGAGAGAAGCACAGAATATTCCCGAGAGGATGTTGCTCAGCTCTTTCCAGGCTTTGTCAACACTGTGTGAGAACAGATACCAGAGACTACTCAGCAGCTCACATCCTTGGAACAATAAGCATGAAGTTAGCAGCATTCAATACATACACCAGGGAGCTCACTCTGGTTTTCAGAAGCTGCAAGGAGCGTGCACATAGAGGCTGCAGGTCATGTACTTCCTGGCTCTCTAGGTATTTTATTCTAATACATGAGATCTGGGGGACAGGGGCAGCCCCTGGCAGGGCTTCAGCCAGGGACATGGTAGTGGGTGCAGGTGGTATGGAGGGTGAGAGGCTGGAGGAGCAGGGAGCATGTGGGAAGTGACATATGGTGAATGGGGAAGGGGCTGCTGTCAAGTGACACCTGGGTGCAGCTCTGAAGGCTGACATAACCAGCAGACCCAGAACAGGCTATTTGTAGGCAGAAGAGAGCTCTGTGTCCACAGAAAGCTGCTGGGGCTGGAAGAGGGGCTGAGTAATAAGGGAGATGGTGACATGCATTGGATGGGAGTCAAAGGAAGTGAGTCGCTAATGAGAGGTCAAGATATAACCCCGTCATATTAGCACAGCAAGAGGTTTGTCATCACAGAGCCCATAAGGGAGTTATTTGTTCCTTTAGTGAACAAGGGTTTGCCCTCAGCACCACACCCTGCCCCATGCACTGAGCTGGGGGCTATATTCTGCTTTCTGTTAGAGCTGCTCATAGGCTCTTTACTCCAGCAGACATTTTGCAACTGAGGAGCCCCCAGCACACACCCTGGCTCTCTGACATGAGAGGGGGACAGCTCCCAGGAGCGGTGGCTGCAGAGAGGACCTGGAGGCACAGACCCGTGGCTGGGATACCTACTCGGTGACGGTGGGCTGGAACCAGACCCAGAGCTCCGCACCAGAGGGTGCCTGGAGGGGCGGCTGCCCCCAGGCCTGGGTGCGCCAGAAGCCCTGGGTGAGGGTGAGGTGGAGCTCCCGCACGCCCAGCGCCGCCACCAGCTGCCCCAGTGCCTTCGGGAAGAGCCTGTAGTGAGAGACTGCAGCCAGCATCAGCCCCTGCCCAGCTCATAGAATGGTTTGGGTTGAAAAGGATGCTGATCACCCGTGGGCAGGGTCACCTCATCCCCCTGATGCCACACCAGGGCCTAACCAAACATAGACTCATAGAATAGTTAGGGTTGGAAAGGACCCTAAGATCATCCAGTTCCAACCCCCCTGCCATGGGCAGGGACACCTCCCACTAAACCATGCCATCCAAGGCTCTGTCCAACCTGGCCTTGCACACTATCAGGGATGGAGCATTCACAGCTTCCCTGGGCAACCCATTCCAGTGCCTCACCACCCTTACAGGAAAGAATTTCTTCCTCATATCCAATCTAAACTTTCCCTGTTTAAGTTTGAACGCATCACCCCTTGTCCTATCACTACAGTCCCTAATGAAGAGTCCCTCCCCAGCACCCCTATAGGCCCCCTTCAGATACTGGAAGGCTGCTATGAGGTCTCCAGACAGCCTTCTCTTCTCCAGGCTGAACAGCCCCAACTTTCTCAGCCTATCTTCACACAGGAGGTGCTCCAGTCCCCTGATCATCCTCGTGGCCTCCTCTGGACTTGTTCCAACAGTTCCATGTCCTTTTTATGTTGAGGACACCAGAACTGCACACAACATGATGTTACCTCTAGTGCCACCCCAAGCGCACGTCATCACCAGTAGCCCGATGGCATCACCGCAGTGACGTCACTCGTGCTGATGTCACCGCATCCCTCAGCTCCCCCATCGCCTCACCCTGCCCCGTTCACCGCAGCGCCCCGCAACCTCACCCCGCCTCCGACGTCACTCTCCCCGCTGACATCATCCCCTAACGCGCTAACGTCACCACCCCGATGCACGCCGTCACCTCGCTCAACAGCTCCGCCCCCGGGCCCTACCCGCGCCCCGCGGCAGGTCCGCGTCCCACCGCGTGCGGAACTGGAAGGTGGCGGCCACGTCGCCGTTGGGCAGCGGGCTCAGCAGCAGCTCCTCCCGCAGCGCGTCCCGCCCGGGCCCCGCCGCCGCCCGCCCGGGCCCCGCTGCCAGCAGCAGCAGCAGCAGCACCGCTAGCGCCAGCATCCCGCCGCACCGCAACGCCGCCCGCTTCCGCTTCCGGCCGCACGGCCGATGGCGGCGGCTTCCGGGGGTGCGAGCGCGGTCTCGTCCCCTGCCGCACGGGGGGAGCCCGCTCGGGGTTTCCCACCCGCGGCGGGGAGCGAAGCCGGAGCCTGCCCCGGCCCGAGGCGGGGGGTGGCACCTGCCCGGCTGTGCCTGCCCCGGCCCAGGAGCGAGGGTGTTCCGTGGGGCGCTCCCCCCTCCGGCTTTTAGAACGGGAGCCGCAGGGGGAGCTCCAGGGCGGTCCGAGCTCGGTCGGTCCGCTGCAAAGGTTTGCCCTGTACCAGGGCTCCGCCACCACCGTGCCTATCCCCGGTTGACTTCCTCGTCTCAGCCCTTCCCGCCGCCTCCTTGACGTCCCCGTTCCGGAGGGCAGCGCCTATCTCTGGGCACAGCCATCGGGAAGCACCCCACTTCCACCAGCTGCCAGCTTGGGGCCACCCCCGGAGGAAGCGAACGGCAGCGAGGCAGGGCTGGGGGGCAGCCGGTGGAGCTCACGTCTCATTCCCGGTCAACCGGAGTGCTGCAGCCGGTCTCACCGAGGGTGGGCTGTGCAGGAAGGAGCGTAGTAAGGTCTGACCCCCCCGGGAAGCAGCCGGGATAAGGAGCGTTCCCTGGCTCCTGTCGCTTATCTCCCAGGCTCTTTTCCTCGAGGGGGTGACCACGGTTGTGCTGATACAGCCAGAGCAGGAACAGCACTTTCCTGTCCTGCAGCCACTGATAGCAGCAGCAGGCTTCTGGCCAGCTTTGTGCCTGCCTCCTCCTGACCTGTCCTGTCCTGCAGCGAGCAAGTGTAGTGGGCTAAAAAGTGGCTTCATTTGATGGCTTTTCCTTTGTTCCTCCAGCCAGGGCTGCTGCTGTCATGCTGTGCTGGGGCAGCAACGGCTGCTGCTGCTGCATATGCTCCTGCATGGCACCCTTTGCAGGCTGGATTGACACCACTCTCCCTTGTGCAATCCCCACCTAACCCTCACCCCCAGTGCTGTTTTCTCCCAAGAACACACACACCCACTGGTTGTTTAGACTGGAGTGTTATTTCTCTGTATGCCATCGTTAAACGCTTGTCTGGACAGGACCTTTGTCAGTAGGGCAGAGGGAGCTGGGATCCCAAGGGATGGCTTTCTGGGAATGGTGGGCTGCGGGTTGCTGAGCATTTCATGGGAGTGAAGCGGGGAGTGTTAGCAGCAAAGCCTGAAGAGTTAATTTTGGGAGCCTACAATACCCCTTTTTCCTTCTCCATTGGCTGCCAGGAGAACCTGCAGAGGGAAAGGAGGGGAAAACCATCTCCCCCCTCCTGCAGGGCAGCAGTCCAGCGAGGGGTTTACTGAGCGCCAGCAGCTTTCCTTCCTCTGGGCTGGCAGGTCCATATGAGGAGGCTGGGAGCAGGGCAGAGCTGGCTGCTAGCTTCTTGCTGCCACCTGCTCTTTGGGACTGTCCTCCTGCAGATCCTCCTCATCCGACTGCACCACAGGGGTCTCAGCCCCCTCCTCGCTGGTGTCCAGGCTGTTCAGATCCGTGGAGACAGAGGATGTAGAAGAAATGCGTGACTTGCTCTCGGCTGCGTTGGGCACTTGCAGGGTGATTTCCTCTGGGCACTGGCTGGCACCTGCCCCTGGAAGAGAGTGTGGTAAGAGAAAGAAAAACGCTTCTGGAGGCCTATTGCTCCCTAGGCTTCCTGAGAGCCCCTCCAATACGTGTCTTGCTCCCTGACACAATATACTTTCCTGGCTGCTCCCCATGTGTCTGCTGTAGCTGTTCCCCATCTCACACCCCCAGCCTGGCTCTGGGTAGTGCTGCACATTCCTTCCTCGTTTTTGGCAATGGAGCCTTTTCCATCTCCCATGAAACACAGCTTGGAGCCACGCGGTGTGAGGCCACTGGCTGCAATAGGCAAGGAGATGTTCCGCTTGGCCTCAGTGCATCACTGCAGCTTGTGCGTGTGTGGAGGAAGGTGCTGCACCCTGCAGGACGTGAGCCCAGCTCCCTGGGGTCTGCGTGGGAGGTGGAGGGGTTCTGCAGCCTTCCTGCTCAGTGCAGGGAGCTCTGCAGTCTGGAGGGGACCAGGGAAATCGTGGCAAGACATTGGCTGCTCCAGAGGAACTTCAGGACAAGAGAACTTGCCCCACAAACTCTGGGAAGTGCCCGAGCTCTCCTGTCTTCTCCACCATAAAGTGTTTACAGGGGGTCTGTATCTGTGGGCTGTGGAGGCAGATACTGACATGGACCAGCCCAGCCTGCGGTCCCTGCAGCCTCACAGATGCCAGCACCAAGTGTCTTTGCATGAGTGTGCGTGTATCTGCACGCAGGGTGGCCAGGGCTGAGGAGCAAGCTGATGTGGGCACTGGAAAGGCTCCCAGCCTGGCCCCACAGAAGGCTCGGGACTGCACATACCTGGCAGGGGCCCAGCAACACTGCTCTCCTCTGTCCCACAGCCCAGAAACACATCCATGGTGTCCTGGTCCGACAGGTCCATCATGTCCATCTGCTCCAGCATGTCCACGTTCACCTCCATGGAGGAAATGCTGCCTAAGGGTGCTGCAGAGACAGAGGCCAGCAAAAAGGTGAGTGCTACTGCCAGGCAAAGGGCTCCATGAGTCCTGTGCAGGTAGGACCCTCAGGAGGGAGGCCAGCCTTGCCCTGGGAAACTGAATCCTATTTTCTGGCAAGGGGCCCCCAGAAAAATCATGTTTTCTTGAAACATTGCTTTGGAATCGCCTCCTTTCTCACTGCAGTCCTTGTCCCTGCCTCAAACTGCTGTCTGGAGGCGCCTGTCTGAAGCCAGTGACTATGCAGGGCGCCAGCCTGGGTACCCATGTGCAGTGACTTCAGCTAAGTGGTGTGAGTAACGCACAGCACACCCACAGGCAGCCTGTGTGGTCCTGTCTCAGTGCAGGACATGAGTGTCCCCAGCAGCCTTTCCACTGGGGATGTCCCACCGATCTCTATCGCCTGTGTCACTGTTCCCTGAAACACCCGTAGCCCCGTGCTGGTGCTCGCAGCACTTACGTCTCCGATGCTCTATCTGCAGGTGAGACACAGGGAAGAAGAAATCCACATCATGCTGGAAAACCTCCTCAAAGAACTTCTGTCGATCCCGTAGTTTCAGCTGCTGTTGCTGCATCTGCTCTGTGTCCAGGCCCCGCTGTGCCTGCTCCATGTTGGCTGGGGAGAAAGGTGAGGAGGGTTGGACCAGGCAGCGCTGTCCAAGCCCTTCTGCCTGACCCAGCTCATGCAGTATGGCCATAATGGAGGGTAGGAGAGTCCCTTCTGTTCAGCTTTACCAGTGCACATTGATTTATTCACCATGAATAGATGTTATGTGGTGGACTGGCAGCATCACCAGCACTTGCTGTGCTGAAGCCTCAGGTCTCACTTCTGAAATGCAGAGGAGCCAGAAGTGGGGAGCTCATACACTCTGTTCACAACGGCTGAAGTGAGTTATCAAGGGGGCAAAGGGTGTTGTTATGAGATCAGCCATGTTTTGCACATGTTCAAGTTTCAGTTTCCTTGCTATAAAACAGAGGGATGTCTGTGAACTCTAACAAGCTGAGGAAACTCCCAGGGACAACTGGCATTAGTGCTCCAAGGCTTTCTGGGATGTATTAAGGAATAAAAGGCATCAGCAACTCTGTCACCCCCCCACACACACCCCTGCCACCACCGTCACTATAAATACAGCTGCACCCACGCTCGCAGGCTCCTTATTCACATCCGTGCCCACACAGCCAGCTTGGCTTCTGCCTCTACAAACATTTTCATTCCTGTAATTCCTCCTGCAGTTCAATGCCGGTGCCTGTGGCCCAGCTCACACCAGGGGAAACGATGGGAGCCCTTGGGCTGTTGCTGCATCCCTGCGCCTCGTACCTCCCTTTTGGGTTGGGCACCCACAACAGTGAGGACCCAAATGGTACAGAGTCGGTGGGCCCGGCTGTTCCCAGGCTGGTGTTTGACCTCAGCTATTCCAGGTTTCCTTTCTGCCGCTCTTGGCCTAGCGGCACAAGGAAAATGTGATTAGTGGAGCAGGCAGTGCAGTAACCAAGGAAACCAAACAAATATCCTCTGCTTTGCCTGAGTATGGCCCAAACCCTCTGCTCCTCCAGGCCGGAGCAGCATCCCCACCCTGTCTGGCAGGAGTGGGGTGAGGACAGCAGGAGCGCTGCCTGTCAGCAGTGTGTAGCAGCACAGGATCCAAAAGGGGAGAGAGGTGGTGAGCCTGGTGAGGTGTCCTGGAGAACAATGTCATGTCTTGCTGAGAGCCCTCCCCAGAGCTCCTCATCACCCTGTTTGTGGGGCATCCTTCAGGTAAACCCCATGGTGTACAGGCGACTCCCCCGGGGAGGCCAGGTTGTGCCTGCAGCACAGCACAGAATGTGCTGTGACTCAGGGCCAGTCACCATGTGTTTTCTGGAAGAGGCTCTGGTCCTCTTCTGGCTGCTCAGCGTCTTCCTGCGATGCCCATGGCAGCAATCTGGGCTGCCTGAAGGGGCCTTTGCCTTGGTACGTCTGACCTAAGCACTGGGTGCCCGCTCTGGTGCGGAGGCTCAGTGTGCTGTGCAGCACCCAGGCTGATGGCTGCAGTGAGGAACACCGTGCCGGTGAAGCTTTCCGAACAAGGCTGACAGGGGCTGCGGCCCAGTGCCGCTGGGGCACAGCAAAAAACTCCTGCCTCCCCCGTGCTATCTGCAAGAGAATGGAACCAGGACAAGCAGCAGGTGACCAGGGCACTGGTTATGGAGGTGGCTCACTTCAGCAGCTGGAGTCAGCCCTGTACTGTGCCAGGCAGAGCTCTGCTTCCCAGCCCAGCGGTGCGAAATCCACGGCAAACTGCAGCAGTTCACCACACCAAGGGGACTCCATCAGGCTCCAGCTGCAGGAAGGATGGGCTCAGGGCAGAGGCTGCACTGGCTCCCGGTTCAGGGCGACAGACTCTGTGCAGCATTGTGCCAAAGGGACGGCAGTGTGGAGGTGAGGAGGAGAGGCCCTAAATCCTCTTGCAGTGCAATCATAAAATAAACCGAAATGCTGGCAGGCGCTGTCCCAAGCGCCGTGAGCACGGCTGAGCTGTGCCATTCATGTTCTTACCGTCCACCTCTTCCCAGCACGTGACCGATACTCGGGGTAAGTGTGCTTGGGGAGAGTCAGGAATGCTGCATTCCTGCGGGCGCCAGGATTTCTCTTGCGGCAAAATTAGCAGGACCTGTTTATGAACTTGTTTTTGAGCTGTCGCTGGGGAATCGGGCACGAGCACTGAGATCCCATTATGTAAGGAACGCCGGCAGCTGGGCTGTGCTTGGCCCTGCCTGACCCGTGACCGTGGTGAGAGTTGGGGATGGAGCCTTCCCCCTCCCTGGGCTCTTCCGGGCCTGGGGGATGCGAACAGCCCTGCCAGTGTAGCCACCTCGCAGCAGCCCTTGCGGGGGGAATAAAGGAGAGCGGCGTTCCCTGCCGCGGCTCTTCCCCATGTGACGGCCGCTCACACTCCCGGGCTGTCAGTCGAGGGGATTGTCTCATCCCGCTGGCATGTTCCCACCCCGGGACACGTTCACACGCACAAAGCGGCCCCTGTGCACTGTGGGGGATCTGTTGGTACCTGCTGGTGGCCTGGCTTTTATTGCTATTGTCATGGTTATTACTACAGCAAAGGGGCCGAGGCTGATCAGCATTCAGCGCCAGGCTCTTCCCCGCTGGCTGAACCGCCCAGCGCGGCTGCCACAGCACCGAGCGCCCCGCTGCCTTCAGATCCTTCCGGCTCTCACAGCTTATTAGCCAGTACAGCCTGGAAGGGAACCAGGGCCAGGCGCTGGTGCAGAGGTTGGGTGGGCAGGGCGGGATCCCTCCAGGAGGGGCACACAGGGATTTCCTCCTTGCCAGGAGGGGCTGGGGGTGAGGACTCTGGCCCCGCTGGTCCCTCTGCCCTCGCATGGTTTGGGCTCACAGCCACCGCTGCAGCAGGGAAAGGCTGAGAAGGAAACGGCTGTGAGCTCTCCCATCTTCACCCTTGCTGGAGCAGGCTGGGAGAAGAGCATTCCTGGGGTGCAGGTAGCATAGAGTGAGAGCAAGACAGGGCTTGAGGGTGCTGGGAGCACCAGCTCCGGGTGTTTGTGACCCAGCACCCAGGCTGGGAGCAGAGCATAGTCCAACTATCTGGGCACGTTTCCACTAGCAGGTGATGCGTTTGTCATTCCTGCTTGGCCAGTGGGATCCTGGTACAACCCCCTCTGTGCTGGTGAACAGGAGGTGTGTATTCAGGGGCGGTAGGGGGTTTGTGAGTGGAGGCACAAGGCCAAGAGAGGATGGAGATGGCCTTTTCTTACGGCCACAGCTTGGCAGGGATTTAAAGAGGGTCCTAAAATATAAACTGGGCTGTGGAAAGCTCCAGGGGTTGATGGGGAGGTGAGCAGAGTTCAAGAGAGGGGCTGCTCCAAGCATGGTCCAGTTTCCTGGTGCATGAAAGAGCTGGAGCAGGCTGGCCCCGCCAGCTTTTGTCCTTCTCCCTGTGCTTTCCCAGAGCCTGAATCCTTGACTCCGCTCCTCCAGAGCAGGGCATTCCACTGCTGCCAGACTGCATCCTGCCCTCCCGGTCCCTGTGTGCAGTGCTCAGAGGAGCTCGTGTAAGAGAAAGATGCAGCTCCTCAGCTGCCACAGCATCTTACAGGAGGTTCTGCTGAGATCGCAAACCTTTCCCTATCACCCTGCCTCACCAAAACCTCTGTGGGACAAGCGTAAATCCCGAGGGCTTTGAACTTCTTTATCCCTTGGAGAAGCAGCTGGTGTGGAGAGCTGGGGATGCCCCAAAGAGGAAGGCAGGATCAGGCTGCGCGGAGACAGGATGCCCGGACACACCGGCTGCCTGAGTGTTAATTCCCTGCAGAGTCTTTTCTCGATCAGCACATCTGACCTCGTGTTGCAGCACAGCAAAAAATAACCATAGCCCCCGTGAGAGGAAATGCACCAGGCGAGTGCGAGGGAGGCAGTGGTTTTGGCAGAGCCACTTGCTGGGAAAACGCAGGGGGGGAATGAGAGAGGGAGGACATGGCACCTCCTAACCCCTGTCTGTGCCACGGTTTCATCACCTGCACTCCTCCGAGCCATCTCCAAATCCCCTGAGTCTCAGTACTAAAAATATCCCTGCTCCCAGAGCTCCTTCCCCAGCGGCAGAGGCTGTCACAAGACCCTGCCATTACGGGGCCCTGCTTTGATTCCTGCAGAAAGCAGCGTAAAGACAAGAAACCCGGGAGGGCAGCATGATGCCCAGGGCACGGTGTGCTAAGGCTGGGCCCGGATCGTGGCAGGCTGTCCCCATGCGAGCCCCCATTACCCCGGCTGCCCTCACCCCCCTTGCTCGCTGGGTTTGCTCAGCCTCCTCTTTCCCTACACCCCACGGGGGGCTCAGGGCTCAGAGGGGTACCGATGCCACTCCACAACAAGCCCGCGGCCCAACAGGTCCCCAGCTCAGATCCCAGGCAGGTGCCTCCCCATCCTAGCATCCCCATCCCAGGCACGGAGCTTCCCGGGCAGCCCCTGCCCAAAGCGGACGGGAAGCAGCAGGTTGGAGCAGGTGAGGTTGCGGGGCTCCACGATGGAAAGGGGGGCCCGGCTGCTTCGCAAGGGGCATGGGGCGGGTATTGCGGGGAGGATGCGAGGGGCCGTGGGCAGCCCGAGCCCTGCCCGCCCGGTGCGATGCCCCGCTTCCCTCCTGCCGAGCACACCGCGCGCCGACACTTACCGGGCAGCCGCCGGCTGCGGCTCTGCGCCCCGGGCCCCGACATGCGGCGGGCGGCTGCTGCGACCGGACCGGACCGAGCCGGGGCAGTCGGGCTCCGCTCAGCACCCCCCAACCCCCGGCCGCCGCTCGTCCATGCTGCGCGCTGCGGGGCGGTGCTCGGCGCTGCGCGGGGCGGTGCCAGCGCGCCCAGCCCCGCGGCATCGCGGCGGCGCCTCCCGGCTGCGACCCCGGGTTACGGCTGCTCGGTCCTGCGGGGGGAAAGCTGCGGTCCTCGTGGGGGGTCCGTGCAGGGTCACGGCGGAGAGCAGGGTCCCGTGCGCCGTCCCTGGTCCTCACGGAGGGTCTCTGCGTCCCTGGGACACACAGAAAGCGCCCATGTAGGGTCCATGGTCCCCGAAGAGGGTCTCCCCGTGCACCGAGGCTCTGTGCCCGCAGTGCCCGGCTGAAGGTGCTGTTTGGGCAGGGGTGGGCGGCGCTGGAGGCAGGGGGCTCTGCCTGGGTAGGGAGCACTGTCACCGTTCGTGCTTGGGGCTTTTTTATGCTTTTCTTCTCAACTGCCCAGCTCACTCCCTCATGCAGGAGAGACAACAGCACATTGCGTGCATGTGCCGTGGGGTCCCTCACAGCCCACCTCCAGCCTCCTGAGACCCTCACCCCCCAGCAGATCCCACTCCGGGGTGTTTTCTCCCACGTTCGGCTCTGCACATCAGGGCTGCTCCTTGGCAGAGAGGTGGACTTGGCCGCCCGCCTCCTTCCTGTATCTCGGCAGGGTGAGTCAGTGCCTCGCCGTGCCCAGCGCCAGCCCTGCCAGCAGCCGCTCACTGCCAAGCCGGGACGGGGGGGAACATCCACTCTGCCCTTTTCTCTGGCTAATAGGGAGTTTCCAGTGTCTGTGGCGTGTCCCGCCTGCCCCGTTCTCAGTGTGCTTCTCTTACTGTCTGGATGACTAAAGATAACTGGCTATTGTTTGTGTCCCAGCTCTGTTTTAGCTACTGTTGCTCTGCTGTCCCCTCCATTTCCTCTGGGAGCTCCTGCTGCTGAAACCCAGCTTTATGCTGGGGACCTGGTGCCCCCACCCTGTGCACTTGTCCGTAGCTGCTGGCTTCAGCTCACACGGTGATGACAAGGGATGAATCTCACCCATGTGAGTGTTTATCTGTGTCCAGAAGCACCCTCATCCTGCCTGATGGTTTCCACCTGAGCGTGTGTTGCCAGCACTGTGGCTTAGCCCTGGAGGGCTGGGGTAGCCAGGCTGGGGTAGGGGGGAGGGTTTCATGGTCTCTGAGGAGCTGCAGGAGCAAATCTCCACCAGGTACCTGCCGGCTCTGGCTTGCTCACAGCTCTGTGTGGTCATGGCCTCTGGGCAGCATCCGCCATTCCCTGCTGACCCTCTGCCCTGTTGTCGGGGAGGCAAGGGCCAGGAACTACCTCATGTCTCTGCTATGTGACACGTCTGTGTCGGTTGGCACCAGTTACTGCTGCAAGGCATGGAGCCTGGTCCTGCGTCCCCTGGAGCACCCCAACTTCCCTTGGACTCACTGTGGCCCTACTGCAGGACGGGGTGCGTGTGCTGCCTGTGCAGGGTGACATGCACCCATGCTGCTGCAGCCCCTCCGTCCTGCCTTGTGGGAGCGGGCTGAAGAAGCAGCGATATCATCGGCACGGAGCCTGACTCATCCCAGCTCTTCAGCACAAGCCGTGCTGCTCAGCAGGGTACACATTTTATTCCAATTAACCCAGCACAGGCAAGCCAGCTCCACGTAAAGATTTTTCGCTCGTGGCCAAGTGTGCCTGCTCCTGGCTAAAAGGTGAGAGAAGACAGAGGTGATGCTGAAGTCAGTTGAGAGCCTCCCCTTGTAGTGAGGAGCTCTAAGAATAAGCCTTGCCAGATACCTGCAGGGTGTGCCTCGGCTGCCACAGCACCCCTGCCTCCCTTGTGCCTCCAGCACACGGTGACAGCACACTCTCCTGGGTCAACAGCCCTCACCCTAACCACAAAGGAGCAGGTCACTGGGAGGTGTCCCCTGCAGATCCAGGTCACAAGCCCAGGTAGGAATAATGCCTCTTCTCTCTGCGATGGAGTTCAGCTGCTGCTGGAAGTCCCCAGGGGAGCCAGCATCAAAGTACACCCGTCATCAGGAGAAAATGGAATGTGACTTGTTCCTCCTGCCCTTCCCGCTCAGGTTTCTCATCTATTAGAGGTTTGGGTGGTGAGTCAGGGAGCTGCCTTCGAGGATGGAGCTGAGGAGGAAGCAGCTGCTAAGCGAAAGGTAAACCAGTGCCAGGCAGGTGAATCACTTGCTGGTGAAAATAGACCTTATTCTCTAGGAGACATGTGTGGATGGGGCTGGGACTGAGCCGCAGCTTGACTCCATCAGTAACTTGTGGAGCCAAGAGGAAAACAAGGCAAGGCTGCGTTCCCAGTGAAGGAGGCAATACATTGTGAGGGAGCAGCCCGCAGCAGGCAAGGCTCCAGCAACCCGTGGTCCTGTGGCTCCCTTAAAAGGGTCGATTTTAGCCTGGGACAGTGGAGACAGAAAAGCCATAAACACCCTCAGAGGAATGTGGCTGTTGAGAAATGAGCATCTCCGCAGGGCCAGAGAGGAGGCGGGGGGAGCGGGGCTGCGCCGAGGTGCTGCTTGGCCCGGGTTTACAGCACTGTTCTGTACATGGCCTTGAGAAATGGCACCAACGCAGCCATCAAGAGGCCAGGAGCTGCTCAGGGCTGGCTGGTCGCCCTCTGCAACAACATTTTCAGAGGCCATGGAGTTGCTTTGGGTAACAAGAGCTGTGGGAGTGCAAAGGGTGTTTGCACATGTTTGTGACTGCCACGTACCCTGTGTGTTTGGGCAGGGTGGGCAGAGGACCCTCAGGTCCCATAGTGTTCCCTTTTCTCCATAGGATCATACGTAATGCACCTGCCTGTCCTGGTCCCCAAGGTAGACCTTCAGGTGGGCAAAGCCAGCACACAGGTTCCTCCGGATGCCCTTCACTACACAGAGGCTGAGGTGCAGCTCCGCACTTGCTGTGCACCCCAGGAAATCACTGTCACTGAAAGTGTTCACACACCATATAGATGAGGCCCTTAGTGACATGGGTTAGTGGTGGCCTTGGCAATCCTTGGGTAACAATTTGACTTGATGATCATAAAAGTCTTTTCCAGCTTGGTTGATTTGAGGATTCTATGAAGTCCTCCACCTGCAGCTCCTCCGATCTCCTCTTCCAGCCCCTGGGCAGTGCTGTTGGGGCAGTGCAAGGACCATGCTTGCTGTTGGCAGCAGCAGGGACCAGAGCTCACCGGCACAGGATGTATCTCAGCACTGTCAGTACGTGCCCACTGGGCAGAGTGTCCAGGAATAGACCAACGCATGGGACGGCCCTGTGGGAGTCAGCACGACGGGGGCAAAAAGGTGGGTAGGGATGGGTGTGGGTATCGTGGGGACATCCCTTGTGTTGGCAGTTGGCTTCTCCTTGCCCTTCCTTTGTGGAAGCAGGCCCGGAAGGTGGTTGCATGTCACAGGGGATAAGGAACAACGTACCACCGACCAATATGACCACGCTGAACAGTTTATTGTGCGCAAGCATGTGTTTTATAGAAAAGTGTCAGAACACTGGAACATTCGATAACACTGGATTGGCTAACTTTGGTTAACTTCACCCGGGTGAGTGCTAGCAACAGTTTAACGATTGGTTGCGGTTTAAAGTGTCCGCAGCAGCAGGCTCCGGCTTGCGAGCAGGGTTCTCTCTGTGGCAACCTGATCCGGCTCCGCGGCGTCCGGCTCAGTCCCTCTGTTAACCCTTTCGTCGACCTGCAACGCCTCACAAAGCCTGTTACCCACTGCTAGAGTGCAGCTAAGTCAAAGGCTGGATTGCTCACATGTCCATTAGCTGAAAGAAATGCTTCCACAGTTGCAGAGGGTCAGTGCTGGCTGGAGGCAGAGGTGAGGGGCTGGAAGGCCAAGCAGGGCACAGGCAGCATGCTGGGGGCAGCTCCAGCATCCTGCAGGCTGGCCCTGTCCCGGCCCAGCCGGGGGCAAGCAGTCCATAGCATTCCTGCTTGAGGGGGTGCCCTCAGGGTCAGAGGTGCCCCGGCCCCTTCTGCTTGCAGCCATCATGCCTGGAGGCTGCCCTGAGCCTACTGCTGCCCCACAGGCAGTGCTCACTGTGCTGTCAGCACCGACCTCCTCCAGCCCCTGGTGTCTACAGCACACGCTCTTGCTTGTGTTCTGTGCTTAAATGTGGCTGGGGGGAAACACCTTTCCTGGCTTGGCAAAGTGCTGCTCAGAGTCATCTCGGTACTGCAAGCAGGGGATGGCGGCAGGGAAGCACACCGGGACACTGACATGGGACAAGTGCCAGACCAGGGAGAAGCGTGGCTGACAGCGAGCACCAAGCCTCAGCTTGAAGATGCTGAGAGATGCCCAGCGTGGTGCTGAGGACAAGACAGAGCTGTGAGAGATGCCCAGGACCAGAAGCACCGTGGAGGACAAGAGGAGGTGCTGACCCACCATTCCAGGTAGGGACAACTGTCACTTCTACCGTGCTGCTTACCAGCCTGTTAGCCCTGCAGCAGGGCCAGCTTAGCTTTCCTCTTGTCTAAGAGCAGCAGGAAGGTGCTGCCATCCAAAGCATCCTGCACTCACATTCCACAGGGACCCGGCTAGTGGGATAAGGGTGGCTGGCTCCCAGGACCTGTTCCCTAGATGTGCAGCCAAGAGTGCTCCCCCTCTGCAATGAATGCACTTGCTGGCCTGTCCTCCCATGGCCTGAGAGCCATGGATGGCTGGTGTGAGCCACGATGGCCACATCCCAGAGCGAGGGGCAGCTGGGGGACCTGGGGCAAGTGGGGAATAGGAGGAGATTCCAGAACAAAATGCTGGAGGGGATGGAAGGAGAACTGGGCCTGAGGCTGGGGCTGGAGCAGGAGTGGGCTCTGCTGCAGGAACAGGATGCCCGGAGCCCTTGTCCTGGTGGCACAACTGCCACCACCATGCTGCCCTACACTGGCTTTGGGATGGCAGCACATCTTGTCCTGCCCTCGCAGCCTTTGCTGCGCATGGGGCGAAGGCTCTGGCGTGGGCTCATCCATGATGGGCCTGAAAGGAAGACATGGCCATGTGGGACCCTGCGGGCAGGGAGGGGGAGCTCCAGGCAGAAGAATGGCAGTGGGGTGCAGGGGGAGCTGCTGCGTGCATGAGGTGCTCGTGCAAATGCAGATGGGGACACGGGAGCTCAACGTGCGGAGCTGTTGCAGACCCCTCCTGAAGCAGGCAGCCCTCGACACACGCTGCTGGCACCACATCTTGTGCTGCCCTCGTGGCCTTCCCTGCGCATGGGGCCCAGGTTCTCACACGAGCTCCCCCTTGACAGGCACGGCTGGAGGACATTCGTGGGCTGAATTCCACCCCCATGGGCACATCCCAACTGCAGCACATGAGCACTGCTCAGGTCGCTCACTGACTGCTTGAGGGACAGGGAAGGAGCAAAGGAGATGCTCCTGGCCCTTGTGGAGTTGGCCAGTGCAGACTTCACCCATCGTATTGATTATTTAAGCACCAAAGTGTGTCTCTGCCATCTCAGGGCTCACGTAACCATTGCCCAGTGTCCCCCATGAAGCTGCAGTCCGGGCTGATGTCACAGCCCGCGTTACACCGACAACTGCCCGTGCCTACACAACAACGCAGGCCCTCAGCCCTGAACCCAGACCTTTCCTGTTCTCCCTCCCGTTTGCTCCCATCCCTTGTGCCCTGTTCCTGATCCATCCTTCTGCCCTGCTCCCTGCCTTTTTTCAGTCCTTCCCATCCCTATTTCTTTGTGCCCGCCCAGTTGTATACTATATTGGCTCCACCAAATGCAGCCCCCCAAGAAGAACACCTTTGTCCTGCTGGTGGCTGAGCTGAGCCCTTGCGGAGGCGAGGACGCAAAGGGCTGCCTACAGAGAGTAAGGAGGCGGTGGGTGCCGGGGCAGGCGCGGGGCTGGGTCTGTGCCCTGGCCCCGCAGGCAGGAGCACGGCCGCTCACCCCTGCCCTCTCTGCTCTGCCAGGTCCTGAAGCCGTTGCCGCCCCGCAAGGTGCTCAAGAGGAGAAGGCACCGTATCCTCCAGCTGCGCGCGCCAGCCTGTCAGAGCTGGTGGGTGCTGCTGGACACGGAGCCCCCAGCCTCCAACCAGCTGCTGCTGGGGACGTGCCCGGGTCCCCAGTGCCCCCCGGCTCTGCCTGTGCAGCGAGAGGGGACCGGGCTGCCCAGAGCCCTGTCCCACAGCTGCACTCATTGCTCTGGCCAGCACCAATGCACTCTTCTGCTTGGCTTTTGCCCTAGGCTATTCCAACACCTGAAGCAGCTGGAGGATGAGGCCACCAGCAGGACCCAAGGGGGGCTGCAAGTGGAGCCCATGGAGGTGGATGTGGTGGAGGAGGATGAGCCCATGGATTTAGACTGAGCAGTGGTAAGGCAGCACGTGCCCCCATCCAGTGCTGGCAGTGAGGGTGGGTCGGCTGCTGCCGTGCTGGGGCTGGGGCTGTGTGCGATGGCCCCGCTGCAGGCTCGTGGTGCCCGGTGGCCTCATCCTGGCGGCACAAGCGCCACCACCGCGCTGCCCTGCGCTGCCTTTGGGACACAAGAGCCAAGTGTGATCGTGTCGAGCCCGGCTCCCAGCCCCAGCTGGGGCTGAACCCCGTGGCAGTGTCCCGCTCTCCCCTGCGTGCGGCAAACACAACGAGCATCAGTAGCCTCACTGAAATGACCTTGTGCTGCTTGTTTCCAGGGCTGGTGGAGAGGGAAGTTTTGACGACGGTTGAAGAAGTTTGGTTTGAAGAGTTGGTGTTTCCTTAGAAGATTGGTGTTGGTTCAGAAGTTTGTTGGTTTTACCTTAGGAGTTGTAGTTTTAGGTAGTGTAGGTGTAGGTTTAAGAAGAAGAGTTGTTGTTTTAGGTAGAATAGGTGTAGGTTTAAGAAGAGTTGTTGTTTTAGGTAGAATAGGTGTAGGTTTAAGAAGAAGAGTTGTTGTTTTAGTTAGAATAGGTGTAGGTTTAAGAAGAAGAGTTGTTTTTTTAGGTAGAATAGGTGTAGGTTTAAGAAGAAGAGTTGTTGTTTTAGGTAGAATAGGTGTAGGTTTAAGAAGAGTTGTTTTTTTAGGTAGAATAGGTGTAGGTTTAAGAAGAACAGTTGGTTTTTAGGTAGAATAGGTGTAGGTTTAAGAAGAACAGTTGGTTTTTTAGGTAGAATAGGTGTAGGTTTAAGAAGAGTTGTTGTTTTATTTAGAATAGGTGTAGCTTTAGGTAGAAGAGTTGTTTTAGTTAGAATAGGTGTAGGTTTAAGAAGAAGAGTTGTTTTAGGCAGAGTAGGTGTAGGTTTAAGAAGAAGAGTTGTTTTAGGTAGAATAGGTGTAGGTTTAGGTAGAAGAGTTGTTGTTTCAGTTAGAATAGGTGTAGGTTTAGGTAGAAGAGTTGTATTTTTCATACGAACAGTTGTTTTTTGTCATGTTTATCACATTTATTTGTTGTTCCCTTGTAAACACATTTCTCACAGTTTCTCTGACCCAGTCTCTCTTTGTATTCACTGCGCTCACCCGTGGCTTTGGCACACAAGTGGGTTCCACTTGCTCTGGGTTCCCAGAGCTGGAGGGCACATGGGGGCTGGCGCTGGGTGCTGGGGCACCCCAACTGTCCTCACGTGGGCTCCCTGCCCTGGCAGAGCGGCTCTTTCAGGCTCTCTGCAGCTGTGGGCAGGGCCGGGCACAGGCGAGGGACCAAAGGTCTGGGCCCTCGCTCCAACCCCTCGGTGGCTGCAGGGCACCTGCTCTGGCGCTGCCATCGGGCACCGCCTGTGCCAGCGCTGACCAAGGCTTCTGGGGCTGCCCTTCCATTTGGGGAAGCACGGCCACGTACAAGGAATCGGTCATGGAATCACAGAATCACAGCGTGCCCAGGCCCAGCTCACTGCGGGCAGCAGCCTGCGCCCGCCACCCTGTTGGATTTGGCTGCTGCCCAAACCAAGCCTTTTACCTTCTTCTGTCCCTTCCTCCCACTGAGTCCCTTGGTCGCCATCCCGCAGGGTGGGAAGAGGGTCTGCGGTCAGAGCTGGTTTGGGATATCAGAGGTTGGCGGCTGCAGCTGGAGCCAGGGTCAGGTGTCGGTGCTGTCATGTGGGACCCTGCAAGCGGGCAGGGAATGGGAGCTGCCAGAAGGAGAATGGCAGCGGGGTGCAGGGGGAGCTGCTGCGTGCATGAGGTGTGTGTGCAAATGGCAAAAGAGGAATATAACCCCCATTTCCAAGAAGCGGAAAATGGATGACCTGGGGAACTACAGAGCAGTCAGTCTCACCTCTGTGCCTGGTCACATCTCCGAGCACATTCTCCTGGAAGGCATGCTAAGGCACATGAAAAACAACAAGGTGGTTGGGGACAGCCAGCATGGCTTCACTAAGGGGAAATCCTGCCTGACCAATCTGGTGGCCTTCTACGATGGGGCTACGGAACTGATGGACAGGGGCAGAGCAGTTGATGTCATCTACCTGGACTTGTGTAAAGCGTTCGACACTGTCCCACAAGACATCCTTGTCTCTAAGTTGAAGAGACATCAATTTGATAGGTGGACCACAGGGTGGATAAAGAACTGGCTGGATGGCCGCACGCAAAGAGTTGTGCTCAATGGCTCAATGTGCAGCTGGAGACCAGGAACGAGTGGTGTCCCTCAGGGATGGGGGTTGGGACTGGTCTTGTTCAACATCTTTGTCGGTGACAAAGACAGTGGGATTGAGTGCGCCCTCAGCAAGTTTGCCGATGACACCAAGCTGTGTGGTTCAGTTGATACGCTGGAGGGAAGGAATGCCATCCAGAGGGACCCTGACACGCTTGTGAGGTGGGCTGATGCCAACCTCATGAAGTTTAACCATGCCAACTGTAAGGTCGTATACCTGAGTCAGAGCAATCTCCAGCACAGCTCCAGGTTGGGCAGAGAAGAGATTCTGAGCAGCCCTGCAGAGAAGGACTTGGGGGTGTTGGTCGATGAGAACATGAACATGAGCCGGCAGTGTGCGCTTGCAGCCCAGAAGGCCAACCGTATCCTGGGCTGCATCAAAAGCAGCGTGACCAGCAGGTCGAGGGAGGTGCTCCTGCCCCTCTACTCTGCTCTCGTGAGACCTCACTTGGAGTATTGTGTGCAGTTCTGGTGTCCTCAACATAAAAAGGGCATGGAACTGTTAGAACAAGTGCAGAGGAGGGCCACGAGGATGATCAGGGGACTGGAGCACCTCCTGTGTGAAGATAGGCTGAGAAAGTTGGCGCTGCTCAGCCTGCAGAAGAGAAGGCTGCGTGGAGACCTCATAGCAGCCTTCCAGTATCTGAAGGGGGGCCTATAGGAATGCTGGGGAGGGACTCTTCGTTAGGGACTGTAGTGATAGGACAAGGGGTAATGGGTTCAAACTTCAACAGGGGAAGTTTAGGTGGGATATAAGGAAGAGATTCTTTATTGTAAGGGTGGTGAGGTACTGGAATGGGTTGCCCAGGGAAGTTGTGAATGCTCCGTCCCTGGCAGTGTTCAAGGCCAGGTTGGACAGAGCCTTGGATGGCATGGTTTAGTGGGAGGTGTCCCTGCCCATGGCAGGGCAGTTTGAACCAGATGACCTTAAGGTCCTTTCCAACCCTAACTGTTCTATGATTCTATATGCGTGCAAATGCAGACAGGGACATTCCAGCTCAAGGTCGGACCTGTTGCAGACCCCTCCTGAAGCAGGCAGCTCTCACCACACGCTGCTGGCAGCACAGCTTGTGCTGCCCTTGCAGCTTTTGCTGCACATGGGGCACAGGTTCTCGCACGGGCTCATCTGTGATGGGCACAGCTGAAGGATGCGGCCATGTTCTGCTGCTGCAGGCATCCCGAGGTTGGGCAGGGCTGAATTCCACCCCCATGAACGCATCCCAACTGCAGCACATGAGCACTGCTCAGCTCGCTCACTGACTGCTTGAGGGACAGCGAAAGACCAAAGGAGATGGTTCTGGCCCCATGCAGTTGACCAGCACAAGCCTTCACCCATTTTATTGACTATTTAAGCACTAAAGTGTCTCTCTGTCATCTCAGGGCTCACGTAACCATTGCCCAGTGTCCCCCATGGAGCTGCAGCCCCTTCAGGGCTCGTCCCCATCCCCTGCTCACAGCAGTTCTGTAACTCCGCGCTGATGTCACAGACACGTTACATCGGCAACTGCCCATGCCCACAGAACAACACGAAGCTTCACCCCTGCACCCCGCGCTTGTCCCGTGCTCCCGTTTTCCTCTACCAATTCCTTCTGCCCTGCTCCCAGTCCTTTCAACCTACTCCCAGCCCTTCGCCTCTTTTCTCAGCCCTAATCCCCTGCTCCATCCCCATCGGTCCCCAAACCCGCGCCAGCAAATGCAGCCCCCCACAAAGAACACCTTGGTCCTGCGGGTGGCTATGGACGTGGTGAAGGAGGAAGAGGCAATGGAGGTGGACGTGGTGGAGGAGGAAGAGGCAATGGAGGTGGACGTGGTGGAAGAGGAGGAGGCTATGGATGTGGACGTGGTGGAAGAGGAGGAGGCTATGGATGTGGACGTGGAGGTGGAGAAGGATGAGCCCATGGATTTGGACTGAGCAGTGGTAAGGCAGCACGTGCCCCCATCCAGTGCTGGCAGTGAGGGTAGGTCGGCTGCTGCCGCGCTGGGGCTGGGGCTGTGTGTGACAGCCCCGCTGCAGGCACGTGGTGCCCGGTGGCCTCATCCTGGCGGCACAAGCGCCACCACCGCGCTGCCCTGCGCTGCCTTTGGGACACGCGAGCCAAGTGTGATCGTGTCGAGCCCGGCTCCCAGCCCCAGTTGGGGCTGAGCCCCGTGGCAGAGTCCCGCTCTCCTCAGCGTGTGGCAAACACAGCGAGCATCAGTAGCCTCACTGAAATGACCTTGTGCTGCTTCTTTCCAGGGCTGGTGGAGAGGGAGTTTTGACAACGGTTGAAGAAGTTTGGTTTGAAGAGTTGGCGCTTTCTTAGAAGATTGTTGTTGTTTCTACAGGTTGTTGGTTTTACCTTAGGAGTTGTAGTTTTAGGTAGAATAGGTGTAGGTTTAAGAAGAACAGTTGGTTTTTAGGTAGAATAGGTGTAGGTTTAAGAAGAACAGTTGGTTTTTAGGTAGAATAGGTGTAGGTTTAAGAAGAACAGTTGTTTTAGGTAGAATAAGTGTAGTTTTAAGAAGAACAATTGCAGTTTTAGGTAGAATAGGTGTAGGTTTAAGAAGAAGAGTTCTTGTTTTAGTTAGAATAGGTGTAGGTTTAGGTAGAAGAGTTGTTTCAGTTAGAATAGGTGTAGGTTTAGGTAGAAGAGTTGTTGTTTTAGTTAGAATAGGTGTAGGTTTAAGTAGAAGAGTTGTATTTTTCATAAGAACAGTTGTTTTTTGTCATGTTTATCACATTTATTTGTTGTTCCCTTGTAAACACATTTCTCACAGTTTTTCTGACCCAGTCTCTCTTTGTATTCACTGCGCTCACCCGTGGCTTTGGCACACAAGTGGGTTCCACTTGCTCTGGGTTCCCAGAGCTGGAGGGCACATGGGGGCTGGCGCTGGGTGCTGGGGCACCCCAACTGTCCTCACGTGGGCTCCCTGCCCTGGCAGAGCGGCTCTTTCAGGCTCTCTGCAGCTGTGGGCAGGGCCGGGCACAGGCGAGGGACCAAAGGTCTGGGCCCTCGCTCCAACCCCTCGGTGGCTGCAGGGCACCTGCTCTGGCGCTGCCATCGGGCACCGCCTGTGCCAGCGCTGACCAAGGCTTCTGGGGCTGCCCTTCCATTTGGGGAAGCACGGCCACGTACAAGGAATCGGTCATGGAATCACAGAATCACAGCGTGCCCAGGCCCAGCTCACTGCGGGCAGCAGCCTGCGCCCGCCACCCTGTTGGATTTGGCTGCTGCCCAAACCAAGCCTTTTACCTTCTTCTGTCCCTTCCTCCCACTGAGTCCCTTGGTCGCCATCCCGCAGGGTGGGAAGAGGGTCTGCGGTCAGAGCTGGTTTGGGATATCAGAGGTTGGCGGCTGCAGCTGGAGCCAGGGTCAGGTGTCGGTGCTGTCATGTGGGACCCTGCAAGCGGGCAGGGAATGGGAGCTGCCAGAAGGAGAATGGCAGCGGGGTGCAGGGGGAGCTGCTGCATGCATGAGGTGTGTGTGCAAATGGCAAAAGAGGAGTATAACCCCCATTTCCAAGAAGCGGAAAATGGATGACCTGGGGAACTACAGAGCAGTCAGTCTCACCTCTGTGCCTGGTCACATCTCCGAGCACATTCTCCTGGAAGGCATGCTAAGGCACATGAAAAACAACAAGGTGGTTGGGGACAGCCAGCATGGCTTCACTAAGGGGAAATCCTGCCTGACCAATCTGGTGGCCTTCTACGATGGGGCTACGGAACTGATGGACAGGGGCAGAGCAGTTGATGTCATCTACCTGGACTTGTGCAAAGCATTCGACACTGTCCCACAAGACATCCTTGTCTCTAAGTTGAAGAGACATCAATTTGATAGGTGGACCACAGGGTGGATAAAGAACTGGCTGGATGGCCGCAAGCAAAGAGTTGTGCTCAATGGCTCAATGTGCAGCTGGAGACCAGGAACGAGTGGTGTCCCTCAGGGATGGGGGTTGGGACTGGTCTTGTCCAACATCTTTGTCGGTGACAAAGACAGTGGGATTGAGTGTGCCCTCAGCAAGTTTGCCGATGACACCAAGCTGTGTGGTTCGGTTGATACGCTGGAGGGAAGGAATGCCATCCAGAGGGACCCTGACACGCTTGTGAGGTGGGCTGATGCCAACCTCATGAAGTTTAACCATGCCAACTGTAAGGTCCTATACCTGAGTCAGAGCAATCTCCAGCACAGCTCCAGGTTGGGCAGAGAAGAAATTCTGAGCAGCCCTGCAGAGAAGGACTTGAGGGTGTTGGTCGATGAGAACATGAACATGAGCCGGCAGTGTGCGCTTGCAGCCCAGAAGGCCAACCGTATCCTGGGCAGCATCAAAAGCAGCATGACCAGCAGGTCGAGGGAGGTGATCCTGCCCCTCTACTCTGCTCTCGTGAGTCCTCACTTGGAGTATTGTGTGCAGTTCTGGTGTCCTCAACATAAAAAGGGCATGGAACTGTTAGAACAAGTGCAGAGGAGGGCAACGAGGACGATCAGGGGACTGGAGCACCTCCTGTATGAAGATAGGCTGAGAAAGTTGGCGCTGCTCAGCCTGCAGAAGAGAAGGCTGCGTGGAGACCTCATAGCAGCCTTCCAGTATCTGAAGGGGGGCCTATAGGAATGCTGGGGAGGGACTCTTCGTTAGGGACTGTAGTGATAGGACAAGGGGTAATGGGTTCAAACTTCAACAGGGGAAGTTTAGGTGGGATATAAGGAAGAGATTCTTTATTGTAAGGGTGGTGAGGTACTGGAATGGGTTGCCCAGGGAAGTTGTGAATGCTCCGTCCCTGGCAGTGTTCAAGGCCAGGTTGGACAGAGCCTTGGATGGCATGGTTTAGTGGGAGGTGTCCCTGCCCATGGCAGGGCAGTTTGAACCAGATGACCTTAAGGTCCTTTCCAACCCTAACTGTTCTATGATTCTATATGCGTGCAAATGCAGACAGGGACATTCCAGCTCAAGGTCGGACCTGTTGCAGACCCCTCCTGAAGCAGGCAGCTCTCACCACACGCTGCTGGCAGCACAGCTTGTGCTGCCCTTGCAGCTTTTGCTGCACATGGGGCACAGGTTCTCGCACGGGCTCATCTGTGATGGGCACAGCTGAAGGATGCGGCCATGTTCTGCTGCTGCAGGCATCCCGAGGTTGGGCAGGGCTGAATTCCACCCCCATGAACGCATCCCAACTGCAGCACATGAGCACTGCTCAGCTCGCTCACTGACTGCTTGAGGGACAGCGAAAGACCAAAGGAGATGGTTCTGGCCCCATGCAGTTGACCAGCGCAAGCCTTCACCCATTTTATTGACTATTTAAGCACTAAAGTGTCTCTCTGTCATCTCAGGGCTCACGTAACCATTGCCCAGTGTCCCCCATGGAGCTGCAGCCCCTTCAGGGCTCGTCCCCATCCCCTGCTCACAGCAGTTCTGTAACTCCGCGCTGATGTCACAGACACGTTACATCGGCAACTGCCCATGCCCACAGAACAACACGAAGCTTCACCCCTGCACCCCGCGCTTGTCCCGTGCTCCCGTTTTCCTCTACCAATTCCTTCTGCCCTGCTCCCAGTCCTTTCAACCTACTCCCAGCCCTTCGCCTCTTTTCTCAGCCCTAATCCCCTGCTCCATCCCCATCGGTCCCCAAACCCGCGCCAGCAAATGCAGCCCCCCACAAAGAACACCTTGGTCCTGCGGGTGGCTATGGACGTGGTGAAGGAGGAAGAGGCAATGGAGGTGGACGTGGTGGAGGAGGAAGAGGCAATGGAGGTGGACATGGTGGAAGAGGAGGAGGCTATGGATGTGGACGTGGTGGAAGAGGAGGAGGCTATGGATGTGGACGTGGAGGTGGAGAAGGATGAGCCCATGGATTTGGACTGAGCAGTGGTAAGGCAGCACGTGCCCCCATCCAGTGCTGGCAGTGAGGGTAGGTCGGCTGCTGCCGCGCTGGGGCTGGGGCTGTGTGTGACAGCCCCGCTGCAGGCACGTGGTGCCCGGTGGCCTCATCCTGGCGGCACAGGCGCCACCACCGCGCTGCCCTGCGCTGCCTTTGGGACACGCGAGCCAAGTGTGATCGTGTCGAGCCCGGCTCCCAGCCCCAGTTGGGGCTGAGCCCCGTGGCAGAGTCCCGCTCTCCTCAGCGTGTGGCAAACACAGCGAGCATCAGTAGCCTCACTGAAATGACCTTGTGCTGCTTCTTTCCAGGGCTGGTGGAGAGGGAGTTTTGACAACGGTTGAAGAAGTTTGGTTTGAAGAGTTGGCGCTTTCTTAGAAGATTGGTGTTGTTTCTACAGATTGTTGGTTTTACCTTAGGAGTTGTAGTTTTAGTTAGAATAGGTGTAGGTTTAAGAAGAACAGTTGGTTTTTAGGTAGAATAGGTGTAGGTTTAAGAAGAACAGTTGGTTTTTAGGTAGAATAGGTGTAGGTTTAAGAAGAACAGTTGTTTTAGGTAGAATAAGTGTAGTTTTAAGTAGAACAATTGCAGTTTTAGGTAGAATAGGTGTAGGTTTAAGAAGAAGAGTTCTTGTTTTAGTTAGAATAGGTGTAGGTTTAGGTAGAAGAGTTGTATTTTTCATACGAACAGTTGTTTTTTGTCATGTTTATCACGTTTATTTGTTGTTCCCTTACAAATACATTTCTCACAGTTTCTCTGACCCAGTCTCTCTTTGTATTCACTGCGCTCACCCGTGGCTTTGGCACACAAGTGGGTTCCACTTGCTCTGGGTTCCCAGAGCTGGAGGGCACATGGGGGCTGGCGCTGGGTGCTGGGGCACCCCAACTGTCCTCACGTGGGCTCCCTGCCCTGGCAGAGCGGCTCTTTCAGGCTCTCTGCAGCTGTGGGCAGGGCCGGGCACAGGCGAGGGACCAAAGGTTTGGGCCCTCGCTCCAACCCCTCGGTGGCTGCAGGGCACCTGCTCTGGCGCTGCCATCGGGCACCGCCTGTGCCAGCGCTGACCAAGGCTTCTGGGGCTGCCCTTCCATTTGGGGAAGCACGGCCACGTACAAGGAATCGGTCATGGAATCACAGAATCACAGCGTGCCCAGGCCCAGCTCACTGCGGGGAGCAGCCTGCGCCCACCACCCTGTTGGATTTGGCTGCTGCCCAAACCAAGCCTTTTACCTTCTTCTGTCCCTTCCTCCCACTGAGTCCCTTGGTCGCCATCCCGCAGGGTGGGAAGAGGGTCTGGGGCCAGAGCTGGTTTGGGATATCAGAGGTTGGCGGCTGCAGCTGGAGCCAGGGTCAGGTGTCGGTGCTGTCATGTGGGACCCTGCAAGCGGGCAGGGAATGGGAGCTGCCAGAAGGAGAATGGCAGCGGGGTGCAGGGGGAGCTGCTGCATGCATGAGGTGTGCGTGCAAATGGCAAAAGAGGAATATAACCCCCATTTCCAAGAAGCGGAAAATGGATGACCTGGGGAACTACAGAGCAGTCAGTCTCACCTCTGTGCCTGGTCACATCTCCGAGCACATTCTCCTGGAAGGCATGCTAAGGCACATGAAAAACAACAAGGTGGTTGGGGACAGCCAGCATGGCTTCACTAAGGGGAAATCCTGCCTGACCAATCTGGTGGCCTTCTACGATGGGGCTACGGAACTGATGGACAGGGGCAGAGCAGTTGATGTCATCTACCTGGACTTGTGCAAAGCGTTCGACACTGTCCCACAAGACATCCTTGTCTCTAAGTTGAAGAGACATCAATTTGATAGGTGGCCCACAGGGTGGATAAAGAACTGGCTGGATGGCCGCACGCAAAGAGTTGTGCTCAATGGCTCAATGTGCAGCTGGAGACCAGGAACGAGTGGTGTCCCTCAGGGATGGGGGTTGGGACTGGTCTTGTCCAACATCTTTGTCGGTGACAAAGACAGTGGGATTGAGTGTGCCCTCAGCAAGTTTGCCGATGACACCAAGCTGTGTGGTTCAGTTGATACGCTGGAGGGAAGGAATGCCATCCAGAGGGACCCTGACACGCTTGTGAGGTGGGCTGATGCCAACCTCATGAAGTTTAACCATGCCAACTGTAAGGTCGTATACCTGAGTCAGAGCAATCTCCAGCACAGCTCCAGGTTGGGCAGAGAAGAGATTCTGAGCAGCCCTGAGGAGAAGGACTTGGGGGTGTTGGTCGATGAGAACATGAACATGAGCCGGCAGTGTGCGCTTGCAGCCCAGAAAGCCAACCGTATCCTGGGCTGCATCAAAAGCAGCGTGACCAGCAGGTCGAGGGAGGTGATCCTGCCCCTCTACTCTGCTCTCGTGAGTCCTCACTTGGAGTATTGTGTGCAGTTCTGGTGTCCTCAACATAAAAAGGGCATGGAACTGTTAGAACAAGTGCAGAGGAGGGCCACGAGGACGATCAGGGGACTGGAGCACCTCCCGTATGAAGATAGGCTGAGAAAGTTGGCGCTGCTCAGCCTGCAGAAGAGAAGGCTGCGTGGAGACCTCATAGCAGCCTTCCAGTATCTGAAGGGGGGCCTATAGGAATGCTGGGGAGGGACTCTTCGTTAGGGACTGTAGTGATAGGACAAGGGGTAATGGGTTCAAACTTCAACAGGGGAAGTTTAGGTGGGATATAAGGAAGAGATTCTTTATTGTAAGGGTGGTGAGGTACTGGAATGGGTTGCCCAGGGAAGTTGTGAATGCTCCGTCCCTGGCAGTGTTCAAGGCCAGGTTGGACAGAGCCTTGGATGGCATGGTTTAGTGGGAGGTGTCCCTGCCCATGGCAGGGCAGTTTGAACCAGATGACCTTAAGGTCCTTTCCAACCCTAACTGTTCTATGATTCTATATGCGTGCAAATGCAGACAGGGACATTCCAGCTCAAGGTCGGACCTGTTGCAGACCCCTCCTGAAGCAGGCAGCTCTCACCACACGCTGCTGGCAGCACAGCTTGTGCTGCCCTTGCAGCTTTTGCTGCACATGGGGCACAGGTTCTCGCACGGGCTCATCTGTGATGGGCACAGCTGAAGGATGCGGCCATGTTCTGCTGCTGCAGGCATCCCGAGGTTGGGCAGGGCTGAATTCCACCCCCATGAACGCATCCCAACTGCAGCACATGAGCACTGCTCAGCTCGCTCACTGACTGCTTGAGGGACAGCGAAAGACCAAAGGAGATGGTTCTGGCCCCATGCAGTTGACCAGCGCAAGCCTTCACCCATTTTATTGACTATTTAAGCACTAAAGTGTCTCTCTGTCATCTCAGGGCTCACGTAACCATTGCCCAGTGTCCCCCATGGAGCTGCAGCCCCTTCAGGGCTCGTCCCCATCCCCTGCTCACAGCAGTTCTGTAACTCCGCGCTGATGTCACAGACACGTTACATCGGCAACTGCCCATGCCCACAGAACAACACGAAGCTTCACCCCTGCACCCCGCGCTTGTCCCGTGCTCCCGTTTTCCTCTACCAATTCCTTCTGCCCTGCTCCCAGTCCTTTCAACCTACTCCCAGCCCTTCGCCTCTTTTCTCAGCCCTAATCCCCTGCTCCATCCCCATCGGTCCCCAAACCCGCGCCAGCAAATGCAGCCCCCCACAAAGAACACCTTGGTCCTGCGGGTGGCTATGGACGTGGTGAAGGAGGAAGAGGCAATGGAGGTGGATGTGGTGGAGGAGGAAGAGGCAATGGAGGTGGACGTGGTGGAAGAGGAGGAGGCTATGGATGTGGACGTGGTGGAAGAGGAGGAGGCTATGGATGTGGACGTGGAGGTGGAGAAGGATGAGCCCATGGATTTGGACTGAGCAGTGGTAAGGCAGCACGTGCCCCCATCCAGTGCTGGCAGTGAGGGTAGGTCGGCTGCTGCCGCGCTGGGGCTGGGGCTGTGTGTGACAGCCCCGCTGCAGGCACGTGGTGCCCGGTGGCCTCATCCTGGCGGCACAGGCGCCACCACCGCGCTGCCCTGCGCTGCCTTTGGGACACGCGAGCCAAGTGTGATCGTGTCGAGCCCGGCTCCCAGCCCCAGTTGGGGCTGAGCCCCGTGGCAGAGTCCCGCTCTCCTCAGCGTGTGGCAAACACAGCGAGCATCAGTAGCCTCACTGAAATGACCTTGTGCTGCTTCTTTCCAGGGCTGGTGGAGAGGGAGTTTTGACAACGGTTGAAGAAGTTTGGTTTGAAGAGTTGGCGCTTTCTTAGAAGATTGTTGTTGTTTTTACAGATTGTTGGTTTTACCTTAGGAGTTGTAGTTTTAGGTAGAATAGGTGTAGGTTTAAGAAGAACAGTTGGTTTTTAGGTAGAATAGGTGTAGGTTTAAGAAGAACAGTTGGTTTTTAGGTAGAATAGGTGTAGGTTTAAGAAGAACAGTTGGTTTTTAGGTAGAATAGGTGTAGGTTTAAGAAGAAGAGTTGTTGTTTTAGGTAGAATAGGTGTAGGTTTAAGAAGAACAGTTGTTTTAGGTAGAATAAGTGTAGTTTTAAGAAGAACAATTGCAGTTTTAGGTAGAATAGGTGTAGGTTTAAGAAGAAGAGTTCATGTTTTAGTTAGAATAGGTGTAGGTTTAGGTAGAAGAGTTGTTTTAGTTAGAATAGGTGTAGGTTTAGGTAGAAGAGTTGTTGTTTTAGTTAGAATAGGTGTAGGTTTAGGTAGAAGAGTTGTATTTTTCATAAGAACAGTTGTTTTTTGTCATGTTTATCACATTTATTTGTTGTTCCCTTGTAAACACATTTCTCACAGTTTCTCTGACCCAGTCTCTCTTTGTATTCACTGCGCTCACCCGTGGCTTTGGCACACAAGTGGGTTCCACTTGCTCTGGGTTCCCAGAGCTGGAGGGCACATGGGGGCTGGCGCTGGGTGCTGGGGCACCCCAACTGTCCTCACGTGGGCTCCCTGCCCTGGCAGAGCGGCTCTTTCAGGCTCTCTGCAGCTGTGGGCAGGGCCGGGCACAGGCGAGGGACCAAAGGTTTGGGCCCTCGCTCCAACCCCTCGGTGGCTGCAGGGCACCTGCTCTGGCGCTGCCATCGGGCACCGCCTGTGCCAGCGCTGACCAAGGCTTCTGGGGCTGCCCTTCCATTTGGGGAAGCACGGCCACGTACAAGGAATCGGTCATGGAATCACAGAATCACAGCGTGCCCAGGCCCAGCTCACTGCGGGCAGCAGCCTGCGCCCGCCACCCTGTTGGATTTGGCTGCTGCCCAAACCAAGCCTTTTACCTTCTTCTGTCCCTTCCTCCCACTGAGTCCCTTGGTCGCCATCCCGCAGGGTGGGAAGAGGGTCTGCGGTCAGAGCTGGTTTGGGATATCAGAGGTTGGCGGCTGCAGCTGGAGCCAGGGTCAGGTGTCGGTGCTGTCATGTGGGACCCTGCAAGCGGGCAGGGAATGGGAGCTGCCAGAAGGAGAATGGCAGCGGGGTGCAGGGGGAGCTGCTGCATGCATGAGGTGTGTGTGCAAATGGCAAAAGAGGAATATAACCCCCATTTCCAAGAAGCGGAAAATGGATGACCTGGGGAACTACAGAGCAGTCAGTCTCACCTCTGTGCCTGGTCACATCTCCGAGCACATTCTCCTGGAAGGCATGCTAAGGCACATGAAAAACAACAAGGTGGTTGGGGACAGCCAGCATGGCTTCACTAAGGGGAAATCCTGCCTGACCAATCTGGTGGCCTTCTACGATGGGGCTACGGAACTGATGGACAGGGGCAGAGCAGTTGATGTCATCTACCTGGACTTGTGTAAAGCGTTCGACACTGTCCCACAAGACATCCTTGTCTCTAAGTTGAAGAGACATCAATTTGATAGGTGGACCACAGGGTGGATAAAGAACTGGCTGGATGGCCGCAAGCAAAGAGTTGTGCTCAATGGCTCAATGTGCAGCTGGAGACCAGGAACGAGTGGTGTCCCTCAGGGATGGGGGTTGGGACTGGTCTTGTCCAACATCTTTGTCGGTGACAAAGACAGTGGGATTGAGTGTGCCCTCAGCAAGTTTGCCGATGACACCAAGCTGTGTGGTTCGGTTGATACACTGGAGGGAAGGAATGCCATCCAGAGGGACCCTGACACGCTTGTGAGGTGGGCTGATGCCAACCTCATGAAGTTTAACCATGCCAACTGTAAGGTCGTATACCTGAGTCAGAGCAATCTCCAGCACAGCTCCAGGTTGGGCAGAGAAGAAATTCTGAGCAGCCCTGCAGAGAAGGACTTGGGGGTGTTGGTCGATGAGAACATGAACATGAGCCGGCAGTGTGCGCTTGCAGCCCAGAAGGCCAACCGTATCCTGGGCAGCATCAAAAGCAGCATGACCAGCAGGTCGAGGGAGGTGATCCTGCCCCTCTACTCTGCTCTCGTGAGACCTCACTTGGAGTATTGTGTGCAGTTCTGGTGTCCTCAACATAAAAAGGGCATGGAACTGTTAGAACAAGTGCAGAGGAGGGCAACGAGGACGATCAGGGGACTGGAGCACCTCCTGTATGAAGATAGGCTGAGAAAGTTGGCGCTGCTCAGCCTGCAGAAGAGAAGGCTGCGTGGAGACCTCATAGCAGCCTTCCAGTATCTGAAGGGGGGCCTATAGGAATGCTGGGGAGGGACTCTTCGTTAGGGACTGTAGTGATAGGACAAGGGGTAATGGGTTCAAACTTCAACAGGGGAAGTTTAGGTGGGATATAAGGAAGAGATTCTTTATTGTAAGGGTGGTGAGGTACTGGAATGGGTTGCCCAGGGAAGTTGTGAATGCTCCGTCCCTGGCAGTGTTCAAGGCCAGGTTGGACAGAGCCTTGGATGGCATGGTTTAGTGGGAGGTGTCCCTGCCCATGGCAGGGCAGTTTGAACCAGATGACCTTAAGGTCCTTTCCAACCCTAACTGTTCTATGATTCTATATGCGTGCAAATGCAGACAGGGACATTCCAGCTCAAGGTCGGACCTGTTGCAGACCCCTCCTGAACCCGGCAGCTCTCACCACACGCTGCTGGCAGCACAGCTTGTGCTGCCCTTGCAGCTTTTGCTGCACATGGGGCACAGGTTCTCGCACGGGCTCATCTGTGATGGGCACAGCTGAAGGATGCGGCCATGTTCTGCTGCTGCAGGCATCCCGAGGTTGGGCAGGGCTGAATTCCACCCCCATGAACGCATCCCAACTGCAGCACATGAGCACTGCTCAGCTCGCTCACTGACTGCTTGAGGGACAGCGAAAGACCAAAGGAGATGGTTCTGGCCCCATGCAGTTGACCAGCGCAAGCCTTCACCCATTTTATTGACTATTTAAGCACTAAAGTGTCTCTCTGTCATCTCAGGGCTCACGTAACCATTGCCCAGTGTCCCCCATGGAGCTGCAGCCCCTTCAGGGCTCGTCCCCATCCCCTGCTCACAGCAGTTCTGTAACTCCGCGCTGATGTCTCAGACACGTTACATCGGCAACTGCCCATGCCCACAGAACAACACGAAGCTTCACCCCTGCACCCCGCGCTTGTCCCGTGCTCCTGTTTTCCTCTACCAATTCCTTCTGCCCTGCTCCCAGTCCTTTCAACCTACTCCCAGCCCTTCGCCTCTTTTCTCAGCCCTAATCCCCTGCTCCATCCCCATCGGTCCCCAAACCCGCGCCAGCAAATGCAGCCCCCCACAAAGAACACCTTGGTCCTGCGGGTGGCTATGGACGTGGTGAAGGAGGAAGAGGCAATGGAGGTGGACGTGGTGGAAGAGGAGGAGGCTATGGATGTGGACGTGGTGGAACAGGAGGAGGCTATGGATGTGGACGTGGAGGTGGAGAAGGATGAGCCCATGGATTTGGACTGAGCAGTGGTAAGGCAGCACGTGCCCCCATCCAGTGCTGGCAGTGAGGGTAGGTCGGCTGCTGCCGCGCTGGGGCTGGGGCTGTGTGTGACAGCCCCGCTGCAGGCACGTGGTGCCCGGTGGCCTCATCCTGGCGGCACAAGCGCCACCACCGCGCTGCCCTGCGCTGCCTTTGGGACACGCGAGCCAAGTGTGATCGTGTCGAGCCCGGCTCCCAGCCCCAGTTGGGGCTGAGCCCCGTGGCAGAGTCCCGCTCTCCTCAGCGTGTGGCAAACACAGCGAGCATCAGTAGCCTCACTGAAATGACCTTGTGCTGCTTCTTTCCAGGGCTGGTGGAGAGGGAGTTTTGACAACGGTTGAAGAAGTTTGGTTTGAAGAGTTGGCGCTTTCTTAGAAGATTGTTGTTGTTTCTACAGATTGTTGGTTTTACCTTAGGAGTTGTAGTTTTAGGTAGAATAGGTGTAGGTTTAAGAAGAACAGTTGGTTTTTAGGTAGAATAGGTGTAGGTTTAAGAAGAACAGTTGGTTTTTAGGTAGAATAGGTGTAGGTTTAAGAAGAACAGTTGGTTTTTAGGTAGAATAGGTGTAGGTTTAAGAAGAACAGTTGTTTTAGGTAGAATAAGTGTAGTTTTAAGAAGAACAATTGCAGTTTTAGGTAGAATAGGTGTAGGTTTAAGAAGAAGAGTTCTTGTTTTAGTTAGAATAGGTGTAGGTTTAGGTAGAAGAGTTGTTTCAGTTAGAATAGGTGTAGGTTTAGGTAGAAGAGTTGTTGTTTTAGTTAGAATAGGTGTAGGTTTAGGTAGAAGAGTTGTATTTTTCATAAGAACAGTTGTTTTTTGTCATGTTTATCACATTTATTTGTTGTTCCCTTGTAAACACATTTCTCACAGTTTTTCTGACCCAGTCTCTCTTTGTATTCACTGCGCTCACCCGTGGCTTTGGCACACAAGTGGGTTCCACTTGCTCTGGGTTCCCAGAGCTGGAGGGCACATGGGGGCTGGCGCTGGGTGCTGGGGCACCCCAACTGTCCTCACGTGGGCTCCCTGCCCTGGCAGAGCGGCTCTTTCAGGCTCTCTGCAGCTGTGGGCAGGGCCGGGCACAGGCGAGGGACCAAAGGTCTGGGCCCTCGCTCCAACCCCTCGGTGGCTGCAGGGCACCTGCTCTGGCGCTGCCATCGGGCACCGCCTGTGCCAGCGCTGACCAAGGCTTCTGGGGCTGCCCTTCCATTTGGGGAAGCACGGCCACGTACAAGGAATCGGTCATGGAATCACAGAATCACAGCGTGCCCAGGCCCAGCTCACTGCGGGCAGCAGCCTGCGCCCGCCACCCTGTTGGATTTGGCTGCTGCCCAAACCAAGCCTTTTACCTTCTTCTGTCCCTTCCTCCCACTGAGTCCCTTGGTCGCCATCCCGCAGGGTGGGAAGAGGGTCTGCGGTCAGAGCTGGTTTGGGATATCAGAGGTTGGCGGCTGCAGCTGGAGCCAGGGTCAGGTGTCGGTGCTGTCATGTGGGACCCTGCAAGCGGGCAGGGAATGGGAGCTGCCAGAAGGAGAATGGCAGCGGGGTGCAGGGGGAGCTGCTGCATGCATGAGGTGTGTGTGCAAATGGCAAAAGAGGAATATAACCCCCATTTCCAAGAAGCGGAAAATGGATGACCTGGGGAACTACAGAGCAGTCAGTCTCACCTCTGTGCCTGGTCACATCTCCGAGCACATTCTCCTGGAAGGCATGCTAAGGCACATGAAAAACAACAAGGTGGTTGGGGACAGCCAGCATGGCTTCACTAAGGGGAAATCCTGCCTGACCAATCTGGTGGCCTTCTACGATGGGGCTACGGAACTGATGGACAGGGGCAGAGCAGTTGATGTCATCTGCCTGGACTTGTGCAAAGCGTTCGACACTGTCCCACAAGACATCCTTGTCTCTAAGTTGAAGAGACATCAATTTGATAGGTGGACCACAGGGTGGATAAAGAACTGGCTGGATGGCCGCAAGCAAAGAGTTGTGCTCAATGGCTCAATGTGCAGCTGGAGACCAGGAACGAGTGGTGTCCCTCAGGGATGGGGGTTGGGACTGGTCTTGTCCAACATCTTTGTCGGTGACAAAGACAGTGGGATTGAGTGTGCCCTCAGCAAGTTTGCCGATGACACCAAGCTGTGTGGTTCGGTTGATACGCTGGAGGGAAGGAATGCCATCCAGAGGGACCCTGACACGCTTGTGAGGTGGGCTGATGCCAACCTCATGAAGTTTAACCATGCCAACTGTAAGGTCCTATACCTGAGTCAGAGCAATCTCCAGCACAGCTCCAGGTTGGGCAGAGAAGAAATTCTGAGCAGCCCTGCAGAGAAGGACTTGGGGGTGTTGGTCGATGAGAACATGAACATGAGCCGGCAGTGTGCGCTTGCAGCCCAGAAGGCCAACCGTATCCTGGGCAGCATCAAAAGCAGCATGACCAGCAGGTCGAGGGAGGTGATCCTGCCCCTCTGCTCTCGTGAGACCTCACTTGGAGTATTGTGTGCAGTTCTGGTGTCCTCAACATAAAAAGGGCATGGAACTGTTAGAACAAGTGCAGAGGAGGGCAACGAGGACGATCAGGGGACTGGAGCACCTCCTGTATGAAGATAGGCTGAGAAAGTTGGCGCTGCTCAGCCTGCAGAAGAGAAGGCTGCGTGGAGACCTCATAGCAGCCTTCCAGTATCTGAAGGGGGGCCTATAGGAATGCTGGGGAGGGACTCTTCGTTAGGGACTGTAGTGATAGGACAAGGGGTAATGGGTTCAAACTTCAACAGGGGAAGTTTAGGTGGGATATAAGGAAGAGATTCTTTATTGTAAGGGTGGTGAGGTACTGGAATGGGTTGCCCAGGGAAGTTGTGAATGCTCCGTCCCTGGCAGTGTTCAAGGCCAGGTTGGACAGAGCCTTGGATGGCATGGTTTAGTGGGAGGTGTCCCTGCCCATGGCAGGGCAGTTTGAACCAGATGACCTTAAGGTCCTTTCCAACCCTAACTGTTCTATGATTCTATATGCGTGCAAATGCAGACAGGGACATTCCAGCTCAAGGTCGGACCTGTTGCAGACCCCTCCTGAACCCGGCAGCTCTCACCACACGCTGCTGGCAGCACAGCTTGTGCTGCCCTTGCAGCTTTTGCTGCACATGGGGCACAGGTTCTCGCACGGGCTCATCTGTGATGGGCACAGCTGAAGGATGCGGCCATGTTCTGCTGCTGCAGGCATCCCGAGGTTGGGCAGGGCTGAATTCCACCCCCATGAACGCATCCCAACTGCAGCACATGAGCACTGCTCAGCTCGCTCACTGACTGCTTGAGGGACAGCGAAAGACCAAAGGAGATGGTTCTGGCCCCATGCAGTTGACCAGCGCAAGCCTTCACCCATTTTATTGACTATTTAAGCACTAAAGTGTCTCTCTGTCATCTCAGGGCTCACGTAACCATTGCCCAGTGTCCCCCATGGAGCTGCAGCCCCTTCAGGGCTCGTCCCCATCCCCTGCTCACAGCAGTTCTGTAACTCCGCGCTGATGTCACAGACACGTTACATCGGCAACTGCCCATGCCCACAGAACAACACGAAGCTTCACCCCTGCACCCCGCGCTTGTCCCGTGCTCCCGTTTTCCTCTACCAATTCCTTCTGCCCTGCTCCCAGTCCTTTCAACCTACTCCCAGCCCTTCGCCTCTTTTCTCAGCCCTAATCCCCTGCTCCATCCCCATCGGTCCCCAAACCCGCGCCAGCAAATGCAGCCCCCCACAAAGAACACCTTGGTCCTGCGGGTGGCTATGGACGTGGTGAAGGAGGAAGAGGCAATGGAGGTGGACGTGGTGGAGGAGGAAGAGGCAATGGAGGTGGACATGGTGGAAGAGGAGGAGGCTATGGATGTGGACGTGGTGGAAGAGGAGGAGGCTATGGATGTGGACGTGGAGGTGGAGAAGGATGAGCCCATGGATTTGGACTGAGCAGTGGTAAGGCAGCACGTGCCCCCATCCAGTGCTGGCAGTGAGGGTAGGTCGGCTGCTGCCGCGCTGGGGCTGGGGCTGTGTGTGACAGCCCCGCTGCAGGCACGTGGTGCCCGGTGGCCTCATCCTGGCGGCACAAGCGCCACCACCGCGCTGCCCTGCGCTGCCTTTGGGACACGCGAGCCAAGTGTGATCGTGTCGAGCCCGGCTCCCAGCCCCAGTTGGGGCTGAGCCCCGTGGCAGAGTCCCGCTCTCCTCAGCGTGTGGCAAACACAGCGAGCATCAGTAGCCTCACTGAAATGACCTTGTGCTGCTTCTTTCCAGGGCTGGTGGAGAGGGAGTTTTGACAACGGTTGAAGAAGTTTGGTTTGAAGAGTTGGCGCTTTCTTAGAAGATTGTTGTTGTTTCTACAGATTGTTGGTTTTACCTTAGGAGTTGTAGTTTTAGGTAGAATAGGTGTAGGTTTAAGAAGAACAGTTGGTTTTTAGGTAGAATAGGTGTAGGTTTAAGAAGAACAGTTGGTTTTTAGGTAGAATAGGTGTAGGTTTAAGAAGAACAGTTGGTTTAGGTAGAATAAGTGTAGTTTTAAGAAGAACAATTGCAGTTTTAGGTAGAATAGGTGTAGGTTTAAGAAGAAGAGTTCTTGTTTTAGTTAGAATAGGTGTAGGTTTAGGTAGAAGAGTTGTTTCAGTTAGAATAGGTATAGGTTTAGGTAGAAGAGTTGTTGTTTTAGTTAGAATAGGTGTAGGTTTAGGTAGAAGAGTTGTATTTTTCATAAGAACAGTTGTTTTTTGTCATGTTTATCACATTTATTTGTTGTTCCCTTGTAAACACATTTCTCACAGTTTCTCTGACCCAGTCTCTCTTTGTATTCACTGTGCTCACCCGTGGCTTTGGCACACAAGTGGGTTCCACTTGCTCTGGGTTCCCAGAGCTGGAGGGCACATGGGGGCTGGCGCTGGGTGCTGGGGCACCCCAACTGTCCTCACGTGGGCTCCCTGCCCTGGCAGAGCGGCTCTTTCAGGCTCTCTGCAGCTGTGGGCAGGGCCGGGCACAGGCGAGGGACCAAAGGTCTGGGCCCTCGCTCCAACCCCTCGGTGGCTGCAGGGCACCTGCTCTGGCGCTGCCATCGGGCACCGCCTGTGCCAGCACTGATCAAGGCTTCTGGGGCTGCCCTTCCATTTGGGGAAGCACGGCCACGTACAAGGAATCGGTCATGGAATCACGGAATCACAGAATCACAGCGTGCCCAGGCCCAGCTCACTGCGGGCAGCAGCCTGCGCCCGCCACCCTGTTGGATTTGGCTGCTGCCCAAACCAAGCCTTTTACCTTCTTCTGTCCCTTCCTCCCACTGAGTCCCTTGGTCGCCATCCCGCAGGGTGGGAAGAGGGTCTGGGGCCGGAGCTGGTTTGGGATATCAGAGGTTGGCGGCTGCAGCTGGAGCCAGGGTCAGGTGTCGGTGCTGTCACGTGGGACCCTGCAAGCGGGCAGGGAATGGGAGCTGCCAGAAGGAGAATGGCAGCGGGGTGCAGGCGGAGCTGCTGCATGCATGAGGTGTGCGTGCAAATGGCAAAAGAGGAATATAACCCCCATTTCCAAGAAGCGGAAAATGGATGACCTGGGGAACTACAGAGCAGTCAGTCTCACCTCTGTGCCTGGTCACATCTCCGAGCACATTCTCCTGGAAGGCATGCTAAGGCACATGAAAAACAACAAGGTGGTTGGGGACAGCCAGCATGGCTTCACTAAGGGGAAATCCTGCCTGACCAATCTGGTGGCCTTCTACGATGGGGCTACGGAACTGATGGACAGGGGCAGAGCAGTTGATGTCATCTACCTGGACTTGTGCAAAGCGTTCGACACTGTCCCACAAGACATCCTTGTCTCTAAGTTGAAGAGACATCAATTTGATAGGTGGACCACAGGGTGGATAAAGAACTGGCTGGCTGGCCGCACGCAAAGAGTTGTGCTCAATGGCTCAATGTGCAGCTGGAGACCAGGAACGAGTGGTGTCCCTCAGGGATGGGGGTTGGGACTGGTCTTGTCCAACATCTTTGTCGGTGACAAAGACAGTGGGATTGAGTGTGCCCTCAGCAAGTTTGCCGATGACACCAAGCTGTGTGGTTCGGTTGATACGCTGGAGGGAAGGAATGCCATCCAGAGGGACCCTGACACGCTTGTGAGGTGGGCTGATGCCAACCTCATGAAGTTTAACCATGCCAACTGTAAGGTCGTATACCTGAGTCAGACCAATCTCCAGCACAGCTCCAGGTTGGGCAGAGAAGAGATTCTGAGCAGCCCTGCAGAGAAGGACTTGGGGGTGTTGGTCGATGAGAACATGAACATGAGCCGGCAGTGTGCGCTTGCAGCCCAGAAGGCCAACGGTATCCTGGGCTGCATCAAAAGCAGCATGACCAGCAGGTCGAGGGAGGTGATCCTGCCCCTCTACTCTGCTCTCGTGAGTCCTCACTTGGAGTATTGTGTGCAGTTCTGGTGTCCTCAACATAAAAAGGGCATGGAACTGTTAGAACAAGTGCAGAGGAGGGCCCCGAGGACGATCAGGGGACTGGAGCACCTCCCGTATGAAGACAGGCTGAGAAAGTTGGCGCTGCTCAGCCTGCAGAAGAGAAGGCTGCGTGGAGACCTCATAGCAGCCTTCCAGTATCTGAAGGGGGGCCTATAGGAATGCTGGGGAGGGACTCTTCGTTAGGGACTGTAGTGATAGGACAAGGGGTAATGGGTTCAAACTTCAACAGGGGAAGTTTAGGTGGGATATAAGGAAGAGATTCTTTATTGTAAGGGTGGTGAGGTACTGGAATGGGTTGCCCAGGGAAGTTGTGAATGCTCCGTCCCTGGCAGTGTTCAAGGCCAGGTTGGACAGAGCCTTGGATGGCATGGTTTAGTGGGAGGTGTCCCTGCCCATGGCAGGGCAGTTTGAACCAGATGACCTTAAGGTCCTTTCCAACCCTAACTGTTCTATGATTCTATATGCGTGCAAATGCAGACAGGGACATTCCAGCTCAAGGTCGGACCTGTTGCAGACCCCTCCTGAACCCGGCAGCTCTCACCACACGCTGCTGGCAGCACAGCTTGTGCTGCCCTTGCAGCTTTTGCTGCACATGGGGCACAGGTTCTCGCACGGGCTCATCTGTGATGGGCACAGCTGAAGGATGCGGCCATGTTCTGCTGCTGCAGGCATCCCGAGGTTGGGCAGGGCTGAATTCCACCCCCATGAACGCATCCCAACTGCAGCACATGAGCACTGCTCAGCTCGCTCACTGACTGCTTGAGGGACAGCGAAAGACCAAAGGAGATGGTTCTGGCCCCATGCAGTTGACCAGCGCAAGCCTTCACCCATTTTATTGACTATTTAAGCACTAAAGTGTCTCTCTGTCATCTCAGGGCTCATGTAACCATTGCCCAGTGTCCCCCATGGAGCTGCAGCCCCTTCAGGGCTCGTCCCCATCCCCTGCTCACAGCAGTTCTGTAACTCCGCGCTGATGTCACAGACACGTTACATCGGCAACTGCCCATGCCCACAGAACAACACAAAGCTTCACCCCTGCACCCCGCGCTTGTCCCGTGCTCCCGTTTTCCTCTACCAATTCCTTCTGCCCTGCTCCCAGTCCTTTCAACCTACTCCCAGCCCTTCGCCTCTTTTCTCAGCCCTAATCCCCTGCTCCATCCCCATCGGTCCCCAAACCCGCGCCAGCAAATGCAGCCCCCCACAAAGAACACCTTGGTCCTGCGGGTGGCTATGGACGTGGTGAAGGAGGAAGAGGCAATGGAGGTGGACGTGGTGGAGGAGGAAGAGGCAATGGAGGTGGACATGGTGGAAGAGGAGGAGGCTATGGATGTGGACGTGGAGGTGGAGAAGGATGAGCCCATGGATTTGGACTGAGCAGTGGTAAGGCAGCACGTGCCCCCATCCAGTGCTGGCAGTGAGGGTAGGTCGGCTGCTGCCGCGCTGGGGCTGGGGCTGTGTGTGACAGCCCCGCTGCAGGCACGTGGTGCCCGGTGGCCTCATCCTGGCGGCACAGGCGCCACCACCGCGCTGCCCTGCGCTGCCTTTGGGACACGCGAGCCAAGTGTGATCGTGTCGAGCCCGGCTCCCAGCCCCAGTTGGGGCTGAGCCCCGTGGCAGAGTCCCGCTCTCCTCAGCGTGTGGCAAACACAGCGAGCATCAGTAGCCTCACTGAAATGACCTTGTGCTGCTTCTTTCCAGGGCTGGTGGAGAGGGAGTTTTGACAACGGTTGAAGAAGTTTGGTTTGAAGAGTTGGCGCTTTCTTAGAAGATTGGTGTTGTTTCTACAGGTTGTTGGTTTTACCTTAGGAGTTGTAGTTTTAGGTAGAATAGGTGTAGGTTTAAGAAGAACAGTTGGTTTTTAGGTAGAATAGGTGTAGGTTTAAGAAGAACAGTTGGTTTTTAGGTAGAATAGGTGTAGGTTTAAGAAGAACAGTTGTTTTAGGTAGAATAAGTGTAGTTTTAAGAAGAACAATTGCAGTTTTAGGTAGAATAGGTGTAGGTTTAAGAAGAAGAGTTCTTGTTTTAGTTAGAATAGGTGTAGGTTTAGGTAGAAGAGTTGTTTCAGTTAGAATAGGTGTAGGTTTAGGTAGAAGAGTTGTTGTTTTAGTTAGAATAGGTGTAGGTTTAGGTAGAAGAGTTGTTTCAGTTAGAATAGGTATAGGTTTAGGTAGAAGAGTTGTTGTTTTAGTTAGAATAGGTGTAGGTTTAGGTAGAAGAGTTGTATTCTTCATACGAACAGTTGTTTTTTGTCATGTTTATCACATTTATTTGTTGTTCCCTTACAAATACATTTCTCACAGTTTCTCTGACCCAGTCTCTCTTTGTACTCACTGCGCTCACCCGTGGCTTTGGCACACAAGTGGGTTCCACTTGCTCTGGCTTCCCAGAGCTGGAGGGCACATGGGGGCTGGCGCTGGGTGCTGGGGCACCCCAACTGTCCTCACGTGGGCTCCCTGCCCTGGCAGAGCGGCTCTTTCAGGCTCTCTGCAGCTGTGGGCAGGGCCGGGCACAGGCGAGGGACCAAAGGTCTGGGCGCTCGCTCCAACCCCTCGGTGGCTGCAGGGCACCTGCTCTGGCGCTGCCATCGGGCACCGCCTGTGCCAGCGCTGACTGAGGCTTCTGGGGCTGCTCCTCCATTTGGGGAAACACGGCCACGTACAAGGAATCAGTTATGGAATCACGGAATCACAGAATCACAGCGTGCCCAGGCCCAGCTCACTGCGGGGAGCAGCCTGCGCCCGCCATCCTCTTGGATCCGGCTGCTGCCCAAACCAAGCCTTTTACTTTCTTCTGACCCTTCCTCCCACTGAGTCCCTTGGTCCCCATCCCACAGGGTGGGAAGAGGGTCTGGGGCCGGAGCTGGTTTGGGATACCAGAGGTTGGCGGCTGCAGCTGGAGCCAGGATCAGGCACCGGTGCTGTCATGCAGGGATTTGCTTCCTTTCAGGGCTGATCAAAATGGGGACTTTTCAGAGTGGGAAGGAAGCTTCCAAGAAAACTTGTTGTTTATTGTGTTGTTTTCTTCCTCCATGTACACACTTTTGTTGCTCTCTGACCCACGTTCTCTTTGCATTTTCAGTGAGCATGTGCGGCTTTGGTAGTGTTGCATCCACTTGCTGTGTGCTCCTGCGGCTGCAGGGTATTTGCACGACCACCCCAGGTGTTGTCCCAACATCAGGCTTCATCAACCGATGCACACATAGCCAACTAACACGCGAAATTGAGATGTTTATCCTATGTCTGTGCAGAGATGGGTGATAGGTGGTAACCCCACAACATAGCAGTTTGTGGGCTGATGGGGGGTAGTGTCCTCAACAGCAAAGCCATCACCAGCTAAAAGTGAGTTCTGTTACGGCAAATCCCTGTAGCGATGCCATCAAAGCAGCTGTGAAACCTTCTGCTCCCCTTCCTGCTGCAGGCAAAGGCACTCATGGGGCAAGAGCCAGGATCAAGATCCTAACTAATGTTCTAGAGGCCGTGGCAGCCTTGGGAATGGCTGGTGCCTGGATCAGGGGAAAATGTTTTGTAGCTGTAGGTGCTGCTATGTATGTCTTTGAACTGAGGCACACGCAGCTCTTCCTTCTCGTCCTCCATTGCTTTGCTCTGTGCCATTAAAGTGATCAAAGGGGGCTACAAGAAACCTGGAGAGGGACTTTTGACAAGGGCATGTAGGGACAGGAGAAGAGGAGCGGCTTTAAACTGACAGAGGGGAGACTGAGATCAGATATTATGAAAAAGCTCTTCCCTGTGAGGGTGCTGAGGCGCTGGCACAGGGTGCCCAGAGAAGCTGTGGCTGCCCCATCCCTGGCAGTGCTCAAGGCCGGGTTGGACACAAGGGCTTGGAGCACCCTGCTCTAGTGGAAGGTGTCCCTGCCCATGGCAGGGGGTTGGAACTGGGTGAGCTTTAAGGTCTCTTCCAACCCAAACCATTCCATGACTCCATGAACCCTTGCCCTGCGGTCGAAGGGGTGCTGTGGGACCCATGGTGCCCTGGATGTGGGGTACAGGGCGTGGGGAGCCGTGGGCACTGGCAGTGCATCCCGAGGGGATGCGATGCTGTGAGATCCAGGGGTGCAGGATCCAGGGAGCGGCGGGGGGGGCAGGTGTGTGTGTGGGTACGGGGCTGTCCCCAGGTGCTCATTAGCCTCGGCCCAGCCCCCTCCTTAATTAATTAGCCTCGCCGCTCATTAGCGGTGCTTGGGGCCGGCTGCTCTCCTTGCGCAGGCGGGCGGGCAGCGCTGCCAGCCATGGGGATACCGGGAGCGGCGGGAGCGGGGTTGGCGCCGCGGCGGCATGGGGCAGCGGTGGGGTACGGCCGTGCTGCTCCTCGCAATGGGTAAGGGGGCCGGGGGTGCCCGGGCGGGCGTTCGGGGCCGCTTCCCAGGTGACATCCGGAGGGTGATGCGGGTTCCTTCCCTTTCCCTTCTCCCTCCCTCCTTCCCTCCTCTTGGGGCCGGTGCCGTTTGTCTCTCCCCGGTGGGTCCTGGCTGCGGGTACGGAGCTGCCGTCTGCACGGGGTGCTGGGGCTGGGGCACCCCAAGTGTCCTCACGTGGGCTCCCTGCCCTGGCAGAGCGGCTCTTTCAGGCTCCCTGCACTTGCAGGCAGGGCTGGGGATGGGTGAGTGACGGTGCACGGGTCGTGTGTGTCCCACGTGGAAGGGGGGGGGTCACTGACTCGGGTGGCAGTGGCCCTGGTCCGGGGCTGCCCATGTCACCGCAGGAAGGAGGTGAACCCTGTCCCCAAAGGTCGGGGTGCTCACTCTGACCCCTCGCTGGCTGCAGGGCACCTTGCCGGGCTGCTGGCATCGGGCACTGCCTGCACCAACATCTACCGAGGCTTTTCGGACTGCGTCCTCAAGCTGGGGGAGAACATGGCTGCGTATGAGGAGGCAGATGGCATCGAGCTGCAGGGGCTGCACCGAGTCTGCGGGTGAGCACAGCCCCATGCCGGGGCCTCCTGCCTGTCCCACCTCCGGGGTTATCTACGGCACACGGCCAATGTGGCTTTTGGGCATTGCCCCTGTGCCGGGGCTGCTGTCTGAAGTCTTCTCCTGGGCCCCCACATCCCAGCTGTGCGTGCACACGTGCTCCCCATCTTGCTCTTGTTTCAGACAGCTGGTGGGCTCCATCCACCTATCTGCTGCTTGGCTCCAGCCGGGCAATGGCTCCAGCCCTCAGGATTCATCCTGCGGCCCCCTGCGTGCTCACAGCCAGGAGGAGCAAGGCTGGTGGGATCCAACCCCTTCTGCTCCCCTGGGGAGGCTCCCTTGGGACCCCGATTCCTTCCAGCAGCTCACCAGTGGCTGGGGTGTCCCAGGGTCCAGCGGGGAGCAGCCTGCCCCCAGCTGGATCCTGCTGCCTGAGCCAAGCCCTTTACCTCCCTGCCAGGAGCCTTCATCCTTCTGTCTGGAATTTGCCCCTCCCCTGGCTTTGGTGAGTTTGTAGCAAGTGCCCCAAGGTCAGAGCATTGGAGGACGTTCATCAGCGCAGCGGTAACAGTGGAATTGGGTAGGGTGGGGTGGGGTGGGTTGGAGAAAGGGCTGCTTGGAAAGGAGCAGCAGTGAGGCTGGGGGGGGCAAGGGAAAGGTGGGTATAAAACGTTCATGGTGATAAACAGGGGCCGCTCTCTGTCCCCAGCAGTGAAAAGGAGATGTAAGGAAATGCAGGCAGCAGTTAAGGGAAAACCCACGTGCCTTGTGGTGGTGGAATCCTGCCAGGGCGAGGCAGAGGGTGCAGTGCCCTGTGGGTCAGGCTTTCCAAGCTGCCTAAAGCTGCCCTGGGCTGCAGGGGAAGGCATCACCCTCAGCCATGGGATGGAGGCTCTGGATGGCTCCTCCGGTTGCACAGAGCCAGCCGGTGTGGCTGGGGCTGCGGCAGGGCAGGAGCATCTGGGATGGGGCAGTCGGTGGAGGCTGATGGGATGATGCTGCCGAGGTAAGTGGAGGGTCCCCAGCCCTCCTGCCTGACTTTGGTTATTGCCAGTGTGGAAGCCATTCCCTTTGGCTTCCTTGTTTCCAAGTTTTTCTCTCCTGGAACAAACCCTTTTGCTCAAGGAGAATGGAAAGCTAACTAACCCCCGTTATTTTTAAGCATGTTTTGTTCATGCATTCCCCAGCCAGCAAACATGCCTGGCACATCGAAGGTTGGTTGTGACCTGCTCTATTCCCCCATTGCCATGGGACAGTTCTGGCTCAGGATGAACAGCCTCCATGGAACGTGACCGAAGGCAGGGTTGAAATGGGAACTGCTCTGGTTTGGGCTGCAATACATTTACTTGGAAATGTGGCTTTCTGGTGTTAGGAAACAACCAAGCATGCGGTGCAGCATGTGCCATGGCTGGCTGCTGGAGGGTGATTCCTCACGTGGAATGTGTGAGTTGAGGGGTTTTTACAGGCTCTGGGGCACTTACAACCACAGAACAGGTCCTGGGATCTTCCCCGCTGGCAGGGCTGGGGCTCTGCACCGCTGGGATGTGCCAGCTTCTCCCAGTGGTCCTGGTGCATGGCAAGCCAGGGTTGCTATGGCAGGAGGAAAAGGTCGGTGATGCCCCAGCATCCTGCCGGGAAATGTTTCTGAATTATTAGCTCTTAACCTCAGCCTTCTCCACTGCTGTCTGCTTTCCTGCCATGGTCCCCGCTCCGGGAGCGTGAGAGAAGGATGAACGTGGAGCTGGGAGCCGGTGTGCGGTGCCTGCAGCCTGCCCGGCTGAGCAGATGGAGGCTGTGAAGAGTGAAACACTGGGAACTGCCATCCTGGCTGACAGCAGAGCCAGGCAGGAGCTGTCATCCCCCTTCTGCCCTCAGCCATCCTTTGCCGGAGAGGTTTAACTCTCACTTGGCAGAGCCGCCTTGTGCCGCGGCCGCAGGTCGGGTGCGAGTGCAGGAGGTTACCTGGGTTGGCACCAGCTTTTCGTATTATCAGGGACATTTATTCCGCCCCAGTGGCTCTGTTTAATGAGCTCCTTCACAGCTGGTGTTCTGACGCAAGCCCCGGGATGAGAACTAAGCAGAGGGCTGGGGTCTGCATGGCATGTCCAGCACAGGGCACGTGCGACAAAACCAGGCTGTTCCTTTCCCATGTGCAGGGTCCCTGCTCGGCTGCATCTCCTTTCCGAGGGGTGGCATGTGTGCCTGGTGTCCCGGTGGCAGAGCAATTGCTCCTGTCCTCTGTGCTGTCCCCAGTTGCAGGAAGATTATGGATCAAAGGTGGTGCCCAGTCCCAGCAATGGGGGAGACAGGAAAACAGAGGTGGAGCAAGGGCAGGGGTGGACAGAGGCCCGGGAGCCTGCTGGGACTCGGGGATGCTGTTCATGGCTGGTCCCTGCCTTGCCCCGTTGCTCCAAAGAAGCTGCAGTAGAAACGTGCTGCTGCAAAGCTCTTTTCAGGTAGAAGAAACTCCTTTTTTCATAGAAATTGTGGGGGAAGGTTTGTGCAAGTGTCACATGGAGCCTTATCTGTGCCTTGGGGAAGTCTTTATTTTGGAGGAGAGCTGCTTCCAGAGGAGAGGATGCCCTGCGACCTCTAGAGAATGAGGAAAAGGCATGAAATAACTTGTGTGTTCTGAGGTTTGGAGTTTTGGCCAAGGCACAGCTCCAGGTTGGGCAGAGAAGAGATTCAGAGCAGCCCTGCGCAGAAGGACTTGGGGTGTTGGTCGATGAGAACATGAACATGAGCCGGCAGTGTGCGCTTGCAGCCCAGAAAGCCAACCGTATCCTGGGCTGCATCAAAAGGAGCGTGACCAGCAGGTTGAGGGAGGTGATCCTGCCCCTTTACTCTGCTCTTGTGAGACCTCACTTGGAGTATTGTGTGCAGTTCTGGGGTCCTCAACATAAAAAGGACATGGAACTGTTGGAACAAGTGCAGAGGAGGGCCACGAGGATGATCAGGGGACTGGAGCACCTCCCGTATGAAGATAGGCTGAGAAAGTTGGGGCTGTTCAGTCTGGAGAAGAGAAGGCTGCGTGGAGACCTCATAGCAGCCTTCCAGTATCTGAAGGGGGCCTATAGGGATGCTGGGGAGGGACTCTTCATGAGGGACTGTAGTGATAGGACAAGGGGTAACGGGTTCAAACTTGAACAGGGGAAGTTTAGATGGGATATGAGGAAGAAATTCTTTCCTGTAAGGGTGGTGAGGCCCTGGAATGGGTTGCCCAGGGAAGCTGTGAATGCTCCGTTGCTGGCAGTATTTAAGGCCAGGTTGGGCATAGCCTTGGGAGACATGGTTTAGTGGGAGGTGTCCCTGCCCATGGCAGTGGGGTTGGGACCGGATGATCTTAAGGTCCTTTCCAACCCTAACTATTCTATGATTCTATGCTCTGAGAGACAATGGAGGGGACGAGTAGTCTGGGATATTTGCACAAAGCACAAGGGGGCAGCAGGGCCCTGCTTGGCATCTTGCTGTGGTTCTAATCCAAAGGGGTTGATGATGCCGTGTTCCCTGGCTGCAGGTACTGGGATGAATTTCATGCGTGTGCCCTGACGGCGCTCTGGGAATGCCAGAAGGAAGCAGCAGCCATCTGGGAGATGCTGAGAAGGGAGTCTCGGAAAATCAAGTTTCAAGGCAGCTTGTTTGACCTCTGCAGCCCCAGCACTGCCCAGAGCTTTGCCTGGACCCATGTTCCAAACATTTCCATCCTCGGCATCCCCCTCATCGTTACTTGGCTGAACTTATAAACTGGAGCTCCGTGAGTATCACAACAGAGGTGGTGGCAGGGTGTGTTGTGGCATCTTCCCAATCACCTTTCCAGACCTTTCAGGAATACACTGTGTGGTGCTCGGTGGACATGTGGCCCCATCCTGCGCCTATGAGACATGGAAGAGCTCAGCAGCATCTCCTGGGTTTTGCTGTTTCTCTGTAATCTGGAGTAAGGCCCTTCCCCTTCTGCCTCAAGGCAGGGACAGATCTGGCCAACTGCAGGGTTTGGGAGCTTGTAGATATGGGGCAGAGGATGTGGGGAAGAAGGATAAATTGGTTCTGAACTCCGGATGCTTTTGCATTCTTCTATGGCTGCTGGAAGGAAACCTGTTTGCTTTGCTGACTCTTTCCACCAGATCAACTCTCCAGGTTTTTGCTTTGGGCACTGAAATCAAGATGGGAATCTTCACTGCTGATGTATGAGGGGCAGGGGATGGTGTATGTACTGTTAAAGGCAGAAGGCAGACCTTGCCTCCCTGTACTATCCCTTTTAATTTGAGGATGTGGTGAAACCGCTGTGTCCCCATGTACTTAATCACAGGTGCATGATGTCTTCTCTTGCACGCATCTGCATTCCTGAGTAACTCCTGTGTTACGTGGAAATCCCTTTTCTAAGGAAATAGGGCAAAAATATTTGGGGAGGGGAGTGGGGAATGTCAAGCTAGCAGGATAAAGAGGACTTAGAGCAACTCTTTTGCTTTAAAGCTTTCCCCAAGGTACCTGTAAGCAGCTCTGTGGGTGCCAATGTGTAATTCCAGAGTATTAAAGTTTGTTGTAGAGCCTGAAGCATGGGAGAAGTTATTTGTCCTGGCTCTTGTTTGATAGCACAGTCTTCTCTCGTCTCCTTTTTGCAGCTCAGGGCATTGTTGGCTTTGCAGGTTCAGTACAAGCACAAAAGTATTTGCAACAGAGAGGTGCTTGCAAGTGGTTCCTGGGTATGTAAGGAAAACACCACATTACCGGGCAGTCCAAGGCAGTTCAGTGTTTGAGGATGCTGCGGGAGCTCTGCGCCCTGCCTGGCTGCACAGCCCATAGGAGCTGTGCCTAGCAGAGTATTGCAGGCTGCCTTTCACACATCACTTTGGCTGTTTCCACAGAGCATTTGGCCCCTTCCCAGGGCACTTGCTTTGTCTTTGCTAGGGGCAGGCAGCTGCCCTGTGTGGAGCTGGGCATGCTCCTAGCTCCTCATGCTCCTGAGAAACATTGAACAAGGACCTTGTGCTGATGGTTTGAGCACTGCCCACCATGGGAGTGGGCACAGCAGCACATGCCACCACCCATAAATGATAAGGGCATTCTGAAATGGTGTCCCAAAACCTGAAAGTGTGCTGTACAGTGTGAGCAGGCGATCTGAGGCCCTGCTAGTACCAGAGATCCCACTGGATGTATTATAGGCATGTGGGCAGTCTTCTACAGCAGAGGATATTCCTGCAAGTAGTGGTGTTGGGTCATACTGCTCTCACTTGGCATTCACATGTTCTTCCGTTTACCTTCCCTATCACTTAACTCTGCTCCTGCAGCAGCAGGAGGGAGTGAATAAATTGAGGCAAATTCCAAGAAAGAAATCAGGAGCAGTTGGAGTTCAGACAGCACTTCAACATGAGGTATCTGGGCACCTTAGAGACAGCAGAGCTCTTATTGATGTACTCGGCATCTCAGGCCCAAAGTCTTATGGGAAGTAGTGGAGAAAGGGTAAAGCAGAGCACTGCAAAACCTGGAGTGAAACACTGGGTTTTGTTCTTATTCCATTCCAACAGCAGTCTGTGCTCTGATCCTGTTCCCCACTGCCCATTCTCTCTCCTCTTGCCTGTGGCTGGCACTGGAGAAAGCTGAAGCAGGTGGGTACTGTGTATAACCAAGTCTGGGGTCCTTTGGATCAAACGCTGTACCTGCTCTTTGTTTAGAATAGGTGTTCAGTGCCCTTAGGAAAAGAAATCAGCGCAGCCACCCAACATCCCACAACTCTTGGCTTCTCTTTGGATTTGGCAACTTTCTCTCTGTTAAAAATTCCTGCTTCTAAACAGCTTTGGGGAAGGGGAATACAAAAATCTCAGCGGAGATCTCCAAGGAGTCTTTCTGCAGAGCCATGGGTGCAAATAGCTGACACTGCTGCTGTCTCTAGGAAGAGTAGGTGTTGGGGCGTATCTTCCCTGGAAGCAAATCCCTCAGCTATTGCACACACAGCCCAAAGATTTATTAAGAAACAAAGACCATCTGCCACGGTTCTGGTGTAGAGCAGAGCTTTTTTAAGCCAAAGGTGCCTCTAAACCTGGCTGAAAGCACGTGAGTGAGAATTGGGTGTCTCACTATGGCAGTGATGAATTTCAGAGGTTCCCTCCTCAATCAGTATTTCAGTTTTAGCACAACTTCTCCTACAATTTCAGTAGGTTTCCTTTAAAAAGAAGTAGTATACAGACTCGGTCCTCATAGGCAGTCAGCAGACTTTCAGAAAGCGTTTCTGATCTTACAGCATGCTTCGTACTGACCCACTGCAGCTTGTTGGATGTCCCACTGCCTGGGTGTTAAATCCACATCTGTCCAGGGTTCTTCTCGTGGCCTTGCCCTGAGTTTATTCAGATACAAAGCTGAACCCAGACTTTGTGCCTTGCAATGGAGGCTGCTGAAGCACTTGGAGCATACCTCATGTGTTCAGGGAGTAAGGGGGTGTTCCTTGGTCCAGAGTTTTCATGGCTGTTCTTACAGGGGAACCAAGAGAGCACCTCTTTTAAGGCAGTCTCACAGCAGCTCTGGGATCTGCTGCCCATTCTCCTTTAAGAAATAGGATGAATGTGGCTTTCCCTCCTGCACTCGTAGTGGCTGTAATTAATCATCCAGCTTACACTTGCCCTAAGACCCCTCCTGAAGAACACGGGAGTTCCACTGTGCTGTGCTGTTGAGCCTTAAATTAAATCTGCAAACTTTCCCTGTGCGGGACTATTTCTCAAGAATAGCAACAAAAACCTGGAGAGGACCAAATGACCCTGAAACAGCCTTAAAATACCACTGACACCAAGGCAGTGTTTGTCCGCCCCGAGGCGGAGTGTGCCCTCTGCTCTGCCGGATGCCAATCGCACCCGGCTCACTGCTCTTTTCCGAAGGCGATACTGGCACCTACTGGAAGTCCGGTTTATATCCAGGCTGAAGGTGACTGGAAGCCAGGCAAGTATCCTTATGTACGAGAAACGAGATGTTGAGGAGGGATGAACCGTCTTGCTGACTGCACGGCAGAGCTGCAGGGAAAGCCCTGGGAACTGACCTCTGGGTGTCCCTCCAGCAACCGCTGGCTCCTGCCCAGAAAGAGGATTGCATCAAATCTTCCCTCTAAAAGGTTCAAACTGTGCTTAAAGGGGCTTTTGGTCAGGAAAAGGTCCTGCTGTAATCCCAGAGTGTAAAAAAAGTTCAATCTAAGCAAATGTAACCGGCAATCCTCCCCTGCAGTAGAGCTGCCAAGTATGTAAAACATCAGGGTGTTATCCTGCCTTAATTTACAGGATCCGAGTAGGAGAGCAGGAATTGAAATACAGCTCCCCCAGTAACAAAAGCCAAAAGAGCAGCTTCAGAGAGCTTATCAACTTGTGCATCTCACATCATCCCACCACTTTTCAACAAGGTGAATTAGCAAATAACTCACTCAAATTAACACTTATTAACATAGAAAGGAAAGTTACTGCAGCAAGATGCTGTACATAAGAAAAAATGTATTTTCAGAAGTGGGTTTCCCCTCATTTGGGATTGCACGAACTGGCCACCCCTCAGTGGAAACCAGGCAGGATACAGGTCTGCAGGATCCGGAGGAACCATCCAGCTCTGGCCCCTTCGCAGTAAGGTGGTATCCCTGCCTGCCCACAGGTAATGCTTTTCTGAAGTGTCTCTAAATAAGGGCACATGTGTTATTCCGAGGAACAAGCAGCAGTCTTTATGTTCAACTACACATCACCTGTGCCAGGCCAGATCTGTTGCTAGCTTCTGCAGCCTGCCAGGAACAGCAGCATGGCCCCAGGGCAGCTCCAGGCTCGGGCTGAACATGTGGAACCCCTGGACTGGCCAATACTCCTCCTGAAGTGAGGGTTATGCTGCTGACTTCCACCACAGCACTCGCTGATGTCTTCATTTTGGAGCAGAGGTATGAAACAGTTATTGTAGGAATTTTTGTGTCCTAGAGTGGGCATCTTACAGCCACGTGTTCTCTGGCTGTATCCTTCTGTTGCCATGATACGGACACTCACGGTGTCCTTGAAGTGCTCAGCTTCCTAAGAGAACCGTAACACGCTCACAGCAACATACTTTTATTATTACAAAAGATTTCTTCAGCAAACTGCTGACATCTCTATGTATTAAACATGGAAACAGCAAACATCCATCCAACATTATAGGTTATTTAGGGTCTCAGCTGGTGATCTGGGTAAATACAACTGTTTTCTTTCTCCCCATTCATTCACTTTGACTTTTTTCCCAACCAAAGGTTGGAAGCAGCAGCTCCCAGCCTCACTGCTCACTGTGCAGCTCCTCCAAGAAGAGGAGCATTACCCATACAGGGCGCTCCCACATTTAGTTCCACAGGCTCCTCACACGTGAAGTTTTGCTACCTGACTTTGAACAGTCTCATGAGCAAAGAGTTTAAGAGCACACTCGCCATACAGTCATATTAAATGCTTTGTGTTAGCAAAATAAACATCTGTTCCTCCCCTGTTGTCGATTGAGGCCAGAGGAGATGCTCATACTCATGCAGTCACCAAAGTCCCCCCTCAAAAACCCCCACCCAAGTCTAAACAGACCTGCTGTGCTTCTTCAGAGCTGATTCTTGGGCATTAGATGCACTTGTGCTGGAAACAATAACATAACACAGCATATTGTTGCCAGAGCGAGTCTATACGTTGGATTTGGGGGCAGAATTGAGGGGGATTTCTCTGAGTTCTATCCTCATGCAGAGGTACTCCCCGATGGCAGCCATCAGCGCAGTGCACACAATGTGCACCAGCCACCACGTCAGGGTGGAGGGAAAGTGTGAATTATAAATCCAGCAGCCCAGAAGGTGGAAGAAGTGAACTGTGACTGTGAAATCCAGGCACTGCTTTCCTCGGCGGATGAAGTACAGCAAGCCCAGAGCACTGCAAAATAAACACGGAGGTTAATGAAACTGTGCCATGCCTCTGGACAAGGGGATATAGCAAGAGCTATCAGCAGTTGTCAGTGCAGGTTATTTAGCTGGTTTGAAGCTTCTTAAATATCTTAAGGATGGGCTGCTCCTGACCTTTTTCCAGGCTGCTGCAGCAAGACTTACATGCTTACAGCTCTTTAATTACAGGGTGGCAGGGAAATGAGCTTTTAGAGTAGAGAATGAGGCAGGAATTTTTAAATCCAGAATCTCTGCCCAGTGGCAGGGGAAAAATACATTCTTGCTTATAGATAAGCATTTGCTGACATCCATTAATTCTAACTTCCAGTAAAATCTCTCACAGAAGCAAATCTGATTCCCAGCAGTGAAGTGTAATAACTTATTCAGGATCCCGAAAGTTGGGAGTCAGTAGCTCCCAACTGCCCTCAAGAGACACAGTCAGGCACAGGGCTTTCAGGAGACGCTAAATTCTCTTTAATGTTAAGAAAGAACAAGGCACAGGAGCTCCAGCTAGTTGCTGACTTACCAGGTGAGCGCATTGAGGACGAAAGCCATCATGGAGAGCCTCCCCGTCGGGGTTGAGAATCCTAAAATCTACATGGGACTATTAGTAGGAAGCCACTGCACAAATCACAGCCCACAACAAGTGATCTCCTCCCGTGGCCCTGCTGCACCTGCATGGCCCTGTGCTGATGGGGATCTATGAGAGGAGCCCAAGCAGTTACAGCAGTCTTTCCAAGAGCTCTGTCTGGGGTGCCTATAGAAAAGGGACAGGTCTGTTCCTGTGCTGAGGGGCACCATCTACACAAGAGTGTGGAGGGGGGTGTTGTGTGTGTGTCCGTGTCCGTACTGGGATCACCTATATGGGGGATGCTGGCTTTATACTGGGGGTATTTGTACAGGGTGTCTGGCTACTGCGGGTACTGCTACACAGCGAGGCTCTGTCTTTATAGCGGGGTACCTCCGCTCACCGGCAGGGCTCTGCCTCCATCCTGGGGGCACCTAAACATGCAGCGGGTCTGTCTGTATATGGGGGGGGGGCTGTCCCTAACACCGGGGAACACCGCCCGCCCCCCCGGTGGGGAGCCCCCGAGCCAGGCCCCGTCCCCGCGCCCTCACCTCGTCGCTGAAGACTTGGTGCAGGGAGGGCCCGGTGCTGCCCAGGGTGCCGAGGAGGGCGAGCCAGAGCCCGAGCGAGCTGTAGTACCCCGCCTGCAGCAGCACCATCTGCGCCACGATCAGCGCCGGGTCCCACACGTAGCTGCGGAACTGCCCCGCCATCGCCCGCCCGCCCCGGCTGGCCCGGAAGTGGCGGCAGCCCCCCGCGCGGCAGCGCCCCCTAGCGCGGTGGAGGGCCTCTTCCGGAGCTGACCCCCTACCCCCGGCCCGGAGCAGGACCCCCGGCCGCGGCAGGGCGGGCAGCGGGCCGGTTCTGCGGCGGAGGAGGGGCAGGCACCGAGCCGAGGTGCCGCGGCTCCCTCCCTCGCTGCATGGCAGGTAAGCGCCGGGGAGCCGAGCCCGCTGGTTAACGGGGCCCGGAGTAGCCCGGCCGGCCTCGCCTCAGCGCCTGGGCCTTGGGCAGCGGCTGAGGTGTCCCTGCGGGCGCAGAGCGGGCTGCGGCGGCGGCGGACACGGCACGGCTGTGGTTTGTTACACGGGAGCTTGTCAGCAACGGGTTTTGCTACGGGCAGCACCCGAGCTCATGCTGGCAGGCTCCAAGCTTTGCCCATCTTCTGCACAGTGCTGATACGGGTTTGTTTCAGTGGGCCCTGGGCTGCGTCAATAGCAGCGTGAGCAGCATGAGCAGCAGGTCAGGGAAGGGATTCTCACCCTCTGCTGTGCTCTGGAGAGACGCCCCTGCAGTCCTGATCCAGCTCTTGGGCAACAGCACAGGAGGCACGTGGAGCTGCTGGAGCGTGGCCAGAGGAGGCCATGGAGATGCTGCGAGGGCTGAAGCAGCTCTGCTCTGGAGCCAGCCTGAGGGAGCTGGGCTGGGTCAGCCTGGAGAAGAGAAGGCTCCTAAAGGGGAGACCTTAGAGCAGCTCCAGTGCCTAAAGGGGCTGCAGGGAACCTGGAGAGGGGCTTTGGACAAGGGATGTAGGGACAGGACAAGGGGAATGGCTTTAATCTGCCAGAGGGGAGACTGAGCTGAGCTCTTAGGCAGAAGCTCTTCCCTGTGAGGGTGCTGAGGCGCTGGCACAGGGTGCCCAGAGAAGCTGTGGCTGTCCCATCCCTGGCAGTGTTCAAGGCCAGGTTGGACACAGGGGCTTGGAGCAACCTGCTCTAGTGGAAGGTGTCCCTGCCCATGGCAGGAGTTGGAACTGGATGAGCTTTAAGGTTCCAACCCAAACCACTCTGTGACTCTATGATGATTCTATTATTCAACACTTTGAGCAGCCCTTGCTAGAAAGACACAGATATTGAACATGTGAGCAGTGATTGTCCTGGGATATTTTGCTTTCATCTTCAGGCCAATTCCTGTAGATGCTGAAACTGTTGGTAGTTGCTGCTGAGATGTACTTGTTTTAACTTTAGGCGGTAGGACACCAAGATGTTCTTACAAGTTCAGGTACACACTGGTGGCATCTTTCTGTTATTCTGCTGGTCATGTGCAGGGCTTCTTTTGGGAAGTTTTTTCTGGTATGTGATGGTTTCTTCTTTTTATACCTCATGGAATGGGCAAGTGCCAAAGTCCCTCCTGCTCAGCCCTACTGCTCTGTGATCTGCTTGGCTGCTGGAGTTTGTTCTGGTGGCTTCAGTAAGCTGTCCTGCTCGCTTGGCTTCTAATGCGAGAATTGTGGCTACCTGAACGCTGAAATCCCCAAGGCTTCATTGGACAACGGAGCTGGAAAAAGGAGAGGCAGCACCCCTGGGCTGCTCCAATGGCTGTGGGAGTTGCCACAGAGCTCTTGTCACCTGGAAAAGAGAGGAGGAGGGCAAAAGGGCAGCCCAGCTTTTACGGGAGGTTGTAGACTCGCATCACTTGTGGGTGGGGAATACTTCTAGCTATGGGAACTCAGATTATGATCTCTGACATTCATGGTGTTTTTCCATGTTCCCATATGGGAAGTTCCCTGTGCCACTCTGCTGCATGTTTTTCCTTCCTCGTTCTGTGGATGTCATGTGCCAAGGCAGCTTTGACACATTTTCCTCTCTGTTTCCAGATCTGCTCCTCCTAGAAAGGATTGTGCAAGCTAGAGGCTGCGTGTGATGGATGTGGGGCACTGCGGCTGAGTTCTTACTTGGGCCTTCAGAGAATTTGTCTTTGCAGAAGCTTTCAGCCTTAGTCAGTGCAGAGCTGAACACGGGAAAATCCCAGCCCTGTGAGGGCTGTCTGCTGCCAGCGCATTGCTGAGCATGAACTGTGAGACTCAGCACTTCCCCCGTTAATTCTTGGTAGAAATTGGTCTCTTTTCTTGAAATGTGCTGTGCTTGGCTCTCCAGGATGCGCAAGCCACAACTTACAAAGTGCTTTTCACTCTGTGTTTCCTTTTCAAGCTTTATAGGACTGACTTCCTTTTGCCACCAGAAAATGATGGTTGTTTAGTCACAGATGCTAAAACTCTCGAGCTGCTGGGAGGTGGGGCTGTTGCTTTAATTGCTGAGTGTCTTTCCAAAGTCATCAGCAACGATATTTCTGATTTATCCAATAGCCCCTGGGGTCGCAGGATAGGCGCTAGTGTTCTGGGGGGTGCTGACTCAAATTCCTTCCAACTTCGAGACTCCTCCCTGCTTGCTTGCTGCCAATTGAGGGCAGCTCCGCTCAGCCTGAGTCCAGGCTTCCTCCCGCAGTGTGCCAGGGTGGACGCAGTGAAGCGCTGTGGCATAAAGATGTCTGTGCTGCGAGTCAGCTGCAGCCCGGTTCCTGAGTTCATTTCCTGGCTGACTTCATGAGGGCATGTGGTGTGGATTTGTCTGTTCCTCCTCTCCAGGCTGATCTCGAGGGGATCATGTCCTTCTTCTGGAAGAGGGGGTGTTCTCCTTACAGGGATCCTCGCCCCACAGCCCTGCTCTGTGGGAAGAGTTTGAAGTGGACCTGGAAAGCAAACATTGGGGAATTAAGCAGCAGATTCAGTTTCACTTCTCTTCCTCTTTAGTTCAAATGAAAGTGGGAGATGGCTGTGAAGGAAAGATGTGTTGAAGGGGAAAAGGATGTCGAAACACAGAGATTGTGCTGCTGGCCTGGTTTCTGGTTAGAATGTCCTGTTTTAGCCAATTGACTGTTGTGTGAGTGACATCTACGTGTCGTGAGGAGCAGCAGGTAGAAGGAGAAGTGGCGATATGCCCAGGACATAGCAGATCCCTGGGAATGTACCCGGGTCACATGCAACTACTGTGGTCACTTCTTTATAAGGAGTGTGGAAAAATAATGCCCTATTTAGCCAGGGGTTCTTTCCGTGAGAAATAGCTGTACAGGATGGTATTGTTTTTCCTCCTCGGGAAGGAGAAAAACAGGAAGCTGTTTATATCGGTGATCCATCAGTTTACCAGCTGGTGTCCAAAGGGCAGTGCTGCCTGAACTGACCTTTCCTGGGGTTTGTTTCCCTTTTGCCAGACAGGTAGGATTTGTGCTAAGGGACGGTAAGGCTAAATGATCTTAAGGTCCCTTCCAACCCTAACCATTCTATGGTTCCGTGATTTCCAGAAGAACTTGGCCTTAAGTAGCTCAAAATGTGAGCTCAGAGTTTTCAGCTGCTCCTCTTCCCCCACCCGTGCAGTGTGCAGGTGTGTTTTCCCAAAGAGCTCGGTGTACTGAATGGAGTGAAGATGTATTAAAACTCTACTTAAGGTTTCTTTGTGCTTGAGAATCCTGCTCTAAGCTCAGTTTTGCCTGTAGGATCTGTGCTGAGCTTGGCTGAAGATTCTCTTTCCCTGGCTTAGTGCAGTTGCATTTATGATTTAGAATTGTCTAAAGAGCTCTGCATGTGGCCTTCTCCAGACATCTCTTGGTGTGTCATAAAAATGTGATTCCCTTCACCCTCCCAGCACATTGTATTTGGACTCCATTGTACTTCCAGCATGTTTGGGTCATATATTGGGAATGGCAGGTCCTTATTCTTATTTTCAGTGCAACAACTGAGTAACTGTTGAATGCTGGGTTGGGAACAATGGTAGCCAGGCTGTGTTAGATTTCTGCCAGCTGTAATTTTTAAATGGAGAAAGGAACTGACACACCTTGAATGTGAGAATTCATCACCCAGATCAAGCCTGTGGCTTTACATGTGCTTTATTGTAGTTCTGCTTCTCTCACTTGAAGTGAGGTTACAGGAAAACCCATTCCACTTGTGCACTCTTTCTCTCTGGGCCTATCTGTCCTGTTGCTCTTGGTGTGTGACATACACCCATGATTCCAGAGAGAGGAGAATGTCAGCCTTTTGAGAGGGGACATTTGAAGGTCAAAATGAAGCAAAATGAGGCTATTTTTCGTTATGTGTTGACAGAACCATATTATGACTTTTGTGGCTGCATTTCCTTTCATACGAATTCTTTTAAGATACAGTGGCAGAGAGCTTGTGTGTCTGTGTGTGTGTGTGAGGGAGGTGGATCTAATCAATGCACTTTCAAAATGCCATTGGTAAAGTCACGTAAGTTTGTTCTCGAAGTCGGAAAGTACCTGGGGGTTGAGTTTAACTTTTTGTTTCCAGAAGCCCAAGATTTCCATCCGTTTGCTTGAAGGACTATGTGTGCAGTGTGACTTTGGTGCACAATCTGCATGTCCCCGGGCCAGGTAGGCAGGCTGGCTCCTCTCTGTTCTACCAAAGCAGAAGGTCCCTAGGTGAGAAAATGTTGTCCTGTGCCATGCAGGGGAACCTGGTGTGTGTCAAGAGGTGAGACAACCAGGAGGGGCACAGTGTAATGTGCTTGTCTGGAGAGGAATGAAGAAGCAAGTTAGCAATGTTTGTAACTGCAATAGGGAGATGGCTTTCAAAGCATCTTTATGGTGGTTGCTTTGCCTGGAAGGAGGTGTAGAGGGGTCATGGCCACATGCACACAAATACTGGTGCCATTTAGGGGGTTAGGGAGGAGTGATTCTGGCCACCTTGTGCTGCTGTCTCTCATCTGGCAGATGGTGCCATAGTATGGACCAGTCTTTGCACATTCAACACAGCCTCTCCATCACTCTTGTTCCTCTCGGGCTTCTGCTACCTACCTCTGCTGGGTCTCCAGAGCTGCAGACTCACTGGGCTGGGCTCCCTGGCTGCACCAGGAGTGATTTGCATCAGTTCCTCTATGTGATGAAGTGAGGGTTATAAGGAAGGTTGTAACAGCACAGATCCCTCCCTTGTGTTTTTGGTGGCCCTGGACGCTGAGGTGAACCAGGGGGTTAGTACATCACTGTCCTTAGCACAGAGGGTCATGTGCTAAAGGAGGCTCCACCACAGCCTCCTCCAGGCTGGCTCCTACCCTCAGCTGGATGCGTGCTGGCTGCAGATCTTATTTTAAAGCTCTGAGCAGGTCTCCTTGTCACTTTGTATTGTGCTGACCAGCTCCACAGCCAGCTCAGAGATTCTCCTGCTCATGTGTGCAGGCATGGTCCTAACAAACATCAAGGAGACCTCTTGACTGCAGCTCTCACCCTCGTACCTCTTCATTCCCAAAGGAACAGGCAGTTGGGAAGGCTGCTTCACCTTAGGGATCTTTTGGGATTGATTGAGAGCTGGCATGCTAAGGTAGAGCAAGGGGAAGGCTGGAAGTTTTCTTGGGAGAGCTTTGTAGTGCTGGGGCAGAGTTTGCATCCATCCCTGCCTGGCAATTGGGATCAAGGCTCATCCCCTTTGCAGCCTGTATATCGCTTCCCTGTTAAGGAAGTATTCCCTACAAGCAAAAACCCAAGTGCAAACTGATGTGACTGCGGCACGAACGAGGGGGCCTGACATGGTGAGTACCAGTGTGGTAGTTGGGGTGTTCCTTGGGTTCTGAAGGGGCTGCAGTGGATGTTTCAAGCAAATTCCAATGGCCAGGAAAAGTTGTTAATGAGAGAAGAAAACTCAAATAGTTGTGCTGTGGGGATGGGTTTTCCCCTTCTTTGTCTCTGTGGGTTTTTTGCGCTTGCTACTTTCGGAGAAAACAGATGGAGTGGTTTCATTTTCCACCTCTGGCAGGATCTGAGTGATGTAACACCCCTGATAACCAGTGGTGACACCACAGCCCAAGTGGTTCTTGGTTTGGTGTGAATGTGAGACTATCACTGGGGGAATGCTGCAAAAGTAGATGCTGCGTGCCAGCCACCCCCTTTCCCCCCCCCCTTGCTTTCCATTTTCCCCTCACTTTCCCTCTCTGCCCCCCTTTTGCTTTCCTCTCCCTCCTTCCTTTTTCCCTTTCTTCCCCCTCCTCCCTTTTTTTCACCCTTTCCCTTGCATGGAGTCATGGAATGGTTTGGATTGGAAGGGACCTTGAAAGGGACACCTTCCACTAGTGCAGGTTACTGCAAGCCCCGTCCAACCTGGCCTTGAACCCTGCCAGGGATGGGGCAGCCGCAGCTTCTCACCCCGTGCCAGCTCCTCACCATGCTCACAGGGAAGAGCTGCTTCCTAGTGGCTGATCTAAATCTCCCCTCTGTCAGTTTAAAGCCATTCCCCCTTGGCCTGTCCCCTCCATGTCCTCATAAAAAGTCCCTGTCCCGCTCTTTCCCTTTTGCCCCTTCTTCCCCTTTTCCCTCCCTTCCGCCCCGTCTTTCCCTCCCTGTCCCCCTCCCCGTTCCCCTGCCCTTTCCCCTCCCCAGCGGCGGTCTCCGTGCGGGCTCGCAGCCCCCCGGCAGCGAGGCGGGGCGGGGGCCGCGGGCATTCCCGGCGGGGCGGGGCAGGGCGGGCGCTCCGCCCAGCGGGGCTGCGCCATCCCTATAAGTGCGGCGGCGGCGGCGGGGGGCGGCCAGAGCTCGTTCTGATCGCGGGGGTTCTGTGCTGTTCGTGCTCCTCCAAGCCCGGCCCCGCCATGCCGCTGCCCCGCGCCTCGCCGCTGCTCCGCGTTCTGCTGCTCGGCCTCCTCCTGCGCGCCGCTGCCGCCGAGTCGGTGAGTCCCGACGGGAAAGGGAGAGGGTCGGCTCTGTCCTGCCTGCGCGCCCCGGCGGGGATGGGTGCTCCGGTGCGGGGGTCGGGCGGGGGTACCGCTTGGCTGCAGCGCCTCTGCCCGCCCGGGAGCTGCCCCCTGCGCTCGCCCTTCTCCGGCGCAGGGGGGCAGTTTCCATTCCTTCCTCCTGTTCCCTGCCTCCTCCTTGGCTCGCACGCTGCTTCCTCCGTTTGGTGCCGAAGCAGCGGTGTCCCGGCCCGGTCCTGCCCCGGGTAAACCCCTTGCCCTGGCTCTAGCTCCCTCGCCGGTCTCTCCTGTCCCCTATGCACTGGTGAGCCTCGTCCTGTCCTTCTGCAATCACGGCTGGCGAGTAGCAGCAGTACAGGGTACAAGGGTATGTGATAGGAATGAACCGCTCTCCATTACAGCTTTGATCTCCAACCGCTGGTCAGGGACTTAAGTCCTTTAATCCCTCTTTTATTGTGAATGTGCGATCGGTTAGATAAGTGCAGTGCCTTACAGTGCTTGGGCAGGCTTTCCAGCCTTACCTGAGTTCGGCTCTGCCAGCCTCTGGTGTTTTTCTGTCTGTATTAAACCTTCCTCACTTTCATATGGGAATGAAAAATGGTGCATTATCACGGAGGGTTTGAGAGTCTCTTAAATATATAATGAGCTGAAACAGTTTGGATGCCTCAAGCGGCAGACACGTGGGATCTTTGAGTGAAGCAGAGATCTTGGGATTCTGCCTTCCCTGCTGTTAGTTTGGGTCTGTGTGTCCATCTTCTCGGTAGTGCAAACAGGGCAGATTCCTCTACTACTAAAGGAGAAAATAGCTGCTGAGATTAAGGTAACTTCAGGAAATCAGTAGTTCTCCAAACTAGATTTAATCATCCCCATTGCTCTGTTCCGGACTGAGTACTGGGTGGGCAGATCAGGACAGATAAGGTTCAGCTGCTCGACTGCCCTCTTAGAGGGCTGTGGGGCTGGTTGTGGAATGGGAAACTCCCACAGAGAGCATCTGTAGTAATTGTCAGCTACTCTCTGTGATGACCGGCCAGCCCAAATCCACTTTAATCTGGTGTCTTTATCCCTGCTCTTAAGCACGTGAGTCCCTCGCTTGAGAACTGGCCCAAACTAGTAGGGCAAACCTTTGGGGCAGACAGCATCTGGAAGTTGCATTGACCATGTTTGGTATGAAATGCAACTTGGTCTCCCTGGGGAACCGAGTGGTCCGCAAGCATCGGGTTTCTGCAAAGACAACGAATTTTGCACAGATGTACTCTGTAAACCCTTATATAGAGCTTGGATGGAGTGTTTGCATCTTTTAAGCTACCTAAGGTGGAGTGCGTGCTGGAGAAGTAACACTGGTCCCCTATAAAGCCTTATCCAAACAAACGGTTTGGGTTGCAGCGGCTGGGGAGGAGGTGAGGATGACACAGTGTTTGGGAGAGTTCTGCTGGCGTTCCTCCCATAGTAAGTTCTTTTTTTAATAGCCCTGCCAAAACGTGCAGGGCTGCACAGCATGCGGCGCTGGTGTTTCTGTGGGCAGGGTGCAGGCAGGTAGCTGTTCCTTAACAAGACCGGGATTGTGTTTCTTGTGCTTAAGCAAGAGCCTGGCTTTCGCGAGGGATTTGGTGCTTGACTGTTCCCCTAAGCCTGTACAAACAGAGATGCTTTGGCTCCTTTCCCCTCGCGCAGCTTTCTGTGTCCATGGGATTCTCTGTGTGAAGCAATCCTGGATGTGTAAGAGGGTGGGGGATAGTACTGAAGTGCCAGGGTGACGTGGGTGCTCAGGCTGTGGGTGGGTTGTGTCACAACAGCTCTGTGTGGGAACATGTCTTGTTCCTGTGGGGCAGGGGGAGGAACTGAAGCCTGACATCTCTCACTGGTCCCCAGCCCTCTCCGACTGGGTGCTTTAGAAAGCACAGGCTGTGTGGGCAAGCTGCTCCCCTGTGCTTGTGCTGTATGAGGATGGGGGTCCTGCAGAAGATGCTTTAGAGGCCTGGAGAGGGGGAGAAAGCCACCAGTGAAGCCAAGAAATGGGGTCAGCGAAGCTGCTGGAGGGCTTAAGGTCCTTGCTTGGGCAGAGTTGTTGAGCTTCCCTGTGCTTTTAGCATCTAAAAGTGCCCTGGAAACACAAGAGGGAAGCAAGGGGTATTCCCCACTGACGGAGGAGCCTGCCTGCTGTGGGCTGGGGCTGCTTCTGCCTCTAAGCTGCAAGGGGGCTGAGTGCCCTGAGCTGTGCAGTGCTCATCGGCTGCAACCTTGTCGTAGCTGTCCTACTTTTCTGCCTAGAAGTATGCAGGAGAACTCTCTGTGCAGCACCACGTTGTGCCTGTGTGTCCCTATAGACAGCACAAATCCAGCCCCAGAGCTGCTGGCAGAGGATTGCTCAGGGAGAGGGGGGAGGCTTCGTGATGTTTGTGGGCTCTGTTTGCTGGTTTAAAGCAATCATGCTCGGAGGCTGCCTGATTGGCAAAGCTGGTGTCTTGATGATAGCTGTGTTTGGAAAGTAGTGCAGCATTATTAATGTTAAAACCGGTTTGGCTTGTCCTGCTGCCATTGATCCCTGAGGCCTGTTCTTTCTGCTCTTTGCCCAGTTTCTCATCTGTCCCTCCCAATCAAATCAAGACATTGCTCTGTGCACGTTTTGCTTTATTTTACCTTCTAACTTGGCAAACTCACAAGGCAGCTGAACATTTAGAGCAAACCCTTGCTTTGTTCATCCTCCTTAAAACACAGAGCAGCAAAATTACAGTGATGTCCCTTAGTCATGAATGGAACCCATGACTTCTGGTAGCCAAACCTGGAGCAGTTTGGCTGGATGAAATGCGTGTAACGTGCAGAAAGAAATAGTCTCTCTCAACAACAAGCATCACCACCTGGAGTGGAAGTTCAGGGGTGCAGTGAACAAGTGCACAGCTCTTGAGGTGGGGGTTCAGGGGCACACGGTCTCATCCGTGGGAGCCATCACCCCCCAGGTCACAGGCAGGGATGCTGTGCTGCTGCCAAGTCCTCATCCCAAAGTGCCTGCCAGCTCCTAGGCTGGAGAGCACTACTCTTGTGGCTCAGTTTTCCAAGCAGCTTACGCAAGAGGCACATCAGGGCTGCACTGGTACTTTTCGGGCTCGGGATAGCTGAGGTTCATTCACTTTAGGAAGTTCAGGCTGTTAGCCAACGAGATTGCTCCTTTTCCTGCCCCTCCTGTTGTTGTCTCCAAAGGCCTTGGCACTTCGTGGTCCTGCGGAGTCCTGTATCCAGTCCAACAGCACTGGAAATGTTTTTTCCGGTGCATCTTCCCCTCCCCTCTCCCCTCCAAGCCTCTGTTAATGGCTTTACTATTGCCTGTAGCTGTCTGAACGTTTGGGGTGGAGAGGCCATTTGCTGCTCCCAAATGCCTGAAGTGTAGTTTAATGTGACCTTGTGGTTTTCCTGTGGTCGCTTACTGCCTTCTCGATAAGCTCCTGCCCCACTTCACCACAAGCTGCTAACTTGGCTTTCAGAGTGATGGAGAGGAGGGACCCTGGCTGCTCTGCATGCAGGTTTCAGCACAGCTCCTGCAGCTACTTCTCCTTTTCCTCTGACTCCTGGTGCTGGTGAATGCTCTGCTGAAAGCGTGCTGGCTGCTTGAATCCACTTGGCTGTAAGTTAACGCTGAGTTGTGTTGCATTTTATGTGTTGTGGTGTTGTTCAAATGGATGGATTGTCTTTAAAACCATCTTTTTATCAATTCAATGATAATAACTAGCAATAAGGGAAGTGTGATAACTGTGGTTCTGTGGTCTGCAGTATAAATGACTTGTAAGATTACTTGATTGAGTTATCATGGCAAGCTGATCCTGCAGAATCCCCCAGCTATCACTTTGGCTAGACAAACCAGAGTGTCTATCCTTCAAAACACTTCCTTGCTCTTGAGTTAACATTTATCCTCTATAGCCTGCCCTTGGATGCTTGCAGCGGCATTCTCCCACTCCTCTCCGTACAGCTTGTTCCTTTATGCCTTGTAACAACAGCAGGGTTGTGCTGCTTTTGCACCCTTAAACTAGCAGCTAATGCAGTTGAAACACTTACAGACCCAAACCCCGCGCATGCCTGACCTCGGGGCTGGTGTTGCAGAGCATGTGCGGCTGTTTGTTTGAGACCCGGTGGAATGCAAATGCTTTAGATTAAGGATTCAAATGATCTGCACTAGAATGAGACTTTTGTGATGAGGCTGAGCGTGGTGGCTCTTGAATAGACAGGGCAGCCTGGTTGAAGAGTTTGACTTGTAATGAGCTACTGCTCGGAGGGGCTGTAAAAGATCATACATTAGTGAGTTGTTATTGCTGCGTCGCTAGATTGGCTCAGGCTTCTAGTTTTGTGTTTTGCTTTGGTTTTAAGTGTGTGGTTGTCCAGTAACCCTGCCGCCTCTGCCCAGCTCTGCTGCATCGCCCTCGGCTTTGGCTCGCAGTGGTCATGCTCTGAGTCAGGGTTTCTGGCACTCGCCTGGCCCCGCAGCTCTGGAGACTCTGCTGTCACCTCTGAGTAACGGCCCTGGCCCCTTACCCAATGCAGTGACTCAGGCTTCCGAGGAGCTGCAGCACAGAGGTGGATCTCTTCTCATGGCAGAGGCTGTGCTCCCTTGGCACCGAGTGCCTTCGCTGCTGCCTCTCTCGTCTACCTCGGGTTGTGCCTATGGTGGGTAAAAAAGCCATCGGGCTCTGCCATGTAGCTGCTGCCAGTAGCTGAGTGGGTGTTGACAAAGGCAGATGAGGAAATGGCCATGTCTTGAGCAGTCACCAACTTGCTCTGGCAGCTCTGGAGCTGCTGTGTTTTCAGGCAGTTCGGAATGAGAGCTGCACGGGGGAGAGAGGGAAGCTGCAGTATTATCCGAAGTGACGGAAAGGCTTCAAAGCAAGCTGAAGGAGGGGAAAGTCTCGAAGAGGGGGTTAAATCCTTAATCCTGAATCTGGAGAAAATGTCAGCGTAGGAGGGGAAAGGGCTCAAGACGTGGCTGTGTCCCTCTCTGTTGCTGAGGGCTGGCTGACTTCAAAAACACACTGCTTGTAAAAGGCCTGTTTGCGCTGGGAATACACGCTCTTGACACTTTTATCCTTAAATCCTTTGAGGCTGAGACTGTGCTTGTAAAATGCCAAAGGGCTGTTGTTAGACAAATTATTGGGATAACTTGAAAATCAAAGCAGTTAATTAAAATCTCAGAGAGACGCTCCTTGGGGCAGGAAGGAGACTGGGAGACCCATAGCACAGTTATCCAAGCAGCTGGTGTCATGTCAAGCGAAAACAAGGCTGCTTCTTGCTTAAACAGATTGTGTTCTGTCAGGGAAGGCAAAGCCATGGGAAGGATTTCTTTCTTCTGATGTTGCTCTGTCTTAGCTGCTGAAGGGGAAAAGGTGTCTCCACCACAAGTCAACTAAACCCGTGCTGCTGTCTGCTCTAAAACAGGAATACAAAGTGATGTGGCTTTGCCCCACCTTGCTGTGAGGCTCGCCCTGCCTCCTGCCCTTCAGCTGCCGTTACAGTCAAACTACAGCACTAAAGAGAAACGTTGAGGTGCGTTAATGACTCTGGAAGTGCCATGGGCTTGCGCTGGAATCAGCCTGCCCTGCACAGTAGTTATAAATCAATGTGGGTCAGGGGGAACATGGCTGAATGGAGGGTACCTGGTGTGATGGGGTGCCCCTGTGCTGGCCTGGAGGGGAGTGGGACCCATAGGGGGAGGGACAGATCCTGGCCAGCATGGTGCTGTGAGGGTGGCAGAAGCTGCTTTTGTGGGCTAGCAGCCCCCTTTAAAAGCAGAGAAACTGTTCCTCTGCCCCAAATGGAAATAAAGTCTTTAGTGATGTCAGGAGCTGTTGCTTGGAAGACTGTTCCCCAGTGAGATAAATATTTATTGCGAATCCACGGTGTGCAGTGGGAGCAGGCTCTGGAGCCAGGATCTTTCAGGAGACTGTTTATGTGCGGGCTGTTCTTGGCGCTAATTCCAAATTTCCTGAGGCTGAGGCTGAGGAGCTGGTCCAGCGCGTTGGTTACTAAACAACTTGCTAGGCTGGCCCAGCGCAGGCTTCACAGAGCCAAGGAAGGAGTGACCAAAACAATAGCCGGGTCCCTCTGCTCCTGGTTGTGACACTGGGTGCCGAGATGTGGTCACAGAGGGCTGGAAAACTGCTGGCAGCTGCTCACCCTCTGCTTGGGGTGGGAAGGAAGCCTAGCTGGGAGTCCAGAGCTATCCCAGAGGAGACAATGCTCTGGGGACTGACAGGTTCCCTTAAAGTACAGCTGCATTATCCCAACAGCACAAACTGTGTCTGCTGCTTTCTGGGTCCAAGCCAAGGCAACTCCTGCACAAGTTGGGAACGTCTCTGTTCAAAACAAAACAGCACAACCCGTGCACTGAGAACCCAACTGCTGCAGCTAACTAGGAAAATCCCTGCTGTTGAGATGTTTGTTTGAATAAATGCTCACACGGGTATAGTCCGATAGCAGAGCGATTCAGCTCCACTGTCTCAAGTGCTTTCGATGCTGATAACTTCCTCTGCTACAACTTTCTGCTGGTAGCTTTGCCAACAGAGGAAAACTAAACAGCGTAACTGCGCTGGCAAAGCTCAACCGCCTGGGCTGAGCTTAAATCTTTGGGCTACTATTTGTGATTAGATTAAAACGGATTGTGGGAGGGGAAGCGTTTGTATGGCGCAGCTTTGGGAATCTTGACTGTACAAACAAGCTGAGATTAGCGGCGTTGAGAGCCAGCTGGGAAAGGCACCCTTTGAAGTTGGGTGTCTGCCTGGCTGAGTTCTGCTAACGCTGGCACGAGGGAGCATAAGGATCCCGAAAATGTACGTCATGTGCTTCTTGCCAAGTGGAAATTCTGCTTGGGTACGTGTGCAGGGAAGTATTGGGGTATAGTTGTATTCTAGGAAAGGGCAGCGAGGGCAAGCTTCTCTCCAGCATGAGGGGGAAATATGATAGTATGAAATACCCCAAGCCTGAGGTGTCAGCATGAGGAACCACCCTTTATGGAAAAGCTGCTTTGCTGGGCCTTTGTATCCTTTTTTTCTCTTCCAGGGATAAGGATGCAGTGGAGCTTCCTGGTATAGAGTAGGGCAACTCGGTGAGTTGTGAGCCAGAAAGACTGAATTCCTTCTTTAACCTTGAATAGATTCCTCCAGCTTCTGAACTGAGCCTGGGCAGTGAAGTATATGAAATACCTATGATCAGGTTTGTAAATACCATAAAAACACATAATCTCTTTATGAAGTAGGTGTGTGTCACCTCCCGTGACCAGGAGAGCCTTTCGGGGCACAAAATGTCTCTGCCACAGTTATTTTCCTTCCGAGTCACATGAGAGCTCCTGCTTTCCTGCAGTTTCCCTTTGAGCCTTATCTTTATTTGCTTCAGGGTAAGTGATTGACAAACAGCCATCTGCAACTGCCTGCTGAGCTTTATCCCCTCTAGCTGGAGGGGGGAAGCCGTGATCCCCTTCTCTGGCTCTGTAGGTCCCTGGCGCTGGGTATTGAGTGTTTAGAGCAGCTATTTTGCCATCTTTGCAGTAAACAGATTCCAGCATGTGCCTGTCTGGCAAAGAACTCAATCTTTATGGCTTTCCTCTTGGCTGATAATCAGGCAAGAGTAGTTAAACAAGAATTCGTTCCTTTGTAATCTCTCTGGCCTCCTCCTGCTTGCTTCTATGGCATGGCCTGAAAGGCACACACACATGTACAGCCTGGTCTGAAGAGAGCAGTTTGCGTGTAAGCAAATGTATGCCAGTTGAAAGATGACAGAGGTTCGACTTTGTAAGTGCAGGGAAACCTGTTTTGGGAAGCAGAGCCCGGAATGATCCATCCCTACTGCAGGGGAGGGCACTGGGACAGCGGGTCCTCTCCGGAGCCTGGAATTACGGTGTGATTGTCACAGGGATTATGGCTCCACTGCTGCATGGAGAGCTGCCTGTGGCGACACAGCTTAAGGAGTCACCCGAGCAGTGAGGGCAAGTGGGGGAATGACCCAGGCTGAGGCTTTGTTAGTGCTGGGTGCGTGTTCCTGCACACGTGGGCTGCCAAGCGGGAGCACACAGGGTGATGATGTGGCTGCAGGGAGATGGATACCTGATTGGACAGGGACTCGGGATGCTGCTCTGAAGTCAACTTGAACTAGGGATGCTTTTACCAGCTGAACGATTTATCAGCCAGCACATTGCTTTCTCTTATTAAGACCCTGTTCTTTGCCTGTGTTACTGAACACTGTTAAAAGAAGATGCCTCTTTTCCTCTCTTTGGTAAGAGGCACAAAGAGATAGCATGCAGCAACTGTTTTGGGGTACTGGTGATGCAGTGTTATCCCCTCCTGTCAGCCATGAGCTGCATGCAGGCTGGTCTGTACTTCTGTCCCTGATGTCCCACTTAGTCCTCTGAGGTGTTACGGGTTTACCTTCATGGCTCACTGTGATGGGAGTGTACAGTGACTGTTGGAGAGGAGATGAGCAAGGCTGCCTTTGTCCAAAGCTACTGCACCTGTGGTCCTGCTCTAGGACTGCTTGAGAAGTGCTGAGCAAAGGCACAGTAGTATTTAACCATGTCTGGAAGCCTCGGGGTGAGCCTGTCATGCTGCTAAATACAAACATGTGCCTGGATGGGACCTGTTTAACTTCTGTCCCTTGGCACACTTTGGGCTGTGTGTGCTGCAAGTTATGTGGGACAGACTGACCAGGAATGAGAGGAAAAATGGGACCCTCTGAGCATGGCCACCAGGAGCTGGCACAAGGGGAATTAGTAATATATCTATTCTTTAACTGCAGGTGCTGTGCTGAAGGAGTTAGGTGCGACCTGGATTGAAATAGTGATATTTGCTTTGCTCTCAAGGCAAAGTATCTTTGGTATTGTTATTATTTCCCTATACCGAACTGTAGCGTGGAGGAAGGGAATAAAAAGTGCTTTGGGGGAAAATACAGACCCTTCCCTTACTAGGCTGGAGGGAGCTGCCTGTGCTGGAAGCTCATGTCACTTCTAATAACTTTTAATGCTTAACCAACATCTGAAGGGGGCCTACAAGGATGCTGGACTCTTCATCAGGAACTAGTGACAGGACAAGAGGCAATGGCTTCAAGCTTAAACAAGGGAAGTTCAGGTTGGATATAAGGAAGAAGTTCTTTACTGTGAGGATGCTGAGGCGCTGGCACAGGGTGCTCAAAGAAGTGGTGGATGCTCCATCCCTGGCAGTGTTCAAGGCCAGGCTGGACAGAGCCTTGGGTGACACGGTCTAGTGTGAGGCATCCCTGCCCGTGGCAGGTCGTTGGGACTGGATGATCTTAAGGTCTTTCCAACCCAAACTGTTCTGTGATTCTCGGAGAGGTCAGAGCTGTCTGCCTTTACCTCGCTGCGCACCAACCTCCTTTGGCGGTCAGCTCTATTTGGCTGGTTTGCACTGATCTAAGTCCTCGTGTTTCCAGCACTGTGTTCCTGTTCTGCTTCCCTGTTTTTGGGAAGTGCTTCAAGGGGTTGAGCTCACTCCCAGCTTCCTGGTTTGTCTGCTCCTGCCAGAGCTGGGTGGAGGTGAACCATATGGAAATCCCCTCTCTTGGATGTGGAGCTTTACACAGTTTCACATCTTTGCGCTGGAAAGGTCCCATTGGTTTCGATGCTCTCCGGTTCATGACGCAGGGCAGCGTGAGGGCCCGGGTGGTGGCTTTGTGACAATGAGCCCTTAATAACCCGGCTGGTCCATGTGGGCAGCTGCCCCATCGTACAGGAGCCCTCTCTTGTTGAGCTTGTGGATGTGCATTGTGGTGGTGTGAGGTGACATCTGTGACAGCAGAGGTCTGGGAGTGATATTTGGTGTAATGCTGCTCACTGGGGTGATCTGTGCCACCGTTCCCTACTACACAGCACCTGAGAAAAGCCCCAGGAGCAGCCTAGATTTACCTGTTCCTGCAGGCTGCAGAGAGTTAACAGAGCTGTGCCTCTGCCCCCTCTTCTGCCACCTCCCAGGCTGGCCCAGCTCCATGTGCTTTTGTCTAGGAACGATTGACTTTCACCTTGCTCCTGTTTACTCCAGACTTGTGTACACAGTGCTGGGGAGGGAGGCAGATGCAGCAGCAAACGCTGGGGCTCTGAAGTTTATAACACCGAAGTTATAAACTTAATAAAGATCTCCCTGCCCTCTGGATGCCCGAGCCTCTGTGGGTCTGACTGCCTTTGCAGTGTGCTGGCTGCGACCCCTCAGAGAAGCTTAGTGAGCCCTGGTGCGTTTGGTCAGAAGCAAGGGCCAGCTGTAAAAGCCAGTTCCCTGTCTGGAGGACTTTGTCTCTGCCCCAAAGCATCATTCGGGTTGTTTTGAAAGGGTTTGCAAGGGCTGTGGTGAGGACGTGTGGGCTGGGGCAGGCGAGCTGCCTGGGTTTGGCATTTCCCAGAACTGGCCAGCGGCTGGGCAAATGCACACATTGAACACTTTGCTTTGCTGCCTCAATAAAAGCTTGTACTTGCTTTGAGAAGAGGCTGGTGGTATTGCTGCGGCTGGAAGTGAAGACCCCAGGAGCACCAAATGGGGTGGGCTATGGATGGAGCGCAGCAGGACCTGGGATGCCAGAGGTGAAATTGCTGTGCCTGAGCTGAGCAAACAGTGCACGGCCTCATCCAGCAGTGCAGCCTTGTCCGGGCTCAAACATGGGACCTCTGTGCCCGGCTTTTCCACGAATGGCGCTCGTGGTTCACGTGCCTGAGCTGCTGGTTGGCTGGCAGGGAGTAAACGTATTTATTTTGCCACTGGTAGGCAGGAAAAGCTGCTGCTCCCCGGCATGTTGGTTAATCTCCCATTGGTGCTTACTGGGGATAAAGCTGCTTAACATGAGGGGAAAAAATCCTGGATGTGGCCTCCTGCAGGGAAGGTTGGTTTCGTACAGACCCCTCCTGGATGAGAGCACATTGATCATAGGGCTCGACTTCTGCTGCCAGGGTGAGGTGGAGCCGTGCAGCGCCCGGTCCGGCTCTCCCAGCAAGTCCCTGGCCCAGCTCCAGTGCTGGGATGACGGGAGGTGGGAAGCAGCCTCGGAGCAGCTGGTGCCCTTCTCCAGCTGGCAGTTACAAGAGGTGTTAAGCTGAATGTGGCCAGAGATGACTTGGCAAGGGTTGACTGTCATCCTGCGGCAGTCTCCGGGCTTTTTCCTCTTGGCTGCAGCCTGCCAGCCCAGAGGAAGCACGGGCACCTTCTGTGGTGCTGCTTCACCTCATAGCAGGGCTGTAGAGAGGACTGAACCCTCCTGCACAGGGCTGCGCTTTTAAAGCCATACTCGGAGGAGCGCTCTATGTGGCACTTGGGAAGCCTGAAGCCCTCGTGAAAGTGCCTGTGTGCCCTCTTGCAGGTGTGTATGCAAGGAATGTGCCTGCCCCAGACCTGCCCTGTGAGCACAGCGCTCCGCTGTTAACCCTTCCCAGGCTCCCCATGCCCCAGCTCCCAGTGGGAGCCTTCTCCCTAGGAAAGCATGTCCTGAAACCTGGAGGTGCCCAGCAGCCCTCTGACTTCCCTGGCAGATTAGTCTGTACAAAGAGGCTCACTGCCCACAGGAAAAGTTGCCTGTACGATGTGAGAAGCTCTTAGGGCTTCCAGGAACTTCCTTGTCCTTGCACAAGAGGATGATGAAGAGTGAGCTCAGGGAACGCTCCCTTATAATCTTATTTACGCTTGTGAGTCAGTCATTTCCTTGTCATGTCCTCTGGCTTGTAAACACTGTCTCCCCTTATTTTAATAGGGTTTTCTGATAGCCAAACCCGGTGTGTTCTGCAGCATACACTAATCCCCATGGCTGGCTGCCACCTTTCTGCTCATGGCTGGCCTGAGCTGATAAGGCAGCAGCTCTGCAGCCACACTGTGGCTTAGACCTGGCTTTTCTTGAGCTGCCCTTGCTCGGGCACTGGCTGGTGACTCATAATGAAGCACAGCATGAGCTGGCACAGGGGTGCAGCTCGGCACGGTGCTCTTCCCAACATGGATCTGCCCAGGCTCAAGTCTGCAACAAATGTGCTCCCCAGCCCTGGTACCCTAAAAGGGAATTGGGCTCTTCCTGCCCTTCGATGGAGCAGCCAGAAGCTGTCCTAGGAATAGCTGCTGGATGCTGGCAGCAATTTTCGTTGCAGGTCTGGTTTTGGCTGGGTTTCACATATCTTGAAATGAATTTGCCTTAGAGCGAGTGATCCATAACGTTAGGAATGCCTGGTTCCAGGCTGGGAGGGGATTTGTTCCCAGCTGGCCTTCCTTCCCCAGCTCCCTTCCCACCACCCAGTGTCAGGCAGGGGTCTGGGATGAGAGGTGGCCTCAGCACTTCATGCCCTCTGGGCTGTTCATTCAGTTCTCCTCCAGCAGAGTTGTTGGGGAAGCCAAAGATGCCTCAATAAGCTGATGAGAAGCACATCTAATTGCCACTGCTCCTTATGCAAAATGAGAAACATCTTGTCCTGACCACAAGGCCTTCTTTGTGGCAAAACCAGTGAGCTACTGGGTAGGGAGGTCAGGGCTGGGCCTGTGGGCAGAGGAAGCTGACACATGGCTTGTGCCTGATTGTTGGCCTTCGCTTGGGAGATCAATAGCAGATGTAATTCGTCACTCAGTGTCACCGCTGGGCTGTAGCATGGGCCACTCCTGGCCAGGAGGGCAGGAAGGCAGATCCCAGCCACTCAGGGGCTCGCTGGGGCTTGGCTGGTGCTACCCACCTCTAACTGTCCCTGCGAGTCTCTGATCCTCACCCCATGAGGCTCATGGTAAGCCTCTTCATTAAGAAGAGCCATTGGATGTGCAGGACTGTGGAGTAAAGGGATGCTTCAACAATGCTCTCCTGGGAAGACAATCCCTCTGAAGGACTTCTCAGTCTTTCTGTGGGAACAGGATGAAAAAGCACAGTTTAGCCCCTAGCTATGGGACCCATCCCTCCAGTTGTGCTTTTTGCCCTAGGGGAAGGGGTCAAGTCCCCCAGCATGTCGATGACTTCATGGCTGTGGAAGCATCTGGAGCTACTGGAATGTGTGGGCTGGTGTTGAGCAAGCTGAGATCTCATTCATACCTGTGGTACCCTCACTGGGGCTGGCCCCAGGGCTGTGGGGTGGGGAGAAATAGTTCTGGGGAAATAGCATAAGCTTGATGAGGGCTTGTGGCTCCTTGAAGGTCCAAGTGCAGGTGAGTTCTGGCGTGTAAATTGCTGTTGTGGCCAAACAGCTGATTCTCTGGCAGGCTCCCCTGCTAATGTACAATCATCTGCCCATAGGATCATGGACTTCATTTTACAGACTTGCTTGTTTACGTGTGTTATAAGAGGTGAGGCAGAGGAAGCTCTTCCTTCAGGCAAGTCATTATTGATAGCAAGTGCTCTTGAACCATCGCACTATATTGCACTGCAGTTCAGTTGAACTGACAGACCGGTTTTTAACCCTTGGGTGATAAAGTAGGTTCGTTCTCGACACAAGAAGCAAGGAACTGCCTTGGTGCGAGGCTTCAATCCTACACAGAAACCTGACCTGTAGGTGCCAAGCTTTTTGTCTGGGAGTAGCAAGTCCAAATCCCCCTTACTGCAAACTGAAGGTACTCCTTTTTCCAAATGCTTTGCTACAAACTGCTGACCAAGATCCTGTTGTGTTATTTTTGCTCTCTGAACTTGTAGGAAATTCCCCTCCTATGCTGGCTCTCACTTCTGAGAAATTATAGGGGAATTCAGCTATTTTCTGGCTGATGCGGATGCTTTTGGTGGGGAGGCGGTTCAGCATTTAGTGTTCTTCTGATGGAAGTGATGTGCTAAGCACAGGCTCCAGAACTCTTGGCCTGTTGTGAAATGCTTCTGAGGAGTTGTCTGATAGTTAATACTTCTCCACCCTCGTTTACAGGTGAGAGAAACAGAGACAATAGATGCCGGATGGCTTGAGTACCCTGCCTCTGGAGACTTGCCAGATGATGAAGACATTGGTGAATTCAGGCCTCACTTAACTTCTGATGAGTTTGATATAGATGAGACATCTGGGTCTGGAGGTAAGTGGGGTGGGAGAATGGATCCTCCCTCAGCTGATGCTGTGAAATCTTGCCCAGGACCAGCCCATGAGTGATGTGCTAAAGGCACAGCCAGAGCTCCAGAGGGAAGGGCAGTGTCAGGTGGGGATGAGAACACCCTGTGAATTGTAGTCACTCACAGATGAGAACAGTGAAAGTGGTGTACCATGATGTTGAATCACTTGGGGAGAACAGATGCCAAGCTTGTCTTAGTGCAAGTGAAAAGGCAGCTCATGAGCTGGATCTCTTTCCTGTCAACCTCCAAAGAACTGAGAAACTTAAAAAATCTATTGTTGATGCAGTGCTAAAAGACTTAAAGTTAGTACCCGGGCTGAGGCCAAACAAGGTGAAGGACTGACTGTTCAAGTGAACTCTCTGTGACATGCAAAGCTCCCTGCCCAAACCAGTTTCTATAGCTCCATGTCCCCTTTATGTGAACATTTGTTCTCTAAATGGGAAAGAACAAGTGCTGAAATCGGTGTCTGACATGTTCAGGCAGATCTGGTAACTCAAGGGTTGGCAAGCTCTCCTTTAGGGGTGGGTGGTGAGAGCATTGTCCTCCATTAGCATCAGCTTAGCAAGCTATAGCAGACTTGCTTTGCAGGGCAGCTCCTGGTAATCTGCAGGGGGGCCAATGGGTCCAGCTGAAGACCCCTCCCATGTGAGAGGTGTTGGTTTTAAGATTGCATCTCCTGGTTTTAAGATTACATCTCATGGTCTTGTGCAATCAAAGCAATTAAATAGTAAAAGTACTAGTAGGGTAGAGGGAATTGCAGTCCTAGTTCTCTCTGCAGTTGCTGGTATTGCAGGAAGTGTCTGAATTCTGGAGAAGTGGCCTGTCATGAGAGGAAAGTTTCATGTCCTTTTTACTTGTTCTTTTGCTCCCCTTTGCAGACTACTTGGACTCTGAAGATGCCATATATCTGACCACCATGGATGCTCCTGTGGTAGGTATTGCCTCTGCATGTTTTAAGCAGCGTGGAGACTCTTGTCTGTCCATGAAGCTTTTGTGGAATACCCTTTCCCCTGCGGGATACGGCATCAAGATGACTCTACCTGCTTGAGCAGGAACAGCATTCTCGTAATGCACTAAGCAAACTTTCTTCTCCCTGCACACCCTCCCACTTTGAGTTGCAGGCAGGCTGGGTGCTGCTTACTGATGGGTGTGGTTTGTCTATATTCTGTAGATACCTGACAACTATATCCCTGGAGATACTGAGGGGAAGATAGAAGGGAAGGAGAAAAACACAATGGTGGACAATGAAATCATTCCAGGCAAAGCTGTGCCTGTTGAAGAGAACCTGCCCAACAAGATCTCTGCGGCAAGTACAGCCAACAGCAGCATCTTTGAAAGAACAGAAGTCCTTACAGGTAATACTCCACCTTGTCCCTGATAAATCATTAATACCGTAAATCATAATGGCTTCTATAATGGTCTGGGGAGCAGTTCCCTGCTGGTGAAGGGAGTGAGATGTGTTACCTTTGTGACTGCCTGTGGCAGGGTCACTTTTGCCTTCTAGTTCTTGAACAGAAAAGCCTATTGCTTGCCTTGCTGGGGTAAACAGCTTGTTTTTGAGCTGCCAGGTGACTGTTAAGCCAACAGTGCCACACAAGAATGTGGCAGCTGCTCTGCATCCAGATACTATCCCAACAAGAGGCGTATCTAGCCATAAATCAATTACATCATTTTGTATTAAACGCAGGCGTTTTCCTTCTAACCTCTGCCCAAGTCCTGCCTGTTCTGATCATTGCCAGCAACCAAACAATTTCTCTAAGGGATTTAAACAGCTAGTCAACTGTTAAAAATCTTAAGTATTTCTGTCTAGAGCAAAACCAAATGACTGGCTTCCCCCTCAGCATGTGGGACAGATCTGTCTGAAGGCACATTTCATCAAGCACTTGGCCTGATGGTCCGAGTACAAACCTTGGCACATCTTGCCAATCTGCAGCCATCCTCTGAGTCAGGAGTGCCTGGAAGAGTGGATTGCAAAGCCACCTATTGAAGCTGATTTGTGCAATGAGTAGGTGCCACAGCAAAGAATAAACTTTACTGAATTCTTGTGGCCACCCTTGGTGTGAGGAGAGAGAGATCTTGTTGGGGTTTTTGAGGATTTGTGATTGCTAGTTGTTGGGGTGGGGGTGGGTTTGTTTGAAGGGAGGTGTTGGTAGTAGTGCTGTTAAATTGAAATGCAGAGTCCCCAGAGTGTGCTCACACAGGTAGTTAATAAAGCACTTCAATCAGAGCTATACCATTCTCCTGGTGTTGAGGCTGTTTGTGGGTTGTGGTGGGCGTTTTTGTTTTGCCTCCACACATGGAGGTGTCTTTTTGTCAAAACCTCTTTCTTGCACTGAACAGGAAGATCAACACAAACTGGTTAATGTGGAACATGATTATTCTGTGGTTGGATGGAAAGCAGTTTCTGGCCTCTGCCAATAAGGTGTCTGTTGCAGAAAATGCCAGCACATGTGGTGACAGGCACATGGACACACAGGCTCTGGAGGCAGTTCTGGGGGCTGGTTCTCTTGAAGCAGACTTTGAGATGTAGCTGATGGTTTAGAGTTGTCCAAGACTTACTCCATGCTCTGTTTTCCTCCCCAGCGCTCATTGCAGGAGGGGCAGTGGGCCTCCTGTTTGCTGTCTTCCTGATCCTCATCTTAGTCTATCGCATGAAGAAAAAGGATGAAGGCAGTTACGACCTTGGGAAGAAACCCATCTACAAGAAAGCCCCAACAAATGAGTTCTATGCTTAAAGCTCAGCAGCGCCTTGTGCCCATCAAGGGACAAACAGACTGCATGGAAACACTGTGCCCTCAGATGAGATGGGCTGAACAAATGCTCTTTTTTGGATTGAATTTCAAAGTGACTTGGAGAAAACACAAACTTCCTACGTGACCCTTCCCATCCCACTCAGCTACCAAGGGCCCAATGAAATACAAAGAGTCTGAAAAAAAATAAACCTCAGTGTATTTTTTTTCTTGTTTCTAAAGCTAGTGTAAAAAGAATCAAGATGCCAAATTTTCTGCTTGGTTTCATGGAGGGTATATAAACACAAAGCAGACCGCATGGAAGCAAACACCATGTGTTTGCACCCCGTGTGCTGAGCTCAGATTGGCTGCTTCTATAGAAGATGGCTTTTTTTATCAACCTTGCTAATAGATGTCTTGCAGCAGGCTGGTGATGTGAAGCGTTTTTTGGAGAGCTATTTATGAATTTCTTACACTACAGATAATGTTGCCTTATCAAGGGAGTAAAAGGCCCATAGGGGCTTAATCCCTGACTGCCATAAAGGGCCTATGGGAATGTCTTCCCTAGGAGACTTCTGTCTCTTCCTGTCAGCCCCAGGCAAGGGTCATTAGTCCATGAAATCAGGACAGCCAGCTTTGTTTGGCTATGGGGACACCCTTTCCTTGCCTTCAGTCTCTTACCTTTTTGTTTTGTAAGGATTGCTTGTAGGAGTTTTTGGTTTGGTTTTGGTTTTTTTTAATAACAAAATTTTAAAGAAAATAGCCTAATTTTTATATAAAGTTTGTAGAAATCGTTTTGAATAATAAAATAAATCTACTTTTTTAATTTCTTTAGATTTATTTTTTCATTCCCTTTGTGTTTCCTTTGGCCGGGCATTTCTCTAGAGTTGTTGGTTTATATGCTTCATATTCTCAACTGAAGCAGAGCTAGCTACAGTGTGTTACAGGTTTCTTCTAGTTCTATAGCAGCTACTGTAGAGGGTAAAGGTATTTATGGCTTTCCCGTAACTTTTTTAGGAATTGATTATTTTTTTTAATAGAATTATTTATAGTTTCTGAAATGGCTGCTCTTGGTTGGTAACTTTTATCCTTTTTATGGAAAACACTAATATAATGAGTCTCTGTGAAAACTATTTAAGCGTTATTCTGTGAATTTTAATTATAAACGCAAAGCAATAACTTCTAGGGTTAATTTGTATGCAAAATTGGAGTCATAATATGATTGAAGTAGGGGAAAAGAGGAGTATTTCTAGCCTGTAATATATTATAATCAGTCTTATAGAGCTATATATTATATGTTTCACTGAGGAATAATGCAGTTAAGAGTGAAAAGGCTGGAGTTAGTTCTTCAGCAGCCTTACTGTATGCAAGAGGCTTGGTCTCGTTTGTGCTGCTGTTTGTCCAGTGTCTTGTCTGGTGCTTGGGATGCAGCTGGGAGCAGCCGGAGCCCTGGGGCTCTGTCGCGTGTCCCTGGACTGTGCCTGGAAGCAGGTGGTTGGGGATGTGCCAGGTTTGATCCTCGTTGGAGCAGAGATCCCCACCTGGGGTTACTCTTTGGAAGCTCACAGTATGGAGGAAATAACTTCGTTTTGGGGGCTGGCTGCACTGCGGAGTCCCTGTGGTGCTGAGCCGAGTACCTGCCTCTTGCAGGGGGCTGGCTTTGGTAGCTGGAAGTCTGTCGCAGCTGGGAGCATTGAGCTTTCATAGAGGGCTAGCTCTGAGCCTCCCATGGTGGGTCTTAATATATCATGTACCTAGCTCCTACCTCTAGTGAGAGTTAGTCTGATTCCCCCAGCACTCCTAAAGCAAAGGGTAATGTGTGTGTCCAATGCCTTTGTTTCAAGGTGTTACAGAACTTTTTGTGTAAGTCGGTTCTTCCTGCAGCTCTCTGAATCCGGTGTGGCTCAGAAGATGACCAGAGTGTGGGCCCTCAAACTGAGTATTAGGCAGCACAGAACCAGATTGGCTGCGAAGGCTGTTCAGCAATCTCACCGACTTCTGGAGCCTCCTCACTGAGGGTTTGTTGTAGGCTTTAGGCCAAATTCAGAGGCAATAGAACAAAAGTTCAGCTTCAGCCGGTGGCAGCTGCTTCCCAGCGCTGGGCAGGCCAAGTGGGAATGCAGGGGGAGCCCTGTATTGAGACCCTGTGTGAAAGGACTTTTCCCAAGGCTTGACTGGCTCACTTGGTCCCAGTACAAATGTGTTCAGGGAATCTGCGGGCTCTGGGAGGCTGTGAAAACTGCACAGAGGTCACTGCAGACTGGGAAAGGAGAAGGGAGGACTTCACTGCCAATGGACAGTGGTGCCAGGAAGGCAGGAGCAGCGTCTGCTTCTCGGGGTGTTTAGATTCTCTTGTGTAATGGCTCTTGGGGTTTTTTTCCACTGTTACTGATTCATTTTATTTTCTCAAATAAACTGTTACTTTCTAAAACTGGCTTTTTGCACCATTTTTGACCAGAAATAGCTTGTTGGGAGCTGGAGAAACAGGGAGCTCATGTTTGTGTAACTTGGTTTACCAAAGGGCCAGGCTGGGATGTGGCTTGGTGGTGGCCTGAAGCTCAAAGGGGCTTTGTCTGTAGCTCTTGAGCTTCCCTCAGTATTTGACCCCCAGTGACTCCTGGAGAGCCAGTGTCACCGGGCTGCTATAGCTGCTGAAGCTCCTCCAGGCAAGCAGAGGCAGCATGGCCCAAGGAGGAGAGGCCACCTTCTCTATGGGGATCAGTTTTGTGATGGCACCTTCAGAAGTCTGCCCTCTTGCAGTGGGAAGGGACGGGCGAAGTAGGGACAGGCTTCTATATGTCCCCCGGTGACAGCAGCATGTGCCTGCGCCCCAAACATACGAGAGCAATGTGTGCAGGTTCTTGATCCACCAAGTTTCGAGCCAGCCCTGTTTCAGTGACGTGGCCAGTGGAGCTGTTTCAGCTTCCCTGAAATCAGCTGCTGTGGGACCAAGTCCACAGGTGCCTTCTTCAGGGTATTTTGGGCTAAAGCAGCTCTTAAGCAAGATCCTTCTTGGAGGAAGCTGCTTCTCCAAGCCCCTCTACTCTAAAGCTTGGTGCTCCCAAGGGCCAGGACACGTGTCCCTGGGCACGTGGCAGTGCCTGGGCTGTGCTCGCTGGGAAAAGCGCCGAGTCTCCTGGGAAGTGCTGTATTTAACTGGATTATCGTCCTCGAGAAAACTAATTCCCTTCTCCCCGGTGGGAACTCCCGCTCCGGGTGCTTGGGATTAGCGGGGATGGAGGAAACAAATTAGGCCTCGCACTCAGGCTCCCTCAGAGGGGAGGGAATAGCAAACACTCGCGGATCTGCTGCTAGCACCGGGTGATGCAAGGCCCTGTGCTCCCGGGACTGACCTTTGCTCCGTGGGTGCTGCTGGTTGTCAGTGAACTGGGGCCATTCACCCGCAGCCTCCATGGTCTGGTGGGGTCCCGACAGGTTCCTGGAAGCGCTGCTTGGATCAACCTCTGTTTGTCTTTTATTTCCTTTTCATATGTTCTGTTTTCTCTCCTGGGCTGCAGGAATCCCGGGAACGTCCCGAAACCGCCGTGTTCGTTCCAAAGCAATGCGGATGGGTACTCCGCAGATCCGTGGAGCGGGAGCCTTGGCTGCCTGCCTGCCTGTCCCCGCGGAGCCGCGCTTCCTGGGATGGGTTTGTCCCCATTCCCTCCATCTGCCTTTCCGCCCTCCCTGGCCAGCCCGCCTGTGCCTGGTGCTCGCCCAGCACCACAGCCTTGTGAATTCCTGCTCTTTGGCAATAACGGAGCTTGTTTTCCCTCCCAGCGCTGCTCTCGTTTTGAAACCAAAGCCCCGAGGACCTGCTCCGGTTGGCTTGGACCGCGCCGTTCGCTCCCTCTCGCCCGGTGTCTGCTGCCATCTGCCGGCGAGCCCTGCCCGGTACGGGGAGTCCTGCTTTATTTTCCTGCTTTTCCCCCTCCTTTATTTCCCCCCTTTGACTTTTCCCTGCTCTTTTTCCACGTTCCTCCTTCCCATCCCTCCCCTTCCCCCCTTTTTCTTTTTTCTCTTGTCTCCTTTTTCGTTTTCCATTTCCTTTTTAGTTTCTCTCTTTCCCATCCCTTCTCCCCTGTTTTTCCCCTTATTTCCCTCCACCCCATTTATCTTTTCCAGTTCATTGCAAGACCCTCAGCACAGCCAAAGGTCCTGAGCCCTTGGCAGCACTGGAGAGGAGGGACTGGAACAGCTTCTCACTTGGAGGTGCCACCAGCTCCTGAGCCTGCAGATGGGAACAAGCACTTTCCACAGTGCTCCCCAGCCCAGGTCTGTGCTCCTTATGGGGTGCAAAAGCATTGCTGAGGCATCAGCTCTGTCACTGTCACAGCCATTGAAGCCGAAGCTCCTGGGCAAAGCTGCCCATAAAGGGGTGCCCTGGGCTCTGAAAGGCACCCGAGCCCCACGGGGAAACCATTTCCCTGTAAAAGGCATTGAAAAAGGCTTTGCTGTGGGGAGGAGCCGAGCGCTGGGCATGGCGTGGGTCTGGGGTAAAGAAGACCCCCAGAGTGACCATGTGGAGGTGCTCAGGCTGAGCAAGGGCTGGCGAGGTGCTGGACTGGCTTTCCCTATGCGGGCAAAGCGTTCCAGGAGCTCGGGGCTGGCACTCACCTCACCCGCCAGTGTCAAATCCACTTCGTTCTGTGTCTGGGAATCAGACCATGCTGTACCCTGTGCTGCAGAGAGCCCCCCAGCTCACCAGCACCCCCCTCCTGCCCCAGAGCCGTGGGGATGAGCCCCTCCTCTCCCCTCGGGCTGCTCGTGGGACCGCCCTGCTTGTCCCAGCCCGGGGTCAGTGAACTGCGGTGAGCGGCTGCATCCACAGCTCCGTGTCCCCAGCGCCACGGGCAAGCCCGGGCCTGCGGGGCTGTGCCCAGCATCGCGGAGGGTCGGGTGGAGCCCGCCCGGCTCCCAGCGGCGGCCCAGCCTCGGGCGGTGGCGGTGGCTCAGGGGAGCCCCAGCTCCTGGGGGTCTGCAGGGCAGGGATGCTGGCTTGGCCCAGCCTCCCCGCTGCGTGATTCCCACTGGAGGGAAGCTGACTGGGACCGGCCTGTGAGTGCATCTCCGCTCAGCTGCAGGGATGGGATGCTCCCCTCGGACTGGTGGCCTCTCATCACAGATGCTGGCGTATGTGGCCAAGAAAGGCAAATGTGCACGATACTGAGCATCGGCCATGGTCCTTCTCCCAGAGCATGCTTGTGCAGGATCTGGCCACTAAGGTGAGTGTTGTGCTCATTGAAGGTTTGTTTTGCAAGTCCATGCTTGGCAAAGGTGATCCAAAACCCTGATCCTTCCTGCTGAGTGCTTCCTGGTGCTCCCAGGAGGATGATGGCCAGGGCCGCTTCATGGGTGTCTCTTTGCTTCTGGAAGAAGCACAGTCTGAAAGCAGGGCCAGAGCTTGGGGCTGTCTAACTCAGAAGGCGACCTGCTGGGATCAGCATGAGGGGCAGGCTGGCTATCCCGGGCTGCTGTCCTGGTGAACCACCACCGACCAGTTCATTGTTGGAAACCAGTTTGCTGCAGCTGTAAGTCCATTGCTGCTCTGCCTCCATGGGGCAGGAGCATTTCATCATAGGGCAGGGCAAGGACTTGGGATATGACCCCAGGTCTCTGTGGGGTTTGGCATGGGCAGAGGACATTAGTGTGGATGTCCCCATGGATGTCCCCTGCTGAACTGATGCGAGGCCCTGGGGTGCTGGGGGTGCTCCCAGTGCTAAACAGCATCAGCTCACCCATGGGCACTGCCCTTACTGCTGCCCCATCACCCTGCCAGCCCTGGGCAGGGGGAGGCTTGGGGTGTTTTGCCCAGTATTGGTGCTATGAGAGGAAAAGACACGGTTTTTAACCAGGGGCTGGTTATTCCAGAGAAAGGGGGCGGCTGCAGGAGGTGTGGGCTGCCTGCTGCAGGCATGCGGGAGGGAACAATGGGGCCACTGTGCGGCCGGACTCCCCGGCCCCTGTCAGAAAGGTCCAGCGAGGGGTTTTCAGCACGTTTCTATTCCCCCGCTCGGGTATAATTACACGGGGGAACAAAGAGCCCTTCAAACCTGCCCGGGGGGCTGCGTGCGCGCACACGTGTCGGCTCTTGGCAGGGTGCAATGGGTCGGTGACCACGCGCAGCCACAAAGGCAGCCCTGTGGGGCTGGTGGCACTGGGCAGCGGCGTGGGGACAAACCCGGGGTGTCACAGACAGGGTCGGGGACTCCTCTCCTGGAGCCATGCTCCTGGTTGTGCTCCCCTGGGCAGAAAGCAAAGAGCAAACCTCGCCCTGGCTCTCGGCACTGATCCTGCCCTTGTTGTTAATTTAGCCATGTGCTGGAGCAGGTTTAATGAAGTGCCTTTTCTTCTGCCCCTGTGGTGCCTCATCCGGTGCATGCAGGACTCTGTGAGCTCCAGTGCTGGGTGCTGGTTTGGGGCTTGGCTGCTGCCTTCACTCCCATTCAGGCAGGCAGCTCCTGGCAGCCCCTTGGTGCAGGGTGGGATGGACAGCCCCCCCCAAGCAGTGTGCTGGGGGCTTCGCATCATCCCTATGTGGGTCTGGCAGGTGAAGACCATGCTGAGCATCGCTGTGCAGAGTGGGTGTGCAATGGGCTAAAGCCGCACCTCTGTTGGTGGGCAGAGCAGCATCCTCGTACCTCCATTCTCAAGGGCTGGTGGTACAGGCATTTATACCAAGCAGTGGGGGCTGTGGGCCCACTGGACCACCCGGAGGCTCTGGCTGGAGGACAGCAGAGACCCGGCAGCCCTGATGCTGCCTGACCACGCTCGCGTTGGGGAGGTGATGAAGCTGCTACGCAGGGATGAGCTGGGGACCTACCCTGGGCTGCCCTTGCCAAGGCAAACACCCCTCTGGTACGGACCAGCCCCGATCCTTGCACCCCCCAGCCCACCCTCCGCGTGGGGCAGATGATGTTCCCTGGGGACGGCCGGAGACGCCCTGATGATCCCCAGCACCCAGCGCAGCTGTGGGGCAGGCCGCGGCAGCGTGGGACAGGCAGTGTGATGAGTGCGGTGGTGCTCAGCAGGCAGGCTGCTGGAAGTGGGCTCACTAGATGGCAGCAGCAATGCTTCCAAAGGGCTGGAAGATGCTGCGCAGCCCAGGCGGAAAGGGAGGCCCCCCCGGACCAGGCCTCGTGCTCCTCTAGGGTTTTGTTTGATGGAAGGAAACCCAGGATCTTATTTTCTTCCTGATGTTTTTGTAGGGACGCTCACCTCGGGAGCTGAAATAGCTCCTTGTGGTGGAGCTCCGGGCACCCTGGCCTGGTGGGAGCAGAGGATCTCCATTGCCTTCAAGCTTCGCCATTGTCTGCAGATGCTCATGCAACACCACACAGCGTAAGTTATCCTGAGCATCCCTAAAGCACTCGATACCTTTCCTAAATCCCCACCTCTTGGAGTGATGTGAAGGTTTTGTTTGGGGGTTCATTTATCCCCATGTTTCTGGCTGCCCTGCGGATGGGGGGAAGCTCCAAGTACCATTCAGGAGCACAGCAAAGGGCTGCCAGATGGGCTCTGTGGGACAGCCCAGCTCACTGGAGCCAGCAGGATGGTCCAAGTGTGCACCCCTGATGTGCTGAGTTACTGTAGGAGGCTGCAGTCAGGCGCTGCCGACCCCTGGGCAGGAGCACGCAATTGGGTGGCTGGTGGCTGGCCCAGACCTTTGTGTTAACCAGTGATCATGCAAATAAACAGCTCTGCCGATGCTGCAGCTCCTCTGCCGGGACACTCAGCAAGCGCTCCCCATGGAAGTGCCTCCTCCAGGAGGTGCAAACCTCCTTGGTTCCATTTGCAGGACCTGCTGTGAAAAGCAGATTAAACGCAGCCCATGGCCAGTTGGGGGAAGGCAGCCTGAGCCCCCCCCAGCCCGCCTGCCACCACCTCTCTCTTTTCCCCATGTGGCTTGAGTTACTGTGGCTGTTTGCTTAATCCATCAGGCTTCAAGAATGAGCCACTCGGTGCTTTCTTGGCCTCTCCAGCAAAGAGCTGTGCTGTAAACATAACAAGGCAGGCTTGTTCCAAGCCCTTGAAGTCAACAAGCAGTGCTCCTCCTGCCCTTTGGGACCAAGCTGCTGCTAAATATAGCCAGGGGTGCTTTCCATTCATAAAATGTGAATTATGCTCCAGCTTCCAAGGAAAGGGAGCGGGTCGAGGAGTCCGTGGGTTCCAGACACTCCTGGTTGGGATGCAGGCAGAAAGAAGCTGGAAGTATTTGGCCCCATCCTTCCACTGCCTTCCAGTTCTTCCCCAGGGAGGTGGAGGAGAAAATGCTTTTGGAGAGACATGAGGGATTGATTCAAGTTAATTGCAGGGTTTCTTGCATCTCACCCTCAGTTACATTATGGCCAGGGTGGATTTGCTGTGGAGGTGAGGGCAGGGGATGGTAGGCATGGGCTGATGGGGTGGCCCAAGCAGCTGCCCCACAGGAACGGGAGCAGTAAGGCCTCATACCACTGCTGCCAGCACCGGAGTGCACTGGGACTTGCCTCCTGCTCGAGGCACTTGCTCCGCATTGAACACCCTTCCTCTGTCCTCCAGCCCTTTCCTCCGCCAGCCTTTGCCTGTTGCCATGTGCTGTAATACTCCCCCTGAGTCGCTCCTCCAGCAGCTGCAGCTCCAGATGCACACAGATGTGTCTGCCAAGAGCCTTTCACCTTCTGTGAGATCCCTGTTTTGCAGAAGAAGGAAACCCATCTCCTGGTGGAGTTTAGGGAGGTGCTGCCCACTGGGAAGCCCTGGGTTAGGACACTGGAGACCCACGGGAGCCAGGGCCCTGCATGAGCTGCAGGTGGAGAGGACTAAGACACCAGGCACCCCTGTGCATCTCCATGCTGGATGGTGCGATGCCATTGGTCCCCTGCAGCCCTGAATTCAACATCTGGAGCCATGGCTGTCAGTCTGTGCAGTGCCAGCACCCAAACCACGCAGGTAAGCCAGGCAATGAGCCGGGGATGCCCGTGTGTGGGTCCTGGGGCACTGCGCTTCCCCTGCTCCCGGCTGCTGAGTTCAGTGTGGGTTAAAAACCTCTGTGGGTTTGGCAATGGGGTTGCTCCAAAACGCAGCTCAGGCTTGCCAAACCAGCGGGTTTCCAGGTACACCACGGGGCTTTTGATGCCTCGGAGATCTAAAGGCTAAATAAAACTTTAAGACCCACTCTGTGTAATGCTCAGGTCTGGCTTCAAGAAACCTGGCTTCTTTTTATGGCATCTTTAGATCAGCAGTTTCCTGCTGGTGCCAGCACTGCAGTTTCTCTGTGTGAATAAGTGTGTAAAACAACAGAGCTCAGCAGAGCCACAGCAGTAGGAAGGGGGGGGTTCACACTGAAGGGCTTTTTCTCTCTTTTTTTTCCCTTTTCCTTTTGAAATAACCCCATTTGGGCCTCCAGTAAAAAAAAACAAAACATCTGTTGCTGGGTATTTGGCTGCTGGAAATCAGCTCCCCATTACTGAAAAGCACAGAAGCAATGCAGTGCTTCCTCAGACAGGTCAATTAGACGTAAGGTCACATTCATGCATCATCCCTCTCCATCCTAGCCTTTGAATATATGGACTGAGGACATCAAGTGAGCTGTGGTGCTCTGTGCCAGCACAGGAGGTGAATCATGAGGGTTAGTAAAGAGGCAATTGAATCTGTAAAGAGTCCTTCAAGCCTGATTTATTGATGCTCTCATGCGAGGTCTCCGCAGGGTGAGATGCTGCCATGAAGAAGAAACAAGTCAACAAATCACAGGAACATGGTGGGTGTTTGATGCATGGGGAGGGCCCTTTGGTGGGGCCACCTTGAGCCCTGCATGGAGAACCCCAGTATGGCTCAAGGCTGCTTCCCCTTCTCAGGCCAAGCCTCTGCCTGCCCAGCTTGCTAGCTCTGCATGAAGAGGTGGAAGTTGGTCCTGGTGAACTCCTGATGGATGCTGTCAAGTAATTTGTCTGAGTCCTGCGGGACATCCGAGAGGACCTGCTGCCCTGGGATGAAGCTCTGCTCTGGGGTGTAGGTGAAGGTGAAGGAGCTGGAGTAGATGAGGCCATCGTCCCTGATCAGCAGGAGCGGGACCGTGATGGGGTATCGCAGCCACCTCCAGTCACTGCTGAAGGCAGAGACATCAGGGACAACGCACATGAGGGACTTGGGGCTCCTGGGACGGTGCAGGAGAGGAAAACGTGTGTTAAATAAGGAGAGTCCCCCGCAGGAGTGGCTGGCAGTGAGTGTCGGCATGTCTCCTCCAGCCTGAGCTCATGGTGAAGCCTCCAGCTTGTTTACCCTTTTCTCCCCAGTGTTTCATGCTGCTCTGCCAAGGTTGCTTGGTCACTTGCAGCCCCCTGAGGTCCCTGTCATCCCCCCCATCACTATCCTGACTGCAGCCAGGGCAGAGAGCAGGCACCAGCCACACTCATCCCTGCCCCTCCTTGCAATTCCCATGCTTGGTCTTGCAGAACACGCAGTGCAAGTGCCCCGTGCCCAAGGTCAGCAGCCACGTTCCTCCCAGAGCTGCCCAGCGCAGCCCAACCTGGCTGCCATTCCCTGCCCTGCTCCCCAGCCATGTTACCTGTACATCGTCTCTGCTTCTACATCTCCAAACCAGACCTTGAGGTGTGCGTGGAAATACTCCCCCTGCACCTCCAGCATGGCCACGTCCCCACCACCCGTGAGCTGTGACGGGCAGAGTGCACAGCAGTGTGTTACATGGTGGAATGAGCCGGACTGCTTCTCCCACAGGATGCTCTGCCTGTGCATCCCATCCCTGCTGCACATCCTGTCCCTACTGCAGCAGTCCAGACCTGGGCATTCCCACAGCATCCCAAAACTGGGAGATGCCGACTGCAAGGGCTTAGGAAGCAGGTGATGGAGAGGTGGGGTGACCCGTGGCTGGTGGTACCTACCTGCAGGGCAGTGATGAGCGGCACAGGGCTGACAGGCTCACGGATGCAGGCCAGGCTCTCACTGAAGGTGTACTCTACTGTTTCGGTGCCGATGATTGTCCAGCAGGAGCCGTCGTTCAGCAGCTCCCGGTTGGCTTCCTTTGGGCAGGGAGATGCCTGTGGAGAGTTCACAGCACCACACTGCAGAGGGGACCAGGGCCAGGGTTCTGGCTCTGGTGTCTCAGTTCCAGCAAGTGACTGCTTCCCTCACTAGGAAATGGGGATCATGATGCCTTTGCAAAGGCCTTGGTGACAGTATTCCACCAAAGCAGGCAACCCAGAGGCAAATGGCTATGCAGGGTTTCTGACCTTAATTTGGATGCAAACCCCCTTTGCTGGAAGACCCCTCCTGGTGACATGCTCCTTAGCCAGCAGCAACACAGAGGAGCTTGGAGAGAGGACAGGGAACATTGCAGAGGTCCTCATCCCCTCCTCATGCTGCCGTACCTGGAACTGGATCACTTTCTCTGTGGAGAGACACAGATACATGCGGTCGCTGCCCTGGAACTGGAAGGCGCATTTGTGGAGCTGGGAGATGGGCTCGTCCACATCCAGCATGGCAAACTGCTTCATCACCTTCCGGATGATCTGTGGGCAGCAGCAGCATCCCTGGGATGGTACCCGATGCTCAGAGCAGCCAGGTCCTTGTGCCTGACACCCTCAGGGATGGAGGCTTACCAGGGGTGGCAGGGCGATGCCAGTGGCAGTGCAGACCAGCTGGACCACGGAGCCGTAGCGGATGTACCCTTCCCTCAGGGGGAACTCGCTCCGGGTGCAGTGCTCATTGGCTGTGGGGAAGGAGAGAGGCAGTCACTGCCCTGAACAGGGGAGCAGGTTAACCTGGGCTGCCTCCCTGTGTGCTATGCTGGTGCTCTCTTACTGCTTTCTTCCCTCTGCAGGTGCTCACTGCTTGGAGAGGCCACTGCTCCCTGGGACCCCAGCACAGAAGAGTGCAACTGGGATGTGGTACCTCACAGGGACATCACTGGAGGTAGGGATGCTGCTGGGCTCTGGCCTCTTCCAGGCAAGTTATTTGCTTAGATTGGTGAACCTCCAGACCAACACAGCTCACACTGACCCAGTCACACCTCATGTGCCCTCAGGGCATAATGCCTACCCTCAAAGCCAGTGTGAAACAGCTACCAGCTCCAGAGACTCATCAGGAACGTTGGGCAGAGGTGAGACCTGAGCCAGGTTCCCACATCCCTAGGCTAATTCCCACCCCTTTTGCCCTAAGGAATCAACTTTGCAGCATGGAAGAGCCAGGGTGGGAGTGAGGCAGCCCTGGGCATTGCCGGTGTCAGCAGCCCCATGAGGCTCCTTACCCAGGTGGAGGGTGAAGGCTGCCCACTGCCTGGCACTGGCGATGAAGGCTCCCCCCTCGACAGAGAGGTAGCGGGTGCTGACGGTCTGGGAGCGCAGGCGGTTGAAGAGGGAGACTTTGGAGCCCGAGGAGATGCAGACTGCGGGGAGAGGTGGCTGAGTTAGTGCCTGCCAGGTCTGTGCTTCAGCTACGGGGAGGACAAGTCCTGGTTACCGGTGTCCCCAGCCTGGCAGGAGCCAGCATCCTCCCTGGCTGCCCTTCTCCGTATGTGAGTGCCAGCCCTGCTGGCTTTTCAAAGGTGTGGGGAGAATGCACCAGTGCATTACACATGGTGGTGTGTGAGCTGTTTGGAAAGGAGACATCAATAGTCCAGATACATCCTCTTTTGGGGGTGTCCATCGGCTTTGGATTCAACCGGGACCACTCCAGAGCCAAGCCGTGCGCGCTTGGGCAGCATCCCACCCTGTGCTCACACCTTCCTCCCTGCAGAGCCATCCCCATACGCACGGTCTGTGTTCTTCAGTGACTGCTTCTTCTGTGAGGGCTTGGAGATGACCTTGATCAGTTTGCTATGGAAGGTGCCGATCTCCTGCCCGTTGCTGAAGAAGAGCTTCAGGACCAGGCGGAAATGCTTGCGCTTGTCCGTGTCTGAGATGTAGAGCGCCTTTGCACAGCCAAATCCCTGCCAAGGGCAGAGAGGGGCTGCTGGCAGCTCCAGCCCAGCCCCACCAGCCTTCCTCACCCTCCTCACTGCCCCTCAACGGCATAATAGCACCCTTTCAAAGAGCCCTGGGTTCATTCAAAGGGGGAAACGAGCGGAGATGTTATTACAGGTGGAATGAAGAGCTGCGGATCGGCAGAGGCTTTATTTACACTGGGGGCAAAGAATTCCTCATGGAAATGAATGTTCATGTGTGATTTATCCCGCATAACATGAGAAATAACCCTGGGTTTGTGGTTTCCCCCCCTGTCCTGGCTGATACACTGTACTTTAGCAGCAATGCAAGCACTGCAGACAAAGGCGCTTTTTGTAAGGTTTCTGGCCCGGCTCAGACCCCGCGCTCTTCAGGGACCCCAGATAATGCTTTTTCTTCTATTTTTTACTCTATCAAAAGATGCCAGAGCTCTGCTGAAGCTCCTGAACTTTGGGATCTGTCGGGGGGGGGGGGTGTTTGGCTGTTTATCTGCAAATGAAACCCTGGGTTTCCATTCTGTGATAAGCAGCAGTGCTGCTCATTGAGAGCAAGTCCCCGTGCTGAGGGAGCTGTGCAGACTTTGGCAGCTTGCCTGCAGCAGGGCTGTTGACCTGAAAAGATGGAGCTCAAAGACAGGGCTCTTTGCAAGGTGTGGGAGCCTGCCCGGCTGCTTGGGTTGCTGCATGCAACAGGGTGGCAGAGCAGGAGCTGGGAGCGATGGCTAGGAAGGAAGGACTGCGACATCCCAAGGAAGGGGAGGATGTGACATCCCAAGGTGTGGGGTGATGCTGGGGACAGCCCAACCCCTGCATGAGTGGTGTCCCTACAGCCCCAGGGAGCAGAGAGTCTTACCTTTGCATCCGGCTGCTCCTCAAAGCTGAGCTTCTGGGTCTCCATCAGGCTGCTGCCCATGCTGTCCAGTCCCATGTACCCGCACACCCGAAAACCTGCATCTCCTGGGTCCCTGGCTGGAAGAGATCGGGAGAAGCACCCTCCAGAACCTGCACAGGCTTGGGCTTGGTTCCTTCTGGTATGGTGGGTGGCGCAGGTCCAGGGTCCAATCCTCCCTGCGTCTGGACCACAGAGGTCTCAGCCTTGAGGGAGGAGATGTCCAGGGCTGCTGCCCAGCGCTTACCTTTCATCTGCTCCTGTTTTAACTTCCATCCTGGCCCGCTCAGGTAAACACAAGGTGGGGGGCAGAAAAACCTGCAGAGACAAGAGGGCATTTTCTTCCCCAGAAAAGCTGCTTGGGGGCAGTGGGATGGCTGTGAGAGCGGAGACCAGCATCAGGAGCAAGCCTGGGCCCTGGGAGGTATGTGATGCTACAGCAAAGGGCTGGGGTGGGGGGAACCAGGCTCCGCTGAAGCAATTGTCTCAGCCCCTCTGCCCTGCACTGGCTGTGGATCATGGGACAGCCCCAATGGGTAGGACAGGGCACCCTGTCCCCCCATGCCTTGGGCCAAGAGGAGATCAGGCCCCGTGCCTCTGTCGAGCAGGAGTTTCGGCCAGTTGGGAACAGAGTTTGCATTCACAGCTAGTTTCAGAGCCCAACACAAATAAATCTATAGCTAGGGTTTTGGAAACCTATTTTCCTGTGTTTTATTTGGGTTTCCACTGTCTTTACACTTGTGTGAATGGTGCAAATTCATCCCCTACTGATACTGGGTAAAGCACTAGCAGAGAAAACACCAGGGCAGGGGGTTGGATGTTTCAGAGCCCTAAAGTCCTGGGTATGGGTTTATTTAAACAAGTCATCCACAGCATGGGCCCCTGATTCCCACCATGAAGGAAAACAGCACCAGCACCTTTAAACTTTAACCTGGCATCTCTGTGCTGGTTTCCTCTCCGTCTGTAGACCTGGCATTTGATTTTCATGTTCATCCCTTGCTCTCCAGGAGCAGAACGAGGCTGTCCCAGAGGAGAAGCAACACGGGGGCTTCCCTCCCAGCTGGAAGCCCCAGTCCTGAACTAAAGCATTTACCTATGGACCATCAGGGCACTGGAAGGGGGGAAGACTTTGTAGGCACAGCCAGCTCAGCCTAGAGCTGTCCCCTGGGGCCTGGGGGGGTTATGCCTTAGAGGCAGAGCTTGGTGCCTCAGAACTACTTCACACTCAGTAATAACAGAGGTTTATTTATATCCCAAGGATTAATGGAGAGTTAATTACATTGCAGTGCCACAGTCTGACGTCACTGCCCAGGAGCAGAGATTTGGGAGATTCAAGCCAGAACCTCAAGGTGTTTTTGCAGCGTGGGCAGGGTTTACAAAAATAGCAGCTTTTTGGAGGCCGTGCGCATTGGTGGAAAGGCCCCAGTCCCTGCTGTGGCCCTTTGGATTTTAAGGCAAGTTTTCCAGAGCACTTCAAACATGAACCTTCCCTCCCCTTCATCTTTGTAATCCCATTCTTGGTAAGACTCAAACCTTATCTGCCCTTCTTCAGATTTCTGATCTCCAGGGCTTCATGGGAGGAACCTGACCACAAGGAATGTCTCACTGGCACGGATGCAGTTGAGGATTACGATCCTTCTTGTGTCGTTCAGTAAGACTGAATTATGGTTTTGAATGCAAAGAGGCTGTGAGCAGATGGGGAGGGGGTATGTCAAATCATTTGCTTAGATCAGAGAAATCTAGCTAGGCTGACACTGAGCTTTAGGCAGCTGGTGTGGAAGCGGCTATAGGAGAAGCTGGAATAACGTCCCACCTTTTCTCATTGCCATATGACTTCTGTGCGACTTTGGCGTGAAGTATCAGCACTGTCTGGTCCGCCGGCAGCTGCAGGTACCTCCGCACGCCGTCTCGAAGCAGATTGGTTTGGTAGGGGCTGGATCTACAAGACAGTGGTGCCCCAGCACTGTAACATCAGAACTGGGCTCCTTGCCTTGCCCTATCAGCCCTATGCTTGGAGCTCCCTCTATGTACAGTCAGAAGGTGGAAAAGTTTTCTCATTGGAAAACACTGGAGCTCAGCTGCTCTAAGACCAGGATTGGCACTGAAAAATATCAAGTTTGGATAAGTAGCTGCTAGTCCTTAAACCATGACACTGCTTCATCAGTTTTCCATCCAACATGCTATGTTAATAGCTCAGAAACACACACTTCTAAGGCTTCCAGTCCCTCACAGTGCTGTCAGTGCTCAAATCGATCACCAGTTTGGTTTTCCACCTGATGTGCTTGTTGCTGTGTGGCTTTTTGGTGAGTTGTGCAATGATGCTGCTGAGAGCCGTGAGTGCAGCTGGGGAGCTGTCATGCAAGGAGCTGCTCGCTGGCTTCAGCAAGGGCTGTTGGGTGAAAATAGCTGCGTTTTAATCCAAGGCTGACAAAGTGGGTGGTTTTGCTGATTGTTTCTGCTCTATTAACTAGAAGGAGTTCCCATGTACCCGGTGTTTAACTCTGTTAACTTACTAGGTTGGGCGTTAACTGGCTACAGAGGGGTAAGGCAAGGCTGGTCCAAGCCCATGGGTGCCGCTGCTCTGCCACATGGGACGTGTCTGCAAGAGCTGGGGCATGAAAGGGGAGTGATCATGAGCCCCTCAACCCCTCGAGTACCTTAGGCTGGATAATAGGAAACCAGAAGCAAATGAAGAGGTGCTGCAAGCCCCTCCTTTGCGCATCTACCAGTGTTAGGGATGCGGTAGCTAGGCACGCTCGAGAAATTGCTCCTAGCAAGGGGACCCAGTGTGGCTGGGTTTGAAAAGGTCTTGACTTAACCCTGAGCTCACTTCTCACACGCTGAGCTCCCCTGACTTGCTGCGAAGGGGTGTTTGTGCCTGCTGGTGTTTGGACAACAGCTCTGTGTTTCTCTGTGGGCAGCACTGGAGAACCGCTCAGAGGAGAAGCGGTGAGGATGGGGGGCATCAGCCATGGCCAACCCAGGGATAACCTTGCAAGAGGTACTCAATGGAGCATCCACATTAAAAGCAGTCTCTTCCTCTTAAATGGACTAGAAATGGAGAGCAATTGAGGGCTTAATCAATCAGATGTGTGAAGAGAGACAGACCTGGTCCTGCCAGGCACCCCAAGGCAGGTGGTGGTGAGACCTCGTTGGGCTCAGAGGCCAGAGCAAGCTCCCAGGGAGAGAAGCAGCAGCAGTCACTGCAAAAAGCCTTTGAGAAGAGTTCACCTGCCAATTCTGTTCTTCCCAGTGCAACACGTGCATCTTATAAAGGCTGTGCCCTGCGCAGCTCCTAGGACCCATGGTACAATTCGTGCTAAACATACATCACTTCCAGCTTTCCCACGTTGCGGAGGGAGCTGATGCTCTCCTGTTTGTATGTGGGAGACAAACACATCTCACGTACAAGCAAATATTTACCCAGTGTCTCCTCTGGGTAGCCCCTCTGGGACCTGACACTTTGCACTTCACAGATTTTCCCATCACTGCTGGGTTCAGTTATTAGATGGGTGATATAATTTCCTGCCCTCCTTGTTCTCAATTCTTTACCCCAGACGTGTTAGCTGGATCACCAGCAAGCATAAATCAATAGAGCTCTGCCAAAATCAGATTTACAGCCGGTGCCAGTGTCACCCACAGCATTAGCTGCTGCTCTGTGTCTGGGAAATGAATGTTTTATGGCCATGGCAAGCCTGCTCCTGACTGCAGAGCATGTGCTGCAACCAAGCTCCTCTTGGGGCCCAGCGCTATGGCTCTGGGCTCAGCCACAGCTCATCCCAGTCAGCACTCATGGCAAGGCAGAAGGAGCAACTTTTCCAGATAGACCCTCAGATCACCCTGAACAGGTCCCACAAAGACCTTCAGATTGCCTTTACCAGCCCCTATCAGAGGCTGGATCTGTTCACACCTCCATCACAGGGCTGGGACACTCCTGCTCCAGCATGCTGAAGCTGAACTTGACCAACGCTATCCCACCAGTGCCCACTTCAGCGTGGGTTACTCAGCCTTGCTGAAAAGCTTCACTCCCACTTTTCTGCCTAATGAAGGGTTTATATCTTTGCACAGCCAAGGAATCCCATCAGAAAGTTATTTAATCTTTTTCCATAATGGCAGTCTGCAGCTGTCTCACTCATCGCTGCCAAGCAATGATGTGATTTCAGCTTTGATCAGCCTTTGCTGTTTTCTCCTTCATCTAAAAGCACCATTTGGGAGTCTCTCTGCAAAAGTATTCACCTTTTTTTTTAACATAGCTACTGATTATGATCAGGCTGAGTGCGGAAGTGGATCGAGGAACAGGCTGTCCATTGGCCTGACGCTGGATATTCTTTTACATCAGTGCCACACAGTGAAAAATGGGTACTAAACCTTGCTGGCTCTGTTCAGTCGCATTTTGCCCTCAGTTTGTCAGGGACAACAGGCACAGAGCAGGGGAGAAGCAGGCTGGGTGCGGGAATTTCCTCCCGGTGAGACCCATCACTATTTAGTGCAAAATGAGGAGCAGCACTTTGGGTCCTTGCTCATGTCTCAGTGGTGGGGACAGGCTCCACCCTTATCAGTATCTGCCATCACTGCCCGTCTGTGCGGCTTGGGGTCTGCCTGGTTAGCACCAATCCTTGTGGAGCTGCTGGGAGCTCCCAGAAACCCATCAGCAGAGTCAGGAACAGCCCAGGACCAAGGCCAGGCAGGGGCAGGGAGTGTTCAGGAGCAAACTGCCAAAACCTGTGGATTAAGACGTGTGCTGACAGCATGGCCAGCAGCAACGCCTGCTCCGCAGAGCCTCCCGCGGCGCCGGCTCGGGGCAGGGCCAGGCTTGTGCAGCTATCTCTGCTCCCTGCATCCGCACGTAATACCGGAGGCACGTGGGTTTCTGCCCAGAGCTTATTAAAGAGCCTTCTGGAATAATTACCCACATGCTATTTACTGCTTAAAGTGAGAACGTGCATGCCAAAGGCAGGTAAACAGATCATAGCTCTTCAGACTGGGTGCCTGGCTGGAGAAATGACTACCTAGGCACTTGTTTTTCTTTTCTTTGTCCTTTCTTTGCAGCCATTGCCTTCCAAATTTGGGGGCTAAACTGTTTCAGTGACGCACTTCTGAACAGTACTCGCCATTCTGCCCACAGAGGCGACCACCCAGCATCCATCATCTGGTTTAAATTTACCTTCAGAGAGTCAAAGGGCTATTGCTAAAGGAGCTCAATATACCCGCTTGGCTCCTTCTGGCACTTCCAGCCTCCTCAGGGTTACAGGGAATTATTCACTCCTTCCTTCATATAATTTATTATATTAAATTATTAAAATGCTTTGATTGTAGTGCAGTGTTAGTTCAGTGTCATGTTAGCAGCACTGCATGGGCTGGGCTCTTCGAGCTCATTCTAAAAGCCTCCTTTTCAGAGCCCTAGGTCTCAGCTGGGACTCGGTTGCTCTCGTACACAGTTAGGCATTATGTGGAAACAGGGGGGAGCAAAGGGGGAGCCACCACCTTTCTCCTACCCTGAGTTTTTAAGTCTCTCAGCTCAGCCTGAAAAGCTGCTCAGCCTGGCATCACTCACCACGAGGACTTTTCCCTGGCTTTAGGTCAGGATGTGCCTCAGGCGAGGGTGTGAGCGCACTCTGAGGTGCATCTCTGGGGCAGCTCTGCCCTGCTGTTGCAGATGGGAGAGAGCCCAGGGCACCCATGGGTCTTTGCTAGCCCCAGGCCGGGAAGTCCTACATCACCCTCTGTGTGCACCCTTGGGCAACCACGGGAGCAGAAAACCACTTCATGGGCATCAGGAGAAGCAAACCACCCTCTGCTGCTCCCCAGTTCACAAACGTTCACCAGCTCGGCCTGCAGATGAAGGCATCCGATTGTTTCAGTCCCCTGGGAGTGAAAGTACCAACTCAGGAGAGCAAACTACAACCCCGAGAGGTATTGTTTAGAAACTGGGTCTTCACGTGAACTCCTTATGCAAGAACTTTAACTCGTGGTAACAGTGTCCTCCGGCACAGGAAACACTGAATTCAAGTGCAGGGATTGATTTGCTGCTTTTCCCTCACAAAGGAGCTGCCGATGGCTGCCTGATGCTTGCTGGGTGCCTGCTGCCACAGAGGAAAACTGTTCTTTCCTCAGCTTGGGGAAACCAAACGTCCTAATAAAAAACATCCATTTTAGAGGTCTAGGTTATATTTTATACAGAGCAGGGGAGAAAATGCCTGCAGTGCTCTTGGGTACGGAGTCAATGCAATGTTTATGCAAAAGGAAAAGCCATTAGAAATCACAGAAATGAGAAGCCTGCAGTTTCTGGCTTCCCTCATTTTTCAATACCTCCTTTAATCCAGACCAACCCAACCCACAAGCCCTTGTATATGCACGGGTATTTATAAATCCTGTGTTTCCCTCACTGCACACACAAGTGAAATTCAGCCTTTTCTGGGCTTGGGGGATTTATCGACCACACCAACAGCAAACACCCTCTGAGAGCAGGAAGCACAAAATCCCTACGGTGCTGAGCTCCGCAGGGGACAGGGGGCCAGCTGGGGTGGTCACCCTGGGCATGTTCCCCCTGCCCTGCTCCTGTCCCAGCGCCAAACACCCGATTTTGATAGCACAGCATTTCCTTGTATGCTAGAAAACCCTGATAACGTGGGTTCAGATTCACTGGAGTCTCCTTTCTCTCTTCCTCATGTAGCCATTGGCAAAGAGGAAGGGAAAACTCAGTCGTGTAAAGCACTAAAGGTGGCTCCTACCACCACTAGACTGATCTAAGTGCTGAGAAGATGTGCAGGGCTGGGAAGGTCTATTTCAGGCTGTCTAAGAAGTTTCTGCTGCTGATCTCCATCACTACAGAGCCCATCACTTGACCTGACTGCTGGAATCTCAACCCGAAGCTCTACAGCTCTGAGAGCTCTGGTTCAAAACCCACATCCCCACACTGCAGCCACCACCTGCAGAGGCTCCTAAGATCCCAGGGCATTGAAGGTCAAATGGATATTAAGCTTGGAGTCTCGTTTTTGCGGGAGCTGGCAAGTTTATGGGACTGCTGGGTGCGTTCCCACAGGAGGGGAAGAGGAAAGAAAAAAAAAAGAAAAAGAAAGATGAAACTAAAGAAAAACGAGAATAAAGAAAAAATAAAGGAAAACAAAGGAAAATAAAGGAAAGAAAAAGAAATTAAAGAAAAAGAAAGGAAAAATAAAAATAAAGGAAATAAAAAAAGAACATTAAGGGGGAAGAAAAACAAAAGAAAATTTAAAAATAAAAGGAAAAAATAAAGGAAAAATAGAGAGAAAAGCAGAAAATGAAGGAGGAGGGGGAAAAAAGGATAAAGGCAGGAGCCGAGGCTCTCGCTGGCCGTTAGCTCCCGCCGTACGGGCCGTCATTAACCCGTCTGTGCTCAGCTCCGCGCCGGTCCCGCCGCGCAGCTCCGCCGGTCTCCGCTTCCACCTGCGCGCAGCTCCGCTCGCCTGCGGGACCACCCCGCCGGGGCAAGCGGCGGAACCGACACCCCCCCCCCCCCCCCGCACCCCTCCTCAGTGCAACCCCGGGGCCCGCCCCGCTGCCCCCCCCCCGCTGCCCCCCCCCGCTCCCCCCGCCCCGTTAAATGCCACGCGGGGCCCCGCCGCCTCCCACCGCTGCTGCTGCTGCTGCCGCTGCGCCCCGAACCGCGCAGCTCCGCGCCCCGCTCCGCGCCCGCCGTACCTGACCCAGCAGCGCGGCGGGGAGCGGCTCCGCGGCCGGCACGGGTGAGTGAGGGGCTCCGCGGGTGCCGCTGGCCCTGCGGGGAGGGAAGGAGAGGAGAGGCAGGAAGGTGAGGGTGGCCCTGTCCTGTCCTGGTGCGCAGCGCCGAGCACCGCCGCGGGGGTTGGCAGCCCCTGGGGGGCCTTGTCCTTGGAGCAGGGCTGGTGGTCCTGGGCGTGAAGAGCAGCGAGCAAAGCTGAGGTGGGGCGGGGGGAGAAGCAGAGCCTTTGACATGGGTTTGTGCCCCAAAGCTGGGGCTGGAGACCCCCGAGCTCCTGTTGGTGTGGCCCTGAGCCCCACATGAGCGTCTCAGTGGGCAGCAGGAGATCCTGATACCCAGCTCTGATCATACCCCCTCTGATCATATCCCGCTCTGAGCCAGGGGCCGGTGCAGAGGATGTAAACTCTTCTCCATTGTCTCTCTGCTCTGCTCACCTTTTGCCTAGCTGTCGGGCAGGTTCCTGCTTATACAACCGAGGATCTCTTTTAGCAGAGAATAATAAGGTCTGGTACACCTGGGCAAGGCGAGCTGAGCCATAGGAGATGAGATCCTGCAGGAAGATAAGCTTGAAAGAGTGCCCTCAGTTTGCTATGCGCTGTTTCTGCACGACTGGAAAATTGGGGCTGTGCATACTCATAAATATGTTTGCACAAGCAATCACCCACTTTTGGCTTGTAATTCCAACCATCTCCCAGGGAAAAATTAGCTTTGGGCACTTTTGTTCCAAGCAATTACATGGGAAAACTTGTTTGGAAAATCAGATTATTGCACTCATCGTATTTGTGCTCGCACGCAGCCGTCCGAGATAAGTGGGGCTGAGCAGATACGTGATGAGGTCCCTGTGGGACCCTCTGTAGCATCTCTTGATAGTAAAGATTTGATAGTAAATTGCTCCAAGCACAGGAGCAATTAATCACGGGCAGTGAGCGTGCAGGTCCTCAGTAACAAGTAGGAACTGCTTTTCACAAGCAGATTCTTGTGATCTCTGCAAGGATTCATTAGATCGGCATTTGATATCGGCAAAATGTGTGTGGGGAAATCTGCTCTCAGATCTCAGCCCTGATATTTGCCACCAGGATACGGATGAATTGGGCCTCATCCGAAATACAAATTCCCATCCGGAAAGCGTGCAAGAGGTGTTGGTGTTTGTAGTAAGCCAGCACTTTCCATGGAAGCAGGCAGGGAATTGCTGCATCCCGCTGGGAAAAAAGCTGTTGTTGATTTTTTTGGGGAAGTTGTAATTTAATTATTTCTTGAAGAATTAAAGAAATTCCACTTGATTGGTACAAGCTGGGCCCGGGAGCTGCCCTTGCTGGCCACAGTAGTAAACAGAAGACATAGCCAACAAGGCAGCCCTCTGTAGGCGCTCTGCGGTCACGGAAGATGTTTGTGCTCCGGTTGCTCATAACATAGCATTTCCCTTGAGGTTGGCATTAGGGGTTAAAGGTTTTCAAGAGAAGCCTTTGTTTCAACATCTTTAAAGTTTCCAATAGGGGCCCCTTTGTTCACTGTGGAGCCCTGGGCCTGCCATGCTCATAAAATGCCATTTACAAATGCTCCATGAGCAGCGCTGAAACACGGAGGGGGAAATAAGTGGTGTTAAAAGTAGTGTTTGTATCTACATGCACGCGGGAATTGCAGGCAAGCCGTGAGTGAAGAAACGGGACCTAGAAAAAACACAGGGGAGAAAAAACCCCAAAGATTGAGTGGTGCTTATAAGGAAACTCATTAAAACCAGCTACTGCTCCCGACCAGTCAGTCCCTCCTGCGCCTCCTGTCCCACGTGTCTCCTCCAGCCATGCCAGGAGCCTGAGCGGCTCCTGCCACTTGTCATTACCTCTCACTAACTGTGTTTGCTCCACTTTGGGCCCAAACAGAAGCAAATTGATCACCTGGGCTCCACTGGGAGGGAGCTCACACGGCTGCTATAAGGGCTCCATTGAGCAGCCTGGTGCAGAGACCTGGACTTTATGCTTTCTGTTACCTCCTGCAGACTAGCAGGGGTTACCCCTCAATAGATACGTGCAGCACACACAGATCTACATTTAGATATCGAGTAACTTTTTAGCACTCAGGAGCCTTTAGTTCCCTTTCCTGGCCTGGCTAATTATAAAGGGTTTTAAACCAGCCCTGTTAAAGCAGGGAAGGGTGTTGGCATGTGCTCAGGAGACTCCAGAGGCTGAGGCACAGCTATGGCAGTGTTTCCATGTGGGATGCCCCCAGGCTGTGTCCTGTGTCTGGAAGCTTTTCTGGTTCCCAGGCAGCTTGTCCTTCCTGGTGTTCATTACTGGAGACTGGATCCATTTTCCCTAGGAACTTTCTGCTTTGCCTGCATCTTTGCTTGCAAACATCTGATCTCTTACCTTGCAAGCCCTTAGTTGCACACATGAATCCATTGCTAACCCGATCCCTCTGATGCCTATCAGGGAAATCTATCGGGATCAGCTGTGGCCTCTTGCAGAGAGGTGCCAGTAACATGGTTCCTCTCCAGACTTCAGCCTTCCTGTGTCTGGGCTGTGTCATGCTGCTTCGCTGGTTGATTGCCAGCATACAAGCTCAGGAGCCTTTGAGTTGTAGTCTGCGGACCCATAGGAGTCCATGGTCTATAGCAGGAATTGGTAGGAGTATATCTGTTAACAGCAGAGGTCCTCAGCCATGGCCACAAATGCTGCTTTAAGTCCCCTTGGAAGTCTTGCAAGAGGGTTCCATGCGGTGTCTGAGCATGCTGACAAGGCCAGGCTGACACCCACATGCCAAGGCACAAAGGTCCCCAAGGCACCAGCTCTTCAGCATGGGTAGGAGTGAGACCGCAGCCCATTGCGATGCTGGTGGAAGTTCTGTGGCGCATCTCCTAGGGAGTGACAGCATTCCAGCCCTGTGACAGCAGTTCTCTGCCTGTCCCACTGTCAGAGGGATGTGGCAGCAGTGAGGTTAGGTGGGAGTAATTTCCCATGCTACTTCTGTGGTTCGTGCTGTGAAAAGTGTCTAGCCAAAGAATTCAACCAGCTTGCTTTCCTGTCTTGAGGAGGGCAGAAAAGTCCCTGCGTGCTTTTCTGCAGCCACCAGATGCTTCTCACTTTCTGCTATTTCAATTGAACACATAGCAGGATGGGTAGGATAAAAGAGAGAGGCACAAGAATATTCTCCTGGCGTGTTTTCTTATGCCAACACATTGAGTCACGTCTCCAGAGTGAGAAATATGATATAAAGATTTAGAGAAGGAGGTCAGGCAATGAATCTATGGTTGCGAGGCTGAAATAGCAGGCGTTCTGTGGTTGTCTGTGCCATGTGAGCTTGCCGGAGGTCAGCTGGGGATATTGGTCCCAGTGGATTTGGGAAATGGACATCCTGCTGGTAAGCATCAATCTTACCTCTTTAGAGGTACCAGCTTTGCTGCATCAGGAGCTTAGCTGACAAACTGCATCAGCCCAGGAGCTGCTCTGGGCCGTTTCCCTTTCCTTTGTGGTTGAATATGCATATTTCTAGGGGGAAAAAAAGCTCTCTAACACCTTCCTCCCAGAACAAGGACTTGGGCAATGGAATGCTGCCTCAGCTGCTGGATGGCCCGGACCTCATTCCCTCCAAAGTTTGACGCCTCTTGGCCCTGTTCAGCTGTCCTCCGGGGGCCTGTTTGCAGAAAAGCATTTGCTATTTGAAGCGAGTCGGTAACGGTGGGTCTTCCCCCCGTTGACCACTCTTCATCAATGTCTCAGTATTCCAATATCCCTCCAGTTTTGCTTAAGATACCAGTTAGAGCAGGGTGAGTTTGCATGTCATGCAGCCCAGGGAACGTGTGCAGCCGAAGGGCTGGAGTAGGACAGAGAGGAACAGGGAAATGCCAGTGGCAGTTCTGAAGCAGGAGGCATCTCTCGAGGTGATTAGTTAACAAGGGAGCTGGCTGACTTACATGTGCTTCAGAAGGCCATGTTTAATTTGCAAGTGAATATGGCGTTTACTCTTGGCAGCTGTGGCCACAGCAGCCCAAGTACAGTGTTTCAGTGCAGAGGGTGGCTGGGCAAGAGGCTTTCCTCCCAGCTGAGGTGCAGGGCACTGAGAGGTCTTTTAGAGACGGATTGATGGCAGAGAAAGACCCCATGTGCTGTCGTGGAGAATGCCTAAAGCTCTGTCCATTGTCACACCCGGCATTTCCTTCCCAAGGGGACTTCAGGTGTCATCTCATAGTATAAGCCACTCAGAACTTGTATGGTGTCAGGTCCATAAGCGTGAGACGAAGATGTCTGTCACTTAGCCTGCAAATAGGCAAGAAACCTGTCTTCCTCCTGCCCTCCCTGTGAGCATGCTAATCCTAGGGAGTGCAGGAGTGGGGCCCATAAAACAGGGAATTGGCTTTTGGAGGGGGGGGGAGAGAGAAAGAAAGAGTAGTCCCTTCTGCATCCAGCAAGGTTTTCCTGTTACAGCACTCCTGCCGATTCACCCCTGTTGGGTTTGGAGCCATGATGTGCTGTTTGAGAAATCCAACCCTGGTTTTCAAGCAACGTGTCCTTCCAGGTGGCACTTGGCCCAGCAAAGCCACCCTAGCGCTGTAACCAGAGAGTACTGCAGTGTCCTGGAAAGAGTCTGCTCTTGTTCTCCCACACGTGTGTCTGGGAGAACCAAGGACACATCATCGGTCCTTTAAATGGGGGAGAAAAACATCTTGGGCTGGAAATTGAGGCCATTTCCCTGCTTTTGGAGTGCTTGTGCTCCCTGCCTCTTCCTTGCTCTGAAAACTGCACTGCTGTCATTGCTGTCATGGGATTTGCAACTCGTCACCCAGCTGCTGTGGAGGATGAGCACTGAGATGGTGGAGCTATCACTGAGCGCAAGGTCAACGCTACCTGCAAAATGGCCCTGAATCCATCTCAGAGGCAGCAAAGGCACCACTGAGAGCCATACACCTGCAGGCAGGGAGCACATTCAGATTGTGGGTCGTGGTGAAAGAAACCAAACTTTGGGTAACCCTCCAAGAGGGAGGATCCAGCTCTGGGGCTCTCACAGGCCTCATCCATTCACACAGCTTGAGGGTCATGCAAATGTATGGACAATGTGCCAGGAGCCCATAGGGGTTTCCACAGCAAAATCAGGTATAGGAAGTGCCTCAAGGTTGATGTAAGTTGTCTGCATCCCTCCAAGTAGCTCTGGTTGCTTCATTGTCCCCTGTGCCTGGGCCAAGACATGTTTCTGTCTTCCTCCCTTGGTTCTCCATGCACTTTTAGGGCAGCCTCTCTCTTGGACATGGACTTGAACGATGACTTGTCCTGCTGAGGACATTACAACTCGTCTCCCTGTTCTCCAGCCTGAGGCCAGCTCTTGTTGTCTTGCTGCTGTTGTCCTGGCAGGTCTGTGGTGTCCTAAACACAAGGAGTCTGTGTCCAGGCTTCTGAGCCAGTTTGTGCCTTTTTTGACACTTTTATCACATAACACTGATGTGTGTGTTGAATTATGCCCTGCCAAAAATGTCTAGCTGGGTCTGCATGTAGAAAAGACCTGCAGGACAAAACAGGGCACAGGGAGAGGCGAGCGAGGTGGGTGAATCTCAGTAGCATCATATCTAGGGCTGCTCTACCATCAGCCAAGGTTTCCAGCACAGAAATACGTGTTATTAGCTGGTAGCAGAGGTGGCATCAGTGCTGTGCACCCCTGCCATGCATGCCCAGGCTCGCTGTGCATGCCTCCTGCCGTGCACAGGCATGCTGCATGGACACCCCTCCGGCTTTGGCGTGTTGGATAACAGTGTGCTTGGTCAGAGGCTCCTGACTGTTCCCCACTCCTTGCAATGCATGGTGATCCCTCATCCTGCTTCTCGCAGGGTCTGGAGCCAGGGCAGAGCGGCTGCTGCTGCTCCCACAATGTGCCACAGGTCTGCCGAGCCCAGGCAGGACCCGGGGCTGGAGTTGTGTGGTTTTTGCCAGAAACAGAAGTCACAGCTAAGGGCTGATGTGCCCAAATATATGAAATCTTGTACCTGAGACCTGAATCGTGACTCCATAGCCATGGTCCACACCCTGCTTTACTCCTAATGACACTATGGTTGGGGCTTTTCCTGGGCTGTGAGTGCACTGCCATGTCCTGAGCCTTTCACTCCTTCTTTCCTCATCTGCTTCATCCCCTCTACAAATCAATCTATGAAGCTCCCACCCCTGTAACCCTGTAAGGAGGGTAGGGAGATGCTCCCTGCCATGCCCTGTCCTTTGAGCTTGCCCAAGGGAGGATGCTCTCAGTCCGACCTGCGTGGATGAACCAGAAGGGGAATATTGAGAGCGTTTCTGTTAACCTGTAGCCAGGAGGGAGCTGCCAAGGAGGCCACGCTGAAACCCGAAGCGGCTGTTTTTCCTAAGACTCAGCACTTGGCAGGGAGAGCAGACGGACAAGTGGCAGAGTCGGGAGGGATGCACGCACCCTGGGGACAGCACTGCCGGTGGAGGTACCCTGGGAAGGGTCCTGAGGAAGGCATTGCTGGCTTACCTGTTTGCCTCTGGGGATTCGTCTCCATGTCCTCCTTGTCCGAGATCATGAGGAGAGCCAAGAGCAGGCTGGGGTCATTGCTGACCCTTCACGTGGCTCTTCCCTCGGTCACCCTCTTTGCAGCATGAACTGAGCATCTCCTTCAGCAGGGACAAGCAATGGCTGGTTTTCCCCTTGCGTTGCTCGGGAAGGTCAGGAGATGATCCAAGTGTCCCTCTCAGCTTGGGTTCAGCTGAGCCAACCCTGCTGGGGCAGCGCTCGCCCCGCCTGGACCTTTTCTCCTTTATAGCTCAGTGTTATCTCAAGGTCTCTGGTGCTGCAGCCGGTGCTGTGTTTGCCTTGCGTGCAGCACCTGCCCAGCAGCCGATCGCTTCCCACCCATCTCCCTCCCTTTCAGGGGGAAGTGTGGGAGCCCTCGGGGTGGGGGAACCCCTCCTGGGGGATGCTAGTGCCGGGGGAGTGAGGACAGTGGGTAGCAGGGACGCTGCCTGGTGCAGGATCGTGGGAGAGATACTTGGGGGCATCTGTCCCATTGCTTTTCCTTCCCCATCCCCATCAGCTTTGCTGCTGGGTCAGGGCTGGGCATTATATTGAACTGGGGACCAGGGTGCTGTCGCAGCCTGGGTCTCTGCTGCCAGGACTGGTGCTGAATGCATGGCTGAGCTGCCCTGCCCTATCCCGGCAGCATCGGCCCCTCCAACTGTGAGGAGTGCCAAGACTTCATCCAAAGCTGAGATGCTGTTAAAAATAGATCAGTCTTGAGCTGGTTTTCTCCTTGGTTTCTGGCCCAAAGCCTCATTCCTGTCTCTGGCTGGCTTTGAAGCTATGTGGATGCTACAAGATGTAGGCTCCGTACCAGCTTGCCACTGCAGGGAGGCTTGGAGAGCAGAGTGCTGTAGAAATGTTATAGGTGGCATAGCTTTCCCCAGAAGATTTAGTGCTTAGTGAGTGCTTTCTGCCCCCAAAAAAATGCTAGGAAAAGAATCTGCTAAAGAGGGAAACAAAGCTGGGATAGGAGGGGCTGTTTGCTCCTCTGCTTGCACATGGTGCTCTTGTGAGGGTGCACAGACACCCAGGCACTCCTGCCCACAAAGCCCTGTGGCTTCCTAAAGATGCCTGTTGGGCTGCAGCCTCCCCTCATCTCCAGAACCCAGAGTGATCCCGCTGGAGTGGCCCCACCAGAGTGATCCCACTGGTCTCTTCATTGATAGTTCCGCAGGAGCCTCCACGTCCTGAGCTGGGTGCTCACACTCCCTGGGAAAAGGCTGAGTCTCCCTTTGAGGCTTCTGGATCCCACTTTCCTCCTGCAGCCCTTTTCTGTCCTAATTCCTCAGTGTCATTTTTCAGGTGTGAACGCTGAGTCTGGAGACAATTTTAAGATGCAGCTGTGAAACCTATTATCAATGTCCTTGCGATCGAATACATGAGGTTCAGGGCTGCACGTAAGCAGTGAGCAGTTAAATGGCAACCCTGGTGATGGATTACAACTGGGACCTCCTGGGGCTAAGTAAATACAGCTGATAACTACCGATAAAATGAATTTCCGTGTGCTTTTTCTTTGCTGAAAGCACCCTTCCAGTGTCTGTGCCCAGTCACGGTGCTGCTGTATCCCAGGGGAAGCTGCATTACATGTGGCATTTCCACCCCCCAGCTCCTTGGGTTTCCAACCAAGGCTGGATAAAAGCAATAAAAATAAACCAAATAAATCCATGTCCCTGCAGGAGCTGGGCAAGGGCAGGGAAAGGCACCACAGAGGTGGGCAGGGAGGGAGACAAGTGACAAACTGAGGTGTTGGGTAACTGATTTAAACATCTTTTCCTTCAGCTATCCCACCGCAAACACTGTTGGGGTGCCGAGCATCCCTCAAAAAAGCCAGCAGGATGCGGAGAGCCGCAAAACCTTGGTGACAGTGGTGGGGTCCCCTGAAGTGATGCTTCGCCCAGCACCCTGCCTGGGGGGAACGGGTGCAAGCCCATCTGCACAGGCACCGTTACACCCTGTGCCTGCGGAGGCTTCTGCTCTCCAGAGGTAGTTTGGAAAAGGCAGAGCATAGATTTATGGAGCTGCTTGGAAAAATGATCTTTGCCAGTGAGTCCGAGCCATTTCTGAGCGGGTTTTGTCTGTGCTGCTGTTTCCTCTCGGGGCTTCACTTCCTGTGCAAAGGGAGCTTCAGGAGATGCTCTGCATCCCCGGGTGCAGCTTTCCCACTCTCCGGCTGGCTGCGGGGAGCAGCCGCTCCGCCAGTGAAGAAGTATTTGGCTGAACATCCCATCCGCCTGGTTTGCAAGTGAAAATCAGGCTTGGCCAGCTCCACCCGGAGCAGAAAATCAGACCCTTTGGCAGATTGTTGCTGCTGTAATGAAATTTAGCTGTGCTCAGACTGCCAGTCCTTAAATGGGAAAAGTCCCGCGTGGGTCCAGAGACGTTTGGGGATGGATCTGTCAAAACTGCTGCTGCAGAGGGGTTTTGGCACTGCATGGGGACACCCACTGCAGGGGAATGTCACCCTGTGGCTTGGCCCACCCTCAGCGCTGATTGCACATTGTCTTCTCCCCACAGTGAGTCCCTGCAGCGTGTGGTCTCCCAGAGCCATGATGAAGCTTCTGCCCATCGTCCCGCTCCTCCTGCTTCTCCTGACGGTGCTGGAAGCCAGACCAAGCCCTGCAGGTGAGCCCTGGCTGGTGGGGAGTGCCTGGAGGAGAGAGAGCTGCTTGAGGTGGGGGGGCTCGATGCCTCTTCTTTGGAGGCATCCCCAAAGGATGGAGGATCCGCCCAGGCGCGGGACCCGGAATTCCCAGCGCTGTCCAGGGAAGCAGGAGCCTGAGCCTGGCCCCAGCTTGGTGGGTCTGGTGCCACTTGCTCTGAGCATGGCCTCAGCTTTGACACAGCTCGCCTCAGGGCTTGTCACCCCTCTGACCTCAGCAGGAAGCACAGGCATGAGGGGGAGCCTCCTTCCAGCACGGGTCTCCTGACAGAGGGGACAAAGCAAATCCAGGGGTAGCAGCCCCTCTCCTCCCGGGGCAGAGGCACTGAAGCCAATTCCAGTTCAGAAACAGTAAAGGCACCAAACGGAGGAAGGAGCAGGTATGTCTTGGAGACCTTCGGAGCAGTTGAGATGACAGCCCAGGTCTGGGCAGCATCCCAAGGGGACTCAAAGTGTTTGCTTACCATTAGGGCCAAATTCTCCAGGCTTGGGTACACACAAGCCAAGCAAAATATGTTCATTGGTATTTCACTTGCTAAATACTCTCCAAGTTTGCACTGGAAGTAGCACCCGTATGTCCTAGAGAGGCTCTTTGGCTCGATCCCTGCCATGTGCATGCCCTCAGCTGTGCTTTTCACTGTCTCATTTTCTTCTATTAAAGAATAAAAGACAAATCACCAAAGCAAGCCCTGGTTTTAGGCAGAAACTGGCAAAATGCAGCAAACCCCAGGGGTGGCTGGAACTGTGGGGAGCAACAGAAGAATTGCCCAAAGCAGTGTGCTCCTGCTTGCCACTTGAGCAAGTAGGAGCCTGTGTGGTGCAGAGGTCTGGGGCAGGGACTGCAGCTTGCAGGGAACAGCACCAGGAATTGGTCTGGTTTACAGTTTAATGCTCTGATTTGCTGCAGGGATGAAGATGCTGCTGCCTAAACCTCTGCCTAAGCCTTGCCAGGGTAGATGCTGACAGAGAGGCGTTTCTGCAGCTTCTGGGACTGCTGGCTGTGGAAATGCAGGGAGCAGGAGCTGGGTCTGGCTAAAGGGATGGTACTGGGGAGGAGGGGATGCTGCCATTTCCCCCCAGCCAGGGCCTAGCTATCTTCCTGCCCATCATCCCTGCTTGCACTCTGCCAGCACCCTCCATGAGTTTATTTGGCAGTAGAGGCTGCACAGATCTGCCCTCTCCATCTTCCACTGAGCACCCCTCAAGCCACCCCACAGGGATGTCTCTGCTGCCAGCCCTGCTCTCCACAGGCAGTTGTGAGGCTGAGCTGTCTCTTTTCCCCGTTGCAGCCCTGAAGTGCAGGACAGGTCCGCTGGACATCGTGTTTGTGATCGACAGCTCCCGCAGCGTGCGCCCCTTCGAGTTCGAGACCATGCGGCGGTTCATGATGGACATCATCAGCAGCCTGGACGTGGGCCCCAACGCCACACGGGTGGGGGTGATCCAGTACTCCAGCCAGGTGCAGAACATCTTCTCCCTCAAGACCTTCTTCACACGGGCGGACATGGAGAAGGCCATCAACAGCATCGTCCCGCTGGCCCAGGGCACCATGACGGGGCTGGCCATCCAGTACGCCATGAACGTGGCCTTCACCACGCAGGAGGGCGCGCGCCCTCTGCACAAGAAGATCCCCCGCATTGCCATCATCGTGACGGATGGACGGCCCCAGGACCGTGTCACCGAGGTGGCCACCCAGGCCCGGAACGCTGGCATTGAGATCTACGCCGTGGGCATCCAGCGGGCAGACATGAACTCACTGCGTGCCATGGCCTCGCCGCCGCTGGAGGAGCACGTATTCCTGGTGGAGTCCTTCGAGCTCATCCAGCAGTTTGGGAAGCAGTTCCAGGACAAGCTCTGCGGTGGGTGAGAGCCGTGGCTGCAGGGGTGGGCAGGGATGGTGCTGCTGCCTGCTCCTCACATGGGCTAGAAGGTGACTTTCAGAGGGGTGTTTGGGGTGGCTGCCCTTGCTAGGAGCATCATGGACAGGGAAGCATGGTGCCAGGACATCAAAGGATACCAAAGCAAGGTGGCATTTCCTCTTGTTCACCTTTCCTGGGGTGAGATAAAGAAAGCTTTGAAGGCATTGCAAGCAAGTGATTTTCTTCACCCATGCATGGTAGCTCTGCCGCAAGCCAGGACATCACGGCAGCAGTGATGGGAATGCTAAAGAGCAGGAAATGTGGAGCTGGGTATGATGGTGATGGATGACACATCCCAGAGCCCTGTGTACATTTTGACGTGGCTCTAACAGGGTCTCCTCCTACACAGACACATGCACAGCATCTGCTGGATGCACATTGGTGTTTAATAAACCAAGAGGCTGATTCTCACCATGGCCATGCTGATGCTGTCAGGAACTTGCAGGCTGGGACCTGTCTCCTGCCATGCTGGTGTCAGAGACCTGTCACTGCAGCAAGCCAGCAAGACCCTGCTCATGTGCTTCAGCATCTGTTGGAGGGCAGAAGGCAGCTGCCAGCCTTTTTCAGGCAGTGTTTTCTAGCAAGGAGCACATGCAGGGCTGCATTAGTGCCATGGTGAGTCCTTGTGTGCTGGAGGAGGGAGTCCAGGGCTCACCAGATACTGCCTTCCTGGCTGCATGGACACAGAGCTGGCTCCTTGAGTATGTTCCAGCTGAGCTCAAGCTTTTGCTTACTCAGTTCAAGCTGTCATCAGTATCAATTAATACAGAGCATTGATTTAGCACTCAGGTAGATCAAAAAGCCAAGGTGGTTCTGAAACCTGTCCCGCGCAGTGTCCGTGTGTGTGCACTGGAGATCAGTGGGTGAACACTGGGGCTGGGAGGACTGGGGCTGTGTGGGTCATCCCAGTGGATTCGGCTGCAGGGACAGTGCACATGGCAGAGCTGGGGTCCCCATGAATCAGCCCATGGGCTGCTCTGATGTCTGTTCTCTCTTGCAGGAGTGGACATGTGCATGGGACAGGAGCATGGCTGCCAGCACAGCTGCATCAGCACCCCTGGTTCCTTCTACTGTGAATGCAACCCAGGCTACAGGCTCAACGTGGATGGGAAGACCTGTTCCTGTAAAAACCCTTCTTTTGGCCTAACTCTCGTAGAGGGCTTGTAGTTACAGGTCTCATGGAGGGAAGCTGAAATGCAGCGCAAGACCCAGGGAGGGCAGCAGCAGCCTGGGTGCTCTGTTCACAGAGCCTGCTGCCTCCTGGGTGTGTAATGACCGAGGACATTCGGTATTGCTAAATCCTGGTCACCTCTCCGGGATGGCCGCTTGGGGCTCATGTGGGCATAACCTGAGGGGGCTCTGGCCGGGGGGTACGGGAGGATGCACATCCCAGCCACCAAAGCGCACAGTGGTTTAGCCCTGTATGGTGATGCAAAGATGTATTAGCTGGTCTGGTCGTCACCCTGGGGCTTTTCCTTCTTGTCTCATGGTGCTGGGAGCTGCTGTGAAACCCTGGAGCAGGCCCTGCTCAGCTGCCCCAGGGAGGCTGGGACAGGAGGGTGACGGTGTCCTGCTCCCTACAGTCATTGATGCGTGTGCAGACGGGAGACACGGCTGTCAACACCAGTGCGTCAGCGTTCGTGGGTCGTACACATGCCACTGCCGTGCGGGTTACTACCTCCACCAGAACAAGAAGAGCTGCACCAGTACGTGGCCATCTCCCTTCCTGTCCCTTCTTCATTTGCTTCTCTCTCTCCCTTTCCTTCTCTTGTCTTTCTGCCCACCCCTCTCCTTCTCTCACCAGTGATCGATTACTGCAGCTTCGGAAACCACAGCTGCCAGCATGAGTGTGTGAGCATCCCCAATGGGCACTACTGCCGCTGCCGCAGCGGGTTCACGCTGCAGCCCGACAGCAGGTCCTGCAGAGGTACGTCCCTGTGCAGCACAGGCTGTGGCATATGGCAGATACCTTTATATCCTGCCCAGACCCAAGGGAGAGGACTGTTCCTGGACCTGAATGGGGATAACTCTGTGCCCTTGGCTTGTCTTCCAGCCACTGACCTCTGCAATGGGGTGGATCATGGCTGCGAGTTCAAGTGTGTGAGCATGGAGGGTTCCTACCGCTGTGTGTGCCCTGAGGGCCAGCAGCTCCAGGCGGATGGCAAGGCGTGCAGCAGTGAGTACTGGGATGAGGCTCTCGGCTCGGGGAGAGGGCCTACTGAAACTGAGCTGGGGGCCTAAGTGGGAGTTTGAGCTGGGTTGGGAGAGGATGGAGAGCTGGCTGGGCTTGGGGAGTGCCCTGGCTGCCGCAGGGATGGATACGGGCTTTTGTCCTCAGAGATATGGCCCAGAAGATGTGACGGGAGCTTTGAGGAGAAGGGAGACCTAGGAAAGACTTTTAGGGGATGCTGGGGTGGCAGTGGAGGTTTTGGGGCTGAGACCCCTGTGTATGCTTTGCTCTGATTCCCAGCCTCATGAGGGCTGCAGTTCCGGGGGGTCCACACAGTGTCCTGAAGCCCAGTCCTAACGCTGGGCACCTTCACTCTGATGGTGCCCATGGCCAGGCTTGTCCCTTCTCACCTTACCCCTGTGCCCCCAGAGTGCGGGACCGGACATGTTGACCTGGTGATGGTGATTGATGGTTCCAAGAGCGTCCGGCCTCAGAACTTCGAGCTGGTGAAGCAGTTTGTGAACCGCATCGTGGACCTGCTGGAGGTGTCCCCCCATGGCACGCGTGTGGGGCTGGTGCAGTACTCCAGCCGCGTCCGCACCGAGTTCCCCCTCAACAAGTACCACAGCGCAGACGAGATCAAGAAGGCAGTGATGGAGGTGGAGTACATGGAGAAAGGCACCATGACGGGCCTTGCTCTCAAGCACATGGTGGAGCACAGTTTCTCCGAGCTGGAAGGTGCCAGGCCCCTCTCCCACAACATCCCCAGAATCGGGCTCGTCTTCACAGATGGGCGCTCCCAGGATGACATCTCTGAATGGGCCAGGAGAGCAAAGGAGTCAGGTACGAGGGGCTGGAGAACCTCAAACCGCAGTGCTTTGGGCACCGCAGGATGGTTCCTCAGGGAGTTGGGCTCCGGGGGAGGCTGCAGCATCCAGCCTTGGGGTGCTACATCACCCACGTCTGCAGGGGCAGAAGTGCCTCTGTGATGGTTCAGGCTGCTCCGATCAGCATCCTTCATGCAGCGACCTGCACCGCAGCGGTGCTGCCGTTTCCTGCCTAACTTCCTGATGTGTCTTTGAGAAGCCCAGTGTAAATCCTGCATCCTTGGCTTTGCTCCCTTTGGGCTGCTGGATGTGGGGTGACCAGTGCAGTGCTCAGGATCCGTCCTTCCCATACAGGGATCGTTATGTTTGCTGTGGGTGTCGGTAAGGCTGTGGAAGAGGAGCTGAGAGCAATCGCCTCCGAGCCGGTGGAGCAGCACTTCTCCTACTCAGCAGACTTCACCACCATGACCCACCTCGTGGAGAACTTCAAGCTGAACATCTGCCCAGGTGGGTGCCCTGGGAGGGCACAGCTCCAGGTCTGGGGAGCCCTCCTCTCTCCACAGAGCCAGTGGGGTGGTTTCTGTGTCTGTCACCCTGCACTGTGTACCCCAGGATGGGCTGGGGTGAGCCCAGGCTGCCCCTGGCTATCACACTGATGCCTGGTAGTGAGCTTCCTGGGCTAGCAGGGATGCAGTGTGGCAAAAAGGCTGGGAACAGGGGAAATGGGGCAGAGGAGCCCCAAGGCTCAGGTCCTGCCCTAGTGAGTGGCTGTAGGAACAAAGGACTGGAGCTGTGCAGGAGCAGAGGAGAGCTGGGCACCATGAGGCCGTGGCTCTGACTGCACCCAAACCCCCATGATCACAGAGGAAGGCAAAGGGGAGACAGAGATCCGCAGCCCCTGCGAGTGCGAAGCGCTGGTGCAGTTCCAGACGAGCACCGTGGCCATTCTGCAGAGCCTGACCGAGAAAAATATCCTTTGGGATGATGCCTGGGCTTGCTGGGGTGCAGGGCAGCCCAGGGACAGACCGCATATGGGGAGGAATGGATAAATGGGAACAGGGAAAGTCTTAGGGTCCCTCAAGGGGCCTGTCTGGCTCACACTGTTTCCTTAGCACGTTCACTTGCTCAGATGACAGCCAGACTTGAAGACTTGGAAAAGCAGATTGCCAAGAAGAAGTGATCCTTACAGAGGGCTGCAGCGCTCGTTCGGGGCACGGGGATGTACAGTAGCTACGTGGCATTGTTATTGTTAGGTTGTTGTAAAGCATCAGTGTTCTTGTATCACAAAACCCCGGGGGGATGTGGAGTGTATTTAAAAACCAAAAAACCCTAGAAAAAAAAACAAGCCAAAAAGAGAAGTTGAGCAAGAACCCGTGCAGTGAAGCCAAGGGGTTCGGCCAGCGTTGGTGCCTCCTTCCTCTGAGCTGGTAGGTCTGGGATGAGGTGGGGCGACTATGTGGGCAGGCTGGGCTTTGGACAAGGGGTTAGATTGGCTATTAGGAACAATTCCTTCACTGGGAGGGTGCCCAGGGCAATGCTGGAGTCACCATCCCTGCAAGTGCTCACACATCGTGCAGAGGAGACCCTCAGTGAATTGGGTGGCCTTGGCAGTGCTGGGGAATGGTTGGACCTGCTGATTTTAAAGGTCTTTTGCAACCCAGCTGATTCCATGATTCTACATTGATACCTGGCCTTTTCCCAGAGCAACTGGGATGAACCAGCCCCTGCACAGCCCCCCAGCACCCAGCTTCACAAGAGAAAACCCCTCCAGTGATGGTACCCTGGGAGCTGCCAAGTGTTGAGGCCAGGAGAGCTGCAGGCAGTGCACAGGGATGGATGCAGCCCAACCAGCTCCCCCATGGCACCTGGGTGTGCACCCATGGGGAAGCAGGAATCAAGCAGATCCCCTTGTTCCTGTTTTGGCAGAATTGTTCGGGAATCGGTCATTATCTTGCTTGGGTTTTTTAATCACATAGCAAAATGGTAATAATTCTTTCCATAACTATCCATGTGTGTGTATATAAATTTCATTCTGAGAGCGGGGTAGTGCTGTTTTTAAACACTTCTTTTATATAAAGAAATTTCTATCCTGATAATAAACACCCTAAAGGTTTGTATGACGTGTTCCTCTCCTTTCGGCTGGGCTGCAGCGCCACAGAGGCATCTCTGCATCCGCAGAAATGATGCTGAGGACACAGCCCTGTCCTCAGGCTTCGAGGAGCTGGTATGTGGTTACCTTTTGTGTGCTTGAGGCTGGGATTTGGAGCTGAGGAGCAGGAAGATGAAGGCAGGGCCTTGGTTGGGGTATGGAGCTTGCTGGGACTGCTCTGGGGAAAGGAGCTGGGAAGAGCTCAGGTACTTGATCTGTGAGGTGAAGAGTAGCTTTTCTCACATGCAATTGAAAGCAGTGGTTCCCCAGGTCAGCATGGGATTTGATGGCTTGTGAGGAAGGCTCTTGTCCTACCTGGAATGGACTGGGGCATTTGTAGCCTTATTATATCTGCTTACTGGGCTGGCAAATGAAGCAGTGCTGATTGGCAGCCCCATAGCCCTCCTGTCAGCCCATATCACACCCATCAAACCCACATCCCGTCATGCACCCAGCAAAGACAGGGGCAGGGTTGGGAAGGTGCTGATGGTCACAAGCCACATCCGAGCCAAATCCTATTGCTACCGAGTGCAGTGCCCCATCTGCAGGGATCCCAAATCTGCAGTCCCAAATGTGGGACTTCCCTGGTGCATGCAGCTCCCTAAAACATACAGTAACTGCAGGGAAAAAGGAAGCAATTAGCTAATTTTGGGACTTGATAACAAAAAGCAGATAATTAAAGCAGATAATGGCATTCCCTAAGGGCAGGAGTAAGCCTCAGCTGGCCCAGTGCGATTTTGGCAAACACTGGGGGAAGTTGTAGACAAAGTGGTGCTGGGCTGGCAGCGAGATGGAGAGGCTGGATGAGGGCTGGCAGCTTGGATGGGAAAGCACTGGAGGGGAAATGTGAGAGGGGAGAAGGAGCAGCAGGAGCCAGGCATCCGCTGTGGTGAGATATGTGGGATCGCATCTGGGAGCAGAGCCTCATTAATGGCTTTTCACTAGATGGCACCAGACACCAGCGCTAATGAGGGTCCGCTGGGCTGGGGGCACCTCAGGGTGAGGGACGTGGCTCAGGGACAAGCGGAGCATCCTCAGCCACGAGCTGCGGATGAATGGATGGACAGACAGACAGATGGATCTCAGTGTTAGGCTGAACACATTACATCACCTGGTAGGGAACAAGGGCTGCTTTAGGGGGAACAAGCTGTTCCTCATGTGCTTTGTGCACCCTGCTAAGGCTGTGGCTTGATCATGGCCAAGCCCTGAGCTGGGCGACCACTGGTCCCTCTGTACCATCCCATGGAAACAGGGACTGAAGAGCCCTGGCCTGGCTGGGAAATTGCAACATCAGCCAGCAGCACCCTGGCACCGCACAGCTCAGGCCTTGCTGCCTCAGGAGAAGGCTCGGGAAGCGCTTTTCAGGGAGGAGATGAGCAGTGTGGGATGGAGACAGCTCTGTAGGACCCTGTGGCAACGGGTTCTGCACATGTGGCAGAGTATAACACATGGACTGCAGGTGGTCCTGTGCACAGAAATGCCGTGGTCTGGCTTATTCTGTGGGAGTTTGCAATAAAAGCATGGTTCCGACTTATCACTCTGTGAGCTTCTTATGGATAAAGCACTACCAAAAGTCCTTCAGCCAGATCCCAGCAACCAGCTGCTTATCAGAGAATTGCTTAAAAATCATCCCGTGCTTATATTTCTCATTAATAATGCTAAATGGCTGGTACACAGCTCAAACTCTATTTGGGTTGGCTAAATACCCTCCCAGTTATTTATTAAATGACTTCACAATGAGCTAAATACAGCCACAAGGTCGTTAGGGAAAATGGACAATAATTAACAGGGATCCAGTAAATTAAGGCGAGATGCTCACAATGCCCTGGATGCAGAGCAGGGCTCCAGAGCAATGGCTCAGGGGCTGCATGGAGCAGAGGCTTTCGCTGCTCTTTGCCCTGCTTGGTTGCAAAATCAGGGGCTACCCCAGCCTGCCCTTTGCAAAGCACTAGGGGGGGATTTGGCTGAGGGTGCCTTTCCCTCCCAGGGCATTGCCTATGCCTTTTCCAGCACAGCTCCAGTTCCTGCTAGCCTCAGAAATCACAAGCAAAGGTTCCAGGAACTTGGTATTACACAAGGCAAGGGGGGACATTGGCCCATTGGTGGGAAATGGAGTAACTTCCCATTGCCCAAGAGCACCTAAAGAAAACAGATTTGCTTGGAGGAACAGATGGAGGCCTGAAGGCTGGTGGGGTCTTTGCCGTCTGAGCAAGGACTATAGCCCCTGACCTCTACAGCCAGCTAGAGCTGGGGTCAGTTCTGCTCTCCTTGTGCTGCATGGGGATTGTTGGCTGATGACAGGGCTGTATGGAGCAAACCATCCCACCCTGGTGAGGCCAACCACTTTCTTTCAGCACTAACCTGCTTCCTACATGGCAGCAGCCTCCCAGAAAAGATTATGAGGTTCAGGTGACCCCCACAGAGCTTGAGAAAGACTCACTCTTGGCTAAGCCAAAGCTGCTTTCCCCACAGTAGCTCTCACCACCATTAGGGCAGGAACCAGAAGGGTTTGGGGCAGGTTTCCTGCATAAAAACCTCATAGGACCATCCCTGGGAAGGCATAGGCAGCCCCACACTGATCTGGATCATGCTGTAAGGTTTGATTTGCGGGTCCACGTGGGAGCAAGGTACAGAGAGAAACCCATATAAAGGACCTCCGGGATGGAATGCAGCATGGTCACACCAATGGTCCTCCTGAAGAAGCATTCCTGCCCAGGAGAAAGCAGCTCCACTGCCTCCAGCCTGCTTGGGAGAAAATGCCCTGGGCAATCTCCCCTTGGCCTATCCCTCAGCCCCAGGTGTAGCTGCAGGGCACAGTTGTGCAATGGAATAACTGCTTTTTTGAGCAACTGAGCAACCCCAAGTGCATCTTGTGCAAAAGGTTTCTGAAAAACACCATGCAACAGCAGAGGAAAAAGGTACAAACATCAGCACATGCCCACCCCCCTTCCCTGCCCCCCATCCTCCCCAAGGCTTTAAATGCCCATGTCCCCCAGCTCTCCACACTTACACCTCTCAGGGACACAGCAGCATGAAGTCAGTGGCTGCTCTTCTCCTGGTAGGGATGCTCATCCTCTGGACGGAGCTGCCGGCAGGTAGGAGATGTCCTGGATAAACCACAGAGAGGAGATGCGCAGGAGTGGGGGGGGAGCTGTGTTAGCAGGGATCCTGTGGGATGGGAGGGGAGCTGGGGGGCATCTTCCCGAGGCAGCCTGTGGCCAACATCTCCCTCCTCTTGCAGGCAGCGCCTGGTCCTGCCCGCCTGTCCGCTTCCACTGCCTGATGCACAACCCACCCAACCAGTGCTACACCGACCGGCACTGCCCTCGGAACAAGAAGTGCTGCCCATCCTTCTGCGGCAGGAAATGCATCGGGCACTCATTGTTCCCCCCCTTGATCTCTGGTAGGGCCTCAGGAGCTACCGCTCCTGCACCCATCTCCCCGGGGGGCACAGCAGGGATACAGTGATGGTGGCTCTGCGCATGGAGCCGTGTCCAGCTGCCAGAGCCCTCCACTGTCAGTGGGGGGGGTGACTGATGGCCACAGTCTTGGGCTGGGGTTACTCTGAGCACCAGACCCAGCTTGTTCTCTTCTTTCCCTTTCCCCAGTGTAAGCTCCTGCTCCCAGGACAGACCAAGGTGCCTTCTCAGCATGCCCATGACACATCTGGCACCAGCTGGCTGCACATACCTCTGCTAAGGCTTGTCCTGCCAGATGCTGGCTCCTGGAAGGATGGGAACAGCCACCAGCCATGCTCAGAGACCACCTCAGCTCCAGGACCACCACTGACAGTGCCGCACGGTGCTACCGCTTCCCCACTGCTGCTTGAACAAATGAAAGCACTTGTCCAAGAGATGCTTGTGATGGGTGACTCCTTTCCTCACCTCCTCCTGCCTCTGTCCAGGCCCATTCTCCCACTGCTGCTTTCACCCTGGGATTTCTGCCTAGGGAAGAGGATGAAAACAGTTCAGCTGCACACCTAGAGTGTGGTGAGGGGTGGGTTTGAGGGGGGAGAAATCCACCCAGAGGCATACAAATCCCAGGAGGAGAGGACAATGGGATGGGGATGATGCAAAATAAGATGGGACACTTTAGATGATGCTCCTGGGGGGGGGGGGGGTTGTGTGTCTCTGGAGAGCAGCATGTCCCCCCCAGCCATTCCCCAAGCTGGACAGGACTGACCCTGCCTGGCTGGGGGGATGCAGGAGGCAGATCCCTGCAATCACTTGGGTTACATTTGGAGGGCAGAGGAGGGGGGTTCCATAGACCCAAACCCCAGCTGGTGCTGAGCCCCTCACTGAACCTGAGCTGGAGGGAGAAATTCAGCTGAAAATTGCCTGTGGAAGCCTCAGCCAGGGCACAAAACCACCGCTCTAAAGGGGTTCTTGTTGGTTTTGTACAGCTGAGCGCTGGGGCCAGAAAGAACAGGAAACGCCAAGAAACATCAGCAGGAGAGAGCGTGTGCAGCCAGAGGGACCTGCCCGGTACAAGAGCAGAGCCAGGCATTGCACATGGGCTGCAGGGGCAGAGCATCCCCCAGCCTGCGCTGATGCCCAAGCAGCCCCTCCCTAGCCCCATGGCTCACACATCCCATCATCATAGTCTCAACAAGCAGACCCAGCCCAGACTGAGAGAGAAGCCTGGTTTGTCTGCACAGAATAGAGAGAACAGAGAGGAAGGTGAGCAAATACTGGGCGCCAGGGGAAAGGAGCATTTGGGTGGTAGCAGGGAGGAGGCACTTTGCCTCCATCTCCTTCAAGTCCTAAGCAGACTCCACAAGCTGCCCAGCTCCCATCCCCTGCTGTTAAGCATGAACAAGGCATCTGGAGACCAGCACGAACTGGCCAGAACCCACAAATACAGCAGGATAAAGCCTCTGGCTGGGGGATCAACATCTCATGGCCCAAAGCAGAGATTGGATGCTTCCTGGCCAAGGCTGGGAGAAGCACCCGATGGAGCAAATTCTTCCATGAGCATGACTATGGAAGGACTGGAGGGAGGCAAAGACTCAGAAATTATTCAGTGACTGAGAAGGAGGAAGTCCTCCTATGGTAAAAGGCCACCTCTCTGCTTAGCAGCCAAGGGAGGGAAGGGATAACTGCATGCCAGGAAAGGCTGGAAACACCAGGTGATCCAGTGGGACAAGGGCTGGGAGCTCAACAGGCACATTCCATTGTAAAATCAGACCTTGCTTTTGACCAGTGCCATGTCCTACCAGGGGAAAACTCCACCACCCTTACACCAACCCATCCCTGTGAGCAGGAAGCCCTGTGGCCACACAGGCCATTGGGTGACAGGGCAGAGCCCCAGCACTCCCCAAACCATCCCCTACCCAGGCAGCCCAGAGAAGCCTCACTACACCTCCTGCCAGTCATTAGTCACAGACCACAGCCCTCCCTCCTCCATCAGGACCAGCTATTATCAGCTATTAAGCAGGCATTTCCATACAGCTGCCTAATTTGATAATGCTGCAATTATCTTGGTTTGTTAACAAGATTAAATTGCTAATTGGTTTGACTAAGCACAGAGCTGCAGGCATGGGGTACCTCGCAGCTGGTTAGTGCTTATGGTCCCACACAGCTGGATGGCTGCTGTGCCCAATGCAACAGCTCCTCCACTGAGACAAGAGCAAGGCAGCAGCACAGGAGGGGTTCATCCTCCCAAAAACTGCTGCCTGGGGTCTCCACATCTCTATGTGATGGCCTGGAAAGGTCCCTCTTCCTGTCCTGTGACAGAGACAGCTTTGCTCATGTCACTGCTGTCACCCAGCTGCTGGCCCAGGCAGGCAGGAGATGGCTTTGGGGCCAGAGGATGCTATGGGGATATCTGGTCTGCTGCAGTCCTCCCGAACAGAAAGCAGCAAGTTAGAAATCCCCGAGGCAATGAACCATCTGTGAACATCCACCTGCATCCACAAACCCTCTCACCAGGCACAGATCCCTACCTGTATGCACAGCACATCCAGCAACACCCAGCTCACCACCACAGCCGCACTAGGGAACTGCCAACTTCCTCATGCAGGCAGCACCCAGCTGGGAGGAGCTGGGCAATGCACCACAACATGCATAGGACAGGGTCACTGGATGTGGTAAGCTCCTGGCAGCGTGCTTTGACTGAAAATCCTTTGGATCCAGGTCTCTGGGGAGGAAGGAATTCCCCTCTGCATCCTAGGTATGTGCCAGAAACACAGCAGGAAAAGAGGCGAGCCCTGTGCCAGAGAGGGGGTGTTTCCATGTAGGTTCTTCCTCTGTCATCTGCTTCCCCAGGACTAGAGCAGCCTGGAGATGGAGGGGTTCTTTTGCTCTGCCTGGAGGCTTAGGGATGCTGCTGTGGGACCTTCTCCTGTGAAGAGCCAACCACATCCGGTGCTGGAGAAAAAAAAAGACCCAGGCAAAGGCTGCACTGAAGGAGCCAACTTTGGGTTAGAAACATCCATCACAGCATGTCACAGCACCACGGAAGGGCAGGGGGCTGTGCAGCTCTTTTGGCCTGCAGCAGGTCTGGCTTACTTCACCTTCCCTCAACACTGGGGTTTTGGGACCTGTTGGACCAAAGGAAACATTCAGTCTTCCCTGACATCCCAGGGGATGGGATTCAGAGCGGCTCCCCAGGGCAGCATCAACATCAGAGACAGCATTGCTCCCCATAGAAATGTACTTTGGGCCACTCCGAGGTGGAGACAGGGCAGAGGATGGAGAGGCAAGGTCTCGCCCGCAGCACACCCAAACATCTTCTTAATATTTTCCTGGAGCCTTTCCCCTGCGTATGTTATGGCTCAAGGACCGGGTGATCAGGGTCTGAATACAGAGCAGTTTGGTGCTCAGGAGCCATGCAACACCTTTCCAAGAGGTGCTTCGAGCCAGCCTAGTAAGAATTACTACCGCTTTGAAAACCCTTTGAAACGGGAGAGTTATTGAGCTTGCCTGGCCCAGGAGCGGGAAGCTGTAGTCCCAGCAGGGTGCAGCAATCGCATCAAAATCCAGAGGAGAAGATACCCCAGGAGGAGCAGATCCACTCAGCAGCAGCCCTGCCCGTACTCAGGTGCTTTGTGCAGCCCTCATTGCATCTGCAGAGCAGCAGCAGTATTTCCAGTGGGTAAAGGAGCCAATACCATGCTGGTCCCCACCATAAAATAAATGTATATAAGCAGTCCTCACGCTGCTGAAGGTCAACAGAGTATAAACTCACTCTGTGCCTTCTTCCATGCGGTGATTTATAGAAAACTCAGCTCCTCACCTGGACCAAGTCCCTCTCCAGCAGGAGCGAGGGGTGGTCAGGGCCAGAGCTGCCTCACACCAGCTGATGCCCTCCAGCTGTTTCTTTCTGAAGACACAGGGATGCCCTTTTTGTGCTCAGGGGCTTTACCCTAAGCATGCCTTAGCTTGCCTGGCCAGGATGCACCAATAACCCTAAACACAGAGAGAACACGCAGCACTAGCCCCACAGTGCTGGGAGGGCAGAGCCTCAACCTTGGGTTGCATAGTGAAGGGAGGCTGCATTTACAATTGGGAAGCATTGAGACAGCCGAGATGAAAGCAGTCTCTTCTGCCTGGCTCAAGCACATCAGCCCAGCTGTGCACTGCAGCCAGCCTCTGCCTGGTGGGGAGCCCCAGAGCAGCAGGGTCTGGCAGGGGATGGTGCCATGGTGCAAGGATGCCAGAGCAGCCCACTGCAATGTCTGTCCTGCCTGAAGTGCTGCCAAGCCTCACAAGCTGCTTGTGATGAAGCCCTTCGATCTGACGCAGAAGCAGCTCTGCGTGCCCCATGACAGCCAAGAGCCAGCAGAGCTGTGCCGAGCTGCTTGGCTCCATCCCTATTCATCCCAGCAGGAATCCTCACCAGGCTGCTCTCTGCTGTAGCCATGCAAGGTTGCACACCCAGGAAGCCTGTCAGATACTGGCAGGACTTTCCTGAGCCAGGGACCTAAAAGGAAAGGAAGGCAGAAAAATGAGGCCTGACAGCACCCTGGAGCTGGGGGAGATCCCTGTGTGCCAGCAGTCCCTTGTCCCCATGCAGAAAGAGAGCGGAGAAGACAGAAGTATCTCCCCTCTGCAGTAAGTCGCTGTGCATGAAGGCATGTATGAGAGCTCAGCAGGAGGCTGGGCAGCAGCACAGGCAGGGCTGCAGGGCTCCTCTCCCGTGCCCTCTCTGCAGCCCCAGCTCCCAGCTCCAGGGCCAGACCCACAGCCCCTCTTCAGGCTGATGCCTTCATTCAGACAAGCAGCTGGGATGTTAAGCAAATAACAGCTCTAGCAAAGGCTGACAAAGCACTTGAGGACTCACACAAAGCAGCTTGCAGCGAGGAAAGAACCAGAAGCAAACAAAGCATCTCCCATAGCCACCTGCCCTGCAATAGCCCCTGCTCACACAACAGACTCATGCACAATTCCCAACTCATGGCCCACACACATGCTCTGGGCAAGGTCAGGGTCATAAACTCACCATCACCCCCAAATCCACCAGCACAGACATCAGGGTACCCACACATCCCCTTCCAAACAGGGCCACTTACCTGTAGAGAAACCCTCCCCACTGAAACCATCACCTCCCCATAGCAAAGTGCTGTGGAAGAAGAGGGTGGCCTATTTATGTCATGGGGCAGCCCAGATGAGCTCCTGCCACTCCCCAGCTCCAGCTGAGGAGGGGAAGCCATTTCCCAGCTCCTTTGGGCCCCACACTGGCTCCTCGTTAGCGCCAACAGCATCACACAGGGAAATTCCTGTCTCTTCAGCCCTGCCTGTGCCAAGGCGCACACAGATGCTCCTTTCCCCAACAACTATGTAGGTTAATAACATGCAATGTGATTGCAAGACACAGGGAACCGCAAAGCTATGTCAATATTTAGCTTTTACACGTTTGGCTAATTAGAGAGCAACCTGTGATTCCCTCGGAAGGAGGCACGGCTGCTTCGCCCCTCTCCCTCCCCTTCTGTATGTTCCCAGTTCAGATGGGATAAACGTCAGCTCATTCGCCGGTCGCAAGCGGTCTGTCCCAAAATGCTATTCCCAGGCACTGGATGTCAGAAATCATTATACTAAATAAAGCTTCATGAATGATTCATGGAGCTGGGTTTCACATTAATCAGGGGAAGATGGGCAAAAGCAGCCCAGCATCACAGACCGCCCTGTCGTGTTCTTGCACAGGCAGGCAAAAGGAGGGGTTTGGACCTTCAAGGCACAAATTAGAGATATGGTACTAATCAGAGAAACACCCTGGTCCCAACACGACTGGAGCCTGACCAAGCAGAGACCAAAAGCAGGCAGCGGGCCATTGCCCAAATACCTTTCTGCTTCAGGAGCTCCTGTGACTCGATCACATTAATGAGCCCAGGGCAGCCTGCTGCTGCTCCGAGCACCCTCAGAGATGCACGACTGCTTTCCACATTAATCCTGGTCTCCAGCGCAGGGTTGGGCCAGTCCTTGGGGCTCACGTACTGACTCCCTGGCTCTGTGCGCTATGGCCACTCAGTGTAGAATGTTGGTCTGGATTGTCACCAGGAGGCTTCTTCCACGGTGCAGGAAAACTGGATGTCTGCCTGAATGCCATGCTGTGCTCCAGCACAGGCCGGCCACCAGCAGATGTTTCCTTGGGATGCAGATGTTCCTTCCACTGCCCCAAGACTTTGGAAAGAAGGTATATGTGTCCTATCTTGGTACCCAAATCTATCTAAAAAGGCAAGCCCTGAACTCTGTTAATCAATGGGAGAGTGAAGTGTGCCCTCAATATGGCAATGTTAGTGGAAGGAGGTGATGAAGTGTGGGATCCCATGTGCAGTTTGCAGGAATGAGGGCCCGTGCCTCTCCCAGCCAGCCAATGAGCTCTCATCCTTAGGTCTCCTTCTGCATCCCTGGCTGCCCCTCTGCTGCTTGCTCAAATAACCCTGGTTAAAACCCCTCAAAACTACAGTGACAAGCAGCCAGGCCAGCTGTACGGCAGGGAGGAATCTATAGCTGGGATTCTGTGCTCTGACATGAAGACAACAGGGATTCTCTGTGCAGCAGTGGAGGAATATCTATCATGAGGCCAAGGAGCCATCAGACATCCCTGCTACCCCGCCGCAGCTCGGCAGCCTTCCTTGAGCCATACAGTAATGGGGTCAGGATAAAGATGCTGTTTCCCTGAGACAGTGGATCCTGCAGATACTTTCATCCCATAGCAAGCGCAGATGAGGGGATGGCATTGGTGGGAGCAGCAAACCTGCACTGGGGCTCTGGCTCTCCACCACAGCTGGGGACAAAGAGTGTCCCCTGGGTTTGGGTCCCTTCAGTCCCTGCCCAGCTGTGGTGACACAGCTAGAAATGTCAAGCCAAACCTATACACTGCTGATGAACTGTCACTACTGTTTTGCAGGTGGAGGTGCCCCAGTGGCTTTAAGTCCTTGGGGAGCGCTGGGCTTCTGTTGCAGCTCTGCCTCCAGCTCCATCTGTGCTGGCAGGGGTGTGAGGATAGACAGAATTACACTACATGAGGGGAAGAAGCTCACCCATTTCTGCAAGGATGCTGTATTTCGGGCCCCTACAGGAGGCTATAGCAGTGCTGGAGGCGGTGAGAGGGGCTCTGATGTCAGAGGGTCTTCAGGTCTTGAGGCCCTGAAGGATGCCCAGAGGACTTGCTGGCTTCCTCAGTCCACCTCTGCCTCTCCCTCCTGCAGACGTCATCCCTGCATGGGCAGAAAACCTCAGGCCAAGGAACAGGACTTGGTGCTGATGGAGCTGCAGCATCAGCAGTCATCTGACCCATGGGATGCTGGAGTGCGGAAGATGAAGGATGAAGATGGGGAAGAAGATGGAGGACGAAGATGGGGAGGAAGATGGGGTTTGTAGGGATGGAACCCCCACAGCTGGTGGTCCTCACTCCCCTTCTCTTGCCCGGAGGATGCTGCCATCATGGCTCAGCTTTCCCTCCTCACCATCGTGTGGGCTGGCTCTGCGGAGAGGCAAGGCTGCACAGGAACAGCTGACAGCACGGGGAGGAGAAACTCAAACCCATCCAGCCACAGCAACCCCCTCCCAGAGCTCATGGGAGGCCTGGGGGGCACAAACACACCAGCAAGCACGGAAACCAACAGGGAGAAAGAGAGTATTAAGGAAAACCCATGTATTAAGTTTTTGCCAGTGTGAATCTCAAGAGCAGGCTTTTGCATCAGCCCTAATTTAGCTCTTTCCCTCTGGAAAGGCCTATTTGTGAAATGCTTTGTGTCTATGTCCCTGGCATTAAACAGCCCCCGTCAGTATCCGGCTCCACAGATCCCCCTGCGCTCGCAGGTGTGCCAGCGCTCATCTCTCTCCATTCCATCTCCCACGTGGCACGTACCCAGCAGCTCCGGCCTTTCACAATGGATGTCCAAGGGGCTGAAAAGTGCTTGAAGATCTTTCTTTCAATTAAAGGAGCCTGCAGCCGTGCTATATTCATACATACATTCCCCTATTTATTTAATTTATTACTACATCACCTATTAAAACAAAATAAGGCAGAAAGAAGAAAGGAAGGGAGCTGCCACAAGCTGAGCGCCTTTCGGAATGACTCACTGCAGTACTGAAATGGCTGCTGGCTTCAGACTCACCCTGCCTCTGCGATTTGCTTCCAGACTGCAGAAGAGACCATGGTGAGAGGTTTCTTCCCCCATCCACACGCTGAGGATTTGCTGTGTGGTGATGGACAAAATCCCCCCCAGGCTTCGGCGGCAGGAGACCTGCCTTCCCCAGGGGAGGAAGATGGGGGCAGACATGAAAGGAAGAGATGGCGAAGCGTTTCCAGCTGACCTGATTTTCTGCCTGTTCCTGTCTTCACATTACTGCCGGTTAGTTGAGGAGCGGTGGTGGAGGCGCAGGGCTGGCCCATGCCATGGGGAGCTGCGCCCTTCCAGGGCAGCTGCAAACCCCACTGCGTAAGGGCCCTTGCACCTCAGCTGGCTGGGAAAGAGCCTTAAAATTGGAGTCTCCCCTTCCTGCCACAGTTTGCCAGTGTCAGTGTCAGGCCAACAAGCTCTGGTTGGGTGATGGGAGTCAGGCCTTTCGCTTCTGAGTTTGAGCAGCAAAGGGAAAATTCACCTCAGGTGCCATTGATGCTACAGCCAAGTCCCCCCTGAAGGATGCTGCGATGCCAGCACAAGTCTACGCGAGGCCTCCGTAACCTGGAAGGTGAACTTAGCTCTCCTGCAGCCAAGGCTTTGAGCTGCAGCAGGAGGCATAGAGGGGTCACCCCAGGAGGGGAGATCCCTCCATGCTGGGCGCATTACAACCAGAGCCCTGCCTCGCTTCCCTCTCATGCTTCAGCTCCTTCTCACAGCCTAGGGGACACTCAGCAAACCTCCAGTGCTGGGAGAGCCGGTTTTGGGGGGACAGAGCTCAGGTCTACCCTGTGGCTGTGCATAAATGAGGTTCTGGTGCAGAGACAAAGTGTTGGACAGAGTGGGGGCCCTCGCAGTGCGCGACACTGCTGCTTCTCCGAAAAACGGATGGATGAGAAATGTTTCCAGAAAGGAAAAGGAAATTCACCCTGATCCCGTTATGTCAGTGACAGGCAGAGAAAACCCCATGTGGGAGCCAGTCCTCCTCCCTCCCCATGGGCTGCACCCCGCTGGGCCTCAGCACCAGCTGAGAGCTGGGCTGGCAAGTGCCCGGAGCAGACAAAGCTGGGCATGTTTATCTTGCAGCTTCCAGGGACGCTCAGCCATCCTAATTGCCATAAAAATAACTGCTTTGTGCTTCATATCACAGAACAGAGGAATTCCCCTCAGGGTTGTTTTATTTTTCCTCCTCAGTTTGGCTTTTTTTTCTTTCTTTGCTGAGGCCTCCCTCAAAGTCATCCCTTCCCCCTCCCTCCGCTGCCTCCTTCCCATGTAAACAAGCACACGGCACACACAGTCTGACACATCACGCACATGGAAACACGCTGATGGCCCCGCAGCAGAGAGCGCTGCCTGGCACAGGGACGGGGCTGGCAGCACGCGCGGCCGAGGGAGGCGGGTGTGCGGGCAGGGGAAAGATGCTGGCCACCAAAAATTGCTCCCAGCCGGCCTCGGGCAAGCCTGGAGAAGGGTGAGAGCCCACAGGCTCCATCCAGCCCCTCTGGCTGGAATCAGCAAGTCGATGGATCCAATGAGAAGGGTGGCGTGAAGTCTGACCCCGTGTGAGCTGCCTGCCTGACACGGCTGCAATGAGCCATCGCTGCGAGGACCTGCAGCCCCAGCCACCCCCTCGGGAAGGTCTCACATCCTCTCTTCCACATCCTTCTGCTCCAGCAGCTGACTTCTGGGGGAGCTGGTGGGCTTGCACCAGTTGCCAGGCTGTGTGGGGATGGATCCAGGTGGTGACAGCAGCTCAGTGACCTGAAACCCAGCATATGTCATGCCCAGGACTTGCTGCCTTCACCCACCTCCTGACGAGCCTTTCGAGAGCCAACGGCGAGCTCAACAAGCCAGGGGGGCTCTTTGCCGGGCGGCTGCCCCGGTGCCCTACGTAGCCCCCATCCTAAGGAAGAAGATGGAGCTGGATCGCATGGAGGCCAACTGCAAGGACAGAGGTGCATTGTCCACATGAGAGGTGTCACCAGTACTGGGGCCCTGCTCAGCCTGACGCCCAGGTCAGGAACTGCTCACTGCCCACCACTCTGCTCAGCCCCCCGGGGCCCCAGTTGCCCCTTGGGTAGCTTTGCAAGGTGCTGGTGAGTCCTGTAGCCCGCTGCGGCTCCCATCCGCCGTCCCACGGGCTGCGGAGGGCACTTCCAGCAGGTAAGGCCATCGTTCGTGGCGGCTGTACCCACTCCTGGCCCCGGTTTCCCCCCGGGGCACCCCTGCACAGAGCTCGGGGGCTACACCGGGAGGACCGCGCTGCTCCGGCCCTACATTACTGCTGAGAGACCGGGAACGGCACCGGCTTCGGCTCCCCGCGGCTCCGGGCGGGGGGGCCGGAGGGCGGCACTCCCGGGAGGGGCGGCGGGGCGGGCGGGATCAGGGGGACACCCCCTTCGGCCCCGCAGGGCTCCGCGGCTCCGCGCCGGGCGCGCACGCTGCGGCGGGAGCGGCGCCGAGGCAGGTGAGCGGCGGCGCGGGGCCGGCTCCGGTATCGCGGGGACCCGGGCACCGGCACCCGGGAGGGTGGGGACTGGGGAGCCGGCTTCCCGGAGTGCTGCAGCCAGCGGCACCGCGGGGACCAGGGGACCGGCATCCCCGGGAGCGGCAGGGACCGTGGGAGCGGCAACCCAGGGAGCAGCGCGGAGCGAGGCACCGGCATCCCGGGAACGCGGGGTACCAGCATCCCCGGGCACTGCAGGGATCAGCACCCTGGGGCGCGGCAGGCACCCGGTGCACCGGCATCCCGGGGTGAGAGGGCAAAGAGAGCAGCGGCATGCCGGAGCGAGCAAGGATGGGGGAAGCGACACACAAAGATGAGCGGGGAAGCGAGGCACCGATATCCCGGGATAAGCAGGGAGCCGCCGTGCTGCAACCACTTGCAGGGGTGCTGCTGGGACGCGGGGCATAGGGATACTCCTCTGTGCAGGTACACTCCTTTGGAGGCAGGGGTAAAGGAGTCCTTCTCCCTGGAGCCTCCTCATCACAGGGGCCATCCCTCATCCTCTCCAATGAACAGGGCAGGGTGCGGGGGTCCCCCCGGGGGGCTGTGCACCCACTAAGAGAGACCTGAGAGCAGAGGCTGGCTCAGGACAGGGCATCATCTGCAGCAGGCGCTGGGCTGCCCGCTCGCAGGAGAAAGCCGAGCTATTGGTAATGACCCCCTCCTGCACCTTGAAAAGAGTAGGAAGACCCCCTGCCAGCTGCATCCCCAGCCTCAGTGTACAGCCCTCAGTGGTAGCTTCTCAGTGTACAGCAGCAGCTTATGCTCTGCCGCAGGGAGCAGCCAGCAATGGGAATCCACCTTCTATACTCCTTCCTGCCCGCTTGGAGAGCTACTCACCTCCAAAGGAAGGGCTTGGTCCTGAGCATCTTCAGCCCGATGGGTACTGGGCTGCTCAGTGATGGAGACAGAGCTCTGCAGGGGCACTTCTAAATAAGCAGAAAGCAGGCGTCTCTCCAGTCCTGACCCAGCACATGGCTGCTGGGGACACCATCCTGCAGGAGCTGGGAGGTCAGCCAGCCCACTCTCCCCATCAGGTACCCAGTAGGGGACCCCTAAACCTATCCCAGCCCTATGGGCATCCCATGCAGGACTTCTGCAGTGGTTTGCAGCCACAACACCTGCACACCCTGGACATGCAGGTGTCACCCGGGGTGACAGAGCATTTAGGATGGGACTACAGACAAAAGATAAGGGTTTCCTCCTCCTCTAGGCATTTCTAATGGCTCCTTTGAGACAAACCACACGAATCCCTGCTGGGAAACCTCGCTGAGCTGTAAGTACAGGGCTTCTTTTTTGCACTGTTAATCTAAATCCATTGTACCTGGCTGGAAAAGCCCCAGTGTGCAATACTCCCTGCACTTGCTGCATCCTCACTTGAATGTCTATTAGCACCTTCCTTCCCACTGCCTTGGTTCCCCTCTGCCAGTCAGAATAAATACTCCTAACTTCCACTTGAAAACCTTTAAGAAAAATTATGTTGTCAAGGGAAACTCTTCTCGCATTACTTACTTGATCTGTTGTTATATTTTCACTGTCATAAATGCATACATCAGAGATTTCTTCCTCCACAAGGTACAGATGCATTAGAACACCCAATACCCAAGCTCACACTGGGCTTGTGCAGTTCTGATGGTTGTCCCTCTAAAAGAGCCTATAATGTATATCAAAACTGATCAGAAGGGGACCGGGTCTCTTGTGTTCTCTTTTCCAGTCATTCATGGAACTTTGGGTTGACTAAAGGAAAATTCAGCCAATTCCCATCATTGCAGACAGACACATTTGTATTCTCTGTCCATTGCACTTTAAGATAAACCAACCACAAAGCCTTCCCAAAGTAAGCTTCCGTTTCCCAGCAGATACCGCTGCAAATGCGAGGTGGGTGCATACTGTGTTGATCCACAGGGGAGATCATGCCAGGTCTTAGTTCAAACCCCAGTTTTGTTCTAAAGTTGAGCTTAGCTGGTCATGAAACAAGAAGACAAAAGAGTTATAAAACTATTAATTGCTGCTTTACATTCCTGCATGAAAGCTGTATGTGGGCAGAAATTATTTGCTCTATTCAGAAGCGAACATCAGAAAGGAGCATCTCAGTTCGTGACCCTTCTCCTCGCTCTGCTTCCTGCGTGGGATGCAGGGGGGATGGAGGGGTTTCCCTGAGGTACAAAGGCTCACAGAGGCCTGACACCTACTGGTTTTCTTTCTGAGCTGCGAGCCACCTCCCTCCTGTCTCTTGGGGTTTGGCACATCTCATCCGGAGCCGCCGTGGCACAGCACAGCCATGCGCTGGCGATGGTTCTGCATCCCTTTAGGCTTGTTCTGCCATCCCAGCGCAGCCCCTGGTAGCCACTTGGGCTGCCCCATGCCTCAGCCCATCCCCAAGACCACCTTGCCTTTGATTACAGTGATATTTGGCCTGGCTTCCCGGAGCAGCAGCTCTACGGGGGGGTGTGAGAGAGGCTCAGGATGGGTGTGGGATGAGCAGGATCCCACAGACCCACTGGCACGGCCCCTGTGTGTGTGTTTGTAGCCTGAATGCATGAGCCTCTTTCTGGAAGGAACCTGGATTAGTCATCCCCACCCCACAGATGGGCTGTGTGATGCCTTCCCTGGAAAAGCTTATGGCAAAGAAATTCCAATTCATCCCTGAAAAGGAGTGTTTACACCCCTTTTTCTCCCTTGCTTTTGTCTTAACCGTTAAAGAAGAAGCTGATCCTTCTCTTTTTTCGCCTCTTCTTTGAAAGGCAAGACAATGAGTCCATTAAGCTCTGAGGTTTACCACAATCCAGTGCCTCCTTCAGACATGGTGTAGTGGGAAGCGCTGCCTTTGTGGTGCAAAGCCTGTATCTTTAAGGAGCCCGGGCTGGGAGATGCAGTGGAGTTAGCAGATGCCTTTGCCAGGCTATTTCACACAAATCTGGCATTTGCTGCACCCACAGCCCTGCTCAGCTTAAAAGTGTGCCTATTTCTAACCATTAGTTCATTACCTGCCCGTCTCCAGCTCTGCTCTGACCTCCACATTTAGATGTGGAAGGGCACCCCAGGTCCCTCCCAGTTTGACAACCTCTTATGCTGTGTTTCTCAGACACTGGAAAACATGCAGAGCCCTTTCCCTGCCCCCAAAACCCCACGAGATGTCCAGTGAGCAATGCCAGGCTGGGGTGCAATGGGGTCTGCAGGGGAACCGGGGTGAGGGGGACCCACCTCATATCACTCACCTGGCATCCAACCCTGGTGTCTGCTCTCTGAGCAACCTGTCCCATGTAGGGTCTGGTGGCGCCTCAGCATCACCATAGGGACTGCTGCAGCCCTTCCCTGGGCTCCTGCTGCCTCCATCCCTGCAGCATCTGAAAGTTTGAAGACTTCAGTGGGTGACACAGGACAGAGAAGGTGAGGGATTTTCCCAATAAGATGCTGGCTGATTAAAACCAGGGATGGAAGCCTTTGAGACGGGAGACAGGCCAGTCTGGAGGTCACAAATGCCTCAGTGACCGCTGCAGCATAAAACATCATTGACTACAAAAGTCCTGTTGGTACCAGCAGTGACCCTGAAGTGCAGAGCTCAGGGGCAAGTCATGCCTAATAGCGGGGCTCTTCCCAGTTAGTCGGTGTGTGGGTAAAAAGTGCAATTCCTGGACCAAGAGAGCAAATGCAGTGTCCTTCCAGAGGACACTCAGTATGCTGATGCCAGGAGCAGAGGGACCGTGTGGTACGGGGCTGCTCTGTGCTTCCCCAGGCATTTTGACAAATAAGGTAGGTGGAGAAGTCTGATTTCAAATGGATGCAAACCTTTCTATTTGCCCTTTTATTCTAAGCTTCTGGTTGAGAGGTGTAAATGCATATGAAGGTGTGGGAACGCTTCTCTTTGTTAGATGCCTCAACGGCTTCCCATTAAAAAAGGGAATTTCTGCTGCAGGGAAAAGCCCGGCCCCCCATAACTTTGAAAATCCTGAAACACAACAGAAAGCAAAACTTTGGTGTTTATTTCCCTGCCAACGTACCCAGTTTTTAATTCAATCATCAATGATTCTGAATCACGTTCTGTTTCAACGTTATTAAAACAATCTGAATATTTTCCGTGACACGGCACGCCAGAGGAAACAAAGCAGGCAGATGAATTGTTTTGACACTTCTTTCACTGAAATTCCCTCTAAAAGTGACACCTTCTGTGAAAACACTTTGATTCTTGCAAAACCGCCTTTGCTGTTGGGAAGATTGCACCACCTCAGGATTTTTGACCAGGTCTAATTAGCAATGTAGGTAGTCGGGGTGCAAAGCTCTTTGACAGAATCACTGCAGTTGGGATTTGATGGTGATGATATTTTTCCATGGGGGAGGCTCTCTGGGGGATACATCCTCTCTTCAGTGACTAATTACCTGTTTGAACAAGGAAGGCCCCATGATGAGGTGCTGGAGGTGCAGTAAGCTGCTTTCCATAAGCAATCTGTGAAGGGAGAAACTTGAAGAGGTAAAAATCAAGGGAAAGTTTCACCTGGAAAAATCATTGGCTTTTTTCTTTTTGCCTTCCATATACACCAAAGATCAACCGCCCAAAGCGGTTTCTCATCCCTCCCCTCTCCCTGGTCCTCCCCTTTCAACATTCAAACTCCCCTCCTCACTCCCCAGGGTGCTTCTGCCTGGGTCGGGGGGAGCCCTGCGTCCCCTCCAGCCCTGCTATGTCTCACCCACAGGTGGAACCGCCTCCCGCTCTGCTGATCATGGTCAACAAGACCTTAACTTACTGGGGTCCCAGTTTTGAGGAGGACGTTATCAACATCAACGTGGGGGGCCTGAGAAGGCGGCTCAGCTCCAGCGCCCTCTCCAAGTTCCCCAACACCCGCCTGGGCCGGCTGCTCTCCTGCGACTCGGAGGAGTCCATCCTGCAGCTCTGCGATGACTACGACGTGAGCGCCAGGGAGTTCTACTTCGATCGAAACCCTGGCTTCTTCCTCTATGTGCTCCACTTCTACCAGACGGGAAAGCTGCACGTCATGGAGGAGCTGTGCGTCTTCTCCTTCTGCCAGGAGATCGAGTACTGGGGCATCAATGAGTTCTTCCTGGACTCCTGCTGCAGCTACCGCTACCATGAACGCAAGCTGGAGAGCCGGCACCACAACTGGGATGAGGAGAGCGAGGTCAGCAGCGTGGACACGTCCCCCGACGAGATCTCTGACATCAACCACGACCTGCTGCGCTACAGCACGCTGCGCTGCGGCAACGTGCGCAAACGCCTCTGGCTCACCATGGAGAACCCCGGCTACTCCATCCCCAGCAAACTCTTCAGCTTCGTGTCCATCAGCGTGGTGCTGGTTTCCATCGCCACCATGTGCATCCACAGCATGCCCGAGTACCAGGAGGTGGATGAGAATGGCAATGTGCTCGATGAACCCATCCTGCACAAGCTGGAGTATTTCTGCATCTCCTGGTTCACCTTTGAAGTGTCTTCCCGCCTCCTGCTCTCCCCCAGCCCCAGGAAGTTCTTCAAGCACCCACTGAACCTGATTGACATTGTCTCGGTGTTGCCCTTCTACTTCACCCTCGTGGTGGACTTGACCGTGGGCAGTGACTCGGAGCTGGGCAACCTGGGCAAAGTCGTGCAGGTCTTTCGGCTCATGAGGATATTCCGGGTGCTGAAGCTGGCTCGGCATTCCACCGGGCTGAGGTCGCTGGGGGCCACCCTGAAGGTAAACTGGCTTTTTATCTCCTTATCTACTCCTTTAGTCTCTGGGCAAGGAGGCGTCTGGTATGGCCTGGGGATGTGGACAGACCCATTCCCAATAAGCTACCAGCTCTGGGTGGTGCCTTGGGGTGGCAGGCTGGGCTGTTGTGTGCCTGCTAAAGCAACAAAGTGTGAGGAGCGCTGCATGAGTCCTCTTTGTATGCACTCTCGGTGCAAAATCTAGTTCATCCCATTGCTTTCAGACTTTGGCTCATGCAGAACTGATCCTTCCAGGACTCAGCTTTCCTGTTCCCCCCACGGCCTGCAAGTCCCGTTGCATGGTATCAAATGGACTCAGGCATGCATGGGTGAATGGTGCTATCCCACCAGAAGTGGGTTGCTGCCTCGTTGGGCTGTGACCGACCTGCTGAGCAGCTGGGTAATGCCAGCATGTGTGTGGCTCAGAGCTGCTCCTGTCCCCAGGCTGGGAAAAGGGGGAACCTCTAAGGGCATGCTGCTTGGTGTCTGCCCATCTCGGAGACAGAGATCCTGGTCCAGCTGAGCCGACGCTTGGATGCTCTAGAGTATGATGAGGTTGGGACTGGCAAAGGGTTAAACCGCGGATGGCAACAACAGAACAAAGGTTTAGTTGCAGTGCCTGGGATGACCGGCCCCCCCCTGCAGCACCCCCAGCCTCCCTGGGCAGATCAAGAGCAGCTGACAGGAGCCAGAGCATGAAGCTGTCAGGAGTTCCTCACTAGCCTGGTGCTGCAGCCCGGTGCTGCAGCCCAGCCGTGCAGCATGGACCAGTCGTGGTGCCCTGTGGGGCGCTCTGCTCTCCTCCAGCCCCTCGTGCTGAGAACTGTGTGCTCAGGTATGGGGAAGTTGGAACTTGCCCCCCACCTCCTGTGCTTACACAGAAAAACCAGCCTGGTGCAGAGGCCAATTAAACTCAGCCCTTAATTGTCTCTGACTCCTGGTGACCACATCAAGAGAAATCCAAAAGCTCATTCTTGAGCCTGACAAGAAGCAGAGTAACCCATGCTTCCGATGCCCCAGAACATGCAGGGCTCCTGCTGGGTACAGGGGGATGGTCACCAAGGCAAACATCCCCTGTGGGACTGCCTCTGGCCCCCACATTCAAAGCACAATTCTTGTTTTTTCAAGCACTGCTCATGCAAATATCCCTGCATCCCCCCCCAGCCCTTGAAGAGTGTGCCAAAAAAATGGGCAAGGAAAGCAATCTTCATAACAGAGCTTGAAATGCAACCAAAGAGAACCTCTCCTCCCACTTAGTGCCTGGCAGCTCCGGGTGTTGCTGCTTCTGAAGGGCAGGGATAAAGGGGGACAGAGCTGGGGACACCCCATTTCTTGCTGGTGCAGCAACAGCAGGACCAGCACAGGATGTCCTGGTATGGGAAGGGCTCGTCTGCCAGGGTTGGACCCATTCCCATGTGTAAGCTATGGAGTAAAGCAACCCTCGAGTGTGGCTGGGGATGGGCAGCAAGCAGGAAAGGTCTTCTGCCAACTTCTGCTGTAAAGCAGGACCAGCTCAGCCCAAACCCTGCAAAGCTCACAGGGCATCAGGATAAGTGGAGGGAAAAAATTCCTGGCATCCTCAAAGCCTGCTGATCACAGCATCCAGGGAGGATTGTTCAAAATGAAGACACCTGAGGTCCTACCTGCATCACACTTCGGAACACTCACCTCACCTTGAAAGAGCAATCAGCGACAGACCCAGGTAACACCGCTTGCAAAATGCAGACCGAATTGTACACTTGGGAAGGGCTCCCTGAACCCTTTCTGTGCTCCACTTAAGCGTGAACAGCGCACTGCAGCAGAGCGGGGACTGATGGGCTCATCTGCATGATATTAAGCAGCAGACGAGATCCAGGGAGCCAGCAGCATCCCGGCTCCGACCTCTGCCGAGGCGCTGATTCACCGAGTGACGTGCTCCGAAGTGCCGCTTCCCGGGGACTCCGGAGCCGGCTGTAAGCGAGGATGAGTGAAGACACAAATCTGACGCAGCAGCTTGGCGTTGTGATTTAGTGGGCACATAAATTACAACAGCTTGTTAATCATAATTTACTTCCTCTTGCCAGAGCATAAAGCAGCAGCAGAGGAGTAAAGGCTGTTAACAGCCAGGAAGTGGGAGCGATGGCTCTAGCAAGCTGAGTAATTGCTCCCCTACCACGAAAGTGCTAGCAGAGGGATTTCTGCCATTTGTGCATCATAAACCCTGAACGGTCTTCAGATTGCCTGGGGCCTGATCCAGGGTCTATTTAATTTGAGAAGAGGCTTCCTACACGTCTCTGCTCTTCTCCCCTGCCATGCACGACATCCATTACCATTATTGCAGCTTCCCCAGTGTGGCCCATCTCCCACTGGCAGTCAATAGGTGTTAGGCCCTGAGTAATTTAGGCATCTGCAGGGATCCACAGGAGTTGTTCTTTGTCCCTTCAGGGGCCTGAACACACAAACAGGTTGGAAGACCCAAAGCTGCACGTCCCCAGATGGCAGATGCACCATCCTGCTGCTGCGACCATGGGCCATCTCTGTGCTTGGTCCCCGCACTGGTGTCTCCAGCCATGCTCATACTGTGCTCTTTCATCTCATTTGTCTTCTGCTGCACTGGAGAAAAGATGTTCATTCAGCAGAGGAAGGAGCCCATGCACAGCCCCTGAGTGTCCCGAGGGCAAGCAAACCTCAGGCTGAATCAGGAACACAAAGAGACTGCTGCCAGGGTGCCTGTTTTGCTGCAGCCTTTTATTGCGCAGCATGGCATCTCCCAAGGCATCCCACCCAAACCATAGCTGAAAGTGCATTCCCAGCTGCTTTCCTCTGGGTCCATGGGCAAACCACACATTTTGAGGATAACTGGCTGCAAATAGGTGCCTGAGGATCAGCTGGGGGGTTCCTGGAGCCGCCCCTATGCTTGCAAATTAAAGCAGTAGGAGCTACTGCGGTGCCTGACTTCCCCTTCGCCTTCACCCTCCAACACATCCCAGGGCCGTAACTGATACCCTTTAAAAATGAATAGAGTTATTTGGCTCTGCTGCTCCCCAGCCGGGATGTACACACGTGTGTTAAGCTGCAGCCAGGAGCTACGCTTTCATGGCCAAGTGATACAAACTTGGTGGCTCTGAGCTGTTTGTCCTTCACGAGGAGCTCCCTCGGAGCTGCTATAGTGCATCTGCAGCCACAGGCGATGGCGGAGGAGGAGATTATTTCCCCTTGGTATAGCTGGCAATAGCTGAGCATCTTTTGCCAGCAGTCAAAGTGAAGTCTTCTCGCTCCCTACTGAGAATCCACCTCTTTTATGTCTCGTCTTGACCGTGGAAGCTCTTTTCCCACGTCTTCTGCTGTTTGCTTTGCTCAAATGTTGTTTCGTTTAGTCATCATGGGGTCTCCAATAAAGCATTCCCTGCCTCTTAGGAGGCTGGGAGAAAATAAACCCCATCAGAGCTCTGCTTTCCTTTCCCCAAAAGATGAGAGTGAAGCTGGCAGTTTGTTGGGCTGAAATGTCCGGGAAATGTGCTTGTGACCATCGAAAAGCGCGTGGACCAGCCATGCTGTGAGGCTGATGGTGGCTTTGGCACCAGTGTGTGGTTGGCCTGGCCTGGCTTCACCTAGAGGCTGCCTATGAGGTAGTTTCTGGGGACCCACCAAGATAAAAGGACAATGCGTTTAAATATTGCTGGCTGAGATCAGGTTGGAATGAGTGCTGGGACAGGGGAGTAGCCTCTGCCTGGGAGCCCTGGCTGGGAAGCACAAGGTCCCCTTTCCCTCCCAGCACTGCTGTGGAGGGCAGAAGTGTGGCTGTGGGTGCCAGGGATGATTCCCCCACTGCCCCACTCACGTGGGTCACCCATGAGTCCCCCAGCAGCTCTTAGCCCGGCCCCAAGGGACATCCCATGGCAGAGGTGGACAGGGGCACTGGGGATGTGCAGGGCTGTATTTGCCTGCAGCATCCCAGTGTCCTGGCTGGTGCAGGGGTGGTGGCCCCCACTGACCATCGCTGACCACTGCTCTGCTTTGCCTTCCAGCACAGCTACCGGGAGGTGGGCATCCTGCTGCTCTACCTGGCCGTGGGGGTCTCTGTCTTCTCTGGTGTGGCCTATACCGCTGAGAAGGAGGAAGACGTCGGCTTCGACACCATCCCAGCATGCTGGTGGTGGGGCACGGTCAGCATGACCACCGTGGGCTATGGCGACGTGGTGCCCGTCACCGTGGCAGGCAAGCTGGCCGCCTCAGGCTGCATCCTGGGGGGCATCCTGGTCGTGGCGCTGCCCATCACCATCATCTTCAACAAGTTCTCCCACTTCTACCGCAAGCAGAAGGCGCTGGAGGCGGCCGTGAGGAACAGCGGGAAGAAGGACCCCGAGGATGTGGAAAGCATTTCCAGCCACGACCGGGACTCGGAGGCTCTGAGTGAGAGCTCCATGGGCAGAGGCAGCCCCGACCGCCGTGGTCTGACCCCCGGCTCCCACCACACACCCTGACCCCACCGCACCACTGCACCAGGGACCTGCTTGCTCATGGTGGGCACAGCACGGCTGTTGCACCAGGACATGGCGCCTGGCATCACCCCTGCCCCGCAGAGGACCAAGGAGGGCTTGGAGGAGATGTCCATCTGCTTCCAGCCCCTGGGATGCAGTAGCTGTGTCCGCCTGGATGTGTCTCAGCCTTCACCCAGCGGTGGCTGCAGACAGAGGCTGCGGCACTGGACGGACCCGTGCCAGAAAGGGAGTGAGAAATAAAGAGGTGACTCTGATTAAGCTCTGCCCTGGCTGCGTGAAGGGGAATCTTCCTCTGCCCTGAGGTTTTGTGTTTTGCAGGGTGAGATTTAGGAGCTTGAGAGGAAGGCAGCCCCCGACCAGGCTGGCTGCCCTTGCAGGTCCTGTGCGAGTTCGGCATCAGCTCAGCCCCGGTCCTACCCCCGCTGGAAACAGCCTTGAAAAGCTCAGCTGTCCCAGCAACCATGGGGAAAGGGTTGGAAATGAGTCGGTGTGGGAGGAGAGGTGGTGCCCAGCTCAGGGCGAGCCCCACTGTCCCCAGCCCCTGCACTGGGATTGACTGGACCTGGCCTTCCTTCCACTGCAATTGGAGCTCAACCGGACTCCTGAGCTGCCACCACCAGGACCCACAGGGATGTGGGGCTGAGGCTGCACCAGGAGCTCTGTCCAGGAAGGGGGGACACCAGCCAGGGATGACCGCCAAAAGGGACACTGTCCTCCGAGGCAGGAGCAGCCAGAGGGGGTGAAGCTGTGGGAATCGAGGGGCTACCCCCAGTGGGGCACAGCCCCCCCCAGCCCTTTGCTCCATGGGGCTCCCCAGCCACAGGGCTGCTCTATGTGGCTGCTGGCACTCAGCTCCCGGGGCAGGGAGGAGGCAGAGTGCCTGCAAAGGGCTGTCAGGAAGCAGACGGGGGGGGGGGATGCTCCTGGGCATGGAGAAGCTGTCTGTGCCATTGCCATATGCTTGTGATTTTCACTGCAGGAAGAGCTGCCAGGGAGCTCAGGGGCCGCAGCAGCTCGTGATGGGGTGGACGAGGTGACCAAAGCCAGTCAGGTTCAGCACATGCCCTGGTCCCCTCGCCACAACCTCCGGCCTGGCTTCATTCTGCTGCCTCGTCCCTCCCTTCGTTGGGACCAGGCAGGGGCAGGAGTGCCTAAGCAGGGGGTCCCACTGTCCCAGGTATCACCTCTCCCTGGTGCTGATGCTCTCACCTTCCCTCTGCAGGGAGGGAGCACCCCAATGTCTGCGAGAGGCCAGGACAGAGGGACCCTGCTCTGCTGCCCCTCACCGCAGCCTCTGGGCACCTCACAGCCAGCAGGGAGATCCACCCAGAGCACCGGGCCCCCTTCCTGCCCAGATCCCCAACCTGGCTGAGCACATTCGGGGCTGCTCCCAGCACAGCATTCATCCCCTATGGAGCTTTCCCTTCACCTCCCAGTTCTCTGATTGGAAATCGTGTGGCTCCTTTGTGCACAGAGGAGTACACCCTGTATTGCAGTGCCAGTCCTGAGCAGGAGAAATGTGCACCCTGCAGTCCCCCCACCAGCCCCAAAATAGGTGGATGTCTGCAGGGTGGCCCCAGGTGCCTGGATCCTGGTGTTTGCCATGGGTTGCCCTGGCTGGCTCTTGGCACAACCACAGTTGCGGTGCTGGCTCTGCCTGCAGCCATCTGCTCATCATAGGGAAGAAAAGACAAACCAATGCCAGCATGAACCCCAGGGGGATGCGGGGAGGGGGCCCCAAGGAACAGTGGTGTGGGATGGGGGGTGCTCACCCTCCTGGCATCATCAAGTCTTCCAGTACTGACAGCCTGTGGTCCTCCCTGCGCTCGTCTTACTGCAGGCTGGGACTGGTGAGCAGCATCGTCCGCTCCAACCAGCTCCCACTGCACTGTTACTTGAATAAAGGAAGGAGTTCCCCCTTCTCTCCATAAATATTCCAGTAGCAAAATGTATTAAAATGTGAAGACTGAATTACATGTATTAATTAAAAAGCATTATGCAAATAATAAAGAGCATGTAAATTAATTTTCTATCTATGCATGGGATGCATACTGTATATTTTATTAAAGACCTAAGTGACCCGCTTTGCACGCTGGTTTTGTTTCGTGGTGGCATGGGGTTGGGTGCATGGTTGGTGGAAGCAGCCCTGGGAAACAGATGGGATAATCCACCCCTGTGAGCCACCTCCAGCTCCCTCTTGGTGCACAATAGAGCTCCCACTCATACAGCCCCTGCTTCATCCCTGTCCCAGTGGTGGGATACAGTCCTTGCGCCTGGACCACTGGTGCCATCCCTGATGGAGAATTCTGGATAACCCATCTCCTTGGAGGGCCAGTGAATGGGACATCCCGGGAACGCGAGGGAATTGGTCGGAGGCAGCAGGCCCCGGGAAGAGCAGGAATTGGCAGAAACACACACACTGTGATCAGCAACACCCAGGGGTACCGGAGCTGAGTTGCCGGTGTGAGCTAAGCCAGCGCTGGGAGCCAAGGAGCAGCAGTTGCTATTCCCCATAATAGCCACTCTTGCATCAAGAAACCCATTTTATCCCCAGGCTCATGGGTTATGTTTTGGGCTGAAAGGAGAAAAGGCTCCATTTTCAAAGGAAATACAGCTTACAGCTCAAGTAGCAAGAGTCCTTTGCTTTACTTGGTTAAACACCGTTTTAGGCACTCCAATGTCAGCAGAAGGCTGGAGGATGTGTGTCTGTTCTCAATGGCTCTCAGCTGCAAAGGCAAAGCTCAGCCCGGCTTCCAGCCAGCAAACTGCCCACGATAGGGACTGCGGTCACCAGCAGATGAGGGCTCTCACTGGTTAAGCTACATCACCACAGGCTGCCTCTGGTCAGCACTGCTTGTAGCTCAGAGAAGTCCCTTAGCCCCTTGGAAGGTTTAGAAGGTCCCTAAGGAGAGCACTGCACAGCACCAGGCTGCCTAAGGAAGACAGGTTTTGCACCCGCGGGGGGTTTTAGGCCCTTGGAGCAGAGGCTGAGCATCTCTCATATGATGAGCAAGCCCAGCACCAGCTCTCTGCAGGGAGCAGATATCCCACCAGCATGTCCAGCTCCTGCAAGGGGGTGGCTGCTCCTTGGGAGCTGATTCTCCACTGTTTCAGGGGGTGTAGTTTGTGCCCCTTTGGCTTTATCCTCCTTCATCCTGAAGGCAGCAGAGAAAGGTGAACCAGGTCCTGATGCAGCCTCTCCGATGCTCTGAAATGAGAGGGTGTTTCTGGGCTGCGTGTCTGCAGGGGGGTGGCTGTGCAGGGGAAGACTTACTGCTGCTCTTCCTGTGTCAAGCACATTCCTCTGTTGGATGCGATAGGAGAGGAGGGCTAAAAATGGAGTTCAATCTTTATTCCTTTTGAGAGTTTTCCATTCGGAAACCCCCAAACCCCACCTGATGATAACCTTTCCAAGGCAAAAGCTGCCCTGATGGGGCTCAAAGCAAGGCAGGACATCCCGTGAGCCCCTCTGATGCCCTTGGAGAGGGCTGATGTGCGAGAGCTCCAAGCTCGGGTTTGGGCAAGCCACGGAAGATGTTTTCTTTTTTTAGCCTCCTGCTCCCTGTGAAGACATTGGGATTTGAATGGCTCTGAGTAACTGCACCGGGAAAATCCTCCCACTGCTCTGCAGGCAGATCTAGCAGAGCTCGAGCTCTGCAGAGCAGGGAGGAACTGGGCGCAGGAAGGGGCCCAGCAGCAGAGGAGTGGGTGGTCACAGCCCACGTTCGCGTTAGCAAGGCACTGCCGCGCAGCGATGGCTTGCCAGGCCTGGTCTGACTTGCTGTTTCAAGGCAAGTAGGACATTCATGTTCTGCTGCTAATTCCTAATCAGTTTTCCCGAGAGTGGCAGCGTTTCCATTTGGTACAGTGGTAAATCAATTACCCACTTTTATCAGGTTATTTCTACAGAAGCTGCTCTCCACAATCACAAAGCGATGGATGAAAGAGGGAATTTTGCCTCCAGGGAATGGTCAATAAGGAGTGACCTTATTAAGCTCTTTTGTGCAGCTGAGAATTAGACACCTCTGCTCAAAGAGACAAAGTAAACTTCATTACTTTGGTTTAAAACTTCTTTTCCTTTCCAACTTTCCAATGTGTGACTACCCTGAGCACAGGCTGTGCATTCAGCTGGGTTATTGGAAAACTGGGAGGTTTAAAGGGATGGATCTGTAGGGAGGGAAGACTCCTCAATGGCAGCGTTTCTGGGATGTCTCCTGCTCACAGGATCTCGATCTCAGCAGAGTTCAGGGGGTCGAAAATCAGCACTTGAGTAGGTACGTGTTAAATCAGCACTACTTGTAATTCCTGCATCGTCTCTGAAGTTTAAAAGGCAGTTAAGTCACTTCCAGTGTGGAAAGAGCTGAGGGGTGTTTCGTGGTTTGCCAGGGTGATAAATGCAATGAGGAATTGTCCCCTCTCAATCCAGGGCTGTCCGCCAGCACTCAGAGCACTCGGGCTCTTTTCGCCTGTGGACGGGAGGAAATGGGCAAAAGGAGGGTGGAGGAGAGAGTAGCTGGGCATAAAGGACATAGGCACAGCAACACCCGGACCTTAGTACAGATGAGTGCTATGTGAGGAGCAGAAAAGCTGCTGGTGCTACAGGCTCTGTGGAAAGTTGACTTTTCCCCCATGGGGATGAAAAAGCTGGCTAAACATCAGCCTCAGCTCACGGCTACCTGGCAGCCTTGGGTTTGTTACATGTATGGGACCAATGCTTGTGCAAGCAGGTGCCCTGCTCCTTGCATGAAGGGAGTGCAGGGCAACACTCCCCTGGCATGGCTGCAGTGCTATCAATGCCACCCTTTCCTTGATGCTGGGGCTCCACAACAGCCGGTGATGGTGCTGAGAAATGCAATCACTGCAGGCTTTCCCAGTTACTAGAAGTGCCCGCAGCCTCCCTCCCTTTGATTTCCACGCTCCTTCCTCTAACATTTAAACGCTCACATCTATTTTGTTCCTTCCGGGATTGCTAAACCAAGGCTGACTCCTGAATGAATTCTGGATCTCTGCTTCGGTTAGTCATCCCTTCAGGACGGATTTAGTAACCGCTCAGGGAAACCACGTAGAACGCAGCAGTTCACCATGGAAGGCAGCTCCCACTCACTGCCAGCTTCATCTTTTTCCGGGCTGGAAAGCTGGAAGTGCAGCCCATCAGCCAGGGTACGGAGTGTGAGCCTCCAGCCTCACCTGGTGCGAAGGGAGGTGGGGAAATTCACACGTACCCAGTCCCAAACCCGGCTGCAGGCGCAGCTAAGCTGCTGCAGGGTGTAACAGAGCAGAGACAGCAAAGAGCCGCAGCAGAGCAAATTGTGCCCATCTGCTGAGCACTCCCTGGGGCAAATGAGCATCCTGAAGTGCTGTGGAGCCATCAGCACACGGACCTGCCCCTGAACTGAAGCAAAGCTTTCATGTTTGAGGGCTGGAGCAGCTCTGCTCTGGAGCCAGGCTGAGAGAGCTGGGCTGGGTCAGCCTGGAGAAGGCTCAGGGAAGACCTCAGAGCAGCTCCAGCGCCTAAAGGGGCTACAAGAAACCTGGAAAGGGGCTTTGGACAAGGGCCTGGAGGGACAGGACAAGGGGAATGGCTTTAACCTGGATTAGACATTAAAAGTTTTTCCCTATGAGGGTGCTGAGGCGCTGGCACAGGGTGCCCAGAGAAGCTGTGGCTGCCCCATCCCTGGCAGTGTTCAAGGCCAGGTTGGACACAGGGGCTTGGAGCAACCTGCTCTAGTGGAAGGTGCCCCTGCCCGTGGCAGGGGGTTAGAACTGAATGAGCTTTAAGGTCCCTTCCAGCCCAAACCAGCCTGGGATTCCTCTTGAGGTGCAGAATCAGCAATGTTCAAAGGCTAAAGAGCTGCCTGTATAAAAATGTGTATCTGACGCGTTTACTGCTTGTGTGCTCCTACAGAATTTGTACCACATAGGCTGACCAGAGGCACCACCTCCCACTCAAAGAAGGAACCACCTTGTCTCTCCCCGGGTCAGGGCAACACGCTGCCCAGGGCAGTGATGGAGTCACCATCCCTGGAAATGCTCACAAACCGTGCAGACAAGGCCCTCAGTGACATGGTTTAGTAGTGGCCTTGGCACTGCCGAGGAATGGTTGGACTTGATGACCTTGAAGGCTTCTTCCAACCAAGTTGATTCTATGATTCTATGTTAAAACTTGCCCTCATAAACAATACTACACCAGAGTGTTTTAATGCATAAATATGAGTCACCACACCGATGCGTTCGGGTAAGGACAGTTTATTTGCACCTTAGAACAAATAAGGCAAGGTATTTGAGAAAGATCAACCAAAATCTCCTGTATCAAACTCAGAGGAATGCAATAAAAGTTACTGTTTCATACATATACAAACTAATGACCCAACACTATTATATACAAACAGCCAGATCTTACAAAATAGCATTTCAAGTCAGCACTTTATGCCAGTGTTGCTAACTTCTTTGTTACAAAAAAAGTTAAAGCTACAAACTTCACATTTTTAAGTCTCACATGACTGACATCATCAGTATCTCTGGGTTTTAGAAGCAAAGACAATGGTTTGTCCAGAACGCTTTCAGCAATGCAGATGGGCCCAAGGAGCACATGAATGGAGCTTCACAATTCAGCGAGCTTTGCTTGTCGGAACAGCTTTCCCCGATGGAACAAGCCTTGACCTTAGCCTGGAGGGCTCTGAGAAGTGAGCAGGTATTATGCTCCCAGTCACTCTACAAAGGGACCAATAAGGGAACTATTTTCCCTAACAGATTGAGAATCAGTGAAGGGGAAAATAATTCCTCTTCATTAGAGCTCCATGCGCAAGGAACATCATCAAGTCTCAGCCACTGCAAGCATTTAAGAAAGGTTCAAAGACAGTTGAGCCATTGGACCAGTTTTACTTATTTTGGTTCATTTGCTGTATTTTAAGACTATCACATCAGCAAAGCAGAGTATTTCCAGAGTGCTTACATTCAGTTACAGCAGTCTCAGCTTGCATATTCTGTAAATAGACACCACCCTGTGGTGTTTCACCTAAAACTTGGGTTTTCTAATGCCCTCCGATCACTAGAAAGTTACCTACACAGTGCAGAGGTAAAACTACTCCCAGTACAATCTGCTTGATCCACATGCAAGCAGCGCACAATTTACCATGTCACATATCCATGTGTCTCTCACAGCAGAGATGTTGGGCCAGATCCATCCAAGCGACTAATGCAAGATCCAACACTTGGTCAGGGAACTCCCTCCTCAGATGCAGGAGTTTCTTTGATGCAAAGGACACTCACAATGGATGCATGCCCAGGGCAAAACATACTGCACATGTTCCAGAGGAGCACTATGTGAGCCCTGATGCTCACACAGTACTTCACCAGACCTCACTGGAAGGTCCAGACTAAGGGATTTTAGTCTGTGAACAGCAATGAGGTTTTAATTACCTGGCTTTCCCAATTCAAAACTTGCCCAACACTTGAGGCTACCAGCTCACTGGTTATCCCAGGATAGACTCTTCCTTCAGCACCCTAGATACACTGCTTACTGCCTCCCCCTGCCCTTAGGGACAACTGGTTTGCTGGTCTCTAGAACAGCTCTGTTCACATTGTGGATCAACAGACAAACGGATGCAACCAGAGCTGCAGAGGGGGTAAAAATGGCTTGGTTCCTTTCACAGCAACGGAGAATACCTGTCAACAGTAGCCAAGAGTCTGCTCCAAGGGGCACAAATTGCCTACGGAGGCATGAAATGAACACTTCACCTCTCTAGCAGCATTTGATTCAGGAGACACTGCTATTCAGTTTAATTATCTAGGTAATGTATCAAGGCCTACTGCAGAAGAGTGGCACAGAAACTGTTCCATCAGAGTGAAAACAAAAATAAATCAGTAGAAATATCTGATCTGCCCAAATATTTCATCATAGGCTAAATACAGCTCAACCTACACACCTCTGCTGTTACAGCTCATGGGGCAGGGGCACCACTTGGTCTCTGCCCTGCAATGAGGTTCTTCGCTTCTTCCATTTTACTCTCCACTCTTCTGGTGTGAGTTAACTGCACCACCCTCACAGTGATTGTACACACTGGGGCATGTTCACTGATTGAGCTATAATAGGCAAATTTAGAGAAACAACACAAGATCGTCCAGAGGACCTGGAAGACAAGAGATACAATATGGCCCAGTAGGACATCAGTAATTGTCTTCTCATCCAGATCAACTCCGCCTTGGCTCCACCACCAGAAATGCACATCTTTGTTAATTCAACAAAGTCTTCACTTCCAGTTCAACTTTCTGATGTGCTAAACCTTGCAGAAATGTGAAGGATTGTGAAATTAAGTTTTTATTCAAGCACCTGAAGATGTAAATCTGAAACGAAGCCCACAAAACGTTTCACAAACTGTGGAGATTTTTAAGTCCTCTCAGACACCGCAGAAGTACCTAATTCCTGAGAGAGGTTCGCACAACTTCCGTCCATTCCAATACTGCTTCCTTTGCCTAACACTCCACCGTCAGCAGGGTCTCCCTGAAGGACATTTCCAAACAGACAGATGAGGGGGAATCAGACCACCGACTGGCTTTCGGTTTTAGGTCGGTGTGGATTTTAAACTGCACAATGCAATTTCTGATGGAGGCACAACACGCTTCATCTACTCGTATCAATTCATAATGTACACAAAAAGAGGACAAAACTGAGGTCTTGAAGGAACCACACTTGCTCAAAGCACACAGTGTAAGGCATGGGGCTTATTACAGGCTTTTAAAATGAGATTCCCGTTTCTTTCGAAAGGCTGGAACAGTTTGAACGTCTTCTCACCCGCTCTCTTCAGTGACCTAAAACTCATCAGTACCTTAACAGTAGAAAGATACAGCTAAGAGCTTGAAATTGAGTCTGTGCATTCACAAAGGAAAACAAACAAAACCCCCCCAAAAGATGCAGCCGTTAAATACCACAATCCATATTAACTTAAAACCAGAACGGACTACTGAAAGTTCAGTTGGAAAGAGAGTGAGCCAACTTCCATTAGCCTATTTCTATCTGTTCCTCCCATTTAAAAACAACCCCCCCAAAAACAGTAACAAAACTCCTTCGGAATAATGTTTTAAATACATGTCTAACATTAAAACATACCATCAGGATTTTCCACTTAATGGCATTCCTGAGTTCACAAAAGGTGCTATGGAAAAATAAATGAGCAGAAGTACTGCCCTCTATTTTTTGCTAACGTATTTCAATAGAAATCAATCTGTTCAGTAGTCATAAAGCAAGAGGCTGATTGTTTGAGGATGGAAGAATATTCTACTGGTGGCTCAGAAGTTCTGCTGCCGCCGCTTCTTGGCTTCAATGGCATCAAGGATCGGCTGCCGCTTCGACTGGTACTTCTGGCGAATCTCTTCAATCTCCTGCTCCATCATGGGGTCCAGGGCTGAGAGCCTCCTCTGAAGTTCATCAACACTCCAAGTCTTCAGCTAGCAGGGAGACAAAAGAACACCAGACATCAGCATCAGTGCAGCCACACATCTATGGAGATTCTGTTGCCCAGCTGATGGTCACAACGCATCTTCCAGCAGGAGAAGGGGGAAGAGACTCCAGACTGCTGCTTTCAATGAGACTGGCACGAGCCTCAGGATTCTGGGCTGCCCTTGCTCATTTTACAGGCACATCATGTGCTTTGTTTAGTGACAGCACGAGTGTATAAAACCAGTGAAATATGTCCCCCATTCAGTTGTTTTTCTAACACTCCATTGTGCAGGCTTAGAACAGAAACGCTGCACTGAGGTGGAACAGAAGTTCTCTCCCTTTCCCCTTTCTACTAAACTTCCTTCTGCTAAGTGACAAAAGGAGACAGAACCCCAGACTGGTTTGGGAAGAGACCTTAAAGCTCATTCAGATCCAACCCCTGCCACACGCTGGGACACCTTCCACTAGAGCAGGTTGCTCCAAGCCCTGTCCAACCTGGCCTTGAGCACTGCCAGGGATGGGGCAGCCACAGCTTCTCTGGGCACCCTGTGCCAGCGCCTCAGCACCCTCACAGGGAAAAAGTTCTTCTAATGCCTAATCCAAATCTCCCCTCTGTCAGTTTAAAGCCATTTCCCATCATCCTGTCACTACCTGCCCTTATTAAAAGTCCCTCTCCAGCTTTCTTGTAGGTGAACAGGAATAAAAAGAGTCATTCACTTAAGTTGCATTTGGAAAAAAAGAAGGCATTTACATACAATCTGGCTGAACCTCAGTCACGGTGAGGAACCCCAGAACACACACAACAGGTCAATCTGGGTCACCCTCATACTGATACAATACGCAAGTACAATCTGTATTTCACGGTATACGTGAAGATGACAGGCTAGCGTGGACAAGCTTCCCTTCACTGAATTCCCTATCTGCCTGCCCTTTGTTTAATTGGCTCTCTTGTGTGTGTCCGTTTGCTGAGAACTGGCACAGGAAAGTTTCATTCTGTGATTAAAGATGCCAAGCATGACCTGGGACAGTCTAGGATCTGCACAGCTACACCTTTACATAACAGCATAACCTGTGGAACAGACGAGATTTTAGGATAATGTTAAGAAGTACAGACACTGGAAGTGCTTCAGATGTTCACCCAAGCAGCAGTCCCGTTCCCAACCAAGGCCACGTGATTCCCAGAAACACAGGAGGGCTTTTGGGGAACAAGGAAGTGCCAATTTTTAGACTTCCAACAAATGTTGCAATTGAGTGACTTATCTTTACTTCAGTTAAATGCAAGTGATGCTGCTGTCCTGGTTTCTCTCTTAAATTAGTCAGTATTGCAGTTATTCTTCAAGCTATTTCTGAATCAAAAACACAGTGAAATGCTTGATGCCTGTAATAAGGCAACAACTGAATTACTGCCTATTTAATGGCAGCTTACATCAGCCCTTAAAATGTATGGAAACACTAAAATATGGAAATCCTGATCCTTCTTCCTTTTAGTGGAAGAGATACCAGTCCCAAACCACAGACATCCATCCGCTAGCAGATTTCTCACAAGGTCATTGGAAATTTTGCAGCATATTCTGCTAAATGAGAGATTTCCTGGTTGCAGTTACAGGATCACAAATCCACCTTAATAATCCAGGCACATACAAACCAGAACCCTTCCTGCAAGGGTACACAGTCTTTGGGTCTCTCCAATCAGGCAACTGTTCATTAGAAAGACAAAGCACTTCCTCCACAAAGCTATACATTATTTAAACACATTAATACAACTTTACTAGACAGCAGTTTAAGTTGATGCATGGCACCAGTTGCCTTTTCACACTAATTTATGATGGAGCAGGTAATTATTCAACAGTTCCCTTCCTCACAGCCCAGGGAATTGAACTGTCAAATAAAAATGCAGAATAGAAAACATTAATTCAAGTACTGAACACATACACTAAGCAGCTATAGCAGAGCAAATGGCTGCCAGGTCTTCCAGAGTACCCAGTGCTAGACTACTAAGAGTTTGGGAATAGATCTAATAGAGCTTGCTCATGGCTTAAACCAACTATTAGATGCCAGAAATTATCCTAGGGCTGCAACCTTCCATGGATGCCCTTCTCCAACACCCTCATAAAGTGCTGGGTGCTGCCTATAGGCAGAAAAAAACTGCCAGAGTTGGCAGACCAGAGGGCAGAGCAGATTTGCAGTGATGGTCTTTCCCTATTAATGTACTGGAACATGATTTAGCATCACGGGACATCCTCCATCGATAATGACACATAAAGTCTTTCTGCTAACTGTAAGCAACTGCCTGCCAAGGGATGCAATGGCTTTGACAATTCCTGGGACTGTGTGTTTGTCAGGACAGTTAGTAAACAGTATGGAAGATGCTTGGAGTACAGCTGAGTCTGAAGTGGGCAAAAGCCTACAGATATATTCAATATGAACACATCGAGACGTGGGTTACCTGCACAGTGGGTGATACAGAACAAAGTAGTGCATCTTAAGGAGATGATGTGCTCCTTACAGCTACTTAAGGAGACTGATGACAGGTTAAAAAAAATGGGATAATGGGAGAAGGAAGTGAGGAGAGTTGATGCAATGAAAAAACTAAGAGCACAGAAAAAACATCCTGTGTGCAATGCTGTGTGCTTATGAGGATGAATTAACTACAGAGTTTTCATCTGGAATAACGTCAGTGTGGCTGTGAATGCCATGCTATCCCTGAGAGAGGAAGAAAAGCCAAAGGGCAACATTAGCAAAGGTCCAGAACGTGACTGTTCACCAGAGATGAGCTGATGAGAGAATGACAAGTGTCCAATGACTAATGAGAGCCAGAGCCCACGCAGTTGCAGAGGATGCTCAGCCCTCTGCTCGCACTGTGCAACAACACGAGCCCTGGGACCTGGCTGGGCTGGTGCTCAGCTTGTCCTTCCACCTGCACATGCATCTTTAAAAGCAAAGAGAACTGCTTATACTTGATGGCCTCCACTTCACTTCACCGCATGACATTTCACTGCAAACCCATGCCACAGACAGACTCGCTCCCAGAAATGAAGTTTTAAACTCCAGCGTATTTCTCTCTGCAGTGGCAGACTCCTGGGATACCGACATTACTCTCTTAGAGAAATGCCAGAAGCAAAATAAGAAGGACAAGGACAGAGCATCTCCTGACAGACGGTTACTCAGGGTAAAGTCTCAGTGCTGAACAGCTGCAATTAGAGCTGGTTTTAGCCACAGGCTCAGTACTATTCCTCTACTAATTTCTCCTCAGCAGTTCTTCTGTGTAAGAAGTCTAAATGTCTTTGTAAAAGCTATCTATCTTCGTCCACAGTGATCAAATAGCTAAGACAAACTTTTAAAGGAAGGAATCTCATTTCAAATGCAAAGACTGATATCAAATACTTGTTCTAAGGTTGAACAAACACGTTATCAACAGGGAGAGGAGGCAGAGACGTGAAACTGTTCAAGCAACGTTGCATGGGCAGAAAGCTGATTTTTAACCATTTCATGAATAGGGTATTTTTTCCTCAAGGTTTTGAGAACAACCTTAACTCTGTAAAAATGCCCAGCTGAAGACAAACACCAGAGGTGTAGTGCTCACCTGAAAACCTCACTGACAGCAACATCATGTCTTAACATGCTGATGATTTCTACTTGGCATTCAGATGGACGTATATAATTACATCTTTCAGAAGGACATAACCTACAGCCTTTCCATGCGTATGCAGTAATGATGGGCAAATCAGGAACAGATCGTTTGATATATAATTTCTTCCTAAAGGAGCAGATCTGTAAGCTATTCATGACATCCCTTTGCCAGCATTTCAGACTTGCAGATAACAACCCCACTGAACAACGTTCACCTCAGCAACTTCTGAGTTGCCATCGTTTCAAATCAGTGTTTTAAAAATAGGGAGAAAGCATTTGTTATAGTCAGGTAAAATGTCACTGCAACATGATATTCTACTGAATGTAAAAATCGAAGCAGCAAAAGGACAATAAAGGCTCTCTGCAGACATGTTAGAGAGAGCCGCAGGTTCGATACTCAAGGGCACCATGATCTGAAATTTATACCTATGCACTTCTGTCCTGAGCAAGAGGCAGTCTAAAAACCTGCCACAGTATTATTAAACAGACCATGCCAGATTTACGTTTCACGCAAGATCTACTGCAAAACACAAAGCCTAAAGAATGAGCTCAGCCTTTCCCTGCCCCCAAGAAAAGCAAACAAAAAAACCCCAAACAGTGAAAACTGTCTGAATTAGAGGTTGATGCAAATGAGTTTAGTTCTCTTGTACCCATAGCCCATACACTGAAGAGCACCCATGCCTTTTTTTCCTACAGCAGGGTCTGTAGCTTGATCAGTTTGGGACCTACCATACTCCTTCAGTCCCTCAACGGCCCTTCAGCAGCACAAGGTCACCACTGCCCCAGACCAGTCTGCACTACTGACATTAATACAATGCCCAGTAATCCCCAAGTCACTTCAGCTATCATTCTTATTTGCTTCTCTACCAAAAAACACTGCCAGCAAAATCCTCTTGCTGCATGAATTATGAGCATCAAATAGAAACGGAGCTGTTTCCCAGCAGCTTTCACACATTTCTCGCCCAACAAAGAGTTTCAGCAGAGCACTAACTTACCAGCTGCACAGGAATCAAAAATATTATCTTGGGGCAAGTGAAAAACATGTTCCTCCTGCAACTCTCCTCTTACTTGCTGACACTGAACCTGATCCCTAGGCTTAGCACAAAGCCTTTTTTCTTTGCACCTTTGCAATGTTTCATGCTATCCGGGCTTTGATTTTAAATACTGTCTTGAAGTCCTGAAGCTTGCGGCAAACGTGAACCCTCCATTTCCAGGGAGGGGATGCAGTTGCTCTACAGTCATCTTTCAAATGTGCAGATGGATCCCAGCTCCTGGAACAAAACTGGAATACATATGACATGGGTGAGATGAGGTTATTTTCCTCACATGGAAGGGTTTGAACAGTTTTGCAGGAGGAGGATATTTTCAAGTCTTGATGCACTGCAGATCGTACAAATAAAATTAGGAAGTCGTTCTCTCCTTCCTCAGCCCTCCAGTCATACCCCTTTACCATAATATCTGAGTTCAAACACTTGTCTTCCACATACACACACAGTGTTCTCTGACTATCCTCCCACCCTTACCACCAATAGCCTGTGGCTTTTTAGAAGGGGAACACCCAGCTGCAGCAGTCTGTTTGCCTTTCACTCATATATTCCAGGTGGCACTTACTGCTTAACATAACTCGATGTCAAACTTTCAGGTTTTAAATAGCCTTTGGAAAAACTGGCTTTAACAATTATCACTTCATAAGGGGCAGTGGGAGTTTGAAGACTAAAATACAGAAGTAATAAAATTGCAGCTTCCCACGCTACATTGGGAAATAAATTTTTAGTAGAAAAGACATGAGTTAGATGGGAACTAAAGACAAAACAAATTCATTGTCTATTTAGCAGAGCTTTTATTGTTCTATCTTCCTTTTCTGCCTAGTTTTATGCTGCGATCTGACAGTTCTTGACTGCATGCCCAGTGATCAAAGCCCCCCAAAGAAACTGAAGGCATCTTGAGTCATATTAGTAGGGAGCACAACGTTTCACCTAGTTGTGTGTATTTAGACAAGCAAAATCTAAACATGACTTGAGAAGGGGTTTTATCCAAACCAAGTTACCCAAGCTATGCTAAACATCAAATACCAAACACGAATTTGCTGCTAGAGATAATGAAAAATGTTACCCCTTTAATAAAGTAGCAAGAAGCAACTTTGGAATAACAAAACCAAACCAAACCAACCAAACTAGGACTACAGCTGTATGGAAGCACATCTGAGCCCCTCACAGAAGGCAACTGATCCCATTTGACACCAGAAGTGGCTACATACCAGAGATAAGTACAGCAGAATTCCTACAAGTAGTCTATTAAGTGTTCAGATGTCCTTTGGGATGGGAGGCTCTTGACAGAAGAGACTGATTAAACTCTCTCTTCACTTGACCTTGGCTATCAGCAGCGCTATCAAGATGCTTCCCTTCCGATAAAACCAAGGGCACACTTGTAGTTCCTGGCCACGATCCTGCAGATCAGCTTGATGCGCATTTACCTCAACTTCTGAACTTTTCTTCTATCACCTCCCCAAGCAGAGTTTTATTTTTGGGAGGCAATCACCCATTGGATGCCACTTGCTGCAACTATTTGTAGCAACCACCTCGGAGCGTAATTCAGCCTGCGGCATGCGGGAGTGCATGGGTGCTATAGAAGACCATAAGCTAAGGAGAGGTGTCACATCTCAAGGATTCATGAATGCGAGCTCTGACAAGTGTAAGAACTGAGATTATTCTGGAGTTGGCCTTCTGTAACTTGAAAGACTGGTTAAACACAGCAACAATTAAATGCTCGTATCAAATACACTCTGAGGGAACAGATCACTGAATAGTACTATGCACTTTTTTTAAACCAGCAAAAAAAGCATTCAATTTCTCTGGCCAAAATTAAATGTAGAGGGTGATTTCTCATGCTAAGTAGTGCACCAGACTTTAGGTCTTGAAAACGCTGATATAAATTGATGTTGGAATAGCAAGCCATTTTTTTCCTTAGCATTTAGCATTTTCTTAGCATTTTCTTAGCATTAGCAGCCTTCCAATATCTGAAGGAGACCTACAAGGATGCTGGGGAAGGGACTCCTCATCAGGAACTGTAGTGATATGACAAGAGGTGATGGTTCAAACTGAAATAGGCGAAGTTCAGGTTAGATATAAAAGGAAGATGTTCTTCACTGTGAGGGTGGTGAGGCCCTGGAACAGGTTGCCCAAAGAAGTGGTAAATGCCCCACCTCTGGCAAGGTTCAAGGCCAGGTGGGACAGAGCCTTGGGCAACATGGTCTAGGGTGACGCATGCCTGCCCACAGCAGAGAGGTTGGAACTGGATGACCTGAAGGTCCTTTCCAACCCTGAAGGTCCTTTCCAACCCAAGCCATTTTATGGTTCTGGGATTCTGCTTTTTCCTGGAATGCTGGCTCAATACCATTTGGCACACTTTCAATCACTGATCTAAAAATTAAGTGCCTTGTTCTCTTTAATGTTTCTAGCATAAGGAGGCCTTGATGTACTGCATGAGCAGGCATTAACTATTTATTCACTATAAGATGTGAAATGCAAGGGACGCCAGAATCTAAGAACGTAGAGGCACTTACCACCCACTTTGTCATCATGACTGTCAGGTCCCCACAACTCTACCAATCTGTTACACAGCCATGTTACAGAGGGGCTCCAGTAAATCAGAACGAACCCCAGCACCTACACAAGCTCTAATTAGTTTGACTTCCCCCCTTTCAGCATTTCAGCAGGTCTGCAGTTCCTCACTGTTATGAAAGCAGCGGATGAAATGCGCTCACTATGGGATTTCATGCAAGATTAAATATATGGATATTAATCTTTCAAAGGGCTTGAAAAATAAGTCTCGGCAGCACAAGCTTCTGCTTTTAATGCACCTTAATTATTTAGGCAATGTGCTAGCAAAACACATCATGGGCTGCAGCACCCAGCCCAAGTCAAAACAGCAACGCGGCCAGAAGTTCCCAGAGAAAGCCAACAGGGGCTGTGGTCAGCGAACATCTGGAGACAGTTGTTTCAGGCCACCTCATCTTGACAACAGGTGACTTCCCACAGAGAAAGAACACTCAGCTTTCAACCAGATCATTACATGCTCTAGAGCTGCCTCTTAAGTCAGCTTAAGCCAGTGCAAGTCAAGCAGCTGCAACAGATACATGACTACAAGCACAACATCACTTTTTGTGGAGGACAGATGGACACTAACACACATTGTGTTTGATCTCTAGCTGAACTGTAAAGAAGTATCTTAATAGAGAGTTATATCAGAGGAGACCCAGGCCTTCTCAGATGATGTTTTCAGGTTAGCTCTGCCTTACTTTCAGAAATGCAGAGGTTTATGGCTAATGAAACATCTTACTGCTACAATACTAGTAAAGATCACAGATATTTTCTGTGTAGCTCTGCTTATTTGATTAAAATAAAGCTGTATGATACCAGACCATTGTATCTGTACTATTCCTACAGAATTACTGGGAGGCAATGTGTGCCATTTTCCTTCATGCCAGACACACCATGGAGATCACATCTATACTGGAAACTTCCCTCTGTCCTGCCTCTGCAGGAAGATTGACTGCCAAGACCTCTCTTTTCAGCTTAGCATCTTGCTAGCTTGGGAAGGCTTCTCTCAAGCTGCCACACAGTCACAGCCTGATGGGCTGCGTGGGCAGCTGCCCCTGCATTTGGGACACTGCTCCTCGCAGCACCAGTACCACTGATGGAGTCTCACTCACCAGTGGCTGCTGAGGTCACTGCTCTTTAGCAAGAATAGCCAGTTTCATTACTCAACTACCTCTTGTTTCAGGCTATGTTTGCACCCATCATGTTTGATCCTGCTGGTTCAGCCAGAACTCGAGCGTACTTTCGGTAGCTAATTCCTATGACCACTATGGAAGAGACACAAAATTGCTTCTTCACCAGCGAAGACGTGTTGTCGCTTTGCTATCTCACCCTCCCCACAATCTGGAGGATTCCCCCCACTTCTTGAAAGCCTATAAGAGCCAGGGGGGAGCTTTGCTGCTGGCAAGATATCAGGAAATGCCCCAATACAGGAGCCGATTTCAGAGGATTATAGCAAACATCCAGATCTGCCTGGCTACCCTGGCTACCCAGACATAACTACACAGTGATTATACAGAGTGGTTACCCACAGAGCAGAGGAGGTTGCACAACAGCAGGAAGACCATAGCCTGTACCATTAACACTGGCATCCCTGAGCTGCTCTTAGCCAAGAATTGCGCTTTAGTAATCCTTACTGTAATCCTTGAAAGGCTCAAGAAAGTTTGGCGCTATGGCCAGCACAATCATATAACCTCTGCATACTGTTATTACTCTCAGCATTGTACAGAGGTTATATTAAGGAAGAAAACCCATCCAAAGCTCTACTCATCGATGTAAGTGGTCATTTAAAAAAAGCAGTAATTGAAAGAACAATGCATTTTAAGTCTTCCAAGCTCCAAGATTAGATTTCCTTTTTTAGCCTTAGTATCAATTATGAGTACGAATAACATTATTCACTCACAGAATCATCCCAACTACCCTACACACTTAATCTAAACAAAGGAAATGACAAGTTGTGTCAGTGTTATTCTGCAGCACTGAACTTCAAGGAGTCCAAACCTTAAAAATCCTTTGGGGATTCAGAAAGTGGCTGTCTAATCCTGGAGCCACAAAGCCAAGTTATCTCATTGGGGCTTTTTTCAGCAACTGAATTAGAAACCAAACTAAAACGTCAGCCTGTCTGGACAAGAAAAGCGAAAGAAAGCAAAAGAAGAGCATCACTTGCTTATAAAAAACACTTGCTTGCCAGAGATTCGATTAAGGAAAAACACAGTAGAGGTTTATAGCCCTTCTTTAAGTGATTATGCCTTTAATTTTCTTAAGTAAGAGTACCAAAATACCTCTGGACATGCTAAAATAAATCGTGGCATTGGGCTTTGAAGATCTGGCAGCTGCATGATTCAACTGTAATGTACACAGCTGACCAATGTGGGCTTTTAATCTGTCTTTAAGAAAAGCAATCTGTCAGAAAATGCTGATTCCTTCAAATCAAATAAAATTCTCTATCAGTCTGAGAGGTTTAACTGAGTTCTGCGAGGAGGGGCATGTGGCTCTGTAATGGAGCTTCCTTCCAATCCCATATACCCTGTCCTCCTCTCTCCCTTGCTCCTAAGGGCTTTACCCACTTAAGGATTAACAATTTACTTATTCAGGATTACTTATCCGGAATAAAACAATACTTTTCCTACTGAAAAAGTAGAACTTTGCTCCTCCACAGTACATTATTTCAAGCACTTGTCCAGATGAGACCCTGCCCATTGGACAGTATTCATAGAGGCTTGATGGAGACTATCCCCAGGCTTTTCCCTTACGGTCTAAAGACTCCATCCTCCAAGAGGCAACCCAGGGCAGCCCCATTAGGCTCCTGATGCACAGGGTCCCCAAAAGGAGCGCTTTTTTGCTGCAGATGAGAAAAACCTGGATGAGATTGTCATTTTAAGCTACATTACCCTTTACAAACATTTGTGCTGACAGATGAGTTGCAAGAAGATTTTAGAAGCATTTCAAACAGATCTTGTCTGAGCAGCAGTGTTCTTTCTTTAAGGAAGATGTTGTGCCAAGAACACACCCAGCCTTGAAAACAGATCTCAAGGCATAACAAGGCTCAAACAGGGTTTCTGAAGAATTCAGGATGCTCAGAGATTTTTCCAGTGTATCACCTTCAATTATTAACTCCTCTTCCCTTCCTTCCGAAGGCAGAAACGCACGTTGCAGCCTGACTTTAAACATACAGTGGTGGTGGAACAAATCCCACAATCAAAGACCCAGGGTGAAGCTCTCTTAGCTAGTTCATCCACAAAACTTTCAGTCAATGTCTCAGCTGATTAAACGCAACAGTATGAAAAGGGCCTCAAAGATAGTCCAGGACGTGGAATTTACAAGTCTGAGCACTCTCACTATTAAGCCGATTCCAGGTTACTTTATTTCAGTCTCCATTAAGGGCTACGACCTAAGCAATTCAACACAACAGCAACTCATTTCACTCACTGTATGTTTCCTTTAAAGCCTTATGCCACAGAAGGCCTGCGACATACAAAAATATAGTAAAAAATGAAAATCTGACAGCAGGTTGTGGCAGTAAGTGCTTTGCAATCAATGTCAGTATGTGCCAAAGAGAAAGCAGGGGGTGAGCAATGACCCTGCTACCAAACCGCAGAGAGCAGAAATCTCTTCTTTCCCACAGCAGATATAAGAGTCAAGCCACTGAACTCCCTTTTTGCATTTCAACTATTGCTAACAATTTTAAAAACCAAATCGGGTATCTTCGAGGGGTTTTTTGCTGTTGTCAGAAAGGGAATTTAGAAGCATTTGTAAAACCTGCATACATGGAGCTTGCTGTAAATCACAGCAGTGGTTTGAAGCAGCTACGAATTTGATGAGGTTTGCAGCGAGGTTCAGAGTGTCTTCATCATGCAAATGCTACAAAAGATTCAAGGCCACTTAAACACTAAGAGAGATAAGCAAGCTGTTCCTGGGCTTGTTTTGAAAATGACTGTATGTTTGATTACAAAGTGACAAAATGGACCATTTTCTTTCATAAAGATGTCACAAATTAAAAGTATTTGCTGGGAAGAACATACTAAATATGCTGAAAGGGTAATGCTTGGAAGAAACAAACAATTAGCAGGGCTTTAAAAATTCTTGGCAGATGGCTGAAGGAAAAAAAATAGGAAATCCATACAAGGGACATGAATGCTATGAATCAAGGCAGGTGACATTTAAAACCAATGTATAAAACATCACAAAAACCTGTCTCTCTTTATAAATCAGACTTCACAGTGGAAATTACATCTAGGTACTACATGGTACTTCAAGATCTTCCTCAATTAGCAGGAGATACCATGGGGGTATGGTTTCAGGTTTGAAAATGGTCTGCTCTGGACTGCCTCCTGTTGTCAGAAAAAAAAGGCTTTTTATTTTAATGTGGTTTTGATGTCGTTTGTTCCCCCCCCTCCCCCCCCATGGCCTTAATGCTCTCCCATTGAAAGAAAGCTTTATTTTAGATTCAGCACAGCACAAAGAAGTATCTCCTCGCATTTACTTGCTTCCCAACTAAGAATCTGCCCTAGTTGTATAGGACCTAGACAGGGCTATCTATCAGCCATCCCACATCTGGCTTTATCTCTCAAACTGATGAATGCTCTGGCAAATAAGTCCTCTTTATGATCAAAGTAAAACTACCGGAAGAAATCAGTGCCTGACAAGTAATTTTTAGTCCATCCACTGCTGGGAAGAAGGAGAGCTCATGACAGATGAAGGGAAGAAACTTTTGGCCGGAGAAATCCCTGAAGATTCACTCAAAGGGTTTGGCTCAGTCTCATAAAAAATGTTATTGAGAAAAGCTCTACTTTCACCATTTTTTTTTTTCCCTTCTGTGCAAAACTATGCATATTGAAACGAATTTTTGGAACAATTCTTCTTCTTTCATCACAAAAGGGTCAGAGCAAATTGCTCTCTTAGAAAATAAAGAATGTATTCCCAGCTTCACAAATTCAACACAAGTCTCAAGATTATTTGATCTTCAAATAATCCCATTTAAATGACTGGCAAATGTGCACACTCTAATAAAGCTTTTTTTGCTCCTGTCCACGCAGAGAGACTTTCTGGAGTCTTAAGTAACCAGCTCAGATTATTCACTTGTGTAATTTGGATGGGAGAAAGGAGGAACAGAAAGATTAGTGTAGAGGCCTGCATCTGACACCTTTACCAAGCTGCTTAAAAGACAGAAGTAAAAGGAAGATAAAGCTCAGAGGATCACAGTACAATCAGGAAACACTATAAAATGATGAACTATAAAAAGTCACACAACAGCAGCTTACTCATGCAATGCAAGTACTTTTCTTCTAGCATCTGCCTTATCCATGTATCCTCAGCATGCCTTCCTCCTACTGCTAAAAAAGACCCAAAGACCAGTTCCAGCAGAATGAGAGCCAATTATTTAGTCTGCCATCATTTCCAAAGACTGCAACTATAAGGGAATTTTCCCAAGTTTCTAATCGATTGGACTTTTACAAGGACAAAAGCTAGTAAAGCTATAAAGCATCAATATTAGATTGCTAATAAATGCTATCCAAATGAATGTTCAGAGAAACCAAAGACATTGAATGTTCCAGGTACTGGAGACAACAAGCTGTTCACAAGACAAATGACACCTTCACAGACAGAATACAATAAATTAGACACCCTGGTCATTGTAAAGCAGAATGTGTTTACTGTTATTGATTAGCAATAAATCACCTGCCCTCTAACAGTTCATCCCCATAAATCATTTCCAATGAAGGAAATGGATGGCTCCAGTACACAGCCATTCTTCACCATAGTCTTGAGCTGGGAGAAAAAATACACTGTGACACCTGTATTGAACTGTAGCTGTTCCATAGTGGCATAGGGGAAGCAGCAGCATGATGGAAGAGACTTAACGCTGTGCACCATGATACCAGCCACAACGTCTGCAGACTCATGGCAGTGAATGGAGCAGTGTATGAAGCATCAATCACTGCACCAAGTCCCTGCGCTGTGCTGGCTCGGACTCCAGCCTGCAGGGATCTGTTAGGGCTGGCATTCTTACTGCCTGGACCACACCTGGTCTGCAGAAGCAGACTCTGATCTGCAGGCACTGTCAGGCTGGTGTCTACCACCAGACTCACAAATACAATATGATCCTAATGCGATTTGACTTGCTTTGAAAGAATTAAGCATTCTATAATGTTTTCAGTAAGAACTTCAGTCTCTTGCTATCACACCAATACCCAATTTGACTAACTATAAGGAGAAGGATTCACATCCAGGATTTCACTGCAAACCAGCAGCCATTTGCTCAACTGAACAAGCTGAAGACACCATTAGGCTAACACACTTTCCTTCTCTGGAGGATGGTGAAGATACCAGAAGTCGTTTTACTTATTTACCTATTTTAAAATCTTTGTTTCCAATGTAATGTTTCAAACTGCTAAGTAAAAGCATGGAAGCAATGTTAATAAAACCAGCACATCCTAGATGAGAGCGGGATAATGAAACACTGACTCAGTAAGCAGAAAATTCTACTTCCCTTTACTACTTCAAAAAAAAGAATTACACCTCCACTCAGCTTAGAGAAAAGCTTGCTTTCATTTCCATTATCCTTGTAAAAAAGCAGCAGCTGTTAAAAGCTCTGCCTACAAGCTGCTTACAGACACACAAAAAGCACCACGCTTTCCTATCAAGTAAGTACAAATGGACACAGAGCTATTCGAAGTTACTTAAAAGACACTGCAGTCGCAATACCAACTCCTGCAGTACGCACAATTCAGTAACTCTAAAAGATGTGAATATACTTTAAGAAGCTGAACTTTATTAAAATTTACGTGTTTTCTTGATGTTTTGCTTCAACAGTTTGTCAGACTATTGCTTTTGTCTCTTATTTGAGCTAATTGTTACATATGCTTCTATTGTTCCCCCTGTCCCCCTGTCTGGTGAGCCATCCAACTCCTACAGTGTCCTGTTCCAAGGAGCCCCTGGCAGGGCTCTGTGTAAAGAAGAACTCTGTCTGGAGCAAGAGCTCCTAAACAAACCCAAAGACCACAATAAGCAGTCTACAGACACTCTGGAAACAAAAATGCCTCATTTCAAACCCAATCAATTTTAAGGAGTACAATCCGCAGGGAGGTCAGCAAGCTGGGGCCCACACACTTTGGAAGCAAGAGGCTAGAAAACTGGTTATTGGAAAGAGATCTGTAGCTGTGGGATTAAACCCAGCCCTCCCTCCTGCTCCTGGAACTCAGCAAAGTCCTTCCTCTGCCCATCTCGGGCAGATGGTGAGGTGGAGACAGAAACTGTTGCTTGTACAAGAGGGTTCTAACAGTGCAGCCCTGGTGAAAGTGGCAGCAGATCAGCACCTTCATTCTTCCCCCCAATTAGGGACAATTAACACCTCCTGCTCATCTTCCTTCTTTTGCTCTGTAAAAATCTGAGAGGCAACAGTTCTACTGCCTGCAGGATGCTCTCCCCCAGCAGTAGAGAAACAGATGACACTGTGCACTGAAAAGTGTTAAAGTCTGTTTTGGAACTGGGGGAAATCTCACCAGTCTTTCCTGTCCAAAGAAATTCCCATCAGCAGCCAACAAGACACTTCTCAAAGGGAGCTAAAAAGATGAGCTAGTGCAGAGAATAGCGCTTGGAGCATGGAAACACAAGAGCTGAAACACAGGTTCACTCGCAGCACACTGAACTGGGAACAAAGACCATGACAACTGCCATCTCCCACAGTCCTTCCATAGAAAGCTGAGAAATTTGCCCTGTCTACTCCCTTCCACAAACCTTGACGCTCTTAAGAATGCATGTTGTAAGGAAGAAAGTCCTGCTTCAAAGTTCTGCTTCAATCTGTGAAGGCAGACCCTCTTCATTGAGACAAGGAGGGAGAAGGAAAGACCCAAACTACAGGCTGTTGATAACCGTAGGAAAAAGGAAAGGTCTCATTTACCAAGACTTAGCAGAGGCAAGCAAATCAAGGTCTTTCCAAAGGAACCAGGGTACTCCTTAGGAGAGACATGAACCTTGTTTCTGAATGGCAGGTTCCTCCCCAGAGCTGCAGCAGTAGGATGGGGATTGCCAGGGCAGAAAACAACTGCTGATGGTGGCAGTTCTCTGCTAAGGTCCTGCAGGTGAGTGGCAATTCCTCCCTTCAAAAGCTCAGCTGTCACCTGGTGTTCTTCCAGTGAAGCACAGATAGCAAAAGCAGCTAAAGACAATGCAGAAGTGTCTGTACCAATTAAGCTCTCGACAGGCTGCGTTGCACGGGCCAGGAAAGGCTGGCACATACACAGGTACTGGAAACAAAAAAGCCTTGGAGCAAACAGCTTCAACTCCCTGTGTGAAGCCTGCAGAAAGACTTGATGTCCTGCAGTACTCTTGTTCTAGTGTCTGTTACAACTTGGGTCCTATTTGACTCCACATCCAAAACAAGCCCTTAGGATAGTTAATTTGCATAGATTCAGTGATACATGAAAAATTATGAATTAGAGTTACAGCAAAACCTAAGCTCAACACTACAGGTATTAAAAACCCAGCAGCTGCATCATGATAGCAAAATTCAAGCTTGACAGGGGCTCTATTGCCACTCGTGATATCACATGCAGGAAATAACACCAAAAAGGTTTCAGTACTGTCATAGCTACCATAAGCCACAAATGGCTGGAACCTGCTAATTTGCTAACAAAATAGCCTTTCAGTGAAGCGATTAGTGATATAATACCCAACATTCTGGATGATCCACAAATATGTGCTACAATAGGTTTGGCAAGACCAAATGCCTTTCAAGCACAGCCAGAAGAAAAGAAGTGATCCCACTTTAGCCACAAGTGATATTAGAACCCGCTCAGAGCATTTAAAAGGCTTTTAAAATGGGAATAAGCAAAGGGTTTGTTGTGTCTAAGGGCACGAAGCGCTGCACAATTAATTTTGCTGTATATTACAGTACTACTGAAAGATGAAAGTGAAAAAATGCATGACGTTGTCTAAACAAACCTTCTGGCATTATTGATTCAAGCCTGTGCAGCAGTGACTAACGTTCACTGGCAAAATGAAACCCGGCTACAAAAATCCTGAGATCTGATTATGGCAATTAGGAATTATACATACACTACAGCCTGCCCATTAACAGTCTACCCCTGCAGCACTTTCATATTAGACTTTGTTATACTCTTCCTAAATGCAAGAATTTTTGACAATAATTAGTATTTCTTTTCCCCATATTCAATAAATCATAATGTTCCTGAAAACATTTTCTGTAGTCGTGCGGGGCTTTAATCTTTAGAGATCCCTGTTGATACATGAGTGGCAATAAACATTAACACCATCAGGCATTGACTAATCAGTTAATAATAATCTCTACCTCAGAAATCCAAGGCTGGAAATACACTGGGTTTATGCCACCTCTGACCACAACCATCGCCAGAGCATCACGTAACAGAGTTCATCACCTTTCAGAACAGGATCTCTGGGGTTTTCAGCTCTGCAGTGGATGGGGCTGACTCAACCTAACCCTCATCTAACATGACATTGCCATCGTGATATAAAGACTGTCTTATTTGCCTGCTTCAGAGAAACAATGTTAGTTAAGAAAAGGTCAAATGGTTTTCCCACAGGGGAAGAGAGCAAAAATCTTCTGTAATTTAGTATTGCCCTTTTTTTTCGGAAGACAGGAGACTCCAGGTGCGAGTCACATCGGAGGGAGAGGGATACAGGAGAGAATACAGAATACAGAAGGCATATTTATCTAGTCTGCAGTATAACAAAGCAATAATATTTCAATCATTTCTTCTGGCCCAGGAGGAACTCGTATTCACCCAGCATCTCACTGATCTCATCTCCACTTGGAACCCTGCAGATTCTACAAAGTCTGCTCCAACCTGCCCGCTCTGACAATGCAGAAGTTACAGCTGCAGGCGCATCTAGGACAGATGGACTTGATGCACCTGATGAATGGGTTTTTTTCCTTATTCCACAATGCTTATTTCATCGAGGTTTTCAATTAATATTGCATTAATAAACATGACTTCTACACAGAGCTAGCCATCAAATTGATACATTTTTAGCCAAAGGGGAAAAATACCCAGTTTTAATTCTGAATACACAACGTGAAGTTACTGCTAACCCTCAGATAAGAGCCATACAAATACCCACGTGTATTTATTAAGGTTGCTTTCATACATTTTTCTTGTCCTACAGAAAAGAAAGTAGCTCTGTTACTGAATCTGCATGCAAGACAGGCTGGGATATTCATACACAGTTGAACTGGAGGAATAAATACAGCTGGGAAGTGAAATTTCTACAAATTACCAAACGAAGGTGACCCAAAGCCTGAGTTATTGCTAGCTTTTATTGCTTGCTTTTATTGCTTCCAGTGCACTGGTAATCTATGCACAGGGCAATACTTCAGTATTAAGGGAAATCAGAAAACAAGGTCATGTGCATGTTAAACAGTTGCTTCACGCATTCTAAAAATACATGTAAGTCCCATTTGCTAGAATGGCACCGACCTTTCCTGTGTCATCCCCGCTGCTTGTGCTGCTCACTGGATGCAGCCTAGACCTACAGCTCATGGTATGCAGGGTGGAACACATGGTACTCAGTAGAAACAAGGGTAATTGGTAAAGTTGTTATCAACCAAATTAGAAAGTAAAATAATTACAGCAAATTTTCCCTTGGGCCATCTTCTGCAGACTACAAAGGACTTCTAAGATACTCCAAACCCAGGATGTTTCCTGGGAAACATCACACATTGAAAAGATAATTGTTTATCATTAAATTAAGTTACAGCATGTAAGGTAAATGAGATAAATGAAGTGTCTGACTTGACTGGAATCGTGTTTGGCCCAGACCCTGTGATACACAGGCAGCTTGCAGGTTACATATGCAAAACATATTTATGCAGAGACTTTAAGCCTTCAGGCTAAAGACACATGGAGCAAAGGGCTATGTCCTGGTTTCAGATGGGACAGAGTTAATTTTCTTTCTAGTAGCTGATGCAGTGCTGTGTTTTGGATTAGTGTTAGAATAATGTTGGTAACACAGCAATGTTTTAATTGTTGCTAAGTAGCGCTTACTCTAAATCAAGGACTTTTCAGTCTCATGCTCTGCCAGTGAGCAGGGGCACAAGAAGCTGCGAGGGAGCACAGCCAGGACAGCTGACCCGAACTAACCAAAGGGATATTCCATACCAAGCATGTCATGGCTAGCATAGAAACTGGAAGGATGTTTCCAGGAGCCACTGATCACTTCTCAGGGGCATCGGTCAGCAGGGAGTCAACAACTGTGTTGTGCATCACTTGTGTTTGCTGAACTGTACTCCTCCTTCTCTCTTTTTCCTGTGATCATTGTTATGATTATTTCTATTATTATTTTACTTCATTTCCATTATTAAACTCTTCTTGTCTCAACCCTGGGGTTTTACCTTCTTCTAATTCTCCTCCCCACTCCACATGGGACAGGGAAGAAGGAGTGAATGGCTGCGTGGTATTTAGTTGCTGGCTGGGGTTAAACCACAACAGGCTACAAGAGAGAGAATACAGCAGGTCCTTCAGCCACCCATCCTTTTCAGTCTAAATGAGAAAATCTGAGATGCAGCAGCACAGATAACAAAACCTATGTAACAGCAGTAGTCTATACAACCTGCACAAAGAGAACGAAAGGCTCCAGCTATTATCCCAGCCCCAAAGTAAAGCATCTCCTGGAGTCGTGACTAGCAGCGGGATTTAGCCTTCCACACTGCTTTGTAAAGATGGAGTGAATCTCGCCAGCTACTGAATGCAGTGTGACAACCTGAACCACAGGCAACACCATCAGACATCGTAAAGGTGCACAACACACTTGAAGTACGAAGTGCTTGCAGTGAAGTGTTATTGAAAGAATACAGCGGAGGGAGCAGTGTTCAGCAGAGCACGAACGTTCTGGTGTTCTGAACCCCAAACAGAAATTCTCCATCCTCACAAAAAAGAATGATATCAAATTTATGAAGAATAAATCTTTCTCTGGACTTCCGAAAAGTTCCTGAAAATTCTGAGCATGTGAATCTTCGCTAGAAAGACTGAAACTGAAGATCTGGAAGAATGAAGACAAGTTTGATGTTTATATAACAGAACAAAGCCCAGTGCCAAAGCTGGAGAAAACCATGGAAATTCAATGGTTCTGACACAGTTCTTTGTCAAACAGCACACATTCTGGATTTGCATTTTCCAACTGCCATCTGGAATTCTATTTTCTTGTTTCAAATGCATAACTGGGAAGTAAAGGAAGACGGCTTGTACCCTCCTTTTTGTTCCTTTGTTTGCTTTTAAACAAGGCAAGTATATAGATAATGACTGATCCCTATTAACAAGAAATACCTAACGAAAATGAGTTTTTCAAAATGCCCCATCCAAAAGCATTAGCAATTAGAATCTCCTCAAGTTTCCATTAGTCTGTCAAAGCAAGAAATAATCTTACAGCAGCTCTGACTAAAACTCTTAAAGATTGTCCCACCGATTGAATTTCAAAGGATAGACTTACAAATTCGTAGTCTCCATCCTGTGGTACTTTCCAATCAGATGAATTCTTTGTCTGGCCAGACACATTCTTCCCAAAGCTATTGATTTGATTCTCCTTCTCCTTCTGCTCAAAATATTCCAGGAATGAGGGTTTGGCTGGCTGCATCGTTTCATCTCTCCCTAGAAATAGCAAAAATAAAAGAAAACAAGTGTTTTGAAAAATACATTTTCTGTTATATATCATATCCAGAAGTGATTTTATTTTTTTTAGCACACACTAAATCACGTAGTACTGATAAAGTACTGGCTAAAGTACTATTTTTTCTATCATAAAACTGGCTGTGCACTTGAAAAGGAAGCTTAAAGCCCATCACACAAGTGATTACAATGCTGGAGGCCTTGGCCTCTGCAATCCATCCATCAAATCGTGCTACCAGGTGACCAAGCTTCATGCACTGAATACTAGAATTAAAGTGCTACCAACTAGAGAGGCTGGGTTTTTCCATCCATACACTGCAACATATGCAAAGATCCAAATCTAACAAAGCATTTTTCGACAAGCAGAAACTCATCTTTATATTTATGAATAGAAGAGTACACAAGCAAGGCTTTCAAAACCATGTCTACCATACAAATACCACATAACTCCCCTTGGGTAGAAGTAGTTCTGCATTTCTAGGTAGAGAGGCTTAATTAGTTTGCAAAGCTTCCTGCTTTTATAAGCAGTCAGTCAGTACTCTGAACATGCTTTCTTAGTGAATTACTCAAATAAGCCAGATACATAGATTAACCATTCAATTCCAGACTGCATTTAAGAAACCTGTGGCAATAAGAAATGGGTAATGATACAAAGAGAGACAGAGAAGTCAAAGTAACTTTGGAAAGCAGCTTCCAACGCCTAAAAGGGCCAACAAGAAACCTGGAGAGGGACTTTTGACAAGGGCCTGTAAGGACAGAACAAGGGGGAATGGCTTTAACCTGCCAGAGGGGAGATTGAGATTAGATATTTGGAAAACATTCTTCCCTGTGAGGGTGCTGAGGCACTGGCACAGGGTGCCCATTGAAGCTGTGGCTGCCCCATCCCTGGCAGTGCCCAAGGCCAGGTTGGACGGGGCTTGGAGCAACCTGCTCTAGTGGAAGGTGTCCCTGCACGTGGCTTGGGCTGGAGCTGGATGAGGTTAAGGTCCCTTCCGACCCAAACCTCTCTGTGATCTCCAAATGTGATTTCCTTACTAGTGCAACTGGTTCATCAGATGCTGCCCAGACTACTCACTCTTAAACCTGGCCTGGCTTGTGTGTTCGAGTGCAGCTTGTATCTCACAAAGAGCCTCAATCTAAATGAAGAGGCAGTCTTGCACAGCAAAGATGCTTTAACAGGCTGCACCAAAACACCATGACAGCTGCAAATGCAGCTAAAATCTACTCACAGCTTAATGCCACTGCGCTGCTCCTTATGATAAAATGCTTCACAAAACCTGTGAGTATAATGGAAGTAAGCACTGTGACAGTACCTAGTAAAATGTCTCTGTTCTGATGAAACACGCTTCTCTAGACACTGAAGGAGGTTACCCATACTTGAAATGGATGTCCTAGGTAATACAGAAACCATCAGTTTCAGAAAGCAGGAGTAGGACTAGAGTTAACAGAAACGGCATCAGAACAGCCTAATTGTGGACTGCGGAAATCAGTTCACTGTCGAATGCCACACATTTGAAATAAACATAGTCTATCAGGCAAGCAATCAACCACAAGTTTAGAGCTTCAGATAAGCACACAGGGGATGGAGCTGTCCTTTGATGGGCTTGTGGAGTCTGCATAACGCAGACTCTCCTGCAAGAGTTTGTAGAGAAGGCAGGCTATCACAAGAGTGCTCGCTAAGGACATTCAGCACTGCTTTCCTCTTGAAAATATATTAGCTGCTCTGAAAATCCATTAAAATTTAATCACAGAGTATTACTCTTGCACATAAAATTGCCATCGAGTGATCCAGAGCTTCCCTGACAGACTCTGTCTGATCCTCACACAAGCGTATGAATTCCTTGGTCAGCTATGAGATACTTCAGGAAGTTATTTGTCTATAGACACATTACAGAACAAATTTCCATGAAGTATAAGAAACCTTGGCAGGGTATTTGGGTTGTGATACTGAGAGAAGTGTGGCTCTACACAGCACGAAATGTCATGATGCATTTTGAAACAGCACTGCATCGTGCTGCCTCTCCAGGGTCAGCTAAAAGCTCAGGCATGAACTGAAGTGCTTATACTTTGCACCATAACAACTGGAGCAAAGACAAATTATTCTACCCCTGACAGCAGCTCCCCTTCTTTCAAAAAACAAACCAAAACCCCTCATCATCCAGAATTAGATCAAGAACGCCACCTTCAAAACAAGCTGCGTGAAGGTCAGTCGGGGAACACGGCTACGAAGTGGAGAACAGATTTGCTGTTGGGAATAATTACTGAAACACAATAGCAATCCAATTACTGCTAAGTGATACAACATTTATTTAGAACAAAGTGAACGCACCCCTTGGATTCTGCTGCAGCCCAGCCTGCTGGAAGCAGGAGGCGAGTTGCTACGGCCAGTCACGGCAACGTTTAACACCAAGGTTTGTAGCAATAGGGGAATTCATAAGTACCTCTGCTAACCTACACACAGCCAGCTGAGGTCTCAGAAATTGAGGTTTCCCAGGAAAAAAGAAAGGAAATCTCTATCAAGTTTGTACTCTGTGCTTTGAAAACAAATGTTTGCAGCAAGGAGACTCAGAAAGCAAGAGTTCTGCTCCAGTTCTTTTTCTTAAAGACTGCCCATGCCAGAGCTTAATTCAGTGTCATTGAAGCAACCACGCTCATTTCCCCCACCCTGTATTTCACCAACTGCAGGATTTGTAAACAACTAGTTACATCTACTGAACAACAACCTATTGTAGCATCACGGAATTATCCTAGAATCATAGAACGGTTTGTGTTGTATTCCTCCCAGGATACCTGTCCTTGCTTCCACCCTCTGTAGGCTTCCTTTCTGTGCTTGAGTTTGTCCAGGAGCTCCTTATTCATGCAGACAATTTTGCCTGACTTCCTCTCTGTCAGAATTCATCACTCCTCAGCTTGGAGGAGGTTAATACTTGAATATCAACCAGCTTTACTTGGGCACCTCTTCCCTCCAGGGCTTTGCCCCATGGTACTCTACCAAGCACATCCCTGAAGAGGCCAAAGTCTGCTCTCCTGAAGTCCAGGGTTACTGCACACCCTCCACGCTGCCCTAAGGATCTCAGAACTCCATTTGTTTATTCCCCACTCTATATGCATTTGCATATAGGTATCTAAGTTGGATCCTGCATGAAGCTGACTTGCTGCTGGAGTGGCTGGAATTCCTGCATGCTGCTCTTCAGCTGACCTGCAATCCCTTTCCATGCTCTGGGCAGCTCTTGCTGGCACTGGCATCAAACTGATAACAGTGAGATGGATTGAGGTTCCTCTCCCCTGGCAACTCGAATTATTGAAAGGCACAGCCAAACCCAAGCTTTATTTAATAAAATGTCTGTTTTCATGCAGAAATGAAACAGATGAAGGAAGCACATGAACTAGTGGTGCTGAGCTTATAATGCTGAATAGTACAGCTGGATCTTCACCCCGACCAGTGACCAAAAAGCTGATGGACGGCTGCAGCAGAAGGCTGCCACGACACCAAAGGGGTCTCTGCCACGGTGAGAGGGTGGAAGGGAAAGGGGTTTGTTCAGTATATGGAGGGCAGGAGAGGCTCCACTCTGGTCTCCCAGCCCAACGGGCCACCAAACAAAGGATGAGAGGAAGGATTTGAACAGTAGCAAGGGCAACTCGGCTGGAGAAAGCTTTCACAACAGGAATGGTTGTGCTACAAGCAAGGATGAAATGACTATGCAAGGCTGAGAGCAACCACTGCACTTGGTCCCAGCCACGGCACAGGGAAGTAGATTGATGCCCTTCAGAGGTCCCTGCCAAGCTGTGACTAACATCCCTCACACCCCCTGTCAGACACCTCTAACTCTGCACTCACTTCAGGCACTTGGAACCTTTAGTCACCAATTTTAGTACATCTCTACACATCAACACGTAACACTGCATCTTTAGTGTTGGTTTGGTTTTTGTTTGAACTGATTAAAATAGAGATTGCTAACTGACAAAAAATGGGGGAAAAAAAAGAGATACAATTAAAAATAGCCAGAATACAGATTTAAGATGCCTGAAGCTGTAGCTGCTGCTATGACCTCAGTAGGGGCGCATATGCATCAAGACCCACAGAAACATTTCTGGAGACAGAAAGACATTATAGCAAATCAATTATCAGCTCAGCACGACTTGATTTCTTTTCGTTAATGTTGGTGCTTAACATCACTGTCATCTTTCCAAAGATGATCTGCTATTAATTCAACACAAGAATCACACTGCTATATCTTTAAGATTTGGATAACAGGCAGCCGAAGACAAAAATCGATCACTGCTATTTGCAGAAGCAGATGCTGTTGAAAGATGACAGAGCATTAAACGTGTCTGTGCCAAAAAGCATTTAACTTCCTGGTTTTATAGGGTTAGACTAAAATATGAAGGTTTGACAGAAAGTGAGATCACAGCTGTGGCAGAGAAGAGCCTCTTATGAGAAGGTCACCCTGCAGTCACAAGAAAGGCTTCATCATGCATTTATTTTGGACCTTAAAGAGTTGCTTATAAGGATGAGCCATGAGAAGTCCCTGGAGCCATTAACGGTCTACCATTTAGATATGCAGTCATCGTTTAGGAGATGTATTAATTACACAAATGGAACACCACAGCTCTGCTGGAGCCGGTCCAGCTGACTGCAGAATTGCAGGCTTGGGCTGGCTGCAGGGAGCCACAGGCACCGGCAGGAGCCCTCCATGGGAAACTCACAAGGGCTGCCTGGAAGGAGGTCATGTTTAGAAAGTTAAGAAACATGTTGAAACATGTTTAGAAACATGTTAAGAACACCAGTATTGTGTGTGAGAACAGAAGATGTGAAATTGGCTGGTCCAAAGGTAGAGAATGCTGTAAACTGTGAACAAATACCCCTTTAGGTTTTGATTTTTAAGGGAGCACCATGCTACGCTCACCACTGATTCAAGTGTACCCTTTCAGCACTGGAAAGCAAAGTCTAACTGTGTGTGGTACCACGAAAGATGGGACAGACTAACAGTCCAAAAGAGACAAAAGATGACTGACAGATACAGGGCACTGCACGAAGCCAGCGAGGCAACATCAGCAACAGCCAGTGGCCTCAGTACACTAGAGCCTCTCCTCTGCCAGGCTATAGCGAGAGCAAGTTTTAAAGAGAAACTTAAACAGCGACATGCTCCCTTCCCAAAAATGTCACCAGCCTCAATACTGGAAGGAATGGAAGAGATAGAGGTAGTGGCTGACTGCAACATACTGCCTTACATCAAGCAAAAGATGACAAGGAGGGTGTGGAGAGCCTTCAGGCCATTGTAGTTCCATATGATGCTGCAGAGAAAGTAGAATGATACAGAAGGAACAACCCAGTCAATTAAACCAGCAGGAGATTCATCTTTTTCTTTTCTCCCAGCAATAAAGAACACCCATGAAACCAGATCATTCAGTAACGTCTAATCCCAGAAATCAAAGCACTCATTTTGTTGATTTTGTCAAATTAGCTCTCACAATCGACAGTTTTCAGAAGCTCTTGAGCTTCAAAGGATGCCTTCAAAAGGAAAGTGGGATTTACGAAGTCCTGTCAAGCTTGCTGAGTAATGAAACCAGAAGTTCTGCTTTTCTCTAGAACTATTATTCTCTACTCAAACTTGGCAGCAGAAGAATCCTTGACTTATTATTCTCTCCTCTTGAAAGAGATTGCTGTTATCTCCGTAGGCTGAATATTCTAGAGTCGCAATAGTTGTCATGGGAGAAAATAAGACAACTTCAGGAACACTTTTTTGTGTGCTCTCTACTCAAGTCAGTTTATACAGTTAATACTTATAATACCTATCCTTGAAGCCATGCTGAGAGATTTCCTCCCTTCACAAAACTGAAGCTAAAGTTATGGATGGGAACTGTCATGAGAACATGCTACAAATTCATCTACAAAGATGGTAATGTAAATCAACAATGAAGTGATCAATTACTACGTTAGCAACATCAAACTAAAACCTGATATAGGGAACATGCATTTGTCAAGATTTCAGAAGGCTTCAACCTTTAGAAGGACAATTGGCCTCCGCAATGGATAATACTTGTGTTTATGACAATGAGGTGCCAGAAGCAACAGAAGTTTCAGTTGACTTGTGCTAGGAAAGCATCACAAATGCCCTGCACAAAGCTCAGGAGTTGCATCCTGCAAGCAGGAGCTCAAAAGAGCTCTGCAGTCATGCAGCGAAGAGCACTCATGTTAACTTTGAAGAAGCAGAGCTATTACCTGCCCTTATTCAGCTGTAACACCAGAAAGGATCCGCTGGGACAAGCAGCACAGCCTCCGGCTGCCATATACAAGACTATATAGTCCCTCTCACAGTCGGATCAAGGTCTATTGTAAAACAACTGGTGCCTTGTCCTTGCTGTTGACAGGCTTGCTGTTCCTCTGGAGCCATAAACCCTCGCATTTCCAGGCTGAAGTTTATGGGCAGCCAGTGTATACGCACTTGCTCTTGAGCAAGCCTCAGCTTTTTTGTGTTCAAACCATCATCCTCTACAGTGCTCACCTTCCCTCCTTGCCCTTTTTTAGTATTTTTCTTTTAAGGAGTTCTCATATCCAATGTCACCCTTCGTTTTAGAGGTCCAAATAAGCATAGATCTTTCACTGACTCCTCACAGGCTCAGTCCCCAGCAGTCTCAGTGAGCTGCTGTCTGCTTTAGATTGAATTTAAGACCGAAAATGAACCTGTATTTAGGATGCACAAAACATTGCCTGATGATTATGTGCAATGCTTCATTAATATTAAATTTTAAATGGAACTGCAGTTTTACTTGCTTGAGGCTATTTCTTAAGAGATCACGGATTAACTTTAGGAGCTGAACAGTGTAATTTGTACGGTACGATCAGGACTGAGTGATTCTATGCAGTGGAGCAGAGAGATGCCAATTTATTCAACCAGAGCAAAAAGTGCTCCATCATTAATGAATTACCCACTGGCAATACAAGCTGAGATTTCCTCATATGAAAAGCAGACCACATAAGCTTCAATAGATAGGAAGTGTTATGGGGACAAGTCTGCCCATAATTATGGCCTATCTCAAACTAAATCAAAACAGAATACACCTGACAGGTGTTGCTATCAAGAAAGAGATCCTAAATTACCATAAAAATCAATGCTTGGTATCCCAACTATTCTCTTTTAATGAATATAAGACATGAAATGATTCTATGATTCTATGAAAATCATCTACGGAGAAGAGGACCAACACTCATTCAAAGCTGCAGTGTATTAAATTGAGGACTCTTTCTGAAAGAGGAGGAAATCCTCACAGTAATGAGAGCTGTTTAAGACCAGGTTACCTCCTTTTGAATCTTTTTCACATAAAAACTCAAAGAAAGCTGTCCTGTATTTCTAACGGAGGAAGAAACCTGCATCACAAATTATCAGTGGACACCTTCTATCTTTCACCTCATTAGCTTGAATTGCTGATTTAGTCCAGCAACCACAGAACGTGTCACAGACAGCGAGATGCAAAGGTGCATCAAGAAAGAAGTGAACATTTCATATCCTGCATCATCTGGCTCCGGTTCCAATGAATCTTAACAGGGAAACAACCTCATCGACAGGTACGCAGTCGTCAGGTCCAGCACACTGTGGGTAACAGCTCAGGCTCCCCAAAGGGCATATAACCAGGCAAGCATTTGCTAACACCCTTTCTATGCGTTACCCAGAAACTCATTTGCTTATCTAGAGAGAACAGAAAACATGGCAAGGAACATTTCTTTCCTGAAGCTTGAGAAGTTTGCTGGTAAAAATTAATTTGGTTTTAAACTTCTGCAGTTAAGGAATTTTTATTGTGCTTTTCTCATTCCCACTCAGGAGGAAAGCTTTCTCCAGGATTCATTTTGGTCCAGTAGAAAGTAAGCTTATTCTTAGAAGAGACAGGTAGGTTACAGTCTGCCTGTACATGCAAATACATGCATGTGTATGGCTCATGGATATACGTACTAAGTGATCTACTCTGCCTCTTGGTTGAGACTCCTGAAGCATACTGCCTCCTATGTACTATTCAGGGCTCTGTTAGTCCTATTTCCCATCTTCAAGACAATGCTTCTTCTCAGAAAACAAAGAAAAATAACCCCTCTCCTTTCTATCCCCCCATCACAAATGCAGGAGTGCTTAAAGTGTTAGGAACAGCAAAAATAGCTGCGTTAAACACAGGCATCTCTTCAATTTCAATGTCTCAGCAAAAATATAAACACATGATTAACTTCAGCATTAACACATTGTCAAATATTCAGGACAACCAAAGGTGGACAAGCATCCAACTTAGATCCCGGCTATCACTTCATGCTTCAGCCTGCACAGAACCACTATTGCAATTGCTGGCACCCTGCACTGAGCTCCAGTAGCCTATTGCTATTCAAACACAAAAAACAAACCCCACAACAAAGTGGCAGCGTATACAACTCCTCCCGTCTCTCAGAACCACAGCCTGCAGTCCACACAACTTGATATCCTTAAACTGTGCTAGCCACTGTGTATGTCAAGTTTGCCAGCAAGAATACTATTAGGATAAAAGTCAGAAAGTAGCACAGCTGGAAGACTTATCTGTGAAGATTTGTATTCCCCACGCCTCGAGAGTAGCAGTACAATGCTTATTACAGTCAAGAAGAATTTAAGCAGTGTAGGAGTTTCTACAAGCAGTGTGTTATTTAAATGCATAATGCTAAGAGTGTTCAATGGCCCAATGATGCCTAAATGGTCCAATTTACTTTAAACACAGAACTGTACCACTGGACATTAATAACACTAAGTAATGGGAAGCTTCTACAACGAGCTACGGTCTACAGAGAAAACCAGAGGTAAAACACAGCCAACATCTTTTGACATCCACATGATGAAACTCCTGATAAGATGCAGAGCTATTCTCTACAGTACCTGCATCAGATATTTGGGTAACATGAATCTGCATTTTTGGACAAATACTCATATTACACTGCCTACAGCTACCTCAGCTACATACCAGCAGTACTTCATTCAATTAAAATATTAACACAATCACATAAAGCTTCTGTATTCCTATTGCTGTTCCTGTTACAGCTTTTACAGTCATTGCTTTACTTGAAAAGTCACAGGTTAATTATTGGGGGAAAAAAAGCTTCTTAAGTCTTGGCAGTTGACACTTCTCGGGTTCAGGTTTAAGTGTCGCCCACTGGATGTCTCATAAAGCCACCAAGACTAACAAGCTTCACTCCAAGTCATTTTTCTAATGGGAAATTGTGAAGTTTGCATCTTAGCTCACTTAATTTGCTAATGAAATCCACTCTCCCCCCAAAAAGGGAAATATCTCGTTGAAAGGACACAAGCATACTTAGCAGCGTCAGCATGCTATAAGTGTAACAAAACCCAAACCACCCAGAACTGTACTGGGAGAATGAAGCCTAGAATTTTTTATTTTAAACATTCACAAACTATGAAGAATTTTTACCTACACATCACATTATCAAGACAGAGGCGACAGTGTTATTAGAGCTTCTGGTCCACCTCTCCAGCGGACACTACTGAACACATGCTGCATTAACAAAGCCCCACACCCACAATTCTTCCGCCATCTCCGGATCCCTCATTCATTTCAATCCCAAAACCAGACAGCCCAACTCACACCACTGCTGGCAGGTCTGCGTTCTCCAGTGTCATTTTATTTGGTGCTTAAACAAGCTAGAGGCCCTTTTAAGTAGAAAATAGGACAGATTATAGTACTAGACAAACCAGATCCTATTTCACTTGGATCTGACTGTATTGCAGCGTCCAAGGAAGGCAATATGGTTATCTGCTATATTATAAAATTATGTTCCACTCTCCAAATTGAAGAGAAAACCTCATGCCAAGTTTCCACTATCTAAAGACCTATAGCAAATAAAGCAGAAAAGGCAAAAAGAGTAAAAAATGCTGCACTGTTTACTAGCACCATGTATTCTCTCATAAAAAAATGGATAAAAGATTCTTTGAGACATATTAACAGTTCAAAAGTTATTCCAGCTTTCAACCACAATGGAAATGTCTTATTACAAATCATTGTTCTTCTACAGCCCTTCAGCTACTCCCAAAGTTTTCTTGGAACAGTTTAACAGCAATCCAGAAGTAATCTGTCAGCAATCGATCTGTAAGTAAAACGCATCGCAGCACAATTTGGTATCTGCGGTTTCAGGCAATCACTTGAGTGCTTTCAAAACACATAACAGAATGTCACAGTGACATTTTTAATGCTGACAGAGTATTTATATTGAGTGCCCAGAAAAAAGCCATGCAAATGAAAGAATTTAAGCAAACGGAATTACAGCTCAATTGACCACAAAACAAAACTTCCCTTGCAATGTAATATATTGGGATTTACAAATGCTTTTCCTCTGAGCCCGAAAAGTCATTAACTGATTTGTGACAAGAATCACTTTCAAGGCTATTGAAAGCTATTCACTAAACATTTCTAAGACAATCCGATCTAAAGCGTTGTATTTCAGTATCCTATAAACACTTTTTACATTAAGAATAAATGAAACCAAACCAAAGACTGGTGAATACAGGGATTTCATTTTTGGAAGTAGGAAGAAGGGCTAGAGAACAAGCTCAGAAGCCTGCAGTTAAAAAACCCAAGACGCGTAAGGAAGCTGAATTCTGCTACTAATGCCATACAAGAAAAATGAGAACTTCTTCATTGACCTAAACCAGATTTTATTGTGAGTCAGAACACAAGCTACCAAATGAAATAGAGATGTCTTTAAAAATATGAATCAACGAAGCTTCTTCAACCTCCAACAGCATTATTACATTTGTATTTAAGATTACAAAAAGAACTCTGCAGCAGGCTGATGAGCTTTACCATTAAATCAATCTAACAGAATGTTATGAGAACACAAATATCGAAATGGCAAGCTGAAAAATGGAGCTACAGGCAATTCACATGAAGGGCAAGCTGCTCAAAGAGATAGCCTTGCAGTGAGGCTGAGAAACACACACAGAACCGCTCTGTGCAGCAGCCAGAATCCCAGAATTACAGTACCAGCAAAGGAGGGAAATACGGTGTTAAAAATGAAGTTTTAGTCAGGTACAGTAATACTCATTAACATCATGGATGGACTGCAGGTACCAGCCATGAAAACACAGCACAGCCTGCAGCAGAGGGTGCCGAGCACAGCAGGGTTGCACTGGGTATCACTGCATGACACCCATGGACACGAACGTGGTACAGTGCCAACCATCACCTGCACCTAGGATCTCAGAACACTTCATCCAGCAGGCAGAGCTGCTCAGGCACTTCTGCTGCATATTCACTTTCGAATACCATGATGCAGCAGCAGCTGAAGAACAGAGTGCTTAAGAGACTGAAGTCTAAGGAAGCCTTAAAGTAATAACTCGACTTTCAAGTCACAGAGACGTGGAGCTCGTAGAGCTTGTTCTGGAGCTCCCTCTTGAGGTTAGATACTACACTATATTGAAGACACTGCTATACTGTAACTGATGCTACTCAAAACGAGACTATGCCCATGGCAAAAGATATTATCAAAGGCATCTCTTCAAATCTCTGCACAGTAGTTTGTAGTCAGCATTAGATGCTTTTGAGTTACAAGCGCTGCAATCTTAAGATACAGGAAGATCAACTGAAGAGGCACTTTACTTACACACCTTTGGTAGCTAGGGCAGGAGCACCACAACTCGCAAAACCCCTGTTACCATGAATCATGAGATGGAACAATACACACTGGTGATAAGAAACTAGCAGTGCTGTCTATTAGTAAAGAAACTGCAATTGCACTAGGTTTAAGGCTGTTAACATGTCCCACTCTTTGTGTGGCATTTTAGCTACTCTAAGCATCCCTGTCTCCTTGCCAGAGCTACCTCGTTCCACAAAGCTAACAGCATTGTCTTTGCTGCCTCAACCTGCTACATGGGCTGACACATCTGGGTTTTCATGTGCTGAATCAGTGTTTGCCAAAGTTTGAAAACTTTTGAAACAGATTCTGCTGAAATGTCACTCTCAAAAGCAGCAGCTTTTAACAGAGAAACTCCGAAGAAAACTCGGGTTGAGAAATTTTCTCCTACCTCACAATAGCTGAAGGTTCAAAACCAGATAGCCAAGGAAGTCTTTGGAAGGAGTGCAAGAGAACAAGCCTTGCCCATGATAATCAGATATAACTACTGCTGAGCCTCCACTCAGCACTTCCCTCAGTCCTTGAGCAAACAACCATGCGTTACATCATTTAAAACCACCCTGTGACAAGGCCTGCCGTTTTTGCAAGTGTTTCTATTTTAGGGTAGAACAGATTTCAACTTGAATGCCTCAGAACAGCAACACAGAGTCTATTCAGTTGTCCTTAGTGATTAAGGTAACGCTAAAGAAACACACCAGTCTAGAGACATGCTGTCTCCTCCCACTGCATGCCTTGCTGTGCTTGAAACCTGCGAGGTATTTGCCACTGTATAAACATAGCCCTTAATTTGAGGCATCAGTTCTGAAACACACTTGCTGTTTTCAGGTGCGGGTCACCTTCTAAAGCAAGGCAACTTTTTCTACTAACCCTATGCTAGTCTCCCTCCTCTACATTCTGTGAAAGAGACAACAAAGAACCAACAAAACCCCTCACATTAGCTAGAATCAGAGGGCTTTTGATCACCACAAGCTTGTGGAAAGTGTGCACAACTCATCAGCTATACCAAGTGCAAGACTAAAAAGAATGGCTTGAAACTTGGACCTCGAAAGGGTCTCTTATTCTTCGCCAGAGGGCATTCACGTAGGAATTCTAGCTCCCTACAACTAAAAGCAACCACAACAAAAATCAAAGCAGGTTGGAAATACACATCATAGCCTGCATTACATCTCAAGTAATGTTCTAGAAGTTAAAGATGTTTTCTTACTTTTCATGGTGCCCTCCTCTTCTTCCTCTTCAGTGTTTATGACCATTGTGCCCAGCTGGGATTCCAAGGTGCCATCATGTTCTATCATTGTGTTGGCTCCATCAGTCATGGTGTTGACAGCTCTTATGGTACCAGTTTCATCTCCACTTGCCCTCACCATGGTACCTGAATCAGTTTCATCTTCTTCCTGTACAAGGATGTCAAATACATTTTTACTGATGGTGGTGAAGGCCCGTGAAGAATGTGTCCTTGAATACAGACAAGTCTTACTAATCCAGAGATATTTACAAATACACATAGAAGCAACATTTTGGTTTATGCACTTAATTCTCTCCCTGTCATCTCCAAACAGGTAATGAAAAGTCTTCATACTTTTCTGCCAGTGTAACATAGGTAAGAGAACAGATAAACGATCAGCAGAAGTTTCTCAATGCAAGTTGTATCTCATTTCCGACCTGGTGACCTGTCTGTAAGAGTAGATTACCACGCTCCTTCAGTCATTAGTGTTCCTATTCATGTTACCAGTTTTTTAACAGTTGATCTAAACCCCCTGTTTCAAGTGGTACAACTCACTGAGGAGCCACTAGTTATTAGCAATAGGTCTAAGTCTAGAGTGCATGTGGCACAGTGAAGAAAAATGATTAGGAGCCCGTCTTTAACATTCAGGTAATTTTACCTGCTATCGACTTCAGAAAACACTGAATAAAAATGAACTGAATTTGAAGTTATTTTAAAATGAATGAAAGAAGTTATTGAAGTGAGTAATTTTTTTGCATGGATACTATTTCTTATCTTTTCACTTGCTAACAGGTACTAACGCTATACAAGTTTGAGTTATTGCGGTCAAGGCTCAAGAGACTGACTCTGCAGGAAAACACAAGCTCCTGAAACAAATTCTGGTCAGCCAACTTCCTGGCCCAGGAAGTCAGCCAGAGGCAGTAGTTTCATTAGGTGCTGTGTGCTTCACTGAGTTTAGATTGCGACTAGGATTTGATGAATAAGGTCAAAATGTCCACAACCTATTTAGTGTCTTGGAAATGGGGATCAGCTATTCAACTAAAAGAATGAAAGTCACTTCCTAGATTTACAGCACGGTTTCTAGGCATCTCACCTTAGATGAGACACTCAACTTTGGTTGTGAGGATAAAGTTCACAGTTCCTTATGTGCGACCATGGCCTTACTGATCTGTATTAGTGTTAGAGGAAAAACACAGGTCTTGCACATCAAGCTGTAATACTCCATCTCAATGTCAATGTCATTGTCATTGAAAGGAAGTACATCCCTCCATGTTCCGCTGTTCCATACATTTTACCTGTTCTGTCAAGGGTGTCCACGTAATTTACGTCCCAGCGTCAAAATCAATAAGCAAGAGGAGAAAACTACATGAAATGTTAATGGAGGAAAAGTAATTTTATGTGGAGATGAGTGGGTGAGAGGAAGTAATAGGTTTGCTAGCTACACATCATTTAACAGAGAACTAAAGCAGGAGCTTCCACTGCACTTGGGAAGCGCTTAGGAACACTTTTCTGCTAGCAGACATGGAGTAGAGAAGCTTCAGGAGAACAGACACACACTGACGGAGACCATTCAACTCCACTACACAGACATCACCTCTCAGCAATGTGACTCCAGATCAATCAGAAATGAAGAAATACAGAGTAGGGACAATACTCTTAGAGCCAACACCATGAACATGACCAGTAAAGTTACTTTCACATTGAATAAATAGGCAGTCCTAAATGGGAGAATTAGATGAACAATGTCTTCAGCACCCAGACTGTGGACCATGCTGTTCAAGTCTAAGCTCTGAAAAGGTCTGACATATAATGCCTTTTGTAGCGCATTTCATTTATTCAGGTTGAAGCAGGCAGAGGCTCAAAAAACAGCTTTCAACATGCTTTCAATATTCACATGCTGTAACCACCGAAACAAGGAGCCCAAATTTAAATTCACAGCAACCCCCTGGACACTTGTCATGCCCTCACCTCAGGTTTCTGTCGGTTGCTCTTGTGCAGTAGAAAGTTTCTATAAGGGGGGTTCTAAAGCACAATAGTAAAACAACACAATATACTTATATCATAGTGCATCACAGATAATATTATTATTTTATACCAGGAGAGCAGTCTAAGACCTAAATCTACAATGAACAATTGTCATTACTGAATAAATAATATAAACCAACTGGAAAATATATCAAATCCTCTGCATACACTCCTTTGTAGATCTATTCAGTCACAGGTCTGGAGCTACACTACAAGCTAAACAACAAGCCATGCATGCTTGCTATCCCACTCCATAAAGATTGAGCAGGGAGCAAGCATTGGGTTAAGTAGAAACCTCAGTAACTACATAAAATCCAAGGGCAATTGGATAAAATATTGCCAAAACAAAAACCAAAGCAGCTAAGCCTTATGAAAGGAGCAAGAGTTTGGACTTTGTACACAGCTGGTGTTAAACACTCACTGAATTTTCTTCATCATCTTGATCCAGTTCACGCTGTTGTGCCTCTTGACGTTTCAGCTTGATATCCATTGCTTCATTTATCAAGTCTCGTAGGATTGACACTCCTTTGGCACTTTTAACAAAAGGATGCTGAAAAGGATTTTGAAAACAAATAAGCACTGCACCTGAGCCAAGATCTAACAATAAAACGTTGTTACTATAGTCTACTTCCAATCAAAATGAAGGTTCAATACATTACTAAAATAAAAATCCAGTACTTCTGTTTGGCAGAGGAAAGAGACCTCCAAACAAGACCATGCCCCAAAGGCACTACTGCTGTGAGACCTTTGGCTCATTCCCTTCCACAACTCCACTTCCTTTCCTGAGCAGCTTAGCTGTCAAGAACCAATCACACAGATCGTCACCATTGAGGCCATTCAGAGCAATCACTTTCATTGAGCCTCCCCTTTTTTAAGAGGCAGTTTCTTGGCTGTGCTGGTGAGAATTTGAAAGTAAAAAGATCACCAAAACTAAACTAAACAACAACAACCCCTCCAAAAGCCAACAAAAACCCAAGCCAGAGAAGACAAAGATGGGAAGTTGGAGTCAGAACTGGTCCCTAGGGAAGAACTGAAAAGCTGAAGTTGAGTGTAAGATTTTCAAAATGACATATTAAAAAGTAAAGTCTGTAGTGAGCAGGAATAGCAAGAAACGAAACCAAGATCTCAACAGCCATGTGGCACTGCCAGCTCTAGAAAGCCTTTGCTAGAGCTTAGGTACTGGTAAGAAAAGGCACACCTGCAGAAGCTGGGTTGCAGTGGCACGCTGCTCCGGGCTCTTGACAAGACACTGCTTTACAAAGTCTGTAAAACTGTCTGACCAGAGCTCTGGTTTCCGGAATGTTGGAGGCGGATTGGTGGGAATCATGAAAATTGCCTAAAACCAGAAGAACAGTCCAGATTTGCAAACAGTTTAATGCTTTCCAACAATACGACATGAACACAAACAGACAGTGTACTAAATAACAACCGACATTTCGAGTTTGCTGCTTCTGAAGAGTTTGTGCCAATATTATACATGAATTTGCTCAGAGGGATCAAGTAACAAGACATCAGGCTGCCCTCACTAGGTGCTTACACTTCTGTCTGAGCCATTATGTGACCCAAGAGATGCGAATCTGCCTTTTTTGTCCTAAAAATTTGTGTTTGCTTTAAAAGAAAAAAATCACTTTGGATAATACAGCTGAAAATGTATTTCTTCACACCTAACACAGGGAGCTTCAGTTATGTCTGAATGGAAGAGGATTGTGATTTTCCTTCCCATGCAGATTCTCCTCCTCAAAGACCTGCTTTTCATTTAGTCAGCAGTGCAAATAACTGTCAGAAAACAAATTAAAAGCAAGGTGGCACATTGACACGTTATTCAGCTAGCTATAATAGCAAGATGTCCTTTCCATACATTTTGAAAGGCCACAGTCCTTACCCTCATAGGATGAATATCTGCATATGGTGGCTTGCCTTCAGCCATTTCTATTGCAGTGATTCCCAGAGACCAGATGTCTGCAACACAATTATACCCTATTTCTTGAATCACTTCTGGAGCCATCCAAAATGGGGTGCCTATAACCGTGTTCCGCTTTGCCATGGTGTCCTGAGAAGAAGAGTAGAATAAAGATCCAGGCAAAGGCAACTGTATTAGCCACAAACGTTCATTAATGAATTATCACCCTAATTATCTTCCACTTGCATGCACATTATTTGGCTCAGCAAGACTGGGATACAGAGAGCTGCAAAGAGGAATTGAAGTGTGCTTACAGAAGTTAGAGATATCCTGAAGAAATCAGCAAATGCTATCGCAAGCCATTACTTGGGTATAAAGGCTTCCACAGAGGAAGCTCTGCTCTCATCTGTTGCTGGTTTAGCATCTTATTATGTTGATATAAAATGCTAAAACCCAGCTTAGAACAATTCCTCCAAGTCTCCACAAGCACGTCATACTCACATGCAGGTTAAAAAGAAACTGAAGTGTACACAACCATCCTGGTTTTACTTACTGTTAGCTGTCCTGCCACGCCAAAATCTGCAAGTTTAGCATGGCCCTCTGTATTTAGCAAGATATTTCCAGCTTTGATGTCCCTGTGTATTTTCCTCATAAAATGCAGGTACTCTAGTCCTTTCAGTGTTGATTGCACTATTGTAGCAATTTCCTCCTCTGTGAGCTAAAGAAAATAAAAGTTACTGCCAACCCATCAGTTGCTGAGATGTAGCACTATTGTGTTTCAGCCTCTGTCCTGAGATTCACTAATTGCCATTTAATTGCCTTCACTAAAGGTTGCTATACTAATGGGAAATTAGTCAGTGACTTACAGCATTATGTAGTAGGACTAGATACCAATCAGCGTACACATGAACAATATTTCACATGCCATAATCCTTTCTCAACTAATAATTCTTACCCTTTAATAACCAAAATAAGGCAAAGCCAAACAGACTAGAGGTTGTACTTTGGACTTGCTCTGGTTTTCAGGAAAGCCAACAAACCAAAATCTGCTCCACTGATTACATTATCCAGATAACCAAAACTCCAGCAACGTCATCAACTTTCTTACTTTCAGAGGAACAAAGGATCTGCATCTCAAGCTCCAGCCAATGGTTGCGTGAGGCATTGAACACCATGAGAATTACATCCAGACTACTCAGCTCCCCTGAGCTGCTGGACACCCCTACTTTCCATTTACACATTCAAAGAGAAAAGGACGTACGGTTTTATTTCGTAATCGAATAATATCAGACACAGATCCAGCGCCGCAGTATTCCATGACTATCCACAGGTCTGTGTTCTTAAAATAGCTGCCGTAATATTTCACCACATGAGGACTAGGAAACGTGAAAAAAGAAGAAGAAAACAAAGGATCAAACATCAGTAACCAGCATAACCGAATAAGCACAATACACTGCAGAGTCCCTGAGTATGCTTTAGAAATTCAGAGCTGAAGTGCCACTGAAACCCTGATCAAAAGTATTCCAAACCAGTCTGAACTTGCACAGGGCTGCTGCAGCCCTGCCAAGCCTCTTCCCCAGAGTGGTGCTCATCTGACCCGCCAGCAAGGCAGTTCGGGGAGCTAAACCATCTGAAAATAAATCCTATGGAAATAAGAAGTGATTAGCCTTCAATCTGGTTTAGCTCCCTGAATTGGATTACAACAAGGTCAGTGCCATGGCAAGCAAGAAGGCAGGACAAGGAAATGAGAAACCAACCACAGCAGTCCCCAATAAAGCTGCTGCAGAGCATTTGCAACCAAGTGGAAACATTAAATTAGGTCCAAAGTTTGCTGGAAAATAGCTACCATGTTAATTAATATGAATGCTTCCCCACTACCACATGCACCTACTTGTTTCCACAACTTAGTCCAGGATGTATTTTAGGAATCCAGTGCAACTTAGGACTGCCTCTCACAGTCAGATCTCTGGCTGCCTAAAAACCAAAAACCTAGTAAAGTACATCGGTCAGAATAACTATCTGTCCTCTGGAAAGGTACAGCAGAACGCTTAACAGAAAGACTGTTCCTTATTTTATGGGAATAGAGCTGAGAAACAAAAGTGCACTTAATCTGTTCTCCGATGAATTATTTCTAAGGAAAAACCGTGAAAGTGGCAAGTCAGCCACAGTGCACAATGTCCCTTAATCTCGTCCCTACTTAATTGAGGCTTCAGTGACTCGCTCCCTCTGCTGCTCTTAACTGAAAGGTCTCATCTCAGGCCTTGCAACGTTAATATTTAATTTCTGTTAAGAAAGAGACTCTTATTAATGATTTCCACATTACGCAGTAAGATTTTTCACAAACAAATTGTTTTCAAGTTATATTTTTTGTCTGCCACCAGTCACTTTCATCTAAAGATAGCGAGAGTGAAGCACAGTAAGAGTGAGTGAGTGACTGGGCTCATAGTTTCATAGTGCTAATGCAGTTTATTTTAAATGGCTTGCCATGCCTGATGTCCAAAGGTAGTGTTTCTTAAAGCCAGATTCACAATACTGGAAGAAAACAGTGTACTTACACTAAGCCTAAGACGCACTTTGAGAGGAGGTCTTCCACGCCCTTGCGCCCTTCATTAAGTTATTACAACATCTTTTGCCATAAGAAACATGCAAAGACAACCCAAGGAGCCAACAACCATCAGCCTACAGAGCTGCCAGCAAGTTATTCTGGGGATGCTCACATCAGCAGACAGCTTGTACTGCACTAGAACCTGCACAGGCAGAAAATGGCCTGAAGGACACTTCTGCCACCCAAGCGGGTGACAGCACATTGATTACGCACATGCAAGAGCAGTCATGCGTTAGTGGCTCTCGTCCACGTGCCCCTTACACAAGCCAACAAAAAAATCTCTTCTAACAGTTTTCTATGTCCACACAGAAGCATTTTTAGAAGTCGTTACCCCTCTGGACATGGGAACTGCTGTTCTAGCACAGCATCAAGTTACCAATGCTCAACAAGTGATAGCACATGGGGAGAACTGCAGTAACCGCTCACATGCTCAGCTCTCTGCTGGCAGCAAGTGCGAGGTTATTCAACTCAGCTTAATGCTCTCTTGGTGCAAGCTACATTTTTGTTGTCTTACCTTTGCTGGGATTAACACTACCCAAATGGTCAGTTAACATGACTCAGTTGACACCAGGTAACTTGAGCGTACAAGTCCAGCCTTTTAAAAAACATTTAAGGCAACATCATGGCTTTTATTTGATTAAATGCCATTTCCTTTGCATACGATAGTGGGTTTTGCAGTACACATTTACCTGTCACATTGCTGCATTATGGATATTTCCTTTATGATCTCTTGCAGGTCAGATTCCACAGGAACTTGCTTAATTGCAACAATTTGACCCGTTTCTTTATGAATAGCTTTGAACACGCTGCCATAGGAACTAGGAAACAAAATATTAAACAAACACTGAATACATTAACATTTTAAAAATGCAAATGCTTTTTGCAAGTGCAGGCATCAGGCGAAAAATTAACTGTCCTTCTGCGGAGAGCATTTTGAGGTTTTAATGCAAATAATCAGTCCACTAGCTCCTAAACATAATACACGTAAGTCGCAGCATGCTGAGATGCTCCGAAAAGAGCCAGCCACCATCACTGCCCGTGGCTTTGGAAAATTTGGAAATCTACACATCCACCAGATCAGATTCTCTCTTTTTCCAGCATACAGTACCAGCTGAGCACCAGTAACGACCACAGCTTCGGTCACAGAGGTTTGCTTGGTCTTGCCAGATATTATTTCCAGCTTCTTCCAGCATCCACGCAGATTTACAACTCAGGTTTTGTTCAAATGAATTGCTTAAGGCAGCAAACATATCACTCACTGAGTGCTCCCATGCTGCTCTGCCTTACCAAGCAACAGAAGTTGACTTCCACTTTGTGAAGCTTCCGCAGGAGGTACCAGGGATGAACTACAGAACCTCTTGAGCTCCCACAGGGCCCCATCGACTCCAACTTAGCATCTTTCAACAGTGTTTTATCTCCCTACTGCTGAGCCGTAAGCCACTGTTTGGATTAAGATATCATACTTTGGAGAAACAAATTCTTATTTTGTTACTAACCAAACACTGTTGCTATGTTAGTACATACCCTTGCAGTAACAGCATCGTGACAAAAGTGAAAAGTCAGAGACCACTGAACACATACCCATTACACTAATGTGTTCTTACAGAAACATATACTGGGCACATGGAATAGAACACGTACCCTTCTCCAAGCTTCTCTAATACATCAAATACTTCTTCAGGTTGTTTGGTTAAACTGTCTTCATCCAACTTCTTCAGCTGCCTGCATATGAAAGAATAGAGAAATTACTACATTTAACTGCACAGCAATTTGGGCTTTGTTGAAACAGAAGAATAAAGAGCGCCACTTAAACATATGCAAGGCTTAGCAAGAAGTAAATTGATTATGAAGTTAAGTTTATTTCACTCGACCCGGAGACTAAATGTTATTAGCATCAAACAGCAAAAGAGGCCTGGGAATTACAGAGAACAGGATTTCACCTGGCACACAAACCACAGGCCTTCTTGGTGGAAACACCTCTCAGGATCTAAACGCTGGTGGTCAAATCCCAGCACAGCACTGCAGAGTCTTGCCGCTATTAGACACATCTGCTAAAGTTCAAGGTCTTGAACATAAGGATACGCGCTAAGGGCCATGCAAAAGGGAACATCATCTTCCCTAATGCATTTGGAGTATGTGTGAGATACATTTCTTAGGAGGAAGGATGCAATATTCATCTTGCCTGTACATTTTTAATACCAGAAGTTCAGATCTTAAATCTGTGAGCCTGGACATATACTGGGAAAGTTCTAACAGGGAAAAAAAAAGAAAAGGAAACTGATCCTTCAGGATCTTTATGCTGCTTGGTCTGTCCCTCTTAAATGTCCCTCTTAATAACAAGAGACAGCTGAAATACTTCCTAGGGAAGGGATGCTATGTGATCCTTCACTTAGCCCCACTGGTCTCCAGAACAACCTTCAGGGAGATTCCATCCACAAAGCAACAAGAACCGACCACATTTGTTTCAGTCAACCTCTACCACACCAAGAGCTGTTCATCAAGAAACCTCCTGAAACAGCTAAGCACTACATAGGAAAAAATAAGCTGAAAACAAAGTATTTTACTGCTGAACAAGAGCCCACAAATGAGTGTTCTTTGGTCTTCACACAACTAAAGTCTGAAACAACAACAAAACAACACAAAAAACACCCCCCAAAAACCCCTCCAAATGCCCCAAACCAGCTTTTACAAGTTTCTGAAACACAGAAACTTATTATTCTCAGAGTTTTCAGAACTTACGGTCCCACAGAGAGCAGCGCTTAAAATGAAACATGCGTGGTCGCCTGCAACTGCAAATAACTACTGAAAGCTCTTACTGCTTTAAAGATCATGGCTCCACCACAGCACATGAGAACTGTCATACTAAACATATTTTCTCCCCAGTTTCTTAAACAGAATGAGAAACCACTCACTGACCCCTGGCTATTATGTTTACGTACAAAAGCCATACAGGAGGTGCAGCCCATGCATGGAGTATATACAATGGCTTCCTGAAGCAAAGGAAACATAAAAAAGCAGACTCAGGAAGTGGTGAAATACTGAAGCAGTCACTAGCTTCCCTGCAAAGATAAGCATTAACCGACAGAACGTTACTTGCCCTTGTGAGAATGCGGAGGGAGAAAGGTGAAGGAAGAGGAGGAAAGGGAAAAAACCTGTACGCATCAGTGACCACACAAGCCACCATTTCCAAGGAGCCCAAAAAGCAGCGGTGCAAGGGGCAAATCCTTTTTAGTGACATTGAGATGAGGCCCACATCGCATTAAAACAAACCAAACACAACAACCGGACAACTTCTGCTCGCCTCAAACTGCCTCACTTCTGTAGTGCAGGAGCACACGGACTGCATCGCCCAGGTCGTCCCGCGCACCCGTCAAAGCCAAGCCCTGCCTCCCCACGGCGTGTTTATACAACACGGATAGAACAGCAACACAACCCCCGTTTCACCTAAGGCGTTACTCAGACCTCACCTGAATCACCTTCCAGTTAAACACCGGCCTAAGCAATTAGAGAATAAAACCAGATTATTTTTTTAACAGGAGACACGCTGCTGTTTTGTTTAACAAAAGAAGACTGTCACTGCAGGCAGGAGCCAGCAGCTTCCTTTGTTCGCTGCCCAAAGCGTTCCCCGGGACCCAGCTGCAAAGCACCGATAGCATTCTGACAGACCGCCGCTCCATTCACACTGCCGCTGACTCCAGATGACTCCTCTGCAGCCTGGCCTCCCGAGATACGGGGCTCACGGCTTCATACAGAGGTAGCCCCAAAACCTCTCAGTGAACCGGGTTCGCTCCTTGCTGGCGTGACTGGGCTCAGCACGGGCACCAGGACGGTGACGAACCCGCGCTAAGCTCACCCAAAGAGCCGGAAAAGTAAAGCAACCGCGGGCTCAGCCGCTACACCAGCGCGCCCTCGGTACAACCACGTTAACCGGTGGGAGCTTCCGCAGCCGCCAGACCCAGCGCCCTCTCCGCTATCCCACTTTAAGCCGTTTTTCCACCACCTGAGCTCAGCGCTGTCCCAGCTAGGAGCTACCGGCGCTGCCCGGCGCGAAGCGAGTAAAGCCGACAGCCCCGGCGCTGCCCCGGCCGCCTCCCGCCAGCTCGGGGCCGGTGCGGCAGGAGCCCAGCGCGCCCGCCCCGCTCCCGCCAGGCCCCGCACCAACACCCCTCAGGTCTGGGGCCGACCGCAGAGCAGCACCCCCGGTCCCCGCCGGTCCCCGCCGGTCCCCGCTCACCGGCGCGGGTTCCGCAGCTGCACCGCCTCCATAGCGCTGCGGACGGCGGTGACTCGTCCGGCCGGTCCCGGCCTCACCCCTCCATGGTACCGCCGCTTCCGCCCGCCGCCGGAAGCCAGCGGGGAGCGCCCGGCCCGCCCTGGCAGAGAGGGGCGTTCCCGGCCCGGCGCGGGCAGCAGCGCGATGGCGGCGTCGCCCAGCGACCTGCGCCGGGCCGGCAATGAGGAGTTCCGCCGCGGGCAGTACGGCCCGGCCGCGGAGCTCTACACCCGTGCGCTGGAGCTGCTGGAGGCCACAGGTACGGCACAACCCGGGCCGGGCGGGGGGCGGGCGGCGGGCGGCACCCGGTTCAACGCCTCTCTTGCTTGTGCCCCTGTGCAGGGGAGGCCGCCGCCGAGGAGCGAAGCGTGCTGCTCGCCAACCGCGCCGCCTGCCGCCTCAAGGACGGCGCCTGCAGCCTCTGCGTCGCCGACTGCAATAGGTGAGCGCCGGTGGGGCCCGCAGCGGGGCCGGGGCTCGTTCGCTTGCTTCCTTGCCGATCGGAAGGGCGGGAGGCACGGCGGGGACGGCGGCCGGCTGGGAGCAACGCCGGCCTGGGCTGGCGCGGCGTTCCGGGGCTCCCCGTGACGCCGTCTCGGCTGCTCTCTGCCCTGTGCCGCAGCGCTCTCGACCTGGTTCCTTTCGGGATCAAGCCCCTCCTCAGGCGGGCCGCGGCATACGAGGCTCTGGAGAGGTACCCTCAGGCCTACGTGGACTACAAGACGGTGCTGCAGGTGGACTGCTCCGTACAGGCGGCACACGATGGTGTCAACAGGTAACGCTCTCTGCAGGCAACACCAAAACGCTTGGGAATGCGGCAGCTTAGTGAGCCATGCCTTGCTTCTGCCGCTGTGGCAGGAGCAAGGTGGGTCCCAAGCACGTGAATGAAGCAAGGGAGGCCTCTGGTGCTTCATGCAGGGCCTGGCCATGCTCCCTTTGTCTGCTAGTGCCCTTAGCTCCTTTCAAGATGCTGGTGGAGGGCTGGGAATTAATTCCATGGGGTTGTTTCTGCTTTGCTCGGTGCCTGGTTTAAAGGAAATGATCATCTGCATGTTCCAGCACCCTGCCCTTTTAGCCTCCCTGTGCTGATGGGGGTTACAGGCTGTTGTTATCCTTTTCTCTGCCTGGACCTGTCTGCTTTACTTCATCACTTGCCAGTCTGAGGAGTGACACACACATCTCTTGCTCGCCTGAGCACTAACAGTCTTGCCCTATGATATTTTTAGCCCTGCTGATACAAAGGTCCTTTCATTAATGTCCTGGCTGTAGAAGGAATTTAGTTTAGATGCACGTGTAAAGGGATTACTGGGGAGATGCTGTTCTCGATACATGAGCCAGGTTAAAAAGGGACTGGCTACTGCATGGGACACCCTGCCAGCAGACGGGTGACTGCCAGCTCTCACTTGCAGGATGACTAAAGCCCTCCTGGAGAAGGATGGTGTGAACTGGCGCCAGAAGCTCCCACCAATCCCCACAGTCCCCATTTCTGCCCAGACGAGGTGGAGCGCTCCTTCTGCTGGAGCCCCTGGGGCAAACACTCCTCCTGCAACTGCACCACAAAGAGAACCAGGTGAGAGTGTGCCCTTGGGCAGGGCACAGAGCCCTGCGGCTCAGGAGGGTGATGAACAGGAGTGCTGCCACACCGGCTTGGTGTGCCTGCAGCTGGGGCTGAGGCCTGGAGAAATCTGGGCCTGGTTCTGCCACAGCCTTGTTTGTTGATTCTGAATTCTTTGATGTTTCCATGTCTCACTTCTGGCATTGGGGTATTTGCTTTCTGGGAGGCTGCGCTGCTCTTGTCCATTTTACAGCATTCTGTATTCTTTCGTGCTGTTTCCAGACAAGGCTGCTGCTAACACAGAGAGAGCTCGAGCTCTGAAGGAAGAAGGAAATGAACTTGTAAAGAAAGGAAACCATAAGAAAGCAGTTGAAAAGTACAGCGAGAGTTTAAAGCTCAACCAGGAATGCGCAACTTACACCAACAGGTACTACCCAGCTCATTGCCTAAGTACTTCTTGGCCCTTTATAAAAGCTGGCATGGTGCTTGCAACAGAGCTGGCTAATGTTTGCTCCCAAACAAATGAACAAAACAAAAGCACCAACCCACACATGTTCACCCCAAGTGCAGCCTTCCCTGTAGTTTCTGTAATGTTCTATGATGATGTACTACAAAAACCCCTCGAGATTTCTCCCTTTAATGCTTGTCTGCCAGGGCTGCGGTATTTTGAGAGTGTCTGCCGCCCCATGAGCCACAAATTGCAGACTGCTATACTTAAAGTACTTCTAAGGCAGTTGCTGCAAGCAGATCACATCTGGCTAGTGTAGACAGGAACCTGCATATTGAAGTACAGGTTCGTAGCTTTAGAGCAGGTTGCTCTAAAAATCCTCTTTATTTTCCAGACTGAAAAACTCCTTTTTTTCCTGCTTTTCACTGAAACTTGAGCTCAAGGAGTAAGATGACATAGCAGTTTTGGAGTCCAGCTTTGTGCTGCACTGGGGTCGGCTGAGGACTGCTACATGTATTGCAGCAGCAGATGCTGCTTTTAGCCAAAGGTCTCTAACCAGGTATCTGTATTGCAGAGCACTCTGTTACCTGGCTCTGAAGCAATACAAGGAGGCAGTAGAGGACTGCACAGAAGCTTTGAGATTAGATCCTAAAAATGTTAAGGCACTCTACAGACGTGCACAGGCACTGAAAGAACTGAAGGTAAGTCAGGAGGTTTTGAACACTTCTTGGCTAGGACTAGAAGCCTGTTCATGCATGATCAGAACCAGAGATACCCTTTAGAACTTGTTTCTGTGCTAGACATTATCAGCTCTCAGATAGCTGGGACCTGTACTGGCTGAGGGGGGATTTTCTTTCACATCACTATTTGCTATTTGGATCTCATGAGTTTCTCAGCATCAGGTCCTGCTTCTAGAGATGCTGAAAGCAGCTACGTGTTGTGTAGAGTTTTCTCTCTTCATGTCTGGTGAGAGATTCTATGGGCAGTACTGGATGACATGTTGTATTCGTGTTGGACTTGGAATCTACTTGAGTGACAAAACTGTCTTCTCAGCCCTAGTTTAAGCATGTTTTAGAACAGCTACATCGATGCCAGTGTTTAAGCAATTACAGAGAGGGGGTCGCAGGCTTAGTTGTGTTGCTTTTGCCTCTGTTGCTGGGTAGTAATTCCTTATACTGAATTTTTAATGCATTAACACTTCAAAAATATTCTCCTTCTAGGATTACAAATCAAGTATTGCAGATATCAAGAGCTTGTTGAAAACTGAACCAAAGAACACAGCTGCACTGAAACTACTGCAGGAGCTGAACAGAGCCTAGGGTAACCAAGCAACGAAGAAAGCTTTGTTTTCCACCACAGAAGAAAGCTTTTTCCCTTCTGGTATTGTTACAGGGACCAGTCTTAATCAGGATCAGTACTAAGATCCATCGTCCACTGCTGCAGAGATATAACGAGTTCTGTGCCAGCACAATGAATGTTAAGACACACAATCTGTATCAAACTCTTTATTATCTGGCTCTAACATCATTCAGTTTTAATGCCCCTCCCTCAGAGGCATATAGGTTAACTTCCCTGCAACCATCAGCCTCAGGGACTCTTTTCCATGTTAGCTAAGATGCATGTGAAGTGGCTGTTCTCTTTCTGAAGAGCTGCAGAGGTTTTATTTGTTCTTATTCAGGTGACAGTTCTGCTGCATTTGTGCTGCTATTACTTAAATGAGGTTGCTGCAGGAACTGCTGCAGTCGCCCTAGCACCATGCACCATTCTTGTAACAGAGGCACAGTTACTTGCGTAGGGCCAAGCTTGTTCTCTCTTCCCAGCTGATGCCTGCTGGCCCTCAGCTGAGTTTCTGCTGCCTAGTGTGGCTGGGCCGTGTTTACAGTAGCAACTTTCTTTTACTTTCGGTTATTCCACACATTTAAGGAGATAGCAGCAAGTGAAGCCTGCCTTGTTACACTGTGCACTACTTTTAAGATTATGGGTGCTTTGGTATTTTACAACTGTTATTTTGTGTTGGTTTCTTGTGTTTGGGGTTGGTTTTTTTAAACCACTCTAGCTCCTCTGTGCCTTTTGGAGCAGTTGCTACATGGCGTTACAGGGAGGGGGATATGCAGTAACAGCCCAGTGAGGCCTGGCTTACTACTTCAATGCATGTTTATACTTTTTGTGCTCTTCTGCTTATCTGGTATTGATGGCACTGACTTGAAATGGTAGGTGGAGAGATATAAACCATTAAAACTGTTTCTCATTAAAGCCATGTTTATTTTCACTTTAGAGCTGTGTTTGTTATGTGACTGATGGTATAGGGGAACTGGAACATTTCACTGCTTCATATTGTCCCCCCACTTTTGTCAGAGGGCTTCAACCACTGCTCTACAGTGCCTTGGCTCTGTCAGGTAGTGACAGTCCATGAAGGTTTCTGACAGTTGTTCAACTTTGCACACTGTGCATAGATAGAGTGCTTTAAATACTAAGTCAAGGTGCTGGACAACACTAGAGCTGAGCCAACTTACAGTACAGACCAGGAGCCAGAAGGTAGCTCTTAAGTCAGGGTTAAATACCTTTGCTTCCCACCTTGCTTCTCCCAGGAACCAATGTTTCAGGCAGGTACCCTACTGAAGTGGATTTAGGAAGCAGACAATCCCTCTAATGCCATTAAAGATAAAGACTTCTTACCTTAGCCTGATGTTAAGTAGCTTTTTGTAGGTCCCAGGGCTGTGCTCCGTCAGCTGTAATGGGCTAGGGCTTAAAACAACTCACTGAGGGGCACGGATCATAGAATCATAGAATAGTTAGGGTTGGAAAGGACCTTAAGATCATCCAGTTCCAACCCCCCTGCCATGGGCAGGGACACCTCCCACTAAACCATGGCACCCAAGGCTATGTCCAACCCCGCCTTGAACACTGCCATCACACCATTCCTTCCATTCCCACCTGTAAGCACTGCAACTCCTATGCAACCAGTGCTTGCCTGAGATCATAGCAAGTGTGATTGATTGATAGATAGATTTCAGGGTGGGGAAGCACAGGACAGAGGTACACAGATAAGCAGAGGAAGGTCACAGAATACAGCAGAAAGATTGGCTTCACTTAATGAACAGCTATCCTTTTAACAGCCCTGCAGTTATCTGGAGTGGCAGAAAGCTGCACTGTTTAGCAATTTGTGACAACACCTCTAAGCAGCTGCATTCACTTCTTCCCTTCTCAGCAACAGCACTGCTTTTTTGTACCTTATCTCTAAGACTTTCCCCTGAAATGCCCACAGGTACACAAACATGAAGCAGTGAGTCTTGTGCTCGAAGTTCAGGATCACTTTTGCTGCTATCTCCCCTTCTGTTCCAGCAACAGCGCTGCTGTCCGTGCAGGACACTTCTCAGGCACACAATGGTAGCGCTGTCCACATGGGCAGGCAGTGAGTGTCTGTCACAGAGGCAGACCCTCATCCACCCGTTGCAAAAGCCACAGCAGCTGTTCCAGACTGGAGACTCCAGATTCATGTTTGCATCGCTGCTCCTGCCTCAGCTCTCTAAAACCTCGGGCTTCCCCGAGGAGTTCAGCTAGGAAGCTACTCTGCAAACCAGTTCTCCAGTACACGTGGGGACTCAAGCTACAGCTGCACCTTTCCTGATAAAGCTTTTAAAGCCCCTGGTCCTTGTTCACTTCCTTTCTTAAGCTATTCTGATGTCCCTGTGGTCCTTGGCCCTATTCTCTGCACAACCTCTAGCTTCACAGCAATCATCTCCTCCAGCTAAGCCATCTAGCATTGATGGCAATGTCCCCAGCGCATCCGAACTTCCTCGTTGCACTTGAACAAAGGTTGCAGACAAGCTAGTCAACAGCAGAATGTACCCGTACAGTTCCCCTCCAGCTCCATATGTGCATTGCAATCATGCAAATATTTAATTTCCTCTAGGGATAAAGCATAAAAGCTTCCAGCCAGTTACACTTTGGGAGAAATAACAGTGAAGGTCTTGTATATTAAGTGGCTTCAAGTCCTTTATAAGCATCTCACCAAGGAGATAGCCAAATAATGCACAGTTCAGGCTGAGGTGTCCACTATGTGGAAAACATTTATGAAGGCCAGAAGAAGAACTGACAAAATAAAGGCAAGAAAAAGGAATGATGGAAAGCTGCAGGGCAGAGCCCCAACTGAGCAGACACTGGGCAGGAAGAAATGTGCAAGCGACTCTATTAAAACGCTGGAAGGAAAACAAGAGGTAGGAGGGATGACTCAGCGGCGGGTTGAGCTGAGAGTATGATACAGCACAGAAGGAAGATTGAGACAACAACACCAGCACACAAGGTGGGTGGTGCTGACGGAGGTGTGCTCCTGTCAGCTCAAGGAAGCAGTCAAATAAGGACGAGGCATCGCCAGTCTCACGCACAAAGCAGCATCTAGGGACTGAAATGCCTTTCTTAACTAGGAAGAGCAGAACGTAAAGGCCAGGATGATGACAGCAACATGCTCTGGGAGAGCCCAGGGAGCAGAACACAGTAACAATGGATCCCAGCTGCAAGCACGGAGCATCCCAAGGGGATGATGCAGGTTTGAAGGTTTTCAGTCCCATCAGTAACCCCTTGAAACCACTGGTCAGGAACACACAGAGGAGAAGCAGCTTCCGATTTACAGCTACTCCACAGCAGCTCAGCAGCTGGGTCCCACATACCAGACACACACATGGTGTGGTGACCAGCAGAAGACACTTGGTGCCAGTACTCCTGCAGGCATACAGGGTCCATTACAAGAGGAAAACCACAGGAAGATGATGCCCTTTAAAAGGAAGTTAAAACCAGCTGTCTAGAAAGGATAAAACCCATGTAGGTTGTATGAAACTTGCTTAAAGCCATCCTCCTAGAGTCAGGAAGGATAAGGAGAGCCTGTTGGTTGGAAATTCATTCACTTAATCCTTTATGTGCCCTCCCATCAGCTCTCAGGACTGCTGCCCCACCAGCATCACAAGCTTCAAACACTAACGACAGCAGCCTGACTCCAGTCCATCCCTCCACCTGCATGAAACAGAGATTTACTGTCTTTCTGCAAAGGAAACTAACCCATGTGTTGAGGGGTGAAAGCATCAATTCTTTATTAGTGCCAGCTACAAGAACAAATAAAACTACTGAACCCAATAAATTCACTAAAATGATGATTCACCATCACTTGTCATTTCCTGGGCAACTGAGCCAGGCTGGGTTCCACACTACAGTTTGCTATGTGCTTTCAGGGGAAACAAGAGAATTAACAGGGGTACTTTATAGGTGCAGGAGGAAGCAATCGGCAAGGCTCACACTGCACACATGAAACAGGATGGGGCATTGAAGACAAGCCAGAGTCACTGTACAGGCACGATTCCAAAGGTACGGTGAGGCTGCTGCTGCTGCTCTTCCAAGGCAATGCTCTCAGCGCTCTCAAAGTCTACAAGAAACAAAGAACCCACACATGCAATTTTCAACTGCTGGGAAGTTTTCATTCAGCCAAGATGAAATTCAGCTGACCTCGGGTTAGCACAGGGTTCCTTGAGACCACAAGTCAAGAAATATTCTACTTGAAGGAGTGCATGAGCCTGAACTGCTTGTTGATGTACCCGTCCCAGCCTCAACAGCAGGGGCAGCTCTCCTGATGAAGCCCACACAGCACCACTAATACATTGTAGGGTATCGACTGATAAGGTTCTATAAAGAAAAACCACTAGGAAGTCCCAGGAAAGATTGTGCTGGTCCCCACTAGAGCTACAGAAAGGTCTTTTCCTGTCTTCCTTCCTGGTTGCACAGACATTGCTCTCATTAATACAGAAGAAAACCCCACACAGAACCATGTCTCTGCAGTACTATTAAGTCTGGAAAATGAAGGATGCGATTGAAGAAACAGATATTACAAAGATACTCAAGATGCTCACCAAACCTTACCTGGTTGGGACAAGAAACCCAATGCCCAGTTCCAGGGGCAGAAACCAGAGCCCCTGAGCACACCACACAGGCTGACACCAGCGGCAGGCCCCGCACCTACCTGGGTTACTGCAGGAACAACCCAGAGCTGCCCTTGTGCGAGGTCTCTGTGGCCTGGTGTGCCTGGAGAACAGCGACTGCTTCCTCAATCTTACAACAGAGAGCACAAGAGGGGAGAGAGTTGAGTTGCTCCAATGCAGGAGCGCGCATCCCAGGACATCCCAGGTCCTGATCTGGCACACAAAGGACTTCAATAATAATGATATAATCCAAGCCTGCCACTTCTGCAGGAAGCTGATCAGCCCAAAGACCTCTTCGGTGTCTGCCCTAGGGAAATGCTGGAGCATCTCACCTCTTCTATAGGAGTCAGAACTTGGCCAGAGAGAAATCTGACTTCTCCATAGGCAAAACTGAAAGAGCCCAGGCTCCTTCAAAGATCAATGAAAGGATGAAAGCGAGCCCTGCCTCCAAGGAGCAAAGTGGAGATGCAGTCAATTCACTGCGACTGTTTTGATGGAACCAAAGAGAAATATTCACCAGGATTCAGGAGGAAACTGAAGATGCTGCAGACAGGCAGCACTTGTCTGGGTTCTAGTCTCAGGAAAGAGCATATCCCCATCTCCTTCAAGGCAGCACCTGCCCTGCTTTTCCCCCTCTCTCACTTCCCAGCACTTCCCTGTGCTTTTAGGGAGCTGCTCTGAGCTTCTCCTCTTTCTGCAGGTGGGCAGGGGCTCGGGCACCGGGTGCAGAACAATCAACCTGGAGCCCTTCCTGCTCGTTTTTCACTTCAAACCCCCAAACCAGCAGCTACCTCTCTTCCCACTTTTCCTGTGCACCACAATCGCCTTTCCTTGCAGCAGCAGGGAGTTAACCCTTTGGGACGTGATGTGTTTGATGCCTCCTTACCTTGGAGTGCAGGGAGTCAGGTGATTCCAGGAGCAGCAGCAGCTCAGAGTTGTCTATCTCCAGCAGCATCCCAGTGATCTTGCCAGCCAGTGTGGGATGCACGGCATGGATCAGAGGGTAGAGGCGCTCGCCTGCTCCAAACAGCAGGGAGGACATCAGTGCTGTTCTGGAACTCCAGTGTTTCCAAACCCAGCGCAAGCCCTCCTGCCCTCCCACTTCTGTCCCTCTAACTGAAAAGGGATACAAGGATGGCGATGGAACAATCACTGCTCACAGGCAAACCTGAGCATCTCACAGCAACAGTGTTTGCAGGCAGCGATGCAGCTGGATGAAGCCAAGCAGCAGCAGGCACTGGAATGGTGAATGCTGCCCATCAGCGTGCACATGAAGGGACCTGCCTCTGCAGGAGCAGTTTCTCCCCAGGCAGAGCAGGGCAAGCACAAGCTGCGAGACCCCTCCAACATCATGGCACAGTCTGCTCCAGCGCTAGATGTCAGACAGCGCCCAAAGCCCACGAGCCTTACAGCACAGCTGACCCTCGCCCCTACAGCCACGGAGCTGTTCATCAGTGCCCGCAGCAGTGATGCAGGACGGCTCGGGGTTCAAACCACAAATGCCCTGGCAGCACAGAGCCCTGCCTCCCCTGCAGAGCTTCAGATGCCGACTGCCAGGCAGCTAATACAGACAAGGAGTGAGTTTGCTGCTTCCACACCCTTCCAACAGAGCCCGAACTCATTAATGTTTAGTTTGGGTTTTTTAAGCAGCATCTCAGAGCAATCCCACACAGTTCTACAGCTTCCCCTGGCAGCTACGCTTTCCCTGGTGCATCCAAGTCCACATGCCCTCACGTGCACGCACAGCCTCACAGCTGAGCCCACTCCAGCACAGCAACTGTGACACCCACCTATCATTTGCTTCTGCTCCTGAGGAGGGGCTGCTGCAAGCATGGATGCTGTCAGGGGCTCCTGCCCCTGGATATGCACAGCAGGTTCTCCCACCTGGAGAAGAAGAGCAGCAATCAAAGGCTGGGAGGGACATGTGAGCTACCTTGCTTGCAGGAAGGGTATTTCACCCTCCTGAGATGCTGATGCTGACTCTGGCATTGCCTGTTGGTACCCAAACATAGGCTTCCAGGCAAGCTGAAGCCAGGCATCACAGCAGCGTGGCTACTGGATCCATAGCCCCAGTCACCCCAGCAGCCCCCTGGGAAGGATCCCTCCCATAGGCACAGACAGGGCCATGGGGCTGCCTGGGGTCAGCAGCCACTTTAGCCCAGAGCAGGACCAGGACTGACGCACGTTGTGGTGGCCGTGCCAAAGCGAGTTACCTGCGGGGCCACCACAGGCGACATGTGCCCCATGGGCTGGATGTTCCTGACGGCTGAGGAGTACTTGTACTGCGGGGTGCCCCGCGGCAGGGTGGGCGAGGAGGGCACCCGAGTGCTGACCGTCTGCGTCCCGATGTTGGCTGCAATGGGGACAGGAACGTTGGTAAGGAGGAGCCCGTTAAACACACGCCTGTGCCCAAGGAGGCTGAAGCCACCAGGGCAGCGTGCTCAGGAAGAGGGCTTCAAAAATCCCCTCCTGGGCTCAAAGCAGCCTCCAAATGAAGGCAGCGTCTCCGGCACAGGCAGGGCACTGCCATCCAGCCCAGGCTGGGCTGACTGCACAGAGGGCAGGGAACTGGCAAAGGCACCAACACCTCGTTGTCTCAGCTCCAGAAATACCCATCAGCAGCCAGAGGACAGGGACAGCATGAGGCGGGTTGGCCGCAAGAGCCCCTGTCCCTGGGTCACCCCTCCTGCAGAGATGTGAGGACAGAGAAAGGAGGGACGAGGACAAAGGGAGGGGACAAGCCAAGGACAGTCCTGATGCACGCACTCAGTTCATCAAGAAGACACCCAATGCCAGAGGTGACTTGGGCTAAACCACACAAAGCTGGAGGGCTGCAGGTAGATGCTGCCCCACCAGACAGTTCTGTGTTCTGGGGGACATCAGACCTTCGCCCACCCACCAGTTGAGCAGCTTCCACTCTGCACTCCCTACACCTCCCCTCAAAGCCTGTCACAGAGGTGCCCAAAGGGGACTAACGCTGCCAGCCCTGGCGAGCATCCTCCTCTTCCTGGCTCGCACAAAAGCAGACACAGGGCTGCAGCACTCTCGGGGTGAGGAGAGCTCAAGGTCACATCCCAGCCCCACAGGAGCACAGCCGTGTCGTGCCGGCACAGTGGAGGGGACACCGGGACAGCACAGCCAAGCACTGGGCATACCAGCAAGGTCTGGTTCTCAGGCCACAGCTCCCAACACCTCTAAGGTGGATGCATTTCACCGGAGGCTTGGCCTTGGCAGCAGCATGCAAGAACTTTCTGCTTCTGCCCAAGAGGCCCCAACCTCCACCTCGGTCTGAGTTCCCAGCCTAGGGTGCCATGTTTGCATCACCACCATCTTCACTGCATGTACTCAGTGAGCAGCAGCCAACAAAACCAATGTATACGTCAGAGACCCATCCCATTACCTGCAAGGCCACAACCCTCCCCCAGAGTCACACACTTATTTACCACAGGCACTGCTCCAGTCCCACCACATCCACGGGCACCATCCAGGCTCCTCCATGGGCACTCCCACAGGCCAACACACGCCGGGGGGCAGACCCAAGCTGACAGAGAGCCCCCTTACCAAGGGTGATGTCCGAGCCGAGTCCTTCCATCACTTACCCACTCTCTGTGCCTGGGAGGGGACATGGGGCACTTGGGTGGACGCCTGTCTCACGGTGCTGATGTTGGACAGCAGGCGCCGGGGCTGCACGGCAGCCCTCAGGATGGGAGTAACGGCAGGATAGGCTGCTGTAGAGATGGAGTGCGATTAATAAAGGTAGCATAAGGCACGGATGGATGCGTGACTGCAGCGGGGGAAAAGCTCAGGAGCACCTCGCCTCTGGGGTCAACCTAATGCCTTATCCCCCAGGGCCCATCACCGTAACCCCTGCACCAAACCCTTGTGCACTTCTCCAGGCAACAGCCCCTCGTGGATACACACTTTGTGCGGCATTTAGAGACCCTCGGTGCCCAGCTGAGCCCAGCCCATCCCAAGAGCCTGACTCACGGGGAGGCCGGGAGGGCTGCGCACCCCAGCGAGTGCCAGGCCGGACCGGGACAACCGGGCTGGAGCTGTAGAAAGTAGTTCTGGTTTGTGGCTGGGAAAGAACACATTATCCATGGTGACTTGGGAGCCGAGCTGAGCCAGGTCTACCCCAGAGCATCCCAGCCGCTGCCGCATGGCCCACAAGGCAAACCCAGGCTCTGCCGTGTGCCAGAGCACTTGCAAGATCAACCTCCAGCCCTGCTGCTGTGTGTCCTCCCGCAGCTCCACTTGTCTCCTCCTCACAAGCTCTGGCACCTCTGTAACCCTTCTCCCCCCCTCATTTCATCAGCAGACCTGTTCTCCATGCTCACACCCGCCCAGCAAACTCCTCCCTGGTTCCCTCCTCTGAGGTGCAGTCAGCAGCTACTAAACCTTCAGTCCATTGCCTGGGGCACCTGCATCCCACCAGCACTTTGGCAAGCCCCACTGCTTACGGAGAACTCTGGCGCTGACCCCATCAGCCCCACCAATCCCATATGCCAGTCTGCACAAGACGAGAGATGCCCCTCAGCCCGACTGCCACCTCCCTCCTCCAGCCCAGGGCAAATCCTGGTCCCTGTGTGATGCTGCCATTCGGGATCGGGGACTCACCGGAGGAATAGGGGGTAAGAAGTAGCCCGGGGGGGGCTGGAAAGAGCCCAGGAGAGGGCCGGGCAGGGCCCTCATGGTGGCCAATCTCTGCATGTACTGATTGGTGAGGATTGCTTTCCGCTCCTCTTTCCTTTGAGCTAGTGCAACGTAGAGAGGCTTCGTGCTGACGATCCGCCCGTTCATTTCTGTCACGGCCTTGGTAGCCTCTTCTGGAGAGGAAAAACATACAAAGCCAAACCCTTTGCTGTGGCCACCCTCTGTCATCACCTAAAATCAGATTAGAACAAGACAGCTAAGTCCATGCATCACTGCAGCACCCGCAAAGCACAGCACACCGGGGCGGGGGGGGGGGTACATGGGACCTGACAGCTACAGGGACCCCATTGCAGCCCCCGAGTGCAGGATGGGATGGTTGGGGCTGCACAGAGGGGATTCTCTGGGGAATGGGAAGATTTCCTCGGGCAAAAGCAGCGGGTTTGGGAAGTGAAGGCGGCAGAGCCTGCGCCAGGCAGAGATCTGCAGCTTCCGATCTTCCAGGGGCTCTGTGCCCCAGCCCTGCAGGACCATGGGTCAGCAAAGCACCAGTGCTTCATGCTGCAGGAGCCAGCAAGGTTTGGGTTCAGTGGGACACTGCTCCTGGCAGCCAGCAGGATACAGGTAGCTGACCTTAAAGCCAGAGCATCCCTCTGCACCCACAGGCACAGCCTTCAAGAGAAGGTTGCCACTTTTATGGTTCTCCAATAGACACAGCACCAGCTTGTCACCCTGCTCTCCTCAGAGAGAGGTGGTTTGAGGGTCATTTCCTTTTGTCACATCGGTCCCAAACCACAGAGCAGCTGTGCAGCATTCAGAGTGATGTGGCTTTAAGGTCCCACACCCTGAACCTCACCAGGGCTGGGGAAACTCAGCAAAGCTACAGAACACTTGCTGCATCAACAACTTGCAGGACAGCGTGGGGTACAAGCGGCACGGCTTCACACTTGGCTTGGGATACAAGCCATCGGCATGGATCCGTAACTCAATAGGATAACAATCCCGACCCATTCCCAAGGGCTGAGTGCACCCCAGGAGCCCAGCGGCTGCCCCAGTCCCACACCTTGGCACTGGTGATGGTGCCATATGGAGAGAACTCCTTCCTCAGCCTCTCGTCATCTATCCCATCATCCAGGTTCTTCACATACAGGTTGACCCCCTGCAAACAGGCAAAAAAAGCACTTTAGGCCTGTGAAGTTTATGGCAGCTTTTCAAGCTGGAAGCTTGGTTCACCAGCAGCCCCGGCAGAGGATGGGACACCCCACTAACAAGAGGAGTCAGAACTGTGTGCGTGCTCCAATCCTAGGTGAGACGCCCCAAGTGAAGAGGCACCCAGACCATGGCTATGAGGCTGCTCCAAGACCTCAGGAAGATGCTTTGTTTCCAGACTAATATTTTAGTTCCTGGAACAGACCCATTTGTCCACTGACCGACATCATCTTGGGTTTAGATCTCCTCCTCTTTCCCAACACTACTTCCCAGCACATTACCAGGCAGCAACTGTGCCCCTGCACAGGTCTTTCATTGCAGAAGGGACCCAGCACACCGGTCTGCCCTGGAGAGCCCTGTGCTGTGCCCAACACAAGGATGCTTCCGGATGCCCAGCGCCTGCTGCTGGTGCAGCCCTGCAGGACGGAGCATCCCCTGCCCCTTACCTGGTACCTGCTCACTCGCTCCTGCTTCATCTGCTCAAACTTCCTCTTCAGCTCGCTCTGCCGCTCCAGCCGCTTCTGCGCGCGGCCCACGTACACCGTGCGCCCGTTGATCTCCTTCCCGTTCATGTCAGCCACCGCCTGCCAGCGGAGGGAAGGGCTCTGAGCCGACAGCCACGGCTCTACCCTCCACCCTCCACCCACCGCCCCAGGCCTGCCCCAGCAGGAGCAGAGCCCTCCCTGGGTAAGGGCAGCGGCTCTGCTCCCCTTCACCACATCCTGCCCATGCAGCCACCCGCGACAGCACAGCACCCAGGTAAGCGTGGAGCCAGGGAGGCTCCCTTCCCCAAGGAGAGACATCGGCAGGCACCAAGCTCAGGTCTAAGGCAGGCAGTGAGGAGCCTCTTGCCTTCTGGGCTTCTTCATGCTTCTCGAAGTTGACAAATCCAAAGCCCTTGGAGCGGCCGGTGGTGTCCATCATGACTTTGACACTTAGCGTCTTTCCTGCAACAGGGAAGGAAAGCGCCCATCTGAAGGGTGCCCACCAAAGGGGTGCAGCACCAAGAGATGCCAGCCCAGCGAGGAGGCTGGGCAGTCATGGCAGCACGGAAGAGCCAAGTGGGAGGACAGCCAGCGGGATCCATGGGTTGGCACAACACTAAGTGCTGTCACAAGAGGCATTCGCCAGTAATGGACTAAACTGAAAAGCCTTTTTTGCTTTAAATTCAGACCCAGCATCTCTCATTCCCAGGCTCCCATAACCAGACAACACGTGGGTTTCAGGACAATTAAACTCATAAACAAGAAAACTCACTTTTGTCACCCAAGAAAGTAAAAAAGCTTGGGTGTTTTTCAGGAGAGAACCCAATACAAGTTTTCCTCCACCACAGCAGGAAAACACAAGTAATGTCCCAATGATTTAAGCCACTGTGTCCTTCAGTGAGGCGGTGTTTAAGCAAGCCAGATGCTAAGAGAAGGGGCTCCGTATTCCGCCCAAGCACTCTCCCCCACTCTTCGCAATTGCCACGACTCCAGCTCATCGGCCGTGAGGATGCTTTCTTCAAGAACCCTGCTCACCAAACTTGGAGAATATTTCCCGCAGCCTGTCATCGTCCATGTCATCCCCAAAGTTTTTGATGTAGACGTTGGTGAACTCCGTCGCTTTCGCCCCAAACTCCGCCTCGCGCTCCTTGCGGGATTTGAAATTGCCAACAAACCTGCAGGAAGCAAGGAAAGGGGCCTGAAATCCTCCACGTTCCCTGCGGAGGGAAGATGGATGCAGGCACTTCTGTCTTGGTACAGGCCAAGAGAGACCCCATCACCTCAGGCCATGCTTTGCTCACCCCTAAACCCACCATGTGTTGCACATCCAGCAACTTCAGCGCATCCCACTCCAGTGCTTCCCTATCTAGACCACACTTGGCACTACTGAAACAGGGAGAGCAGTAACACAGGGCACAGCCCCATGCTGGGGATGTCACCCCAAAACTCCCACAAAGGATGCCACCAAGTGCCAGCTCTCTTACTTCAAAGTATCCCCAAGCCCTTTGGGAAGCTGCTTGTCTCTGTGAAGACAGGGATGTAGAGAATAAGGTGATGCAACACAAATAGAGAGCTGATAAACAACAAAACCTCCTCCATAATCAGATTATCTGATGCTGACAGCCAACAACTGAGGACCAGCCCTGCTTTGAGGGCACTCTGCACTGCCCCAGCGATAAAACAGCCCAGGGCTGCACTCCTTCCCCAGCAGCAGGAAGGGCTCCAAACCTCCATCACACTTCCACCAGCGCTGACCACAAGTGACTCACTGCCTTGGAGCTGCTGTGCCCAGTGGGGATGGGACAGGAAAGCAGAGAGCAGCAAGAGGTGGCAGCTCCTGAGCATGCACCAAGCAAGGGAGGAGCAGAGCCCAGCACAGAGCAGGGGGCACTTACACCTTCCGGTCATTGAGCAACATCCCATTCATGGTCTCAATGGCCCGAGCTGCCGCCTCATGAGTCTCGAAGTGAACAAATCCATAGCCACGGGATCCGTTCTCATCACAAACCACCTACGGGCACCGAGCAAGAGAGAGGGAAGAGACAGACACCGGTTTTCTCCATGTCTGCCCACGAGTACGACACAGCAAAACCCACCCGCATCGCCCCCAGGCATTAGCCCTCCTCAACACCCCATTCCCAGGAGCGTGTGGCTCACCAAGACCCAAGCGCCATCAAGGCACTCAGTTCTGATAGAACACAAACGTATCTGTGCAGGGACTGGGAAGAAGAGGGGGCAGAAGGAAAAGCCCCTGTTTCCAGAGGAAACACAGCAGCGCCTTTTGGCTTCAAATCAGGGGGAATTTAGAGGAGACTGCGGGAAGCAAGACAAGAAAGTGACCTTGGGTGGCCAGAGCACACTGCTGAGGACTCGGGGCAGCTCTGCTGCAGGCCCTTCCCTGCAGCGCCCATGGGTGCGTGTACCTTGCAGGACAGGATGTTTCCGAAGGCAGAGAATGTGTCGTACAGGGCTTTGTTATCGATGGAGTCATCCAGGTTCTTGATGAAGACGTTTCCAACCCCTGACTTCCTGAGCCCAGGGTCCCGCTGGGACCACATGATGCGGATGGGGCGGCCTTTGATCACTTCAAAGTTCATGGTGTCCAGGGCTCGCTCAGCTGCAAAGAGGCAAATACAGGGGGAGAAGAGGATAATAGAGACAGAGCCCTTCACATCCTACAGCAGCTGAGATGGGCACAGGAATCAGGGGTACTGCTGGACAAGGGCTGCTTAACCTGAATGGGCCAGGCTCTGCCTGCCAGGGCAGCAGGGCCAGGCAGCGGCTGCTCTCCTCCCCTCCAGCCACATCACTCCTTCCTTTATAACTATTTTAATCTCCAAAGCAAGTCCGAATCCCATGGGATCACCCATTGCATTGCACACTCCCATTTGGCAGATGCCAAACTCATTTTCCCAGTACAGATTTTGGTCTCCAGGGCAACTAACCCAATACATTCCAATCCTCAGCATGGAACACCTTTTGGTCACAGCTCTGTATCAGTGTGATGCCTGTCAGGAGAGAAGCCTTGCTTCACACCGTGAGCCAGCTCATGGAGGGAGGTAACTCTCGCAAGGCACCTTCCTCAACCCACAAGCCCAAAGCCCAACTACTGCATCCTCTCCCAGTCCCTAAGAAGAGATGGGAGCAGGATAGGTCACCAGCTGAGAGCAGACTGGGATTCGTTACAACCAAAACACAACATCAGCAGATGCATCAGCCCAAGCCCCAACAGCTGATGGGTACAACCATTCAGACAACTGCTCCTCCCATTCCCACTGCCACCTCTTGCACACCCCAAACCCCCGCTGCCAGGCAGCTCCGTGGGGCTGTGTTACTGGGATCGTGACTGTGTTATTGGGATTGTACCATCCACAGGCTGATGGAAGTTGATGTAGGCATAGCCCAGAGATCGGCGCGTGGCGACATCCCGGCAGACCCGGATGGACATGATGGGCCCAGCAGGAGAGAACTTCTCGTAGAGCATGGCTTCGGTCACATCCGGGTGCAGGTCTCCCACATAGAGGGAAGCTAAGGGGTAGCCAGGGCCGCTGGCGTTCATGGTGAACCACGAAGCTCAGCTGTGGAGGAACACAGACCCGAGGCTGCAGGGTGCAGACCGCACGCAGCAACCACAGACCCGCACCAGGGCTGGCCCCACCACAACAGTGCAGTCCATGCCCTTCCCATCAGTAGGACCAGGAACGTCCCAAGGATGCTGCAGTTCCCAAGTTTTTAAGGGACGTTCCACTGCTGGCGCAAAAGCTGAGCTGTGCGATGCGCACATCGCAGCCCTCACACACCAGGGTCAGAGGGACACCACACACCCCCATTTGCTCCTTTCCCCACTCAAACCCCATGAGAAATACAATGCGGTTTAACTCCTCGGAAGGGAAAGAGCCCTTCTCCAGCGGAGAACTCCGGGGTAACTCCTCCCTCAGGAGGAGAAGAGGGAGGGAGCACAGGCTTGCCCTGATGCACAGCGCTGCCCGGGAGCAGCCCTCCCTGCTGACACCAATGCTCCCAGCTCCTCCAGCAAGGCGCACACGGGTTTTTAGCCAGCTCTTCCCAATTTCTCAGCTTGCTGATGAGGTCCCCAAAGCGGGAAAACCGATGCTGAGTCCCTCGCTGGTTTTAGTTGGGTGCAAGGCTGCTCATGAAGATGACAGCCGCTGCTTGAGCCCCCCAGGCTGCTGCCTCGGGGAACAGAAATGCAGCTCCTACCCTAACAGCTTAAAGCCCACCTTTGGGGCTCTCACCTTCAAGCTCAAAAGACCCAAGACACCAATTAAGGTACGCTAAGGATGCCCCGAATCAACGCACACACACAACAGAGCTGCGTTAAGCAATTCCTCAGCCCAAAACCGGTGACCACGGCGGGCAGGACCCCAGGAGCCGCGCACCAGCTCCCTGAGCTGACCCGGCCCTTCGGGCAGCCGCGACGGGACCTCCAAGGCTCGCACAGCCCGCAAAGACGGGCACAGGGTAAAGGGAAGGGGGTGAAGAGGGAGGAGAGAGGCAGAGAGGGAAAGGCTGCAGAGCCGCCCAGGCGGGAGCACCCGGCAGCGGCGCGGGACCCGCGGCCGCAGAGCCCCTGCAGCCAAAGGGCTGAGCACAAACAGCAGCGACGGGCGGAGCCGCAGCGGAGCGAGCGGCGAGCGGCCTGCCCGGCCCTGCCCAGCTCTGCCCGGCCCCGCTCCGGCGGACACCCGGCCCCAGCAGACACGGCCCGAGCCGGGAGCTCGGCCCCGCACTCACGCCGAGCGCTCCAGCAGACTGCGCTCGGGTCGGGTCCCCGCTCAGCACCGCTCCACCCGCGCCTGCCCCCACCGCCCGCCTCTTCCCGCAGCGGCGCCGGGGGCGGGCCCGACCCTCCCCGCCCATCCCCGCCCCGTCCCGCCCCGAGCTGCGCGGGCAGCGCCCTCCGGGCCGGGCCGGTTCAGGCATCTCCCCTTTGCACATGGCCGCCGGGGCCGCCTGCGCTTCTCGTGTCGTTTGGGGTGAACGGGAGGGTGCTGGTGCTGTGTTTTGCCCCTGAACGTTGACAGCAATTGCGGGTGCGTGTCCCGCCCGCCCGCTGTGGGGAAACCACCTGCAGGTCCTGATAGGTAATTCCCTGAGGTTAAGAAATGCGGCAGGAACCAGCAAGATACCGGCAGCTCAGTGCAAACCCATCATCGCTGGGCTTTATGCCTTCCCGAACTCCGCAGGTCCTGGCAGTGCTGGGGCAATGGTTGGACTCGATGATCTTAAAGGTCTTTCCCAACCTGGTTGATTTGTGATTCTATGGCTCTGAAAGAAGCTCCCTCGACATCCAGCGGGGGCCCACAGGATCTGTAACCCACCCTCTGCCATCACTTTGTGCTGGATGCCATGAGTGTTGCACGGTCACCTTCATCCACTGAGATCGCACCCCAGCTGCGCTGCATGGATAGGAGGGGTGAGGATTCGCCATTGAGCAGCTTGCTGAGATGCCAAGGCCCAGGGCGGGCAGGGCAGTGGCACCAGGAGCTCCCCCAGTGTTTGCAGGGCTGTGCTGGTCCCTGTCACCAGCACCTCCGTGTTTCACCTACGCTTGTTCCTTGGACACCGCCCTCTGCTTCTGCAGTGTGAAGTGTGAAGGAATTGCGGCAGGATGAGTGATTTGTGTTGACTTCAGCTGCAGGGGGCTGCAGGACACCATGAAAAAGGGCAATTCATCTGCTGCCACTGCACCTGGAATGCTGCTCGGGAGACACAGCAGCCTGCTCCAGGCAGCGCACACCCGATCCCAGGGTGGTCACTCAGCTCCACTCCACGCTCTGGGAAGGGTCAGCGGCAGCACCATCAGGAGCAGCTTCTCCTTCGGAAAAGCCTTCTGGTGGTTTCCCACACTGAGCCGCCTCACCCAGAGGTCAGGCGAGCACCAGTGCCAGGAATGAGAAGCCGCAGCAGCACCGATTACATCAGTTTAACACGTGGAGCACACGCAGGCTCCCAGTGGAGCTGGAATGCCCTTTCCCAAAAGAGACAGAATTACCTCAAAAATACAAATATTCCCTCAACTTCACAGAGCTGAGGACCAGCAAAGGTCCCCAACTGCTGATCAGCCTCCTAGCCTGGTAATTCCCCCCTCAAAGAGACATAAAGATGGGAGATGTTCACTGGAAGCCCCACGAACAGGAGCAGCTTAGCAGGACTTGGGATTTTTCTTCTCAGAGCTGACGACATCATCAGCACAAGTCAGACTGGGAGCTACTGAACACGATGCAATGATTTAAGAGCAGGGAAGCCCATAAAGCATGAAGAAAATGACAACGTAGCAGTGATTTCAGATATAACGAGGGATGACCATGTAAAGCCATGGCACAGGACAGATCAGTACTCGGGCAGGAGCCAGGTAGAGTCTGGCCTAACACTGTGTGTGGGGAAGTCTCTCTGCAAAGGACTGAGTAATGAAGCATTTGGACACCACAAATCAACTCACACAATCCAAGAACTGCGCATTTAATATAAGCGGTGATTTCCCAACCACAGCGGTTTTGGCACCAGCAGAGCAAAGAAAAGAGACGCAAACAACTGATAAAATTTTTTATTATTCACTTCTGAATTCTTTTACACTTTTCCTGATTATTTTGTGTAAGGTGAAACTAGAACTGTTTAAAAGACATACACAAATCTAGTACATCAATAACCAGGTATTTCTTTTTGCTATACTATTCTCACAACCACGTGTGTGCTAGGCAATATAACCGTCACAGAAGCAAACTTTAGGCAGAATACTGGTCAGTAAAAACAAAGCGAAAAGAGCTACCAGATATACAGACAGGCTCGGTTCCACATTCACTACTGCATTTATCAAGCGCCAAGTATTAACTGCACAATTTGTTCAGCTAGTAGAGGGGAGTTTTAAAATCAGTGCATGAAATCCTCTTCAGCAGACGGATGGATAGACAAACAGATGGAGCCTATACCTAAGTGGAATGTGAAGGGAGGGGGATGATACCGCGAGACTGATGGGTGACTATCCCTAATCTTTTCCACTGCATTATTCACGCAACTCTCGTTAGGTTTTCTTTAATGGGACATGTTTGAAACATAACTAGGTGAGGTTTGGAGCTCAAATATTACAAGCGTCACAAATGTGTAGGTCTGCATTCCAGTATGATAAACGGGAGATCCTGAATGTTTGAGCCAGATCCTGGTGCTACCAAAACACAGGAGACAAGAGCTGAAGACTGCAACAGCCCTGGCAGCACTCAAACATCCAAGAAAGAAACCTGTCCTTGCGCAGGTCTCACCCACCATCCTGACATCACCCATAATCAAAGAAAGGATGACGCATATGTGGGAGTCCAAAATTGCTTTAATGGAGTTTTAACACGTGAGAGGGTTGAGGATGAACAGTCCAGTGGGAGAAAAACTGCTATAAAGGGAACTGAAAGGTGGCTCAGTGGATTACTTCAGAAGTTCTCAGGATAAATTCAAAATGGGAATACCACGGAGATTTTGATTCACCTAAGAGTAAAGTAATGCAAAAGTGGCAGATCACTTCATGGTATCAGCCAAACTAATAAGGCCATTCAAAAAATTGAATCTTCTCCTATTGCGAGTCCATGGTAGTGAACCAAGAATCCTCACTACTCAAGACTATCTAAGGTGTAATAAGGTATGTTATTGCTGTGGGAAGGGGCTGAATCATGCATGTTGTATGAGCATGAAAGCACTTTTAGAAGTCAAATCCCAGTTATCTGCCAGTGTAAAGAGTTTGGAAATCAAGCTGCTAACTCCCCCGTTACCCTCCTCCCCAAAACAAACCCCATCCCCAGAAAGACAGGATGGACAAAGTGAGCTTTTGACTGGAAGCGGTGCCTCAAACTTGGTTACAAATGTCTACAGAGTGTGCCTGTTAAACTAACCCATAGCAGTGTCACTAACTGGAATGCCATATACTGGATTGTTTTCTTTCCATGCCCCAGTGTCACAACAGAATCTCTATAACTTTCTGTACAACTTTACAACAGAATTGTACTTCGACTATTTTGGTGCCAAATTGAAGCTCGCCGGAGTTTCCATAATTGATGTCTACTTTTCTACCAATAGGAGTTTTGTAAAGTCAATTGCAATCACAAAACCCGTAATCACAGTGTTCAGTTAAAAATATAAACACGGTAATCATAACTGGAAATGTTCCTAATAGGAAAGTTCGGAATGCCATTGTAATAACCGACCTCCGCTTGAAGTACACAAAACACCAACCAACCGGTTTTACCCCACAGACAGTTTTTGCTACGTTGAGGTTGTGAAAGTCGATGTACTATTCTTTTTGCTTGTCGCACAAAGGGATATATGTGTAGGATACAGGGTGACATTGAACATACAGTGAAGCGTGACAGCCATTAGTTCTCTCCCTCCCCAGCATCCCCTTCATCTCCCTGGTTTTCCGATGTCCATAGCTGTAAGAAAATACAAACACATGTTCATACTCAAAGCATGCAGTTAATTACAACTGTCGGAAAAAGGAAGACAGCATGATGAGCAGCAGCTCTGCAGTTTTCTCAGCTAAGAGCAATACAGAACTCGACAGTTAAAGCTAAAGAATAATGAACTAGAAAATGAATAGAGGATAACAGATGAAAAGGCAGCAGAAGTTTGCAAGCTCAACATAAAGCCGGCTATTGCAAACAGACAAACTCCACTTTGTGCTACCAAGAAGATTCTGAGTTTGTTTCAGTGGTTAACAAGTGATTCGCGGTTTAAACAAGCAAGTTAACCGGTCTGGTTACAAAAAGCACTGCAGTGAGCACATGTAGTTAATGCCTCAGAAAAGGCTTTTAATGGCACAAAACTACGTAAGTTGTCTGATGTCGAGTCACACTTAAGAGTCCAGCAGCCTAAGTAAGCAACAGTGCACAATGGAGTGGTTTGCCCCAAGATACTTACAGTGAGGTTGTCCCTAAGCAGCTGCATGATCAGCGTGCTGTCTTTGTAAGACTCTTCATTCAGCGTGTCCAGCTCTGCTATCGCTTCATCAAACGCCTACAAATATGCAAGACAGCTCTTTCACACTCTGCTCTGGGATTTACTTCTGCTTAGGCACAGCTTACACATTTGCCACATCACTCGCTATTCAACTGTTCAACTTCTGTGCCAAAACCTCCCAGTGTATTTCTTTTCCACCAACAGAAAAATAACTGTAAACCGAAGTGAGCACCAGATCACTAGACAACCAGTGGGAAAACAGAAGTCTTCAGGGTCCAGGCTAAAGCCCAGAACAACTTCACTACCATGCCAACATCGAGTACTGAAAAGGCAAGTACACTCTCTGCCACACTGAAGAATGATTCATGCAGCTTGAAGTCAGCTTTAAGAACAACACTTCAAAGCAATACTTTCATTAAAAATGAAGGTCTTGCTGGTGTAAACTGGCAGTAAAAGGCAAAGATACCATTAGGTTGATATATACTGTACATGAGTAAGTAGGCAGGAAAAGGGAATACAAGGGGTTTTTGATGGGGGGGTGGAAGGTTTTAGACTTCTTTTCAAAACAGCATAGGAAATCAGGTATGTTCCCCTAGAGATTAATAAAGCCATTCCTTCCATTGATCTGCTACACATGAAAGCCCATGCTGCAAGCCTGAGAGCCGAAAGCCATGAGTAAGTGCTATTTCTTCATTCAGGTTTCAAACCAATGTAAGCACATTAACTAAAAAAGCAGGAACAGCAGCAGCGTTTTGCCCAGCAAAACATCACTCCTTGTTATAAGGTATTATCCAAGTGCGTTTTAAGAACACAAAGATTCACCTAATGCTGTATTATTCAGGTTACTACCAGACAATTTTCACAGATGCAAAAAGCTCCATTTAGAAGGCTCTAATCCTATTTTAGGGAGAAGGCCAAGAAAAAGAATGACTAGCTATTTATTTGGCACAACCCATCACACAGTCTTTTTGGCCTCTGCAGAGAGAGGCACACACGCACGCAGATACACAAGGACATTTAGGGCTACAATTGTAGTCACAAAGATGACTCTTTATGTATTTGAGAAGTGTTCAGATTAAAATGTTTCACTTAAGAAGTGCTGAATGAATCCAAGTGTGTTCAAATGTGACACAAGCACATTCTAAGAGAATTACAGACTTAAGAAGAGGCACTTTGTCTTCCCTTTCACTGGATCAATTGTGCTAGCAAATCAGCTTTACTTAAAGCTTAGCTAGTATAGCTAACTTAGCCGAAAACATACTAGGATAACAATAAAGATGCCAGCATTTTTAAGGAATTTGTAATGAAAAAGCATAATAACCTATAAAAGGACTACAGTAACCATGTAATTATCTCCTTAGGCTTCAAATAGGTAATATGAAGAGTCTGCTTACCGTCTTTGCCAGATTACAGGCCTTTTCAGGAGAATTTAGGATCTCATAGTAGAAGACGGAGAAGTTTAGAGCCAAACCAAGTCGAATGGGATGTGTTGGCTGCATCTCTTTCTTGCTAATTTCAAATGCCTCCTGGTAAGCTTGCTGCGAGTTTGCTACCGTTGCTGCAAGAAGTAATTACAATCATATTAATGTACAATACATCATGGACTTCATGATGGAAGCTATTAGAGTCTTGGTCTAGACTACCGTGCCACCAAAAATTCATACAATTTCATATACACAGATGCTTCTTTCAGTGCTTTTAGATTTAAAGCCCACCACTGGCTGAACTATTAAGGCAGAAACAGTTCAATATGTTTAGAGAGACTTAAAATGGCATTTATTCAAAATAAATTCCAAGCAATCCAAATGCACAGAAGCTCTACCCAGGTCAAAGTATACTGTGATTAAACACTTGCTTTCAGCCCAGCTGAGGAAGCAGTAGTTCTGAATAATAAATTCAGACAAAATCACACAGGGAAGAGGTATCTAAACTACCTATTTAAACAGAAGAAAACATTTAACTCCAGGGTTATGAACTCTATATTTCAGTTTTGCGTTTCAGAGGGAAGACAACAGTTCCTTCCTGGCTAATGGGTAACAACAAGCTCTAGAGGGGCATTTCAAACTGAGTTTGCAAGACAGACTACATGAGACACCAGGAATTCAGGCACAGTTCAGTAGTGCTTTACCACTTCAGGATTAATTGGCTCTGGACCCAGCAACCCAGTATCCCATATTTGCATTCATAAAGCTTGCAAGCAGTGAGAAGTTGAGAGCTAAATTCATAGTTTAAACAAGATACGATAGGAAAGCATTTTCCATAAGAAAAAAACACATTCTCCAGGAACAGAAATTTACACTGACAAATATGCTTGAAACTCAGTCACTGAGGTTAGGGGCTGCAAACAGAATTTGACAGGTTTGATGAATGTCCATTAACTGCAATGAAGCCTTTCTCTAAAAGTGACTTGCACTGCATGTCTTCAGTACTAGAGAGCAGCAGCAAGAAGAAATAAATACTTCACGTTATGGGGAAAAGAACACAAGTATTTTTTACACTTTATTCTGCACGGCCCCCAGCAGAATGAGAGATTTCAGCTCTACTTACTTTGCTTATTGTCCCCAGATGCCACTTCTGAGAGGTATCTGTAGTAATCGCCTTTCATTTTCAAATAGAAGACCTTGCTTTCTGGCTGCGTGGCATTGACAATAAGGTACTTATCCAGGAGTTCCTGAGAAAGGAAACATCACTTTTTTGTTCTTTCCCAAGTTGTAATGTCTGAAACAGCCTTCATTACAATGGTAAGCACAAACTGTTATGTTTTCGCAATGACTGATACATACTCATACGCTAATCGCTTTGCCTACTGTTGTCTAAACTCAGAACAAAAGAAGAATTACTGGTAACCTAATCCCTGGAAAGCAGAAAACTCGTTCTGTTGAGGCTGCCCACAATTTGCTCCTGCAGAATCTTGTGGCTTAAGACTGCAAGGATCTTCCTTGAAGCACACTGATGCAAACCTGTGCCCACAACCAAGCTAATGAAAAGCAGCAGCTTGACATTACCATGGGTCAGGTCACTTTTGCTGCCACAAACCTGACTTCTACACAGAACAATGAAGTTACCCACAAAAAACCTGATTTACTTGCAACTCCAGCTGAAAAGCTGAACAGTGGATGGTCAGCACAAGCGCATCCACAGATGTGAAGACTGACAGTACTGATGGCAACTGCTCTTGACTGATCTTTAGCAAACTGAACAGCAGTGAAAAGAATCCCTCTTGTCTAAGTGAATAAAAATAGCAAAACCAGTTTGGGGAAGAAATACACACCTTCTCCATCCTAACAAGTACTGAACATGCCTCAGAATGTCAGCATCTAAGAAGTTAAATGGTAGGCAGGACTTATGCCAGCGCCCCAGATCCCAAATTTCTTTTCATGGTGATCCCTGGCCAGCATCCAGAGGCCTTCAACACTGCCTTGTTTGCTTTTTTCTATTGAAAAAATACAAATGCTCTGCTACAACAAATTCCCAAGAAACAAACTAGACTTAGGAGCTAGAACTGTACTCAAGCTTGAGGCTATGCAAAATTATTCCCTTGCTAAGGTGCTGCTGTATCTACAGCACAAGAGTCTTTAAGCCTCTCTGAAGAATGCTGCAGTACCAACTGCTGTTATTTTTGCTGTTGGATTATTACCAGAACATCATTGCAGATATCCTGCAATTCAGCCTCAATTTTCTCACGATATTCTCTTCCCATCTGCTGTTTCTTCTCATTCCTCTCTGTTTTCTGTTCAATGCTGGAAATGACACGCCAGGACGAGCGACGGGCACCAACCACGTTCTTGTAGGCAACTGAGAGTAGATTCCTTTCTTCATTGGACAGTTCATGTCCTTGCTCAGTGACAGCCTTCATAGCAGCAGCCATGTCATCATAGCGCTCAGCCTGTTCAGCCAGTTTGGCTTTCTGTACCAACTCACTTTTATCCATGGCTCTCCTGTAATCAGTGGGGAAAACAAAGAAGAGAAAAAGTCTCTTTGATCGTCTGCACTGTTGAAGTTCATGCGGAAGGGTGAAGCAGAACTCACAGTCACCAGCAAGTGGGAAATGATCAACTCTAGAAAAGTAATACAGAGGGTTTCTTCTTAAGAATTTACCTGACCTTTTGCCAAATACGCATAATTTCTATGTGTGCCAATGACTAATCACAATCCTGAAGATATGTGAGCATAATTCTTCAAAATGTAGCAAAATTCATATTGGCATTAAGCACATCAATATGTTCCTTATGTAAATGTCTCCCCTTTCCTATACTGGCCACGCTCAGCTTGGGAGACACTGCATGTTCTAACGCAGAAACCACCAGGTTCGGCTGGGTTTTGATGTTTTGGTTGGTTGGTTTTCCCTCAGCTATTAAACAGCAGCAGCTCCTCAGGAGCATTGAAGCCCTGGACAGCTCCTCCTCATGCTGAAGATTCCAGCACACTACAAAGAGATGTTTCTGTGGGTTTAAAATAAACCATACCCACGAAAGCTGTAGTTGTTGGCAACTATGGAAAGTACATTTGTATTGTTCTGCCAGAAAACGGGTTTTTAATACATGCATCAACGTACGTACAATAGATTATTTTACATGACAAGGGTGGCTGCAGCCTTGCGTCTTCAAAACCTTTTAAATAACACTGACATTCCCAAAAAAGCAAACGGGATGCAGCCCACATGATGGTCACTACTGCAAAACTAATTGCTTATATGGGAACAACTTGTTTATCATTTCTGATAAGGCAGTTTAGCAACTGAAGCCAAGAAAAATGCATCACATGACTACAGAGCCCCTGGAGAGCTTAAGCAATGAAAAACAAAGTTAGTAAGGAACCCGTCAGTGAGGCAGCTTCAGTGTTGCTTATTTCTGCAAGGGGATGCTAACTTATGGTTAACTCGGCCATTGAGCTTCCAACCTTCTACTCAACCACCTAGGGTGAGGTTCACAGAACTTAAACAAGTTTCTTTGCCTTTATCAAAGTGGACCTCAACACCTCATGAACTCCCAGACACCCCAAATTCATCTGTAGAGTTTCTTCAGGAGTGCAGGTTCACACTGGGACAGACCAATTTAGTCTTGTCAGTACGGAGCAACAATGTTCCTCTCCTACTCCCTAAATCCCAGCCAGGACACTCAATGTCCAAGGTAAGAAGTTTTCAGGCTGAGACCTAACAGCCTAAAAACAACAACTAAAAGAACAATAAAAAGCAAACAAGAACAGTAAGTTTACAATTGCTGTTCATAGACTTCTGTTCATTAGACAAACCTCTACAGCCCTATTATAATGAACCAACAGGCTGAAAGTGATTGCTGTAGCCTTTTCCTGGCTCTCTCCTTTGCAGATCCCAGTCTGACAAGTTCCTGATGGAGAATGTCTCACACACGCTGTTCAGCTTGTATTTTAATCCAAGTATCACCTACCACACTATAACACAAAGAAACCAGTTCCCTATCCTAAAACCTGAACCAGGACAATGAGCTGCAGCCCCAATTCCCATCGTGTGCATGAGCAGTTTCAGAGTATCCTACTGCCAAGGCTGGAGTCCTAACTATGCAACTCTTTTGAGATGAGCGTATTCAATCCCTCCAGATGGAGTACTTCACCTGAGCAAAAATAATCACCCAAGATAAAAAGTCAGTGTTATTTTACATGAAAGCTCAAGTAAACCCAGCAACCAAACGTCCTACCTGCTGCATGTCTGCAAGTCACACTCACTCCTGCTTGCGTTTGATGCTCTGTAGATCTAGCCTGATGTATCCATCCACGTAAGGCACTCAAGTAAGGATATGCAATACTAAAACCAGCCTCCTAGAAAGAGACCTCTTGGACACTCCTAAGTAAAAGTGGGCTGTAGTTCAGTTCAATTTCAAATACTACATTTAAACTAGTGGATTCTGGTACCTACTTAAAGGTGACACACAGACTTCACATCAAAACCCCTGGCAAGACAGACTGACTGTAGGAAGCAGCGTGACAAGGTATTGTAAGGCATGATTAATTTGGCTCTTTCTTCCCCAAGAGGCTCTTACCACAGGGCATGTTGTACTATCATTGTTTTCTGCAGAATTATCTAAAGAATAGTTCCTGAGGACAGGAACAGGTAAGTGGAATTTGCGATGTGCATCTCTTCCCCTGCTCTGAAGGACATCATAGTACCAACATATAACAAGCCTCAGGAAATCATCAGACCATTTACCATTGACAGAAACATCCCACTTTTCACTGTGGAGTCTGCTGAACCTCATAAACATTCCCTTATCTCAGCACTAAACCTAGACTATGTGCTTAATGCAGGCAGCAATTTGTGAGTGGCATTTCTTTACCCTCTCACTAAAATCTGAGCATGAACAAAGAACACCTGAAGAATACTTTTTACATTACAAGGGCCAACTTTAAATAACAGGACACTTAAACAAAACCATTTCAGAGCAGTTCGAGTTTCCTCATGGTCTGCACAGCTTCTAGAAGCATTTCTATTGCGGCTGTCTTATCTTCTCCTCTTCTTACGGAATGTGATTATTACATAGGAAAAGCCTCCTTGTGGAAGTCCAGAGGCGAGTAACTCCAATGAAGTTTACATTTTGCCATTGAAAGGTCAGTTTTGTCTTTGATCTGCACTTTGCCAACAGTGGTCTGATTCCTAGACAAGTCATCCACGCAGAATTCCGTTTACAAACACTATAGTTTAGTTTAGAAATGGTGCAGTTTGTTTTATCAAGCTCATTGACATATTTATCTTTAGATGCAAGTCAGTTCAGGACAGTCAATGGGTTCATATAAGGACACATGAAGGAAATCACAAAGGGAACTGCAAGGGCATAAAGACCTAGTAGATAAAAAGAGAGCCAGAAACCAGTTCAACATATGAATTATACAGGCAAAATACCAGCACAAAGCATTAGAATGTTGTTTCTCATCAAACAACTTTCTTCAGTAATCTAATTTACGCACATCTTAGATGTAACTCAAGCCAATTACTGAAGATGGAGGTCCTCAGAACTTCACTGGTTTTGTTTCGACATAAAAATTCACTATGCAGGGGCTTGAGCTGTTTAGTTAATCTCATTGCCTGCACTGCTAGGAGGTTTGCTACGAAACATAAAGCATTATTCAACAATATGGATTTAACAGAAGTTTAATGCAGTAAGAAAATAATGGTCCACACCAAAATACCTGCAATTGGCAGTAAGCCTGCCATGATTCGTTCACAGGGTGCTGCATAAAAGAATACTTACAATCCTATTTTGATTCTCCATTGCTTACCTTGTTAGAAGCTTGGAGAGAGCTTTGCAGAGCTATGCTGGCTTGAGCTCCGAAAGAGGGAAGTGTTTGCCAGAAGGAAAAAAGATATAAGGAAAGGAGTGATGTTTGAAAAGGCAAAGAAGCAACTATCAGTTATAACTGGTCCCTCCCACAGAGGAGATGAAAGCCACACTAACAATGGATCAGTGTGCCACATTTTGAAACAAGCAAAGCCTAGAGCTAAAAATACTCCTAGGCCACAAACAGAAGCCATCTAACAAAGGTTACCTGCAGCTAGGAGCAATACACACAGAGGTGATGAACAGAAGGCCGACAGGAATGATCTATTCTAGCACTAAGGAAGCCATGCCATGTTGGCAAGGGGAAAAGAGGGAAGATGGAAAAAGGAGCAGACACGTGCGGAACACAGCCACGGAGGAGCCCTGGAAGTTGCCATTCTAAGCAGAAGATTCTCAGATCCATTAATACATTTCAAATTCTTAAGACACTGTCTTCTTAAGAATCTGTCAAACCACAACTGAGTAGCCCTCCAAAAGGAAGCGGCTGGATCCTAGTTACAATAAGGAACACCAACCACCAGCAGTCACAGCTGATAGTAACAGCTGCCAGAAATCTGTACCATCCTAAATCGCACACTCAAAATGTGATTTATTTCTTCTCTTTACCTCTACCGCCCATACAGCCTAGAGTTCTTTCAATCTCTCTTACAAATGCTGAATAGCATGTACGCAGGTACTAAACGTTACAAGTGCTTACTTCCCTCCTCCAGAAAAGCTTTATGCCTGTGCAGACAAAAGGCTGAAATGTATTAGGAACCTGTAAAATACATTAGCTTGCAACTGCCTTGTTACCTGCAGTGGAAGACACAGTATGAAGGGGATGGTGTGACCATCCTGGGAACAGCACCTGAATTCAGAACGTGGATCTTTCAGGAGTGGATGGACACACAGAACTGGAGGTTTACGTATCAGTAACAGCTGAGGAGTAAGACATACAGATACTGTTCTTCAGAAGACTGCAGGAGCTCGAGAACTACATCTTACTACTCAGCAGTTACCCCATCTGCTTCATATTGTTTCCAATCTCGATGAGCTGTTTAGGACAAAGCCAGAACAGACCAGAAGCAACTGTGTTTAAAGTCTGCAGAAATCAAATGAAAACTGAGACTGAAAAAACCCCCTGCCTTATGTAACATATTGAACTGACAAGACAACACTAATAAGCCTACATTGGCCTGAAGTCTGCTGCGCCTCATGACCTGTTCTTCTGATAATTAAGTCATTGATTTTGTGTACTGGTTTTCTCTTTATAGCAAGCATGAGAATCTATCAGACAAACACTCTCACTCTGCAAAAAAACACTGGTGAGAAAGCAGTGCGGTTACTGGTTTGACATGCTGGTCCCTAATGAGTCAAGTAGAGATGTGGGTTAACAGACCCGCACATTACACTGTGCAAAAGGAACGTAAAACCCCATTTGGTGAGATGGGATGCGACCATACTTCTCAGCCACCAACTCGGCAAGTCCATTCAAATTATAACAGGAAAAGCAGCAGACTGGTCCAGAATTTGTCGTTCAATCTTCCAGCAGAGCACAAACATACCTTGTTTGATTCCTGGATGGGTACTTCATTCCAAAATTAAATGCTCACATGAGGTAAGTGGTATTCTGAATTACAGTTCTATAATTACAGAGAGGAAGAGCTTTGGAGTTACTATTTCTAAACCAAATGGAAAATCCTTCTCCATCATTCAGGTACACACATACTGACCCAAGGATCTGGATGATGTCGATGGCATTCACTGTGAGGTAGACATCGCTCCCAGGAGATATTCTTTATAGGAAAGGAATCAACTCTTTAAATGGAGTGCAAGAAACATCCCTTGCTTGACTGCACTATCAGGCATTTGATTCTATTAGTTGTGTTTTTCTATTTTGGTTCCCTCAAAGCCTATTGCTAAATAACTGATAAGAAAATTAATGTGCCTGGTAAGAGCTGAACAGTGAAATCTTCCTGACAAGAGCTTAAACAAGTTCAGTAAAATATACTGCAAACATAATGAGGAAAAAAGGAAAATGACTTCATAGCTGTGATATTCTTGCTGACCTTGTGCAGCACATAACTTCAGCCTCCTCTGCATCTCCTGATTAACCGTCTGCCCTGGCTTTCAGCTCAAAACTTTCTGCACATGTTCAGATAAAATGAACACTCTCTAAAGCCATGCCTAAGCCTGCTCTGGCCATCTCCTGCCATTGCTACTTGTTCCTTCCTAAAGGCCAATAACATTTTTGAATAAAGAGACCTTCGACCATTTCCAAACTCCACAGACAATTAAGAAATTTTGATGACAAGTACCAGCAGCATGTAGGATATTGTACAGACAACTTAAATGTAGTGGCAGTAGCCTTGTTCTTCTTCATGTCATTTAAATGAGGGACCAGGTTGCTCATACCCATGGCACTTCACACCGGACAGCTGCAGGTGGAGACAAGCACGCGGTTCCAAAGTACAATATACTTACACGGTAATACCTTTTTGTTCCAACTAGCAGAACTGGTTTTGGCTAGAGTCCAGGCAGAAACAGTGAGTTATCCCCAAAAATCTTCCCCCAGGCATAAAGTTCACGCCAAACTAATGTATTTGTATCACAGGTAAATCACTTTGTTAATACTAAACTGAGAACATTTCTATTACAGGGTGGGGCAAGAAGCACAGCCATAGAAGACATGCTATGATAACGCCTGGCCTTACATCTGATCCTAGAGGTATCAGAACAGACAGATTAGAGTACTAGCTTTTTACCTCATTATTCAAATCATTATTTACTCAACTCCTCCTCATCAGAGTTTATTCACATGCAGTGCAAAAAGCTGCCGACTGGCAAAGGCCTTGCTTAGAGGGAAAAAAAGAGACAACATCAAAATAGCAGAGATCAGAACATGCGGTACTGACATAATGAGGTGGAGAAAACTGCACCAGGCCCATCTGTGCAACGAGTCTATTACTTTATTGGCACCAATTTAATAAACAAAATATCATACACAGTATATTTTTGCAGTCCTTTCATATGAAGAGTGAAAAAGGCACTGGCATTCCTATTTTCTTCTCTAAACCAGTTGATATCTCATTATTATTGTAAAATAAGGGCTTTTCTTTCCATAAAATATTAAAAACCTCTGGCTGAGGTGTCCTGCAGCAATGAATGGGTGAAGAAAACTACTCCCACAGCAGCTGAACTTACAAAACCTTACAAATGTTCTCAAAATCTCTGCTATTTTTACCTAGGAATTCACCTTTGCCAGCGCTGCATGATGTGCTTTTTGCTTTCCTACCACTAGAAAAGGTATTTTAATTATTAATAACAAATTTGGCTGAAAGCAACAAATCAGTGTTGTGATCTGTGCATCAGATGCATTTTTGCTCCTGTATGCTAAGTGAGTGCACACCACTGATATCCGATCATCCCAATTAATACCTGGTTGTACATACCTCAAATAAAACCTATAGTCGTTAGTTATGAGTTACTGCCCAGCCCTTCTGTAGGCTGGGGCTGGCTTGAAGCAACCTTCTTTCCCTCTGGCACCCTCCCTAAGCACAGCTCTATTCGCAAGTAGACACAAACGACCTAAATTCGCAAATAATAATAAAATCGTCTCGTTTCCTTCTGAAGCGCTCAGGATATTTCCGTGATCGCCTTGAGCCTTACGTGAGCAGGCTCACAGCAACCGGCACAGAAATGGCACCTCCCCGGGCCCAGCATTCCGGCAGGGCCAGAGCTCCCGGTTGGGGAACCTGCGAGGACGCCGCGACCCCTTCTGCAGGGCTTACGGAGGTGAGGGCGGGAGCCTTCGGGAAGGGCAGGGCCGTGACCGGCACTGCCCCGGGCGCTCGGTACAGGTGTGCGCGGCCGGCCTCGCCCTCGGGGCGCGAGTGACTCACCCAGGGCGGGGCAGGACCCGGAGCTGGGGGGGGGGGGGAGAAGGCGGCACCACCCGCCCGGGCCCCACAGCGGCAGCCGAGGGAGGGTCGCTCCGTTACTCGAAGGGGGAGGCAGGACCCGCCGCCGCCCCCCCACGCCCCCCACGCGGGGACCCTCCCGCAGCTCGCCCGGGGCAGACCCCGCAGCCCGCTGCGGCCTTGGGCGCCCCTCGCCGAGCTCGGCCAGCGGCGAGAATCGGGCCCGGCCTGAGAGGAGGCGGAGGTGGGGGCAGGCCGCGGAGGCCTCCCCCGCACGCTCCCGCGGAGCCGCAGCGGCGCGGCGCGGCCCAACCCCGACGGCGGCGGGGGAGGACGAAGGGAACGGAGCCAGGGCGACGGCGGCGGGCCCGGAACCCTCACCTGGCGGGGGGCGGCGGCAGCGCGGCCTGGATCCCGGCGGGCGAGGCGACTGGAGCGCGGCGGCCGCTCGGCGCACGCACACACACCCTGCGGCGAGCGGGCCCGCTTCCGCCGCCGCCGACACGCCCCTTCCGGCGCCAGGGGGCGCCACCGCCCCTTCCGCCTCCCCATTGGGCCGCCGGGCGCCGGTCGGTGCTCGGTTGCCATAGCGACAGAGGGGCTCAGCACCCCGCGGCCGCTCGGCTGCCGCCGGCCCGGCCCCAACGTCGCCCCGCCGGGGAGGCTCCGCTCCTCGGCGCCAGGAGCCCGCGGTGCCGCCGGGCCGGGGCCTGCTGGTGCTGCCGCACCTCGGCGCCCTGCGAGCGCTGTGCCTTGCTCCAGCCCGTTTCACACGCGCGGGCGATCCCTGGTGCGCCTCTGGGCAAGGCCGGCTCCATCCAGGGTGGAGGAGAGCTGGCCCGGCTGGGAAGGGCAGGGGCCTCCCGAGCCGCAGGAAGGCAGAGATTTGGTTTTATTGCCATTTCTCAGTACTGTTCTCTGGCTGAACCTTGCAGTAAGAGACATCTCCACAGAGCACAGGCAACGGGTGCCATGTGGTCTTGTAAGTTCGTGAATACTTTGAATTGCAAGGTCACCTTTAGGCATTTATAGTACTGTATCCTCCCCACAATTCATACTGCATGTTCTCACTGTAAAAAAACCGAGATCCTTATCAGCTGGAGAAGTTTCATGCATCTGTAATAAAATGAGAGAGAATTTACCAGAGAAATGGCGACAGAGAGCATTTTTTGAGGATGAGGAAAAGTCTAGGTTGGTCTCCAAGAAGGAATCCAAGGAAAAGACTTCAATTTTATAACGCATGTAATCCTTTTGGATAAGAAGGGACTGAACGCACAACTTTCCCCGCTCCCAAGTCTCAAGTTTATAGCAGCACCACTTGTCCAAGCGTTATTACTGGGGCTGAGAGGCACTCTGTTCAATTGCAGTATGCTGGAGCCCCATTTTCTCTTAGGCTTTCAGATACTATCATGGTCCCGCCGGAGTCGCTGTCAGATTCCTTTTCGGTGATGGAAGGACTTCATTCATTTCCTGCTTTGTCTCGGTTCAAAGGTTAATTACTGTGGAAAGTCAGAAGGAAAACGACTTGGCACTCGTGAGTTCTCTTAAGCTGCAAACACTGATCCAGCGAGATCAGTTATTGTCATCTCTCTCTTGTTTTTTCTTCTCTAGGTGAAATCCGCTTTTCCCCCTGATCTCCATAGCCCTCATTTTCCCGGTCTCTGTCTGGGCCATTCCCAGTGTTCGTGCTGAGGCATTGGAAGGGCTGGTTTGTGACAGAATTACTCGCACTCAACACCCCTTTCATGTATATCCGCATACAACATGTGGTTTGTATAAGTGTACTGTCAATGCCTGTGCGGTCAGTCACCTGCTGTACCTCCCTCAACCTTCTCACTTCGCTGCCTGCTCCAGCTCATCCCTGTGCTGCCTGTGCTGTCGCAGCTCCCTCCTCTTGATTCCAGCAGGGTGCACCCAGCTCCATACTGCTCCTCCAATCTCTCCAGATCAGATTCTAATCATCACCTCTGAAGTGCTTGCAATCCTTCTTAGCTGGTAGTTTCAGACTGTGTATCTTCCATCTCAATATCCAGGTAGAGCAATTCAGCACTGTGTAGTGACAGAGGTGAAAATACCACCCTCTGGTTTCACAGAGCATGCTGCTGCTCAGCAGTTCTTTCCTCCGTGGGCTCTTCTTAACCTGGGGTCCTCCTAGCCCTGTGTGCCAGGTCTGGGTGAAGTGATAAGCAATGGACCTGCAGTTTCTCCAGGCACAGAAGGGTGAAGGCTGGAACTGACACCAAACTGAGCCCTGAAACATGTTGCAACAGCAGCAAGTCTTTCAGTGTCACCTTTCAGAGAAGGAAGTGCACATCAGCTTGACACAGCTCAAAGGATCTGTGACAGGAGATCCAAAACCTGGTGTAAGCACAACCTTCATCTCAGGAAAAGGCTCAATCCGTGAATAAACAAGTTCAACACAGTTTCTCCAGTGGCAATCATGCTCTGCATATTCCCGGGGGCACATTTCAGGTGAAGAAGGGCGAAGAAGTACAAATGGTATTTGTACCAGTCAGCGTTAACCCTGTCGTTGCTCTATGGAGGGCAGAGCGGCTGTGCTTGCAGCACGTTTGCTGGTGTGCTCATGGTGAGCTGCAGGCCCCTGAACAGTAAAACCACAAGGAAGAAGATCACAGGATTCTGCTCCGATAAAGGAGATGGCCCATGGCTGAGATGGAGACCCCTTGTTAGAGGAGCAGTTCATTGCCAGAACTGTGAGAACAATGCTCTTCCCTGACTGTGTAATAGACTTGGCCTCTAAAAGAAGCCTCTTAGCCTGCAGCTGCAGCACACGGGGACAGTTTGTTCCTGTCTTTTGCAACTGTTTTCACTCCAGAGAGAGAATTTCAATCTTCAGAAATGCTTCTCTAGCATTAAATTTACTTAGTGTCGAAAATAGTCAGAAGAAGCAGAACAACCTCATTGTCAAAGATGGCCCGTGGCAAGCCAAGAGGGCTGCTGGCTTTGTGCTCCCTGTGCAAGCAGCTAAAATACGTTGTTTCCAGCAGGTGGCACAAGTGGTTGAGCTCTTAAACTGCTGATTTCAGCAGCAAGGTGACAGCTCCCAGGTGTCCGCCTTCTTATCCAAGGGGAGTGATAATGAGATTTGTAGCAAAATATTGTATTTAAATTGATAAAATTTGTTTCAGGAATAAAATCTTGATGAGTTGCTCAATGCTGGTAATTTTTTTGCTCCTTGTTTTTGAAATCAGTAGGTCTGAGATGATGTGCATACCAGAAGCAAACAGTTGATGGCACTGCATGATTGCTGTCCCTGCAACTGATGTCTTGGCTATCCAGCAGTCTTCCTCTGATCGAAAAGGGAAGGTGTTATACTTTCATGCTGTAAGAAAAACACTCACAAAGTGTAATCATTACTAATTAAGTATATTTCATTTCTTGACTCCTCTGTTACTCATTTTCTCTGTCTTCTGCTGTATGTGTGAGAGTCAGCTCTTGTGGGGCTGGATCTCACAGGTCACTAAATGACAGTATAACAGAGAGTTGGGGTTGTTCAGCATGGAGAAGGCTCCGGGGAGACCTTGAAGCAGCTAAAGAGGCTGACAAGAAAGCTGGAGAGGGGCTTTTGACAAGGATATGTAATGACAGGACAAGGGGGAATGGCTTTAACCTGACAAGGTAGATTGGTGCTGAGGCACTGGCACAGGGTGCCCCGAGAAGCTGTGGCTGCCCCATCCCTGGCAGTGTTCAAGGCCAGGTTGGACGGGGCTTGGAGCAACCTGCGCTAGTGGCAGGTGTCCCTGCCCGTGACAGGGGTTGGAACTGGATGAGCTTTAAGGTCCCTTCCAATCCAAACCATTCAGTGATTCTACGATAATGCATTAGGTGATGGATCCCAAACGGAATTAGCATAGAATCAGAATAGTTAGGGTTGGAAAGGACCTTAAGATCATCCGGTTCCAACCCCCCTGCCATGGGCAGGGACACCTCCCACTAAACCATGCCACCCAAGGCTCTGTCCAACCTGGCCTTGAATACTGCCAGGGATGAAGCATTCACAACTTCCCTGGGCAACCCATTCCAGTGCCTCACCACCCTTACAGTAAAGAACTTCTTCCTCATATCCAATCTAAACTTCCCCTGTTTAAGTTTAAACCCATTACCACTTGTCCTCTCACTACAGTCCCTAATGAAGAGTCCCTCCCCAGCATCCCTATAGGCCCCCCTTCAGGTATTGGAAGGCTGCTATGGGGTCTCCACGCAGCCTTCTCTTCTCCAGGCTGAACAGCCCCAACTTTCTCAGCCTATCTTCACACGGGAGGTGCTCCAGTCCCCTGATTATCCTCATGTCCCTCCTCTGGACTTGTTCCAACACTTCCATGTCCTTTCTATGTTGGTGACACCAGAACTGCACACAGTACATAGTGGTTTACAACATCTCACGGTTTCATGAATATTTCTTCAATAGGAAATAAAAAAAAAATCCCCAAGGGAAAGATTTCTACATTTCCTGTCTGTATTTCCTCTGTACACAACACGCTTGTGACTACACAGACAGCTGTAATGAAATTAAAACCAGAATTGCATTAGCTAGAATTAAATCTGCAACCAAAGTGGGATCAGGGCTAAACATCTTGCACAGGATAGAATTAATATTAGTATTATTATTAGCTTTAATTAAAGCAACATTTAAAGCAAAGAGCAGCAGGTTTTCCTCATGGGCCCTGCCAGTTAAATGCTAGACTAAATAATACTTTGTTGGGGCATCTTTCAGTTCTTCCTTCTGTTCAAGGAATGCAAGAGGTTTAGTACAGCTTTCCTATTAAATGCAATTTGGACTGAAGTCAAATGGCTATTTTAATTTGAAGGTATTTAAAGGTCTGAAGGTGACTTTAGAGAATACAATTAAGAGCATAATTGCAAAGAAACATACAAGAAGTAAGTGTGGGAGCATGAAATTCTAAATGACCTAAATAGCATAAAATAGTATGATGGGAAATATGGGTAGAACGAATGTCTTGGATGGGATAGGAATTCAGCTCCAGGAATGCAATTTTGGCACAAGTGTCCCAAACAGAGAATGCTATTTCTGGTGAAATGCTCTGAACTCTGGGTCGTGAATTAAACTCAGGTAATTTATGTTTGGCTCATAAATAGTGGCAGTGCAAAATCCAAGCAGAAATGGAACAGAATATATTGCTGTAAATTCTGTAGCCATTGAGACTTGTCGAGTTGTTGTGTGCATCTGATGCCAGCTAATGCCTAAAACAAATTCAAGCCCAGGAACACATAGAAAGCCCTTCAAAGCTGCCAACTCAAAGGCCTTAAGGAAATCCAGTTTCAAACAGCATATTAAGAGAGGTTTGACAAGGTAACTTCTCAAACTCTGATCTTTATTTATTAGCTGTTTCTTACAAGCCTGAAAGGCAAACGTCTTGATATTTTGAAATTGCATGGCATGCGTTCATTTTATAGGAAACTCTGATCTTTAGGAAATACCAATACTGTTCCATTTCCTGATTTCTCATTCTTTCTCTCTCTTGGTATTTAATACCAGTCTGCTGCAAAGCTCTTCCAAGCCAGTGTCAATTCCAAGGCTTGGCTGCCTGGGGCTCACAGAGCTTCAGCTTTCTCCCCGCCAGCTATCTTCCAGGTGCCTTTAAGCATGGTTTCTGCTAAAAAACTAGCTACAGAAGAAATGTACCTTCACGTTCTAATCAGAGTTAGATCTGCTAATGTTTCGATAACGTTTCACTCCTCAGCAGGGGCAGGTCAGTTGGACTTCTTTATGGGGAGATGCAGCCAACGGAGAAGCCTCCATTAGGCAGGAGGATGGATCCCTTTGGGGTTTGGTGAGATCAACTCAGACAAGTCTAGGCCCATTATGGCAAATGTGGGAGAAACCTCTTTCCTAAATACCCGGAGTGGTGGAGCTCCTTCTTTGGTATAAAGCATCGCGGAGCCTGGCATGATGTTTTCTCTGAATGTCTCTGGGAAAGGCAGCTTCTCGCACAGTAATATGTACCAGTTTCAGGCCATACTTCAAAGTCCAGCCTGGGTTTTTTGTGTTTGCTTTGTTCCTTTTAAATAGGAACTATCTGAAGGCCTAAAAATCTGATGCTTAAAGAACTATGCAAGCTGCCTAGAGCTCTGAAGAGTTTCTTTATAGTTCCAGTGCGTGATGAATCAATGTGGAAGAGATGGTGTTCCTCTGCCTCCTCATGCAAATGACTCTCAAAACCCTTATTTTTCTCCAAGAAGTCATGGTGAGAACTCTTCAGTAGCACTTCTCCAACTGGATATCTCTTCTTTATTCTTGTTTGTGGTTCACGGTGTCTTTTTCTTAATAAGCACTTACTATTAAAACACTGATGGTTTAACAATCCACAGCTTCCAAGGAAATGCTTACCAGCATTCAGAGCTGGAAAATAACTCAGAGGATGGCACATGCTTGATGAAAGGATTAATAAATCACCACACTGAGAGCTGGGAATTCAGCCTGACACTGTCACTAAGGATTATTTTGTATATTTAGTGCTCTTAATTGCTTTTTCTCCCCCTTGTCCAGCTCTGGGATAGGCACAAACTGAACTAGATTTCTTCTTGATTTCCATTTCAATGCAGGTCTTTCATGAAGCTCTTGTACACTGAGTCAGCCAGATTACCTGATTGAGCTGACAAACACAGGGGATATGGGGTGACACCTGCTCTCATTCCTGTCATGGCAAAACTGGAATGTTGCAGAATAAAGCTGTGAACAATTCCAACCTAGCCCTGCTATTCCACTGTTCTTGGAATCCGTCCGTCTGTTTCTCTGAAAGTCTGTTTTTACTCCTGCCACCTGCTATTTCCATATGAAAGAGCTGTTTCCTTACAATGAAAGTACCATTTATCCCAAGGGCAAACTAAGGACATCTCATGGCACTGATCTTCCTGAAGTCGCAGTAACCAAATTCAATATGTTACTAGTTCCGATCTACTTTTCCACAAAGCTGTTCTGTCTGTGGGCATTTACAAAACAAAAATGTCATCTCCCTGCCGAACTGTAAGAGATTCTGATCTGGCAAAACAAAAAGAGAATCCAAAACCGATTCACTTTAGCTTCGATGCTTATTTAGTGACCAGGACTTGGAAACCAGGCTGTGATTTCCAGGCACAGACCATGTTTTTATCCCGGGCACAAGCGAAGAACACTGTGACCAAGAAGTTTCTTCGCGGTGGCCTGAGGTTTGTCCTCTGTGTGATCCACTCTTTGCAGCTTCACTTGTGCTTTTTAAGAAAGGATTTGACTCCAGGCAAAACTCCCCAACTTTGTCATCGTTGACACCCACCTTTTATCACTTCTCCTGGCAGCCTGGCATTCCCCTTGCCTGACATATGCTCTTCCCTCTGCCCAGGGTTAATAGGTGTCATGAGGATGAGAAGGCACAGACTGCATTGAAGGCTGAAGAGAAGATATAGCTGGATTTTTGCTCAAATTCCCAGGAAGTCACTAATTAGAATCATAGAATCATAGAATAGTTAGGGGTGGAAAGGACCTTAAGATCATCCGGTTCCAACCCCCCTGCCATGGGCAGGGACACCTCAAACATGTCACCCAAGGCTATGTCCAACCCAGCCTTGAACACCGCCAGCGATGGGGCACTCACAACTTGTCACCAGATCTCTGGCCAGGAGGCTACAGGTCATCTGAGACTCTCTCAGAATAGAGTTCAGAATAACCCAGGAGTGTTGCTTCTTTTTTGACTCCTTTAGGTTCTTGTCTAAGGTGAATACTACAGAAATAAGGATTGGGGCCCATAACACCCTGAGGCTTTCTTGAAAATCCCAACTGATACTTCTGTATACATATTAAAGATCTGCCTGCTTCTGCAAAACACCTTTATTTCAGGCCTGATTCATTTATCGAATATCCAGAGCTCAGCCAAAGGCCAGGACATGGGAATGTGTTAATGCATTTACCCTCAGATTGCCAAAACATCATCTAATTATCCATGTTAACGCCAGCTGCTTTGGAACACAAAAATCCCTTAATAAAGTGTGGTAAAGAAACAATGAAAGCAGCAGAAGATGGCTCCCCAGGCTGGGGGATTCTGAGCTGCAAAGGGATAACGAGAGCATCATAAATTCATACCTAAATATTTTGCAAACATAACTGTATCAGGGAATGAAGTCATCTGCAGTTGTGGTCCCGGGAGCTGAGACAGAGTGTGTCTTTCTGTTTCAAATCCGTTTTCTGCCAGATTTCTTGTAGGAAGCTTTGCAGAACTGCATGAGCCCTGGAACTGCGAGTGCTACCAGCCACTAGATGTCCCAGAGCTGCGCTCAGACCTGCAACCCACCAGCTGCAGACAGAGGAAAGGCAGAGCCGGTGGTGCAGGAGACGGAGTGTCTTTTATCAATCTAACTGATTTGGCTGGAAAACAGAGAGAAGCTTCTCTAGGCCTTGTGGCTGTGATGGTGCAAGGAAATAAGGAACCTGGACAGATGGATCTGAAGGAGAACTTCTACATCCCAAAGTTGGTCTTGCTTTATTCTTAAACCAGGGTACAGCAACACTGCTACCCCAACGGGAAAGCAAAGTGAGATGGGCAAGCCAACATTTCAGCAGCAATAAGCTCCTCAGAATGACAATATGGAAGAGCAGAAGACAAGTATTTCTGCACTTGTCAGGCTGCTGTAGCCATGTGATCTGCATGTGGTGTGGCACAGAAAGGTGCAATGTCACATTGCTTTTCTTTTCCTGTTCCTCATTTGTGGTTTAGTGGCTTTGCTCAGCAAGCTGCAGTGATGCAGTTTCCATACACACACAGTGTTTCTCCCTTCATTTAATTGCTTTGCCAGGTTTTGTGATTCTGCGTGCAACCCAGAGAAAGATGTGAACAGCTCACTAAGAGGAAAGAAACAGAAAATGGCTCAAGTGCAGCTTGTGGTCCTTCCACCCAGAAGAGGTTTAGAAACAAACACCTTTCTAACATTCTGATACTCACAGAGCCTCCCTCAGCCCATGTTTAACCTCCTTGCATCTCCCATTCTTGGCTAGCTCTTCTCTGAACAACCTTTATGATGATCAACCATATCTTGGCTTATATGAAGCCTTCTGCTATGCTGGACTATTGTGTCAGGGCTCCCATAATTTCTTTTCTCTATTTTTCCTGCACATGGGCTGTGCTCTTGCATGATACATCTGATACAACCCAAGCAAAACAGCTTTGCTGGACGTGCGGAGTGCACCAGTACTGAGTGAGCACAGCAGGCCCTTCCTTTCTGGGGTCTGCTGGACCCTGGGACTGCTCCGGATGTACCCCTAACACATGGTTGGGATTTTGGGAGGCTCAGAGAAAGGCCTCAAGAAACCCCTGTGCCTCTTCCTGATCTAAGCACACTCCTACACATATAATAGATTATTAGGGAAATCAGGAGATCTGTGTTCCTGTGACGTACCCAAATCTGCCTCTTCCTTGGATTTTCCAGACTCGCTTGCCATTCAGTTGCTATTTCTTCTCTGTCAGAGCAGTAATTCAATAACGCATACCAGGAACCAGCCAGCATGTCCAATAAGGGAACAGAAGCACTTTAATGTCATTCCTGATCAGACACAACTAAGCAACAGAGCTAATTTTTTGGCATCCATTCCTTGAGTAAGGACTCAAGGAAAAAACCCAACATATTCTTGAATAGATTTGAAGGAAGTAGAGGAGTCTGCAACCTACTCACAGACAGAAAGGAAGGCAAATTAATCCAGGACATCATTTGTGTACGTAACCCACTGCACGGATGGATGGAGAGGGAGAAAGGATCATGTCCTGCAATGTGGTGCTGCCACTTGCCTCCTCCAAACCATTCCTGCTGGAAGATATTAAAAATTTCAGGAGACAAGGCTGGATGTGAGAGTATAAGGTTCTTGAAGTACTTTGATCTCATTTCCTTCCCCTTGAATACATCAGCTACAAAACAGAGTGAGATAGAAATGGGTATCTGAAGGGAGCTTAGAGGATGGAAGGTTGTATGGGGGCATCTGCTCTCCATTCTGGTGCAGATTGGGTGGCGTCATTTGTGCTCGGCAGGTCCTAAGGATGAATGAGAGAGGACTAATGAGAATGTCAGGAAAAAAACATCTATTAATGCTCTTTCCTTGGTAGAAAAATCCATCGTGTCCTTCTCCTGTTCCTTCTACTTTACTTACAACTCAGCGACATTTTTAGCTTTGTCATTTCATCAACCCTGTGAGATAAATCACTGCCCAGTGAGGGAAATGAGCGCAGCAACATTTATAACTGTGGGGTCTCATGAAATCTTAATTTAATGACTACCATTCCCATGACCATCATTAGCTGTGATATCTACCATCAGTTATGGCCTGCTTGCTCTGGGTTTTACCCCAAAACACGGAAATAAGATATTCCTCACCAGAGGGAGCACACAGTGGTGCAGCAGTACCCCGGAACTGGTAGGGGCCATCGCTCCCAGTTTGGTTGTGTGGTGGCACACTCCTCTGGTCCTGGGCAGAAACCTCATCGACCAACGAGCCTCTCACCTGCGAGGAAGCGAAGACAAAGCGTTTGGTGCCGGCTCTGCGCGGTGACGGGAGCACAGTGCTCGGAAGGGGAGAGCTGGCTTTGCCAGGAAGCCTAGCTCCTGCGTGGTGGGACGCGGCTGTCAGGAAGCCTGGCCAAATGTCTCAGCGCGCTGGTGACGTGGCACTGCCTCGCCACCATCTGCCGCCAGCCGTCCGCAAGCACAGCCTGAGCGGGGAGCTGCTCTGCAAAGCAAGGCTGCAAATTAGCTCGATGAGAAGGAGGCCGGTAACGAGTCTCACCCCACGCAGGGGGAGAGAGTGTGCTCCGGGAGATGCGGCAGGCGAGCTGCACAGCATCCCGTGAGCACCGGGCCAAGAGTGGTCCCACAGTCGAAGACAAGGGGTGCTGAGCACCCAGCACCCAGCACTCACACACCACCATCTCCCTGGAGCAAAACGGTTCCATCTTCTGTGGCTTTCTCACTGCCAGCAAGGGGTTGATCAAACTGCTGATTCCTCTGCGGGCCTTGCTCATCTTCTGCAGCCCAGACACCCTTGGCTGCCGCATGAGATGCTACAGGTCTGAGTCTGCCTTCCAGTCACAACACTGGTCCCTCCCACGGGTGCACAAGAAAACATGGAATTGGTGTTTTGTTTTCTACACGGCCAGTCTCACACATATGTTCTATTGCCTTCTTTACTGCCCAGAACAACTCCCCTGCAGCTAGAGGAATTTGCTGTTTTAAGAGGAAACTATTACTAATGAACACTAAGGGTGTCACAGATTTTATTCTCCCCCTCCCTCTCCCTTTCCTCTCCCAGTTTTCTTGCTGTTGGAGACAGCCATCTGCTCTGCCCGCCCCAGGGCTCAGCCCTTGCAATAATAGTATCTCTAAGCAGTCCCAAGCACAGGGGAGCTGTGAGCCAGCAGTCTGCAAGCACCAGGATGAAGAAGCCTCATGGGAACTGAGTGAGAAAACAGCAGGCCCAGCAGGCCTAATCATCCTCTTGGAGTGTTCCCATCACTTGGGAAGCTGAGACCGGTGGCAAAGAGAGGCTGCTCTGGGTTATCACTGTTGCACATGGAGCAAACCTGCGCCAGGCAGCTTGCTTGATTCCCAGGCTGCTTGGCACCTCTCTACCACCCAGCTCAAATGCAGAGACTTTGCAAAGGAAGAATGCCAGTCTTCTGGAATACTCACAGGAATGAGAACGTGGCTTTATAATTCAGTTCTTCCTCTCTAGCGTTTCACACTAATCAGCTGCAGCCAGCAGGAGCTGGGCAGAAGGAGCTGTCCGTGTAGTATTGCCCCTTGCCTGACCCTCTGTAAACTGCAACTCACATGCAGCTGCGTGAGACTGATATCATTGCATTGCTTTGTGTGCACACCACAAAGCAGAAGGCACCGAGCTCCAAAATGATTCCTGTGTCAAGTCCAGTCTGCCCTTCCTGCAGAGGGCAGGGTGAGCTTTACAGTCAGGTAGCACAGACAAAGGTGGCCTCCTGCAGCATAGCGTTGAGTTCCACCATCCAGGGCGTTTCTCCTCCACCCTCAGGAAACAGGACCATGCTCCACTTTTCTCTAAGAACTACATCTTTCTCCCTGCAGTGCTGTGAGCCTTCAGCTAATGAGACAGCTCCGCCCTAGAAACTCGGAGGCAAAAAGCAAACTGTTGCCAATTTTCTGCAAGGTCCCTTTCCATGGAGTCCAATAAAGCACAAGAATAGATCTGATTTGCTAGAAAGTAGGACTTCTTCATCCCTAGAGCTTGTTCGTATTGCCATAGAGCAAGCTGCAGCACGGTGATCCACCCGCGCCCGGGAGCGTGGTGGAAACAAGCCCAGAGGCAAGTGGAGGATCCTCAGCTCCCGCTCAGTGGTGACAGAGTTCCTGGAGTGCAGGCAAAGGGCTTGATGCTGCTGCTGTGTTCGTGATCTGCTGGTGTATTTTAAAGCAGGGCAGACATCTTAACTCCATTTCTCTTACTTTCCTACCAGGTGTGTGCTGTAAGTGCTGGAGATTGATCCTGTAAACACAAAGGTGACATAGTGTGAGCCACAGACTTTTAAAGAGGGACCTGGGAGCTTTCTCGGATAATAATCCATTATTTCCCAGCTAATAACCCCACCAGTGGTGTCCTGCTGGGGATGGAGATAGCACTGCTGCCCCACATTGGCACAGGACACTGTGTCCAGTCCTCCAGCCCATTGTGGTCCCTGGGGAAGGCAGCTCTCTAATCCCGTGTTTACAAAATGCCCACTTAGTGCTGGAGCAGCACACACTGGGATGACTGCCTTTGCCAGGGAAATACACTTGCTCAGGGTGACAGGGTGCCTGTAGCACTGCACAGGCGTGTAGGACAGGAAATCAAGGGGAACAAATATCCTGTTCAAATACCAGAGGACAGCGTGTAATTACCTGAGCTGGGAGCCAGCCAGGAATCCAGGAGTAATACTACTGCAAGAGCAAAAGAGCTGAAAAGCAGGAGGGAAGAAAGGAGGGAGAGGGATGGAGGAGGTTGGTACCAAAGAACCAGATGCAGAATTTGACTCTTTTTAGGAAGGTAATAGCATAACACCTCTACACTGTGCCCCTCACTAGGGTTTTGATCCAGCACGCATGGAGAGAGAGATGTGGTCCCCAGAATGCCTTCCACATCCTGCCTTCCCCAGCCACTCCACTGCCCTGTGGAGCTGGGATCTGTGCAGGGATGCCATGGCCCAGGTACTCCTTGTACCATCCTTCACCAGTGTGACCCAGCCATAGCCCCTCACACTGGAGTCCACAGCAGCTCTGCTGGCCTCTTCGTATTGGGTCAGTCTATATAAGGACTTGAGCCCAAACTGGCCCCAGAACCTGGTGAGGAAGATGTAGCTCGATTGCAGCAATGCACCACAAAATACTTCGAGGACAGAATAGGGAGTTGTAGCCTTCAGCAAGAACCTACTGCCACAGGAGGAGCATTGGGAAAACAGTGACAGGGGCTGTGCTTGCAGAGACGGACCCAAAGTGGTCTCAGCCTTACATCTGTGACCTTCCTCAGAGCTGGATGAAACCTGCTGAATTCAGACTTCTCCAGATACTTCAGAGCTGTCAAGCAGCAGGTCAGGCTGTGCTCTGTAACAGTGCTGGGCTCATGTGTGCATCAGGAAAGTGGCCCTTCAGGTCTCTAAACCAGGATGAAAACCTTGTTTTCTAAGGGAGGCAGTGCTGGAGTCTCTGCTGAGGAGCTTTCGCAAGTTGGTCCAAGCCCTCCTGGCTCACTTTTGTGCCTGTATGGAAGGAATCTGGATGAACACAGGATTATGATGTGCCATTTCATCAGGACTTGCTGTGTTCTTCTGGCTGGCTCATGCCAGGCTTCAGTGCCCCAAATCTCTACTGAGAGCAAGCTTGCAGACCAGGCCTCTTCATGGAGGAGATGCTCACCCTGGTCCCACCACCCATAGATGGTTTTCCAAAGAGCTCATTCTGCTTGGTGCTGCCAGACCTATCTACAATCCCTTTGACCCGGTGGAGCTGCTGGCTTTGGCTGAGACATGGAAACAGAGCCATGGCTGGCAGTGCCCAGCGCAGGTGGGCAACTGGCTGGCTTTAGGGGATGTGTGTTAGGATCCAGGACTTATTATGAGCCCTGAACTTCTGTGTCTCCCATGGGATTTTACAGCTGGTGTTGAATTGATTCAAAGCCATCTCAGTCTCTGGACCTATGTTTCAGTGTCCTCTGGAGCACTGGGCTATGCAGTTCCCATTGCGGAGAAATGAGCAGCCACCACCATCTCCTCCTTCCATCCATACCACTGCATTTTCCATCACACTTTTCAAGAACAATTTTTCTCCTTAACCACAAGTCCCAAGTTTCAAAGTTAATTGGGGCTGGCGAGGTATAAATAGATGCTGGACCAGATGGAAACTCTGTCGTGATTTATAGCTAGCTGAGCCATCACATGTTCCACTTGTACTCTGAGCAAGGGCACTATTAATTATGGCACTGCCCAGGCAGATCGCATGGGAGGTTACAGTGATATTCAGGCTGAAAACTTAAATATAACCAGGCTGTGACGTTTTGCTGAGTGAGCAAGATGCAGAGAGGACCTGCCTATTGCAGCAGCACAGTTTGCAGGGCGTTTCTTCATCAAGCTCCAGGGAAACAGGGTTTTGGAGGGCTTTGCATAGACAAAACCAACACAGTTGGTCCTTCGCGGTGACTGTTCCTTTGCGGGATCCTGCTTTTGTCCAGGCAAAGTGCAATAAAGCCAAGGGACATTTTCCCTGTGCTGAAGCTGTGTTTTCCCACTGTTCCCTAGCAGCTGCTTTGAGAAAAGCCTGCATTACAAGGACCCTCTTGCTGATGTAGACAAGACCTCCTGATCCAAACAGGGAATCAGGATTGAGCTTTGCCCATAAGTCTTGTCCTCCAGTAATCTCCCATCCCTGTGCCTCTGCCTGTGGCCTCAGCAATATTCTTCTAGATCCTGAAACAGTCCTCAGAGGGAGGGAAAGGCTCTTGTATGACACCCTGGTAGCAGGAGGACTGGGATAAAGCAGCAGGAGATGAGGGAGGCTGAGCCCTGACTGCAGCTGGCCTCTCCTGCCAGTTACCCTCACTGCACAAGGCAACCCAAACACTGGGAAGGGAGCACTGCACATTCCTGGCCTGAGGAAGGCTGTTAAAAACAAGAGAGTGTGAGCATCCCCCCCCCCCCCCCCCCCCCGCCAAGCCCTATCCCCCTCACACCACAGCTCCAGCTGGATGTGGACCATTGTCCTGACAGCCCAGAGCTCAGCCCTGCATTACCCTGCAGGGCTGCAGCCCAAGCTGATGAGAGAAGGGGAGAGGGAAAGCTCCTTACTGGTGTTTCCAGGGGGATATAAGGATCAAAGGACTTGCCCGAGGTCATCTGGAAGAGTCTAGTGCTGCACCAGGTCCCTTGAGTTTCAGGCCTCTTTTCATCACTGCCTGTTTCTCCTCATAGCCCACACTTAAAACATCTCTTCAGTTATCCATTGTGAATTGGGATTTTGCTAATTACTGGAAGAAAATGAGGGCCAGAACAAGGGGGGTGACTATTCCCACCTTTCCCTAAGCCCTTTCTGCCTGAGGAACGGATTCCCCATCACTTAGGAAGCAGCCAGTTCAAGAACAGTTTGCAGATGTCCTGATTTTTCTGGGACCTGCAAAAGACAACATGAGTCACAGCCTCCTCTTGCTTTTAGAAGGCATCGGCCCCTTGCATTCCCCATCCTGTGTAGCCTCCAGAATACATACATACAAGTGTCACACTACTGTCAAATACGAAGAAGTCTTTATAGAAGCTTCCCTGGGAGCTCTTTGCATCACAGACTGAATAAGATGTGCAATTACAGAGCCATGATTTAAGAACTTAAAACCCAGCTGAGCTTGATGGAAGGTATCAGACTTACAAACAATACGTAGGGAGAATTTAATCTTGCAGGGACTGCAGTTATTTGAGGGGAGAGATTGTGTTTGGGATTAAGAGCCAAATTACTGCCAAGTTTTTATTAAATCTCTATATTTTCAGCCATACCTTATTATGTCTGTTGTGGGACAGGAGCTTGGGTTTATGATGGGCATAAATCAAAAAAATAGTTTGGATTCTTTGAAGCAGGCAAAACACAAAGAAAGTGCATTTGGACATTATCTAGGCTACTGACTGCTTAGAGTTCACACACCAGCATTTCATTACTGCATGTGATTTTCTAGAAAGCACCAAAAGGAGCCAAAAAATACTTAATTTCCCTGGTATTTCTAAAACCCCAAAGAAGCCCTGAGCACGTACACACAGCCCTCCCTCCCTGCCTGCATCACACTGGGAAGCGCGTGGCTGAGCATCCCTATTTTGAACTGATCTCACACACTGCAGGGACACAACCTCCTTGTTACCTTAGAGCTCAGGGGACCAAAGCCCAGCTCCTCCTGTGGGATGCTGGGTGGGTGTTAATGAGCTTTGCTGGGCTCTGCAGCCCTGGCTGGAGACATGCAGTGGCTTTGCAGCAGCCAAGGGAGGTGTGGAGCAGGGACTGAGGGCTGCCAGGGGCTCATGCCCAGGGCTGGGTCCTCAGGTGTTTATCTTCTATCTGATAAATTAATCCAAACCCACCAACCTCATGTCTTGGGGTGCAAGGACATAGCTGTGCAAGGCAAATGTCTGATTTAGAGTTAGCATCATCGCCATAGGGGAGTGAGCAGGAGCTTGGACAAATGCTTTTTCCCCTTGATGTCTCAAATTTAGGTGGCTTTATGCAGCTGATTCCATAACTGACTCTGGGACCAGCAGCTAAGCTTGGAGCTGAATGGAGATGGTTGTCCCCAGCAACAGTGCAGCATCCCTCTCTGGCTGTGTGACGGATATTGTCATGTTATTAGAACCACACTGCCTGCAAAAATACTTGCGGAAGTAATACTGAGTGTCTGTGGCTTGATGCAGGCAGTGCCGGCCCATGTGTCCCCAAGTAGCAGCTCCCTGCAGCTCATCCTTAGTGCCAGCCACCTGAGCACGAGTGTTCATCGTGCTAGATAATGTGTAACAAACCCGTTCATGTTCTTGCACCTCTGCAAGTGGGGTGACAAATGCAAAATGCTTTGAGATCTTCTGTGGGAAATAACTCACTCCTGTTGGCAAACCTGAGCATTGACCATCATTTTATCTGGCAGGAATGCAGGTCTGTGCCAGATGAACAAGGATATAATCACAAGTGATTAAATGAACCACAGAGGCCAGGAGCTGGGAGCAGGAAGGAGCAGTCTGGGACAGGGAGCAAAATACTAAGCACACACTGAGGTGTTTGTGGGTCAGATCCATGGCACCACGAACACTTCAGCCTCAGCTGTGAAGAAATGCATTTGCTGCTGTTCAGGCTCCCTGCTGCATCAGTTGCTGGCTGAGGATCAAAGCTGCTCCAGAGCTCCGGTGGAGTCTGGTGCTTGGTGTGGCAGCTGGAGGAGGCTGTGTCCCTGTGCCGAGCCATGACACGTCCCTGTGGGCACAGCTTCCATGAAGGCTGCAGAGACCCCACTGGGGAACTGTCACGGCTGACACAGCAGAGGGAGAAATGGTCTGTTCCGTGCCACTTCTCACGTGTGCTGCTGGCTCACCAGCTGTTCTACATTGGGTCACTCCCCTTGGCTCTGTTTGCTGCTTTGCCCTTTCCATCCCAGTGCAATTGCTTTATTCCCACTGAGACTCATATTGTTTCCCAAATTGGGTCAGTCTGGGCAATACCAGCTTGTGCCCTGTCCCAAAGACCTTTTCCCCTTTGCATTTTCCGTTGGGAGAGGCCAAGGGAAAGCTGGAGCAGCACCCCCGGTGTGGGTACCTGATGCTGCACCCATTGAGAGCTTCATGGGCACCGGGATGTATTAAACATACAAGGAGCACAGCGGTAACCTACTGCTATGAAAATGCTCTCCTTGTCACCATGGCTGTGGTCACCTGCCACTACAGGCTGACCCAGGCCAAGTCCCCTCCCTGTCACACAGCTTCACAAAAGCCGACAGCTACTCCTAGGCCAGCCGTGCTCGGGTGCAGCATCTGTCCAGGTCCAGCACCATATCCCCTGCCCACTTCCCACTGCTCCTGGCAGCAGGAAGGCAACAGGAGGGAAATATACACCTAGCTCAAGGCTGGCTTCTTATTAGAGAGAAGCCTGATTCTCCCGTCTGGACAAACACTTTTAATTTATGGAAAGATGGAGGGAAAGAATTTGATGTTTTCTGCAGCCGCAGTTTTCTATCAGTCTTCTATAACTTAGTCCCTGTTGTACAGAGCACTGGCTCTGCACAGAGGGAGCTATGGGAGGAGGCACCCTGTTGGGAAATGGCCATGCTGGGGCCATCAGGGCACAGACTTGGTGCTCTCTCCCATGTCCTCAGGTGCTGTTTCCTTGGCACTACAATACAACCTCTGCAGGGATGCAGCACTGGACCACCTCACACACCTTGCTGACACCCCCTGCTCCCCATGTCCTCCTGGGAGGGTAAAAGGGCTATGCACAGCACTGTGCCCTCTGGGCTTTGCACACAGGTCCTGCTATGTGCCTTGCAAAAGCCCTGGGTCAGCAGCAGGCAGTGAAAAGCAAGGGCCTCTCCCTCTGGCACCTTTGCCCAGGAAACACCATCCCTGCACGGGGCTGCTTCCCCTCCCCAAGCCACCAGCGCCTTCCCCAGTGACCCTGGCTCACTCCCACTGTGGCTGCTGCCGTTCTGGGTGATTAATTCAGTGTGAGTAATTTTGGAGCAGATGATCTCATTCACGTGGTTCCTGCTATTTCTCCGGCACAGCAAAGAAAAGGGGGAAAAGAGAGGAGTGGACAGGAACACGATGTCCATGACAGCCATTCCCTCCATGCATGCTCAGAAAGCCTGGCACCAGCTGCAGGCCACTTATTGCTACAGGCAGAGCAGAAGGAAACTTGCTGGCAAATTGGTTTCTCTCAAAAGAGGGAAATGTAATCATTTAGGCTGATAAGGGCTCAATTATGGCTTTGTAATAAGGCCAGTGTTTGGGACAGCAAGGAGCAGCCTTGCTTGCTGGGCTCTCAGGAGGGTGGGGATGGCCCCTGATGTGGAATGTGGCACTGGATGGCTGGGCCACTGGCGACTGCCAAGCTCTGCCTCTGCTAGGGGTCAGGGAGGCTTCATGAGGGACTCTAGAGACCCACTAGGGTCTGGGGTGATGGACAGATGTCAGCCAGGAGAGTGAGGGCAGCAGCGCTGCCCTGTCCCGGGCTGCACCACGAGGAAACTGGAGTGAACCCTATGAAATGGGATAAGATTAACCAAGCAACTGAATTATTCTAAGCTAATAAAGTACCTGCTCCAGATGGCTCCCACTATGAATACTATTAAAGAGAAAAACTCAGGGTAAATTAGGAGATTTGAGGCTGACGCTTTCAATTCCTGAGCAGAAGATGCTCTGCAGGGTGGGGAGCAGTCTCCTGCTCTCTGGCTGCCTCCAGGGACAGATTTAGAACTTCCCTGGAGCCCTGGAGAGAGGAGTATGTGCTCCTTCTCATCCAATTTCTGCTGGTTTTCCCTCAGAAACCCATGCTGCTGCTCTTGTCGCCTCCTGGCAGTGCCAATTTTGGAGCCACGGAGGTACTTTCCTGTGACACAGGTACCCAGGCAAACCCCAGCTCCTTGGGATGCATTTGTGGAATTATTTTCCATCTCTGAGAGTGGTCTGAGCCCTCAGCTAACTCCAACCTGGCCCCATCCCCGCTGTCTGATGGGTGCCCACACTAAGACCCCACTAAGGGAGCGCACAACATGAATTCACTCCTAACTTTTGGTGTCTGAAATAAGCCGCAAGCAGCAATATGACTTGCACTGCGTTTGCCTTGCAAAGGGCTGAGCTGCAGCTCAAGATGCAGAGGGGCTCTGCAGGAGTCTGCATTTTAACAGGCAAGCTGCAAACAGCAGCATGCCAAGTGCTATTTATTTCTCCCTCACCCTGGGCAATGGATGCGAGAGGCAGTAAGTGAGATCTTGCTGCAGAGCTGGGGTAGATGCAGCCTTGAGCTGCGCTGAAGGGAGTGGGGCTGAGCTTCAAAGGGCTTGGGACACCCGTGCCATGCAGAGGAGAGTGACAGCTCATGACATGCCCTTGACACCAGCCAGAGCAGCTCAGGACAGGGAAGCAGAGCAGGCAGGACTCCTTAGGAGCATAGCATTTCCTACCCACTCTGGTGATGGCTGGGATTGGACATTTAAGGCATATCCTTATTCTAACAGGGAGAAGGAGAAACTATGGCAGGGAGAAAAGAGCTGGTTTTGCTCTGCTCCGTCTGCAGTGACTGGGGTAAAAGATGGCTGGGGTGTTCAGGTTTTTAATTCCCCTGCTGAGATGTATAAGGTTGTTATTTGTTTTAATTAATGTGAAAGAAGTCAGAGTGTCAGAAAGTGGTGAGAGGGGCGGAGCAGGGAGGGGAGATGGGGACATTTGGAATTGAAGCATCCTATTAATATCCCTGCTGTTGTATGAAAGGTCATTAATGAACCAAAGAAAAATGAGCAGGGAGGGAAACGAGAATTGAATCACTTTCTGCTTCCCATCACTTACACTGCCACCAGGACACCTTCCAAGCCCTGCTGCAGTCCTGCTGCCCTATGTTCTGTCCCTTTCCTTGCTGTCTTTAGTCTACTGGGGGAGCCACGCTCCTGCTGGCACTGGATGGGGTGGGAGAGTTTCAGAGAGCTGGTGCCACATGACACTGACACCCATCTGACATCCAGAGCAACATCTCCTGCCTTGGCCCCAGGACCTTGCCTTGCAAATCTGCTGCTTCAGGCACTGAAATCCCAGCCCTGCCTTGATGTTTGACAGGGAGAGGTGCTGTAAGAGGCAGTAAAACCTCACTTGGTTTATTTATCTTTTATTTTCTGCTCTTTTGGAGGTTGACGTGACCAGTGTGTGTTCCCAGCCCTGCGCCGAAGCTCTGCTTGCCCAGGAATTGATTTGCCATGCTTGAGATGGAAGCAAACAAAGATTAAATTTAAGCTATTTGTTCAGTATCTCAGTTACGCAATTGGACATCGTAGATTAAGGAAGGTGACCTCCTGTAGTGCAGGGGGATTTACCGACATGTTCGAGCAAATATTACACTTCCTGGGATCCAATACAGCTCAGGATGGAGGAGAAAACCAGCCTGGCTGCCTGGCCCATCTGTGCTGCCTCACTGCATCATCTCTGCCTTTCCCCAGAGCCTCACATCACAGGACCAAGGATCTCCAAAGAAGGGCCAACATTGCTTCTTCCAGCAAGGAGGAAAGGGAAAAAAAGAAAAATGAATGGGAGGGGAAGGTGGAATGAGTGAGCCTTTGCAGGACCTCGGCCATCTGCTAAGCATGGTCAGACTCAGGAGATGAAGCTTTTACTCTGCTCACCATTTGCCATACTCCTGGATCCTGAGAGATCTGTGGTTTTGGTGGAGGCAAGGCTTTGGGCTCTTGGTTTGCTGCAGGGAGGCTCCCTAGGGCCAGGGCTGGTTTGAGGGCTGTGGCAATAGGCAGGAGCCAGGCAGAGGAGAGGACACAACACTAGAGACCATGGGAAGGTTCATTTGCTCAGGAGGCCATTAATGGACCAGAGATTTAAGATTTAAATCTGCGTGCTTGAAAACAGCAAAGAAGGAAAAGAAGCCAGCGAGGACTGGTGTTTGCATTGCAAACTGTCACTGCCTCTGTTTGTGAAAAGGCTTTTGACTGACAGCAAAGTTTGTCAGAGGCATCTGACGTCAGAGCTCTGAGCAGCGAGGTGTCAGAGTGACAGCTTGCCAACAGCAACAGCAGCATCAGCCGCCTCTGGGTAGCTCTGAGCTCTTCTCCTCCTCCTTCTCCTCACCAGGTTTCAGAGCAGACGAGTGGCTGCTCCAGCACCAACCTGCCCTCTGCCTGGGTCACTCCTGGGTGGAGGAGGAAAGGAAAGATGCTTTCATGCCCCATGGCTATGGAGTTGCAGTACCCCAGTAATGGAGCCACAGCCCCTTCTCTGCCTTCAGAAAATTCATGAATGTGTAAGTGCCAGACTGCAGCACTAACCAGCCTCCTTCTGGGCCTTCCCCCTTTTCTTGCTGGCTTCTGTTCCACCTCTGACATGACCCGGATGAACTAAGGGCTCTGCCTGAAGCAAACCAGGCAAATCAGCAAGAGACTAAACCAGTTATTGCATGCTTTGACACTGAAACAACATCATACCTCTGTCAGTGGCAAGGCCAGGGCAGAGCTGAGAACAGAGGAGGAGGCTGTGGTGAAGGCAGCGCAAATGGCTCATGTTTACTCTCTTGATGTGAAGTCTTGCAAATGGAAATGATTTGCCAGAAGAGCATCTGTTCCTCAGGCAGGGGCTGTACCACTGCAGGCATCCTCCAGAGACATCGCTGGCCCTTCCTGCAAATAAGTAAATCAATAAAAGCAAAGGCTACAGTGAGGGATTTAGCCATCCAGGCTTGGAAACACCTGAGTCGTGGGATAACTGCCTGTGGCTGTGGCTGGATGGGTTTTCTGAGCCCCAATACAGCTGCTTGCTGCCGAAGTGGTTTAGTCCATCTGTTTAATGCTGTGCTAGCTGGGAAATTGTTTCTCTGCTTTGGCTTTAAATGATGAATTATTGCCTGAAAGATTATCCTTTGTTTATCTCTCTTTGCTCCAGTGACCCCCTTGGCTGCCCTTCTTTACCCCTCTGCTCAGGTGCTGCAGGAGCAAGGGCACAGGGAGCAGGAGGCATGAGCATTCCAGCCCTTAACATCAGACTGTTGATATCTCCTCCAAGACACTTGTCCTCAGTTGAAATCCTGCCTCTGTTCAGCTCATGGCTTCTCCAAAACACAGAGCAGGGCCTGGCTCTCCTGAGACTAGAAAAGAGAATAAGGAATATGTAATAGCTGTAATAAAAAAGGTGGGGAGGAGAAGGACCAACCTCCACATCTCAACCCCTCCCTGCCATTACCTCCTGCCTCTAACTTCCTCCACTTCTATGGAGAGCACTTGGGGCTGCTCTCTATTCTTGAACAGGAAGGTCTGTGCGTGCTCATCCCCCTCTTCTGTGGCCCCATTCAGACGATTACCTCTGTTTTCCCTGTGTCCAGTGGTCTCTAGAGGAGGAATTAACCAGCTTGATTTGTGGTCTAGGTAATCTCCCTCAGGAAAATCCTTGGGTTGTAACTCTCTTAAGAGGGCCAAACACTTCCCTCTGAAATTTAGTGTCGGCTGCTGCTCTGCTGATGCAAGTATGAAAGCGTTAAACCTCTTAAGCCAGCTGGGTCTCCAACCCTATTGGTTAATAGAAGCAGAAACCCTGATCCCCAAACCACCACTGAGAAGCTCCCATCTCATCTGGGTGTTTCTGAGAATAGGAGCCCAAACTCTGCTCTGTTCCCTGGCAATATGGACCAGCCACTTGGGAACCAGGTTTTGATGCAAATGAAATGGAGCTGTTGAATCTCACTGAGATTCATGAGCCCAGCTCAGCGCAAGAGCCAGAATAAAGAAGTGAAGTGACAGAATGGATTCAGCTGTAATTTAGTTAGAGCTGGGGTGGGAAATCTGCAGAAGGTCACAGTGACACTAAAGAAGTGTCTTGTATTAAACTCAGCTCAGGTTTTCATGCCTCGGTAAAAGAGCTGGAGCATCTATAACTAGTAGCAGGTTATTTTTGGCATCCCAACCTATTTTGTAGTTCCCAGGAGGGCAAAACTGCTTCTCTTTGACTTTGCAAAGCCCGGACTTCTTTTTGTGTCTGCAGGATGCATTTAAATTCTTCTGCCACAGCCTATCTTAACAAAAACTCACAGGTCCAGGCAATTAATCTTCTTGCTTGCTTCGCACAAAGCAAAGAGCCCGAAACCTAGATGAGGGCTGTGTTGTTCAAGCTGCTGTGCAAAATGACAATGCAAAAGGGTATCACAGCCCTAAAAAGCCTAAATTCTCAGCAGATGCAGTGGTCTGAGGGGTCACTCTATTGTTTCCTTCTTACAGGCCACTTTGCTTGAGGTCACTTGGAAAGTCAGCAACAGAGGCTGGTACCAGAACCAGGCCACCAGTGGTCCCATGGACCCATCATCAGGCAGGTTTCCATGACTCTCTCTTCTTTTAGTATGTCCCTTCCCGAGCCCCACATGCACCCACACCATGTTCCCGCACTTCCTCAGGCTGTTTGTGAGATTGGTGCCAGGTTTGCAACGCACTGTGTGACATCTGGTCTGCCTTCCTTCCCACTTCTCCCAAGTAGAGATAGCCAGGAAAATATTTAAGCGATCATACACAAGCCCATCAAAATCAAAGTACTTCACAAAATTGACTGCATTTCACTGGAATGTTGTTTTGAAATGAAACAAACAAACAAAAAGATCTGGCAGCATCCAAACATCTTGTTTCAGCATTTTCAGGAGAAAGAAAACCACTTGTTTTTACTCTGAAAAGGCTTTTCACTGCTGAGATTGTTTCAGAAAATAGCTAAATCAAACGGAAAGAAAACTAAATATCAAAGTCTTTTGGAGATGGATGCAGTTTCTATATTTTTCTCTGATGGGCAGGCAAGGAGGGACAGTGCCATGCTGGGCATCCCACCCAGTACAGTGCTGGCACAGCACTGGTTGCCTCTGGCTCCCTGTGCATGCACGGGGGGGGCACAGAAGAGCAGGGAGGTGGCACAGCTCTAGCTAAAAGCTGGGAAAACCAAGCAGTATCAGAGAAACCCTGCTATCCGTAAGGAGATGCTCTTCCTCTCATCAAGGACTAACGTCCACAATAAAGTTGTGCACTGAAGAGGGACAAAGGGGACTTGTGATATGATGACAGCAGATATCTTAAGAGGTGTTCCCTGCCTCTGTCTCCTGCGTGAGGAAGAACCAGGTGGGCTCTTCCATTGCATCAACGCATGTAACACCCACAGCATGTACCTGGGACAGGAGTGCTCCTGCACTGCCTGTGCCAAGGCCCCATCCCAGCAAGGTGGGGACCACAGAGCTGAGTGCCGCAGCTGAGCATTCTGCAGCTCCCTCAGCAGCCAGGCACTGGGAGCAAACCCCATGGGGCTGCAGTACACCTCACAGGGTGCACAGGTTTCTGCTGCAAAGTTCATTATAGGAGAGTCTTCAGGGAATTCAGGGCTCTGAGCTTAAGCCTGGCCTTCAGCTGCCCAGACATCTAATCCATTCATATCTCAGTGTTTCACATTTCCTTCAAATACTTGGATGCGTAAGGCCACTGTAACTCTTGGCCTTGATAGAGAGTAGAGCTCCTGGCACAGGGAAACTGGGCAGACGCCTGGAAGAGCAATCAGGTAGGGACTGAGGGAAGCGTGCATAGGGGCAGCATCTCCTCCAGTGTCCATCCAGGGCTACAGCATTGAATGTATTTTGTCCTGAAAAGCAAAACCAAGAATAAACTGAAAATGGACTCAAGCCACTGGGTCCCCATAGTGAGCTGGTACCGATGCTAAAGAGTCTACTAAGGCCTTGGGCAGACACTGCTGGAGAAATAAAATTCCTGCCTCCGTTACTGATGTCAATTTTGGACAGGCAGGAGGGAGAAAAGCAAACACGGTGTTTACAAAACTGAAAAACCCCTAAACCTCAGCCTCCAGGATGGGGATTATCCTGTCCACCCAGCCCACAAGGGATCCAGAGAAGAGCTGCTACAGTATGGGCTGGTGCAGTCAGTCGTGAGTAACTACTTCCCTTATTTCTACATCCTTCACTATTTTATTGAAATAAACTAAAAGCAAGTCTTGGACCTTGTAAGACAAGGTAGTTACCTCTACAGCCAGCCAGCAACAGATTTATTGACCTCTAAGATGCATTCAAACCATATTTTCTTTCATGCGACAAGTGTCCTATTTTATTAAAGCCGTTTTTCAGCAGTCCTGAATTAGTGCTGCAACTCCATTTTGTCAAAGCCAACTGAAGATGGTTTGTTTTCCACTAGAGTCAAGGAAACTGAACACTGAACCTTTGCGAAACAGGGAACATCAAGCCTTGAATGGTAAGAACTGAAGTACAAAAAGGGCGCGTTTTCAGGCAATAATGATAAACACTTTAATAGCTGAACTTGAAAGTGAGGGAGTCTTTTTGGCAGCAAGAAAAAATATGGTAAACTGTTTTTACAGCACTTTCACTGAGTGTTTGAATGAGGGGGGCCAAATTTTGATGGTTGGAAGCAATCTGAAGAGTTCTCTGTGGCAAAAAGTGTGGAACCCAGTCTGAATTGCACTTGGAATGTTGACAACGATGCCCTCAAAAAGACTGACAAAGATGAAGGATTTGATGAGTTTGCAAATGTAAAAAGAAAATGAAATTAAATGTGAAGAAGGGAATAAAAATAAGACTGGTGAGATAAGAAATGGAGTGATATATCCAAGCGTTTAGTGTTAAATATAGTGCCTGTAAAAACATGAAAACACTATCTGTGTTTTTACTGCTAGTACCAGAGCCAATCTATCTTTATAGACAGATGATAAGAAATATAATGGCTCTGAGACTACTAAAGCAATCCATGTAAAAATATATTTCCAAGATATGCCTGTAGTGAATTTTATCATGTTCTTCCTTAATTTAAACTTTCAGAAGATATATATTCTTCCCAGCACAAAATCCCTTATATTTCCTCCTAGAGTTTTCTATATTTAGAGAATTAAGAGAGGAGTCACCACACTTGAAAGGGCAGTCCATTGATGGCATATATAGATAAGGCATGTTGAAAGGTAATGTACATTATTTTTGGCTTTAAGATGGGTTACGTCAGCAGACAGACGAGAGCTGGGAAGCTAAAAGTGAGCTTGCTGTGAAGAACACAGCAGGTTATTGAGATCTCTGTTTATTTTCAAGTTGATGCAGTGTTTTAGGGTATTATGGTAAAACTTGTGCTATCACTTGGTTGATCATAACTGGTCTTGCCTTCAGTTTGTAGTTACACAGTTTGAGTCACAGCTTCAAATTATTTGTCTTGTACAGTCTTCTATAAACAATCTGTTGGGGCTCCTTATGTAACATTATTCCTCTCAAGTTCAGCAAAAAATGCTGCATAGTGAAAAATGTGCATAATGTATAACAAATTTAGCCCCCTGGTAACTGCAGACAAGCGAATCTTCCTTTCATTTTGGAACATGGTTATTGCAGCCTGGAGAAAAGAGGGAGAGAAAAGACAGGGCGAAAAAACAAGGAAAAGGGTAAATGCAGCTTTTGGGGCAGAACTATAAAAATACAGATGTGTTTTACCAAACTGTTGCTGGCTTTTGAGATGAAGAAAAAGCGTTTTTCCCTTTCTCCACTGGTTTCTAGGGTCTTGCCCCACACTGCAGGACACAAAAGCTTTTTTGGCTGAGACCAGCCTCAGTGCAGGTGCAAGATGGCAACACATCCGGAGTATCCTCGAGTGCTTGCAGTGACTTCTCCCTCCAAGAAGCAGTTTTGCCGCAGCCACTATGCTGCATCTCATTCTATAAATCTGTCAATGTCTATCCAAGCCCGGAGCAAATCCATTTGCTACAACTTTTACAAGTACTAAAGCCCATCTGTAGGAAGCTGCGCACAGGATTATTTCTGTCCTGTTCTTATTACAGGCTCAGCAGACTCATTTAAAAAAGATATTTCACAAACCTGTTGCCTCCCAAGCTGAGAGCATGCGTGCAAAGCAGATGGTGGTCCCAAAACCATGGACTTCAGCAGCATGGATGATCCCAATATGCCACTCCTGTGGAGGGAGCAGAAATGTCGAGATGAGGCATGCTACCATGCGGAACATTTCATCCACATGAGTATTTATTCTGGCAACTAAAGGAACTAACATTAGATCTAAATTAAATTACCATTCACTGAGCTGCTGAGAGTATCTGCTCTAAGGGAGGGTTTATGCCACAGACTGCAGGAAAACCTGGACGAAATCAGCTCCAGCACCAGCAGCACGCGAGTCGCTGCAGCACAGAGTTTACATGCCCTTGCTGGAGAAGAGAAGGCTCTGGGAAACCTTAGAGCAGTTCCCAGTGCCTAAAGGGGCTAAGAGCAAGCTGGAGAGGAGCTTTGGACAAGGGCCTGTAGGGACGGGACAAGGGGGAATGGCTTTAACCTGACAGAGAGGAGATTGAGATTAGATATTAGGAAGAAATTCTTTACTATGAGGGTGGTGGGGCCCTGGCACAGGGTGCCCAGAGAAGCTGTGGCTGCCCCATCCCTGGCAGTGTCCAGTGCCAGGTTGGACACAGGGGCTTGGAGCAACCTGCTCTAGTGGAAGGTATCCCTGCCTGTGGCAGTGGGTTGGAACTGCATGAGCTTTAAGGTCTCTTCAACCCAAACCAGCCTGGGATTCTATGATTATCTGGGTTTCTTGACCTCCTGACAAGAGCCTGAGCTACCTAAGCCCTGCAAAGCTGGCTTGGGGCACTGGGACTGCCCAGGGCATGGGATGATGCCTGCTATGGGATTTTTCCCAAGGATGGCTGGAGGTGTTCTGCACTGAGGGCTGCTGAACTACAGCACGTGGAGGCAGCTCACAAGCACATCCTTACTTAAAAAGCTAGATTTGTATTTTCAAACTCGGAAGCTAATATAAGAAAGACGAGGTGTCTATTTCCTGTATTCCTTCCAGGTAAGCAGAACTTGCCAGTCTTGGCACTGAATGTTAACGTTACAACAGTATTTAAACATTTACTCTCCTTTCACACACAGTGTGTATGCAGGGGGAATCAGGTGGACACACAGTCCTTTTAATGTCAGTGAGAGAAGTAAGCCTGAATCTTTCAAAGTATGACTCGGGATGGGTGCCATACTATTGCTATGTAATTTGGCTGGATAGTTCTAAGACATCTTAATTCTCCAGCCATCATTACTTCGCTTGGTTATCATTCATACGTTTCTATATGCTAGTTTGCTTGTAGGAAAGAGGCCGGAAATTTACAGCTAAAGTGGATGAGTCTGTATTTTTGGAATTGGAGTTAAATTACCCACTAGTTGAAGCATTATTGTGTTTTACAATAATTGCTGATTAAAATTCAAATGCACTAAATTCCACCTGTCATTCCCAGTATCGCCTCCACTTGTGACAATGCCAACACCATAAGCGGGTATGAATGAAAGGACTGAAGGAAGTGGGTTGTCTGCACAATTCCATGCTTTCATTCTGCCACAATCTGCTAACGCTTTTCACTCAAACCTTCAGGATATTTTCCACAAAATCTCCACTCCACAGAATGCTGTGCAGAATGAAGACACTGTGGTCCAGGTTTTCAAATGCAGCCTCTTTGTTTTCACACCCATGCAGGACAGACATTCACCTGAGCTGCAGCACTCTACCACTTGTGGCCAATCAACCTGCTGCTTTAATATCCAGATGCTCACAACTATTGACTGAGTTTCCAGGTGGGCTTTTCTCTCATTAAGCTCTATAGAGGAGCTAGATGAGTTCATACTTAGTGTCTCATTTTTGCTCCTGGCCCTAAGTCCATTGTCTTGAACTTGCCTGTGGCTGCAAAACTTCTTTGGACTGGTTAAAGTCCCCAGTTCTTTCCATCCCCTCTTGTGCCTCCTAAAGTTCAGCAGTTTTGGCTTCTTTCTTGTTGTTGCTCTTCTATCCTCTTTTTCCCAGGTCTTTCAAACTCTTCCTCAGTGTGCCTAACATTTCGAAGTCTGGAGAGCCGGGGAATATCATGGCCCCCAGGGAAGTGGCATGTTTATGATAAACCAGGGAAGTGGATAAGCAAGAACCTGCTCTTAAGAGTATTTTCTATACGCAGGTGTCTCCTCTTCCCTCTTGCTTGTGGCTGAATATTGGAACAGACAACATTTGTCTGCAAATTACACTACCCTGCACTTCATCAGTCTAGGTCCACATTTCAGTCACTGGAAAAGAATCAGCCTGATTTAACATCCATTTACCATCTTGCCTGACTGAACTGGAAAAAAAACAGCAAGCAACACAGAGCCCCAACATTTGGGAAGGCACGGTGAAGCAGAGGATAGTCTGATGAGTTATACCCCACGGCAGTGCCTAATCCATTCCCACACTCCTGCTCCCAGGGGTTGGAAGCCACAGAATGGGCTGAACCTGTCCAGATTTAGTAGGTACCAGCAGTAAAAACAGAGTACAGCATGTACTGCGTAGCCTCAAGTTTTCTTAACCCTTGGGAAAAGCCAGGCTAGACAAATGTGAGAAGCATGGCTAGCAAGGAACCTAATAATGACAGCATCGCATTACTCATCCTCTTGGCTCTGTCTCACTAGTGGTTTAGCACCTTTGTGGGCTTGGTTTTGATAGCAAGAGAGATGTGACTTTAAGTCAAAAGGATATTAGGAGAAAATGGTGGAAGAACTGCAAGACTGACCACAAATCTGCTTCTAGATGGGATTTGGGTTTAAATAAGTGCAGTGTATTTTGAATGCCACCATGCACACAGTGTAGTGTTCTGGCTCTTTAGGGCAGCACTTGCTACGCCACAGCAGGACACGCATGTGGTTGGGCTATCAACACACCAGAGCACTCCTGGCTTGCCTGGATCCCAGCCAGCAAAGGATGATGTAAAAGCCTGTCTGGCTTACAATGCAATTTTGCTAAGCTCAGAATATTGCTCGCATTAGTGAAAAGCAGACAGTAGTCTTGAGATTAAGGCAGGAAATCTTCATTCAAATCTTAGCTCCAACAAAGACTTTCCTTATGTGGTCTTGGGCAAGCCAAGTAAAACTCCCATGCTTTGTAGCCTGGACTTGTATGAGGAGAATTAAATTGCTTTCTACTCTTTGTCTTGACTACTTAGACAGTGAGCACTTGGGGAATAGAGAAGCTTTCACTCTGTGTTTAGCACCAGTCTGCAATATTCCCTCAACATAAATAACAAGGAATAATAAAATACATATTGTTATACAAGTTATACAACCAAGCCCAGTGAAACTGGTATTTGGTGTAGCTGGCCACATTGCCTCACTATCTCTCAGCATCATCCTGTATTGCTGTAAAGCTGCAAGACTGGAGGTGGCAATGCCAGGCCATTCTGTGGTGTTTATTCAGTGGTTATCTGTATCCATGCTCAGCACATCTCACCTCCTGCTCTCCAGTCTGCCCAGAAAGACCAAGAGGAACTTAAGTCAGGTAAGGGAATCAATTACAGCCCTGGACAGCAGGGATGATCAGGTTTGCATTTGCTTTCATGAGCTGGAGAACATCATGTACTACCAGCTATGAACTGCCTGGCTCTGGCATCAGCTTCACCCTGGAGAAGGAGAGGTGGTGTGAGACAGGAGAAGCTCAACTCTCCTTACCCTTAGGGATGCTGTATTTACTCTGAGTAGATTTATGCACGAGATGTGTTTTCACTAGCAGGGTTTGTTTCTCTGCTGCATTTTTGCTCCTAGCACGTGGACTCTTTTTTGAGCAAGCAGTGGGCAGGCAGGGCTGAGAGAGCAACATGCACAAACCAGGGAGTTTGGGTTTATTTCCAAACAGGCACACACAGAACTGTAGGGGAGTACAAGAGGGAGATGGCAGTATATCCTCTCACTCCACTCTCCCAAACCTACCTTCCTAGGCTGACCCAAACACCCAAGACTGAAGGCAAAAATATAAGCTACATGACTACTGGGAAGAGAAAGAGCCAGCGGGAAAAATCTATCAGAGCTTTCCATGGTTCAATCAGTCAGAGCCTGCTTCACTGGGGAAACAATCAATTAACCACTTCCACTAAAGCAGCCACAAACTGCTATTCTGGAGGCAGTAAATCTTTGAGTTTATTTGTTCTCAGTTGCACTCTCAGCTTATTTACAACATCACAGGAATCTTCCGCCTTGTTTACCCTCTCTTCTCTAGGTCCCTCCCAAGGATCTTTCTGTCCATGATGATCAGTGAAGAGGAACACTTACGGACTAACAGTTTCCAGCTTCACTGCAAATCCTTATTTCCCTTAAACAGGCAGCCAAAACAAACTGTTTCCTCCAGGCACCTGGAGGGCATTACGCCTTTAACTGTCCATCTGATTTCCAGCTGTCAATGCATTTTGTCTCACTTCAAGGCAGATGGTTTTGGTTTAGGATGTTTTGGCCCAACCAGTAATCAAAGAACCCTGCAGAACACGAGTGAGGCAGGTCCCTGTCCTGAGGAACAAAATAGCAAGCAAAGGAGAGGCAGATGCCACTAAAGCTAAGGGATGAGGCTGAGGCCACTCAGCCCAACGCCCCCTGAAACAGAAAGGTGCAGGAAAGGACTGGAGCTCGGCAGTCCCACAGGTATGGTAAAGAGGGAGGTGTGAGACAGCTTGGATAAAAATTCACAACAGGAGGACTGAGAAGATGTGACTAAGTGGTGCTGAGAAGGTGTGCCTGCAGAGGGAGAGGAAGCTGGCAGATAAAGGTGCGCAGTGGGTCACGGTGAGGGTCCCCCTCAGCACCTCATTGGTAGATCTCGGAGCACTCAGAGCGGAAGGGTCCCAGCGCACTGACGAAGAAAGTGAAGTACAGAAAAGACCACTAGAGTAGAGATCAGATATCCAAACCACAGGCCTGTGCCGTCCATTAGGCACTGGTACCTCTGCCATCACTATGCTTTCAAGATGTAGTGAAACAAGGGACATCTGTGATTCTATGTTTTTATGACCATAGCATAAAATTGAGACTAAATTTCTATTTCCCATTTAAATTTTTCCTTGCATGCTTTAAATGAATGGAAAACAGCTCCCAGCACTTCTAGGTACCTCCTGTGCCTAGGAACCTGGAAGCAGATTTTGATCCACAGATGCTTCTTGCTCCTCAGATCAAATGTGCTGCCAGGACTGCTAGACAGGAGCTATCTTAACAGCTTTAGTGCACATGGATTTGTCCCTGTTTCTGCTAATGCCTTGACTGGTGCTACTGAAATCTCTTTTTAAACATATGGTAATACATTCCTCACTGATATCCCTGCCTTTCAAAACTCAGACCTGGAGTCATCATTGTCTGTAATAAGTTCATTCTGTTCCTTCTGCTTTACTGCCTCCCCAGTCTGGCTCTGATGAGGAATTCATGTAACTCACTAACTCCAGAGCAAATTTTGATTAGTTTTTGAATTAAAAAATGTATTTTCTATTAGGAAGCTCTGCAAGCTCAGCCTGGCATCTGATATTCAAATGACCTCTGGATGCATCAACCAATAATGAAGACTCTAAATGTCAGGGTTGGGAGTGCACTAATCAGCTTTAATTGCCCTGACAAGCCTCATCTGGGACTCACATTCACTCCCTCTACCAGGAGCTCTATTTAACCTCCAACCCCAGAGACCCTCAGCTTTTGCCTGGGTCATGTTGTAAGTGAGCCTGTCTCAGGTCTGTTCCTGAACTGGTGGTTGGCTTTTCCTGGCTGACCTTGGAGCCGGTGTGTTGATAGGACCTGTTGCCACCACCCCCTGATCATGTCCTGTGGTGTGGGGCTGCTCCTGGCTCCCCTTCTGTTGGAGCAGCCCTGTTCTCACTGCTTCCTCATGCTGGCAGCCATAAACACGCTTTGGTAGGATTTTCAGTAGATAGAAAACCCTTACTGGATTGTTCCATCAAGTGTTTGAGAGAAGAGTACAGGCAATCTTACGGGCTCTAATTCTTATGTTGCTTGCTGTGGAGTAAACCCAAAAGCAGTACCTCTAAGTATGAGGTCTCTAGCTCTACTAGAGCTCTAGTGGGGATGAGCTGAGTGCTGGGATTGACTGACTCTGGGATGCCCAATCCAGTCATCTTCCTGTTGTCTGCAGCTGGGCTCCAGTGCTGCAGGGTGAAAGCACTTATTCACTTCAGGCTGTTGCTCTGCAGCACTCGGTGTACAGTAGTTTTAGCCACAATTCTTCTTAGAGAGATGTTGGGCTCTACTCTGCATTCTTGGAATAGCACAAACAGACCTGTCACTTCATGCGTTCAATGGGATGGCATTTGGGAATTGTGATGGGTCGACAGACCCCATGCATGACAAACATAGTCCTTTGTTCCCTAAGAGGACAGCCATGCTGGGGAGATCAAGTTGCTGCCAGAAAACATGCTCTGTCTGATCCCATACCAGGATTTGTTCCACTGAATAAATGAGGATATGCTGGTTTCCTTTCCCAAAGAGGAAACGGGTGATACTGTGATGTCTATACTCAGACAGCACCTGCAGACAGCTGGTACTTTTGAGCCAGTAATTCTCCATCAGGCTTGTCAGAAAAGACGTACACGGAGCTAGCTTTTGGGAAGGATCTAAACTTCGCTCTCTTCACAGAATGACTTCCTACTGGAGTGCTGCAGAACTGGTTTAAATGCTCAGCCAAGCAGGCAGCAGCCTTCCTATCAATCACCAAGGAAGACCACTTGGTTTACGTGCTTTTTGCTTGGGAGCTTGTATGCTTCCAGGGTCTTTCAGTGTTTTGAGGGGTGGTTGCTTTCGGTGGGTTTTTTGGCGTCTGAAGAGAGGGACTGGGGAAAGAAGACTCTTCTGCTGGTGGGCAGTGATGGCAATGGCCCTTGGGGTGTGGATGGAGGAAAGGGGAAAAAGTCCAATGCGCACAATTAAATGCTGTCGTGGCCTGGTTGGGAATAGCCTCTTCTGGGGACACAGAGGGCCTTTGGATATGGGCGATGACTGAAACGTTCCTTCAGAGGTGAGAGGGAAGGATCTCACTGTGAGGGTGCTGAGGCGCTGGCACAGGGTGCCCAGAGAAGCTGTGGCTGCCCCATCCCTGGCAGTGCTCAAGGCCAGGTTGGACACAGGGGCTTGGAGAAACCTGCGCTAGTGGAAGGTGACCCTGCCCGTGGGACTGGATGATTTCAAGTTCTTTTCCAACCCAAACCATTCTATGTTCTCTCCATCAGTCTCAGCCTGCAGGCGCATACGAAACCTTAACCCCGCATCCACCTCAGGGGTGAAGCTGCCCCTCAGGAGGCTGTCTGTGGGTTGGGGTGCTCCTGAAATGCATCGTTTATCTCCCCTCTTTTGGGATAATCCTCCTTAAAGTCTCAAGAGTATTCTTGGGACACACACACAGGACCAAGGGCGGTGTTCGAGGCGCCACCGAGCCCGTACAGGCCGGCAGAAGGCCCGCACGGACCCTAACCCCATCCGGAAGATGGCCGCGGCGCTCAGGAGCCCCTGCCCGTCCCCCCCTTGCGGGCGGTGATTGGCGGCGGCGCTGGCGGGCGCGGGGCGGGGCGGAGGGGCGGGGCGGAGGGGCGGGGCGGCGCCCAGAGCGCCGGGCGGTAGCAGGTGGCTCGGTTCCGCGCCGCTCCGCGGTCCCGCTTTGCGTCGTCTCGCCCCGCCGCTTCACCGCGGCCACCGCCGCAGCCAAGACGCCGCGGGCCGTGCTCCGAGTGAAGAATGGGGCGGCGAAGCTGGCCAAGCCGCCTGCGGCGGCGGGCGAGACCCCCGGCGGCGCCCCCGGACCTGGGCTCTTCATGGAGCGGTCGCAGAGCCGCCTCAGCCTCTCCGCCTCCTTCGAGGCCCTGGCCATCTACTTCCCCTGCATGAACAGCTTCGACGAGGAGGACGCGGGTACGGGGGCTTGAAGCGAGGCTTGGTCGTGAGTGGGGCTGGGGGACGAGTGGCGGTGGGAGGGTTGTGTGGGGCGGGGAGGGCGCCCATGGCAGCGGTGGGGCCGGGGGCAGGACGCGGGGCCGGTCTCCACCACGCACGTGTCCTCCCCTCCGGCGCCGTGGGAGCGGTGGGGCCGTGGGGATGGGCAGGAGCGGGGGGTTTGTGCAGTGTGTCCTTACTGCCCTGACCCTGCCGAGGGGCTGGAGTGTGTCTGGTACCGGGTTTCCAGTCCATGGGAAGCGTGAGCCGGTGGAGATGAGAAGAGAGAATTTATTCATGGTGATGGAACGTATTCCCTCTTCTCATCAATAGGAAAATCGGGGCGTTTGCGATGGAGTGGCTTATGCTCCTGGTGTGCCTCTTGTGCCAAACTGTGTAAAGTGATGAAGGGCAGCACTTGGGGAAGGCATTCCTTCTGCTGGATGGCGTTTCCAATCTGTGCTGATTTATACACAGTGAACTAATTGTTTTGAGGCGTCGTTGGCACCATGTGTCATGCTGTAAAAGGGATTCTGTTTAAATGAGGATGAAGTAGCTCACGAAACACGTACAGAAGCCATTCAGAATGGATGCAGTGATTTCTGCCTTCTTCACAAAGACATTTCTGGCCTCAGAGTGTTGGCAGTGGTCAGAAAACGAGACTAAGCTTCAAAAAGGGGGACGTTGGTAAGGAAAAGTAGGGAAGAAATGGGGTTGAACAGGAAAGGAAGGACACTGGTGCTGGAGAAGGTGCTGGGAGAGGACGGCAGCAGAGCAGCTGCGAGGGTAGGGAGGACATCCGAGGGAGTGCATGGAGAGTGGCAGAGAAACGCTTTGTCCGTTCTGGTGGCTCACTTATAAACGAGGGGTGGTTTTCACAGTACACACAGTACCAGAGACTGAACCTGTAAGTGGATCTTCTGAGCAGCATATAATGAAAGTTGGTAACTGAGGCATATTTTAACACTGACTGTCATGGTTGCATCCCTCAAAATGCCGGCATGCTTCTTTGTCTAGGGGCTCATCCCAAGATGTGCAGATGCCAGCAGGAATAGATGGGCAGATCAGCCCGCTAGCTGCTACACCTGTAACGTTGTTGTTTCTGGAGGAATTGACGTAAGAATAAATTCATCATCTGTGTGATTAACCCAGGATTGTCATCAGCATCATGCAGGGGTGTCAAGCAGAAAATTGTCTCCTCCAACAGATGTATTTATTTAAATCTTGTTCTTGAAATTTTGCTGATGATTTATTTGCTTCATCTTTGGTTCCATTGCTGGAGAGTGCTAAGACAATAATGAGAGCTTTGGGAAGTCTCGGCGCTGTTGCCTCAGCAATGATTGATAGCGAGACGTGCTGGAGTACGAGGACCCTGCACAACAGCGTTTCATTCCCTGGTGTCCGGCCCCTCTTGCTGTGGGCAGGATGATGGTTTAAGTGAATGCTTCTGCTTCAGCCCTTATAGTGCAAATTCATTTTTCTATTTATTCATGCTTGTTGAATGCTCATGCATGAATGTTAATAGGCTGCTCTTAATACAATACGAGGACTTGTCTCTGAATTAAATAAATCTACAATTAAGACCTCATTCTCCAGCAGCTTATTAATGGATTTTGCCTGTTTGAGTTAGTCTCGTTAGTAAAGCTGCTTGGGGTAATGTTCAGTGCAGTGGGGACATTGCAGCACTGCTCCTGCATTCTGTGCTTATGAGTGTGTATTCAGACACCTATGAGCAATCAGCAAGAAAGAACGTGTGCTGCTTTGAATGTTTGTGCATTAAAGCTACAACCATATAATTTTCTCAAGGAAATAAATGCCATGAAACAGAAATGGTAGAAGAAATGCTGAAATTGTGCCAGACGAGATTCTGTATTATTCATTCTCATGCATGCTCCTGGAATTGAGAGAGATTCTGACCAGTTTGGGTTGCAGTGTGATTTCTGTCAAAAAATAGATTTTGATAGCTCATTCAGGGAGATGAATACTACACTTGGCAAGATGTTCTCTATAGGAGATGGCAGGAAAAAAGACAAAAATTGATCCCATGAGCATTGACTAGGTAAACAATCCTATTTCCAACAGACACATCATCCATTTTGTCTGAAGCTGAGAACCACATCTTTAAGAGGATAGTCATCCTACGGAAAAAGGAGAGGAGTTGATAAATGGCCAAGCTTGAAAGAAACTTGACATTTTCCTCTGAAAAGGGAAATGAGCCTAATGAGAGCTCAAATCTACAAACAGGAGAAATTCTTGAGGTGTACATTGAAGTTGCTATGTTAGGGTCATTTTAAAGGAGTGTATAAAGAATTTTGTAGGAGTGCTTATGCTGAAAGCCACAGTGATGTGGAAACACAGCTAGCCGCATCTGGCCAATGGTAAGGGTACCTCTGGGTTCCAACATTTCCCATGTTTGGTCTTGGAGAATAGCTCTGCTTTTGAGAAAAATGCTTTTACTTATAGAATATTTCCTTTTCTGCCATGTTCCTTTTGTTCTTCTTTGCTATCTGCCTTGTGGACATCAGGGGAGAAGACTCTTCTCATCTTCCACAGCTCTTCTGCCTGCTGCCCCTCCAGTTTGTCTGGACTGAGTTCTCGATGATGAAGTGGATGCAGATGATATTCTGGTTATATTTTGGTGTGCAGAGCAGGCAGCCAGCATAGGCAGGAGAGCAATAGAACCTGGAGCAAGAAATTGGATTGCTTCTGAATGCTTCCAAAGTGTGAGGTTGATTGAGTTTCAGATGTGTCCTGTGGCAAATAAGGCCACGTGCCTGTGTCTCCAAAGAGGTGGATGTGGACTCCTACGCTGTAATACCCTTTTCATTCCTCCATTGTGTGTACAGAGAGGATACTCTGAGCAAACACTGAGCTCTGTTCACCAGTAAGGTGCGGTGGGGCTTTAAAATAACAGAAATTACTGTCTGCAGTCAATAGTGTAAAGACTCTGGGTTAATAACTCTTTTGATCTCTGCGTGGTAATATTGCTGTCCTTCCTGCTGGATGAGTGCCACTGTCTTCGCTCCACTGAAGTCCCCAGTAATGTCAGTGAAGTTAAGGGGTTTTAAACTGCGGCTGTCATCATCATAATTGTTGGTTTAACTTATGCAAATTACCTATCCTGAGCTCTGATAATTTTTCAGTTATGGAGTAGTAGACTGCAAAGAGGTGAAAGTCCATCAGGTAGTCTTTGTGGGCATGTGTGGATGGCATGTAGAAATGCAAGCCTTAAATCAGTGCCCATTTCTAGCAGTGTGAACACAAATCTTAGCTGTCCTGAGGATCTGCCATACACTTGGTCTTGGCTGGAATCAGCTGTTCAGTACACTGGTATTCATCTGGCAATGCTGCAAAGGACCAAACTGTGAAGGACCGAGTTGCCAAGTGGCAAGTTTGCATGGGTTAATAATAGGGTGTTGAGGATCCGTGATGGCTGTGGGGACCTGCCTTGTAGGTGGCTCTGGAGTCCCAGGTGCAGTTTGCAACTGTAGGGCTGTGGAATGGGGTGTATCAAATCCACCTCTGACAGCAGCCATAGCACAGACCTGCCCACTCCAGGATGAGGGGCATCCATAAGTTTAAATGAGAATGCATTTGCTGGCATGGAGGAAAACCAGTTTGTTCAATCGGAAGAGCACAAGGTTTGGAAAGCTGCCTAAAGCAGAACAGAAAGTGAGGTTTTGGTAGAGAGCAGCAGCAACTGAGTTGGAGCTGCACGTGCAAAACCCAGCAAGCTTTGGGCAGGAGTGAGAAGGTGGTTTTAGTCACAAGGACAGTCAATGTAATGGTGGTGGACCTACTGGGAGTCAGGAAGCCAGAAGCTCAGAAGAGCTCAGAACTTCCAGATAAGGACCCTGTGTACTTCAGAGTACAGGGTCTGTACCTAAAGAAACACAGGTAGGGAAATGTAAAAAACTGCTGAGGGGATGGGATTTCCTTAAGCTACTGTGTCTAAGCTGCAGGATCCAGAGGTACTTCTCAGGCCTGGGTGTGTGCTCCAGCTGTACTTTGGCTTAAGTGGGTGAGATGCAGTAAGGCGCCAGCTCCTTTCTGTTTCAGCCTACACCCTGGTTTTCTCAGGAAGGACACCCACTTGCAATGGCAGAAGGCACCTGAGGTACGCCCAGACAGGGATACAGATTTGGGTGTTTGTGAGACTATAGCCATTGGTCATATTGCAAAAGCAGATACAGTCCAAAGACTTGAGCATCTGGACAAGAAGAAACGCATGTTTCTCACAGGGATCTTATACCCATGGAAGTGGGGATAGCAGGGATGCTTTGGTCAGGAAGCGGGAGAAGGTACAGAATAGCTGTGTGGTAAATGTAGGGGGTCCTGACCCACAGCACAGGGACCATCCAGCTTGGCACACCTGTGCCCTGGCTGCGAGACAGTAGAATCAAATTGTGTCTCAGCCAGCTGGAACCAAGTGTCTGGCAGAGAGAAAATGGTTTCCAAAGTCAAAATGTCTCCTAGATACTGACGGTAAGCCTTCCTCATGTCAGCTGCTCCTTCAGAAGAGAGTTGAGTTTGAGATAAAATTCAGCCTAAGCTGCTGCTTTCACACACTATCAAGTACTGGCAGATGCACTGTGTTGCAGGCAGTTGCTTTGAAGAGAAGCTATGTGAAATACTAATTTAATGGATTGAAAAAAACATGTATAACATTGGGGTGGGAGAACGTGCTGTGGACATGTTTAGTTTAGAATACTCTTTTGTCTGGCTTTTATCTATTCAACTTATCTATAATTTTAAGCATTGAACTTCAAGCATTAGAACATCACAAAGTTGTTAAATAGAGAGAGCCCCTGTGTGTGTTTCGTGTTGCCAGGGATGTTTTTCAATTGCAGCACTGTACTGGATTGGGTACATATGATTTTTAAGGAAAATCATGATTCAAGTGTCAATTTGTGTGTATTTTTTTAATGTATGCGTATCAAACATGTTAAGTCCTTTGGTGTCCTGTCTGGTTTTGCTTCGTCCAAAGTTACCTTAAGTTTTGTAAGCCTCTAACCAGTTTTGTTAGCTTTTTGTTAGGTAGGTAACCATGTTCACATGGCAAACATACAGGGGACAAGGGAAAGTATTTGCGCATCTGGAGTGTTGACTTCTTTTCATTAATCTTTTACGATTTAAATGATAGTTCATCACTGAAACCCTGCAAAGATGCAGACTCTGAGGCTCATCTGGCAAGGTGTTACCCCAGGAATGCTGCAGGACAAATTTGAATCAGTTTTGGGATAAACAGGTACGTAGAGAGTTTTCCTGTGGCCTGATCCATGCTGCGTACCTCACCAGCTGTCTTGGCTGGGCAGGAGGCAGCAGAAGCCATGGCTTTTTTCTCTTCTTGCACAGTTAGCAGTGTATCTATCTTTGTCTGTAGGTTATCCTAGTGATTGCAGGCAATGCCTCTCTCCCTGCTGGGCATCTTCTAGCTCTAGGTAAGCAGATGTGTGGTTCATAAATGGATTAAAGTGAAATAAAAAAGGAGAACAGTTTTAGAAGGGCTGCTGTCAAATCAGTCCCTCATCAGAGGGAAGTGTATGAAATGGATCAGCACCGTAGAAGAAGATGATACAGATAATACCTGCAGAGGTTGGTGATCTCACACCTGCTCATGAATTAATCCAGATCATAAATGCAACAACTGACTTTTACACAGCAGATGCCCCTAGTTGGGTGAGAGCTGAACAAGCTGTGCTGCTCCTTGTATCCCCTGTGCACCAAAGGCAGCTTTCTGCTTTCTGGATCTGTTGCCTGCATATGTGATCAGTAGATGCAATTACGGAGGACGGGTTTTGTCTTCTCCTATGGCTGTGTGAGACTGGAGCAGAGCAGGAGCCCTGTGAATGAGTCAGCACTAGGAATGAGTGATTTGAAGCCTCATCCTCATTTGTGTTGCTCTTGGTGTTGTGGCCGCACGTGAGAGCCCTAGTCCTCGGCCAAGATCCTGCTGTGCCTGTGAAATGCAAAGCAAAATGTCAGTCTCTGTCCCAGAGAGCTTCCAGCCTGTGGCACAGCCCAGCAGATGAGTACAGTGAGACAGATGGGAGAGCGCAGGGGAGGGTGACGTGGTAGCGGTGAGTGCACAGCGTGGCAGGCAGCCGTCCTGGGGCACAAGCTGCTGCTCGCTCCTGTCTCCCATGGGGCACCCTGGCAGAGTCACATTCCAACCTGGAGCATCCACTTGTGCCTTGTGCTGGGGCCAGATGACGTTTAGGAATTGTTCTAAATGATGATGTGGGAGAAGAGAGGTAGCAGCTCATCCGGGGATCTCAAGCACTGTAGGCATTTCCTTGGTGGTCATCTGGGTGTGGATTGGCAGGGGAGAGGGGACATTGATGAGGTCATGGGCTTCATTACACTGTTCCCTTAGCACTGCTTATTGCAGCACGCACATGCAGTCGTTGGAAAGCTCAGTGCTGTCTCCTTCCCTCGAAGGTGGCTGTGCCTGGCCTGAGGTGCATTATAGATGTTTGGAGGAAGATGTTGTATTGGAACCATGTGTGCAGGGGTTGTAGAGGGCTGGTTGTACATGACCCCTGCCAGCCACAGGGGAGGGATATCTCTTTTCTCTTATTTTGCTGTCAACTGACTTCCAAATAGAAGAGTCTGTCCCTGGAAAGCTTTCTGTCTAGGAGAAGCTGTTTCCTTACTGCTTCTATTTCATGTGCATTTAATTCTAATGCAACATTTATTAATTCAAAAGCACTCTGTTCTCCTGGCTAAAAAAAAATTATCTTTACTCTGTCAGGTTCCTACATCAGGACAAGTTGTGAAATGCTGTAACTACTTTGCTTCCAACGTTTCTGTTTGACAGAATGTATGTATCTGCTTTATGTAGGAAAGAATTAAGTTTGATTGGAGTAGTTGTTTTGAGGAATAATTTATCTGTGCAGTTACTTTCTGAAGCACTCTGCTCATATTTGAGTGCCTTCAGTTAGATTAGAAATGTGAACATTTTAAGTTAGGAAAGGGCCTGCAAGTTGTGGATGTGCTTTAGTGGGGCAGTGGGACCTGGCTCACACAGGCCCCTCAGCCCTCCCATCTTCTTCTCTTCCCCACAGACATCTGGTGTGCAGTGCTGTTAACGTATTTGAATAAGGATTTCTGGTCTCCTGCAGAACTGCTCAATGCAGTTTGAATATTTGTCTATCCAAATGATGTTCCTTTGAGGTTTGGTTTTGTTTTTGGGAAAGGGTGTGAAAACCATGCCCTACTGCATGGGAGCATGTGTCACGATAGGGATCCTGCAGCACAAATGATGCCTCAGTAGATGCCATTGCTTAAATCACTTGCTGATGACATACACAAATTAGGCACGCTCTGCTTTTGCTGTCAAACTGTGCTTGCCTTGGGATCTGCATTTAACTTGTATTTTTGGCATTGCTTTTGCAAACAGCACATATGTACAGGCTGGGAAGCCCTGGTACAGCCAAGCGTCGTGTGGGAATACAGCAAAGCTCAGCAGCCCTAGCTTTTAACCAGATCCAGCCACAGTTAAATCACTGTGGCAGATAATGTTTCAGCTTTGTGCTGTTAGAGTGTTGTATCACCTTTGTCCAATACACAAAGAACTCATACAGCCTCGCAGGAGCCAGTTTAAATGTTTGAGTGCTCAATTTGCAGAGTACATAGGTAAATGTCACATTCTTCTCAAAACTGTTTTATGATTAAGAGGAACTCGTGCTAATATTTATATGTTGTTATTCTCACAAAAGTAGAGGCAGAAGGGGTCCCGAGGAGTTATGTGTGGCTGCTCCCCAAATAACAACCTGTTCCTAATGAGGAGGACACTTTACCCTAAAATTTAGCTTAAATCTCAATGGAACTTAAGCTGCTCTCTGTTGTCTTGCTCCCAGCAACATGGGAAGCAATTGATCGCTGCTGTCTTCTGAGCAGCTCCTCACATCACAAAACTGTTCATCCCTGTGCTGATAATCCCAAGACAGGAAATTACCATAATCACAACCATTGCTGCCTGGCTTCCCTCTTCCTCCTCTTGCTTTTTGGACCAGAGAAGCGTGATTGAATTTTGTAGGTCAGTTTTCAAGCATTAATTGGCCTTGTTGCTGTACTCGGGCTCTTGCAGGAGGAGCAGTGGCTGCTGTCTGGCTCCTAGCAGGGAGAAGTAACTTCTCTCCCACACTTTGTGTGTAATATTCCTATAAATACACACAGTGCTTTGCAAGAGTGTCCCCACTCCTGACTCGCATTCAGGTGTAATCCAGATCATCCCCTGCAGGACTGCTGCCTGGCTACACATTCTCTTTCTGGAATTTGTGCATTAATTTTTTTCAGCATTATGAAGTTACTGCTATTTCAGGGACTCATAGAATGGTTTGTGTTGGAAGGCACCATAAAGATCATCTAGTTCCAATCCTTGCACTTAGCCCCATCTGCCTTGGTCTTGGACACTTCTAGGGATGGGGCAGCCACAGCTTCTCTGGGCAGCCGGTGCCAGGGCCTCACCACCCTTGCAGGGAAGAACTTCTCCCTCGTATCTAATCTAAATCTCCTCTCTGGCAGGTTAAAGCCATTCCCCTTGTCCTGTCCCTACATCCCTTGTCCAAAGCCCCTCTCCAGGTTTCCTGCAGCCCCTTTAGGCACTGGAGCTGCTCTAAGGTCTCCCCTTCAGGAGCCTTCTCTTCTCCAGGCTGCCCCAGCCCAGCTCTCTCAGCCTGGCTCCAGAGCAGAGCTGCTCCAGCCCTTGCAGGGTCTCTGTGGCCTCCTCTGGCCTCGCTCCAGCGGTTCCAAGACCCTCTTGTGCTGTTGCCCCAGAGGCAGATGCAGGACTGCAGGGGGGGTCTCCTGAGAGCACAGTAGAGGGTGAGAATCCTCTCCCTCAACCTGCTGCTCACGCTCCCTTTGGTGCAGCCCAGGACATGGTTGGCTGCAAGCGCACATGTCCAGGTCATGGGGAGCTTCTCATCAAGCAGCAGACCCAAGTCCTTCTCCTCATGGCTGCTCTCAACTCAGTCTGTGCTCAGCCTGTATTTATGGTTGGGATTGCCCCCACCCAGGTGCAGGACCTTGCACTTGGCCTTGTGGAGCTTCATGAGGAGCACCCAGGCCCACCTCTCGAGCCTGTCAGGGTGCTTCTGGATATCAAGTCCATGGCTGACAGTTCCCTCCAGAGTGTCCACCAACATACAGCTTGCTGGTGTTGGCAAACATGCTGAGGGTGCACTTAATCTCACCATCCATGTTGCCGCCAAAGATGTTGAACAGCACTGGTCCCAGTACTGATCCCCGAGGAACACCACTCATCACTGGTCTCCACATGTGCTTTTATTGAATTTCCTTGTGTTGATTTGGCAGGATGGGATTTTATCCCATCCAGATCAGTCGGAATTCTGTATTGTTGGTTAGCAAGACCCATGCTGCTGGGATGTTTCTGGGACTGGGAGATGGGGTGAATGTCTGTAATAAGGTGCTTTGTCCTCCAGGCTCCAGGAATACTGCACCATTTTGTGGGTGATTTTGGCAGCTGGAGATCCTTTGTAGCTGAGGATCCGTGGGTGAAGTGCAGCATCCTTAAAAACCTTTGCTTTCAGTGCAGCTGGAGTAGCCTGTTTTTAACAAGCACCTTCTCATCGCTTCATTTTGCAGTGCTCAGCTCAAGGGACTGTTGAGGTATCATTCACAGTTAGTACCTAGAATAAAGATAATTGTGGTTAATGGCACTTCACGCTGGTGACAGATCTGGTTTTAGAGGTTATATTCTCCCTCCACAAGGAATGTGCGATTGTGTCCTGGAGCTGACCATCCTCTTATGTGAAGCAGTTCCGCTGTTGGTGGAGTTGGATTTGCAGAATAACCCACCTTGGCAGGGACACACCAACAGTGTATGGACCCAATGTGCCCCTCACTCGGCTCCATGGGCAGTTTAGCACTTCTCAGCATCCTGGAAGGATTGGGTGGGTGGTTTTCTTTCTCCTTTATTTTTACTATTCACCTTTTTCCCTTCTTGTACTTGATTCATGACATCCCAGCACTAGCGAAAAGTTAGGAAAATCTGTTTAAAGATTTTAAGGCTGCTGCTTTATATAGAACCATAGAATAGTTAGGGTTGGAAAGGACCTTAAGATCATCCGGTTCCAACCCCCCTGCCATGGGCAGGGGCACCTCCCGCTGAACCATGCCACCTGAGGCTCTGTCCAACCTGGCCTTGAATACTGCCAGCGATGGAGCATTCACAGCTTCCCTGGGCAACCCATTCCAGTGCCTCACCACCCTTACAGTAAAGGATTTCTTCCTCATATCCAACCTAAACTTCCCCTGTTTAAGTTTGAACCCGTTATGAGATTGTCAGGAGAATAAACAAGAGCTTTTTCTCTTTCTACTGCTTGTTAGACTTCCAGAACGAGAGCTTTTCCTCTTTCTAGTGCCTGTTAGACTTCCAGCTGTTGTAGTAGATTCATTTCTGAATGGCAGTGGCATAAATCAGCCCCAGTTCCCCCCAAAACAGAAGGAATTGCTGTCAAAACCCAGTGTTATGTTTCAATGGTGATTTTGGTTCATTTGGGACAGACCTGCACATTTTTGTGTTGGTTGATTCTTCTATATCTGCTCTTGTGACTCTCATAGTCCACAGTTGCATCCCCTCCAGATTTGGGATTTTTGTTCAGAAAAGGGTTAGGTAGTATTACCTGATGTGCCTTGAGATAAAACCAAGCTTTCTGCAATGAGCAGTGTAGTTTTGTCAAGAGTCTGTGCATGTTTTAAATATTAAATAGTGAAGTTGAGCATTTTCAAAAATGTCTGAGGTTTGGTCTCTAGTGGAACAAGGGAGAATGGCTTTAACCTGAAAGAGGGTAAATTTAGATTAGATCTAAGGAAGAAGTTCTTCCCTGTGAGGGTGCTGAGGCGTTGGCACAGGGTGCCCAGAGAAGCTGTGGCTGCCCCATCCCTGGCAGTGTTCAAGGACAGGTTGAATGGGGCTTGGAGCAACCTGCGCTAGTGGAAGGTGTCCCTGCCTATGGCAGGGTTTGGAGCTGGGTGAGCTTTAAGGTCCCTTCTACCCCGAACAATCCTTTGATTCTATAGTATTTGTTTAAAGTGAATGGGATTTTGGGTTGTACCTGCCTTCAGCTGTCCAGAAAATTACCCCACAACCCTGTGGGCATGGGACTTAGACTTTGCTGTTCTGGTCATGCAGAGAAGCTTGAGCAGAGGAGCAGACTCTCCCTTGGATTCTGCAATTCAAGTAAGTTGATGAGGAGCCCTGGAAAAGCTGGTCTAGAAAGCAGGGCAAGCAGTGCCGAAAGCAGGCGTGTGGGCCAGTGCTCAGCCTGGCAGACAGTGCACATTAAACCTGTTTGATTTATGGAACTGTTTCTGTTAAAAGCTTCCTCGTGCACTTTAGAAAGAGGAGCTGCCAGATTGGTCAAGATCCAATACCCAGACAGTTGGAATTGGCTTCTGGCTGCAGTAATAACCGTGGTGAAACTCTAACAGGCTTTGCCGGCTGCCACATCATTGCTGCTTCTCGGAAAACAGTGTCAAAATGTTACGTGGTATGAGGACATTGCCATGGTAACGTTAGCGTCCCATGGCACTCCTTCTTGCACTGTGGTGTCAGTGAACGCTGTCAACATTGTGCTTTCTTCCTCCATCTGGGGCCTTTAGGAATGCTGTGGTACTGATCATGTGGATTTCTTGAGTGACTGCTCTTAGATATGGGGCTGAGGGTAGAAGAGATGCTCTCTCTGGGCTTTCATGTGTGTTAAAAAAGGCAAGTATTCGTTCTTGTAGATAGCAACTCTCACATAATTCAGCTTAAAAGCACCTGGCTTTGCTTTCTGCTGCACTAAGGAGCAGCTTTCCCTCTGTGATCAGACAGCTCACTGCAATAGCTGCTCTGTATCTGGCATTGACGCGCGTGTGCTGCTATCACCCAGGTCTTTGTCAGAGTGAATCTGAGATCAGATGCTCCATTGTTTCGGGTCTGATCCTTTCAGCCTGGAGAAAGCTCATTGCTGATGTCTGTCTGCATCCCGATAGTTGTCTGCTCCCTCTCCCCTCCCTTTGCAGGAGGCAACTGCTGCTCCAGGCACTGCTGCCCATGGGGCTGGTTTTGGGCAGCAGCCTGAGGTCTTTGGGTTGAGTTTCATCTCTGTGGCTGCCTCCTTATTTTATCATGTCTTGATCGATAGTTTTGGCCTGCCTATAAATATTTCAGTTCCTGCAGCAACCTCTGCAGTAACAGTGTCCCGCTAGGATTTTCAGTACTCCCACTTTTTCTTCCCTTTTCTTCCTGTATTTCTATATTTCCAACAGGTGATGTATTCCAAAATTAGCATCATGGTGGGTTTTTTCACTGTGCAGGCAACACATGTTTATTGGATCTTTTCCTTTGTCAAAGAGAAAGCTGTTCTCAATATTTAATAGATAAGCTGAAGCTTTGGCAAGAAATAACAAAGGTAAAGATGTTCTCTCTCTGGCAGCCCAAGGACCTTCCACCAGCGCATGTTTTTCTTTTCCACTTGGTGCCTTGTAAGAACAGTTGAGAGATCTTGGTTTAGTTATTGTGTATGTGTAGGTTCTGAAAATTGCATGGGTAAGGAGACAGTCATTTAGTGATTTGCCTCCCCAGTATGCATAAGCTCTGGATGTACAGTCTAGGTCTGTGGATGCGCAGCAAGTCTCTTTCTCACACCACAGTGCTGCAGTATAAAGGGATCACTTATGATAAAACAGAGGGCTTGTGATTTTAGTGTCTGGTCTAAAGTATTTCACTTGAAGGGACTGAAAGGATAAATGTCACACGTATGCTGGGCTGCATCAAAAGGAGCGTGACCAGCAGGTAGAAGGAGGTACTCCTGCCCCTCTACTCTGCTCTTGTGAGACCTCACTTGGAGTATTGTGTGCAGTTCTGGTGTCCTCAACTTAAAAAGGACATGGAACTGTTGGAACAAGTGCAGAGGAGGGCCACGAAGATGATCAGGGGACTGGAGCACCTCCCGTATGAAGATAGGCTGAGAAAGTTGGGGCTGTTGAGCCTGGAGAAGAGAAGGCTGCGTGGAGACCTCATAGCAGCCTTCCAGCATCTGAAGGGGGCCTGTAAGGATGCTGGGGAGGGACTCTTCATTAGGGACTGTAGTGATGGGACAAGTGGTAGTGGGTTAAAACTTAAACAGGGGAAGTTTAGATGGGATATAAGGAAGAAATTCTTTACTGTAAGGGTGGTGAGGCCCTGGAATTGGTTGCCCAGGGAAGTTGTGAATGCTCCATAGTTGGCGGTGTTCAAGGCCAGGCTGGACAGAGCCTTGGGTGACATGTTTGAGGTGTCCCTGCCCATGGCAGGGGGGTTGGAACCGGATGATCTTAAGGTCCTTTCCAACCCTAACTATTCTATGATTCTCTGATTCTGTGTGTGGCTTGAGAAAGTGCAGGTTGAGGCTAGGGGTAGGAGCAGAACTTGACTGACAATTGTATCTGTTCCTCAGGACCCGCTTCTGGACTGCTTCACGGCAGTAATTCTCAGCTCTCCCATTTGAGTCATGCCACAGTCCCAAGTTATCTTCCTATAAACTTGTTTTTCATCTGTTTCCCCTGAACTCCCAGCTTCTGCCTCGTAACAGGAGTAGGTCTGTTCTGTGACCTGTCTCGTCTCTGCAGAAACACTTTTACTGCTCCTGGACAGCAGGCAGCTGCTACGGCCCAAACTCATTTTTTCCCAAGACCCAACCCAAGCCAAGTGTCTCTAAACCTGGCATCGTGTCAGCCCTATTTCAGTACTTTTCTATTTCTGTCCCAGTGCTGCCTGGCTTACCTGCTAAAGAGCTCTATGAGATACTGCTTGGTTGGTTGAGGCAAAGCTAGCTGCCGCTCTAGGAATAACACCAGGGAAATTAGCCCCAGTCCATTTTGCTTGGTGAATTTGACTCTGTTTTCGCAGTCTGTTCACTGCAGCCATCTGCTGCAGAGAGACAGCAAGTTTGCAGGACACATTGACTGTGCAAATCAGGAAGTCTTATTTCAGACCATAGTTTTGATTAATTTCCAGAAATACAGAAAACTGGTTTATTTCCTCAAACACCTTTTACCTAAAGCCCTAAGGCTGGGTTTCCGAAGATCACCTGTACAGGGTGCATGAAAGTGTTTGGGGAGGGAGGTGAATCTGAAGTGGTGACAACATGATGACCTGAAAATGTTTCACTGATCGAAATATTCATTAATAATTTCCCAGCTTCTGTCAGTTTTGGTAAGATTGTGCTTTTATGTACGAGTCGACCAATACAAAAGTGTTCTGCAAGTGTCAGTAGTGCAGATTAAAGCAGCATTTGGTATCTGATACTCAGTAAATGGTTTGGAAACTGGATTTTGCCTTTAATACTGAACTACTGTGTCAGGAAAGAGTCTTAGCCTTTTATTTCAATACTGGGGGGTTGGGACGAAGGGGTAACCTTGACATCTTGATATGGGTACATCATCAATGGTTTAGACATTGTAAAAGACCCAGTGACCTGCTCTGTTAAGCTTTTAGAGGCATCAGACTTGAGAGGAAATTGCAGTCAAAAGTGAATATTGCAAAACTTGCTGATCTAAATGGTCTAATAGTCGACCTGTTTTTCCCTTGATAGCTCTGTGCTTATCTCTTCAGACCTGCAGGTGTTCAGTCCACTAAGGCTGCAGTGCAGAAAGGGGAAAAGAGCTGCAAAACTAGGACAGACTTGGATTATATTTAACAATGTTCTATTTCGACATGACAACCAGCTATCGAACACCTACAAGTTTGCAACTGTGATTCACTCGGAAGCTGACATAACTGATGTCACGGTGTATTAATAGCTACAGAATTGTAACTGCTTTTAGCAATGAGGTTCATTAACAGCCTCTACAAACACACTGGCAATCAGTTGAAAACCTGAAAATATTAGGTGTATATAAAAATGGATTATGCCATAAAGGAACCACCCTGTGCTGCCAAATATATTTACAGCAAGCTCTTGCGGGTGTTAAGCATAATGATTCCTCTTCATCACTTTCAGTAGGTCTTGCTGATAGCAAAAGGTGTTTGAGGACTGATCCACACTCTAAATTAATTAGGAGCTGTTGATCTAATGGGGCTACATGACATGAGTGTATTTGGGAGTTGCCATGCCCACAGCATTGTTCTTGGCAAGTGGAAACTGCCCAACCAGTTCTCGCATAGTGCCAGGGTTGTTTTGGGAGGTACTTGGTCCTTCACTTGTTTTCGTTGAACATTTTGGCTTTGACAGGAAGTGTTTTTGTGACAAATCATCCATAGACATTCTCAAGCCATACTGAGTGCACTGAGTTCAGCTCCCCGTTGGGCTTTGTGTGCTTTCCTGGGTGTGGGCTGCTGGCCACCCCCAAGGAGACTGGCATGGAGGAGATGTAAGTGTTCACTGCTTCCTACTGTCTTCTTTGAAGATACTGAATTAGTAGCTGACGACGGTGGCATGTTAGTGGTCCTCACCAGCCTCTGCTAACTGTCCACTGACGTGAATGAATCAGTTACTTTTCAGGCTCTTCGTACAATCATCTCTACATTACATATGTCCAGTTTTAAGGTTTGCATCACTGGTATGATAGATCGAGACGTTGTACAAGTGAAATGAAAACTGAGATTCAGGAGAGGAAGTGTTTGGGATGGGATTCAAGAGGAAGCTTTCGGGATGGCATTGGCTCTATGTAGAGTTGTGTAGTCAGACTTGTCGCTGGGAGCAAATCTGTGGCTGTGTATGTTCAGCTGAGATTTCTAATGCTCTAGGTACCTCTGAGAAGCTAGTTTGTTGCTCCTTACTGCAGTCATCTCCTTCTCTTGGTTCCTTCTTTCCCTGTGTGCGTCACAGTGCCTCTTCTCTTACTTTTGCCATGAGTAATTCAGTTGTGCTTAAGTTTTCAGGTGATGTCTGCTGTCTCATTCATGTCTCACCTGTTTTTGGTGCCTGTCATTTGGATGTCTGCTTTCGCTGGCCTCATATGCTCACTTCTGGAGACGGAAGGTCTCTAGAGGCTGGGAGGAATGGTTGGTTGGCTCAGGATGCAGCAAAATTGTAAATAACAGTTGTTTGGAAATGGTACCGTCTGGCAAGGGAGCAGAATTCCTTATTTTGAGAAGATGGAAATCTGAGGCATTATCCTTTCTCATTGTTCTTTTTTACAAGGTTAGAAACCTTGTTTTCAAGTACACCACCAAATGGTCATTCACCCTTCCTCCCCTAGCGTTATCAGCAGCTGTCCAGATAATGAAGTGCACTTGATCATCTTCCACTAACACTGTTTATCTCTTAAATGTCACAATAGCAAATGATTCATTGGGCATATAACAGCAAGTGATCCAACCACCTCTGGCTCAGTGTGTCTGTGTTGAAACAGTCTATGACAGTGAAGGAGTGTAATTAGCAAGACACATAGAATGGGATTGAAAAAAGATGTGAAAATAAGCAGAAGGATTTGAAAAGGATTAGGAGACTAAATGATAAACCAGTGGTTAAGTGGTGCATGATTAATGTCTGTACAAGTAAGAGGTTGACTAAATATTGTGACTCTGTAATGGCTGCCCCAAAGTAATAGAAGATGGTTTGTTTGGAAGATTCTGGAGGTGGGTTTATGTCAACACATGCTGACTCTGGGCTTAGACCTGTTTCTTAGACTTGGCTTAGGTCAGGGTGGGCATCCTGAGTGAGGCTGAAGATGAGCTTGTGGTTCATCTTCGGTCTTTAATATTAACAGCATCAAAATATCAGGTACCCCAGTGAAATCCTGTGAGAGAGTTTATTGCTCTTCTGAACCTTGGTACAAGTGGGAGTGTCAAAACTGTTGAGTCACACAGGCAATTGGTGGCTTTTTGTTATTAAAGGACATTATAATGTACTGGAGCTGTTTTTCTTAGTGCCACAAAACTGGTTTGTGTATGCAAAAAGTAGAAGGTGCAACTTCCACAGTGCTTGGAGAAGTAAACAGGAGTTGCTCTCAGTCGCGTGGAATTGCTGGGTGTCACTCTCTGCCTTAATACTGACTTTATTGTGCCTTTCATATAATGCCTGATACAGGTCTGGATTTCACCTCTGATTTCTTGCACTGCATCTTAAATTCTCATTTTCAAGGAGGTACTGAACTCTTCCATGTGTGTAGTAAATACACTGTTGAGGATTTTGAACAAACTGAGTTTTCTCTTTCCTGTAGTATCTGTGTCTACTGTTTTAGGATCAGTATTTGCATTATTCCTACCATTCTTTGGTTTCAGTCTAGACCTCCAGCCATTCTTAGATGTGCTCTGTCGTGTCTTAGAGGTAGCAAAGTTATATATTAATGTGTTGTATCACTCAAGATTTGCCTCATACCAATAAAAGCCAATAGAAATTAAGTGCATCCTAATGTTGAGATGCTTTGACCAAAGATTTGTGGTTGACATAATTTTTCCATTGGGAGCATTGAAGTAGAGCTGCAGGGTAGGAAAATTTTGAATGCAGCTCAGGGCATGGTTTTGGCTACCAGGAAGAGCATTTGTTGTTACTACTGCAGCGTGGACCCCAGTGAAATTATTCTGTAACATCTGATTTGTTGTATGTGTGCTTCCCACAAGGTTGGGAGCTACTTAATTGAGAAGATTGCTGCCGTTGCTTGCCATGTTTTAATGAAGAGATAAGATGATGTGTTCTCTTTGAGGTTTCCTACTGGACTGGTGCTCTACGGCATGTCAGTAAGACTGTTCTGAGGCAAATCAAGCTCTGTGTTCAGTAGCTCCCAGCTTACAGGATTTAGTCTCTGAGCACTAAATTATTGTGAGTTCAGCAATTCATCTCCCTCCAGCTGGTTTATTGTCATTTGATGTATTAATAAGTTGGCTCGGATTGCTCGCCTAATGCTTTAGCAGAGCAAAGTGAAACCAAGGCTTGCACTAAGCGCAGGTTGCGCATGTTGTGTGAACAATGCACCATTTCCCAGCAGCTGGCCCTGGAGGGTCAGTGTAGTGGCAGGTAAGGTGTGTGAGAACTGGACCTCCTAAACTGTAACCTTGGTTTGTCCATCAGTATGCTTTCCCAGCGCTCATTCTCTGTCTCTCTTTTGCCATAGAACAACTTCAGTTCATGCTTTCTTTTTGAGAAGTAGATTGTGGTGGTTAATGAGATGCTTGTAAAGCAGCATACAAAACCTGCCAGGGGTTACTGTGCTCGCTGGTGGTATTAGAGCTGGAGGAAAACTTCCGGAAGGTATTGATCACTTGGTGAAAACAAACCCTTCAAACTTCTTTGGTCTTTACTCATGCCTGGCTTTTATCTCTGCATCCTGCACGCTTTTCAGAGGGTGGGTTTGTTTGCTGAAAGAGCAAAACAAAACGTTGACAATTCCTGGTACCAATCTGTAGCTTCTTGTGTGGGCAACGTCAGAGGAGTTTGTTCAGTGCAGCCTTTCCAGGCTTTAAATCCGCCTGCATCCTGGAACCAGAGCATCCAAGTGGCCAGGTGGGGATGGCACACCAAGTATTGAAACTCATAGAATGGTTTGGGTTGGAAGGGACCTTAAAGCTCATCCAGTTCCACCCCCTGCCACGGGCAGGGACACCTTCCACTAGAGCAGGTTGCTCCAAGCCCGGTCCAGCCTGGCCTTGAACACTGCCAGGGATGGGGCAGCCACAGCTTCTCCGGGCATATGAAAGGATCTCTTGGGGGGGCATGTGAAACTGTATCACGTACAGAAGCTTGTATGTGCTTCCTGAAGTTGACCTTTTGATTTTTCCTTTTTTGTGAAGGTTGTTATTTAGCTGGGTACAAGCTGAGTGTTGCAGGGTAGAGCGGATGCTATAGAGAACTGTGGCTGACTGGTGGGAAGGGCTTGCTGCCTCTGTTTTCTAGTTCACCTCACAGTGATGGTTTACAGCTTCTCTTATACCTCACTGTGGAAGACAAAATGTCACACTTTGAATTCATTAAGCAGCCCTGCAAAGGAGGGGGAACTATTGGAAGGGAAAGCTGTTTTACAGAGCAGTAAAATACAGAGGTAAAAGTCACTTGTCTGTAGCAGAAAATACATGAAAAAGACAAACATTGTATAACATTCAGAAAGGCCAAGTCATGCATGTTTCTAAAGACAAGCCAGGTATATGGCTTACAGGACACCAGAAGGATGTACAAGTCATTCATGGATCCAGAGGACTAAAATTTAGTAGTGGCTTCAAAATCAGGTGTGGCCTTAAGGTTTCTTGGATTGAAAAGTGCAGTAGGAGCAGAAGTGAATCATCTTTCACCAAATGAGGCCAAGGACGAAGCATGGACCTCCAAACATCTGCATGCCATGACCTAGAAACTGCTTCAGCTGGGAGGCTAAAGCCTTTGGTGGAGACTGCAAAGTGCTTTCTGTGCAAGTGTCAGATTCGCAAATGGGTTCACTTTGGTTATCACAAGCACCTTTCATGTTCATTTCCAACCATTAAGCTTCTTCAAATGAATATTTGGGCAAATGGGAAGCTTTGAAGCAAACACCAATGACTACGCTTGCTCGAGTCATCCAGCGACCTAAGAACTGACCTGTCATGGGTCAGAGCCTCCTGTTAGTGCTTGAAGTCCTGTGCTGGCCTAGCCTGCCAACCTGCTTGCTCAGGAACAGAGCACCTTCTGGCTGCACTGACCAATGTTAACTTTTGGTAATCTCGAACAAGTACCAGCTACTTTTAAAACTCAGAATAATTCATGAGCAAAGAAAGGGCAGGAACCACCAGCAGATACTATAAGCTCACTCTCCCAGTGCTAGTTTCTCAGATTTCTTCTAGCCATAACTAAGATATGAGCAAGCCTTCTTGTTGCTTGCTACATAAACTAAGTGTGAAACAGGTAAAATAGAAAGGCAGATGGCAGAATTAATGTGTAGCTGTGTGAGTATGTTACTGGTGAAATGGAGGAGTGGTGCCAGTGCTGAGAAGTGGCAAAGAAATGTGTCATAACCCATCAGTAACTTAGAGACAGACGAAGAGCTTTGGGGCATGAGTCAGTAAATACCTGACAGCTCAGTTTTAATGTTCTTTCAATGGAGCTGTTTCTATGTAGTTGCCCATTCAAGGAGACCACTGAGTATGGCTTTTAATGCTGGTGCAGCTATAGGCAGGTTCTCATGAGCATCAGCATCAGCACTGGTGGTCCTGGCATATGTGGAATTACACATGAGCGTGCTGAGGGAGAGGGGAGCAACAGATACTCTGTGGAGGGGCAGGGTCTGCCCTGGTGGTCTGGACACGTAGGGAGACCAGGTGGGACATCCAGTAAACCTATTGCACAAGCTTTTGAGGAGGGAAATTTGGAAGCAGTTTAGGAAGCAAATAAGAAACTACTGCAGTCTGAAGATTGTGATCTCACTTCTCTGCTGTGGCAAAACAGATGGAGTAAAAGGGGCTTGTGTCTTCAAAGGTGCTTGGAGAAAGTTAGGGAGATGGCAAGAGAGTCCGACATGAGGGAGATGAATGCTGGACATCAGCCTCCGGTGTTCCAGGGGCTTCTTCTGCTCCTGACTTCTTTTACTCATTAATTTTGTTCAGTTGCTTTTTGAGCCTTGTTAATCCAGCAGCACCACGAAGTCCTGCAGAGAGGAGGTACCCACTCATTGGCAAGGACCAGTGTCTGCTGCCCCTCTTACATCATTAGAAAGTCTTCTAAGTTGTTGGCATGATGAATTCTTGGCTGTGGGTAGCCACAGAGCTGTGGTGGGGCAGACTCGTTTTAGCACACTATGCTGGCTTAATGGCAGTAATAGAAAGTCAATTTATAGGCAAGAACAAATTGCCTTTTTATATGGGGAGGAGGATAATTTCTCCCATGTGTTACATTATTAAATTTGTAATCTTCATTTCTAATGCTTTTCAAAAGTGAATATTAACAGAATCTAAAATACAGATCTTAAATTTATGAGCTGCATTTTTTTCACCAAACTCCTCAAGTTCTATAATTTGTCTTTAAAGGTGAACTTGAGCAAAGGTGGGTTTTTCTTTTTGTTTAACTTAATAAATTGAAATTCCTTACTCGTTCCTTATCTCTGGACAAGCTTAAAGGCTCCAAAGATAGTTAAATGTAAGTAGCAGTAGTGGATATCTATTTCTGTCTTTGCTGAGTGGTGAGTTCTGAGTTCAGGCTTATTCCCTAGTGATAAAAGACACTGGAGGGAAAAAAAATGACACATTTTCCTATGCCATTTGCTAGTGAGGAGGCTGTTGTGATGCTCTCTTGTTGCCAAGGAAACGGAGCCTTGAACTCCTGGCTCCACAGGAAGGAGGAGGAGGAAGAGGAGGAAAGGACTTTGCTGTTTCCCTCCCGAGCTTGCTATGAAATTTGGACTCATTATCAGGACTGTGAATGTGTCAGGACTGAGGGTCTCTCTCTGAAGTTCACTTCCAGAATTGTGTGTCCTGCCTCCTTATGTTTGTCTCTATTTTGAAGGAAATCTGAAGGCTGGAGCCCGATGGCACAGCTCCATTCTCGTACTGATAACATGGGCTAGGTAGCTACACACACGCTGGGCATCAGCACAGTTACTGCACGGAGCAGGGTGAAATGGAGCCTGTGGTGTGCAGGCAGTGGGGGAACGGGATTGTCCTTATCTGACCTTGCCAGCACCATCCTGAGAAATCCCATGGCCTCCTTATGTCAGCCCAGTCTCTGAGTATGAGATCAGCAATGCAGAAGTTAACTGCAGGTGCGAGAAGGAAGCAAGTTATGCAGACGCAGGTTCTTTATAGCAAGGTTAATGCACAGTGTCCTCTCCTGACCTAGTTGCATTACTATTGGTCCGTCATCTTATAAAAGAGGTTCCCACCAAACATTTCTTTTTTTGTTACTTATGTTAAAACTATTTTTTCACTCCTAAATAAAGATACATACTGCTCTGTAGTGCATGTTTGATCTTGCTGAACCGACATTGTCTGGTGCTGGCTGTATCACAAGCCTGTGCTTCGCTTTTATTCTTCTTCATCTGCTCTCTTTTCTGCTCTCACAGTGGAAAGAGAGAAATCAGCAAGGTGCTTTGATGCGTTTTGTTCATCCTCACTTGTTCTACAAAATGTATTTAGAAATACTTGGCAGAAATGATGGGATTTTGGTGAACTTGCTGCCGTGTACATGCCATGGGGTAGCCTTGCACCAAACAGCCATCCTCTTCTCCTGAGGCTGTGCTGGTCCGTGGCTGTTTTACACTGTAAGTGATTAATACCAACTGCATTCAATACAATATTGAACACCACAGTGGGTCTGTTCGTGACAAAGGACTGATTCTTTCTGCATCTAATGGTTGGTAATTGAGAAAAGTAGATCTTTGTATTGTTCCTAAAATGTATTAATCTGCTGCATTGATGGCTTTTTCCTCTAATCCTCAATAATCTTCAGGCAGGCATGATATTTTGGTTGGTTTCCCATGTTCTCTCGTATCTTTCAACAGAGGTAGAGACAATTTTGCCTATTTTGCAGCTTTGGCCAAAAGGCTTTTTTTTTTTTAACTCTATTGAGAGCTCAATATTCTCCTTTGACAAATGGTGAACTGAATTTCCTGAATGGACTTCACATAATTTGAGGTGTTTTTATAGCTGGGCGCTGCTTTTGTGCATGCAGAAAACAGATGTAGGAGGCAGATATGTGTCTGCCATGTTTGTCTGTGGGAGGGTTTATCACTCAGAGGAGAGTCTGCATGCAGCTCTGGGGTTGGGCTGTGAAAATTTGCTTGGGTTTTTTTTTTCCTTAGGAGGCTGCTACTTAAATCTCAGCGACTCTGTTTTTGGTATTGGATGGTGTTTTCCATGTCTCAACAGTTCCACTTGTCTCCAGTTGAAGATATTTATGACGTATGATTGCCAGGGCTGTCTGCTGTAAGATGAAACCCAAAGTTTTGACCACTTTGGTTTCTCAGTCACTATGAATCTCTTTACATTGTAAGGTCAGTTGCGTCCTGCTTTTGGGCACCAAAGCCTGACCACTCTCTAGCATCTGTCCAGAGATGCCTGCAGCATCTCTGCATTGTGACTGTGACAGCAGGGTGCTCTCTTTTCACTGCACCCAAGCAGAACCAGGCACTTGGGCTGTATTAAAATGATCCTGATCCTTTGTACTAGGTTAGGGAAGGAAATTGTTCTGTTCAGTGTATCTGATGGGATGCAGCAACTACCCGGCACAACAGGCACTGCACAGCCATGGACCAGTCAAAGGATGTGTCTGTATGAGCCAAATGCATAGAATTAGAGGGGGGAAATGTACTGGTTTGCTTGCTTCCTTTAGCATTTGCTACAGCTTTACATGAAAGTACCTGTGGTGAAGCCTGACACAGATATCCTCTGATGAAATTGCCTGGAATTAGAAGCTGAATGCCTGCAATTGTTTGACTTCTCTGGAAACCAGACCATCCTCTCCCCCTCTCTGCTTCCACAGTGGCTCAAATAATTGCTTCCAAATGGACTCAAGTTATTAAGCCGTGTGTATAATTAAAGTCAGCTCCTTGTGAATTCAATCATTCATTTCCTTAAGGAAAATATGATGAAGTAATTACAAACCAAGCTAAACACAAATCAAACACTATTCTAAGTGCGATTCTGCGCCATGATTCTAGTTTATGAATGACTCCAGGGTTCTGTGGGCTTCATGCCTGTTGCAGAAATGTGGCTGCGTTTTTAATTGTGTTTATAACAAACGAACAAAAGGTTCCATGACTCACTCGCTGTGCCAAGACTGCTGCTCACTCCTTGTGCTCACACACACGTGGTCTTGACAGTCACTCGCTCCTGAAAGAGCGCCACTGGAGCAGGAGAAAATGAGAATAATCTTGTTAATAAATCTTGTCAGTTCTTTCCTCCTGAGTTTTGTCTGTACCAAAACAAAACTTTACCTGCCTTAGCTGTGAATATGAGGGGGGCAATTGTTGTTCAGAGCGTAAGCCAGAAACCTGTTGTTACCCCTCTCTCCATCATTCCTATGGTGGGAATGTCATAGCACATACTTCCCAGTTTCAATGAAATTTGGTAGAGAAGTGGAAGGTAAGGAGATTCTGCAAATGCTGTTCAAGGATGGCTCTGGGTAGGAAGATCCAGGCTCGTACTCCAGAAGAAAAGGTCTGCTGTATAATCTCGGCTTAAAAGAAACGTTCTGAGTGAAAGCAAAGCACTGGAGCCAAGTGGCTGAATGAAAAGTGGTTTCCTGGATGGAAAGGTGTGTCACTCCTCTGAGAAGTTTCCTTGGCTTCTTGAGGCTCAGGACACGAGTTCTTGTCTGCAGTGGGAAAACGCAGCTTGCAGACAGGCTGCTAAAGTGATTTTGTCCACTGCTTTCCTCCCAAGAGATACTGAGTGAAGGGCAGGACGCTGGGCCAGGCAGGTTCGGCGGACGCAGGGAGAGCAGAACAGTCTCTGGCAAAGCTTTCTGGCTTAGTGAAGCATAGGCAGGGCAGCTCTTTCATCTCATGCCATCCTTTGCTTACAATGACATTTTCTGGCTGCTTTATTTTTGGGAAGTCACCTCATTTTTGTGATCCTCTTCTAAACTGAGAGGTGTTTTGCAGCTCAAACTCATTCATATTTCAGATCCCGGACTTAAGCAAGATCACAGAATCACAGAATCACAGAATAGTAAGGGCTGGAAAGGACCTCAAGATCATCGAGTTCCAACCCCCCCGCCATGGGCAGGGACACCTCCCACTAAACCATGCCATCCAAGGCTATGTCCAACCCCACCTTGAACGCCGCCAGGGATGAAGCATTCACAACTTCCCTGGGCAACCCATTCCAGGGCCCCACCACCCTCACAGTAAATAATTTCTTCCTCAGATCCAATCTAAACCTCCCGTGTTTAAGTTTAAACCCATTACCCCTTGTCCTCTCACCACAGTCCCTAATGAAGAGTCCCTCCCCAGCATCCCTATAGGCCCCCTTCAGGTATTGGAAGGCTGCTATGAGGTCTCCACGCAGCCTTCTCTTCTCCAGGCTGAACAGCCCCAACTTTCTCAGCCTATCTTCATACGAGAGGTGCTCCAGTCCCCTGATCCTCAGAGTTATTAACAGTGCGAGGTGGACGACGGAATTAGGACAAAGTGCTCTGGTTCACCGCACTTGTAATTAAGTAGAGATCCTCACCTGGCCTTCATAACTTAGGTTGGTCAGCTGGAGGACTTCTAGCCACTGGGACGCAAGTCGGCTCCACCCCTGGTCCTCCTTTTGTGGAAGAACAGGAAGGAAAGCCCTGGGATGGCCTTGGCAGCCAAACCAGCCGCCCACCTTTTGGCTTTTCATGTTTTCCTGATGTCCAGATCATCACAGTTTTAGGAAGTTTGAACTAAGAACACTTAAAACACCACTGCTGTTTGGTACTAGGTCTGACATTTCCCCCAGCCTTCTAGGAATAAATACTGCAATAGTAGTTTAAAACCTGTTATTTATTGATATCAATTGCCTGTGGCTGTGCCAAATTATCTGAGCCATCAGCTAAACCTTCCTTGACTTGGAATATACTCAGATATAAAACCCCCGGGGTCTTCTGGGGGAGCAAATGTCAGCGGGGGAGTTAAATTCCTAGTGGGGCTTAAACCACAAAGTCCAAGAAGTGGGAAATCTGGGTCCCCTTCTTATTGTGCAGTTGGAGTATGTGTGTGTATGTATGTGGATACGAGGAAGATGCTCTTTACTGCGAGGGCGGTGAGGCACCAAAAACAGGTTGCCCACAGAAGTGGTAAATGCTCCATCCCTGGCAGTGTTCAAGGCCAGGTTGGATGGGGCTTGGGCACAAGATGGTCTAGTGTGAGGCATCCCTACCTGTGGCAGAGGGGTTGGAACTAGATCTTAAGGTCCTTTCCAACCCAAACTATTCTTTGATGCTATGATTCTATGGGCTTTTTAAGCCTTCACCCCTTGCCCCAGCACAAAAGAATGAGAGGATGGGGAAAGGCCTTAGATGTGCCTGTCCCAGACATGCACAGCTCCTGGGACAACCAGTGCAGCATCAGCAGTTCCATGCCTGCCCATCACTGGGGACCTGGACCCACAGAGGGGCAGTGCTGGGGTTTCATTGCCAGGCTGCTGGAGGAACAGTGCAGCAGTGAATTTCTGTATGCATATGGACATTTCATTTAATGAGGCTCTCCTGAAAGCACGGCAGATTGGGGAAGAGAAGAGGGCAGCATGTTCCATTTTCTTGTAAAGAAGAAAAATGCAGAAGCAGCCATTAGATGAAGCTATTTGGATCCTGCTGCTACAAACAAAACAGAGACATGGAAAGAATTCTGAAGAGTTGGATCTAGCTGCTAAGTAGTTCCCATGAAATGCTCTGAAAGAAACAGATATTTTTATTAGTTTTATGGCCCTGTAACTTTTTTATGGGTGAAAGCTAAACAATTTTTTATGGTAGTCAAAAAATCTGTTTAAAAATCACTGACAGTGGAATACGTATCCTGGGCTGCATCAAAAGGAGCGTGACCAGCAGGTCGAGGGAGGTGATCCTGCCCCTCTACTCTGCTCTCGTGAGACCTCACTTGGAGCACTGTGTGCAGTTCTGGTGTCCTCAACATAAAAAGGACATGGAACTGTTGGAACAAGTGCAGAGGAGGGCCACGAGGATGATCAGGGGACTGGAGCACCTCCTGTATGAAGATAGGCTGAGAAAGTTGGGGCTGTTCAGCCTGGAGAAGAGAAGGCTGCGTGGAGACCTCATAGCAGCCTTCCAGTATCTGCAGGGGGCCTATAGGGATGCTGGGGAGGGACTCTTCATTAGGGACTGTAGTGATAGGAGAAGGGGTAACGGGTTCAAACTTGAACAGGGGAAGTTTAGGTTGGATATGAAGAAGAAATTCTTTCCTGTGAGGGTGGTGAGGCACTGGAATGGGTTGCCCAGGGAAGTTGTGAATGCTCCATAGTTGGCGGTATTCGAGGCCAGGTTGGACAGAGCCTTGGATGGCATGGTTTAGTGGGAGGTGTCCCTGCCCATGGCAGGGGGGTTGGAACCGGATGATCTTAAGGTCCTTTCCAACCCTAACTATTCTATGATTCTATGTATGTTTACCATTTGGTTTGCTCACTTTCTCTCTTGTGTCTGTGAAGGAAGAAATCTCAAAGTAATTTTCCTGGCTACATTTTAGGTGCAGAACCTTTTCTTTCGACATTTTAAAATGAAAATTTTGGCTGCTTTTTAATAGAGATAAATTATCAAAAAGGTCAAAATTAAAAATAGTCTCATGGGAACTATTTAACCTCAAATGGCACAGAAATAATATTTCACACTTTCCTAGTTTCACATATGAAGATGGAGCTCATGAAGATAGGAAGCAAAATCAGTGCTTTACCAGCATTCCACCCAACCTACAAGAGGTGGTAACATCTTACTGGGGGTGGAGACCTACTTAAATACAGCCATAGCTGGGTTTCAGACTAGCCTGGGGGAGAAAACGCTGCTTTAAAGTAGTTGAGGAGTTTGGGATCTGGGCTGGGTTGTGTGGTGTAGGAACTAAAGGCAAGCCTAGAAACCAGTGCGTGGGGTTTGGTGCTTCCCCTGCCCACACTGATGGGGCGGGAAAGAAATAGAGGGTTGTCTCCTTGGGGTGGTGGGAGGGAAGGACAGGCTTTGTAGGGGAGTGTCAGATCTGCGTCTGGGTTTAGCTTTTGTAAGGAAGGAAGAGGAAGGTTAGCTTTGTAGCGCCTAAATGAAGCCGCTGTTAGGTTTGAAGTAGGGCTGTTGCTTCATGAGGGCTCAGAGAGCTCTTGTGCCAGGCGCAGACATATCATGAGCTGCCCTTCTGCAGGCCAGAGGAAGTTTTCTGCTGTGCATCTTGAGCTCAGTGGGTGAAGAAGGGAGGCAGCCTCTGAGACTGCTGCCAGGTGCCTGTTCAATAAAAATAACCTGGGGAATGATTTTTGGTTCTCTTTTAATGGGGGGGAGGAAGAAGAAAAAATGATGGGTTCAGGAGGCTGAGAAAGTTGGGGTTGCTCAGCCTGGAGAAGAGGAGGCTACGTGGAGACCTCATAGCAGCCTTCCAGTATCTGAAGGGGGCCTGTAGGGATGCTGGGGAGGGGCTCTTCATTAGCAACTGTAGTGATAGGAGGAGGGGTAACGGGTTCAAACTTAAACAGGGGAAGTTTCGATTGGGTATGAGGAAGAAATTCTTTACTGTAAGGGTGGTGAGGCACTGGAATGGGTTGCCCAGGGAAGTTGTGAATGCTTCATCCCTGGCGGCGTTCAAGGCAGGGTTGGACATAGCCTTGGATGGCATGGTTTAGTGGGAGGTGTCCCTGCCCATGGGAGGGGAGTTGGAACTGGATGATCTTAAGGTCCTTTCCAACCCTGACTATTCTATGATTCTATGATTTGACGGTCATACATCTGGGCATGGGTTGGTGTGAATGAGGAAGGCCAGGGTTGGACATCAGAATGAGAGAAAGCGTTTTAGTGCAAAACCACTGTAGTGACCCAGAGCAGTGGGATGTGTTGGTGACTGCGGTGCGAGTTTGGAGGTGTTTCACTGGCATCTCCATGGGCTGCCTGCACAGGTAGCATGTCCTGGGCCTGCTCTGCAATCAGTGGGGCTCTGGAGCTCTCGCAGCAATACAAGTAGTTGCTGATTTCACTACTTTCTGTCTCTCCTGAGAAGAGTTGACTGACCTTTCCCAACCCTGTGGATGTATTTAGTCTGTACACATAAGAATTAACGCATGGAAATGTTTTTTTTCTTCCATCCCCTGGAAGACTTTCTGCTTAATTTGGAAAGAAAGGGTGTGATTTTGTTAGCGTCTGAAACTAGGACAAGGCGAACGAAGCAAACAGCCTGATTTGTGTCCCTGCTTATCCCCAGCCATTTTCTGTCATTTCTGGTGTATTATTCAGGCTGTGATGATAGCCTGGCATGTTCTGGAGCACACAGTACAAACTGCCTCTCTTTAGGTGCTCATAATTCACACTCCATTAGGATGTTGGTGTAGGGAATACTTGGCAGGATGTCAGAGCTTGCCGGGTATGAGGAGATTGAGTTCATCTCGTTAAACTGCATTCTGAAGTGACAATCCAGTATTTATATGGGCTGGTTTTCCTCAGCAGTAGCATCCCCTCAGGAGAGCAGCATGGCTTGTTCCGAACAAAGATACTGGTGTAAAAGGGTTGTGGTGCCCACCCCAACAGCCGTTCTGCTCAGCGTGTGCCAGGCTGCTGCAGGTGTTGGATGTTCATCCAAGGCTGTGGGAAGACTTTTCTTCCCCCCCCTTTTGCCGCTAAACAATGGAATTCTTTTATTCATCTTGGAATTGATTCATGGCACACAAATCTTAGCACACGTCTGTAGGAATTCAGCGTCTGACTGAACAGAAATAACTCTTCTATTTTAAAACCCATTAGGAACAACAATGCAGTGGCAGGGTTTGAAGCGGAGAAGTTAATGTGTTGGCTCTTTGGTTGGAGTATTTAAGTAGTAGGTAAAATGGTCAGTGCTTCAGCAGTCTCACAGCGTGCTGAGCTGAGGCTCCCACTGCTGCTTTTTGCCCACAAATGTGCCAAAGACCAGCAGTTGGACTTTGGGGCTACCTTCTGAATCTCAACAGGTGATAATATGTGTAATTAGGAACAATAATATGTGTGGTTTTGGTGTTTTCCGTTCTTCATTTTCAGCCCCAAACTGACATGCATCGTCTTTTCTCTGGGGCAGATATTCATGGAGAAGAAAGCAAGCATCATCTCTGGTTTTGATCTGAAGAGTGAAGTTAGTGACTGTGGAAAATGAAAGGGCTTCTGAGTCCATGTTTGAGGCAAGGATAGCCGGCAGATCCAGTGTAAATCACTGCATAGCTCAGGATATCTCTCTTTTGTAGCCAGGCAGGTCCTATCCTGCCCAACAAGTTACCCCTGGTACCCCTGGATGCTGTGTGCAGATGCACTCAGGATTGCAGGTATTCAACCCCTTCATCTCTACATGATCTACAACATGCTTTGAAGGGTAGATTGACAATACCACGTGGGTTTCTCTCTGTTTCCTTGCTGGCATTGTCAATTTTCTGTGCTTCCTAAGTGCTGGTTTGTACTTCATTTTGGAGCAAAGCAGATAATTCACTTGCTGAGGACCCCAGGTGTGAAGCCAAAGAGCAGAGCCTGCCCAGGTCGATACCCTGCAGCATGTGTGGATGCAAGTCGATGCGCGCTGCTTAGTTCGTGTAAGAAAAGCAATAGATATGCAGCCTCTGCTCAAGCTTGGGCTGGTCTTTTCTGGAAAACACTAAACGTTCCCTTTTCTAGATCTTTACGACAGGAACAAGTGACAGTAAGCATCCAGCTGATTTTCCCCTCACACCCCAAGGTAAAGTTTAGGAAGCCAATAAGCTAACCGGGCTGTTTTTCCAGCCCCTTGGTGTGTATGGGGTAGCCTTTGTCAGTGCTGTGTGGCCATTGCTTTGGGTAGTGTGTTCTGTTCTTGGAAGCAGTTGGTTAATTTAAGAGCAAAGGTGATTGAGTTGAAATTCAGTCAATTCCTAATCTCAGGGTTAAATCAATATCAATTAATTTTAAAGTATGGGAGGGTCCATAGCATATGCATCGTGCTGGTTTCTTTTTGTGTTGGTAGTATCCAGCAAACTGAGCAAACATGGAGGGGAAAATTGAGAACAAAAAGGAACAGAGAAGGAAAGTACCAAATACCTTGGTGGGGAAAAAGGAAGCAAGAGAGGAGGTAGTGTAAGGATAACAGTGAAAGATGCGCACTGTCCCTCAGAAACGTCAACTCGATAAGCATCTATCTTGCAGTAATTCTGTATAAGAGTAATAATTATATAATGATGACTTTCTGATGAGCTATTTCAGAGTTCACATGGATTTTTCAAGGCTTGATGGCCTCTGAGCACAGAAAAACCTGTCAGCAGCTGAAAGGGCTTTGAAGAGTTGTGCATTAGACTGATACAGAAGAGGATGTGAGAAATGGTGGCTCTTTCCTTGGGGCAGAGAAGGGGATGCTGCCTCTTGTATTTGCTTGGTACCCATAAGATTAAAGCAAATACAGTTTTTGGTGGCAGTCAGTTCTGCCACAGGAGTGACATCATCCTTGAGAAGAGCTGCCTTGGCAGCTGGAAACGTATTTAAGGAAGGGAGCTCTCCAAAGAATGCCCTGTTCTGCACAGGGCACTCACACGGTCACCTTACTCCTCTTTGTCCGTTACTGGGTTGCCTGGAGGGAACTTTTTGTCAGTTGGTCTCAGCCAGAATTAGGGGAAACATAATGAGATCCAGTTAATAAAGAACAAAACAATGGCATATAATTGATGTCAGTCAGGAAGGATTTAATGAAAATGGGTCTTGTCAGACATTTTTTTTCATCGAGTTTTAGTAGAAGCAGGTATCTGGGTAAATGTGGTAAATATTGTCAGGGTTTTGTCCTAGAGCAACATGACCCTAAAAAATATGATAGTGACAATTACATTAAAAACTTACTTCACACTTCATAGAGCAATAAGGAAAAGCCTCAAAGGGAGGAGCATCTGTTGAAGGCCTGGTGCTATTCAGCATTTTCATTTGATTTGGAACAAGTATGAGTTTAAGCCTCACTAAATTCACAGGTGATAGGCGCGTTAGAAAGGCAATAAATAGTATTGAGGGTGCAAAAGTTGTATACAACTGTCTGGGCTTTTTTCTCTCTCTCCAAGTATAATGTGTTTTCTTGTATGTTTCTCAATATAATCTTCTACAAGGTTGTACCAGCAGGAGAGACAGGGACTGCACAGTGACCAGGTGAGGTGCTGTGCTGCACTAAGAGCTTACTGTGGTCTTGGGAGATGCAACCAGAAGCTGTGAAGATGAGAGTACGAGCTGATTTTTACCTCTGCACATGTTTTTGCACTAAAACGCAGTCTCCAGTTCTCCTGTGTCCATTCTCAAAGGAGCATTTAAAACCTGGGGAGGTCATTAGAAAGATTCAAGGGCAGGATTAAAAAGTGCCAGAGCATGAGAAACATAAAAGAGCTCAGCCCGTTTAACTTGTCAGAAAAGATTGAGAGATGACTTGATGCTACACTGCAGAAGCGTTTTTATAGCGAGAACACAAAGCAGCCCTCACAGTAGAGAAGGGCATTAAAAACCTGATGGGTGAAAGCTGAAACCAGGCAAAGTTAAGTCACATCTCTAAATGTCAGGTAGTAAAATAAACTGCACGGGCAAATGGCAGATACTTCATCTCTTGATGTCTTCAAATCCAGAGTAGATGGCTTTTAGAAGATATTCTTAGGCCAAATATAAATTGTTTGGCTGAACACAGCAAAATCTGAGTGCCTGTCAGCAGAGAACTTGGCAAAGAGTCTGCTGGTTCCTTCTGGTTCTTGGCATCTGCAAGTGATGTGTATCTTCATCCTGGATATTTGAGGAAGAAACGTCTTCTTCCCAAGGTCATTCTGAAGCAGAACCTGCTCTTCAGCTGCATGTTATTGCGCTGCAGGCCTGACTGGCTGCTTAACCTTTGCCGTTTACTGTTTAATTGGAAAAGGTGCAGGGAATAAATCTGGAGTCATGCAGAAAATGCCAATCAACTCTTACATATTCCAGATACTGCTACAATTAAATTAAGACAAATGTTTTTAGCACAACACCCACATAGGTGCATATCATTTACCTTCTTAATATGCAAAGGTGTTGAAGCACAATATTTCAGGTAAGGGAGGAGACACAACCCCTATGCCATGCTCAACACTGACCGGAAAAGGTTGCTAGTGGGTGACTGTTGTTTGTGAAGTGTTTTCACTCTGCAGATGAACAGTGCAGCTTTGTCCACATTTATTTCCTTTCTGTGCTGACCCTTTCCAGGTGTACTGCTCCTGATCCGCCCTTCCCACTGAAGGGGTTAAACCACTGTGTCTTTATTACGTACTGATTACAGGTAAAGTTTAACCAAAGAGTTTATAGGAGTAGTCTAGGAATCTATGTCCCATTTCTGATGGCATCAGTGGTGCTTGTGCTGATCTCTTACCCTCTTTTAGTTTCCACTCTGGCCGCAGTGGTTTGGGAGCTTGTCTTTTTGGCAAAGCACACTATTCCCCTCCTGTTCAAGGGAAACTTCTGGCAAAAAGAGACTGGAGGGGAAAAAAGGCTGGCAAAACCTTTCTCCAGAATAATGGGAGATGGTTTCTGAGATGCAAGAATTGCTGTGCATCTCTGTCTGGAAGACGAGGGAGGAACAAAGGATTCTTGTCATCTCTTCCTGTCGTCGTCTGTTTCAGAGTGTCTCCATTATTTTTTAATAAGGATATCCATGTCATAGCTGTAAAAACAATGAGAAATAACTAGAAAAGCACCCACTCATAGAAAGCCAGCAGTGCAAAGCTGTGCATGGGATGTTACAGCTGATCTTGGCCTGTGCCAGCTGAATCATCTCCAGTGCAGGACCCTGGTGCTGCCTGTCCTCTGTGGCGCTGCCTTTCCTTGTCTTTGGGCCCTTCTGCTTTATGTCCTTAGCTTTGTCTCAGGAAATGGCCAATAGAAGGCATCTAGCACCTTGGGTTGCTCTTCAGCCTTGCTCTGCTCCAGCCCTGTCATTTGTTGCCAGATGTGGATGCAGAGTCTTCTGAGTATGAGTGTCTCACTAGATTGGGGAAATAAGAGATTTTTATAAACGGATATTGCATAGTTGGGCAGCTGGGCATTTTTGTTTCCTACATTAATGTCATGTGCTGCTTTGACTCTGTTTGCATACCAAGGCTCTTTTAATGACTAACCTAAAAGGCGCAGAAGGACGAGCATTCTAAGAGTGCAGGCGTGAAGGAGGGATGGACATTGATGTATGTAGATGACTAAAAGATTGTTTGTGGAGGCGAATGTGAGGCAAATTAAATGGACCATAAAAGCTTCCCAGAAGACTGTGGGATGCTCTTTGAAGGGAACCTACAAACCCCAACAGAGGATACAGCAATGAGGCATGTAGAAGGTGCGTTAAAGGCAGCTGTTCTGCAGTGGTTGGGGAAATTGGTAAGGCCGTTTCATGAGCGTTGCTTCTGTTGATGCCTGTATTGTTACTCTTGCCTGAAGGTTTGGATTTTGGAAGCACATTAAAAATATGTTTTGTGTTTGTGTGACTTCCTGATTTGTACAGTGTGCTTCATACATTGCTCTAGGCGCACAAACAATACAAACTGTAGTTAATGTTAACCCAGAACATGCATATTCTATCCTTTCAGCCCATGGGGACGTGCGTACACATGCTGCACCATATGTGGGGATAGCAGCTGGTACAGAGCCCTGGGGCCAACATTTTTACCCAGTTGGAAACCTCATAATACCAAAGGAAAAGGGACTTTATAGCTGTATTTATAATAGAATTTTTGTCTTGCATTTCAGAGTAGGTATAATTTGAGAAATAGAATAGAATAGAAAGCGTTTCTGATATCTTACTTGTTCACATCAAGATCTAAAGCAAAATGCTCTGGGAGCAATAGTTGACTGCCTTTTCTCCCCTTTTGTTCCTAGATGGGGATGGTCGAACATGTAGAGAAAAGTGTTTTAAGTCAAGCAGCTTGCCACACAAATAAGAACTCTGTGTGGATTAGACGAGCTCTTACCGATATCCTTATACTTCCAAAGCAGTTGGGAAAGAATTGTTTCTTTAACATTTGGGGATCCCAGGTTCTCTAGATTCTGTAGCTGGGTCATTTCTTCTCCAGGGGTGGTAGTCAAAGAGCTGGTGAGTTTCTGAGAGCACTGTTGGTCAGAGGTTTTGTTGCCTGAATCCAGGTTAATGGGGAGACATCTTTAAAGGATTTAGATAGTTCTGCTTTGTTCAGAAAACTTGTAGCAGATGTGTTTCAGGATGAATGCTGTATGTGGGATGGAATCTGGAGCTTCCTAACACCAGCTAAAGCAATTAATAGTAATGGTATTCATTACATATTCATTACATAACATGGTTTGTTCTGAGAAGCAGACTGCTAGAGGTGGAGGATGAAAATAGCAGCTGTTAATTTCAGCAGGCTGAGCCTCTGAAGACTGCACCCAGGAGGAAACAGAACCTCCTGAATTCCCTTTGCGCTGTGGCTGAGGGTGAGTCCGGAGGGGAATAGTCCTCTCCAGGGTTTTCCACTGCTGGTGCCTTTCCAGGTGCCATCAGAGAACATTTTGACCATGCTCAGCCATTCCCCCATAGCCCCTCTTGGGGGGCTTCTGCCTTCCCGCCAGCTCTGGTGCTGCCTGGCCTTTTTCCTCTGCTCCCTTGATGCTCACCAGGACTTGTGCTCTTTGCACAGTCTGAGCAGCAACATGGGATTTAGGAAACTTTTTGAGGTATGGTCAGGCTGTATGCCTTGGCTATGCCCATGGTTACTGCTTTTCCCAAGCTGGGTTAGCTATGTGTACAGCCTTTGTGCCTTCATGCACCTGCACTCAGTGCATAATTCATTGGTACAAATGGTTTGAGTAGGTAGGGGCATTGTGTGTGTTTTGAGTATCTGCTTGGCACTGCAAAAGCCTCGGGGAGCAATAGCTAACTGCCTTTTCTCCCCTTTTGTTCCTAGATGGGGATGGTCGAAGACTCAAAGGAGCCATCCAGAGGAGCACGGAAACTGGACTGGCTGTTGAAATGCCCAGCCGGACCGTCCGTCAAGCCAGCCATGAGTCCATTGAGGACAGCATGAACAGCTATGGATCGGAGGGAAAGTAAGTCATGGAAAGGGAGCTGAGTAATCACTTGTGGGATGTTCCTCTTATACCTATTAATTTTCCTCCAGCATGATAAATGATGTGTTTTTCTTACTTGCCTATGCTGCAGGTATACTGTCCATTCAATTACAGCAGGTCTTTCAGCCTGCATAGCTGGCATATGCTTTAGCTGTTTATATACATATTTTTAGTGTCCTCATTATTCTGAGCTGAAGCAGATACCCATTACTTTTAACTGCTTTGCCTTTAGAAGAATAATTCAGGATGAATAGCTGAGACTCATTACTGGTAATAAATTGTAAGCCAGTAGTTTTTAATATTGCACCATAGTTGTCTATCTCCCCTGTGTCAAAATAGCCTTTTGGTTTGGGGGAAGGGGTGCCAAGGTGATGAGGAGGATGCAGGTAGCAAAATTATCATTTTGATATCAATATATATATATATATAAGCCTGTGTATACTTTTGGTAACAAACTTTTCGTTTCATCTCAGTATCATAAAATAATGTATTTTGAAAAGGCTTTTGATCCTGTGAAAAGTTCTCACTCACTTCGTTGCGTTGAGGTTTTATGCAAAGGAGGGGATCCTTAGGCCAGAACTTTGGGGTCTGACTTGTCTCCAGTTCTGGTTTTTATATATTTCCATTACTTGCAACCATTTCTGGAGATTATAATAATTTTATTAAGATGACCATTCATGGGACTCTTTGGAGGTAAAACCCCCTCAGTATTTAAAAAAGGAGGTAATATATCCTCCCAGATTCTGTGCTTCTAGGTATGAGGCCAGGATGTCTGTACTTAAAATGTGCTCTGTTTAAGCCAAATACCACACTAGTCATTGTTCTGTACACTCTCTCTAGTCTTTTGTGATGTTCCAAGTACACTGTACTGCTAAAATGCTGAGATAGTCCAAAGATGCTCTCAATTAGTGTGATTCTGGCTTTAAATAAGTAACAGGCTGTAAATTAAGAGAGACTTTCTTTAGCTTTAGAAGTAGGCTAATCCTGGAAAGGCATCATAGATCTGTGCTGAAGGTTGGAAATAGTAATGAGGCACAGGCTGCGATAGCAGTCTTGTCACTCCAAAGCTGTGATGTACCTTATCTCTTCCGTGAGCTGCTGTCTCCAGGGAAATATTCCTGCTACACCAGCCCAGTCCTGTGGCTTGGAGTTCTGCCTCCGCTACGAGATGGAGAGGATTAGTGATTAAGTTCGGTCCCTTGGCAGTGCAGGGCAAGAATCTGCTTTCATGCAGAGTAGAATTCCTTCCCTTTAGTGTTTACATAGTTTACCCTCTTGGGAAGGGATATAATTCTCTGAAAGGTCTGTCATTGTCCTGTCATTGCATACACTGGCTGCTTTCATTGGGCTTTCCTAGAGAGAGAGTATTTCTGCCAACAAAATCCTGCACCATTACAAGTGCTGTTTTACCATGAAGGCAGGTGGTGTGGAGCTGTCAGCTCAACAAAGAAAGGAAAATCCTGTCTTGCAATCCAAATGTCTTTATTAGAACAAGTCGTACATTTGGTATTCCAACCTCGAACGCTGCCGGCACATCTTTGCCAGCCCCTCTGCGAGGGATGGGATGGTTTCTCCTCTTACTTCTCTGAAAAGTGTGATTAAGTGGTTCCTGGACACTTTATTCCTAGGTGGGAGGACTGATCTCTTCTGGAAAACCACTGGGAATTGCAGTTATCTGTCTTGAGCCATAAGCGATAAGCGAAAAGGGCTGAGAGTACAAAGAGCTGAGAGGGCTCTTTTCTCTTGAAACGTGTTGGGAGGAGAGTTTCTTTGCTTTCTTTTCCTGCAGCAAAGACAGGAATTGTTTGGGGAATAGCTTTGAGGGATAGAGGATAGAAATGTATTCTTCTAAATCAGATTCCTCTTGACCTCTCTCATTTATTGTAGCTCTGTTCCCAGGGAGGCAAAATGAAGATTCATATGACACTGTTAGCTGTGGCAAGTTTATTTTCTTTTCAATGCTGGGTTTCTGACTGCTTCAGATACCCCTTAGGTCAGAGAGAGTTTTCACCAGTGACTCTCAGAAACCCAGTTTTCAGCAAGACAAAAGCCCTAGTTCTTCCTGCCCGTGCATCTCTTCAGTGTATTCACACAGGGAAGGAAATGGATTCAAAACCTCATCTTTCAAGAGGGCTTGTTTCTCAACATCTGTATGTTTTCATAATCCTTTCCAATTTAAGGACTAAAAGGACAACTTCCAAAGGTGGCACACTGACACGATCAAAGATTTGGTGAAACTTTGCTGCAGAATGCCTGAGTACCTGCTCTCAGTAATACAAATATGCTTTTAAAAAGTGATGCTTTCATGTTTGTTGCTACAGCTGCTCTGTGCCAACTCAAAGTACTGCACTTAGAGAATGTTTTGTAGTGTGTGATTTTGAGGAATGCTGCTTTTCATGTGAATACCACCAGAGTGCATGAAATCCAGTTGTTTTTTCTTCTTTTTATGGGGAAGCTTATTATGTAGGGGTATACTTCTCCTCAGACATGCTAGGCCCTCCTTCAACAAAATACAGCCTTTAGGTTTTCACCTGAAGGTGAAGTGCCCTAAAGATTAGGTGGTCTAAAAGATGTCTCCCAGAATGAATACCATTAAACTCAGTGTGAAAATTTATAGAAGGGAAAGGCTGTATTTACGCTAAACACAACTCTTCTCAGTCAACGCTTCTAGGTGTCACTCACTTCTTCTCTCACTGCCCCATGTAGTGCTGTAGCCAGGCTTGGTTGTGTGCTGCAGGGAGACCAGGGACCCCATCTGTCAAGCCCTCACTATGTCATCTGAGTTGTTCTTTGCAGCAGACAGGCTCTTTGACTGGATGTTGGTTGGTTGGTTGTTCTGGGTTGGTTTGTTTTTACATTTTCTTGGACTGCCTGGTATTATGGAGTGATCTTTCACCTTGGGGTCTTGCTCTTTTTGATCTCATAGATCTTAAGCAGTGCCGTTATCTTTTTGTTTCCTTGTTTGGGGATCTTCATGGCTACAGCCTGCCTTCAGATAGGCTATGGAAGTGATATGCTCTCTAACCTTGTTCTCCTCCTGTTGTTGGAGGACAAGTCTGCTGCTGATAGGTTGGTTGTTTCACACACATGGATGTTTCCATTCATAATCCATCCAGACCAATCTTAGCAGTGGTTACAAATCTCTACACCAATGAGTGTTTTCTTCCATGTATGTACTTAAAAACTCTGCATGGGAGGACAGTTACCCAAGTGCCTGCCTGTCTCAGGACACCAAGAATATTGCAAGGATAAAATTCTGAATATAGGCATAACTTGCCAACACACCCCTGAGATTCAGCAGACATCTCCAGTTCCATCCCTGGCTATTGCATGACCTACATCTTGTTTTGGCTGGGTTTTGCTGCAGCTGCACAAGGCTGTAGCACATTCAGAAAGCAATAGACTCTGGACTTGTGTATAACTTACTCTTGCCAACCTCTTTTCTTGGTGAAAATGGAGCAGAAGACGAAACTGGACTTGGAACAAAAGACTGCTAGCTGCCATAGGCCTTAGTAAGTGGTACTTGTCTACTTCTTTGTTCTCCCTGGCTGCTGCAGAGATAATTAAGTTATGGAGAGCTAAGGTGATTTTTGCCTTAGAAAAGCACAGCAGGTGATGACTAGCAAAGACTTAAAGGATTGTTCTTCTGTTATCTGAGTCTGCCTGTCCACCAAGAAGCATCTTCTTGTTAGCCGTATCATTTTTCCCACTGTGAGGGCAGCATCAGCCTGAACCCACCACTGTGAGGAGGGCAGGAGCAGAACTCAGCTTGGCACGTGTGCTGCTGGCACAAGCACCTCGCGCCTCTCGGCTTTGTTCTGCCTTGTGCTGTTTGTGCAAGCTACAGCGTGTACCAGTTGTCCCATCTGTGCACGCAGGGCTGATGTGAACCAGTGCTGGGACTTGGGCAGGTAGCTCTCCCAGCCTTTCTCTGCTTCGCTATGGAGCAATAGCTAAAAGAAAGCCGGAGAAAATATTGGCTTGGCTTGTGACCATGTGGCCATGTGAAGATTCACTTTCCTTCACCAAGAACTATCCATCAACAGTTGAGAATTACCGAAAGACCTGATTCTTGAACACACCATTCAAGAGATCTGTGTTGTAGCTACTCACTGAACATCTCTTTTTTTGATATCCAAAGCCATGGGACTTCTAGACTCTTTTGTAGCTAACTGTCTTTAGGGCTCTCCTTTTATTCAGGTCCTTTTAACAAATGTAATGAAATGTGTTGTTAATACAGTTGAGGCTATAAGGAGCCTTTTGAGATGGAAGCTGGAAAGGACATGGCGGTTGCTCCTGTAATACACCAAGAAATCAGTCAACCTGTTCAGCAACAGCACATCTCTTGTGCTTTTAAGCTTGACCAGCACCGCTGGGAAAGGATGCGACCTTGAGAGCTGTAGTTACAGCAGTAAATAGAGTGAATCCCACCTTCAGCAGCCTCCTGGGAAGAGACAGAATAGCTCCCTGGAGGCAGGTAGCTATTTTTTATTCAGTATGTCTGAGATGAGTAGTGATTGCTAAATATGGAGCCAGCCTGGTAAGGTGGGGAAGGGAGAGGGGGAGGTCTTTGTACATAATTACCTACATAGTTTTCATAGCACTGTTTAGGTGACAGAAATCATACAGCAGAAGGAATGGGATACAGGAGTGGAGTACGATGTGTTACAGCACATAAGACAGCATGTCACAGTGCCAAAAATGTTATGGAAAGTGGAGTGGTCAGGAGAGAAGCAGCTGGTTGAGCAGCAGAGGTGAGGTATTGCCAACGTGTGTGTGTGGGGGGGTGTGTGTTAGGCTGGGTTTGGGTCCTGCAGGGATAGGTGCTCATAGAAAACCTTTCCAGCCAAAGTGAAGGCTCCTGTGGCATTCACATCATCTTTGACAGGGTGAGAGGCTATGTGTGCCTGACAGTGCAGGTAGATGCATACTGCGTTAATAATTCCTCGTGTGCACCATAAATATTTTAGATAGGAGCAGTAGACATTAAATTAACCAGTTCTGCCTTCCTCCTAAGCTTATGGATATCTACTTGGCTTCTGCCTGTACGATGCGATTTAAAAGACCTGAACATGCAATATGGATGAGTGTGATTGTTACACAGTACATTACTGCTCCCTGAAATTGGAGTTCTGATGGGGTTTTTTTATCCTCAGATTAAAAAACCTGTCAAATATGTTATCAGTCTCAGAGGAGATTTTCTGCCTCCCCTTTTCTTCTGGATGAAGAAAGTTTGTATTGCTGCCCCTGGTTTTTAAAGACAGAGCTGGAGATCTTAGCTATGCATTAGATGTAGGTATATAGGAAATTGGTTAGTTGAGCTGTGCAGGTCATAGAATCATAGAATAGTGAGGGTTGGAAAGGACCTCAAGATCATCGAGTTCCAACCCCCCTGCCATGGGCAGGGACACCTCCCACTAAACCATGCCATCCAAGGCTATGTCCAACCCCACCTTGAATGCTGCCAGGGATGAAGCATTCACAACCTCCCTGGGCAACCCATTCCAGGGCCTCACCACCCTCACAGTAAAGAATTTCTTCCTCATATCCAATCTAAACCTCCCCTGTTTAAGTTTAAACCCATTACCCCTTGTCCTCTCACCACAGTCCCTAATGAAGAGTCCCTCCCCAGCATCCCTATAGGCCCCCTTCAGGTATTGGAAGGCTGCTATGAGGTCTCCACGCAGCCTTCTCTTCTCCAGGCTCAACAGCCCCAATTTTCTCAGCCTATCTTCATACGAGAGGTGCTCCAGTCCCCTGATCATCTTCGTGGCCCTCCTCTGCACTTGTTCTAACAGTTCCATGTCCTTTTTATGTTGAGGACACCAGAACTGCACACAGTACTCCAAGTGAGGTCTCACGAGAGCAGAGGAAAGGGGCAGGATCACCTCCCTCGACCTGCTGGTCACGCTCCTTTTGATGCAGCCCAGAATACGGTTGGCCTTCTGGGCTGCAAGCGCACACTGCCGGCTCATGTTCATTTTTTCATCAACCCACACCCCCAAGTCCTTCTCTGCAGGGCTGCTCTGAATCTCCTCCCCGCCCAATCTGTAGCTGTGCCTGGCATTGCTCCGACCCAGGTGTAGGACCTTGCACTTGGCATGGTTAAACTTCATTAGGTTGGCATCAGCCCACCTCACAAGCGTGTCAAGGTCCCTCTGGATGGCATTCCTTCCCTCCAACTTATCAACCGAACCACACAGCTTGGTGTCATCGGCAAACTTGCTGAGGGCACACTCAATCCCACTGTCCATGTCACCCACAAAGATGTTGAACAAGACCGGTCCCAACACTGATCCCTGAGGAACACCACTCGTTACTGGTCTCCAGCCGGACACTGAGCCACTGAGCACTACTCTTTGCGTGCGGCCATCCAGCCAGTTCTTTATCCACTGAGTGGTCCACCTATCAAATTGATGTCTCTCCAACTTAGAGAGAAGGATGTCATGTGAGACAGTGTCAAAGGCTTTACACAAGTCCAGGTAGATGACATCAACTGCTCTGCCCCTGTCCATCAGTTCTGTAATCAGTGGTCAATGAGGTTCAGTTGCATGGCTGTGTTTAGGCAAATTGCTTATTAATGGCAACATTTTGCCCTAAAATAACAGGGAAAAAAAAAGTCTTTTAGGAAATATTTATGGGAACAGAACAATAATTTCTGGTCCCTGGGCCCAGCCACATCCCATGTGCATACTAGACACGGTGGAACACCTCTTTAAGGGTGTGTATCACTTCTAAGGACTTTTGAGTTGATGGTGAATGGGCGGTTGTGTGGATAGTGTGAATAAATCCATGAAAAGCACAAGACAAAATGTTACTTTCTGAAAATAGCTGTTCCCTGGGGGTGCTGGGGGGTGGCTGTGTTGAAGCTGTCTGGCTTCACCGCTATCCCACCTGGCTGAACCCACTGCAGTGGAGCAGTGCTGCTCTGCAGAGGTCGAGGTGTGCAAGTGTAGTAAAGAGGCAGCGATGGGGGTTTGGTCCAAGGGGGAGGATACAAAGGCTTCTCACAATAACCCTCCTCTTGACGGAGCTCCTTGACAGAAAGGTGTTACACCCAGCCTGTGAATGGAGCAGATTGATACCTCACTCTGCGTGTCTTCTGCACAGACCTAGCAGCCAGTGTGTAGCCATTGCAAGTTGGTACAGTCAAGACCAGTCCCAAAGTCTTGTAAGACAGAAGTAAAAAGTACTGTATCAAGGGCCAAAGGAAGGAAGTAGGCTGCTCTGTGCTTCAAACTGATAACTCACAAGTGATGTTGAGGACTGATGTGCAAAGTGGAGGGACTGTAAGAAAATTTAGAAGGAAAGAGTAAAGCAAAACACAGGAATAAATTCTATGCTCCAGGGAGGGATTGTAAGAGCAGGTTAGACAAGCAGCTGTCACGAATGATGTAAATAAGGCTGCTCTGGTCTTGGGTCTGGGGTGTGGACTGGGTGACCTATGGAGATGTTACCTCACTGTATTTCCTGTGAGTTTTGCAAGGTTTTGGCAAGCCGACACTTGCAGCAGCGTAATGGTGTATACCTGACATACAGATCCCACAAGCAATTTTAAAGCAGATTTAGAAAAGAGGTCAGACAAACTCTGCATGGACAGGAAAAGAAATTAATGATACATTTTCCCTAAATGTGTCTGTGCTGTTGCATGCTCTGCATGCTAATGTGCAGTGAATGGTGGGTAAGCAGAGCCACATACGCATTATGAGAGGGATCAGCACAGGAGCTCTGAGTGTTCTTTATACCATTTTGTATTGAAATCAGCATTGTCCGTTTAGGCATTCAAATCCTCATCAGTTTACAGGCAAACTTTGGAAAGCTAGTTCTCCATCTGAATATATATGAAGAGCAGCAGTGATCGTGCTGTGAAGGAAGCAACTGCATTGATGCTTTGTATGTGAAGAGGAAGGGCACCGATCTTTACAGCGGGTACATCAGGAAATGGTGCTACCTGGAAAGAGCAGAGAAGCAATCAGCTGGCAAAGAGCCTTTAAGCCACTCTTAAATTACACTACAGAGGACAGATTTCATCTGCCCTGACCTACAGTGTGCAAAGCAGGAGCAGTCTTCAGAGGCTGCTGCACTGATTTCCTAAGTAATCAGGATTATGAATGTTGTGTTTAAAAGAAGAACATCTAGGCAATCGCAGCCCCAGTTTGGGCACACAGTTCCTGAGATTGATTGAACACAGATTTTATTCTGCACGCAAACGTGCCACAAAAGAAATAGATTGTTTATGGAGCCACCTTTTCCGTAAAGCCGGAATGGTGATGGGGGACACGTTGTGCATGGGGACTGCTCCCGGGCATTGCCTGCGGGGCGCGGGGCTCGGCTCAGCCTCCGGCCGATGTCTGCGGGACCTTGTCTCCCTCTCGCGGGTGTCCACACGACTGCAGCAGGAGCTGTCCCCGGCCTCCCGCGGTGCGTCCAGCCGGCGATGCTTCGGCGCGGCCTGGAGGTGTCTGTGCTGCGGTGCCGGGGACAGCTTGGGCTTAGAAGTGACAGCTTTATCCATGTGTGCCAAATGGGGTTTGCAGCCTCGGAGTGGAGCTGGTACCTGTGCAGACAAAATTGATGTTCCTGTGGATTTCTGCTGATGCCGCGCTGCATTGGTGAGGGCTCAGAGACTCCTGGATCGATAGTATCCAGTGTGTTGTCCTTCCGCTGTCCCTGCTCTGCCTCCTTGCGCACAGCCTAGGGCTGTGTTTGCAGGTCCTCCAGCAAAACGTCCTTCATTTGTCCTTGACACCCTGGAGGCAGCAGCGACCTCTGTGCTTTTAGGTCAATAACAGACTAATATTCGACTTGCAAACACTTTCACAGCAAAACCTGTAATCTTTAACTTCATTAAAATTGTTCTCATTTCCCTGTGGCAAAGCAGAGCCTGTGAATCATGATTAGTGAAAGCAGAAGGCCAGGGAAGAGATAATTAATTTCTCTTTCCTATTCAGAAGGCTGCACTGCCCTCACTCAGTGGAGGATTTGTGCCCTTTAGACAAAAGGCTGACAAGTGTCACTTCTTAATCTTCTCTGTGTGCTGCTGTTTGTCAGGGTGAGATGGTCCTGCTGCAGCCCCAGTCCCCAGAGCACTGCTGGTTATGACAGTTGCTATTTGCAAGTCAGCTGCAAAATGCTCCCTCTTTATTCCTCCGGCTATTTTTAGTGCTGCTTTTTAGATTGCAGTAAAACAAAAGACGTCTCATATTGGTGATAACCAGGTTGTAGTGATTTCTGCCCTTAAGGGAGAGGCATGTTTGGTGACGGGAGGAGAAGGGCTTTCCGGTGCAGGTGAAACCCATCTGGTGGCTGTCACCCAAAGCAGAGCCGCCTCTGTCACCTGCAGTAGATCCCTTTGGGAGCACGTCTCCTTGCCACCACATGCAGCATGTGGTGGTTCAGCAGGATAGCTGGAAGTAGGTGAGAAGAGGCTCGGTTTCTTCAGAGGTCAGGCAGGAAAAGTGCTGAGCGTGCAGCAGAGTGACAGGGGAGGGAGCACCAGGGCTGTGCTTAAAGAGCTGAAAAGGATACACAGTGGTCCCTGGAGCTCTCTTCCTCCCTGCTTCAGCTGCAGGAGAAGTGAGTGAATGGGGAAGGTCTGTCCCACCGATCTTGTAATCACACCGAAAGCAGCCCCCTTACCTCGGTATCCCGGCTTCTCACCGAGCACTTGACAGACAGAGCTTGCTGAGCTGGATATGAGCATCCTAAATTTAGTCGATGCAGCTAAATGGTTCCTGCTGGTTTTAATTTACATTCATGCTAAATTTCTGCAGTTTTATTTTCCCCTTCCCTCTCAAGGGAGAAGCAATGGCTTTCTTGGAGATAGCTTATGATTTTTCCAGGCAGAAATTGTTTCCATTCCAGGGTTATTGGCAATACCCAAATATATGTCCAGGAATTGGTCAAAGCCAAGGAGCCTGATTTAGAGCTACTGCTTCTAATGTCTAATAAAGCAGTACTGCAAAAGGTCAGCAACGTTGCAGCCAGTCCCACCAACTAATGGCCTAATCTGTTGAAGAATTAATTCCCATTCCAGTCAAATATAACAATGGGAAACACTAACTGTCTAACCTAATACTAAGTCTCATATAGCACCAGTAAACCTGTTAACTGAGGCTGCTACTCAAACTGCTGGAGTCCTGACCTTGGCTGGTGTTTCTAAGTGGGATTTTGCCATTCCTGTGGAGGTCAGGCTCGGTGCTATGGACAGCGGCAGCAGCAGCAGCTCCACTGCTGTCCTTGTGAGGGTCTGTGCTCATGGCACAGCCTGGTGCCCTTCCATTTGTGTCCTGCTCTCTCACTGCAATTTGCACTGAGGAGCATTCATCATTTCAAGGTCATCCCAAGCCCTCTGACTTCCGAATCTTGTGTGGAGATAACATCAACATTTGCTTTGCTGTGAACACTTCCAGTTGCTGTTGGTTTACCTTTGGCCCAACAGCTCTTGTTCTTGTGCTTTTTCAAATGCTGTTTTCATGCTCTCTTGCTGTTTTGTTCTGCTCGATATCGTTGATGTAGGCTGCAGCATGGGCTGCTCCATTAGCAGACAGTTTTCTCCTGAGCTGTCCCAGCTGTTGCAGAGCCTTTGCTAGTGGTGTTCCCAAAGGAGGGGTGAGCTGGTGTGTGGGAGCCGGGTGGTTTCTCTCCATGCACATATCAAGTGCAGACAAATGCTTGGCATCAGCTTTGACACGATTCTCTCCCCAGCAGGTTTGGGAAATGGTTTCCTGTTGCAGGTTTCATTGATTACTGTGAGCATTCAGGGGCCAGAAGGGCTCTCTTCGCTGTCCTACAGCAGGTGGAGTTCATGTGGGTGATTTTCTCACAGCTTTGTGTCCCACTGCAGTAACATGGATGGACTTCACCCTGGAGGGGGACTGTTCCGAGACCTGGGTCTATGCTGTGGGCTCCCACAGCACCCATCTTCACTCAGTTCTGGGCCTCCCCTCCACTGTCCTGGTCCTCAGCATCTTGTTAATGAGGTGAAGCATCTGTTTAGAGCACAGCAGTGAACAGTTGTGAGTTGTCTTACCAGCCTGTTATTTACGTGCTCCTTCAGGTCACATACTCCCCAGGGCAGGAGTGAGACCTGAGCTCAGCCCATATATCTTCCATGAGTTGAGGAGAACAAGGAAAACATTTACCTTCTGGCTGATGGTCCATTCATCTCCTGCTGAACCTTCTGTCTTTCTCTGTCAGGTCTCCTTTTTCTTGAACTATTTTGGGTTCTTCAAGCACCAGTTTTCATCCTTTTTTGACTCTCTTTGGGTAGCTCAAAGCGCCTGAGCCAGCAGGCTCAAGGAATCCTGCTGGTCCTTGTGTGCACCGGGACGCACTTCTTCCCTCCTTGTATGGGCAAATCATGAGCCTGATAAAACCCGTCTGGCTCTGGGCTCCCCCTTCTCTGCTTTCCTCATCGCATGACCGTGTCCCTGCAGATTTATGAGCCCTGGGGATGTCTCTCTCTGTGCACAGTCTGTCCTTGGAAGCCTGACTACAAATCCAGCATCTCTGCCCTGGTGCTGTGCTCAGGACACTACTCCCTGGCAAGGACTATCCATTGGGCTGATAGGAGCAGGGGGCACAGCATGGCCCTACGCTGCCTCTGCTCCCAGGATGGACGGTGGCACTGGGGATGTGCCTCGTGCCTCTGAGGAGCTGGTGGCACTGAAAACTGAGAACAATTTTAATCCTTTTGCATAATTAATGCCAAGTATGAATCCCACTGTTCCCCTTGTATCTCAGAATATCACCTGGAGTGTTTGTGCAAACACTGGATGCAGGGTGCAAAAACACCAAACTGGGAAAAATCCACCCAGTGCAGAGCCTGGCTTCCAGGATGCCAAGAAACCCTCCTCCCTCCTCCCTTTATCACAAAGGTGACAGTTACAAAGAGCTCAAGGGCAGGTTTTTCCATGCTGATGGCTCAGCAGCTCTCTGTGTACCAGCACAACCAGGTTTCTCAAAGGGCCAGGTCAGCACAGAGAGGAGGGGCAGTGCTCCATGGGAAACTCTGGCCCTTTTATTCAGTGCCCCTATCACAGCGAGCTGTACCTCTCACTAGGACATGTGTCTTCTTCAGTCCCATAGGTGCTGAGGTGTGTGCTGGCTTCCTAATTCCTCCTCCGAATAAATATTGCCTTGGGGCTGAGACCAGGTTTGCAAATAACTAATGAAAGCTGAAATCCCAGCCTGAAATTAACACTCTTGAGGCTGAATAGGGTTTAAAAATATGTCTTTTTTAAAATGTCTTTTAAATGTAATTGGCTTGAGGGGGGGTGTGTGGAATCAATGAATCTTTGTGGCTGACTCAGGCTGCGTAATAGCCCACCCCACAGGCAGGGTTCCTCTGGCTTCACTTGTGTTAAACACACGGCCTCCTCACAGCATCCTTTCTAAGAAAAGAGTTTGGGGGAGCAAAGAGGTGTATGATTAAGTGAGTAATTGTCCCCCTCCAAGGACATTTGGAGAAGAGCAGGAGGTTTGCAATTGTATCTGGCTTCAGTGTGCAGCTTCCCAGGGGCAGAGTGAACCGCGCTGTAGCAGCATGGGTACCGCAGCACAAAGCTCCTGACCTGTGTTTCAGCAGCACTGTCGTGGTTTGGTAAATGCCTGCAGGACAAATATAGGTGCCACATGGTGACCTCAAGCCTCTTCCTTACTATTCACAGCAAGTTTCCCCACAACCTTTGAAACAGCTCTGTAAATTAGGGCACAAGTGGGTAAATCTTGGTTTGTGTCAGTGTAGCACAGGGTTTGACCCTTCTGTGTTGCTTCATTCATGTCCAAGTGCAGTGCCAGCACCTGTAGCTGTGCCATAGACCAGCCTCAAGTGCCTGATGACTAGATTTGGAGGCTCTGTCTCCCAGCAGCTTTTGTTTTGCTGCAGTGAGTGCAATAGAGGCATTGCTGGTGTCTGAGGGTGTTGTCCCTTTAGCCTTGCACCAGCGTGCAGTCCTCATCATGATTGCTTCAGGCCTGATCATGGAAGCAGGTATGAAAACCACGTAGTGGATGTGATGGATGCTTCTGGTGTTGAGCAGTAGGAAATAGGGTCCTCCGGTCAAGAAGATGCATTGTTCTTTGTATTTTGTTAAACAAATAGGGAATTGAGTCCCAGGGGTATGGATGCTAGTACCCGTCATCTCACTTTTAACTACCACTCTAGATGCATTATTTCCTCCCCAGAAATGTGGATTGGGAAGGGACAGCTGCCACAGGAGATCCAATAAGCTATGCTAGGAAGCTGCTTGGATTATAGTGCTACCTAATAGAGGTAACATGCTTCATATGAGGCTGACATGGCAGAGATTTTCCTTATAGACAATTGGTTATAGTTAAACAAGTATTAACTGGCTGGTGACTGCAACCGTTACTGGGTTGGGGTTTTTTTTGTGCAAGGAAAGGGATTTTAAATGCATGAAGGGATTTTAAATTCCATGAAGCTAAACTGCCTGGAAATCAGTGAATTTTGCAAGGGAGAAGGGCTTCTGTAGATGTAATTCATTTCAAAGATATATTAAATCTGGTTCTTCAGTTACTGGGTTGCTTAAAAATGCAAACTAACCACTTGCCAAAATCAATTCCTTTTGCAGCTTGAATTTCAGTGGAGTCCATCTGGCATCTGCTGGGCAGTTTAGTGACTTCCTGGGCAGCATGGGCCCCGCGCAGTTTGTTGGGCGTCAGACCTTGGCCACCACCTCGATGGGTAAGGAACAAAAGCAATATAGGTGGCTTTAATGTAATCATGAACAGACTGCTCCTACAAGCCACCTAATAACATGTCCAGCATCTGCTGATCTACCACTCTCCCTCTCTGTTTCTCTGTTAAATCAAATAAGCTTGGCTGAAAGGTTTTGCTGATTGCTGCAAATGCAGTGTTAGTAGGAGAGCACCAGCTTTGTGCTTTCTTCCATCACACCTCAAAGGCATAGATTAGGTAAAACCAGTTACAGTCCTGAAAACGCATCCTGTGCATCTTCATGGGGTTTTTTGTTCTCTAGGGCCCACCAGCCTCTGTAAAGATTTTCTCACAGTCCACCACAATTGCATTTTCCAAAGCAGCCTGCAGTTCTAGGTACTTCCCTATGGGAGAGATGAGAGGCTAGCAGCCACTGAAGGGTGTGAGACTGAGTCACCAAAGCCATGTAGAGGGCTGGCAGTAGAGATTGCTTTTGAAAATGTGGCCTTGAATCACTGCAGAGCTGCTTGAGTGTAATGCAGGAGATCAGGCACTCAGGGCCTGCAGTTTGTTACAGCTCATAGCAGGCATGACATGAAAATTGTTTGTTATAATATTTTAATAACCCACGGATGTATTGTTTTGAAAGTCTTCTGTCTGTTTTGACATTTTGGTTTAGGGGATGTGGAAATCGGTTTGCAAGAGCGAAACGGGCAGCTAGAAGTGGATATCATTCAGGCTCGAGGACTGACACCAAAACCCGGCTCCAAAACACTGCCAGGTAGTATGCTTTGACCTCCTCAAGTGATTTGCTGAGCTCCAGCCTCCTGCAATGCTTGTGAATAGCAAAAAGTGTAATTCTGCTTGGCTTCTGCAGGAATAAGCAGTCTGTATGCAGTACTGAAAATAAGGCTGGTTGAGCAAATCTTTTCACTGCTGTAAATGCCTTCTTTAGAAATACCAGAGACATGGCACTGTCTTTTCTAAAGTGAGCATGAAGGTATTTTCCATATTTGACCATCTTTATTTTTTCCAGCTGCTTACATCAAAGCTTACCTGCTAGAGAATGGCGTGTGCATTGCGAAAAAGAAGACAAAAGTGGCTCGCAAATCATTAGACCCTTTGTACAATCAGGTGTTACTGTTTGCTGAGAGCCCCCAGGGCAAAGTATTACAGGTAAGATGAGCAAGTCTCAGGTCTGCCCATCTTTCTCTTCCACCTCTGTTGGAAGATACTAAGTCTGGCAAGGGATCTGGATAATTAATACAGATGAGAAAAAGCCAGTGTGTTCATTGAACCAAATGCACTCGATCTGAACGAAACAAATGGAAAGGAAGCCCTTTTTTTCGTGTTCAAGCTGGTCATTATTTGACACCCTGGCAGTTAACATGAAAACCTGCCAGGAAAAGATTGATTTTTATTTTCTTAATTCTTTTTTCCCCACCCAGTTAGGAGCTAGGTAGTACCTACAGGTGCTAAACAGTCTTGCAGTATAGGTTGTCTTCTGTTTTTATACATATCCAGAGCACTCTGTGTTGCCCATCACCCCATCACATATCCAGTTTTTTCTACTCCTTTTTGTTTGCTACCATACGTACTCTCCCCTACTCAGATTTTCAGTTCTGCACCTAGAGCAAAGAGTGGTTTGTGTTGTTAATTCATACCTAAATCATTTCCACCCAATAAAGCCCGGCTAAAGTCCACTGCTCGTACTGATGTAATTAATCCATGAGTTTCTGTTGCTTACCTTCACTGCCATATGAATTGCTAGCTGTCCTGCCGGATCCTTCTCATTAGTGAATTCTTCCTCATTTCTGATGGTTAGAAGCATTTTCCCCTGCACATTTTGGCTGGAATGAGGTGGGACCTGGCTTGGTCCGCTCTTGTCTTGCACGGGTTTCCTTACCCACTGCCTTATTGCCAGGAAAGACACTCCAAGAGAATAAAATGAGGAGCTTGGCTCTCTGCCAGTGGCCATGCCACCAAACCAGCTTTCTGCAGTGGTTTGCTCCATCTCACACTGACCTAGAGTGTTAATTTTTGTCTTTTAATTGACGTTGCTTGTCTCTCCTACCTCGTTTTCCAGAAAACTGTAATTTTGTGGTTATTTGGAGCTTAGGGAAAGAAGCTGTCAGGATTAGCTGGAAATCACTAGTCACTGTCATAACCCATCGTACTCATCCTCTCCTCTCCAGAACAGGGATTCACTCTGGAGTCAGTCGTCACCTTTGTCTTGAGCCACATAGGGCCACTTGGCCACGTGCAGGCCTTCAGCATGCCTAAGCCCATGACCCTCACTACATCTGTTGCTCCACTCGCTGGTCTCCATCGTGTCGTAAGTGTGATTCAGCTTTCCCTGCTGGTCTGCCAGCTCTTTCATTAGACCTTCCTCTGTGTGTGCAAGCCTGTCTCAGCAGTGTGCGCTGCTCCCCTGCATGCCACCCCATGTGTGCCCCTTGCATCACCGCTCCCGCTTGCCAGCACTCGACTCCTGCCCTTTCTCCAGGTGAGTTTCCGGCCTCGTCTCCATCTGTCCTGTGTCACGAGCTCCGAGTGCAGAAGTTAAGATGAGCTGTTTTCCTCGAGCTGTTGGCTTTTGACCCAAGCTATTGCCCACCTCTTTTTGTTGGATAATTTCCCCAAATCAGGAGCTCTTCCTGCCCTTTTCCCCTGGGCCACCTTTTGTTGTGTCAAAGGCACGTTACTGTGCCAGGGCCAGGTTTTACCTGCAAGTGTTGGAGCTGCAGCTCCGGGGATACTTTGTGCATGTGCTGTCCCTGTCCAGCAGGTGAAACAGCAGTATGATGTCTCATCCACAGGCACAGTCACCTGTTTTCCATGGGAGTGGGGGAAGAAGTCTGCTAACATTAGGGTTTGTAAAACCATGCTTAAAGAAAAATGATAAGATCGTCAGCCAGAGCTTCACATCGTCTATTGGTAGCTTAAACCTTTCTGCTCTTCTCAGACTGTAGTAAAACCCGGGAGGTTGGATGAGTAGAAGGAAGGATTGATCAGACTTGTGCTTCCCAAGCAAGTGTGCAAGTTGGAGGATTAACTGTATTCCCTCCTCTTGTTCTTAAGGTGATAGTCTGGGGAAACTATGGAAGGATGGAGCGCAAGCACTTCATGGGAGTCGCCAGGGTTCTCCTGGAAGAACTGGATTTGTCAACTTTAGCAATTGGCTGGTACAAGCTTTTCCCAACCTCCTCGATGGTAGACCCCACTACAGGCCCGCTCCTGCGTCAGTCCTCACAGCTTTCCCTGGAGAGCACAGTGGGACCCTGCTGTGACAGGTCTTAGTGAGTAAGGAAGGGGGAACTGCTTTTGTTTTTTAAACATGCTGTCAAGGTTTTGTTTGCTGGAACTCTGACCTCAAGCGCAATGCATGTTCAATCAGTTCTTGTGGAGCTGGAAGAGGAGGATAAACCAGTGACCTTAGACAGAAGACGAGGGGGAGGGTGCTGTGCCCTCTCCATCCGAGGAGGAGGTGCCGTGGGGCATGAGTCCTAGTTGTCAAATTAGACATACACCTCTTGTTTCACTTCTCTCGCTGTCATTCATGGACCCTTGTTTCAGATCAGTATTAACCCTGGAAAGTTGCAGCATTTGGAAGAATATGGGGGAGTAAGGAAGGAATTTTTCTTAGCTGTGCATCTTAGAAATTTCTAATACAGATTCTTTCATGAGAAGGTACCTGAAAAATTCAGAGGCCAGTATCTGACCTGAAAGAGCAGGAGCAGAAGGTTTAAGAGGAAGCATTAGGGTTTTTATAAGGTCTTTCTTCTTGAAAGGAAGAAAAGAAAGAAACCTGCAACTCTTTCTTTAGAATCAGTTCCCTATGACTGAGTCATGTTAACTGTAACACTGTCATTGCTGTTTCCAAACTGTGCCAAATTGCCAGCAAGTGTCTTTACTGCATTACTTGTCTAACACTGCTGATGAAGCATACTTGGTGGGAGAATAAGTAGCGCCTACTTAGACCAGACAGCCTGAACAGAGTTTTGAGTTGAGCAGGCTAATTAACTGCAGTTTTGCTGAGAAAAAAAGCCCCTAGAAGTGGGAGCTGAACATCAGACTTGCAGCTTGAGATATGTTTTGTATTGTCACGTACAACGTTCTGCAATTTACTGACTCCCTTACTTGTTGCTGTGCATCCTTCAGTCATGATGTCTTCTATCTCCTGCTTTTCTTCCATCTCCTATGTGCTGGTACATATCTGCTGGAGATGCTACCCTTCCTGTTGTGCTGTGGACTGACCTGGAACAGGACTGTTTTATTCTGCCATGGGAAAGGAGATTGAGGTTTCTGTGGGTGCAGAAGAAAGAAACCTCAGTTTGTCATCTGACAAGAAGGTGCTGGAGAGCACATAACCTTCCTTGAGGAGAGAGGTGCTTTAGGCAGTCTCGGTAGTACACAAACATTGTCAAGTGTTCTGCAAGAGGAGATGCAATCCCCAAAGTATGGAGCGGTGGTAGGTGAGGAATCTGAAGATGCAGTGGTCACAGCATGTATATTTTATTCATTAAAGTGCAGCAGTAGCTGTAAACAAGTCTCGTAGGTTAAGCCAGCAACATACGTTCTCTGAGCTGCTGAGCTGTGATCAGCAATCACGTGCTGGAGTAAGCGTGCTGGATCCTTCAGACAATTAAAATCATCTTATCCTCAAGCCACAGAGAATCTCCAGAGATTTTCTGCTGAATGACCTGTTTTGGCTCGGTTTTGTCTTAGTTCCTAATGAGGATTTGAGGACTGCTTTTGGAGATGTTTTACTTTGTGATTTGAAAGTGAAGGTCCCATGTCACATTTAGGAATGAGCAGATTCTCGGCCTGTTGTAGGGGCACACTGATCATTAATTTCTGCATGTGGACCTCAGCGTCGTTAGAATAAAAGCATGAGTGTTGAGTGGATGGTAAAAGCAGTTGCTTTTGGTCCTAGCTTGTCTATGGCATTTGAAATTATTTTGAGATAAATTGCAGGATAGATGCAAAAATAATAGGCCTTACAGTAATCTCTGTAAAAAACTGCATAATATAAAGGAGAGGGAAGAAGAATGAGGGACATAGAATGAATGGGTTTTTTAGTCTTCAGTGGTAAAAGCCTCAACATTTGAGATAAATCTCTTAATTTCCTTGATCAAATATGTCTCTGGCCTCTCGCTAATTAGTTTTTCTAATCATATTAGACAATTTCTATATATTAGCTGAAGAAAGTTTGTTGCATGCTGGTCAAACTATGTTGTGGCTCTCTCTTAGTTTTCTTTTTGAGAAAAAAGCACATTTACTGTAATTCAAGTCAGCATCTTTTCCTCTTGGTATGTAGTGAGTACTAGGCAATATTGTACAATATGTGTATGAACTAGAATAGATTAGGTAGATTTAGTGGTTTGTAGCACTGGATCTTTTAATAACTATGTCTTTAAAGGGACTTTGGGGAGCTCCAGGTACATGCCAGACCTGGCAGCTGAGTTACAGGGCTTTTGTCTTAAGTTATGCTGAAAACTTTATATTGGTACTTAGTTTGGACATTATCTACCAATAATAGCTAGTTAATCATGGTTTTCCTGTGTCCAGTAAGATGAATGCAAAGTTTCTGCAGTCTTTAATACAGAGTAGGAGACTATATATGCCAAAAACATTCCCCCAGAAAACGTTGTTTAATGACTGTGTTGAAAAGCTCAGTTGCTGTATGCCTGGCAAATGCGACATGTCTCTATATCCTACCCCTCCAAAAGCTCTGCAAGCTCAGTGATGGTCAGTTTAGTTACAATAGGACTGCTTAACACTGAGGACTATCTTCCGAATGGTTTTAATCATGCTGAAATGTCACTGTCAGGGTAGGGAGAAAAACAAAACCAAGTTACAGTTCTACTTGTGTTATTTTTGTCAGCGTCTCAGATTCTGACATTTGGAGGCAGTTTTAACAGTCTGCTCCGTCTTGTTTTCTTCTGCATTTTTTACATGGTTGATTGTAGTCCAGTGGTTCTCGCTCTTGTTTCTACTCACTTCCAAGTCCTGTTTCTCCCCAGTAAGAGAATGTTGCAACCCCTGGCTGCCACACACAGCGCAGTCACATGAACTGGCAAGTGCAGTTGATCTTCCTTTATGAACCAGACTTACAGGAGCCCTTCTGAGAGCACCCACAGGGCACGGAGTGAGGCCAGGAGGGTTGCACAGTACCCTGCAGCCTAGATCCTTGCTTCACTCACACCCGTGATTCCTTCACTGACCATGGTGTGTTACAGTTAAAACAAAAGCCTAGTTATCCATCAATTTAAGACACTCAGAATTGCATCCAAGGCAAGTCTTAGGCTTGGAATAGCTGATTTTTATAAAGCCTAACCTTTCTTCCCACAAAATTTGCCTTGCCAGTTTATCTAAGGTGATGTGATATGACAGTTGGGATTGCCAGTATGGTCATGTAAAGAGTAGCAGTTTGCTAGAATGATGAGCAGCTCAAAACTGAGTTTTGGTCCCCTTTGCAAGTCCTGAAGGAGTTTTTTCCTGTGTCTGAGTGAAGCTGTTATAGTCAAGGAGGAGGGGGAGAGGAAAAAGAGACTTTAAAAAGGAAAAAGAGGTATCATAGTACTCTTGTTGTGTGAGCGATGATGAGGGGTGAGACTGAGGAGGGATAGGTAATAAACACCTGCCCAGCTCAGGGTTGATTCCCCATTCCTTGTGCATGGAATACCGCATTCTAATAGTAATGGGAGGATTGCTTGTCAAAAGAGAAAATGGAGAACCGGTTCCTAAGTGTTACCTGCATTACTATTTCCATGAAGAACAAGGGAATGCTGGTGCTGGGAGCAGAATGATCTCTCCGCAGCGGGAATCCCCTGCACACAGGGAGCGCAGCCTCGCACGTGGCTTTTTTCTCTGTGTGGTCTGAGCAAAACGCAGCCATGACTGCAGATATAGACCTGGATTGTCCAGGAAAAAGATGTGATACCTTCCCAGTCTCCTGGTGTTGCTTTCCCTTTGCCCCAGCACATCTGGGATGTCACAGAGCCAGCAGAAGGTCTTCACTCTGTGATTCAATCTGTGGGTCCTCATCCCACAGCCGAAGCTGCGTGGGCAGGCTGGAGCATCCCTTTGGCACTGTCCATGGGTGTTTGTGTCCATGGGCAGGGTAAGGGCCAGATGACTTTATTGTTTAGCCAAGTACATCCCCACTTCTTGGCCATGGATTGTCCAAAGGACATTGCAGAATAATTTGCTTTGAATGAAAATCTCTATTGTTTCTAGCTACCAGATCCTTTATCAATGTACTGTTCTAAATTTGCGGGTCTTCTGGAGTGTGAATATCACAAGTTCCTGTAAAGGAGCTGTTTTTAAGATGTTGAGGCAGTTAACAGGATCTCAACCTAAGCATGTTTAGTAATGTTTAGACAGCAAGACAACTTTTTTATGAGACTCATTTTAAGTTCGTTTATTACATGCTGGTTTAAAACAGGGAAAATATTTTTCTTTAAAGACACAATGATGTATGTTTTTTAACAGATAATTTAGTGTTTTCAAAACTGTTTCATGTTCTGGGTATGATGTTTACTCATTCTTTTGATTTCTATGTTCCGTGTTCTATTTTATCAACTTTTTTTCCACAAGAAAAGAGGCATATGTAAATAAACACCAGAAAAGAGTCCTATAAGAAATTCTGTTCAAACTGGCCATAGAATTATTAGTAAAGATTTGTTATTGTTCATTAACTCTCAGCTACTATTCAAGCCTTTGTTGAAAGAATCGATGTTGTATTTTCAAGATGAGAACTACTTAGCTAGTTTTGTCATAATCCTGTACTCTGTATAAAAATCTTTTTATAAAGAAAGTCTAATAGGCTAACAAGCAATAATATATTCCATTTGGTGTGCACAGATTGTGACTTGCAGGCTGTAGTACATATTGTTGATACAGTTTATAATTGTCTTCAATCTCAGTGACATCACTTTTGAAAAAGATCCATAGTAACTTTGATTGTGAAAAGAACAAAAGGCTGGGCTGATGCCTTGTGAGATACATTCATCCTGTAGACTTCTCTGTGAGTGTACGTGCCCATCGACATGAAATCTCTCTTAGGTGAAGAATGAAACAGCTGTAGGTGACTCCATGCTACAGAGCTAAGATATAGTTTCGATATAAACTTCATGATTGTTTTGAGCTCCCTGTTTTTCTTAGGCTATCTAGTATTTGTAACAAAAGGAGAATGGTTCCCACTGCCACTGTAGCCCTGATAAAGCAAAAAAGCCTGCAGGGCCGTATGAGTTCTGCCTGACAGCTGCCTATTTTCCTCGAGGTACCAGGGGCAAGCTAAAGGGAGGGTTTTTTCTCAAAGCAGCAGATTGAGCTGCTCTTGTTTAAAGGCTTTGTGGGTTATTTTGTCCATTTCATAGGTGGTATTTGTCCATTTCGTTGGGAAATTCCACCCAAGGCAGAGGGATTGCACCTTTGCAGAGCATCACGGGGCCCAGCATGTAGAACAGGAAGAGGCTGCTCTGTGCCATTCTTCAGGGGTCAGCTAATGCTGGGCTCATCTAAAGATTTTTCCAAAGTGGCAGGATCAGGATATTGGATTTTAAGTCAGCTCTATGGTTGATGCAGTGCAAAAAATAAAACAGCTTCAGAGCAGCATCCCAATTCATTGCCTGCGGATTTCTCACAGCATTTTCCGTAGGAAAAGTCTTCATGTTATCATGGAATGGTTTGGGTTGGAAAGGACCTTAAGGTCATCTAGTTCCAACCCCCTGCCATGGGCAGGGACACCTCACACTAGACCATGTTGCCCAAGGCTCTGTCCAGTCTGGCCTTGAACACTGCCAGGGATGGAGCATTTGCCACTTCTTTGGGCACCCTGTGCTAGCGCCTCACCACCCTCACAGTAAAGAACTTATATCTAACATGAACTTCCCTTGTTTAGTTTTAACCAATCACCCCTTGTCCTGTCACTACAGTCCTTGATGAAGAGTCCCTCTCTGGCATCCTTTGTAGGCCCCTTCAGACACTGGAATGCTGCTCTGAGGTCTCCTCGCAGCTTCTCTTCTCCAGGCTCAACAGCCCCAGCTCTCTCAGCCTGTCCTCATACGGGAGGTGCTCCAGCCCCTGATCATCCTCGTGGCCTCCTCTGGACTTGCTCCAACAGCTCCATTTCCTTCCGTGTTGTTCTCCAGATGGGCCACGCAGGCAGCAAGTCACTGGCCCACTGATGCTGGGAGCCACTATGAATAGTGAAGTAATTCACGTTTTTGTTGTGAAATGCTTTGAGAAGTAAGAGACACGTGTAAATGCAAAGTGTTGTCAGCAGAGAAGTCCAGGGCATACTGAGACCTGGGGTGAGCATCTCAAGTGACATTGCAGCTACCAAACTTGAGCCTTAGGGAGGTGAAACCCCTCAGAAGGGGCTGTCTGGTTGTGTAGTCAGTATCTCATTCCTTTGTCTGAGCCCTTTGCCTGTGCAGGACCCAGCAGCCAGGACTGGGGGACACTGGTAAAACCTGGCATGGCAGAGCCCCAGAGCTACCCACTGTGCTCTGCGTGTATCTGATGGTCTTGCCTGGCTTTCCAGCATGCCTCTGCGAATGGGCAGTTCCTCAGGGGGTTTGCAGGTGATCAGGTATTCTCAAAACATGGCTAAAGAGGCTTAAACCCCCACTGCCAGACTCCTCTCTGCTCAGTGTCCAGCCCCAGCCTCTCACCCATCATAGCAGCATTGGACTCATTCCTGGGGAACCTCAGCCTCTCCTCATAGTGTAGACACCCTTCTGCTCGCCCTTTCCTGAGGGGAGCTGCCCTCATCCTCATGGAGGAAAAGAACCACAAAGAGTTTCTGGTGGTATTTGGTTCTTTGCTCTTTAGTGGCTGAAACTGAGAAGGAGCCAGCACCAGCCCTTTACAGAGCACCAGCAACCAGAGGCTGCGACCTTCTCGTGGTGGCTCTCCAGTGGCTAAAAGGGCAACCAAAGCTGTATTGTTAAACCCCTCTGCTGGGTCAATAGGCAGCCTTTGCCTTTACACCGCACATTGGGCACCTTGTGTGGATTTGAGCCCCCTGTGCAGAGGGAGGATGGGCTCTGGCTTGCAGCAAGACCACATCCAGCTCTGCTCGCCTGGCAGTGATGGAGCAGAAGCAACCCAAGGGAAGAATGGAGGCACATCTTCTGCCAAAGCCATGGCCACAAGCTTTCCAGGAGCTAGGTTTTGTAGTTGTTTCGGTGCCACTGACCTGGTTAGCTGCCTGCTGGGGCTCTAGATCCCACTGAACACCAGCCTGGAACTTTAAATCCAGCAGCAGCCTTTTTCTTTGGGGCTGTCGTTCCTTACCCAGTGCTGCTCACTGGTGTCTGCTTTGGTGATTCCATCTCTTCAACCTGGAGCTGGTTTTGGCTTTGTTTGGAGTGAAGAAGAGTGAGGTTTGGAGAGTGAATCCAGGGCACGTTCCCCCAGCCTCACCATGCTGGGGCTGCAGTGCCTCCCCAAGCCCCCCTCCTGCAGCACTGCCATGGCCTGACCCCCTCCTGGGGTGCCAGTATCCTGCCCACGTTTTGTGGCAGTTCTCAATTCAAACCATGGGGGAGCCTTCCTTTCCTGTCCTTGGGAGGAGCTGGGGGTCTTCTGCAGCCCACACCAGAAGGCATGGATGGGGATGGAGCTGCCTCTGCACTGGCCAGGGGGAATTGGCCAGTGAGCTTTCCTTTGCTTTCCTCCTTTATTTCTCCCTTCCCTCTCGGTACGAGGCCTTATTCCAACGTGAGAGGACTGAGGCTGCTGCAGCATCTCTTTGCAATGAACCATCCATCACACACTGCCCGGGTGGTGCTGCAGAGCTGGCCTCTGCTTGGACATGGAGCCACCACCCAGCACATCCACACTCACCTCCCCAGCTCTCTGCCTTATCCCTCTGCTGCCCAAGGGCCTGGCCATGGTGGGGAAAGCTGCTTTTGTGGGGTTAGAACTTTTGACTTCCTTAACTGCTCCACAAAACCCTCCTAGCTTGGCAGGGGCACTGCAGGGCTGCTGCGCTCCTCTTGCCTTTCCATAGGAGCGGGGGCAGCTGATCTGCTCTTTTTTTGGCCTCGGTAACCCTTTCCAAAACCTTTTGGAGGTTTTTCCCATCATCTGGTGAGATGTAATCTCCGTGGGGCCAGAGGGAACGCAGGCAATGGGGCCGGGCAGCTTTCCTGCCACTGTGGCTTGCGAGGTGCATGGGCTGCCTTGGGTGGAAGGTGGGACACGGTCCCGGCAGCGCCGGTGGGACGCTGGCGCTCATCTGTAGTCAGGAGAGGACTCTGATAGACTTTTTTCCTGTCTGTAGGTTTTATTCAGACACTATGTAATGATTGAGTGATTTACAATTCAGTGTTAAGCTAATGAAAACGTTGATAATGGTGATAATAAAACCTTTCTTTTCCTACGGTGTGTTGAGGGGTTTTTGTGGTTCTCTCTGTTGCCACCAACCGTTATTCTCAACCTAAGATTTCAGCTGGCCCATCCCTTCTCCTCGTGCCTGGAGGTAATGAGAGCAGCTCAGCCTGGTGTGTCCCAGCGCTGCCCTGGCTCCTTCCACGTGCTCTCCATGGAAGGGCCCTCTCTGACTCAGCCCCAACTTCAAACCTGCACTTCCCTGTGCTATTTCCGGATGTAATTTGGCTGTTGGCATCTCCAGGCATGGAGCTGAGCTTCCTCCCAGCTGGTACTCTGCTCACTACCCCTGGCAGGAGCCTTCTGCTCCTCCTGTTGTCTTCCCAAGACCCTTCATGGTCAGTGCTGAATCAAGGTTGATTTTGAAACCCTGGAGGTGAAGACCCTGCTGGCAGAAAACACTGTCGCTGGCCCAGGCTGTTGGGAATACCCTGGGTCAGTGTGGGTGGAGGGGGAGCCTGGGGACCCTTGGGGAAGGACGCCCATAGGTGCTGTTGGTCCCGGATGGCCTCCAGCTGCAAGCTCTTGGGTGAGGAGCATTTGGGGGGTTCTGGTGTGACTCCTGCTGTGGGTGTCTGTGGGAGGCAGCATTCCCTTGAGAGCCAACATAAGCCCAGTGTGGTACCCAGGGATAATGAACATCTCCCACCCTCACACCATCACCAGCTTCCAAAAGCAGGATGGGGCTCAGGCAGTCACTAAGCAACAGCTCAGGCTGCTCAGCACAATAAACCCACATGGGTTCCCTGCTTCCTGCACCATCAGCTCATTACCAGCTCTGGCCACCACCAGAGATGAGTTCCACGGTGTGGATGTCCCTTGGAATGTGTCCCAGGTTGAACATTTGGAGATCTCCATCCACTGCATAGCTCTGATGGCAAGAGCACCACAGCATTCCACCCCAAGCCTTGGGCTGACAGCCTTGGCGAGGGTGGGGGGACATGGGATACAGCAACAAAAGGGATCAGTATGAAATTTCACCACTGAGAAGCCCATGGAAGCCCCGGTTTTAAGCCTGTTCTGTCTGCTCACAGCTTGTTTTCTCCCCCCATCCTCTTCCTTTCTATTTAAACCAAGGCTTGGCTGGTCCAGCTTTGGGGCCACTGGTGCAAAGCAATGCAGCTGCTGAGCACGGGGGGGACTGCAGCCAGGGCATCACCCATCTCAAAGCCCAAATCCTGCCAGTTGGGAGGCTGGAACAAGCTATTCCCAGTCATCACAAACCTGCACAGATTTGGGGTGACATCAAAGCCCAAAGCTGCCTCCAGGGAAGCGCAAGCACCAGGGAAGGTTGGAAACATGAAGGTCACTGGTCGGGGTGGGTGGAGAAGCCCAGAGCATCCCTGTGCAGGGGGCAGACACCATCCCATGATGGGCAAGACCCAGCTGCTTCCCAGCTCCAGGACAGCCACTCCACCTCCCTGTGATGCACAGACATCCTGGCAAACATCCACAGGGGTCACATCCCTGGATATAGACACTGCCCACATCCCTTGTGGCAGGGGAGTGAGCTCGGGCAGACCCCTGCAACCAGGCAGGGCTGGGGTTTGGGGCTCAGACACATCCCTCTGCTTCCCCTTGTGACAAATAACCAAGCACCACCAGCTGGATTCACCTTTTATTAAACTGCCCAGAACAAAAGGAGAGCAAAGCGTGCCCTGAGGCCTTCCCAACACTGGCACTTTGCAGGCCTTCCCTACCAGGAAAATGGAATTTTCCTCTGGGAAAACCTCCTCAGAGGGTATCTGAAATTGAACTAAGAGTGAAAATGTCCCCTTTTTGGGGAAAGAAAAGTGAAATGAAGCTCCTACCTCTGCTGCTCCTCGCAGACAAGGCAGGATGGACACAGCCACATCAGGGGCACCAGCTGCAAACAAGCTCCCAGGTGGGGCTGTGCAGGTACCACATCCTGCCTGGGGATGGATGCGCGCCAGGATGGGATCTCCCCAGCTCTGACAGCCCCAGAGCAGGGAGCACAAACCCACGGGCTCATGGGGACTGGAGGAGGTGAGGAGCTCATTGGGCTGGCAGCTGGAGGAAAGGAGGGGGAGGAAAGGGTGATCTTAGCTACTGATCCCATCAGCACCAGACCCTTTGTGTGTGGCTCTGTGGTCCAGGGAGGCTCTCCCTGGGGCTATGCCCTTTGCACAGTCTGGAATCATCCCAGAGGAGGGCTGTGGCTGGGCTGGAGCTCAGCTTCCCCCATGAATGGGGCACGGCATCCCACCAGCCAGCTCAGCCTGCAGGACCTCCCTGTAGTGAGGCAAGGTGAGCTGGTGGGTGTGTGGGTGAGTGGATGGAGCTCCAGCTTCCAGCAGCACTGAGCCAGGCACAAGCCTGAGCTTAGACCGGAGGGCTGGTTGTGGGAGATGCCATGAAGCTGTCCCCATGTGCTGAGCAACAGGGCTGCATCCTGCTCCCTGCCTGCCTCTCCCTGCAAAGCTGCTGCATGGCACCTACTTACCTGCTCCCAGTGTCAGGGGATGCTTAAAGATCACCAGTGCTGCAGGGCTCGCTAACACAGGCTTTGCTTTTGATACACTCTCATCAAGTGCAATCCAGCCCATGCAGCAAGAGGCAAGTGCTGGCAGCAGCCACAGCCGAGGTTAGGCAGGGTGGGAAGGCAGCAACAGTTTGGGGAGCAGGGAGGTGTGAAAGCAGACCTACAGCCTGCTGGACCTCACACTGCGGGGGGGCTCTTAGACCCAAACGCTTGAACCTACTTAGGAGGAAAAAGCAAAGAAAAACAATGCCATTCAGTGCCTGCAAAACCGAATGATTATTTCTTAACAGCGTTTAAAAGCTCCTGCTGGACCTTGCGTGGGGCTGGCTGCCAACCGAAAGGGGACGGGACCGGAAGAAATGAGCGCAGTAAGAACCTGACATCTCTGTTCTTGATTTATCATCATAGTAAGACTCGAGCACTGAGCACGGCTCGGCACACGCTCCTAGATGGATTTCCTCCGCAGCCGGGGGTGCTGCCGGCACCGAGGGCTGTTGGATGACAAAGTGCTCCCAGGGGAGGAGCCGGTCTGCCCCCGCGTGCTCAGGGACACCTCGTCGATCTTGTAGGAAATGGAGTTGTAATACACGGGGTTGGTGTGGCAGCTCAGCGTCTCGGGGTGCGAGGGCGCCGGGCTGCCGCACAGCTGAGGTCTGTAGCACAGGCACGTGCAGAAGGAGGGGACCGCGGCCGCCGAGTTGGCCGATTGGCGCCGCTGCCTCTCCGCATCCTCCTGGATCAGCGGGATGAGGTTCATCTGGCTCGTCCTGTCCTCCACGGGCAGAAAAATGGCGTTGCTGCTCCGGCCGTCCTCTTTGGGTTTGAGGTGGATGTTGTTCCGGGCTCTCCTCAGCGATGCGCGCTCCTCGGCGTCGCGCCGCTCGTCCTCAGAGTTCATCGTCAGGAACCGCAGCACCACCAGGTTGAGGAAGGCGCCGATGACGGTCAGGCCCACCAGGATGTACATGAAGCTGAAAGCCACGTACGGGGGCTTCTTTTGCAAAGCCTCGTTCTTCTGCAGAGCCACAAAGTCTCCAAAGCCAATAGTGGTCAAGGTTATGAAGCAGTAGTAATAGGCATGAAAGAAAGTCCAGCCCTCAAAATAAGAGAAGGCTGCTGCGCCGATGCACAGGGTGCCCATGCAGGACAGAAAGCCGACGAGGACCATGTTCTCCATGGAGACATTGGTTGTCCTCATGCCCAGACACTTCTTGATCTTCTTGAGCAGTAGCCGCACCACGGTGTTCATGCGCTCCCCCAGGCTCTGGAACATGACCAGCGTCAGGGGGATGCCCAGGATGGCGTAGAACATGCAGAACACTTTGCCAGCGTCCGTGCCCGGGGCAGCGTGCCCATAGCCTGTGGAGGAAACAGGAGAGGCAGGGGTCAAGCCCTCACTGGGGCTTCCAGTGAGGCTGCCCTGGGACCAAGAGGAGAAGCAGGACAATGGGGGAAATGGACAATGAATCAGTAACGGATCTGCAGGCAATGTTAGGGCCATGGGATGCCACATCCTTTGGGGTGATGGCACGTTACAGCATCTTGTGGGCAGAACCTTATTTTGCCTCCAAAGAGAGAAGGTATAGGAACTATAGGGCCCCTCTGCTATGGGGTCCATCCCCACAAGAGTACCTAAGTCTAGAGGACTTCTGCAGAGCAACTTGGGATTTACTCCAGTGTCATTAAGATTCAGACCTAAAGCACTGCCTAAAAGCAGGGGTTGTGGCTGTTTTAGATGCAGGGAAGTGTTTATGTCACCACGGCCCTGTCAGCCCTTGTCCCGGGGACAAGGAGCTTGAGGAGGACGACGTTGTCCTTGAACACCTTCTGAGATTTAATTTCCCCACCTTGCTCCAAGTTTCCGAGCTGTGACTCAAGGACACACACAATTATCCTCTGAGTCGTAATGAGGCATTCACCGCAATCTTCCGGACTCAGTGATGCTGCACCACCTCACTTAATTAGAGCAGCTTTGCAGGAATCGCTGGCCTCTGACCTCCGCGGATGAGTAACGAACTCAGTGCAAGGGAGTCACACGGCGTGGGGAGGCATCCAAAGGCATCCAAGCCTCTCTTTGGGTTTCTATGAGAAACTACCAGGGCTGGCAGCTTCCTTTCTGAAGGCGCCTGCAGAGCAGCGCTGGCTCCTGCCCGTGCTGCTGAGTGGCTTTTGCAAACACCCATTTCTATTTTCACTTTTTCTGCAGGTATTCGTGTGATTTTTATGTGAAGAAGTGGGGGGGGAACCATCCTCATTTCATTTCTCAGTCCTGTTCAAAGCTGTGACTTGGCTTCACCTCTGCCTCTGCTCCCAGTGCATTTCCAGCACTCTTAGGGAAGCTGGTAGCAGTGATGGGAAGACCACAGGATGACAACCATGTTGTCCCACGCTTCCTGCTCCAGGGAACTCCTGGGATGGGGCTTGGAGGCTGAGGACAGTGTTATCCTGAACCATGCACGGCTCCAAACTAAAAGCTGGCAGGAAGGGACTGGTTTCTAATTGCTCTGTCTGTTCATAAACCCATGCAATCGAAAATGATAAACTTAATGCCTGCATGCCACATTTCACAGGATACGGAGCAGGCATGTGACTGCAGTGGCAAGAAAAGCCCCACTCAAATCCCCGCTTAATAACTGAGTGCAATTATCAGGTCCTAGGCTACAAGATAATACAGGGGCAGCAAGGAGGAGGTAAATATAATGATCTAGAAGAGCAGGGAGTGGAGAAACAATTGTGGTACCCTGAGAGACTGCTGAAAGAGCATTTGACTGGTGCTTTGGAAATGACAAAGAGAATTAGAAAGAGTAAACAGAGCTACATTAACATTAAATCTGAGCTTTGGAGCACAGCCCAACACAGAGATCTGCTGTGCCAGCGTCTTAGAAATATGGCACCTGGGATGATTTACCACATGGGGTGTGTGATAAGAGCAGTAATTGTTTGTCACAGTCAACAGAGAAACAACGTAAATGGAGCTATAACCTGTCCCTGGGTGATGGAGATGTTCCCTGGAGCCATTCATCCCACCCCAGGACCTGGGGCCTGACTCCAACCATGTCCTGAGCTCATTGCTGTTTGCTGGCCATGCGTGTGGCTGCTGCACAAGCCCCACAGCACATCTCGGGGGCACACGGAGCCCCCCGGGGCAGGGCCTGCAGGTCGCCTGCCCCTTGGTACCTCTTGTCCCCTGGTGATGCAGCGCAGTTGACTCCATCAGCCCTTGTCCTCAGGGATGGTGCTTTCAGCTACCAGACACGCTACCTATTCTGAGCCCTGTCCTACAGACGAGGAGGTGGAAGGGCAGGATCTGGCCTCAGGGTCCTGCCTCCAAAGCACATCACATCTGCACACTGAAATCCCAGCACGAGCACTGATGCCAGCACAGGGTCCCATGCCTCTACATCCACAGGCTGCTTGGGGTATGTGGGTTGATGGAGGTGGATTAATTAAGCTCTGCTCAACTCCCATGTGGTCACCTCACCCAGAACTGAGGCAGCTTTATTCAATTTAGTTTCATTCTCTTGCAAACCAAGGCACTGGGCTCTGTAAAGGTCTGCGAGGGGGGGTCATAAGATTCATTGCTCCCCTTCAAGCTGACACGGATCTCCCTGCAGGCTCCCGCACAGGCAGAGCACACTCAGTGTCTCATGGCTGTCCTGGCAACCTGAACCGGGTCTCACCCAGCCAAACACCCGGAGTCTTGAGCTGGCAAAGAAGCCAAGAGTTCTCGGCCAGCTCTTCAGCCTGGCCTGCTGGCTACAACTGCCTGGCTCCCATCTCTGCACCCCTGCCAGCTCCTTCAGCTGCCTGCCCCAAAGGTGCTGTAGGAGCTCCATGTGCTGCTGCCTCCCTGGGACATCGTGCATGTCCCATTGTGTGGCCCCAGCCATAGTGGCACCCCCAGTGTCCCCCAGGACCGGGTGGCCTCCAGCCTACCCATAAACTACCTCTCTCAGTGCTGGGCATGGGAGGTCCCCCAGGGTCAGCTCAGGGGGTGGGCTGCAGAGATGTCCCAGCCCTGCAAGGGTGAGACCAGCTTCTCCTGGGCAGGCAACCCCCAGAGACCGTGGAGGTGTGGGAGGCTGTGGAGGTGCAGGGGTGGAGGGATGGAGAGGTGCTGGTATAGGGGGATGTGGAAATGATGGGGTGCTGTGATAGCAGGATGAAGAGGTGCTGGTATAGGGGGATGTGGAGAGGATTGGGTGCTGGGATAGCAGGATGGAGAGGTGCTGGTATAGGGGGAAATAGGGGTGGAGGGATGTGGAAATGAAGAGGTACCGGGACAGGAGCATAGGGGAGTGCAGGGATGTAGGGATGATGGGGCGCCAGCATAGCAGAATGGAGAGATGCTGGAACAGGAGGGTGCCGGGATGTGGGGATGATGTGGTGTAGGGAAGTGGGGATGGAAAGGTGGCGGGACAGGCAGATAGGTGGGTGTGGGGATGTGGGAATGCTGGGGTGCCAGGATAACACAATAGAGAGATGCCGGGATAGGGGGGTTGTCAGGATGTGAGGATGATGGGGTGCTAGGACAGCAGGATGGAGAGATGCTGGGAAGAGGGGGTGTGGGGATGTGGGAATGATGGGGTGCCGGGACAGCGGTGTGGAGGGGCGCAGGACACACGCCGGGTGCCAGTGCTCACCTATGGTGGTGATGACCGTGATGGCGAAGTAGAAGGAGCCGGCGAACTTCCACTGCCGCCCGGCGCGGTGCGGCTCGGCCTGCAGCACCAGGCGCTCCAGCTCCCGGTAGTCATCGGCGGAGAAGCGGTACTTCCTCCGCAGCTCCCCGCGCTTCTGCTCCAGCAGCCGCTTGCGGCCGCTCTCCGCTTCCGACTCCAGCGCATCGAAGACGGCGGCGCCCACCAGCAGGTAGGAGAAGATGCAGAGGATGAGCGCGGCCGTGCGCAGGTTCTGCCGCTTCATGGCGAGGGGCGGCCGCGGCGCCTCAGCCCGGGCTCCGCATGGCCCCCGCCGCGCCCCGCCTGCGCGCCGCCCCCCAAACCCCGCGCACCGGCACCGGGACCGCCCGTACCGGTAACGGGAGCGGCACCGGGACCGCCCCGTCCACAACCCCGAGCCGGCCCTGGGCGCCGGTAACGGGCCGTGTCCCCGGCTGGGGGAGCCTTATCCCAGCGCTGCCCCTGCTTGCAAAAATCGGAGTACAGGCTGGTAGAAACCAGGTTTATTATTTGATTGCTCAGCTTCTAAACCCCACTTGGTAACGTTGCAGGAGGATGGGAATACGAAGCATCATTAAACAAAGTAACTTTGCTATCACCAAACCTGGAAAATAAACCTTTGCTCCAACACAGCCCTTGGAATTCTTGCTAACATCTGTAAGTGACAGGGTCTGTTAATGGCCACTGGAACTGTGTTAGAATGTTTGGAACAGCGCTTACAAACAGGGAAATACACAACTGCAGCCACTGCATACTGTGCTCCTAAAGCGGATGGTCCAGCACCATCTGCTGGGATTGTCCCCATGCCTGCAAGCAGGGATGTCCTGCAGGACCTCCTGCCCTTACTCCCCAGCCTAATTACACCAGAAAGATGCAGCTAATTTCTAGGCAGAACAAACTGATTACTGGCTGCAGGGCAGCCCGAGCTGGCCCTGTCCCCACTTCACACCCAGAGCGGTGGAACGCTGCACTCTGTGCTACCAGTGCTATCTCCGCTCTTGCCAACCAGTCACCAGAGAGGATTTCTGGCCTGGTGTTGTTTTAGCAGAGCAGGACAGAACAGTGTGAGCAGGTCTGGTGCTTCTGCTGAGTTCTTTGGCATGTCCATGAGATGCACATAGTCCCTAGGGACTGTAACAACAGGACAAGGGGTAGTGGGTTAAAACTTGGAGGAGATTCAGGTTAGAAATAAGGAAGAAGCTCTTCCCTGTGAGGGTGCTGAGGCGCTGGCACAGGGTGCCCAGAGAAGCTGTGGCTGCCCCATCCCTGGCAGTGTTCAAGGCCAGGTTGGACACAGGGGCTTGGAGCACGCTGCTCTAGTGGAAGGTGTCCTGCCCATGGCAGGGGGTTGGAACTGGATGAGCTTTAAGGTCCCTTCCAACACAAACCAGGCTGGGATTCTATGCAGGGATGCAGGGACATGGATCCCACCAGCCCATGATGGAGTGAGGGCAATGAGCAGAGCCTCCCTGCACCACTGCCCCATGGACAGCTCTGGGGTGTGGGGAAATCAGCCAGGGTAGGAGGCAGAGCCCATAGCGTGCAGCCCCTGCTTCTCATTCCTGATCTCGTGAGCTTTTATGTAACTCTCATGTTTCTCTTTCAAAAATAGACACTTCATCAAGCCGTATGTTGCAGGAGATAGCATCTCCTTCAAGAAATAGGCTCTTTCTTTTGACTGGGAATAAAACAAACCAGGACAACAAACCAATGAGCAGGCTTACATCCCTCCTCATCCATCCCACCTCCCTCTGGAGAAGACAAGATGGTTAAGGCTTTAACTGCAGCAAAGCAGGATTCAACTGGATGGAACAAAAACTTTTTAACCACGAAGACAGTCAAACACCAGAGCAGATTGCCTGGGGAGATTGTGGCAGCCCCATCACTGGAGGAGGTTAACAGTAAGATAAGCAGATGTCTGGATGTCTGTGATAGCACTCTGGGCACAGCTGATGCTCTCCTGGAGCCCCTTCCAGCCCTACCCTCAGCATTTCCATGGCCAGCACAAGGGGCTCAGTGCCGTTTCCCATTGTAATTGTGAACTCTTTGTCACCCTGAACACTTGCCACTTCCCACCTCCTTGCCGAGCCTCCATGCCAGCATCATTAGTGAAAGCTGTTGACGAATTAATACCAGAGGCTCCAGCATCCATCACCAGCAGGACAAGCTGTCGGTGCGTTGCTGTTCGACATCATAGCGCTTCCAGCCTCTTAAATCACTCGGCAAAGCCTGTGCTGGAGGAATGTGTCTGGTTCGTGTTCTCCGTGGTGTCGTTCACAGCCCTGCCAAGAGGGATGCTTGTTAAACCTCCGGACCCACAGCAATGTGGGGCTGCCTGCTGGGTGAGATGGGCTTCCTCTGCTGCTGGTAGGGTTTTCAGCAATGACATCCCACCTTGAAGACAGGACACAGTGCTGCCGATCGAGCTCCTGCTGGCTCCATTAGAGAGGAAGGAGATCTTACAGTGGTTTTCCTGCATGCAGCAAGCATGGGGGCATGAACAAGACCAGGCTCTGTCCTCCTGTGCGGGACAGTCCCTCCTGAGGCACACGGAAGTTTCATGCTTTCCCACTGTGAAGGTCCCTCAGCTCAACCTTTGTCTTTCCCCCAACTTCACTGTGCTTGAGAAAGGTCAGGCTGGAGCCGCAGGATCAGGCCAGGGAAGATAATGTACTTTATCATTGATTTCCAGTGAGAAATTGCATTATGAGATTAAATGTCTCATTTTTATTGCATGGGGAGGCAGAGAGAAAGCAAAGGCTCTGAAAATAAAACACAAGTCGAAGTGATGTGTTTCTGTTGTAAGGTACTTTGTGACTGGGAACAAATGTACCTTGTTTGTTCAGCCCTTTGGAGGTGAACTTTGAGAAGCTGCTGCCTTCAGAGGTTGGTAAACAAAGTCAGACCTCATCTGTGTCTAAACCAGTGCCTAATGAACGTGTCTAATTGCCCCACATCTACTAACTCCAGGCTGGCGGGGAATTTATTGTAGAGCTTTTCTAGTTTTAATGGCTTGAAATAAACAAAGCTGCTCAGGAGACTGAGATGGAAGATGCTAAATGGGGACCAGCAGCGTGGGTCTGAGTCAGTCCCACAGCCCAGTGTATGTGGGGAGAGGTGGGAGCATCCCACCAATGTCTGTGTCTGCACAGACAGCTCCTGGTCCCCCAGCAAAGGGGATGACATTGGTGGGACGTGCAGTACTGGCTGCTCTGCTTCTTTCGGTTATTTTTAAGGGCCAAATAGATGTTTTCTTTGCCTTAGTAAAAGCATCAGCTATTCTGGCTTTAATGCCATTTAATACTGAGATAACAGCCTCGCGATTCCACGGGATATTTTTAAAGCAATGGATCAGTTAATTTCTAGAGAGGAATAGATACTGAGATATGAATAACAACCAGCTGCAGCCACCCAGAGGAGGGCAGGACCCCCAGCACTGCTCAGAGCGATCCCTCCTTTCTGTGTAAGTGGCCACAGCAATGCCCTCTTCGACGGACAGGGTCCCCGACCTGGACACAGTGTTTGCTTCTGCCCCATGACTCCATAAACCCTTCTGTAAAATACCCCTCTGCTAGCCGGAGCTAACTTGTTCTTGTCCTGCAGGCGTGCTCAGGGTTACCGGAGGCTCAGGAACCTCGAGGCTTTCTCTTGGCTCTAGGATCTCCCTGCTCCTTCATCCCTGCCTCTTTGTTGCTCAGATGGCTGCAGGTGCTTTGCTCTGTGTTGTAATCTGGAGACTCAGCAAGGAAATTAATGAAGCATTGGATATAAACCGGTTGCAAATGCAGCTTGTCTCTGCCTGGTCACCATGGATGTGGCTTGCAGGTTTCAAACCCCAGGGTGGGTAGACACAGCTCCATGAATGACTGCCTTCAATCACCTTACCTAGTACCAGTCATGCTAAACTTTGGCCATGCCTCCTCCTGGTACCCCATAGCCCATGAGTGATCCTTCCCTAATTACCCTTCCTACCCAAAATGGGTCCTTATAAGGGGCCACACAGCCCCATCCTTCCCCGCTCCCAGCTTTCCCCAGGCAGCCGGATCTGACAGTGATTGTACACAAAGCAGACCTGGGCTGGAAATGCTGACAGTGCTTTTGACAGTTTATAGTCACAAACTCTATTTTCAGCCTAATAAGTTTTTTATATGCTTGGAAAGCTGTCAGTTGAACATCAGCCAGGCACAAAGTACCTGCCATAAAGCGCCTGGACCGCAACCAGACGGGAAAGGTGCTGCTCTACTTTAGCCAGATCTTGATCTCGGCTGCTTTAGCCAGTTCCTTTCTTTGGTTTGAGCATCCTGGCTTCACCAATAAAATAATAATGTAAAATAATAATGCCCCTGCTTAATAATCTGTGCAAATATTCACTGAGAAACTTAAATCAGAGCTGGGAACCTGTTCGGACTGGGGCTCGGGGTTGGGAGGCTCTGTGCTGCTGCTGCTGGTGCTGGCCCCTGCAAGGAGTCCTTGGACCCCACTGGCAAAGGAGAGAGGCTTTGGGAATGTGCCTGGACAAGGGTCTCACTCCCTGGGAAGGTTAATCTGGAGACGAGCTGCCTTGGCCATGACTGCAGACTCGCACAGACACATGCCCACCCCAAACCCTTGCCCAAGCACAGAGCAGGACCTGATCCTGCTCCCACCGCAGCAGCATCGTGATGCTATAAATGACTTTCCTGCATCAGAGCCCGCGGGGTTGCCAGGAAGGTCACGGGTGGGGGGGCAAAGGCTCTGGGAATGAATCACAAATATGTGAGGCTCTTTCAGAGGGTGCCCCAATGACATCTTCACCCCTGTCCTTCAAGGCAGCACCGCGCTGCAGGGACAAGAAAAGTCCTGAACCCCTGTAGGGCTCCTGTGGGATACCCCTGGGTGGGTGACGGGCTCTGTCATGCTGTGCGGGACATCATATCCCATGTGGCACCCCATGAACACCATGGCCCCTGCCAGCAGCCATGCGGGTGGCTTCAGAGCCAAAGGGTCTGCCTCCATGGTCGGGTCCCCGTGGCACCCTCCTTCCCATAGGGCAGTGGGTCCCACTGCAGGGCACCACCAGCTGCCTGGGGCAGCAGGCAGCCGCTGCCTGTTGGATGTGCTGCAGGAGCAGTGGTGGCTCCCATCCCACCGGGTGAGACCTGGCTGTGCAGCAGCCGGGGCAGTGAGCGGGTGGTGCGGGAGCTGCGGCAGCGCTGTCTGCACCCCAGGGCTCTGCTGCTTCCCAGGCAGTTTACAGCAAATGGCCCATTTCAATGCCAAAAATACTGCGGTAGGAAACAAATCGGCCCCAGCGCTTCATCCGGGCAAAGTGCAGTTATTGGTAAAACTCGAGATGTCCTTCCCTGTTCCGCCTCTGAAGCTCAGGGAACCGGCGCTGAGCTGTTGACTGAGCTTCCCGCCCAGGCACCAGCTGATTTCAATGCAGTGTTTGATCCCACCGAGACACATTTTTCTCTCCCTGCTGGTGATGCTCCCCAGGCTGCTCCCAGCCGCCAGATCCCACTGGCCAGGAGTGGTTCTGGCTTTGGGGCCACGAGCGACTTCCCAGCTGATGGAGCTGTGGCTTGCCCTGTGTAAATGCTCCCAACCACCTCGTGCCCGAGAGCACAGCAGTTCTGGGTGGGCAGCGAATAGAGAGAAATGAAGACACTTGTTTTCTCTTGCAGTGAAAGCGCAGTGCTGGGGATGAATTTCTTCCTCCACCTCAAACTGGCAGATTTTACCAAGTCTCATACGCAGAGACTTTCCAGCTGCTTCCCTCCAGGCTTTTCTCTGGAAGGATTAACTGGGGAGATGAGACACATCCTCTCTGAATTGCAAATACAAAGATGTTCCTGTGTGCCTGGACCAGCTGTTTGTCCCCTCTTCCAGTCCTGGCCCTTTCTTTCCAGCCACGCTCAGGGGCTGTGCGGTGTCCTTGGGGCAGAGCAAACGGCAGCACAGGAACCACAGCTGTTCCAGGCATCAGGAGGCCAGACCTGCCATGAATCAGGTACAGGGAATCGAATTAACATGGGGCTGTTCTGGAGGCAGGCAAAGCGCCTGAGCTAAAGGGGAAAGTGAACCAGAGGCTCGCCTGGGCTCTGAAATGATCAGCTAACGCTGGAGTCTCCTGCCTGAGTGTCTCTTGGGATGGGAGCTGAGGTGCTGAGCAGTGGCACGAGATGATGCTCACCTGGGTATCCCTCCAGGGCACCTCCACACAGGGCCAGGTGACAGACTCAGGCTGATTTGGGTTTCTGGCTCAGGAAATGCATGTGAATGGTCCCTTCTATGCAGGAGTATGGAGGAGGCCTCCACAACCAAATAAAGCTTCATTCAGTGAGGGTGCTTGGTTCTCATCATCATCACAACCGAACCTACCCCTGGGCTCTCCTTCGTGCCAGCAGTTTCCCATTGCCATGGGACCTTCTCACCCTAAATAGCCTGGACCGGAGTACAGAGGAGCTGCAGGCTGGTCTGGAATGGTAAGAGCTGACTGGGAGCTGTGGTGTGCAGTTCTCCCCCATCTCTGCTGAGCAGCAGCTCCGCATCAGAGCAAAGGCAGCCAGGATGGAGTTAATCTGTCTCCTGTCCTTGGATGTCCTCTGCATGGAAGCAGCCTCCCCAGGGAGGAGCTGTGCTGCCACTGAGAAGCCTGGGAGCTCTCTGATCCTCCTTAGGGTAAACTTCTTGCCCATGAACCCAAACAAGCAGAAGAATTCCACACTGGCTGGGCTGTGCCCTGGCACGAAGGGAGCCAGATCTGACCTGAGCATCTCCTGCTTGGGGCAGAACAGAGGTGTTGGGTGACATTCAGACTGGACTCTGCTCCCCAGTGCTAAGAAGGCAGCGCAGGTTGAGGTGCACAGAGCATCCCCTGGGGTTTCTTGGTGCCCTGCTGACCCCTGCCTTGAGCAATGAGCAAGGGGCATGGAGGGCTTTGCTGCTGGGGGATGTTTAGAGGGATGGTCTGAAAAGTGGCGCCTCTCAATGAGGCCCGGGCTCAGCAGGCCCCCAGGACACATCCCTGCCTGCAGGGTGCAGCCGCAGTCGCTCTGTAGCACACATACAAATGCATGTTTCAGCTGCAAGCTGCGCAGCGCCGCTGCCGCCGGGCCGCAAGTGCATTCCTCAGCTCTCGCCCTCCCCAGGTCCCACGCTACACGGCATCACCTATTTATAACTGCGTGCACTGCAGGAGTAATATTAGACTGATGGCCTCACACAGTCACGCTAAATGTTATTCTATTTATGTTATTTGCTCCCTTCACAAGCTGTTGGGCTCCCAGATGCCAAAACACGCTGCTTAGCATAGACAAAGACTTGGGCTTTTATCTTCTATTAAAACCTTTACCAACTGCACCCAGTCCCAAGTATGTTTGCCAGTGTTTCCCAGGTCACCTGGAGTAATTGCATCTGCTATTCCTGCCCCAGTCTGATCGATATCCTTGGTAAATAAGATAACGTGTCAGGTCTGCTGTCCCTGTAGCCAAAGGTACTTTAGCAATGAGATTGTTTTGCTGAAGAAATACCTGCCTCTCCTTGAATGTGAGGGTGCTGTGACCTTTCATTAGTGACCCGAGTGACTCATCCCTTTGTGTGTGCGCACTGCAGCCTCCCACCACATTGTAAGAGATGCACCACAAAGTCCTGCTGCCTGGTGCAACACGGAGCTGGGACCGGAGGGAGCCTCTGGGTTCACACATGGTCTTCATGCCTCTGCTGGACCTGGGGGTCTCATGCTATGGTGATGCTCTGTTTGCACAGTGGGGACCCTGTGCGCCGTCTCTGTCCCGTTTTCTATGGACACCTCTGACACAAATGCAGAAGCCCGTGTTTTCAGCACATCCAGGCTTGTTCAGCAAACAGGGCTCCACTGGCCACCCACCCCACCTGGAGTGAGGTGGGCAGCTCACTCAGAGCCAGACTTCAGCCCGAGGCCATGTGTCACACTCTGTGTTCACTGTGGAGGCAAATCCCCTCACTCCACTTGTAGCTCTGCAGCCAGCAGCTGAACTCATGGCATCCCTATGGTTCCTGTGGCAGCCACTGCTCACTCCTGCTCCCCACCACTTGCACACAGGAGCATCTTGGTCCCCCGCTTTGCTGGGTGCCTCTGGAAACACGACGTGTTTAGTCTGCTTTTAGAAATGTGCGCAAAGTGAAACAGAATTGAACAGGGTTGAGCCCTACACATTCAGATGCTGTTGATAGCAATACATTCCTCCTGTAGCGTGTTTTGCATGCCAAGAAAAACAAGTTTAGAGAAGGAAAGTGGTTGTACATCTGCATCTCTACATGCGCCTCTTAATTCTGCCTGAATGGCTTCCCTGGGCTGTCAGCTATAGAGTTCTCCTTAACATAACAAATCTTGACCGTGCAACAAATCCTCCACCAAAAGGGGTTGATTTAACGAAGCAAGAAATGCTGCCAAATTTCCAGGCTTGATCCCAACCCCATTAATGTCAGCAGAATTCCCATCAGGTTTGGTTTGTTGGTTGGGTTCAACCTGGGTAGAGGAGTTCAAAACCTGCTGTCAGGCTGATTTTGCAGGCAAGATCATTGCTCTGCTTCTCTGTGCCAGAGAGGCTGCGGGAAAAGCAGACAATGGTACAGGTGGGATTCCTTTCACTTGATTTGAGGCCTCTTCAAGTCCAGCAACAGAGAGACAAGGGAGGGAAAGCTGAACATTCATCTCATCATAAGCCAGGAGCTTGAAAGAGATAAACCCCATTTCTTTCTTCCTGCAGAACCATTTCACCCCATGAGGATGTGCAGCTCTTGTAAAGGAACCTGACAGTGCTGGAAGGTCTCTGCAGCAAAGGAGAAAGGGCCCTGCTCAAAGCCACCTCTGAGCAAGTGAGTGTTGACCTAGGTGCTGCTGCTGCCCGCTCAGGTCTTCTCCCTGCGCTTGTGCCACCCAGGAACCAAGGATAATGCCTGCATCAGGATGCAACCATGGCACAGCAACTCCGGTGAGCACTGACCCCCTCCTGCCAGCAGCACGTGTGTGTGTGTGGCCCTGCCAACGGCTGGCAGAGCTGCTGGGAGAAGGGGAAGGGGGAATATGGCATCTCCCCACCTTCCTTGTCCCCTTACCCACTCCCCAACATGTGTTGTGTCCTCTCCTCCCGATGCCCCAAGCTGTGACCAGCACAGAGCAAGAGCTGCCCGTGCTGGTTGCTCCAGGGACAATCCCTCCCCTCTGGTCCCAGGGGATATAGAGCACCAGGGAGGTGTTGAGGTGCCCACATGTTTTGGGCAGGTCCCCAGTGGTGACCATGCACCCACAGTGTCCCACAGAGAGCAGCGACTGCTCCTTGCAAGGGAAGGAGCCTCCTTTGTCACAAGGGCTGGAGGAAGGAGGGCTGCTTTGCTGCTCCATCACCAGCTGCGAAGCTGGCCATGCAGGCTCATGTGCCAGCAATTGGCCCTTAATTACACAAACAGCTAATAAAGGGGAAGAGCTCAGCCCTTCAGTTCATGGGGAGAAGCCGAATTGCTTGAGAATCAAGGGGCCTGCAAGGCAAGATATACAAAACCCCTCCAATATCTCAGGGGCATCAGCTGAACATGCAGCTCCTTAATGGCTTTTGCTGATTTGACAGATGCAGGACACATAAACCAGAGCAGATTTATGACTACAACTGTCTCTGAGGCTCAGAGAGGCTTCTTAAGGATACAGATCCTTAAATCATCATTAACAGTGACAGGAAGGGGCAGTGGAGAAAACAGGGCTGGGCACAGCAATGCAGGGGTGAGAGCAAAAGTTTGCTGGTGCTTCCTATGTGATGCTGCCTCCCTGGGGTGCAGTGATGCTTTACTTCAACCAATCATGCACAAGGCTGGGTGCAGAGACAGGGTGCTGCAGTTCCTATGGGCTGTGGGGAACTGTTGCATCTTGGATGGGCTCCATGAGTGATGGTGGAAAAGCTGGACAGCTTTCAGAGACATGGGTGTTTCTTCAGGAAAGGAAGAGAAGAGCTCAGAGCTCTGGAGAAGCCCAGATGTGGGGAGTGTGTGCAAGGAGCACGTCTGAACCCAATGTCCCAAAGGTCTTCCCTACTGCAGAGACAGAGGAACATCTCATTTGGGAATTTCAGCCTTGCCTTTGGGTTTCTTCTGGATGAGGTGGGAGCTGAAAGCTTCAAGGCTTTGCTGTGGCCCTGAGCGGACTCTGAGGACCTACCTGCATGCACGCCTGGCCCAGCATTGCTCCCCATCTGCAGAGCCCCTGGAACCCTGCCACTGCTCCCAGCAGTGGGCTGGCTGTTCTCCGTGCTCCTGTGAAGCTTTGCAAGAAGCCAGACTACTCATAACTGGAAGCACTAGGTGTTTATTTGCACTTTAGACATATTAACTGCATCTGAAAGCGAGCCGCGGCTCCCTCTGTGCAGCAGCGAGGGTGGGTGCGCGCAAAGAGCAGCTGACTGCGATAAATACCGGGTTTTGGTCCAAAGAGCGCAGTGTCTGTGGGTTGGCCCTTTCCCAGAAGAGGCTGATTTAGACTCTCAATCCACTTCCTTCAGCCGAGCTGCAAGGTCTGCTGCTGCAAATCGCATTGCTCCCTTCACAAGGACCAAAGCGCTCACAGCATTCACCAACATCAAGAGCAAAAACTAAACTGCTGCTCAGGAGCCTCTGCTCCCCCTGAAGCAGAGAGCCCACGGCAATAGATGGATTGCTCTGACCACTGAATCTTCCCTTCACAAGCCTTCAAACCCACGTTGCTCCTCCTTTCTTTGCATGTCCAATTTTCAACAGACGTGCCTAACCCCATTGCAAGGCTGGATGCAGCAGTAAGACGCAAGCACTCACCTGAAGATTCCAAAACTCCCCTGGGATTTTGCCCGTTGAAAGCAGCGGTTCAGGCTGCTGCAGTCATTTGCCTCGCAAAAAAATACCCCAACCCAACCAACAGCCTCCAGAAGCTTCAAAATGCCATTTTGTTGTTATCTGCTGGGTGCTTTTCCAAAGAGAGTGAGTAATGCTGAAGTTCTTTCTTTTTCCCCTGCAAAGGAGGTGGGCAGTAGAGGACCACACAGATCCCGAAGCAGCTCAGTCACCCAGGAACAACTAATTCAGGAACTGGCAGAGCTTAGTCATCTGTTTAAAGCTTGATATTTTAATGACTATTTCCACCTCCAAAGCATTCCCCCCCTTGCAAAAATTCATCTCTCAGCTGCTGTCCAACACAGGTGGTTAATTACTGGTGCCCTCTCCTTAGGTGAAGGAGGGAATCCTGTCTCAAGCCCATGTCCAGCAGGGGAAAGGGGATGCAGTTGGGGGACAAAGCACATTCACCCCCATCGCACTCACTGACAGCTCAATGGGAGATGTTGACCAGCTTGGACCCCTGCATTAGAGGCTGCACTGAGAAATGTTTCAAGTCTGGAGTAAACACAGTGTTCATTTCTTGCCACCTCTGAGCACGCTGTTAGGCTAAATGGTTGGGTTGAGTAGCTTTGCTCTAAAACCTGGCCTCGGTTTCCTCTCTGGTGCCAGCAGTCCTGTCTATCCCTTGTGTGAGATTGGAGCCAGTGATGCTGCAGTTACCAACTCTGCAAAGCAGGCATCAGGGTGAGGAGGTGACTCCCAAGAAGGGCTCGAGTGCAAACAGAAGTGGTGCATCCTGTAGAGGGGGTGTTGGGTACCTCAGAGCTCATCAGAAGCCTCCTCCTTACAAAGAATGATGCTCATATTCTTCTCATCTTCCTGGCAAGAGGTTTCCCTTGTTTGGCAGAGGGTCCTCATACGTGACATGCAGGATTCACTGGTCATCACGTAGAGCAGGGGGTTGAGGGCACTGTTGAAGCTGGCCAGCCCCCTGGTCACCTGGTAAGAAAGGTAGATATTCTTTACGGCCTGTGTGCAGGACCCCTGCAGCTGCCAGCCTCGAGACAGCAAGTTGAGGTTTCTGAAGATGTGGTAGGGGAGGAAGCAGACAGAGAAGAGGATCATCACAAGAATCACCAAACTGATGCTTCTTCTCCTGAGGCTGAGGTTCACAGTGTCATTCCTGCAAAGCACCACCACCACGTGGCAGTAGCATCCGATGATGATAAGGAATGGGATGATGAACCCAGTTACGGTGATGGTCATGGTGTATGGCAAGTAAACACCCAGGTACTCGTGTTCTGTCGTGTCATGGCACTGTGTCCCCGTGTCATCCATCTTGCTGAAGGCAAAATCTGGAGCTACCTGTGCGATGACCCACACCCAGACCATCATGCTGAGCCACGCTGAAGGGGTTGTCCCATAGCACCAGCCCCGTGCCTTCAGCGGATGCACGATGCCCAGGTAGCGGTAGATGCTGATGCAGGTGAGGAAGCCGATGCTGGCGTAGAGGTTGAGATGGAAGAGGCCGCGGGTGATCCGGCACCAGCCCTGCCCGAAGAGCCACACTCTGCCCTGCAGGTAGTAGCTGACGAGGAAGGGCAGCGTGCTCACGTACAGCAGGTCAGCCAAGCCCAGGTTGCCCACCAACAAGTCGAGGGGCTGTCGGGCACCGCGCCGGGCCCTGGTGCAGAGGTGCCATAGCCCCAGCCCGTTCCCCACCAGCCCCAGGGCAATCACCACCAGGTAGACGGTGGGCAGGAAGCGCTGGGTGAAGCCGGTGTCCACGGAGCACAAGGTGCCATTGCCGGGCCACCGGGGGGGAGCCTCCATGGCCGTCGGGCACTGCGGCGGGGTGGCCGCTCCCGGCTCGAGGTGCCGGTGGCGAGCGGAGCCCGTTGCCCTGGGCGGAGCGGCCCCGGCCTGCCCGGGTGCGGGCTGTGGCTGCCCCGCTCCTTCCGGACCCGCTCTGCGCCGCGGGGCTCAGCCCCGGCGCATGGGGACGATGCGATGAGAGCCGCCCCAGCCCGGAGCCCCTGCCGCGCCCTCGGCGCCGGCCGCAGCCCACGGGAGCTGAGAGCCAGGGACGCGCAGGGCTGCGGCTGTTCCGGGCTGCAGCACCCGGAGGCAGCGAGAGGAAGGGAGCAGGGGAGCGGCTCTGCCCCGCAGCGGGTGGGAGCTGCGTGCTGAGGGCGGCAGAGCTCGCAGCCTGCTTCTGATCTGTCCGGCTCAGGGAGAGCAGAACCGCCCCATTCCGCCAGACCAGGGCCGGAAGCCTGCGCCCCATGAGCCCCCCCTCGTTTCTCGCTGGACCTGTTGGAGGCGCGCACGCAGCAGCGTGGTTCCCCGCTCCTGTCTGCCTTGTGTGTCCGAGGTGTTAGCTTGCCCCATGATTTCACTCACAGTAGAGGTGCTACCGCCCTCATCCCTATCAGGATGCTCCCCTCGGGTACCCAGCTCCTTACATGCTACAGTGTGAAAGAGAGCACAGGACTGGGATGGCTCCTTCGGGTAACCTGAGCAATAGGCAACCAATTCGAGGCTCTTCACCGACAGCAGAACAAAGGGCCTTAATCTACCGTTTTGTTTAGTGAGCGCTGCACTGTGCTCAGGGAGGTATCTGAAAATGTTTAGCTCCATCGAGGGGCTCATCCAGCCCTTTCTCAGCCAACTCCAGGCAGTTAAAAATCATCAGTCAAGAGAATGGCTTGGGAAAAGCCATTCTGATGCACATTGTTTACTCACGCAGCAGTGCACAGTTTCTCCTTCAGCTGCTGTGTCTCCTCGCACTGAAATGAGCTGTCATGTGTTGCTCACTCCTGGATCAGGAATATGGCTGTCAAATGACATGCCGTTTATGTGTGCAGGTTTGGCAGTTTGCCTTGAGGACAGCGGTGAGTTGCCTTCTGGTTCGGGTTTTTTTCTATCTTTAAGGTGACCATGATCATCTGGGGATGGCGGAGTATGTATCTGCTGCCCCACAAGAGCAGGCAAAGCCCAGGTTCCGCTGCGTCAGAGGCTGCAGGAACTACATGTTTCCAGGGTAGCAGGGCTTTAGAGAGAACAGCAAATATTGTGAGGCTGCCAATCAAATTGCAAGAGCTGATTCCCCTGCATTGTTAGGGAAAAGGAACTCTGATTTATTTGGATTCATTAATTCATTATTTAGGTGTTTTCTGCTTAGTGAATGAGGAGAAACGACACTTTGAATAAAAGGAAAAAAGGGAATTATAGCAGAGGTGTGTTGAGTCACTTCGGTTTGAGATGGGAATTACAGGTTGCTGCTTCAAAAACAGCCTTTTGGTTGTTACCATCACACAGAGGCGGCTGGGCAGGGTCTGGGAGGGGGTGAGAGCCCTGGCAGCATTCCCTGCCAGCAGCCTGTCCCATGTTTAAACAGGAGCTGGCTTAAACCAGGATTTGCAGCACACAGAATGTATCCGATTTGTGTCAGTCCGGGAACATTGTGGTTTTAAAGTCTACCTGCACCTTGCGTCACTGCTCTTTTGGCACAGCCATTGCAGAGGTGAGAAGTTAACAGAAGCTACAGACCAGGCCACTTCCATCCTGCGATTTGCTGCCTGCCAGACACGTATCTCCTGTATTAAACTGAATTAATCATCTGTGTTCAGGCAGAGCACCAGATGATCACAGTAAATAATTCTCTTTGTAAGCAAGCTCATGTGTTTTATTGCATGAGCAGTGAGATATTTGTTCTTCCCCCACCGCATCCCCAAGAGGTGACTGAAAAGCATCCTTGACTTTCATCTCATTTTCACCACTTGCAGGGGCTGGGGGGGCAGGTGAGTGGCTGCCTTGGCCCTGATGTCTTTCCTGCTGCTTATGGGGAGGCTTTCCCCTGGCAGAAGAGGGGAGCTCCCACTGCCATTCAGCCTTTTGCCCCTGCACCCCCAAATCTGCCCTGGTATGGTGTTGGCTGGGGTTGGGATGATGACAGTGGCGGCATGATGCCAGGGAAATCCTGGTCCAGGGTGAGTGCAGGAGGTGTGGGGCTGGCGGGAGGAGGGATGAGATATAGGGGGGAATTTGGGCTTTGGGTTTGGGGAGGCTGAGAAGAGGCATGGCCTGGTCTGTGTGTAATGCAACCAGTGCCATGCTATGCTCTCCTGTGCATCCCAGCACCAATGTGCCATGGGTTGGTCCCACTGTCAGAGCTGGGTAAAAGCAAATGGGCAGAATTTAATTCACGCTGTAATAGACCACAATAATGTTTTCAGTGTTTGGATTCACTTTTTTCTCATGTTTTCTTATTCTAAGCAGCCTGAATTGAGGTGCCTCCAAGCTGCGCCCCATCCTGGGTCAGACCTCTCCTGCAGCAGCCGAGCTGGCCGTGAGCAGTGGTGCTCCCGAGTGCTCCCTGGAGCTGGCCTCATGCCCATGGACAGCCCCAGACAAGCTCCACATCTACGTGAGCACATCTTTATTTTCAGCTCCACACGTCTGAACTGTCCGTATCTCACCTGGACACGTCACCTAAGCCGTGGGTCCTTTCCAGTTGTCCTTCTTGCCCTGCCGTGGGGACAAACGTTCCCTCCGCATACTTGTGCGAGGCCGTTAGAGGGCATTTGGGTTTCATTTTTCAGTCACCCACAGGGATTATCACTGTGAGAAAGTACAGGCAGAGCTGCCAGGCAGCGCTCCTGCGCCGACTCTTCCATAGCTGGAGCAGCTCCAGCCTGCCAGGAGATGGCCCCGACTCACCTTTGTGAGTTGTTTTCTCTGTTTCCTGCTTTCCCCTTGGCTGTGGCTCACGGGGATGTGCTTGCATGGCAGGAGCTAGGTCTGGTGCTGCGGAGCGGTGTCTCCTGTGTCTGAGCTCCTTGCTCGCCGAAGCCCTGCCAAACCAACAGCGCTTTGGAGAGGAGGAGGCCGGGCGGAGCAGGAAGGTCCGCGTTGATTCTGGAGAGATGTGGTGAATTAGAATGAAGGTGAATTAGAGCTGCCAGCAGGAGGGTGCTTCTGCCCATGCTCGGGAAGGCTTCTGGTGGCTGCAGGGTGGACGTCGTGGGATGGTTTAGTTCATGCATGGTTGAGCTGCTCAGCCTGGTATGGTGGTGCGTTGTGGTGCGCGGCCCCATGTACCTGCTCCGTCCTTGGGGATGGATCCCATGGGGGTTCCCCTGGGGATTTGGGCTTCCAGGTATTGGAGATGGTCTCTCTTGCATCCTCCGCAGAGCAGAGCTGTGTGTGTGACATGGTGGAGGGGCAGCATCACCTCTCCAAAAGCCCCACCAATGTGGGAAAGGACTGGGTCATGGTTCCTTGGGTGGGTTCATGCTTGGGGCAGGGTTTCCCGATTTTCCATTTCGTTCAGCCAAAGAAACTCATGGATGCTGCCCAGAAACCCTGCCTGGGGCAGCAGGGTGAGCAGAGGGGTAGGTGTTGGGTGACACGGGGACCTTGTTCTCTATTTCCACCCTCCTTTGCAGCCAAAGTCCATCAGTTCATTCCATTTCCCAAGGGACATATTCTCCATCTTCACCAAAACCACAGTGCTGTGGGCTTGTGCCAGACTCTTTGCCGGGGTGAGATGTTGGCTCTGGGATGCAATTAGTGTGGGAACAGCTACAAATGACCTCTGTTTCCTCGCTGCAAAGGCAGAGCAGAGAGAGATGGGGAGATGGAGCGGGGTGGTGGTGTGTCCCCCATGTCTAGGGAGCAGGGGCATGGGGCAGTGCAGGTGCCTCGCTCCAGAAAGCACTGGCTGTATATGGGAGCAAGGCAGGTTTGCAACCTTGTCTGCACTGGGGCTGTGCCTGGCTAATTAAAGGGGTGGCAGAGCCACCTCTCAGGTGCACCCAGGGAGCCAGGCAGGGGCTACAAATGCATTTCTGGCCATCGGGGCAGGTTGAGCTCACCGGTGTGGCTCAGGGTTCTGTGGGATCCACAGTGCTTTTGATTTCAGACATCCAGAGACCGCAGAATTCAGGTCTGTCCCTGCCAACAGTTGTTTTCCAAGCCAAGGTTCAGGAGATGGTTTATCTGTCCCTGAGGTCTGTCCGGTCATGGCTGAGGAGGGGTGATGAGGTGCCCACAGGTAGCTGGGGGTCCGATGGCTCGTGTTGCCTGGCATTTCCCTTTCTCCAGGCACCAGCTTCACCAAGGCCCTCACTTACCACCGGGGATGCTGCCGGCAGAGCCGGGCAGGGTCTGGCCATGCAGAGCCGCCGCTGAGTCTCCAGCCTGCAGTAGCGGTTCTGGTTGGAGACGCGGGTAGAAAAGCCCATGCCGCAGGTGGCTGAGCAGGGGCTCCACTCTGTGCTCCACTCCTGACACGGGTACGGCAGCAGCGGGGACACTGCCCGGGGGGCTGCATGGAAAGAGATGAGGGGAAAAATGGTGGTTGGAGGCAGTCGCTGTGCAGCATGCCCTGCATGGCAGGAAAATGTGCAGACAGGTGTCTCCTGTTGTTGTTCACAGCCTGGGGTGAAGGGGCCAACCCCAGAGATGTGTGTGTTCATCCCCTCACTGGCACATCCTGCATCTTACCTGCCCCAGCATCCTGGAGGGGATGGTGCTGGTCCCAGACTTCACAGATCCACTCAGGGCAGCACTTGCCTGGCACCTCCACGCGCCGCGGGTAGGGACAGTCCGGGGTTGGCAGCCGGACATCCTCCTGGCACAGCGGGATGCAGGTGAAGCCGCCATCCAGACAGCGGCACTGGAGCTTGCAGCTGGGCTGGAAAACCTCCCCGTCCCGATAGAGCCGGCCGTTCACCTCGCAGCCCTCCTCAGTGTCTTCAACTGCAAGTGACACCCAGGGAGCCCGTTAGGAACAGAGGCAGAGATGTGGGTAGCAGAGGGGACTGCTGGGGGAAACCATGGGGATTGAATTGGGGGGGGTCACAGAAGGGACAGAGAGGTATGTGGGGCAGAGATGGGTTTGCATCAGCATCTGCATCGCCTAACCTCCTCCCCTTCCCTACCTCCTCTCCGCATCTCTCTTTCAAAGCGAAAAAGCTCACCAGTTGTTAAGGACCCCACTGTCCTTTGGCTCTGACCCTGCCTTTCAGGGCTTTCAGGCTCGGGAACGTTTCCCTCAGATTTCTCTGCAGGACCCCCAGGCTCCATACGCAGCAGGGTGACTGCAGCATCCCCGGACCCTCGTGTCCATCCCCGCTCAAACACCCTGAATCCCCAGTCAGCAAACAGCACCAGAGCTGGAGCTGCAGCACAGCCCTGCGGCCACGCTGCATGCATCATCCTCGCTAAGGCAGCTTCCCTGCCGGCTGCAGGATGCCTGGGGCCATGGCTGGAGCTGGGGTGCAGGGATCCCCGGGGGGAGCGGGCACCCCTGTGCTCACAGTTGCAGGTGGCTCTCCCCATAGGTGCTGCGCTGTAGTCACACACGAGGCCCTGGCTCTGGTCACAGACGTGCAGGAAGTCGCAGGGCTCTCCCAGGCGCCGGGCGCAGATCTTGCAGCAGCCGCAGCCATCCAGGACGAGGGGGGACCCGCGGGGGCAGCGGGGGGGTACCCAGGGGCAGTAGCATGGTCTCCGGCACAGCTGGGCACACACCTGCAGAGGCAAAGCCATCGCTGGTTCCATACAGGCTGAGTTCGGCCATTTCAGTGGCACAGACACATAACCTTCTGTCACTCATGGGGGCAGATTTTTGGTGGAGGGAAGATCTGCGTATCCACGGGAATACAGCAAAGCAGCCTTGAAAGCTGCTGTTCCCCTGGGGCACAATGTACCCTAAGGAAAACTAGGGAGAATCAGGGATGCTCAGCGCTCTGCAGGATGGGGACTGAAACACACCACTGCTCTGCATACAGAAAAGGAGGATGGAGTTACAAAGCCATGTTACCACATATAGTGGTGGTTATTTAACACATTAAACAGGGCTGGCAGCCCTAAGCAGACCAGCAGGACTGAGGGAGGAAGGTGGGGAAAGCAGCCTGGCTCCCAGGCAGCAGGTTGTACCCAGCTGGAGATGTGGCTTTGCAGGGTCCAAACGCACATGGCAAGGGCATGGCACCTCACTCTGAACAGACTTAACAGCCCTCATTGATGCCAAGAAACCGGGCATTGCATTGGCAGTGGGGGAACTGCTGCCAAGCAAACCTCGCTGCTTTCCTTCCTGCTCCAGCTGCCTCCTCTGCCTGTCCCTGCGTGCAACATCCTCTGCCTGGCCTGGCCTGTTGGGAAACAAGCCCTGTGATAGGCACAGGGAATTACATTTCCCCTCCTAGCTAGACCGAGTAATCCCTTTGGCACGGATGTGCACAGCAAACGTTTGCCTGCTCCGTGATTGCTTCCCAGGGATGTGCCTGCAGGAGCTCCCCCAGGCAGGTGGGTGTTTATACCCATGGCCTGCACAATTACCCTGGCACCAACAGCTTTTGCAGGCAGCACTTATGCTCCTGTCATGTTGTATCTGACAGCGCTGTTGCATATGGAGCCTGAAGCCAAGTGAGTTGGCTCTGCACTCTGGATGTGGGTTCTTTGCCAGCTGTGAGCTGCATGCAGCAGCTCTGATCCACCTTGCAGCAGCCCTGCTGCTTCAGTGCATGGCCAGCACATGCTCAGCCAACATGCAACCAAAGCATTCATCTCCTTGCTGGGCCAGGTACTGGTGTGTGCGCTGAGACTGCCAAGAGATGGATGGGTTCAGCTGGACAATGCTGGTTTGGATACCATTTTTCTTTCTCTTTTAGTTTCTCCCAGTAGCATCAGGTCTGACATAACCAGTTAGAGAAGGTGTGCTATCTGCTCCCCATTTGCAGCAGTTCAGATGGGTTTGTATGGGTCTCATTCTGGTTCCCTCAATGAGCAGCATTATTAGTGTGGCAGGAACCAGAGAGCGACTTGTGGCACCGGCTGTGGTGGCCAGGTTTGGGCTGGAGAATGAGGGCCTTTGGTGATTCTCCAGGCACTCCTGAGTGCCTGGGGCAGGACTCATTTCTCCGTCACAGCTTACCCAGGCAGCCAAGGGCATTTTTCATCTTTCAGGAGGCTGCTATTGCAAATCAATATTTTAGAAAGCTTAGCCAAGCCGCTAATCCATTTCCCCTCGCTCCTTGTAATTAACTTGTCTTTAGATGACAATGTGGTTCCTATCAGAGATCTTAAATGTCTGGGAAAGGAGTCAAACAGGCACGATGCTGCCCCAGTGTCCCCGCTTGCAGAAGGTCTGCTTTGGGAGTCAAGCAGCAATTAGAACTTGGAGCTGAGATACCCCACACTTTTCAACATTCCTGTTCCGGCACAGGCAACTATTTTCACACAGAGTCCAAGGGAAAAAAGAAATCACTGCAGTAACTCAAATCCTGTCAGAGGCGTTGGCTTTGCATGAGCATCCCGGGCAGGGGGAGAGCTGCGCAATGCCGAGGCCGCTGCTTGGGGCTTGGCCTCCTGCCCTGGGAGATGAAGGAGTCTTCAGGAGCGGCTGCTGCGGCGCTGGGGCTTGCTCACAGGGACACATACCACAGCCTGAGAGCTGCGGGGCCAGGCGAGCAAACAGAGCACATTGCTGCCATTCCTGTGTGCTCCCTGGACTTGCCCAACAGACGCCTTTGGCCCATGAACGTTAAGACCCTGCTGCTTCATTGCAAATGTCACTCCAAGCATAGCTCTGTCCCCATAGGACTGCATCAATACAGCCTGCCTGCAGCCAGCGTTAGCCACCGGGCTCCTTGTAACGCCCCAGTCCTCCCTGCATCTCACTTTGCAAGAACCGGGTGCTTCCCCCAGTAAGGCTAAAGCGGCCCCAGGGCCCCGTCTCCCTTACCTTGGAGAGGATGCAGAGGAGGGAGAGGAAGAGGAGCTGCTTCTCCAGCTGGAGCCTCATGCTGCTCTCCCCTCTGCCACTGCAGCACATCACCCCCCAGGCAGTTTGGAGGCAGTGGCGTGTTCGCAGGTTTCAAAGCCCTGGGTAGGTCCTGCTGGTGTTTATACTCTCCCTGCTCTGATGTCACTCACAGGCTCCAATATAAACATGAGTAGGTTTGGACAAGCCTCAAGATTCTCTTCTTTTTTTTCCTTCTTTCGTTTTTTTCCCTGCCCACATTCCAGCTGCCATTTCCACTCCCCTCAAGGTGAGAACCACCCAGACGGGGAGCGAAGGGATGGGGCACTCTCCCCAGGGAGCATGGGAGAGGGCTGGGGGGTGTGAACCAGCTCCTTGCTGTTCGGTGCAATCCGGAGGGAAGCTCCATGCCTCTTCCTACTGAGCAGGGTCTGCGCAGGTGGAGCTGGGGTCTTCCTTCTGGGCTTGAAGGGCTTGGCAGGGCTGTCCCATGGGGCATTCCCAAGCAGGAGCAGGGCACCCACCCCTGTATTTTATGCTGAGCCTACTGCATGGCAAGCTGTGGAAGAGGGGTGAGCTGGCACTGAAGTCAAGGGCAGGCTCCTGTCCCTCCATCACTGGGGACAGTGTATGACCAGCTCAGGCTGCAGCAGTTTTCCAGGCAAGCTCTCCAGGCAGCAGAGGTGTGCTTCCCTCTCTGTTTCTCTATCACAGCCAGAGCTGGACCGGGATTTGCTGCGGTGGTGCTGCTGTCACAGCATCCCTGTCCTGTGTGGGGCTGTGGCTGCCCAGGGAGGCTGCAGGGGCAGGAGGCCCTGTGATGAACATTATGTTTCATCCTGTACCCCGTTTACCGGGGCAGGAAGGCTGCAGTCTGGCCCTGCTGACTTTAACCCTTGCAACCCCAAATTCAGCTCCTGAAGATCATGTCCATCTTAAGCAACATGAGAATTTAAAATCCAAGCTTGGGGAAGAGAAGTGGGTGCTCAGCAGTTGCCTCTTAACGCTTTACCCCTTGTCAGTCTGCCCTGTGTGAGCTTTCATCTTGGCCACTGTGTCTGGGGGATGCAAGGCTTGCTCTTAGGAGAGGAAAACCTAAACATCCCAAGGCCTCCAGGGAACTGAGCCCCTTCTCTATGTTTTCACCCCCCAGATCTTATCACAAGGTGTAAGGGGTATTTGTGAGTCCGGAGCTTGAAGGAAAGGCCTGAGCTCACACAGGGATGCAGGATGCCCTGCAGCAATCCTGGCTCCTCTCCTGTCCTCAGCTCTGACACTTGCTATAGCCTGGAAGCCAGGGCATGGAGCAGGGAGAGCAGAGCCCTGCAGGGAAGAGCTCACAGCCAGAGCTCTCCTGTTACCACCCGGATGCTTTGCTATGGTTTTGCTTTGTTAGCTGCAATCAGTCTGTTAAGGAGGTCATGGCAGCTTGTGGAAATACCAGGCCACCTTCCAACGGCGGCTGTCACTTATCCATGCGCTGTTCCTCGTGTTGGAGCTCCCGCTCCCTGCACCACCAACCCATGCCTGGAGGTCCAGGGATCTGCACTGGCATCCCTGTGTGCTACAGGGGAGGTGTGAGGAGCGCACATTGCTCCATCCTTACTACCAGGGGAGTTCAGGCTCTACCAACAAGCCAGAAGGTTCCATACCAAAGGCTGGAGCCACATCCTCTGGTGTTGCTTTCTCCTGCGCTCCAGGAGCTGATGCCCTCCCTCTGGCTACCACGTTTCGATGCTGCAGCTCATCCAGATATCGGAGGTGGCTGCAGTGCCTCTATCAGCCAAAGCACTGACCCAGCCTTGCTGCAGGGGGACAGGGAGCTCGATTGATTATTCCAGGCTTGTGTTTGTTAGGGACTCCTGAAGAATGGAAATTACTTCATTCCCCAGTTAGAAATCAGGTGACATGTGCTGGTAAGGGAAATAAAAACCTCTTGTTGCCCACAGTGAACAGCTCTGGGAGCAGCCAACAGCTCCGTGTGTGAGGCTTTGGGGGACAGTGGGACACCCCCAGGGGGGCTAGGGCTCAGGGCTGCCCTGGGGATCCCACTGGCCATTAACCCCCTGCCTGCCCTCTCTGGGGTACAGGTTTGGCTCTTTGGGGTAGAGACCCCTTATTTATCCTCTCCCTCAGCTTGGGATAAGAGAGGACATTAATTTACCACCACCACCACCACCACCTGATGTCACCGAGATTTTGCGGCGGTAAGATGACATCACTGTGATGGTATGACATCACTGTGATGCCATGACATCATTGTGATGCTATGACATCACCAGGAAGCCAGCAGTCAGCTGCAGCACCAAGTCAAGTAGCCAGACAGGGGCCAAACCCACCACCCCATACCTAACCGGCTCCCATTCTGCAGCTGCCATTGGCAGTCCTCAGCGGTACCTTGCTGGGTTTTGGGGATGCCCAGAGGACCTGGCTGGAGGGGCACCCATAAAGTCTGCCTGGCTCTGCCTTCCCCAGGAGGCTTTTCTGTGGGTGAATTCCCTTTTCCTGGCTCCCCAGCTCTCAGATGCCTGCCCAAGTCGCTGTTTTGGGGCTGCAGGCAGGGCCTGGCAGAGCAATACAGCCCTTGCACAGGTTTTGATTTGCAAAGCTGCACGAGAGCAGCACGTTAGCGGTTCATTTTGTAGATAGTCAGTTATAACCCTTCTCCTCCAGAGCAAGTACCCATATGTGTTCTGCACCATACGTGTGATTTCATAGCTAGTAATTAAGTCCATATGTTGTGCTCTGCAGTTTCCATGGTATTATCCTCGGGTTTTTTTGGGGGTTGTAATATTTGGGGTTTTGTGGTCAGTTGTGCAAGAAAATAGCTGATACAGGGATCTGAATACATCTCCTTTGAGTTAGCCCCTGGCAAGCTCTGCTGTTTCTATAGGAATGAAGGAACTGACCCAGTGAATTTACATTTTAGACAGCTGGGTTTTTTCATGTCTGTGCCATTTAATATGCCATCATGAATAACACTGTAAAGCTCTCATTTGAGCACCCTGCTCAGCTGAAATTGCATCCATCCATGATGGATATGGACCATACTCTCTCTTGATCCCTTTCCTTTGCTCAGGACTCTCTCCTTCTTTACACTGTGTGTTGAACACCCTCGCTAGAGCTGGCTGAAGTCAGACCTAGATCCGGACATCCATCTCTGTTAGGGAGCACCTAGGCTCTCCTGGGTCCTTGCTGTTTATCCTCATATCCACTGTCAAACTGTGCGTCGAGGGTGGTCCCAGCTCCACACCTCGGTGGAAAGGATGTTCCCTTTGCTTCTGGGCACTCCTGGCTCAAATCCCTGCTGCAGGGGAGCAGGGCTGCCTATGGAGGGTGAACAGCGCTGGTGGAAATGCTGGACAGACACCCAGCTTGGAAAAGCCAAGAGCCCTGAGCTGAAAAGGAGGTGTTTGAGGTCTCCCTCGGCTGCTGGACACTTTGGGTGGCTGCTGGCTGTTGTTCATGAGACTTCTGGAAACACCCTGGCTTTGGGAAACTTTGAAATACCTTTGTTCTTGGCAGGACGAGAAAGTTGTTTCCTACCCAGAATGAATCCAGCTCCAGTTTCAAACAGCAAGAGCCGAGAGAGGTGACGATGGCCATTTCCATCCCTGTCTGGCTATTTTTATTCCCTCTGGTTCTCACACCTTAACTGGAGAGTGGAGCTGGGTTGGGAGGACTGACCACCCCAAGGGACAAGGGATGGGCCAGGCAATCTTTTACCTTGAGGTCACTGCTTCCACCCCAGACCCAGGCTAGGAGAGACTGAAAGTATTTACCATCTGGTGCCTGGCCAAGTGACTTATGAGAAAAGAATTCAGGGCTCCATCCAGACTGCGATGATCAGGCAACTACATCAGGAAACCTCAGCTCCATCTGGGACCAGCTGACCCCACCGAGCTCCCAGCCACTTCAGCGAGCCCTGTCCAGAGGAGAAAGGGTCTTTGGGATGGGGAGCAGTGCATGGTGCTAGATCCTTCACCATTTCCCAGGCATTTTGAATTAGGTTTTGCTGGAAAGAAGCGCTGATAAATGGGACTCAGTTCTAGTCTCAAAGTTTGACATTGCCGAGAGGAAGGAGCTGAGTGATTACACGGGAGCAAAGGGACAAGAAAGGGCTGGCTTAGCCAAAAGTGCAGTGAGATCTCTTCATTCAGACTGAGGGGCTTCTCACTGGTACAGCCCAGCCTGTATCAGCTGTCATGAAAGGACCATGCTTTTCTTAACAGACATCATCAAACAGTAATCCTGTGTGGGGGTTATTTTGCTGCAGTCCAGACAAGAGCAATTCATAATTGTCCCCCTAAGTTAAACATTCAGATAACCAGAGTAAGACTTTCATTAAACAGAGCCTGGAAACTTCAGCCAGAGGAGTCTTCCCCTTGTTATTTGGAAAACAGTGTCAGAAATCATCATGTATCAAACATGATGATCCTCTGAGAGCTTATTTTGGTATCAAACATCATCGAACATAAGAGCCTTTTAAAAAGGCTCACTACAAGTTCTGTCTTACAGACAAGATACAAACCCCAGGTCCTGACCCTGTGTGGTTCGTGACAGGCCCACGGTATTTTCCATGGCTAACTCATGTTTCCTGATCAAATTGCTCATTCTTTTGACTATCTCTGTTTTTCTTGTGGTTTCAGGCTAAAATAGACATGTTTTTCCTTCGGTTCTTGTCTTGCTCGTGCGTGCTGTGTGTTCTGAAGCAGCTGCCATGTCCTTTGCAGCATCAAACAGGTTTCAAATTGAGGCATGCACTAAGGTGATGATGCTTTTAGGTCTCACCAAACTTGCCTTGTAATTGCAGCCAGCTTTGCTTTGGGAAGGGAGAGGTTGGGTGATGTTGGTGTTTCCTTCCAGCCCTGTTTCCTGTGACTCTGGGAAGACCTTTGAGGATGCAAGTGTTTCACCCCTGCAGTGGTGAGTGTTGTGCCTGGGAGCGAGTGGTGCTGGATGAGGTTTGGGTGACATGAGCTGTGTCTGCTCCCAAATGTCACAGCCCTTCACATCCCCAGGGCCTTGGCTTGCCATCAGCTGGAGTGCTTTGACCCAGGGGAGGTCACAGCACTGGTGGATCCAGGGAAAGGAAGGTGACAGCGCTGGGACAGGATGGTGCTGGGAAGGGGACAGTGACCTGAGGCAAAGATAGCCCTCCTCAGCTGGCAAGCTCCAGTGGATGCTCTGCAAACCCCCGGTTGTTACTGGGACCTCCCCAAAGACCTTGTGCAGACATTTTTAGCATCCTTGTTTGTTGGAAGGAGCCTGGCTCGCGCAGGGTCTGAGCAGGGCTGAAGCCAGTTCATCCATCTTGTACCAGCGCTTCTTCCACACCCAGCCCTTAAAACACCATGATGACTGGTCAGCACCCAAAACCAGTTGTCAAGGGGACCTGCTGCTGATGCCAACGCTTTTGGGAGTGAGTCCTGCTTCCTACCTCCACCCCCAGGAATAAAGCAAGGGCTCGCCTTGCTCTCCATCTTCTGAGAAAGCCTCGAAAGGCTGAGGCCAGTGATGCTTCCATGTGTAGAGAGGTCCCAGGCCCCCAGCCCTTCCCTCTGCCCCTTCCCAATACCAGGGAAGACATCTGGAGACATCTCCCAAGCACGCACTCCGCATAAACCACCTCCTCGTGTCCCCATCCCAGCCAAGTCAATGCAGACATGACTGAAACCTTCAGTGTCTGTGTGGGATCCAGTTGAGGAAAACAAACCTCTTGGTCTCACTATAGTTATGAAAGCAGCGATGTCGCCTGGAAAGTATGTACCAGCGAGCAAAGAGAGCTGCTGTGTGGAGAGATGAGAGGGGAGGAGGTGGGCACCAGCTCAAATATGCCTCAAAATCGAGGGAAATTATTTCTGATGAACGTAATTACTTCGGCTCCAGCCCTGATCAATACGAGGAGCTAAAATGCTCATAAACTGGCCGAGAATGCGAAGTATGCAGCAGGATTTGTAAAGGGTGTTTGGCTGGGCCCACTCTCACCCGGCTGTCAGGCTGCCCATGGGGCAGGGTGACCTGCTGCTGGGGAGCTGGAGAACGGGGGCTTGCTAATTGCAAACTGGTGGCCCCAAAGTGAGACTCTGCCATGAAGGAGCAGGGGGGAGGCTGCCTCACGCAGGTCCTGAGCCTAATGGAAAGCAACCAGGCTGCTTGGCTGGGCTTCTTTCGTGCTCTGGCCACAGAGCAAGAGCCAAGACTGGCCCTTTACAGCCAAGCTGGCTTATGCTGGCCCTGCGGTGTGGGCAGGTTTTGGTGGGCTGGCTCTGCGGGGGCCCTGCAAGGCTGGAGACCTGCAGGGTCTGACCACAGGGACAGAGCGGGAGGGAATGATGTCCCCAGAGCTCGTGCTGGCTGAGCCTGAGCTGTTGTCAAGCATGGTGTCAAACCCTTCATGTAGTCCTCAGTGAAGACCTTTTGGGGTTGGATTCCCACCTGCTGCAGGGCTTTGGGGTAGGAAGTACAGAAACGAAGTGTTTGACCCATGGAGCCGTCTACACCTGGCTGTCTGGGGCTGATGATGGCAGCCTGGCTTGGCTTGGCTTGGCTAGGCTAGGCTTGTCTTGTCCCAGGAGCTGCTCCTAGCCAGGCTTCCCTCTCTGGCTGGGAGTCAGCCAATGCTCCAGAGGGCACAAGGCAGCTCCTCTCGTGGACAAACTCCAGGAAGAGAAACACAGAGCAGAAGCCCTGGCACTGTGGGTCAGGACAGGCGTCTGCTCCCCCTGCTTTGGCTGAGCCCAACCAAGGACAGCATCTCTTACAGGTACTGCCAAGGCAGCAACTCGGAAGGTGAAGAGCATCATGCGCATGGGGCAGCCAGGCTGCTCTTCAGCCCTTGCTAATGGCCCGGGCTGGAGGAGATGTTCTGAGGTGCTTTGACTGCAGTACATCCTGATCATGCTGCATTTCCAACATTGTCAACACCTCCTTCCTGGGGCAGGGAGCTCCCCACGCCACATGGAGAAACCCGGCTCTCCCTGTGCTGTGATTTCCCTGGAAACCACATCCAGCACAGCGTGGTTGGGGTTAGGAGAGCTGTTTGCCCGGCGGTTGCCTTCACTCTGCCCTGCCAGAAGCTGACCGCATTCGAAGCCCGGTTTTCCTTATACCCGCCGGTCCTGCTGAGCTGTGGTCTGCCGCCTGTGCAGCGAAGCCACTCGTCTGGCCTGCCATCGGAAAGCATGCTCTGGATCACCCATGTGAGAATTAAACACAAACACTTTGCAATCCGCAGTCCTTGAGGGCGAGGCAACGAGCCGAGAGCTGTTGGAGCAGAGGAAGATCCTCGTTGTTGCGCAGGCAAAGCCAAACCAGGCTGGGATGTGCGAGCAGAGAAGGGACAAGTGCAGGGGCTGTGGCTCCAAGGGACACGAGCCACCCCTGGCTTTGAGATCTCACTTTGCTGCTGCTGCTGTTCACCAGTCCCATGTGTGATCCCCATCACAGAGGTGGTGCTAGGTGTGAGAGGGACCAGTGGTGCAACCACTGCTGCAGTCCAGCCCCTGCCCTGCAGCTTGGCCTGGGGATGCTCTGCTCAGACCAGGGTCTCTGCAATAGGGCAAAACCATGCCTCCAGCCTCCACTGCTGCAGCCTCTTGCCCTTAAACCCATGCCTGACAGTGCCACTGTACCTTCTCCTGTGTCACACTCACCCTTATGCCACCTTTGATGGCACCAGAGGTGCTACAACTCATGGAGAGGCATCTTGAAGGTTCTCTGGTGACGTGCAGCTTCTGCTTGGACCTGGCCACGTCCTCCACAGCCTGGTTGCCCTCCCTGTCCCCATGCTGGACCACAGGCACCTGCTTTGAGCTGGCTTTCCTGTCCCAGGACTTTCTCCTCCCTGGGCTGGTCTGTGGGGTGAGAGCCCAGCTTCTCTCTTTGAGCTCTGGCCCCTGGAAACATCTGCAAGGAAATAGCTGAAGGTATTGAAAGGGGAGGCAGGAGACGCTCCCAAAAACCATTTTTTTCCCTAAATATAATGACACTAATGTTGTTTGCAGTGTTAAAAATAGAAATCCAGGGAACCTGCCTTTTTCCTGTTTGCTTTAAGCTCTCACTTTCCTGCCCGTCTCTGTGTTCTGGGAATCTGCGTGAAAATAAACCCAACCAAGAAGATCTCAGCAGTGTACAAAGTGAAGCCAGATGGGTTTGGCCTCGGCTCCACTTCCCCAAGCGGGGCCGTGTCCTGCTGTGCAGCACAGGGAGCCCGAGGCTGTGGTCCCGGTGGGACCATGCGCTCACCCCACTCTCGCTGGGTGTCCTGGGAGCGTGGCTCCCTCCCGCACCCAGTGTCCTGGCGCTGGTCACTCTCGTGGCTTTCCCAAGTGTCTCGGCACAGTGATTCAGCTCCAAACAGCGCTGCTGTTCCTCTTCCTGTGGCTGACAGAGCCGTGCTTGCACCCAGCATCCAGGGCTGAATCTGCTACTGCGGGAGCCCTGGGCAGAATCCCTCTGTGCCCACCTCTCCCACTGTAGGTGTTTCTCCTGATGCCTGTGGCTGGGCAGGAGCACATCCCTCCATCACACCCTGCATGTGCCCATTCCCATGTCTCCCTCCCGGCCTCCATCAGTGCACTGGGAGGATTTTGCTGCCAGTCTCCCACCAGCTTGTTAAAGAGCAATGGCCACGCTCAGCGCCGGCATCACTGAATTCAGAGGCTGATGGATTCAAACGCACTTTGGCAGCGCTGAGCCAGGCCAGGACACCCAGACCTGGAAGGATCAGGATGGGGGGGCCAGCTCCCAGCCCTGTATGGGGAGAAGAAGAATGCTGGAGGGCAGCAAACCAGGCAGGGAGACGGTGTCTGAGCAGCAGCATGCCTTTCATGCAGGAGGCAGCGCCGCACGCCGGGTCAGCGCGGCTGCCTGCCCGCTGCAGGTGTTGAGATGAAAAGCGAGGCACCCATTTCCAGCGCAGCAAACCAGGGCGTGCGTGTCTTGGACGGAGGCTGCTGCCTGATTTATTACAGACTCAGCTCTAGGTGCCTCGGGAGAGTAAGTCCTGGCAGGGGATGAGAGGCGGGCGCGTGTACGGATGGATTGCAGCGCACAGAATGCTGCATTGTAGTAACACCGCCTGGAATGCGCCGAAGCCGGGAGCGGGAAGGATGAATGAGTCCTCCTGCCTGGTTTGCATTCCTCTGCCCTCCCGGTTCCAGTGAGCAGCCCTGGGCTCTCGGGCTGTCTTGGAAAGCCACGAGGCAGACAAACTCCAGCCTCAGGGAGCGTCGCTGGCGCTGGGCTGGCAGAGCACACAGAGTGCATGGCAATGCTGGGGACCGGCTCCGCTGTGCTGCAGGTGCCACCCTCCATGCAGCATCCCTCAAAAGCCTGATCTTTGCGAGCAGTGGCTTTCTGTAACGGGGTTGGCATCAGGTTGTTCTTTCAAAAGCCTTTGGTTAGCTGGAGATTTGGGGTTTAAAATGCCCCCAGACTATCACGAGGCACTGTATGGGCCACTTCTGCATGTCACTGGGAAGTCTGCTCTTGAACTGAGCATGTTGTGATTCTAAAAACACTTCCACAAAAAGCTGTCCCAAGTTTCCAACCCCTCTAGCTGCATTCCAGGCCCTGGCATAGCCCTGGCCCCTGGTAGCCAGCACGCCTCCTCTGCAGCTTTGTGCCTGCCTCTTCCCTGCCAGGCACATCTGGTCCTGGTAGTGGCTGGTCTCTGCTGTCACTGAATGGTCAGGCCTTTCAGCTGTGGTGTGTGAGCACTATCCAAAGGGGCCACTGATTTGCAGAGAGTGACAATGTCCTGGGCTGGTGGATCATACCTGCTGCTAACAGGACACCCCTGCTGAGAGGGTTTCATCAGGGGCTTGCTGACTGTGCTTTCTGGGGCTCATTTGGGCACCAAACCTGTGGTGGGAATGGGATCCTGATCCCCCACCTGGTGCTGATCAGCAGCCTGTCATGGTGTTAACAGGGGCTGAACCACTGACAGAGGATGACGTACAGCCATGGACCCTGATTTACAAATGGGAGCTGAACTGTAGGGACTTCCCAGGCTTTTCCCTCTGCCCAGTCCTGCTGCTGACCTACAAGATACCCCTTCCACAACTGATATCTTTGGTATGGACGGGGAATAGGTCACAATCCTGTCATCCTGCAAAGATGCTCTGAGGGCCGGGAGCAGCTGTGCTCTGGAGACAGGGTGAGAGAGCTGGGCTGGGGCAGCCTGGAGAAGAGAAAGATCAGGGGAGCCTTTAGAGCAGCTCCCAGTGCCTAAAGGGACTACAAGAAACCTGGAGAGGAGCTTTTGACAAGCGCCTGTAGGGACAGGACAAGGGGAAATGGTTTTAACCTGCCAGAGGGGAGATCTAGGTTAGATACAAGGAAGAAGTTCTTCCCTGTGAGGGTGCTGAGGCGCTGGCACAGGGTGCTCAGAGAAGCTGTGGCTGCCCCATCCCTGGCAGTGTTCAAGGCCAGGTTGGACAGGGCTTGGAGCAAGCTGCTCTAGTGGAAGGTGTTCCTGCCTGTGGCAAGGGTTGAAACTGAAGTCCCTTCCAACCCAAACCATTCCGGGATTCTACAATCCAGGATGACACTGGAGAAGAAAATGGCTCTTTGAAAGGACTTCAGCCATAACCTGTGAATTCAGATGCTCATCCTCTTTTCCCCAGCCAGGCGTACAGACGAGCTGCAGGTCCCAGGGGCGGCGGGCAGCGACCTCAGGGGACATCCCTGTGCTGCCCTGCTGAGCAGGGACCGGCGCCCCGGCTCCGGGCCTGCATCCCCGGCCGCGCCGCAGCGCTCGGACTCTGCCTCCCTCTTGTGGCCACTCCGCTTGGGCTCCGCAGGGCGCACGTCGGGGCTGCCCGCTCGGCCTCGCATCTCCCTCCAGCATCCTGGTGCTGGGATCCCGGCTGAACCCTGGCACCCCGGACCCAGACCCGCACCTCGGCATCCCGGACCTGCACCCCGGAGACGGATCCGCATCCACACGCGATCATGCTAACACTGTCCCGGCGGGTGCTGGAGCTGTGAGCTGTCATGTTGCAGGCAGAGCCTGTGCTTCCTTTTTCTCAGCACTGTTCCTGGTGATTTACCTTTTGCTTTTAAGCAAAGCCCTTCTGCTGCCACTGGGGAAAAACTTTATATAGCCAGACTTGCATCACGCCTGGGGAATGACTGGAAACGAAGCCAACTTCAGTAGAGACAGCTGTCTAAGAACTGAAGCTGTTTTCTTCCCAATAATCTGGTTTCCATTTCTCCTGCAGCCCTTCAAGCCAAGAGCTGAACAAAACATGAGCTGCAGGAGATCCTATAGAATATTAATGGGGCCAAGGCCTTGGATTAGATCAATTAAAGCGTCTCCAGAAATTTCCAGCTCAACACAGTGAGGATCGATTTCTCTTCAAACATTCTTTGCTCCAGCAGGAGGCTGTGCCCAGCCTGCCCCGGGGCTTGCAGCCACCTTCCACTGGGGCAGCCCCTCTGAATGCCCCAGCAGCACCAGCCCTGCTGGGAACCAGCACTGGGAGCATCTGACTTTTCCCCTTCTCCATCTGCTTCTCCTCCCCTTCATCCATCTTCCTTTCTCTTCCTGCTCGTTCTCTTTTTAATCACACCCGATGCAATAGCCCCCAGAGTTGGTGTATCTGCTGGTGGTCTGTATCTGCTGGTGGTCTGCAAGCCCAGCTCGAGGAGGGAACATCTCCTAGGACCAGGACCCCATGTGTGAGTGCTGTGACCCTCAGCCTGCGATCAGCCAGGCCCTGGCTGGCACTGCAAGGTGGGTGATCCAGGTGTCCTGGGATAGCAACCTTGAGCTGGGACCGGGAAGAAGAACAATCTAAGTCACTGATCTCCAGATCCTAAATCTGTGCATGGATATTGCTCCTGTATCATTCAAAACCACCTACAGGGAGGGATGGAGGGACCAAACCCTGCTGCCTGTGAGCTTTAACGGCTCCAGGGGTCTCGCTGTGCCCTGGCTCAGGGTGGCAGAGGAGGTAACCCCCAGCTTTGCTTTGCAGGATGTGACATTGCAAATGTCAGAACCCTCAGAACGCTAATGAGCCTTAATGGACCTTAATGGCCCTGACCAGCCTCACCTGGCCCCACACCCGTGGGCTCAGGAGCTCTATTTAAGCCCAGCCCAGGGTCTCAGATCTTCCAGCACAGGCACGGTGGTTGCAGGCTGTAGGGCTGTTGGTTCTGCCATCAACCTCCTGACTGCCCTCCTGGTTTGGTGTCAGCCCTGCCCCACCACTATGAACTTGCTCAGTGCTCCTGGAGCTGATCCTAGCCCTGATGGACAGATTGACTTCCCACCTTAACCTGAGACCTGCTTCATCGCTGTGATACCGCCTTATGATCTGTGCTCTTGGTTGGACCTGGCTGCCACATCTGGGTCTGTGCTGCACCTCTTGCCAGACCAACATCTGCGTTTGGGCACAGACCTAAATGTCTGGAGTGGAGATGAAGGTATGGGACAAGGGCGGACTCTAGTCCTAGTCCACCAGTGTGGTGGATAAGCTCTGGGGTCCCCTTCAGCTCTGGTGCTGCTGTGCTACAGCTTGAACAGGATGGCTTGGTCAGAGCCTGCACAAGTGAGGTACCTCGTGTTACATCCCTGATGTGCTGTGGTTTGGGGTGGATGGGATGCCCTCCCCTCAGTGCTGAGGGGCTCCTCAGGCAGCACCTCCCCATGTGTGGCCTGTCCCAACAAATCAGGCTCCAGAGGTGTTCCCTGGGCACTTTGTAGAGTGGTGAGATGTAGGATTTGATTCAGGAGGAGCTGGAAGCTCCCAAATCCTCTTGGACCCTGATCGGCCTGGGCTGGGGAGTTGGGGCTTTTCCTGCTGTGACAACACCCTGCTCGCGAGCTGAGGCTGTGCTACTTGAAAGAGTCTGAGGGGGGCAATATTATGCTGCTGCTTTCTGCTGCTGTGTCACAACCAAAGCATCTCTGTGAAGGCCGGGTTTGGCAAAAGCATTCTCCCTGCTTTTTGCTTTGCAAGGAAGGCGGGGTGCGTGATGCTGACCTGCAGCATCGCACAAAGGCTGTCCTTGGTTCCTCTCTGTCCTTTAGTGGCCTGGGTGGCAATGTCTGGCCAAGCATTTGTAATCTCATTACCTGCTTATGCTGGGGGCTGCAGGGCAGCTCAGCCCCCCCTCCAGTGCAACACGTGCGGCTAAAACCTGGGTGTGCAGAGTCTCCTTTTGGGCTGGAGAAGCTTGCTCCTGCTGGTCACAGTGGGCAGGCTGAGGTACAACCGGCTGGTCAGTGTTACACCACCCTGACCAGAGGCTTCATCTGGGATCCTGGTTACCCTGCCCCGGTGCAGTATCTTTGCAGCTGCTAGACAGTGCTTGGCCATGGAACAGGGTGCGAAACCGAATCTGGCTCCTTCATGACTTGAGTGGCCTGTGAGGATGGAAATCTGCTCCCAACACAGCCCTGGATAACAGGAGCGAGAGCTGGGGAAGCACCATGGGTTTGGGGCTGCGGAGCTTTGCATACGTGTAACACTGCACAAGCCTTGGCCCCTGGGTCCTGCCTTGCAGAGATAACATCAGAGGTGTTGGCCCATGTGTCTCCTGGGTCTCCTTCAAAGGTGGATTCAAACAGAGACATGTGTCACCAGCCACAGCTGGGCTTATGCTTAGCTTGGGAGTGTGTCTGCCCTGCTCTGGTCAATGACCCCTTTGCTAGAGCAGGGCAGCCTGCTCCGTGTGGAATTTCCTCGGGAGAGGCGCTGCAGGAAGGGGTGTGTGGGGAGCTGTTCTGGATGGGACTTGGCTTCCCTCTGCTCCTTCCCAGCGTGTCCCAGGGTGATGCGCTGTGCTGTGGGCTCAGGCTGCTCTGAGCCAGGAGGGACAGCCCAGCTCTGCAGGAGAGGTCAGGTGGGTCTCAATGGGGCATTGGGATCATGTTCCAGCCCCAGCCTGGTCACTGAGCTGCTGTTCTTGTGGAGGTTTGATTTGCAGGTGAGCTGTGCCTTTGGGATGATGCTAAAACCCTCAGGAGAAGCATGCTGTGCCTGGCTGGGCTGAAATGGTGCAAATCTTGGTCTCTGGTGCCTACAAGGAGGACAAGAAGGGTCTGATCCCCTCTGTCTCACAGGATGGTTCCTCCTCCTGCAAAATGGTGAGGATGGCTCTGTTCTGCCTCTCCCCTTGGCTCCTCTTGAGCATTCCTCAGAGGTTCTGCTCAGGCGACAGAGCTCCATTGCCGAGTCCCAGCTCTGTTACACCCTGTGCCCCAAATAGCAGATGTTTGCTTAAGGAACAGCATAAAAGGAATGTGTTCCCACCTCTTTATTGCTGGGAATTGGACCAAGTTGCACTGGGACCTGCCCCAGCATGGTGTGGGGACCCACTGGGACCTGCTGGAGCACGCCTGGCTCACATCCCGCTCCTGTGGCTGGGTTTCCCTCTGAAATCAGGGCCAGGCAGGGAGGGAATGATGTGTGCTTGGGCTGGGTGCCACTGGGGCCCAGGCACCAGGAGGGTCTCCTCTCCCACATGGTGGAGGTCTCAGCACTGACCCAGGCAGGAGGGGGGTCCTCTCAGCATCCCAACCAGCTACAGTGGGAAGGTGTCTCTGTCTTGCAAGTAGCATCAGGTTCAGTAATTCCCTGGCAGCAAAGCCTTCCTTCAGTGACTGAGGCATCATCACCATTGATGTGGTGGGCTTCTTCCAGCATGCTTGGCCAGGAAAGCCTTGTACCCACCATCCTCTTCATCTGCTGGCCTCATCAGGATGATCTTGGCTGATAATGATGGGAAGAGGTCACATCCCAGTGAGGTTTATCTTGACTGATGCAGCTGGTTCAGATTGCTCTCAGCTCTTCTTGACAGTGCTGGCAGAGAGGGACGGAGCCACATCTTTCTGCAGGAGTCTTCTCCTTCTCTTTACCCTTTTTACTCTTATTAAAGGGCAGCCAGAGCCCAAGAGCCCAGCAGAAGATGAGCTGTCCACACCTCACCTCCATGGCATGGCATGGTGAACCCAGTCTCCAGACCCAGACTCTCTTCCACAGCCCAAAGCACTGACGTGCTATTTTTCTGCCTTTTCTCTGCTGTATCACTTTTAAAGCCATGCTATCCCAATGTGATGTGGGCTCTGGAGCAGTCCAGTTTCCCCATAGCTCAGTTCAAGTGGTCCTTTTGGTCCAGGAGATGTTCAGAATAGGTTGAAGTGCTTTAGCATGGCCTGGTGCTTGGTGTGAATTGGCCTTCCGTGTTCCAGTCTTAATCCGGTTATGGGATCAGTGCAGCAGGCTTTTAGCAGCTCACATGGCTCTGCCAGCAGCTGCATCCCGGGATGTGCCTGTGTCCGTGCTGAGCATGTTGTCATGAGCCAGGTGAGTGTTTCTGTGCTGCTCAGAAATGCCCTGAGATGAGAAACGCAGCCTGTTCACAGCATAGCCTCATCTGTACCCTATGGTGATCCTTGGAGGGCACATTCTCCTGTGGAGGTTAATAGGTCTTTATTTCAGGTTAGCTTTGCATTTAGCGGTGTGAGGGCTGTGGCTTCCTTGGAAGCAGTGTCAGGCAGGAGAGCACCAGCTCCCATGCTTACCCAGGTGGGCACCAGCCCTCTGAGGAGCTGCTTGGTGGCACCCTGGGGTTGATCTAATGCTCTTGATGCTGCAGTTGCATGAACATCCTTGGGAAAAACCCATCACCATCCCTGCTGATGGAGAGCTGGGGAAGGTCTGCCTGGGACCGTGGTGTGATGCAGGACCTGCTTCTGCTTTTAGAAGCCAGTGCTGTTGGATCTGCTTCCAGCTCCTTTGAGTGCAGAGGGGAAATGAGGTCCCTTTGGGGAGTGGGCTCTTCCATTGGGGTTTTGCCTTTCCCATTGACTGCAGGGTCCTGTGATCCCCAGCAGGAACCAAGCAGGTCACAGCTGAGCTCCCACCAGTGATTCCAGTGTGGGGACTGGTGGGGGCTTGCCTGGGGCAGAGATTTTCCCTGTGCTGTGGGGAAGCTGCAGGAGTTAAATGGGAAATGCTGAGATAAGTTAAGGCTTTGTCTCAAAACAAAACCTTTGCAGAAGCAATGGATGTCTGGGCTGAGAGTGTCTGTGCTTGCAAATATGACCAGTACAGCAGCAGGTCATGTCTATACATGACAGCAGTATTTGTAGCATCTTACTGGTGGAATTAACTGATCTAACCTCTTTTTCTCCCCTCGGCCACTTAGAATGAGCTGTACTGTGACACTCTTTCGTACCTGGTAAAAACCAAACAAAACCCCCAATCAAACCAGCAAGGTGCCATTTAAAAAATAGCTAAATATCTAAGCGCAGCATGAGCACAGTTCTTAGTTTGTTTGGAAAGCTCTTTGCAGGTGTCAGCATCCCTGACACACAGCTGGTATTAACCTGTGGGGCAAGAGAAAGGGAGTGGCTTAAATATAGCTCCTGGGAAATAAGCACTGGGAGAGCTTCCAGTGTCAGTTTTACCCCTACTTTGCAGCCTGGGCTTTTCCTAAAAATGCAAAGATAAACAGCAGAGGCTGGAGCCATGGGCAGGCTGTGCAGATGGGCAGTTGCTTCCCCCAGGAATGACCCCAGCGCATCATCTCGTGGTGCCTTGTGCTTGGCCAGACTGCCCCAAGCATGAGATGTGCCCCATCCCTCTTACCCCTGCTATCCTGCGGTGGCTTCTATGTGTGGTAATGCAGCCCAAGGTGCCTCTTGCATGCGCAGCCCTGTGAGCGTGTGCACTGATCCCTCACCCCAGCAGATTGGGTGCTCCTGCAGCTGCCCAGATGTGCATCCTCTTGTGTGCAGGGGCCAGGAGAGGCTCCGAGCTCAGGCAGTGATGTGAGCCAAGTGAGCAAAAGCACACTGGGGCCTTTCATAACTTGAGTTTTCCTCCTGAGTTGTTTGCTTCTTACTCCGAACAGCAAGGCTCTGGGGAGCATCTGTTGTGCTGAAGGACACAGGGGTTTGGTCTCTTCTCCACTTCAAAAAGCACCATTCCTCGAAGCTGAGGCCAACACAGGGCTATCTGTCTTAACAAGTGACTCCAAGGTATGACCAGACTGGAAGGGAAAGCAAATGAGGTCTGAAGTGTAGGGCTGAGACAAATAGTCAAGCAAGGGTTTGGGTGGAACAGAGGTCCCTGTTGTTACCCTCTGGCTTCCCAGGTGGGAAGTCACTACTGACCATTAAATAAGACTTGTTCTTGAGCCCTCTGGTTATAGGGACATGTGGTGTTCTCCATAGGAAAGCAGTCAGTAAGTATCAGCAGCACAGTGGTTACCACAGCCACCCGGTTAAGCCAGTGGTAAAGATGGATAAAGTGGATCAGGGTCAGGTCAATTAAAATCAGCCCAAGCCCAACCCTTACTTCTAAGGCTCTGCAACACACTTGTGTGCAATGACTGCACTATGTGGTCCTGGCATTGACACTCCTGGAAAGAGCTGAGTCTGCAGCACACATGTATTTGCTAAGCAGAAACACACACACACACACACACACCCCCCCCCCATCAAAACCCTTACTGCACCATTCCCAGTCAATGGGGCCAGTTCAGCTCCATTTGTCTTTCTGACCTTTCTTAACAACCCTTCTCTCAGCAGAAAATTACCCACATGCTATTTTTTTACCTTGTAATTTCCTTTCATCTCAAATAAAAGCTTAAGTGATGACTGTCCTGCCAGTGCGGATGACACATGGAGCAAGGCTGTAACCACAAAAGACTATTAAGAAAGCACCATGTATTCATACTGGGACCATTTGTGGTACAGATGCTTTGAACCACAAGTCAGACCTCAATTATGTGATGCAGTGGAATGTTCTTCAGGCAAAATAGGTGTTTTTCAAGTGGCTGCTAAAAAAGCCTGTGATGTGGAAGTGAAATAGTCCATGTGAGCCACAGCATGCCTTGCCCAGGGACACTTTCACACTCAGTTGGTAATCTGCGCACTCAAGCACTTTAGTTCTGCCCAGACCCTCAGTGTTTTACCCAAATTCAGCACTCTCAAAGCTTTGGAAGCGTGGAACAATGTCACCTTTTGGTGTCTATGGAAATCACAAGTTTTAATGCGGAAATTACCTGCTGCTTATTCCCGCTGGTTTCCCATATGCCTGGTGTAGTGCTGCTCCATGCCACAGGCTCCTAAAAGCCCTGAGTGGTGCTGGCACTGTGCTTGGCAGCTAAGGGTTACTTTTCCTTGCCAGTCACTATTTTGTAAGGAATAGCTTTGCAGTTAGCTGTGGCTAATGGGCTTCCATCTCTCCAGTAAGGATGCAGCCAGAGCATCTCTGAACGGTGGTACTTATTGAAAGAGACCATGCTGATGATCCTTCCTTCCTAGCCAAGCCCTGTGCTTTTCCCACGGGCTCTGCTTGCAGCACACATACCCAAATGACCTCGGGATTTGAACTGAAACGCTGCAGTTTTCTCAGTGCCTACTTGGCTTTGGGGTAGGAATTCCATCACTGCTCTCATGGCAAAGCTGGGGAGGAGTGACAAGGTGGCATTTCCCTGCGGAGCAATGAGTCTGAAGCTTGTCCTGCATTCACTACACCAGTGTGCAGCCCTCCTTTCGGGGCTGTTTCATGTCACCTGGCTGGGGTGGCAGTGTGGCTGTGACAGCAGAGGATTGCCCAGCACTCCATGTCCCCAAGGGCAGGGATGCAGCATAGCTAATCCCTGCTGCCAGTTTCCACAGCGTCTCTCTGGTGTAAACACAGCTGGGGAGGAAAAGAGAAAACCTTATTTTCCAGCCATTTGTGGTAGCGTTCACGCCTGCAGCCCTGAGCGCTTCCTCTGCTTCCACGCCAGAGCGAGTAATAAGTGTTTAATGTTGTACAGTGATTTTCGCCTCTGAGGCTCCCCGCAGACCCAGCCTGTGGTCCGAGGGTGGCCTCAATCCAGGCAGCTGAGCGCCAGCCGTGCAGAACAGAACTGTGGGTCTTAGCTCTGCCGTGATTTTGGAAACATCACCTTCCTGCTCAGCGCCTCAGGGCAGCTCAGATCTCACCCAGGGCTGCACAAGGACCCTGGGGATGCTCCTCACAGCTCACTGGGGAGCGGTTTCTTCAGCTAAATGGGTTCTCCAGGGCTGGAGCACCTGGAAGCTCTGCTGTCTCCAGCATCAGGGAAGCCATGCTCGGTGGGGGGAGCAGGGCTTTCCACCCCACTGTTGATGATGTGAGCTGCCATGTGCATCACCTGTGGAGAGGAAGGCAGGAGATGGAGGAGCGTAGTCAGGTCACTAGAAATAGGAAATGAAAAGCTGAGTGTGAGGTTGCAGGAGCTAAAAGCGGGTGCAGCACAAGCGTTATGAGGAGCAGCTGGGGGAAGTGGGGTGTTTAGTCTGGAGAAGAGAAGGCTCAGGGGACCTTACTGCTCTTTACAACTGCCTAACAGGAGAATGGAGAGAGGAGATGTCTGGTCTCTTTTTGAAAGTAACGATAGGACAATGGCCTCAAGCTGTGCCAGGAGAGGTTTAGATTGTATATTAGGAATCATTTCTTCACCAAGAACAGGCTGCCCAGGTCCGTGGTGGAGTCACTGCCCCTGGAAGTGTTCACACACTGTGTAGATGAGGCCCTAAGTGACATGGGTGAGTGGTGGCCCTGGCAGTGGTAATGGTTGGACTTGATGATCTTAGAAGTCTTCCAACCTGCTTGGTTCTGATTCTATGATTCTATTGAACCAAGCAAGTCTGAAAAGCCATCGGACAACACGAGCCACCGAGCAGCAGCTTTGATCGCTCCTAAGCTGAACAATTGAGTCCTTTTTAGGTTAAAACAAATATTGTTGCATCGGCTCAACCCCGCAGCCAGAGCCGCTGGCAGCGCCGGCCCTGCGAGCTGGGCTCTTGTTTCACCGCGCTCCGTTCTCCCCCGGGGCTGCCGTCGGAGCAGCGGCTCCTCCCGGAGGAAACGGGACGAGGCGGGAAGGGCGCGGTACCGAGACCCGCGGGGCGCGGGCGGGCCCGGCAGGGGGCGGGCGAGCGAGCGCGGGCGGTGGAGCTGGCGCGGGGCGAGCGCGGAGCAGAGCAGCGGCGGTGGCAGCAGCAGCAGCAGCAGCAGCAGCAGCAGCAGCAGCAGCAGCAGCAGCAGCAGCAGCATGGAGCGGGGTGTGCGCGTCTTCGAGGACCCCAAGGTGAGGTGGCGGCGGGGCTGAGGGGCTCCGCACCGGGGCAGGCAGGGGGGCCGAGAAGGGGAGCACGCTTCGGGAGTGGGAACCGGGACGTGCGCTAAGGTTGGGTGCTGTGCCCCGGAGCTGGGAGCCGCGACATGCACCGGGATAGGGGCTGGGTACCGGAGGGGCATGCATGCACCGGGGCTGAGCACCGCCACATGCGCCGGCGATGAGAACCGGGGCAAGTACCGGGGTTGAGGTGCTGTGCACTGGAGCTGGGAGCAGGGGCATGCATGTACCGGGGGTGAGAACCGGGACAATCACCGGTGCTGTGCCCTGGGGCTGGGGGCCGGGTCGTGCCCCCGGGGTTTGAACCGGGTCGTGCCCCGGGCCGAGCCGCCGCACGTGCAGCCGGGATCAGAGCCGGGCGGTGCCGTGGCCGCGCGGTGGAGAGGGGACGTGCCCCGGGGCGCGGCGGCGGAGCCGGGAGGCTGTGCCCGAGCAGTCCCCCGGCGGTACCGGACCGGGGCTCCCCGCAGGAGCTGTCGCGCCGCCCGGGGCTCCCCGGCAAGGGCCGCTGCGCTCCTCCCGGCTGGAGATGGGCTGGTGGCCCGGGGGGTGGGTATGGCTGTGGGAGAAGCAAGCCCTAAGCCCTGCAGCCGTGTCCTGGGTCTGCTGAAAGAGCTGCTTTCTCTCTTTTCCCTTTTGTTTGGGGTTTGGGTCTCTGGTTTTGTGGGTGGTTTTGATTTGGGGGTTTTGTGGTGCTCTTTGTTTTCCCTTAAAACATTTAGTTCAGTTATTCTTCAGAAACCCAAGACGTTTATCTTGGTGGCTGCTTGCAGGGCGTGCGCCAGTCATGCTCCTACCGTGCGCTGTATCAGTACATCTCAAGTGGGATCACACAGTAACATATTTATTAATCAGATTGTAAAAAAGTTGAGAAGGAAGAAGATGAAACCGATTTGGTTGGCAGTAACCCTGTGTCCGGTGGCAGAGCACTGTGCTGCAGGACAGCGCAGCTCTGGGTCATGGCCTGAGTAAGCTGGTGTATGGAGCAGGTTTGCTCCAGCTCGGACTGCCAGGCGGGCTGGGGAGCTCGATGGGCCATGAGGGGCCGGGGCAGAGGGGAAAATTGCTCCAGAAACCCAAAAGGTTTTTATTTTGCTGCTGTTTGCATCCCCTCTTGCTCCCAAACCATTTCTCTCTCAGTTTGAGCACATGCCAGGAAGGTCCAGAGCAGCTGGCAAAGCCTGTGTGCATGGGTCTGATTCATGTTTCATTCCATCACTGCAGGAGGTGTCCATCTCAGGGAAAGTGACCCATGCAATAGGAAGCAAACCTTGATACCAAAATCCAGTGAGCATTGACGTCTACTAACGATTAAACCCTTTTTAAGGCTACTTGGATTTGGGGAGATGTTGGCGTTTCATCAGCTCCACTAAGAACAAAAGCTGTTGGTTCGCCCCAGTGATTTTAAACTTGTGGCTGAAAGAAGCAAGTTCAGTTCTTCTTTCGCTTGTGCTTCTTCCTACTTTCCCAGTGTGTGGGAGAGTGGGATGCCAAAGAGAGAGACCTAGGAAAAGCCACGCAGGGTTTGACTGCTAAGATCAGGCTTCTGTTGTCTGGTTGCCGGCAATTGTGAGGCTGGTTTTCCTGAGTCAGGCAGTCCCTTTCAGTCCTGTGAACCTGCTAAGTCAGGCCTGGGGGGGAAAAATGGGTCTGAAGTCAGTAAATGAGCCCTATTCATTCCTCTGGACCCTCTGCCATTGGGAATGCTCAGTTTTGTGTTTTAGAGATGTTTCTGGTCACTGGAGCAGCTTCGAGCCCCGGTCGAATGTGGGGCCAGGGCTGCATCTGTGTTTTTCAGGAACTCACTGACTCCCAGTGACTGCAGCGGCTGAGCAGGGAGCTGCTGGGGCTGTTCTGAGCCCCGCTTACCGTAGGCCATGTGAGAGCAGAAAAGACTGCCGTTCCTCCAACACCAACCATCATCCTCTTCCCTCTCTGTTCCACAGCCAGAGCAGAGCCCATGGTCTTGCTAGCTGCTGGCTCCTCTCCCTGCAGCCCAGCTCCGGGGCTTTGGGATGCAGAGTGCTCTTCTCCTGTGTGCCATGAGCTGTGCTGGGAGCAGGATGGGAAGAGCCTGCACCCTCCTAGCAGCTGGTGTGGCTCTGCCACTGGATGCTTGTTTCCAAAATAAGCACCAGGTCACGTTGGGCAGGGGTTCCCACGAGCCCTCCCGGGGCACCCTGTGTGTGTGACAGCACTTCAGGGCCTGTCCCTATCCAAACGGAGACAGTTGTCTCTGACATGCCTATCATACCTGGCAGTTGGGAGAGATGGCCAGCACTGGGTGTAGCTCTGTGTGTCCTGTCAGTGGTTGGGAGAATACCCGGTGACCGAATGTGGCTGGCACCAGGGGTGCCTGCTCTGCTATGCCTGGTGGCGTTTGGGTGGGCATCCTGCTCTGCTCCTTGGGACCTCCCCCTGCTCAAGACAGACCTGTGCCAAGCTGACAGGAACAGGTACTGGCCTTGGGTACAAAATCTAAAAGACTTAAAAAAAATCATAACTAAAGAAAGCGGATGCTTATTGTGGGGAGTGCAAGTGCATGAGTGTGTGCTGAGGATGATGCTCCCTTCGGCTCCTCCACTTCTTGTGCACTCCTTGACCCCTGACTGTCTTGGCATGGACCAAAGTCCGCTGCGGGTGAGGCTGGTGGTGCTCAGCGTACCTTACACAGTGGTGTGCGTGCTCATCCCTTCAGTAATGTGTGGGCACGTTCTCAGATAGCCTTCCTGGAGCTGCTTGTCAAACGTGATGGCAGCAAGAGGCTGGCTTGGTGCTGCACGAAGCGCAAGGGCTCTTTATTGCTGTCAAGTGTTGCCTCGTTCCAGCCACATGCAGGTGTGAAGTGTGTGATGGCTTGGGGAGGGACATGGCCCTACCACCCATGGGAGCCATCCCTGCAGGAGGGTGAGGCGCAACCACCGTCATCTGTTAATGGCACCAGGAGCCTCGTACCGAGGCCAATGGAGGTTGAGTAGTTGGTGCCAGGAGGGATTGTACTAAAGGTACACGGGAGCATCCTCCTCCTCCTCAATCACCAAGGCCATGTATCATGTGAATGCTTGTCTAGAAAGCACAAATATTTCTTACAGGGAAGCGGTGTGTCATGTGGGTATCGCATTCTCCCACATTTCACTTTTAAAGGCTCAAGCCTTAAAGCTTAAGGCAGATTTGGCTCCAGAACGCATCTGTGGATGTCATCAGGTTTGAGGATAATATTGTGGCTTTTCTACTTCACATCACTCTCGATCCATGCTCACCTCTTGCTTCTGAATGAGCGTTTGGAGGGTGTTTCTGGTGAGGATAACTGCTCCTAGGAGCATGCTTTCATAAATTCATTTGGGGAACACAGTTCATTCCTTTTGCAGTGATTTGCGTTCGTCTCACCTCTTGTTGGATTTTGCTCTCTGTTAATGTTTTCCAGCCAGGTGTACCTAGCAGTTGGTGAATGACAGCTGTAATTACTCTGTTTTTCAGTTATTTCAGAGATCAATAGCGTGAACTTTAAATTATCACCTTTTAATGTGCTCATAAGTAATCCGAAGCGAAGTCGCTGCTGAGGGTTTTAAAATGATGCAACTTTAGCAGCTGCCTGGATTATTTATTAACAACTGCTGGAAACCATCGAAATAAAAGGTGAGGCTGGTCTTAACTTGTCGCGGTGTTTGGGCTTTGTTCATTGTGTATTGTTTCTAAAAGACCCTAAACCCACCTAATACAGAAATTCCCTTAGCTTAGTTGGTACTTTTTATGCCGCGTAATAGGCCAACTGAGCAGTTACCAGCTCTGCCATGGTCCACTGAGCAAACCATAGAGTAATAGAGAAATACTGATGGGTTGACTGTAGCTGCAAGTACTGTGGATGTTGGGTTAACTTCTCCCCCTTAATCTCACTGCATTGAAAATAATCACACTTATCTTTGGCCAGCATGCACTTGTTTGCAGTCCCGCATTTTGGGCTGGAATTTCTTTGCAGGGCTCATGAAGTTTCAAAGAAAACATTTCAGTGTTTTCCGAAGACAGAAGTCAAGGCAGAGCCCTTCAAACTTCTGCTGTTTTCAGTCTGACCCAGGTTGCTGATATCTGCACTCGCGGCTCACGTGCTGTGGTCGAGCTAAAACTTCCTTTGCATGAAAATGGAAAGCGCTGGGTTGGCTGTGACGGCCTTGCTGGGGGCTCTCTGTGCTGAGGGCGCACAATTTATGGCCAGTTACATCTTTTGACCTCATCCCTCAACTCAAAAGAGTTGTCCTTTCGGCAGCTCTTCAGTGAAACTCTGAGGTTTTATTGCACTGCAGTGTGGTGATTTGATGGTCATTGAGCTCGCGGTGCTGAGGAAGTGTGGAAGAAGGGATGAAGGGCGGCTACACAAAGGTGGTCCTGAGGGTCCTCACTGTAGCTGCAGGAAGAGCAAAACTCCTGCCTAGAAAGGTGTTGGAGAGCTCTGCTTTCTCATTCTTCACCAGAGCAAACGTTACCGCCTGCAGGTTTGCTGTGAGAAATGAAGGCACCACTGGTGCCAGGATGGTTGAAGGCTCCGCTCCGGTGCTGTGGTGCTGTTTGGGTCCTGGACCAAGTGTTGAGGTCCCATTTAATCTATGTGTGCAGGCTTCTTCTCCCAATAAACTGGAGGGGTTTGGGTGGGAGACCACATACGCGTGGACCTCAGTGTGCCGAAGAGCGGAGCCCTGGAAGAGGCGCTGGGCTCCTCCCTTTGCCCCATTTCTGCTTGCTCAGGCATTGTCGCCTGGAGCCGCAGCTCAGAGCAAGCTCTTTCATCTTTATCTGGCTACTTTCCTTGACTCAAAGCAAGGTCATATCACCCACTTGTAGCTGGAAAAGTCTTGTGCTTTGTTTACCCAAAGCAAACAGGCAGGAAGAGAGCTGAAATGTAATCTGCGGGGAGCAGCCTCTCACTGACCACAGCCTGAGGGCTTTGGGAGCGAGGCGCCTGGGGGAGCTGAGCTGCTCCGTTGTGCCTCTGCTGATTGCATCCTTATCTATGTCCAACTCCTGGTGGAGACCCTTGTAGGCAAACCTTTACTTCTCTTGAATGTCCTTTGGTAATCTCAATAGCATAAGTTTGTTCTCCGCTGCAAACAAGCGCTGATCTTGAGGAACCCCACAATTTGTTTGGATTAAGCAGCGTTGCACAAGAGCTTCTTAGCACTTAGTTTAGGTCCTCAAGATGCAAATAAATGCATAGCAGGGGATGAAAAGCCTGTTGATGGTGTTGGAGAGGAAACCTGCAGCTTTACAAGCATCTCACCAGCAGCAGTGGTGGAAGGAGGTGCATAGATGAAGGACACCACTGGATTTGCTCTTGCATTGATGGAAGTGTCACATTGGGGTGTTCTGCAGGAAACACTTGAGAAATGCTGGGAGTGAGATGAGCTCCGTAGGTTTGGGTTGCTTGGGTTTTGTATCCAGCACAGGCAAGTTTCAAGCCTGAAACTCCATCAGAGGGTCACAAGGGCTGTTGAAAACCTCAAGGAATGGAGCTTGCATGATTTGGAAACAGGAATCAGAGCTCAAGAGTGGAAAACGTGCCAGGCATCCACATCTGGCGATGCAGATCATGTCCATAGACTGTTATTTTATCTGCTGCTTCTCAGGACATTTAGTCCTCATAAGCAGGATTGTGTAACTCGAGTTGAGGGAAAAGATCAGGTTTTGCCCTTTAAAAAATCTTCCTCCCTGTTGATTCAGATCATGTCTTAAGGAGAAGTGACAGAGATATAGTTTTCCAGCCTGCCAGCAGTGGTGTCTGTGGGGGTATTCATGACCCCCGAGCCAGCAGGATCAGCAGCTTGAGCTGTCCTGAGCCTGGCACCTGCACTTTGCATCCCACTGGTGCACATTTCAGTGGTAAGGTTCATGTCCATCCCGTGGAGGTGGCCTGAAACCAAGCACTGCCCCACACCAGCAACGGTGACCTTCTGCAGCAGGAGCAGCCAGTGGAAACACTGGCTGGGATTCAGGAGATGGTGTTTCCACCTTCAGAGCAAGCATCTAGGGCTGTGGGAGGAGGTGGGGAGGGAGTAAGCTCATGAGCATCACTGCGCGCTGCAGAGATGGGCACTGCCAGCCCTGCAGCGGGAGCTGGGCCAGCGGCATCGAGCTCACATCAGCTGCTTGTAGATGCTCCAGAGGAGAGCAAAAGGATCCAGAGGTTGACATTGCCCATTACCCTGCTTGTAGGAGCCGCTTATTTTCCTTCCAGCTCCTCGTTGTTACTGTTTGGTACGTATCCTGACACTAGCGGGTTTGTGGTTTAATTAGTAATCCTGAGTGGTTTAGTTATCCATGCAAATATCCAGTCTCGTTCTGAATCCTCAGCATCCTGCAGCAGACACCCATACAGGAAAATGTGCACTATGTTATAGCTGACAAGAACTTTGTATATTAAGTTGCTGCTCTGTTGTTTCAAAATACGTATTTTGTAGGCTATTCCATTGCTTAAAATGAAAACAGGTCTGGAAATATGAAGATGAGCTGAAGCGTTTTACAGCTAATATTTTCCTTCCCAGTTGGACTTCCAAATTACTTTTGTCATGTTCCTCCCAGCTGCCTCATGGGAAAAGCTTGCTTTTGCTTTTCTGGAGCTCTGTCTCCAAAATCCGTTGTTTCAGCGATAATCAGGTTTCAGAGTGAAGAGATCTGTTACTGGCCTGGTTTTAGTGACTCAAAATTGAAGTATTTTGAAACCAGCTTCTTAGCTCGATGTGGCATCTCTTGTTCTTACTTTTTGCAGCACCTTGTACCATGGTGACTCCCTATGGGATTAGAAACCCCGTAAACATAGAATCATAGAATAGTTAGGGCTGGAAAGGACCTTAAGATCATCCAGTTCCAACCCCCTGCCATGGGCAGGGACACCTCCCACTAAACCATGTCACCTGAGGCTCTGTCCAACCTGGCCTTGAACACCGCCAGTGACGGAGCATTCACAACTTCCCTGGGCAACCCATTCCAGTGCCTCACCACCCTTACAGTAAAGAATTTCTTCCTCATATCCAATCTAAACTTCCCCTGTTTAAGTTTGAACCCATTACCCCTTGTTGTCCTATCACTAAAGTCCCTAATGAAGAGTCCCTCCTCAGCATCCCTATAGGCCCCCTTTCCGATACTGGGAGGCTGCTATGAGGTCTCCACACAGCCTTCTCTTCTCCAGGCTGAACAGCCCCAACTTTCTCAGCCTATCTTCATACAGGAGGTGCTCCAGTCCCCTGATCGTCCTGGTGGCCCTCCTCTGCACTTGTTCCAACAGTTCCATGTCCTTTTTATGTTGAGGACACCAGAACTGCACACAATACTCCAAGTGAGGTCTCACGAGAGCAGAGGGGCAGGAGCACCCCCCTCAACCTGTTGGTCACACTCCTTTTGATGCAGCCCAGGATACGGTTGGCTTTCTGGGCTGCGAGCGCACACTGCCGGCTCATGTTCATTTTTTCATCAACCTCTGCTAATGCCAAGCAATTAACAATATATGCGAAGCTGATTCTTGGAAGTGAAGTCAAAGGTTTTGCATAGTTATTCTTAGCAAATGAATTGATACTTTGGTGTCTGTGAATTCAAGGAGCGGGAAGCTGGAAAGCAAAGGTGTTTGGAGTTTGCTTTATTCACTCCCCACACTCTTAAGCCATGTACCCTAAATAAGGATAGGGCTGTCCTGAAAATGACTGGAAAAAGACTAAATTTCTAAGGATCCGTTAAATGTGTGCACTCCAGCAGCAATAAGAAAATATTTAGACAATACTTAGCTATTGGAAAATAAACTTTATAATGATGTGGTGAGAGGACAAGGGGTAATGGGTTTAAACTTAAACAGGGGAGGTTTAGATTGGATATGAGGAAGAAATTCTTTACTGTGAGGGTGGTGAGGCCCTGGAATGGGTTGCCCAGGGAGGTTGTGAATGCTTCATCCCTGGCGGTGTTCAAGGTGGGGTTGGACATAGCCTTGGATGGCATGGTTTAGTGGGAGATGTCCCTGCCCATGGCAGGGGGGTTGGAACTGGATGATCTTAAGGTCCTTTCCAACCCTTACTATTCTATGATTCTATGTGTATTTTAAATGGTTCTTTTGCTTCCTTGTCATGGCTTTGTCCCTGTATTGGCTGCATTTATACCCATTTTAACACCAGCTGTTTGTCTCCAAACTTTTGCTGCAGCACTAGGAGTACCTCACCGATTTCTCTTTATCTTATTGCAGGTAGAGCTTCACGTCCACTTGGATGGAGCCATTAGACCAGAAACAATCCTGCACTTTGGCAGGTGAGTTGTAGAGGGAAGTAAGCTCTGGGAACTGCAGTTCTTCCCTGCAGTTCTCCCCTCTGGGAAGTGTTTAGGTGGCTTTACCATCACTATCCTTTTGGTGAGAGCAGTTGTTGGCACTGCCATTTACTCCTCTGTTGGAGGTAGACCCATCAGAGACAATGCCACCATGATGTTGGGTTTGGGAACCAGCTCACTTGCATTAAACCCATGCATGACCCGCGGCCTGGGAGCATCTCCATGACTGTTCAAGCCCTTGAGTCTGCATAAGTGGACATTAACTTTTCTAAAGCATTTTGGCAATTCTGCTGCTGGGACTGGGAGGTGCCAAGAAATAAATAATCCAGAGCCCCTTTAGACAAGCTTCTCCTTCAGCTTAAAATGTGCTCTGGCTGTGTTCCTGCCAGGTCAGTCTGCGCTTGTATTCCGATTTGTTTGTGCTTTGCCTGTGTTTTGGATTGCCTTCCTCCCCACTGAGATTCAGGGCTGTATCTGCGCGGAGATTTTGGAAGGACAACATGTGCTGTATCTTTTTGGTGAAGAAGTGAAGGTTAAAGCTGCCAGCTCAGGATGCGGTTGCTGTATGCAATAGACTGAAAATGTGATAGCCTTCCTCATCAGTAACATGTGGCTTCATTTCCAGGAAAAGAGGGGTTCCTCTCCCCGGGAGCACTGTTGATGACCTCCTGAAGCATGTCAGCTACAAAACACCACTGACGCTTACCCTGTTCCTAGAGAAGTTTAATCACTACATGCCCGCCATTGCGTAAGTACCCTGCTTTTTTGCTTCTTCGCCTTCATCCCATGGCAGGACCCCTTGGCTGACATTGCTCAGCCTTGGAGGTCACCTCCACGTGCCCCCAGTGTGTCCCAAGGGTGACGGGCCGCAGTGATGGGTCCCATTGCTGTCCCTGCAGGGGTGACCGTGAGGCAGTGAGGAGGATCGCCTATGAGCTCGTGGAGACGAAAGCGAAGGAAGGCGTCATCTATGTGGAGGTCCGGTACAGCCCTCACCTCCTGGCCAACTGCAGCGTGGATCCCATCCCTTGGGGACAGACTGAGTGAGTGATCCCACTAAGCATGGAGAAGGCATGGCCCGTGCTGCTCAGCCAGAGCCTGGTGTAACCAAACCTCGTCTCTCCTCCTGTGCTGGCATGTTTCCACCTCTCTTTCCCATCGATAGGGTTTTCCATCTTGCAATATCTCTATGTGCTGCCATGTTTTAATGTCTCTTGCTTTGTGCACCAAATTCTGCAGGTGCAGAGCAGCTGTGCTTACGCTTCTGGCTGAAGCTGTTCTCTATATGAGGGAAAGCAGTGCTCAGATATGGATTGCCTGCCTGCAGAATGTGAATTTGAGCTGGTAGAGATGATAGACATGTCGGAGGGGCTGGTGATCTGATCCCTTCTTTGCATGTCATCTCCTCTGTGATATGTGCCTCTGATTAAATCGCTGCTGGGCTTTGTGGCCCTTGCAAGTGTGCTGCGATGGGCACTGAGGCCCTGTGCTTGCCCTTGCCTGGCTGCAGGCCCTAATGGGATGCTCTGGCAGAGTGGGTTCCTCTGTTTGGGCAGGACTGGCATCTGGTCCCCTGAGGCTTTTCTAAATCTTTCTATCATCTTTGCATGCTTTTGTGCCTGACGTGTGGTAGATCTGGGCATGACACGCGTGTAAAAGGTGCCATTCAGCTCTGGGCAGTGTCATTGGGCTCCTCTGGATGCTATGGCGAGTGGGACCCTGGGTAGGCTGGGGTTTGCATGGGGTGCCCCATAGGGATGCCGGACTGGACCTGGGCTCCTTCCTGCCTCCCTGGTGTGTATCTGGCCTCAATGCTGATGGCTTTTCTTCCCTGCAGGGGAGACCTCACTCCAGATGAAGTCGTTAACCTCGTAAATCAGGGACTCCAGGATGGAGAAAGGGATTTCCACATCAAAGCCAGGTCTATTCTATGCTGCATGCGCCATATGCCAAGTAATGTATTGCAGCTTCCCTGCTGCTCTGCTCCCCTTCCCTGACGCGTGGCGGGGGGTGATGTCCCCTGGGTTCAGGTCCCCACAGAAATGCAGGGAAAGCCCCAGCCCTGTGGCCCTGAGTCCAGTGTGGGACCAGACAGTGCTGAGGAGCAGCTTTTGTCTTGGTGGGGGTCATCTGCTCCCTTCCCTATGGGGAATGCTGGATGTGAGAGTGGGGGTCTCTGGGTACAACCAGTAGCTGAAAGATGGGCTCTTCTGTCCTCTCCTGGGGAAGGTGTGATTTCTGCCCATACCCTGCTCCCTGCCCAAAGGCTGCAGCTCTCCTTGGGCCTGTTGAAGCCGTTACCACAGTGAGTGGTTGCATCGAGCTCTTACCCAGGGCAAGTGATGTGCTCAACACAAGTCTTTAGTGCCACATTCAGGATGTGCTGTAGAGTGAGAAGCCACCCTGTAATTTATGAACTGCTGAGAGAAAGGCAGAGATGCCAGGCAGGACTAGCTCATATTAAACTTGTTAATAGAATAATGCTCTAACCCAGTGAGTTGGAAACTGATGAAAAATGAAGATTGCACATTTTCTTATGTACTGGTATGATTTTGGGATTGTATGCACACAGCAGGTGCCCGTTAATAATTAACACTGCCCTTTATCTGTGTTTCTTGGCCTTTTTGCTAAGGGTAGGTAAGTGCTATATGAGCTGGTAAATGCATGTACTTTCTCAGAGGTTATCTATCCTGATCAGAGATAGCTCTGAAAGTAGTTGTTGGCCACGTGTTACTCCCTTTCTCACTGATGGCATAAGATAAACCTCTGTGAGTGTTAAGTCAGTCTTACAGGATGCTGACCAGCTCTTTTGCACCAGGAGCAGTATCCATCCTCTTGTCTGGGGGAGTTGAGGATGCTCTGCATCAGGATAGGGCTGACTCTTACAGGAACCCCAAAGATCCCTCCCAGCCTGAACTCCTCGGTGACACAACACATCCAAAAGGCTGGTTCTCCCTTTGCCCAGCCTGGGATGGGGTGAAAGCTTAGGAGCGAGTTGAGGGATTTCTTCCATGCACCATGTTACAGCACCTGGGCTGTGCAGTTCAGCTTCCCCTGGGCTTGCAGCAATCAGCACCATGGTTGGAGGTTGTTTCTATGTTCTCTTTTCCCCTTCTCAAAGTGAGCAACAAAACGTGATGAGAGCAGTTTCAGAGCCGGGGCAGTTTTGTGTCTGGTAAATGATCTTTATTTCCCTTTCGCTGGCGATGGACTGAGTTGGCAGCTTTTATTTGACTGAAGATGACAGAACTTTCTAGTAGTTTTTAGCATTCTTTATGAGCACCAAAAAGAAAATAGCCCTACCATTATAGCTATAGGTCCAAGATCTGTTCAGGAGAATGCTGGAGGTGAGACCCTGACGAATGCTTTCTGCTGAACCCTGGGGCTGTCTCTTTCAGGCTGGTCTCCAGAGGTGGTGGAGCTCTGCAAGAAGTATCGAAACAACTCTGTGGTGGCCATTGACCTGGCTGGGGATGAGACTGTGAAAGTGGAGGATTCCTCTGGGCATAAGAAGGCTTATGAGGTTTGTTGAATAAGGTGCAGGAAAGAAACTGTACGAAAACCAAGATATTGAGGGAATGTGTGCGAGGGGACACACAGTGCCTTATTCCAACTGCACACAGCTGGGACAGCTTAAAACTTCATTGCAGCTATTGAAAACATTTGTTTGTATTTCCTAAATGATTAATGGCAGGCATCATTGCTTAAACATGGCCTTAGGGCTGGAGATGGGCTCGCTGCCCCGTAGCTGGGGTCTGCTCCTGGGGCTGCAGCCAAGGCTGGAAGAGACTGGCCTTTCCAGTCTGGCAGAAATCACCCAAAGCAGAGAAGCTGCACGTGTGAAGTGCTTTTATCTGATCGTCTCAAATGCGAGCGCTGGAATGGCTCCAGGAGCCCCCTCTGAGCCTCTCACTGGACCTCAGTGCTTTGCAGCGGCTCAAAGGGAAGCTTCCTGCCTTGCTCCTTTTGCCAGTGGGATTTTGGGGTTGTTGGTTCCCTGCATCAGTGGAAGAGGAGGTTGTGCACCATTGCTGCCAAAAAGGCAGTTTGCAAGCAGCGCTCGGGTCTGAAATGACACAGGGCTTTCTTGGGGAAGCATAGAGCCAAGGGTTCTAGGACCACCATGAACAAGGAAACAGAGATCCTTGGAGAAGAAGCCAAGGGAAGCGCTGTGTCCTTGGGCAAATGGGTTGAAAAAGGGATTGAAGGGCTCCAGGGAGGATATGATGGGTGGATGTTAGAGCTCTCTCCTAAGTGGAGGAGCTTAGTCTTCGGCAATCAGGAGGGTTAGTGGGAAAGGGTACCAAAGCATGTGCTTCTCCTGACCCCTCTGCTTGTATCCTTGGCTCCTATTGGAATAGTTAGGGATGTCTTTGGAGTGCAGGGGTGAGAGTTCCTGATTTTTCTTCATCCTGTGTAGGAACAAGTGGAAGCTGCCTGGGCTGGTGCGAGTCTGTCTCTCTTCTCGGTCTGGTACTTCAGCCAGAGGGACTTCCTCATTTAAAAGTGTCAAATATTAGCTTTTGGGGAAAAATCAACACCCTTAAACGTAGAGAGCACAGAGTGCCTTTCGGGTCATTGTACATGGAGCTCTTCTTCTGTAGATGCCCCAGGCAGAGCCTGGTGTGTCCTTCACTGAGCCTCTGTGTCTGCTGCAAGATGGGGCTTGCAGCCTCCCCTCCTGGCTGGGCTGCCTCTATCCCCAGCCCCTTGCAAGAGGGAGGTGCTGGTGTCTGAGCATCCCTTCATCCCTGCCGTGGGGGCTTTGCAATTGTCGCACTCGGCTGCAGCCAGCCAGGGAGGTAGAAGTTCCAAAGACAGGAACTGCTGCAAGGTTCACGCAGAAGGGCAAGTGGGTGGAGGAGGGAGAGCTTCGAGCTTGCTGCTGTCTGGAGAGGAGACAGTGGTGAGCTCATCTGGTATTAAAAGACCCTGAGGACTCTGGCTGGGCTCCAGGGGATGGTAACGGTAGCAGAACTTGTGCGCTTCTCAGGGCACAGGGCTTGTGATCTGGGGGCTCTTTGCACAGACCCCTACTGCTTGCTATACCCTGTGAGTGTGCCAGCCCAGGGGCTTGCTGACCTTGCTGTGGGTGATGGGACAGGAGTGTGTCCTCTTTTGCTCTGCAGGAAGCTGAAAGATGTGGGATTCACCGTACTGTCCATGCTGGGGAGGCCGGCCCGCCTGCCATGATCAAAGAGGTATGAGGAGCTCCTGGCTTGGGGCAGAGAGAGGGGCAGAGGTGGGAAGTGCTCTGGCATCCCAAGCACGGGGGACAGAGGAGCCCAACTCCTCTCCATATTCATAGCAGAGCAAACATCAGGGACAGGCAGAGATCTGGCCCTGCCAGCTCGGAGCAGAACCTCCTGATGCTGGCTCAGTGGTATGGGTTGTGCCTGTGGTGGGCAGGGATCTCCAAGCAGGGAGGAGCAGAGCTGGTGCTCGGAGGCTGTGCGTGGTTTTCCTGTGCTCTCCAGGCAGTTTATCTCCTGAAGGCTGAGCGCATTGGCCATGGCTACCATGTCCTGGATGATCCTGAGCTCTACAAGGAGCTCTTGAGAGCAAAGATGCATTTCGAGGTAAGGATGCCTGTTGGGAATGTGGGCTACAGCTAGGGACACGACCTGACACCTGAGTGCTGACCATGTGTGTGGTGACATTGCCATTGAACCCAGATGCCCAAAGCTCCTCAGCAAAAATGGTGGGGACGGCTGGCTGGGACCTTCGCGCTGGTGCCCCAGCAGCCTGCAGGAGGCACGTAGCAGGGAGAAATGGGTCCTGGTCTGGCTGAGGTTACATTGTGGAGGGTTTATTCACTAGTTTATGTATCTCAAGCCTGAAGGCTCCTTCTCCCACAAATCAGGCTGCTGTTACTGGAGCCTCTCTGGTTGGAGGGTGGAAGTTCGTGGGAGTTGCTGTGCATGGACAGATTTCCTTGGCTTTTCTCCAGAATGGGTGTATCCAGCTAATACATGGAATACATCTATATATAAGTCAGTGGTTTCGTTGTGGTTGACACACAGCTGATGGCTGACTGGCCATGGGAAATATCCCATCAGCTTCTGTGCTGTTGCATGGGCTGTGGGCTCTTTGAATCCATGTCCTGGGATGTGCACCGGTCCACTGGAGTCGTACTGAGGGGTAGCTATGAACAAAGCTCTAAACCTGTATCTGGCTTTACCAGCAGGCTTAGCTATCTGTGTACACAGCTGGGGTTCAGATCTGCGTGGCTGATTCTAGTTTTCACGTTTAACTCCCCCAAACAGGTCTGTCCTTGGTCCAGTTATCTCACTGGTGCATGTCTTCCAGACTTCAGGAAACACCCAGTAGCACAGTAAGACTTCTCAATTATGTGCAATCTTAAATAACCAGGGCTGGGGTTGGTTATAGCTGCTTTATTGCTTTACAAAGATAACACACATCTAGCTGCTTAGAAGAACATGGTACCCCTCGTCCTTCAGCATAGAGGGACCCGGTGCAGTTGGAGGGGATGTGGGGCTCTGTCCTGTCCCTCCTGCCCCTGCTCGGACCTATGGGGGATGAGATGCTTTACACTGGCCACTAGCCCTGGTTGGTGCGTGAGGGTTGAGGTTGCTGAACTTTTAGGTAAGAGATGCCCTGCTCCTTGCTACACCAGAGAAGCAGGTTAGAGCAAGAGGGGTGGTGAGACCAGCCAAGCCCTGTGTTTGTGTGCAGCAGTGCAAGCTACAGGGAGAGCTGTGAGGTCTCTGTTACTGCATTTTACCCTGAGAAATGCATGGGGCAGTGCTGTATGCAGTGTTTTACCCACCAGTTCAACTCAATTTCATTGCAGGTTTAGGAAGGATCGTGCTAATTATTCCATAAACACGGATGACCCCCTCATCTTTAACTCCAACATTGACAAGGATTACAGCATAGTGAAGGACTACATGGGCTTCACTGAAGAGGAGTTCAAGAGAGTAGTAAGTCAGCCTTGTCTGGATGCTCTGCTGAAGTCCCAGTGCAGCCCAGCACCATCCACTGTATGATCCCCTTTATATGATAAAGGGTTAGGCTTTAGGCTTCATGGGGAACAGGTAACAGTGGGAATTGTCCACTGCTGTCCTCACAGCAGGTCTTGGCAGTAAGGAAGGAAGGTGCCTGTTGCTTTTTTTTTCTCTGGATTTGGAATTGCGGGTAGCTTATTTCAAGGCCTGGCTCTGAGACGAGCAATATTCAGCAGGTATGGAAGTGTTTGCAGTTTTTGTATGTGTAACATACAAAACTGAGCTAGCAACACAGTCTCGATTACGTCCTTGGTTTTCTGTTCACCCAAACCAGAAAGACAGGATAACTGTTTGACTTACCTGGTTACCAAGTGAACCTTTCCTGGTTTGCATTCAGAGTCATGCTCAGCACTTCCACCTACATGACTCCCAAGATACTTTATTAGATTGGGAAGTGCAGGATGCACTTTACAAGAGAGCATCAGTCCTGCTTTCAGCTCTGGCTGGAGAAACGAGTCCCTTTCTCCTACAGACATCACTCTCTGGGTCTGGATGGAGGAACCAGGACAGCTCCGGGACTCTGGATCCGCAGCTGTTCTGCTGCTGGTGTCCTCCTGCTCTTGCAAAAGCCAGGTTATCCCTGCACAAGTCAGATGAGCACGTTAAATTGCACAGCCAGGCTGTGTCCCAGAGGCAGCACATCAGCAACCAGCAGAGGCTCTTGTGCAAACAGGAGCTGGGAGCGTAGGAGAAGGTCTAAAGCACATATCCTAAACACTCCCAAGTATTTAAAGGCCTCTGCTTTGCACCTGCCTTGTTTCTCTGGGATTTGCTGCGAGTGATGGGCCAGAGCAGTTGCCTTGTAAAATGAGGCTGTGGAAATGAATCCTGGAGTGGAAACTTTACACTCTCCCTTGCCTGTTGCTGCTCAGAGCCAGATGTTGGGATGTTCATATCTGGTGTGTCTTAATGTCTCCCTTATGTTGCCACTCTGCCTCCCCAGAACATCAACGCAGCTCAGTCCAGCTTCTTACCTGAGAAGGAAAAGCAGGAGCTGCTCAACAAGCTGTATGAAGCCTATGGGATGGTCCCCAACGCATCGTGACCTATCCCTGAGAGCCAGCATGGAGCGGTGGCCCTTCCTCATGCATGCTTGACTCTCCTCTGTGCTAGTGGGAGCACCTGCAGAAGGTGCCCAGGGTCAGTCTCTATTCCTGGCAGCCCTTGTTAACCCCTACAGTGCTAAACAGAATGAGGCTCTTCCTCTATCTTTGTTTAGGACTTGGGAAAACCATGATTGATTGATTGATTGATTGATTGCCTGTTTTAACCACTCTGCCTGCTTCCTGACTTGACAATCTTTAGGCACTATTAAAACTGAATAAGTAAATTAATAAGCTAGGGCCCATTGTTACATGTTGACTTGGGTCCCACCTGAAATGCTTCTCTCACAACCACAACACTGGCTAGAAGTCAGATCTTCTGTTTGGTGGAGAATTTATAGAGACATTCACCAAAATTCCCAAGTTATTTTGGTGCATTACAGTGTTTTTACTTACCATGCAATAGAGCTGTGCACCCAGAGAAGAGATCATCCTTTTGTTACATGAGCATGTGGTGTGCTTAGCATCCCAGGTATCTGCCAAGATGCTTACTCCAAAGATACTGTACCAAACAGTTGCCTTTGACAAGGGGCCGTGGTCACCATTACCATGGGTGGTATGTGAGACTGGTCCAGTCTCAGCCAGCAGCGACCACGTGCTTGGAGTATTTCCCTTCTTTCTGGGCTTCCATATTTGTCTTCTGAGTAAAATGCTCATCTCTGAAGTAAATGGTGCATATATATACGCATATATAGCTGGATAGATGGGTATGAGAGAGTGAATTTCTTACTTTTATAAAGCAAATGATAAAGCATCACTTTTAAGAACATGATTGCGGTAAGAACCAAGCTTTTTTGGTAATTTTTCTCCAAAAATTGTTTCTGAAGATGAGTTGCTTGTTTGGATTCTGGACAGTTGATTGTTAATCCTGCTTAATAAAATAACAGATTTATATTAAAAGATAAACTCTTGCCTTTCTGTTCAAGGGTGGCTGTTAGGAGCTGTGGTCCACAATGCGAGCCAGCTTACCCCTGCTAGAGCATGAGGGTCAATCGGTAGGTGTGATGGGGCTTTGGCAGCCTGATCCCTGCCTTCTCCTGTTGGCAGGTCAGAGCACTTTGACAGCCAGAGGAAAGGTACGCCTGCTCCCTCACTATGGGCAAGTTGCATCTATGGATGCAGGTTGTTCCAACCTCACGGGTCCTTTTTCCCTTGGGTGATCAAAGGGATATGTGCCACTTTGTGGCAGCAGTGCCATCACTGTGTGCTCTCACTTTTTCTTGGTGCTCTCACTTTTTCTGTATCAGTTTACAAAAGCAGTTTACAATCTTTTTTCCCTGTCACCCAAGTTTTGCAGTGTCAGTTGATGCCAAGAGCCAGAAGTGTTGCAGCCTGGGCTGCCTGGCTGTTGGGCTGCACTGGCCCACAGGCAGGGGAGTGTTCGCTGGAAGGCTTTATGATCATTTGGTTCTCAGTTACAGTTTTGGGGGGTCTGGCATGACCCTGTGTTCAATGAAATGAAAGGCTGGGAGCATCTGTGTGCTCAATAACATTGCAAGTCAGGATGTGGCTGGATTAAGCCAGTGCTCTTGGTGTTAGCGCACAATTGGTGGCGGCGGCAGGGCTGGCTCTTTCACTTGCAGGGGGAACCTGACGCTTCTCGCCTGTCCTTTGAGGATAGCTGGCCAACAGGCTAATCACCTGCCTAATATAATTCTGGAACAGATATTTTCTGACCCGGAGAGCTAAGATTAGCCCACATTTGACTGCTGGAGGTCTTGCCTGGTGCACAGCCCCTCTGCACACCGCCTTTTAGTTTTGTGTGTGCCAGCGTGAGCCAAAGATACTGTTCAGTGGCAGTGAGGAGAGCTGGAAATGGGGCTTAAAGACCCGACTGTGTGGTCAGCCAAGCGCAGGAGCTACCTGCTGGTTTGCCCCTGAGTGTGGGGAAATGGGAGCAGGCTCTTGGCCGCCGTCCGGGCACAGAGCTGCAATAGTATCCAGGCAGCTCCGGCAGCCGAGCGGGTTTGCAGCTGCCAAAGCAGCAGATGCAGCCACTACCTGGCTGCCAAATCCTTGTTTCCTGTGGGGGCTGGAGCCACAGACAGCTCTGTGCTGGCCCTGTGGCCATCACTTCCTGGAGGCCCACATACAATTCTCCTTCTGTCTGGCAGCCGCTTCTCTGCTTATTTATGGCCTTGTTTTCTCTGATAAGTCCCAAACTCGTAACATTCAGTTCTGCCCGAGACTGTTAGGGTGATGCTTGTCCTTGTGTCACCAGAGGAAAGCATTTCCCAAGCCAGCTCTGCCATGTTCCTGTGTTTGGCCGTAGACCCCAGCCAGGCTATAGGTGTATCCCACAGCTCCGGCAGGACTGGCTTTGCTGGAGCTGGGTGAAACACTGAAGACACCTCTTCCCACTGGCACCTCTTCTGCTGGTGTCTGGACCAGCTGGCCAAGTCCTCAGCCAGCCTTTGCTTGACTTGCTGCGGTAGTAATGTGGAGGCACCCATAGGAATGGTGCTGCCTGGCAGCAAAGTTGGGAATGTGGCGGCAGACTTTTAGGATTTTCTGTGCCCAATGGCATCTGCTTCCACCTAGGTGCTGCACACCCATGGGGTTTCACAGACCCAAAGAGAAGAGGGTAACACAGCTCCGTATCTCCTTATGAGGGGAAGCTGGTGTAACCACCCTGAGCTGCAGCTCGATCAGCTACAAGGCAAAATAAAGGAAGAGGAAACATCCAGGCAGAAAAAAAACACCTTCAGTACTTGAAGGCTGTGTTATTTATTCCAACAATTTATGTAGTTTTATCAAACCATCTTTAACACAAAACATGTCTCCTAAAAGAGAGAATGGTGTGAGATCCTACCAGAGATCATCTCAGCTAACAGTTTGCAAAGTTAAGCCTGAATTTCAACAGTCAAACCAGCAAAATGTTTCTCCCCTCCCCTTAACAATATCTCAAAATGCTAAAACCCAAAAGAAAAGATGCCTGTGGCTGGTGCTGCTGGGTCTGTAGGTGGAGCTCATCCACACAGGGCTGTGCTTTGGTCCTTTCCTGATGCTAAGTGGCAGCAGCACAGGTGAGTGGTACTTGACTTGAAGGCAGCGGGACTGGCCCGGTCCCTTCCCCACTGCCCACCCTGACGAGGCCACGTGGACAGTCCATTGGCCAAGACAGGTCTAAGTTACAGATGAGGATTAGAAAAACCAATAATCTACATTTCTAATCTATGGAAACGGAATAAATAATAATCTAAATTTGCAAAGGAGGAAGGTACCTTGGACAGGAAAGTCTGATGTGTTTATTATTACTGAAATCATTTTTTCCCCGAGGGGAAAATTGCAGCTAAGGCATCTTGAGAATGGCTCATACCACTACAACCACGGCAGTGTTGCTCTAAATCATTAGGGATAGGAGCAGAAGTCTTTTGGAGGTGCCAGTCCTTGTACAGCATCAGGTTGCTCTAAACAAAAACGGTTGCAGCGGAGGCATTTGACAACTTGCTGTTCCAGGTTGGCTTTTGTCCGCAGATTCAATAGCAAATACTAGTTTAAGATGGCCCTCCTCCTGCCCATCCCACCCCCTGTACACTGTCATGGGGAAGGGCTGTTTTCTTGCCCCTCTGGTCTTGCTCCTGGGTCGTTCTCAGAAGAAGTGGCATCGCTTTGGCTTTCTGCAGAAGGCATTGGGAAGCAAGCACTGTTACACTCTGCTGAGGACACAAGTGATCAGTAATTGCTATAGCTGATCTTATTCACCACCTGAAGACCTATCGCTACCCTTCTGTGGCCAGATGCTTAGAGTTTTGGTTCTCCCTTCATGTTGCTGGAGTACAAACACTTCTCAACACATCTTGTGATGTTGGGAGGGAGCTTTCGGGCAGGGATATGTTCTCGTTGTCTAACCTGTAAGGGCAACTTGCAAGTGCTCCAGGAATGTCCGCCAGACAGCCTGGCAGCTACCTCAGTTGCTCACTGTTAGAAGAGCTCCAATTTGTGCTTACTGCAGATGGGTGGATGGACAAATGCTAGTGTGGGCATGCTGAAAGAGGTACAGTTGGGGAAATGTGGTTTATAGTGTTTTTATAGTTATAGATGTAGGCTGGGAGAGTAAAAGAGCAAGAGCAAATCCTGAGTCTGCCCTTTGCAGTGGTGCTGTATGTTTTGCTACTTATTAGTGGAATCAGAGTGGCTGGTTTGCTTGTGCTCTGAGCAGAGGATTCATGCTTCTTGTAGTCAGCTGGCTGGCATATACTGAGCAGGCTGCTACCGCTGCCGTGTTTGGGCTGCAGGGGAAGATCTGGAGATGGCTGGTGGTGTTTAAAATTATTTCTGTTGTTATTTAAAATACTGTAGAACTATTTGAAGGCTGATTCAAAAGAAAACCAAACCAACCAACAAAGAGAAAGCAAACCACAACTTGCCCCACACTTGGTTTTTATAAAGCCTTTTTATATACCTGATGTGTTATTTGGCCTGGGAAGGCTCTTGGTCAGTTCCTGTCTTGTTTAAGCATCAGTGCCTCTACAAACCAACTGAGCAAAGGGCCTTGGCTTGAGTGTGCAGTGCTCATGTGCCAGAAACCCTGGAACCATCCCATTTACTCTAAGAGCCCCTCAGCCCAGTGAGTCTCCCACCAAATATGAAGGCACTGATGCAGCGAGGAATGGGATGTTCCTCTTGAGCATCTGTTTGATGCTCCCAGTGACAGCACTATTCAGCTGCACTGCCATTTCATGCCTTGCCCTTCCAGCCTGTGTGCTGGAAGCTGGGCTTACTGGTGTCTGCCGCAGCTCACCTGCTCCTTCAACAGCGAGGTCACCGAGGTCCTCGGTCAGCTTGCGCACGCTGACGGTGGTTGCATCTTGGTGGATGTCGTGGACAGCGTTCCTCCGACCAGCCCGATCACAGGAAATGAAGTCAGTGTACATACTGGACTCTACCTCCATTGCATTGCTGCGGAGAAAACACAGCTGTGAGGTCAAGGATGCTCAGCAAGCCTCAACTCATGGCTCCCTCCAGGTTAGGTTACTCTGTGGAGTTAAGTTACTGCATGAAAAAATAGTCCCTGTAACTCTGCTCCGGTTCCTCTAACAGCAGCTACCAAAATCTCAGATATCAAACCCATCACGTGGGGCACCGTGTGGGGTCACCCATGGTGCTGGGTGACACACCGTGTTGGGTGAGGGCAGATAGGCAAGAAGGGCCTGTCCAAGCTGCCTTTACTGGCCCTTGTTCTACCTTCCCATTGCAAAGCAAGGCAGACAAGGCATGTGCCTCTCCTTTTGAGTTCTTGGCCTTCTTTAAGAGCTGCAAGGTCGCTGGCTAGCAGCTTTTTCCTACAGCAAAACCATTGCAGAAAAAGCCCTCCTTTCTCCTCAAAATGCCACGGGATCTTTGAACAGAGGCCAGATTTGGCTTACTGCATGGGGGGATGGGGTGACGATCCAGCCTGAATTCGTAATGGAAAATGGTCGGGGCCCTGATGAATATGCAGTGAAAGGCTTGGAGAGCAGCGGAGTATTTTCTCAGTACAGGGCTTTGGATCAGTACTGGCCTCCACTGGTTGTTGGATGTCACTGAGAAAGTGCTGGGCTGCAGTGCTTTCAGATAAGCATTTTAACATGTGAAAATCAGCCCTTCTGTGAGATCTTTGGATCCCTTCACTCCAACCTTGTGTCTGTGCCAAGCACAGAGCACAAAGAAAGGCTCGGAGCAGCCACTTGTCACACACGAGCTCTGCTGCGAGCCAGCTCTTAGTTCAGTCCTTAAGTTGTTGGTTATTCACTTTAGCTGGTGGTTTAACTTGCCAGCACGCAGAGCCCAGGGACCTCAGCAGCTTGGGAATGTGTTGCAGGCTGCCTGGCTCCAGGCACAGACCTAGTGAGCACACGCTGCCTCTGCACTGGCAACCTGAAGCTCTTGGTTCCTGCTCCTGTTTACTCAGCTTGGCACTTAGCTTGTTTTTCTACGTGGAAGTAAGAGATTAATCTCAGCCTTATCTGCAGTTCTGCTCACTGTAAAAAAGGCCTTTAGCCCTGCTGATGTTGTCAATACTTGAAGGAAGTCCCAGTTAGAAATGCTTGTGTGCAATGAAAAAAATCAACTTCTTGTCATTGACTTGCTTTTGTATCTTGGGGTTAATGACCCACTGAGAAACTTGCTCAGCCTCCTGTACAAATCCTGCTTAATATTGATCTTCCTACCAGGGAAATCTGCTGGCAGACCATGAGCCTGGGCAAGAATCACACTCCTCACTCGATAATCTCCAATGTTAGAGCAGTAGAAAGAAGACGCTGGTGAAGATGCAATAGCCAGGATAAAAGAGCTTAAATTCCCCCCATTCCTGAGACTGAGCAGGGTGCAGTAACCTCAAACCCGCATAAACCCAGTGTGATATTTCCATAGCCCGAGGAACTCCTCTCTTGGAGCACCTGGCAGCAGCTCACTTGTGCAACTTGGAGCTCAGTCCAGCCAGACCTCCCAGGGGAACCTGCTTCTCCAAATCCACCAAATCTGGTCCCAGGGTTTGGCATCCATCTAACCCCTGTTAAATGGGTAAAAACTGCATCCTTTGCCCCAGGAAGAGATCCCAGCTGTTGTTGTTCCTCATCTTCCGTCCTTCCTTTCTAGCTGTGCCCTTCCCAGGATGAGGTGTCCACTCTGGATGCAGCAGGCTCACTGATCTCAGTGAGCAAAGCACCTTTTCCATCATTCCCAGACAAGTCCTCCTCACAGCTCATTGGAGCCCAGACCTTCTGTGGCTGCTAGAGAGGTGTCATACGGACTTGGAAGGCTTTCCTAGGAGCTGTCCACAAAAGCCTGGATCCATCTCCACATCCGTGATGTCAATCCAGAGCTGACACACTCTGTTTTGGGGCCTGGACAACCTAGTTCATAGCATAGACACCACAAACTGGGGAGCAGGAGCTGACCAGCCCCCCTGGGATACAGCATCTTCCCAGTGTCCCTTGATGTAGCTGCCAACAGTAGATGTGCCCGGCTGCAGGAGCATTGTGCCAAGTGACTAAATGCCCCATCACATGGAAAAAGGATGGGATGGTGATTAAAAATAGGACCCAAGCGTGCAGAAGCAGGTCCTACCCAGGCAGGTTTGGATTCCAAACTCGGTGGCCAGGAGATGGCGTATGTGATTTATTTATTTCCATGGCTGGGAAGGTTCCTGCCCTTGGTTCTCCATGGAAAGAGCTGGAGAGGGGCGGATTTATGAGCAAAGCTTACAAATGTGGCAGTTCCTTCAGGATTTTCAAGGTGGTGGCTCTCAAAAGCCTTTAAGGCAGATCCCTTCCTGCTGGCAGAGACACTCCAGCCTCTACTTCCAAGAAGCTGTTGGACTGAGGAGGTGATGGGAGCGGTCGCCTCAATTTTTGATAGAAAAACCTCATTTTGCACAGAGCATTTCCACATTTCCAGCCAAGTGAAGAACAGTTCAGGGGGGTTTAGTCAGTGGAAACACCTTTTAACATCTGCCAGGGACAAGAAAGGAATCACCCTCCCTCTTGCCCACGCAGACCTGAAACTGCGTCATTATGGGCAGTCATTTAGTGGTGGCAGGGGGTGCAAAGGGGGTGCATCACCCAGTGGCTCCCCACCTGTGATTCTCATGCTCCTTTGGGCCAGCAGGAGGGAATGATGTGCTGGCTCTTGCCAGGCCTTGTGAGAACAAGCCTGCAAGCACACAAACACACAGCACAAAGGTTTCCAGGGCACTTCAAAGAGATGATTCAACTTGTCCCCAGAGGGTCATTTCCTGCCTCCCTTTCCTCCTTGCTGTTGACAACAGAAACAGTCCCTGTGCCCTTGGTGCAGCGTGCCAACCGGCGGGGACGGGCCAGGGGATGCATGGCATGGTGACAAAGGCCATTGGCACAGGGCTGGGACCCGCTGCCTGCTGCACATACCTCAAAGAGCTTTTCTGTGCTGCTTGGAGGGAGGCGATGTCCCCTGTGCCATGGGAACACGGTGCTGCCTGTCAAGGGCAGCTGGCCACAAGCAAGGAAGCCCCTTGGAAGCTGCCACAGCCATCAGACATCCCCAGAGCCGCCTCTGCTCCTGTGCCCCCCTGAAATAACCCATGCCCCTCTCACACCCACTGACAAGCCAGCGTTCAATTCCTGTTTCCCACCTTGCCTGCTTCTAAACAGCACAGATCCCGGGGACTACAAGCAAAGTTATTGCAGATAATACAAGAGTGGCCTGGAACAATACAAATGACCTGGAAACACCATGGACAGGTTAAGCTCTGCAGAGCGAACACAAGCCCTGTGACCCAAGGCAGCAGCCAGGGCCTGACTCCAGGGGATCGGATGGATGTTACAGTCACACCCAGCCCCAGCTTCCAGCTTCAAGGAAACCCTTTGCACGATGCTACATCTGTCCCTTGTCTAGGTTAAACTGTAAGCTTTTTATGGCTAGGAAGGGCTATTTTTGGACTCTGTATCGATGGTGGCTATCAGCAGGCTGTGCTGACTCCAGCCAGCTCCCCTGCCACCGCCTGCTTTGCTGCTTTCTGCTCTGCCTCTCTTACCTCCTGCTTTCTTCTTCACCTAACCCGCCTTTGCAGTCACTGCAAGGGGTCTTTATGTAAGAGGAAGCCTTGTCCATCTGCACGTGGGGTCTGTCACACGTTTGGGCATAAGGCAGGTTAATCCCCTGCTCAGATATTCGTGGCACAGCACACCTGGGCTGCTGTAAGGAAGGTTCCAAGGTTAAACACAGCAATGGCTTCCTGGCTTAACTAAGCCTGAGTTACCTCCCTGCCTCCCTTTAGAGGCCACCCTGCCCCTGGGGGCTGAGCCAGGGCTGCTGCTCCACTGGGACACCTGCCCGAGGAGGGGACGTGCCCCTCCGCCACTGCTGTGGCACAGCAGGTCCTGAGGCAGCCTGGGCCCAGGCCAGGAGCCCCAGCAGACACATCCTGGGGGCTGCCGCCTGCCTGCGGCCCTGCGCATGCCCGGTGCCAGAGGCCGTTGGGATGAACCACGGCGGGGTCTGCCTGGAGGCCATGGAGTCATAGAATCATGTAAGTACAGAATCATAGGATCAGCAGGATGGAAAAGAGCTGTAAGCTCATCCAGTCCAACCTCCGCCCCAGCACTGCCAAGGCCACGCTAACCGGTGGCACTGAGGGCCTCCTCTCCACAGTGTGTGAGCACTTGCAGGGATGGTGACTCCAGCCCTGCCCTGGGCAGTTCCAACGCCTGAGCACCCTCTGGGGGAGGAATTGTTCCTCAGCTCCATCTAAACCTGCCCTGGAGCAGCTTGAGGCCGTTTCCTCTTGTCCCATCCCTTGTTCCTTGGGAGCAGCGCCCAGCCCCTCCTGGCTCCATCCTCCTCTCAGGCAGTTGTAGGGAGCGATCAGGGCCCCCCTGAGCCTTCTCTTCTCCATCTGAACCCCCAGGTCCTTCAGCCATTCCTCATCACACTGTGCTCCAGGCCCTGCACCAGCTCCATTGCCCGTCTCTGGCCCCACTCCAGCACCTCAAGGTCTGTCCCGTAGTGAGGGGCCCAGAACTGGACACAGGATTCCAGGTGCAGCCTCACCAGTACCCAGTGCAGGAGGACAATCACCGCCCCAGTCCTGCTGCCACGCTGGTGCTGACACAGGCCAGGATGTTATTGTCCTTCTTGGCTCCTCCATTCCACCGCCTGGCCGGGGACATGCTTTCCCATTTTCTTTGTGTCACACCAGAGGATCTAACGCTGTTCTTTGCCCCCCACATCCTGCAGTCATAAAGACACGAATCCAAGCTAATCCTTGCTGTGTTTCTGGGGTAAAATGTCAAAGTTGTGCCATTGAACAGGGATGTGACCCCCTCTTCTGCTCATGCGTCGCATCCCACTTCTCTCCTCTTCACTGCCAGCCCGCAGGGACCAAGGCATGAAGTACAGTCTGCCTTCAAGCTCTCCGCATTGTGCAGTGCCCCTTGCCCTTTCATTCCAGGGTACAGTGACTATTATTAGCCCTCTCCTGCTGGGGCCGGATCCATAACAACAGCAAAACACACTCAGCAGCCCTGCTGGGCTTTTAAAATATTTACAGTGTAAGATGGTTACTGCAGAGGGGGGCCTGGTAGAGCACAGAGACGGAGCACCGGGATTGCTGTGCTCCCTGTGGCTCTGCTGCCAGCTTTCCTGCTGGGAGAGTCACATCCAGTGAGGAGGGAAAAAAGGCCCCCAGGGCTGAAGCCATCACTTGAGGTCAGGGGGTTTCCACCAACTCCCTGACAACTTCCAGCTGGAATTTCAGCAGATTTTCCACTGGGTCTTGTCTGGGAATATGCACGAGGGGTTGCACATCAAAGGAGGAGGGCTCTGAAATGGTGTTATCAGGGTTACAGCGTATTTTTAGATCTGTGCTCGTGACTTAAAGGCCTCGCTATTGCTCGTGACCCCCATGCACTAGAGCGTAGATCCTCTCAAAAAGCTGGAGTTGTTCTGTTGGGAGCCTGGTCTCGTAGAGGCTACATATGCAACAAGCATTGCTAATGCTGGTGATGGGGTCTGCACCAGGAATGGAGCTTCCCTGCTGGGTCTGTGTTCTCCAAAAGGTGGTGGGAATGGGTTTTGCTGGCCAGAATGGCTGTGCCCCAAACTGCTGAGCCCCAGCTTCCCGGCTGGGTGAGGAAACAGGCAGGACCACGGCAGCAGCCTGAACTCCTACCAGGGCATGTGTGCCCATCTCACGTGCTGAGCAACTTCTTTCCAAGTGAGAAAAGCATGGAAAAGTCTCACCACACTTCAGCAGTGAAGAGATGTCAAGGTTGGGTATGCCATGTGGTATTTTTGGAAGGTCTTCACTGTGGGATTCCTTGTAATAACTCTGCACCCTCTGGCTCTTCTGCTAAATACAGTTAATTCAGCCAGCGCAGACCCCACAGCATCTCCAGCCACTGCAGTGGTTTTGCAAGTTCAGAGCTTCCAGGGCTCTCTAAGACTTAGTGGAAACCGTAATTCATAGAGGGGGAGCAGATACAACAGTGTGACTGAGTGGAACTGTGTCTGTAAACAGATCCCTGCTTTTACAGTATAAAGATCACTTAATGCCTGTACAAGACATTAGACTGACCCCTCTACAACTTCACAAACCTTGCATTTAGCTTTACCAAGCACCCCAAACATCCTCCCCTCCCTCCTGGCCTTTAGCACATCCCCAGGGACCCTCGCTGCGGTGTCTCCACTGTCCCAAGGCACTGCCCCACATCCTCCTGGCAGCGCCTGGCTCCAGGCTGATGTAAGATGCTCCAGACGGGTTTCAAAATCACGGCTGACCCTTGCACTGGGGTAGGGTGAGTCCTTGAGTGTGCTGCAGGGGAGAGGGGAAGGCTTGGGGAGGAATGGGGGAGCTGGAGGGGATTGCTCAGCACCACCACCATCATGTTAGCGTCAGGATGTGTAGGAGGGAGCTGTCTGCCCATCCGTCTGTCCACCAGGACGGCAGCCCAGTGCCGTGCAGCCCTGCCCGCCTGTATCCCCATGCCTGGAGCAGGCAGGCCCCCTCTTCCAGTCCCCATGGGGCATGGGTGCTGAGCATCTGCTCCAATAATCCTCTGCCACAGGAGGAATCATGGTTTGCCTTGGTAACCAGGGTGTGATGGAGCTCTGCTCCTCCCTCCCCTCAGCACCGAGCCTCAGCTGCAGCTTAAGCCTCTTCTGCAGCTTCTCAGTAAGTTGATTAATGTAAATAATTGGTCTCTTCGTGCATCTGCAGACAGTTGCCGTGACAGCAGTTGTATTTTTGTTTTGCTCCCAGGTCGAGCTTGTTTTTCACATCCCACAGCTCTGAGGTGCTAATAAATCAGGGCACTCAACTCTGCTCCCCCTTCTGAAGGACACACATCCCTCCGAGGGATGGGGCGGCACAGCGGGATGAGGGACGCTCAGGACACAGGAAGCTGGCACCTTTCTGCTCCCCATTTATCACCCCCTCAGGCTCGCACTGGGTGGACATGGTGTTCTGTGTCCAGCAGAGAGCCAGACCCCTTGTGGTCACCCAGGGTGGCCACAAGCACCCATCACCTTATAAGCCAGCACCCTCTGGTCCCCTGCAGAGTCCCTTTCAAAGCTGTAGGGAGTATGAGGCTCCGAGTCCCTTCTCCATTAGTTTTCTTTTCTCCCAACTTCTTATTTAACTGCCTTTATTTGTCAGTTTCTTTTTACACGAACAAAACCAACAACTGTGCTGATGCCTGAACTTACAAAGCAGACAAACCACAGACCAGTCACTTTAAACCCTTCAGCTGCAAAAGCCCCACAGCTGCTGTTGCAGGCATGTTCCAGAAAGACTCATATATTGTCCCTGGTTGTGATTTGCAGGCACCTCATCACACCCAGGCCACAGGGTGGATTCCTTTGCAAAGGGGATCCCTTCACACTTGGGTTCCCTGCCTTCCCCAGAATAATTCAGGAAAAGGCCCTGCTGGATTTCATTTCAAGCCTGGAAACTCCCTGGTGGTCCCATAGCTTTTCTGATCACACCAACACTCTGTGAACACCACCTACTCAAACCCTTACTTTAATTCCTGGCTCAGGGATGCTTACCTCTAGCACCCTCCAGGCTTCCCTGGGCAAGAAGAAATCAAGTAATTGTAGAGGAGATGCAGCTGGGGCTATTTTCTAGCACAGCTGCCCTTGTCAGTATAAAAGGAAGGTGAAATGGTAGCAGGTCTTGATGGGATAGCTGTTTCTGGCTGGAGGAAGAGCTTTCTACAAGGGCAGAGGTAAGAAAGACTGGGTCTTTGTTTTTATGTCTAGCAGGAAAAAGAGCAATTTTGTCCAGCTTCTGTTTGTAATTGGAGGCGTGGAGCTCTGCTGCTGTGTGAAAGCAGTGCTCACATAGCTAGGGAGGGAGCTTAGCTTGGAGGAGGTGTTGTGCAGGCTGTAACTATGCAGTTTTGGCTGCTGCTAGCTGAGGGGGCTCTGCTCAGCACAGAGTGCATGAAGCTGAGGAGCCACCTGCCTTGGCTCTTCCTCATTTAGGCTTGCCCAATCCCATAGGAGCTCACATCCAGCATCCAAAGGGTCCCTCTGACCTTGTGGTGTAAGGGGCTGAGTGAGAAGGTGTGAGAGCCCTGGCAGCTCCCAGCAGTGCCTAAAAATAACCAGGGCAACTCATAAAAGCATCAGTGTGGAATGAGGCTGATTAGCAAAACCAGGCTCAGCAATGCTCCCTGGAGCTGCCTGCCCTGTCCACACACCCCGCTGCACAGAAGAAAGCCACCAGCAGAACTCCCATTCCAGGGGCTGGGAAGGTGGGAACAGGGGTAAAAATCTCTCTTTGGGAGCTGTGAGAAGGATTGGACGGGGGGAATGGTGCTGTTGGTGCTTTATGTATAATAGAAAAGGAAAGTGTAGGAGTTAAAAACAGCTGGCAGTGAGAGGTGGCTGAGCTAAGCCCTTTTGGTTGTTACCCACTGAAATCTGGAGTCTCTTTGGCTGTGCTACCTGGCTGTGAGCCCTACCTGGGCAGAGAAAGTGCTGCTGGCCTGCACACACCCTTCTCTGAGCGTTTTTGTACATCTAGTGCAGGTGACAGCAGCTTCTGATCCTTTCTGCAGGCAGGGTAAATCTGTCTACAGACGTTACCAGGGGTGTGACATTAAGACACGAGTTGAAGCGGTGCTCGAGACATGCCTGTAAGATTACACTGGGGATGCTCAGCGATCATTGCAAGCTATATTGTCAGAAAAGGGAAAGGTGCTAAGGAAATGAATTGCCAACTATTTTATGGTCCACTGAAATGCAGCCTGGGTGTAGAAGAACATGGGCTCTCTAGCATACATGGGAAAGGTGCTGGATACAAGGGATGAATTGCCCTGAGAGACCTGTAAGAGTAATGTCTACATGCACCAAAGAGTCCTGAGATCCTGTATGGCCACATCTGCAAACAATATGACTGTGGCAGCTCCAAATAAGGGAATACTCAGTGCAGGAATAAGAGAAAGCAGTGAAATGATCTGAGGACTGACAAGATGCTCTCAGTGCAGGGGCCATGGCAGTGAGACCATGGAAAGGACCGTGAGCTGGTGGATCTGCCAGTTATGCAAACATCACAGAAGGTCAAGCTTTGGGGGCTCCCTGGATCTGGCTGGGCTGACTCTACGTGCATAGGAAAACCTCACTTGCATGGTTATTCACAGGGGAAAAAATGATTCTCATGTGAAACATGCAGGCAGGATTAGCACACCACATCCCCATCGCTGGCAGGGGAGAGGCCGTGCAGCACTGCTTGCACCAGGGGCTGCCTGTAGAGTCAGTGCTGGAACAGGGCGTGGGACAAGTACATGGCTGTAAGTGTGGAAGATACAGCAGGAAAGTCATTATGGCAGAATTGTTGATATTTCCCCCCCCCTCGTAACAGCTTTCTAGCATCTAGGAATTGAGAGTACAGAGGGAGGTCAAATGACTCTATGAAACAAGGAGGAAAATAACCCCATTCCTGTTTCTGTAACATCTCCCTGTGAATACAAGTTACATCAGTCCGTAGTGTGAATTCCTACCTGATTTAGTTGACTTTTCTTCTGGACATGACTTCAAATGAGTTTCATATGCAGGATGCAGCAACTTCTGGGGAAGGAAAAGAAAATAAGCATAAGAAAACATTATCTGTGCTTTTGTTGGGAAGCATAAAGCTCAGCTGCTTTTCCCACTGCCTGTGACTAGGACAGCAAAGGGGACGTGGGGTCTGGCAGAGTTTAGCCTAAGCCTGTCTTGGTGAGTGTGGAGACACTGACTGAAGGGCTGTGGATGGTGGTGGTCGTATGGCCCCTTCTCAGGAGGGTTTGCACTATTAAAGATGCGGCCTGCTGTATCTGAAAGCAATGGAAGTGCAGCCAGGGCCTGGCTTCACAGAGAAGTGCTCTTTGGTTTTGCTTCTGCTTTTGTTGACCTCCTGTAGGTGTGCTGGGGAGAACTGCAGCAACTTGTTATCTCCTGACCTGCACCATGGAGGGACCCTAGGGCTGCCTTGAGAGTATAAATGAATGTTGGTTTGCAGCTCCACTGCCCTTTAAAGAAGTGAAACTTCCAGATCAGGCTCTGAAGCAAAAGGGGAAGTTTGATCTGGTGCATTTGGTCGCCTTGCTGGGTCCTCGGGTTTCTCTGCTGTTTGTCCACAGCTGTGCCTTCTCCTGTTGTCCCCAAGCCCCACTCAAAGCCATTTCCTCTGTGGCCTTAACATCTGTGGGTGCATTGCAATCTCCTGACCTGCAGAGCCCAGCCAACAAGGCACTTGCTTATTTTAGCAGCTGTTTCAGCTTTCAGGCTTTTTGGAACATCATGGACTGTGCTTTTTTCACTTTATCCCAGGGACAAACATTAGCAGAACAGAAAGCAAGAGATAAACCATTTAACCATGTAAGCAGTAGCTCACCCAGCAATTCATCTGTCTGGTCCATCTGGGCTGAGTGCTGCTCTGACTGGAACTATTCCCCATCATTTTCCAATGCAAGACAGATCTACAGCCTTTGTTTTTATGACCCACTTTTTAAACTCCCAAGCTATGGAGCTGCCTACTTGCTGGCTCTGGCCCTGCTTCAAGGACGGGGCACTTGCTGCTTTCTGTTTGCCCATCTGTTAAATGGAGCTATTAATACTTGCTCCCCTTGCTAGATGCTTCAAATATTTGTAAAGCACTCTCAGATCTGCAGATGACAGGTTTACAGAAGTGGAAAATCCTAATTACGATCGTGACAGGAGCCAAACAAAGGCACAGGGATTTAACAATACGCTTCTGCTAGTGTTTACCCCATTTACAGTGAGGTGCTTACTGGAAAACACTGGACCGGAAAAGAAACAGTATTCTCACAACACTGGGAATATACATGGCCCCTTTGGGGCACCAAGCAGGCAAACAAAAGCAGGAAGGAAGAAAGCAAGGCAACTTTGGAAATCCATGAGTCCTTATTCTCTTCCTTTGCCTTCCTTCCTTGCCCTGGCTCCTGTGTTCCGGAGCCCAAACAGTTAAACCTCCAGCGCTTCAGATGTGTTGTAAAGTATCTCCAAATATGTGGCCCTCTGCCAAGAGAGGCTTGAGGCAAATTGGAGCAATGATGCTCTGAAGTAGAAGTTATCACTGAGCAGCCCTGTTCCTGATGGGCTGTGGGAGGAAACCCCCATTTTCTCTGTCTTTCAAAAGAAGAGCTGATTTTTGGAGACAGAAATTCTTCAGGAACTGGTATTGGCTTTCCAGCCCCACAGCCCTGGCTCTGACCAGATCTTTCTTCCCACAGCTTTTGCTTGGAGATTCAGAGTCTTCAAATCTGAAGCTGTGCCCCTTGCTCCATCCCTAAAGGCTCAACCTCTTCTGCCTCGTGCAATCCTGGGGCAATGGGCAGAGCTCTGAAGGCCCCACTGTGCAAAGGCTAGGCAGTATCCCACACAGAATGCGGGAATTTAAGGGTGGTGGATTAACCCATGCAGTGTGACTCAGGATGGGCTAAAGCAACTTGTTAAGGGAATTCTGTAAAGTGTTCTTTATCTAGTCCTATAATCCATCAAGGTAGCATGGATTACTTTGAGATCCCTGTGGAGATGTTCATTGGATAGCTTTGCATCCCTACCCCATGGTATCACAGAGTTACCTGAAAGGGACAACACATAAAACAAACTCAGTGCTCTCAGCATGGCTTCAAAACTAATTTAGCATGACTTCAAAATGAATATATGTTCAAAAAAAACCCCTCCAGAATACTTCTTGGCAGAATTCAGCATTATTCTACACAACAGCTGCTCTGGTGCTGCATTTGATCCAAAGAGGAAATCCTTTCTGTTTTCAAGCAAGGTGGTGGCAGAATGGATAAGGCTGTTCTCATCTCTCAACTCCTGGGTAAACAAGAGGCTGGACACATCACTGATCAGAACAGGAGCCCTGCTCTCCCACAGCAGACTAAGGCTGCCTTATTTGGTGCCTTGTCCCCCGCATCCTTGGCCTCAGAGGTACAAAACCCCTTGTAATTGTAGTGGAATGTTTTTCATAAGTCACCAGTTATTCTGAACCAGGAGGTTTTATAATCCTTAAAATACAATATCCTCTTAATCATACCCAGGATTGTTTTGTTACCAAGATAACTATTTGATATCCATCAAACTGCCTTCTGAGCTCTTAGTTTCAGTATCCCGAGGCAATGAGCACCGCAGATGAATTGCACTTAGAGGAAGCAGTAATTCCAATGAAGTCAATGACGCTCCAGTGGGGATATGTTTGGCTTATTACATCATTACAAGTATCAACAGAAGCTGCCATTGTGGTGCTCCCTGGGGAGTTCTTGAGGCAGTGGTTTGACTGGCAACTTGCCTGCATGAAAGCTGGGGTGGAGATGCTGTGCAGAGAGCACCGGGGCTGTGCTGGGAAGGAAGCATTTGGGACCTGGCCATGCGAACCAGAAAGGGGTGTGTAAAGTACACATCACCACCGGCTTGAAGGGAATGAGAGTTCTGACAGAGGGGAATAGGTGGTTCATAGTCCAACTGCTGGTTTTCCCGCTCGTGCTATGCGTGCCAGCTGAGTCCTGGGGCAATGTCTTGGCTTCTCCAACTGCTGTTGTGACAAAGTCCATCCAAGAGCTGAATATTTCCTTCTCCCTGGCTGGTGCTGGGAAGCTCTGGGAGCAGCTCCCTTTATGGCTTGGTTTTTCCTAGTGGTGGGCTATTGACAACCAGAAGCATGGGTTTTTCCCCCTTTCATTCTCTCTAAAATAGGTACTGTAATGGAAAAGGTGTTTTCTGGATAAGTCATATATACAGCTTTGGCGATGCTAAGGGAACCCTTGAGAGTGTGGAGAAACAACTGGAATGTGAAAATGGGGGAGACCCAAACATGGTGGCATAAAATGGCAAACAAAAAGCTCTGTTGAAGCTTCTGCTGCTCCTTATGGAATTGTACGTTCATCTCTGATTCTGCCACAGACCTGTATGAGCCCAGGAAAATCATCTGCTCTGTGCATCGCCCATGTAGGAACAATGCTGGTATTTGGTTGCCCAGACAGGCTGGAGGGATTAATGCACAGCAGTACGCTGCAGGCTCTGAAATGTGGGAGATCAGGAATTGCTAGCACCTTGGAAAATGTCTTCCATAGTTATTCTGGGCAGCAGGGTTGTGCGTGCCTGTGGGTATTCCTCTGAGTGGGCTCAAAAGCAGATTTGCTTTTCTTTAGAAAAAAGAGGATAAAGGAAAAAAGGCAAAACTCTGCATTGTAGATCACTCTGTGCCTGTGCAGCGCCTCAGAATCAACCACTGGGTACAGAAATGCCAGTGGTTGGAAGCTGCATGGCTATGAACACTCCTGGGTTTTCATCTCTTCATGACCAAGCTGCCTACACTGGGAGCCTATGTGCTATATTTCATGGTCTCCAATTCTCTGAGGAATCGGCCTGCACTCTCTGGAAAGTACCCCTAAAAATGATAGCATGGGGCACTCGTACATCTGTGCGGAACAATGTCTGCAGAACTCAGTGCCTTGTTCTGTCCTTGAGGGACGCTAAGAAGTACTGGTGAATCCATGTTTGTGACTGGCCATTTAACCTGCATCTGTGCTACAAACAAATGCAGCCGTTGAGGATCTCTCCATGCATCCTTCGCCAAACACCATCCCTCGCAAGAGCGGAAACCTGACAGTTTCTCAGTTGGGTGGCTGTGCCCTTTCCAGCCAAAAGTCTCCAAAGCCAAGGTCTGCTCCCAACCCAAGCATGTTGGCCTCACTGCCAAAAAAGCAGTCCAGGTCTGAGGGTCTCTGCCACCTGGTCAAGCCACCCCTGCTCCATAGGTCTCCTCTCACCCTTGTGCTGCTGCAGCATCCCTGCTGCATTTGACCCATGTGTCCCCCTCCCAGGATGAGCCACCAGCCCAGCCACCCAGGGCATTGCTTATGGGTTCACAGCTATACTTGGCTCTTGTTCTACAGAACCATTTACCCCATCCAGGCGAAAGGAAACGTTTCCCAAAAACCCCTTTGGGGCCAAGGCATTACATGCATGTGAAAGCTCCCCGTTGCAGCTCGCTACCAGCTGCTTAGGGGAATCCAGAGAAAGAAGAGAAAGGCACACAGCTCCGAGGTGGAGGAATTTGCAAAGCCTCCTGAGAATACCGCCACACAGCAGTTCTTTTTTTATCCCAAGTCTTTGCCTTTTAAAACATTTGCTTGGAAAGCTGGATGCCAGCGAGCCTCCCAGCCTGCTCCCGCTGCTGCTCTCACTTGCGCCCGCAGTTCGACGGGGAGCCCCGCAGCTCCCGAAGGCGTAAGGATGGATTCACACCACTGCCCCACGCAGACAGCAAGCTGGGTGCCTGTCCCACGGGCTGGCATCTACTCTGCAAGCACGGAGCCACCCCTGCGCTCTACGGGATTCCCTCCAGGAGTTGCTCAGAATAAATGGACACAAGTCAGAAATGAGGCCACAAATCCCCACGGGGGTCACTGATCCACGCGGTCCTTTGTGCTTTCCAACTGCCAAGCCTGCTCTCCCTGCTGCCCCTTCGCAGCAAGTCCCGAACTGCACGATTTCCCAAGCGAAACAGCGGCCGCCTCCCTGCCATCAGCCTACGAACCGCTTCTCCCCGCCACACAAAAACCAGGATGCAGCTTCGTTTTTCAGCCCATGGTTTGTGGGCAGCAAAAATCTCGCTGTTCGCAGCCGGCACGGTGAAAGTTAGCTAAACAAATCCCCCCTTTGTAATAGGGCTCCAGCTCCCACGTTAGGGCAGCAAGAGAGCAGCCCCGTGCTGTGCTGCCCAACAGGTCTCCTGGCCACCGGCCACCCCAGCCCATCGCCAGCCCCACGCGCCTGCAGCAGCATACACAGCCCTACTTACAGCCACCCGGCTCCCGCTGCTTCTCGAATCCCAAGTTACGTGGCCCCGCTGCTGAGGAAGAGCCGGAGCCTGGAGCTCACCCTCCCCGTGTCCCTGCCCACCGAGGCCAGCAGCCAAGCTGCCCGGGGGAGTCACAGCCAGTTTCAGACTTGCAGTTTCCTTCTGCTGGGAGCTGCTAAATGAAGTTGCACTTCAGGGGCCAAGGGGCGTGTTCTCCCCAGCTCCCGAGTCAGTCCCTGCCTGCTGTAATCCAACGCTCATCCTGATGATGTCAAGCAGCTACCGCTCGGCTCCTACCTTACACCGGCAGGAGGGATCTGTTTCCTCCTCGCAGCGATCTTTGTTTAGCTTCGCTTTGTAACCCCATCTCCTGGCAGCTGCATGTGCCCAAACATCCTTCCTTCAATGCTGGGTGCTGAGGCTTTTGCTGCAGGGTGCTTCCTCTTGCCCGCTGCTTCCACAGCCTTCTCTGGTGCGTCACTCAGATACGTGTCCCAGCTACATCCCACCGTTCATCATCTCCATCAGGGCCTGGCCAAAGGCACCACTGTCCCACTCCATGCAACCCTGGGCTATTTTACCAGGCGTAGCACTAAGAAGGTGCCTCCCAAGAAAAATATAGCTTTGTATCTTTTTAGAGCTCCTTTTGCTCCACTGACTCCCATGGGGTAAAAGCCGAGCTCATCTGTTCCTGCGTGCCAGCCTTATTTGGGGGTGAAATGCTGAGCTGGTGACAGGTCCCAGGAAGGTGTTTTGGGCAAGGCAATACTGCATATCAAGCACATGCCTTTGTGTCTGCCCTGCTCACAGCATGGGAGCCCTCAGCGAGCTCAGGGCCAATGCAGAAGAGGAAGTTTTGGCTGTTCTTGGCACCACAGAGGCTCAGGAATGGTGGTGTCACCTCCCTGTGTCACATCAGCCTTGGACACCCCACCAGGTGGTTGAACCCAAAGGAGCAAGCTGGTTGCAGCGTGAGGTCTCTGTTGTCCTAGCACAGCCCCACCAGTGTGGTGGGAAGGTGTATAAGCACACAGGGTGTGCGTGCTGCTGCCTGAACACATGGACTGGAACAGGGCTTGATAGTGCTGATTGCTTTACTTAGGGGAGTGAAAGACTCACTCTATCCCTGCTGTAAGGACACTGGGATCCTCAGCCTCATAGGAGGGAGAAGTGGCATCATTCGATTGGAGAGCACAAAGAGTGTTTGCCAAGGACCTGCTCCAGATAGATGTGCTTTTATTTTAGGTTGTGTTCAAAGTGAGCAGTGTGAGCCAGGAGGACTTGGCTATCCCAACCCACGTCTTGCTGAGTACCAGACACACAGAAGTGGCATCTCTGCCATCCTGCAGCTCTCCCATGACAGATGGGCCCCATCCACTGCTGGTGAGGGGCACCAGCCTGTCCTCCTGCCATGGCACTGGCTGTGCAGCCGGACCTGCTCCATCTCTGCTGGCCTCACTGCCTCCAGCCAGGATCACTGTGTGTGCCTGAAAGCGTGGTTTGCCATGACAGATACCCACACCCCTGCCATTGCATGCAGGAAGAGATAAAAACAACACCAAAAGCAGCAGGCAGTGCAGGAAATACTCTGATAGCAATACCAAGGTATGGAGGAAGGGGAACAGCCCTCAATGGAGCAAAACATACCCGTGCTCAGTGCATCCCCAAACTGACCTCATGTAGCTCTGCCTCCTGGTTCAGCTCGATTTCATTTCAAAGCCAGCCCTGGAAAGCTGCTTTGATATTCTGAGATGTATCATTTGGCAGAAAGTCATCCTCTCCAGGGCTTTTGAGTCACGTGTTACTACCTACCCAAAAGTAAGTAGTAACTTACTTTCATCCTGCCTGTGTTTGTGAGATGCCATGAGGGAGGAGGGCTCTGCCACGTTGTGCCAAGGGACCAGTACAGCTCCAGGAGATTGCTATGCTGGCTTGGCGACAGCTGCAGTTTTCTCTTTACTCCAGCTTGTATTTGAAAGGGATCCAGGCTACAGCTTTACACTAACGGCACGACTGTGGGGTTTGAAGGGCAAATCTGGTAAAGATGCAAATGCTGCACCAGCAGCCCAGTCATTTTCTTGGCAGCATGTGGCCAGCACCATTCCAGTGCAGGCAATATATAGCAATGGCAACAACAGAATGCTTTGGAAAGCTGGGAGCGCAGTATATGTGCTTTTAAAATAAGATGTCTTATCTTACTCAAACCTCTCAATCCTGCATGTCTGGTCCTGGGAACAAGCACCCCAAGCATCCATCAAAGAGTCCATCCTCCTCATGTCCTTCCAGTGACCTCCTCATCCAGTACCATCCCTTACAAGGAGTGGTCAAATGTTTTCCATCAGAACTCTTTTGAAGCAGAAAAATGCAGTTTGGGATTTTCTTTGGAGCTTTTCTTTTTTTCTTCTTCCCTGGGGGGGGGGGGGGGGGGGGGGGGGATAAACCCTAAGATGAGAAAAGCTTGCCTGAAATCTTAATGCATTAAGATAAAGTGAAAGTTGATGTCATGATCTGGAAATCCATCTGAGCTTCTAGCTCATTCTTGGGTTCACCTTCTCATATCCTATTGCTTCAAACGCTACAAGATGTTCACCAAGAGGTGTGGGTTAGAAATCAGTGCAGTCCTTATCTTGCTATAGTGAGATGTTACAGCTGCCTGGGGTGGCATGCTGCACATGACGGGTGGTGTTACAGCCTGGAGCCATCTGATTCAGCCAAATTCACAATCAGGATTTATTTCACTAACACACTTGTCTTTGGTGAGGATTTTGCTGCCTGTTGCACCCATCTGCATTACACTGGGCTCTGGGACTGGTGGTAACAACATCTGCCGCTCTGGACAACAGGAGGTTTGGCTCTGCTCTGTTGGTGGCTGCTGCTGTTGACCAGACAGTTGGTCGGCAGAGAACTGTGGCTTTTTCTCTTAGCTCTGCTTCACAGAGTGGGCTGCAGAGAGCAACACCCAAGGGAAGAGACGGTCCTGCAGCCTGTGCTGCAGGTGCCACCTTCACTGCTCTGGGGCAGCACAGGGCAAAAGAGCACAAGGAAGAACAAGAAGCTGTCCCATAGGGTGAGTGTCAGCCTTTAGCCAGAGAAGGGACACAGTCAGAGCAGCCTTGCAGGGCAAGTGTCAAAACGAGGTGAGAGCATCCCTGAGGGTGCTAACATAAAGAAACCAACCCCTGGAGCAGTGCTGCAGTGCAACAAAACCCACCAGCACAAAGGATGCTCTTGGGAAGCTCCAAAGCCCATGGGGACAAGCTGTCACTTCAGCAGGATCTGACCTGCCTCTGACCTGAATGTTGTTGCAGCCTGAGCCTCTCTTCCCTCAGAGGCTTGCACTGCCAGCACGCTGCAATTGCCTGCTGATTTCGCATGAAGCCTCCTCACGTAAAAGCAGCTTCCCGCTGCATTTCCCAGGCATTGAGCACTCCGTGTCATTTGATGTCATCGAGATTGCAAGGAAATGTGGAATGGCACAAGATACGCATGGAAAAAATGCGACAACCTGATTTTTTTTTTTTCAGACTTCCTTCCCCAAAATAAACACTTAAAATAAACCTTTGATCAAAAACCCTACACAACATATTTCAGTGGTCTGCTGCTCTTCTTAAGGGAAGTGTGGATGTCTTAAGCCATCAAATAACAGCTTGCACTTGGAGATTTATGAGGAGAAACAGGTAAAAGCAGCTTTAGTGACAGGCCACTCTTTGCTGTCAGAGGAAGGACATGGTTTGCTCTTGATTAGGGAGGAGACAGTGGGTGTCTGGGTGACTGCCTTGGTGTTCACACCCATTTTGTTCTTATAGAAGCTGTTCATGCAGAAAGGTTCCTCAACAAGTGAAACGCAAACCAAAGCTTGTAACGAGGCTAAACTCATCAGCAAACCCCTCCAGGTCACCTCTCTCAGCGGGCAGGGTCGGAGGGTCTGGCCTGGCAGTGGGGAGCCCATCTCAGCACTGGGACAGGCACTGTGGCTGCTGGCTCGGTGCGGGGCTGACATGCCAGTGGGCAGAGCACACTCAAAAAACCATTTACTTAGAGCTGGGCTATTTTTAGCTGCAGTAATCTGTGCAGAGATGATAAAGCTTTTCATTGCGAAGCAAGTGGCGGCGCTTGGCTTCTGGGCAATTCCACTCCACGAGCTCATCCCTTCCCGCTTCACAGCCACTGTTTCCCACAGAACTTATCTCCTCTCTCTGCTGAGCCAAACACCTCCAGAAGGCTTTACCCAGCCCTGGCTAGATAGGATGGAGTCTCAGCCCAAGCCTACGTTTGTTTTTTTTCCTTAAGGAATTCAGTTTGGAAAAGTGAAAATATTCTTAATCGTCTCCAAAGGATGGTTCAAAGCCTTTGCTGAAGCCCAGCATGGACACGCACCTCTAATCCTTCATTTCTGCAGCAATCCTTCTGTCCAAAGGCCCTTGCAAAACAAGCCACTGAACAGTTACCCCTTTGCTGCTGCCATAAATACAAGCAGGTCTCAAGCTCAGATCTCATGGCAAGCCAGAGGTGTCTGTGAGTGACAGCTCTGCCCTATGCCACGTTTTACCCAAAGGGTCCCAAAGCCCGTTACGAACTCCCTTCCACACTCTGTACAAGAAGCACTTTACCTGCTGCTGATAGGAGCAAGCGTGGCAGCTGGCTAGCGGCACAAAGACTACAACCAAGCATAAACCCTGCTGGGTAAGGGATTTGTTTGTCCAGAGGAATCCAGAGCCGCCTTCTGTACAAACCCACAAAGGTCATGCATCCAGCACGTGCTTCACCAGGAAATCATCCCACTGGTAAAAGCTTTCTTGTTTGGGAGGCAGGGTGAATAACAACATCTCTGTCAGGTCAGGGATGTATTCAGGGGGAGAATATGCAAGTATTAAGTAAACAGGTTCATTCCTCTTGTGAAGAAAGGTCATATGCAGAAAGAGCTAAACATGATTATCAGCATGAGAAGGAGCAGTGTTGCTTAAGTTGATCACAACTGACTGCTTGGGTCTTGCTGACAGGGAAGCAGGAGATGATCTGAGGTCCCCACTCAAACACCCTTTCCCTTCACCCCTCTGTTTCTGCTAGAGGGAGTAGCTGGAAGAAAACAAGTATCTGGCTGAGCTGGCAGTTGAGCTTCTCCCTTTTGGAAAGCAAAAGGGTATGATAATAAATGAGAAGCTTTATAATGTACGCCAGAGCCACCCAGTCAACGGGTATGATTCTTCCCCAGTTTTTGGCAACCAGACAAGGTTTCCTGTTGCAGATGTGCTGAAGCTGTGTAAATATTTTGATCCTGACTTGTGCTCTCAGCTAATTGGGCTTTCACGTGCTTTTATTCCATGTACTCTGAACAGAGTACTCCTCCTTTGGAATGGTGAGGGTTCAAACGCAGGTTACGAGTCCTCTATTGTGGCTCAAACGACTGCAATCTTCAGGCTGCACCATGTGCACTCACTTTCTACCTAAGGTCAGGAAAAATCTCAGCCTGACCTCCTGGCATCACTCCCTGCTTCCCATGCTGGGTACATGTAACTAGATGCCTTCTCATGAAGCAGCTGGCCACTGTGACAAGCCAGAGTAAGCTCACCAAAGCTGTTGCTGTGTCCTGTGCCATCCCATTCCCTTAGACATGGAGCTGGTTATCTATTCTGGCTGTTCCTGAGGCCACAAAGACTGCCTGGGGAGGAGCAGCATCCCTGCGATTTGTCTGAGGGCAGCAGGAGTTCAGGGAGCTCCATGGGAAGAGCTCCATGTTCTGGTCAGGGAACAACACATTGTTTGTGCTGAGAGGGTGCATGAAATTAAACCCAGAATTTGCCTGGTGACCTGGAAGCATTTCACCAAGCATTGCATGCAGCCCTCTGCTCCCAGCACCCAGGGCTGAGCTGGGGGCTTTTAGACTGCTGTAAAGTGTTCGCTTTTATTCAGGATTACAGCTTTTTTGGACACAGAGTTTAATGTTTTCACACAGATCTCAGTTGCCACACACTTTGATGGATTAAATAATTTCATTTTAAAGCATCTCCCAAGTAATTCTCTTCAGCGTTGTAAAGTTTCAAGTGTCTTTATTCAGATTATCCATTGCAAGAATAATCTAGCAGTGGCATTTAAACAGACATCTGCCTCCTCAAGTTAGCTGTAGCTGCTGGGACCTGACCAAGTGACTGAGCTTCTAAGCAAGGGGATGCAGCACCAAATGGGCACTTGCACTGTAGAACTGCTACCCCAAACAGCCTCAGCTCTCTCCAGCACTGTGGCAACCAGCAGATCTCACTGCTGGACAAGAGGTGTGTGCTACCCAGCAGCACTCCCCGCTTTCCAGCAGAAATGGGGCTTAAGCTAAGCAACCAGGAGGGAAAATCTTCTTTATTGTGACTAAGAGGCCATTTTAGTTATGATATATCCAAGTATCCAGGCACTGCAACATATCATTAATAATACAATTACATTTCAGCAGCATTCAAGGATGAATTGAACCGGAATGTAGCCAGTTAGGCATCTAGAAGCATTCCTTTGTGCCTCTTCATTGCTACGGGAAGTTCATCCTCATCTCTCCACCAGACACACCACTTCTGTGCTGAAGGCAGAAAGTGACCAGCTTTTCAGTATCTAAACCAGTTTGAGGAGTAAAGCTGCTAGGTATTGCATTGTTGGCTAACAAGGAATTGTGTGAAAGTGAGAACTGGAATTAATGAAATAACAGACCCCCCTTTCCTCATACGTATTTGCACAAAGCAGAAAAAAGGACAACTTGTTGAATCTACTGGTTTATTGGATAAATTTAAGTTGCAAAATTAGAGAAACCTCACAGATTTGATATTGAAATGTTGGTGGGAGGAGTGTATGATCTTACCTACAAAGTCATTACTGATGCGGAGTAAACCACTGCAGGAGGGGGTCCTTTAACCCAAGAATTAATACAGGGGGCATTTGCGCTATCAGTTTCATCCTAATTTGCTGCATGCCAACTTCCTCATGTAAACAGGTTATTTTGGTAAGGCTTACCAGTACTTCAAACTGGGACACCACACAGACCAAACAATTGAGCTGTGCTTGCTGGCTATGGATCCAGCCCAGAAAGAGCCAGGAGCTGGCACTGGCACTATCAGTGATGCCATCCAAACAACTGAAGTTTGGGAAGCTGTTAGAAGTCATCTTTAATCATTCAGCATTTTCAGTTGAGTTCATTTAGTTCCAAGCTGGGTAATTACACCCTCATTATTTTTCCTTTTACAATGAAGACAAGACTGCAGCCAGGCAGAATAATTCCTCCTGCTACCGTTGCCAAGATATGATAGCACATCTACGCCATAAGGAATGTGTCATGGTATCCATTTTATTAACTGTAAATAATGGCTCTTCAGTTAAGCAACATCTTAACACCAGCTGGTGCCTAACCACATAATGCTAACTAAATTTCAACCCCTATAGACAGAGTCAAGATCACCAGTGCTCAGCATATTCTTTATTGACCAGCATGTGTCAGGATTTGCACATTATTTTTTTCACTGAAATTAGTATCTGGCTACAATGAGACTTTAATTCTAAAACCATAGAACCTTATCTAAAAATAAGACATCAAAGTTGTCGTAACAGTAAATAGAGACCAGGATTAACGGAGTGGTGTAGATCAGGTATCGGACAACACATTCGTCCCATCCATCATCTTCACCGGCTAGAGGGAAAGCTTGGATTAGACACTTACCTTATAGCAGCTTCAACGCAGGGAGATGAAACCCATCCAAGCAGGGAAGGAAAAGAGTATAAACCTTGTTTATACTGCTGTATCTCACCAAAGGCTCTGTGTTCTTGCAAGGACTATTTCTCTGCTCAGAAACCACTGCTAGTGCAGGGCAATTTTCTGACGTGCACATGGGCACCGGTGCATCTGTTTCTGCTTGGCTTTGATGGCTCTTGCATGAAATTGGTTGAAAACTGTAATGATACTAAATATGTGTTTGGAAAAAAACAGCTTTGAAAAGAAAATAGCCAAATATTCACAAGAACTGCATTGCTGGCCTGTCAAGGCACTGGGTTCTGCACAGGCCCCTAAAAACACAGCAACAAATACAGTTATACTAACTAATATACTAATTAAAAATTGTTAAGCCATCCTTTAGAGCCTGAAAAAAGCCCAACCAACCTTCTGCCATTATCTCACAAAGACAACAAATGCAGGACTGAATTCCTACTTCTCTTAGGGGGAAATCACTCTGCTCCTGCCAGTGAAACACTGTTGAGGTCAAGCTCAGCAAGATGCCCTGCTTTGGCTTCCGACAAACACTGAGTTTAGCAATATCATGACACCCTCAGCATATTTTTGAAACTCTGTGTATGTGAATTTGTAGTACAGGCTCAGCGCTCGAGTGTGTTTGGCAGCAGGAAGCCAGCTTACAAGATCTGCTGATAAACCAACACTCAGCTCTTGGTTCTTCCCCTTCCTTCCCTTCCAGAGCTAAGCTTATGACTGTTTCTGTCTCCTGCACACGGACAGGGTGAATACTGAGCCTTGTCAGCTCCTGCCCTACGCTACCTTGGGCAAACTGATTGATTTAGACTCTCTCAAGCAGCAATCCTATTGAACTCAATGATGTGACTACAGATAGTATTGTGTTATTAGACACCCCCAGGGTACTTTTTTTCCCCAGTCATCTAGGATGGGAAAAACATTTCTATGAAGAGTGCCATGAGTCACTCTCCAAGGCAGTGGAGGTTCAGAGCAACCAGAAGAGTTAACAGCACAGCCACCCTCCCCCAGTAGTAGCTCAGGATTTCTAAATACAGAGTTCCTTTCCAAACTTGATGCCCATTTTTGTTATCTTAGAAGTATTTCTGGAACTCTTGGCCAGCTTTAAACAAACAGGGAGAAATATTTGTGATGATAACGTGGTCGAGAGTCTTTGGTTAATGAGTCTAAGTTGAAGGATTTCATTTTTAGACTTCATTTCTTTAAAGCTTGAGAACGGAAGAAAAAATTGCTCTGGAGCTGTTAAATCAGAGAACCATTCCAGCTATTGGCTTTGGAATAACAATCATTCAACTTAGCAAATATCAAATGTGGGAAGATTTATCTGATGTATGTATATGATCATGTGAACTCCTTCCGCAAGGAGAAACAATCTGTCTGCTGGAGACACAAGGGGAAAGAACTGTCTTCCCCTTCTTTAAAAAATACAACAACATAAGCAACTGGAACAGGCTAAATGCTTCCTGGCACGAGTGCAAAAATGCAACATCTAAAATGTCAGCTGGTACGCTGGGAGGATTTACATGACTTAAAAGATTTATGAGTAAAAACTGTTTCCCTAGCTTCAGAACTTCCTGGAAAGCAATGGAACCAGTGTGGGGAACAATAGGAAAAGAGGGGGGAAGAAATCTCCAGCTAAAAGAAATGACTATGGACAGTATGATCCTGGATGGCTCTTTTTAGTGTGTGAAAAAATTGGGTCAGGCACTCATCTGATTTTGAGCGTGAGGAAAGAGGAACAAACGGAGCCTGCCATGGCTCCTGGATACACTTGGTTTCTCACATTACAAATTGACTCACATAGTCCTGTGGGTCACCTAAAGCCACACAACTCATCACTGCTTGAGGCAGGATGAAATCCGGAAACTCCTGACTTTTCCTCCTACTATTGTCTCACTAGTAGCTGTTCTGCTGCAGTGATCACTGATGCAAGAAGGCTGACCAGCTGGATTGTAGTGCAGGCTCTCATGGGAGAGATGGGGTCACAGACACAGGGGAAATAAATCCTGGCTTAATAAGTAAAAAATAAATATACCAGACAAGGAAAAATCATGAAAACATTTGTAACAATAAACTCAGCAACATCTGTAAGCGTGCTTGGACAATGCCCAAGTAGAAGATTGGCTTGCTTTGTGGCTACCCAATCTTGAAGTGGCTACTTAAAAGCAAGAGGAACCTCAATGCCCTGAACAGCCTGAAGTGCTCTAGCATCAAACCCAGGGCTAGATCAGCATTCCCAGGCAGAGCAGAGGCTGATGCCTGGCTCTGCACTAATGCTCTCCCACCTACGGGGCTGGATGGGGAAAGTGCCAAGCTCCAGCAACGCCTCTGCCTGCAGGGCTCCTTCTGGGACCATTACTACCAGCTCGGTGCAGGGCTAAGGCTACTGCAACAGTGCCAGCCCCTCTGGGTCAGATCCTGCTCCCCAAAGGGTTCTGTCTGAGCACCTCATGCTGTTTGCAGGGATACCATGGTCACCTCTCACAAAAGCACACCTTTCACTCCCTCCTCCTTTTTGTCAGCCATCTGTTGCTAGTCCCTTTCATGGTTCATTCACAGATGTCACTGCAGATCTTTCGTACAAAATATTCCCTCCAGCATATCTCTGTTTGTGCTTTGTTAGGGGATTTGTTTGTTTGTTTATATATATATATATAGATATATATAAGCTTTTATTTAATGTTATTTAAACGCTTTTCATTCCAGAGGATTGGATAAAGGTGAACATTTATCTCCATCTGTTTTACCAATAACCCAAACTAACGCAGTTGCCAGACCAGAGCACATGATCTGAGGTGAACTGAAGTCAGTGAAAAGGTCTGTGGTGTCATTTTAAGGACTTAGAGGAGATTGGACAAAGGTGTCCTATAAAATAAATTTCTGGCCAAACAAAACTGGAAGGACACAAAGATTACAATTCCTCTGTCATAACAGCAGTGATTCATCCAGTTCCATAGTCACTTGGGGCGAAAAAGAAAACAGTTACTCAATCTCTCAGGGATTTAGACACTGAAGAATATATTATGCAAGTTTTAGCAGCATTACTAATGGCCTTGAAGCGCACAACTTACTATGACTCTCACTCAGCTCAGCACATTGCAAATAAGATGACTCACATATCCATGACATGCTAGGAAAATAGAGTCTAAGAAGTGCAGAGGCAGGTGCTAATGCAGTCACAGAGCACGCAGTCAAGGGGAGAGGAGAATTATAAAATCGTGAGCAAAGGACTGCAGAGAAAAGCAGCTTTCATGTTGGAAGACTCGAGGGTGTGGATGAGGTTGGTTTTTCTTGATCTCAAATTGCAGGGGCTGGTGGGTGTAAAGCCAGCGGGAGAAGAGCCACACTGCTGGCAGCAGTCCCCTGTGCTTCCCTTGGGAATCACAGTAGGCAGCACAAGATGGCCTTTGCATGTTAGTGGTGAGTGAGGCCCTGTATCTACAGTGCACGATTAGATTAGACCGCAGCAAAAGTCACCTGGGAGCTCCATACAGTTAACAGTATTTATATTTGAGAGGACTTTCTACCCTGCAGGAACATGCTTTTGTTGAAGCTATTAACACTGACCACTCAAAGACAATTAAACCCACTGGTGGTTTCAGCTGTAGCAGTATTTTCCCATTATTTAATAACTATCTCATGGATGAAGGACTTTGGTGGCTATTCTCTAAGTACAGTTTAAAATTGAGATGGTAGAATAGAACTCAACCCAAATCCTGAACTACACAGCTGGAGAAGCAGTTGTTGCTAAAGAAGACTTTGTAATTCTTTATTCTTTGGAGATTCAATCAAAGCACAGTTATAAATACTGTTTATAGCCAAACACTTAAGAAGTCAAACAATTAGGAGAGTTATACTAGGAAACTGATGCAGATACCTCAAAATGTGGATGTTTATGCAGGCCAGACCACAGTAGGATGTTTAGACCTGTAGATGGGTCAAGGCAACTCTACTGGAGAAACACAGACTGTGTATGATTTAATTTTTACAGGCGGTTTGACCCAGCCATTCCAATTTGCAGTTCCCTTCGCCTGCCTGAAAGATTCTGGATGGTCAAAGGATTTTCAATCATAACCCATGGGATCTGTTACCTGAAAAATACAGCCCATGCAGAGCAGGGACCCTCAAGTACTCTGGGGAACATTAGGAAAAGTTCTGCGTTTTCGTTATTACGAGCAGGAGACCCTTGAGATTAACAAGAATAGCACTAATGCACAAGCTTGAGTGACATTTTCATATGAGCTCAGTTGCACAAAGGACTGCAGAGAACGACTTTCAAATGACTGTATCTGACACATTTCCTTTAACTATTAGCTAATTTCAAGGGTTTATTTTAGGCATGTCAACTAACATATAGATATGTATGCAATGTACCATACAGATACATAGGGGATGCACCATTTCATTCTGCTGTCAGAACTGATTCACATACCAGAGCAGGGTATTTTTGTACAAACTAGGATAACCTCCTGCCATATCCTGTCTCGTTCCCACAGCTGACAATCACTAGGCTGACTTCATCCTTATCTCCTGTTAAACACGTGTGGTTTGAGGTGATGTTAGGCAGAATCAGAGGGGGTTTAAAATGAGCCCTTGGAAATCTCTTGTTATGTGGACAGTGGAAGGAAAAAGCTTTTTATCTGTATCCTTTGTCTGTCTCTGCATAATCCAGTGGAGGATCCAACAGTACTTCACAGAACTATTAGTCTCATAAATTTCCTGTGAAGAAAACAGATTTAGCTGAGTTTCATCACTCTATTAGTAATACACCTATGAAATTATTTACCCAGGATTACTGGGAAGGGAACACAGAATTTTGGATTCTGCCTTTATTCTGTACATATTCATGTGAACAAACAGTAGGGATGTGACAAAGCCTTCTTACAGATCCAGCCGATGCACCCAAAAGAGTAACATAATTATGTTAATAAAGGCTCATATATTATCTGAAGGAACAGTTTCAGTGATTTATGGTGTGATCTTTTTCCAACAGAAGTCTGTATGTCCTCATGAATGAGGCTGATTACAAGAGAGATGATAACGTTAACATTATGTTCATACATTCTGAATGTTAAAGCTGCTGTGGATAATAAGTGGCTAGTTTTTGTCATTTCTTGGCAATTTTAGATGGCAGTAAAGGCATCCTGATTACTTGTCATTCTGATTATTTGTCCCTTTCTGTGATGGAAGTAGGTTTCTTGGAAAGCGGCTGTGTGGAAGAAAGAAGGCTCTGACACAGTGGGAACTGACGTGCAATAGCTGGAATTGCTAACAGCCACAATATATCCTGTAACCCAAATCAGCCAGTTCTGACTCTGCCCTGTGATACTTTGCAACACTAATGCCAATTAAATAGCTCCAGAGTGCTTTTCTAAACTTATGTGTAAGCTTTTGTCACCTTCTCACTGTTGTCATTTCCTCACAGCCACGTCTCAGCTATCCCATTTGCTCCCAGGCTTTAGCAAGGATGAGTGCAGTCACTCAGCTGTTTCCCTCCAAACTGCAAGTCATGCAGTATGTCAGTAATTCAAAACCAGAGAGGCCCCACACTCTGGGCAGCAGCACAACGTCTCTTTTCACATGGTTCAATCCTCTACCTCTTCTTCCATTTTAAAGGAGTACATCTCTGTCTTTTACAGCCGTGCACCTCCAGCATATGCATACCCTAGTGTGAACCGAGGCAGAAGTGTCTCCTTGAGAAACCCCACCTCTGAAAGGCTCATGAGCCTTCCCACTTCCACTCACAGCCCCGTTACAGCACTTCACAGGCCAAACCTCATGGACAACAGTGACGCGGCTCATCCACGCCTTAGTGCTCAGCAAAACATCCACAAAGAGGCAGCAACGTGGCATGTCCATATCCCGATGGGACAAGGGTGGGAATGTGTTACAGATGACCACAGTCAAACAGACCTCTTGTGATCCGTACAGGGCTGTACAAGGGCAGCAGGAGGCCACCCATCTGCTTCCTCAGGCATCCCAGTGCTTCTGCCATGACTCAGGTGTAACTCTGATGCAACCTTGGCATGGACATGACGCTTGCCACCATGCCTGGTGACACCTTGTCCCCTCGTGAACATGGTGGGGTCAGTCTTAAGCATGCAGACAGGGCACAGGGTGCACCAGGGTGGCACCCAGGAGCAGGGAGACACAACGCATTCAGCCTCATTAGTAGACATTAGGCAAAAGCTCTTCCCTGCGAGTGTGCTGAGGCGCTGGCACAGGGTGCCCAGAGAAGCTGTGGCTGCCCCATCCCTGGCAGTGTTCAAGGCCAGGTTGGACACAGGGGCTTGGAGAAACCTGCTCTAGAGGAAGGTGTCCCTACCCATCGCGGGAGTTGGGGCCGGAGGAGCTTTAAGGTTCCAACCCAAACCTCTCTGTGACTGTGAAATCGCGTGGGTGCCCGGTGACCACCCGGCGGTGCCCGGTGGCGGCGCGCCCCTGCCACGGCAACCGCCGCGGGCCGAGGCATCCCCCGCCGCCTCAGGGTACCGAATGGCTGCCGGGTCTGCCGATCAGCCCGGTCATTGGCTGTCTGCCGGAGGAACCGCCCACTCGCTGGCGCTTTAGACCAATCAGTGTCCGTCCTCCTCGAGGAGGCGGAAGTGGTGCTCGTAAACAACAGCTGCCCGTGCCGCGCCCTCCGTCGTCCCTGCTTGGCCTCTCGCTGGAGCTCTGCTCCATCCTGCCTTCTCATTGGCGGGTAGCCCCTCACCCCGAGCGCGACAGCCAATGAGAAGCAGCGGCTCTTGGATGGTGGCCTCCTGGCGCCGCGGGGTGGCGCGGAAGCAGGAAGCGGGTGAAGGGGGTTCGGTGTCGCCGCTGCCGCCATGGGCGCCGCGCTCGGGGTGTGCTCGCTGGCCAGCTGGGTGAGTGGGCAGCGGCGCTGCCGCCCCGCTTCCCCTCCGCATCGGTTCCCCGTCGCATCCCCCCACCTCCCGGGAGCCGACCCGGAGCCTCCGCGGGGGGCCCGGCTCGAGCTCGCGGCCGCTGACCCCGCTCGCGGCCTGTGGGCAGAGGCTCGTCCCGCCGGCGCCGGGAGCCCCTCAGAGCGGGGCGGCGGAGGCTGTGTTTGTCCCACTCCTGCCCTAGGGGCTCGGGGCCCGCTAGGCCTGGAGGCTGGCGGCTGGGGTTTGCCCTTGCGAATCCGTGTGGGTGCCGGGGGACGCTGCCGCCCCTTGCAGCCAGGCGGCGGGTGCGGGACCCGAGCGCAGGTGATCAGTTGGTTATTCACGGGTGTTCTCAAGCCGGACGTCAGTCAGAAATGTCGGTTAAGCGGTTTATCTGCGCGGGGGGTGGTGTTTCTGAATGGAGTTGGGCTGTTTTCCTGCCTCCGTGGGGGGGAGCGCCCTCACTGTGCCTATCTGTGCCCTGCAGATTCCCTGCCTGTGCAGCGGTGCCTCGTGCTTGCTGTGCAGATGTTGTCCCAACAGCAAGAATTCAACAGTGACGCGGCTTATCTATGCCTTCCTCTTGCTCCTCAGCACTACTCTTGCCTGCATTATGCTGGCACCAGGGATGGAAGAGCAGCTGAAAAAGGTATGGAGGAGAAAACACCCAAATGTGCCTTGTCTCTTGAGATAAGAGGCTGCGTGTACTGAATGACTTCTGCCTGAAATGGCAGATTTAGTCAATGTACATTTTTAAGCACATGCCTGCTCTCTGAAACATGACCAGCCCTGGAGATTGACAGTCGTTTATCAGAGGCCTGGTGCTTTGGTTTCTTAATCTTCCTGCATGCTTTTAGTGGTGATATGGGGAAAGAAACACAGTAATAGGGTATGTGCAGGCTGGCTGAGCAGAAGGTCTCTTGTTATCAAATCTCCCAGAAGACAGCTGACTGAAAGCCTTAGCTCTTAGAGTGCTTAAAGAATGTAATTGCAAATGCAGATGTAAATTCACAACTGAATGTGTCTCTGTTCAGATACCTGGATTTTGTGATGAGGGGCTTCACACGTACATACCGCACATGGATGGCTTTGTCAGCTGTGATGTGTTTGTTGGCTACAGAGCTGTCTATCGAATCAGCTTTGCCATGGCAGTGTTCTTCTTTCTCCTCTCTCTGCTCATGATAGAAGTGAAAACAAGTAATGATCCGAGAGCCTCGATACACAATGGGTATGTGTGTGAGCCAGTTGCCTGCTCTGGCTTTTTCTTCTCTCAAGTTTCGTTGCTGAACACAGAGTCAAATGTTTATGTGTACATTGACAGCCTTGTTTCTTTTGAGTTGAATAGAGAGGAGCACTTTAGTCTCCTAAAAAGCTTCCTATTTATATAACATATTCAATGTACTGATAATCCTTGAAGGTTGGATCACCAAAAGGGAGATGCTCTGGGCACTCCTCTGTAGTTACACAGAGATGTTGGATTTCAGCTGGTTTCTGTTGCTGTCTTTGTGCTGAATATAGTGCTCATTGGGTCAGTCCAACTTGGCAAGCTAGCAGAAGCTGGTTTCTGATTGGATGGCCCTTCTTTCTCCTCATGATCTTCTCTCTTGGATCTCCCTTTTTCCTTCTCCAAGCAGAACAGTGCAAAGTTAGCCTTCCTGCCTGTGAGGATGAGCTGATAACTCAGTGTTTGCTGGGGCAGGGGATCCTCTTTCAGCAAAGCTTTCCAGCCTGTCATCCCCCAGCCTGTCCTGTTGCACGGGGTTTTCCTGTCCCAGGTGTTTGTATTTAGGTGTTTGTCTCTGTATTTGCCTGTGCTGACTTCTGAGGTTTCTGTCAGTCCATGTCTCCAATGTATTGACGGTTGTTTCACCCTCTCCCCCTGACTGGTGAATGACTTCGTCTGTAATCCCAATGAACACAAGTTTTTTTTTCCTCTACATTTCTGTTAGACACCCATCTATGTACAGCAGGCTGCTTGCAGATCATGCAAAACACAACTATTGTGTGCAGAGCAAGACCAGTATTTTCAACTTGTATCTTCTTTTAAAGGTTCTGGTTCTTCAAAATAGCTGCCATTGTGGCTATCATGGTTGGAGCATTTTACATTCCTGAAGGGCCATTCACAAGAGGTACAGTTAATACATCATCACAGAATTCTGTTTAATAAACTCAAACTGTTTCGCAGACTTACTTACAACTTATAGTTGCAATAATTAAAGTTATCTTGGAGAAGACACAGATTCTGCCCTACTTCTTGGTTCATCTAGTATTCTGGTGACCAACTGAAGTTATGGCAATAAACAATCTCTTTTCAAGTGCATAGCTGTTGGGTATTGACAGTTTTACTCTGTGACACAATCACTACTGGGCTGAGCTTTCTGGCACTAGTTAAAGGCAGCTCAGAACACTGAGCAGTGCTAAAGGTTCCCTAGAGTCTTTGAAATATCCGTGCAAGAAACTTCTACTGTTTGGCCACATCACAGGAGCTTGAAGGGATTGTTGACCCTCAAAGAAATGAGGCATGGTGGCACTATATACACAAAGATGTCTTGTGTAGATCTTGTGTTCGTTCTGAAAAGATGTTGGGCTAAACATTCCTATGCTCAGCCTGACTAGCAGAGGCTGCAGTCTTGAATAGCTGGGACTCCTTATGTGCTTCAGCAGGATGGAGGCTGAAGTGATTAACAGCATCTGCATTTCTAAACATAGTTTCACATTTCTTCATTATTTGCCTGCAGTATAATTAGGAGCTTTTTAATTTTTATTATATTTTTTAATTGGGGTAGCATGCAGGTGATGAAAGCTAATCCTATTTTTCATGTTCCCTTTACTAGCTTGGTTTGTTATTGGTATCTGTGGAGCCGCTGCCTTCATTCTTATCCAGTTGGTGCTTCTCGTGGACTTTGCTCACTCCTGGAATGAGAGCTGGGTGGAGAGAATGGATGAGGGAAATCCTAAATGTTGGTATGCAGGTAGGAATCTTAACCTGTAGAGGATTTGTTTCTGCTGGCCACTACCCTGCAGAGTATCACTTCCTAGTTTGCAAGCATATCTGGAATTACACTTGGCAGTCTCCTTGAATCACTCCTGTAAACATTTGGAATGAATAGCTGCAGCACTGCCTTTTTCTCATTAAATAAGATGCAGAATATTTTAGGCTTGTGATTAGCAGATCCAACAGTCATAATAAACAACGCTTGCCTGATTTGCAGTGTGAGTGCAGAGCTATCAGCCTGGATCTCTTCAACTCTAATTTTGCTTTGCTGCTTCACCTCCTGAGGTCCTCAGGAGCCCAGTTATGTCCATGACTGGCTGCAGTACAAGACAGAGTGTGCCTCAGTGCACGCTCCCAAGCTGACTGCTAAATGACAAAGTGTTAATTGTTGTCCCTCTTTGCTCATAGCTACAGTATTTTGTAGCTCCTTGTAAAGAAATAGAATGGAAATGAAATGGGTAACCTCTAGCATAAAGGGGGGAATTCAGGGCTTCTAAATAGACTGCGAAAAGCGTGTAAAAAAAGCACTCTCATTTTGACACCATGGCTTGACATCAGTTGAACCAATCAAACTGCCACTGAAAGGCAGGTCTTATTCTCCTGGTGGCAGTGTTGGCTTTCCTTTGAGCTGCACTGCTTAGTGAGCCAAAGCAGAAATCTAGCAGTACCCAATAAAAATGCATTCTGCTAGTGTAGTTTTCTGAACCAGACTTCCACGTGAGGAGTAGGGACTGTCTCATTACAGTGGCAGCTGGTCATTAAATCACCTTAGATGTACTGTTAAATTACGTGGGTATTGTAACAGTTGGTTTTTTTCCCCTCTAGCTCTGCTGTCCTGTACAAGCTTGTTCTACACCTTGTCTCTGGTTTTTATTGTTCTCTTCTATATTTTCTACACGAAACCTGATGGCTGCACTGAGAACAAGCTTTTCATAAGCATTAATATGATCGTGTGCATTGCTGTCTCCATTGTTTCTGTCCTTCCGAAAGTACAGGTATTATTTTTCTCTGCTATTTTTTTCTGGCATAGAAGGCAGGGAAGTAAGAAGGATGTAATACCAATTCAGTCAGTCTTAAGAACATTAAATTTGGTTATCATCATAGCTATGCTAGCTAGGAACATCTGGGAAAAAAATGTAGCTCCAAGACCAAGGCATTATGAAGTGATGTGTTTCCTGAAGATAGGCTGTTTGGGCTAACATTGTTTTGGGCTTCATTTCCATGTGGGGGAGTGCTAGCGTGGTTTTACTGGTGAAGGTTCTGGCAGAACAGAGAAACCTGTTGGGGAAAAGCAAAACAAGTTGGGAATTTATTGGCTTAATATTGTGGCTTTGAAATTATGGGTAAGTGTGTTTAATGAGAGTAAGTTTGCATGATGTTTGATTCTGAACTGGCAATGCTTACACAAAACACATTCTAGATTCCTATCTACAAAACCGTGGGGCAAGTTGGGATTAAGTCAGTGAGAAACCATAACTGAGGCTTGGGCACAGAAGAACTGGGTTTGGTTTGCTATTTCTTCCATGTTTGGCTTGCTCACTGCATAAATTGTATTACTCTTAAGGGTTTTTTTCCCCCAGTCTTTTGAAAATGGAACAAAGCCCAGTGCATGTCTAGAAAATAAAGATTCTTGTGTTAATAACTGTTGGCAGTAGGGTAAAACTGTCCAACTGTAGGTAAAACTTGCTCCTTTGACCTTGGCTTGCTATTTTGTCTTTGAACAGGAACATCAGCCTCGCTCTGGCCTCCTCCAGTCCTCTGTTATCACGCTCTACACCATGTATCTCACTTGGTCAGCTATGTCCAATGAGCCTGGTAAGCAACAGGCTGAGCTGAGTAACATGCTTTGGTGTGAAGGCAGAAGCGATTGAAGTGGCTCGTTGTTATTTCAGATCACCCTGTGGGGATTTCTGATCTGTGTGGAGAACATCTAGTGAGGAATTAAAGCATCAGATTGCCTCTTTCCAGAACTAAACCGGGGCATTTGAGGGTAACTAAACCAGTGTCAGGGCATTCTTATTTTATTACACCCTTCCCTAGCTCACAGGAAGGAAAAATATTCCATGCCGTTGCTGTCTCTGGGGAATTAAAGAGATCAGCAGCTAAAGGGAATGACAAAATGCAAGCTTACCTGTCATCTTTTCTCAGCTAAATGCTGGCAGAGCTCATCTCTTTCTAATCTGCCTTGAAAACCGTTTCAGATCGAAGCTGTAACCCAAGTTTGCTGAACATCATTACCCAGATAGCTACACCCACCATTGGTCCAGCAAATACCACTGTTGTACCTGCTACTCCAGCTCCGCCCAAGTCCCTACAGTGGTGGGATGCTCAGAGCATTGTTGGATTGATTATCTTTGTCCTTTGCCTCTTGTATTCCAGGTGGGTTCTGCACTGCTATCAAATGTAAACCACTGGGATTTGTCTGACTTTTCCAGTTTGAATCAGGGTCTAGTGAAAAATGTCCTTGTGTTTATTCATATCCAGCTGCTGTCTCAGGCCCGAGCCCAAATATGGCTGATAAAGCTGTGTTGTTTTGTGGATGTGTCAACAAGACCTGGACTAGGGGCACTGTTTAATTCGGTTAACAAAAGCTTGGATGAAAACAATCTCTGAGGAGCTTCCTGTGTTTTCAACATTATTTGCTTGTCCGAGACATTCACTGTGATCTGTTGCTTGTTCTATTAGCAAACATGCCAACTGGAAAAGGAGTTTTTAACCATGTCTGTCCTTGGGTACATTGCAGCATTCGTACCTCAAGTAACAGCCAGGTGAACAAGCTGACACTGTCTGGGAGCGACAGTGCTATTCTGGAGGAAACTGTGGGAACAGGCAGCGGGGCTGCAGAGGAAGGGGAAGTGCGCCGTGTCATGGATAATGAGAAGGATGGTGTTCAGTACAGCTACAGCTTCTTCCACTTGATGCTATTTCTTGCCTCTCTTTACATCATGATGACACTCACCAACTGGTACAGGTGAGAGCAAGACAGAAAGTGATGGGTTGGATGTACCAGGCACTGTTTCTAGTTGGATAGGAGACTCTGGCCAAGCAGGCTAAAGTGCTGTCCCTGTGCTATCTGCATCAGACTTGTGTCCTCTCAGGTTTTATGTTGCTGATTTAAGATGTAAAAAGACAAAATCAGCAGCTGCAGTCCTAGTGGATTGCTTCACAGCTGCAAGGGCAGAAAGTGTGGTTGTTACCCTTCAGATAGGCAAGCAGCAGGAAGGAGACTTACAACATTGGTTTAAGGTGGCCTCCCAGGAAGCTTATCAGAATCCAGAGCCCGGTTCTTCACTCTGGGAACGACGTGCAGGGACAGCCGTACATGCCACCTAGAGATACGGTTTCCTACATCTGTTTGGAGCACATGGACATACCCAAGTGCACTAATATCCAATTTTAAGCTGCTGCTGCAGCTTAGAACTACTTTCCCCAGGACTGTCAATTCAAATTAATGAATACACTTACGACTGCCAGGAGTCTATTGCATAGCTCACTCATATTTCATAGAATCACTGACTGGTTTGGGTTGGAAGGGACATTTAAGCTCATCCAGTTCCACCCCCCAGCCACCCCCAAGGGACACTTTCCACTAGCCCAGGTTGTTCCAAGCCCTGTCCAGTCTGGCCTTGAGCACTGCCAGGGATGGGGCAGCCACAGCTTCTCCGGGCAACCTGTACCAGTATCAATTTCTTTTAAGAGTAGCACATCAGTATACACAAGCAGGTTCATTTTGAAAATTGGGTACCAAGAACAACAGGCCTAGGAAGGAAGGAAGAAATGGTTTAGTTGTCTCACCAGTCTTCCACAAAGGTTCTTGCATTGGAGTGTCTTGAATGACTGTCCTAACTTCAAATTCTTATGAGAGGTAGTAAGGAATAATGGCACGTGCCTTCCTTATGTATTAATTGACTTGACTTTACTTTTTAGCCCTGATGCAGATTTTAAAACAATGACAAGTAAGTGGCCAGCCGTGTGGATGAAGATAACCTCCAGCTGGGTTTGTCTCGTCCTCTATCTCTGGACTCTAGTGGCTCCTCTTGTCCTCACTAATAGGGACTTCAGTTAAATGGCTGAAGCTTATGAAAGTGGGGATTTTTATGCTGAAGGCCAAAATGTTCATGTATTGCTTTAGTTATATGGGCTATGTTACTGTTGCTTATGTTGGTATTAATATGCAGGTGGATAGAAAGTTATATATTGCATAATGCTTGATGCAGGATCAAAATTAGTGTCAGTTATCTATTTTAACCTTCAGTCATGGTTATCTTATTTCAGCATTTTTAAAATTCACTATAGCTCTGCTGTCAAAGCACAAAAAGTATCTGTTCTGTCCAATAGCCACAACCTTTCTACTGAACTGAAGTGACATTCAACTAAAATACAAAGTAATATATTTTAAAGAACAATTATATTCAGCATAATGCACTAATATGCCAACGCTTCAGTTCCTGGAAGTGTAAGCTATGCTGCTTGATTTCTACATTCCACTGCAAAAGTTGATTGATTATACTTACCTTCCTGTGTTGTGGCAAAAAACCCCTTATTCCTCACTAAAAGAACAGAACTTTGAGGTTAAAAAATTGTTAACTCTAATTCCTTTTAAGACCAAATTTGCCTTTTCTAAGAGGCAACTTCTATGGTAAGTTCTTTTTCAGTATCTTTGCCAAATATTGAGTGGTAAGTGTATGACTAGCTTAAACAACTTTGATTATGGTGGAAAAATAGAGCTTCAAATTGATTTCACTTGTCTAATATGCTTATAAAAATGATGTATGTGAAATGATGATTATGGGCACTATGGCATTTGCACTGTAAACTTCTTTAAATAAAGTGGACTAACTACTGACACTGTCTCAGCTCTGTTGAGCAGCGTTATGAGGCAGCAGTTATCTCCAATGCAAAATACTACATACAGTGATTAGAATGCTAATAGCTGCTGCAGTGTCCACTTGGATGTGACTGGATGTTTTCACCATGCAGCAAATAGTAAGTCATAATGTATTTCTTTTGAAACAAATAGCACCTTCCATATGATTCTCAATGTCAAATCCTATCCCTTGGACTTTGCTCAGGTATATTTTCAAGTTAAATTTAGTTCTGCAGTAGAAAGGAGCACCTTTCTCTATAAAACCATGGCAATTATAGTTGATTGCAACTGTATGTTTAGTGTGGAACCAAGTATTTGTTGCTATTGGCTTCTATGATAAAATACCCCAACATGACACAAGACAAACACATTTAAAATATCAAATTAGCAGCTGTTACAGTGTGTTTAATCACCCAGTCATGCATCAGAAAAGTACATGGGTTTGACCACTCCATTTTATAAAATGCGATATAAAAATAAATTTTGTCAAAATAAGATGTACACTTAAACCACCCAACACCTCTAGGCCTACATACAACAGAAGGCAAAAGTATTAGTTTGAATAACACTATGATTTACTCATGCCAAAATGAGATTTAACAAAAACAATACTTCACTGAGTTCCTGAAAATACCTCAGGGTTTGTAACACCCATTTGCAAGAGTATAAATTCAAGTACTTTTATGTACAGAATGCAGCTACCTTTTGTCCCACTCAATGCCAAAAGCCATGGCTGCCCAGTGCAGTTCAAGTATCTTTCCTTAGGTGTTGGATTTGGCAGGGATGGCTTATGGACTGGGCAAGGCATATAACCGCTGGGAACAAAGTTAGTTCAAGTGGAAAAAAGAACAGATCTGGTTTAGTGCTGTAAACAAAAAGAAACCAAAGCCCCGCAGCCTGTAAGCTTTCCCTATCCTCTTAACTTGCAGACAAAGACTCTATACTTAAATTGTTTATTTTCCAAATGCTGATATGAGACATTTTGGGAACAAACTGATTTCTTTGCTAGTAAGCGCTAAAGCTCAAAGAACATTCTCAGCTCAGTAGTCAGGCGTATATAAGACAGAGCTGTGCTTTCTGCCAGACAAGCCAGCACTGGTTATGAACCTAAAAAGGGCTTAGTGATAGAGCTCAATGACATTGCAACTCAGTGTCCGAGTTTTAAAGCCAAGAAAGAGCAAATTAGAAGTAACAGTTAGATGCTTAATAAGCCTGGCTTAGTTCAAGCATCCTGACATCAGCTGTTCAGCAGACAGCTTTAACAAAAGTTCTGGAGGCATAAGACCAGCTATTTTCAGCACTGATAATGTATCCTTATCTATTATGTTCAAATAATATGCTGTATTCTTAGTTTCTCTGTGAGCAGAGGAGAAAAGGGCAGGGAGAGATGGATCTAGTTCGCCTACTATTTAAGGCATGCAAGAGAATATAAAAGCCTGGAAAAGGGTGTAGAAGCTCCTCAGCCTTCTGCTGAACACCGCTAGGTTGTTTTCTTTTTGAAGGACATTAAATTGAAATTTGAATATTCAGCCTCCCTCTCTGGTAGTTCTATGAGGGGGTCAGAGTAGCTGTTCCTATAGGTTAGCTGTCAAAATACCACCACTTTAAACCCTGCAGCACAATTAAGGAAAGTGTATCAAGTACCAGTCAAGCCTTCACCTCTAGGGAAAGTGGATCTTCCTGTTTTTGTTCTTAGTTGTACGTAGTGGCTGGAATTAAGAGGCACTAAACACCACTCTATGTTCTGGCAGTTAAACAGTGTGGGCAGCCACTTGCCTAAGTCCTGGTGCTGTGTGCTACTGTCTTGCTAGGGTGGCACAAAGGACTGAATTAATCTCTGCAAAACACGTAGCATGTTCTGGTCAGAGATGAGGAAGTGGCTAGCAGTACTCTGACTTATTTTAAATGGTGATGTTGGGTTTTGTTTGGTTTTCCCCATACTATAGGTAAGAGTTGTCAAAAGAGGTGCAAGAATTGGCTATTGGCTTATAAAGTTAGGAAAAAATCAGATGCTTTTCATCTCTTTCCACTTTTAACCTAAAACAGTTCAAGTGATGAGTTCCCTGTTCCCACAACTTCTGAGTGCCACACAGAAAAAAAGCTTCATGGCCTGCCCCTTTTCAAAACCCGATCTCCTTTTATAATGCTGGGATGAAAAGTATGGTGTTTGCTTGTCCCTAGTTCCAGAATCAGGTCTGCCGCCAGATCAGGAAGTCATTACAGTGGTAGAGGAGTCTCTTTTTGGCAGTGCAATTGTGCTGCAGGGAGACCGAGAGGGAGACAGACATTCAAAACAGAGATTGGCACTTCGGAAAATGAATGTCTGAAATTCTTAAGATGCTTTAGTTTTCTGTTTACGGAAACAACTGGTACTGGTAATGACACTTGGCACTAAATAAAGACTTCACCCAGAGAAAGCGCTCTACAGGTAAGTCTCCAATTAGAAGGGATGTTTTTTTTTCACCAAATACTGAACTACTTTACCTTGAAGTAACAAGGTGTGCTTTCCTGGCCGTAGTGAGGTTTTCCATCCACACTATTACAGTGCAGAAAAACATGTGCAAAGAGCGTGCTAAGAGTAAGTTCTAATTCAAGACCCTTAAACAGACTGAACTTGGGGAGTTGGAACAGCTTATTTAGACACAGGTATCTTACCCTGATTTGACAGCGGAGTCTTAGTTCTGTCTCTAGACAAAGACCTAGAGGCACAGGCATACAAGCTACAGGTAAATACTGCAGAGATGATTAAAGTTTAACTTCGTACAGGAATGGGACAACCAAAGACAAAAGAGATCAACAAAGTTGAAAACAAAGTTGTAACATTCCACAAAAGGGCCAACAAGCACAGTGAACAAAATGCTACAGTACCAGGAAATTTAAGAATATGCTTTCAAACAGCCTGTCTGCATTTGGTTTTGCAGACTTAAATCCTGCCCAAAGTAACGAGCTAAAGAAGCACCTTGCTGTCATACATAAAGTATTGCCTTCTATACACCATACACCAACTGCTACAAAGCATCCTTAAAATTCCATGTACGAGTTACTTGCCCAACTCATCACAACCAGCTGAAGAACAACTGACAATGTGGGAAGGTGGATGACGTAGCTGTTTCTTACCTGCTATTGAACCTCACTTTTTGAAGCTGTTACCTAATCAAAAGCCACAGTACTTGATCTGAAAAGCCTCCTGTTTTCTGAAAAGGAAGACTGCTTGTTTATAATAGCCTTTGGCATAGATGTTGTAGTATTTGATCCTCCACGTATAGTTTTTCCTACTGTGAGGACGTTTCAGAGATGATCTCCAGGCTGATATTCCTGGGTAAGAAAGTTTTGCTCTGTATTAAGATAAATATCCATTGAGATATTTCAGAAATACCAACTCACAATCTGAACCAAGTGATAAAGGACAGGTCAGATTAGACTTTGATGTTTTTAAGCAATCTTCACTGACAGAACTACATTTTGCAGGGTTCAAAAGCAATTTTGTCTTGGATTATTGGTGTTTGCAAAAGGGGAAGGGAACAGATGGTCACAGCTAATAAATCATCATTGTCACTTTTCACCTGTGTGGGGAGGGGACAAGAAACTGTCAAGCTTACCATCCTGTAATATTAGGGTTTTTTTCCTTTATCAATAGGAAGAATAGGCCAGTTTGCATCATTCACATGGAGGTTGATGAGTCTTAAGTATTCTACATAACTGGTGCTCTTTGCCTTTATCCTCCCTGAACTTTGCCCTGCCCCCATTGTGCACTCTTCAGCTTCCTTTGGTTCTACAGTGTAAAGTGCCTTTGTGATCTATCACTAAACTGCAGGTTTAGGGGTAAGGCAGAGTTCACAGCATCACCTATCAAGAACAGATCTTTAACTGTGCTGGAAACCTTCCCTTTACTGGGTTCTTAGTAACAGTAATAGAGTTGAGGTTTCATGCCTCGAAGAGAATCATCACATTGCTTTTCATCAGCATCCCCACTCCCTAGCATGTCATGGGGAGAGCTGTCACACGGGAGAACCAGCTCTGAGAAGTCGTGCTGAAAGTCCTCTTCAGAGGCCAGCAGCAGCTCATTCCATGCAGAGGTGTCCAGCTTCCCTGAAGTACCACCATACTCTTCAGGAAGGATCGCTGGAGGAATATTTTGATGAAGGGAATTCAGATCACAGCCATGAAGAAAAAACTGAAGGAAGCAGAAGACAGCTTTAATAGTGCATATGAAACATTTTACAGCAAATTACTGAAACAGACAACTTACTTTGAGTTAAAAAGCAAGTTTTAGAAGTGATGTCCTTATAAGCAAATGGCAGCATACAACAGTGGGCAGGTGCAATTAAACATAATAGTGAGAGGTACTGAAACCCAAGTCTAGTGCAGCTTAAGTCCCACCAAGAGAGACTTAACAACTGCCAGTCTGTGCCAGGGTTCCAAATTCAGCTTGTCACTAAGTTCCTTCCTGGGATTGGAAGTACTTATGCTTGTGGGAAAAAGCATCATCTAACATCCAGTCCAATACAGAATATTCCTCCCATGCAGGATGCTTCCATAAGGGAGAAGAACAAGGCAGGGGCAGCACAGCTTTTCCGTGACACCACCTCATAAAGGAAGAGTTATTGCCAAAATAATCCAACCCTAGGGGTGGAATTAATGCCTTGGATACATACCATGTGTATTAAAGCTCCGTATTAATACTATGCCAATATTAAATTCCTCAAAGCTTCTCTCTTGTGAAGAATTTTCCCAACAGGTATATTTGTAGAAATTCAAGCAGAAAAGACCAGTTACATCAAGTAAGTGGCACCAACGTGTTTCTAGCTGTGAAGTTTTTCAATGGTTTACTGCAATGGACAAGCAAGGAACTTTCCAACATAACATTAATGTTAAAATGCCACAGATCCTTACCCGGTTTGCTAGCTTTTCCTTCAGAAAAGGCTTGATGATTGCAAAAATGCCTTTGAATATACGAGGTTCATTTATTATGTTAACAGCTTTTATTCGAATGGGGAATCCATCCTGAAGGGTAAAGAATAATGTTATAATGCAGTATGTAAGACATTTGCTATCTTCCTCTTTTTAAAACCTCCTGAGACTGACTGCCAGCACAACCCACTGGCTCCCAAACTTTCAGAGGTACCAACATAAACCAATACAGCAACAGAAATGTACCTGGTAATACAGAATAGTTTTAGGATGTGATCTGGGAGCATAAAGTCAAGAGGCAAGAAAACCTTGCATTGAGAAATGTACTGCTGTCAGTAAATCCTGATTTCTTACATTGTTCTTCATCTCCCCTGCAAAGACACTTAGGTGATCACTGTATTCCCACCCCTGATAAGGGGATGCAGTTAGGAAGTGGTGACCCTGGCTTCCGAGGAGTGTGCCATGCTCAGACCCAGGGCAGGCTGATTCAGTGTGTCCAGCTACGAGATTTAGTACACAAAGTACTCTAAAACGTATTTCTACTTAAGAAAGAAATCTGGTACCACCATTTTTTGGCCATTCCAACTGTTCTGTCATGCTAACTGCAAAGACAAACAGGCTCTGCTGCCAACAGAACACAGTGTCTCTTCCACGAGACAGTTTAAACCAAGTTAATTTCAGTTACAGGATTTCTGCTGGACAAATATAATTGCAGAAACAGTTTTCTGAAGCAAAAGCTCATGATCAGCAATTAAGGTCTTGTGCCACAGTGAAGTTTCTTTCCCTTCTAACCAGCTGTACGTATACAAAGCAAGCAGTCAGTGCTTGGAGTGAAAAGCAGGCAACATGCACCGCAGGAGTGTTTTTCTCCTTATGAAGGTCAGTAAATTAGCTCATCTTTACAAGATATGCAGCTCAGCAAGGTTGAGGCAACATGTTTATATACCACCTATATATACCTTTATGTCCTTCACCACGTTCAGCTTTTGTTTAGAGAATAGCTTCCACTTATAACAGCAGGACACCCGTTACTTCATTTGTACAAATTAAATACGGGCTCAGACAGTTAAATGTCACATTAGGATCATAACTTAAAGGAGTTCTTATACAGGCATTCATAAATTCACTAGTTTCATCTCCATAACCTTCCTGATTCCCCCTATCCTTCCTTATCTGCCTCCCTCAGACACAACAACTGTAACCATCTCAGGCCAGAATCAAAGTAATGAGGGGATTAACCCATTCAAGAGAAGTTTTCCTCATCTCACTCCTCCAGGCAGTATGGCAGAACACCAAGTAAAATCATCAGAGCTCCTTGCCACTTTGGCCAGGTTACTCCTCGCTCCTTTCACCTTCCTACTTTGTACAACTCCACTGTGTCACACCCTTGCTCCAACTTGTTCTCCATCATTTTCCTTCCCAACATCTTTGAGACCTTTTATTCCTGTCTCTTTCTCTGCCCCTTAGGCTGAAGAAGCCTCTCTTCCTTCAGGAAGCAGACGGAAATCCACCTCAAATCATACCCACTCAAAAGTCCTCTCTGCCAAAGTCTTTGCAGCCATTCTTGAACGTGCACTTGCCCAGTGGTCAGCTCCATCTCGCTGACAGGAACCATTTAAATAACGAGCCATTCCTCGGCATTTAGGCAAAACAGTGTCTTCTCTCTAGCTGTAAGTCAGTGCTCTCCCTCTTCCTTACCACAACCTAGCAGAACTGCTTTTTCCTGTTCCAGCTCAAAGTTTATGTTTCTAATGCAAATGTAGTTTTAGGGATGTGCAAGTCAAAAAAGGGCAAGTGAGTTAAGTTGGCAAGGGTGTTAGAAACTGATTGGGCAGAGACATGGTTTAACTCTGCTTGTAAAAGCCAAGCTCCTTAAGTTGCTGGTGACAGTCAAGAACTCTAGACACAGAAGCAGTCATTTACAATGCACAAGCTTATTTTCCCACCAGTTCAGGTCTTACCTGAAGAATTCCAATCACTTTTTTGGCTACAAAAGGACCAAAATGAGACGCCTTAGATAAGCTGACTCCTTTGTAGTCTGCCAGGATTACAATTCCGTTCACCTGGGTCTCTTCGGACTGAATGAGTTTTTCTAACGTTAAGTATATGGCACGAATGTTCTCAGTAATCGGATAATTACTGGGTGTCCATCTGTCTGAGGTTACAAGACATGGATGGTAAGTTGGAGAGTAAATATAAGCTAACAATACACATTCCAAAACCTGATTTTCCATTTTCCTGGACTCTTAAATATTTAGTCTTTAATAGCCACAGTCTTAGTTCAGAGCAGCCTTTCTTAAGCACGAGATAAACAGCAACTCATGTTTACTTCAGGGAGCAAAGGCAGCGGTTTTAAGAACCCCATTGTCCGCCCAGCACAGCTTATTAGAAGCAGCTTCAGCACAGAAAGAAAGCAGGTTAATGGGAAAGAGGAGAATGGATGAAGACAAATTTACAGCAAGCCTGGCAGCAGTCAAAGTACATGGAAAGCTCCGATTGTTTACACAGGAGTCAAAGCCACAGACTCCTCTCCACTTACTGTCACATGAATTACAAGCTTCTAGTGGCAGGCCAGCAGTTTCAGTTTGAGTTACTACATTAATTTCTCTTGAATCGCCTACATTTCATCAACCCACCTCACTGCATTTTCATTTTGACACAACTACAGTTATTGCTGACACAGGAAAAGGAACCGGTGTAACACAGGATAACGACAAATGTGTCCCTTCGCAAGTTAGCTGTTCAGATTTCAAGGAGAACCTATGTACCCTGGCTACATAACCACTGTTCACAGCAGAGGCCAGACACACCTTGAAGATGGAGAACAAAGACATTCATGCCTTTCAGTACCTGGGCGGATGCAGACGATGTGGCGTCCCTCAGGGTCCAGCCGAGGCAGCACAGTGACAAAGCCTGACTCGAGGACAGGCTTTATTGCGGATGGCTTCAAGTTATTGAAGACCTCGGGCCAGCTCCTCCTGCAGGTGTGGTAGTTCACCAGAAGCTGAAGAGCTCGATCGTAATCAAACTTCCTGGCTCTGAGGAACCTTAGCAAAAAAGCATCGTCCAGGCAGGTCCCCAGGGAGGGATAGTCTTTGCACACCATATCTCGGAGCGCCTGCACATCACGGAGCCTCCATTCAGGTTTCTCCTGGAGCTCTTCCCGGGCTTTGGTAATGAGATCAGGAGACAACGTGCAAACATACTTTGGCCGATCTGGCAAGAACTCGTTGTCTGATGGAGACCCTGCTGATGGACTCGTCCTGGTGCAGTCGCTGTCTCCTGACATAATGTAGCAGGAATCTGTCAAGAACCAAGGGCTACAGATGACAAACAATCCCAGGGACTCAGAAGCACATTTATTATTTACATATCTATTATATCCTGTATCCCTCCTTCTCCTGGCTGAACAGAAGGCCCTTCCAAGAACCACTGCTACAGCCAGAAGCACAGCTGAGACATTTAAATTCTCTTCCCAGCATTAGAAAGCACAGGTTTCTCTAATGTCTTTAGCCTGCATAGCAAGTAGAAAACAGAGAACTACTTCAGATGAAACCTAAGCAAATAAATGAAAATTAAAATGCAGAATTACACAGCTCCATTGCAAAATACAGCATTTGATTTGCCTTAACATTTATTTTCTATGTGCAATTGGAAACTAAAGCATCCCGGATGGGCAGGATTCTCTCTGTTGGTCAAATGACAGCCTCCTCTGAGAAGCCCTCGCAGCTGACCCCAGGCAGCCAGGAGCTTTCATTAACGTCTCTGCGAATAAGTGCATTGATCCCCACGTTCTGCCCGTGTGAACGTTTGAGCCATTCAGGAGGAGTGGAATTCGGGACTTCACAGGCTGATGAGCAGGTAGGAGAATTACAGGCAGCATCGTGTGGGCATTAAGGCAGGCTTAATCTAGTTATGGTTTGCTGCCAGTGTTTCTGAACTGGGATGTGGATTCCCAAATCCAGCACAAGCAGACAGAGATGAGCGAGAACTCATAAAACGTCAGGATGGGCACAGTCCTTAAAGCGCTTTTCCAACCACGCTGATTCTATGACCCAAGCCCCCAGCCCCCCGCAGCCGCTCCCCTCCCTCCACGCCCCGTCCCTACACCGGACCCCCAGGCCCCTCGCCCCGGCCCCGCCGTACCGGAGCGCTCCCGCGCAGCGGCGCCGTGCTCCGGAAGCGGCGCCCCGGATCTACAGCGGCCGCAGGGAAGTGACGCACGCTACGTACCGCAGGGGCGGTGCGGGGCCGGGCCGTGGGGTGCGTGTGGCCGGGGACGGCGGCTGCGGCTGCTGCCGGCCCCGCGGGGCTTCGGGCCGAGGGTGCGGGCGTTCCTCCGCCTCTGGTGTGTGCGCGGTGCAGGGGGGGCTCCGGGACCGCTCCGTGTGGGGCACGTCTGTGTCTGCTTCGCCTTACCCGCCTGTACAGCGCCATTCCATTGAACCAGCCGGTGCAGCGGCGCCGTTATGTCCTTCTGTATAGGAATCTCTGTCTGTCTGTGTGAAGCCCCCTTGGAGTTGATGTTTGAGAGCGGCAGTGCTCACATGGTGACCAGCCATGTCCTCGGGGTCTGCCCCTGCCAGAGCGGGGCCTCCCGGCAAAGGGCAAGTCGGGCAGGAGCTGCCGGCGTGGGTGTGCAGAGGAGCCGTGGCTGCCCCATCCCTGGGAGGGCTCAAGGCCAGGTTGGACACCGGGGCTTGGAGCGAGCTGCTCTAGTGGAAGGCGTCCCTGCCTATGGCAGGGGTTGGGGCTGGATGGGGTTTAAGGTACGTTCCAAACCGTTCTGCGGTTCCTTGTCTGTGGCCAAGCCGGTACCTGCGACAGCAGCGAGCTCCGGGACTGTGACCACAGGACAAGGGCGGCCTGGCCGGGACCACAGCACCATCTGCGGGCCCTGGAGCGTCTCCCCGACAGCCAGAGCTCCCCATTGAGCCAAGAGGCAGAGCAGTTGTGGCATTACCTGGGCAGAGCTGGGGGAGCCTCAGAGCAGGGTCCAGGCAAGTGCAGCCGATGGGAGCAGGGCCCAAGAGATGTGTTCGAGTAGCCTGAATTTAGATGGCATCAGAGGGACTAAATGGTGCTGAAGGGAGGATTTCTGTGGTTTGGGTGGGGGATTCTGTGGCTGTAGTTTGGTTTGGTGTTTGAGAGGCCAGAAAGCCGTATCCCGCAGGAGTTCAGGTGGCGATGCCTGACCTCTCTGCATGGAATTTGTAATAACATTACAAAAAGATGTTTATTCCCTGGCTTGCTGCATTAAAAAAGGCTCAGCAGAGCTACAGGGAGGGGGCAACGACACTCATTTAACCCCACTGATTTAGATTTTGGTTGAAAAATGGGCTCAGCAGCCTGCTGGGGCGGTTCCGAGCGAGCCCAGTGCGCTCTGCTGTTTTCTCTTGGCTGTAACCCTTTTCAGCCAGGAGAGGGAGCCAAAGACAGTTGGACAAAGCGGGATTCCCCGGAGCTGGCAGAGGGAAGCGAGGCCCTTCTGCCGCGGCTGAGGTTCTGCTTTGTTTTTGTTCCAAGGTTTCATCCTTCTAAAGTGGAAAATATTTCAGTGGCACCATGGAAACAAACTGAGTGTGCCAGAGGTGTTTACCAGCAGGGAGGCATCTCAGAGAAGGGGAGTACATTGGTGCATCCCCATGCTGATGTTCCAGTCTGACCCTGCTTTGGGCGCAGCCAGATCCGAGCTGGATGCAGCCTGGCCAGCTGGTGCCATTAGCGGGGACCAGTTTGGATCTGTGCGAATTAGACCTGTTTGTGATGTTGCTCCGTGTCCTTCCCAGTAGATGGTGGAATAAACAAGGTTGGAAGGGACCTCAGGAGGGCGAGAGACCTGACATTGCTCCTGTCTCCATTTGTACAGCTCCTGGGCACAGACACTTGTGACACAACCATGGGAAAAGCAGCCAGGCAGGACCCGGAGTCCCAGGGTAGAGGTAAGAGCCTGAAACTGGTAGCTGCAGGCACAGGTCGGAGGGAGTGAGAACGTGTGTGTGAGGAGATGGGCATGTGGCCACTGAAGGGACGCAGGAGGTTTCTGGGTGCACCTGATCCAGTTAATTGCTGAAATTGGCAGTGGGGCAGAGCTGATCTGAGAAAAGGCTTCGAAATACCCCACAGCTGGGAAATACTGGAGCTGCAAACAGGGATTTGTGCTACAGGTTGCAAAATCAGGTTGGAATTTGCACCCTTCAAACAAGGGAGGAAAATTTAGCAGGGAGGTGGCAGTTCCAGGCCTGACCGGTTAATAGCTGCTGCAGCAGGGTGTTAGAAGTGAGCAGGGATGTTCGAAAGGAGTGACGTGTGAAGGAAGCTTTGCTTTGGGGAACAAGAGATGCAGGAAACAAGCAAGAATCAGTTGCAATCATATTGAGAGGTATGAAAGAGGATATCAAAGTAAGAGCAAGAGCCTTAGGCAGGTAGGAAAGAATAAGGAAGGAAAGTAGAAGTGAGAATTCTGCACAGTGAAGAAGGGCTGGGGTGAAATATGATTTGAGGATGGGTTCCCAAATGAAGTAACTACCTTACCTCAGCTTTCCTTATGTGGGGGATGTTGACTCAAGAAGAGTGGTGGGTGGTGAATGGAAGTGGGGGGTTCAGTCCAGGTTGTAGGGGGAATTGTAAAGTATTGGCACATGAGACCACAGGAGCAGTAGCAAGAGGTTTTGAAACTTACTCTACCTGGTGCTGCATCCTGTGGCTAGAAACCAGTAAGGGCTGAACCAGTCTATAAGGAAGTAAAAGCTAAACTGAAAACAAACATCACATCCAGGCACTGAGAGTCCTCCCCTAGCTGCAGAGTTGTGTCCTCACCCACGGCTGCAGGAGGGAGCAGGACACACTGCAGCACATGCATGGAGCCCTCGCCCGCCAAGAGGAGGTGAGCCACTTCATCAGCTCCAAATCTACAGTGTTTGCAAGAGCCTCTGTCAGGAGCTGTGCTGCCTGCCCTTGGGAGCCACACCTGGAGCCCCATGGATAATCCAGCCCTTCTCGTGTCTCCTATCACATGTGGTTCATACCTTCCTCAGCTCTGCTCCTGGGTGCTCCCGCGCCCTGCCGTTGCGTTATAAATGAATGGCTGTTGGTGTTGGTTGATGTTTAATGAAGTCCATGTAATACCCTTCACTCATTTACTTATCCGAACAGTTTTAATACCCAGCCTGGGAAAGTTATCTTAGCTTGTTTAAGCTTTTCCACCATTAGCAATAAACATTTTACAGTCTTGGCAAGCTGAGGCTGAAAAGAGAGCATGACTTCAAACAGCGTTGCTCACAGAGAAGGCTTTAAACTGATATTAAATCACTAACCTGTGCAAACATAACAGTCCTGTAATAAAGATAATCTATGTGTAGGGGGGCTCTGGTCCTTTGGGTGCAGGTGGAACCTCTGGGCTCCACAAATTACACAACCCTTTTGGGCAGCTCAGCATCAGAGCAGAGAGTCCCATGGTGCTAGGTGAGGTCCGTCCGTGCATGAGGTCCTGTTGTATCTCAAACTTGAGCTGCTTCTGTTGTGCCAGTCCAGCAGCGTGGAAAGGATTGCAGGGGAATGATGGCCCCTGCTAATCCCCGCAGGCAGGGCCACACCAGGCTGGTATAAACCTACTCTGGACATGGTGCCTGGCTGTGCGGCACTTGGCTATGATACAATCCAACAGCTATTCCTCTGTGCTCAGAGGGTAAAGTGACTGAGAATATATACCCTACATTACCGTGAATATTCGTGGTCTCAAAGCCTGGAAGTGTACATCCTCCAGGACAGGCTTCCATACCTGTTTTCTGGATGTCAGGGTGTGAAGAGGGGGATCTCACAGAGGACAACCTCAGTTGTAAGAAGCAGGCACTGTGCTGCAGAGGACAGCTCCTGCTCTGCACATGATTTCCCTATGCATACATGGCAGGCCAGACCCACGTGCAAAGCTAAAGCAACAGCAAGCACACACAAAGCTTGGCAAGGAATGTGATTGGCAGGACCTCTGAGTGTTTTAATTATGTCAAGATTTCTGTAGTTTAGTTTCTAAGAGTCACAGAATAGTTTGGGTTGGAAGGGACCTTTCAAGGTCTTCTCATCCAACGTGCGATTTACTCTGGACAGAGACAGTTTTCCCACTGGAAAAACTGACCTAAAAATACCGCTTTTGCAGATCTTTGCTTGGACATCATGAAAAGAGTTTGCAGCTGGAGATGCTGCTCTCCAGGAAATCATCCTTAGTCGAGGTTGCAAGCGCAGGAGACGACAGGAAAAGGTTTCATTGTGTTTTGTGCTGCCCTGTTACACTGGAAAGAAAGCAGCTCTGTGTTTGGATGGTCCGTGGCAGGATTAGCCTTTCCAGGGTGCTGTGAAGGTGCTGCTCGGGGATCTGAGCTTCTTGCAATGGCTGCAGTGCTGCTGAGTGTGTTAGAGCAGTAAAAGCACTTGGGTTTGCTCCTGCAGGAGCCTGCTTGGTAAATGGTGTAGGATGCTTTCCAGGGGAAGAATGAGGGAAGTGCTGCTGCTTCCTGGGTTGGACTGAGTGCTTTTGCTCTTGGGGCTTTCAACCTGCTGTCTATCACAAGCTCTTATATCAGTGGAAAGAAGCAAAGCAGGGTTGGGTGTTGGAGTAACCCCTAAGCAACGTCTCAGGACTTACATAGCCTCGGGGTGAAGGAATGCAGCTGTGAGGAGAGGAGCTACATGCAAGAAATAGTAGGATTTCAGTGGAAATACAAGAGCCTGCAATGCTGGAGCTGTGTCCTCTGCCACCTCCATGGACACACAACAGGTCTCCAGTGTGCCTCCAGGTGAGAAGATGCCACTTTAGTCCCACACCTTAAGGTAATTTTAAGAGAGGGCTAAAAGCCACCCAGAGTGAGGATCCAAATGGCTGTCCTTCACCTGTGTTCGGAAGTGCTGTAGTCCAGGGACAGGGATTCTGGGTCTGGCACTGAGGTTTCTCTTTGCTTGTTTTGCCTCAAGCATTTTTCTCAGTTGCTTCCCATTTTAGCTGGTGCATGAGCTGGAGACCTCCGTTTCTATTTAGATGGACCCGTAAGGCTTTGTATCCTCTGCAAATCAGCTCTAAGTGGATCCTAGGATACATGTGAACCAGTGTGCTCCATGTCAGTGGTTCATGGTAACACTAACCCATCAGCAGGATTAATTACTGGGTGTTTTCAAGGCACAGTGAGGTTTTGCGGAGCCCTGGGGAGGAACAGAAGTGCATTATTGGGTTACTTTGCTGTAATGGTTTTCCCGGTCAGTGAGGGGGAACATGTCCCATTCCAGCTGGTGCTAATGCCTGGCTTGGCAGCTACAGTGAGGAATTCCTGTCCGACTCACAGTGCTTTCTGCTGTGGGTGTCTATCCAGGCAGCTCTTGCACTGTTTATCACACTCATAACAGTTTCTGGGAGGAGGTGGGCAATCACAACAGCTCCCCCAGAGCAGTTGTCGGTGTGGGGTCCTCCAGGCTCAGAAGGGCTCTTGTGAGATAGGGGAGTCCCAAGGGAGTGCAGGTGGCAGCCAGGCAGAGCTGCCAGACATGAGGGACTGGAGTGGAGCACAGCCCACAGAGCCCAGTGGTCCAGGGCTTGAACGGGGAGCACTTTGTTGACCCCAGCAGCCTTCTGTGCCTCACACAGGACACTAAACTGAGGGACGTGACTGCAGCCTTGTTTGTGCCAAGCTCTCCTGCTCACCCTGCACCTAACGAAGCTGACACTATATTGCTGGTTTTATTGGCCTGGCTGGCAATTTTTCAGGCGCTAGGCGTGTTTATGATTATCAGGGTCACACCTCGATTAGGAATGGGGAGGGGGATTTTAAACATACCTACACCTTCCCCTTCCTCCTCCAGGCTCTCTGAATGGAAGGGGGTTGTGCCGTGTGCATGGCCTGAACTCCCCAATTGGTTGGTGATGTTTGCACTCAGCCTTGAGGGAACTGGCCAACCTGGCACGCGGAATTGCCTGGCTCAGCAGTGCCACGTTGCTGAGCCATGCCTGCTGCCTCTTGTTGTCCATGGCTATCTGTGCCTGTGTGTGCTCTTGCAAGTTTAATAGCAGCAATAGTTGCCTTTGTCAGAGATGATATGCAGGCCATAAAATTCATCTGCTATTCTTTATTTTTCTGTCCCACTGAGATATGGAAGCTGTGGAAAAGACTCCAAAGCCTGGTGGCTGCTTCAGATGAAGGTTATATAAAGGATATGGAAAGAATATATTTCATAGTGGCCAGAGGACCTAAAAATACCACTTTCACAGATCTTTGCGTGGACATCATAAAAAGATTTCGCAGCTGGAGATGCTGCTCTCCAGGAAATGATCCTTAGTCTAGGTTCCAAGCATAGGAGAGGAAAGGAAAACCTCTCATGTCCAAAACCAACATAAGGAAGTTGTGTCTTAAAGGCTGTCCTTACAGCAGCCATACCCTCTGACATGGGACATTGCCTCTGGGCTCCAGGGAGCCCAGCAGGATAAAACACAGCCCACAGGTGGCAAGATCAGTGTCTCAGGGTGATTTCAGGATGGAGTGACAAAAGAGGTGAGGGTTGAGATGGGGGATGCCACGTAAGGACAAGGATGTCTCTGGGGCCATTTGTGGGGTTTATTCCAAGTGAGCTGAATCCAGCAATAAGAAACCTTCGGTAGGGACTGCACTGATTTAAGATTAACCAGGTAAAGGGCAACCTTGATAGAGCAGTTCACGGGAAGGAATCCAGGAGACTTTACTGTTTCAAAGGTTTGATATTACATATATGAAGTTCTTAGGGCATATACCCAGGTAAAGCCAACCACGGGTAACAGGGTTCCGGCGGCAGGCAGAGGAGCCCTGGGGTTTATCCCACATTAAAGAGAAGGAACTAACTCCTTTTCCTTCTCTTGACTGGACTAACCACTCAGTGGCTGTGTGTGTGCTGAGATAATGCATGTCCTGCGACTGCCTTTGCTGATCTTGCGCAGGCATTTAGTGATGGCTTTGGGGCTCTGATCATCTAAGTGTCAGTGTATTTCACTTTATCATCCTATTATGCCCTTATGTTCAGTGTGCCTTTGGCTGTACCTGCTGCCAGCAGCAGGATGGCTGTGTTTGAACCAAAGCAGAATCATCACCCAAAATGCTCAGAAATTACCTTTGAAATAGAAGAGGGACTTCATCTTCAGCATGTTAATAGCATCTTGGCTTCCTTTGCTTGGCTTTCATAGTGTGGTTATTTCGAGTCTTTAATCTCCCTGGAAGCATGAAATCAAATACTTATTCTTCATGTTTGTTTTCCTTCTAATGAAAATCGGGATTGCCATTCGATCTTACGATGCCAGCACATGTGGCTTCAGGACAGACACCAGCTAACGTTAGCCTTGCCTGGAAATAGTGACAGCTGGTGACAGCATCCAACACTTGTTTGGGCTTTTTCCTCAATACCCATATGCTTTGTGCTCAGACCAAGAGGGAGGTGAGCCCCTTTGGTTTAAAACAGATCCTCCCAGAAGAAAGAAATCCATCTGTCTGGGGAAAGGTAGAAAATATGTTTGCATTTATTTCCTCTCTCTTTTTGTTATGAATACAAACTCTAGCGAAGAAATAGTCCTGTGTTTCCATTGGAAGGCAGTAACCAGCAAAAATTAATGTACAATATTGAGGAATGCTTGGTGCAAGCAGACCAAAAAGGATTCCCCACAGAGTACGTCTACGTACAGGAAAAAGGGGTTGCTGCAGTTGGAGACAACAGCCTGGTTATTATGGGGTGGGTTTTTTTGCATTTAATCTCCCAATTATAAATAATCAATGTGATTTACAGAATAATTTACAGGAAATGATTTGATTCATCATTGCAATAAATTACTCAGTCTGATGCCACCACTGAGAGACAGTACAATACTTGTGACGCCGTCGGCGCAGGGAGAGGTGTTTCATCTTTGCACTGGAAATCAAGGGGCAGATGTGCAGCTCCTCTGGCTGGGCTGGCTCAGATTCCTCCTCGCCAGGGACCTCTCCACAGCCATGGTTACCCCAGCTTCAACTTCCCCAAGGCCAGCACCACACATGCATAGTCCATGGTTGGTGAGAGCTGCTTTGTGCTGCCAAAAGTGACTCAGGGCTGAAGCCGTGCAGGGCTCTGTGAGCTCCAGCCTTGCTGGCACCCAGGGAGGCAAGTGCTGGGCATGGGAGGACTCCTTCCCTGCATCCAGCTGTAAACCAAAGGTCAGATCTGTGGGGTTTTGGCACAGGCAGGCACAGAGAGGTAGGCACTGCGGCAGGTGGGTGCAGAGCCAAGGCTGGGGCAGACCCAAGGGGCCTGGGGGACACGGGGTATTTCCTTGTCCTCTGTCATTCTCTGCAGGACTTGAAGCATTGTGGTTTTGAGGTTGCTGCCCTCAAACCCTCTAAGGTCTGAAGGAGCCATAATGGGTTCTTATCATGTTATGAAAAGCTATAAATCTGTTATCAGCCGCTTGCTCTGAGCTGAAGGAGTGGCACTGGATTGGACAAATAGATTATATGGCACATAGTAGCATTAAAGCTGGGTCTGAACTGAGATCCTAGTCACGGTGCTCCCAGCACTTGGGCAGCCCAAGGTGTTGGTCCAGTTCGTGAGGCTCAGGCTCTTCTCACCCTCACAGGCATCTCCCCTTTGTACATCCTTCCTCCTGCTTCCTTCCAAATAGGCATCCAGTGGTTTTGTGACTGCTGAGAAGCAGTAGTGGGGACAGTGTTATTTTGGGCACTGCTGCCCACTGCCAGGCTGTACGGGGGTGACCCCATCCCATTAGCTGAAATCTCCTGAACCCCTTGGTCCCCCAACTTCCCTGTCCAGGTAGTGAGGAGGCAGCGGGTAGTGTAGGGGAAGGGTCTGGCAGTGGTTGCCTCTCTGGGCCTTGTGGCTGGGGGGGTGATCATGGCACGGAAATAAACACTGCAAAAGACAGAAGGATCCAAACAGTGGAAAATCCTCATGGGCCAGACTTTGCCCCAGTGTCAGCTGGAAAGATGTGTTAGACCTGGCTGGTTTGGGGGGGTCGTGTGTCGTAGGGTGACACCATGCAAAGACCTGGGACTAGCCAAGGCTGAGGAGTGGTTCTGGCAGTGCTGCCTGGGCAAAACCCATGTGGTTCCCCTGACACGATGCTCCTGGGGGAGCTGCCATCTCCATCAAGTTTGGCTGAGCTGGGGACTGTCTGGGGAGCTGGCATGGCTGTGGGAGGGAAGCCCTCCATTCGCACAGCACAGGGAATTGCTTGTTCGCTGGGTCTGATGTGTGCTGAACCAATGCTGAGAGGTGGCAATGGGGGAACAGCCCCCAGTCACTGCAACCTCCCCACAGAGGGAGGCAGAAATCTGGCCCTTCTCACAAGGACTGAGGGTTTCTATAAGGCTTCAGCCTTAGTTCTGGGGCTCGGGGCTGCCCATGGCCCGTGCTGTCTGTAGCTGCGGGAAGACAGCTTTTGGTGGTGGTGGACCAGTCCAAGAAGCAAGTCCGTGTGTTTGCGCCCAGGGAGCTCTGGATGGGCTCTCTTTTCACAGTGACAGAGGCAGTTTGGGCTTTCCTCCCACACGGTCTTCTGAATGAGGCCAGCTGGTCGGCAGGTTGCTAGATGACCTCCTGTTTCGTTATGGCAGGTTGTGGGATGGAGGTGGGCTGTTTGGCCACCGTTGCAATGGCTCCAGGCAGCAGCTTGTATTGCTCCGGCCCTGAGCCCGCAGGTGGGGATGGCTGTGGAGTTTCTGGAGTAGCTGCAGGGAGAGAAACAGAATTAGAAGGTGGCCTCGTGGATCTGACAGCACTGGGATCTGTCCTCAGTCATGTGGGGTTCAGGTGTAAGCAAGGCAGAGGCTCTGTACTGAAGCCATAGCTCCTGATGGCTTGTGTGTTTGCTGCGAGGCTGCCCAGATACACAGTTAGATTCTCTTGAAGAGCCACAATAACGAACATTGAATGGGTCGAGTTGCTGGCATTTTGACCCGTACTGGCCATTTTTTTGGTCAGCTGGGGCCATCTCAGCCCAAATTCCCAAGTGATGGTCCCAGGTGGTGCCCTGTGTGGTGGCCCACATGTTTTGCAGAGGGTAAAGCGAGGTCTGTCTGCACCATTGAAGCAAAGGGGAGCCTTGCCACTGATTTCAGTAGGCACTGGACGGGATCATTCATCCCTTAAGGGCTATGTAAAAGTTAGTCTGCCAGGGAACATCTTGTTGAATCAGTCTAGACTAATCTAATCTAACCTAACCCACCTCTCTGTTTGTCTTTCCCTCCTTTCTGCATAGGAATTTCTCACACACTTATTATCAGAGGGTCTGTCTTGTATGGAAATCTCCTTGCGGGGTAGAAACTGCTTTCAAGGCACACTCGAAAGCTCAGTTTCTCCCTGGCGCTCTCCATCTCTCAGGTGATACTCACACATCTGCCCGTTGTGCATCTGAGGAGGCATTGTGTTGGCCACAATGACATTTGTTCCCAGGTTCTCCTGGATCAGATGAGGATGCAGGGGGTGGTGAGCATGCGGCGTTTCACTTGATGAGCCTAAAAGACAGCAGTTGCCACAATAGCAGAAGGAGACGATTCAGTTGGGCAGACCCAGTGCACCAAAACGTCCAAGGCTTTGTGCGTGATCAGCTTGTGCATGTGTGATTGGAGCACGCCCTTGCCATTTTGTTCCGTGGATGAGGAAACCACCTCACTAACCCCTGCCTGCTGCCTGCATTTCCTTATACAGGATTATATTCCTCTCCTGAGTCACACCTCCATATAAAGAATAGCACAGTGGCAACTCTTCATTTTGTTTCGTCCCATTGGATGCCTCCCACTAGAAAATCTGGGACATTCTTTCATCCTGAGCTTTGAGACCTTTGTGTTTTGATGACTCCTTGCTGACACAGAGGAGGATTAGTGAAATGGCTGGAGGGAATTTAGGGGTTGCACAGCAAAGCTCGTCTATATGCAGAGGGCTGGGGATGCCTCTCTAAATACATGCACAGCTAATGCATCTCTTTAGGTGAGCAGAAATGGAGGACTCCTTTTAGCACTGTCAATGCTAGGAGGAGATGATTTTGTGTGAATCAAGGGCTGACCCGCACACAGGCTGTCTCTACCTTTTTCATGTAGGAAACAATAGCTATGGAGGTTCTCAAGGGGATGGTGATCAGGGAACACTGAGAGGACCCTCAAGTACTCACCTCCCAGCAGCATCTCTTGCAGCAGGTTGTCAATCTTAACCATGCCAAAGAGCTTGACGAACTGGATCTGCTCTATCATCTGCCAGGTGATGCTCTGCAGCACCGGCAGCAGCAGCAGCAGCTCCCCGAAGCGGCCCCGTGAGTCATACTGCCGGTCATTGATGTAGTCCTCCAGGCTGACTTGTACCTGGTACCGCATCCGCTTGATCTTGGAGGGGTCGCTCAGTCCTTTGGCATCTAAAACAACCCATAGAACTGATTGTCCAGGCTGCTTCCCTGGGAGCTGCCCTTCAGTAACCGCATGAAATCTGGGTGCAGGCTGAAGGGAGCTGTCTCTGATTCTCTAATCATGTATAAGAGATGTTTTCTCCCTTTTAGGATGACTTCTCCCCTTCCTCTACGAACCATTTGGCCCAGAGAGGAGATCAGGCAGCATTTTGACAATTCAGGCCTGGTATTAGCTGGCATAACCCAAACTAGTCCCCTCTGATGGTAACCCTCACCAAGCTGCAGCATACCTGGGTCGAAGAAGATGATTGCTTTCAAGCAGGCATATTCATTGTCGTCTATCTGCAGCTCCTGGAAGGGGAGGACCAGCTCATCCAGGATGCGGATGGCCACACGGTTCACCTCCACCAGCTCAGGGCAGTTCCGGGGGATGATGTGGTCATTTCCTTTAGACAAGCAGCACAGAGACCATCACCTTGTCATTGCCCAAGACTTATCAGGGGTAGCAAGGAGTTCAGAACCCAGGCAACCAATGCCGAGATAATTTTGAGGGTGGAGGACTTGAGAAATTCCTCCTTCTGCCCCTTCCCTGACTCAGCCCACCAGCAGCGCTGGCCTGTGTTGCCAGAGCAGCCTCTCCTTACAGAGGAGTCACTCAAGTGAGCAAAAGCTGACCAGGGAGCGAGAGCCTTTTTCTCAGTCATACCATAGCCCACCTTGTGGTGATGATATGAATGTTCATAGCTCCCCAACTTTGCCACGTCATGACCTTGATATAAACCAGGCCTAACTGCACCCAAAGGTTGTGTTAGGCTCACTAAAATACAGAGGAGCTCAAGCCACCACCCTGCAAAAAGGATGTCCACAACCACTGAACTCTCCTTCACCCAGCAGCGAAGCTTCACAGGAGCAGATGGGCTGAGTGCAGAAAGATGCTCCTTACCTAGCAGCAAGACATCCTTGAACACCATGGACCTCTTGGCAGCTCCCAGTAACAGATGTTCCCCTGCATGTGCTCGCAGCAGTGCTACCTGCAAGGGCAGGGAAAAGTTATTTGGGTGATGCAGAGACAGACACAAGGCTGTGATTCCATGTAAGCAAACTCAACATTCCTGTACTGGACTCAAGGATGGGGAGTAAGAGCTCCTGTCTAGTCACAGTCAGAGAAAGGGATCGAACAGTGGTTTACTCCTGTGCATTAACAGTTCTAAATCCATCAGGACCAGTGGCGCCTGTAACATCCATATTCATGGCACATGTCATGAGCAAGACCATGCTTGACTGTCCCAGGACCTCACATCAGCAGTGGACGTGTTCACAGTGGGCTGTCTGCAGACAAGGCAACTCTTGCCGAGTACAGAACCAGGAGCCATGCTCCAGCCTAGGAAGTGGGGAGGAGTACGATCCACTGCTGTGGACAGTTGCTGTCCCTCTGGAACATGCCCACTTCCCACTGAAATCACGCTTGTGGGGACTCTCATCCGCCTGGCTGGTGGGGTCACCCTCTGGCCATTCATTCCCACCGCAGCAATGGACATTTGGGCCAGGAAAGCCAAAGGGATGTTTTTCTGCCCCGATGTTAATGATTGAAGTGTTTCACTTTACACCCTCCAGCAGCTCCTGAGAATGTTCTGAATCTTTTGCCCTCCTTCAGTTAAAAATTCCAGAGATTTAGGCAGAATCAGAAGTTAACGATTGGACAGCCTGACACGGAGGCTTCTTAATGTCCAGCCAGGCGCCTCTGCTGGAGAAAACAGTCATTAAACATTAATGGAGAGACTCTGACAAGTGTGTCTTGATGGGAATGGTCCCCTTCTCCAGCGTGCCATCCCTCAGCATCTAACAAAGCCAAGAGAAATCTTGCCCTACCAGAAATGCCAGGAGGATGTGTCACCGTGGAAGAGAGCTCTGGTTCGAAAAGATGCTCATGGCTGAGAGAGGGGTATTTATTTCTTGCAGAGGGTGAAAAAGGTTATGCAAAATAGAGTGGAGGTCCTTGCAAAAAGACTGCGCACACATGATAGTGAGGAACCTTTATCTATACGCCAACATCTAACCTCTCTCTATCGCTATCCAAACATGGGTGGATACGTTAGCCAAGCTCCTTGTCATTACCAGAGCTGCACAGAACTGAGCTTTCCTATCCAATGCAACTTGGAGAAGGATGGAAAAACTTCAAGTCCCAAGGGAGAGCAAAGCCCTCCTATAGAAATTACCTGCCTAATACAAAGTCAAGAAAGCTCAGTTTGGAACCATCATTTTTGTTTCTGTAAAATTTGCTTGTTTGAGCAGGGTGAAAATCAATTACTTTAGCAAGGCAAAGCCATCTCATTTGGTGTTTATGCTTGCAGTGATCAACCTGAAATATGTCACTCTATTGTGAACTAGGATAAAACAAAGCAGAATTACTTCAAAATGAGTAAGCTTTGCCCCACCAAATCCAGTACTTTGAGATTTTGGTGCAGAGGGGGTTGGGTATGACTTTTCCTATTAAAATGTTACTATAAAAATGTCAGGCAGCATTTTAGTGGCAATGTAACCTCATTTCCTAACATTAAATGTTCCCATTGGACATGTCTTGACTGGCTCTTATGTCCCTTGGACAGCTGCTTGCACTTAGTTTTGTTCATTCCTGCTCCTTGTCAATCTGTCCTTCCTCCTGCCCTCCTTGATTATCTGCTGCCTCTGTCCTCATATTGTCATTCAAAAGCACATTGATGCATCACAGTCTTTCCTCTCAAGCCCTCTGGGACAGATTGGGAACTGCTCATGCTGAGAGGTGGCTGGTCCTAACAGACCTACTTCAGATGAGCCAAACCCATGGAGCATGCTGAGAGCAGCCCCTCCGCTGCGGGAAGGCAGGGTCCAGACAATGTCATCTTCAGGTTTGTTTTCTTCTTGGAGAAGTTTTGCAGCCCCACAATGGTAAAATGAGCTCACGTGGCAATTGCTGTAGTTTGTAGTGTTATTAACCAGGTTTACTGCCTTTGTTCCATATAGCACAAGGATGCAATGGGTTGTGCAGAGCTGCCCCGAGCCTCTGCTGGGCTGTAGCCTGTGTGCTGGGTAAATGTCATTTGCCACTGGCGTCCGTTTTGCTTTTCATACTTTTTGAGGTGTATTTGCCTTAGGAGTTTAACAGATTTCTTACCATTTTAAACAATTTAGCGCTTGCACACAATAGAACAGAGGGAGGCACGCTCCTGTGTTAGTAGTGCTGAATTCCCTAGGGCTCTGTGCCGCTGTTACTGAAGAGCTCAGATTTAGGATTGAGGGGGTTTTGATCAGCATTTACTTTCTGGATATCTTTTTTCTTCATGACATGAAAGTTACCTCTAGGTCCATAGGGCTGGAGACTGATCCCAGCTGAAAAGAGCACATCTGGTCTTGTGACTGTAGACTGGGCAGATTAGGAATACCTTCCTACCTGTGACAGGACCTGTGCTGGCCACTGCCAGAAGCGCTGTACCCTGCCACCAGTGCTATCTCTTTGTTAAATGCAAACATATTCCTGTTTTTAACCCTGCCTTGGGAGCAAATTTATGTTTAGTTTCAGTAATTCCGCACCAGGAGCATGGATACAAACACGTGGCCAGGCAAGAAGCAGAAAGACAGGCAGGCAGGTTTGTGCTGAAGTTTAAGAGCAAACTAGGCTAGGAATTTGTCCTGCCGAGTCTGTTCACCCTTCGCGTTTGTAGCATTTCTAGTTTGTGTAGCACTTCAGGTATTCAGAGTGCTGCACAAACTATAAATAATAAATAACTGACCAATAGACCCATGCAAAATAAGCATCTGATTATGTACCTAATTTGAGCTCAGTGTTATCATGGCTATGATCATCGGCTGATTAGCTGCACATGCAAATGGCCTGTGCCGGCATTGTATGGATGCCATTCCCAATCAGCTGCAGCAGTCAGGATAACAGAGTGTCGATGCACCTTTCCTTTGAAGGTCTCAGCTGCCTGGCTGTCCTTCAGCTCCCCGCTGCCTTCACCAGGGCAGAGCGAGGTGAAGTGGATGGAGGGACTTGCCTGGTCATCCAAGGGCAGCTCACAGAAGGCAGGGATGTACTTGGCCCATTCCACCAGCACCAGCAGCTGCTGCTTCATGGACTCGCACACATCGGAGATGTTGGCAATCTTCTTCCCTCGGATGTCTCCATTGAGCACAGGAACCTGGGATGATATCTGGAAGGAGAGAAGCGATTCTTTAGCTTTCAGTGCCAGAGAGGAAACAGAGAGAGGAAAATACCCAGCCTGTGGGTTGTGCTGATGCAGACTCCAGCATCAATAATTACTTCCTCCATTGCACACCCAGCCTCTACAGTACAATTAAACTCATTTAAATTGAGACCAACTTGGGATCTGTGAACACGGAATGCTTCAGAGCTGAGGCTGTGGATCATCTTGGTAAGCTGTCATGCCTTGAACAGACTGGAAAGCATGAAAGAAATGTTTCTAAAGTGAAGGTCTTCCTTCCACCAAACAACTGTGCTCAGCCAAGACCCAGGAGAGAGCAAAAGGACTTGTGTGGCAGTCAGCCTCATCGGTAGCCAGGACACATCCACCCAGTGCTGCTACACATGCTGCTTGTCCCACCAAAGGGCAGAGAACTGCTCCCCATTTCACTTGTCTGCTTTTGACAGGTCACCTGCAGGCTTTGTCTCTCAGCTTTTAGACCCTTTTGGCGAAACTGCTGATGTACAAACATGCCCGGAAGAACTTTTTGCATGGCGAATTATTTGTGATTGATGAGGCAAAAGGGGCCATTTCATTTACAGAGGACAAGTCTCACAGCTCTGCAAGTACTGTCACACTGAGCCTGAAAGAGCATCTCCCCCAAACCAGGCACCCAACCTCCTCCCTGGTTCTCATGCATAGCTGCTTGCCCAGCTCATCTGAAAATTTGCCCTTAGTCACTACTTTATCCTCATGCTCCTGTAAGCAATTAACTCGAGCCCATCGCTGCCCTCCGCCTGCCCTCTGTGCTCTTGTACAACATCAGCTCTTCCTGTCCTGTTCCTGCCAGCGTTTTCAGCTTGGACCTTGCCAAGGAAATAGGATTCTAATGCCACCTGCACTTTTTTCCCCCCAGGTTGCATTACCTGGAAGCTTTCCAGCTCTCGAGCTGTTATTGAATAAATACGATTGTAAAATTCTCACCATGTATTACCCTAATCAGAGAGCCCGGAAGGCTTAGCAAATAAGAGAGACCTCTGAGTGAGTGACCCGAGGTCTTGGAGAAAGCAGCTCCTCAGCAGTACCTTGTTCTAATTAGGCAGGCACGTAGAAGTTACCAATTACTGTGCTGGAGCCTGCCTTGTTTAATGAGTCTCTCCGTGCTCTGTGGGAGAGCAGGAGCTCCCCTGGATTTGTAGGTGGTTGTGGTCTTTGTCAGCAGACCCTGCTTCACACTTACGTATGATGATACAGGACTCATTGCCCCAGAAATATCCTTCTCTTGCAGATCTGGTGACCTGAGACCCCCTTATCTCACACCTTTGGCAGCAGCACCAACATTAATTTTATAGGGTGTATAAATCCATTAGGGCGTGCGTAGGGCAAGGTGAGATGCAGGATGAGACTGGATATGCTTCGTGTGTACAGGATTGGCCCTTGGCCCTTCTGGCATATCCCTTCCTTGGGGAAGTGGACGTTACAGCCTAAGCACAGCTCGTCCTGCCCTGAAGCATCTCCCAGGGCTCTTCAGGGTAAGATGACCCTTGAAGCAAGAAGGAACATGGGCTGCCAACTCAAACACCTCTTGGTGTTCCCTGGCACAAGGAGTGCTGCTCTCACCCCCTCCCATGAAGAGTGGCAGCTCTTGCCTCCAGCCCCATCCTCGTCACTTGTTCTCACAGACAAACCCTCCCTGCAGCCTGTGCCCTCCCACCCTGTCCTGTGTCCTCCCAGAGGGTGCTGATCTCATGTACACTGTTTGCAGTATCCAGATTCTTAAATCAGGATCATCTTTCCAGGTGAGTGCTCTAGGAAATCAGTCTTGGCAGTATGCTTGTGGAAATGGGGACTTGAAAGCAAACACTGGAAAGAATATCTGCATAAAACAAACATGAAACTGATTCCCCATGAAACTGCAGGAAGCCACGATCTGAAGTTCATAGCAGCCGATGGGAAGGGAGATTGTTCATGTGAGGCCAGCCCCTCAGCTGGCTTAGGTGGCTGCAGCTCCTTGGATTTCAGTGATTCTATTCTATTTTCTTCCAGCAGGCTCTCCAGCCTTCATGTGTCACAACCAAGCAGAACTGATTACTGTGTATTACTACAACTGAGATCTGGACCAAGGAGCGTTAAAGGGATGGTTCCAGGTAACAAATGTCTTTGAAAAGCCAATGGGGAGTTGGCAGATGAGTTACTTTTAGAAAAGAGGTAGTAATTTGGTGGCTCAGCTATTAAATATTCAACTGGGTCTGCTAGCCAGATAGTGCCTGATGCTTTTGTATTTGCCAAAGAAGAAAGAGAGGTACCTGTTGTGCCAGGACTTCTGCCTGCAGTAAGACACTGATGGAGGGCAAGCTGCTGTCTTCATAACTTGATCTGCGGGTGCTGATTCGGTCCCGTTCGTTTTGTACAGCTGCAAGAGAGTTATTTTGGCTGAGCTGCAGCTCCTCCATGGCAATGCACACCAGAAACTAGTGCAGACTTTTGGCATTCCTGGCGGGGCAGCTTTGTGATGGGATGCCTATGTCTGGTGGATCTGTTTTCAGATTGGCTTTATTAGGCTTTCCTGTGATGGGATTCTTACAGAACCCAAACACCTGCTTCAAAGCCTGTAGACTTCAATGGGGAAGTTTCCTTTCAAAGGATCTGGTTCTGAGTTTTTTGATTTCAATATAAGGGGTCTGAAACCGTGGCCATGCTCACGCATGGCCTAAAGCTTATGTGTGAAATGGAGGAATCTGCATGGCTTCCTTGTCTGTCCACATGACTTCTGTGTGCTCCGTTTGGGAAGCTCTTGCCCCAGGTAGGTGCAGTTGGAAATCTTCCATCTAAGCTACAATAAGGAAGGAGATGCAGAACAGCTTCTATTTATCTATCCAGAGCAACTGAGCTCTCCCATACTGTATTGTAAAGAGAGTGCCAGGGCAGGATTGACCCCAGTGTGCCTCCCTGCATGGTCTTGAGTCTATAGACAGCAGCAGCCAGAGCAGAAGCAGCAGTGCAGGGGGGAAGGATTTGCCTCTGTGTGCCACGAGGCCATGGGCTGGCTGTAACTCCCCATGGCCATGCCAGTCAAAGCCATCTGCTCAAATAAGGTATTGATCGATGGCAGGGAAACAGAACAGTCCCTGCCTTAGGCTGGTGGCTCTCTGGATTGATACGTTCTCAATGGATAAATCCACCTGATAAAAAGCAATAATGAGGCTGGGCCAGAAGCAAAGCCCTGCAGTCAGCGGCTGTAAATAGGAGCTCTCAAGGTTATGCTGCTTGTTATCAGTAGCAGGACCCCGAGTTCAGTCACGCCATGATGTTTTCCAAATGTTTGCTCAGTATTAGCTGGTCATGCACCTAATGTAACTTCTATTGAATATTAACAGACAGCAGCAAAGCTCTGGGCATGGGATGAGTGGGCGCTGCAGGGAGAGGAGGATTCCTATGTTCTGCAGTAAAAGCCAAGCCAAGTTCCTTGCAATTCCTCATCCCCTTCAGCAGGGAATAGATGCTCCTGCTCAGAGGGGTTCCCCCAGGCCGGTGTTCCTGGGGAAGCCACCGAGGTACCGCTGGTACTTCTCTGTTGTCTTAAAGGGCCCCGTTTCTCCTCAGTTTCTCCTCGAATGGGATGTGAGCTGTGGGGGAGCACAGGGTTTAATTTCTCTACATGGAACATCAGGGCCAAATGCCTTCTGGTTGTCCCTTTGCAGACATCAGTGGCATGAGCTCTGTGCCATGCCAAGCTCCTCTGGGCTGCTCCTGACAGCTTTTCCCTCTACCAAAGAGCCGCCAGTGGGACCATCAGCAGGGCCACAGCAGCTCCACTGCACATACTCCTGAGAACCAACCAGGGCTAGGAAGAGGATGAATCATGTCTCATTGTGTCTGAGTCATGGGGACCTAGAAGGATGCGGAGACAGAGGGGCAGGGCAGGTGGTGGGGTGGCCCTGGGCCATGCGGGGGGGGGAAACTTTACTCATTTCATATGGAGTTAAATAGCCAAAATGTTCCACCTTGCTCTGGGTCTTTTCTGCTGTGATGAGTGTATTGCACGGAGCTAAGCTCTCTGCAGAGGGTCAGCAAGAACCTGTATGCATATTAGGGAAAAAAAGGTGCAAAATGGCAGTTGGACCTTTGCTGGGCTCACCCGTCCAGCCTTGGGTCTCGTGGTGACAACAGCACTCAGAGCAGTTCTCACAAAGTATGTTCAAATTTCCAGGCCTTCTTGGAAGTTTCTGCTTCCCACTGATGCTGAGAAGCATTCCTGGACTGCTTGGATGCCCAGGTTATGTGGGAGCGCAAGTGATTTGTGTGTCAGTGTGGGTGAGAATGGGCTGAAGAGGCCCACTGTGATTTGTGTGTGCAAGCATGGGTAATTCTGAGACTCAGGCAGGGTCCTGTAGCACTGTCATGGGCTTGTCTTTGATGGCATTTGAGAGGTGCCCTGAGAAGTGTCCTGAAGCTGAACGTGAGAGCACACAGGGCCCCCATGCCTTGCCCACAACTGTTGGGACAGTGACTGCTTCCAAGGGCTTTGTGTGGGTGCGAGTGGGCAGGTTGGGTGCATGCAGGGCTCATCACTGGAGGCCAAAACTCTCCCTATACCCCCCAAAGTGGGGTCTGGATCTGTGCACGGGAGAGCACTGTGGAGGAAAGACATGGCTAAGATGGGGCAAGCATGAGCATGGCAGGGACCGGCCTTGGGCTGCGAGGACTTCCTCGAACATCGGCAGACAGTTTGACTGCTGCTGGGGGGAGCACAGGGAAGCCATGCCATCACCCACCTTCCTTCTTCATTCCTGCTCGGAAGCACTTCTTAAGCCTGCAGTATCGGCACTGGTTCCTCTTGTCTTTGTCTACCACACACTGCCTGTTGAACCTGGGAAGAAAGAGAAGTGTGAGGAGCAGCAAGATAGAGAACAGGTTCCCAGATGCTCACCCTGAGAAAGGAGCCCCAGTCTGTGCCATTTCCATGCGTTAGCCTGAGGTTTCTTCCTTGCACTGAACATCTCAGCCCTCTGCTCTACCTCTAGGTGTTCAATAAGGGCAGATTAGAGCTGACAGCCGCATGCAGGAGCTCAGGCTGCTGGCCACTAGGCATAGGATGCTTGAGATGCATTAACAAGCCCCAGTGAAGCTAAAAGTATGATCCAGGAGGGTTAGAGCCAACTTGGTAGCCTCTTTTGTAAGTTAGATCCCAGTTAGAAGGGAAGAATGTATTTATATGAATCAAAGAAAGGGTAGAAGGTTGTTCTTGAGTCAGTAAGGTTAAGAAGTGAATTTAAGTCCCTGCAGCTCTGTGTCTGAGATCCAGGCAGGTTGGATCTGACCTCTGAAGAGCATCACTGGTATGCAAGCTGTGTTCTGTAGGCACCTGCAGTTCAGAGAGGAGTTGGGAAGGGACCAGCTCCTTCCCTCCACACTTGTATCACCAAATCCATTGCACGTGGTGGGGCAAACACTGGTCTCTGATGTGTGTGGTTCCTGCATGCAGCACAGGCCTGGTGGCCGTTTGCAGCATGGATTTTACTTGCGACTTTGCTCTGATTTACTGGGGCTTGATCAAGCTTGCAAAGTAAAGCCAAAGGTGTACAGAGCTGGGAAAGGGCTCCCAGCCATGCTGAGTTCTATAGCTTCTGAAAAGGGTTGTTGCTACCATGCTTTTTAAAGGCCTAAGATTTGCCCAAATGATGTCTGAAGGCATCTTTCTAAGCATTTCTGTGGCACTTATATAAAAGCCCTTGTCTCCAAAGAGCTGGGCACTTTGGCTTTTCCAATGGAGCTGTGGGGAAGGCGCTCCCTGGGCAGCAGCTTGAATAGACCTGGGGTGCAGGTGCTTCACGTGCACTCATAAACCTGGAGCTTCTTTCTGTCACTCAGATTTTAGTCGTGTTGCTCTTCACATTCTCCAAGTGGCTGTCAGGCCACCGGGAGCGACCCACTCAGAAAGCTGAGTGATTCAGGCACTCTGAGCTGAGGATTCCGTGGTTTCCTCTGTGACTCTTCATGTGTGGGTTGCTCAGAGCAGGGAGCAAGCAGGTCACAGTTGCTGATGGCACAGCAGAGCCATGGGCTACCACCAGTGACACAAGGTGCATGCTATGCTGCCCAGCTTGTTGCTCCTCCTGTCATCACTTTGCTTGCTGGCCACATCCACAGTTGGCCACATCCTTTTGCAGGAGCATGTGCTTGGCCCCTAAAGAATGGGGCAAAGCCATTCTGGGCAAGAGTCTTTCCCCAGTGATCACTGGAGGCAAATCCCACAGTGAGAATAGTCTCTGACCCTTCCCAGCTGGGGATTGAGGTCAGGGAAGGTGGTGGAGGATGCAGAGAGGATGAAGGATGCTGCCGAGCTTTGAGAGCTTTGTCATTCAGCTCCTAGGGACTGTTTTGTCTCAGCCGCATTACTCTGTTGCCTCTGTCCTTACCTGCAGGAATACATGTGGTTCTTCCGGACGCTCCTCCTGAAGAAGCCCTTGCAGCCATCGCAGCTGGAAGCCCCGTAATGTTTCCCAGTGGCACGGTCCCCACAGATGGCACACAGTGCGCTTACCCCGATGCTGTTGGAAGTGTTGAGGTTGGCTGCTTCTGATGGAGACGTGTCTGCTTGGGGAAGGACACAGGAAGAAGACAGTGAGAGAGACAGACAGTGTTTCCTAACTCAGTTTCCAGTGAGAGGCTTGATTTTGGAAGAACCAGGCGACTGCAGCCAGAGAGAGCCGGGTCAGAGAGGTGTGTATGAACTGGTGGGATGCTCTGAGTGTGTTAAGTCATTGCATTTCGACTGTGCCAAAGCTCCCCGTGTGCCAGGGTGAGAAAGCTCTTCCCAAAGGCCTGACTCCAGCAACACCTTCAGACAAAGCAGAAACCCAGTTGCAGGAATCACAGAGCAGAGCCAAAATTCCTTTGGGATTTGCAAGCACTTTGGCCTGCAGTAGCATGGCCAGAGAAAAAGCTGGTGCAGAGTTAAAGCTGAAGTATTACAGCTCAGGGTGAGCTGCTGATTTATTAAAGAGGTGTTTATGTTATAGCACTGAAAGAGCCCAAGATAGCCCTGAGCAGACACTATTAGGAAATGGGGTGGACAGCTCCCTTTCCTGAGATCCTCTGTGCCAGACATGGAGCGCCAGCATGCATGGGGGTTCTTCAGGAGAACAAGACTGTAAGTGCATATAAACTCAAATGGCTTCAGCTGGAAAACTCATGTGGCAAACACTACCTGTGCAAGGAAGGACTGATTCAAGCTAGATGAGGAAGAAAGGGTGATGCTATAGCATGAAGGAGGCTGTATGTTGGGCATTTTCCAGAGTCTGGTAGCACCACAGCTGAGACTGATGTATTGTACAGTCCTTACAGTCAGGCACTTGCAGGACTCTTTCGGGAGGATGGGGAATTTCAACAGCCTCTGTAGGAAAAGACATCCTAAGGGCTCAAAACCATACAAGGCCTATGTTAAAACCCCTCCAGCAAGCCAAACAAACCACAAGGCCAAAGGGATCAGCCCTTCATTCAGTTGATCTAATTGTCCTCTTCTATGTACCTTTTCCTGTATCAACACAGGCACATGCCCCTGCCTCAGTGGAAACCCTGGTTGCAAGTGATAGCCAGGATCCACAGAGCCACAGGAACCTGCTGGGTTTGAATACTGGAGTCTACAAGTGTCTGGATTTGGCAGGGATGCAGCTATCACCCTGCGAGGGCCGCAGCTGCTCCCACTCAGCACCCAGCAGAAAGGGAGCTGAATGCTACGAAGAGGCTGGTCCCAGCAGGGCTCCCTTCAGTAGCTGGAGTGTGGTGCTGCTGAGGTAACGTTGCTTGGGGTAGGGCTCCAGTTCTAGCTCTTACTTCGCACAGAAAGGGATGTTGCAGCAACCACTGCACAGCCTGCTCACGCTACCCCTTGGCAGCAGTGAGCTAGCACTGGCGATCTCAAGCCAGCCCTTTCATTTCCCTGACACCTTTCTGTCTATCTAATTCCTCGTGTTCCTCCTAGGTTTCCTTCTAAGTCAGTTTGCTGCCTCTCTCTGTTCCTGCCTGGCACGCACTGCGCACAGCTGCATTTCCGTGGGGGCAGCTGTCCTTGTGAAGCTCTGTTCTCCACTGTAGGGCCCATTCTGGCTGGCTGTCTCTTGTCCCTTTGAGAGCTTGCCTCCGAAACCATCCTTCCTTCCCGTGCATCCTGAGGGCTGGGCTGGGTGAAGGTCATTCCAGAAAGATTAGATTCTGGTTAGATTTCCAGTTTCAGCTGAACATGGGACTTAACACAAGAAAGGAAGAGTTGATTTACCTATGACCACATTACTTGTGTGTCTGTGCGGGCCCAGATAAATCCCTCTCTAGCAGTGTATCATGCTGTAATCAGATGAACATAGAACAGGAAAAACTGGCACCATTATCAAAGAAATTACAACATCTTCCTCTAATTGCCAACCAACAATAAAATTATTGCCTAATGGATAATTTTCCAATCAAGGTTATTTCATGGTGCCAGAAAGCATCGTGACTGCTGCGGTGAAGTGGGTTTATAATTTGGAGTTAAGGTAAATAGAGGAATGAAAAACTATGACTTTGAGACCTTACAACTGAGACCTGTGTTAGGACAGGAGCTCCTCAAGAGGTACCCCAAGCCTGTCCAAACATGGGATGTGTTTGGTCTGTGGCAAACTTGCTCAGTGCTGAGCAGCCATCTCTGGGCTGAGCCGGTCCCTCCTGCAGTCCTTGGCCAGGCTGGGAGGCAGAGGGTGTGCGGGCAGTTGTTGGAGTGCCAGAGCAGCTCTGGAGGTGAGACCTGCCCCTGGTGTGGAGCTGGGCATAGGAGGAGGAGAGGCGTTGGCGCTGCCTGACCCAGCTGACTCATCCACCCCAGGGTGTATTTTGTATCTCATTTGATCTCGTCGTATAAGATTGTCATGTCCCTCTGCCCTGTGGAGGCCAAGTCACAAGCCCCCATGCAGGAGCTCGTGTGTGGGAGAGGGGCACAGAGATGGAGAAAGACCTGGGCTTGTCCCAGATGGACATTGGCAGAGCCGAAGGGGGCTGCTCTAAGCCCTGAGACCCCTGGGTGGGTAGCACCAGCCCCTGGGAGTAGAGAAGAGGCTGAGACTCTTGGGTTATTGCACAGCAGAGCCACTTTGGCATCAAAGTGTCATGTCTGTGATGGGGCAGAGCCATAATCCAGGGAAGACCTGTACAGGCTGTGAGAGAAGAGCCTGTGCTTCTGGACAGGGGTGCCCAGCAGCCTCAGTGACACAGCGGGCAGGGGGAAAGGGCTCAGGGGGGTCGCTTTCTCTGATGTACTTTGTTTAGTCATTAACCTCATGTTTAGAGAGACTTTAGGGGGGACTTGGTGAGGAATCTCCTGTTATCTCTGAGCATTTAATCATCAGGACTCCTTGGTCCCAAATGGGTGGGCCAGTGTTGCGAATCCTGAATTAAGTGTGATCCTGCCCTCCTGAAAGGATGGGAATGCTCCTCCATCCCCACCAGGTCCCCTTCTTCCCTTGAGGCTGAGCCTCCTGACCTTCTGCACTGCATGGAAGGGCCGTGGCCTTAGGGCAGTGCCTGAATCACTTTCCATAGTGATTTCCACCCTTGCCAGCCGTTAAGTGGCTTTGTGCTCTGGGAAAACCCATCTCCATTGCCGATGGGCTGGGGCTGGCTCTGCTCTGGAGCCACAGGCTGCATAGTCTGTCCAGTGAGCATTAGCAGCGTTTCACTCAGTCCTTTGGCTAGTCTCTTCTCTTGGTTGTGATCTGGGGGAGGCGAGATCTCCCCTGTGCTCAGCCCCAGCCCTCGTGCTGAATGTCTGGTGGGAGCCTCTCATTGTACCCAGCTCCTGGTGTGTGCCCGGGCTGCAGGGCACCATCCTGCCTGTGCTGAGCACAGCATTGTTCCGCCGCCTCTGTTTTTCCCCAGTGAAGCAGAAACACCCCCGTGATCTGCTGGGAGCCGCTGGCTGATTCCCCTGCCATGCCCAGGCCCTCCCCAGGACCATTTCAGCAGCCACCCCAAGGAATTCTCCTCCTGCATCCCCTGGCGCATCCCACCACAGCAGAGGGGAGAAGACGGAGGGGACTTACCGTTGCCCATAGCCAGCACCTGCATGTTCTCAAACTCCAGGGTGGTATACGCCGGGTCTAGCGCTGCGCTATAATCTGCCATCTCCATGTCTATCAGGGCTTTGGAAAGGCGCATTATCATCAGCAAACACGGGCCAGATTGTACCGATTCCCTTGTCTGAGGCTATTGGCCCTTCTGCCTCCCTCTGCCTTCGCTGCGTCCCTATCTGTTGTCTTTTATTTCAGGTATTTCTCTGAAAGGATTTGCTGAGCCTCAAGGCCTGTACTCCCGGAGGGGTGGAGGCAGGAGGCAGGGGGTTAATCTTTAATCATCTCACCCACTGTGAACGCTGCTAAGCTGTTTTTTTTTTGGTGGAGCAGCAGTGATTCTTGTTGACTGTTTGTGATTGCATCTCAAGGCACTCTGCCGATCCCGGCTCGCATGCGCGGGCAGGACACGGGAGCAGGCTCTGCCGATGAGGGAGCACCTTCCCATGCTATTGACCTTGATGCTGAGCTGCTGATGTTGTCCTTAACAGTACTTGGGGTAGAAAACTTGGAAACCCCCCTGAGAGGAGAGCAAGGTTACTCTTCACTTCTGTCACTGCCTTCCCCTCTCCACTGTTGGCTGTCACCCTGTTTTTCCCTTCTCTTGTTCCCAACATCTTCCCACCCCTTCTCCTTTCCTCTCCCTCCCAGTCAGAGAAGGTCAGTGTCTGCCTGGCAATTTACACGTTGCTATGCAAAGTAATGACATATGACTCCTTTTACTTCCCTATAAACAGAGTTTTATAGGGGCTGAATGCCCTATAAACAGATCCTACTCTGTAGCCATGCCCAAACAGCAAGTGGGGCCGGGGGGGTGGCATGGACACCCTGGGCATCCCTGGGGCTGCTCCTGTCCTGCTACCAGAGCCACCCTGTGCCACAAACCCTCAGCCTTGGGCTTCGTGAGGTGTTTTCCACTCTGCAGTGGGATTTTTCCTTCTGTGGGTGCAGTTGTCACCAGCACCATTGGTGGTTCTGCTGCTTCACCCAGACCTTGGTTTGGACCCTGCTCGTACTGAGCAGGGGGCCAGAGCAAGCAGCAGAGCTGCCTGTGCTCTCCTTGCTTATCTGGGTGCCCTCCTTCCCCGTGCCCCTTCACTCTAGACAGCACTGAGGTGTTTCAGTGTAATAACAAGATCAATGACTGGGGATGTAATCAATGGCTGGATGGCATTGGCTGCAAGGCCCTGGAGAACCAGCAATTAATGGTTTGGTATCAGCTCGCTTTGCGTTGAAAACATCCCCGTGATTTCGCAACCAGGTGACCGAGTCCATAGGCTGCTGACTTGGGCTTCCAACTGGCTCGTGTTTGTGCTTCCCAGCACCCCAGTGCAGCCCTAGCCCCGCTGGCACCCAGAGCTATGCTGCGTCATGTTGTGGCATTGCTGCCACAACGTGACACCAAGGTCTGTACCTCCACAACAGCCTGTGTCTTTGGGAAGTGACACTAGTGAGGATTTGCTGTTCACATTTTAGGGGCACAAGATACTGTTCAACCAGCCCTTGCCCCCTGAAACTATGACCTGTATAACACCTCCGAACAGCATTTCTGCTGTATAACTGCAGGAGTGAAGCTGAGCACGCGGCTTTCCCACTTGGGACTGTGATGAATGATCTTTTGCTGCAGAGGGACTGTGATAAACGATCTTTGCTGCAGGGAAAGCAGTCATCCGGTCTGTGCTCCCGATGCTCTTGGCACTCACTGCCTGTGGCTCTTCCCTTTGGTAGGAGCCGTCCTGAGCTAAAAATTGTTTTTACAATGAGCACACTGGAATGGGGATGCTAAGGTAGAGCATAGCCCCCTCCATGACCTCATCCCAGAGACCTCCATCCCAATCCTGGCTGGGCCACGATGATCCCTTTGATTAGATAAATGCTACAGACACTACCTCAAATATGTGCTGGATTTGCCACAGCGTCTAGTAAAATATCGTAAAAGCATGGCCCGTTCTGCTCTGCTCAGCAAAACAAACCTGGTTTTTGAATAGCCTGCTGAGCCAGGAAGGCTGCAAAGGCCGTTTGCTCCCGGGGCAGGAAGGATTAAAAGGGCCAGGAATAGAAACCGGTGAGGCAGCGTGTGCGGGAGAGCGGCAGATAAGGAGCAGGGAAGTTTGGAGAGCATTAGGTGGCTCACGAGGCCGGGACTGTCAATGGGACGTGGCGCTTCCCAACTGGGGTTGTGTTGACTGCCGTTTTCTCACCACCGGTGTCCTCCATCGGTCACCAGTGCCCCCTCCCAAATCCCTTTTCTCAGACCTGCCAAGGACACTGTGTGGTTCCTTTGCCCTGGAGGTGGGCTCATGATGGAAACACGTTGACTGCTCCCTGAGCATGGTCTCCCTGGCAATGTTCTGCCTGGGGAGTCCTTAGAATCATGGAATCATAGAATAGTTAGGGTTGGAAAGGACCTTAAGATCATCCGGTTCCAACTCCCCTGCCATGGGCAGGGACACCTCCCACTAAACCATGTCACCCAAGGCTCTGTCCAACCGGGCCTTGAATACTGCCAGCGATGGAGCATTCACAACTTCCCTGGGCAACCCATTCCAGTGCCTCACTGCCCTTACAGGAAAGAACTTCTTCCTCATATCCAATCTAAACTTCCCCTGTTTAAGTTGTCTCCCCCTGATGTCCCTGCATGGTGGGGTTTGGGACAGCTTGCCAATGTAGTCATGGCTTGTACTAGCCAACAGGATGCTGCTGCCCTGCAGCTGCTTTGATGGAGATGTTTAAGTCAGTGGCTATTTGTGGGGTGGATTCAAAGACTTCTGTCCTATGGGAGATGTTTTGTCATTTTTATTCCAGAGGGAGACACCTCATAGCTGGCAGACCCCCACTGGTAGGCAAGGGCTGTTCCCAGACTGAGTGCTCGGGGGAAATTCAGCTTTCAGGCCCCCTCCTCTCTCCTCCTGTTACCATTTTCTAGCCCTCCACCTGCTGTTTCCTAGCCAGGAGATCACTGCAAAGCAGACGATGGCAGTTCTGGGGGATGAAGTGTTCTGTGTCAGTGATTATTTAATTTTTATCTTTTGAGCACTAAATCCTTTCCCACACTGGCACATCATGACACTAATTCTGCCTTGTCTGTGTATCCCTGGCTGGGAAATTCATCCAGAGCGAAAGGGATAAATGAAATCTATGAAAACAAAACCCTGAAAATAAAATCTGTGCTGCTCTGTAAATGAGGGTCAGGAACAGAGTATATAGTAGAGCATTTATGGCAAGGATGTCATGAGCTACCATGCTTGCTAGCTCTTTATGTGAAGTGGGTGAGCAAGCTCCTTTCACAGGGCTCTTTCTGCCCTTCTTAGGGTGTTGAAGGATCAAAGGATAAGTGAGGTTGGAAGGGACCTCAGGGTCCCTCCTCCAACTTCCTGCTGGAAGTATGGCCAAGGATGGAGACCACACAACCTCTGTAGGCGACTGATGCTTGGCTGTCCTCATGGTGAGTAAATTTCTTCTTAGATGCTGTCTGAACCTCTCTCCCACTGTTATGCCCACTGGTCTCCTCTCACCATGCACCCTACGAGGAGCCTGGCCGCATCTCCTCAGTCTCCCTGTGTGGGTTATACTTCTGCAGGTCCTGCTGGCCCATTCCTGCCCTCCAGCACTGACCAGATCCCCCATTCTGGGGTCACCTGCATCTTTGCGAGCATGTACAGTGACCAGGCAGCAGCCAGGAGCCTGGGGCCCTCCTGCCCTTTGCTTTTCTCTCACACAGCTCTGCACTCCTAAGAAATCCCTGGCAGAAATGCCAGTGCCCATAGCCAGCAGGACCAACCTCTCCTTACGCGAGTGATGCCACCACTGCCTCTTGCAGCCCTGGCTCCAGATTGCTCCCATGTCACACACAGCTCCAAGGCCACTGTGGGACAGCAGTGGCTTTTCCTTGGCATGCAGGTGAAGCAGAGATGGGCTTGGGTCTGAAACCAATCCAGAGCAGGACAGCCCTGAACAAGGCCGAGGCCCCTGCTCATCCCACCACCATTTTGCCCTGCGAGCGGTTGGGGAAGCACAAAGCCCAGTTAGAAGACAAAGGCCGGGAGTCCCAGGGCAGCGTCGCCAGCACAGTCATCTCCACACATGCAAAGGTCTCTTCTGCCTTTTTTTTTTTCCCCTTTGAAATTTCAAATTCCAGTTTGTGGACAAAGTCCTGCCTATCTGAGAATATAGATCTCCGACCACTGACCAAACTCCACTCCAAGCAGTCCCGAGGGCTGCTCTTCCCCTTGCCCGCAGATGCCTCCGCTCAGCCCGCAGATCTGCTGGGATCACTCCTTTTGCACTGGAGCAGAGTGCTCGTACTTGCATAAAGAGGATTCTGTGTGTTTCAGCCTAAACGTCAGCAGCTCCCTTTCTCCACACGGAATGGGAAGGACTGTCGGGAATAACCAGGTAGGAACGTTATCACCTGCAATTCATTTGGGCAGCCATTGCAGATAGAAAACAAGAAGGAGGAACAAGAGCTTCCATTGTGCTATATCAGCAATTTCAGCTCATCGTTTAAATTAGGGAAGGGGGGAAAAGGCGACTTCAGAGGGGATGAAAAATGAGAGGGAACATGAGCTGGTAGAGGCAGAGCCACTCTGTATGGTTAACTGATAACTCCAATTTGCCTCTTCCCTCTCATCTTTTCTGCTTCCCCTGATTAAGCTCAACTTACTCTCATGCTAATCATTTCTTGACCTGTTTATTCTACATTAAAAAATTAACAGAGAGCAGTTTACTGCATGACTTGCTCACACAGCATTGCCACAGATTAGCAGGCAAGCTTTAAGTCTCCGCGCAGGACTTCTGGGTCTAACAGCCAGCCTACGCAGCTCGAGGATGAGCTTTTTTTCCTGTTTTTAAAGAACAGCTTTTTCTAAAGTCAATATAAATCCCCCTCCCTTCATGCCTTAAGTATATTTGCTCTGTGGCTATTTCCAAATGGGAAAGATAAAGCCAAGGGCTCGTGTTTTGTCAGACTTTTTGTAAACAGGGATATTTAGGCCACACTGTCAAACCCTTCTGACTTCCACCGTGCCATGATGCCGGAGCAAAGTTGTCAGTGCATTAAAAGCAGCTCCAAGGGATTTGGCAGGGTCTGGGGGGGCTGCAGGTCAGTGCAGCTGAAACAAGCCCCCAGTTCAAGCGAGGGATCTTTGCCTCTGAGCGGTTGCACGATGGACACGCAGCTGGGGTCAGTGCCTGTGTCCATCCCCGCAACATCCCCAGCAGCAGTGACAAGTCTCCAGTAAAACTGATGATTCAGCAGAAGCTGTTCAGGGTCTGTTTGCCCCTCGCCAGCCTCACAGAACATGTCCCTGCCGCAGCAAAACGCCTTGTGGGTGAACCAGAACGATCCACCACCTGCATCGAGGGGCATGGATCAAAAAGGTCCAGCCCTGAGAGGCAGGAGGTGACTACAGCCATGTGCCAGACCTGGTCCCCAAGGGAAGACACAGGTATTTCATCCTCCTGTGCAAAACCAGATCACTGGTGGTGATTCATTTGCCCTAGTGCTGTGGTTGGCACAGATGCTGCTCGGAGCTGAGGGCAATGCCCAGGACAAACAATGCCTGAGCAGACCTCAGACATGCTGTCTCTGGTGAGCTTGTGACATGCATGGTACCCTGAGCTCCCCAGCACCGCTCAGGGTGATGGAGGCAGCTTCTCCACAGCCTCAGGTATTTTTCACCAGTGCCAAATCTATCAGCAAGTGGCCAAACCAACCAGAACTGCCCCCAGGACATAAAATCACTGTATGGAGAATCAAGGCAGTTTTTGGACAGGGGGAAAGAGATACTTCAAAGGAGGTTGCTTGAACTCCTCTCCAAAAGCAACATGTGCATTTTAGCCAGAGCTGGGATGAATGTCGGAGCTAGAGGCAGTTACTGGAGCTAAAATAAAAAGGTGGTGTGTAAAAGCATTAGGAAAAGAACTAAAAGTGAGGACAGACAGACCATTTCAGCATATATTGATAACACTGTGCATTGCTTTCATTCCAGGACCAGAAAGGGGTTTATTATCCTGCCTAACAAAGGCTCTGAGCACTTGAGGAAGTAATTACCAATACTCTTTGGGAGCTGTTGCTTTGCCAGGAGAGTAAGTGTGAACTGTTCTCAGACCAAGCGAGGAAGAGGGGCTGTTGATTCATCTTGCATTACCCCATAGGCTGTAACTCATCCTGAGCTATAGCTCCAACTGCTGATCCCGCTTGCCTCACCTAAACCATTAAAGCGAGCGCTGCACTCCATCTGTACCACAACCCAGCGCTTTTCAGCAAAACACCCTCTTGCCTATGTGGGGGGAAACCTGGGAAAGCTCTGACTTTGCCATGTGCTGTGTCAGGTTCACTGTACTGGCAGATGCTCAGCTTGAATCCATCCTTTTAAGCCCAGCTTAAATGGGAGGGCAGAAGCCATGGGGAAGCAGCAGTGCTGGAGAGGGTTTGGTGCTGGCAGTGGGCACCTGTTGCTTTCCATGCCTCACCAGTTCACGTGTTCAGTGTGCCAGGGATCTCAGCAGCCCACATCTGGAATTGTTTAGCAGATTAATGTAATGCCTTTGTAACTGAAGTAATCTTATAACTTCCCAGAGGAAAAGAGCCCTACAGAGCGCCCGATTGGCAGTTTAGAGAGTCTCTCCCTTCACCACTGACATCCCCCTTGCAAGGGATTTAGATTTCATTGACTTCTACGTTCATTATACATGCATGAAACAGCGCTGAGTGGTTCCAGCTGGTGAAGCAATGGGTGGAGAACAGCCAAAATCAACAAAGCAAGTTTTACCTTTCTTTTTAAGCTGCTGTTCTCTTTTTTGCAAACGTGGATGTGGCAGTGAGCCAAGATGGGGACTGACCCCCAGGCACTGCTGGGGCTCTCGGGATCAGCCCTCACTAGAAGTTGAGGCAAAGGGCTGCAAAGCTGCTTGTTCAGTGGGGCAAATCTGAGCCTGCGTCCCCGAAGGAGAGCGAGTCAAGAGCTCCTCAAGGGCAAAAAGCATCTTCCTGATGGAAAAGTCACCCTGGGTGGGGAGACGAACTTTGGGGGAGCGTCTCAGGAAAGGGATAGGAGGCAGCACGAGGAAGGTGGAAGGTTGCTGGAGGTGGGAGCACTGGTCAGGTCTGAACTGGGGAAAGTAGGCTGGGCATGGGGTAAAAATGAGAAAGCAAGGAGTGGTAAGTTAAAATGGGAGAGATTCGTTTCTGGAGCCAGAAGGAAACAAGTTGGTGCTAAATGCTGTTTCTCGGCAGGAGTGTGCAGAGTGCCTGAATAGGCACTTGTCCCCAGTGTCCTCCGTCACCAGTGCACACCAAGTGCCAGAGGGGTAAGTGAGAGCAAAGTAGCACCCTGGAGCTCCACGTCCACAGCAGCTTTGCACCTCTGCAGCCCGTGGCTGCCACAGCACCTCCCATGCAACAGAGCATCCTGTCTACTGCCACAGAAACATACAGTAGCAAGCAAGGTATGGGAACAGGGGAGCTTTCTACAGGCAAGGTTTGTTGCATGGGGAGGGGAGATCATGCGTGGGCACTACGCTGCAGTGCCAACTGCCTGGCTCCAGCTAACAAACAACATAGCTAACGGCTAATTAGCCTCTGAGCGCTTGACCTATGTCTCCAAGACAGGATAACACTATTATTTGCCTCTGTACGTTCCTGGAAGGCCCAGTGCCATTGGCCTCTTGTATCATAAAGAAATTAAAATATATTATGACCATAAACTACATCATTTGAGGAAATGAACCATATCTTAGTAAACCGATCATGGGACACGGCAACCGTGAACTTTTCTAAATCAATCGCCACTGATAAAGAGCACAGGTATTTGCTGGGAGCAGCTCCCAGCACCCTGTGGGTTGCTGCTATGGGGAGTGCATCTCACGGGATGGTGATTTGGGATGCAGGCTGCCCCAGGAGGCACAAACCCCATTGTCAGCACAAGTCCTGCTTGGGGCGATTGCTCAAGCAGGAGGAGCCCCAGGGTTTTTGCTGTGCCCCAGGGTTGAGTGGGGGCTGTCGGGGTGTTTTGTGGATGAGGCTCTAGAGGAGTCGGGAGTTTGGGATGCACCAAACATTTCCAAGTTCTTGGAGAGCCCCTGGCAGCACCCTGAGCCCAGTCAGCTTCCTCGCTGTGGTCCCTGTTGGGAGATGGCTGGTAGGGGACGTGAGCTGGAGTGGGACCCAAAGAGACCTTTCCTGTAAGAGCTCTGTGCAACCAGAACCGAAACTGGTTTAGTTGTTTTTATGCTGCGATTGTGAGGGCTGGGTAAGCCCCACTGCATGCCTCTGGCTAAGGAGCTAAGGCAGTAAAACAGGGCAGGACCAGAAATTGTGCTGGAGGTTGGCAAAGCGCATCCCTGGGCCTGCTAAGGCAGTGATGACAAGCACTGGGAACTGGGCTGAGAATGCCCAATTCATTTCCCAAATGACACAGCCATGGTGTCTGTGGGACACCAGCCTGTCTCCACCATCTCTTCCCCCAGGAGTCCCAGCACCCACCCCACCATGCTCCCAAGTTGGGGGATCTCTCTCAAGAGCCCTAGAATCAAGCCTGGGGACATCAGCCATCACCACCCACAAACCAAAACAGAAACCAGGGACATTGGGGTCCTCTCGGATGGGGACCAGCGATATGTATGTGGGGGATTAGCATATTTTGCTGCTCTGAAACCCCACTGGAGACCCTGGGGGTTGCCAATGCCCTTCATTCACATAACCTCTGCAGCTACTTCTCTACCTGCTATGCGTGCCAGGGGAAGTGTAGTGGGTACCTGGTGTTTCCTGGAGGAGGTTGTATGTGCTGCCATTCATCTTCTCTGCGGGCAGAGCTAGGGGAGTCTCGCCCTAGGATGGGGCCGTGCAGCCAGCGAGCCCCCCGTGGGCAGTGGGGCACAAGCCATGCCCAGAGCTGGCTGCGGCGCAGCAGCAGGGACCGGCTAATCCCTTAATGCTGGTCACAATGAGATTTGATGGGGAGCAGGAGTTTGTGCCGCAGAGCCGCAGGTTTTAAAGGCTTCTGGCTACTGCCCGGAGGGGAATTATAAGGTGGCTCTGGGTCTGCCCTGCTGCCGGTGCCCACAGGCTGCTTTCTGGGCCACCTTTCTGAGGTGCCCTCACCCTGGCCTCAGGCCTGCTGCTGGGTTTCTGCGGGGCAGCTCCATAGGCTGCTCCAGAATACATGCCTGGGTGTGTTTAACAGCAGCAGCGGGTCTGACTCCCTCTCTGGGGAGAGGCTGCCCGCTTTCACTTTAAAATGTTTCTGTATAAATACCCAGAGCACCATATCCTTGAGAAACGACCTTTGTCGTCCCTCCCAGGCGCCATCATAACACACAGGGATGGGGATGCAGGGATGAAGCAGGGTGGCAGAGGGAGCTGTGTGCCTGGTGCTCCCTGTCTCTGGACAGCGCTGAGTTTTGTCCCGCAGACATGTTTCTCCTCTGCAGGGAGTGTGTGCCAGCACATGGGGCTCTGCTTAGCCCGGAGGAGGGAAGTTAGATGTAGGATTAGTGTGGCTCTTCACTGGGTTTTCACAGGCACTGAGCAATACACTGAGTGCTGGAAGGGAGAACTGGGCACGTTGGCAATACAGCCCTGTGCCCTGACCATGGCCAGGAGGGAGCATGGCCTCTGCACCCAGAAGAACCATCTCTGGGCCAAGCCCACCTGAAACAGCCATTTTCCTGCGCTTTCCTTCCTCCTTGACTGGCTTTCGTCCCACCAAGCTCACCTCTGCTTTCACTGTGCTAAGGAGGAGGGAGCTCGTTCCTGCCATCCAGAGATGCTGGACTGGATCCTGAGCACCATCTCAAAGGCGTAAGTCTAATGGAGCTAAACCATTCCTAAGCCATTCCTGTCCCATCTCTGCGGCTCCCGCCCAGGGCTGCCTGTGGTGCATTCACATTAATTTGAATGCATGCAACTGGAAGCTGCGAAAGACTCCTGATGAGTCAGGGATGGGGAATGACAAGTCCGTACATTGGCTCCAAGCCCAGGGAAGGGGTGTGCTGATGCCCAGCTTTTCTGCATGGAGCTGGGAGCAGCATCGAGGGCAGAGCTGGGGCTGAACTGTGCGTAACCCCATGGCACCTCCCTTCAGCCCTCTGTTTCCACACAGGTTTCAATGCCTGCAGCACAGAAACACACCCAGGGCAGCAGAGATTTCTCTCAGGCAGTGGCAGTCCCTGAGCACACCCATGGATGAGCTGTGGACAGCACCTGCCTCTGCTTTCACCAGGATATCCATAGGGTGGCAAACCTACCACCTCCATTCCACCACCATTTAGTCCCTGATGGCAGCAGACTCAAGGGAGGGAAGCAGGCAGGCTGTGGATCGGAAGCCTGGCTCTTTGTCCCCTTGTCCCTCCTGTTCCTTATTTCACCCTTCATTTCCATTTCCCAGTGCTACCTTTACGCTGCCGATGGCTGTTTCCCTTGGGCACCCATCAGTGCCCTCTCTGCTCCTTCCTGCTGGGGCACCTTGATCTGGCTGAGTCTGCCCATCCTTGGGGCAGGACCTGGTCATGAGCCATGGTGGCTGCAAGTGAGAGGCCACGCAGCTTGCTGGATGGTGGCCTGCAGCACAGGCAGGGCTTTTTTCCATGGGGCAGTTGTTATTTTATGCCTCCTGCTGAGCCCCACAGTGTTGTCCTATCCATTAACCTGACATCCTTCACAGCCTCAAGCCCATGGCCAAATTTCCTTGGGTGTTGACAGCATCAGTGCATCCTCTTCCCAGGCTGAGCTGGTAGTGGGATGGACCCTGCCATCCTGATGATGGGGTGGGATGCAGGACCTGCCCAACCGGTTGGAAACCAGGGCAGGCTGGCACACTGGAGAGGAGCAGCAGCTTCTTATCCTGGGGTATCAAGGCTTTGGGGACCACACAGCAAAATGCTGAGCCTCTCCTTGGAGCAGAGGGGAGAGAAGTGGCTGAATGGGGCAGGAGGAGCGGCACTGGGCCATAAACGCAGAGTGGTGGCTGTCATTTGTGTCAGCAAACACCTTGAGTGGGCTTGACTGTTGATTCTGACTGTATAAAAGAGTGTCGTGGCACTTGTTCAGGTTTGTGCAGGTTTTACGGCTCTTGTTCGGCGAAGTGCTCATGTATTTGGTTTTGCTCCTTCCTTCAGGTCTATCTGTTGACATTGGCTCTCCTGAGCAGAGCGTTGGGCCACGCCAGGAAGCTGAGTGTACGACTCTCCTTGTGTTTCCCACCTTCCCAGGGGTTATCGCCTGTGAAATCTCACACACACCCATGGCAGAAAAGGTTTCTGATGCAGAGGCAGGTGAAAGGTGCCCGCTGGTCCCATGGTGGTGAGTTTGGGTGCCCCATGCTTGGTGGCAGGAGCTGAGCCACCTTCACTTCCAGAGGGGTTTAGGGTGGATGGGCAAAACCACAGCAAAGGCACCCTGCGGTGGGATGAGCATGGTCAGAGGTCTATAGAGCCGTAATGAAGATCAGGGCATTGAACCAGCTTGGTTGTGCAGGGAAGGAGAAGGTATCAGGGCTCCCATCGCAGAGGAGATGTCCATGCATGGTGACCCACAGCAGGAGGCACACAGTATCACCCATTCGCCACCTCCAGTCTTCTTCCCAGCAGGAGATGCGAGCTCTGGCTGAGCCTGCAGGGACACTTGGTGCTGGGGGCTCAGAGTGATGGTGCCCATCCACCCCTCAGCACTGGGGCTCCTGGTTCCATGGGAATGCAGCAAGAGTCCCTCCGGTGGCTGCAGGATTTTGGGATAGCAAGTCCAGGCCTGCCTTGCAGGCACTTCAGCTTTTTGGAGCCAGGATCCACCTGCTCCTCAGCTACTGGTGCCTTTCCAAAGCCACTTGCTCTGTATGGAGCTGCTTTAGTGCATCATCCAGAGCTCACTGTTTGTTAGTATTTGACTAACGCCGTTAGTCTTTCCTGAAGGGGTTTGCTGGGTAATTTCTGCTGATGCTCAGGCTTGGACAGGGCTTGTTCCTTGGGGGTAATTGCTTCTGGGACTTGGCTTTGCTCAGAGGCCCCTGTGGGAGCGTGGTGCCTCTGCCCAGCGCAGAGCCATCAGCCCTGGGTTCATGATACAGCCACTACCTTGAAATTTGCCTTTTGTGAAAACCCTCCAACATTTGCTCTTTCCACAAATGTTTCTGCCAGGAACGTTGTTTGCTCCAATATTTGAGGAAAGCAAACAGAGGGGGAGCCTGAACACAAACAGCCATGGATGTTTTTTCGCAGTCTTTGCCCTGCTCTAACCCCAAGCCCACCATAGACACTTGTAGGTGACCCCTCTGCTTCATGTACCCCTTGGCTCTGCCCTGTGCACTGCCTGTGCCCACTGCTGGCCACGATCCCACTGCAAATACTGCTGTATTTCAAAGAAGATCACCCAGACGTTGCTGCCTGCGGGACCACCATTGCTCACCACCCCTTTGCGCTCACTTTAGACGAACATCATTTTAATGCCATTTGAGACGTGTCAGCAGAAGACCAACTGAGCCCGTCTGACCCACACACCTACACCTGCCCTGCGGAGCTCTCAATAGCTCTCAGCCACTCCTCAAGGCTCCCCAGGCCTCGTGCTGCTCTCCTTCCAGAGCTGGAGCTCACCCCAGCCCTCCGTGCTCACTCCCATTGTAAAATGCCATTGTGCTTCCAAGTGAAGCTGCAGACCAGGGCGTGCTGCTGCCTGGTAAGCGCTGGGGTGAGGCGGCTGCCCCGGTGTGGTGGAAGCTGCAGCCCTGCTTACGACAGCAGTCACTGTCTTGACACTGAGCAGCGTCCGTGCAGCTCCCAGCAATGCGGAGCATCCCCTGCTCTTCCCCAAGGAGACCCTCTTCCGTCTTCCCGAAGCCTCAGGATCAAGCCAAGGCACCTAAGCAGCGATTGTCCCTTTTGCATCCCATCTGAATACCAGGGCTTATTTCTGGGTGCAGCAAGACCCTGCTCAGCTGTTTCTTGCTCTGGTAAGTGCTGACCCTGCCAGTGTTATAAACACCACTAACAGCCAGTGGGGATGGTAGGAGTGGGCACAGGCAAGGACTTGTGCGGGTATCCCAAAACTCATGAGTCCCTGATGGCCTCCATGCCATGGACACAGGGCACAAGGAGTAAACAGAGGAATTAAATAGCAGCTGACATGAGAAATCAAGGGGGGGAAGCTCAGTTTGGGGGGTATTTAGTGTAAAGCTATAATTAGATCAATTTGTCGATGAAAAATAACTGCTTCATAGTGAAAAGTAAAACTCCTCAGAATCTCTGCCTCCTCTTGCGTTCTTCAGCTGAAGCTGCTCCCCTCATCTGACCAAGCTGCCCGAGCAGCTCTGACATCTCGCGTTGTTCAGCTGATTTCCAAGGCTGCTTTACTGAGCTGGCCCTGCTGTGACCACCGGCCCTGGGGATCCCTGGCTCTGAGACACTTCCAACATACAAAGGAAAGGTGCTGCCCATGCTGGGATTGAAGGAAATTCCCAGGATTATGCTCAAGTCTCCTTTAGAGGACTAAGGTGGAGCTGGGGTCTCATCACCAACTTGCTGCCCCTTACACCCTCTCCATACTGTAGCCGCTCACACACTCATTTGCAGCCTCCCCTGGAGTACAGCAACAGAGCTCTTTCCAGCCGAGCATCCTCCAAATCCTTTACACCAGGCACAGGTCTGGTGGGAGAGAAATCAGTGCCTCCAAGGTATGGTTTAGGGGGAATGCTGCTGGCAGTCTGGGGCAGGGATGGATGGGGAGGGTTGAAGGAGCTGCAGTGGGTGGATGCCCCGCTCTGATCTCATCAGTGCCACTGCTGTAAAGAGCAGGCCAGACCTGCTCACTGTTCTGAGGTCAAATGCCAGCACCCAGCTTCCCCCTTACTATATCCCTGGCTTCAAACAGATACTGAAATGCCGAAGCCCCTCAGATAGGTGGGGAGACGAAAAAACCAGGAAGTCTTTCCATCTGCCAAAGGAAACTGAAAATGACCCCTCCAAGGCTGAAGGCTCATCTGGTGGATGTGATGTGCACCACCAGCTGAGCCCCAGCAATGCCCGTGGGGTGGCTGGGGCTGGCTGTGCTGGTGGGACTCAGCACATCACCACTGCCTGGAGCATCCCATTGCTTTTCAAGAGAGTAATCTCCCCAGTGACCCTGGAAGGGGCTTGGCCACCACTTTGCCATCAGCCCCATGATGCATCCAGCTGCTGTGCCCACCCTGCCACACTGCCCAGCCCCACAGCACCGCCAGGCACTGCCCAGTCCCCAGCCCTTCCTCGCCTCTATTTGGATAACTTTTTCACCTGTTTTATTTACGAGGACTCCCCTCCTTCTGCCAACACTGAGCTTCCTCTCCCTTTGGTCTCGGAGGCCCTTCTTGCGTTTCCGTTCTTGTATTTTTCTCTCTTCCCCCTTGCAAGGCCCCAGGCTCAGCCCCACAACGGCCTTGCAGGCAGCGGTCCCATGGCTTTGTTTGGCCATGGGAGCAGATGGTGGGATGTGCAGTGACTCTCCTCCAGCCACCCTGCCGTACCCGGCCCTGCCTGCACCTGCCCCATGGCTCATCACTGACCCTCAGGCTGAAATACTAGGAGAAAATCAGGATTAAAACAATAAGTCAGGACAAAACAGTGGCAATGCTGCCTGCCTGTGCTTGCGGTCACTGATGTGCCAGGACGGGCAAGCAGCTGCCTACATTGGAGCCAGCTACAAGTGGGCAGAATAACTTAATTGTAAGTGATTAAAGAGCTTGTTCAACTCCTTGCATTGCATCTGTCAGGCAAAGCCTGTTGCTCACTACAGAAATGAGGTTGGTTTTGCACCCTGGGGCTCAGGGCTGGAGGTGGAACCCACAGGAGGCTGCAGCCTGGAGCAAGAGAAGGCACCACCCAGAACAGGGCCATGGGCAAAGTGCGAGGAGGTGGCCTGGGATTCCACAAACCCTCCTGGGACCTGGCTGAGTGTGGGCTGGTGGGGCTGTGTGTTCATGATTGAGGTGCGGTAAAGGAGAAGGGGAGCAGGACATGAAAAATACAGTGAGGAGAGGCAAGGTACCGTGATGGAGAGCTATGGAGTGTGATGGGGGGCCAGGGGAAGTGATGGAGAGCCACAAGGAAGTGATGGAGAGCCACAAGGAAGTGATGAAGAGCCACAAGGAAGTGATGGAGATCCATGAGGATGTGAGGGAGAACCTTATAACTGTGAGACCTTGTTTGCTGAAGCCTTCCTCCACATGCTGGCCATGCCCAGGGAACTGGAGTTCCCAGATGACATGGAACCAGCCCCAGCCCCTCGCTGTGCAGGTAAGCCGTAGTATGGGCACATTTGATCCCATGCTGAGGATAACAGTGGGCTGGTGACAGCCTGGGCAGGGGGACCTGTCCCCTGGTGCCCATGTTTGTTGGCAGAAGGCATCTAGCACAGCCAACAAGAGCAGTGGCGCGAGGCTGTCCCAGGCTGGTACCTGCTGTGCCACGCAGGGAGCATGGGCACAGTCGGGTGTGCATCTCCCTGCAGCCAGGCTCCCTGCCTGCTGCTCTGTACCACAGACACTGGAGCTGCTGTTCATCCAGGCACTACACTCCCTGCTGGGAACCTGCCCAGCCCCAGCCCTTGGTGAGAGCAGCAGCCCTGGCAGGCACCTGCTGTGCCCGCTCACACAGCCCTGGCATGCCACGGGCACCGCAGCCTTTGCACCAGGGCTGGCTGCGTGTCCTAAGGCAGCGTCACCTCCTCTCTAAACTGCTTCCTCTTGTGCTGCAAGCAAGCCCTGCAGCAGCCCCTTGCGCCAGCTCTGCTCCCTTGGGCACGTGCCTCCTTCTTTGAGCCAAGCACAGTGAAAGAGAGAAAGCACAGAGACAGATATGTATTTATACGATAGAAAGGTCAATTGGGGACCCTTTTCCTGCCTCCATCTCCAGGTACCTGAGGCGGTGGGGGCCGGGCAGCGCGGTGGGGCCGGGATGTGGGGCCGGGGGCTGCTGCCCGTTCCCAGCCCCTCTTCCCGCGAGCGACGCCGGGGCGGCAGCGCGGGCGATGGGAACGCTGTACTCACCATATGGAGCCTCCATCTTAGCGCTTAGCTGGGTGCTTACATTGACCATGTCTCGCCGGCTACTGCTATGGGGACTTGGGGCGGAAAACCAGAGGAGGTAGAGGAATAAAAAGAAATCTAAATAAATAAATAAAAATGTCTTTCACTGAGGAGCGAGGTGAAGGCAGGAGGGAGCGCGGAGAGGCAGGGCGAGAAACCTGCCTCTCCTGTTATCTTATTGATTCACTTAATCAGGGCTAATGTGGGTGGAGATGTTAAATAGTAACCAAGCTCTTATGGAAACCAATCTGCAAGGTGCCGTTGCTGTAGCTATAGTAACTGCTGCCAAGCTAGAAACTCAAACACGGCTTTTACTGGACTCTTTTGGGGCTCCCGTTTCCCCCCGGTGTCAAGGCCAGGGCAGCCGATGGGCTGGGGTTCACCCCTGGCTGCAGGGGGATGGGATTGCTGAATCCGATTCCGCAGCATCCCGGTTGCTGCCAGTTTTGTGCCATAGCCCACCTGTGATGGGGAAAGCACATCTGAGCCTGCCCATGGGCAAGGAGCAAACACTGCATGGGGGACCTGGGGCTGTGGGATGAGATATGGGGCTGGCATGGGCGAGAAGAGCCTGGACAAGGCGCAGGGAACAAATGCCCTGGCCATGAGTCGGGGCTTGTCCGCTCCATGTGGTACCAGAGGGGTCACTTGGGGATGAGGAGTGCAGGGATGCTGCAGTGGGATGCAGGGTGGTACCCTGGGAACAGCACCAGGGCATAGGGCAGTTGCAGCTCCTTCCCATCTCTCTCTGCTTCCCAAACTGAGGGGATCTGCAGGGTTCCACAGCCACTCATGGGCATCTCTGCTCCTTCCATGACCACAGGACCCAGGAGGAGCCCCAGGGACTGTGGTTTTAGGTCTGGAATGCCCCCTGTGCCACTGGTGGCTCCATGCTGAGGCAAGCAGGGCCATGTGCAAGAGGTGTCGCTGGGAAGATACCAAATATATGAGGAATCCCAAAGGAGAGTGCATCGGAACAGAGCAAGTGAGGAGAGGACCGCTGGGACGCAGTGAGCTGCATCACTGGAATCACAGCCAAGGCCTGGGAATTTGGGGACCCCTGGGTTTGCTGAGTGATGAGAGGTCCTAGGGAGGGAAGGGGTGCGGATAATGGGGTGCTCCGTGGTGCTGGGGGTGAGGTAGGGCAGTGGGTTGGTTTGGGGATGTGTGCCATGGAGCGGGGACACACTTGGGGGTCCCCACTTCTCCAGCTGCTCCCCTCAAGGGAGCATATTGGTATTCACTTATAGCAGCCTCTGCCTTAGCACAGGTGGGGGGCAGTGGGGAAAGCCTCCCAGGCCTGCAGAGCAGGGACCATGCCAGCCAGCCCCGCTCCCTCCAAACACCCCCAAACCATCCCTATCTCCGGAAACAGGGACCTGAACCATTCCTGTTTCCCACAAAGTGGAAAGCAGCCAGAAAACACAAGTGCTTCTGGAGCATATATACATGCTAATAATTATAATATAAATGCTAAAATATATAATATTTTATATAATATATAAATATGTAATATATAATATGCAAAAAATGATGATCTTCTCTTATAAAAGCCATTTCCTACACTAGGGATGAAGCAGGTTGCTGGGGGGGGGTCAGTGTTACAAATAATGCCGGTTCATCCCACTTCCGGAGGCTCCTCATGGGGCTGCAGCCCTAGAATCAACTGACGTGGTTGGATTTGAGTCTGGAGAAGCACATGTTGTTGGAGCAGCCCCCTCCATAGGCTGGGGGGCAGGCTGAGCACGGCTGCCCCACCTTGTACGGCACTTCTCCCTGCCAGTTGCCCCTAAAAAGAGAGGAGAGCATCACCTCTGAGCACCACCGCCGGCACCGGAGCGAGGGTGTTGAGGGGGTTCCCTCCATGCACTCACTTGAAGGCGTAGTTGCAGACGAGGAGGACGGCGTGCCGCAGCGTGCTGCCCCACACGCGTATGTTGCTGCACGTGCTGAGGGCACAGCCCAGGCGGCTGGAGGATGCCCACACCATCTGCGCCAGGACAGAGAGCAGGAGCTGTCAGTGACATCCACCCAAGCATCCCACATCCACCCCCCAGGACTCCAGCACAGGGTTCTGTCCCACCAGGGAATTGCATCCTGCCTAGCAAACTCCTTGGGTTGAATGCTGTGCTCGTCATAGGCAATGCTTTGTCACCAGATGGTGATCTTTTGCTGTTCTCTTCTGCCGGCAGCCCCTCTGCCCCCTGCTCACTCCAATGAGCAGCAGAGTCTGGGTTGGTTCTCTGATTTACCCAAATTAGATCCCAAACCTCACCCGAATCACAGCCAGCACAGGGAGGGCAAACAGCTCCAGAAGCTCCTCCTAAAGCTTCTTCAGGCTGAATTTCTTCCTTAAAAATGTGTCTTGCCCATTTGCAACCCAGAGTGTCCCTGAGCATCCCCATGGATGAGCTGCACAGGGATGCAGATGCCCAGGTAGAGGTTGGATCTGTGCAGAGGAGGTATTTAGGGATTGGCACTGGGAATCAGAGGAAGGTTTTCCATGTTGTGCTGGCCAGGCTGCTGGTGGATGTGCCAGGGGATGAAGGAGCTGCATTCCAGGGAGCCGACACAGCTGGATGATGTAAAGCTGCTCCATCACGGAGAGGATTCATGCCTGCACCCTTCCAGCAGGCACAGTGCCTGCTGCCAGCCCTGCTGCCAGGATTCCATCCCTGATCCCAGCTCTGCTCACTGCACCGGCACTGTGTGAGGCGCTCACCTGCGTGTAGTGGCTGCAGACGGAGCCACTGCACTTGGAGGGGCAGCGGGGGTTGCACTCGCGGGGATGCGGGAAGGAGTAGTGCTGCTTCTCCTGGTGCCAGGATTTCACCATGTTGATGACGGAGCTGGACCTGCAAAAGGTGCTGCGGGTAAGACGGACCTCCTCCTCTCAGAGCTCATGGGTGGTGGAGAGGAAGGGGAAGGCTCTGCTTTGAGGAATGGGGAGAGAAGCAGGTTGGAGAGAGGGGCTGTAAGGACCAAGCGTTCCTAGTGAGAAGGGGCAATGACATCCTTTTGCCAAGTCCGCTTGTGGAACTGGTGGACACACAACCCTCACTTGAGGCCCCTGAGTGCTCAGCTTCATGGTGGAGATCAAGGACCTGCATCACCATGGTCCATGTGCCAGGCAGACAGGGAACTGATGCCATTCTCCCAGTGAGCAGTGAGCACCTCTGGTTTCCTGTATTTACCCTTCTGCAAGAGCTGGACCCCCCATCTCCACCACAGGGGCCTTTATGTGCCTCCTGGTTGCACCTCAGTCCTTTGCAACTCCAGCTCAGAGCCTCCCTGCTCCTTGACCGAGGGGTGGCTGCTGCTCCTCCTCCTCCAGCATTGCGGGGTGTGGGGGGTTCCCAGGAGCCTGCTCTGCCTGCGGGGCACTCACCTGCCGGAGTGGATGAAGAGGTTCTGCCCCATGTATTTCATCATTTCGGGGGGGCCGTGGTCCCACAGGCAGCGTGCAGCCCATGCCTCAGCTGCCCTGGCCAGCCGCTCATCCCAGACCTGGCCAGGAGGAAAGGAAGAGGGCAGGGAGGGATTTCCCAGAGGAGGGAAGAGGAGAAACCCACTCTCCTGTGCTCAGGGAGCACCCATCAGGGTCCAAAAGCCACATCAGGCTGGGAAAAGCCCAGGGGCAGCCATCCCACAGCTGGGAAGCTCCCAGCCATGGGACATGGGGTCCTAAATCTGCCCCTGGTTGGGCACATCACCCCATCAGGACTCCATCCCTCCTGCATAGAGACTGCATGTGTCTGCCCTGCACCAGGGACATGGAACATCCCCTGGGACAGATGACAGCCACAAACCCTGACATCCCCATGTGTGGGTGCCCCATCACTACCAGGTTGGGCACCCACATCCCAGGTGAGCCCCTTGACCCCACGAAGGACCCAAAGATACTCTACTGGAGCCTGACTCACCATGTACTCCATGTTGGCGGCGGGGGGGGACACCTGCGCCCGCACTTGGTTGTGGTAGTCCAAAATCATGCTCATGTCACGGCGGGAGAGGAACCGCTTCTGATGGCCCCGGGGGACCCCCACGCCCCAGAGCAGCCCCGCGGCTCTGCCCCCGGCAGGGGACAGGGGCTCGGTGTCGTTGGGCAGCAGCCGGGAGCTGGACTCTTGTGGCATCCAGAAGCCCACGGCAGTGAGGAGCAGTGGCAAGCGGAGCACAGTCATGCTAGCCCGGCCGGCCGGATGGGCCAGTGGCTTTCTGCTCCTGCGCAAAGTAAAGGAAGATCACCGGTCCCTGCGGCCAGCACGTGGGTCCAGGAGGGAAACCAGCACAGGCACCACTCAGGTTTGCAACCACCGCTTCCCATTTTCCTTTTTAAAATCAATCTCCTCAATAACATCGTTCATCACAGCAACTTCCCCGGCACCGGCAGGGAGATGCCGGGGGGAGCTGGTTTTCTTGTTGTTTCCTTAACAGTATAAAATCAGTACCAAATCTCCCCCATCTTTTCAGCCATTGCACATACCTGTCAGGCAGCGGTTAAATAGGATCCTGCTGAGAAACTCCCTGCAGCCTCCTGCCCTACATTTGGTGTGTTGAATAAATCCCCAGCGCAAATGGAAATCTCATATAGATAAAGAAATGCACAGCAAAGTTCTTCACCAGTAAGAAATTCTAACGATTCCTTCCCTCGGGGGAAGACAAACCCGTGCCAAAAGCGGAATTTTCTGCTTTTCTGAAAGAGTTCTAAAAGAAGGGAAACGAATGAATGAAATACTCCCCTGCCTGCCAGCCCATGTCAGCCTGGCACTTCCCAGCACCCCTGCCAGCCCTTCATCAGAGCAGCGGGGAGGTTGTGCTCCAAACACATACCTTGAGGACTGAGCAGAGCCCGACACCGGCAGCCGGTGGGATTGCCCTTGGCGACCAACCTGCGGTGGCGGATGCAGGAGGGGTTTAGCTCAGCCCCGGCGGGCAGCCCGCTGCTGCGCCTGATGCATCCTGACTGCCCCTGGAGCTGGTCACGGAGCTCGGAAGGAGCCGTGCGCTAGGGCACTTATAGGCTGCCGGGTGCCTCCGCGCACGGGCGGGCTGGCAGCAACACTGAGCCCTGCACGATGCTGTCGGGGGGGAGCGAGCAAAGCCCAGCCCACCCGTCCGTCAGACAGCGAAGGAGTTTGCTACCAGATGTGTTTAACAAGTTCGGTGACATTCGGTTGTTTCCTCTTCGTTCCCCACACATCTGGGCTGCAGCAGTTGATAAAGGAGGGACTGGTGACATGTGCAGAGGGATTTTTCTGCCTGCTGCCCCCGCCGCGGGAGGAATGATGCTTGTGCCAGTGAGGAGACCAGGAAACCACTGCTGAGGCATTTCCGTTCCCTCTGCAGTGCCTCGGGAGGGGACCCTTAGTGCACAAAGCAGCAGCACCCCATGAGCTGTGGGGCTGACGACGCTGCTGAGGGCTGAGGGCCTTGCTGTGCTGTGGATGCCAGGGCTGGCCAAGACAGGGTGTCAGGATGGCTGCCAGAGCCCACCAGCTTCCCAGGCTGCCCACTGTAGTGTTTAACCAGCTCAGCTTCCCCTTCCCAGCACCAGACCACTCCAAACACCAGCCACCTCTCTGCAGGTGCCAGGCAAAGCACCATCCCCAGTTTGCCAGTCCTACCAGCACCCCTACTTCATGTTCACATATGCAGAGGTGAACACCAGCTCCAGGGCTGGCAGCGGGACAGCCCTTTGTACTGCATGGAGACAGCACAGGCCAGGGCTGCCTCCTCCATTCAACCCCAGGTATCAAATCTCTCATTAGTAAGGCTAGTAAAGGCGGTTTCATTCCCAGTGGATTAGAAAGGCAGACGGGGACACACAGCAGCAATCGTAACTGAGCAGACTGGGGACGTGGTTTGGGCAGACTGGGAGAAGCAGCCACACACAGAGGTGGGGAGGGCACTGGGGCTGTGTTATGGAGAGGTTTGGGGGGTTTTGTCAGAGCAAACGGTCACCCAGCACCATGAACTGCACAGCTTTGCATCTGAGATTGGCTTGGAGTGTGTTTCCCTGGGGAGAGCAAACCCACTGCAGCTCCCACTGCCACACAGCAGCAGAGTCCCCAGCCCCTGCACGGGGACCAGGTGAGGGTTTTGTCCCGGGTGCAGGTTGAAAGCACTGCTTAATCAGCACTCCATGGGCCAATCTGAATTCCAGGAACTGAAGGGAGCTTGTATCCCTGTCAGGCACAGCATCCTGCAGCCATACTGGCCTGGCTGCCAAAGCACAGCGAGCCGAGAATCTGCACATGCATTCAGCTGGATGACTTGATTCAGCATTATTCTGTAAGCAGCATCTGGCCTTGTTTTAATGAGCAACAGGAATAAAAAGAGATGAATCACTGTGCTCACAGTGCCCTCCTGGGTGACACCACCACTGGTGCTTCTAAGACCTACGGACACAGCAGCTTGCTCCAGAATGAGCCAGAATGGGACTTGCAGGATTTCTCTGTCATGTTTGCTTCCCCCGTCTCTTGGCTTCAGGCATCACCCACCAGTCATGGTCCAAGGTGGCACATGGTAATATGAGCAGGGCTTTGACCTTTGCTGTGGTCTCTGAGCATCCCTATGCCTGGAGGTAGTCGATGTGGCTTTCCATAGCAGAATCTTTCTCTGTACTGGGGTAAAATAAAACAGAAGAAAAGCCCTGTTTGAACAAAACTGATTTTCCCAGGTAATGCACAAATTCTGTTGCTCCAGTAAAATATTGCCCTATTATGAGCTGGTGGAAAGGATCATTTTCCAGCTTTGCTGGAAGCTTTCCCCAAGTCCTTCCCAAGCACCACCAACAGCTCCAGCCGCCCTGGTGCCCACCCTGGCAGGGAAGGACAGTTGGGCTTTTGACATCCTTTTGCATTTCTAGAGCCCCGTAGAGGTCCAACCCATCCAGAGCTTGGTTTCTCCTCATGCTTCATGAAAGGAGATCTTCCTTCTGACTCAGAGATCAGCAGATTTGGTCTCCACGTCTTGTGGTGTAAGAAAACCCAGCCTGAACTCCCGTACAGTTATTTGTGATCTCCCTGGCATGGAACACGCCACTGAGCTGCAACCCAACTGAGATCAGTCTTGAAGACTGGGCACTTCAGAGCCCTCCTCCTCGCTACTTCGGAGCAGCTCCCTGTGAATGTTGAATCCCTTTCTGAACCAAGCTGAGCCTTGGAGGAAGAGGTGTGGAAAAGCCAAATCCCTCTCAAGAGGTAAACCTGCTTTTGTGGCATGAAGTAAAAACTGCTCATTTTGGGGTTTTAACTGAGGTGTCCCTCAAGGCTCATGGGGGATCCTACATGGTCTCTGCAGTCAATAGGCGGGTGTCAGCCCTCACATCTCTTCCCATTCCTCTTGTCACTGTTGGAGCTCTGGTCCCCACCAGCAGCACTACAAGGCAGCTGCGAAGACCACTGGCTCCAGCAGCACCGAGATATAATTGGGGCCTTTGAAAGGCGAGAAATGTTTCTGCCAGCTCTAGAAATAAACATCCCTGAAGTTGAGCGCTGCGGACGGGAGTTTCGCATGAAGGTATTTTTCAGTGTAAGTTTAAGGGCTAAGTTTAGAAATCCACTTAACAACCTGGATCCGGAACGTGGTTAATTTGATGTTTGCCAACAGTTCATTTCTCAGCTGCGGGTGCATGATGGTCTCATTGCACTCTGCTGACGTGAGAGGATCCAACAGGTCAATGGAAAGAAGGGCCCATCTCACTGCAAGTCAGCTGAGACCGACATAGACCCAAACCTTGGAGCCAAGCATCAGCTGTGACCTCCTTGCCAAATGCACCCAGGCTCAGTAGTGGAAAACCCGCAGGTTCCCCATCCCATGGGGCAAAACCAGCCTGCACAAAAGGCATCGTCTGAGGCAAGCATCCCAGGCAGTAAGGACCACCTGCGCAATGGTCAGGGCATGCTGCAGCTCTGGCAAAGGGCTGGATCAGCTGCTGGGCAGGGGCTAGTGGGTCACAGCCCCGAAGGCCAGACCTGGTGAAGTGAAGTCAGGGCACCCTGGCAGCCTTACCATGTAATTTTCTTGCTTGGACGGGTTTGTGCCGCAGCCTGAGTGCAGCCCCTGTGACTTCACTCCATTCCTTCCCCCCAAGACCAAAGTTAAGATAGAAACTGAGCACTTGGCCCTGGTTCACAGGGAGGTTTCATGGCTGCACAGGGAGGTCTTCCTCTTGCTGCTCCTCTTCTCACATGCTCAGGCCCCCACTGTGACACCAGCAAACACCCTCCAACCATCCCCAACAGTGCGCAGTTCACTGTCTCCAATGGATTTGCTACCAAAGAAATCCTGACCTTGCAGGATTGTGCAGATTCCAATCAAGGTCCGAAGGTCCGAACGCGTGATCTGCGGTTTAACTGAACACACCCAAAACAGGAGTGATTCTCCCCACTTCCTCAGCATGGAGACACACTTGCCAGGGCCGTTTCTCCCTCACATGCTGACATGTGGGTCCCTGAAAACCCTGGAACTGGGACACCTCATCTGAAGATAAGCCTCTGGTCTCAGGGTGCTCTGAGTGCTGGCAGCTCACTGAGCCCACACTCCCCAGCATCCGACCTTGCAAGTGCAGAGGGAGCTGGCTGAGGGACCCTGCAGTTCATCGACATCTCTTTCCATTACTGATACTGTGTCCACGCAGAGGCACAGAGCTCCAAGAGTGGCTTGTGCTGACTCATCCATAGCAGTGTGACCTTGCCCATGTGCCATGAGCTTTGGGGAGAAAACAGCAGCGAGGTGGGGCACACCCATACCTGGAGTACACATCCCATGGGGACCTGTGTTTGTGGTGGCCAACAAGGACCACAGCTGATAAGGTTCATGCTGCCTCATCCTCCCTGCTGCTGCTAGTGAGATTCAACTGGCCTGCGCAGGCAAGCGTGGTACAATCCAGCCTTCATCATGCTGACAGATGTGGTGGTGCCAGCTCCCGCAGAGGCACCTGGCAGGTCAATGCTCAATGAAGGAAAGGGCAGAGCCCATCTGCCCCATGGCCGGCGTCTTGGAGGACAGCAAACACGGAGCTCGCCAGACTGCTGTTGCTTTTGGCACAGCCCTTTCCCTGCTCCGCTTCCCCAGCAGACGCTGAGCGCGGTTTTACCCCCGTGTCCTGTCTGCTGCCTGTGTGCTGCTTCCAGACTGAGCCTGCCTGGGCAGTCAGGCCCTGCACCCGGCTTTGCCTGCCTTGAAATGGGGGGAGGTGAGAGCCATGCAGAGCACCATGGCCGAGGCTCTGGGAGGCGGGCACCCCTGGAGCATCTTCCCAGCGCACATCCCAGTGCCAAGGGGAAAGGCACCTCAAGGGCTGCACAGAGTTCCCAGCTGGACCCTGCCACAGCCTCAGCACATCCTTTTGTGTTTGTCAACATCCAGCTGTGGGTTCCTGGCTGAGAGAGAAGGAGGGTGCCCCAGGGGCCATGTGCTAGCACTGGTGGGTGCTGGGTCAAGTTTGGGCAGGAGGTAAGGGATGAGCCTAGCCCCGTCCTTCTGCATCCTTCTCATCTGGTGCTCAGCTGTTTCTAGTTTTTCCCTTCCCTTTCTCTTTCTTTAGCTGGTATTTTAATGCTGTGCTGATAAGAGAGAGGAAGCCTGGGAGCACTGCTTGGTGGTTTGGTGGCTGGGGTTAGCTGCTGGGTGCCTGTATCCCCCCCTCCATCAGCTACTGCACTATAGACTCCACAGACAGAATGGTCCAACAAAGCCCTCTTTCCAAACCCAACACCTTGAACCCCTGCAAGTGCGTGGGGGGAATGTCAGAAACTAGAACTTGATACATTCATGGAAGTGTTCCATGATGGTATGTCTTCTGGCACGGGTGGCTTACAATACCCACCATTAAACCTGTGGGACCAGGTGGGAGATGCAATGTGCTCTCAGGCTCTGTGAACAGCTGATGCCCATCTGGGATAACTGGGATGAATGCAGTGCCTATAAAGCTACAGCAGCAGTATTGAAAGCAGGGCTGGTTTTCTCTCCAGACAAGAAGAGGGTCTTCCTCTCTGGCTGTTTGAGTGGTGGAAAAGATGAGGCATTTCCATGAGTTCATGGAGCGTGCTAAGGGGAAAACCTCCAGACCTCTTTACTGCAGTGATTTGTGTCCCAAAGTGGCTCCGTAACTCAACAAGCCTCCCCTCTGTGCCTGCTGAGCCCCTCCAGCCGTCTCGCACAGATGACTTTGAGGTGATGCTGAGGGTTGATTGACTCTGACAAATATTTACCTGTTTCTCTGGGTTTACAGAAACCTCACTCCAGCCCTGGCTTTGAAGTGGAGTTCAAAGCCCCAGCAACGCTGATGTCTTGTGGGGAGTGAGCTCTCTTTGGCGTGCAGAAACATTGCCCTACAAGGAGAGGAACCATGTCCACTGTCCTCCTTGGGGGGCACCGCACACAGCACTGATATCTTCCATCATTTCATAGGGTCCTGCTTGTCTCCCCACACCAAGGTAAGATCTATTTTGCCACCTGGTTGGAGCCTACATTAAACAAATGGCCAGTACAGAGGCCTTTCTCTGGCAATGTGGCAGAACGTGCTTCCCATGTGGTTTTTTTCCTAGTCTCTGAATGGTGCCAACAGGGATGGGGCTGAGTTGCACATCTGTGGTGAGCTCATATTTAAAAAACCTAGCTTGGTCAAACTGTACAAATTAACACTTGTGAAATGAATCTGTTTCTTTAAGTGAAGTGGCAAATGCTCTGATTTGGTTAAAGCATTAGGATTTGGCTTTAATTTGTAATTTGTAATCAAACTTAAAGCTAGAGGGGGCAACAAGAATGTTGTTTATTCTCAGAACAGCAGGAGCAAAGCCTTCATCACCCACCTCCTCCTCAGGCTGTCGGTGACACCCTCCTGTGCACTGTTAACCACCTTCTGTACAGTCCTTTCACTTGGCAAGGCTCAGACTGGATCGCTATAGTCTATGATTTTCTGTTCCAGGCAGACTGCAATGTGCTTCTGGTCTGGTCCATTTCCTGGTGGGAAACTGAGCCAGACTATGATGAACCAGTAATGGTCCTGACAATAAAACAGCATGCGATGCCTTGGAGAAGATGCAGAAGCTCCCTAGCAAAGACTTCAGGCTTAATCTGCTGTCTGGGAGCATTTAACCCTAAGGACAGTTGTTATTCTATACCTGGTGGGACCCCATGTGTATACTCAACAAAGCAAGTGCTCCCGAAGTCCTGCAGAAGCTGAATGGAAGAGGGTTGTTGTTTTCTGGCTGGGGAAAAGGGTGATAACCCAGAGCCCAGGCACCAGGACAGCTCTGGGCTTCTCCTTGAGGCAAATTCATCTCTTCACTGCCTGAGCCCTGGGCACGGCTGCCCTGGGCATTGCTCAGCACGTTTCACACTGACGCATCCTCTCACCTCACTGTCTTCCTGCCCATCTTGTCCTTCAGATGCCATCAGAGGTTGAAGACCACACCAATGAACTCCACAGCTTGGAGCATCCTGGTTTCTCCTGCTGAAGGCTGACATGCAGGGCAGCCCTGTGGTGAGAGAGCATGGCAAGGCGAGCAGGAGGCACTGAGCTCGCTGAACACAGGAAATGCATAGGTAAAAAACTGAACACATCACTTAGAGCAAAGGTAATCTATTATATTAAACATCCACATTCACACTGTGACAATATTGGGTGCACCGGGTGTTCAGCAACCTTTTGAACATCTTCTGTAATTATTACTTTCTATCTACAAAGCATTTCAATAGTCATTATGGTCAGGACAAATTCAAATCATGTTTCTAGCCAACACTTGTATAGTTACCCAAGCTGGTAAAGCACAGATTGGATATTATGTATGCATATTTTTTAGTGTTACAGTTAATATCTGTAATTATGCATTTGACTGAAGCAGCCACAGCTCGTATTATGTGGCTGGCTCTACCAGTTACCCAGTCAAGAAACCAGCACTATTAATTGTGGTCCCTGCAGCTAATCAACACAGTCACTTCCAAATCTGACACCTGAATATATACGGCTGATTCTTTCCTGCAAATGCATGAGCTAAAACTGCACCAGTAAAGTTTGAAAAGTTCATATTTCTGAATTGGAATGAGTAAGCACAGACCATTTCCTTCCCATGTTTGCCCAGTTCCAATAAACAGTAGTTTCTTCATCTAAGAACATGTAATATTTTGGTACGGTAGCTCAAGGGCCACCAAGCAAAGGGTTTCGTGGAAATTGTTGTTGTGAGTTCTGCATGAGGTTTAATCTATGATTAATAACCATTACAGAAGGGAATAAATGGAAACGCCAAATACCACGTTTAGCACCTGGCTAACAGGGAGGTGAATCGAACTGGGCAGGAGTTACTTCCCAGTGACTGTGCTGCTCAGAGAGCGCTGCCTGCTCAGCCTGCGGGGAAAAACCTACCCGGCAGCTACCTCTGAAAGGCAGCACAGCAAGGATCAAGTGAATTCCAACACACAGGTGCTGGGGTGAGGGTTTTCTGTGGCAAACACAGCGTGAATTATGCAGTGTGCAAAAAGGGGAGTGTGTCAGCAAGGACTCGGTCACCACAGCTGCTCAAGGAAGTTGGGTGATTATAAACATGACTAATTCAGGTCATTTTGTGCCCATACTCATGTGGACTCGCATGAATTATACTTTTTTTCATGCTTAATCTTGTCCCCACTTCATTGGCTAATGGGCTGTTTAATTTGTATTAAAGAATACAAATTAAAAGGCGAGTAACTGGTTTACATCTTTGCTAACTCTGGTTACTTTTAAGCTCTTCAGATCATTATTGTAGCCCACCACAACCTCACAGTGTCTCTGAAAGTTTAGGAAGGAGGAGAACAGAACCTCCCCCATATCCCAGGGTATGGGATACGGAGGTTGAGGGACTTGCCAACGGCTGGAGAGGGTGTTTGTCAGAGCCACAAATGACACCCAGCTCCTCAGGGTCCATGCTCATCACAGGACCATCCCCTCCTGTGTATTAAAACCAGTTGTTGGTCTGCTCTGCTGCAATCTGGCTGTGCAGAACAAGGAATGTAAATATTCGATACCAGTAGGTATGTATTTGTAGCATTAACAAAGTTTCTGCAACTGAAAACTGAATTGGTTCGTTCTTATGTTTCTTACGCTTTGCCCCACATCCCAGAATATTTTACTCTTCAGATATAACCACCAAATATGCTGAAAATTCCCTGCAGCTCAGATCATACCCTTCCTATTCATTTGAGGAGAGATGGAGGGGGAATGTGCCACCTGAAGAGTTTTCAGCAATGGTTCGGTTTTTACAAATTACCTGGGTTAATTTCCACACTTTTTCCCCCAAATTCTTGGGGTCTCAGGACTGGGAAGGACCTTTCCCATTTGCTTGGCAGCCACACAGGTGGTGAGTTAACATCATTTCCCTTCTGCCTCTCCACTCAGCATCTTGTCTGCAAATAACAGCATCTGCTTGCAGGAGGGAGACTTACCCTTGGTTCTGACAAGACTGGGGCTCATGGAACGAGCATCCCTCCCCATCAGAGACTGACAGCAAAGGTGTAGGCCAGTGTGAGGGAAGGCTGCTGCGCCTCTGCCCCAGGCTGCATTTCAAAGGCATCACTGACACAAGGGAACAAAGCACAACATAAGCTGACAGTGAATAGAGGAGGCTGCAGAGCAAAAAGCACTGAGGTTGATGGATGGTGTCTGAGCAAAGGGCCAAAGCTATTTTAAACTCCAAGCTTAAGCTCCTATTAGGCAAAGAAAATACAGCACGAATTCTGCTTACATAGCACCTCTCATACGAACGTTCCAGGATGTTCCACAATCAAATTCAAATGCAATCAGTCATGGAGATGTGAGCAATGTTCACCAAGGAAAACAGGGAGGCTTGGCAAGGAGCACCTGGCTTCCAAAGGGAAGGGCTGGGCGCAGGTATAGGAAACAGGGTGTGGGAATTGCTGTGAGGGAGGAGGACAAGCCAGGAGGAGAGAAGGTCTCCCAAGTCCAAACAGGACATTACTTGGGTAACTCAGCCCCTCCAAGTGCGTAGACACAGGCTGGGGGCCCTGCTGATCCCACTGGGCAGCGTGCTTGGATGGGCACCCACCATCTCCTCCTGATGCCCCTGGAGCACACCCTTCCTGTGGTGTCAACTGGCCCCTGAGAACCCACCTTACCAATCGTCTTCCATTCTGAAAGTGGTTCTACAGCTCCTAAGGAATCTGTCCCGACACATTTTAGAGGCAAAATGTGATTCCCCAAGGAAAGTGAAACAAACTGTGGGGGATCTTGGATAAAATTGAACCAGAAAGCAAACAAGCAAACAGAATTTTAACCAAATAGTCTGGAAGATTTCGGCTTGAATCAGGCAGTGATTTGATGAAGTTAAGGAAAGAGATACAGAGAAAGGGAAGGACAGCCACATCTGCTATACCTGGGAAAGTAATTCGGTTTAGTATGGTTTATACCTGTTGCAGTTCAACCAGGTGTCAGTGAGAGCTCTTTGGGAGCCTTCTGTAATCCCCCTAGAACAACCCATATTCCCTGTTTCTGGATATACATTTTTCTTCTGTTTTTAAAGACCCAAATTGTTCTCTGATTCTTTACATAGGAATGGTGACTGGCTCCTCGGAAGGACTGTTGGCTTTGGCTGATGCACATGGCAGCAAATACATGGCCTGACAGTAGGATTTACTCTGAACCTGCAGGACACCTGGACCCAGCTGTGCTTTGCTCACCGCACTTGCGAAAATCCGTGATTTACAGAGATAATCCTCAGGCATTTCAAGCTGGGCTGAAGATAGACACATTTCCAGCCCATGCCATCGATTCCATTCATCTGGAACAGGTGCCAAGCGTATGAAATCCTCCTGCTGTGTGGTAGACACCACAGCATGCTTCATTAGCAACCAGCCGAGCAGCTCACCACCTCCAGCTCACAGGCGCTGCAAACAGGCTGAGACCCAAACCTGGGAAGCAAAGGAGGTGAAGTTTCAAAGGCAGAGGGGGATTTAGGCAGACAATGCTGGACTCATATAACCTGCTCCCCGCCTCTCCTATCCCCACTCATTTGAGTGAGCGCAGCTGTGTGTCTTTTCTAATTCAGGGGTACAATGCTGTGACCGGGAGTGCCAGACACAGCCGTGGCAGTCCTATTACAAACAACACCTATACAAATTGCCAAGTGCCATTTACCTTGGATAACCTCCTCAGCTGAAACCCTTCGTATCTACTGGGGCTGCTTTGATGTGTCCTTCTGCTCTTTCAGCCCAGATGTTGTCATAGATTTGCTGACGATGACTGCAAACCAGCTTTGAAATGCACTCTGGCAAGAAATGCTTTCCCATCCTGTCTCAGATAGGGTCTGCTTTTTTTGTCCCCTCCCATATTTTCCTTCCCTAGGCTGCTGGGATGAACAAAGGCTCTTTGTTCCTTCAGCCATTTCCCTGCTTGCTGGTGCTTTTTGTTATATGTCAAAAACTAAGTTGAAATGACAGTGGCAGCAGTTCAACAGATTAAATAGGCCTCAAATACCGCAGTGACGGCCAGTGCTTGGACATCACTTCCAGCTATAAACATGGGCAGTGAGAAGGTGCGGGAGCTTTAACAGCCCCAGAGATGGTTTCTGCCTCTGTCTTAAGCCCCAGGATAAACACAAAATTCTACTGTGTGGAAATTGTCATTTTTTCTCTTGAATATCACAGTAAGACCCTGTCTTCCAGAGGAGCCGAATCCAGGATTGGTGGATGCCAACTTATAGGACCGGAGAAAACAGCCTCAAGGTGCACCAGGGAAGGTTTAGATCAGAGAGTAGGGAATATTTATTCACTGAAAGGGTTGTCAAGTGTTGGAAACAAGTTGGGGAAATGGTGGGGTCACCATCCTGGGGGTATTTAAAAGACATATAGATGTGGCTCTGAGGGACATGGTTTAGTGATGGACTTAAAAGACCTTAAAGGTTTTTTGCAACCTAACCAGTTCCATTCTGCAGTGCAGACAAGACAGTCCGTGAGCCCCTTGGAGTGTTCTGTTCTGATGTCCTGATGCAGAAGCATCCTGTCTGTCGGGTGACGGGTACCAAACACCATCTCGGCCCTCATTTTGGCAGGAGGCAGTGGGAAATGGAGGTTTCTGAGCACATGTGTTACTGCTCCGACACAGATGTACAGCGGGGCTTTGCCGGTGCGGGACGCTCGCTCCGGTACAGACCGCGCACCCCTGTGGACCCCATACCCCCTCGGAGCAGCTCCCACCGCAGCCTGCGAAGAGCCCTGCAGGGGGCGCCCACTCGCCCGCAGCCTCCTGGCGGGCGCCGCGAGGGGGCGCCCTAGCGGCGCTGCGGCGGGCGGGGCCGGTGCCCGGTGCCCGGTGCGTGACGCGGTACGGCGGCCGGGCGGGCTCGCGGCGTGCGGCCGGGATGGAGCGGCTGGAGCGGTGCGGGCGCCGGCTGCGGGCCGCGCTGGCCGCCGGGCGGGTGCGGCGCAGGCTGCCCTGGCTGCTGCTCGCCATCGTCGTCCTCGGGTCCGCCCTCAAGGACGGCGACGTGGTGCCCGAGACGCCCTTGCAGAACAAGCGCAACCCGCTCAACGTGTGAGGAGAACCGGGGCGGGCGGCGGGCAGGGAGCGCGGGCCCTGGGGCGGGAGTACGGGGGCCGCCACACGCGCCTGCCCCGGTCGTGGGGCCAGAGGGGCTCCGTGTGACCGGTGTGGGCCCGGCGGTGGGGAGGGGGTCTTGTCAATGGGATTTCCCGGTCCTCACGTCTCCTGTGGGCTATGGGACTGTGAGAGCGAAGAGCAGTGGAGTTTCCCGCTCAGATTTTATTGGAAGGGGGGAGAAACAATGTTTTCCGTTATTTAGTTCCCAGGTAGTTCCTTACATTAGAGTTAGCAGGTGGTTACCAAGCTGAAGACAGTAAGTCCTTCAGTGTCTTTGTAAAAGCAGAGTTACTGCCATCCTTTTCTAGCACTCAGGCTGTGGTCCAGCTGCCTTAGTCACTCCTGAACTGCCTGTGAACCTTGTGGAGGGAATGAGGAAGGCGCTGGGCCCGGCTGGTGCACGTGTGCCTTGCCTGCTGCGGGTCGGGAAGCGGAGCTGAAGCTGCCGTTTTCCCCTCTGGCTTGGGGAATTCTGTACTTCATTGATGCCGATGTTTCGTTTGGTGACGTGTGGGAGAGGAGCTGCTTTTGGTGGGATGGAAGGGAAAGGCTGGCAGCAGCCCTTGGGGAGTGACATTGGTCGTACAGTAAAACCGTGCAGCAGTTCGGCTCTCCCTTTTTAAACAGAGGCAGGTTGTGTTTGCTGACAGTCCCTGAAGCAGTTTTCCCCCCACAAATCGCTGCTGCTTTGCCAGCAGCAGCTATGTCAGCAGCTGCCTTTTGCTTTTAACTATCTCAGTAAAATGAGGGGTTTATTTTCAGTTCCTATTCCATGGCAGCAGCTGCCGTTGCCGCACAGATGCCAATTGTACTGTAAAATTAAGAGTAAAGGAGGCAGTCCTCAAAATCCTGGGGCAGGCCCTGACAGTGTTTGTTAGGGTCCTAATGAAGATCCAGAACTCTAGTCCTGCTTGTTTCTGTCTTTGATGCTGAAGTGGTGATTAAAGAATGACTGCATGTGTCGAGCTACAGCTCAGCTGCGGACAAGAACTCTCTGGTTTCCAGCCCGGGATATGGGTAAGGATGGGGCTGCACAGTTCCCCTCTCCCACCAGCTGATAGGAAGCCAGCTGCATTGGAAAGTCTAATAGGCGAAAGAGGATCATAGACTATGGTCTCCTTAGCTCATTTGTAAACTCACATGCACATACTCCACTGTAAGATTTGAAGACTAGTTACACAATACTGTCTCTTGCTAAACAGGGTATTAACACATCATCAGCTGGTTTTCAATATCTTATAGGCATTACAGCAAAAATTATCAAGGCAGAGAGTGAATTTAGAGATGGAAGGATTTGTGTGTGCCAAAGAAAAGATCATCAACTGGAGAGACAGCAGAGGAGCAAAGACATTGTGGTGCTTCATTTACTTTATAAGGTGATGACAGAGGAAAAGCTTCATGGGCTCATTAAGGAAAAGAATAGGCCCTTCTGGCTGTCTTATTCAGTGGTAAGAGGTTGAGGTTGTGAAGAGCTTTAGAAGTAAAGATAATTGAGATGAAGAGAGTCAGAGAAAGGGTTACTGTGTAAGGGTGGCAAGCTAAAAATACGTTCTTCACAGCTGCAGTTTGAGTAGGGCAGAGTTGAGCGGGTTTGTAGGGTAACAGCGATTGCAAAACCGAACTGCAAGTCTGAACAAGGGCTTTAGGTCCAAGGGAACGCTGCCTGGGAAACAGTAGAAGTACCTGGTTGAGGAACTGTTTGTGTGTTTGGCCTGAGAGTGGGGGAGAGGGTTAAGATTTTAGCTATGCTTTACTTTGATGGGAGTGCACAAGTGTCTCACTTAGAGGGTTCTGAACAATGACCTTGAAAACCTGCTCCTTCGAGCACACGCTCAGTTCCTGTGAAGTTTCACACATGAATGCTTCTCTTTTGGCTTTTCTCTGGCAGATACTTTGTGAAGGTGGCTTGGGCATGGACTTTCTGGCTTCTGCTGCCCTTCATCACAGTCACCACCTACCAGTTTGCCAAGAGCAAGCTCCTGTATGGTCGCATGAAGAGCATTTTGACAGTGCTGCGGCGTCTCAGTGCACTGCTGGTGGGCACTGCTGTTTGGTACGTCTGCACCAGAGTCTTCATGTACATTGAGAATCTCACCGGCGTGTGCTCTACCTCGGGTAAAGTCAGCGAGCCTCGCCGCCTGTTCGACAGCAAGCAGGAGTGCCACCAGCACAACGGGATCTGGAATGGTTTTGATATCTCAGGACACTGTTTTCTCCTCTCATACTGTGCTCTGATGATCATGGAGGAAGTGGCTGTGCTGGAAGGCTTATCCATAGACCAGAACTCTCAGCTGCGTGTTGTGATCAACGCCCTGTTTGTTTCCTTGTGTTTTCTCACCATGATCTGGGTGTTCATGTTTCTCTCTACTGCCCTGTATTTCCATGACTTCAGTCAAAAGCTTATCGGTGCACTGATAGGTCTGTCAGCTTGGTATGGGACGTACAGATCTTGGTACTTGAAACCCTTTTCTCCCGGACTACCTCTTCCAAATATACCTTTGAGTTCAAAGAAATACGGTTATAGCAGATAAAATATGTTTTAAAATGTTGGGGTTTTGCTTTCAGTACTGGAGTAGTTGAATGTAGGAATGGTTACTGTATTTCCACTGTAAGGAGCAAGGTGATGGGTTAGAGGAAACCAGGTGTGTGCTAGCTGATGGCTGGCAGGTGGTAATGAGCTTCTTCCTTGGGAGAAAAATAACTGGTATTGGAAGAGGTCTGCTCTTTTTCAGGAGTTGATGACTGGCATTCTCATCAAAGAAACCAGAAGGTGGATCTGTTTCTCTTACACATAAATGGAGGAGCAGATCCAGGGCTGGCAGAGGTCTAAGTGTTGCTAACATATCAGTACTCATCAAAGCAGTATATAGCTGTTTTGTGAAACTAGAGCATCTCATGTAATCAAATGTTAAATACACTAACTTGCCACAAATGCCTCTTAGCTGTCTTCACCTTCTGCAACAATGCAAGTAAATCATAGAATCATAGAATAGTAAGGGTTGGAAAGGACCTCAAGATCATCGAGTTCCAACCCCCCCGCCACGGGCAGGGACACCTCCCACTAAACCATGCCATCCAAGGCTATGTCCAACCCCACCTTGAACGCCGCCAGGGATGAAGCATTCACAACTTCCCTGGGCAACCCATTCCAGGGCCCCACCACCCTCACAGTAAAGAATTTCCTCCTCATATCCAATCTAAACCTCCCCTGTTTAAGTTTAAACCCATTACCCCTTGTCCTCTCACCACAGTCCCTAATGAAGAGTCCCTCCCCAGCATCCCTATAGGCCCCCTTCAGGTATTGGAAGGCTGCTATGAGGTCTCCACGCAGCCTTCTCTTCTGAGATGTAATGTCTTCAGCAGACTGTGACTTTAAATTCATGCCTGCCTTTGGAAAGGAAACTTTTCGGAAAACAAGCCTTAACTTTCTTAGGTGTAGTATCTGTAATAATATGTTGTCACTTTATTCATGACACAAAAAAACCCCAAACTCCTTCCCACTTTGCTAAAGCTTCTGATATAAGAATTGGGGTTTTAATGTTTTAATCTTATGAGTTGCACCCTTTGCAACAACGAGTACTTTGTGGTATGTTTCTTCTAGAAGAACAGTGAAATGCTGGTATTGCAAGTTAGCTTAACCTGCTGAGCTTGGTCTGCTTGGAAATGAATAAAACACATTGTTTATCCTAAGGGCTGCAAAACAGTGTGCTTGAAGCAATATTTATTCTTGCTTATCCAGCGTACCAACAAGCTGCTTAATTTGATTGCATATAAAGCTGTGGCCACTTCTGCTGTGGCTGGAAACCCACTACTGAATAAAACAGTACTATTATATAATGAATAGATAGGCAATGGGATGGATTTACTCATATTAATCAGACATTTAGTGTAATTTTTATCTTTAAAAGCTTTTTATTGTCTCGTAAAGGCTTATTTATGACTGTGCAAAAGTTGTTTTGACAGTTGTAGTGATGAGCAAGACGGCCTAAAAGGGCTCTGGGCAAGGTAGTGCCTGCTGATCTGAGAGTGGGCTTGACCTGTCTGGAACGTTTGACTCCAAGGTGATTATTTTGCTGAATATAGGATATGATGCACTGTAGTCTAATCTTGGTATGTTCCTTTTTGCCATCTCAACAGCTCTCTTCCAGCAAGAGAGCAACAGCGTTTGCAATAAATGCAGCAGTGTTAATTCCACACTTGTGGTCTGCCTCTGAGGAGAGCCAAATTCACCTGAATTGCCACTGAATTCAGTGGCCAGCAGGAGTTGTGCGTCCTTAGAAAGTACAAATCACCTCTCACAAAGAAGCTGTTTCAGGAGGTTGTGTATTTTCTGTCAAGCTCTTTTGGTTTTGCATGAAATTGCCTTTTAAGCTGACTCTTTGGAAAAATTGCACTGATTAACTCACATTGGGTTAAATGAAATTTGTTGAAACAATGCAAATTCATTTGCAGATATTCTTTTGATGTAATGGAAGCCTGCTCCCAATAGAGTTAAGCTAGACCGCAAGCCACTTTCACCATGAAAAAGGATTATTCCCGGAAGATTTTCCGATTTAAGTTTCTATTGTAGGTTATCTTTATGTAACTTTGCTATATAGAGAAGGCCTTGGAACAGGAAATGCTATTTATTTAAACCAATGGACGTGCTGAAATTATGTTCAGTTTCACAGGTGTTTTGTGCAATCACTATCTGGATACTTCTGTCCACTTCTTAAAGTGTCATACAAACTTTTTATTATGGAAATAATGTAGGAGATGGTTATTCTCAATTTTTTTATTTAAATAATGAAATAAAAATCACTGTTTGTGTCTTTGAGAATCTGTTTCTGATATGTGTAAAAGATGCTGCTGCTGCTCTTCGCTTCCTTGAATGATCCAGCCTTCCGGTATTTTTGTGCTTATGGGGATGCTTGATCACACTGACACTGATAATTCTGCAGCGTTTGAATGGGTGAATGTAACACAGGTTCTCAGAACTACAGGGTAGGAAAAGAAACAAAAGCAAGCCATGCCTGACAAAGCCAAGTGTCCTAATGTGCGCCTGTTACACCAGGCAGTTCGTTTTATAGCCACAGACAGTTGCTTACTGGAGCAGAGTGAAAGCCTATTCCATTGAAACGTATGGGGACATTGCCATGGGCTGTAATACTGGTTATGAGTTTGGAAATCTTGGTGTATGTGTCTTTCTCAGTACCCAGAGACCATGAACCAGCTGTTGGCTCAGAAGGTTCCTTTGTGCTCCAGACCTTCTCTTTGTGCTTTTTGACTGTTTTAGAGTAAGTCTTTGCTTCTTTGCACTTCAGCTAGAAAATAATGGTTGCAAATTTTCTGTTCCTGTATTTGCCATCACCTTTTCCTTACGTCCCCCTCACAAATACTGTTTTATCATTAAAATAAAAACGTGGCCTTCCTACGACAGATTTACAGCCAAAGAGAAGCAGTGCTGGGAGTTCCTGGATTTGATATCCTCTGCCAAAGGCGCAAATCTGCTGTCAACAGGTATTATTTATTGCAAGTTCTTTAAAGAATCATAGAATCATAGAATAGTTAGGGTTGGAAAGGACCTTAAGATCATCCAGTTCCAACCCCACTGCCATGGGCAGGGACAAATCCCACTAAACCATGCCATCCAAGACTCTGTCCAACCTGGCCTTGAACACCACCAGCGATGGAGCATTCACAACTTCCCTGGGCAACCCATTCCAGTGCCTCACCACCCTTACAGTAAAGAATTTCTTCCTCAGATCCAATCTAAACTTCCCCTGTTTAAGTTTGAACCCATTACCCTTGTCCTATCACTACAGTCCCTAATGAAGAGTCCCTCCCCAGCACCCCTATAGGCCCCCTTCAGATACCGGAAGGCTGCTATGAGGTCTCCACTTAGCCTTCTCTTCTCCAGGCTGAACAGCCCCAACTTTCTCAGCCTATCTTCACACGGGAGGTGCTCCAGTCCCCTGATCATCCTCGTGGCCTCCTCTGGACTTGTTCCAACAGTTCCATGTCCTTTTTATGTTGAGGACACCAGAACTGCACACAATACTCCAAGTGAGGTCTCACGAGAGCAGAATAGAGGGGCAGGAGCACCTCCCTCGACCTGCTGGTCACACTCCTTTTGATGCAGCCCAGGATACCGTTGGCTTTCTGGGCTGCAAGCGCACACTCCCGGCTCATGTTCATGTTCTCATCGACCAACACCCCCAAGTCCTTCTGCGCAGGGCTGCTCTGAATCTCTTCTCTGCCCAACCTGTAGCTGTGCCTGGGATTGCTCCGACCCAGGTGTAGGACCGTGCACTTGGCATGGTTTTACTTCATCAGGTTGGCATCAGCCCACCTCACAAGCGTGTCAAGGTCCCTCTGGATGGCATTCCTTCCCTCCAGCGTATCAACCGAACCACACAGCTTGATGTCATCGGCAAACCTGCTGAGGATGCACTCAATCCCACTGTCCATGTCTCTGACAAAGATGTTGAACAAGACCGGTCCCAACACCGATCCCTGGGGGACACCACTCGTTACTGGTCTCCAGCTGCACATTGAGCCATTGAGCACAACTCTTTGTGTGCGGCCAGCCAGCCTGTTCTTTATCCACCGAGTGGTCCACCTATCAAATTGATGTCTCTCCAACTTAGAACTCAAACAAAGAAGTCGTGTGGGACAGTGTCGAACACTTAGCACAAGTCCAGGCAGATGACATCAGCTGCTCTACCTCTGTCCATCAGTTCCGTAACCCCATCATAGAAGGCCACCAGATTGGTCAAGCAGGATTTCCCCTTAGTGAAGCCATGCTGGCTGTCACCAAGCACCTTGTTGGTTTTCATGTGCCTTAGCATGCCTTCCAGGAGAATGTGCTCCGAGGTATTGCCAGGCACAGAGGTGAGACTGACTGCTCTGTAGTTCCCCCGCTCATCCATTTTCCCCTTCTTGGAAATGGGGGTTATATTCCTCTTTTGCCATTTGCACACACACCTCATGCATGCAGCAGCTCCCCCTGCACCCCGCTGCCATTCTCCTGCTGGCAGCTCCTATTCCCTGCCCGCTTGCAGGGTCCCACATGACAGCAGCGGCGCCTGATCCTGGCTCCAGCTGCAGCCGCCAACCTCTGGTATCCCAAACCAGCTCTGACCGCAGACCCTCTTCCCACCCTGTGGGATGGCGACCAAGGGACTCAGTGGGAGGAAGGGACAGAAGAAGGTAAAAGGCTTGGTTTGGGCAGCAGCCGGATCCAAGAGGATGGCGGGCGCAGGCTGCTCCCCGCAGTGAGCTGGGCCTGGGCACGCTGTGATTCTGTGATTCCGTGATTCCATGACTGATTCCTTGTACGTGGCCGTGTTTCCCCAAATGGAGGAGCAGCCCCAGAAGCCTCAGTCAGCGCTGGCACAGGCGGTGCCCGATGGCAGCGCCAGAGCAGGTGCCCTGCAGCCACCGAGGGGTTGGAGCGAGGGCCCAAACCTTTGGTCCCTCGCCTGTGCCCGGCCCTGCCCACAGCTGCAGAGAGCCTGAAAGAGCCGCTCTGCCAGGGCAGGGAGCCCACGTGAGGACAGTTGGGGTGCCCCAGCACCCAGCGCCAGCCCCCATGTGCCCTCCAGCTCTGGGAACCCAGAGCAAGTGGAACCCACTTGTGTGCCAAAGCCACGGGTGAGCGCAGTGAATACAAAGAGAGACTGGGTCAGAGAAACTGTGAGAAATGTGTTTACAAGGGAACAACAAATAAATGTGATAAACATGACAAAAAACAACTGCTCGTATGAAAAATACAACTCTTCTACCTAAACCTACACCTATTCTAACTAAAACAACAACTCTTCTTAAACCTACACCTATTCTAACTAAAACAACAACTCTTCTACCTAAACCTACAACTATTCTAACTATAACAACTCTTCTACCTAAACCTACACCTATTCTAACTAAAACAACAACTCTTCTTCTTAAACCTACACCTATTATACCTAAAACAACAACTCTTCTTAATCCTACACCTATTCTACCTAAAACAACAACTCTTCTTCTTAATCCTACACCTACTCTACCTAAAACAACAACTCTTCTTCTTAAACCTACACCTACACTACCTAAAACTACAACTCCTAGGCTAAAACCAACAAACTTCTGAAACAACACCAATCTTCTAAGGAAACACCAACTCTTCAAACCAAACTTCTTCAACCGTCGTCAAAACTTCCCTCTCCACCAGCCCTGGAAAGAAGCAGCACAAGGTCATTTCAGTGAGGCTACTGATGCTCGTTGTGTTTGCCGCACGCAGGGGAGAGCGGGACTCTGCCACGGGCTCAGCCCCAGCTGGGGCTGGGAGCCGGGCTCGACACGATCACACTTGGCTCGCGTGTCCCAAAGGCAGCGCAGGGCAGCGCGGTGGTGGCGCTTGTGCCACCAGGATGAGGCCACCGGGCACCACGAGCCTGCAGCGGGGCCATCGCACACAGCCCCAGCCCCAGCGTGGCAGCAGCCGACCCACCCTCACTGCCAGCGGTGGATGGGGGCACGTGCTGCCTTACCACTGCTCAGTCTAAATCCATGGGCTCATCCTCCTCCACCACATCCACCTCCATGGGCTCCACCTGCAGCCCCCCTTGGGTCCTGCTGGTGGCCTCGTCCTCCAGCTGCTTCAGGTGTTGGAATAGCCTAGGGCAAAAGCCAAGCAGAAGAGTGCATTGGTGCTGGCCAGAGCAATGAGCGCAGCTGTGGGACAGGGCTCTGGGCAGCCCGGTCCCCTCTCGCTGTGTGGGCAGAGCCGGGGGGCACTGGGGACCCGGGCACGTCCCCAGCAGCAGCTGGTTGGAGGCTGGGGGCTCCGTGTCCAGCAGCACCCACCAGCTCTGACAGGCTGGCGCGCGCAGCTGGAGGATACGGTGCCTTCTCCTCTTGAGCACCTTGCGGGGCGGCAACGGCTTCAGGACCTGGCAGAGCAGAGAGGGCAGGGGTGAGCGGCCGTGCTCCCTGCCTGCGGGGCCAGGGCACAGACCCAGCCCCGCGCCTGCCTCGGCACCCACCGCCTCCTTACTCTCTGTAGGCAGCCCTTTGCGTCCTCGCCTCCGCAAGGGCTCAGCTCAGCCACCAGCAGGACAAAGGTGTTCTTCTTGGGGGGCTGCATTTGGTGGAGCCAATATAGTATACAACTGGGTGGGCACAAAGAAATAGGGATGGGAAGGACTGAAAAAAGGCAGGGAGCAGGGCAGAAGGATGGATCAGGAACAGGGCACAAGGGATGGGAGCAAACGGGAGGGAGAACAGGAAAGGTCTGGGTTCAGGGCTGAGGGCCTGCGTTGTTGTGTAGGCACGGGCAGTTGCCGGTGTAACGCGGGCTGTGACATCAGCCCGGACTGCAGCTTCATGGGGGACACTGGGCAATGGTTACGTGAGCCCTGAGATGGCAGAGACACACTTTGGTGCTTAAATAATCAATACTACGGGTGAAGCCTGCGCTGGCAAACTCCACAAGGGCCAGGAGCATCTCCTTTGCTCCTTCCCTGTCCCTCAAGCAGTCAGTGAGCGACCTGAGCAGTGCTCATGTGCTGCAGTTGGGATGTGCCCATGGGGGTGGAATTCAGCCCACGAATGTCCTCCAGCCGTGCCTGTCAAGGGGGAGCTCGTGCGAGAACCTGAGCCCCACGCGCAGGGAAGGCCACGAGGGCAGCACAAGATGTGGTGCCAGCAGCGTGTGTCGAGGGCTGCCTGCTTCAGGAGGGGTCTGCAACAGCTCCGCACCTTGTGCTCGCCTCTCCCTGACTACGTTTATAGAATCATAGAACCATAGAATAGTTAGGGTTGGGAAGGACCTTAAGATCATCCGGTTCCAACCCCCTGCCATGGGCAGGGACACCTCCCACTAAACCATGTCACCTGAGGCTCTGTCCAACCTGGCCTTGAATACTGCCGATGTTGGAGCATTCACAACTTCCCTGGGTAACCCATTCCAGTGCCTCACCACCCTTACAGGAAAGAATTTCTTCCTCATATCCCATCTAAACTTCCCCTGTTTAAGTTTGAACCTGTTACCCCTTGTCCTCTCACCACAGTCCCTAATGAAGAGTCCCTCCCCAGCATCCCTATAGGCCCCTTCAGATACTGGAAGGCTGCTATGGGGTCTCCACGCAGCCTTCTCTTCTCCAGGCTGAACAGCCCCAATTTTCTCAGCCTATCTTCATATGGGAGGTGCTCCAGTCCCCTGATCATCCTCGTGGCCCTCCTCTGGACTTGTTCTAACAGTTCCATGTCCTTTTTATGTTGAGGACACCAGAACTGCATACAATACTCCAAGTGAGGTCTAGCATTTTAAAGGTAAATGTTCATATTTTGATGTGAACTCCTAAAGACAACAACAAATCAAAAGAAACACTTCCTCTTTTTCTTTTTTTTTGTCTGCTTTTCTGCACTGACGTATTCCTCTCATTCCTTCAGAGCTGGTTTTCCATGCCTGTAGGATTATCTAGGGGATTTTTGTCTCCAATATCTTTTTAGCATATTATTTAATGTGTTATCTCGTGAGACCTCACTTATGAAGATAGGCTGAGAAAGTTGGGGCTGTTCAGCCTGGAGAAGGGAAGGCTACGTGGAGACCTCAGAGCAGCCTTCCAGTATCTGAAGGGGGCCTATAGGGATCCTGGGGAGGGACTCTTCATGAGGGACTGTAGAGGACAAGGAGTAACGGGTTCAAACTTAAACAGGGGAAGTTTAGATTGGATATGAGGAAGAAATTCTTTCCTGTAAGGGTGGTGAGGCACTGGAATGGGTTGCCCAGGGAAGTTGTGAATGCTCCATCCCTGGAGGTGTTCAAGGTTGGACAGAGCCTCAGGTGGCATGGTTTAGTGGGAGGTGTCCCTGCCCATGGCAGGGGGTTGGAACCGGATGATCTTAAGGTCCTTTCCAACCCTAACTATTCCATGGTTCTATGATGCTGTGATTCTATGTTTTCTAGTTTTACGCTGCCTGTATTTGTCTAGCCTATTTTGTGGTCTCTCTTTCAGTCCTTCCCCAGAAGCAGCATTTGGCCTGACTGATGTGGCAGAGGGTGCCTTTTGGAGCCAGCAAGGAAGGAGTCTCTGCTAGAACACAGTGGGAAGATGAACTGGGTTAGGATTGATTTCACTCTTCACTTACCTGGTTCTCTTTCAAACGTTTGCATCGTTTGAAGGCAAGATCAGGCAAACAGGAAAGTTTAGATCTTTCGTTAAGAGCCCTCTGAATGGGTCAGACTTTAAACACGCTTGAACCTGGGGTTTGATTCTTCCTCAAAGTCTTCGTTGAAAACAAACTTGTTCCATGAATGCTTCACTGCTGCTAAATGGTATTCTTGGTTTGCCCGTTTATTTGCATGTACTGAAGCTTGGGTTCTGGAGTGCGTGCAGAGAAAAGAATCCTGTTTTCTGTGTTGATGCATGGCAATTCATGTGAGAAACCCTCCAATGCCCTATGGTGCATGTTAACAGTAAAAACCTGTGGGGGCTGCTGTGATATATTAAATGTTTTGGAAATTCAGACTTCAGTTGTGAACATAAGCCTACAGCCCCTTTTTTTGTGAAATATCTGTGGTTTTTCTCACTGTAGCTTGAAGTAGATCCCTGCGGCTTCTCTGCAATCAGCCTTTTCCAGCTCTTTGCCTTTGATCAGCTTCTGTTTATCTCTGTTCACTTAAAAACCTGTTTCCTGGCATTATTTCTTTTCAGAGCTTCATCACGCCTCCTGGAGCACAGATTAGCAATAAATGCTCTTTACCTCTGCTGGATGTGTTGCTTTATGTATATGTTTTTTCTTTCCTTCTTGTAAGCATTTTGCCAGAGCTTAAGATGAAAGTAGTTAATTCTAGCAAAAAAGGCTGTTGTGACTCTGAACTTGTAATTAGCTTGTTCAGAGGAGTTGTTCTTTCGCTGAAATGGTGTTCACCTGAAAGAAAGCAGTGCAGTCCCTGAAATTTCAGGCAATTAGGTAGTAATACTCAGTCTGAAAGGTTAACTATTTTTAAGCTACCCTCTGTCCGTCACAAGACACAGGCAATGCCGTCTGCCTTGAAACAGGCTGAATAACTGCTCTGTAAAGCTTTGGAACTGTAATATGGCACAGAAAACAAGCAGTAGGTGAAGAGCTTTCCCAGCCTTTCAGGAGAGTTGAATATCAAGGAAAAGCAGTTCTTGGAAAAATGCCCTCTCTCAATTGTGCTTTTCCCTACACGGTATCCAGCAGAAGGAGATCTGCAGTTGTCCTTAGTCTCTCCCCACTGGTGTAAGGCTGAAGAGAGGAAAAAGTGGAACAAAAGTAAATACAAATGATCTTTTATCTTGCATCTCTGAAGTTTTTTTCCACATCCAGCCCGGGTTCATTTTGCAGTTTTAAGATGTGTATATTCCCTCAGTCACATAATTTAATGCATTTAATCTATGGGAAGCATGCTTGAGGTCAGAGCAATAAATAGGCTCAATATCCTCAATGTAAATGTCATCTCTCTTCTGAAATCTCTTCCCTGAATCCTGCTGTGCCTCATGCCTTCCCTATCTCATGGGACTGGGGAGCAAAGCAGTGCCCAGAGCTTGGTTACACACAGTGTGACTCTATCAGTGACAGGGTTAACATCGTGACTCACCGCTGAAGAAAATTCAGCTAAATAGGTTGTGCATCAAAACAGTTGTGATGGAGAAAGCCATGCAACATGAATTGAAAATAAAGATGGTACTAAGCCCCAAAATCCTACTAACCTTATATCCAAATGCATGAATTGTTACCCCCAAATCTGGCAGGCTTGTGCTGATTGGGAATGGTGCTCAAGGTCTGCCCTCTGGGTTTTGCTGGTGATGGAAGTGAGCATGAATTTAATATGTGCTTGGTATAGTGATGTTCTAGACTACAGCTCATCCCAACAGCACTGTGCACTCTTGTTCCAGCTTTGCCATAGCCTGACCTGACTTTGGGTTTTTAGAACACTGACAGTGATAGAGGTTTGAGTTTTTGAGGAATATTTTGCTGTTGATCATCATGATTTAATATCAAAAAATTGATGCCATGGTGTTTTCTGGTTTAGTTTGATTGGGGAGGGTTGTTTGGGTTTTCATGCTTGTGGCCAAGAATCCTCCCCATTGCTGCCCTGTAGTGGTTGGCTCCAAGGGTGTGGAATGGGAAGAGGTTGCTTTTGGCAAGCAAAAATAGAAGACTGTTCCAGGAGGCTTGCAGTGGAGTGGCATGACCTTGTGATGTAAATAGCATGTGCAAAGCCGTGCTTCACTATGCAGAATGCTTAGTTCTGTGTCAAGAAGCACCTGCAGCATTGTAAGACACCCTCAAACTGGGTTACACTGTGTTCTGATCGTAAAGTAGCTTTATTTGGATAACTCTTCTGGAGCTAAAAAGGATTTAGGTCGCGGGAGAGAAGGGGTGCTGGTAGGAAAGAGCGGAGACAGCAGGCAATGGAAGTAGGGGGATGGATGGTGTTATTTTTAAAGAAATGCTTTCCAAGCTGTCATTGATCTGTGCTATTAATTAAGAGCTTTTTAACAAGGCTGCATCTCCTTCATTTCTTAGCAGGTCTCTCTCAGAGGGTGGGAATGGGAGGTGCTGTGTTCACTGATGCAGAGCTTCACAGCTGGTGGGCTCCTGACAACAGAAATGTCTCTATAAATGTCCCCAGCTGTGTGGGGCAGAAGAGCAGAGGAGAGAGGAAAAAGGGGTTCAGGGCAGCCCAGGAGAGAAGAAAGCATTACGACAGTAGAGGAGCAAAGGTAAAAAGAGCTGAAAGTAGGTCATTGTGCAGAGGAGAATGACAAGAAGGAAGGAAAATCTCCTGCGAGCTCTCAAGGGGTGGGTGGAGGTTGACACTTTGCTCATTGATGCTCTTCAGCATCAAAATCCTAAGGAAATAGAGACCATGTGCTTTAGCAACAGCAGTTGCATCTGCAGGTAGAGCCTTGGCCTGCAGCACAGGTTACTGCAGTGTGCAGCCTCTGCAGCTGCAGTGACAGACATCTGTGTTCTGACAGCACGATTGTTCGTCTGCATTATTTATGGCATATGTGGTGTCCTTCCCTTCACTGTGAGGCGTTTAAAGCAGACTGTTTTCTCTCTGTTTAATCCTTTGGAGGAAAGCATGTAAAATGGAGAGAGAAAGACAGCGATAGTAAATGTGTCATTTGGAAATCAGCATGAGGGGATAGGGAATTGGTTTGTCACAAGTGTGCTTTGTCTGAGAACACAAGTTCCAGTGTGTTCACTACTGCTTAAAACTGTAGATACAGTATCAGAAATGGCTTGGTCTGAAACCTCTGCAGTGTGATCACTGAGGCCACGTTTAGGAAATCCTTCAGGGGGTTGTGCTCTTCGGTTATGTATTTTTTAATCCCATGTTATCATATCTTGCATTATCCCTGGCCACCTCAAAGTACTGTTATCGTATTATCCCATATTATTTTAATCCCATATATCTCTCAGAAACCTGAGAGATTTAGTTACTGCCATTTCCTGCATGGTGGATCTGGTCTACATGGGTTTGGCTTTGATCTAAATAATGGCAGCGAATGCCACCAAACACAACTTGATGCTAAATATTTTCACAAGCCTTAACATTTTCTGTTTGCTGTTCTCACATGGGAAATCCTTCATTTATTTTCATACAGAAAGTTTCCCCTTGCTTGGAGCAGCTCTTACACCATTCCTTTTCCTCCTGGCCAGGTTACTGAATCACAGCTGTGTGCTGAGGATGACTTTTTGTGCATTGGCAGCCTTTGATCTCAACTTCTTTGCAGTCTGTGGTGTGTTCCCTGTCCTCTGGCAAGCTTAGGTTCGAAATCCCTTATTCTGCATGGAGAGGTCTTCTCCATCCCTCAACAAGCAAGGGAGAAAGCTGCCAGGCAGCTGCAAGGCTGAAATGTACATGTTCAGTTCTCATGATTGAGTCTTTCGAGCAAAACCCATAGGAGTAAAAAGGGTTTGGAAGCTGTAGTTCTACAAATCTGACCATTGGGAGCTTATTAAACATGAGGCTGGGGAGAGAGGAGGGAGCGATTGCTCCTTGTGAGATTGCTCAGTGTCATGAAGCTCCACCTCGGAGGTGCTCACAAGGGCTTGGACTCGACGAGTAGCTGCTGATTTATTCCTTCTGATAATTGCAAGTTCCACGTTTCAGCCCAGAGGTGCCTAAAAGCACATTTGCCTCTGAAACAGCAGAGATTTGAAAGCATACAAACCTGCTTGGGTAAATAAGGACATCTAGGGTAAAGCTTAAGAAGGACCCTAACCAGGGTCAGACCAGGTTCCCAGAAGTATTTGGTGCAAGATACAGCATGAGCCATTCTCTCTGTTGTCCAGTGTTGCTACAGAATTGCTCAGCAGTGACTTGTAAGGTGGCCCAGAGCAGTCATTTGCTCCAGATGCTATGTGTAAGGTGCATCACCTTCCAGCCTTGCCCCTGGGGTGCTGCTGTTACCCCACACCTTGCTGAGAGTAAAATGTAAAGTCCTGGAGTGAGAAAACAGATTTTGGGGCCATCATTTTCACATCTCTGTGTACAGAAAGCACCTTGGGCAGTGAACATTGGGCCAGTGCCTGGTCCGATGTCCATGTAATGCAGTGGTCTCCCATTGTAAGTGGAACTAGAGCAGAGGAAGTCTGATTAGGCTCAGATAAGCTAGAACATTTATGCTGACAACCTGTAATCACCACAGGCTGCTTACAGCAACTCACTAATCTGAATTGATCAGTGTGGTAACATTCATCTCCTCTTTGTTTCAGCATGGTCTTGAGCATCAGTCCAGCCTCTGCCTGCCACAGTAATTGTCTTTTGTCACTCTCGCAGATTGCTTTTCGCTGGAGCAAAGTCCTGGTATTTTCTCATTACCACAGTAGGGAAACAAGGCTCAGAGACAGGGAATGGCACTGCCTCCACTGATTTCTGATGTTGTTTTTCATTTGTTCCAAACCAAAGGCTTGATAGTGACTATTCCTAGCTGAGAACCTATACAAAGCCCATTACTACAGCATCTATGGCTTCCCAGCAATCCAGGAAGCAACAAGACTGACAGCTCTCTTGTGTTGGTCTGAACTGACCTGTGTCTTGTTCCAGCTGCTGCTCTGTTGGGCTTCCTTATTATAGTTGCATTTTAAGTATGCTCCAAACCAAACTAACACCTATTTTCTCCAGTGCTTCGAGTTCTGATTTGCTCCATGATTTTACATTTATTCTTTGGTTTAAAAAAAACAAAGGAGAAGCAAAGTAACCAGCAGCAGCCTTGGTAAGCAGCTTCCTTCTGCCTCATTCTTGGCCTGAAATCCTGGGAATGGAGTGAGTATTTGCTCTTGTTCTTCCTGGGTTTCCTGGCCTTGTATCCCCATTAATATTCCTTTCTACACCAGGCACGTGCATTTTATCAGCTTTTGGAAATTAGCAGGGAATGTGTGTATAGGAAAAGGGACAAAGGTGAAAGAGTGAAATCTGGTAAGGGTTTCATGTCGGTGTATCTTTATAATTCCAATTTAATTTATGAATTAGTATTGGCCAATGGACCAGATGAACTATGGGTCACCGTGTGTGTTGTTACCTCTTTCAGCTTCAGCAAATAGGATGACCTCAGGGGACCCTCCTCAAGAAGAACCAAAATAACTTATTTCTTCCAATGCCACTGATACCACAAAGCAAATCTGTACCTGTACCTGGGACAATGCGTGTCTGATATTTCACTCAGCATCCTCAGCTGCAGGTCCCTGGTCTGTGTGTGCAGGGGATGGATTTGGGTTCTCACACACCAATTTCAAGTGTAGCTCTAATCACTGCAGGGGTAACACGGATACCACAGCACCTTTGCAGCTCCACAGACTGTGGCATCCCAGAAGCGCGTCAGAGCAGCCTACACAGCTGTGACAAGCACAGCATAAACTTGTGCAGTGTGCACTGTCTAATCGCTATGTGCTCATCCCCTGTGATTCCCGCTCAATAGTCCCAGTTCTATGGCTGCCAGGTTGTACCAAGAACCAAAGCTCCTGGGAAATCCTGCTGCTTTCAAATACACAAAGATGATTCTCGAGTTGGAGGTAAATGCAATTCATATTACTTCAGCTGCACTTGGCATATGCTTCCGAGCCTAGAGATGCAGCTAGGGATCATCGGAGCACTCGGCAAACCAGTCAGAGGAGATCCTAGCAGGCTGAGTGCTTACAGGAATGAGTGCCTTGGCAAAGGAATACATACTGTTTCCATGCAAGTTTTATACCAACGCACAAACCACATTAACATCCCTCTGCCCTTGGGCATACTTTGAGATAGATAGGACTAGAAGGATGTTGAACTCATTTAGGAATGTGAAGCTGTTACTCCTCCCATATGGTTTATTGAGGATCTCAGGTTTCAAAGCATGAGTAGCAGTGAGGCCCATTATTCTTTCCAGCATGCAAAAGGCACAAGAAAGTCATCAATGTGATTCTGTGCAGAGTGTCCCTAAGAAAACACACAGCGAGGAAATGACAGGAAAAAGCCCCCGATGGAAGAGAAACCCAAGGTGCCTTCAGGAAAGTCCTGAAGAGTTCGGAAAGGGGTGGTACTTCTTCAGAGTCCAGATAGGCTCAGTTGGTGAACGATGCTTTGCAAATCCGTGAAGGAAAACTCAAGAGACGGAGCCAGAAGGCTTAAAACAACGATCTCCTTTGTGTGCCAACATTCAGGATGGAAGTCAAAATGAGTTATCTCAGGAAAAAAGTGCGGCAGTTAAAGACGGACATTAAATTCCTTCAACAAAAGTGCACAAACGCAGACGTACAAAGTGGGTACATTCCAAGAGCAGCTCAATAAAAAATATTCCTTTTGATGAGAACAATTGAGAAAATGGATACTTGAAAAACACAAATCCACCCGGACTGTGACCAGCTACTGCCGCCTGCTCCCAGGGGCGCCTCCGAGCACAACATGACATCTTCTACAACAGAGTCCTCGCTACCTGTGTGTGTGAAATGTGGCCAGTGAACAATCTGGGAACACAAACGTACAGGGCCGAGTTTCCAAGTCCCATTGATTAAGTCGGCTGTTGGGAAACTTCCCGGGATTCACATCTCTCCCATTGGAGCTGGCGGGCGCTAGAGGTGGCGTCGCTTCCCGGTGGACACGGCTGAGCCCGTGAACCCCTGAGCCTCTGCTGGAGTTGAATACTTACACCTAAAAAAGGCATTTACAGGTTGACGCATTGTTTTGTTGTTGTTGTCTTATTTCCTTGCAGTATACGTTTCTACTTCTAGACTATGGAATGTTACATTAAACAACATAATTATTCATTACCTTGCTTCAAATTTCATTACAGTTACTGAGGCTTCATCATAATTTGACACAGCACAGAGACACCAAACTAAACACCAAGCAGCCAGCACTAGATGTATTTTTTCTTTAAGTACCAGTAAGCAAAATATCCCATTCCCCCTAGAGATCCCATCAGGAAGGAGGCTCCGAAGAAGGAGGGAGGTTTCCGCTTGACCAGCCTGAAGGCATTGGGTACCACTGCAGAGAGGAGTGTGGTGTGTATATCTCCCAAAACTTTCCTGAAGGCGAAGCGTTTCTGTATCCTGTCGAAGAAGGACTGTAGGTTAGGTCTGCTCCCATCCTCCCAATATTTCTTAGAGAGTCCCAGGAACTTGAGGCGATGCAGGGTGGCTCCTAACAAGACATCGGCCAAAGTAAAGACGCATCCGCAGAGCCAGAGTTCACACTTCTGCCCTGGAGAGAGAAGCAAAGGGTAAGGTAGGTAGGGCAAGATGAAACCCCTGGGTAGGCACCTAAAGGCTTGCTCAGAAGATCCACAAAGGCAGGAGCATTTGCATTAGACCTGGTGTGTTTTGTCTCAGTTCTCTGATGTCCCAAGAGACAAGACCTCCATCTATGTGATGGAGGATATGTGGGTCCAGAAAATGGGAATACGACATCATAATTTGTAGCCCATGTGAAGATGTATGGCTCTGCTGCCTCACTCCCAGGTCAAGATTGGCAGGAGATGGAAAAGGGCCCTTGGATCCCCCTTGAAGGAAGATGCAGCACAGTGCCCCTTTCTGCTGTATTAGTGCTCAGGAAGAGCAGCAGTGTTTGTCCTTGGCTGCACTGGGAGCTGTTTCAGGAGTGTCATGTTAACTTGCCCTATTTTAGGGATGTGAGAAATCCTTGGGAATTAAAACCACTTGCTGGCCCAGCCTGGCTGCTCTCCTTGTGCACTGTCAGGGAGGTCCTGCCTCCTCTGTCCCTCTCCTGATCCAGGACACCAAAACTGGCAGCATGTCTGTGCCAGGAGCCAGGTTTTTGGGGGAGGCAGGGCTCAGGGCGAATGTTGGGTGTGAAGAAAGACATCAAAGTGTTGACAGCCCCTGATAACGGGCAATCCTGGAAATAACCTCGCCAGAGAGGCCTCCAGAAATAAACCAAGCTGTTGTTAGGCTGGAAGAAGTGGGCTCAAGCCAGGATATTGTCGAGCGATTCCCTGATGCTCTATCAATACCAAGGAGCAGGGTTGGGATGAAGATGAAAGAAGGTACAGGTAAAGAACAGCAGAAGGGGCACAAAACCTGACCCCATCCAGCCTCAGCCCCTGGCTTTGCACCAAAGCCTTCACTGTGGGGCTCTCCCACTGTCCTGTGACTGTTCTATCAGGGAAGGAGAGAGGTACCTTTATTGCACCCCTGTGCAAGCACCGGTGCTGCAGGGCTGCCTGCAGGGCCAGGCCAGGGGAATTAGTGGTAATTAGCAGTCCTCATTTGTGTTGCTTGGCAGCCTGCCTAATCCTGCTGGAGGCACTGCCCAAGTGCACAGATTGCCTCTGCCTAATTAGTCAATAAATGTTTTCAGTGACTAATGAATTGTAGAGGTGCTGCCGCCAGAGCCTCCTGGGTGTTGTGGGGACCCTGAGGATGCTTCAGCTCCCAGGTAAGTGCAGCAGGGCTGGGGTCGCTGCCTCCCTCCCAGGCTCTGCTGTGGGTGAAGGAGTAAAACACATTGTGAGGATGGTGATTTTGGGAGAGAGCTGTGATCTGGTCCTATCCCTCATGACTCCGGGCTTGCAGCCCCTCCTGAGGTCTGGACCTGGCTGTGGGTACCGCAGCCCCTCACACCCCTTCCCAGCATTGAGGTAGGGCAGAAGCATGAGCAAAGACAACTCATCTCCCTCTGCATCCGCAGCAGCCCCAGCTCAGACTAGCCTGTCCCAGCCCAATGGGGTGCCTGTGGGAGGGGGTTGCCTTGTGCTCCTGCAGCATCTCTCACCCTCCTGCCCTGCCCGCATCGCTGCGCACTGGGTGGGAGGAGAGCTGCTGCACTGCAGCTCCTGGGATGCTGCCAAAGGGCTGATGCTTGTGCCTGCTGTTGAGATCCTGACCTGGCCACAGCCACAGTGGGGGGAGACTGAGGGCTCTGAGCAGAGGGCATGCAAAGGACCAAAGGCAGTCTTGTGCCTGGGTGCTGCAGGCAGCATCAGCCACTCCTCTGCTCCAGGCACCCAGGATGTCCTCCAAGGGCACCTCATTAGGATGAATTCTGCTGAGCTATCTCGGCTCTTAGTTAATGAGCATGTTCGTTAAATGCAATTAGAGCAACACAGGGTGCTGCTGTGAATGCATCAGGGCTCTCAGCAAATCCCCAACCCAGTGCCTTGCAGGGCCTGACCTTGGCACCTCCATGGGCCCTTTGGTGCATTCCCAAGTGTGACGCATGGCTCCCGCAGCCAAGGGCAGTTCTGGGGCCGTTCTCTGAGTAACTGCCTCTGGCCTCCGCTCCAGGCCTGGCTCCATGGCACTGGCAGAAACCAGCCCTGCTGGGGCTGGGGTTTTTAGCCCTGGAAGCAGCAGGGACAGGAGGGTGATGGCATCATCCTGGGGTGACAGCGGGACAAGCAATGCCCAGCTGTGCCCATGCCTCCATGTCTGCCAGGGCGGCTCTCAGCAGGCACCCAGCAGCATGTATTTGATGTCAGGGATGGCTGGTGCTGCTCTCTCCTACCCGCTGCTGTTTGACGCAGGTCCTGTAAGGCTCCTGCCCCTCCAGGGCCCCTCAAATTCCTGTTGGGTTTCCCTTCCCACACTCCACTGGGATGTGTTGCAAGTCCCAGCCCTGTGCTTCCAGCAGTGTGCTCTCCGCAGTGCAATAGGGCCAGCCTGCTCCTTCCCAAACCGGCCAGAGCACCAGTCACTGGCAGCCCCTTGCTGGGGCGGAGGGGACCCGCCACCACCCTGCGATGACTTCGGGGCTCCCACAGAGCAGCACGAGGACAGGGTCTTGCTGTCCCCTGTGGCAATGGGTGTGAGGGCTCCCTGGAGCAGCAGTGGTTTGCTGGAGAGCCCAGCAGAAGTCCCAGAACCACTGGTGGTTGCCTCAAGAAGGGTGTTCATCAGTTCCTGGTGTTGCATCTCATCCTTGTGTGATAAAACACCCTGTAAATGCACTCCAGCACTTACCTTGGTATTCCAGTTTCCTCTTCTCCAGCTCTGCCTCGATCTGGTCTAGCACCATCCCCAGTTCACCAAGGATCTTCTTCAAGTAGTTCACATTGTCATGCTCCAGGATCTTGGCCTGGATGGAGAGCATGGTTAGGATGGGGGATGGATGGATGGATGGATGGATGGATGGATGGATGGGCGTGTGTCCCTGTGAACATGCAGGGACAGGAGGCACCAGGTGCCTGTGGCAGGTCCCCACCTCACAGCAGAGATGTGTGTGGCTTGGGCCCACTTACCATGAGCTTCTTCTGCTTGGAGAGGTAGGGCTCTGATAGCTGTGGCTCCTCTTCATGGTCCAGCTTCATCAGCTCTGTGCTGGCATTAGCTAAATGTCCTGGGGAGAGACAGACAGCAGGCCTGGGGGCTGTGTTTGGCAGGGGTGGGAAAGACCTTGTGTCTGGCAGCAAAGCACCTCATCCTGCATGCAAAGTAGTGTTGTGGCATCAAGAAAAACACCCCCAAGAGCTAACATGGGCCAAGTTCATGGCTTGCTGCTGCCATATGGGTGGGTAACTGGGGCATCACCCACCCTCCCATCCACTCCCAGCAGGACAGTGCTGGCTGTGGGCTGTGGTGGATTCCCCCTCCATGGCCATGATGAGTCCCAGCTCTGCAGGTTTCGGGGTGTGGGGTCAGCTCTTCATTTCCTCTTCTGGATCACATTAGAGCTGCTAGCAGATCTCTGGCTGTTTCTTACTGTTTTAAGAGCATCCCTGAGCTCCCCCATAACGTGGTTCCTGCAGCTCCACCCCCAGGTCAATCCTTTGGGATGTCTGAGCTGGCTGCCCATGTGTAGGTGTGCATGCAGAGCAGCACGGCACGAAGCTGAATGGAGGGGATGCTCTCTTCCAAACAAAGCTGTCCCACCCCAACTCCGTGTCCAGCAGTGCAATGTGGCTCATCGCAAGCACAGAAGTGATGCCTGCTTTCCTTCCTCGCAGGGTACAGGGATGATGCAAAGGGCTTTGTGCAAGGGAGCTAATGGACAGAAAGGAGCAGAGACAATGGAAGAAGAGATTACAAGATATAGAGTAACACCTTAAGGACACCATAAATTACCCAAAGCTGGGATAATCTCTTTCCTGCCAGGGATCATCTGTCTCTTCCTCCTTTTTCCCTCCAACAAGGGTTTGGCTTTGCTGATGCTCATGCTTACTAAGGCTCCCAGCCAGCTTTCCTGGGCCTGTAACTTGGAGGGAAATGTGGATATCACCCTGATTTCATTCTCCTGTTCCTCTTGAGAGCCTGGCCCTCAGTTCTCCTTGGGAACACAGCTACATAGTTTTGCCTTGTTCACTGCAATGGGGAAGCCAAACCATTGCCTGGGTGTAGGGAATGTGCTGGAAAGGGAGGGCACCACCAGCACTGTGGCATCCCATGAATCTGCCCACAGCCCCTCCATTGGAGTGACTTGGGAAAAATGCCTCCAAGGTGGAGGTTTGGATGAAGAGACGTTTTTAAGGATTCCAGCAGAGTGCTCTGAGGTGATGTGGGGCAGAAGGGGTCTGAAGCCATCACATTTCGAGCAGGGGATGGTCTCTGCATTCTGTATCTACCCAAGGTCTAGAGGAGGAGGTGATGCTTGGTGACATGGGGAAAGCTGCTGATGCAGGGTGCCAGCAGAGGCAGGGCAGACTGTGAGATACACCTCAGAAACAGCCTGCTTGTGCGTGACTGCATCCCGACCCAGAGGGACCCAGGCAGCTGAATGAAAGGACAATCGGGGAGTGGGTGTTTGCTATGGGCACTGCTTGGAGGAAGAGACCTGGGGCACACTGGTGCCATCCCAACAAGGTCATTTTCTGGTGAGGGACTCTCTCAGGAGCAATCCGTGCCATTGAGTTATATTAAGCATCTTCAATGTTTTATGAGCGCTTGAAGGTCAGGTACACAGTCTGATGCCGATTCATCCACTGTCTGCAGCTCAATCTGGCTGTACTCTCCCACCTTTGCCCTGAGAGCTATTGGAGGGAGAGGGGATGTGCAGGAGAAGGAACAAATTCATGTGCCCCAGAAAGAGCTGGGTGAGAAGTATGCATGGCCCATGGGAGCCCAGACACCCCTAGGGCTAAGAAGCCGCTACAGGGTGTCTGAAGCTGCCCAATTAGCTGTGCTTTGCCATTTCCCAGCTCTGTTCCTGCCTGCATTGGTGGGAAGGGGAGATGAGCATGAGCAGGGTGGATGCTGGCACCAGCCCTGGGCAGCCCTGCTGGAGAGGCGACTTACTGCGGATCTCAGTGGTGGCGTACTTTGGGATCATGGAGTCGGTGGTGAGCTCGGGATGCAGGATGCAGCCGTGTGTGTAGGCATCCATGGGGAGCGAGTCCAGCAGCTCCCGGTACTGCAGCACCCGCGAGTGCAGGAGGCTGCCCGGCTCCGGAATCAGCTGCATGACGTTTTCTGCGGGGGCAAAGAGAAAGCTGTTAGCGTGATGGGGGGCTCAGACTCTCACTAGTGGTTCATTAGCCTGTGCTGGACACCAGGTTGCGATCCTGTGGAGCTACATCCAAGCAGGGCTGGCAGCAGTGGTTCATGAACTCAAAACTGCCCCATGTTCTGTCCTCTTCTTGCTGCCCATCCTGGCCAGGAGCACATCCAGCCCGTTTCCAGAGATGGGAAGCCTGCAGGACTGCAGTGGGGGGTATGCGTGTTGCTATCCAGCCCTTGTGTCCTCAGGAGCTCAGTGTAGCAAGCCCTTCATCTCTGCACCCCCTGAACTTGTACGCTGGTTTCACATCTCTTAGATGGGGAACAAAATCTTCCCGATCTGAGGAAAAGAGCTTAAACACAGGGGTCTGAGTTTGGGACCCCTGAGTTCTTTACACCAGTGGTGATGAGGTTCCTAATTCTCCTGGGCTTCCTTGAAAGTCCCATTCAAAACAGGTCATCGGGGAGCAGATGACCAAAGAAGGAGCCCAGGACACCTTCCCTCTGTATTCAGCAGCAGCATCCCTCACCCCAGCCAGCTCTGCTCTTCCTCTCCTTGTTGGGTTTAATTCATTTTCCATGGATGGCAGTGTGCATCGTGATCTTTTTATTACACTTTCAGCTCAAAATACAAGGAAGATGACACCATGAGGAGTGAAATGTTGCTCATGTCTCCCCCAGGAATATCAGGTCCTTTTTTTTATGGGATCATAAATGTTTATGGCATTTGCAGATAGCAGTTAATAGGGAGTGAGTGAATTTACCACCTGGACTCAGTAAAGCTGGTTGCCCGCATGCTGTCCACAGTGCAGGGCTCACTGTGTGCCAGCGTCTCGGACCGAGTCAAGGTGCATCAGCAGAAGGACTTTGGCTGATGTGGCCAACACGGCCCCTTAAGTTAGGGGCCTGAAATGACAGTTCTGCTCCCTGCCTGGACTCCAGCTCTCCAAGGGGGGATTTTTCCATATGAGAAAAGCAACCAGCTGAATGAACTAATAACAACCAACCTACAGCCGGTGTGCTCCTTCCTCAGGGCTCCCGGCCAGTGCCTGACGGGCTGGAGCTGAGGCTGGGAACCAGCACATCCAGAGTGAGTGACCAGTGCAGCAGCCAGATGGAGCAACCACAATGAAATAGCGGTGTGCTGGCTATGGGCCTGCATCCTTTAGCATGTCCCAGGGAGGTTTCTCAGTGGATGGTGCCCACCTTGCCTTTGCACGCCATGGCAGACCTGCACAAATGGGCTGCTGATGCATATAGTCAGCAAGCAACGGGCTGTGTAAAGGTAGGATGAGGCCTGGTGTGCAGCCCTTGGAGGAGCCCCTCAGCTAGGATCTGAGACGCGTTGCCACCAGCTGCCTCCTCAGTTGTTTCTTGGCACTGCTGGGCAAAGCCCTAGTGAGAAGCACCTTCAAAGGTGGCTCATTGGCACTATTCACTGCTTTGCTGGAGAAAGAAAAGCATTGCTCATCACACCACTCTTTACTGTCAGCTGAACCTCAGCGTGTGTGTAAGCAGCTGGTAAAGACCATGCTCCCAGCCCAGGGGAAAATATGACTCTGTGAATATGCTTCCTCATAAAGGCATTTTCAAGATCTGCAAGTTTCTGCAAGGTGGGTGATTCCTCCTCAGACCAACGCTGCCGCATCCTGATACTGCTTTAGCCAGGCAGCTGGTGGGTGATGGCTTGGAGCACAGCACAGCAGGGAGTGTTCCAAACCCTTTTCCCTGGAGCTTCCCCTCCCTGTTTCTCAGTGAAAAGGTCAGAATTTGCCCCTGGTTAGCAAGTTTCAATGGCAGGAGTGTCCCAGCACATGGCAGCACTCAGGCCCCTCCTGCTGGGGACAGCCTGTTGTCACATATGCTGGACCACCTGCCCTTCACACAGACCAAGTGAAGCCCATGAATTGATGCCATGCTCCACACTGCCCCTTATCCCAAGGGCTGCAGCCAGGCAGGAAAGTGGCTGCCATTCCCTGGGAGCCACTGCCAGCATGGGCTGCTCCAAACCAATCCCATCCCCACTGCCCTGCCAGCAAGTGATGCTCGTGCCTCCATTGAGCATCAACACCGCGGCGGGGCCGGGAGAGGACAGCAGCTGAGCTGGCAAGATGCCCTTGCTTCGGGAGCTATTTTGAGATGCTTTTGATGTTTCTGTTGCAAGGGGGATGAATGCTGGGGTGAGTGTCGTGATGGCACAGCCCAAGCTCCATGCTCAGCTCTGTGGCCTCCTCAGCCTGACATCGTGTGGGTTTGGGGTAATGAATGTGAAGGGATATGAGATCCTGGAGAGAAGAAAGCACCTTCAAGCACTGTCTCAGCATCCTCGTGTGTCAGACTGAGCCAGCCGCTGACTGCAGCCCTGCTCCAGGGGGAATACGAGCTCCACTCTACCAGCTGGCCCTTCCTCTGGGTTTGTGTCACATCATCCAGCCATGGTCCCCAGCACTGCTGACTTTGACTCTAAAGAGGCGGTTTGTCTGAGGCACAGCAGCACCAGGGCTGGCAGGGTCCCCTGGATGGCACAGTGCTCACCCAGGAAGGAGAGAGGGGCAGCAGCACCCGGCTCAAACCCATCTTCTCTCAGCAGTGCCATTTATGGTGGGTTTTATACCATTACCTGAGGCCAAAGCACAAAGGTGGCCAAGCCCAAAAGTATTTCTGTTCTCTGTGCCCCAGCTGTGGTTCTGGTGAAATGCCACCATGTGCCACAGGGACAAGGGGAAATGGTCCAGTTTGGGGATGTGGCCTCCAAAGCAGAAAAAGGGGGGACTCAACTACACCTCCACTGACCCTTTCAGCCCAAACTAGGGATGTTTGGGAATTTCTGCTGGAAATCCTTCATTTTCACAGGAAAACAGAAGTCTGGGGAGGGATGGTGGCTTGCTGCTCTTCTGGGGTTAAAGGTGAGACTTTAAAGGAAAAAGTGGATGTATTTGACAAGCAGCATCTGGATTAGACTCAAGTTTCCCCTGAGATGCAGCCCCCCCCCCCCCCTTACCTCCTGTGAAGTTCTTCTCCATGTAGTCAATGATCTGGTTGTAATCGCTGATGATGTTGTCCCTGTGGATGATGACGGGCACCTCCTCCCCCAGGTTGAGCCGCATGAACCAGGGCTCCTTGTGCTCCATCAGGGGCATGCTGACATCCCGCTCCTCGCAGGGCAGCCCCTTCTCTGCAATGACCAACCGCACCTGGGGCAAGAGGCCAGGGAGGAAGGGCTCAGCCCCACACATGGAACTGATCCCCAGAGCCCTCAAAGCAAACCAGCCCCACCATCACCCCATTGCAGCTCCCTGCTCCTGCACTACTGCTTCATCACAGTGATGTGCCAGGACATGGGCTCATCATGCCAAAACCAAGCAAAATCCAGGCACTAAAGCAAGGATTTGCCTTCTCAGCAAACAGGGGAGACCCAAACCCATTCTTGATTTGTGGGATAATGGAGCATCCTCCTTCTGGTCACTGGTGGCTTCTGTGACAGGAGGAGGGGCTGGAGAGCCCAAGCCTTAGCAGTGGGAGGAGGGAAGTGGCAGGTCCCCAGCTGGGGGGAATCAGTGGTATTGATGTGGGTCTCAATATAACCAGCACACATCCAAGGAGGAGGATGATGTAGTAATATTATGCTTTTTACTTGTATCCAGTGAGTTCTACAGCCTGCCTGACTGAAGAAGGCCTGGATGCTAACTCAGGTATGTTCTGCTCTTGAGGGTAGGCTCTGGCTTTACCAGGCATATTTTGAGCAGGGAGAAGGATCTGTTTTGTGGAGGGTTTTAAGGAGCCCCTGTGATCTTACACAGCATCCTTCCCCCTCCACGCTGCTGCTGCCGTGAGGGTATCACCCATCATCTTTGCACCTCTTGTACCAAATCCGATGCCTTCCCCTGCTGTGGCCCAGTCCAGCCCCAGCCCAGCAAGCAGCACTGCTGGGGTGCCCCCATCCATCTCGCAGTAGGAAAGCTGAGTCCAGCAGTGTGGAGGGGCAGGAGTGGAGCTGGATGTGGGGCATTGTCCCCATCACCTACGTCCAGCCCTCAGGGCTGATCCTGGTTTGCTCTGTGCTTGAGATGGTGTTGAATAAGCACTAAGGGATGGTATTTTAGGCTTCTGGGTTATAAAAAACTGACTGTTATGAACTAAGTATGTCAAGCACTGAAAAAAACCCTGCCTGGGGGATGTGAGACAGCCATGATTTACAGAACCACTGAATGAGGGGAAAAGCGCTTGTTTTCCTCCAACTAGCAGCAGCTAAAAATACAACTTAACAAATATAAGCATTTCTATGAGTACTTCAGGGCTCCTGGGGAATTAGTCATTAAGTATTTACAGGACTGGCAAATGAATTTGTAATTTTCAAGTTAAACAAGTAAAAGCCTGGGTCCCTCAACTCCAACTTGCTCTCAGCCTTTTCCCCTCAGCTGATGGATAAACCCAGCCAGGACCACCTGGGACATCCAGCCCCAAGCTCCCTGTGTGTTTCCCTGCTCTACTATCAAGGGCTGAGGCTGAAGGCCTGGCATGAGGCAGTGCTCCTGGGGTAACCCTGGTGTCTGTGGGCAAAGGGAGTCCCTGCCAGTGCTCCCATGATGAGGGATCCCAGTTGGGGGTGATGGAACCTGCCTGTACCCCAACAGCGTTGGCGTGGCTGCAATAAGGCATCTTGTGCAAAAAAGCTAACACTGGCCATAAAACTCAATAAATCCCTTGCAGGCAAGGCCAGATCTTGATGGGGAGCTCAAGATCCATCCCACAAACAGCCCAGTGCCCCTGAGGGTGGCTCTGAGCACCTCATGGGGAAGAGCAGGAAAAGCTTCACCTGCAGCTGGCCCTGAGCAGGGGTCCCGTGCATGTCCCACCCTGCAATGTTCATCCCAGCAGCTTGTGCTCATCCACCTCCCAGCAAAAGCTCTTTCCTTGCAAGTGACCTCAAAAGCAAAGCCTGGAGCTGTGCCGGAGCTGCTGTAGCAGCAGGTGCTGTGGCTCCAGTAGTGCCGAGCCCCATCCCCACAGAGGGGAGGCCGGTTGTAGGAAGCCCCACACCAGAAGAGCTTTGTCTGCTGCCTCCCTGCTGCCGGCAGCCAAAAGAGCAAGACACAGAATAGCAGCAAGCCCAGTGTGAGGCAGGGAGCTGGGCTGGAGCATCCCTCTCCGGTGCGGATCAGAAGCCCATTAGTCACCCAGCGCTGGCAGTGGTGAAGCCGACCATGTGCAGCCACCCTGCTGCATTGGGCGTCCTCCCCGTTCTTTGTGCCTGCAAGTAGGAATCTGTGCCTGCAAGTAGGGGCATCTCTGCCCCGGCCTCCCCACCGAGCTGTGGGGCTTGAGAGGGCCCTTATACCAGGGGAACTTTGTGTTCTCCCACCCCTCCGAATAGCCTATTCCCAATATAATCTTACTGGCATTGGAACAACGGGGGTTTGGGGCTGGGAGGAGAAGGCAGGGTTTGCTACACAGCCGCTGTGCTGCAAAATGAGCATTTACTATTGCCTGGAAAATGTGATTCTTCACTGGGGTGCGCCAGGAATTTCCAGGGCATTGCTGCAATGACAGGGACAAACCACTGCTGCGTGCCAGGATCAGCTCGCTGGAAGGTGCCTGCCTCAGGGGCTGCCTCTCCCAGCGGCAGGAGGTGGGAGCAGGGTGGTCCCAGGCCCGGCTCAGCCTTTGTCTGTGTTCCTGGCCACGCCAGAGCGGGGCTGTGAGCGAGCACAAAGCCGAGGCGGCTCCCGGTGCAAGCCGCGATCCCAAAGCAAAAGCAGGATTTGGCTGAGCCCCCCCCATCCCATCCCATCCCTCCCCAGGCAGATGCTGTTAAAACGCAGAACTGCGGGTACAAAAGAGCTCTCGGCCACACGCTGCTGCCCTGGGGATTAGCCCCTTGTTCTCCCTGCTACTGCATCCATGCTCCCGAGGCAAGGGGATGTCCTGGGGACCGGAGATGATTCTTCCCAGGAACCCGGGGCCGAGTGATGGCTATTCTTACCTTTTGCGAGCTGAAGGACTGGGTCCAGTGGTACAAAACCAGCCTGTCCTGGGATTTGAGAGCGGGGTCCGTCGGGTCCTGGTTTTCCTCCCCTTCCGTGGATTTCCCCGCGTCGTTCTCCAGCGCCGAGATGGGCCACCAGCTGCAGTTGGTGGGAGTAACATTATTGGGAGTCGCCATGACAGCCTGCGAGCAGCGGGGAGAGGGACGGGGAGCGAGCGCCGCTAGCCCAGCATCACATGGGCTCCCGCCAGCAGCATCACTCCCGGGGCAGCTCCATCTCCCCGGCTGGGGTGGGCAGCGGTGGGTCCGGGCTCACAGAGGAGGAGGAGGATGGTGATGGCAGCGGTGCTGCGGGTGAAATCCCAGCCTGTCCCCGCTCCTGGCGGGGCTCCCACGGAAGCGTGCGGGCATCGCTTGGATAGGCGAGTCAGCAGCGGAGGCTCCTGCTGCCTGCCTGCCTGCTCGGCAATCCGGGGCAGCTCCAACCCCTGCACATCCTTAGGAATATTTTGAAGCAGAGATTAAGATTTTGTTTGGATACGGCAGACACTGACACCAGGGAATTAGATCTGTGGGAAGCTGTCATTTTGGCTAAAGCAGCCTCTGAAATGCGCCAGTAATTCATCATCATCCAAGGGCATGTAGAGATAATACAAGGGGTATGTATGGGTTTAGAGGCGAGATTAAGATTAGATATTAGGAAACAGTTCTTTACTATGAGGATGGCACAGGGTGCCCACAGAAGATGTGGCTGCCCCATCCCTGGCAGTGTTCAAGGCCAGGTTAGATAGGGCTTGGAGCAACCTGCTCTAGTGGAAGGTGTCCCTGCCCACGGCAGGGTGCCAGAGCTGTATGAGCTTTAAGGTCCCTTCCAACACAAACCATCCTGTAATATATAACAAACAGCTTCATCGATGGTACTGGCTTTAAAACATCTAGCATGTGTCTTCCCTGCCTTGCAACCTTCATGGAAAGAAGCAGCAATGGCTCTTTAAAGGTATTCAGTGATTTTGAAGAGCACAGATGCATTATTGCCTGATGGGTGTTATTGCAGCCTGTACTGGGGTAGAGCTACACAACCCTTGCTGTGTATTGGAGCCCTGGGGTGCCAGCCCAAACTGGACAGTCATTCTCCACCAAGGTAGGCATGGTCGGGTGTCATTTCCAGAGTTAGCTAGTTTTGTCATGATTGCCAGCCAGCTCAGAGAGCACTGGGGCTTCTGGAGCTGCTGGCCTCCAGGCACTATGAACATCACCCAGAGATGTGCAGGCAGCTGCACACAGCAATGTGGACATCTGGGCCTGTGCTCTGGGACACTTGGCTTTGTCATGCTCCATTGCCAGAAATCTGGCAGCCTGGAGATAGTTTTCTGCACATGGGATTAGCTGCCAGTGCTGGTGGGCAAAACCAGCCGTTATAGGGGTTATAAGGGCAGGTTCAGGAGAGGATGGAGGAGAGGGCTCTGGATATGAATGTGGTTCCTCCATGTGTTGCTCCAATCTCTACCTCTGCTGGAGCTGATGAGGTTGGAAATGGGAGGGTTTGGGAAAGCTGATTGAAGTGGAAAAGCTGAGGCACACTTCATCCAGGAGCACTAGGAGGGATCAGGGCCAAGGTAGTGCCTGGCTGCTAGAACATAGTGAAAAGAGGAATTTTCTGGGGACTGGGAGATAAAAATGAATCCTTTGGTGTCGCGATGTCCTGCTCCCAAGGATGTACGGGATGATGATGGTGCTATGCCTTGCCCTGCCTCCTCCCCTCTCGGCAGCAGCCCCTCAAAGCCACCCTCCCTCCCCATCCCAGAGCATCACAAGTGCTGCTGGAGACCCTGCACTGGCATTGGGGACACACATAGGGCAATGCTCCTGCTTGACCTCTGCTTTGGGGCTGCAAACTCAGAGAAAACTGAGCTTTAAAAAGTTGGCCCCACCGTGCAGTACCAACCATCCTGCCCTCTGCTCTGCAGCCATCCCTCCCACCTGCTTCAGTGGGAGAGCCCTTGCGGCCCAAGAAGCATCTTTTTGGGCTGCTTTCACTGGAATGGGACACCTTTGGATGTAGAAAAGGAAATGAGCGGCTTGACAAAGCAGAAGTGGTTCTCCCCTGCGCATCGCTGTCCAGAAAGCCCCATCTAGTGGCATGTTTTGTGATTAATTGACGCTGTGCTGCTGGGAGTAAAAATGACAAAGTCGCTTCATCCCTCTGGGTCCCGCAGGTACATGGTGCCACTGGATGTGCTTATTTATTTAGCTGGGTTTGGACTTGTTAACCTGAGCAAGGCTTGAGGGGCAGGATGGGTACCAGCCCTGGTAGGAGGTGTTCTGACCTTGTGTGACCTTGAGATCCACCCCAGCTCTTGTCCACAGCCTTCCTGCCTGCGGAAGGGGCCGGTGCTGGGCTGCCCCATGAGGTGCTGTGTGGTTGGACCCGGTGGCATTGGCAGAGCCCTGGCAGAAGGCGCCATTGGGGCAGGATTGTGAGTGCTGGTGGTGCAGAAATGCACAATCTGGGGTGTCTCATCTTGGAGCCGATGTAAATGTTACAGAGAGGAGAGAGCAGGTGGCTGGAGGCAGTCACAGGGCTTTGCAGGCACAGAAGCACCTTCCCTGGTTTAGGAGAAGGTGGAACTCAGGATGCAGAATCAGCTCCACTGATTTATAATTCCTTTTTTCCTGGTGGCCCGATTGAACATCTGCCAATGTAAAGCTTGGCTGGGACTCAGTTGGGCTTCTCTGAGGTGAGAAATAAACTTCATTGCTCCAGCGTACACTTCTGCATCCCACTTCAGTTGAACTAGTCCTGAAACTAGGCAAGTAGGCTTGTAAAGTGCTGGGGGAAACCACTGTAAAGGAAAACAAAATAGCCTGAATCACCTGAGATAGGAAATAGAAAGGGAAGTCCTGGGAGAGCAGTTAGCCCAGCAGTGGTTTCTCAGAATACTTTAGTATTCTTGTGTGGATTGATGGGGGACATCCTAGAGCACCCAAGAACAGACAACATACCGCAGGCTGGCTGGGGCAGTCCAGCAGCGGGCTGGAGGCAGTAGTGCTGGTGGAGCTGTGCTCAGCACTGCTTGTACCAGCTCAACTCCAAGGCCAAGTGCTGGTGCTCGTCAATCAAGCTAATTGTGCTGTGCCAGCATTCCCAGAGAAGATGCCATCTGTTTGCTAGTAAGGCTTCAGACAGGCAGCAGTCACTGGGTTCTCAGAGGAGTTGAAGGCTTTGAAGGAAACAGTATGTTTGGGCTTGGGCCTTGCTTAGAGCTCATCATTTCACCCCAAAGAGGTGGTTTGAGCAATGTGAACATCAGCAGCAATATTCCAGCATGTTTGCTGCAAGCCTGATACTTGCAGTCAAGAACCCAAAGTATCTGCCCTTTCTGCGCTGCAGGCAGCACTAGAGCTGCTTACACACTAGCACAAATGGTAATTCAGGCTGAATACAAACCCACTGCATTATTGTCTCTTTTCCCCTCTTTCCCTCCCCCCTCAGTACTAGTTACGACTGTCCTGCGCAGGACCCTATGGAAATGTGCCCTTCCATCCAGCATTCTGGCAACCTGAATTTACTTCTCAGCCCCAAATTTCAGGGTCTGTCATGGACTAGTCTAACCTCCAGGGCTTCCCCCAGTTCTCCCACTCTCCCTGGACAAGCAGGTCTGCTGCACATTGTCCAGCCTTGTGCCTTTCCAGCAGTGTTGATTGCTACTAGTTCTATGTAACAGCAGCTTGAAGGTTTAGATGCTTCCAGGGGGTTGGGGATAATTTGGTAGAGAGAAGCAAGGCTGTGCTCCACCACAGAAATAGCAGCACTGAGGCAATGATGAGCCGTTGCTGGGGGAGAGCCTGGCTGTGCCCCTTGGCAGGGCTCTGGCTGCAGGTGGGAGTGGGGACATCCAGCACTGGATGTCAATACCTGCATTTGTGTATGCTAAACATCAGCTTCAAAGGCACAGATTCCACATAAAGGCTCGCCAGGGTAATCCTTAGTCTAAAAGGGAGAAAGTGCATCTAGCAACACCACCTTCATATGATTTTAAATGGGAACAAAAACCGAAACAGAAACACAAGCAGAAGGACACTGCTGAAGCAGAAATGACCTCTGAAAAACAGCAGCAGCAAAGATAACAAGTACTAAATATTTACATTGAGAAGGAATGTATTACACCAGAATTTCTGTAGGCAGAAAGAAGGGAAAGCAAAGCAAACCAGAACTGTGTGTGGGTGTGCAGAACAGTGCTGGAAGAGGCAGGTGAAGGAGACAGTGAAATACTCACGCAAGAACATTTAGAAATCAGTTTGAGACTGAGCAAATATTTCATGCTCAATAACTGCACGACACTTGGGAACAAAACAACAGCTTTCGGTGCATTCTTACGTTAACTTACTTGGATCTATTTGAACTTTTTAAATCTGAGCTTCCTGGATTCATAGTGTAAATTGAGGGATGACAGATAAAATCTACAGACAGCAATTACCAACTAGGATGTTCGAGACTTCTCTAACACAGGACATGAGGCCAACTGCCTATATCTGCTCAAATCTATTTTTGTACAACTGCCTGTGACTCCTTGGCTTGCTGACTACTGTTTTAAGCATGTAAGTAAAAACTGCAGTATTCAAACCAGTTGTTTATATCACGTGTGTACAGCTGGCACTGAAAGTACACTTTAGGGTGGGTTTTTCTTTAAAGAAGAGGTCTTGAGGGGAGATAAGTGTAAGTCAAATTATCCAGTCTTTAATTTGCTGGGGTTTGACAAACATTTATTAATGCAAGTCTCAGCAACAAAAAGTTTTATTTCAGTATTTTCAACCAGAAGGAATGTTACAGCTCTACACCACAAAGCCTGTATGATACACGCTTCTTTATTACCTCTCCACACTGCTTTGTGTATCAAACACCCCCAGAAGTAATCTCTATAGATGGCTCCACCATCTCCACTTCTGAGACACGGCCCAAAAAAACTGTCAGCCTGCTTCGGCTCCCCCCTAAATTATTCCATCTGTAAAGCACAAATAACAAAATATACTCTTGCTTCTAAGAGCTTTGCTTATCTGCAGAAAAATAGAACTGCTTAAGAGGAGCTAGTTAAATTATGGAAGGGTCCAAGCACACACCCGCACATTATGGACCTCCCAACACATCTGGCAGGAGGAATTCACAATGGGATCCAACTAAAAACAAGCCAGGTAGTGTCTAAGGAAAGAAGATTCATCCTATCCAAAATACTGAATGTCTTCTCACTCTTCTTCCTAGAGGAGGATAGAGCTGTAGCTATGAATCATTACTCTTTAGTACTGGGACACAATAAAATGAACCTTCCAAACACTGCAAAATTTCATGGAAAAAAGGCCTTTCCCCCCCCCAAACCGATAGTGAAAACAGCACTACAGAGCTTGAATATCCACAGCACAAACCCAAAACCAAGGGGAGTCATTTGATCTACAGTGTTTTGTTAATATATTCAGACTTTAGTGCACTCTTTTTAGAACTAAGCTCAGAAACTATATTCTGTTTTTCTTTTTATTAGAAAACTAAACTGTATGAGGCAAAGAAATATCTGATCAAACACACGACAGTGAAAACATGGCACTGACAAGGCATTTAACCCAACCATTATCACAGACTGACTCAGGATTCTCTATTGCTTTCAGTCAAGTATACATCATTTCTGCCATATGAGACATCTTCTTGGGAATATATAAGTAGTATTCCATGTATCCCGAGAGATCTTCAATAGTCACATCATCCACAAAGGCTCGAGCTTGCTCAGAACAAGACCTAGGAGAACTTGATGAGGCTGTCCCACAAGGGGCTCTATTCTGAAGAGACTGGGTGTGGACTCCTAGGACTGCCTTCTCGCACTCTGATAGGACACTCCGCAAGCCAGAGAAGGAGTATACTTCCATGGTTTGCCACTGTTGGCACTGGCATTTCTTGTCTGTACAAGGGCACTGCCTGCCATTGCTAAGCATGGATAAGGACTGGAAATCTGAGGTCTGGCTAGAATGCAAACTAGTCTCAAAGGATGAGGAGAGAGTAGGACAATTCTCTCTTGACTTCTCCAAAGGCTCTTCAGCGGTGAAAGCTTCCAAAGGTTCAGTATTGTCATCACTGGCATCAAAGTGAGAATCGTGCCTGTCCTTCGTACCGTGTTCTGCTGGGACAAAAATGTCTGAGCTGATGCCACCCTTTGACATATCTGCCTGGGTTTTGTGTTTCAGCTGGTTGTTGGCTTTCATATTGCAATAAGTGAACTTGGGAGGATGCAGGACGGGAGACTTGGAGCGCCTGCGACGTGGGACTCTGGCTGATCCTCTGGAAGGCTTTCTCACGCACCTGCAGGGTGATAACAGGTGAGCAAGTTGGTAACTCCAGACTCTACACCATAGCTCAATAAGCTCTAAACTGGCTCAAAATGTTTTAGAACATATTGGGGTTTTTTTTCCTTTTCATTTCTGCTTAGAAAACTCAGGTGACTGGTCACTCAACCTCTGACAGAACAGTGGAGAAGGCTGAAGAAATCTGGGCTCCTCTGAAGAAGAAGACACATACAAAGAGCCCTTAAGTACTTAAAGGTACTTCCCCACAAATCTTCTCTGTTAACCAAATGATACTCTGTCATCCCAACTGTAGTGCAGAACCTGGATATCTGCTGGAGCTGCTGGCAGAATCCTGAATATCATAGAATAGTTAGGGTTGGAAAGGACCTTAAGATCACCTAGTTCCAACCCCCCTGCCATGGGCAGTGACACCTCACACTAAAGTTAGTAGGTACTACTGAAGTACCTATCCAGGTACTTCAATACAGAAATTAAATAACCCAAGAAAGAGGTGAGAGGGTGTTGCAAAGGTGTGAGGCTTGAACAAAAGGACTTCTGAGGAAATCAGTGGACAAGAAAGTTTTAAGTACCCTAAGAGGTAATATTGGCTTTAAAGTCTTTGTTGAAATCATCTTAAAAAACACTATATCAAACAGTTATGGTAAAGTTTTGTAATGAAGGAGAGAAGAGATATGTTGAAGCAACTAATTAACAACATGCACTGGAAACAGTATTCAAGTGTTAAATGTCTCAAACCAGAACCACGAGGACGGCACAGTGAAAGGTATTTTACCCGTGCCATGCTTCCTTCGAGCAGACAGTCTGTTGCTTGGCTCCATCCACAGCAGCTCTTGGTGTTCTCAGCATCGTCCCGTCACCAACAGACAGAGCTGCAATGCACCTGAGTAGAAAGGGGAATGCCACTTTATAGTAATGTCTGAACATGATGCTTTGGAGGTCTAAATTCAGCCTATTCACTTTAGATGCTTCACTAAGAAGTCTGAAGTTTGGAGCCTTAGCTTCTCCTATAGTGACTGGTTAGAAACAGGATATTACAAATTTATCTAACCACTCTTACTATCCTGACCTCAGTGAAGTGTCTAAAGATAGGTGAGATAAAATAACAGCAGGCCAAAACGCCCAGAGGCTGATGTCATGCCCTATTTGCACCAAAATGACACATTAAAGGAATGTAAACTCAGGTTCCAAATGTTCTTGTCAGACAATAGTTGTTAAAGATAGATTCCTACTCATATAAAATGCAAAGTCGGGAACCCATAGCGGCAGCCTGAGGAGGAGTCAGTGGAGAAATGGATGAGGTATAACAGACAGAACAGGTTACCATTTCTCATTAAATTTCCCAGATAAACACGCACAGAGGAACAGACAACATAAATGCCTCAGCATGTGAATCTGCGTTAGGATGCTGAATGTGTGAGTAGGAACATGGGATGGGAAATCATAAGAAATGAGGCTGAAGTTCTAGCAGAAGAGCCCAAGTACTCTGCCCAAAGTTGATCTTAAGGGATTAGCTGCAAGACTTGAGCTGGTTGAAACACATGCCTGCTAAACAATATCTTCTTATGCTTAAGAAGATGTCATCAGGAATCAACCAGAATTCCACAGAGTCTGTCACTGGTAGTACGTCAAAAGTGGTACGCTTAGTAAGCATTTCCTTACTAGAGCACAGCTATTTTTTTCCCACATTTAACAGAAGACCTCCTGAAGTAGAGGAAACGAGTAGCAAAGCAAAATGCATTTTAACGTGCAGAGGAAGTAATGAGTTCGCAGTATTGATGGCCATGGAGATGAATTCACAAGGTAACATTAATTATTGATACAAAGCTTTCTCTTTGTGAATTCCCAAAGAAGTTCTAGTGAACTATCTCACAAAATGTTAAACTGCATAATTTTATTAACTCCTACTTTTAAGGAACATTCTTTTACTCCATATTACTGGTATACCTGGTGTGTCATAGAATAAGTTTTTAGTATAATAAAGTCTGCAGACGTTTCACTCTACAAAATCCCCTGAAATCAGAAACTATCAGTGCTCATATTTAGCCTGATTGATTTCCAGTGGGACTGAGCTGCCCAGCATACTGTGAAGTGCTGGTGTGTCCTGTGAACACTTTCCAAACAGATCTTCACCCACTACAGCAGAGACTTGTAACGTGGCTGAAGACACCAGCAGCCAAACAACTTCTATATCACTATGGCTACCACAACAGTTAAGAGTGAGTTTGCTGTTTTGGGCAAGTCATTTTATGCAGTCACTGTGTAATTTCAGTTGGCTATCATGTTAAAAATTGGCCAGTAATAAAGTACTGCTTTGCCTATTAGTTGCAATGACTGTGTTTCATCAGAAGCGATGCAGTTGTTTCCTCTTGCACAGTAAGGAACCTTCTGTCAAATGACGTCTGTTTTGAGATGCAAAATAACAGAAGCCAAATACAAAAGACACTGACACATGACACAGTGCTGTCACTCACCCTGCTGCATCCACTCTCAGCTTTTTGAAAGCCGTTTGCAGACTCTCTTCCTCTTCATCTTTAGCTTCCAAGTCCATGGATGAGCTCTCAGCGTGCAGCCAGCCGTGCCATACAGAACACACTGAAACACAGGAACCGGGGATGGCTGTCGAGGTCCGGACACACACGGTCTGTACAGCGCCTAAGTGACGCGGGTCGAGGCACCCTCCCGACCAGCCCGGTTCCCCTCACCGCGAGCTCCAGCTCCGCGCTCCTTAGAACCCAGCACGTCCCCGCGGCAGCTGCACCGAACGAGGGGCCGGCGCCACACCCGACACAGGCCCACGTCACTGCCGCCGCACCCCCGCAGGCCCCTGCCTACCGGACGGTCCCGAAGCCCCCACTGCGCCGCAGCCTCCCGCCACCCGCGCCTCGTCACAGCCCCGCCGGCCCTGGCCCCGCCGCGCGGCCGCTCCCGCCGAACGAGGGGCACCGGGACCCCTTAGCGCCGCCCGCCGCCGCCTCACGCTCGCGGTGGGAGGCGGGGCGCGGAGCACAACAGGAAGTGAGGTCACCGCCCCGCCGACACACGCATGCGCGGTACCGCCCTCCTCCCGCTTCAACCGGGTTCCCCCGGCCGCCGTCGGTTCCGGCGCGGGGTCGGGCTGGGCCTTCGGGCGGGCGCGGTGAGTTTGGGCGCCGCTGCGGGGCCCTGCGCGCTGCCCCAAGGACGGGGCCTGTGGGGCCGCTGTGTCCCCACGGCGGGACCGTGCCCCCGGCTGTCCGGAGCTGCCGGCGGTGCCCTCGTGGTGGGTGGGGAGGGGAGCTCTGGGCTTCCCCGGCGGGGCGTGGGGGTTGTGCTGAGTCACCCCCGCCTAGACGGGGCCTCGCTCTGCGCCGAGGCCGCGGTGTCTGTTGAGCGCCGCCTCGGGGTTGTGGGGCAGGAGCTGGGCCGGGGGTCGCCGGGTGCGGGCGGCAAGTACCGGGGTGTGAGAGCCCGTGAGGCGCCGAGCGGGAGGGGAACCGCTGCTGCTCTTGTCCTATTGCCCGCGTGCTACTCTGGGGCTGGCGGCCCGGTTCGGGGCTGCCCCCGAAGCTGCCGGTCCCTGGCCCTGCCTCCCTTCAACCGAACGGCTGCGCTTGTGCGTTGTAACTTCATGAGTGGTGCTGGGTGTCTTGTAGCGCACCTGGCTAATGGTTGTGTATTGAGGGGAAGAGCTGGACATAGAGTGGGAAGGGGAGGATGTGTGTTTTCCTAGGATATCAAGAGCAGAAGGGTCGATGTGTTTTTTGACACAACGTTAAACTTTGGTTACTGTGTCAGTGATGAAGGGCAGCATAAAATATATAGTCTAAAACTGTAGTATGTTTTGAATAATGTACAGTGATTTGCAGGTTGAAGAAGGCGATCTTGCTCTTCTGCTCTGCTCTCTTGAGACCTCACTTGGGGTATTGTGTGCAATTCTGGTGTCCTCAACATGAGAAGGACATGGAACTGTTGGAACAAGTCCAGAGAAGGGCCACGAGGATGATCAGGGGACTGGAGCACCTCCTGTATGAAGATAGGCTGAGAAAGTTGGGGCTGTTGAGCCTGGAGAAGAGAAGGCTGCATGGAGACCTCATAGCAGCCTTCCAATATCTGAAAGGGGGGCTATAGTGATGCTGGGGAGGGACTTTTCATTAGGGACTGTAGTGGTAGGGCAAGGGGTGATGGGTCCAAAGTTAAAACAGGGGAAGTTCAGGTTAGATATAAGAAAGAAGTTCTTTACTGTAAGGGTGGTGAGGCACTGGAATGGGTTGCCCAGGGAAGCTGTGAATGCTCCATCCCTGGCAGTGTTCAAGGCCAGGTTGGACAGGGTCTTGGGTTACGTGGTCTTGTGTGAGGTGTCCCTGCCCATGGCAGGGGTGTTGGAACCAGATGATCTTAAGGTCCCTTCTAACCCTAACTATTCTATAATGCTATGATTTGAAAGCTTTTTTCTGTTCTTACTGAGGTTATCTAATACAGGGGTTTGGTGTTAAAAAAGCCATAGGCTGATTTATTTTAAAGAATTTTCTTTTTGGGTGAAGGGGGAATCTTACTGAAGTAAGATTTCATGTGTTTCACCCAGCAGTAGTATCTAATTGAGTACATGAAGTAATAACCTCCTTAGATGAGCATCATGTTGTCAATCTGTGTGTTGGCTTCCTCCTCTCATGTTTACTTGCTGTCTGACTCATTGGACAGCGTGTTCCTTGACGTTGTTATGATACATTAGCCTTTGGTGTGTCTCATACTAGCTGTCTGCAATACGAGGTGTCCAGATGAAGTCACAGCTGGAACAACAGCGGGGAGAGCTGCCACCTCCATCTGGAATGAGGCTGTGAGGGAGCAGAGATGATCAGTTGGTAGCTGCGTAAGTAACTGAGCTGCAGAGGTTCAAGTTCCTCTCTTTTCACAGACACCGTCTCATGCTATAGAAAAGCTGCTGCTTTGTTGCTACAAGCAGTACTAATGTAGGTGTTGTTGCTGTATTAGTGAGTAGAGTTAGTGCTCTGTGTGTGTTGTTACAAGAGCTGTTATAGTTTCCTGGATTTGGATAGTTACTTTTGTAAAGGACTCTTAGAGCATCAAGAAGATACAGAATCACAGAAGAGATCTTTGGAGACTCAACCCCCTTGTTCAAGAGGGGCCACCCCAAGCTTTTTGCTCTGGACCATGTCCAGGTAGCTTTTGAGTATCTCCAAAGGAGGGAGACTCCGTAGCCTCCCTGGGCTGCCTATACCCATGCTCAGTGACCCTCACAGCAGTCTTTCCTTATGCTCAGACAGCAGCATCTCCTGCGTTCTAGTGTGTGCCCAGGCACTCTGGCCTTGTTGCTGGCCACCACTGAGAAGAGCTGGGCTCTTGTCCTCTTTGTACCTACTCTTCTGGTATTTATATATATGTTGATGAGATCCCTTCTGAGCCTTTTCTTGGCTGAACAGTCCCAGCTCTCTCAGCCTTTCCTCACAGGAGACATGTTCCAATTCCTTCATCACCTTAGTGGCTGTTCACTGGATTCTTTCTGGCATGCCAGAGTCTCCTGTATCAGGGAGCCCAGCGCTGGGTGCAGCGCTCCATCTGAACAGAGGGAAGGATCAGCTCCCTTGACCTCAGCGTACCGTTAGTCCTTTTGCCTCAAAGACATATTGCTGGGTCATGTCCATCCTGATGTGTTTCAGGACCCCAAGGCCTTTTCTGCAAAGCTGTACTAGCACATGGGTTTGTTCTTCTGCAGGCACGGGGCTTTGCACTTCCTTTCATTGAAGTTCCTGAGGTTCCTGTTGGCCCCTTTTTCCAGCCTGTCATTGTCCCTTAGCCACCCATCCCAGTTTGGTGTCATCAGCAAACTTGTTGAAGGAGCACTCTGCTACATCATTCAGATCATTAATGAAGATGATGAACAGCACTGGACCCTGTACCTTGGGGTACACTGCTAGTTACTGACCTCCAACTAGACTTTGTGCCAATGATTGCCACCCTTTTGGCCCAATTGTTGCTCCTCTCTTTCAGTCCATATCACTGACTAATCATCCAGTGGTGGTTTATCATCACCTCCTCTGAGGGTCTTGTGGGAGACATGAAAGCGTTACTGAAGTCCAGGTAGAAAACATCAACTGCTCTCCCCCTGTCTACCAAAGCGGTCGCATTGTAGAATGTTGTCAAGTGTGACAACCTTGCAATTTAATAATGAAGAGTGAGGAGGTGATCTTGTTGCAACCCAGATAGTGTGGCCAGGAGGCTCTTACAGTAATGGCACTCACCCGAAACGGCCCTGTTTTTCCAGAAGTAGTCAAGTCAAAAGCAGATTAATCAGCCAGGTAAACTTCAACAGGTACTGAGCTTCAGTTAGTTTGGAGTAGAACTGAGACTTGCCATTGTCAGTGGTTTCTGCTCAGCAAAACCAAAGGAAGCAAACCTTTACCAGGTCTTGGTAGTGGGGCTGGTATAGCATATGCATGTGATTGCAGAAGTGTAAGGCAATGAGGAGCATCAAATTAGAAAGGTTTGAGATTCCTTTGCAGCTAGGTTAACTGATGGGCAGGGTAGATTAAAAAAGAACAAACCAGACAGTTTTTATCAGTTCCTTTTTTTATTTAAAATGGGCTCAGTCTTTGCTGTTTGTGCTCTAATTGGCATTTGTACTTGTTCAAGAGCTGATACCAGAAAATTTTAATGGCTATTTGCAATCACAATGCCATGTTCTGATAGGATTGTGTAACTTGCTGGGATCTAGACATAAGATCAAAAGATTTTGTTTAATTTTTATCTCATTTTAAGGAAAATCTATTGGTTTCGGTGGTTTTTTGTATATGTAACATCAAGTCCCAAAGCTGGAAATAGCAGCTGGAGGAAGTTGACTGTTTCTAACAATGGTGTTCCTTTCTGCCTTTCACCACTTCTGGTTTTATTTTGGTAACACTGTAAGATGAATAGAAGAATCTGGACTGTAACAGATGGGCAAGATGCTACTGACACCAGATTTTACTTTAAATTGCTAATTCACCTATGCACTTGTACAAGAGACTTTCTCTTTTTGGGTATCATCAGCTTGTTATGAATCAACTTTCAAAAATGTTCAGCTAGAATGACCTCAGCCTTATGTGCTCAGCGTGCTATTTTGAGTTTATTTTCATGTATTATGGTGCTGCTGGGCAACTAATGTGTTTAACAGTGCATTGGTTCTTATTTTCATGTGCTTTTTCTTTTTGCTTGTAGCAGTATGTGGTAACTCTGACACCTTCTGGCCATCCCAATAATGAAAACGGAAGCTAAGGATGGAGAAGAGGAAAGCCTGCAGACAGCATTCAAAAAGCTGAGAGTTGACACAGCTGGGTAAGCAACACCGCAGGGAGGTACAGAGAGTATTACAAATGGACTCAAAGGGAGCACTTTTGCTGTTAAATGTGAAGGAATGAGATAATTGCAAAGGTTTAGGCCTGAAAACCTTTATTCTAGTTAAGCTGAAATAAATTCATTAGCTGTAGCCTGCCCTTCTCAAGGAGCTGTAATTTGTTTGATCCCTGTTTGCTCCCAACAGGCTTGAAACAAACCTTGTGATTGTCAGTAACTGACAGCATGCTTGAAATGAATTTTGGCGTGAGTCTGGCTGCCAGAGGTTGTGTCTGTAGCACTAAAACTCTATTGCTGAAGTTAGCGTATTGTAATGGCTCTGAAAGCCTGTCATGAGAATAAACTCAGCTTTTCCCAGGAGAGGAATGTTCTTTCCATGTCAGAAAAGGAGAGTGTAACTCATTCAGTGCGTGATTCCCACACAAACTATTTTCATTGCTGCCACTTACAAATTTCCTATTTATAACCAAAATCACTAAATGGGAAAGAATGCTTTTTGTGTTGTCATGTTTTGTGTGAGATCCATCTTGCCCTTCCTGTCCCAGGTAGCAGAACACAAGCAGCATGTGTCTTCTCTTGATGATGGCCATTTTTATCTGAAATTAAAAACCAAAAGGCTGCTATGTAATGTGTTTTCTGCTGACGGATGTGCACCATTACACATTACCTGTACAGTCCTGTGTTTCAGTAAGCTGTTGTCAGTAATACAGTTATGCCAGTAACTGAAAGTATGGGTGAGGTAGTATGTAAATATTGAGGTAGTATGTAAATATCAAGGTAGTAGCTAGAATTACCATAGAACTTACACTGTGAGTAGATAGGCTTCTAAAGCTATCTTTCATTTAAGTAATTAAACTCATTAGAAATAATAAACACAAATGCCTCTCATTTCTTCAGTGTCTCTAGTCCCACTCCTCGGGTCAGGCGTACTTAGTTTGGAGTTTTTACTGTTGGCCTTCAGTTTTCTGCTCTGTGTTCACTGTCCTTTAAATGTGAAATAGCTGATGCTTGACTAATAGTTTGGACTCTCAAATATCGGTTAACCCTGTCCTAGATCCGAGAGTAAGGTCTAATTTTCACTTTTCAGGGAATCCGCCCTGCTTACAAGCTAATTTGATACAGGATATGGAAAATAATTTCCTTGTGAATTCCAGTGCAATATGTGAAGCTTCGACTTGGAAAAAATTGTCCTTGGGATTATTACAGCTTCTGGAAAATGGGAGTTTGGGATGAATTTATAGCACCAGAAAAATTAGTAAATCTTCTAAGGTCCCTGGCTTGAATAGAAGTTGAAGATCTGACACAAAATCTGTTCCTCAAGTGATTGAAGCATGAAGTTTTAGCTTATGTTTTTTTAGACAGAGACTTAAGTGTTCTTCAGTTAAACAAAGTCTTTTTATGTCCAAAGAACATTTATTTTTAGGGAAGAATGGCTTATTTGTCTTTGGAAAAAGAGACGCATTTCTTCAGTGATGGTGTTTTTCCCCTCCCCTCCCGGGAAACTGAGCCATTGTGTGTGCTTTGTCATTGACATGTGGAGTTGGGATTTGCAGGCTAGTTGCCGAATGGCATCATGTTTGGTGAAAGAGTCTGTTACACAAACTTTTGAGATAGGAATGTGTAAACACTTCTCCTGATTTCAGTTGTCTTTGCAGGCAGGTCTTTTAAGACCTGTTGTAAATGATTTGGAGCAGTCTTTTCTGGGAAAGAAGTTTCATATTTGTTTCACATTCATAATGCTGACCAGTCTGGGCTGTTAACTTTTCACTCTGTTTTTCACAGATCTACTGCTTCTCTCTCTGTGGGTGAAGGGACAAGTCCAAGAGCACTAGTTAGAACAGTGGCAGATGAAACCAAACCTAAGAGTGTGTGTACTTCTAAGGAAGCCTGGCATGGGTAAGAGAAGCTTGGGAATAACAAACTACTTCAAATGATACTGCATTGAAAGGGAATTTTAAATAGACAAGGTTTCTGGTAACTACAATCCTAAACAGGGGACTCAAGTTTTCTTTATTGAAGGACTATTTAAAATACTCTACACCTCCTTTTTATGTTCGTATGTGACGACTCTTCTTACAAGTATGTGAAGTGAAAGGAAACGCTGTTTACCTGTAGGTTGCTAAACATTACAGATGTGTCTTAGTATAAATGTGGACTGCTGTTTTTGAATCAGATAATCATGAATGCATCTCTTTCAGTCATTGTTTGTCATTGCAGAAGCTGTTGCTGCCTTGGAAACTAGATTAAAATAAAGAATTGGTTTCTGGAGTGTCTACGCAGAACTTCTTACTCATCTCCTACTGAAACAAAATGACCCTTTGCCCTTGATTCATTAGTTTTGTGCCATCTTCTCACGCTTTGTCCTTCCCTAATAAGTTATTTTGTTATGTCTTGCATGCTTTACTCATTTTCTAACCTTAAAACCATGCACTTGAGGTGCACTTCTTAGGTGTTCCTTTTATATTTTATACAGCTGTTTGGCTGCAATACAGTCAAATTCCAAGATAGCAGAATACCCTAAGCAAATACTCTGAACTTAAAGCTCATGCAAGCAATATAAATGCAGTAGAGGTTTTGCCCAGCGTTGCTTATAATCCAGCATTAAGTCTTTTAGTGAATCTTCACTCTCTTGTATCTTTCCCTGGCAGGTCTATGAAGAAGCCTTCAAGAGGAGTTGTGAGAACCCAGCGTCGCAGACGTTCCAAGTCTCCAATTCTTCATCCTCCCAAGTTTATCCATTGCAGCCCAAAGTCACATTCCACGTGCAACCAGCTAGTGCATAAGAGCCAAAATGATGTCCAGGACGACAGCAGTGGCTATGGGATGCCAGTCGCAGAGGAAGCTTGTTCACACGAACGATGCAGTGTTGCTCCTGATGTCGACCATAAGGGAGCTGATGTTGAGTCTTTGGAAGCTTCTGCTATGCAGTCAGTGTCAAAGAACAGACAGGAGAACTCTCCAGCCTCTCTAGAGTCTAAAGCAAGCCTAAAGACTACAGAGCTTTCTGATTTTCAGTCTGTGTCCAAGCTGAACACGAATAAGCCGTGTGCATGTGCAGATAAAGCCTGTCAGTGTAAACGATGGCAAGATATGGAAGTGTACACATTCTCTGGCTTGCAGAACACCCTCCCCTTGGCACCTGAGAGAAGAACAGTTTCTGAGGATCACTCCCAGTCTTTGCCATCAAGAACTCCCTCAACATCTCCACGCTCTTGTTCTGAGCAAGCCAGGGCCTTTGTGGATGATGTGACTATTGAAGATCTTTCGGGATACATGGAATATTACTTGTATATCCCAAAGAAAATGTCTCACATGGCAGAAATGATGTACACCTGACAGCAATGAGTACTGTAAGGGTGTGTGGTTTAAATCTGCCCTCAGTCACACTCATGTGAGATGCAACCTACTTTGTGCTCACTGTGTTTGCAATAAAACCACTTCTCTGTATCTTAGCTAATGCTCATTATTTAAACTGGGCAAACAGTTTAGCTTAAGCATTGTAATTTAAGCTTGTAATAGACAATGAAGTAAGCAGTGAATGTGTTTAGAGTGTACCTGCCTATACTTAAGAGACCTAACACTTAGTTTTCTAAATCCTCTGGTTTTGGTTTGTTGGAAGAGAAGAGCCTCCGAATTACTTGGTGATGAGAGCTGTTACTGTAAGGGACCTGAGTGTAATTGCTGTGACCTCAGGTCGTAACATGCTTGTGGTTTTGGACACTTGTGCCTCTGATTTTATTTCATGAAGGAGTGTGACAATCCTATCATCTCCTCAGTACTATTACCACTCTAGGCCAATTGAAGAGAGACAGTCATCTTTTGGGGTGGAGGCATTCTTATTTCTTTGTGCCTGAAGAGGTTTTATTTCTTATCAGCCAGACACCCTCCATCCCTTTGGTCATGTTAATGCAGTCAGATTAGATTAACATTTGCTTGCTAGAATGCCCGAGGAGTAAAGAAACTTGGACAATCTAAGCAAGGGTGTTTCAGGGGTTATTCTGATCTCTGCAGTGTTGGTTAGTGGAAAAAGTAAAGCGAGTGTAACTTTTTATTGAACAACCAACAGGCCTCAGATGTGTCTGCAGCAGGAGAAATACCTTAATTCTGCAGGGGGATTGCTGCTTCAGTTAACCAAGGGAAAAATAAGATGATGCATTCTGTTCAGTGTTGAGTTTATGAAGGTTGAAACAGCATTTGCTGGCTACAGTGGTCTTAATTCATGTGCACTCGTGGGTTTGGGTTTGTTTTATAGCTTTGTTCAGCCTGCTCTATAACCCTTCAAGTGTTAAGACTTGTAGACTTGAGTGAACAGTTGTCAGCTGCACAATGAATCTTGCTTGATAAACAGCAGCTTCGTGTGCATCAGCACAGTCTGTCTTTTATGAATACATGTATAGCGAAGGAGCATGCCATCAATCGTGATTTGCTGAGGGAGAGATGAGTTGTGTTAAGTTTGTCTTTACTGCTTCAGTACCTGAACCTCTGTGACCTATAAGGTCCTGGAAGGAAATGGAGACAATCATTTCCCTGCGAGATCTTCTGATGTTACACTTGGGGGGGTTTTATCTTTTCTGTGGCAGTGTCTTAGAGCAAATGACCATGAGAATTTATGGGTGTTGCCAGCTCTCAAGTGTCATCTACCCCCCTTGCAGATTGTACTTGGGTCCCACCTCCCTTCCATTTCCCCCTTCTTAAACAGCTATATTTCTGCCACCCATGTTCTGAATTCAGGGCAGCTGTTGGTAATTATGGGCTGCAAAGTGGCCATACTTCTTCCATAATAATTCTTTACTGTCCCAAATGCCTGCAGGCAGCAGCCACAGCCCTGCTGTGTGGCCGAGAACTCCTTGCAAGACCACGTTGCTTTTTACTATTGCTTTCATAAGTCACTGCAGCCTGGTACCTGCCCCGTTTAGGGCTGAGACATCGAGGGCTCAGTACCATGTTGCAGAAAGTGGATTGAAATCTGGGAGGTAACGTGAAAAAACAGAGTAGAAAGATGCGAACTGGTGTGGACTTGGGGAGGGAGGACAGGAGTGCTGGGCCACTAGAGGTCCCCCCCTGGCCTGGTGCTGTGCCCTGGCTGGGTGCTGCGGCTCTGCAGCCTCGGCCTTTGGGAGAGAATATGCGTTTCCCTGCCAAAATGAAGAAATCTGAAGCTCTGGCTTGTGCCTTAATGCACGCACACAATGTTGGTGCTTTCTGATGTTTGGGTGCGTTAGTGGTCAACAAAGGCTCTTTAAATGCCAACATCTGCATAGGTTATTAACATTTAAACTAAGTGTACCACCAGTTCACAACAGTGCTGTGAGATTAGGAGAAGTTGCTAAGTAAATAATTATGTGGTCCTGAACTTGGCATCCTCTTCAGGCAGTTACAACATCTTTGGTCTGGTAAGTGCTGGAACACTGGAATAAAAGACTACAGATAGCTACAACTGCCGCCTTAACACTTTCTCTCCCGTTACTACAAGGTGTTTTAAGATGCTTTGGTCTAACCAGAAACCACAAACCAAACCCCTCCAGTTTTGCTTTGAGGAAATGTGAATTTCCAGCCCTTAATTGTGCAGCCAGAACCTGCAATGCATGGCTGAGGAGTCCAAAAGCTTAGCTCAAAAACATCCAACTTGAGCCAATTTCGAAATCTGACTTTTTTAAACCAGAAAGCTTTAAAGGGTGGTTCTGCCAAGCAGCACTTCAGAATGGTGTTGGAGTCCCTCACCATTCCTTCCTGCGCTGAATAGAAGTGAAGCCTTTTGTAGCCAGCCCCATAGTGGGCAGCTGGTCCTTCTCACCTGTGCCTGCAGGCACCCTGTAGTTTGTGTGCTGTACGGACATGCTTGGCTTTTCTTACAGTTATATATTGCATGGGGTTTTTTTCTATACCTCTAACCTCTTTCTATACCTAGAAACACCAATAAGGAGGTTGTCCAAGGTGTAAAACTGTCTTATGGGAGTCTGAAACATCCACCAGCTGTTAAACAGCAGGAGGTTTTGGGTGAGTTGTTCGTTGTTTGGGAGCGGGGTGGGAATGACTGCTAGCAAGTCGCTACCCTAAAGCAGCTCTGGAAATTCCTGGTAATAGGAGCAGACGGGGTGAGTAAGGCGTATGCCGCAACCCGGCGGGGGCTGTGCTTTTACTCCTTGTTGAAACTGCCCACTTGAACACCGCTGGGAGCAAACCCGCCCCAAGGCGCTGCCTCCCCAGCCCCGGGGGCTGCACTGGCTCTGCCACAGGGTCCCCTCCTGGGGGTCCGGCGGAGCGGGACGCGGCTTCCTGCCCGCTCCTCGCGCTCCGGTGCGCCCGGGAGGGCGGCGGGAGGGGACGGGACCGACGCGCCCCTTCCCAGGCTCTATTTTAAGCAGACATTTACTTTCCCAGCCTCTTCTCCGCCTGGATCCCTGCCCGCGGCGGGGGGGACGTGTCTCTGCCCTCCTTCGTAAAAGGGCCCCGAGGCGGAGGCCGGGCTCCGGGGGTTATTTTTGGGAGCAGCTCCTGGGATCCGATGGCCTTGTTAGGGCAGCGCTGACCTTTCTCCCGGCGGGGGAGGAGAGCGGAGCGGGGCGGGCGGCTGCGGCCGGGGCGGGGAGCGCGGCCGCCTCGGGACCCCCCACCTCCTCCGGACCCCCCTTCCCATCTCCGCCGCGGGGTTCGGGACCCCCCTTCTTGCCCTCCCTCCCTCCCCCGCCGCCGGGTTCGGCTCTGGGCTCGCCCCGTGCCTCCGCGCCGAGGCAGGTACCGGCGGGCTCGGCTGCCCCTCCGGGGGAGCTCGGCCCCGGCCCGCCCCTCTCCCCTCCCCTGCCTCCAATTTCTCCTTCTTCCCGTTCCCCGGCCCCTCGGCGAGCGGCCGATCCCGGTGCCCATCCCGGCTCGTCGGGGATGCGGCAGCCGCCTTCCCACCCCGGAGCGCTGCCCGGCGGCGCGGCCCCGAGGGCGCCATGAGCGGCGGCAGGTTTGATTTCGATGATGGAGGCGCCTATTGCGGGGGCTGGGAAGGGGGCAAAGCCCACGGGCACGGCATCTGCACCGGCCCCAAGGGCCAGGGCGAGTACTCGGGCTCCTGGAACTACGGCTTTGAGGTGGTGGGCATATACACGTGGCCGAGTGGCAACACCTACGAAGGCTACTGGTCCCAAGGCAAGAGGCATGGCCTAGGAATCGAGACCAAAGGACGGTGGGTTTACAGAGGAGAGTGGACCCATGGCTGTAAGGGACGGTACGGCGCGAGGCAGAGCATGAGCAGTGGAGCCAAGTACGAAGGTACCTGGAATAACGGCCTGCAGGATGGCTACGGCACTGAGACATATGCTGATGGAGGTAAGGATGGTTCTGGAGGGGCTGTGAGGGTGATAAACAGCCTCATACCCAGCCCACGATGCCAGAGTACATGCTGTCTTTGCTGAAGGGATGACCTGATCCTATCCCCACTAGTGAGATCCAGGCGGCACAGTGGTCTGCAGTGACCCATTTGGGTGCTTCAGGGCTTGGGGCACAACCACCTTGTAAGCGTGTGTGCGTGTGTGCCCCAGTGTTCACAGTCAGGAACAGCTCACTGCATGCAAATACGGAGGGAGCAGTGGGAGCATTGCCCCCACCACCCCTCCCTCGGGAGCTGCTCTCAAGTGTCTGTATCAAGAGTTGACACCAACCAGCTCCATCTTTGTAGTCTGTGACTCCTGGTTCCCCTGGGGCTGGTTCTTGCAGTTCATCACTGAACTAAACCAGATCCTCCTCGCTGGTGCGTGACCGCTGCGAACCGTTCGTCTTCTCACTGGGCAGCGAGCTGTGAATGCTTTCACATTGGATATAAGCCACGCACGGCATCAGAGCACGCTTTGCCTATGCATTAAACACTGCTTGCGTGCCTCTGACGGGCTGCCTGGACATCTGCTTTGCCGAACCCTTCTGGTCGAGTTCATCTGAGCTGTTTAGAATACGTAGTCACACGCCTTTCCCTAAAATAAATCCCTTCATTTACTTGGAAGCTCTCAACTGGTGCTAGTACACAAAGGCACCGTGTAGTCAGATATTTGTTGTGCTCTGTAAATGCTCAGTCTAATTGTGTTCTCCCATTAGTGGCAATTTTGGGGTTAGAAACATTGCAAGAATCTCTGTGCAAGTAATTCTGAAGCTCTTCAGTACTGTAGTGTTCCAGGCTGCCATATTTAGCATAGCTAAATAGAGAGGGCAATTTGAAAGAAATACCCTTTAAAGAATGGATCAGAATTGCATCTGTATGTATTTAGGAGAGGCAATGGAGTTGGTTTGTAAAGAAAAACAGCAGTAATGGTATAAATCTTCAGAATGAAAAGCATCAGATTTATACTCATTAGAAAAATGGACTAATTCAAGACTGGCTGTCAGGTTTATGCTACATAAACATTTCTCAATGGGTTGCTTAGGCACATGGCTAGCTTTAAGGCTGGGAATATAGTCTTGAAGTTGATTCCTTTTCTCAGTGTCCTTGGAGGTTTTAGGTACAGACACGAACTGATGCATCCCTCCAGCTCCTTGAGGTTTCTCCCATCTCTGAGCCATGGCACAGTGAAACACTGAGCTGCGCAGGCTGCAGCGACAGTTCAGGCTCCCACAGCGCTCGTGTGCTGCAGAACCTTCACGTGTTGCCATGAGACATGTGGGTTATGTATAAATTGTGCTCTGGTGAGTTATGAGCAGCGATCAGGTAACTGATCAGTCAGCAACGGCTGCCGCCGGGACTCATTCTGGAGGTGTCAAGGTCTCCTATGAATTTGCACGGCTGCTTCCTCACTGCTTCCTAAAATGCTCATCCTTCTGAGGGCGCAGGGCTGCAGAAGTGAAGTTGAGGTTGTGGGGAAGAGTTTTGAGAGGCAAAACTTGATGTAGGAGTTTGAATTTGTTCAGATCCTGGGCTGAAAGCACGGGACAGAGGAGAGGGAAAGATGAGTGAAGATCTCCTCCTATAGGGATACAGAATATGTTGCTTCAGTCAGCACTGCGCTCCCAGGGGTGTTGTCCTGCACCCACATCTGCATGATCCCTGGTGCCACCTGAGGTTGGCAGTTCAGCCCTGGGCAGCGAGGGTGTTCCCTGCCAAAGCCTCACTGAGCTGAGCCCCCTGTGGCCCAGCCAGGCCTGGCTGTGCTGTGGTGCTCAGCGCCTGCTCCTTGGCTGTGCTGTCGTGTCCTGGCTGTTCATTCTACACGTGAGCCTCTCTTACGCTATGGGAACATGCAGAAGCTCCATCTGAAGCCAAGGTGAGGACCATCAGCCAGCATCACGTGTATGGGACCAGGGGTGGAATGATCTTACTGACTTGTAGGACCCACTCCTCTCTTATCTCCTCACCTGTGCACATCTGCACGATCCAGATGTGGCCAGGCTGCTAATTTGAATTTGAGGCTGCCAAGATACACATCTGGAAAGGCTTTGGAAATGTGCCGTCCCTTGAGTAGGGGATGTGATTCCCAAGCCCCCTGGACACCAGCCACATGAGGAAGAAGGCTCTGGGAACGTGCAGCTCTTGCCAGATCTTTGGAAGCTTTAGGTCATGGTCAGGGTGCTTGCAAATTTCAGGGAGATGTAGTTTTAAATGTTCTAATGTTTTAAAATAGACTTTGAATTAAGTCTTTATATATACATACCTATATAAACACCCATAAAAACTTTATACTTCAAAATACACTTAAAATACACTTCGAGGGTTGTCTGTGATTTGTGTCTTGTGGCTGGCTGAGGTTGGTGGTTGCATAAAGCCCACATCTGGAATGAAGCTTTTTGAGATCCTGTTAGGTTTTTGGTGTCTAATGAGAAGCAGGCTCATGGTATGGCTCAGCCCGGGCACTGCAAGGGTCATTCACTCTTGCTTTCCACTACCAAATGTCTGTTTTTGTGAAAGCTACGGGAGACTGATGGCTTAAAGAGCTCATCTTCTCTAATGTTATTGAGATCAGCTACGGGGTTCAGAGCTCCTGGTGCGGAGGGGCCGAGACAGAAACATTATGATATGTTTCTTTGGGTATCCAAGCTGGATACACATCTGGTGCTGTCACCAGGAAAGAGCTCAGAGCCCGTTACAAGGGCAGGATGCACCAGCTAATGTGGACAGTGACTGGGGTTGTGGAAGGCACGCCATGAAGGAACTCGTTTTACAATATAAGCTATAGTGAACACCCAGTTATTTGGCTTCCACCTCTAAGTGTTGTCTCTGCTGTAAGGAAGGCCTCATTTTTTGGTTACTTTCGTGCTTTTGACACCAAGTGCTTGATCCAGTCAAGTCTTACTGCAGAAGAAAATCTCACTGCTAATGCAGAATCATGCTGTGTACCCAGGGTCCGGCCCAAAGCCAGGCTTTGCTGTACAAATAACTATTTAGGTATATCTACATCAGGGGGGGAAATCTCACAATCAAAGCAGATTAAAACAACTTATTTCTGATGCTGCAAATTGGTCTCTAGGGTGCTAAGAGAAAACAGTGTCAGTTAACTGTGAGGGGAAACAATTTTAGACCATTCAGTGATCGCGAGACCACAAGAAAGGGGAAAAGCAATGCAGAAATGTGCTTTACCTGAGAAATGAAATGGGGTGATATGGAGCAGCACCAAATCTTTGGGGCAGGGAAGGCGCAGTGGGAAGGTGCATGGGCTGTGGCAGAAGGAGCAGCATCCATGGGACTGTGGCTGTGGAAGCAGGAATGGGCTCCGGGCAAGCTGTGATGGTGCTGGCTTGTGTCTGCTGCTCTCCAGCAAAGCTCCTGCATGGCTGAATTTAACCCTGAGTTTAATCATGAGTTAATGCTGTGAACTTTCTTACCCCTCTCTGTTTCCTTTCCTGCCTTTCTTTTCCAGCAGAACCCATTAGATAGTACTGTTGGCACCAAAAAGCAGCACTGTGTTTTCACTGGCCTGTCTTGCACGTGGTGCTGTGCACTGATTTAATATCCCTGGCCTTTTCCATGAGTTCTTGGAACATGTCTAACATCACAATACCTGGGTAACAGCAGAGGATCACAGGGCAGTGATACGCTTTGTTTGCATTATTCATCTGGATGTTTGCATTATTTACATTCATTACTAATTATTCCAGAGCTTCGGGGTGGGCTGGGAAGGGGAGATGTGATGCTGCTGACAGGGGGCTCTCACTGCTGAGTTAGGTGTGCACCTGGGGCTGGAGCTTTTGCCTTTGATGCAGCCTGGCACTGTCCCATCCTGCTGCCAGGGTGAAGTGGAAGGTGCTACCACCCCATCCATGTGTTTGGAGGTGAGGGCTGCAGGGATACCATTCTCATCAATCCCACCATTTAATCCTTCCCAATCCCATGGAGATATCCAGGCAGGTATCTTCATCCCTCACTTTGGTTGGGGATGGGCAGAGGTGATGAACTGCATACCTGGGGGTTGCGGAGGAACCAGTGTGGTTTGTCATTACGATAAGCAAAAATGCAGGCAATAAAGGATTATTGGGGTTCTGTGCCCCAGTCATTGCACCCTGGTGGTGCAGTCACCGTGGCAGTGATGTCCCACTGTCCTAGTGAATCAGGCAGGGAAGTGGGGCTCAGTCCCGTTTCATCCTGGAGATTTTCTTTTCCCACATCCACTGCTTTTGAAGCTATTTTGTTTTTAAGTATTTTTAAATCATTTATTAAGTTCAGAACCTCAGAGCTGCCTGGCTGGCAGCTCCGCATCCTGCTGTCCCCCCCTGCCCAGCCTGCTTTGGTACTCAAGGGGTGGTGGTGGCTCAGGACATGCAGCTCCGCTCAGCGACTGCCCCACTGTGCAGAGGGGTTTGCACAGCCCCGTTCTCTCCTGAATGGGCTGCGCTGGGACGTGCCGAGGAGCCAGGGCTTGGCTCCGCTCGATCCCTGCATGTCCCGACTCACGGCTGCCGGCGCCTCCAGCGGCTTTCAGCAGCCTCTGGCTCCGCTCCAGGTGTGGTTTATGGCTCTGCCCTGGCAGGAAGCCTCAGCCGGGCACTGAATGGCAGCACGAAGGAACACGGCGGTGCCTGCTCATCCCTGCGCTGGTCAGTGTGTTGATGCCCCCATTAAGCCTGGCAGGGGGGCACGTCTGGCCATACCAAGCACTGAAGGGATGATGTATGTGTTGTGTGTACTGAAGTCAGGCAGCCGAGAGCTGAAGGGTTGTGTCAAACCTCATGCTGAGGGTAGGTACGTGTGCCTCTGGGAACTGGCACCTCCATCTCTGCTCTGTGTGGTCCTGCTGTGCTGTGGGGCTTTTCCAATGCAGGTGACCCTGGTGCTGCTCAGGGGTACAAAGGAGACCAGGGACTTGCTGGAGGGCAGTGGCTGCTCCAGCCTGGCACTTGAGATGTAGCGAAGCTCCTCCAAAGCTGCGAGGCTTTCCCAGAGCTCCTTTTCCAGGGAGTTATCATGGCAGTGCTATCAGCTGTGTGCAAGGTTGTCCCTCCAGGAGGAGGTCTCCAATGCCACCCTGATCATGTGTCAGCCCCGCTCATGGGCTGGACGGGTGGGATGGAGCACACGCTTCACCAGCACTCAGAGGGGAAGGACATGGGGCAGCACCGGAGTCTCCATAACCTCATTTCCAAGGAAGGTTTGTCACCGTGTTATGGAGAAGGCTTTGGGAGCACAGTGAGGAGCACTCCATATGCCTGGACATCTCCAGCAACCGTCCTTCGCTCCCTTCTCATGCCCAGACCCCTAACCCATGCTGCCCACCTTATTTCCCTAACAGAGCTTCCAGCTCTGCCGAGAAGCCAGGCCGTGTGCCGTCGCTGTGGCAATGGCTCCCCACGGCTGCCCGCAGCCTCCAGATGCTCTGCACTACCTGAACCCTTCCTTTTTTTAGTAGGGGACACCAACTGTTTGCAGGGAGCCCGAGCTCCGTGTGCCGGGGGTGGGCAGGGGCTGGTGGGGGGCAGCAGCTGCTGCCCGCTCGGGCACTTCTTGTCTTTCCTGGCCCCCAGCGCTGTAAGTTAACACCCCACAGGCAGGTCCAGAATGGATTTCAACGAAACCTGAAGCTTGGGAGGGGAGATTATGCTGCAGAAGTGGCCTGGGACAGTGTAAAAGACTCACTCCCACCATCGCCAAAGAAGGAGCTGGATTTGCTCCTTGGGGAGCAGGGTCATTCCTGCTCACAGTAATGGTGTCTGAAGCGGGGGAGATGAATGCCTTGAACATAGGTCACCCCTTTCTGTCTCAGCTGGGCCCCCCTGGGACCATGGGGGTGCTTGCTTGGTACCTCCTGGGAGGTCACTGCTTAATGAAACCAGGTTTAGGACAGATGCCAGGGAAAATGCCCTCAGCGTGGCTGGCCCTTCACTGGCATGAAGACTAAAGGAGTGGGGTGGCTTTTCCAGAGGTGTTCATGCTCCCCCAGCACCCTCTGCCCTCGGATGGGGGCAACTGGTAGCCTCTGCCCCCCAGGGTGCTGGTCTGTGGCTTATTCCAGGTCCTGTAATGGCAGGAGCAGAGCTGAATGCTGCTTTTGTTTGGGGTGGCTTGCTGGTTTCTGAGGCAACCACATCTACAGACTGAGGATAGCTCAGCTGGGGAGATGGCTGATCCCATTCCACAGGTCTCAGCGGGGATGCCTGCAGTGCTGGCATATGAGTGTGGTAAGTGCTGTAGGTGAAGGCTGCCCATCAGCCCCACCAGCCCTACCTGGGAGCTCTTCTTGCAGGAGGCTTTGAGTCTGTTGACATCCTGGTGAGAAAAATCAGAGCAGTCCACTCTTATGGACCCTGCAGTGTGCAGACCTGGAAGGGGCAGCGTGCTTTCCCCAGTCCTTCAAGGTGTCACTTCCAAGGCCCTGATGTCTCTTAACAAGGTCCCATACCTGAGGTGCAGCTCTGGCCATGGTGAGCACAATCCTCTCTGTGTCCCCTATCATAGGACAGCATGTGCCCGCTTGAGCTGGGTCTGGAGGACTGTGGTACTTTGGGGCAGAGCTGGAGGAACCCTGCACAGAACTGCTCCACTCCCTCTGCTCCCTTTTTCACCCATCTCTTGTTTTGTGCAGTGTGGCACCAGCCTTGGTCTTGGGGCCACAGAGAAGCTGTAAGCCAGGGCCAAGCAGATGCAGCTGCAGGTACCAGGGCAGCCCGTGCTATGGCTGGATGCCCAACTTGGGGGTCTAGAGCAGGTCCTGGCAGCCTGTGAGTGACAAACTGCAGAATGGGCTGACAGGGACTGTCACCAAGCCAAGGAGAGCTGTGCCACCAGAGCTTGTGTGTCTGATGGGGCTGCTGACATCCTCCAACGCCACCCCCGTGGGGCTGCCTCCTGCTCTCTGCTCTGGATGCAAATGCAGATCCCATCCATTTAGTGGATTTGGGTTGGCAGCGGTGTCCCCTGGTAACCCAGCCTCTTTCCAATGAGCTCTTGCATCCTCTGCCCTCTGCTCCCTGGGGACTGCTGCTTTTGCATGCAGGTGAGCACTAGTGGAGCTGGAGCTCCTCTCTTCAAGGGAAGGTGGGTACATCCATCCTAGTTCAACCCACCTTCCTCTGCCTGCTCACCCAGGAGCAAGCTGCCTTTTCATCCCATCGCTCTTCTCTCCCGCAGGCACGTACCAGGGCCAGTTCACCAACGGCATGCGGCACGGCTACGGCGTACGGCAGAGCGTGCCCTACGGCATGGCCTCGGTGGTGCGCTCCCCGCTGCGCACATCCTTGTCCTCCCTGCGGAGCGAGCACAGCAATGGCACCCTGCCGCAGCAGGACTCGCCGGCCGCCAACGCCGAGAGCCTGCCCCTCTCACCCACCATCACCCGCGGTGGCTTCGCCCTCAGCCTCTATGCAGATGTGGAGGCTGGCAAGCCCAAGAAGGGGGGGCTCTTCCGCAGGGGCTCCTTGCTGGGGAAGCTGAAGAAGTCCGAGTCCAAGTCATCCCTGGCCAGCCAGAAGAGCCGCGTCAGCTTCCTCAAGAGCGAGAGCGGGATCAGCTCGGCCGCCAGCGATGCCACCTCCACCGTCAGCCTGGGCGAAGGCGCCGAGGGCGAGGAGTACTCCCCCTTCGAGTCCGACATCGATGCCACCACCACGGAGACCTACATGGGTGAGTGGAAGAACGACAAGCGCGCCGGCTTTGGTGTCAGTGAGCGCTCCAGCGGGCTCAAGTACGAGGGCGAGTGGCTGGACAACCTGCGGCACGGCTACGGCTGCACCACGCTGCCCAGCGGCAAGAAGGAGGAGGGCAAGTACCGCCACAACGTCCTCGTCAAGGGCATGAAGAAGCGCGTGATACCCCTCAAGAGTGCCAAGATCCGGCAGAAGGTGGACAGGAGCGTGGAGGGGGCTCAGAGGGCTGCAGCCATCGCCCGGCAGAAGTCAGAGATTGCGGCGTCCAGGTGAGTGCTTGGGGCTCCAGCACACAGGTCCCTGTGGTGGTGGTGGTCTCCATCCCATGTGTCTCTGGAGCCGTGCTGCGTGCTTCCTTGGTACACAAGTCAAATGGGCTCTCTGCAATTTCTGTTTAATTCTTTGTGCTGAAAGCTGTCAGAGCAGGGCTGAGGGCCCTTACGGCAATGCAGGGATATTCAGAACACGTCCCATGTCTTCTTTCTCACCTCCTCTCTTGTCCCTCTACAACCCTGGTCCATGGGGGAGCTGCTAGACAGCAGGAACTGGCCCCGGTGCTCAGCAGGATGGAGAGCATGAGTTGATGGGATGCGAGCACCCTCTTGCTGTGCCAGGCTGCTGGAGCCACTGGGTCACTGATGGGGTAGGATGAGAAATAGTGGGGTTTGACTGTAGTAAATCCAACAGCTCATGAGCAGCAAGCGAGACGTGTTCCAGTTTGTTAATCAGGTCTGCAGCAGGGCATGATTCAGCCTGGCTGATCCTGGTGTGACTTTGTGGGTAGTTTATAAGGATGCATTACGGTTGTTGCTTAATTTTAGTGGCTTTATATAATGGTCTTTCTGGGATGAGCACTGCTGTGCTGGGGTGCTGCAGACTGGGAGGCAGTGCTTTAGGGAAGGAGGAAGCAGGGAGGGCTCAGCTGGTTATGTCTCCTTATGTTCTCCCAGTTTGTCCTGGCCAGACCTCAGGGGTGGGAAGGGGGCTGTGGATGCGTGCCTTGGACGTGTGCCGCAGGGATGTATGAGGGAGGAGCGTGCAAGGGCTGCTGCAAGCACGTGGCAGTGTCCTGTTGCACCGGTGTCCCTCGCACTGACAGACATGTGGGCACTGCCAGGGACCACATTGCCCCTACACCACCTGGAATGTTGGGACCGGACAGGTAGGTTCCGCTCAGAATTAGCTATGTTAGAAATTAGTGGGAAAGAAAAGTGCTAATTGCTCTATCATTCCTCCCGGGATGGAGGAGGGAGAAGATAAGAGCGGCTCCATGGTCTGCCTCAGAAGGGCAGGGAAAATACTCCTTCTCCTGCTCTGCATCATGCCTGTGTCTGAGCTGTGCCGGCAGCATGCGCCTCCTCCCCCAGTGCTCCCGCCAGTCTTGGAGCCAGCCTGGCAGAGACCAGAGTTGTAAGCAGGGTTGGAGCCTTAGTTCCTTTCCTCTTCCTCGGGGAAACGTGGTTGTGACACACCTTGAGGCTTCACCTTGCCTCTCCATCAAAACCTCACCCTGCACAGGCTTTGCTGGGCAGTGGCAGCAGCCCTGTGGCTGTCCTGCCTTGCTCCTTCTGCGTGCTGTTTAATTATCAGTTACTTCATTATCAAGTGAATAATACCAGTGGGGTGGGAGCCTGTTCCCAAATCCCATCCCTTCCCTTCAATAAACCATGGCTTTACTCTCCCAGCAGCCATTTCTGCTCCAAAGCTTTGCGGGGACTGTGATTGCTGTTAGCAAAACCCACTTGCTTCAGTGACCAGTGGAGGAAAACATCAGGACTGCAAGTGCAACGCTGTGCAGGGCCAGCTGGGGTAAAAATAACAGCCTGGGGTGACGTGGGGCCCCATGGATCCTCCTGGCAGGGCCAGCTCAGCCCAACACCGGCTCTGCTGAGCGCGGGAAAAGCATGCAGCCGCGGCGCTGGGTGCCTGTAAATAAAGAGGCTGGGGCTGCAAAAGCTGATCCCCGAGAGCTCGGCCGGTTTACACAAGCCCTTTTTATTATACACTATTTACACTTGGGATCAAAAGCGGCTCTGCAGTGTTTTCCATCAGGGGCTGGAATGCGGCCGCTGTCCTGGCTGGGGACTGCATCCCTCCCCAGCGTGGAGGGGAATAATTTCCTATTAAGGAAACCTTGGAGCTGGAGGAAATAAGATGTTAAAGCCGGTTTCCTCCAGGGAGTCCTCCCCTAGCAGACCCTGCGATAGTGTGGCTGTTGAGGCAGGGAAGAGAACACTGCTTTACCCGCAGTGCCATGTCCCTGGTCCAGCTCAGCTGCTGCAGAAGCAGAATTCAGGCTCCTCCATCCTGTAAACTATAACTCACCCTTTCCATCAGTGGTTATTCCTGGTGGGTGTTGCTCTGGGCAGAACCACTCTCTCTACCTGCCCCCTTCCAAGACTCATGCTCTCCTTCTCCCCTCTTTCAACTCAGCTTTGGAGCCAAGGGTAAATAGAGGTAATTTTGCCTCTAGAAGGTCCTTAGGTTAAACTCTAGCTCTGCCACTGACTTTCTCCTTGGCCTTGAACCTTGCCTCCGTTTCCACACCCAGGGCAGAGAGTAATTGCAGACAGATTGTGAAGATCGATTATTATGGTTTATAGAAGGGCTGTGCTATCATTAGCATTGCCCAAGCTCGTAACTGCAAGGTGGGGTTTTCTAGATGGAGCATTTACATTTCTCCTCTGATGGCGGTGCGTACCTTACCCAAAGAAATGTCTCTGAGAACACATGAGTCCTTTTGGGGGAGAAGATGTGGCATATCTCTATGGGAGATTATTGCTGGGAACTAATTGGCAGGACAGAGCAGCCAGGCTGTGGATGTTTGAGATTCATTTGCTCCTGGCACTCAGGGGAGCCCCTTGCAGAGTTCAAGTACTGTATCATCCAGCCTTCTGCTGTCTGGGGGTGAAATGTCAGGAGGAGGCCAGATTTCACTCTTTTGCACCATAAAAGGCTCTTTAGGGATAGAAATCCTGAGGAAAACAAGACAAGTGCTGGAAGCTGCCTCGGCTGGTTGCACTGCAGGAATGCCAGGCACGTGCCTGAGCTCTGGGGGTGTGCAGGCAGGCGGCTACCAGCAGCACTCATCATCCCCCTAACCAATGATGATGGCCATCATGGTCAGCAAACCTTCCTCACCCCGTGCTCTGCCCCAAGGGTGTCTGAGGCACCAGGCTGCTTGGCAGCTCCTGACTTGCTCTGTTTGGGCTTTCCAGCCAGCACCGTGGCAGTGCCAGCTACTGCCTGCTGCCTGTCTGCCCAGGCGGCACTGCCCTGGCCTCCTCTGCTCCCTCCTGAATTCTCCTATTGGCAGTCCATCTGCTTTCCCCACTGTGCAAGAGGCCGAGCACAGAGCTGGCTCTTGAGGGAACACTGATTTTTTTCATTCCTTTTTTCATTATTTTAGTGAAAATCATTGGGCATGGGGTCACCCTGTCCTGAACTGCCCATCCAGCCCAGCCAGCTGCCCCCTCACCCCAGGAAGAGCCCCTTGGTGCTGCTCAGACGTTAGGCAGAATCCCCAGGCATGTCTATCACCAGCGTTGGGGTCAGCTGGTGGGATGCAGCTAATGGAAGTTAGAGCATGATGAATCCTCACCAGACTGCTGCCACTCGGGAGAAAAGTCATCTTGGAACGCAGCATCTGTGGCCTCCCCCCTTTCCCACCCTGTGCCCTGTTTGGGGCCTCCTATGGGGTGGGTGGGAAAGGTGGTGAGATCCTGGGGTCATCATCTCCCCATGCTGAAGTAGACCAGCTGCCTGGAGGACAGTGAGGAGGGGACAGCCACAGCTGAGCCATGAGCGAGCCACTTAAAAGCCATCCTGAGGTGTGTAAAGGCTGCCCTGGTGTTTTCCGGGCACGTGGGTTGATGCCAAACAGGGTGCTCTGCACCCAGGGGTGCTGCCTGTGCAGTATGTGCTTGCTTGTTGCATGGAGAGGATGGTCCCACTGAAAGCAGGGAGAAAGAGCATGGAACTGGTCAGTGTTCATCTCTTCAGAACAGATTAAAATGAAAAGCAAGAGAAGGGCAGGACCAGCTGCAGGGGGAATCTGGTTCTTTGATTGCTGTATGCTCAGTAGCTGGGCGGCTCATTCAGGGGATTTCCTTCTCACTGGTGCTTTTGAGGGACAAAAATGAGTATAAATACTGCAAATCTCACTGCAGTGGGATCTGCTGTAGTCCGTCTCTGCACACGGTTGTGCCTCCCTGTGACTTGGACCAAAATCAATGGAGGGACTTGGCCAAGCATCCTGCAAGGCACGGGTCTGGCCACGCTCTGAGGTCATTTGACAGGCATACATCCTGGTAATAATAACCTCAGATATATCTGCCAGATGTCCCAGGATCAATAGGGAACCAAGACAGGAGAGGCAATAGTGGCTGCTGCGCTTCACCTGCTTGTCTTCAGGCACTGGCCGTGAAGCCCCTATGCAGCTGGGTGGTTTATGCCTGCAGGGCACAACTGAAAATGAATACATTTTAGAGTTAGTTTTTATTCTAATGTGTTATCTACAGAGGTCCTGCTGTACTGCTGTTCGGATAGATACCTAAGGATTCCTGAACTGCATTCTGAAACGGTCGGTATTGATTGCTGCTTCAGTAGGGTTTACTCATCACAGTGAGCCTGGGCTGTGCGAGCGGTGCGTGTCAGAAATCACACCAGCGCAGCTTCCCCGGCAGCAACACACAGGCATCGTTCACAGAGCGAGCTGCTGCCTGGTTCTGGAGCCTAAGCCGGTTTTCTGTCCGCACCCACGTCTCTCCCTCCAAATAACAAGAGTGCTCCACGGCTCCCGTATCGCTTTCCAAACCTCCCCTGCCCAGCCACATTCCCGGCAGCGCTGCCGCTGCCTCCCTGCGCGCAGCATTCCCAGCCTGCGTGGCCAGGCGGCTGCAAGCATCTCCTCGGGGAGCGGGGTGTGTGGTGCAAATGACGTCCTGAAATCGCTGGAGTCAGCAGAGCCTCCTGACTAAATAAGGGCAGGCAGCGCAGGGCTTTATCAGCGCAGCCCCGGCTCGACAGCTGAGCGCCGAGCCCCGTGGCAGCCCACGCCGCTGGAGCTCGGCTGCGCCTTCCACTGATAAGGGGCTTTATTTGACATGGCTTTGCCCCACAGAGCTCCTGCCCTTGTCCCCTGTGCTCTCCGGGGTTTATGGTGCTGCTGGGGAAGGTGGGCAGCCAAAGTGATGTCTTCCTGATGCTTTGGTGTGTGTATCCAGTGCGGAGCTGGGCTGATGGTGGCTTCGGGTGTCCTGGAGCTGATGGCACAGCTCGGCTGCGGAGTTCAGATGTGGGATTTTCAGGTCTGTCAAATCAGACTCAGGGTTTGCTCTGAAAGAGTTTTAGGATTTGTTTTCTTTAATTCCTTCACTTTCTGCTTTCCTCAGGGTTTTAGCCAGAGGCACAGGCATTAAACCCATGAGTCCAGTGCCTTCCCAGACCTTTAGGTCTAAGACTGGAGGGCAGGATGCTCATGATCACCCCACATGAGCAGGCAGCAGCAGTGGTTCAAGGCAGTCCCTGCCACTGGGCTCCTGCTTGGGACAGCAGCCGATCCTCTGCTGTCCCAGCTTAACCATCTCTGCCTCAGGACTGTAGACCCATGTGATGGATGGGCAGCAGCAGGCAGGAGATGGGCAGAGCTTGTCCTGGCTCCATCCAGGTGGAGTATTGGCTGCAATTTACCTTTGAGCAGGAGCTGTCAGGGAGAGGTATTTCTGCAGCTGTACAACCAAACACTAAAGATGCCACAGCCTGACCTCTCAGGGGGCTTAAAAGATAGGTGGGTGCTGGTGAAGGTGGGACAGGACCTTCATTAATCCCTCCAGATTCCCCATGGAGCGCAGGGAGAGGCTTACGCCAAGCAAGGTGCAGCCATACCCGGAGGTGGTCGAGCGGCAGGAGCCGAGGAGAGGTCCTTGACGGCTGGGTACTCTGGCTGCCTCACAGCCCCCATAGTGGGACTGAGCATCACAATGCTTCCACAGGCAGGGCTTGGAGAGAGCCAGTGCACACATGGACAGGGAGAAACGATGGCAGCCACAAGACTCCTGGTATAGCTGGGTGCCAGGACACAGCGGTGAGGGGATGCTCCTTGGTCCCGCTCTCCCAGCAAAGATGATTCCCACAGAGATTTCTGTGTTTATAAAGCAGATAATCTTGTTTCATTCTCTCTTGGTCAATAGAAACCCAGTTGCTGGCATCTATTGCCACACCAACCAAAGGCCAGGGCTGGGACTCTCCCACATTGTGCGTGGTGCTGGTGCCAGCAGTGCTCAGTCCTTTCCATGAAACCAGGTGAATAAAGACCTTTCGCCGTTGAAGCTCCTGAGCAGACATGACCTCCTCTGTGAGGCTTATCAGCACAAACTGAGGTCTGTGTCCAGGATAATCATCTCTGGGGATGGCAAGGGGAATCCTGCCTGGCCCATGCCACCGTGGTCAGGACCACTTCAGCTTGGGTTTCCCTCACAGCTCTTCAATGGACAACATCCCTGGCTGCCTTGTGCCACGGCATCGCGTTGTCACCATGCGTGGTTTGGTTAGGAGCCTCTCAGACTTAGTGTCACTCACATCTTGGAGATGGGGACACCCAGCTCCTGTTCCAGTGCCTGGGTTTTACGGCCTTGTGATCGGGTCTGAGCAGGGCTGGTTTGGGCTTGGTTGGGCTGGGTTTTGTGGTTTTGCTACCCCAGAGCACCCGTCTCCAGCTCTGTAGAAGTACTGCCTGATTCAAGCTGCTGCCTGGTCCTCGTCCTACCCGAAAAGGCCCCTGGGCTCACCCCCACTGTCCTGGCTGCTGGAGCCAGGCAGGGAGTTGGCTGTGGGGTTCAGGTGAGTCCTTCTCCATTCCTGGTCCTGTGTGGCCATGGGGACAGCAAGCCCCAGGGTTAGGGTCCAGTGCCAGGATCACACACACACCTGCCCTGGCTGTGGGACCCCCACAGTGTGTCCCCCCCATGTGTGGGGCTGGAAGGGTTCAGTGCCACAGGTTCAGTGAGTGATGGTGTGATGCTTTCACCCCTTTGTTTCAGCTTTATCCCCAGCCCAGGCTGGCTGCAGCTCCAGCACTGGCACATTTTTAGCCCACCATGCTCATTATGCTGAGATGAGTCCTGACTTCAGAGGAGGGTGTGCACAGCTTTATCTGTTTTCCACCCCTTAGGAATTTCCTTAGGCACTTCTATGCCCTATTAGGGTAAGAGGGAGCTTCGAGGAGAACACATGAGTTGGGCAGCAAACCGTTTTCTCCAGGGCTTCCCGGGTCTTTGGGGTTGAAACAAGAGGGGCTGTGGCTTGCAGGGATCCCCTCAAGAGGAGCAGAATTTGGATGGCAGGACATCAAGTAGAATTAGTGGGCTGTTCATTCTGACCTGATGGCAAATCCTTACCTCAAGAGCTCACAAACCCAGGAGGGGAAAATTGAAATGTGATTTTCATCTGCAAAAATGGCTGTGGAAAATGGTACCTTCTCATTCAATTGATCTGCTGCTGCATGCAGCAGGAAGGCTTTGACTCCCATCCAAATGCTTGAAATGAGCAGGCAAGGAGGCGGGCTTGAAAATCATGGGATTCAATCAGGCGTTGCGGAGAGGTTATCATTGCAGTGGAATGTGAAACAGAATTATCTGGGAAAGAGAAAAATATTTAAGGAAAACGTCCAATTTAAATATAAATCCTGAGATACAGAAACCCTCCCTCTTCCTGCGGGAGGGGCATTCTTTTCAGCTGATCCTGGGGTCGAGCTGGAGCAGTTTGGCTTCCTGAGTTTGTGTTGCTTGAGCCACCTGGAAGGCTCGGAGAAAAAGGCTTCTGCCTTAAGTTTTGATGAGTCATTGGGCTTCGCGGTTCCTTACTCTATGGTTTGGAATGGTGAAATCTGAAAAAGAGTTGAGTTAGAACTCACTAAAACTGTTCATTGAAAATAATCAACAGTGTTGGAGACACAACACTGCTTCTGACCCCTGCTAGTGCTGGCAGAGGTGGGTAAAACACACTCTGCTTGTGGATGCCATGTGTTTGGCAGAGCCTGGGGCTGGGCAGGAGCTCCTGGGTCACTCTGCGCTCCCTCAAAACAAACGGCTGCTGCAGCTCTGGCGTTTCCTTGGAAGTGGGAATTCATTCCCATGGGCAGGAAGCAGCTCCTGCCCGCTCAGGGCAAGTACAGTTAGGGAGGCAGGAGGACATGGGGGATGAAAAGCTGGAAGGTCCTGATTGCATATGTGCTGTAAAGACCTCCTCATGCACTGATCAGTGAGATAACCTGGCTGCTTTGATTTTGAAGAGATAGCTAATTAAATAAGGGTCCCCAGAGCATTAGCTGAGCCCTTTGGTGATGGTGTGGTGGAAGTTGGAGTAAATCAGTGGCATTTGTGTGTTGTCCTGAGGCCGTGCTGCTTTGAGGGACTCACTCATCCAGGCTTTGCTCGATCGACACTCAGGGCAGCATAGAGGAGAGTGGACCTGAAAATTAGGAGGGATTCCATTTGGCAGCAACAAATCCACCCTTTTTCCCCCAAGATATCCCTGTGGATGGCCTCCTGAGCTGCTCCCAGCCTGGCTGTGCTGGCCACCATGGAGGTGGCCAGCAGTGCTTTGAGCCAACAGGTTTTGGCTTGCAGCACTCCATTTAGAGCCGGCTCCGGCAGCTGCCGGCTGGCATCCGAGGGCTGCGGGGGAACGGAGAGCACATCTCCCGTATGTGTGGCTGGGGTGTGTAGGTTGTTGTCTTATTGAAGACAGCTGCAGATCTGTCTGCTTGTAAGATTAATATCACTTTAACTGCTCCAAAGGGAAGTATCCCTGGGTGAAAGATGCAAGTGGCTCGGGGCTATTTAGAGCTGAGGATAACATTTCGGTATGTAAAAAATTCACCAAGTAATCATAAAGGCTAATGCTTGCTGAGCTTGTTAGGTGGCAGGGAGCTCTGCCAGGCCGGTGCTCCTGCGGCACTGCGCAGAAGAGGATGCTTTCCTCCTGGCTGAATGATCTGTTTGCACCCTTTCTGCGGAAGGAAGGAGGAAAGGTCAGATTCATCCAGCCAAGCAGCCTGGACATGACCAGAGTGCCACCACTTGTGTCTAAGTGCTGGTACCATGAGTGAAAAGTCTGGAGCATCTCATGAGCTGTCTGCAAGGGAAGGGGGGCTGAAGGGCAGAGCTGCTCTGCAAGGCCAGGATGGCTTTTGCTTTTCGGATTTCTTTTACAGTGATATGGAGGTGTTTCCTTTAGGAGGCAGTTTGTATTGATTTATGCTTAATTCACAATTTAGACCATACCTTGCAAGTGCAGAGTCCACAACATAAACCAGCAAAGACTCATGTACCCCAGGGATATTGGAGTGTAAATTGAGTGGTGCATGCATACGAGAGATGGAGGAAAAAGAGCAGGAGGGTGAAGGGTACAGCTGGCTCTCAGGGCAGGGCGCCCATGGGGTGGGACACACAGGTGGGTTTGACTGCGGGCAGGGAAAGTGGCATGAGAGATGGACTGAAAAGGGGTATTCACTCCCACTGGTTGGACATATTTAATGTTATGGCTCATTTTCTAGCAGTGCCGTGAAAAGGGGCTTTTGAGTTCTGCTGCTGGGTGCTATAAAATCCATGAGCCTCTATTGTAGTTTCACCCTGACCTCCTCATCTCCAGACTTTCTCCTCTGCTGGCTTTTGCATGGGCTGCTTTTTGCAGAGGCGCTGGGAGCTGGCAGCACAGCCAGCAGTAAATAAAGAAAGTGTGGCCCTGATTCAAGCGCTGTCTGAAAAGGATCAAATTTATAAGCATGTCATCAAAAGCCGGCATTTTCTGTTCTGGCTAAAGCTCATTGTTGGTTTTGAGCAGATTTTAACCTCAGAAGACATTTTTCCCCTTGTGCTTTTCATGTCTAAGGTGCAAAGATCACCTCCCTGCTTCCCTCAACCCTCAGCCTTTCCGTTTTAACTACTACGCCCGGCAGACCCAGGGCCATGGGCTGGGGGAGGTTTCATGCTGTGGGTTACATGCACTGGGCTCTCCAGTGTGGCTGGTATTTGTCCTGCATGGCAGCCAGGGCCAAGATTTCCCTGTGTTGAGCTCGCAGGGACTGCCAGCCATGTATATAACAAATACGTTGAGAGATACTCAAGGCAAGTTCGATGCTATTGTTATGGCTGAGCCCTTTCCTCCAGGCTGGGCTTTGTCACAGTACTACTAAACCCTCAGCATGGCTTGTTGGAGGGCTGCGAGCAGCAGTGCCTTCCTCTTGTGTTCCAGGGGTGTATGGCACAACCAGGGAGAATGTACCTAAAGCACCGTGTTGTGTCTCTGTAATCCAGGTGTTCGTCAGTTGGAGGATGCTGTAAGAAGTAACCTCAGTGATGGGGGGACCCAGCACGGGCATCAGCATTGCCGGCCAGAGGAGAGGAAGCACCCTCTTGGGCACCAGTAAGGCCCACCCGTGGTGTGCTGGAGGTGCCAGATTTGAAACTGCAGCTGTATGAACCTTATCTCCCCCAAATCTAACACCTCTGGATGACTGCAAGCAGGGACACAGAAGTTAGATATGTCCTCCTGAGCGAGGGAGACAGGCAATGCTGCCATGTAGCTTGCATCCCCAGGGCAGTGGGGGATCCCAAAGTCAAGCCACTGAGCTTGCTGTCACAGGGAGCTTGGGAGCTGCCTCGTGGCCTCCTTGGCCTCACACCCCTCTGTGCCCAAGTGGGTTTGTTGTAGAGCCCTGCTAGCCTTGGGGCTGTGAGGGCTCATAGTGATGTCTCAGCTCCCCACACCCACAGCATCCTCATGGCAGCCTCTGAAACACAGGCTGAGTCTTCCTGGCCTCGGCACCTCTTTACCTGCAGGAACTGCAGTACTCAAACCCCACACAGCAGCCAGATAGTATCCAGCAGCTTCTCTGGAGTACAGGCAATCTCCAGCAGGAGGACAGCATAACTGGGAGATGCTTGGTCATCTCCAACACCCCCAGTCTGGTCCCTTGCATTGATTGCAGATACTGGAGGAAGGCTGAACATCTGTACCCATTTGGTAACATATTGGCATGGGTCCAGCTCTGTCCTTACTCATGGAGGGAGCAGACCCCAGATCCTGTGCACTTCCAGACTAGTTTTTTGGGAGCCACCATTAGGAAAGCATCCACTCTCTTGCCGGGATCTGACTGCTCCTTCCCCAGCTGGGGCCAGCCGGCTGGTTATGTCTGGCTGGGAAGTGGCCAGGACAGCCTCTGCCTGGATCAGTGAGCAACTGAAAGGGGGGATTTTATCTGTATGGTGAATTCCATCCTCCAAGAGCAGCAGGACAAAGCTGGGATTGGAGCATGTCCTGCAGGAGTGAAGAGCTGGATCCTCACTTTGCAACCTTCTTCCTGGGGCTGGCGCCGGGCTGACTGTGTGCCCCAGAGTGTGCCCAGCCTGCTCTGATCCCCCAGGCATGGAAAGCATAGAAGCATCCCCCCTGGCCCCTGCCAGATTATAGTGGAATTAATCATGCTGATTACATGCTACCAAAAAAGGAGGTGCTTTCTCTTTTCAGAGCTGCCCTAGATCTCCTCCTTGTGAACAGCAGCTTAAAACTGCTGTTTTCTGCCACGGCATGTCTTGTCTCTGGGTTTTCCAGGAGTTGTAATAATTTTGGATAAAAAGGCCAGGAATGACAGCAATCCCAGGCAGCTCAGCCTGCTGAGAAAGTGGGGAGATAACGTGTGAGTGTGGGCAGGGAGGTGAATCATGGCTCCAGCAGAGCGGGATGTCATCCCAGGGAGAGACAGGCTGAGCCACAGCAGCTCCACAACCCTCTTCTTTATCATAGGGCCCTGAACAGTGTTTTCAGCTCCCTGTCGAGTCACACTGCTGCCTGTATCAGTTGGGATTCATGCCCTACATTTAGTTCTTTCCCCCTAGCTATTCAAAATGGTGTGTGTATGTATGTGTAGATATATATATTCTATCTTGTAAGGGTCTCAGAACAGCATTTCTATGGCCAGCACATTGCATCTGCTGTACATTCAGGCTAAAGCTAGTCTGGTTTGCATGCTGCATCTCAGTTTAATGGGAAAGAACTAATCCTGATTCCATGACTGGCAATCCAAAATTCCTCTGGAGCATTTTCACTGGAGGGATAAGTGCATCTTTCCTCATTTTTTGTCCTAAAACGTGACCAAATACCAACCTGAGTTTGATAAGGGCTCACCAGACACCCTAAAGACCACATTAAAGGTTGTTATTTGTAGTGAATTAGTGTTTGAGGGCTGTTAACTGCTATCTTGCTATCCACACAAGAATATGTAGTTTTGCATGTGCAGCCAGTGTATGCGCCATTGCGTGCATCAAGGGAGATGCAAGGAGCCTCAGCAAACATGACAGTGAGAGTGTGGGGAAAGCAGCTCTCTACAAGCCCTGGGTGGAACAAAGCAGCTGAATCTATGGTGCTTCACCCTTCCTTATTTTTGAGGTGCAATTTTGCTGTTTGAAGTCAGCTCCTTCCCAGACCATGAGCAGCTGGGCTGTAAAGCTAGCCCTGCTTTTAGTGCAAAGATCACAGGGCCCCGAGCTCAAGGCACGCGAGGAATACGACAGCTGGCCAGCAAAGTAACTCTGATAGCCCCATAGCCCTATGGAGCAAGAGATGTGCTGGGAAGGAGCAGAGAGGATTCAGGGAGCCAAGCTGACAGGGAGGCAAAAGCTGTGCCTTTCTTAGGACTTATGTGAGCAGCCCCCCAGGCTGCAGCGAGTAAAGGAGCCCCTTGGGCAATGTGTGTTCTTCGCTGAAGAGATACAGGAGAGGTATTTGGGGTAAAAAGTGTCTGATATGCTGGACAATGACAGAGATGCAGCAGCCCAGGGCTGGTGACAGCACAGTGGTGTTCAGCCATCCCCTTACGGTCATCTTGTGCTCCAGAGATGCCTGTGGTGATGCTTTGGGCACTCCTCTGAGCTCGGTTTTCAGTGCTTCACACTGCAGTGACAAGCCCCTTTTGCAGTATCTGCTGCCTCACTGCAACACGTGAACATGCTCATGTTTGCAAATATACCTTCATGGCAACTTTCACACCTTAGCTTTAAGCATCTGTGCCGCTCACTTGCTGGAAATCTGGGCTTTTCTCCTTGAGTGTGGGGGGTTTAGGTCAAGTGAACAACCACTGAGGGGGCTGATTTGATTTTGTTGCTAAACCGAGCCCACTGCTTGCGCTCGGACAATCTTGGCTTGGATGGTGCTCAGTGTTGTGCCCTCTTCTCTCCACAGGACAGCTCATGCCAAAGCCAAGGCTGAAGGGTCTGAGCAGGCAGCTCAGGCAGCTAACAACGAATCTGGCATAGCCAGAGTGATGGCCAGGGAGCTCTCTCCAGACTTCTACCAGCCAGGTAGGACCAGAGGCATCTTGTAAGAGGGATTCTGCAGTTTCCCTGGGGAATCTGTTCAACTGCTTCACCCGATTTGTAACTCCACAAGTTTCCCTCCTGTCTATCCTAAATCCTTTTTCGCCCAAATTGAGCCATCTCCCTGCCGCGGATTGTTTGCTCTCCTCTTTATACCACTGTGCTACCTGCTGGAGTATGTTACCATCGGCTGGAGGAAAAGCCCACAATCCCTCAACTTCCCCTCATGTTTCTCCATGCGCTGAAGCCCTCCCAGCACCATGCAGGCAGGAAGGGAGCTCGGTACTAGCAGTGCTCCTGCAGAAACATCCCTCGTGGCTTTTTCTTGGAACAGCTTTGCACACTGACTCATAAGCCCACACCCTGTGGGGCCCCACACTGCACCAGGGTATGCTCAGACTTGGCTAATTAGGGGATATAATCCTATAAGGAAGTTGCTAATGCAAACTAGTACTTCCCTGATTCCCTATTTATTTATTAGCATCACTACTGATTATTTGGCTGGGAAAACACTTGGGAGGTTCCTTCTGTGAGACCAAGTAAATAGGAAGTGTAATATTAGAAGCAATATTGTGAATGCCATTGCCTTTCCCTGGATGAAGGTAGCGAGAGAAAGCTTTCTTGTCCAGAGAGGGAAGCAATAACAGAGCAGAAAACAAGGATCCAAGAGCCTACATTTTTATCATGTCTTTCTTATTACCCACCTTTGTTTCCTGCAACAAATGTCCTGTGGCTGCTGAGGCAGGGACCATCACAGTGGCAAAGCTGGGGGTAGATGCCAAAGGCTGACTCTTGCTCAGCAAAACCTGCACAGCTCCTGTTCTGATTGTGGTGCCTCCAGGTCTCTATTACTACACACCAGCACAGCGCATACAGTGGGGAAGGGGAATTTCCTCGCTTGGCCAACGAGAGTCATGCTGACAGATTTGCCTAAATTCCCTGTATTCCCACCTTGCTCCGCACCTACAGAGCGCCCAGCTGGAGGGATGCCATGCTGGAGGGCTGCCCACTCCTCCCCACCACCCCGCAAGGCCCATCGGAGCTGGATTTGAGAGGGGAAACACTACAGTGCTTGGGCATGGGCATGAGCCAGCATGTGGCACTTCATTTAACAATAGCTAAATGTAGCTTGATCCTGACATAAGCCCCCCAGCTGCCATTCACAGCTCCACATTCACCCTTTGCACACTGGGGTATTTATAGCACAGAGGCAAAGGAAACTGGAATTCCTAATGGGAGAATTTGACATCTAGCTAGATTATTTTTTCCACCCGTGGCAATTGAATGAGACAATTGAAAAGGTCTTTGCAAAATGCCTGAAGCAGCCTGGCCTCTGCTCCTTGGGTGCTGAATCCTCTCACCACTTCAATGTAGGGCTTTTATATAGGGCTTTGCTTAGATCCTGGCCTCTCTCAATGGCCTCGTTAGCTGCTGATGCATGTTTTTATTCTATGATTCTTTTAAATCCCTAAATTCCCTAAATGCACAACAAGGGGGAATGTCTCTTCCTCACAGCCGCCTTGTCCAGGGACGGGCAAAAGTCCACCCTTGGATTTTGCTGGGACTCAGAGCTGCTGGTCGCAGAGCAAGGATAGCCTGGCAGTGTTTGGCAGCTGCATTTCACCCTGTTATCCTGGCAGATAGACCCTGATATGTCTGGCAAGGGCAATCCTTCTTAGCAAGCCTCATATCTCTAATAAGTATTGAGCCCTGGGTTTCATTTAGGATATCAACCCTAATAGCTTAGAGGAGAGGGATACAAGCCAAAGTCCTCGCTGAATTGTCATGCTGAAAGGTGAAGGTGGGGAGGTGATGAGGATCCGAACCATGCAGTGCCCTCCAGCAGCTGGGGTCTTTTTGGTGTGAATTATGCAGGAGGAGAAGAAAGCAGCAGGAGGGAGCAAGGGGCCTGGAGCTGCAGGCAGCCTATTTTGAGGAGTCCGAACAACTGCTGAAATGGCTTCCAAATAATCCACTTGCAGCCAGAAATAAATGGCCCTGAATGGGTCGCCTGCTGATTGACAGGAGTGTGCAGGCAGGCCAGAGCAGCTAAAATCAGTGCCCTTTTCTCCTCGGTGTAGGGGCATTGCCTGCATGGGTAGGAAGTAGCAGCATGCAAATCACACCACTGATTTATTAGAGGGAAAGGAGCACCAATACAAATTTCCCAACCAGGCTTAAATGTGCATCAGGCCTTGGGGTGGATGGTATGAGGAGGGGAATTGCAAGGCAGCTGGGGACAGCGTGACTCCAGTGTCTGTGCTGTTGAGGAGCACAGTGCAAGCCCTGTATATCTGAATCACTTGGATTAAGCAGAATGAGGCCAAAGCCACTTTCAAAAGCAGGTGCTTTGCTTTCAAACAAGGTGAGTTGTGACCTCCCACTCCCTGTAAGGAGCACGCTCCTCTTGTTCTCACTTGTGATGAGCATCACTGTGATGTGCAGGGACCCCTGTCCCAGCGTGGGTCCCAGCGTGCAGAGCACTGTGCAGCTTTGTTATTCCAAAAGGTATTCCCAGTTGTTCAGTGGTCGATTTTGCTCAGCCAGCCACCCAGCACGATGGGTATCTTTGGTGTTAGGCTCTGGCTGACCTCTCCAGACCCTAGCTGGGCTGCAGTTTGCTTTACAGACGTGGCCTAGGGTTAACAAGAAGATTCAGTGATAAGTGACTGAAGGCAATGTTGCTGAGAGCTGACAAATCATCCTGGGAGATGAGGCCAGGACAAAAGCCAAAGCCCTGGCTCACCTTGTGTGATGGTGCTGGGTAAATCTGCTGCTGTTGCAGGGCTCAGTGCAGAGAGCAGGGCTGTGAAACTGCCAGCCCTGCTCCATGCATGAGAAACATGGTTTTCCCATCATAAGGGATGAGAGATATTTGGGGATGCCTGCCTTTCCTGAGGAAACTGGGCATCCCCTGTATCCCTTGTGAAGTTGTCACGGTGTTAGACACCAAAGAAGCCACACTGAAGAGTTTCCCAGCCATTTAAAAAAACAAAACAAAAACTTGGATGGGAGCTGGATCCTCTTTTAACCCCAGGATAACCCATCCATGTGGCCACAACCTGGACTGCAGATGTTCACTGCTTCTTCAACCTCACCTGGAGCGCCCCGACTGCTCCTTCAGCTCTTCCCAGCTGGACAGCACATGGCAGGGCTAAGGGCTCCCAGCTGCTCCTGGAAGAGACTCTTGCTGGAAGCAGGCTGTGCTTTGGGAGAACCTCATCTTCCAGCCTCTCGCTGTCATCCCCAAACCCATTGGTGGTGGTGGCTTTCTACAGCTACCTGAAAGGAGGATGGAGAGAGGAGGTGGGTACTTTTCCCAAGTAACAAGTTATACGACAAGAGGAAATGGCCTCAAGCTGCACCAGGAGAGGTTTACATGGAGATGAGGAACAATTCCTTCCCCAGAGGGTGCTCAGGCATTGGAACAGGCTGCCCAGTGTTCATACACGGTGTAGAGGAGGCCCTCGGTGCCATGGGTAGTGGTGGCCTTGGCAGTACCGGGGAATGGTTGAACTTGATGATCTTACAGCTCTTTTCCATCCAGGTTGATTCTACAATTCCCTGGTGGCACGGAACTGGAGCATTCTGTGTCCCTGCACCCCGCGGGGCAGCTCCTCACACCTCTCCTCTCTCCGCAGGCCCCGAGTACCAGAAGCGGAAGCTGCTGCAGGATATCATGGAGAACGCGGAGCACGCCATCAACATGGAAGAAGCTCCTCGGCCCGAGGGCGCCCCGCCGCCCCCCACACCCCCCGAGAGCCCCCAGCTCCACGAGCAGGACGAGGCCCGCGGCCGCCCCAGCCCCGCCGTCACTCCCCCGGAGGCCAAACGGGCCAAGGCGGCTCCGCGCCAGGACGGCGCCCTCCGCCCGGGCAGCTGGGCCGAGCCCGCCGGGCGCTCGGGGGGTGGAAGCCCCGCACCCCCTGACGGCGAGGGCCGGCCGGGGTCCCGCGGCTGGGCGCGCCCGGCCGAGCAGATGGAGATCGAGCCGCTGCAGAGAAAGGCGCGCGAGCCCGACGTGGAGCACTTCCAGGGCTACCACAGCTACGCCGTCCGGACCTCCCCTGCCACGGACTATGAGGAGGAGCCGCTCATCGAGCCCGAGCCGCCCTCCGCGGAGCCCCGGGGGGACGCCCAGCGCCAAGGGGGCACCCCTGTCCCGCCGCAGGAGCGGGAGGAGAAGCCGGCGGCCATAGCGGAGGTCAAGCCGGAGCCACCGCAGGCCAAGGAGGCGAAGCAGCGCCCCAGCCCCGAGCGCAGGGCTGCGGGTCAGGCTGAGCCCACCGCCGACAAGAAGACTGAGGCCAAGGGGCCGCGGCGGATAGAGCCCAAGGGGGGGGGCAAGGGGGTCCCTGGCCCGGTATCGGCGGTGGCGGCAGCGAAGGAGGTGGAGGAGTGCGAAGAGGTGAGGCGGGGCAGCCCGGAGGCACCGCTGGGAGCCGGCTTTGCCGGGGGTCGGTGTTTGGCTTGTCGCAGGAGGCCTGAAGGATGCGGAGCCCATGGCCTTGGGGATGCAGTGAGCCCCGAGTCCTGCCCAGAGGCTCGTTTTGGGACCCCAAGGGCTGCTGGAGGGATTTGGTTTCCTCTGTCCCGTTGCCTTCCCAGCCAACCCTGCCCTGGATGCTGGGAATGGCATTCATAACCCTCTAACTTCCTCTCTGCACCAGGGCACATACACTTTAGACAGTGTCTCAAAATTTGAGGGAAACAGGCATCTTCTCATTAATTTTTTATGATTTTCTCTTGTTCTTGCCCACCCTTTTACCAGCCAACGTGGAGCTGGAAATCGGGGGGGGAAAACTGTGGGGCAGGGAAGAAAAAGCTGAGTGGGTTTTCTCTTTTCACCCGTTGCTTTTATGTTTTTGCGGTAGGGGCATCTTACGAGTTGATCTGTGGCACTGAATCACCAGCTGATTAACACAGAGTCACTGAAATTCAGCTTTGCTGTTAGCAAATACAGCTGTAAAACCATTTTAGGAGCCTGCTGCCTCTCACCTTGCAGCCTTTTGGATGTGAATGGTTCCGATGAGACTTCAGACAAGCACAGCTTGGAAATGCTTTGATCTGAAATCGGAGCAATCTCATATCAATGCATTTGTCTGTCTTTAAAAAGGCCACTTTTACAAACATGGGCAGTGCAGGTGGGGAAGGGAATTGGGAGGAGCTGCTTGATATGGGCTTAGCAGTTCATGTGCTTATTTGTGGTCTCCTTTAAACTGATTTAGTCTCTAGAAGGAGTTTGCAGGGGAGAGATAGGAATAGGGCTTGATACATATTCAACTAGTTTGAAATTCAGGCTGATTGTTAAGTGCCAAATTTCTGTGCATCAGGAGGGGATGATTCTGGTGGTTTTAAATAGCAGAATCAAGCTGCGTCTGTCTCCTTGCCTTGAGCTGTGGGGTATAACACTCTGGTTTGTGTTTTTCCTTCAGGGACCTAACACAATCGTGATCTGCATGGTCATCTTACTCAACATTGGTCTGGCCATCCTGTTTGTACATTTCTTGACATGATGTGCCCCTCGGACAAGGTAAGAAGAGCAATAAGCTTTTAATCCTCAATTTATAGACATAACTATGGATGTTATAGTTTGACTAGCTTTACTGACAAATCATTCCCTAGTGGACATCCTGGTGATGAAAATGCATGGACATTTATTCCATAGATGCAGTTACCTTGCATTGAGCATTAAGATTCTCAATTACCCTTTTTCTGTCCCAGGAGTGATTTGTGGAGCAATTTCAGTGGATAGTTCTCAAGTCTTTTCATAAAGTGATTTCCTCACAGTTAAAAAATGGAATTGTGCTGATCTGATACAATCCCACAGCTTTTTTGCCTTCCCACAGTATAGTTTTGCCTTCCCAGTTGCATGGGTATGGTTCATGGAATGAAACTTCTATGAATGTTAAATTTGAAACTTGTTTCCTGCAATTATGCTTTAGGAAAACACCAAGAAACACTTTGAATTTGCTGTTCTGTGGTGGCTGGTGCCAGGTAACTCGTGCATTGCAGTATTTATTGGCAAGAATACAAAGAAAATACGAAACTGTGAAATTTGGAGCTCTAACTGCACCAGTGCTGGTTCTGAAGGTGTTGTTATGTAGTGGTTTTATTAAAGGTAAATATAAACTTTGAGGGTATTGGGCTGCATTCCCTGAGCCTCCTGTGGGCTAAAACTGCTCTGCTGAGCACTGCCTTCTGTTGTGTTATTATCCCCCACAGCCTGCAGAGGTGAAAGCCTTGCAGGCAGATGTGATTACATGTCAGTTGTGTGTTTTGCTCCCCCTTGACTCTCCCATTCATCTGTGTCTGGGACAGGCGTTGCTGCTGACGGAGACCGCGGACCTTGGCGGGGATTAAATCTCAGCCACCTGGAAACACCTAAGAGGAGGACTTTGAGATCCCAAGGTTGCACTGCAAACATCAACCTTAAATGAAAGCGCCTGAAGTTCAGTCTCCCTGTTCCCAGGCTGTGGCTGGCCTCTGCAATCTACCAAGGAAAAGCCAGGGTTTCTGCAATTCAGCCTCCTTCTCTTCTTTGTATGAAATAGCAGTTGCCTTAAATTATTCTCACCAAAGCCATCAACTGTCCTGTCGTGCCAGTGATGAGGGATTTATCTGTAGCTGTAGGAGAACGAGTGAGAAGGTCTTATGTGTGCACACTGATGTGATTTGTAATTCCTTTGGTTGACTCGGTGTCAGAGATTTCCCAAAGAAATCCATCGCTTGGAGATGAAGCAATACACAGCAACCAAAATGACTCATCGGAGCTGTGCCATGGCTAAGAGTGGACATCACCCTCCGTGCTTGGAAGTCATCCAAAGGGACGAACAAAAGTCTTTCCTTTTCCCATTGCCTGGAGTCGTTTTCCGCGTGTGGAGGACTGAGAGGGGGAGCAAGTTGAAATTGGGCTTGTTAATGTGTAACCAGAGTCCTGCCCATGCCTGTTGATGTACCACGGAGGGGGGCTGCGGGATGGGGTGTGAGGGACTGGCTGATCCAAGGCTGTTTGTGCATGTGGAGGGTGCTGTGGGTGGACATTGTGCCCGTGTCAGTGCCAGACACCGTCTGAGTACTCTCCTGCTACCAGCAATACTCTGTACAGAAGCATCTTGCAGTGGGAGAGTTCCCACTGTAACGGAAAGGAAATTGGTGTGCTGAATCTGCCCCTTTGTCCCTTTTTAATGTGAAAATGGTATGCGTTACAATGAAAAGGAGGTACTTACTGAAAAATACCTCTGTATACCCGCAGGTTCCTCCCCTGGATGCGCTGGGCTGCAGGGGGGCTCCTGAGCTCTCTCACTGTGACAAAGTGGACAGATTTCCCAGCCAAGAGGATGCAGGGTGGCTGCTGTGGGAGTGGTTTTGTTACTCCTGGAAGAAAAAAGGGTGCAGAGACCTGAGCGACTCCAGGGTATTTGGGTTTTAGGCTCAAAAATATGCAGCAGCCTGACTTTGAGCAGTGGTCGAGCGCAGTGGGGCAATTTTAGCTGTTGTTTGGTGTGCAAGGCTTAGAGGCCTGGGTGGTTTGCACCAGTTCTTCCCAAAGCTGCTACAGAGAGTGACCTTTGGAAGGAGATGTTCCTACCGTGACCTGCTCTGATCCTTAGCAGTGCAAGCTTAGAAAGTCAGCGCAGCTGGTATTACAGTTTAGTGAGAGACTGAGTGCTTGGACATGCTTCTTCCTTCTTTTGAGAGCATTATGTATTTTCTATCCCTTTTTAAGATAATTGGAAATGTTATTTATAGTTGGTTGTGCACCTCTGTGTATCCTGAAGTCCCACAGCACAGGACTGGGCAGGAAAACCTAAGGGACTGGAAAGAATGGGGAAATGATGGTTAAGGAAAAGAAACCAGATGCCCAGTCTGCTCCAAAGGTCAGTCTGAAAGGATTTCTGAGACAGAGTGGCAGACACGCAGGGTTTTACACTGACTGGAGACACAGGGCAAAACCTGCCTAGTTTATCAACTCTAATTATGGCATAAGAGAATGAGAATAATTGAGTAGTTTTATTAGTGAACCAAGTTTATTTTTTAACCTTATTGAGCTCAGGAATGTTGTCACAGTAGCAAATGTGTGGTGTTAACTGTGGGAGAAGTGAATGTGATCCCTTTCTAAAAGCCATGTGGCCGTACCAGTCCTGAGAAAGCTGTGCAGCATCATCTGCACTTCCACAGAACATAGTTTAGTAACAATTTGCCTTTTTTTCCCCTTTTCTTAACTATAAATGTATTGCAAACCCCAGGTTCTGCTGCCTTTGATGTTTTATCTCCATTTGCTGGCATTCACTTGCCAGCTCTGCAGTTTCAATATGCCAACTGATTTTATTAGCCACGAAGACAATTTCCATTGAGAGACCTGAGGGGCTTTTATTCATCACTAAGCACAAAAATGGGTCTTTTTCAACAGTGCTAAGGTAATTCCCCTTCCTCCCATCCCAATTTTTTATGCATGTGATATGCACTCAGTAATGTGCTTTCCTCCTAGTAACCTTCTGAGAAAAGTAGGTAGAGTTGCTTTTATGTGACGTATAAATATATCCATATTGTGCTGAGATATGGATATGCATACATACATACATATAGCCCCTTAGGGATTTTGTTTTCTTAGATGCAAAATAACAGATTTACCTCAAACTGCATGCTTTCAAAACTGACTAGGATATTGTGGTATACTTTCAGGTCTTACAAAGATGCAGATACATTTCACTCTTCACACAAAAATACCTTCATCACAGGTTTTGCAAGCTGTTTACTACAATCTGTGTACTACTGTCCAGAGTTTTCTGTCGGTTGTTCTGCTGGATTACGTGCAATAATAAACAGTTATCTGCTCACTGTAGCCACGTGGATGTTTGCAGGGGGATCTCCAGGTTGGCATACTCGCTCCAGTCTTAAAGGATTGTTCATCAACATGTGGTGCAGGATTTCATAGGTGGCATCTGGATGGTTTCTAGCTTTTTCCCAATATCTGTTTCAAAACCTGGAATTTGTTGTTGATGGAGGATGCTTTGCAGAGAGAGTTGTTTTCCCTTATTGCTTTCTAGAAATTTGGTGCCATTCTTCGAGGACACCTCCTGCTCTCTCAGCAAGCTCTAGGTGCTACCATCGTGCTGGCCTCTACCCGAGGTTGCATGGGGCCAGGAGGAAGGGCAGCTCACTGGCCTGAAGCCTGCCTGGCCAACACAGACGGCTGCTGACAGGTCCCTTCACTGCCTCCCAACCTCAGGGCTGCTGACGAGTTTCTTGCAAGCTGTGTGTCGCTGCCTGCTCCTTCAGTGCTGTGGTCCTCCTGGGTTTGGTGAGGAGCGATTCTGTTTTGCCTATGGCCCGTCTTCTTGCTCAGCCTCTTGAAACAGCCAAAGTGAGAGGAAAGCCAGGCATGAGGGACAGGGAAATGGTAGCTCTGGGAAGAGTGATGTATGAAGGAGGATGGGAGAGCTGAGCCCAGCACCAGCCAGGAGCAGCAGGGCCTGGGGACCTGAGGAATCCAGAGTAGCCAAAACCTTCAATCCCTTTTCTATTTCTGGAGTGTCTCACATGAGCAAAGCCGGGCTGTGCAGGGAGGCTGGTGGGACACAGGCTCAGCCTCCATGGGCAGCAAGACCTCTGGGTTCACCCAGAGAAGCTGAGGAGTCATGTGGTGGAAGATTTTGTGCTCTGGTAATGACTTAGGGAGCTGAGTTTAGTGAAATGATGGCCATACGCTCCTCTTGGCTGGTTTTGCTTTTGGTATGGTAGGAACCAACAGCATCTCATTCATCCAGTCGCTGGAGGAGGCTGGGGGCAGGGGGTAACCGGAGCCTTATGCATCTCTTAAATCACAGGCTGATGAATGGAGCAGATCTTTGGCCCCTGTGTGACAGAGGCAGCAGGGAGGGTGGTGGGTCTGCTGCTAAGGCAGTGACATAGTGCTTAAAAAGTACTGATAAAGGCCCTTTCCCCAGGATAGGGGGCACAGCACTGAATCTCTGCCTAGGGAGCTGCTGGTCTCAGGGATAATGTCCCCTACCACTGCCCCTGGCCAAGCGTCACCCAGTGCAGGCAGGGAGGTGTCCGACATGTGAGAACCGGGATAAAGGCATTGGCCTGATCCTGTGTCTGAAGGGCAGTAGCTTTAGCCTCAGCAGCCTTAGCAGTGGGAGGGAAGGTGCAATCTGAGCCCTGGTGTCCTTTGAGGGTGACCTGCTCAGGAGTCCTAGGGATGGCCACGCTGCCCTCCATTGGCTTTGCAGGACACTGGGGCTCTCCAGAGCATCCACCTCTCTTGGCCTTCTTTTATGCATGGGAGAAAGGACCAGAGCTGGGGTGAAGGTGTCCCCAGCAGCGAGCTGGTGCTGGGAAGCACTGAGGGGTTACTGTGCTCCAGCTAGAAATGGGGCTGGCGTTGCATCACCACCTTTGCTCCAGGACCTTCCCTGGAGGAAGCCAAAGTAGCTCCAGGAGCATTAATGCATCCAGGAGTAGCCACTGTTAGCAGCTCCAGGGAAACATCTTCGCATGCCTGGCCCCAACTTAGCCTCCAGCCCCACCTCTGAAAGCTTTCCCATCCCACCTGGCCAAGTCAAAGGCATGCCATGCCCTGCTCAAGGCTAGCAGCAAGGGTTCCCATGGTGGCCACCCTCTCCTGTCCTCTTCTACCGGAAACACTGGTGCTGCATGGCTGGAAATAGTTGCTTTTATTTCCTCTGGGCAGCCACCCGCACTGTGGCTGTGAGGACAGACAGGATCAACCAGCAGGGAAATACAGTGAGACCTCACTAACAACCTCAAAATCACACCAGGACCTTCCCCTTGAGCTGGGAAAGCTTTTAAAGGCTTCCTGGCTTGTGGCTTCAGGCATTCCCTGGTGGAGGGGCAGCATGTGGCTACGGATGCACTCGCAGCATCCCCCCTGTCTCTATAGAAACAGCACAAGTTACAAGGTGGTTATTAAAAAAACCTGAGCAATTATAAAACACAGATTGTCCTTAATATTCCTGCCCATCACCCACAGCGCAGGGGATGTGGGACTGTAGTCATGTTCCCTCCCTCAGGCAATAGCTGGGAAAGTGCCCCTGATTTGAGGCACAGGCAATGCCAGTGATGCCCTCCCATCAGGGTCTGCCTTTAGATCCTGTGGGGCATCCTCTGTGAACCACCTCTGTGAAGGGCTCGTTAGCTGCTAAACTGAGGGTATTTTAGTGAATTAGACTTCGATCCACCGTGCATCATAGCACACTCCCTGCAATGGATGCTGTGGTTTGGAGAGTGCTGAGGAGCAACCTCTGTGAACAGGGAGAGCAGGCACGGCCAGGGGCAGCACTGGGGAAACACAGATTGCAAAGTAAACAAGTTACTGCTGAGTGAGTACATGGGTACTGCTGGAGGACTCTGCCCCGGGCTTCATTAGCTGCTCCTTTATTGGAGCCTGCTTGAACTAATTAGTTCAAAGCAGCAGCCAGGGGCCAGACCAGATTGAAAAGGAGCTGGATCTAATTCATTCCCTGATGTGTGGTTCACCCTCTCCCATGGCTCCGAAAAATTTTAGCAGTGGCTCAGCATCCTCTTTAGTGACCTGAGTGTTACTAATTCAAAGGTGCCACTATTTTAATGTTAGTAATGTGCTCTTTGTAGAACCATAGCACAGAGCAGAAGACAAGCTCTAATAAGCCTGCTCTGGTGGCAGGGACATGCTGGGTGCTCTCGTGGTCTTTTTGTCCCTTTTTTGGGGAACTGATGGTGTTCTGTGGGTTACTCCCTGACATGGCCCTGGGGCAGGCTGTGTCCTGAGTGCTGGCCAGGATTGAAGGCAAGAGGCTCTCCCAAAGAGCCATCAGCTTGGCCATGCTCTCCTCTGGCACAGACTGGCTTGGATGCCCAATTTCCCTCCTGAAAGTACCTTTTCCACCACCCAAATCTAGAGACAAGGTAAGAAGATAACCAACCGGGGCTTAAACTGAGGATTTTGGTGAGTTATTTAAACTTCTGTGTCTTGCAGGAGTAAATAACCCTTGCTTGGGATCCATCCATGCATCGTGTAGAGGTGATTACTGTGTGGCCTCTATCACCAGTGCATTGGGACCAGCCAGATTCAGGTAAACATGCTGCATGAGGTGTCTCCTAAACTGAAGGTCTCAGCTGAATGCCGTGAGCTTCAGCCAACCCTTGGTTCTTCAGGCCCATAAACCTCACTCAGCCCTTTCCCAAGCTGCTGCCTCTTCCGTCTGCCCCTCTGCACTGCTCACAGATTCATCCCCTCTGCCCAGGGCTCCACTGCAGTGTCAGGTCCCTCCTTTCCTGCCAGAGGACTTGTTTGCTTGTAATTGAAGAAAGCAGATGGCATTTTACCAGGTTAAAAAGCACTGGAAGGGCAGGGGTTAGAAATGATGAGCTAACAGGTTAGATCAAATTGAGAGGCAGCGTCAATGTGGGAAATTATTTAGGGGTAGTAAATTCTCTATTTGGTGGCATATTTATAAACCTGTAACCTACACTCATGCTGTTGAGACTAAATGAATGCTGAGGGTAAAACACAGCTTCAGACTTTATGAGCAGGGTGGTGTGTTGCAGGGTGCAAGGTAACCCAGGCTGAAGCTTGACGGGGGTTCTTTGGCTTTTTACGAGGAATAAAGGCTTTTATTCAGACTCTGGGTATGCAGAGGAAGTTACAGTGTGATGAGTTATGTCTCTTCATTCCTTTCTGCTAGTGATTTATTTCCTGACAGCACGCAGCTCCCTGTCCTCTCAACCAGCATCTCCTCAGCAAGCTGAGTGCTGACCTTCTGTCTCTACTTCCACCTAAAACTCTCTCAACTCCTCTTCATGTCAGAATACGTGCAGGAGTTGGAACTCATTTCTCATCTGCAGAGTTTAATGCTCTGGTGCATTTGCCGGAGATCTCGTGGTGCTGAGGGAATTTATCTGCCAATTACTTCTCAAAAGATAACAAAGGGTCATGCAGTGCTTGGCACATAAGGGCAGAAAGGGAAGAACTGGGGTTTAATTGAATACTAAGTATGTTGCCCATAAATTTCAGAACTATCAATTAGCTGTTGGCCTGGGGCTGAAGTTTAATTAAGAGAATACTGCTTTTAGGGTGTCTGTCTGGAGGAAGAAAGCATAAAGGGAAGCAGTGAAGACTGGAAATGTGATGGGAAGGTGGAACAAGGTCCTGCTGGTGAGGCTTCGGGGTTGAGCTCTTACTTGGGTTTGCGAAGATAAACGCCATCTATCAAACTGCACGTCCCATGTCTGAGAATTGCCTTAGGTCAGGATGAAGGTGAGCTTCCAAGCTCAGGCATTAAATCCTCTTCCCACATGGCCTCAGGTCAAAGCTGTCTTTCCTGCTGCTCTCTGCACCTGCAGCCATGGGTTGAAGGGCTGGGGGACACAGGACAGCTTGTTCCCAAAGAGGTGCTGCCTGTGCTTGAGGGCCTGGGAGGCACCATCCTCCATAGCTCCCAGCACCACAGCACCAAGGGCTGAGCTTTGCTGCCATCATCTAGTTACTGTACTAAAGCAAACAGTACCGGGATGCACACAGCCTTGACTTTTCCTCCTCCAGCCTCACTAGGCTTGCAGGATGCCACCAAAGTACCGCACAGCTAAGGATGGAGCAGGAAGGGAAAGGGGAAAGGAGAGGATGTGGTGCTGCTCGCTCTGTGTCTCTGACTGCCAGAGCTGACTATGCCATGTGTGCACCTGGAGGTGCCTGTGTGCTCAGGGCTCTGTGCCCCAGTCACAGTTGGCTGTGAAGATGGAGAAAATTAATTGCTGTGCAGGCTAGATAGGGTATGGAGTGGCTTAAGGGGATTAAGCTATTATGTTTTGAGGACATAATTCTGATGCATTGCAAGAAGGTCTCATTAGCACACGAAAGAAGTTTAGTTCTGGGCTATAAAATAAGATGTTATTGTTAGCCTAAACCCAGCCCATGTGATAGCTAACACGTCCAAAGGTAAGAGCTGACACATCCAAATCTGGATTTTGACATGTTCAGAGGACCAGCAGCCACCCCAGGACTCACCTTCCTCCTCCTCTGCTTTACCTGTAGGTAAGGCACCCTGGTCCTTACTGCTCTGGTTTATCTGCAGATGCTTCTGTCAATGGGTGTTCTGAGCTGCTAAGAAAAAAATCTCTTCTAAGGGGGGAAAAACTCTGTACTAGAGAAAAGATCATTACAAGCAAATTGTTTCAATTCTGAGTTTCTTTTGCCAAGTGGAATAAATTTCTGACATAGTACCAAAATCACTTCCATGTTCTTCAAGAAGCAAATCCCAAATCCCTGTAGAGAACTCCTTTAGCAAAAATGAAGTTTTGTTCCTGAATTCTCAATATACAATACACAAAAGAGCACAAAAATTGTATGAACCCCTACATTTCAAACAGACACTGTTTCAAATAATTGCAAAAAACCAATGCTCTCTTCCCTTATCCTACAGTTATTTTGGGGCAAAGTAGATGATGGTTTAATAACTCACAATAAAACCTCCATGCATGCGAAGCCACCCTACCCAAAACTTAAATAGGTCCTGGGCAGTTCCCCACACATCAGTGGGAGGTGAGGTCTCATTCTGGCTTGCCTAGGGGAGTGATTTCCCATAGATGCAGGGTGGTTACTTAAGATCTTTAACATCAGCTGAAACCAGGACAAGCGAGGCTGAATGGGCTGTTCAAGGCATGTTTTAAGTCACTTGAGGGTTACTGGTGGCAGACACTTGTTTTATTTGGAAAGCGTTTGGCTTATGTGCAATCTTTTTTGTTTTACTTCTACTCCAGAGAGTCTTTTGGAAACCTGGGGCAAGTGTCCTTGAGCTGGTTTCTGGGATGCTGCAGGTTATGAATATCCACTTTGCTCGCAAGATGACAGCAGCAATTGGAATCATGTCTTATAATCAGTGTGCCACTTATCACAAAACACTTGAGAGGCTTTCACAAATTATTCTCAAGAAATAAGAGAATTGCTTCTGCCATTGAAATGCCAAATGTATAGCTAGGCTGGAAAGCAATGCTGCTTCAAAGTGCACAGCCACACCACATGGGGGTTACAGGACAATGCCAATGACACCAAGCTGCGTGGTTTGGTTGGTACGCCGGAGGGAAGGAATGCCATCCAGAGGGACCTTGACACACTTGTGAGGTGGGCTGATGCCAACCTGATGAAGTAAAACCATGCCAAGTGCAAGGTCCTACACCTGGGTTGGAGCAATCCCAGGCACAGCTACAGGTTGAGCAGAGAAGAGATTCAGAGCAGCCCTGCGGAGAAGGACTTGGGGGTGTTGGTCGATGAAAAAATGAACATGAGCCGGGAGTGTGCGCTCGCAGCCCAGAAAGCCAACCGTATCCTGGGCTGCATCAAAAGGAGCATGACCAGCAGGTCGAGGGAGGTGATCCTGCCCCTCTATTCTGCTCTCGTGAGACCTCACTTGGAGTATTGTGTGCAGTTCTGGTGTCCTCAACATAAAAAGGACATGGAACTGTTGGAACAAGTCCAGTGGAGGCCACGAGGATGATCAGGGGACTGGAGCACCTCTCGTATGAAGATAGGCTGAGAAAGTTGGGGCTGTTCAGCCTGGAGAAGAGAAGGCTGCGTGGAGACCTCATAGCAGCCTTCCAGTATCTGAAGGGGGGCCTATAGGCATGCTGGGGAGGGACTCTTCAATAGGGACTGTAGTGATAGGAGAAGGGGTAACGGGTTCAAACTTAAACAGGGGAAGTTTAGATTGGATATGAGGAAGAAATTCTTTACTGTAAGGGTGGTGAGGGACTGGAATGGGTTGTCCAGGGAAGCTGTGAATGCTCCATCGCTGGCAGTGTTCAAGGTCGGGTTGGACAGAGCCTTGGGTGACATAATTTGGTGTGAGGTGGCAGGGGGTTGGAACCGGATGATCTTAAGGTCCTTTCCAATCCTAACTATTCTATGATTCTATGATTCTATGATTCTGTTTCCTTTCTATACTCTGGCCCATGTCAAACAATTGCATTTGTACTTAACACAGAATGCTGTTGCACTGCTATATTTTACAAGAAATACTTAAAGATGGTAAACATCAACCTGTGCTTATCACTTCACCAAGCAAGAATAGATTACTGGTAAGAAAAAGGGAATTAATTTGCCTCTAAGAATACGTTGTCAAATGCCTCAGAGAGAGGTATTAAATTAAGCTTACTGGAATGCCAAAGCAATTTCTGTTGGCACTTTCCAAATGCAGTTCATACAGCTGCATAGCTCCCACTGCCTGCATTGTTTCAGGGTCCCAGGCTTTATTTGTCAGGCTTGTTCTTCTTTGCAGGTGCAGGGAGAATGCTCAGATCTTGTTTTTCAGTGTTGTGATCGGAGCTATCATGGGAATGGTCCTTCGTAACACTGTAGTACACCGCGGTGGGGTATGGCACAGGGTTCTCAGCGTTCTTTGCTTCACACTTGCATAACTTCCTAAAGGCAGCCCTGAACTTCTGTGACATGAGGTTGTAGATGATGGGGTTGATGGCACTGTTCAGGTAGATGCACATGCGGCAGAAGAGAAGTAACCAGATGTTCAGGTATGGAGGGTCCGTGAAAGAGTTCACCACCACTAGTGTGCGATAAGGCATCCACAGAAGGGCAAAGAGGACCACCACGACAGCCAGCATCTTGGTCACCTTGATGATGGGGATGTACAAAAAGAGAACTAGTCAGATGATGCTAAATCTTCAGCAGAGCTTTCCCTCCTGGAGAAATGGTGCAGACAGCTAGTTCAGCCTATATATTACTTGCATCTCTCTTTTAAGCACTTTAAATAGGCAGCCAAACCATGAGTCTATTCCTCTGTGAATCCATTCTGTTCATGAAAAAATCTTGAATAAATAAACCTCTTAAATTATAGGTTTTCATCTACCATTGAAGAGCCTTACAACTCTTTAGGACAAGCATTCATCAGCCTGTAATGGGCTGTAATGTATTATAGCCCCCTCCCCCCCATTAGAGGGTAATAATGGGAATTTCTGTACCAGAAAGAAAATCTGAAAATTGTACATAACAATAAATCAATAGGAAAATGTGCTGGGTTTGGATGGAAACTTGTCCAAAAGTGGGGACCTAAGTTTTGGGGTGCTATTGGATAGATCTCAACTCCCTGCCCAGGGTCTCCTGGTTTCCTGTTGTTCCAGGTAATAAGCTTCTGGTGCAGAGTAGCACTGGGAGCAGAGGAGACTCTCTGAAGTCTTAGACAGATTCCTACTCCTGCTGGTATGGAAGTTACTTAGCTAATTGGTGTGGGTTATTTTAATTTGCAGCACTCTAGGGAAGTACTACATTAATGTACAGAAGATCCTGAGAATTCGGAAGTGAGCAGTAATTGCCCTCAGATCAAGTCAAGCTTGTTTAAGAATATGGGGTTTTGCGCAGAAACTCCAGCGATCCTAATAATTTCAACAGCTATTTCTGGCAGGTGACACCCATCCTCCAACAAATACTTACAGAATACCCACATCCCCAAGGAGGAGAGTATGAGTAAACACTGATGCTGCACGCATATTAAAGCAGTGGTGTTTCAAGCATCAGAGGGGGAGTTGTGCAAGAACTACAGTTCTTGATATGGAAATAAACACTTAAATCACATTCACAGTCTCTCAGCTTTTCTTGGAGTGCTTTTTTTTTACTTCATCACAAGCAACTATGCCTTCCTTTAGTGCTATCAGTAGAAATCGGGGGTGGTTGGTAATGGCAACAAAACTTCCCCTACAAGAAAGGGACTGTTATCAAGCTAAGGCCAAAATAGAAGTGTTTTACTGTGTGTGGTTTAATGGGAATGAGAAGGCGCTTCCCAGAATAAGATCTTGCAGTGATACAGTGAGTGCTGAGGCTTTTGTTAAGACTGCAGCATGTTTGCTGTGGTCTGCACTGCAAGAGCTGGGAACAGAGAGGTCCTGATACCAGCTCAGCCCAGGAAGGAGCAGATCTTGCTTCACAAGCATATGCCACAGGAGCAGTGCTTATGGATGGGACCTGTGATCCCTGACACTTAGCTCTGCTCTCTGGCAGGTTTCTGTATGGCTGAGATATTTCCTTTAAAGCTAACACATTAATAGTGCTCACGTGCTGCCTCCTAGACTGAAACATCTTTGGCTTCTGGACTGTTGTAACTCTGCCTTGTTTTACTGTTCAGGAACCCATGATGTTTGTGAAGAGTGATGTGAACTCTGCATCCAAGTGACAACACCAGGGGGAGTGTATCCTAATAAGGCTGAAAAGTAAGCTCATTCCTGTCCCTTCTGAGACCAAGAGAAATGTCTGGAAAACAACCAGTGATTCATCTGCTTTTTAGCCATAACTGCCCCTGCTTTTTGGCTGGTGGGTATGGAAATGCTGGCTAGCACAGCTCCCACCCAAGCAAGCTCCCAACACCTCCCACCGCACCATAGAAGACCACAAAGTGCTATCATCTAAAGAACGTTTCTTGCTATACGACCTGTAGCCTAATGAAAAGTTGCCTTTGTCCTGGGAGGGAAAGCCAGCTGGAATCAGCACCATGAGTATTTATTACCTCCATCTCACTAAATGCCTTCAGTGCTCCCTGAGGATGCTGTGTCCAGCCCGCAGGCTGGCACAGGCAGCCCTGCCCTGAGCTTCCTGTAGGATTAAAATTTGCCTTTTCAAGCCAACCATCCATATGGACCATGTTCTCCTGGATGCAGCTTCACAAAGCTGTGCTGACACAGAATGTCTCCTCTGGATAAAACCTATCAGTCTATTCCAGACTCACTCTCATACCTGCACTGTGGGGAAGGAAATCTCCACTGTTGTCTGCATACATGGCCAAAACCTGCCTCTGTGCCTTTCCTCACCCTCCGTTGCTGAGGCAAGTAAACATAGTGCATTTGAGGTGCTCTGAACTTACTTCTGGTGCTCACATGTAAAATGAACCTAATCATCACTCAAAAGAGTTTGGGACATTCATCCTTAACTGGAGTAGTCCTGAATTATGGCCCCCTAAAACCAGCTGCACCCAAAAAAAGCCAGAGCTTTCCTGCATCCTCAAAGCATCCCTCAGGGAAGCACCAGCTCTGGGATAGCAATCTTTCTGAAGAGTATTTTACAACAATTCTGTTGTACATAGTGTGTGCACAACAGCTGTAAAGGAGCTGTGGATAGAAGCAAGACAAGGGTTTGTAGTAAGAGGATTTGTTTGACTAGAACAGTTGATATTTAGCTGAAAACCACTTCTGAACGCATAAGACAGTGTTGTTGCTGGATGGCCAAGGGTATCTGGTGCACAGACCCCTGACCGTATCCTAGGACCCTATGCCAAAGCTACAGGACAGCTCACCTTCCACCTCCACAGGCCAAGCCCAGTGTAACTCCTAGAGCAAACCCACTGTGAGCATCCTTCTCACTCCATACAAGAGGATCAGCATCTTTCATCGCCTCACAGTCCTTCCAACCCACCCGCTCTCGCAACGCAGTATCCAGTCTTCCCTCTGTCCAGGAGGCCACAGACTCTCCTCCCCAGCCAGTGTCACCTTTCCTGGTCCAAGCACCATCATCCTGAGCCGCAGCATCGTTTTTTAGGAATCCCGCTCCCTCTAGTGGTCCCTCTCTGGCCGGTGAAGTACGCGCTTGAAGGTGGCTGCGTTTGAGCCTGGGACCCTTTCTCCTATAGGTGATAAATACAGCAAAACTCACACTTTGCATTGTCCTGCTCAGGAGTTTTGAGTTTTAGAGGCACCAGTGATGGAGCCATAGCAGTGGCTGCTCTGGAAGGAGAGGTCCAATCCACCTATGCCTTTAGGTGCTGCCTTGTAGTATCTAGAGACCTCACAGCCAAATACCCTGCCTGGGGCTCCCGCAGCAGACAGCACCCCTATAGTATTCTGCAAATACTTTTGCAGAAGTCAGAGCTTGCTTTAAACCTTTCCGTGCTGGAGCAAAAGGCAGAAAAAGCAGAACTGGAAAGAGGTAGACGTTGATGAAGAAATACAAGTTCTCTGGGCTGCTTGCTTCCCTTCCGTGACTCTGAATCTTTTCTCCTGGAGAAGAGGCTCCTGTACAAGTCAGGCAATGAGATACTAAGTTGGAAACATGAGGATTTTAGGACAGGCTGAAGCCTATTTCAGGCAGTCTGGAAATCACAACAGAACTGGTGATTTCAAGAATTCAAGCCAGATTCCCAGATTTAGCCCTTTCCCTTAAAATGAGCCGTGCATTTGCCTACTCAGAGTCTGAAACCAGAATGGGATGGTCTCCTCCAAGCAGTCAGCTAGCAGGCAAGAGTGTCCCATGTATAGACACTGACCTGTCCAAAACAGATGGGGCAAGTCTCTGTCCATGTGGACAGAGAAGGAGGAGAAACAAGGGCAGAAGGAGATGAGAGGAGAAGGAGGTGGAGGGCGAGCTGACAGCTGGATGACAGAGGAGTCACTGAGAGGCAAACACACCACTGTGACACCGAGGTGCTGTCCCCAGCCAGGTATGGGCTTCTGCCAGCTCTTCCTTCTCTTTGCACCTCTAAATCTGAGGTTGCCTACCCAGGACTCTGTCTAGCGGGTAAGTCCCACTGACATAATGTGACCCATCACTCCCCTCCTCGGGGAGGCAATCAGTAATTAATTAGCCAGCAAACGTCCTTGCACTCCTGCCTCTCCTGAGTGATGCTGGAGTCCTGTCCTACTCCAAGCGCAGCCAAAGCAAAGGGAGCCCATCTGTGCTGCCAGACCTCAGCTGGGGTTGGAGATGCTTCTGTCCAACAAACCAACCCACTCCAGTTTCCCCATAAAGGGAAACAAAACATTGGGGCACCCCATTTCCTGCCAGAGTGCTGCTCAAAGCACTGAGCCCCATGCAGCCCAGCATGCCCCAGCCCAGCAGGGAGCACCTACCTGCTTGCGGGAGCTCAGGGCCCCCCTGTTGCTCCGGCAGGAGAGCTTGAGGGAGCTGCCCTGGTGCATGGAGCCCAGGCAGGAATGCTGCAGGCTGGTGGGCAGGGGGCTCATGAAGAGGATGCGGGCAATGAGGCCGTAGAGGACAGTTGCCAGCCCCAGTGGGATGATGTAGAAGACAGCAAAATCCAAGAAGTAAATAGGCATGTAAAGGCTTCTGGAGACCCGGTAGCCACAGCTGACCTGTGTCCCATCTGAGAAGGTGACCTGGGTTGTGTCCACCAGAAAGAACCACATGAGGCAATAGATGGAGGTGAAGAGCCACAGCGAGGAGATGATGCGCTTGGCACGGGACACGGTGCAAAGGAGCTGCGCTTTGATGGCATGGCAGATTGCAATGTAACGCTCCACCGTGAAGGCGGTGATGGACCAGGCAGAGATGTTGATGCCCAAGTACTGCAAATAGGTGATGCAGAGGCAGCCGGCGTAGCCATACACCCAAGAAGCCACCACTTCTGAAATGTTGGGCAGCCCGGCCGCCAGCAGCACGATGAGGTCAGCCACTGCCAGGCTCACCAGGTAGCAGTTGGTGGGGGTCACCATGTCCTTGGTGCGCAGCACCACCAGCACCACCATCACGTTGCCCGCGATGCCCACCCCACAGATGATCAGCACCAGCAGGATGGTGACCACCTGCAGCTCCAGGGGCTGCCGGGGCATCCTGCCCAGCGTCTCATTGCCGCTGCCGCCCAGTGCGGCTCCCGGAGTGGCTGAGCCGTTCTCCATCAGCTCCCAAAATCTTCCCCTGCGGAGCTCAGCACACCCTGCGGCAGGCAGAGGGGATGAGCGGGGATGGGAGCCGCTGCCCCCCGCGCCCCTCCCGGTCTTCCCGCCCGCCCCGGCTCCTCCCTCCCTTTTATCCTACGATTCACCCCAAGCCTCGGAGCCTCCCGGCTTCTTGCACCTCCTCTCCTGCAGACCCCCCCCAGCCGGGAGGGGCGGGGAGCAGACAGGACCCCCTCCAGTCCCCGGGCCCTCCGGGTTTTCCAGGACCCCCCAGCCCCGGGTACCACTGGGGACCGGCCAGGACCCCCCAGATGCCGGGATCTCCCATCCGCCTCCCGCCTGCAGCACCCCCCTGTGCCCGCCGGGTCCTAGCGCATCCCTGAGCTGAAGATGAGGAGGAACGAGCCCAGGCAGGGGACAGGGGTAGCAGCCACAGGCTGCACAGTTCCCCCCTGGCAAGGAGAGATGAAGATGAGGGGTCCATCCTTCCTCATCCTCAGGAGGATGGGACCAGGTGATGCCACGGAGACCCATGGTCATTTCTGTTTCCCTTGGGATGGGGCAGAGGACAATTACCCAGGACAATTACCTTCCCTGGGGGACAATAAAAAACATGAGGCAGTGCCCTCCTCGTGCCTTCTTCCCTGCAGCCACCCCTGTCAGACACACATCAGTGTCACTTGTTTGGGGAAAGGCTTACCCAGTCTGGGCTGGAAGATCCCGTATCTTACCAACAATGAGGCTGGGATAGCATGGTCAGACTAGGAGATCCAGTATAAACCTGATGGTCAGGCTGGGAGATCCAGTACTTTTCCTAATGTTCAGCGGTAGCCAGAATTTGCTGCCAGCTCCATGCTTGCTCCTGGCATCTCCACAGTCTGTGAGAAAGAGCATTTTCATATTGAAAAAGCAATTGTGTTTGTAGACATCAAACGCTAAGGATCCCCTAGTCTGTGGAGTGGAGGAAAGGACAAGGGGAAAACTTGCCTTTTCATTAGATTAGACTTCAGCTAGAGGTAGAGGTGTCCCATTAATCCCTGACACTGAGGCGCATATCCAAAATGCGAAGGATAGTCCTGATGCTGAGTGGTTCAAGTCCAGCTTTCACTGGTGAATTTCTCAGCCTGGGCTGTACAAACCTGGATGGATAAAATGGCTTTTGCCTCAGCCCAGGGAGCAGCAGCTTGTCCCCAGGCCGTGGCTGATACTTTCCCCTTTCCTCTGGGAAATCTTATGGCTCTATTTAACTCCACAAAGGACAACCCCTGCAGTTTTTGACTCCCTACCATGACATTTCACTCTCCTCTGGGTCAGTTATAAAGGACAATATTCTCTTCTCTTTGCATTTGCTTTCCATAGGGCTGTGCTGGCAGCCTGCACCAGGGCTAGCCTCGCAGCTCTGCCCTACAGCCCTGGCTGGGGACGCACAACAGGTCCCATCCTTGCCCCTGGAGACCCCTGCAGGCTGCACTTTGCTCTAATTTGCCCCTTTTTTCACTTTAAGACCCCTCTAGAATCAAGATCTGTTCAATGATACTCTTCAGGCTGCATTCACCTGCTTGAGCTGACAGTCACTTCAGGAGCCAGGCAGCAACCCCTTTAGTCATCCCAACAGCCCAATTCCCCTGCTTCTCTCTCTCTGTCATCCTGCAGTCTCTCACCAGGAGCTGGCCACCTGAGTGCTCACAGGCATCACAGATATACCCATCACCTACCTCCCTGTAAGGACTGGTCTGATGACATCCATCACACACTTTTCGGGAAGGGGTGGCTGTGCAGCCCTGGGCTGGGTTAGCAGCACTGTGCCCAGGCTGGGTGATCAGCAAGTTCAACGCCATCTTCGGTATCTCTCTGTGCTCCTTGTGCAGCTCAATCCCTCTCACTCTGCATCACTGGGCAGCTCATTTAGTCCTATGTAAAGAAGATATCTCTGAGGCTTCACATATTTAATAATCAAAGCACTGCACAGATGGACCGATGCAGCAGTTGTTCGCTGATGCAGGACAGTGTGAGGACATCAGCCCTGAGTCACAGGAATACATTTTTAATAGAAGGGAGGAATTAGGCTGCTCTTCTTTGAAGCTGTAAGTAAGTGTGGTGGGTGTTGCCTCCCTGTGCTGCTGCCTCAGTCCCCCACATCCAGCAGCTGCCTTGTACAGCCAGGAGCACTCCAAATTAAGTCATCATTTGAGTATACCTTATTTGTGGACTGCCCCTATTAACATTTTAATAGGTACACCCTTCAGACTCTGCTCCAGCAGCTCCTGGAAGGGTTGAGATCTCGGATATGCAGCCAGAATAGTAACAGAAAATCATTCCTCAGTAACATGCATTGGACTCATCTAATGCAAGGAACCAAACTGCTGGGGATTTATGCAGATCTGCAGAAGACAACAGCACAGGAAATGATGCTACGTGCAGCTCTTGAAGTACAACTTTCCCCTCACTTTTAAACCCCCATTGCTTGTGTTTGGCTTGAGCAAAAACAGGTGAGCACCAAACCCAGTGAAAACAAACGTCATCCTGTGTGCCAAAGAACTCCCTTCCCTGCCTCTGGGCTGGCTGTGGGTGCCTGGAAGAGATTCAGCTGTGGGAGAAGAAGCCCAAAGTGCTTCATCCCCTCCAGCTGAGCCCAGCACCTATGGCATCACCTGAACACCCCATGGTCACTCCAGGGCTCAAGACATTGCCCACAGCACTGAGTCAGGGTTCACAACTCTCACTGCTGACAATAAGCTCTGGTGCCTGCTCCAGTGTGCCCAATCCACCAGGAATTCTGCCTGCGCAAGCCAAAAGTCAGAGGAGCAGATGGAGGCATTGGCTTTCCAGGCAGTGCAATGAAGGGGAAGCCCTGAGAGCCCTGGTCTTTCCTGTGTCTCCCACTCAACACAGAAACTGATGGCTGTAAGAGGAAACTGGTTTGAGTAACCAAAGCTGAGCCTTTGCCATCCCAGCAAAGCTAGATGCTGTGCTGGATGTGAAAAATGATGCATCATCTGGCTTGGGCACCGCTGGCATCCCATCTGACCTGAACCACCCACCCCAGTGCTCATCCTGAGAACAACACACAGGGTAGGATAAGCCTGGGTTAAGAACAGAAACAGACATTTCCCAAAACCAGTGATCAGTGTGGATGAGGTGCTGAGGGGAGGGGATATCCTGGGGGGATAATAGCAGTGATAACACTGAGGGGAGACAAAAGCACTGCATGCAATAATGTGAAAGAACAAAACTGTGGCAGAATAATTAGGCTGTAATTACAGGTTATTTCATATTCTGTGACGTCTAAATGCCAACCTTGTAATGCTGTAAAAACAAGCACTTGGTACAGCACCCTGCTGCTGATGAGCACAGCACTGGGAGAGGTGCAACAGCCTTTAGGTCTGCTCCTGCTCCCCTTCCACCAGGGCACAGAGCCACAACGTGCATCAGGAGACATGAGGCTGCCCTCACTTGGTGTCCAGGTCCAGGGTGTCATGCCATGACTGGGGTCACACCAAACTGTGTGCCCGTCACCTTTCCCAACAGAAATGCCCAGGCAATGACAGTATGCCCACCACAGGGTGGCAAAATGCTCCGAGTCCTTACTCAGCACCAAAGCAAATATCCAGGAGCTCATGTGAACTGGTGCCCTGGTATTGCAGAGCATGAAGCATCGGGAACATGGAGCCATGTTTTCTTTCCTCTGGTAGAAGGAAAAGGTGACTCAGCCCAGCCCTGGGCTATGACCTGCTCCTTCCTGTAACTTGCAGAGTTCCCATTATATTGTCTTAACACCCACGGCATATTTCCAGCTAACACAAGAGGAAGTTTTCAGCCTTTCAACTTGGCCATTTCAGTTTCTCAACACACTTCGAAGGAAAACCTCCGGCCTAAGCCATGGATCACCCCAGCTGGGATTTCCCGGAGGAGGTGGACAGGCAGGACCTGCCCCATGGGCTCCAGACCCAGTGCTAAGGCTTGCGACATAGGGCAAAGCCTCGCTCCCCACTTCCTCCTGCCTGCGAGACAGAGGATGGTGCTGAGCCAAAGTGAAGGCATTGGGAGCCGCAATGAGCAGGGGTGAGGGTGGGAGTATGGAGGGGCTTTGAGGGATGAAAATCCCTTAGCAAATAACAAGGCTTTTAAATTAGTTCTACTTAATAAAAATATGCGAACAAATTAACTTTGTCTGCTGGTTAAATCTCTTCAGCATTTCTCTTTTGTGCCATTAAGCAAACTCTGGCAAGACAGCTTACCTCTCAAGTGCACAAAATGACTCTGTAATGGATAACATTTTCTATTTGTCGTACCTTTATCTTGCTGAGGAACAACACCTCTCAGGAGAACAAAGCAATTTCCAGCTGTGCTGCCTCCTACCAGCTCCCCTGGCCAGGGGAAACATCGCAGCCCAATTCGGCACCGGGGACAACATAGCTGATGTGCTACACAAGCTGTTCCTGCACAACCAGGGACCATCAGTGCATCCTCCGCTCCTCAGGGCCTCCCTTCCCACTTCTGCTCCTGCTGACACCCGCCAGGGAGGTGAAAAAGCAAGATACTGCAGGGATCAGGCTCCTAACAGCCATGCCGGCAGGTCCCTTCTGCTCACCCAACACAGGCTGCCCTGGGTCTCATCTCTGCCACGCGCTCCTTCAGGTTTAACTCCATACCTGTGGTTTTCCCATGGCTCTCCTCACTGGTACTGCAGGCTGGAAACCACTCAGAGCTCTTCTTCCCTCAGTCTCCCACTGAAGTGCCACATTTGTGACAGTTCCCTGTGTTTAGTTTCTCACATGAATATCTGGGCTCTGGGTTAAGTGGTGTAATGGTAAAGAGACAGCTCCCAACATCTCCTTTCTCTTCAAAGCAGATTAATCACTTAACTGTATGATACATACATGTATTTGATGACATCAACTCAAGCAACAGTACTCTTGTGATAGCACCTTTTCACGGGCATTGATTTCCCAGTGCTATTCAAGTCTATCAGCCTTCAGCACACACATGTTCTAACATCAGTGCAACTTCACCTCTGAAATAACCATAACAGATATCAAAGTGGCTTTTGTCTTCTGGCGATAGTGAGATGGCACTTCACAGCACAGTGCAACACTTCACAACGTTTATTACCCTCCTTTCTAAGTAACAAACCTCAGCATGACCATGACGAAAGGGAATTTTTTCAGCTACTCACCTCCTCACCAGCACTTCACAATGTGTTCATCTTCCAAACCCAAATTCTTCCTTTGCTGATTTCTATACAGCTTTTAAAGCTAAAAACCCCTACATTAGCATCACAAAGCTGAGGAGACAGATGGCACCTGGGGCACAATCCATTGCCTCCCATGGCTGGAGAAGTGATCCCTAGATGCAGGCCAGCAACAAGGGCTGTCTGCCCATGGCTCCCTGTCAATGAAACGGGTGTGATACCCTCCAACGAACTTTATAAATCTCATTCTTAGTCTCTTCTGCAAAATGGAAATATGAGCACATCTCTGCCTCAGGAAAGGTTACGAAGGCTGCAACTCCGGGGCCAGAGGCAGAGTGGCAGCACCTCACGCTGATCATTATCCTTATAAGCAGATGTAGTTACACTAATCAAGGCTTGTCTGATGCTGAATTTTACTCTAGAAGTGAAAAGTTCCCAGGGTTAGTCTTTAGCAGTTAAAATTTAGTGGGAGCTGAAGGGAACTCTAGAGAAGACAGGGAGAAGAGCTCTGGATAAGAGTCAGTTTTTCCTAATAAATACAATTTTGAGGCTGACAATGGGTGTTTCAGAAGCTGCCTCACACACTGCTCAGCTGCCCTGGCTGGGCGCTGGGCGATGCCTGTCCAAAGGATGCAACGGGACACTCACGCTGGTACTTTGTCATCTTAGTCCGTCTCATCCACTCCAAGCCCCATCTGAACCTGAAGGGCTCATCTCTAAAGCAAAACCCATCCTCATACTTGTCCCCAGCACTTCACTCTTTCAGCCTCCTGTCCCCATGCCCCAGGCTCCTCTGAAGACCTCTCTCAGAAGGCAGGGAGAGGATCTATACACATGGCTTGGGTGGGGAGGGGGCTTCCAAAATGCTGATAGCCATGAAAAAATCTCTCTCTTAAAGCTTAATGCAAATGTCTTGCCAAAAAGGTAATCCTTTGAAAGGAAAAGCTTCTTTTAAAGATGTGGTTGTCGGAAGGCAGCACGCTGCTGGGATGGTTTGCTGGCTGAAGGAGCTCCTCTGCTCTCCTCTCAGCTATTTCAACCCCCGGTTCCAGACCATTTTGGCTCCTCAGCGGGCACATGGAAAGCTTTCTGCTTTCCCCAAACAGAAGAGCACAGCGCATTTTGCAGAGAAGCCCCACGACAAAACCCCCTAGTTGCTGTAGAGGCAGAAAGGTGCTTGGATTAATCATCAGAATAGCAAGGAATTAAGAAACCCAGGGAGATGAATGCACCAGGGCTTTGTTAGATGGATGCTTAAAACATGTGTGTATATATATATGTATAATCCAGACCTACTTTGTTCCAAGTACCTCAGAAACTGAGAGAATTTGGTGCATCTGGCTGCAGCTGCCACTTCACTTCTGTAATTTAATCTCATTGAGATGCATTATGTCAAATAATCACCTTAATGAAGACTCTAATGGGAGAAGAGAAGAAAATAATGGAGATGCTTTGAAGAAACAAAGCTGCAAAGTTGCTTTGTTTTTAACCTGGCAGTGATTTACCTCCCCCTACTCTGGCTCTTGCCCTTACAGAGGTGTCCGTTCTGCCTCTCATTCAAAAGGAACATGTTTCAGTGATGGATTTTTGCATCTACAGTACCACAGCTTCTGAGTTTGGAACAACCCAACATGTAAAACCAGATCTCGGTTCAGGCAAGTCCAGCGCTCCACGTCCTGCTACTTCCCTGTTCCCTGCAAAGCACTGACTTAAATGACGAGTTTCTATCTACCACTTTTGAAGTTTTCCATAATGTTGGCCTAAATTCTTCTAGATTGGAAAAGTCCAAACATCAGCCCAGCACTGCCAAGTCCAACACTGAACCATGTCCCTAAGTGCCACACCTACACAATCTTCTCAATTCCTCCAGGAACGGTGATTCCACCATTTCCATTTCCTTGGGCAGTTGTTCCAATGCTTGACAACCCTTCTGGTGAAAAAACTCTCCTAATATCCAATCTAAAATGCCCTGGCACAACTTGAGGCCATTTCCTCTCACCCTATCACTTTTTACTTGGGAAAACAGACCAACACCCAAACTGGTCTTTTTGGCTGCTCTCATCCTCTTTGAGCTTCTCCAGCTATTTTATTGGCATTTTATTTAAAGAGCCATTGTGAAGTGATTTCATAAAGTCCTCATGTGCTGATTTCCACCACCACCCACGCCCAGGATGCGCATCTCATGGTCAGATTGGTCTTGAATTTATTTCAGTGGATTGAAATGACACTTTCTTAGGTGAATAAACTATTTTCTAAAGCCTTACATTCATCCAGTGTACACGGGTAACTGTGCACGAAAGCTGAAAGGAAAAATTCCCTAAATACTAAATTAACCAAACCAAATGAGTTTTCTTTCTCTCTGTGTACCTCTTCCAGTGTGGATCTGGTTGGGGAGGTCAATGAGCTGTCCCCCAACCCAACTGCCACATATTTCCCAGCTAGCCTTCCCTAATTCTGCAGGTATCCTCAAAGTCGTATGAGTTATCTCCCACCATTCTCAGAACAGCTGACTCCAGACCTAGATTAAAATTAAAAAGTGGATTTTTGAGCCCATTTTTCTGAAATTAATGCAAAATGTGACATTTCACCTTCTTTTTGGCAAATATTTTTCCCCAGACTCCAAACACTGAATCTGGGAATTTAGATGCATTATCCCATGGCAGAAGCCTGTGCCCCGCCACCACCACAGTTCTCAGGCATCCCCCCTATTCCCAAAAGTACTCTTAGCTTCTCTCCTTGTTTTGCTCCTCCTGGTGCTTCCTGCACAGCTTCTTGTAGAGGTGAAGCACCCGCTTCTCCTCCCAGCTCACAAAGAAGGAGGCTGCAATTGCTCTGCACAGGCGATGTGCATAGGTTTCCAGGAATACGGTGGCATAGAGGATGCAGAAGAGCAGCCCCATGACAAGCAGCACGGAGGGGTTGGGAGGTGTCGGGGGGCTGATCCTGCAGTGGGCAGAGCTGAAGACCAGGTGATGATGGTAGCTTCTTTCAAAGTCCTGAAGTGGTATTTCTTGGTAAGGAATCCCTGGAATTTTTGACAGAAAGGGCACAAGCCCTATTTTAGCCTGAAATAGAGAGTTAAAAGTTAAATGGGGTACAAACAAACCCCAGTCAACTGGTTATTACCAGAACATCAGCCTGGAGTTGTGTAATTACTGTTACAGCTAATTTGGGTGAATTAAGGACATTGAAATTATACATATATATTCAAATATATATATGCATATACACTTCAGGCTGAGGGAGAGTCACAGCATGATGGGTACATGCTATGTACTTGGTATGGTGAGACCCAGTCCTACCTGTCATCTTTGTCTGCTCTTACAGGTATTCATTGTGTGAGATTTACAATGAAAGACACAATCCAGACAGCAGGATTAGTGGCTGCATATTTGAATATTAGAGGTTTTCTCTAAGCCCTGATTATTTTACTGTAAATTCATCATAAGCAGCTATCTATCTGCGCTATGAAACCCTGGGGCTAGAGAGGGAGCCAGGCTGCATGTTAGAAGAGAAAAGCTAACAAACAAAAGCAGAACTAGCCCAGCTAAAGGATATTAAAATAGAAACTGGGTAGGCTTGTGAAAAGGATTGCACGGGGTGACAACAAAGCCAGTGAACAGGGCTATCTCTTTGAAGATCAGTTAGTACAGTTTGATAAGGAGACATCCTCAAAACACAGATGCGCATTCATCTGCTTCCCCATTCCTTACACCCACTCTGCAATGGGGACAACGGTGCTGTAGGGTCGCCCATTCCTCCACCCTGCCTAGGGTGGATGAGAGATAAAGAACATATTGGGCTGTCACATGCTAGTAGTGCCTTTGCAGCATGAGGCACAATTTGTTCCTCTTCTTTCTCTCAAGGGGCTGTAATTTGGGGCTACTATTGGATGCGCTGGAAGGAGCAACTTGAAGTTATGACTCCACTTCCTGTCCCGCAAGCCTATTTCATTGCTAGTCTAGCTGCTTGCTGGGAAAGGAAGTAAGGATTGTGCAAATAAGGCTACAAAGACTGCAATCCCCATTGCTGCCTCCTATGATGTGAGACACAGCGTGGTCCCAGTACAGTGAAGGACAAGGGACCCCAGCACTTACACTGTATTTGATGCTGAGAGCAACAGGCACCACGGAGAACTGAGCTGCCTTTCTCACTGCAGTGTCTGCCATGCTGAATGCGAAGTGGTCCATGGCAATGACCACCAGCATCAGCATCAGGGCCACAGTGAGTAGCATGGCTTGCACAAGACACAGCATCACTTCTTCCCGGGACAGCTTCAAGCCCGTTGGTCGAATGAGGGTTTTGGATAAGCCCACCAGCAGATGAGCTGCTTTCCTGTCCACAGCTAAGCGCTCCAGCTTCTTGGTGATGTAAAAGTTGTCAAAGCGGAGGTTGGTGAGATAATTTTTCAGATAGCAGGTGGCCTCAAAACAGAGATAGAGCATGGAGAAACCAGCAACCACCTTGTTGCCTACTCCTACAGCATCTTTGACCAGTAGCTCAACAGCTAAAAAGTCCCTCCCAATTTTCTCACCAGCAAGATGCATTTGTTGGTAAATCAAGGAGCTGTTCTTAAGCAATGAAAACTGAAAATGTCCATTCATAGGCTTATAAATATGAATGGAATGAACGGTTTCTTGGATTGCATCCCCAAACTCCCAGGTAGCTGTCTCTAGCAGAGCAGTTGAGTTCGAAAGACTCTCAGAGGAATTCTTGCAGATGCACTTAATAACTTGCAGTATGGTTTTAATATTGCTTATGATGTTGGGTGTTATGTTCACCACTACTATCATGACACAGGTTGACAAGAGAAGCTTCCGGCCTTGTTTGGTACCTAATGTAGGCATAATGATACTGAAGACACAACGAGCAGGATGCACCAAGAAAAGGGCCAGGAGAAGGAGCAGGCTGAATGAGATGGCCATCACAACGGAGAGATGCCAGGAGTACTCCAGGGAAGCAAACATCCAGTTGTAAAAGAGGCCTCCTATCGCTGCCGTAACACAGGAACACTGCAGGAACAAGGTCCACACCTCTCTGCTGTTTGCTGGGACAGGCTTGGAGTAAACTGACCATAGGTCTGCCACAGTCCTGAGCACCTTTGGGAACAGAAAGTCTTCACAGTAGACATGGGCTCTCATGCTGTAAAACGAACAGAATGAAGCATGGAAACACATTAATTAGGGGGCTTTCTTGAGATGATCACACATGGATCTTTATAATGTCCTTTTCCAGGTGTCTCGGGTCTCACTCCTTTGCTAACCTGGCAGCTGGGGCAGAGATCTTCCCTGGAAGCAGGCAGGACAGGGTAGTTCAAGGTATTTCCTGAAAGATCCAATACCAAGTACAATGTGACTGCTCCTCCCCTATTCTATAAAAATCATAATAAAGTCATTCAGGGAGGTCAACTCAGTGCCAGTGTCTCAGAATGGCCTTAGTTGTTATTTAGAAGATGCAGGAGGGAGAAATGGGAGGCTTCTGGCTGCCGTGGAAATCATTCAATCAGCTCTATAATTACAAGGTGTTCAATGGATAAGAGGCAGTTGAGTGGCAGTTTCTGATCTCCGTGCCTCTGAAATGGAGACCAGCCTAAAATCTGCAGGTTTAAGGGTGACAAATACAGAACTGATCAGAGAAAACATTTTCACATCGAAGCTCCAAGGGAAATCTCCAAGGATACGAATTTGGCCACTGCAGATGGGATGCAATGTCCCATAAAGCTCTTTAAACGTCTGATGAAAACAAACATTTGGGAAGAAATACAATTTCTCAGGCCTCACGTCTGGACCGATTCTCCAGAGACCAGAAAACCTGGTGGGGAGAAGGATTCTCTCCCCAGGATTAAACCCAGCCAGGCAATCCCTAGGGACTGTGCTATGGGGGATGATTTTGACTAGGAAAGGAGGCTTTTCAGGGGATAAGGCCATTCAACAGCTACCAAGGCAGAGGGAAGAAGAGGGATTAAAGCAGTCACTACATACCCAACAGCAGAGAGGTGCCCCAGTCTTGCTTGAAAACTCTCCATTGCTCTGAGAGAAGATCCTGGATGCAGCTCCTGGGAGACACAGGATGGGAAATCAAAGCAACTGGCACCAGAGCCAGGGGTCCAAAAAACCAAATAATGTTTTAAGGCAGTTCAGGTCCGCAATGTTGGCAATTCCTGAACTGAGCGGGCAAACCTGGTGCGTGAAACCCAGGGAATCACGCCACTGCTGAGATGCACAACACGGCTTGGGCTTTACACCTCTTCTGGTCCTACTGTTGTTGCAGAGAATGCTTGTTTTCATGACACGTAGCTGAGAAAAATGAGTCAGTGACATATGGGCTGATGAAGATGGAACAAGCATCACATGGACTGTGGGGAAATCAGCTGTCTCATCCCAGCTGACTTCTCGCACTGCCCACCATCGAGCAGCAAGGTTAGGACTTCTCTCAGGGAGAAGGGGAGCTTTTCCTCTTTCAGACATCAGCCATGGCACAAAGGGCATGGTGGGATCCAGCAAATCATGTGCTGATAATGCTCATCTGCTCTGGCAGGCTGCTGCTCCCTGCTGAATCCACGAGCTCCTATGCCAGGTTCATAAGCTGCTTAAAGGCTCACCTCTTAGTTCCAGTAGAGGAAGGTGAAGCTTCAAACTTGAACCTTTCCCAAATCCCTGCAGCCAGCAAATCCACTGTAGAGAAAACCCTACCACAGACAGGATTCCCAGGCTGCTGAGAAGTTCCCAGGCCAGGACGTGCACTCCCTATGGGACCAACTCACCTGACCCCTGGGATGTGCAGGGCACGGAGCTCCAGCCACCAAATCTGCTTGCCTGGAAGTGAGGACCATTCTGTGGTGCCTGCACCTCAGTTATATTTCCAGAGGAAAGGAATCTGCCTTCTCTTATCAGCTGGCAAACAAGAAACGTGTACAATCACTGCCTTCCCCTCGCAGGGAGCTTGGGGGTTACAGGAGCCTTCCCTGGCTCCCACCACAGCTGCCCCTTTGCCAGATGCTCTCACACTAAGCCACCACTTGCAGATAAATATGACTGAGCTCACCCATCTCTGCTGCTGAGCCCATTCCTTATGGGACCTGCTGTTTTGAGCCAAGCCCTTCTGCAGGCTGGGAACCAACAGGCCCCTGGGATGTTCTCATGCTCCCCTGGGCAGGAAGAGGCAAAGGGCTGGAGGTCAACCGTGTCCTGGCTGCCCCTGGGGACAGAGCACGTGGGGCTGTGCTGTCCAGAGAGCAGTGAGAGAGCAGCACCTTCCCCAGGGAACGTGGCCAGACCCATGGCTGCAGCAGTTGTTGGATGAGGAATGATGAGCACAAGCAGGCAGAGCAAACCTCCGCCCGCCTCCTCAGCCCCTCCTGCAGGTACCAGGCAAGGTCCTTCCTGCACTTGCTGCTCCACTCAACGGCTCTACTTTGTAGTTATTCTCCTTTTTCCTGTGTGGTTGGTAGAGCAAAGCTTTTCTCCTTGTGCCCAATGAGAAACCCTGACTGGCTCCAGCTGGGAAGAGGCACCAGCCAGGCGGGCATGAAAGAAAGTGCTATTTGTCTGGAGCATCCATAGCGATTGCTTGCACAGTCCATGAATTAGGTCTTAATTCAATGTGCAGACTGTCAAGGACCACCCCAAAATGCCCACTGCTGCATCCTGCAAAGCTCATCAGATTCTCCTTCTAAGATCAAACTCCTTTCTCATGGTACGTCAGAGCTAACTGATATTAGCATCAGCCCCTGGACCCCATCCAGGTTAAGCAGGTAGCTTTCTGGGGCAGAGAAAGAGAGCAAAAGGAAAAGAAAAGTTAGCAATAGGCTATAAGGAAGCCCACAACATTGTGATGAGTGTTTGCTGCGTTTGCTGTTGTCAAACCTAGGTTTTTACTCTGGCTCAACTCAAAATTGATCTCTGCAGGCTGAACTAGAGGGGAAGGGGTGTGTGTGTGTGTGTATAAATCTAGGATATCTCCTATTTTATACCCCAAACTGATAACCTATAATTGAGCTAGAATCATCGATGCCCACATTTCCCCAGGACACAACGAACAAGTTTGCTTTGCCATAAAAAGCATCAGCAGTATGTGATTATACAGATACAAGAAGAGATACAAGACCGGTGGATGAAGGGGAGCAGGGCCGCGCATCTCAGCAAAGCAACTGTGACATCTTGCGGTCACATTCTGCTAAAGTACCTCACGGTCTGGGCTCACTTCAGCTCAGAAACTGAGGAAGTGAAGGAGAAGCGTGAGGCTGTTGAGGCGGTGTGGGGGGATGCGAACACTGCATCCCCTGGGATGCTCCGAGGTGCCTTTTCCCACACTGTGTTACTGGGGATCTTGCGGCTCAGCTCCCAGGTGGTACAAAGGGACTTTGATTTTTTGACAAGCTCCAGCCTCTACAGAGCTCAAGCTCGAACAGTTTCTAACATCCCTGATTTAGACTTTTTAACACCACAGTAGGAGACAAGAGAACCACATGTCTGCAACTAGCTTGCTGTAACTATAAGAACAGCAGAGGGTTTCATTTGCATCATAGCCAGGAAGCGCATCCTGGCTTCACTCTGATTAGGGATGGTGACTGAGCTTGTACCCACCAGGGCAGAGATTTCAAATCCATTTCTGCTTTGCAGACTGCAGGGCTCAGCCTGGGTCTCAAGGCAGCAGGAACAAGAGCCTCTTGCCAAGACGCCATCAAGTTCAACCTGTAGTGACAGTGTAACCCCACGAGGGTGACGATGATGGGCGGCGGTGCAACAAAAAGGAGCAGCTGAATCACAGGTAGAGCATGGGGTACATGAACTATACGGGTTTAGAAAATAAAGATGATGAATGGAGGGCTAGAAATAGGATGATTTAAGGCTGAAGATATTTCTTCATGGCAGCATCATCAGCACCTGTTGATCACATTATTCTGCCAACCCAAGAAATTGAGGATGTAGAAAGGATTAGCCCATCAGTGGTGATTCTTTCCTTGCTAAGATCACATGCAAACAAACAACTTATGGTGATACAGAGCCAGGTCATGTCTTATTAGGTTTCTACTATAGAAATATAGAAGAATCACAGCAATATCTTTTCAGTGACTGATGAGGGATACACGTGACAGGGGAACTGAGGCTATCTAAGCTGCAACAGTTGAATTTCCTCTATCATGCCAGGCTTTCCTCTGTTTCAGGAATCTTTCCCTTTCTCTCCTGAACTCCCAACATCGCTGCTGAGTGCGAATTGGCTGAGCACAGCCCCAGAAACACTCACTGCTGCAAAGACCCACATAGCAGCTCTTCTCTGTGGGCAGCTTGTAAAGCAACCAGAATGCTTCTGGGATAAAAGATGCTATGAAATGCTTCCTACTGTAAATAAACCAGAATGATTTTCCTCCAAGTCTCAGGAGAACACGTGGATGTTGATCTAGGGTTGGATGGGGAACATCAAAGGAGCAAAGCAGAGATATTCTGGATGTTGAATTTCAATGTGTGAGTGGCATTTCCTGTTAATTAAAATTCACAAGCAGGCTGCTAATGTGAATGGCTTTTGTGCTGGTTGCTGGATTTTTACATTCCAACAGAAACGGTGCATAGGCAGGCAAAGCTCCTTTAAAAATAACACAGCTGAAGCTATAGAAGGTTAGTACAGAACTTGAAATGCCCTTTCCTGGGAATTTTCATATCTCTACTCACAATCACAGTCAAAAATATGGGGTTGACTTACCGTTAAAAGCAGCTTTGGGCAAATTTCAGTACTGGCAGAAGCAAATGGAATCAGAAGTTATTCCCGCAGGGAAGTTGATCCTTGAACCCCAGAAATGCTAAATCCTTTAATCTCTGTTTAAAACAAAAATTCACAAATCAAGCAGCCCGGCCCAGTCCTGCTCTCACAGATGCCTGGATATGGACAAGCAGAACTGGGTAATGCTGTTGTCCACACACCTTAAACCAGCTCCTCAGGGGAACCCTTGGGAACAGAGGCTGCTGATAGAGCTGGGAGAAGCCAGGTCTTTGACTGAGGTAGAGGTTTAGCATACAGGTGCTCTCACACCTTTCCGAGCTCTGCCAAGGCCCCTTTGTGTGACATTGGGTAAGTCACTGGTCCCTCTCTGCCTCAGTTTCTCATGTCAGCACAGAGATAAAACACCTTTCCTGGCTGCATTTGTGAAATACCTTCTGATCTCTCGACAGACAATGCCACAGATATGCCAGGATGCTAGGAGTGATTTCTGCAGGCTTCAACACAAACTTTGTGGTCTCAGTTCTGCTTTCTTACCCGAGTTAAACTGCCCTGGATTCATCTAGGATGCATCAAGCCAGGGCTGATACCTGTAAGCAAACCTGTGACCCTGACATCTGCAACAGAGCTGGACTGGATGTTACCCTTTGAGCCTCGAAATCAGACAACCTGAAGTCCCTCACTGCCTGTCCTCCAGGCTGCAGGGACAGAGGCAGCTCTGTTCCAGTGACAGACTCCGGTCCCTGCAGCAGCAGCTCCAGCCTCAGCAGGACATCAGGACAGCAGGGCTCCTTCCTGCGGCGCCCAGCCATGCAGCACAGCCTGTTCCCTGGCCCCAGGACAGAAGGACAGGACAGCTGGGAAAGTGAACCGTGGTGAGCAATTTCCCTTCCCCATTCAGCCCATCTCCACCGAAGCACGACAAGGAGCATCGATGCAGATCAACAGTGCCTGAATCCAGCACGCAGCCAGCATGGAGCTGCCCAAGGGAAGAGGGACAGTGAGACAGAGCATCCCTAGCAAAGTGGGCTGCCAGGGCTGTGCCTCTTCAGCAGAGCAGCCCTGAGATGTAGTGCAAGAAGCTTTCCCATTGCTCCACTGCTTAACAGGGCTCCATTTTGCTCAGATGAAGCAGGAGACCTCATTGCCCTCCTGCTCCCCCCGGGAACCACTGCTCCAGTCAGGAGGTGAAGCTAAGGGAGGAGGAAGCTTGGACTTTGCATTTCTTCCCTCAACCTACAGAGCAAACAGGACGATGTGACATGCTAACAAACATGCTTTATTGTAAGTTTTCCACAATCAGTAAGGATTCTGTTGAACTTAAGGATTCTTTTGAACATGACTGATCAAAGTTCCACATTCGATTGGTTCAACCCCCTGAGTCCCAGCTCCCATGCGACCCTGGGGTAATCCTCCATGGCAGCATCACCCTCTCAGCTTTCCCACCTGGCTCTGGGGTTTATCAGCAGCACAGGAGCAGAGAGATGCACTGGATCCCTACACCCAGCCTGTCCACCTTGCCAGCTCCACCAGTTCACATCATCAGAGAAATTGGTCCCAGCACAGGGGTTCAGTCACTCACCTTCCCGAGACCAAGAACTGGAACCTTTACCGTTCAATCCATCTATTTCAATAACTGATTGGTTTTGAAACTGATTTTAAAGTACGTATTTTAGATTCTTACAGAAGATAAAAAATAAATCAGATAAAATGGTGATTAAAATCACAGTCGATTTGCAATGCTTTCATTGAAAGTACCCGAGCAATCTGATTTAAAAAGAAGCTAAGAATCAAAACGTGTTTTTCTGAAATGTCAATATTACTCCAATACAACTTGTCCACTGACCTGTGACTCAGTGGCTTGCTCATGAGCGAGTCAGTCTCACAAACCTAAGACTGGCCACATTGACCGACGGTGAAACACCACCGATGTCCAGAGTTACATCAGAAGTTAATTTGGTACCAAGCCCCCATCTGCGCACTCAGTGCAAAGAACCAGGCAGCAATTTACTGTCCCAGGTTTTCAAAACATTGACCATGTTTGGAAACAAACTATTTCCTTCCTGTTTCCAAAGCATGAGGTAATGCACCAAGTCCTACCGACACATCTCCTGAATCATCCCTTCACACACAAATAGTCTTCATCCTCCATGATAGAACTACTCATGAGGTGGTAATGAGACCCCATCCTTCACACGGTGCTAGAAGTACCCAGCCGTGCCACCTTCCCCCCGGCCAGATTCTGGTACAATCACTCACATTGGGTTGCACATAAATAATCCAGTTGCTTCCACCCTGTTCCCAGGGCTACTCTCCAAAACGAGGTAGGATATCAGAAGCTAGAGTGGCAAAGCTTGCGAGCTTTCATGGGGGAAGAGTCATCTACCCAAAGATGCTCAACACTTACAGGGTTGTCCAGTTAACAACCACCTATGAGAGATGGACTCTGGAAGAGTCTGACTGGTACCTGTGGAAGGTGGAGAAGGTTCTTCAGAGAAAATAATAAATGGATGTTGTGACACTGACCAGTATTTCTAACATAAAATTAAACCAGAGGGTCCCACACAGTGTCAGCAGCCACGCGGCTTTCCTCCTGCGCATACTCTGATGGTTCCAGTGCCCAAGTCCTAAGTGAGTGAGTCCTTCCCTGGGGATGGCTTTGTTCATATTTTATTTAGTGCACTTAAAGTGACATTTTCTACAGCTGTCAGGGGTGCGGTGGCATTTTCTGCATGGATGTTGGCCCATGCAGGGAAGGTCCCCAGCTGGAAGATGCTCTTGGCCCATGTGTTCATAGCCAAGCTAAGAAGCAGAACTCCCATAACATTCATGAGCAACCCAGTCCTTGCCTACAAAAGAAATACAAAGAGAACTGTTGAGTTTAGACTGCAAGGTCCTTTCTCCAACTATTCTATGATTCTGTGTAAGTTATGCAAGTTCCAACCCCAACTGTTCTATGATTCTATGATTCCATGACATCTACAGCATGTGAAGCATGAAGTTGTTTGAATATAAACATTATAAAAATGGAAGGCTTAATTGCTGTTAATATTAGCTACATCTTAAGAGGGCTTTCTTAAGCCACAAAGGCCATTCTGCAGATGCTCACCAAGCTTTGATCCATCAAAAACATGAACATCTGTTTAAGCCTCAGGAATGCAAGCAGAAATTGGGACTGAACCTAATTTTACTCCTAAGCTTTATTTCACTCAGCTGGAGAACTCTTCCTGTGTCTAGAAACCTATGAAAGTTGAGCTGTGTACACTAACAGGAATGGGAGCAGGGCCTGTGAGATGATGAGAACATTCAAGACTATCTTTGTCAATATTTGGAGCCACAGTGGCTCCCAGTTTCACAGAGCCAGACTTCCTAAGACTCCTTCCATATCCCTGTGCCTTCAAACACTGCTGAGAACACTTCACTATATATTGACCCAGTAGCAATCTGACAAATTCCTTTTTCAAAGGCTCCACTCAGGCTGTTTTCAGCACTTGCTGTATCTAAAAGAACTTACCATATCCTTGACCATCAAGTGTCCAGAAGAAAATGCAATTGAGTTAGGAGGCGTTGAGACTGGCAGCATGAATGCATAGGAGCATCCTATAGTTCCTGGTATCATTAAATAGAGGGGATTTACTCTCAGACGAATGGCCTTGAAAAACAGAAAGGGACAGAAATTGTACCTTGGGGATTCAGTCGCACCAGCAGATATATTAAAGAATGCAATCAGCTAGTGCACTGTGCGGAGCCCTATCCCACACTGTGATAAATAACCATGTGTCTTGCCAATGTCTGAAGGATTATTATCCTTCAGTGCCCACGTTACGCTACAGGCACTTGCTGCTCCCAAGGACTTCCAAGTGCCTGAAGCCCAGAAGCAGGAGAACCACACAGTGCCTGTCCCAGCACAGACACAACACAAACCTGCCCTTCCATGGGGCAGGACAAGGAGGGCAGAGGAAAAGCTGGTCTTGCCATGGGACTACCTTACCAGCTCTGCCAAGACAGGCAGAAAGATGATAATAGTGGCTGTGTTGCTGGCAAACTCCGTGAATAACGCAATGACAATCGTGATGAGGATGACAGCCACAGGCGGTGGTACACCCTCCAAAGGATGCAGACGGCCTCCTATCCAGACAGACAAACCAGACTCCTGCAGAAGGGGAGAGCAAACAGGCTGGAGAGCAGCGCTCCTGTGTCCCTGCAGGTGAATTGATCCTATCTTAGAACTGTAAATTACACACAACCTTCACTGACCTACAAGCATCTATGTGCAATGTTCTCAGGGTATTTACCAGCAAGCAGTTTGAAAGGAGCTGCAAGATCTCTTAACTTCCTTAATGATCTGTTGCACATTGTTGTCACTTGGAGTTGAGAAACATGTCCTTCAAGTGTTGTGACTCCACAGAGGCAAATTCCCAGAGCCAGATGAGAGCCCCAAGTGACATCCTGCTAAAATACAGGATGACTACAACATGGCATCTGCAGCAGGCCTCACCTCACAGCCCTTTGCCATGGCAAAGCCTCCTCCAAGCAGCAAGATGATGTTCCAGGGCACCGTCTCTTGGGCCTTCCTCCAAGTCAGCAAGGGCTGCATCTCAGTGTTTGGTGCTAGATGGAGAGAAAACCCCCATGTCAAACATCAACCCAAAGGGGAGTACGTCAGTCATCATCTGACAGAACGTCATGAGCCTGACATCAGCGCTGAAGCTCACTAATTATGAGTTGCTGATAAAATATCCATATGGAACCTCTTAAGCTACACAATTAAAAGATCATTTAACTTAGTATCAGATCTTAAAAAGAAAAAAGAAAATAAATTCTAGCACCTAAGAATTTTCTTTGAAGCTTTCTTGAGGGAACATTTAATATCGGGTGAAATTGCTCTCTGTGTCAAACCTAAACATTGTCACCAACAGGCGAGAGTCCATGGAAGGAGGAAATTTTCTAACATTTGAATTAAGATGTTATTAATTTTCCACTTGCTCTTCAACAGCCAGAGAGTTTTACAGCAAAAAGCTCATCTCCCCTAAAAGCCTCATCGCTTAACACATGATGGAGTGAGCTCTGCAATATGGAAGGATGCACTAATGGGACTGTAATTTTCTGTTGGACAAGAGCACACGTTTTATCCAGAAGAGGCCTGATTAAACATCTTCCTGCATATGGACAACACAACAAATGTGCGTAACTCTGAGCAGACAGGATTTTGTTCCCACAGAGCCCATGCTGTGCTGCACTATCCAGAAAGGATCTTCATCAACTGCATCTCAACATTAAGACCATCTCTTATTCCAACTGGCTTTTGAATTAAAGTTTGAATCTCAGTGCTACTCAAGAGGAAAAACCCAAGACCTCAAAAGACTCCTGAGACCAAAACCTGCTGGAGTGGAAGGGCTTGAGGAGCTTAAATTCTAAATCATTTAGGAACTAAGGAAGGGCCCCCAAGTGCGGACAACTTGCCCAGGTCTGCCTTCTCAGAGGTTCATGCCCTGCATTGAGGGACAGGAGATGTTTTGGTGTCAGCAACCAAACCTCTGTTTCACAATCAGGTCTGCTATGGTTAATCAACAATGATTTCAGTTAGCTTCAACCCACCACAGCACCATCTCTGACAGTTACATGAGCAACTGAGTCACTGCTGCAACCAGCAGCAGGGCAGCGACTGCCAAGCCTCTTCTGGCACTTCAGATGAAAAGCCTCTGTAGCATCACATTGCTCCTTCAAGCCAGTGCAGCTGCTGTGGGCTGGTGCAGGTCCAAGGGGGAACAGTCTTGGCTCTTGCTCCATGCCTACCCTTCCAGAGCCTGGAGAGGTATCATTCCTACTCACCTTTCAAGTCAAACCACCACTTGAAGGAAGGTTTTTCCGCAGGGAAGAAGAACAGTATAATCACAATGGTGATTCCTGTAACCGCATCCGAGATGAACCTGTCCAAAAGCAGCAGAAACACTCGTAAGAAACCCTGCAGAATTACAGTTTATGAGAACAAGGATTTGCCAAAGAAGATTACAAGTTTCCACCAGGTTTGAACAACACTCATTGTTCACAGCTCTTTTCTTTTTAATTCCCTGTCAAGCTACATTTCTACAATGGGCTGTAAACCCTCTAGAAAAGCTGCCCTACAAGTGTAAAAACCAAGATCTAAGCCCCACCATGCTGCTGCTCTGGCTGTTCTGACTGCAGTCCATGAGGGGTTGTGAGGGCAGTTTTCCTCAGCTCACTGCAGACAAGGAAGAGAGGCAGAGCTCAGACGACCCTGTTTACATGAGCTCTTTGCAAAACACTCAGATACTGAGGTGAAAGGCAGGGTCCATCCAGTAAAGAGCTTAAGCATGTGCTTGAATGTAAGGAGCTATTAACCGATGAAGAAAAAGTCCATAACTACTTTGCTGTATTAAGGAATCATTTATTAAGCTGGGGCTTTACTTCAAAAAGAAACAACCCAAACTATGGAGGTCTCTTCTGTTAAGAAACACCCTCTCTGAGCTTCAGCGTTACCCAACTGCTCTATCCATTCATCTTCCCAAGGTGTGGATGTGACAGGGGAGACAAACTTGCCAGACAGACAGAATACTCAAGCTCAGCTCCTGCCATCTCTCTTCAGCCTCCATTGAAACCATTGGATTGTATAAAGAACTCAATATTTCACTGTAAATGTACCTACAGTGTTCCAGACATTAAAACCCATGGAATGGCCTCAGAGAGACACCTGCCAACTTCCCACCGGGCTTTGTGTACCTTCTCCAGGAGACAGAAACAATAAAGCTGGTTCTGCTACTTGAAGCTCAGTTTAATTTATTTCAGGAAACCTGAGTGATAGCGTTAAGCAACACAATCAGAAACCCAGGAACCTCAGCAACTTGGAAATGCTATTGAAAAGTGGGACAGTGGAATGAATGAGAATAAAATCTTACCCTGGTGCAAATAAGCTTGCCCAACCTGGAATGAATTTGGGATCCCTGGAGAAAAGCATGATCGCAAACACGCAGAAGAAGAAGAAAATTGCCTGTTCTGCAAACCTAAAATGCAAAGAAATGCAGTTAGAACACTGATGTGCTAAAGGGGTGGATCTAGGCTAGGACAAGCATCAAGCTCAGGCTGCAGCAGCTTGGGTGAGAAGTTAGGCTGGCTTTGCAGAAATAACTACCGTGAAACACTGGAATACATGGTAAATCTATTTGCAAATATTGATAGTTGCCAGCAATTATCTCTTATTGGTAAACATTGAGGAGAGGCAAGACAGGCATCAGGAATGCCTGGATGTCACAAGAAGCATACGTGAGGCTGAGCCTCTGGGTGAGGCAGAGAGGAAGGGCAAGCAGCTTGTCATGGTCATTCCTTTTACCACTGCTCTCTGGGATGTCCCTAAGGCACAGTCAGCTAGGGATGGTTTCATTCCAGTTCAAGCAATGTAAAAGGATGTCTGAGATTCAAATCATGTATGAGACAGCAGGAACAAACTTCTTCAAGGTCAAAACCTAAATAGTATTCCTCAGGCACACAGCAAACAGCAGAATAAATGGCAATATTATTCACTAAGTATCTAGTGGAGTTAAGATTCAACCAAGACGATGCCTCAAAACGCTGTTTAAAATCTCTCCAAGCACAACAAAGGGCATTCAAAAATTGGGAAGAGGCCACTTGCACTGATTTTAAGTTATGGGGTTGCTAATTAAATTGGTAGAGCATGGCTTAATGGACTTCCTCACTCCTAGACCTCAAAGTGGGACTTTGATTCTTTTAGAGACATTTTGCAGGCTGCTCGATAATGTACTGAAGGGAACAAATAAACCAATTTCTTTCATTTGCAGCGCAGACAACTGCCTTTGAAGAACCACTCCATCTCCCACACAACAGCAATAATTACAGTGTCAATAATGATGTCTGATGGCACAAACATCACTGAATCTTCACAGCATTGCCGTGAGTATGAAGATACTATTTTACAGATGGAGAAACACAGATCAGTTAAGGATAAGACCTACAATTCCAAAAACCTTCACTAGCCCTTCACAGCCCCGAATACTGGTGGCTGGTTGGACATACCTAGGGTTTGATTCCTAGAGATACTCAGCTTTTCCTGCTTCCCCCTTTTTTTTGGCATTTCTCCTAGATCTAAAACTCAAGTTTCTTCCTGCTAGTTACTTTCTCCAAGATAGGATCCCCATCATTGCAATCTGCACCAAGATCTTTCCAGAGGACCTTTGAGATAAAAATCTCTTGTTCTTTCTTCACCTCATACAGTTGAAGGAGTAATTGAGAAAAAATAATACGGCATCACATGGCTTCTTTCATATGCTTTCTTTGAGCAGCTATTAAGATTTCTTAAGGTATATCTACAATCCATATGATTCATATCTATCATATAATGGACACAGCCTTGGATGGCATGGTTTAGTGTGAGGTGTCCCTGCCCACGGCAGGGGGGTTGGAACCGGATGATCTTAAGGTCCTTTCCAACCCTAGCTATTCTATGATTCTATAATCCACCAGCTTTCTCAGCAAATGTTGCCGGCTTTGCAGACCAGGTACACACAAACCTTCAAAATTCAGCCTGTGTTGGTTAGTACATAATGCACACAGGACTGGTTTTGTCCCTGGAATAGAAAAACTATAAGCAGTAATTAAACAACCCAGCATGAATTCAGTCTATAATACAAACTTTGTTCTTGAGAAGATTTGAGAACAAGCTGCTGTTTGTCGTTATTCATGTTAGTGAAGGAAAAGAGGCTGGAGCATGCAAAAAGCAAACATCAGCAGGTTAGGAACGCCTTGAGTTGAAACATGTATCTCATTTTCTTCTAAAAACCTCCATTTCCCCCAGTCCTTCACAGGACATTTCCTATTGATAACTTCTTCATTTCAATCCCAACGTTATGACTCACTTTGTTGGGCCCAGTTTCTGATAGTCCTCCTTTATCACTTCTCTGGCTCGGGCTTCTGCATCCACTCTTAGATTTGATTTTCTTGTTTTCCAGCCCCTGCCAAGAAACGTGGTTACATTTTTACATGCTACTAATACAAGTGGCACAGTAAATGCTGTGTTTTCTATTGCTGTGTACTTCTCCAATGCCTGCTCTGCAAGTTTCAAAGAGCCGTACATCACTGGCAGCACAGTTAGCATTATCTTCAGATTATAAAGACTAACGATGATGGACTCTGATGCAGATAAAGGCAAGAAAGCCCTATGTTCTGTATCCTTTCTCTATGCATTTATACAAAGGAGACCCTGCAAAAGTTAGGAATTTTCCTCTGATTTATATTCTGAACTATTTCCTCCAGCACGGGCTGTGATTGCCAAAAGAAAGTCCCAACACTGCAGGATTTCCTCATCTCTAGCAGTTGCCTACTTGTGCAGAACAACTAGGAAGAGTGTGACATGGAAAATTAATCTGTCCCTTCATTTCTCCAGTCACTTGCAATTTCCTGGGTGATCCCAGGATGCTGCTGAGGAGAAACAAAAATGTGAGGAATTTCTAACTGGCCAGGAATGTTAATGTGCTCCTGGCTAAGCCTCTTAGCCTGGCTGCACTGACTGCACGCACTGTTTGCTCCTTTGTAGGATGTGCATACAGATGGTTTATTCATACCTCACACTGCATCTCCCACCACCTCCCATGACACTGAACCCGGTTTCTAACCCTGCCTGTGACCTTGATTAAACCTACAAACCCAACTTTCTGCATCAAATGCATCCCTCTGGCCCTGTGGTGCCTGTGCTTTCTTACTCCGTTCACTGTTTCAAAGTGATATAGTAGCTGGATCTTCTATATGAATGAATGGTATAGAATGAATGGTTGACCTCAAATAGCTATACCTGGCCCTTAAATTTCTTAACTTTGGGGGCAGTTATTGACAGCAGCTTCAGCTTAGGTCAGCCAGCTCATACCTGAGCCTTTTAATGTGTTTTAGATTCAAGCAAAGCCAACCTGCTATTATTGGAGCCACGTCCACCTGTCTGCATTGTGCTGCAGACACCAATGAATGGCCCACATGGGAAGTCCAACCACTATCACCACCTTGTTACAGTTGAAGCAGCCCAATAGACCCCTTCAGAACCTCGTCTGTGCTTGTGCAGCTTTGCAATGTCTCTTCCAAGGCACCTCACCACTAGGGAATACTGGTATCTGTGCCGGCCCAGCTATCCCAATAAAGCCAGCCTTTGTGCTGACAGAGGCAAGCCAAACAAAACATAAAGCATCACGTTCTCCAAGCACAAAAGCAATTCTGTATTTTGCCAGGGGCTTTGGCCAGCACAGATACCTCTTCCCTCACCTGACCATCCAGAGCTGTGCTGGCTGGACACCAGGGCCGTGCCCCAGCCCTCACCACAGGACATGGGAATTCAGGCTCTGCATTGCACAAGTCTTGGGCACGCAGTGCAGAGCTTGCAAGCCAGCAGAGCATCCCAGAGCAGCACGCAGAGAGGATCCCAGAGCAGCACACAGAGAGCATCCCAGAGCAGCACGCAGAGAGCACCCCAGAGCAGCACGTAGAGAGCATCCCAGGGCAGCACACAGACAGCATCCCACAGAGCATCCCATGAAGCCCCACAAGCAATTTAAGGACCGGTATTTGGCATTTTCTGGATTGAAACTTTCCCATTGATTTTTTTCCTGTCTCTCAGACAATATAAATATTTGGACACCTGCTCTCTTCCCCTTTCCCCCTCTATTTGCATTTTAAACTCAAAATAACAATTACTTTTCAAAATATTACAAATGCTGTATGGTCCCTGGAGGAAGCAAGACTGTGAGTTTGTTACTATCACATATGAGAACGTGTAGAGGGAAAAAGGGCTACAAATGAACCAGCATGGCAATGCTGCAATTATTTTAAGCAGTGTACACTCAGGGTTGCATGTATCCAGCAAAGATTTGCCGGAAAAACATGTTATTATCAGTCACAGATTAACATGCTGTTGTAAAATCAAGCCCTGTTGTGAAGTGATCTGTTCCAAACTTGAGTTTCTGCCCCAGGAACAAATCCTGGCTCTTTCACGTGCTAGGAGATTTTTGCTACTAATTCCAGGGGAGCCAAGACTTCAGGCTGGCTTTCAAACTTTGATTCTGCATTGCCTTCTGTCATCGAAAATCTGCCACAAGCCCAGGTCAGGCAATAAAACAACCTTTAAAACCGTTATGTTTAACTGAATGAATACATCATGCATACCCTGTAGACATCACTTAAAGTATATCTAACTGAGATATTTTAAAACCTTCCTGTTGCATACCAGCTTCCTAAAAGTAGACCTGTTATTCAATGAGTATCCTGAAGTTAGTGAAGAAATTAGGAGATGATCCTGGGTGATAACAGTAGATTCAGTATGAGACTCATAATGAACACATATTTCACAATGCTGGTGTAACTAGACCATGTACATATATATAGGGAATATAAACATACCTCAGGTCAATTCCTCCATACAGGATGGAGATCCATAGCCATCCCATGAGAAGAAAAATCAGCATTAAAGGAAATGCAAACATAAACCAAGAACCAAAGTTCACCACATCACATTCTGGAAAATAACTAAGCAAATGGGAAAAATCAAGTTAATGCAAGATGGGAAACCGACCCTTCAATTTACCACTAAGCAAACATCTGAAATCAGCAGCAAAATATCCCACAAACTTGCCAGTGAGCACTTAAAAACTATTCCTCTGTGTGCATTAGCAGTGATCTGGGCTAATCTGGGCTAATCTGGGCACTAGGAGATTTGGGGAGTGCTGTGTTGGAGCAACACCCAGCTCACCCAGCCCAGCCATGCAAGCCTGCAAGGGAAGGCCTGAAAACCTCTTTCCAGATGGCTGATGCTTTCATACAATGATGCTCCTGAACACCCAGGATTAAACCCTACTACAGTAACTGCTGGAAAGTCGAAACATGAACCTTATGGTTCAAGGCCGGGTTGGACAGAGCCTTGGGTGGCATGGTTTAGTGGGAGGTGTCCCAGCCCATGGCAGGGGGTTTGGAACTGGATGATCTTAAGGTCCTTTCCAACCCTAATTATTCTATGATTCTATGCTGTACATGCCCAGGAGAGACTGAACATACTACTTGTAGAGGCCAGCAAAGTTAAGAAATACCTGTGGGCACTTAGGTTGGCATAAATCTGTTTCTATGCTCATCAGGGGCATCTTTTATGACTAATAAAACAGGCCAGAAGTAGTGGGTTCCTTATTTTCCTTTCCACCATACAGCAGTAGATATAATTGCTCACAAAACACTACACGTCCTGTTCCATCAAAACAGTTACCAGATTAATTGCAAGCATAGAGTCAAGTCCCATTAAATTCAATGGGATTAAGAGCATCAGTGAGGTGAAGCACATATGCACCGGTTTGGCTGACAGCTTGGCTGAGTATGCTGGGAACCTGCTTATTACAGCTAAGGCTGATGCAACCACCCCCTGCTTTTATCTGCTCACAAAGTTTCCCCAGATGTTCTGAAAGGGCATGCGTTTTCCAAAACAGCTCTTGGTACAGAAAGGACTTTCCTACAGGGATGGAGATCATGTCCCTCTTTTCCAGGATTCACAAGGCTCTCCGGGACAGCCTCCCGTACCTCTTCAGCTGCCCCAGAAGGATGAGGTTTGGTGCAGTTCCTGTCAGTGTTGCTGTACCTCCGATGCTGGCCGCATAGGGGATTGAGATGAGGAAACCTTTCCATATATTTGTTTTGTATTCTTCCTCCTTCTTTAAGTCTGAGGGAGCATCGCTGGTAACCTCCTTCTCCTCCGTCAGATCTTTGCTTTAAAACAGTCCAAAAGAGAATCCGGTGAAAGCCCTGGTTTAAATACAGCGCAACCGCTTCAGAGCCTTGACAGAAGGAAAATTCCCACTTCTTAACAATCCAAACTAACACTGTCCTCAAGGACACCTTAGCAACTGACTGCGGCAGAGGGGTCTGCTTGATGAACTGCCACACAGGAAGGGCAGCCTTGCATAGGGCAGAGCACCCTCAGCACCCATCCATAGGAGCTGAGGGTGCACATGCCTTGCCCAGCCCCTCTGCAACTTGTGACACTGAATGTTAAGTCCACAGGTCTGCTAAAAGTAATAAACTGATAGCACTGAGAGGAAAGAAACATCTGTTCCTGAAAAGATGCTTCCTTCCCATCATTATCTAAGCAGGACCATCACCAGTGTGTAAATCCTGGTGGGTTTCATATCACACTTATGACGTTCCTGAGAAAAACAAGGCACAATTCCCCACCTTTGGCTACCATTTCGGAGTGGCTGGAAAATCTCTGCAATGACTTGAACATGCAGAGGAATGCTGGACACAGAGAGGAGGATTTCTATCATCAGGCTGCTAGTGATTGGGACATTTGGAAAAATCAAAACATTTCAATGACTGAATTTCAAATTCCTGAAAGTTGGTCTAACTCAGGGGATAATTCTCTCTCTCAACTCTCTAATACAAACTTTATAGTTAACTTACTCCTCAGTACTTGCCAGAAACTGCATCTCAGTTGGTACAGTGTAAAGTTTATTCTGGTGTAAAGATGCTGAAAAAGAAAGATGAGGACTTTAAAACAGTTCAAAGCATCTAGAAAATTCTCCTTGAATCAAACAGAGGAATGGAGGAAACAACTGCTATTTACAGAGGAGGGGCTGTGCAAACCAAGGGTGGGCTCATGCCACAGGGACAGGGCCAGGAGCTGCTGGTGGGGACGAACGAGCCCATCTCCTCCTGCCACCACTCTGGTCCCACGACAGCACTCGAGCTTCTCCTCCAACAACCAGAAGTGCTTTGTCCTTTTACTACTTTCGGTCACGGGCTGGGCTCTGGGATCTTCTAACACAACCAGGAGTCCTGGGGTGTCCCTTATCAAGTCATGAGGTTGGACTGGGGTTTGCTAGGGGGGGTTAACAATAGCTCATTCTTAGCAAAAAAAGGCAAGCAGGAGCACTCCCTGCCACAGAGCTCCATTCCCAATGGATGAGAATTTTACCCCCTACAGAAACCTAGTGCAAAGTCACTATAAAGCTGTAATTCCCTTTACAGAGGCAAGAGTGAGACACACTTAGGATTAGGCTTCATACCAGGTCCTCTGAAAGCCACCCCAACAGCAAGGACGATTCCCAAGCCCATCCCCTCTATAAATGACAGACCCTGCACGCTGAGCAACCAGTCCCCAGCACAAGTTTAGGGCCACCCCAGGAGGAATCTGTTGCATACCCATTTCCCAGGGACCCTCCCACCTATTTCACACAGGCTCTGCCTCACCATCCTCCATACCATCAACCATAGGGAACACAAGCAGGATGCAGGAGCACTTGAGGAAAGAATGTATTTTGACCAGAAAGACCAATGCTGTCTTTGGCAGTAAACTGGGAAGTGCACACCACTCTACCACACACACACACATGAACACAACAGTTCAGAAATCAAGACAGAAATGCAACACAATTGCTCTGTTTTACCAGATCTCATACTAAGGCTGTGGCATTTGTATTCCTGGCTCATGGCTCAACCTCCTTTTGTTGCGAGAAGAAGTGTGCTATTAAACCCCATTTTCCATATTCTGCCTCAGGAATGGAACCCTTGTGAGTTTTATCCACCTTCAGTCCTGCTGCCTTTCCTTAGGGTCTTTGGTTTGGGACCAGAGGCCTGTGTCCCTGCATCATCCCAAGCTCTACAGACCACTGCGCACAAAGCCCAGTTCCTAACATTGCCACCCCAGCAGTCCCCAGGTTTCCTTGCACCCCTCCTCAGGCCAAAACACCATCCTCTTCTACCAGTAAATGCACTAGAGACCAAAAGCAGTGCACGAAGAGCAGCTAGTGGTCAAAGTCTCCGGACTGGCTTACATGTGCGCCAAAGACATGGAACTCGTTCCAGCTCAGTGAACCAAGGGTTTTTGCAAAGTCATGTTTTACACATCGCTAATTTACTGAATTGCAGTTAATTGGCTCGGATGCACATGCTGAGCTTTCATCCCAACGATGCCACATGGAGGGATGTAATTAGGATGAACATTAACCCATGGTTGACTGTTGATCCTCCAACGCATCTTGCCGAAGACCTCTTACCACTGCTATCCCATTCAAGCCTAGTGCTGGGTCTGCAAAGACACATATTGCATTCTACCACTCCATATTATTCAATTATTTTTTTCCCTGCTAAGCCAAGATTTTCACCCCATCTGGCCAGGACCATCTATGAGTTACCTCTCCAGGAAGGTTTGAAAAAGGCAACCATACAAAGGAAAGCCAGATTTACTGCAAGCTTCTCCTATGAAACTTGTAAAAAGGAGTTGAAAATTGTTACAGGTTCGTAAATCAGAAGAGGACAAAGACCACTGAGGTGCAACCTGGCTGAAGACCTCTCACAGAGCAGCATATGAAGGATTAATTGGCCATTTCAATCAAATACCTTGTATACCTTAGAGGCAGAAAGGATTGTCTTAGCTAAGTTTGGCTTTAATGACATTTTTATTGTTTCTAAGAAGTTGAAAAGGCTGAGAATGAACATTTCCACCCACCAACAGGTGCAGGCAGCAGCACTGGGGCCATATCTTGCCAGCTCAGGCTTGGGTTAGGCAGCCAAACCACACAGTGGTGCCCAAAAACACGTATTTCCCAACTGCCCCTTTAGAGACAACTTTTTCAGGCCTACAACCTAACAAAACACCTCACCACCGACTGCAGTTTATCTTGAATTTGCAGAAGATGTGCTCTATGCAGGGAAAAAAAGGAAGGAAACATTTTCTTGTAATTTTTACCTCGATATATTTAAGATTCTCAGAGAAGTGAAATATTGCCAATGATGGGTTAAGCAAGCAGAGAGCAGGAGAGACGGACAGGCTCACTAGAACAGTTTCCAGCCTGACTCGCACCTATTGCCAGAGATGTCAGACAAAATTGTAGAGACTTTATAACCCACCTCCAAAAGGAAAATTCTGGAAGCTGAAGAAAGCCTGTGGGTGTTCAGTTTATAACCCTGCTTCGATCAACCAGAACCAACCAAGACTTCAGCCTCCAAAGCTCATCTAACTGTGTTCTTGCATTGGTAGCCAATAGCATCAAAATTAACAAAACGCTACACCAAGTTTTAGCTATCAACAACACAAGCATTCAAATATTCATTGATCTACAACATGCTGTCCACATGGTTGAGTGTGGACCTAAATGATTGCAGCCTTGTGGCTCTCTCATCAGCAAGAGAGCGTGTGCAACTGATCAGAGACATCACTTTAATTCTTTCACTGCCTAAGTAAAGCCCTTCACAAAAAGGTTACATATACCTCAGATTTCTTCAGAAAATCTAATTCCTTTACATGCTAAATATTCTTTAATATATAAAATTTTTTATCCACCCATCCGGGACACTCCTACAGTGTTACCAAAGCATATCCAAGCAGTTCAGCAAAATGACCTTACCATATGCCACTGTAAAAGTTTGCTTCCACATACAGTCCCCTTAAGAAATCTGCTTGCCTTTTTTGAAACACACATTACAATTTAGTTAGATTATAAAACACTATGAAAGGAGTATACTTCTTTCTCAAACGCACATTCCCTACATTCAGCCAGATTTCATCAGGTCTGTCAAAAACAACAACTATAACAGCCCCACTGGAGATGTGCAACCAACCCTGACTGCAGAGGACACCCAACAGAGAGGAACCTCCCTGCAGAAAGCTCACCTTCATGTCTCTGCTCCTAAGTGTAACAACAGATTCATTGCTTTTGACTGACTCGAGTTTAGGGCTTCCTTCAAGGAACTCAGCTTTTCTCATCCATTCAGAAAAGGATGAGTTTACCTCGGGACACTGAAGCTCAAACGACAAGTCTACAAGAAAATCTACATTCCTGCATTTTGATGTTGTACGCTTTATAGATGACTCCTCCTTCACTTGCATTTATTACTTCTATAAGTCTCTACCTCAAAAGAAAAATACACCTCACACCATGACATGATATTTGCAAAAGCATCGCTTTATTCATTCTTCTACTTGCATGCCTCTCCCCTTGCCCTTTCTGGCTTCTCTCACCACTTCAGCATTGTGAGCCAAGGACTTTGATTTTGTGCTTGCCAATGTCTGGGACAATAGGGGTCTTGATTTTGTGTGCTCCCAAACTCTAATGTATTTACAGTCACAACCACACAGTCAAATGATTTCAGAGGAGGGGGTCAAGAAGGTCAAAAGCAGACTGACAAAGCACAATGCTTCTACAGAAGAAGTAATTATAGCAAGAAGGTCAGTGGAGTTGATTTTAATAAATGTGAATGGCCAAAAATTCATAAAGCAAATGTGATAAAGCAACCTGCAGTGAAAATTCCTCATGATTGCTGGACATTAATGATGAAGGATTAATTATATCTTTATTAGAGTATGCACATGTTTGAGTCTTCTGGGGACTCGTTTTTCTGCCTCAGGACTCAGTGGGAACCAGAAAGCCATTGCTTTTAAATCACAGCAGGAGTGCATTACTAATTAGTGCAAGAAAGAAAAGCCATGACTACTGCTCCAACTATCAGCAGTAGCTGCAAAGAGGACTTCATGACATCATTTCTGTTTTGCTGTTTCTCATCGCTGCCTGACAGAAGCCCAAACTCCTGGTAAATGACTTGTGAAGAGAGGGTTAGAGGAAGACCTTATCTGACTGCATACCCCTGCCCCAGCCTGTCCCCAACCTTCTGAGAACACCACCAAGCAGTATCATCAAGCTGGGAAACCACAAAGCACTTTAGAAATGGGTATTTAGCTTGCCAACCTTCCCTTCTGTCTTCCTCTGGCTCAGGCTCCAGTTTCATGGGCAAACAAACAAGAAAATGAGAGGAGAACCCACCTATCCACAAGCACATGGCAGTCATGGAGGGGCTGTTGTCCTCACCCATGCCCTGCTCTCACTGCCTGGTCAGTCCCTTGCTTGTCCCTGCAGCAACACACCATTAGATTGCACTCACCTCCCCAGGTGTTACTATCTACAGCCCTCCCTAGCTCTGCCTATCCCATCCCCACCCTGCCCACAAAGCTGAACTTTAACTTGTGCCAGCAGCATGTTTATGGAGCAGGTTGGTTTGGCATCACCACTTCTTGGCTTTTCCAGACAACTCATAACCATTGCCTCCTGCATGACATGAGGAAGGGCAGAATAAAATACCCTTTTGTGCCAATACCATTCCACCATGGTAATACAGTGTGTATCAATACGGGATCAGCACTGAGATGAGGCTGTAGCTGTGAAACCTGGTACTTGAGCCAGTGAAGTCAATAAAATGGGGCAGATGGCAGCAGGGCAGACCTCAGCTGGCTTATGCTACTGCCCTGTCTCAATTACCTTGATTTTCTTCATTTTCCCTGTTCATATCCTTAGATGTGTTTTTCTCCCCAAAGAGGCTTTTTAAAATTGCATTTGCAATTGGAAGCATCATAGCAGTGGAGGCAGTATTACTTAACCACATGGACAGGAAAGACGTTGTCAACATCATCCCTAAAATTAGTCTGGAAGAGAGAAAAAAGGAAAAGCTGAATTTCTTCAGTTCGGTGAGTTCTCTGATACATTATAGCTACAGGACAAAAAACTCCTGTAGAGGGATAACAAAACTAACAACCAAAAGGACTTCTGTGACTATCCTGTAACTGGATGGAGCACATATATGGGGCTGAATCAATTGATCCTCCTTGTGCTCCGCTGGCCTCTGAGCAAAGGCAAACAGTGAATCAACTCAATAAGCTGGAGAAAAGGTGGGGTGAACAATCTCCTGGTATGGGAGATATTCACATGACAGCCCACCAGAGCAGAGCCTCATGTAGCTCATGTTCCCCACGGAGAACCCCCTGCTCCCATAGTCACCTGGCTGGCTGGACTCCCACCAACATAAGGACCCGGAGCGCGATCCTGCGGTGTAAATTCCACTCCTCAATGGCCGAGGCCATGATTAAACCACTGAGGAAGAGGAAATTGGTGTCTAAAAAATACTGTGAGCAAACTTTGCTAGAGGGGAGGATCCCCAGGAAGGGAAAGAGGATGATGGGCAGCAGAGCCGTCACAGCCAAGGGCAGCGCCTCCGTGCACCAATACAGGGCCATCAGCAGGATCACATAGAGACATCTTCCTTCCTGCAAAAGGAGGAGACAGAAACAGTAAGACATGCAGCATAAGAGACGCCTTCTCACTTAGAGACACTGAGACAAGCAAACAGCACCAATTACTCCTTCAAGGATACATTTCTCCCAAAAAATTCCATCAAGAGCAACACCTTCTTCCTACATTGCACAGAGGTTCAGGACCTACACTGATCCTCCAAGACGACAGCAAATCCCAAATCCTCCTTGATTGTCTGAGCCTCCTGCATGCTGCAGGGTGGCAGCACACTGCGGTATCAACTAAGGAAGCTCTGGAGAGTAGAAACTGCCCTAACATGTTGAATGAGGGTGCTAATCCCCAGCAGGCACTGCAGCTACCATCCTCAAGTGTTCCAGTATCTGATCCTGCTACACTCAATGTTTGTGCTTCCTCTACAGATTCCACAGATTATGCTTTGCATGACTATGGAAAAACAGGTTTCAAAGATGGATGTACCAAGTCCCCACATTTCAAGTAGGAAGCACACAAAGATTTTGCCTTTTCTTGGATTAGGCTCTAAGAGATTTCTGAGAAACCTTTCCATGGCAACCCATCCCAGTGCGTACAGAAAACAGTAAATCAGGTGCCCCGGTGTCACACAACTTCCTGAGGGCAGAGAACTCACCCATGCCCAACATCGCTCCAGCCTCAGCCAAGGCTGGCAGAAACCCAGTGCCCCCACACCACAGCGTGAATTCATTCATCCATCCAGGAGGCACAAACTAGACCAAAGCCATTTGTCATGACGGCTGTGGCCAAAATAATGAGTGATAGAAAGACACCAGGAGAACAGCTCCAATCCCAGGAAGGGAAGAGCCAGGGGGGACAGGGAGAGCCCAGTGTGGAGCTGGGCTTGGTCATGGCAGGGCTGAACAGGGATATTGTCAGCAACCATGGGGCAGAGTGCCCGCAGCACTATAAATAACGCCCGAGAGTCATTTGGAAGCCACAGAGCTATTTATTCGACAACTCTTTTCCAGCTTGTTGAACAGGTTGAATTGTTACTCAAAGGCACCTCTGTCCCTCTGCTTGGAGCTTCCTCCCCTGCACCCAGGGCTGGGCTTGCTATGGAGATGATGGCTCTGCTCCCTGCTGGGTTGGGAACAGCATGGGCTGGGAACAGTGCGGACTTTGGGGACAACGTGGTCTCAGCTGCACTGTTTGAGCATGCAGGAAGGCATCAGAACAGGTACAGCAGAACCACAACTTGCCTGAGCATCTGCAAAGGGCTCATTCCAGGCTTTAGCTGAAAGTGGTCGTCCCCAAGCTCCTACAGCAGGCACCAGCCCAGTAACACATCCACAAACCAAGAACGAAGACATAACCACAGTTACTGAGAAAGCCAAAGAGCAGAATCTACCCTGACACCCAGTGGGGTGCATAAAGCAGGGCAAATTGAGGCAAATTTATCATTCAACACACCTGAGGTGAATGAAAAGTATGAAATAGAATGACAAGATTTCTGATTTGCTTTTAGCACTCAGGCTTGGATTTCACAAGCAGCTCTGCTAATAAAGCTCCACTGAAGCTAAAGTGCTTCAGTGTGTGGAAAAGCAAATACCACAGAACTGGGAGTAATTTGCTTTGACTTCTTTAATACATCAATTGCAGCCGAGCCAATAGTTCAGGTGAAGTTCCCAAGATCTGGATTTAAAGACCACTTTCAGTCCTAATTTAGATCCTAGGAAAATGACATATGACATAGTGTGAAGTAAAACCATAATGTTCCCAGCTCAGCCCTGGCACCTGGCAGCTCCCAGGAGCTCCCCATGGCTTCGCTTCCTCCAAAGCAGCAGGACCAGAGCAACAAACCTGGCAGTGCCAAATTATGCAAAAATGAAGAATCATGGTTCAAAATGTTTGCACTGAATTAGTGATTTCATTCCCACGGCAACTGATGGTTTCTTTTTACTCCGGTTCATTTATACCAAAGAAATAGCTTTGCTCTCATGAAGCCCTTTTCTGTGTGATCTCTAAATGCTGTATAAATCATTTTTGTTCCTCCCACTGGAAAAATATTCTTCAGTTTCCTGCAAAAAAGTCAACTTCAAAACAGACATTGCCTCTTACAGGGGTAGAGCAACTGAAAATATTTAACAAAGCCTTGATGGAAAAGCGTATCAGTGAAGGCTTTAATTGACTTGATGAACAACTTAGAAGACTAATTAGAAGCAAAGGATATTTCTTCTCTGGTGCATGGAAAATGTTCTGGAAAACACTGCAATGAAACACAGCATCAATCTAATAACTAATCTTGATCCAAGATCGAAAGCCAAGGGGTAAAACTAAACCAGGGTAGAAAGGAGGGTTTTCTATATGGATCTGACCACAAACATATAGGGATCAACAGCAAACCACTTGGAAAATAAAGCTGTAGCACTATCAATTTTTTTATATAGAGGACAAATTGCACCTACATTAAACAAGTATTTAACTTAAGACAGGACCATCATTGAACAAAAACCAAATACAACCACATCAGAATAGCTTCGGTTTGAAGCAAGCACTCCCCCCAGTAAAGCTGAACCAAACTCCATAAAATCAGAAGGTTTTTGGCTTCAAAGTGACTTGCAAATGTTAATTAATTAATATTCCCAAGTTTGGTCAGTATGCAAACAACAAATGCTAACTAATGTCACAATGGTCTTTTGGGGAGATGACCAGGGGGATCTTGTGGGCTGCATCTGCACCATCAACCCCACATGATCTTTGATCCCTTGATCCCTCTGCTGTGTCACTGTCGGATTCCTACTTCTCTCGCCTCCCTGCATCTTTCTTCCTATTTTTTCAACATAAGTCTGCCAAAGTCCAGGGGGAAGATGGTAGCACATACGGACTTTAAAATGGGTCTTGTGATTGGGTTAATTTTATAACCATTTAACGATTTCCAGGAAGGCGCTCGGTGGTTGTGGGCTGCAGCAGCTCTCCTTTCTGTTGCTCAAGAGCCTTGGGAACAACCTCTGCCCCTCCAGATCCTGCCTTTGCTGCACTGAAAGCACTGGGGAATTTCCACACTGGGGTCCTGCTGAGCTGTGGCAGCAGAAGCCAAGCCACAAGGTAGTCTCCTATAGGCAGGAGAGCTGGAGGGAGCAGGAGGTCTCCTGGAAGGGCAGATGATGTGCCCCAGGGAAAAGAGGCACTGGCAGGAAATACAGGTCAGATAAGGAGAACTGGCTTACCCAGGCATAGCACCAAGGCATGGGCATGTACAAGACAACAGCCCCCATCATAAGCCTGAAATGGGACACCAGGAACTTCAGCTGGACCTTGTTCTCCACCAGCGCCAGGCAGCACCAGAGCAGCCCACTGCTGCCTGGCTGGTACCCACAGCCTCCCCACCAGACAGACCCAGCACTGGAAGAAGCTCTACCTTGGCACTGACAAGCTTCAGGGTTTCTCCATCAGCCTTTGTATGCTACATGACCATCACAGCCTCATCACCCCCAGAGCTCCTCTACCACACTTCTGCACTGTGATCAGGCAAATGAGCAACAGAGAGGTGACAGGGCTCCTCCAGGACCTCGAGACCAATACCAAGAGATATTTTGGCTGAACCAGAGCTTTCCAAGCCCTTTCATCCCACTACTATCACAGAGAAACATCCCATCTACAATACTCAGGACTACTCAGTACCAAAACATGGTTTTTAGCATCTCACTCGCAAACTGTCCTCACATGACAGCTGTGACTGTACTACCGGCCACCTCACTCACACTGCTTGTTCTCCAATGGGATGGGTACGTGAATCTGATGTCTACTAACCCAGCTCCTGCAAACATGTAATCTGGAGGTAAACCAATCCCTGTTTACCAGCCTTCCTGCCAGCAGAGTTGTTTTGCTCCCTCTGGGTATTTGCAGAGTGGCTAGAAAGGGGCCGGTAACACAGGGGCACAAGCTGCAAGAGCTTTGGGGAAGACACTTTGCTCTGGAGTTACGCTAAAAACACAAAGCTTATTAAGCACTTTCATTACTTTTAGTATTTTCAGTATATTTTTTTAGTATTTTTAATATTTCTTGAAGTTTTTTGCAGTTGGCAGAAGAACAGAATTGTCTTCTTTATTTTACAAACAGCACAGCTGGAGCTTAGAGCAATCTGACCGAGTTCACACAGGAAGCTAATGACAAAAATGAAATGGGCATGTCAGATAGAACCTTCACTGGCTCAAAGGTGTGAGACTCACACCTTCTCTTGAAGGCAGCAATAGATCCTACACAGTCCATGACTGAAGACGAAGCTAAAACACCAGTGTGATGATTTAACACCCTGTGTGAGGTTAACAAAGCTCCCCTTTTGAACCTGCATCTCAGCATCAGGGTTTGGTTTTGGTTTTAAGACAGACGCACTACATTCGATTAGAAAAAAGGATGTTGAACCCACCACAAGTTTTGTAACCTGTTCCTACGATGAATTAACCTCACTGTTACAATTATATTGTGATACTCTGAATCTGCCACCTTCAGCCCTCCTGATCCTCTTAGATGCTCCTCCTTTATGCCTTAGCCTGGGCCACCCTTAGCCAAACTCTGCTCATGATGGATGCGCCTTCAAGGAATCAATCAAGTTACTCCTTGCCTTTTTATTCTTTGAAAGAAACAGGTTGAGCTCCCATAGCTTTTCATTACATGGTCTGTTTTCCAGTCCTTTACTCAGAATGAGACGTCTCAATTTGTCAAAGCCATTTCCGAGCTGTGGAAGCCAGACTGGAAGGATGTCCTGGTGAAAGCCACTGCCTCAGCAAACAGTAGCCTGGAAGATCCTCACTGCTCTTGCCCAGCCTGCACCCCTTCACACACACAAATACCACATTAACCCTCTTGGCTGTGGTAGCCAGTCTGGAAGCTGTGCTCGGCTAATTACATATTGCCATCTCAAGCCTTTTTTTGGCATCTGCTTCTCAAGAGGCACTCCAGAGCAGCCTGACCTGTGGTAGCATTCCTGGTGACCTCCATCTACCCTGGGGCTTGTAGAAATGCACTCGGTTTATTGGTTCTCAAAATTCTTCAGGCAGCTCTTCAAATATTATTGCATGGAAGCTGCCCAAACCCATAGATTTTAAAGTAACCAGGGTTGGATGCAAGTGTTCCAGTTTCCCTTTACTTCCTATCACAATAAAAATATTACATCACGAGACATCTCATGAAATACAACTGTACTATGAGCACTTCCCTGAGTGCAGAACAAAAATGCTTCATCAAATATGGCTTTTTCTGCATTGTCCATCTGGCAACAGAATATCAGGGGTCAGATTCCCTGTGCCACACACTTCTGCTCATCAAGCTCAACACCCTGCCCAGGGATTTATTCCTCAGTTCTTTCACAGTTTCATGTTTTCTATGGTTCTTAGCTTCCAATTAACACTGGTTCTTGTCAATTTCCCTGTCTCACCAACTATTGCTACTTTCACATCCTCTCTGTGCCAGCTTGCTCCTCACCAGCCTTGCACTCTCTGTAGACTGAAGCTCACAGCGCACGTGGTAAAATGTAGTCACCCTACTTCGAGTCATCACCCCTCTTTCCCCATTGAAGCTCTTCCTCTTGTCTCTTTCAACTGACCATTGCTTCCATTCTGTGGAATTGGCCTTTCTAAACCACCAAGTGCATACACAGCAGAGATGGACTTTGTGCATGAAAAGTATACTCAGGCTGCAGCACACTTATTTCACCTGCCAGGCTGCTCTCCTCATTGCTACCCCTTTGCCTGTGCTCCAGCTGTGCCCTCCAGCCTAGGACACCATGCTCCCAGCCCACCACCCCACTTGCATTACCCCCTTTCCTCACAATGCCTTCATTGTCGTTGCTTTCAAGTGCGAGCAATGTAATTTCTCTTGTGGAAGTTCTGAAAGTCTCCTTGTTCTGACCAGAAGGACTCATTACGTCCAAGTTAATTTTAAATTGCTCTATGGCCACCGAGGAAGTCAAGTCTGTTTTCCAAAGGCATTGGGCCCTATTTGCCTGCCCAGAGCTCCTTTTAGCAGATTTGGCTGCCTCAGCTGTTACCAAGCCAAGAGGCTGTAGACATTGAGTTCATTAGAAGCTGTTGGAACAAGCTCTTTGCACAGCTCATTAAAAGTGCCCCCCATGCCCCTTCCAGCAGAGCTGTTCCTCCAGCCCCTCCTGCCCTGCCCCAGCTCTTTGCAATCATTCACAGCTCTCCAAGCAAGGGGTCACAGGCATTTCCATTCAAGGGACAAATATTCAGCCATTTCAACAGCAACCAGTGTGGGAGATGACACACAGACCCCCACACAGAGAACTGGTTCCTGGGAAGCAGCTCCACATAGAGCATTTCCTCCTGCTGTTTTCTTTGACAGACACAAGAGCCTGTTTCCAGCCACGGTCTGTGGAGCACACCCTGAGGTCCCAGCAAACCCATCCCCAAAGCAGAAATCTCATCTCTCTATTTAAGAGGAAGGAGATTGCAGACAAAACCACTTAGGGAAGCCTCCCTCTCCACAGCTGCAACCTACAAAGGTCATCAAATAAAACCAAGAGCTATCAATGTAATGTCAGCACCAGTGCCGGCCCTGATGTCCCTCTGTGAAGGGGCTCGTACAAAGATCTGGAGAACAACCATGCAGGGTCACAGCGGACCAGAGCTTTAACAGCAGATTTGGATGCTGGAGTTTATAAGCAATAAGCAAAGCCAGACTCCATGGACGTTTTTTCTCACAGGATTTTGTCCCCAGGGGATGTCACCTATATGCAGGTCTCATTGGAAAACCCACTGCACCCAGACAACAGGGCATCATGCAGAAGTACATGCTAATCCAAGAACCACATCCTATTCGTGGTTCCTTACTACATGAAATTTAGGTCATGATTTCTTGATCTCCACATCCAAGTGAAACACTGCCCTTGAAGCTGGAGCTCAGGTGGCTTTTTATGACTTCAATCCCTCTCAAGATTGAAATTGATAAGCAGCCCAGTGGGAAGAAGGTAAATGTTAACATGAGGTGGGAACAGACTTCATCATCCTGAGAGCAGGAAAGTACTGCAGAAGCTCCTGTAAGATACCGTCCCACAAGGGAAAGCTCATCCTGAGACTTAGCGAGGGCTGAGCATCACTGCTTCTCATCTGCTGCCAGTTTCTGTAACACCCTTCAAGGCAGCACAACAACCACTCCAGCAGGAACATCAGGCTCTCCAGCCCATCCAACTCTCCCATGCTCCAGATGTTCAAGTACTTAGGAACATTGGGGTTCCTAACATCACTTCAGGAACATCCAGCAACTGCACCACAACCAGGACCTCCTCCTGCCCCAGCCTGCTTTCCTTGGACAGCCTCCCAGTGACACCAGCAGCAGCCCAGTCTGTTGCATTGCTTCCGAGATGGAGCTCACTGAACACCTGCAGCAACTCTTGTGACCTGGCTGCCCAGGACAGCACGAGGCTGGACTCGAGTCCTGTGTTAGGATGAACCATCTGACCCAAGCGGTGCAGCTGAGGGCACACACTTTTCATTACACATCAGGATAACTCCCAAACTCTGCCACCCCAGATCCCCACCTGCTGAGCCCTCACTTGTTCCTCCTCGTTGGTGTATTTACACCACAGTTGAAAACATGACCTGCTCCATTCCCCTCCTGCAGACCCCTGCGACTCAGGCTGCAGAGGGCAGTTCAAGCAGGCTCCAGACGTCAGAACTTAATCCCCTGCTGATGCAACAGCAAGTTTCCTTTCTTGCTGAGCAAGTGAGAGAATTTCACGTTGAAACTGTAGATGAATCTCTGACCCTTGAACACCAACAGGCACAACTCACAGCTACAGGATCACCCCTATGCCAAACTCAGGGGGAACTTGGTGACGCTGCAGTTGAGCTTGCCTGAGACATTGCACTGTTTAACACGAGCATCAGAGTTCTGACAGGGACCAGTGCCGGTACCAGCCAGTCTCATACTACCAACTATAACACATTTAGGGCCCATGGAAAATGAAGAGCAGGTTGCTGAGCAGCCGGCCCTGCCAGGACCTCTCCACAGAGAACGCAGGTGGAGAGCTGTCCCCCAGCACAGTGCCGGGTCCACCCACCGTTTATTCTCACAATTAGCCACTACATGGGACAGGCACAACCCCGTAGTGAGTGCACAGGGCATCCCCTCGCCCTCTAACCAGATATCACCATTTTACAAGTGCCAAAGTCACACAAGATACTATTAAACAGAATCAAAGGCGCTTGTACAGCCCCTGTAAATGAACGTATAATTATATATTCATGAGTCCGCAAAGGAATTAAGTATCTGTTGTGCAATGTGCTTTCTGCTCTTGGAGGCAGATATGCACTACATTCCTAGTAAGAACTCGCCCAATAATGGAAAACAGAAAAAAGGGATAATAAAGCCAAGGAGTTTGCACTTTTAACAGATAGTGTCATTAAATAAAGCAATGCTCATTCTATATTTTTATTTGGAGATGTATTCTGCTATCTTGAACGTAAGGGTTTCACCTGACAAGCACTCCACAGGCAGAAGTAAATGCCACCTTTGTGTCCTCACGGCATCTGGTTCATTCTATAATCATCAAGCACTGAGCAGCACTTGTTTTCTGGTGTAAACAAAGCTATTCTCAGACGGACCCGAGTCAGAACGCGACAGTGAAATCCTTCCCATAGTGAAGCCAATAGGACAATATTTCCCAGTGACTCCACCGCCCTGTGGCTTCCCACCCAAGGCTCAGAGAGGCTCTTGGTGCACAACAGCTGTGTATATGGGACCACTGTAAAAATCCTCCAGTCTCCAAGATTTTGCCATGGATCCCTTCAAGTGCAGCCCAACGCACACCCCCCAATGCCCAAAACTTACCGGGAGGCCAGAATTCCAGATTTACAGCACAACACAAATATCTTTCTCACAATGCCTCTGGATACAGCACCAAAGGTACCCTGAGAATAGCCCACAACAGTGCAGGTTCCACTCATGGCTCCCTGCATTTTCCAGCTCCACAGCATGAACCCCGTTGCAGGCGCACCTCCAGCTCTGCAACATCCCTCTCTCCCTGTCCACAGCAAAGGAGATGGGGCAGCAACATCAGGCAGCCTCAGAGCCCCATGTACTCACCTCCCACCCCAGGCTCTACAAACACCGCAATGGGTGATGCTGGCCAAGGACCTGCTTTGCCTCAGTTCCTGTAGCTCTCCTTTGAGCACTAGCAATAAAAACAACAATAAGGCAGCTAGGTACCAGCAAGAAGTACTGCTTAGTGCTACTTAGCTCAAGCTGATTCTGAACTGCAGGCTCCTTGCACCTCCCTTGCACCACCTGTTTATATAAGCAACATAAATGCAGTTCACATTATCCCTTCTTCTCCCTAATAACTTAAAGTAACCCCATGACACCCCTCCATTCACACTCTAAGGTGGCCGCAGAAGAGTGAGGAGCTGCAGCAGGCTGGGCTTTGGTGGTCCCTTGGCCTCTATGGGGAAACCCTGTCAGGGTGACCCTCACCAGGACCAGATAGATACTGCTGGGGCTGAGGCAAGCAGTGAACAGCAAAGTGGGACAGGACACCAACGCTATGGCTGTGATCGATGTCCCCAGGGCTGTGCCCCAGGGTTCACACCCCCACTCTATAGCACTGATCTATAGCTTGGTCCCTGCTCCAAGTCAGTGTCCCCGGTGTGTACTTCTGGCCCATGGCCCCCACGCAGCGCCCACCAGTCTGGATCCCCGGTTGCAGCCTCCCTGGCCACTGCACTCCAGCCAGTGTCCCTTGCTCCGTGTGCCCCAACGGGTGTCCCCAGGCTGTAGCCCCGGTGTCCGCACTCCACGGCCGGCGCTCTCCATCCACATCCACCCCTCCGTGCCCGGGTACCTTGGGGGGCAGGCTGAGCAGCACGGGCACCAGCGCCAGCGGCGCGCACAGCAGCACCAGGACCCGCCGGACGCTCCACACCTTCTTCACCAGCGCACCCAGTGCCGCCATCCCGCACCAACCCCACACCAGCCCCGCGCCCGCCGCCGCCGCCCGGCTTTATCCCGTGGGAGAGGGGCAAGCCCGCCCCGCCCACCGGGAGGGGCCCCGCGGCCCCGCCCCGCCGTACCGCCCCATCACACCGCACTTCGCTCCCCCGTACTCTCCTCGCACCCTGCGGTACCGTCCCCATCCTCTATACCGGCTGCCTGCATCACCCCCTCCTCAACCCCATCTCACCGTTCCCCAATCGTGGCAGCGTTTGCAGCCGGAGGGGTTCAGGGGCTCCGTGGTGGAGACGTTCTGATACTGGTTAAAAAACTTTGGCACCACAAGAGCTCTTTCCGGTTGACCACCTGTATACTGCAGGCCATTGGATGGTAGTGCCAATAGCTCAGACTCAATGCATCTAAATGTGAAGAAATAGCGATTGCTGGGAAAAAAAACCCACCCAGATGCAGCAGTTTAAATACTTACGTTAGTCCTCAAAGATTTCCTCTCCATGCACAGAAACAGCATATGAACTTACAACATTAAAAACTCAAAACCATGAGAAAATCAGGGCGCTGCAATTGCTTTTGACGGTTCAATCACCCGGTGACTCAGAGGTTTGACAGGTTGTTCACAATGACGTGTGAAACACCCTTATTTCATTCCTTTTCGTTTAAAAACAAGCTAACAACAACCAAACAAAAGGCCAGCGGTGTGGAGCAGGACAGAGCCATGGGAAATGCCAGGAAAGCAGGAGGCAAAAAAAGCTCACACAAGTGTGAGCCCCAGCAAGCAAGCGAGTAGCATATGACTATTCCCTGGCTGCCCTTAACATAATGAGGCCAGACCCACACAGTTAAGGATGCTTCAATCCTGAGTCAAAAAGAAAACACAAAAGCTGCTCAGTTTGAATTCTGAGGGCAGATTTTCCTGCCAGCTCTGCCCTGCATCAGGGTCATCAGAAGGAAAATGGAAGAGTATGTGGGGCAGGATGGGATCCCCTTCCCTGGAGCACGGTAAATCCCAGCAAGCACTGCAGAGGTCTGCAGTTGGACAGAGGCCAAGCAAGGGGCACAAATCACAGGAAACTGAGCTGGTGCATCAGCAAGATGAGCAAGAGATCAAAGTCAAGGGAGCTGCATTTTCTCTCTGCTTTTTCATCGCCTGGATTCTTGCAATTGGAGGCTAAATTAAGTTGAGTAGCAAGGAGAAAAAAGGGAAAGCAAAATAGTGGCCTTTGTACTTCACCAACATCCTTTGAGTGCTTTAAAACATATTCAAAACCTGAGTTGGCCCCATATACATGAAAGATGTATCAAAATCATGTTCAGTGGAGAAACCTCTCCGTTTTCACAAGAATTGCTACCTCCAAGCAGGTCACCCCTAGAGCATCAAAGAAATCAGAGTTAAAAGCACTGGATAAAAAAGAAGAACCCACTAAGAAAGCTCTCTCCACCTTGTAAAAACCATGAGGGAACAAGAAATCAGGAAGAGCGCAGTGGTACAATCAGCATTAGAAAGAGGACTGTGCCCTGCCTGAATGGCTCCAGGTCTGGATCCACCTCGTCTCTTTCCCTCCATCTCCTTAACGGCATGTCTATCATTTCGCACAAACAGTAACAAACCAGTTAATCCCCGCAGCCATCCCGGGCAGGGACTAAGGGTGACAGCATCGCCACCGCGGCTCTTTTCAAATAGAACGGACACAAAAGCTTCTGCCAGGCACTCCAGGGGCCGCTGGCAAGGCAAGGATCCGGCATCCTTCTGGCACCGCGACTGCCCAGCCCCACTGGCAAATGCACCTTCTCTTGGGGCCCAAAAGGAAGCACAGAGCTGACTGAGAGAAAGCTGCAGCGATTTTTATCTTCCCTTTCTTGAACTGCTCAATGACATGAATAAAATGTTACAGGGGAAGTTTAGATTGGATATGAGGAAGAAATTCTTTACTGTAAGGGTGGTGAGGCACTGGAATGGGTTGCCCAGGGAAGTTGTGAAAGCTCCATCCTTGGCGGTGTTCAAGGCTGGGTTGGACATAGCCTTGGGTGGCATGGTTTAGTGGGAGGTGTCCCTGCCCATGGCAGGAGGGTTGGAACTGGATGATCTTAAGGTCCTTTCCAACCCTAACTGTTCTATGATTCTATGATTAAAAAAATGAGTGAGAGATTCCTTTCCTGCCTTAATGCCACTACAGAGGGCTATGGCAATATAAGCTGCTTTATTACTCAGGTAGCGGTGTGTGATGGAGAGGATGGGCACACAGATAAGGACCTGAAAGCAAGTCTCGGGCCATCAAAACAATACAACTGCTATTTTATCCAATATAGCCACCGGCCAGAGACTGGGAGCACGTGTACGAGTGCATGCCACGTGCTGGGCCAAAGGAGCTCCAGAAAGCTTTTTCTCTCAAAATCTACCTTATAAGTTAAAAAAATCTTCAAAGGATCAATAAGCCATCAATACCAGTCTGGCCTTTCTCTTACAAAGATACACACTTCTGCTGGCGCGGAGGGCGAGGGGATCAGGAGCACATTTCCCCCTCCAAGACGTGAGTCACGTCCTTGCCATGGCAGACCCTTCTCCGATCCCACCAGCCCCTCTCTGCTCCCAGCTAAGTACATTGTGTGGGGGCTACATGCTGGTTCACTCACCCTTACAGGACTTCAGATGAGAATTAATGCTTAATTAAGTTGTTTCCTTGTAAACTTAATCTCTACCACCCCCATTATCCATGCCTGCAGCAGCAGCCCTGGCTCTGCCCGCCCTGTAATCCATGGCCATCACTGGGATCAGACCTCATGCTACTCCTGGCCATTCCTCTCTGTTAACTACAGAAAAGTTTAGGTTGCTCCAAAAGAAAGGGGTGCTGTGTAGTGCCCAAGGGGAACACAGCTTGAGCTTGGGCCAGGGAGGGGCTTTATCTGTAGTGACCCTCTGCGTAGTGAACTCTGCAGTGAACTCTGGGTTACAAATGAGCTTTTATGCTTTTATTGCAGTAACTCGGTTTCCTATCAGCACGGATGGGAGAGGGGGGTTACGAAAGGTTATCAGTGTTTTGCATCTTGCAAAACTGGAAAATATCAATTTCCTGCAGACATCAAGGCCTAGACTGAAAGGTTCACTTGGAAAAGCCACACCATATAGGTTGTATGCGCAGTTTTTACATATACACACAGCAACTGCCGGCACAGAACAGCCACTGTCCAAAAGTCATGGTAACAGCATACCCAGGTGATGCAACTGCATTTTCATTCCCGTTTCTTGCTATACCTGTATGTGTTTTCTTTCACATCAGTTTTTCTTCTTACTGCTCCTCAGGTCTACAACTCACATCTATCTTCAGAAACTTCAGTTCTTTACTTATGGCATCAGTGAGAAAACCAGAACTTGTCATTATTACCACACACTAGAGTTGGGCTGGTAACCCCAGCTCACAAGCTGGCTCCCCACTCCCAAGAGAGAAATCACGGATGGCAGTCAGGCACCAACATTAGGAAAAAAGGCAACTCCATCAACAACCAGGGATTCCCTTGGAAATCCGGATGCTGCACATTCTGCCAATGAAATGCCTCTATTTCCATTTGTCTTTCCCTTTTTCCTTTTATTCCTTTTTCCACAGCTTATTTGCACACTCCTTATGTTCACAACACTTTGGGTGACACCCAGGTGTGGAATGAGATGGGGCAGGTGCTGGGAAGTGCCTGGAAATGAAGCTGTTCCTGGAGGGCCTAGAGTTGGTCCCCTGAGACAACCATTCATTCTTAGAAGGGGGAATATTCAAGCAGTGGAAAGACACAGAGTGATCAACTGTCCATCTAGCACACAGTTACAAATATTTACTATTGAGAGTTTCCCTAATTATAAATATATATATATATAACATACAAATCAATATAAATAAAGCTTTTGGGTGCTAGCGATGGTGGCAGAGAGACACCCAGTGGCTGGGTGCAAGATAAGCGAGCACCCATCCCATCTCCACTGCCTCTGGGTGCCCCCTGGAAGGCAGGCCAGAGGGTTTGATGAAGGCCAAACCAGCTTTGGGGCTGGTGAGAACAGACCCTCTGTGTAAGCTGGGGCAGGACATCACCAGTTCTCACAGTGTCACACGGAGCTGTGTGTCCAGACCTGAACGCTGAAGAGGGTGGGACTGACCCCTGGGCTGCTTTGGCCCGCTGCGGAATTGCAAAACAAGAAAGACAATCACTCTGAGTTAAAAGTTTGGGTTTTCTAGCCTAAAATATCATTTACTTCTTTCCAAAGATTATTGTTTCAATTTCAAAAGAGTAGGTTTTGTTTTATCTCATTGTTTTCCTTTTAAACTCAAAAGAGCTAAACTGGACTTGCAAGTTTCAAGGACTTTTCACAAAGTCACACCAAACTCTGAGAGAATAATGCAATGGCAAATTATATCAATAATAATAATAATTCAGTGTTGCTTATGACCATGCAGATGCACTAAAAGATAACACAGCAGCAAGACAAGCTATGCTCAACCAAAGCAAGACTGGAAACTCTTCTTGCCTTGCCAACCAGCCAGAGAATGATAGAATCCCAGAATATTTTGGGTTAGAAGGGAACCTAAAGCTCACCCAGTTCCAACCCCTGCCATGGGCAGGGACACCTTCCACTAGAGCAGGTTGCTCCAAGCCCCTGTGTCCAACCTGGCCTTGAACACTGCCAGGGATGGGGCAGCCACAGCTTCTCTGGGCAACCTGGGTCGGTGCCTCAGCATCCTCACAGGGAAGAACTTCTGCCTTATATCCAACCTAAATAGCCCCTGCTTAAGTTCGAACACAAATCAGCAGTTTTCATCCAAGGAGCTGCTGCCACAGGCACAACCAACAACAGAGCTGAGGGTGCAATACGTGCGGTGGATACTGTGCAGATCCACAGTGCTGGGCATGCACCTACTGTGATTTTTCCACCCTCAAAGAGCAACAGCTCAGCATTCACTACAGCAATCCACATAGCCACATCAGGCAGATCCAGAGGAAATATCAACAAGCTTTCAACACGTATGTGCAAAAAACAACACTTATATAACGAGGAGGAGCTTTATCACACAGTGAAAAGCAAAACATTTTGCTTTTCATTACCAGAAATGTCGTGCTTTGTTTTGAAGCTCCATCGCAGAGCAGATTAAGGAGAGGCCAGCTCAGGAGCCCCTGCTAGAAGGCCGGTCCCATGCAGCAGCACCCTGAGGGCTGCCCTAGCTGCAGGCTGCCAGCCCCAGCTGCACAGCGGGGCTTCACCTCAGAGAGCCAAGCCAGCCATAAAGACTCACAGTTGATCAGCTTTGTTTCTACTCCGCTGTCCCGCAGGGAGAGCTGCATTTTAATAAACATGATGATAGTTAGAAACAGACTTCTTCAAAGAGCTTTACAAACATAACTCAATCCTGGCATCACCAGGGGACAGGGAAGGCGGTGTTTGTACAGATGGGGGATGGCAGGCAAGGGAGGTCAGGCGTGCTGCCTCCCCTCAGTGCATCCGAGATTCAGGGCTCGGATCAGGCCTTGTCGGGGGATCATTAGCTCACATCCACCTGCTCCCACCATGCCAGCAGCCCACAGGCCACCTGGAGAGCACTGTTTCAAGTGACCATGTGCTGCTCAGGCCATTGCATTTGCTCTTTAAGCAGGTAGAAAAGCATGCAGCAACTCCTAAAGACCCACTGCTCCTTCCTCCTTCCCTTAGCCTGGGCTGCAGCATGATCCCTATGGGGTGAGCATCGCTGGAACACCTAAGCATTAAAACCAAACACACCCCGCAGCAGCGAGCAGGGGGCACTCGGGCGCCTAAGCCAAAGGTGTGGCTGGGCGGTGGAACCCGGGGCCCCACGTCGGGGCCGGGCACTCGCTCAGGCGGCTTCTCTGGCAAGAGGTGAATGCACGCCAGGCACGGGCAGCTCGGCGCGCTAGGACACTTGCGCGGCCGCGAACCGGCAATCACTGCACTGCAAAGCAGCAGCTCTGCAGCGGCGCCACCGCACAAAGAGAGCTCCAGGTCTCCGCAGCGCCCCGTGGTTCTCGGCACCGCCCGCACCGCGGCGCAGCCCCGAACCGCGATCCCGCTCCTCTTCCGCCCGCAACGCCCAGGACCCCGCACAGGGCTCACGTTTGCCCCGTCCCTTCCTGCTTCTCACGGCTGCTTTTTCCCCTCCGGGTGAAAGGAGCCGTCTGGAAGGGGCTCGCCCGTGGCTGCGGGGAGGAGAGGAACGCTGTGGTGCAGAAGGAGGTTTCTGCAGGGCTTGCAACTTCTTTTGCACAAGTGCTTTCTCTGAGGGACAGAGGCTACAAATCCCACGAGTTCACTGTTTCTTGCAAACCATGAGCTCAAGTAAAGATGGAGCTCACGCACACAGCCAGCACACAACTCACATCTGCTTGTAATGCAGAGGAGTGACCAACTTCCACCTTGGGATTTGTCAGGTTTTCCCCTGGGGCATCTTACATTCACACTGTTACATACAGAAAGCCAGAAAATATAGAGAAAATGTTACCAAAACCCAGTGTTACTGCATACCTCTGGAACTCCCTACCTAGGCAGGCTACTGCAGGAAGAGCAGTCCTCTTACAGAGCTAAAAAAATAGACATTTACAGCAGACATCTTGCTTAAAGTGAATATTTCTTAGCATAAAACTGTTCATAATTAACCATTTTTATATTTGCTGAAGGAAATTGAGTTGACTGAAAGCTAAAAAAACCCAAAAATTACGAATGGAAGAAAACGAACCTGTCTTGTGTTGCGTACTGTATTCCGGCATTGCCTGTGTCCTGGAATACCCTCCTCCTAAAACCTTTCAGGATGTGTAGAGCCATTTATAATGGATTTTAACATTTTATAGTAAAGTTTTCTGGGGAAAATGGCACTTTTTCTCCGCTACCTTCTGTAGGTGCTTTGGTCCCCAGGTCCTTCTCACCTCCCTCAAATCCATGGTCCACAGGCTGGGAAAGACTACTGTTTCTAACCACATGGAGAAAAGGAATGACTCTAAACTACTTTTTAGAAGAAACACTTCACATTTAGGAAAGAAGCAGCCTTTACCTGTTTCCCTCTTGTCTGTGCTCTCATCTCACAACTACTTTGGTTACTTTACGACACTTAAACACACTCAAATGTATTTATTTAAAGACACAGTTATCAAAATAGTGATCTCTGAAATAAAACCAGCTGGAAATATAAATAACCATATCTGCAGAACCTAAGTAGTAACACTTCTCCATCCCTACCCCCACTCTCTTCTACCCAACCATGGATCTCTTCCTTCCCCTTAGTCGCACTTCATCCAGCTTCTTGATCACAGGGCCAGATTTTTTTGATGTAGCTGCATAGCTCTTTAGTAGAGCTTGAAATAAAGTTTCAGTATCTGGATGTGTGCTAAGGAAGGCTTTTTCCAGCACATACAAATCAACTCCTTTATCCTCCGGAAGTCCTGAAATAAAACTGAGTCCAAAATCTATCAGCACCAAGTCCAGCTTCTCCACGGGTGGCCGCAGGAGTATATTGGAAGTTGTAAGATCCCCATGGATAAGATCTTCATCATGCATTCTTGCTAACACCTCACCCATCTTCTCTGCTAAGGTAAGCAGGCTGCTGGTATCATTCTCACTCCGCTGTACAGAATTAATATGATCTTGAACAGTAATCGAGCCTACAATATCTTCAAGATATATGGAGTTGGTGACATAATCCACAAAGTAGACCACTGGAGCTGAAATCCCTATTTAAAAGGACAAATTAAATGCTAGCAGTTAATTTACAGGATTTGCCAACTTTTAACAACAAAACACAACCAATACACGCCTTAAGCAGAAATGCCTTGAAGTCTTGAAAAGACTTGAAGTCACCCCCAGCCACTGATAACCCCCATGAGCCCCCAGCCTTAAAGCCAGTTGGCAGCTCGAGCTGGCAACAGGATCAGCCCCTTCTGGGGTGAGACTCCCTGGCACACCACACACAGGGGCTTCCTGGCTGAGGACAAGCTGTGTTTTAGGGGGCACTCTGACAAAGCAGTGCAGGATGCGAATGAGCCCCCTGCATCCTCAAGGATGAAGCAGGCAGGCCACCAAGTGTTTGTTGCTTGCTCTGAGCGCCGCGCAGTGCCGTGAGGACGGAAGTACCGGGGCCCAGGGGTGCCCGTCCCGTCACGACAGCCGCGCCGCCCGCCTCACACCACCCCGCCCCAGGGCCCACCTGCCCGCCGGCACCGCAGCAGCGACCGCGCCTCCTGTGCCATGCGCCGCCGGCTCAGCCGCTCCTCCAGCGCCGGGTGCCGGTACCGCTTCGGGATGCGGAGCTTGGCCACGGCCGCCCGCCCGAGGAAGAGCCCCCGGTAAACGCGCGCCTCGGCGCCCTGGTGCACCAGCTGCAGCCCCGGCAGCGGCGGCGCCTCGGCCTCAGGCTCGCCCATTGCAGCGCCTGCGGCTGCGGCTGCGGCCCCGCTCCCGGTCCCGGCCTCATCCATCGCGGGGTCCGCGGCCTCGTCAGAGCGCACGCCATCAGTCCCCACCGCAGCCGCCGCCATGACAAGGCCCGTGAGCCGAAGGGCGCATGCACGCCGCGCTTCGGCATTCTTCGGCAGCCCTTGCCGGAAACAGACGAACTGCCCGAGCTCCACCCGCCACCGTCTCTGCCGGTGCGCGCGCCCTCGGTACAATGCCCGGTGCATCCCCGGCTCCTCGTTCTTGTCCTCAGTGTTGCCTCTTCCGAACCCCCGCTTTGCGCTTCCCCTGTAAGTTCTGCTGCCCTCTGCCGTGGTGGGGGTTAGGGAGTTTGCTGCAGGATGGTAGGATTTGTGCCTGAGCCCCCCCCGCTGGGGTTTCTGCCAGCGCAAGAGAGAGCTGCTGGGTGTGCATAGAACCATAGGACAGTTAGGGTTGGAAAGGACCTTAAGATCATCCGGTTCCAACCCCCCTGCCATGGGCAGGGACACCTCGCACTAAACCATGCCATCCAAGGCTCTGTCCAACCCCACCTTGAACACCGCCAGCGATGGAGCATTCACAACTTCCCTGGGCAACCCATTCCAGTGCCTCACTACCCTTACAGGAAAGAATTTCTTCCTCATATCCAATCTTAACTTCCCCTGTTTAAGTTTGAACCCGTTACCCCTTGTCCTCTACAGTCCCTAATGAAGAGTCCCTCCCCAGCATCCCTATAGGCCCCTTTCAGATACTGGAAGGCTGCTCTGAGGTCTCCACGCAGCCTTCTCTTCTCCAGGCTGAACAGCCCCAACTTTCTCAGCCTATCTTCATACGGGAGGTCTTCCCAAGGTGGCAACTGGGGTGTTGTGGTCTCCCTGAAGTGCTCACAGCACAACCTCAGAGCCACCTGCCAGGGTGTCACCCCCCATGCATCACCACCAGGACATCACCATCATGGCATCACCTTGGAAACCACCACTGGGGCATCAGCAGCAGGTCATCCCCACCAGGAACATCACCACCAGGGCTCCACCACTGGCTCCTATTGCTTCATGTGCCAAAAGCCTTTACTGAAGCCTATGCAGATCCACTAGAACTGCCCACTTCATGGCTGGGGAGAAGGGGGTTTCCCATAGGCTACAAGAGATCACAGGCCTGCAACAGGACATGATATCACCTTGGGTTCCCTCGCTGGGCAGCACCAAAGCTTCTGCCCCAGGTAATGGCGCAGGCCACTTGTGGTGAGTTGGGTGACTTCCCCTTCCTTACGCATCCAAGCCCCACATCTCCGTGTTAGTAAAAGATGGACATCATCTCATTATATTGGGACCACGGTTTGGGCTTTTTATGGCTCCCTGAAACCCCACTACTCTACTGGGCAATCTGCATGTACTGCAATTTATGATCCTCAGAAGATACAGGAGACTTCAGCCCAGTCCATGTAAATATGTTTTCAGTTGTTGCCTTTGGAGGTGCCACAAGTCCATTTCGTCCCTGTTTTCTCATCCACAACATTTGTTTCCTTTTCAGAACATTTCTATTTTATTAAGACATTCCATACAGCTTACTTGTCATTGCACGGTGGGATCACGCCTGGCAAATATTTATCTTGCTTCAGTTACAGCTTTTAAACAACCTTCCCAAGTTTTCAATGATACAGGTAATCCATCCCACAGTTCTGCCCACCTATGGCAAGGAAAACCACTGTAGGTTGGCCAAGGAAAGAGATTCCTGAGCATTGTGTCTGGAATTTGCAAATGCCACAAACAATCAGATAAAGTTTTCCTTGTGTTGTGAGCAGATTTTGCCTAAGCATCAGTGCAGAACACCCCCCAGACATACATATATAGCCTATGGGCAAGTGCATACAGATGCCCTCACTTTGTTATTCTGGTAAATAAGATGGTCTTCTTTCATGCTGGCCAAAATCACCCCCAGAGCTTTCAAAATAGGAAAGAAAACATTTTTGCTTTATTTCTCCCATTATTTTATTTATTTAAATTTGATCTTCCCTATGATTTTACTCATCTCTTCTCTTTGAATGCAATAAACAGTTGACATAGCCCTTGGAAATCATCTAGAGCCACTTACAATATTTATGGTATCCCCCAGTATTTTTACTGGAATATTGATCACTCCAGAGAACTGCTCTTTAGCCACAGACTCTGCTGAATTGTTTAGTTGTGTAGCCTTGTTCTCCTGCTGGTGAGCGTTCAGAAACTCTCCTTTCACAAGCAACATGAGTGAAAAACTGCAGCGCAGCAAACCAAGCTAATGGAAACCAAGGCAGATCCCATGGGTTCCTCCATTCTGTCCTGCTGATTGCTCAGCATCAGGCAGGCTGCAGCTTCCCACCCACAGCTTGTTTACGGATGGAGGCTGCCATCCTCAGAGCTGGACACACTGGAAAAGGGTTGAATTTGGGCTACATCTGGGCTCAGGTGGCTCCTTGCACCCAGCTAAGGCACTTGTTGGCTCTGAGGTTGTGTTCTCAACCTGCAGAGTGTGGGCACAGGGATAAACCCTCCCGCGTGTGGATTCACAGCTCAGAATTATGGACCTTGGCCGGGAAGAGGATGCTACAGATAAGGATCGGATGCCAAACAGAACGGTGCAGGGATACAGGGGAGCACCCTGGGTTGTGCAGGCTGCCACACTGGAGGCATCCCTAAAATGTGCAGTACCCCCGGGGTAACCACCAGTACTGATCAGCCAGAGACCCCCCTCCAGGATTGGGTTAACATAGCCTGGCATCCTAGAGAGACAGCTCACTGGTCCATAAATGAGCATGCAATAAATGCAGGTGCGTGGCATTGCTGAACTGGTGTATTCCTTTTTCCAGGATGGACTTCTTTTTCCTTTTCCATTTATATTTTAAATTGCGATTTTAAGTCTCTTTTAGCTGCTCCAGCCCAGAGGCAGAGAAAAATACTTTCAGTAATCACAGCTGGGTTGTGTTACCAACACAGGCTGCCGTTCCAAACACCAAGCTCTTCAGGAAGCCCATTCCTGTGGCTCAGCCCTGGGGATGTGTTGTTCTCTGAGAAGCAGGAACATGCCCTCACACCGGCCAGTCCAGCAGCCAAGAGTGAGATAAGGGTCAGATGGGGCAATGACACTGCTGAGACACCCGGCCTTGAGAGGAAAGCATCACAGGAGGGAGCAAGGCTAGAAACAAGCTGGCAGACACAAAGCATGAGCCAGTCCTGGTGGATCCAACTTCTTCTCATGCGGAGCTTAGGGACGAAACTACTGACTTCAACAGGCCCAGAACACCCAATAACTACAAATGGTACGGTAAGAAAGACGTACTTTAGAAACCTCTAAGGAAGATTTTTCTCTCTCTCTCTCACACACACACACACCCTGCTGTACATCAGAGCAGGTCTTCACCTTTCTTTTCAGAGGACCAGAACCTCCAGCCACACAGTGTTGACACAGCAGCCGCATTTCTGTACATACTGATGTCATCTCTTTGACCACCTTTTGTAAACATGCCATAAAGCTCTGCCTATACTCCTCAGGATGCTGCTTCCGTGCTGTCTGGGCTGATAATATTCATTGCCCTGCCAGAGAACAAGAAGCCTGCAGAAAATGGTGGGGTGGCACTGGAGAAGGAAGGAATTGTTCAGGCAAATTGCAGATCACATAGCCAAGGGTGGGTTTGCCCAGTGGCTTCTTCGGACTGTAGGTCCCATGGGAAACCATGCATGGGAGGCATCTCCTCCAGTTTGCAACACAGCTCACCCAAAATGCCTGGCTTAAGCTCTGGGGAGTAGCTGTAGGGGCCAGAGATCACAGGCAAGACCACGCTGCATGCCCAGCATCCTCATGTTCCCAAAATGTGGAACAGTAGCCCAGGCACAAAGCTGTATTATCGGCTGCCCATCATAAACTGGCCCCATATCAGGGTCTTGGGAAGAGAGAAAATTGCAGTCATTTCTCCAAGTGTCATCAGAGCTAGTTGTGATTTCAGAGCTATTTAAACTTCATCTGAATTGCAAATCCTATTGAAAAGCTTTTTCCATTAACACCATTGCTTTCTGGGGGCTGGTGTTCATGTTTGAAGCCATTCTTTCCCCGAGTGTGTGATCCCTGTGCAGCTGTCTCTTGCATCACATAAAAGGTTTTAGAAGAGGTATTTTTACATACTTTATTTCCATTGAAATTAGAGCGTATGAATAGGAAGCATTTATTTAATCTATAAACCAAGTAGATGATTTGAAAAACCTTGTATATTCACTATGAATTTGAGAAGGAGCAAACCCAAATCCTTTGATCAACTGCTGCCCATGTTGCAGACCAGATAGATATTCAACAGACCAGAGCTGAAAGGATACGCATGATCTGGTGTTGCCCACTTCAAGCATCCCAAAACTATGAGCTGGAGCAAAAATAGTTGGCACCACGGGTCTGCAGAGACTTCCACAACTCAGCCTGTAGTGTAGCAAAAAGCTTTACCAGCGCAGGCTCTACAGAGCATTGGGCTGGAGCTTGTGTTGTTATAACTATGTGGTTAGAATCATAGGATCACAGAACGGTTTGGGTTGGAAGGGATCTTAAAGCTCATCCAGTTCCAACCCCCTGCCATGGGCTTTCTTCCACTAGAGGAGGTTGCTCCAAGCCCTGTCCAACCTGGCCTAGAACACTGCCAGGGATGGGGCAGCCACAGCTTCTCCGGGCACCCTGTGCCAGCGCCTCAGCACCCTCACAGGGAAGAACTTCTGCCTAAGAGCTCATCTCAATCTCCCCTCTGTCACTTTAAAGCCATTCCCTCTTGTCCTGTCCCTACCTTTATAAAAAGTCCCTCTCCAGGTTTCTTGTCATTCCCTTTAGGCACTGGAATCTGCTCTAAGGTCTCCTGGAGCTCTCTCTTCTCCAGGCTGAATAACCCCAGCTCTCTCAGCCTGTCTTCTCCTTGGCAGTCCCTGTTGCGTGGCTCTGGGTGCAAGCCCACCCCAGGCCTGGGACAGCACATCTTCCCTGCACTGGTCCCCACACCAACTAAGTTACAGCAGTCTGAACATTGTGCATACAACTGCAGTTTGCATGAAGAGGACCCACGGAGAATGTTTGCATTGTGTTAAAGAGTTTTGAAAGCACTTCTAGGCCTCTCTAGTTCTGCAAAATCTGTGGTTTGCAACCTGGACTTTGGGATTTATAAGTTTAGGCTCAGACTCAGAAAAAAGCCTTTGTATCCAAGTGCATTTCTCAGTGTCTTTTATGCAGCTGAAAGGTTTCTATTCCACTCAGCAGAAAGAGAATGTTAATTGCAAGGGAAGTTGACTGCTAATGGAGCACGGTTCAAAGGGAAGGAGATAAGCTGGAGAGACTGTGGAGAAAAGTTGAGGGTGCAGACTCAGTCATACTGCTCTCTTTTTAGCCTTGAAATGGTCGCTCATTTCCTATCAGGCTTTCTTCGGGTTTCCAGCCGAGCTACCTGAGAACTACCATAAACTGTCAATCTCTTGTGAGCTTTCTAGAGACTTTTTAATCTAGAAGGGTGAAGCTCTGCAGCAGAGGGGGTCTGCGGTCAGCGAGGAGATCCCTGTTCCTGGCTCAAGTGCGATATAGCCTGGGGACAGCGCTGTCATTCCAGCACCCGAAGCCATACCATGCCACATCCTGCTTTCTATCCCAATTCGCAGTTATCCCCCCGGTCACACGACCCTGGGCCCCCTGCGCCGGCAAACCGGATCCGCACGGAGCAGCCCCGGGTCCCGCGTCCCGCCCGCCTCATCCACCGCGCTCCGGCTCTCCGGGGCCGCGCACCCCCCGGCGGGGGGCGGGCAGGGCGACTACAAGCTCCAGGCTGCCCGGGCGGGAGGCTGCGCGGCAGCGACGTGGCGCGGCGCGGCCCCGCTCCGGCCGCCGGACCCCGACCGCTCCGCTCCGCCCAGCTCCGCGCCCGCCGCGCCATGGGTAAGTGCCGCGGGGACGGGACGGGACGGGATCGGGAGGAAGGCAGCGAGACCCCCGTCCCCGGGGCAGGGCAGCCGGGCTGGGAGAGGGCGCGTCCTCCCCCGGTGAAAAGTTCCATCCCCCAAAGTTTCCAACTTTTCCTGAGGGCTGGAACTGTATCCCCCTCCCCCAGCGCTCTCTGTTTTGGTTTTGCGCTCCCGGCAGCACATACCGAAAACCTGCAGTGATTTCTCGCGACGCAGCCATCCGAGGAGCGGAGGGGGGAAGAGGAGGCAGCCAGCGGGAGCGCGCACGGAGCTCTGCGCTGGGAGTTTTGCTGCAGGCAGCGGCCTTGGTGCGTGTGCAGAGAGGGACTGAAGCTGTGCAAAAGGCAGGTCAGCGGCACGGTCACTGCCCAGCCCTGGATCACTGCCCTCCGGCCAGTTTGCCATCGGCAGAGCTCCATGCGAGACCCCCTGAACTAACTGTCCTCATGTGGTGACCTGAAGAGTCCCCAGGTTCCCCAACTACATCAGAACAGGCTATCTGCAAAACTTGCTTTTCATCCAAGTTGTATTACTGCTCATTAAGTTAACAAGAACTGCAGCAAAACGCAGTAGAATCAGTGTGGCTGTCTGCATCTAATTGAGTTTGTGGCTTGGAACTAATGGCTTGCCCGCGTTAAGCAAAGCCTTTTGTTCTCAGTGAGCAAATATTTTTCTAATTATCAGCAAAACATGTGTACAAGGTGATAAAAGCAGTGCAGGGAGTCACAGTGTGGTGGAGGGACTGGTGTGTAGCTGGGATGGTGTAACACAAACAGAACGCAGAGGGTTACAGAATAAGTACAAATATAAATACAGCCATCGCTGAGAAATAACCTTTAGTACAAGCTGGAATTAAAGGCCAAATAGAGACACCTCCTATGAAACACAGCTTGTGAGGGGAAAAAAGCCCTTAGGCAGGGTGAGGAAAGTTTTCCATGGTCTGGTAGTTGTGTCCACATTTTTTTCCATGTACAGTATATTGAAACACTTGAGTATTTCTAATTAAACAAAGCCAATGTGAGAATACAGATAATATTATATACTGGGAACAGCACAAACTTAGAAGCTAATACATTTTGCCTGTGCCTTCGAAACTGTAATAGGGGTGGCCCTGTCACGGCTGGTCCCAGAGGTCCCTACATCAGCACTGCCTCTTCACAACATGCGCAGTCCCCCCTGCTATAATATGACTGAGGGGCCACATAGTCACCTTTCATCCTGTCCCCAGGACAATAGGTATCTGCCACAATCACCTTGGTTTTCTTGGGTTATTTGGGGCAGGATGGTTTGGGTTTGGTTTGCTTTTGCTGTTGATTCTTTTTCTTATTTTAGCTAAACTGAAATACTTACCAAACTTGCATGCTCAGCTATATGGGAAGGTCACGGTCAAAGAATCACCTCTTGTATTTGGGGCAGGCAACAGTGAGCTTTTCAGCTCATGGTGAAGTTTGTCCTGTAGTCCTGGACCAGCCTGAGGAGATTGTGCCTGGCTCAGGCATCTCAGACACTGTTGTGCTGCAAAAGGAGAGACGAAGAAATCAGGGCCACCCCCACAGTCATGCTTTGTCAAGTCAAGTGCAAGACTAACCAGGAGAAATAAACTCCTGCACACAGTGTTTTTAACCACAAGGTAGGGGGTGAGAACGCAGAGCCTGCAGTGGGAGCTGATGGTGCCACATGCACTGAAACATGGTAATGCAGAACAATTTGGAATCAGAAAGTAGAAGCTGCATTTCCTGCCCAGAATAGGTTTTGTAATTAGAATCAGGGGAGACCACAGAGGAGCCCCTTGTACAACTCCAGGCACTACAAATACTGTCCTCCACTTAAATACAAGTCTTAATGTTGTTAACAAAGTCCTGTTTTCATAGTTGTGCATTCCAGATAAGTGCTCCTGCAGTTAGTGGAAGTGTGTCAAGGCCTGGTGAGTTATGTGACCATCTGCAAGTGCCTCTCTACACATGACTTAGTGACCTGTGGGGTGATTAACCATCACGGCTTTGTAGATGGAAAACTTTGGGTGTCCTGGGAGAGCTTTTTCCAGCCTGTGCCTGCTGATAGCTTGCCTGCTAGCGCCAGAAAACTCCATGTAGCATTGCTTGCTTGTTTTCCAGGTCGTGGACTGCTGGTCCTCCTCTTATCTGCAACGGTCTCTCTCCTGGGTGGGCTGATATTTGGATACGAGCTGGGCATTATCTCTGGTGCACTGCTGCAGTTGCAAATAGACTTTCACCTCAGCTGCTTCAAGCAAGAAGTTCTTGTGAGTGCCCTCCTAATCGGAGCTCTCCTCGCCTCTCTGATTGGGGGGATCCTCATTGACCGCTATGGAAGGAGGAGAGCAATCCTGGTCAGCAACTTGGTCCTGTTGGTTGGCAGCCTTGTTCTTACGCTGTCGAGGTCATTTCTTGGGCTGGTCATTGGGCGCATGACCGTGGGCTTTGCCATCTCTGTCTCATCTATGGCCTGCTGCATCTACGTCTCGGAAATGGTGGCTGCTCATCAGCGAGGGCTCCTGGTGTCTCTCTATGAAGCAGGGATCACCGTAGGCATCCTACTGTCCTATGCACTAAATTACATCTTTGCGGATGTGGATGAGGGATGGAGGTACATGTTTGGACTGGCTATTGCCCCGGCAGCCATGCAGTTCCTCAGCATCCTCTTTCTCCCAGTGAACCCTGTTAAATTAAGCTCATGGGACTCAGACTGCCAGAAGGGCCTCATTCAATTGCAGGACGTTGAGGACAAAGCAGCAGGAAAGCATGAGCCCTACAAGAAGGATTACTCATTTCTGGACCTTTTCAGAACCAGAGACAACATGAGAAGGCGGACTCTGGTGGGCCTGGGTCTGGTGCTCTTCCAGCAGTTCACTGGGCAACCCAATGTGCTGGGCTATGCCTCCAAAATCTTCCACTCGGTGGGGTTTCAGAGCAACTCCTCAGCAATCCTGGCTTCTGTTGGGCTGGGGGCAATAAAGGTGGTGGCCACACTCGTTGCAATGGCCTTTGCAGACAAGGCTGGCAGGAGAGTGCTGCTCATGGCTGGCTGCGTGGTGATGGCCATCTCCGTCACCACCATCAGCCTCACCAGCCGCGTTGCTCCGCTGGCCATGGCCAGGGACTGCAAAGCAGCTGCAGACCCCAATGGATCCTACAGCCTCACCCAGCACCCTCTGACACCTCTGTCCTCCCAGTCTGCTGTCTCACCCGTCCCACCAGCATTAGGTGCTGTCAGAAGTCAGGCAGACCCTGGTTTCGCTGCCACGAGGAGCCTTACAGAAGTTTTTACGAGTACTCAAAGCAAGGAGGTTGTTCCTGATTCTTCCCTCACTCAGGAAAGGGGTTTTGTAGGTCTGTCCAGAAGAGAGACAGTGGCAAGCGCAAGCCCTCCGTTTGGTGGTGCTCCCTGGGCAGAACATATGGTCTTAAATTGGATTACACTGCTGAGCATGATGGCTTTTGTGAGCGCCTTCTCAATTGGATTTGGACCAAGTAAGTATGGTGTTTGTATCTACCCTTGCACTAACTCAGAGAATAAAACTAGGGCTGATCCTTACTGTCTGCTTGAAACATTCCATATGTGTCTGCTTTACCAAGCAGCTCAGTGTCTGGGAACTGGAAGTACATCCCCTACTGCCCACAGAATCATTTTCTAACGTTGCATCTCTGTCAGCTACGGGGCTGGTACAACACTAGAATAACTCTGTTTTATTCTTCCTGGCACCCTGGTGAGGAAGGAAATAGAGGGCTGAGGACAGAGGGACTTGAGCTGTATGATAAAGTCAGTGCAGAACTGGAAGTGGGACCTCTTTGGAAGTTTCTCTCTATCAGCTGGTCTTTTTCTGTAATCATTATTCATCGGATCAGAGCAGAGATTAACTCTCACTTCCATGTAAGCTCTACTGTTTTCTACCTTTTGTTGCTTTAAATGCTCTTTGGTGGGAGAAACAGCATCTAACGAGAAAAAACATAAGTGAGCAAGCTTCAAGTGAGAAAGGTTCAACAATGACTATGTAAATTATTTCAATCAAAATAACTCTGGGATAGGAGAGACCAAGATATGTATTGCTTTAGCTCTGATTTTAGCCCAAACACGTCATCATCTCTCTAACCCTACCCCTTTCTCATTTCATTTTTCACTACGAAGAGCATGTCCTGCAGCAGGTATGCCGTATCTTTTCCATCTCCCCTGAATGGGATGATCAACTCCCCTCCTTCCTTCTTTGCTCCCTGGACCCATTCATTGGTATTTCATTCCTCTGTGGAGTTCTAAACGTGGGATTTTGAAGTGTTCTGCAGTGACCTGACACTGAGACTGGTGAATGTTTGACACCACTAGCAGCAGGAGCTGGGTGAAACCCAGTTTAAAACCCCTGCTGAAATCTCCCTTGCCCATTTGCCATATAAATTGCTTAACCCCTGCACTTGTCTTCCCGATCTCTCTAATTCATGCAGTGACCTGGCTGGTCCTCAGTGAGATCTACCCTGCTGGGATAAGAGGAAGAGCCTTTGCCTTCTGTAACAGCTTTAACTGGGCTGCTAATTTACTGATCAGCCTCTCCTTCCTGGACCTTATTGGTAAGTGGCCATCCTGCATCCCTCCATCTCCCACAGCGGGTTAGGGAAGATGGCTACCACAAGCCCTTTGGAGATTCAGTGGCATTTTGAACCCTGGGGACTTGAATAGGTGTGACCCTGATGCCTCTGAGTGCAGAGAAATCAGACACCAGCAGCACTGGTCTGAGCCCCTCTGTCACTGCTTCCATAAGAATCATCCGTCGCCCACTGGGCTGCACTACAGTACTGCAGGATCAGGAAACTGGATTTTTCAGCTTCCATACCGGCAGCTTTACAACATTTCTTTCTAGCAGGTCTCTCAATTGAGGCACATTGCTGGGCCCTGGAGCTTGGCTGCCTTCCCCTTTCCGCTAGTGTGCTGCTGGGAAAGCCTGGCATGAACCATCCTTCTCCCTCTCTGATTCCCAGTTCAGAGTTTGCACATAAGGAGCTTCCCGGCCCTGCTGAGAGCTTCTCAAAATAAGATGCCCCTCGCAGCAAGCAGCCAGCTTCCTTCATGACTTATGATGTAACCTACCTGTAGTGGACCCTTCATGCACTTGAATCTCTTTGCAGATGCCATTGGTTTCTCTTGGATGTTTCTTCTCTACGGACTGATGGGAGTGATGGCTGTGATATTCATTTACCTTTTCGTTCCGGAAACGAAAGGACAGTCCTTAGAGGAGATAGACCAGCAGTTCTCCAGGAAACGGTACGTGTGCTGTTGTACCAGCGCGAGCGGCTGGCTTTGGGAGCTTCCCACCAGCAGTCCCTGTGGTCTGCAGCACTGGGTAGCTCAGGGCTGTGCTGCCAAGAAGCTCTGAGGTTTGTGGCAGGGCGATGGGAGGGGGTGTAAGAGCTGCGGTGCAGTTCATCAGCTGGTCGCTGTCCTGAGCCTTGTGGCTGTGCTGCTGGAGGGCACCAGTGATACTCAGGAGGAAGAGGGCTGAAACCAGGGCTTGCGGTTGAGGAGGGGAGGGCAGAACCAGAGCATGGGACAAGCAGGTCAGGACAGCAAGAAGGCAGCAGGGGTCAATAGTTCTGTTGTTTCACCATAAAGTAATCCTGGACTGATCCTTCTCCTCTGGGGCAGAGACATCTCCTGGTGTAACACAGGCTCTCACCTGGTAACTTCCATGCCAAGCCTGTAATGAGATAGGGCAGCTCAGGAGGTGTTTGTGCAATTCTGGTTGTGAAGGAGGTGGAAGGGCAGGAATGCTGGAGCAGAGGGAGGTTGTGCAGCCACATGGCTGCGATGCCAAGGTGAAGGAGCATACCTGCATGGCGACTGGGCAGGAGAGGTGATGCTGCAGACCCTTGCCTGCCTCCTGGCTCCCCACAAACTGCTGCTGACCTTTGCCATTCCCAGCAGGGTGTGGGAAGGAAATGTGTTGAAGCAGAAGCGTGGAAGAGGAGCGAGCTGCACACATGCACAGTACCAGAGAGTGGAGCACGGCAGCAGCACATGAAATGTGCCCACAGCATCGCCCTGAGGAGAGGAGCAGGCTACGCCATAGGGACAGTTCTTTTCCATGGCCTTTAACTGGTGACCCCTGCTCAGAGGCGGTTCTCCCCGCAGTGCCTTGGATATCAGGACGTGCCAACAGCTGTCCTTTGGGCCCTTGAAGAATCGCTGGTCCCAGGCAGGGAACGTGTCTTCCATTTGATGTATTTTTCATGGGTTTGGGGTTTTTTATCACCTGTCATTTAAGGGATTAATGGTTTTGTACACAGGGATTAAAGCACAACTTTTGCTGGCAGTGCTCTCCATCCATGCAGTTAATTTGTGAGCAAGGTGTATTGTTTTCCAGTTCTTTGAAATACTTGATGCTTTACAGAGAGCACAGCATTGCAGGAGGAATGTGTCAATCAGCAGCATACGTTAATATTGTTGCCCTCTGTAACTTCTGTGTAGGAGCCTGGAGTCTGAGCTGGGAGCTAATGCAGATAAACGCTCTGATTAAGCAGAGACAGAATGAGTGCTGCTTCACCGTTTCCAAAAGGGTCAGGATCCAGCGGCTCACCCACCTGACTGCCCAAGGCCTGTGCCTCCACACAGAGAAGTCCATCTCATGCATGTTTGGCTGCTTCTTTTGTACACAAAGCCTGGCCTGCATTCATAACCAGGGTTTACGTGTACAAAACCACATACAGCATTGTGGTACCTTCATGAAAACCACCAACTTTTCTACCTCTTACAACTGGACATTGTTTGATTAATTCACACCTCCTTCTGACACATCTACATTATAGAAAACCCACCCTCCTGACACAGTGCTCACTCCCAAAACCTTGTGAGATAGGAGGAGCTGGTGTCCTGCTGCACAGCCAGCCTTGCCTCTTCTGAGCCCCCAAAGGAACCGAGTCCCAACATTTAGTGTTTTCCCCTGAAAATGCAGCTCCTTGGGGACCAGTGACTGCTACACTGGGCTGCCTGGTTGGCAGTGCAGGGACAACACAGGATGTGGCCATGTCACCCAAACCCTTATCTCAAAGGGAAGCCCCCAAAACACTGGAAAATGATCTGCCCTTGCCTATAATTCAGTCTGTGGCTGTCAGGTGTTTGCCTGAACCACTTTTAGGATGTGCTTTCCTCTTCCCACTGAGAAATGGGGGTCACCCACAGCCTTCCTCACCCACTTCTGCATCGACCTCCCCGCTGCACCTCTGCTGTGTCTGGACTTTGGTGTTTCTGAGCTCTCGTGCACTGCAGATGCTGTCATGCCAAAGCACACAAGGACACCTATAAAACAAAACCCAGATGCTCTCTTTCTGCAAAAAGGCTCATGAATACTGGGCTGTGTCAGGGATGACTCTGATTTACTGGGGTAAAAAGCGTTGGTACTGTCCCAGAAGTTAAAAATCAGCCTCCAGATCGCAGCCTTTGACTGTGACCGGGGTCGCACATTCACCAGGGGCCCCTGACTGAGAAGAATGGGAGGCAGGGGGGATGCTTGCACTCACGCCTATGCGTTTGGATGGAGGCGAGGTGCCGCGAAGGGGCAGCTGAGCTCAAGGGCCGTTTGTCATCATGGGCTGGGACCACTCGCCCCCCGCTGCCAGCGTCCTTCCAGGGCCCTCCAGCCCCGGAGCGGGGTGCACCGCGCCAGGACTGCCGCGAGGGGGCCCCCCGGCACCGCGCACCGCCCTCCCCGGCACCATAGGGTCACCCTGGCGAGGGAGACAAACACCCAACCAGGACTTAAATCTCAGCCCACCTCACTCTCGGACACAGGTCTGACCCTATGGGACCCCCGCCCCACGTATCTGGGGTGCCGCTAGCCCCCCATACTGTGCCTCCGGGCTTGATAGAGCCTGGAAAGAATGGTGATGTGAATGGGAAATCAGGGGCACCCCTGCGTGGTGCCGTCGGTGCAGGTGGGGCTGGGGAAAGGATGGGGAAAGGATGGGGACCCTTGGATCTCCCAGGCGGCTCAGGTCAAGGGGCTGGCTGGCTGCTGGGGCAGTGCTGAGGGGAGCAAGTTAGCCCTGGAGCAAACAGGGCTACTGACACTGCCAGGCTCTGTGTGTGAGGGTATAGAAAGCTGGAAGTTAGGTTGTGGCAAGGAGGACGAATAAGCCTGTGATAAGAGGGCTGTTTTTGCTGCTTTCTTCAGAGAACCAAAATGCAACTTTCCAGACCCCACAGCTTCAGCCCATGAAGCAAGAAGAATCTGCAAGGGGCTGCCCAGCTCATCCCACTGAACACACCATGCTGGGGTGTCTGCCTGCAGCAAGCGCGAGGCAACGGGAGAGGAGGTGCTGGGAGTGCCTCGGGGATGCTGCAAGGCAGAGGTCCCACCTCTGCTCTTGTAGCCCTCGCAATGAGGAGGTACGCGCACCTGGGAAGGGATCCCTGTCAGGAAGACCGTCCCGAACCTGCCAGCTGGTGTCACGGGGTCCTGCACCTCCATCGTGGCAGAGCTGGGCTGGTGACACTGGAAGATGGAAAAGCCGTAAAGGAATGTTTAAATGAAAAGCTGAGGGAAAAGTCAGTGGGTGTAGAAATTCAAACTTGCACCCCTTGTGAGGAGGATGTGGACAGTATCCAGGGTAAGAGCAGCAGGGAAATACATGATGCAGCTGCAATGAATAAGGTGAGTTTATGTAGTACTGCAGACCCACAGGAACAGTATTAAACAATCAAGTAAGGGCAAAACTTAGAGGTGCTTCTGCCCCTGTACCAGGAGTGTAAAAGAAATGAGATAATGCCAGGCTTTCTGATCACCCTGAATGACAAGCCCGGTACCAAGATGGGAGACCCCAGATTCCAGCAGGAAAAATACAGGGCCAGGACTGTGTTACTGACCCCTGATCAGGCTAAAGGAAACAGCAGATACAAGAAGAGATTAGAGAAACCAGTCAGCTCAGGGATCCATCAGGAAGAAAATAAGTGGCTTGGGATACAATAATGAGTCTCCTGCTCCAAGCAGCGCTGGAAGCTGTGAGGAGGGCTCCTGCTCTGGGGTTGGTGGGGAGCGGTGCACAGGACCTGCTTCACAAGGTGTTTGTGGGAGAGCCGTTCTCTGCTAGCGACCACAAAGCAACCGATTTAGTGCTGTAGTGGGAGAGAGCACACCAAATAAATCCAGCGTGTGGCTCTACGATTTCAACAAAGGGAACGATGAAAAAAGAAGGTGATTGGTCAATAACAACAAACGGAAAGGCAGCAGACACAGAGCAAGGAGCCTGCGAGCAGTCTGGAGGCGATTAAAAAATGCTCTATTAAAGCCCAAGTAAAACGTGCCACAACTCAGACAGAGCTAAGAGGTCCTAAAAAACACCCTGCCTGCCTCACTGCTAAGGTTAAGGAGGTATCACATGGAGAAGGTCAGTGTTTTAAAAGTGGAAAGGTTTCCCACATGAGGAGAAAAGGAAAACCCATAAAACACAGCAAGGGAAGTGTAGACAGGGAATGAAAAGAGCTAAAAAAGAGCATGAAGAGCTCCTTGTAAAGATCCTGTTAAAGAAGTTTCCTTAAATGTATCAGAAGCAAGAAGCTGGCTAAGGAACCATTGCTCAACACAAAGGTACAATGGGGTACCAAGGAGGATGGGGCAAGGCAGCTCAGGCATGACTGAGTGTTGGTCTTCACTGGTGCAGGTACCTGGATGATCCTCACACTCAGTTCATTCTTTGTAGCCCGTAAGTTAAGGAATTAGATCAATTTGGCTTCACAAATGGCAACTGCACCAGGGGACTGGCAGGATGCTGGCATAGCTCCCACCTACAAACCAAGCTCTGGAAGGGGATCCTGGGAGCTGCATGGGGTCACCTCCATCCCTACCAGGGTCAGCAGTGAGCAGAGACAGGCAGGTGAGAAAGAACCATCGGATGCAGCTTCCAAGGAGGAGAAGCTGCCTTGTGAGCATGCTGGGATGCTAGGAAAGTATCGGCCTGTGCCTGGATAGGGAGAACCCCACAGACAGCAGGAGGACATTTACAAAGAGATTTTGGCAAAGTTATTTTTATAGATTGACATTGCGATGGGGTTCAAACAATGGTCCCTTCATGGATGGAAACGTAGATAAAGATATTCCTGTCTTGTAGGTAGCAAAGTGCAAGGTTTAACGGACAGGTTTTAAGGATAAATGAGATTCAGCAATAGGGTTGCCCAAGAATCTCTGCTGGGTCCGGTTTTATTCAGCACCTTCATTTGGAGCTTTGGAAAGGGAACGGGCAGCAGAATGTCCAGGTTTGTGAATGATGTTAAGCTCTTTTGGGAACTAAACTGTTTTGCCACTGACAATGGACTCCTTAAGAACTTCACAAAAGCGTGTGTGCAAAAAGGGCCGAAGGATGGATGTGCCAGGGAATGCTGCAGGCTGGTGCCAGAGGCCTCTGAAAGCTGTCTGGGGTTAGCATGGATTGGAGCAGTCCTTGGTTGGGTGAGCTGGCTCCTTCCATCAACCCCTGACTGGGCAAACGTGTCCCTGCTCTGAGTTTGTGACCCATTAACACAGCAACAGGCTATTTCTCTTTCTCTCTCCCCTGAGGCTGAGACCTCATAAGACTAGAGGATGCAGAAATGCTTGAGGCAGTGATAAATCTTCTTTAGTGGGCTTTTATTTCCTTTTCTTTCACAATATTTTCTTTAGTTTCCTAGCCAAATTTTTTCTAAGGAAAGATTTCTGACTTCCTTTGAGCCACAGCTCAACATCTGTCCACATTGGGGGCTGAAGTAATACACTGTTAAGGGGTTTTGATGTCAAGCCCAAAACCCCACCAGGGATTTATGCAGCTCTCCCCTTTCCTCCCTCCTCCTCTTCAAACAGCCTTTCATTTGCTCTCACTAATTGTGCTGTCATGCCTTTCTTTTTTCCCCTGGTTGTGCAGACAGCCTTTCATGCAGACAGGTTTCGGTGACAGATACCTGTGCCATGAGCTCTCCGAGGAGGCGGGTTCACTGCAGAGCATGAGCATCGCCTGAATGCACCGAGCAGCACTGAAATGATCCAGGTACCCATCCAGACTGGGACGGATTAGGCAGTGGCTTCCCTGCTCCCCCCTGCCCCAAGTTGCTGCTGGATAATCGCTGCCGGTCAGGAGAGCCCCGCCAGCCCCAGCCCACCCGCAGGCACCACTTGCTGCTCTAAGTGGGTAGGGAAAGATTAGCTGAGAATCACTTGGAAAACGGGAGAGTCTTCAGGAGGAGCTGGGCTGGAAACAAGGGCACTGTGTCCCGAGGGAAGTGGCTGTGAGAGGAGCACAGCCAGGATGAGGGCATTGCACGGGGTTGAACAGAGCAGTTCTGGGCTGTGCCCCCTCCTCAGGCATACACAGCAAGTCTTATGGTGGGTGTGAAGACCAACGCTCTCGATGACTTGTGAAGCAGGGCTCTGAGCTGGGGACTGTGTAAATACCCTGCTCAAATGGAAACCTGCTCTCAGGCTTTGTCTACAAAAGGAGAACAACACTTTAAGGCAGCTGCCACATCAGAAGGCACCAGAAATGCAGCCAGAAGCTAATACTGGAGAGGCTCAAAGCTTGAATTTCCTCAAAGTTGTGTTTGTGCCCAAGGTGACTGTTTTTAGCAGGAAGACTGGCATATAGAAGCGGGGCAATGCACAGCACAAGTATGTAGATGATCTTTATCCTGGTTTTGTTTTCCAGCTCTTTTGGTCAGAGGATAGGGAGGACGGTGAGGGGCTAGCCCTGATTGTTGGTCAGCTCACAGAACTCCTCAGAGCAGGCTGGGTGTGCAATTCGGGGTCCTCTGCTGCCCCTTCCCTGCAGGGTTCCCGTTGGATGCCACCTGGCAGCCCTATACACCTCCTAGTGCTCCCCAAGGTCCTCATTTCCCTGCTGCAAAGGAAATAGCTGCAAAAGCCGCTGCCCTGGGCTCTGTAATATGGGGTCAATACTCTACCAGAGCAGGAAACAAATTAGATATTTATCCCTTTTTAACCTGATTAGGATTTTTTCTTGTTTTAAATGCCTGTCTATAGAGATTTCCAAGACAAACAGAGAAGCATTTTATCTGTCCCAGAATGCAGACCTGCACAGGGATGGGCTGGGAGGTGGTAGGGGCAGGGATACTCTGCACTGAATTGCAGGAGATTTGAAGTGAAGTTACAGTGCACTGCTAGGGTTGACTTTTCAACAGGACTGACAGTTCACCGCCCTCTCTGACATGTGCTCCTGCAGTGTGCTGTAGTCGAAATCTGAATGATGTGAGAAATAAGCACAAACCTTGGCTTGCTACTGTTGGTCAAGGTTGGCTGCAGAAACAAGCTTGAGCACAGGCAATGCAGTTTGAGGGGCAGCATGTACCATCACCGAGTCCTCAAGCTCCAGCTGCGGTAACGTGACCGCGGTAACGTGACCTAGGTAACAGACAAAAAGCAAAAGGTGTTGTCAGTCCCTGCTGCAAATACTCCCACCACTCAGCAGGGAAATGTGGGATGGGGATCCATGTCCTTCTTGTGCACGTGAAGGCAGCAAGCTCTAGGCTGGATCCTGCTTAGTTTCTGCTCAGGGGGATACGGGGCTCGATGAAAGGAGCCAGGATACATGAAATACGATAACTGGAAAAAATACAAACCAGAAGATGGGCTGTTTAATGCACTACAGATCCAGCAAAACAGCCAGAGCTGAACAAAAAACATTCTTCATACGGAAACAAAGATACCGGCTCAACTCGGGGAGAACCTGGCGGGAGAAGGGTGTTCCGAGATGTGTTTTCTTAGCTTGTGTTTCCCAGCACTGTGCAGATCAGACCCAAGCCTAGAATGCAGTGGGGACTTCCTTCTTCCACTGCACCTCTCTAAAGCACTTCTTCCAGCACAAGCACCTCCAAGCTCCCCTGCTTTGGTGTCTATGGCTTCCGCCCTTGTTCTTCCTGCTCTACCTGGCCTTCTTGCTACAGCTTCTGCCTCTGGCCTCAGCTTCCCCAGCCCTGAGGTCTTCCCTCTGCTGATTGAATTAGTAGAAGGAGAGTTGCTGTCACATTTAATCATCGGGGTGAAGCAGTGACAGAAAGATAAAGTCTTCCCCAGCCATCAGGATGTTGATGGTCTGCAGAGTGAGTTGCTCTGACAGGTCACCACCAAAAGCCTGTTGTCTGTAGGGAGATAAGATACCTTGGGCTGCTAGTGAGACCTCAGGTGCAGTACTGGGCAATGCAGAAATCACTGCTCTGTCGCGGGACCTACCAAGACAAATTCTGTCTCTGGATAAGCAGGAATCACATAATTACTGGTGAGTTATTCCTGTTGTCTCCAGGTACTTTTGAGCCACTGAGCTGAGCATTCCCCACTGGGGATGGTTTTCTCCTCGCCATGATGGCCGGAGCTGCAAGGAGCCGGCAGCTGTCAGGAGCTATTTCCTCTTGGAAAAGTCCTCTGCGAGGGTCTCAGGGAAATCCTCATGCTCAGACACTACAGCCCCACCGTGACAGCCCTGGCACCAGAGCCCTGAGGGTGCCGGTGCTCACTGACAGCTCCTGGGGGTAACAACCACCCTTTTGTTCTCGCTCAAACTCACAGCTGAGTCCTGGTGCGCGATGTGACCTCCTGCAGCAATACAAATAAAAATGTCAGTGCTGTGCCTATTAATAGTGTTTCTATTCCTGCTGCCATTATGATTGCTTTTTGCTACTATTAATAATAATATTTACATATGCAAAACCACAGATGCAAAACAGATGGTTTGGTTGGGACTTCTGAAAAAAAGCCTTGTCTCTGCCACATCTATTTATGACAAAGAGAGAGGGTTAACCACACAGAGTGCCATATAGAGAACAAATAGATGGGGAAAAAGAATGAAATAATTCCTTCCATATTCCTGACAGAGGCCAAAACTTATCCAATCCCTCTTTTTTGCCTCTCTCCTTTCTAGCATTTGGGACTCTTTTCCAATACCAGGTCAGGGATGGTTTCCATATTTGTTCAGATTGTCTAATTTTATTTTCCAGTTCAGCTATTATTTTTTCAGATGCAGCTTTCCCTGATGGGTGGAAAATACAAAAGGAATCACTCATCTGCTCCCTGCAAGCTTTTTCCTGACCGCTGGGAAGCTGAGGCACTATTCCAGGCCTGGAGTAAACCTTGCCTTGTGGAGAAAACGATCCTTGTTTGCCGAGTTCACACGTCTGGGAATAATTTAAGCTAAGGGGAAAAGTAAAAGTGAGAAAGATACCACCACCCCTGAGCCCATTGCATCCCCTCCACCATGCAGCCCTGCCTAGGAGGATGGCTGTGGCCATGCAAGATGAACAACCACATCTCCACAACTCACCAGCACTGTAAAGCAAGAAAGCGGCAGCACGGGGCAGGGCAAGACTTTTGGCAGTGTCACGCAGGCTTGTTTCGCAGAGATGGAAAATGGCAGAGAGCCTGCCAGCAGCGCGGCATCCCCCTCTGCTTCCAGCGGTGGCTGCTGTAGGGCTGGGCTGCCTCAGGGGCACAGCCAGCAGCAGGGAGCTGAGGGCTTGGTTTGGGTGACCAGCTTGGTCTTTGCTCCGGGTTTTCCCACAAGGATGAGGAGGAGCAGAAGGACAAGGCTGAAACAAGGACTTCTCTGGCCTGCACTGATAAGTAGCTTTGAACTGGAATTCTGCAAGAGTCCCACCAGCATGAATAGCTTCCCTGTGGGCATGCTTTGGTCTCCTGTTCATGTATTTATGGCTGGGTGAACACCAGCGGCTCCCCCACACCCATGGGTGTCATGTTTGTGGCCAACAGGACTCCCCAGTCCTCTCCTACTGACAAACACCCTTGGGGACACCCTGATTTCCCCAGGCAACCCCAGGCCCAGCTGCTCCTTCCATGAGCAGGAGGATGAAGAGAAGGAGGAGGAGGAAGGCTCTATACACTCTGCTACAACACAGCAATGCTTAAGTGGAGAAAGACACTGGACAGCATGCTAACGAGTAGAGTGCAGCATCCCCAAGCACTAATGAGTAATAAAGTGCCCCACAAGCTAAAAAGTCCCCAAGTGCTGCTGAGTACTAAGTAGTCCCTGAATACTCACATCTCTCTCAGGTCAAATTCCACTCTTTAAACCAATCCCCATTACACTTTACACATCAGGCTGTAGAGGGCCTCGGAGGGGTTGTTAGGGTCTATTGTAGGGGAATAAAGCAAGTGTCAAAAAAGACATTTAATGCCCAGTTAAAAATGGCCAAAATCCAGCCTGCAGTTACCTGATAAGCTGCAAGGTCTCTCCTGGGAGAAATATTTAGGTTTTTAAATTGTCTCGACCCTTGCACACTTACAAGAGGCTGGCCTTAGCTCTAAGCTAAAGCTTTGTCAAGTACATTAGAACAATATTAAAAGCCTGGCTTTTGTTCCATAAAGACTTTAAATGCTCGTTGGTTTGGGGGTTGGGTTATTTTTCTCATATGGGTTATAATGAGTAATTATTGAACACATCAGAGCACTGCAGACCTCTGCAGCTTTGTGTTGTTAACATCAACACTTCTCCCAGCGCAGCAGCAGTCCCATCGCTGCTGGTTCCCATACCTGCACAGCGGGGGCAAAGTGCTTGGGGATTAACAACTCCAGAGGTGCATAGCAGGGCAGTGCCAGAGCCAGAGGGTAACACCCGAGTCCCATCTCCATGGACTCTGGTCATTATAAGAGAAAATATTCCCCGTGCCCTCAATGCAAATTAACCTCTTGCTCTTTACAGGGAAACTGGGGAGACTGCACCCAGTTTCAGTTGCACTGGTTCAGTTAACCTCTTTTGTGAGCAACTTCCCTAATGGGCTCTGGACTCTGCCTGGGCTGTGGTGTCCATCACCATGGCTCTGTTGGTGGTTTTTATGTAGACATTTGGACAGCTAGAGGTGTTTTCAAAGCAGATCTGTAATTCATTCAAAGACTTGGTGTGTCAACAGCCAAGAAACCCAGGTTCACACTGCAACAGGGTGTTTCTTACCATCCCATGTTGCTCTTCTGTGCTGTAAGGGCTCTCCTGGGCAGCTCAGCCTCATGGTGCTGTTTTGCTTCCATTGCTGTGCTTTGGGAAGCATGTTTGCATAGTAGCAAGGGAGGCCAACACACAAAATTAATAGCAGTTGAAGCTCAGTGCAAGTCTTGACTGTCAGAAATACAGCATTAAAAACAAAACTTAAGGCTTCCATATTGCAAAACCTATTAACTGCTTCACCATTATTGCAGTCATGCCAGTTCAGTCATTCTGGAGCTTTTACCAAAGCATGACAGCTCATTTGTTTAGCTTGGGCCAGGCTTAAAGTTCTGATGAAGCCTAATCTTGTGACCTTTATTTACTTTGGCCAGGGATGCTTTCTGCACAGACGACTTCCTATCCTTCCTAATCTTTCCTGCAGGAAAGGAGCTACGAGTCGGGGGAGGAAGGCAAAGCCAACCAGACATGCGGCCAGAGAGAAACAAGCGCTGCACATGTCGGTGAAGTGGGCCAGGTTCAGAGACCTTTTCTGTTAAAGGAAGGAATTTAAAGGGAAGTCAGCACCTCTGCTGTCATCATTTGAGATGTGTGAAATCCATCATCATTCCTCTGGAATTTTACCCATCTGGAAATATGGCTGGCTGCAACTGCGAAGCTTCACGGCTTAAGGATGGAAAAGTCTCTGGTTGGCTCAAACCTGTCAAAGCTCCCACTGAAACAGATGAATTTTGTGGGTATAAACCCCCTGGGATTTGTCACTGAGGAGCTGCTCACAGGCCTGGGCCATCCATCCCCTCATGAGTGAGCTGGCTCTCAGCAGTGCTGCAAAGCACCCATGGAAGGAGCTGCTCTCTCCTGGGTGACAACAGAGGGAGCATGGACCCTGTGTCAGGCAGCCCGGCTGGATGCCAACAGTTCTATAAGGGGGGAATTCCCTCACTCCACACCTCCATCTCTACAGTCTAAAACTATCTCAGGAGAAGCACATGTAAACACCAGCCTCGGGCACCGTGCTTTTACCACCCCTCTAAAATCCTCCTCTTCACATCCCCTACAGCTACAGACCACTTTTAACATTATGCTTCCATTTGATGCAAATTCTGTAAACAAAAGCAGGGAAGCTGAAGCGCTTCCAGTCTTTGCCTTCTGCTTTAAAACACAGACCAACACTAAGGGTTGCGGATAAAGCATACATGGACCTTTCTGATGCGATTACAGCTTAAGCTACACACAGGAAATACACAGCTTTTCCCTGGCCTTTTATTCAATTTACTTCCCAACCCATGAGCAGTAGCTGTAAGGCTAGGGACAGAAGGGGAAAAAATAAAAGAGAGAGAAATCTGCAGCACACGCTGGTTGTCTTCTAACAGAAAGGACCCTGCAGAGGCATTTACCCAGCACTGGAGACACACATCACCCGGGACATGACACCATTTTTCCACTGGAAGTCAGGTGCATGAAGTATCAAACCACTTTGTTAAAATGTCTTTCTCATGTTTTGAAGTAAAATGGTTAACACAATCCTACCTCTCTAATGCAGCAGCGAGGCACTGTGCATCACGCCGGCACCAGAAGTGCTGCTGAGCATCACAAAATCACTACTTCATAGTGAGAAATAGGAATGCAGAGACAATGGGGTAGAGAGCATTTTTAGAAGACAAAAGACCAGTCAGGTTTGGACTCTGATATCTTGGGTTTGACCAGTTCCCATGTGTTGAATAAAGAATTCTGAGTATCTGGAAATATTCCCTAGTTTCATTCCCACAGAAGAGAGTACTTAAAAGCATTCTAAGGCTAATGGGAATGTGATGAAAGAACCATTTCTGTGGAGCAGTATTTTGAGTACATGCCACCTTTAAATGCATTTTCCAAGCATTATAGCAGAGAAATTTGGGATAAGGTTCAAATCTCTCTCAAACTTTTGGAAAGCAAGTGGTGAGGAAGCAATCCATTGTGCTGCTGCAGAGATGCTCCAGTTGGTGGCTCAAAGGCTGTGCAGTGGCTGAGCTTGGGCAGCCAGGTGCGAATCACCCACAGACACGGAAACAGCACCCATGTTTGCCCTGATGAAAGCCCTGAAACCCAGTGCAGAAAGGAAAGGTGCATGCATGCTGCCTGCAGGGATTGGTCCCAGGATGAGAGCTTTCCAAAGCTGACTGACACTTCTTGCCTCAGAGGGAAAAGCTGTCACTTTCAAGCTTCCCTAATCAAACAACTGGGGAATATGTGAGCATGCTGCAGCCCTAATTCCCATCTAACCATGCAGCCAAGAACTGGAGTTTGGAAATGCAGTGAATCTGATCAGTAGAGGGGGTACACTTTCCTCCTGGTGTAAACCAGCACATCCCAGAGGGGCTTTACGAACCCAGGAGTGCGCTGGAGCAGTGCATGGTGCCCCTCTGCAGCTCAGAAGACATTAATTACTAAATGAGCCACAGCAATGAGTCTCCCTCACCACCAGTGTGTAATTACCTGCTCTGAGGAGGGCTGGGATTTGCAGAGGGGGGCACGGCAATTGCATGTGTTTATCAGGTGCTTTCCCTGCCTGCACCAGCAACCCAGGCTGCCTATGCAGTGGCTGTGACCGCGTGCAAAAGCTGGTAATGCAACTACATACGTAACACGTTGGTTCATTGATACCACTATTTTTGTCTTTCATAGAGAAAAGACTCTCTAGCATCAAAAACATTTGAATAATTATTGCATTACTGGGGTCTTTTTGCTGTTTACAAATACTTGTGTCATAAAAGATTATGATAAGGATGTCAAGCTGACTAGCAATGTTAGGAGAAGCCTGTGGAGGCCCCTATTTTTTAAACTACTTAAGAGCAGTTTAATGTGCACTGTGCATTGAGTTTAGCTCTTTAACAACTGCCTTGAAGGTTTCCTCTCAGTAAAACTGTGATTAGTAACAATAAACCTTAAAAAGGCTTCAGCATAGATACACATTTCAAACCCAATGGCTCAGTGCAGCGAGGGATGTATTTTATGCAGAACAAATGCAGAAGTCTCATATATGATTTGCTGAATCAGGACCTTAAAGTGGGAGCTCATTTCTGCCACTGCACAGTGCTTTTGGAAGGCACTGGGTTTTAAAGGACCCTACAAAAATGAATGCTGATCTCACCCCTGGTGTGCTCTTGTCCCCTGTGCTCCAGTGCCACCCTGCCTGCCTGTGTCCAAGCCCAGAGGTGGGGCACAGCAGATCAAATCGATTGCACACTCCCATGCTATGGATGTTAGTGAACAAGCCCCTCATGACCTCTCACCTTTCTGTCATGGGAAAATGTTAGGAGACCTTTCCCCCTCTTTGCAGGAGCAAACAGCAGCAGTTTTACATCGCGGGGAAAGATCATATGAATGAGTGTGCTTCCTGACATCAGCTGCGCTTTGCAATGTAGTTAAGCAGTTCTGCAAACCACCAAGCTATCCCAGCAAAGTTCTCAGGATTCATCAGACTGAGGAAATACGACACAAGTTTTGCATTTCTATTGACTTAGCTTTAGTGCCACATAAGGCACTGGGAAGAACGGCTGGAAAGAAAGGCTCTGGTGATAGACTGATCAAGCTGAGTTAGTGGGAAGCAATCAGACCAGAGCAAAGCAAATATGAAGGCTGCCTGCAGGCAGCCAGGACGAGGCGGCTGTGCTTGCCTTCCTGTTTGTGTTTACCAGGACATAGCTCCTGCTATTAACTGCATTGTGCTTGCAGGGAGCAGCAGCTCCAGTGATGGATGGCTTCTGCAGAGATCCTTTGTACCTGCCAACAAGGCTGAGCAATAAACAGCCTGAGGCAGCATCCACTCCACTTCCTTAGCACGTAAGTGCACTGTGCCCAGCTTTCACATCACGCACAGGAGCCAGCTTGCAGCTGCAGAGATTACGTGTGTCCAGACAACTACACACCAGCAAGTTCCTACAGCTCCCTCCATCTCATGGGGGGGAGTGAGATGTAAAGAGCTGAAAGCCAAAAGGAGAAAGCAACAGGTGCTTTATCGATCACCTGTGGATCACTGACCACATACCTGTGCAGGGTACATGTGGAGAAAGACTCATCTTGCAGCTTAGCAGCATTCTCAGCATGTGGTTGCACTTAATTAGGAAGCTGTGTTGATGGTTCAGGCATTGGATCACCTCTAAAAGCCACCAGCCAGTCTCCCTGGTCCATGATGCCAGCACCACTGATGCTGCTGGAAGAGTCTCTGGGAGGCAGGCACAACTTCGCCGCTCCACATGCTCTGGAGCTCCACAAACTGTGTATCAAAGGGCAGGAAAATGACTTACATTAGCTGCAATCAAGCATTCATTACCAAACCATCTTAAGCCAGGGAAGTGAAGAGACAATGTATCCCTGCTCCCTGCATCCACAGTCGCCTCCCCTCTGAGAGCCTGCCTCACAGTTGCCCACTCAGACAAGCAGACCCCCTACAGCCAGAATCCAGCCTGTAGCCAGCATGGTTGGCTCTGTGCAAAATCCCACAGTCTTTCATTTAGCATTGACCTTGCCCTGCATAACGTCCAAAGTGTGTGACCCAGCCTGTCCTAATCCCTCAGCTACTCCAGCCCTGGGATCCCTGCGGATGGTGGTGGGAGCTCCCAGCACCGAGCAGCTCCAGCCTCAGCCCTGAGCGCTCCAACTTGCCAGCATGTTTGCAGAGCAGAGCGTGTCATGCTTCTAAAGAGTGACAAATTACCAGGAAGGGCTCCCCCCGCACCCCAGCTCCGCTATGCACAGCCGAATTCCCCCGTGCCGCATTAACAGCTAATAAAACAATAGAGCTTTTAGTGGAGGACTTCAAAGGGATCTCAGGCAGATGAATGAATTCAACATTTCTTCACTTACTGTCAGCACTGAGGGAGAGAAGGGCAGGCTGAGGTCGAAGGCTTTGGCAGGCAGCAGCAAACAAATACAGGCTGGTATTTGGGCTACTGCAGAAAAATGAGTGGTAGATCAGCTAAGCAGTTGGTAAGTACCAGGTTTTTCTTCTCCTGCATCGCTGCTCATCCACTTCAGCTGCCCTGTTCTCTTTGTGTGTCTACACACCACTACAGAGAAATACCATCAAAACTAAAAAACAGCATAGTTACACCTAAACCATAGGCCAAGTCACCAACAGCTCATTACGGTGCAGCCTAGCCCAAATTCAAGCAAACATGATTATTTTTCAGCAATGCATTGTATTTGGTCTTATTAAACACATACATGAGTTAAGCTTGCAATTGTGCAACTGAGAGTGGATTAATATTATTTAAAAGGTGTCTCGCTTTTAGGAACTGGAGAAGGAAGTCTGAGAAAGCAGGAAAAGTAAAGAGAATAGCTCAAACCATACCTCCTTGGGCACGTAAAGACTCTCCAGCAGCTTGGGAGCAAGGGAAACCTAGAGCAGAGCTCTATCAGCAAGCAATTTATGAGGAAGACAGTCAAGGCTTCACAGCTCCCACCAGCGAGGCTGTGGCAGCCGAATCTGCACCAGGGATAGAACTTAATGGGGCAGTTTGGAAGGGATTAGAGATGGAAGAGATCTTAAACAGATGAAGCATCGTTTCACAAAACTGCCACAAGCAACACTGCTCAGTTTCTTATATTTCTCCTCCATTTTCTGACCAGCTCGTGTTAAGTCACAGCCTTTACTCCCACAAAGTATCTGAGGAAGAAAGAAGAAAAACCTGATTGTTCTGTGCACATGTTTTTTACCCTTATGTAGTACATGATACCCAAAACAACAGGAATAAATTATCTTAGTTTGTAGAGCTGGCATGCTTTAGCCTCTTGAATACCATCATCTATATTCTACACACCCCCAAGTCCAGCCCAAATGGCTTGTTCTGGAAAACAACTTTAAAGTTTGCAATCGCTTTTGTCGCATTCGCATCTGCTGCCAGCTTTTCAAAGCATTCTGCTTTTGGCTGTCCTACAAAACACGTCTGCAGGGGACGCTTCCCAAGCGCTCACCGCCGCCGCGCAGCGATGGCATTTGCCTGCAGTCAGCTCATGGGGAGCTGCGGCGTTGCTCAAAAGCAGCCGGCTCACACGCGGGGAGGGAGGCAGCCTCCCGATAACTGAGCTGACAATTTCTAGGTTCTCCAAAACCAGACCCTTCCAAGAACGCCTTTGTTCAGCAGTTGCTCCATTCAGTCTCTCTCCCTGTTTGCTTGTAATTTATTCCTTCTAAAAGCCTTGCCCTAGGCTAGTAGAAAATTAAAACAAGGAGCCAGATTTTCTCTTTTCTCCCCCTCACATTTGCTCTTTCATCAAGAACAGTGAAAATTTGGCACAGTTGAATATTCTGTTCAGCTCTTTCTTTCAGACTTTGAAGTCCCCTAAAGCCTTGGTAGGAGTCTAGGCTTCCACTCACATCTGCTTTCCATGAAGCCATTTACCGCACTTTATTTGTGCCATATTAGATTTTTCAGGACAGGGACAGAACTAACGAAGCATTTACATTCCTGAGAGAGTGGCATATATACAACTACCACATTACTCTGATAGAAACAAACTACAACTGACATATTGCAAGATCTCTAGCAAGAAGCCATGTTGTACTACGGAGAGCAGAGGCTCCAGCGCTGTCGGTTACTTCTTGTTTTCAATGCTCACTTAACATGAAGCACCCTCAGTGACCATTTTACTATACCCTTTTATTGAGAGATGCTGTAATACCTGTAAGATAATGAAAGAAAATATAAAAGGGAGAGCTTGGAGGGAAGCTTAATGAAAACAAATAGTGGCAGAACAGAAGCTGCATCAGAGACAGTATCAATAACACAGAGCACTGTCAACAAGATAATGGCATCATGCTGCTAACAAACTGCCAAGGCATTTCTTTTACAAGCAGAAGTCTGATCCTCTGACAATGCTCCCTTCCAAGGACTTTATTGCTATCAGAGCAGGGAAAGGGTGTTGATTGAATATTTTTGTCAGATGAGTCCTGTCAAACCATATTGATTATTCTGCTGTTTTCTATTTTGTATTTCTCTCTAATTAAAATAAATCGATATTTGCTTATTGACAACATCATTGAGCTTGTCCCAAGTCAGAGGTGAAGAGTAGCATCTGAGAAAAATATGCCTTGGAGGAGTCAAGATCAAGATCCCAGCAAGCCCATTCTTTGAGCACAGTCTCCAATAGCTGCCTGAGCCCAAAGAGGGGAAGATTGTTAAAAAGCCAACTGGAACTTGGAAAGCTCATCACAGGACTGCCTATCCAAGCTCAGCACAGCTCCAATCACTGAAGCTCACGGAAGAAGCGTTTTTTGGAATCCAGCCCTTTGCCATGCAGGCAAAGGACCAAATCATAACCAAATGACAAAGTGTGAAACGTGCTTGCATTCATTCAGGCTTTGGAAGAACAAGGGATTTACTGGCTAAGCTTGATCACAGGGGCTGCACATCAGCTAGCAGGCGAAAGTCTTCATAATTACTGCTTCACATTTGTTAGGGCAGAAATGGCCAGACCAAGCTGTTATGTGTTCTTTGAGTAACCAAATACCCGATTTGGTTGTCTAAACAGACATGAAAATCACAGCCCAGGTATAGCTATGAGCAGCTGCAAGGGAGGTGATGACCCCTTGCACCTCAGTTTCTCTCTCTGCTTGAAAGTGAGAGAGTAACATGTCCATAGTGGAAGTCACTTACCACATCCTGTCACTAAGAGGTAGGATCACAGTTATATACAGGAGGATTATCCTGGGTTTGATGGGAAACAGAGAGAGGGCGCGTATGCCCCATCTCTAAAGCTCCATTTAGTTTCCCCCACCCCAAGCGGAACTGTACTGGTTCATCAACTGGTTTTCCAGGGTCCCCTCCCTTATTTCCAATGCATCTTTTTTCCTAACAGTTTGTTTCTTCATTTCTTTCCATGGAAAAAGTTTTCAAAGCAGGAGGGTATTGAAATAACCCATGAGACAATCACTGCAGTCTGCAAAAGATGACCACCCCTATGTCTCTTCTGTTACAAGAGATATCCCGTGCCTATAGGACATCTTCACTACTGCCATGTATTTTGGTATTAAACAGGACATCCCTTACAGAAATACTGAGATGTGAATCAGGTGTTCAAAAGTACTGTGGATCCTGAAGCGTTCCCTAACCTGGGCAGGGGATCGGGTCCCCCAACAATGTTCAGGTCTCCCCTGTCCACAGAGACATGGGTCTTGCTGGGAGGTGCTTGCAGTCATTGAAACAGGGGCTGTGGTGGATATCAGGAGGTAGGGGCCCAAGAAAGGGATGCTTTTTCCTGCTGCCTTAGGGAGCTGAATTATTTCATGATGGCAAAAAGCAGGAGAGGGAAAAACCACAGCACTACGTTCAAAAAAGAAAAAACATGATTTAAAAAAGTGCTGTGCCAGGTAAAACTCCTCTGCTTTGTTATTATGAGCGCTCCCAGTATTGATAATTTCTCCTGGTCGCTGGTTTGTAAGTTACTTCTGAGTAGAAAATTCAATTACATGGGCCAAGTCAACAATAATGTTTTTCCTGGCAACGGTTCATTTTGCCAGTGGAAACATTTTTCCCCCTTTTCTGGATTCAGCTCTGCAAAGTTGCTAAATTCTTCCAGATCCCTGGTCTGATGTGATCATAAATATCCTGATTGTATTCCACTGATTGACAGACTGGGGATGGATTAAGTGGGGATTACAGCCTGGAATGATCAAAATGTGCTTTCATGGCCAGTAACTCTGCAATAAGTCATAGTTCCAATGTACATTAACTATATAATCTAATTAACATAGCTGTTTATGTATTTAATATTATTCTTAAAACTTTTTAATAAAAGAGGTTTTAAGGAGAATTATATGTTGTTTAAAATATAAGAACCTGCTCCTTGAATGTACAGTAGTTTGGGGTTTGCGCTGTCATTAAGACAACTAATAAAACTATCTCTTACTATTAAAATGTGATTTGAGCAGTATAATGGGCCTAATTCTACCCCCACTGATAGGTGGGCAAACTCAGGCTTTCTCTGTTTTATTTACAGTCACCTTGGGTTTACATTTTAGTCATTCAGGGCAGAATTTAGTTCATTAGGATTAAAACCCTACGTTTTTAATAAACCGAGACTATTAAATCCATATAGGCACATAACTAAAAGCATCTGAATTTTCTAAGGTCTTCGGCGCTCACAGGTCTCAAGGCTGTCATTATTGACTGAGTAGGAGCAGCAGGAATTATTCATATGGGTACATACCTCAGATGTTTTACTGCACAGGTTAACGTACACAGAATATACACCTAATGATATCAAATCAAATTAAAGAATTCGAGGCCAAACTCCAAACTACAGCAATGTGTTCAGCAGCTGCACTTGTGAATATAAAAAGAGCTTGCTGTTTGATTGCAAGGTCAAGGAATTATAGTGGAGATGTTGTGCAGTTTTCCATAACAACTGAAATCTGAAACGAGTAAATATTTTGCAGGACTCTGGATTCTCTGCTGTCTCCAATCCACCCAGCCTTAAAGGCAGCATCTCAGAGCTGTGACTCACATTGCTTTGAACCAATACCTCTACTCCAAGACCATTTTTTAGCCTTCAGATGATTTTGCATTTTCACTTGCTTTTGATGCCTGCTGGAACTGCAACTGAGTGCCCCTGAACCTGCAGCTCTCCCTGGGATGAGCGATGCAGCTCCTGCCGTGGATGAGGGCATCACAAACTGTGCTGGGCACAGCTGGAGGCTGCAGCTTCTGCTTAAAGGGCTCAGGTAGGTGTTCAAGCTCCATTGGATATCTCAGGACTCAGTTTGGTGGCCCAATGACAGGCTCCCAAGTTTAATATGGTAAGTACTGGTGAGCAATACTGATGAGAGGCAGGGTGAGATGGAGCCTTTCTGCCATGCTCCCTCTCACATCCACTTTGATCATCTCCTTCCACCGCATGGCCACCCTCTCACCTACGTTCTTACAACTTTTTCATGACCTGGGAGCTTTTAAAACAAAAAGGAGCTGGAAAGTTTCAGGATGTCACCCTCTGATGCCCCTGCTGCCCTCCTGATCAGAAAACACACCAGAGGGACTGCTTACTCTGATGCGTGGGCATCCCTAATCACAGATCAGGATGGACACCATCTGACTTAGACTTAGAACCCGATCTGGTGATCAGAGGAGGGTTCATCCCTCTGCTCTCCTGACACCTGGGGTCCTGGCACAGATCACAACCCTGCTGGCTGTCACCAGAGATGGGGTGGTGATGGCTTGCCTTTAGACTGACCTTGTGCAGGAGTCAATCCATCAACCCCAGATGAAGCACACTTCATCATACCACTGATCCTCCAAACCACACGGAAAGCTCTACCCAAAGTCCCTTAAAATGAAGTAGGAATGTTTCAATTTAGAGGAATTAGAAGCATCTTTAAAATGTGATGGTTCCCATCATACAAAGTCCCTGCACAGTGCACTGCCCGACAAGCCTGATTATTCCCCAGCCAGCCGGGGGCTTAGAAAATATGTCGAGCACTCAAATCATTTTAGATCCTGCTGCACTGTACATACCCAGAATCCAAGCAGGGTTCACATTCGAGGGCTTATAAAAACTTGAATACACTCCAATAACTTAAATCACTCAGTGAGGTTTATAGTGATTTAAGGCCATTGGAACTCTCCACGTTTGGTGCGCAAGGGCTTCAGCTTGGAAGAGAATCAAGGCATGTTCCAGCATGGCAGCTCCAAGCATATTGAATCAATTTCAGCATGTAAAAATAATTAACAATGATAAAAATACATTAATAATACTGTAATTATAAGGCCAGACCAAAGTTTCAGCCTGAAGAAAAGAAAAGTCTGCAGAAATTCAGCAAGGTTCATGAACAGTTTGAACTGGCAGTAATGAGTGATTTCAGTGACAGGAAAATAAATGGAGGCAAATGAAGGGTAAGGAGCAAAGGAAGATCACATTTATCAGTAGTTTAAACGTTTTACTGGCCTGAGCTGCAGGAGTTGCTACATTCTGCCCTGTAGCCACGCCAGCACAGCATTGGTAGGCCAAGGGATCAGAAATTCAAGGTCCAAGACCTCTCAAGCCATCAGGACTAGGATCAAATGCTATATATCATGGAGCTGGCTCATAAATCTCTGCTTTCTAGTAGCATGTAGTAGGAAGGCCAAATTTAGCACCTGTCTGGAAAGGATTCAATATCATCCCAAAGATGCTTTTCCAGAGCTTCCCAGAACCAACTCAGCCCCCGCAGGGTGATGTCAAACCCCAAGGGACATCAGAGCTTTGGCTATTTCTACATGAGCTTTCCAGCACCTGGTACATCGACTTCCAGCCTGGACCAGCACCAGCAAATGCCCAAGGCTGCAGAGATAAGTATGGATAGGGACAACATTAACATCCAAATGGTTTTGTCACATCAAGCAACTGATCTGCTCTGGTCAGCAGTCCAGGAAGGATCTTATTTCATTAAGGCTGATTCACCCAGCCCGATTTGTTCTGTACTCAGCCATCATGTAAGTGCCTTCTTGAGCCTTTCAGTAACACCATCCCAGCCTGCAGAAAAGTGTGAAGTGAACTAGCAGCACAAGGTCTGTCCAAAGCCTGCGGGGAAAGGACATGCAAAATAGAACATAATTTCCAGGGCACAAGGTAGGCAGAAGGTTGGCCACAGACAAATGATGTCCCTTTTTGTAATGAAAGACATTTTCATTCTCCCGGCAGAAGAAGGAAAGGTGGTTTCTCACTGTTCACATTTGGTGAGTTCCTGAGCACAAAAGGTCAGGACTCTGCCTCCAGAGGTACCAGCAGAAAAATAAAGCCTAATCTTATGCCATTATATTCACAATTCTACTGTGGTTTGGAAATGAACCTTTTACTTTGGAATGAATTCCCAGCTCATTTTCTGTGAAATACAACAGGGCTCAGGACAACTGCAACCAAGAGAGAGTTCTATGAAAAGAAGAAAAAAAGCCTGTAAATCCTTTACTATCTTTAATCATGAAAATAATTCAGTTGCTGCAAACCTGATATTCATGGCTGGGGCCCAAGGACCTTGCAATTCACAAAAGCACTGAAGGGATCCATAAAAAGTGGCTGGCCATGAGGAATTTACACGTGTTTTTTAAAGGGAGTAAAAATGTGGGTCTAGCAATTTAGAAGAGTTTATGTACTCAAGCCTTAGAGAGGTTTAAATCACTCAGTTAAGAAAGATGCATTGGTGCATTAGTGAGTCTTCAGGCAAAGCAAAAAGCCAGAAGAAATTATAGGACAGAAACATTTCTGGTCAGTCTCCTTTGAAGCTTTCTCTGCCCACAAAAGGGGTCCCAAAATCAGCTGTGGTAGACTCCAGCTTATCACCCCCCAAATTCAAAGCATCCTCTCAGCTCCCTTCTTGTCCCTTCCACCCCACACACTGTTGGTCAGGGACCCTCATGACCCATGTTCACAATCCACAGCTCTCCTTACATCACCTACCCTCTCTCAGCACTGTGGAGGTCCCACATGGCTGAGGTCCCCTGGGAAGACCAGGAGCCTTTGACCAATGGAAACTTCCAGGAGAGGGAGGAGGAAGTGTGCTTTCAACGGGCTCACGATAAGACAGGGTCTTTGAGAGATAATGACAATCCCCAGCCTCACAGCATGCAAGACTAATTGCAAAGCCCATCTCCCTGACCCAGGTTTCCCACTCTAAGCCCTTCTCTGCTTCTCATATTCACTTGCTAACTCTGTTCAAGCATTTTAATCCCACCTCCTACCAGGGCAGAAAAGTAAGAACTTACTATTTGGAAACAGAGCTAGTGAAAATATGAGAGTGCAGGGAAGGAAGAGCTGCTGGTGTGGAAGAGCTGTGATCTCCGGTGTTGGAAGGTCCCAGTGCCCCTGACCCAGACACCCCATGTTGCCTTCAAGCACCTGAAGGATATGCTGCCCCTATCTGCAGTGTGGGTTCAACATTATGATTGTTTGGGCTGCTTTCCAGTGTCGCACATCTCTCACAACAGTGTCAGACACTGCTCCCCACTTACGAAGATATGCTGCAGACTGCAAGAATTTGGGGCACTGCATTTCTGTTGCTTGCAGGGGCTGTCACACCACAGCAGTGCTCCCTGATGTTACAGCAGAGGAGGTGGCTACACCATACCTGGAGACGAACTGAGAACAAAGGGTTTATGCCAAGACATTGAACTGGGGACAACACAACGTTGGCGGAAGCAGCTGGCTCTCAAGTGGCACATACTTTGCAGCTCAAAGGGCCATAACTCCATCTCTGCATCTCCTAACACTGCAATCCCAGGAAAAGCCCGGTTGGCTTTGCCAGCTGGTCTTCCTTTGGAAGAACTATGGGGAAAGGCTCTTTTCTTGCTTTAGCTTTGGGTGTACACTTTGTTTTCCTTGCCTTGGTGCCCTCAGGGTGGTTGTTGGCTGCAGTAGATGGTGGGTTTTATTTTTCTAGCTTCTTGTACCCCTCTTGGGAGAAGTTGTTTGAGTTGCAGTTGTATTTTTCCAGCTTTTCCAAGCTTACCAGCTCCCCAGGGCGCTGTTTGCCGGAGTGGTTTGGTACAGCTTTATTTTTACAATAACTATTACACTTTTTAATTTTATTTTTGTATGTTAATTAAATACTTTTTAATCACAATACAGACGCAGTCACAGGGGCCAAGAAAAATACATAAACAAGAAGAGAATCCACACTTATATCTGCCCAGCATGGTACAGAAGAGCTTTTCAAACCCAAGTTCAATCTAGCCCAGTTCTCAATCTCTGCATCAACAACTTAACAGCGCAACCCAGCCATCAGTAGCCTGCTCTTCATTTCACTGTAAATCTTTCCCTTGGATTATCAAGTAGGAAGATAGAATGCCCAGAGAGCAGCCAGTGGGCATATGCAAGAGGGATGCTGAGCTGTGGCACCAACTCTGCCCACCCCAGGTTCACAGCAGTGCTTGAATCATTGAAAAACACCCTGAAGTTCTTTTAAGAAGTACTTTGCAAGATCACAGTGAAGACATGCTGGAATTGTACAGCAAATTGCCTTGTTTCTCACCCCAAAGTTGGACACCAGCCAGGTTAGCCAGTTCAACCTACTGCTCTGTATAGTTTTCCCTATCCCAGTATTTCCCTCTACAAAATCCATAGGGAATTGGCTTGTCCACCTGTGCACGTGCAGCAGAAAAGAAGCAAAGACCGTGGACATCTGGAGAGACATGTCCTTGCCTACCATGGTCAAGGCCACCTCTTTAAAGTGCTACTGCTGTAAAATTCTTGCCATGCCAGAGAAATTAAACGTGAGATTTAATTTAAAATGAGAGATATGGGCAGGAGAGCTGCAGGTGATGAGGTGATGGCATTTCTTTGGCTCAGGTTTAGGAGAGTAGGAAAAGAAAACAAGAGAGATGCATTATATCCTACATACCTCGGCAGCTCAACATAGTGACACTCATGTAGGGCTCATGAACGAGGCAATTAATGACAGGGAAGTGGCATTAGCTGCAGCATAAGGAGCACTGTAAGAAGTTAGAGCTGAAGTTCAGTCAAAGCATAGCAGAGACAAGGCCAATAAAAGCCAATCCAGCAGCAGTGTTTATGTGAAAAGTCAACATATTAGGCATGCGATGGAAGCAGAGGAGATATTTCTTCTGAGAACCTATGCAAGATCCTCACACGCCTGACACCCTTATTTTTTTAAGAGGCTTGACTATGTGGTGATTTCAGTATCTCCATGTATCTGATTCATGTTAAAGGGAATGATGGGGGATGGAACAGATAACTATGAGGACCCCTCATCCTCAACATCAGGTCTCCTATTATATTCTCAAAATTACATGATGAAAACTGCAGCAGTGAAATTATCCAGATATGTACAAAACCTTAATAATAATAATATTTCAGATGGATCCTTGCCTTTTTATTTCAAGCACACTGAACAAATGACCATGCCACCTCAACGACGAGTGGACCATACTGGGCACAAGCACTGGGTGGTTATTGTCCCACTTTGGCATTGCTGGCATGAGCTGCGGCTCTGGCAACCCCTGGGCTGCGAAGCTGCAAGCTGTCCTCAGTAAGAGGCTCGCTAAGGATATGTTACTGCTCTCTCCGACTGTTGTGGACCCAAGGAACTTTCCAGTCACTTGGAGAACTTTTGGGACTGGGCCATGTTAGAAGGATGTTTCCCTACTATTAATATTTATTACCGAAGCTACTTGTGCAATTTAGCGTGAAAATGTAATTCTAGCAAATGTGTCCCATCTTTCAATTTAAAGGCAGGCAGAAAAATCAAAGTGGTTTAACTTCATAAAACATGTTTTGATTAAAATAGGTTGTTTCATGGCATTACACAGAACATTCAAAGACCATTTAAAAGACAACATTTGCTTGGAAATGTCTATTTTTAGTGTTTTCCCACAATTAAATCTTTTCAAAGTCTGTGTTATTTTCATACTGTGGGGAAGTACAGCTGCGCTGCTCCCTCAGCAGAGACGCTGCAGTATGCCTAGCATGTGATGAACTTCCCAAATCTGTTGTAAATACTCTTTTTAGCAATTTATAGCAATTAGATTAGAGAATTTCTAAACAGGCAGTGGCCCTTCTGCTCTTGTAATTTGTCCAAAAAGACAACAACAAGACTCAGCTGCTTGGCTGCCAAGCAGAAAGGTCAAATTACTGACCCCCATTTTGGGGTATCAGTTACAGCCACCTCAGCACTCCCCATGGCCTGCTGCAGTTGTCTGTCTGCTAAATATAGTTGCTCTTCGTTTCAGGATATTCCCTCCTTGTATACCACAGCAACATGGTTCATCACTCCCCCAGAAGAGAATACCACAGCATACTGGCAGTATTTATCATTAGAAGTTACAGCCTGGGTGCTATCTTATTTACTAAGTGTTGATGGAGACTTTGATGCTGCTGGTACACCCACGTAAAGACAGTACTCTTTGAATTGTTTAAGTTTAAAACTGAAAAGTTGGGCCCTACAAATTGGCCCAAATAAAGCTGGATGGCAAAATCTCAAGTTGTTTTGAATGGGAAAAATTAGGTTCACCTACGTAAAACAATCTTCAGTGTAGCATAGATCTCTTCCAACCATCGGAGCACAAGCTGACCTGAATATGATTCAGATAGACAAGGCAAAGAAACGCAGGGGTGGGAAATAAGATCTAAACAAGTCCCCAGGGAAGCAAATCGACTCCTCCATGAGCCTCCATTCTCCAGTGCAGTGGGTGATGGGGACAAAGCCAGCCCTAGAGCTGCATTCTGGCTTCTCCTATTTTTAGACACAAAATGGTTATTCATAAACTCTCAGGGTGTCTATTGGTTTGGGAAGTCACAACAGCAGGAGGCTGATCCATCTGTCTTCAGGGAAAATCCAGTGGTGTTTGCCAGCATCCCACATCCTTGGGGCAACCAGGCTCTGAGCAACACGTTCCTTCCTGATGGCCTCCCTTTCTCTCCTACAGTAACAAATACATAAAGCTTCTGTCCTTAGAGGATCCCTATCTTTGACTAAGAAGTGGAGTTATCCCTTAGTGCCAACAGTTATCTACAGAGCTCACCCTGCAAGGATAAACACTAAACTTTATACCCCATCATCTGAGACCAAGGTTGGACTTAGGGGAAAAAGATTAAAAGTCTTTCAAAATATGCAAGGGATAAATGAGGAAGTTTGGCTTGCACAAGGCATTTTTGACATTCCCACATGTCTCCAGTGTCCACAGCTTAAACACAAACAAAAATCAGTGGAGATTAAAAGAGCTTTGACCCTACAGTCATCTTGCTTTTCATTTGGAAAAAAGAAAGCCGCCAGAAGCCCCTCATGCCTGCTCGCAGACACATGCACTCATCCAGCACCCTGGCTCAGGCCCTCTTTACATCTCTTCCAGGAGGATGAAACTCCCACCTGGAGCCTGGCCAGCTTGCCCAAGTCACATTGTGCTTGTTTTCGTATGTGCAGCCTCAGCAGAGCAGTGAATAGGTGCTGTCAAACACCACGCCTGACTTTTCACTAGGCTCTTATGGGCTCAGAACAAAAGCCCAGATCCGAACCCACTGCAACTTTGGGGCATTTGAAATCTGGATCCAGATCAGAAGCTTGTGGTCGGACCACCGTCTCTAGGGTTTCAGTTAGGAGTTCAGTTCATAAACACTTCTGCCACGACCTTTTTCTGCTCTACTCCACCATGAATCAGGAGTTGCCGCTATGAAATTAAGTTAGACCTGACCACAAGTGGGAATATTACAGTTTACTCTTCTAACCAGCCAGACCTTTTCACTTTTTCATTTCCGGGTATAATACGCAGTTAAGGACAGTGGTTCTTATATATATATATATACATACATGGTACATATAGTCCTGGGATAAAGGATGGTTATGCGTTGATAGGAGGTGGTTAAATTTAGCAGGAAAAAGACACAGCAGGACACAAAGTGCTCAGCAGTGGATGTAAAAGTTCATCTGCCCCTTCTGCCAAAGGATCATCCCCAGCATCAGTGCAGCAAGCACATGCTGCAGGCTCCACTGCCTGTTACAAGCCCTACACACATCCACCTTGGTGTTCTTACTCTTTAGCTCCTCACCAGAAGTTTAGTTCCTGAGCTTTGCTTGTCACTCAGACAAGGCAGGAGTCACCAGGCAAAGTGCTTCTGTGCTGCCAATGAAATCAGCGTTTTAGCATAAATTAAGAAAAGCTGCCTATGGGCCTGTAATAGAACTCCAAACCTGCACATCCCCTGTCCAAGCATATTGCTTTAGGAACTACTGTAAAGCTTTTCTGCTGCTCAGGCACCTTGAAGGGAAGAATCTGAACTGGAGGATGCTCCCCAATCTGCCACTAAACCACAGCAAAACAGCAAGCTCAGAGTAGCACCACTCTGCCTCCTGGACCATGGGAAGCCCAGTGAGCCCGATGGCGCCTTGGTGCACGCTTCAGGAGGTGATGCTATCAGCCCTCTTTCTCCCCCTGACTTTTTGCTGCTTCTGGTCCTGTTCCCACATTACAAATTCCCAAACCACTGAGGACTTCCTGGCAGAAGGCCTAACAAGAACTTTATTCTTTGCTGACCATTTTCATGGGATAATGCATTTTAAGGTTAAAATCTGTAAGGTAGATACTTCCTACAGCTAATGTAACCAGCCAGTGACTCCTCTAGGATCCAATACATTCACTGAATGGTTTGCTGTGACTGTTAGTTACCATAAGTGCAGGGTATTCTTTTCTGTTCACAGAAGGAAAAAGGAAAATAAGCTGATGGTGGGGGAAGCAGTCACCTATAAACCATCATCCAGTTCATCAGCAAACTTTTCACTAACCCCTTGCTTATTCAGTGCTTTAGGGGTTAATAAAGTCTCTTAGAAAGCAAAAGGTTTCCATCTGTAATTGGATCCTTTGTATGTGCTTTCCGCTATAGGAATCAACTTAGCATTGACATCCTCGTAAAAATTTCCATTAGATTGAGCACTGAATGCCCACTAAGGCTCTGTGTGGCTTTGCAATTGATTCACTGAATGAAATCTTATCTCAAATCTTTTTATTTTATGCTATTATGGGCACAGGGGAAAATAGTGATGCAAAAATTTTCACTGCTTAGTTAATGCACAGTGCCTCTTGGAAATGGCCTTCAGGTTACCTAAAAAGGTTGCCATTGCTATTTCCCACTATTTTGTTTCATATTACCAGTAATTGAAAAATGTTTCATTTGTTACAAACTTACGTATTGACACTTTGAATTGAATTCAGAAGCTTTACCTTTGATCTCCATATTCGATAGCTTCAGACAGCAGCTGATGTGGGAAAACACAGATCATCAGCTTGCATTGTTTTTTCACAGGACAGAAGTGAAACTGTTCCTGTGCTTTAAAGATGTGAAGAGCAGTCTGGCCCCATAGAAGCTACAAATCAGACTTTATATTGTCCCTATAATATTGATATATTTATATAGTGTCCCTGTAGTGGCGGTCCTCTCAGTGGCTCTCCAGAGAAAACACAGGGATAGGTCAGAATATCGCTTACCAAAATATCAGATCTTTTCTTTCTTTCAAAGAATGCCCAATCAAGAACAGGGATTTCTGAGACAGAGGAACATTTGGTCTTTACTGAAGATATGCAGACATATATGGATTCGCTTCTGCATCTTTTCCTTCTTGACATGCTATGAAGAATAATCTCCCAAACCAAACTGAAGGCAGAATACAGGCTGAGCTGAGGAATTACCAGAATCCTTTGCAAATATTTATGTCCTTCCAGCCATGCAAATTGGACATTCCCATCTATCCACCACAGCCATAAAGAGGACCATATACTTACACCGTGTACTTACAGTACACGCAGCCATAACTTCATAAACAACCACACAAACCCAGGACAGAAGCATGTGTAGAACACCTGCACATTCACACCCTGTGCACAAGTGCTCAGAGATACACTAAACACAAACACATGGGTTATACAAATACATGCACTCTGGTGCAGCACATGGACATATGGTATGCATGTGGTTTGTACCCACAAAGTGCATATTGGAAACTAACTGGTTTACTTTCCTTTTCCTGATTCTGGCCTGGGAACTGCAAATGTCCCAGCAGCAGTTGTAGCATCCCTTACTCCAAGGTATTTGGGCCACTGAGTAACATCATGTGGATTTAAATGGGAGATCCTCATGGCCTGCTCTTTGTGCACATCACAAAGCGGACAGTAACAACAATGATAAACTTTATCTGCTTTCCTGCCTCATTTCAGTTGCAGGAGGTCTTTGCAGTGCATAAGAACAAAACTAATGCAACCCCTTGCCCTGCTGCAAGGAAGGTGAGTGAGTGCTAAAGCAGCCAGGAGCAGAGTAACACTGTGCCAGCCTGGAAAGCACTGTGCGCATCCCAGGATGCTGGATGTGCCTTGTTCCTTGGGCTGGATGCAGACAAAGGAAAGCATCAGCCCCAAGCCACATTCATGTTGTCTGGATGATCCCTGCCTGCCCAAGCTTCTCCCCAGGAGAAGTCTCCACTTTCTGTGATATATAGTCCTTTACACAACATTAATTGTAATTTGGAAGTATCAATCCAGCCTACTCTAGTGATGTTGTATTGTCAATTTTCCAAGCATTTATTTCAAGCTGATCTAGCTGGTAACTTTATAAAGCTTTCCTCCTGAGAAAGCAGTTTTCCTCCTATTTTTTCAGGTAACCGTAGATTTTTCTTTAAAATAAATAGATAGATAAATAGATGAATAGATAAACAAATCTCAGATTTTGTAACTAAAATGTGCAGCTTTTACTCTGAGGGCAAGGATTGCTCTAAGCTTTCCTATGCCTTCCTTCACCTCTTCAGTGCATAACCACGAGACAGTAGAGGAGCAAGACAGCAGGAAAGAAAGGATACAAACCCAACCAAGGGCAGAACTAAAACCGTGATTTCAACATCATTTTTCATATCTTTATGCATTTTCTACTGAAGATGCCAAACCCGGCTCTTTTTCACAAAACAATTTCTTAAAGCAACATTAATGAAAGCAGTCATCTTCCCTAACGGCCCACATCTGGCCTGACTAATCCTGCAGGCACCTGACATGAGACGAGCCACGGGACCCTTGGCTCAGCAGTGATATTTGTCCTTCGTCCAGGAAGAAACCTCAAACTGGCAGAATTTTCATTCTCTGCATACGCGAACACACACAGTGCGACCACAGCCTGGAAACTCCCCAAGATGACAAAGGAGCTGAATCCCAGATTTCATTTCAAAGCCAACCTCAGAATTTCCATGGTGCATTGAACCCTGCAGCCGTACACCCAGAAATGAATGAGGTGACACTGGCATAGAGTAAAAATAATGCAGTGATGAAACAGGGCCCTGAAGCACTGAACGATGACATTTTAAACCAAAATACATGTGAAAAAACTCAAGTCAACTGCCCTTTAATCTCCGTGACTCTGCAGTGTCTCACTAATTAAATCCTTGGCCTTCTGCAGAGTTCGAGCTACACCCACTGAAAAAGGGTGCCCTGTGATAGACATTATGAAGTGACTTCCTCCATCTCAACATCTGTATAACTGCCCTTAGTTCTAATGAATGCACGTGCTAGAAGAATGATGGGATTTCCTACAAGCTCAAATTCGCCCCATAAACTGCAAAGCATTGCTAATGTTTCTGTCTGTCCTGCTATAATCCTGTCCCTGGATCAGAAAAGCAGAAGAAATGAGCTAGACCCCTTGACTGAAGTTCCTTGCAGCTCCCCTAATACGAATCTAATGCAGAAATAATGGCAATTTATAACCCAGGCAGCCAGAAAGCAGTGAAATGAACCAAGTGGTTGGGTTATAGCCTCAACAGCGCTTCTGAGACTGAAATTCAATTTCTTGGCCCAGGGGGTGGTTTTGGCAGATCAATACCACCTTGCACACATTCCTGCTCTGCACCGCTCTAACCCTGGCACGCAGACCTGCTGAGCACAGAACCCTTTCTCTTGGCTGTGGCCTTTTTCTCATCCACCTGAGCAAACCCATTGTGCACATACATGGTGTGCTGCCACTGCTGCCTCTTTTGCTGGGATACCAAAGACAGCACTTGTGGTCACCCATTGGATGCAGGGAGGTGTCGCCCACAGAGCGGGGTACCACAGTGCTGAAGTTTCTGTCTCAAGCATCAGCTTAATTTGGTACCCTTTCTCCCGTCACTGGACCCTGCACATCTGGGGACACATCTGCCACACAACCTGACACCACATTCTCTCTCTCCCCACCCAAGTCTCTGCAGCTTAAGAACTCTGCAATATCACATTTTAACGAACCAGAAATACTCAGAGCTTATGACTAAAATGGCCTTCTCTGTCCCAAAGAATCCCTTGCCATTAAGGGTTAAATGCCCACCTGGTCCAGTAGGAAACAAGCCTACTTGTTTCAGACAGAAAAGAATAAGGACAGATTTGTCCTTCCTTCATGTATTTATCACTGAATATTTCTATTACTCAGCATTCTCAATTCACATCCACATCACAGATGCCTTGCTTTTTGCTAGACACCATTCAAATACCTTGCATAGAAACCTTAGAAAGAATAAACAATAATAAAGATGTGCTAAAACACACCCCCACTTGTAGTAAAGCTCCATAATCACAGACCACCCCAACACAGAGATCCTGCAGTCCAGTCTGAGACATTTCTAAGGTCACTCAAGCAAGTCAAGGATGGACTAGAGAGGACTTGTATTCTTCAATTCAGCCCTGTGACTACTTGCCCTTCCTGAGACTAAGCTGCCTCCCCAAGGAGGTGAATACACCCAGTGAGCCCAGAACTACTCTGCCAGCAAGCAAAGACAGGGACAACAGGACAGCAAAGAGGAAGCAGGAGGAAAAGCTGGCTGGAGTGGTTGCACAAACCGATGGGAACATCAGTGGGATCATTCATTGATGAGCACACCAAAGGGATCCCTATTTTATGAATATTATTGAGTACAGACAGAATTCTCAAAGCTGTTTTGGAGGCTTGAGCCCCAAGTCTCCTATTAAAGGTGAATCTCCACACCTAACCTGGCAAAATGAATACATTTCATAGGGAGGTGCTTCTGGCTTCCTTCTCTGTGCACCTTGTGAGGGAAGGGGGCACTGGGGGGCTGCAGAAGGAAAAAGGAGACCACAGCATCCAGCCAGGCTATGTTATTGCCCGGAACAGAGCATTGGAACCATGTTCTGCGGCTGGCAAAGGGGGAATCTGTAGCAAAAAAGGAGCAAAGAGCCAACTTCTGTGGTGACATCACTTAAGCAACAAGACAACACATATCCACAGCCCACACTGCTCTTGACTCACATCAATATGATTAAGATCAGAACCAGGCCCTTGCACTTTGTTACGACAGTAAACGCAACAGGGAGGCTTAGCCTCTCCTCCTCAGGGTATATGCCTTCCCTACCCCTCTGTGGTACCAGCACAATAAATTATGCATTCCTGCAAAAGGAGATCCAAGGAGGTTTCCATAAACAATTCGGGACTTCTCCTTTAAAAACCTCTGAACTATTTTCTTAATGGCTGAGCCATGTAAGTCATTAGGTTTCTGTCAGTGTGCTCAATACATATGTATGTGCCAGAGACCAGAATCCTGGTGGAGCCTGTACTGCAGGACATCTATAAAAGAAAATTACAGTTTAAGTGTCCAAAACAATGATCTGTGGGTGGTCCCCTGTTTAGCAGATGGGTTTCTACAGTGCACATATAGCTATTAGCAAAAAACACCTCCTTGTTTTTGTCTCAGTAGCCTCTCCATAGGAAGAGAGTTAGTACACAGAGGATTCACTGCCTGCAGTTTAGCACTTCATACCTGGTTGCTGCATAGAGTGCACAACCCTACCTAGGCAGGTCTGATGGGTATAACAGTAATGTCACTCAAAATGGAGCTACTTGTAGTTATTTGTCAGTGTAAAATGAACAAAAACAAAGCCCACATGCTCCCACATAGCATTATGTCTTCCAGGTGAAGTCAAACCAGAATAAATAGGCTGGAAAGAGTACTTAAAACTCCTTTTCCTTAGATACACAGATAACCACACGGCCAGTTGGATGTTGCCTGCTTGACTTACCAGCTTCGACCACAGACAGCATAGAACCTCTTCAGCCTAAGGCTTCTTTCAGAAAGGCCATGAAATACCAGCTCAAACTTCCCAGTTTCAGTTTAACCTGAACAGGGCTGCTCTTCTGGTTTGGAGTGCAGCCCAAGGAACAGTTGCACAAAGCACACTGAAGTAGAAATAAGCATGAAGGATAGAGAAAGGGGAAACAGCAGCCGAGAGGTCAGAACCCTTTTAAACCACATTTGCACCTGCAGAAAGTACGTCCTGGAGTCACACCCCGAGGGCATGCATCCATTTGCTCCCACACCTGTAGGGAATCTGAAGTTTGACTCACCCGCTTTGTTAACCCAAGTGTTAACCCAAAGCCTTCTCACAAGTGTTATCACTATCAGGAGCAGCCCAGTGCTTTCAGAATACCATAATTAGCTATTGGGATGAGTAGTGATGTATACATATAACAAGTTTAATACAGACTGTTGGAAAAGCTAAAAAGTAAACAAAGTATGGCCCAGGATATGCCACTTTTTAGCAACCATTTGGGAGCTGTTAAGTGACAGGGTCAGGATAAGGGCCACAGGAGACCATCAGCTTAAAGGAAGCCATTGTGATTCTTGTCCCAGACTGAGAAGGAATACCCACCAGCAGCAAACATCGTCATAGAAGAAAGTAAAAACTTGGTGTTACAAGACCAGAGTCTGCCCTGTGAGTGGGAAGAACCAAACTTCATCCTTCGAAATAGGAAAAACAGGGTGCCAATGCAATAAAGGCTAAAGGGATGCACACAGCCTGGCCAGAGGGAGCAGATGTACAACTGGTACTGCAACCAGAAGCACAGTAGTCTGTTTCCATCAGTTATTTTGCCCTTGATCCCTCTGGCAGACACCCTGGGAATAGGCAATGTGTTGGGAGCAATTAAGATGTAAAGGTGTACTCTGAGGAGAGATTAGCTAACATGGTCTAGAGCACGCAAAGGCAGTGTCTATGCACCAGATGGCCGAATCCTGCAGGGATACCCACTCCCTCCGAGTGAGCAGGCTCAGATTTCAGCAACGGGCTGGCCATCACCAGCGCTGCACGCAGCATGGGCTGATAGATAAACTGAAACCCAGGATAAATTAGCCTCCACTGAGCTCTATATTGTGCTAGGTAGACCACTACCAGCATCTGCATGGTTAACTGCCCACATTACACTGCCAGCTCTGCTGTTACTGCTGTACAGACACGTTTACAGCACAAAAACAATCACCAGGCACTGCAAAGGGTAACAAAGAGTTCGGTGCTGGAGCTCTGCTAATCCCCTGAGAAAGCACTGCTGTTTTATAGCTCTTAGTGTGATGGCTTGAATAGATCATCTCTGGCCAATGCATAAAGAGCCAATCATCTCCAGGTCCAGGAGCTGGCTGTGCCGTATCAATTTTCTGACTATAATTACACATTAAAGAGAATATAATGAAAGATATCTTGCAAAAGCTTAAAAAATCAAACAGATGACAGGCTGCTGGAAGAACTGGAGCTGCCTGCCTATGAAGGCTCACACCTGCCAGCAAGAGCCCGGAGACAGGGATAAGGCTTTAACCTACACGTGCTCCCAGCTATGTGGCCGACAAGTGGCCGCAGCATCACCCAAATCCACTGCACGCCTGGGCACAGCCCAGACTTCTCTGTATGTGAACAGGGATCGCCAGTGATGAGAAAACAGGGCAAAGAAATACCAAGCCATACACAATAACAGAGAAATGTTGCCTCTCAGAGGGCTTTTGAAAATTCAGCTGGAGTGACCAACTGGATCCTTGAAACTTTCTTTCCTGCCTCCATCGTTCTTTGAAGAGTAAAAATGAATGTATTTTAGTGTAGAGTTCACTGTTTACACTATCAGAGATTACTGTACCTCTCTTGGCTTTAATCATTATTTAGCCCACAAAGATCACTGTTGGAATGGGACATTTTGGCTAAAAAAAGCACTGAAATTCTCAGTGTTCTAAAACTTTTGCTCCAAAGTGAATCAGTTCAGAAGCACTTCCAGGGCACACAATGTCTGATCCTGCAGAGCATGACTTAATTGCTCCATCTGGGTGTAAATCCTAGAAGAAGATGTCACCACTCAGTTCTGAGAAGTGAGAGTGTCATTAGCACGTTGCTTTAATTGTGTTTTAAATATCGTATTAAGCAATTTTTTGTACATTTCCTAAGAAGAGTCTTCTTTCACGAGGTGTCCCAAGTCTCATGTCAACTTACTGTGGCTCAGATGTGCACCTGAAATCCAATTAGCGCATTCCAAACTTCATTTCCACTGAAACACAATCAATTGTAACTTATTTTTCGAATCACGCTGCTTTCTCTAATTGTTAGCTCCAGCCTCTGCTGAATAGGTGGTTAAGCAAATTATTCCATCTCACATATGAAAATTGTGCTATTTATGCTGGCAGCTTTCATGGTTACTGATGAGGTTTCTTGAGCTAATGAAATAATGAAAACACAAAACAGATTTACTTTTCTTAATAAGGAAAAAGATAATGAACTAAAATTAAAATTGAAACTCTCGCTATACACAGCGTTACTGTAATATTGTTTCTGGTTTAAATTAATGCCTGTGCTTTTTTACTTTATTTTTACATGCCAGTGGCAAAGCTGGTTAAAAATCCACTCCAACAGCACGTTGTGAGGATGCTTTTACTTTATTGCATTTTTTTTATAATTGAATTATGGGACATATAGTTTTGGTGACTTTTCTCTTCCGTGTGATTTGGCTTACATGAAAGGGTGACATCTCTCAGGGTGATCCGCCATTGAAGGGGAAAGGAGAGGATGGATGAAAGTGGCTTTTGGTCACCTTTGCATCCTTCTGTCCATGCCTGGATGCTGGACTGGCACCCCCCTGGTGCAAAGCTTCTGGGGTTTGCATCGCTGGAGCCCTGCAGCAAGCCAGCTTCCTCGCTCGCCCACTGCCCTGCTCCATTTCCCAGCCTGTGCCAGCGATATGGCTCAAGAGGAAGTTTTGCCAAGGAGAAATCACTGCCATATTGTGCTTAAAAAACCCACCCTCTCACCCCAGGGCCAAAGAGAGAAGGAAACCTCAAAGTGCTTGTGTCATCTGTCTGGCAAAGCCTTCTTGCTTCATACAGTTTACACATACTGAGCTTGAAATGGTCCAGCAATGTTTTGTTGTTCACTCCCTCATGGCCCCCGTGGGGTGGTCAAGGACTGGGTCTGTGGGACTCCAGCTAACACTGAGCATGTGCTTGATGCTGTACTGGGCTGCACTGGGAAGAAGCCCGATCACAGATGCGCAGGCTGTAACAGCAGATAACCCCTGGTACCACTTCAGAGCTGGGAGCCTACAAGAATGCAGTCCCTCTGTTTCTTAAATATGTATTTCCAGAGCTGGACACCACCAGCTTTCGCTGCACAGAGATCTTGGCTGGGAGTACAAGATCTGAGAAACTCAGTATGGGCAACTGTCAGGATACGTTGGTATTTCTGTCGAAGAGCCTGGACAGCAGGTCCAGGAGATGCTGCACGTGTCCATGCCATGCAGCTGGAGTTTGCAGGTTTACTAGCTGAAATCATCCTTCAGACTTCTCTGAAAGTGCGTGAAGTTTGCTGGAGGAAGGACAAGGAAGAGGAACGCCAGCAGAGACCAGTGCTAAGGGACCTGGGTACTGAGCCCTGCTCCCAAGGGCCCCGGTGCTGCGCATCCTGCAGTGTCCCTGCTTTGCTGTGGTGGGAAATTGCTGCAAAAGCTCCTCAGGCTCCCGCTGTCTCCCTGAGCTCTCAGCTCACACACCCCTTCCCCGTGCTGCAGCACCCAGTTTTCTTCTTAAATGTAAAACAATTATACATTTCTGTCAATAAATACCATGTCATAAATTAGAGCGCTTGCTGGCTCTCTGCCTGCCACTGGGGGAGGAAATGGCCCCATAAATATTTGTGCAAGACATCAATAAATTTGAAGTGTTGACTCGAGTACTCAGTTTCCCTATCTGAGACCTGGAGCAGAGCTTCCGGAGTTCACGTGTTTCTGCTGTGAGAGACCAGTGCTGGAGGTTAGCAATATCCCCAAGATGCTGAAACTGGAGATGGAGAGAGAAAACCCTTACAAACTCCTCAGAAAGTCCCTTCATGTTACTGATCCAAGTGGAAAAAGGTCCTTGCAATTCAGACATGGAAAGTTTTGGGGAGGAAAGCATTCCCCTGGCCAACTGCTGCTCTTCATTTTCTCTGATCCTTTTGATTTCCCAATTTGTACTGGTCCTTACTACAAAACCGAGACTGCTGTAGGGTTTCATGTGGCTAGAGAGCTGGACCAAAGCTCCTTCACCAAAGCTGCTTTAGGCTGTGCACAAGGACCAGAGGAAGATGGGCCAATGTGTTATAGAGCCTCAGGACACAGGGACATCAGCAGAAGAAGCCCACCATGTGCTTCTGGGATGAGTGCAATATAATCTGGGTTTAAAACATTATTTAAAGTCATGTTTGACTGGCATCAATTCAAATTGGAGGCTGTTTTGCTGGCATTGCAGTACTGTTCCCTGCCTATGCATATTCAGAAACCTTTTGACTTCAGTACTGATTTCTCCAAGTTTGCAGACTTTCTTTTGGGAAGAATTACTTCATTTTGTAGTGCTCACACACACTAGTGCTGGATGCTCTTCTTCAGCTGAACAGAGTTTTCAAGAGTAAGAAACAGGATACAGTGAATACATAGGTTTTATTGCTCTCTCTGCTTTGTTCCAGTGGTGTATGTACACATTTGGACTAATCCAGGGAGCATGCTCAGGGAAACACCTCTGTTCCATCCTCACGAGATGGTCTGAGTGGTTTACTGAGACTGAGTCTCTCGCTTCTTGTAAATTGAATATTTGGGAGTTTTGTTAGAAGTGCTCTCTTGCTGCTCATGTAAAATGTGAGAGGAAGAGAAATGAGAGCCTGAGGACGAAAGCAGAAGAGGTGAGGATCCGGAGGTTTCCCTGGCTCTGTGTGGGACTCCTTTCTTCTCCTGCCAACAGCACCACTCAAATGAAGCAACACTGATTGCAGAGACAAATGTGACATTTTTGCTCCTATACAAGCAGCAGACTCTCCTAGACTCTCAGTGTACAAGGCTCCAGATTGTGACAACTAATTAGGAGTAGTTGAGAATAAAGCACATGTACAAATCTTGGACTATAGGGTAGAGCAGATGTTCCAGGAAGGCACTTGCTTTCTCCGGTGTTCCCAGCTCACTGTCTAGACTCAGCTCTCCTGGGAAGAAACAAGCTGAGAAGTCTCAAGGAAAAAAGGAAAAAAGAAAAACCAAAACTCAAGCTAGCAATTGTCAGATTTGTGATAATGCTAAATTCCATCATTATTACCCAGGCTACTCAGGAAACCATTTTACAAGGCTTAGTAGACATCTGGGAGTGAGGTGAAAGAGATATTTATTAAGCCACTCACGTTTCCAGGTTTGCTAAAGCAATTGCTTTATCTCCTACTTTCCTACGTATTAAGACATGGTTACTGAAACACAGATCTGGAGATGCTGCTCATGAGCACCCCATCACATCAAGGGCCATGGAGTAGCAGTGGCATAGCACAGGCGCCATTCAAGACACCATTTGCTGGTGCCCAGGGTGGCCCAGGGACCAGCCCACTCCCCATGGTGCCATGTGGCTGGCCCTGCTCCCAGCAGCACGTGGCCTCTTCTCCTGCCAGCAGAGAATTCTGGCTCTGTGGTCACAGATTGTTCACGGTTCGGCATTTCCTCCAGTCCAGCCTGGCATTCCCAGCTTCTGCACTGGAATTTGCCATTTCACTGCAGCCAGGAGCTCGACATCATGTTCCCTCTTCCCTGTTGGGACCTGGCTGCGGATTATTCTTTCCGTGTTGTTTTCAACACAAGAAAGAGCACTTTTTTCCCACCCAGCTGCCCATAAAAGAGGAAATCAGGAAGCAGGACAAGAATTCTTCTAAGTTTTGGGGGGTCTTTTTGTTATTTTGTGACAGGGGATAAGGTCTGGCACGCAGCAACCAGGCTTGTTCCCCAAGATATGTTTCATGCAATGAATGTTTTAGAGAAAAGACAAAGCACTGAGACCCTGACGAGGCTGTAGAGCCACTGCTTGCATAGATGTGTGGACATCAGTTGTGTTCACGGCTAGGATTTCACCGTCAGTAAACATATTCTCAGCATTTCCCCACCTTCATCAGCAAGGGATTCAAGCTCAACCCCACCAGTCGGTCCTCCCAGCTAGTAAAATGTGAAGCTTATGGCCCATGCCCAGATGAATGTTATAACAAATTGGAAAGCTTCATTGAAATTACAACTACAATAAAATCAACCTAATACAGCCACTGAAGAGTGGCTGAGGGAAGAGAGATGAGTGAGAACTCCCCAAAATCCAAACTGCTATCAAGCATCACCAAACTATTCAGAGAAGATGGCATATGTTAACTATTAGACCTGCTTGTCCTACTTACTATCTACTACCTTCCTTACACTAGTTTTCCTTCTCTTGTTTCATCTTGTTCTCTTAACAAAAGCAGTGTGGCAGAACAGTAACATTAATGTATAGAGGGAGAACTGCCGTCCACGAGGATTTCTGCTGGCAGCATCATGCATAAAAGTCATTTTTCAAAGGGAAAAATTTATGCCACACTTGTTGGCCATCAGAGATCACTCACTTAAAAGGGAATGCTTTCAGCCAAGCTGATGGGAGAGACTCCTTATCAACTGCTTACAGGGGACATTGGCACCACACCTGCAGCAACTTTCTGAAGTTCACAACTTGTAGCCCAATGCCAGGCCACAGAAGAAAACAGAAAAGGGCAAGGACAGCCAGATACTGCATCTAACTATCTTGACTCACTAGGGCTCCTATTCTCAATTCGCTGTGACCTTTAGAGCGGTAGAGCTGATACTGAGCAAACAATACAGCTCCATCCTCTTTGGGAAGCCCCCACTCCTGCCCTCTGCCTGTCTCCGAGCAGTTTGCTCAGCACTGCCAGCCACACACACTGCACGGCCCGGCTGGAGGAGAGGGAATGACGCACCAAGTCAGTTTGATTTGTAGCGTCTCCCCGAGTAGAATATGCAAAATAAATACAGATGGCAATGGATAAACTCCAGCAACTGTGAAGCCACCATTAGCAATAGCTCTCACACTGTGCAGAGAGCCCTCAAATGAACTTCCCTGTGGCCCAGAGTCCCTGGTGATACACAGAGATACTGCAGCTCATCTTTTAGTAAGAACTTCAGTGTCTTTTGTCATGTTACCATTTTACCATCTCATTTTGCCCATTTTTTTCCCCCCCAACCTCCTAATATTCCCCTTAAATGACACCAGATTCACACAGTTGTTCCTGCAGCCATCACTGTCCAAGTGAATGGTGGCACCTTGGCAAAGCAGGGAGGCCTTTCACCTTCAAGGTCTACATAGGAAACCTCCTTCTAAATCGAGGCTTCAAAATGCCATAGGAGCTGCAAAGTTTCCCACGTGTTCCCATCTCTAAGCACTAATGCTAATTCCTTAACATCCTGTTCTCCTAGGATTTTTGCAGGGTTACCAAACCATGCTGCAAAAGGGTCCAGGTTATAATCCAGGTACCTTTCTAACACGGGGGCAGTTTGGCTTCTCTTTGTTCTTCACGTTACCTCCAAGTTCATATGCCTGAAGTCTGCAGCTGACATGTATGTTCCTTCACCCAAAATAAATGCAGGCACATTAGCGTTTACTGAAACCTTTTCCCTTAAATATATCAATAGAAATTGGCTCCTGACAGTCAATTCCTGCTGATGGAAATGAAAATAAGAGGTAAAAATAACTAAAAACCAAAACCCATGCTGAGGTAGCGTTGAGCACAACAACCTTTGTGGGGTTCAGTCTGGTTATTATTAGCATGAAAGACATGATAAAGGAAATCCCACACATCTTTTTCGAACTCCAACTAAGAATGAACCCCAAGTCAGGTCCCCCACCCACCACAGGCTCAAAATTAAAGCCTCTAGTAGTTTTACTAACAGATTTCGAAGCCACTCCGGTAAAGGTGAATTTTCTCATATGTGCAAACATACCTGACGATTGGCATAATCCCAACGAACACACATTAGGTCAGTTAAAATATTCCAGTGTATTGACATTAATTCCAAAACTCAGGCCCAAGATCATGTTCTCATTTGTCTGAATAACAGAGCATTTAAATATTTAATTCAAATATAAAGACTTCCATCTTGTATACAGGGCTGTGGGGGGATGGAAATCCAGGGGACAAAAGTTTTCCTTGTATCATGCACTGTGCTGGGTTCCAAACTTTGGCAGCCGTGAGCACAATACAGCAATGGCAAAAGTCTGGCCAAGACAAATCTATAAACTTTGCGCTGTATGTACACCCGCTCCATGCATGAAGGTCTAATAAGCCCAGATATTTCTGCCTTTCCAAACAGTTGGGCTACAGAGGGTTTCCCCACGGATCCTAGCAGGGCCAGGAGCATGGAGACTTTATTATGTCACAACCCACATTATTTAGTGAAAATCTGGAATATACTTTATTAGTTGGGCCTTTGTTTGGTCAGGAAATACCTCCAGACAAATGTGATGACACAGGCATTTTTAATTTGCCACTTCGCATTCATAGCAAATTAGGTGATTTTACTTGTTATTCCCTCCATTAAAAACGACAGGCTGCAAGGTTAGCAGTTTTCCTCAGAAGCTCTTGATGACATTACAGACACACACAGAAAGCACGAGCACATCAGAATGAATTAAGATCACCTCCCTTGCCTATAATCTGAAACACTCCATGTGGTCTCTCTTAGCATCAGTCCCAAATGCCAATGCACTGGAACAGCATGTGCAAGTGGCTGGAGGTAAAGGAAGGAGAGGTCAAATTCTGTGTGCTCCATACGATCAAATTTGTGGTATAAAACCAACAATTACCAGCGAAGTGGTGAGTGAAAAACAAACGTCCTATCTATTACACAATTTCAAATGCCAGTGTGATGCCCCCAGGACTCTCTGTCCCCAGTTATTTTTTTGACATATTTGGTAATGTGTCAAGTCTTAATACCTGCTCTCAAACTGAGTTGGGTTTTTCCATTTGTGAGCTTAAAGTTATTTTCATCTCAGAACACATGTAGAAAAAGGCCAGCAAGGCGGCTGCTGCAGTATAATTTGAGGATGTATTCCTCTGCAAATTACACTTCTGCTGAGCATAAATAGGAAAAAAATGTAGGAAAAATGATGTTAAGTACAAAATATTTAATCTTGACTGGATATCACTGAAGCAGCTCAATGCAGACCCAAAGGAAACACTGGTAAAGACAAAAAAAAAGAGGGGTAAAAAAAGCAATCCTAGCTTTCTGTACAGTGAGGATTAGGAACTGAAGTGTGGCCAACACAGAAACATGCACTTTTGCTGGACTTCAGTCCAGATAATATAAAATAAGCCACAGATTATGTAGAGCTGGGTAACAAAAGAGGTAGCCGTGGTGAGTCTGCAACTGCACGTTTTTTGGCTGGAGGTGTAATGAATGAGGCTGAAGGTCTGCCAAACGGCGCTGAATGAGACTGATGCAGCCACTGGGGTTTGCTTAAAGAGGGGAAGCATCAGTGGAGGTCTGCAGGCTGGCCATGGCGAGTGGGTGGAAGCTGTGTGGAGGACCTGCTGCTTGATCCGTTAGCAGCACGGGACACCTCACCTGCACACCGATGTCTTCTCAGGGAGCCCTGGAATTATGGCTGTTTGTGTAGGCTGGAGGACTCTGTGCACTCCCTCCTTGGTTGCACATAGTTGTTTTATGGCCAGGTAGTGAGGTACACCTGGGATTTTGAGGAATACCAGGTGTGCGTTGGAGAAACCAATTTCCATGTTGGGAAAGCCTCCTGCACACAGGGCCCTCAGCCTGGCTGGCTGGGTGGCCCTTTGCCTGCCACTGGTGTCCCCAGGAGAGCAGGAGTGCTCACCCAGCCAGTCAACTGAGCCAAACACCACCAACATGCTTCGGTGTGATGGTGCAGGGAGCGAGTGAGGAGGAGGAGATCACATCTCAGCATGGAAGTTGTCTCCCAGGGCCAGGAGCAGCAGACTTTCATCTCTTTCCACCTCCTAAATGGGCTCAGTGCCTGTGCATAACCTTTTTTCCCCAAACTGCTCTGAAGTTACGCAGCTAAAACTGTCAGTGAAACTCAGGCTTCAACACTTGAGGAATAATCAGGCTGCTCTCTACACATGTACTTTTAAGAAGTACTTCCACAGTCAGTTTTGGGTGCATTTCCATACAACAGCTTTGTACACTGTGACTGCAAACACCCAGTGTGTGACTGGGCAGAGGTGAAAAGTTAAAGCAAGCCTTTTTACTTCAGGTCAAGTGAACTTGGACTGTGGTTTTAATCACTACAAGTAGTTTCCAGGTGCTGGACAGTCACTGGCCCTAACAAGCCAAACGTCCTTTTGGAATTCATTTCAGTACCAAAAAAGATATCCCATGATGAAAACATCATTTCAGTAATAAAGCACACTTCCTTGGAAGTCATCTCAGCAGATGACGCATAGGTAGTTTGCAGATCCTTGTCTTCAGCTATCAGAGGTGCGTGGTGCAGGTCAGTGAGGTGTGAGCACAGCAGCGGCAAACACTCCTCCTGCTTCTGCTAGACAAGGCTAGAATGCAGGAAACCCCATTCCTGCGTTTTTTCCAGCTTCAGATGAATAACCTTTATTTTTAAAGCAAGAAGAAGCGCCAGATGGATTTTCAAACATACCTGCCCTGCTGTCACCATGCCTCACCCTCTTGCCACCTCTGCTCTGCTCACCAGTGTGCGGTAAGCACTCTCTTGTTGACTTTGTCTGCCCTGCAGTGGTTTAAGCCTATGTATAATTGCTGAGAAACTCTCTCTACCTAAGAGTCAGAGGAGACTCTTCCTTTGTGTTTCTTTTTGCTCAGAAGAGGCTGAAGCAGCAGTCTTGACTTAAAGGCTGACTCTGATTGGAAAATAAACAACTATAAAGTACAATAAATCCCATTGAAGAGTCCAGTCAAAACATCCCAATGAACAGCTAATGCTCTACTAACCAAATCCAGATGTCACTGCCTTGTCTGGCACTAATTGGTTGACTGGAGAGTAAGTAACTGTGTAACCTGAAGGAAATCTCTACTTCTTGCGCTTGGGATGAGTTGCTAAGGCAGAAAATGGTTTGGTTTTGTTGTGATTCTTAATTTCCTAACTACAGAGGAGTCATCTTCACAATGGCAGAACACAGTCTGACTTGAGGCTCCTTAAGGCACCTCACAAAAAGTTTCTCAAGAGCACGAAGCTGCCTTTGACATCTGATGTTCCTTCATTCCCAAGCATTTCTGGGTTTATTTGTTTAACCAAAGGACATGCCCTAGCAGATTGCAGCTAAGTTCTTAGATAAAGGTAGTTGCTAATTCTAGCTGGAAGTGTTTGAAACACCAAAGAAAACACCAAAGAAAGAAGTTGCTTTCAAATCTAATTAAAAATAAAATCAGAAAACTGGAGATGACTTTGGAAATAGAAAGGAGATTTTAAAAAGAAGGTTAGTCAGGTGCACGCTAATTCCTACAGCCTGGAAATTCCACGTCTGCCTGAGAAACTCCGTATTGGCAAGGGACACACAAAGGATTTTCCAGTGATTTTTTTTGAGGTATAATTGACAGGATCATGTTATATATTCACATTTGAGAAACAATTCTGTGTAATACTACAAAGTAATGTATGTGTCTGGAAATATCTTCTCTGTTTTACCAGAATACTTTCCAGTGCCATGATTCTGCACGCATTTACTTATACAATGTTTAACTTCAAGCCAAAATATCTCATTGGCTTTGGTAACTTCCATAACATCAAGAACTGCTATTTGTAATTCATTCGTGAGGGTCTAGTCATATCCTGAGCAGGCAGAAGAGGTTCTGTGAAAGACAAGAAGTTAGTTAATAAGATCCTGCTAGAAAAAATTACTGTTCATATTCCTTATCAGTTCAGATTAGTCAGTAACATGAATTTTATCTTAAATTAATTTTATCTTTAATTTTACCATGTAACTTACTAACATTACTTCTAAAACACATTTCCTTTAGCATCACTGACACATTGTTCATACTTTATGAGAGCATTTTAGACCTATGTAAATTTGCACACCAAAAATCTAATGTTGAGCTTCTGCTCACTTACATATGAGGTTTTTTAGTGCTTGGGGAAAGAAAAAAAAAGAAAGCCTACAAACTTACCCTCAAGTGACAAAGCCATATTTTCAGTGGAGCACTGTACTCTACTGTGCTGGAGCATCTGTCTGGACACATCCAGCCATATCTTTCACTCATGATCTGCAAGTGAATAACACAGGATTTGAAATACAGTAGACAATTGTGCAAAGCATGAACAATGAAAATTATATCCAGCCTTTAATCCAGGGGATTCTGGGCTGAGCTCTGCCCCTGTGGATATACATATCCATTCTGCATTTAGTTCCACGTATTCAAAAACTGGATGTTCCCCTAGAAGAGTCACATGGGAGCAAAAGTGGGATTAAGTAGCTTTGTCTCCATGTTTCATTATTCATATTACACATGTAATATGCAGTCACATAAACAACTGTGCTGCACAACCATCAGCAAAGAAACTAAGTTCCTCTAAGATACCAGAAGGTTATATATATCAAGTATCATTTTTATTTTGTTCTTGGCTTTGGGAGAGAAGGGATGGAAAGGAAGAGGGAGGTTATTTATACACTAAACATTTGGAATCAGAAAAAAATTGATAAATCTTCCTCCTTCAAGTCTGAGCAAAGGACTATTTCCTGCCAACAGAGCTCAATAGAAAACTCTCTCCTTCAGCAGCCTTCTTCTTCCATGCTTTTAAAATTGCCAGAGGTTGACCTGGCTTTGGCAATGGAGTATTGTGTGCAGTTCTGGTGTCCTCAACATAAAAAGGACATGGAACTGTTAGAACAAGTCCAGAGGAGGGCCACGAAGATGATCAGGGGACTGGAGCACCTCTCGTATGAAGATAGGCTGAGAAAATTGGGGTTGTTCAGCCTGGAGAAGAGAAGGCTGCGTGGAGACCTCATAGCAGCCTTCCAATACCTCAAGGGGGCCTATAGGGATGCTGGGGAGGGACTCTTCATTAGGGACTGTGGTGAGAGGACAAGGGGTAATGGGTTTAAACTTAAACAGGGGAGGTTTAGATTGGATCTGAGGAAGAAGTTCTATACTGTGAGGGTGGTGGGGCCCTGGAATGGGTTGCCCAGGGAAGTTGTGAATGCTTCATCCCTGGCGGCGTTCAAGGTGGGGTTGGACATAGCCTTGGATGGCATGGTTTAGTGGGAGGTGTCCCTGCCCATGGCGGGGGGGTTGGAACTCGATGATCTTGAGGTCCTTTCCAGCCCTTACTATTCTGTGATTCTGTGATTCTGTGATTTATCTCCTGTGGATGCTGAATATGTATCAACATAAATAAAACTACCACCTTGTCAGTACAAGGCACCACCTGTGAGCAACCTCACAAAAAGGCCAAGACAAAGCAGGGTCCTCTCTTCTAGGTGGTTTTTGACTTCTGGCTTCTCAAAGGTCTCAGGCTGGCATCTCTCACCAGCAGGGATTAGATGTGGAGCTTCAACACCAACAGGAATATTTAAAAAAGTGAAATGCACAGAAGGTCCAAATTTGAGGAGACAGATATGGAACTGCTCCCCATGGGGGAAAGGCATTCAATGCTCTCTTTGGTTTTATCTCAAAAGTTCCTATAAAGAAATCGTGGGATGTCAGGAAGAAACTGACTATAGGAGTTAAATTTGTGCTTTGCTTGAGCTGAGTTAATTAGATGAAATGGGTAAATTCTGAAACAGGTTTTTTATACCAGTGCTGAGCATCTTTGCTTACTGACATTTAATATTAAATATCTCTATTTTATTATTTATTATATTTATTATTATGTATCACTAACTGCTTAAGAGCACAAAAGCTTGTCTTTAAAAACCAGCCTTCGACTTTGGCAGCAAAGTTGGCTGTTAAAAGAAACTGTTAACATTCAGTTGAGTGGCATATGGAAGAAAACTGGCAAAGTAAACTCAAGGGTTAATGAAAGTAAATGAGATAATCCTCATTGATCCCCCGTAATCCCCACGGTCTGAGTGCATCTGTCAATCACTGGGGGAGACTTTTTTCTAATCTGTCCCTCTGTGAGTAGGTCATTCCAAGCTGAATATACTTTGTATAATGACATATATTCAAACATACACACACACGCTGAACATATAACAAAAATCTTAGCAGAGTAAATTTCAAACTGAGGGAGAAAATAAAGCATAGCTAAAAACATGGTGTATAAATTTAAGAACTATAAAGTTTCTTTTACTAGTTGAAATATATTCAAGCTGTCTGTTCATACTAACTCACTGCTTCCCACGTAAAGCTAGTAGCAAGTAATGAATCTGTTAAACCCCTCTTCTATAAGGGAAGAAAGACTGTTCCCATAAAATTAAAACTTACTCTTTAACAGATTGACCTAAGCAACATATGGTCTGGAACATAAAAGAAATTACTTCAGTCCTTTTCAGAGAACTACTGACATAAGAAATGTATTAAATCAAATTATGGCATATCTGAGGTTTAGAGAACCCAGCATGTTGCAGGAGGAGTAGTGCATGTGAGGGAATGGTATGGAGAGGTGTGCAGGCAAGCCTGTCCCAGCTCATTCAGGCAGTGTGGTGGCTCTTCCTTTGCAGTGTCCCACCAAAGTTGCCTCTTCTTTTGGGAATTGCATCACTGTGGAGCAGTAGGCCATGGGCATCTGGACACTGTGGCAGAAGGAAAGGGCTGCTCTGTGTCTCTGCAGCAAGCTTACTAGCTTGCTCTTCCAAGAACTGCACTGAATTCAAAGGTAGTTTGAGGCATCGGTCTCTTTCTTTAACTCTTGCTTCATCTTGGTCCTTAGCTGCTTGAGCAGTGTTGTGCTTTTCCAGAGAGGGATGTGTTCAGACAGGCACCAGACTTGCACTGCCAGAGCTGGGGAAAGAGGTGGCTCAGGAGACAGCATGATCCGGGGAAGTGAACACATCTGGATTACAAGGGCATCAGTTATGCAGTCCAGATTTTCCACAAAGCTCAATTCTAAACCCATACTTGATTTCGTGAGAAATACATCCGAGATTCCAAATGAATAAAGACACTGTTGTTATTTACAACATTTATAAGTACTTCTTTTATTCTGAGAAATTTCCTCCTAATACTTTGCTCCTGGAACTCTTGGTAGTATAGGTGCTTAGGGACATGGTTTAGTGGTGGGCTTGGTGGTGTTAGGTTTACGGTTGGACTCAATGATCTTAAGGGTGTTTTCCAATCTAGATGACTCTATGCTTCTATACTATAACAATCACTTACAGAGAAAATCTATAGGATTTAACAGAAAGACAATCTTTCTACAGAGCATTCAGACCCACCTGTAATAATGTTATTGCATGCTGCAGCAGAAAAGGAAATTGTCTGTCAAAGGTTTGGGACAGAAATGCTTCACACCACCCGAAGGTACCTCTTGATAACCCAGTGCAACAGCCATTCTCCTCCTGTAAACATTCAAAGCAGACTTTGCTGCCTAAGCCACCACTTCTAACCGGAGGCTGAGTTGGAAATAAATGCCCCACTCTCAGGTTTAAAGGAAAACCAGCTTGGTTGCCGTTTGGCCTGCAGCCAGGATTAAAGTGTTAACTCCATGTCTGTCAACCTGTCACTTAAACATTTACTAAACTACTGACCACTTCTATTAAAAGACCATTAAACCAGGATTAAGCTTTTCCAGAGTTAAGCTGATGTAAAAATGCAAGGAATGTCACACCAAGTGCAGCTCATTTTATTTGTACTGTAAACAGGCAAAAGATGGAGGAGAAAATGTTACGTGTATATCAAATATGGGGATATATCCCTGTTTTGCATTTTGCCTTCTTTCGGCTTCCTAAACCCTGATCCTGTTACTCAGTGCCCTGATAGCTGCAGAGCATTTGCATGAAAACCTTCAATTGCCTTAGAACCAGCACTGGCTGCTTTACAACAGGTCAGGGCTGCTTTGCCTGAAGGAGGATGCAATACAGAGTTCGGCCATAGTGCGGGGGAATAGCCATGATTATAAACACATTTGATTAATGTGTCATGTCATAACCAGAGACCAATTGTTAAAAAAGGACCATCTCGTCAAAAGCAAGAGTCTATTTTGAGCAGGCTGTGAGTCTTTTGTAGCAGTTTTTGCAGCCAAAGACAGGAAGCATATGCACAGGCAGGTCATGGGTGTTGCTGCTCCTTTCAGGTTGTTTTGTTATCTCAAGCAAAATAAGTCCTATAGGAAAATGCACAAAGTTCTACAAAGAATCATTTCATTGACTAGGAGAGAGTATTACCCCTGAAAACAGTCAAAGGTGTGTCTTTCTTGTGACTTGTACTTAATGCTGTGATTTCCATAGAGTACTATATGTAAAAGCAATAAAGAAGGCCACCAAGAGTTACCAAGCCCCTGCAGCTTAGCTCACCATGGAGAGCTTAACTGTAATGGGACACGTGAGGTTGCGCCTGCTCTCTTACCCTTACCCATTGCCAGCCTTTAGTAGAGAGAGGGTGCAAGGCTAAATGGACTTACAGCCTGATATGCTTTGGGTGTTTTTATCTGCCACCTAATTAGTGCTGAATAAAAGCACATTGGCCTGCCTGAACATGGGTGCAGAGACGTGACAGAACCGTTGGTCTCCACATTTATTAACTATTGTCTTGTAGATTTTCAAAATACATTAACCATTGAGCAATTCTGCCTACAGAAAGATGATAGAACTGGCCATCCCTAAACAGGGAGGTGCATACATTTAATGAGATTCCTCACCTTTGCCTTTCCCCTTCTGTAGCCTATTATCTATATTATTTTGCTTTCAGGAAGTATCTATGACACTTCCATCTGAAGCAGGGCTTCCAGTATTTATGGATATCAAAGAACTGGTCTTAATTTCATCTGATACTTTAAAAAGCCTTTTATTCTAAAATAAATTATTGAAATGTGGTATTGGTAAAATGGGTTGCTCCAGTAATGGATTTACCGTGATGGTGCAATCAATTTCAGAGATTGGATTTCAGGATAGAAACTACTCATCACTCTCCATGTCAATGGAAGGTTTACCTTCACACTGTGGTCACCCGCTGTAGCTTACAAACACTAAGGGCGGCGAAAGATCTATTAGAGGGATCATAGAATCATGGAATAGTCAGGATTGGAAAGAACCTTAAGATCATTCAGTTCCAACCCCCCTGCCAGGGGCAGGGACACCTCCCACTAAACCATTCCGCCCAAGGCTATGTCCAACCCCGCCTTGAACACCACCAGCGATGGAGATGTCAATCTGAGGAATAATGGAATAGTCTTACAAAAGTAGGAATGCTTCTGTTGTTAATTGTCAAAATTAACTCTTTTAGTAGTTACAGACCTACAAAACTTTCTATTGCTTTTTTCATTGTTGCTGAGGTCAAACCCTCAGGAGTTTGCACAGTTACAGCAGCTCCAAAACATCATACAGACATCCAGGGCGATGCAGAGGTACTCACCTTTATGCAATAGCAGGTATGCTTAAATATCCTGTTTACTTACTCTGCCATGACTCAAACACAGGCTGTTACATGTGTTTTTCCACTTCTCTGTCTTATTTCAGGATCAGCAGAGCCTTTCAGTAGTTAAAGGCCTTCAGTGGTAGGGACTAGAATGGTTTTAATAGCAGGGACCTTGGAGCGCTACAACTTCTTCCTATCCTGTAACATAAAGCACCCAGCATGAGTGACACAAAAAATGCAAAAGCTATTTTTCCATCCTTATCTCTAACAAATCTTGTTCTCCATTCCTAGAAAGAAAACTCAGCTCCATAAATCAAGAAGTCTGCGGATTTGGGGTTTTACATTAACACCTTCATTCATACTTTACAGTGACCTCCTGGATTGGGGTGAACTATTCTACTGTGCTGGGAAATGGCAGCTCCGGAGCCAAATTTAGCACCTAGAAAATTTCCCTTGGCTCCTAGGTGCCATAATTTTAAACCTGACTCCATCTTTAAAGACAAAGTCATGTCTACGTTTGATTTCAGGTGTTACATACAATAATTTAAGCTAAATGAGGACCTGGCAAGTCTCTGACTATGGAGGGGGTTGGAAAATATCATTTGGAGCCAGAAATGCAGCTTTCTTGGCTATGGTCTGTGTTCTATCTATCAAGCTCAGCTCTGCATTTAGTCTTTTACCGACTTTCTCAAGCACTACAAATAGTGAAGTTTTGCTCAGCTGGAGAATCACCATCAATAGGTACAGCTGGATCGGAATACCTAATGAAGGGTGAAAAACTGGGCTTGTGATAGTTATTTATAATGCCTCTTAAGACAGTTAAAAGTAACTGAAAAGTCTCTGGAGTTTCAGAGCTTTCTTTTCCCTCCACCCCACTGCTTCCACACCTCCTTTTGCTGGTTTTTCATATGAAATATGGCCTATCCTGGAAATTTATTTTAAAACATCAAAACTCTAAGGAAGCTCATAAAAGGCACTTTGCAATGGTTAAGACAGAGTGAGCCACAGCAAGAAAGCTACTGATGATGCTACTGTGATGATTGCAAAGGAAGGATTCCTGGAAGGGTGCAATCTACCAGATAGAGACTTCAATCACAAGTGTGTGCTTTAAGGTTCCTCTTAACGCTGCATTTAAATGCACAAATCCTACATTTAAATTCACAAATCCTTCCAGCCATCCAACACAGAGTTTCTGCTTTACTTACTGTCAGACCTTGACAAAAGCCTCAGCAAATCTGCAAGAAAGGTAACGTAGTTCTCATCTCCTTAGTCCCTGTCCAGAGCGTTTGATTTTACTCGGGGACAAGATGATGATGTTGTATCTGTGCCAGAGACTCAATATTTTCCACCTGTGGTAACCACACTTGAAACGCTTTAATAAATAAGCTCTTGGAGTGCTTCACCTTCTGCAGTCCAGTGCTGACCACAGCAGATCTACATATTCAGCGGTCACCAGCACCAGTATATCTACTTTGGAAGTAGGAGGTACTGGAAGGGTTCAGGAAGAAAAGACAACCCTGAAGGGGGAGGAAACTATATAATGAATTCTATTTTTAGTCAGAATTTCCAAATTTTGAATTTTGTATTTTCAAAACAGCAGCAATTCCAGCGATGAATGAAGACAGAATTGCTTTATTAACAATCCAGCATTCCTCACTGCTCAGATAAGATGTAAAGATGCCAACTATCCTAAATAAAGGCCTGCTCCTGCAACTGCTTCGTGTTTCTTAACTTAGACATTATCAGAGGATAGAAAATAAATTAAACCCAGGATATTCTTTCAGCCTTCTTAATAAACTGTAAAAAGAGAAAAGAAAAAGTACTCATACATACAACCCCATTCAGCAATAACCTGTAGAAATCATAGTGTCAGCTGGAGTGCAGGATGCTATGGAGTTATCAATGCTGTACTAGAATAGATACATATCTAAACAAGATAAACATACATATATATAAATATATATATATTAAAAACTTATAAAACTTTAAGAGCCATGGATCAGTCTCTGGTATAGTGCCACAAATGCATTCCTTAGGATCTCACAGACCATATACCTGGTTCATCTCTAAAGAGATGGCATCTCAGATCACTGATCTTCCCTCAGTGAAACAGCAGTGCCTCCTGCTGTACTCCAGGCTGCATTTATTCCCAGACTTCCCATTCTGTCTGGTTTCAGTCACCAATAAAGCTATGGTTGGCATTTTGAGAAATGAGATGAGTCTCATTTGATGATGTGTCACAATGAAGATGTGTCTAACTGGCCTCAACACCTCTGGAAACATCAGCCTGCGTCACAACATAACCTGCACAATTCAGTGTGGAACAACAAGGAGTTGCACAGTGTGTGAGGCAGCCAGAAGCACCCATGAGATTTTCTGTTCATAAACCAGCTTTTAGAATCATAGAATCAACTAAGTTGGAAAAGACCTTTAAGATCATCAAGTCAAACAGTTACCCCTCCATGACAGCCAAGTCCGCTATTAAACCATGTCAGTTTCAACACCTTTCTGAGTATGTTTGGGTATCACAGTACACTGGGGCTAATCTGTGGCACCCAGAGGGTTTCAACCTACTCAGACATGCTCCCCTCCTCTTGCTTTCACACATTTCAGTACTAATCTGCAGGAAGCCCTGCTGCAGCACTGTGACCTTCTGCTGAACAGACTCTCGCTTGTGCTGACCCATGACAAACTATCACAGTTGGGGAATGCTGACGGTATCATAGCCCATGTGAATGCCAAGTCTGGCTTAATCCAAAAACATCAGAAAGAGGAACTTGGGGTCAATCTTACTTAAAGGAATGTGCCTAACTTCCTGGAGGTCACAGCAAGAGAACAAGCCCAATGTTTCACCTCTGAAACAGAGAGACAGAAAGGTTTTAAATCCTTTTGAGTCATCAGCCTGTAAAGCAGGTAAACTGGCGAAATAAAAGAGGGGCTTGTTTCTGCTCTGGGCTGTAACTGGGAGCCTTTCACTGGAGAGGGTTCTTCCTCTCCCTCAGGGTGGTTTTCTGCGTATCAGGTAGAAAATCTCTTTGAAAAGCAGCAAGTCAAATCTTTCAAAACAGTCATTACGATAACAAAGAAGAAGAATAACTTTAAAGACTACTCTGCTGCCACAGCTTCCTCACAGAAAGTTCCTGAAGGCTTTGCAAGAATCTATTTATCCAACCTCAGTGCAGGGCAGCTGGCCCTGGGGAAGAACATCAACAGCAAGCACCTCCATGACTTGATGTGGTCATTTCTCACTGCAGTTGGATGAGCTTTGCCAGTAGAGACTGCTCCGGCTGGAGCATGAGGCTGTGTGCTGTTCTCAGAGCACACAGACAGGCCCCAGCAGCCCACCACCCTCCTCTCCCCAGGGCATCACTAATCTTAGTAATAAGCCTCCAGTACTTACTGTGTAGTTCAGATGATGGTACTGCTGAAATGAATGTCTGTCTGTCCCACCCTCGCACCATTTGAATCAATCCCATTTGCCTGACTTCCAGGCTTTGGGCTACGTAATGTCTGTAAAACGGTCTGAGATCTTTGACTCAAAAGATGCCATGTATTTAAAGAAGTACAACCTTTTCATTCCCAAACAAGTTTTAGACTTAAGCTTCACAGCACATCTGGGAGACTTCTACATTTTATATTTGAAGAAATTGAGGCAGAAAGTTAAATGGTTTCTAAAGCTCACTGTACAAAACGTGGGAGCGCCAGGAGCTAGGCATAGCTAACTAAAGCTCTTCAAATGATCTGTTCCATTACATAAGTCTCTTTTCTTCTCCTTTCCCATTAAGGATTGAAAAATATCCTATTACTCCAGCTAACAGAAAGTAGATAAGGACATTTATACCTGAAACAAGTTTCATCAGGGAACAGGTTTCCCAAACAACCTTCTTCATGCAAGTCCTGGTTCAGTGTCAGGGTGGGGGGGTTAGTGACCTGGAAGCCTTGATACCTCCCTTGCCAGGACTGTGTGCAGCCACAGTGCTGCTGCCAGCCTGGCTCTCAAAGCTTGTGCCAAGTCCAGCTCTGCTGCAGTAATCCCCCATCATCAGCATGGCCAGGAAAAATGTAGTCTGCAAGCTGTGATGCCAACATCACTGGAGTGATGAGCCCTAGGAAGGAATGCCAGCATGAACGTTAGCTCTTCTGTAACTAGAAGTTGCAGAAGTGGTGGGCTAAAGACTTGAGCTGTGCTGCAAAGCCTTGTAGGGATGGCCTCAGATAAGGAGAAGGTTGAAAAAGCAAAGAGTGATTGGTTTGGGGGCAAAAAGATGCCTGTGAACACTGGCAGAGTCACTCCAGACTCATTCTGGGATAAATGAGAGAAAAATCTTGGTCTTGTGCATGTACAGCTTGAAGTGAATGTATGCAAAACCTGAGTAACAGGAGGGAAGTAATTCTCCATACCTCTTTTCCCCTTAACCATTTCGTGCCTCCTTTCTTCCTTATCCCAGAAGAAAGTTCAGATCCATCAGCAGACAGGCAATACACATATGATTTCAAATTTTCTTGACACTCTCCTCAGAAACACTTTTCCTTAGGAGATCATCTGCTCCTGCAGATCGAAGAGACCATCATCTTCTGATCATCTATATAAAACAAGGCAACTTCTAAATCTTTGCCAGTTCAAAACTCACATCATTAAACAGAGATTTAAGGAGATCTTCATGGCTGTCACTGAATTCTTAGAGCAGAACAAGCACTGCAATTGGGCAGTCATGTAAAATTGTTAATTTGCAGTTTCAAGACAGTTGTTTTTCAGCTTCATTGGCTGTCTTCTTTCCAAAATTGTACTTGAAAGTAAAAGTAATCAGAAAAGTAATGCTTCTGACAGCAATAGGAATGGGAGCATGTGCCATCCTTTCTGAAATGTAATAGTTGATGCTCACTGTCAGCCAGAGGAAGCAAGATGTGACCACAGCATCCATCTGCATTCTTATCACAGATATTTGGTAGACAGTAGCAAGAAATGCTCAAAGTGAAAGGTTTTATAAAGGAAGGGGAAGAGGCTTCTCTACTTCACACACTAAGATCTGTCATAGAATATTTATAGAAGGGAATTTTTAATTCGTTTAGGAAGAGCTTAAGAAAGTATAGTGTGAAATATTGAGCTCTTTACAGACTACAGAGACTGGTCTTGTGGCAACCATCAGACTCTGTAGCTTCACAAATGAACTACACCAGCAACTAATGGAAGCAATGAGTGTGCATCAGGCTGCTGCAAGACAGTTCAAGAGTATGACCCAGAATGTGTTAATTGTTGTTGATTTGTGATCTGCTTTATCTGTTCCCCTGTCTTTTTACTTAATTGCTTTTTATTCTCCAGTGAATTTAAGTATCTCAGCTCCATCTCCCAGGTCACCAGTTACAGGGGCTTACCAAAGTCGGTTCCTTAATTTCGACCAGTGAGATAGGTCTTGATATGATTGCAGATCTTCATATATCCTGCCTGGTCAGCAATTATATTTCATGGACTTTCTGGCTGCCACAAGTCTTCTAGAGCCTCCCTGGCTGAACAGAGCAGCAGCTTCCATGATAACCTGAAAAGCTCAAAGAGGCAGCCAAGGACTCATACTTCCTATCATCTCTTGCAGGTTTTTTTCAGATGAAACAGCCTGGGTTTGGCTTTCTCTGCAGAAACCAGAAACCAGACTTTCCTAAGTCTTTTTCTTTCATGCGTGTTCACAGCTTTGTGCCAGGATCTAATGAGACTCTGAACCCAAGCTGACACAGTCAGCCTCAGACAGAATAATCTCTTCTTGCAGTGCACGTAAGTACTTTTTAGACTGGTTTCCTTTTTCTCAGGCAATTATAGGCGGTTTTAAAGAGGCAGATGTTGTCAAATTCCTCCTTTGTCTGACAAGCTTTTTTGTTCCTCTTGGTTTTCTCTTCTCTGCATAATAATTAAAAAGTTGGCATTTCTAGGGGACTTCCCAGATTTCTCACCGCACTCACCACAGGGTTGCATTCCAGCACAAAATCCCAGCCATTTCCTGTTTTTCCTGTCTCAACTAGTAAACAAGCACCCCAAAAAATCAGCATTTATAGGGAAGAGCTGAGGGTAGTCTGCTGGGAAATTACTGCAGTTAAGTGCAATTCTGTATTTATGAAGAACTCTCTTCTCATGCTAAAAGACAGAGGTATTTTTCCTACTTACTACACACTTAAGAATGTCATCTAGCTGAGCATTTAATACAGTCTGATAGCCAGAAATATCCTTGGAGGTATAAAATTACCTGCTACAATCCCTATGAAGAGCTTGGCAAATAGAAGCAATTAAGATCCCTGTTAGCCTTTTGTAGCTTCCACACAGCTGCTTGTTCCATCCTCTGACCATCTCAGTGGCCCTTCACTGGATTCCCTCCAGTATACTAGTGCCTTGAACCATCATTTCACTCCAGGAGGGGTCATACAGTGGAGCAGAGGGGAATCACCATTTTCTCCAACCTGCTGGTTGTGCTTTTATTAATTCAGCCCCATGTGCCCTCATCAGTTATGTATTTGTTGTTCCTTCCCTCTTCTCACTTTCCCTGTGAGGGGATGAACAGATTCCTTTAATTGAAGGTAATCTCTATCTGTTCTTTATCTTCACATTGTGGAAAAAATATATAGATATATAATATGTGCTATTGGTTTTGCAATAACCTCACAGTTTCTGAGAAACTTCAGTCTTAGTTTAACCTATGCTGCAGATATTATTTGGTTCTAGGAAAGCCTCAAGGAATTGAAATGGGGCCCAAAACTGAGGGCTTGAGCAAATGTTAGACAGCTGCATGCGCCTTTCCAAAGTAAAACAGATACTGAATGTAGCTGCTTAGAAATGACAATTTTCTGCTTCTGTTATGCTTGTCATCTTGCAAGTTCGTGTTGTTTTATTTATCAGTTTGGATGCACCTGACCTTGTCTGTTCCATCTTGAAAACCTCCTTGTGCAGAGACAGCAGCTGGGCAATCGTCCCACTCACAGCCTCTAGCAAAGCAAATGAACGACTCAACAAGTCTGTAGATATGTTTGTTTCAGACATTTTTTAGCAAAAAGAAGGGTGAAAGAACTTAGTGAGGTTCACCAACCTTCAGCAGAACAGAATGCAGAAGGAAATCCCTCTGGGTTGCTCAGCTCACTATAGCTGCTGTCCCATGTCCCTCTCTGACCTGACCACCCTTCCTCTTTCCTCTCAGCTGCCCCTTCCAATGTCCTTACCCATCCGAAGTGGAGCAATAACTCATTTGGGTGAAAAACACACCCTGTAGGAAAAGAGGAGTCAATCCTTGTACAAATTCTTGTTCTGATGATGAAAATGGCAAATGAAAACATATCTCCTCCCAGTCACAGGAAGATGCCGAGCACTCAGTCTCTTCGCAGTGTTTGTTGGGCGATTTTGAGGAGCTCTCCCGCCTCACAGGCCAGACAGTGCAGGAACCCAATGGACCTGTGGCTGCACACCCTGGCACTGCCTTAGATAGCAAGGTGACTGGCAGGCGCTGGTGAGTGATGGACCAAGGTCACCCCAGCCCTGGCCCCACTGGAGACCCCCAAGTGAAGGTCAGCCTCAGCCACAGAGCCAGCCCTGCACTCTCCAGGAAACACAACCAGTAATCTCATTTCACCACTTCTTCATGCATTCAAGCATTGCCAGAGCCACTTCTCAGGTGCCCTGCAGTGAGAACAGTCTTTTTCACCAAGGAAAAGTGTCTGAAAAATGTCTTTAAAGCAGAACAACAAAAGCTCATGCCTACTTTGCAGCAGGCAAATGAAAACATAAGCATGGAGGAAACCAAGAATCAGTTCTCTTATGCACAGTAAACATCTTCTCCATCCCCAGGATTATTTCTTGGCTCCTCTCTCTTTAAATCATCAGTGCCACAACAGAAAAAAACAGGACTCAGTCCCTTCAAGCTCTTTACTCTTTTTGCCTGTTGTTTAATTAAATTATCCTATAATGAAATCTTTCCCTAATGAGTCAGTGTTTAATAATTTATTAGACACTGAAGCCCTGCTTGGAGTCTCATCAATTATGTATCACAGCACCAGGCACTTTCAATCTCTCTGTTTTCATTTCTCATTCACTTCATTAAAAGCCCCAGCCTTGCTACTTCTGGGTTTCAATTCACTTGCCCAGACTTAAAGGTCAGTTCATTGATATCTGCTTTGCCCAGCACTCACCAACAGCTCTGTGTGTGCATTGTGTTAGCTGGTCTGAAATTACATGGGACATCTGTGTGCATATGTGTGCGTACATGAACCAGAGCATGGGCATCTGCTGTGAGCAATAATGTGCATTTGTCACAGATTGATACAGATTGTCACATAGGTGTATGTGTGTTTGTAGATTTATAGAATCTGTGCATGTGAAGGTGTGTTTCTGTTAGCTCGCACAGCTGCATCTATAAGGTTATGTTTGCTTATACATCCATGCAGGTATATATCAATACTGACATTCCTGGCCATTGCGGTAGCACACACTTCTAATTGCAGGGAACAAGTCTGTCTTATTCCAAGATCTTTTTTATTTTTGTTCCTTTAAACCAACAGTACACAACCTGTAGGAATCAGTCCAGTAATATTATACATGATCTCTAAAGGTAACGAGTTTGCACATTCTGAAGTGATCAGGATGGGACAACTAAGTACACATTGCTGCAGTCCTGATCATCACCCATAGAGTAATGCAGGGAGGGGGAGCTAATACCAACACTGGGAGCAGGGATCAGCGGCACTGGCAGTAGAGGAGCAGATCTGATGTTGAACTGACATTGTCCTGTACAGGGAAAGAGTTCTTTGTTTTCTTTTCTTGAGCAAAGCCATACCTAGTCCATACCCAAATTTGAGCACACTGAAGCACCACTGATTTATCACAATATTTTAAGGTTTCCTGCAACTTTGGGAAGGGATTCTTCAACTGCAGCGGATCTGATTTTTTAGCTTCAAAATTACACTCTTTACAGTAGTCAGTTTGAAAAGAAGAACAGAGAAGCCATGGTGTTGGTTTCTTTTCACTAGAGTCAAGTCCTGACTTAGCACCACTTTCCAGTTATTCCAAGAGAGAAACAGAGACCCACAGCACATCCTCTGGGTCACCACATGTTCCCACTGACCAGACTCAGACTGACCAGGAGAAAAACAGGGGAGGGGCAATCCCTTCTCCTCCTCTGAATAACTGGCACAGCCTTAGCACAGCTTGGTGCTGCTCCATCTGACCACTGCCTGAGTTAGATCAGGGCTGCTCCCATCCCTGGTGACATCGGTGGGGATGGTGTTGGCCCACTCTGACACTCCCACTTACCAATGTTTCCAAGGATGGGAAAAATCACACTTACTCACATGCACATGCATTTGCATTTTGAATACTTAACTAGACAGCTGTGCATGGCAAAAGATCTTTTTTTCGATCAATTTATACCCCAAAGCACAAAATTTGATTTTCCTTTTAATGATCTTATCAAGCATTTCCAAAAGAGCTGTTACCAGTAACAACCTCATCAGGCTCTTACAAAAATCTACTGGGATTTTAGAGGGTCTTTCTTTACCTCAAGTTGTTTCTTTCAAAGTGAACACTTCCCCACAGCCACAGCAAGAGAATCTGTAACAGACACCAATAAAACACATTTCATTAACTAAATGATCACCTTTTTTTCTTAAAGAAAAAAAAAAGGCTGCAGTCTTCCAAAACAGCCCTGTATTGATGTCACTGGAACCCTGTGTTGCTCATCAATAAATATTCTGTGTCAATAGGCCATTAACTATTAATCCCAGTGCTGGCCATTTGAGAACTTTACATCAACACACTTGTTCTTTTACACATTGCTTCTCATCTTATTAAATGACTTGCACATATGGACAAGAGCAGAGTCTCACAAATGAGCCCACATCAATAAAGCACAGGACTCCACCTCCGATAAGGAAGAGGGAGAATCGCAAGAAAATTAATATATCTGGGGCTATCAGGAGTATTTATTTACACTGAGAAGAAAGAGAATCCACTCTTGAAGAGCTTATTGTGTTACCTAAGCTGAACTTCCAACATGTGCTCATTCTCAACCACATTCTAGCTTCATTTTTTTTAATCCTTAAAGTAAATTTGGTGTTAGTGAAAGATGCCAGACTGATGAGCAGAGCTCACTGCTCACTGTGCAGGCTGCCGCCCAAATGAGCTCGTCTCTAGGCTCAGCTCCTTGCTGCTACCTGATGCAGACAGATGATTTCCAGGGTGAGAACTGAGCTCCCTGATCCAGCTATATAGTACCATCAAAGACTATCACCTCCAGGAATGTGTTCTCCAGGATAAAAGAGACAACAAGGGGAGAGTTTAATAGTTTTGATTCTCACCCTTTCCTTCAGCAGCATCTTACAGCTAAAATGCATTAAATGCAAAGATCAGGAGCAACACTTTATTTTAATAGTGAAAAAAGTTACATCAAGAAACAGTGTTTTGATTTTTCAAATTATTTCAATATGCTGAACATTGTTCCTTGCAACCAATTCTCTCCAGACACCTAATTTATGATCTCATATCAAACCCTGACCTGTTGATTTTAACCTGATTCTTCGGTAAGTCACCCTAGAAATATTTTGATTCCCCAACTGGCTTTTCCCTTCCTTCCAAGTAACAGTTGTGTGAGTCCACAAAGCTACTCCAAGCAATTACTCAACTGGACAAACTAAGAAATACAATATCCTGTATCCAGCTACTAGAGATGTCCCCACAGTATTCCTCAGGCTGTTATGGAAGGTGACTGACAAAGTTTTGAAAAGTCTTATTAGTGACATATATGGTGAGACTGAAGGGGAAAAATACTCACTTTCTGGTTTAACTCTAGCAGAGAAATAGAAGTGAGGGGGTAAGGCAAGAACAGAGATTTGCAGTAGGTGTCAAGAGCATGCAGCAACAGGGCCACCAGACAAACACACACACACACACAGATAGAATTGAGTAACAGTGAAGTGGCAATTGCCACTCTGTAGTTGAGTGGCTCTAATTCCTGGCATTTAGTTGGCCAGAATTCAGCAGGAATCGGTGTGTCTTCAATGGAGAGACATGATGACAGTGCAACAGCTGTGCTCTCCAGCAAACTGTGATGATATTCAGGTTTTATGGCTCTTCGGTTTGATTCCCTATGGCAACTATCCTGTTATCCGTGGTTGGGACAGGTTAGCACCTGCTAGAAGCAATTTCTCATAAATCAGTTCATGTCAGCTCTTGAATGGCTGCTAAAGCCCGAGGTCTGCCCGCTCCCCACCACACAGCTCCACGTGTACAGATGGCCTCTCCCTGCAGCTGGCAGCCCACACAACAATCGAGGCAGTGTGCAAGCGCTGCCAGGTTGTGCAGTGTGTTTGCACGGGGACACACACCTGCACTGCACGGATGGTGGATGTGTTTCTTCCCTCCCGGGGATTGCAGAGGAGGGGTGTGCAGAGCTGCGGCTTGCAGGTGAACCTGGGTGTTCCAGCAGATGCATTTAGGAGAGGGGTTAGTGTGTCCAGCTCACCACAGGAGGCAGAGCCACACCTTGTACTGGGTCCCTGAGCAGCCTAAGGGAACTCTCCGTGTGTCTGGCACCGGGAAATGTGCCCTCTCTCAGGAGTCAGCAGGCCCATGTCTCAGGCTTGACTGATGAGCAAAGCGGGGCTCATCCAGCCACGCCAGACTTCTGCTGAGCATTTGCCATTATTTTTGCATAACCTGTTTCCAGGCCAACACTTGAAGGAAGATCCTGGACTCTTATTACTAAGCATCTCAGGCCAAACTCAGGTTTAAGTTCATTCTACTGTGAAGAGCAGGATGGTCCTTGAGTTAAGAGCAAAATCATAGAATCATAGAATAGTTCCGTATCATTCAGCTGTAAAAATGCTGAACTGCCTCCAGTTCTCCCCGCCCTTCGGCTGCTAGAGATGAAGATGTGCTTCATGCTCTCAGCAGTGACCCACACATGTCTATTTGTGCCCATTCCTGTACAACACCAGAGACAGCATCCTACAAGGAAACCCGCAGGCAACAGCTTTGCGGGCTGAGAGGCCAGCATTGACCTTGGCACGGACGAGCCATTTCCAGGAGAGCACACACACAGGTGGAACATTTCCCCAACACAGACAGACCTTATATTACACAGAGTCCAGTAGGTCACTGTAAGTGCTTTGAATCAATGAGGCATCTCACGAGAGCCCATGCAGGCCCCTGAACTGGGATGAAACCTGATCTTGTAGCTCAGTGTGTTAGAACAATTTTTCAACTGCATTGAAAACAAGGGGGCTGCGGGGAAAGCAGTTGTCTCTCCTGAGGAAATAGCCAGAGAAGGATGAGGTTTACATGGGGTGTGTTCAGAATCATCAAACTTGGATTTGAACAGGCCAAACCGAAAAGGAACAGTTGTGAACAGGGGCAAGTAACAAAATGTAACACCAGACAGTGGTAAGAGCCTGAGTGATCTGCATGACACATTTGCCAGTTACGGTGATTTCACTGACCTGTCACTATAGAGCAGCATTTCCTGCAGATGCCACAATGATCACATTGCAGAACAAGAAGCCTTGTTTCCACATGTGCTACTGGGCTCCAGTCCTTCCCTTCACTTGAACAAAGCCCTGTCCCAGCCAGCAGCAGCTGCAGGAAGCCTCTACAGCTTGCCCAAAGGGGGCACAAGGGCTACTGGGGAACACTACCTTTTTCCTCACTTCCATTATCACACCTGTTTTTACTCATTTTATAACTCGACTTCCTTTTCTATTTCTGACAGTTTCGTTACCACCTTTGTTTGCATTTCTAAGAGATAATTTTCTCAATTTTCCCCCTGCATCTGTTCTTCCTACACAGTGCTTCTCATTTTTCTTTTCCACTCAGTCCTACCACGTTCTATGATCTTGAAACCATACATTTCCCCAGCTCCTTCTGCTTTTTATTTGTAGACAGCCTTTATTTTTAACACAGCAATTTCTTTAGCTGTTGGACAACGTACTAAACACTGCCCAGTGATTAAGGTTTCCAACTAGAAGGAGGATGAGCAGACCTTTTACCCTTCCTGGGGGGGAGTGACAAAGCAACACACTTTTCAAGCTAAACGTGGATGACTTGCTGAGCGGTTTCAAATTCTTGCTAGCTAACAACCAAACTGGACTGACACAGCTTCATCCACAAAATGGATGGGTTTATAATCTTGAATAAAGCATTATATGTCATATTTTACCTAGGAAAAAGTGACCACTGGAGCAAACCCCGGATCCTGTAATGGTGGTGTGGGGGTACACAGAGGCGCACAGTGCCAGGCAGTCATTGCTCCTACAAGCCAGTATTTTCAACCCATCCAATTTCTCAGTAGCTGAACCCCAACGACAGCAAATACAAGCAAGCATGCAGCATGGGTGCTTGGGAGTTAAATCCTCACAGGGCTAGTCGAACCACACAGGACACCACTTGCTGCCCAAGGGGCTGGGCTCTCTGAATAACAAAAAGTGACCTGGAAAGGTGGAAAAAGGCATGAGAGTCAATGTAGGAAAGTCACAGTCAGCAATAGGATAAAGACCTCAGTTTACAGCACCAGATAGGGTGGAAAAAAAAGCAAAAAAGAAAAAAACCTACCAGAGCCAACTTCATCTGTCATAGGCAAGCTGATTACAATCAATAGACACTTAATGGTCTCCCAGAGTCCCATCTGGGCAATTAGCAACAGCACGAAGCAAGCAAAGACGTATTGTAAGTCTGTTTCTTCAGTGGAAGTGACAGAAAAGAGAAATATGAAACCAAATTGCTTTTTTAGATCCAAATTCTTCTCATTAATACTGCATGGAACCTGCTGCCACTGGTAAAAATGGAACAAATCTCAAAGTTTTTCTCTTCTTTCTGCAATTTTCTGACTAATTTTTTTTTTTGTTTTATATTTAAAATATTCAATCTCAGTTTCAAACAGTAATAAAACCTATTGAAGTCAGGAGGTAAATACAAGTGCCAGTGAAGCAGACAGTGGCCTCTGGGGTATTTCTTTTACAACCAAATAAATCAAAAACAATGATTTTGAATGCCCCAGACTTCATTAAAATCAAAGAGCAGCATTCACATTTTCACTTTCTCAATCCTAAAATGCAGCAGGTATCACCCCAGGCTTTCTGAGGATAGAAAACAGCACTAAAAATAATGAAAGGGACAGTTTTCTGTACATCCTTTGTTTTGTTCTTAGTGAACACTGAAGAACAGCTTATTAATCAGGCAGAAGTACTTAATGTGCTTTCAGTTTTATTAAATATGACATTTCTGCATTACAAATGACAAAATTCTCTATCTACAAGTCATGTAACTAAATTACTGTCTCCACTGTGATCTCAGGACACTTTTCTTGAGAAATGGAGTAGATCCAGTATCTTGCACAAATTTAGTTGATTGTCCTATATTTTTCTCCTGCAATTCAGCTGACCCACCATTGTGCAAATTTTGACCTGTGATTTCATAGAAAATCAAGACTCAGGCAGTTGTTGGACTGCAATATTGTTTTCTATCATAAGTTCTGCTCTTTTAGTGTCTACCAATCCAGACCTTAAAACAATACCAGAGAAAGTAAATTATGAGTATGTGAATTTCCTGTGCGAGATGTGCTCAATTATTATCACATAAGCAAAATAGGGATCTGTGCACACAGCCAACAAACTGCGTGCAATAAATGCAATTACCTGTTTTGTGTGCCATCAGTGAGCTTATACAAATAAGGAAAATTACCATGCAGAAGTCTATAATATAAGGAAAATAAAAACTGAAAGCTTTTTCATCAGCTCAAGACTCCAGAGTCTGTCAGAGAGGACAGTGTAAGGCTCCAGAAATTTTGGCAAGTTACTAGCACCTCTCTGTATCCAAGCAGGGCTACTAGGATCAAATTTGCAGCAGATGCTTTTAACTTAATCTGTGGAATTTTGCAGATAAAACAGGCAAATTGCACAAATATCTGTCAATTTGCAAATGGAAAGCCATATCCCGTGTATTCATAACTTATGTTGAGAAATTCGAAAGAACTGGTGAAATATACATTCGTTATGCATTTGCTCCATGGTATACCTATGAATTGAAGATGATAATCTCAAAATGATGGAGCAAAAAATCACCACAGCTCTGACCATGTTAAACCTGTATTATGGTAACTTACTGCATCACTTATGCTATGACAAAAAACTCCTCTGAGCTCAGTGTTGCCCCCCTAAGAATCAAATTACATTTTAAACCTGCAGTGCTGCTATTTTTCTTATCTTTGATCTACTGTGAGAAGCAATTTTGAATGTATCCTGAGTGGACCTGTTTTCAACAAACTTTTAACCATTGCAATGGTGGGGAGCTCTGACCCCCAGGGGAAGCAACTCACTTGTAAATACTTAGTAAATCACTGTATCTGAAATGAGATAGAGTCTGTGCTTCTTTGCAAAATCTTATCAAAGAATGAGTTCTTTATAATGGCTTTATTTAATACTGTAGAAGACTGACAGTTCTCCAGACTGACATCCACAACAGCTGAGCCACAGCCAGAAGCTGAGAGTCGGGCCATGGTAGCAATTTTATTTGGCAGGATAGGTTGCTGAGATGCTTCTATTAATTTAATTTCTTCTTTAAAACCCCTTCTTTTCCTCTGCCATAATGAGTTTTGCAAACATATATAAAACATGGCACTGAGACAGCTTGTAACATATTGACTGGGTTAACCAGGTCTGCCTAGAAGGGTTTTAGGTATGAAAGTGATACTGCAAGCCATCCTGAATCCTGGCTGCTCATTTCTAATTGATTTACATAAATGTTTATGTCACTCTGATTTGATAAACATTACGTGCAACATTAAGGGATTTGTAGGACAGATTTTTACAGCTTTCCATTTGGTCTACATTTATCAGCAGAGACAGATCAGACCAAAAAGGCCCAGAAGGAGAAGGACAGAAGGATGAGGTGACCTAGTGTCAGAGATACTAAACATCAGATCAAGTTTATAATTTCTGTTATTACAGGTTTCTGGGCTCCGCAGTACAACAGAGACATGGACATACAGGAGCAAATCCAGCAAAGAGCCTGGAACATCTGACATACGAGGAGAGGCTTAAAGCTGGGATTGTTCATCCTGGAGAAGCCTCCTGGGGGACCTTATTAATATGTACAAATATCTGATGGGAGGCAGATAAGAAAATGGCTCAGTAGTATCCAGTGGCAGAACAAGAGGCAGTGGGCACAAAGTCAAATAAAAAATTCCATTTAAACATATGAAAAACCTTTCTTATGGCAAGAGTGGTCAGACACTGACTAGGTTGCCCAGAGAGGTTATGGAGGTACTCAAAGCCTGACTGGACATTCTCTTGAGCAATCTGTGCTGGCTGACTGTTTTGAGCAGAGGACAGCACTAGATGACCTCTAGGAACCCCTTCCACCCTCAGAACTATTGTGATGCTGTATAGATGGGGTCCAAGTAGTGATAAACAGCTACCTCATCTTGACTTACACTATCCAAAAGGTTGGCTCTGTAGCAAGATACTGAAGGCAAAATTGATTTTTGTTGCATTCTTGATTCCGTAGATTGATTTGGTGGCACAAAAAATAAGTTGATAATCTATCATTCATTATTGTCAAACACAATGGCAGCACAAGGTTTTCTGAACATGGAGTGAGTGCCTGTATGCTAATGACAATATCCTACACCTGCGTATAATTGTCATTATTAATACTGATGTAAGTGAAATGTTAATTCTTACTAATAGATTAAACTATGAAATTCTTAAAGAGCAGAATTGCTTCAATAAAAGCAATTGGGTTGTTTCTTTGTAATTTGATGGCCCACAGAAGTACAGAAACATATCTTATGGCTTTACAAATCTGTGATAATTTCCTTCAACTTTCACTTTTATTGCCTTGTCATTAAATTCACATTGAGTTCTTAAAACAAAAAATGTTTAAAACAGATGTGGTTGTTAAAGTTACAATATGAATTTTACAACCCTAAATTTTATGACACTGAAAGAAATTTCAGCCACCAAAGTGAGAGACAAGAATGGAAGCAGAAGGCAGCTCTAAGAGTGACAGATTTCAATAATTACCAAAGGCTTATGCTAACATAATGCATACATTGTGTACCATTTGTGTAAGTCAGTGTTCAGAAAGAAGATTATCCAAAACCCCATGAATTATGAAGATTGAATAGCAAGCAAACACAAAAATGAGAGGTAAAACTTTAATGTCTTAGTTCCACTTCTGTCCTTTATCATTTTCCCCTATGGACCTAATTTATGGGACCTAAATAGTTTGTTGCACAGCGTCTTTCAAGCAATCTTAAGGCAAAGATTCATTCTAACAAAAGTAATCATTTTCATGATATTTAGAGAGCAAATTCAACCTCCATTTAGCATGACTACAAAACCCCCTGATATCTGATTTCACCAGCAGCTCCACTATGAGTAGACAGATGGGCAGAAATGTAGACACAGTCTCTTTGTGTCTTAAAATAATTCATAACAAGCGTAGGAATGACCTCTTGTAGCATATTATCCCACACAATATAATTTCTTATCTTTCATGTGAATGGCTCCATGCTAATTCCTCATCTCCTGGATCTGAGTCTGTGCACCACAACCCTTTACCAATATGTGAACGTTTCCCTTTCAGCAAGAAACATCTTCTCAAGTTGAATATTCTTCTCAGATCAGGTTCAGCAGGATTACATCACGATTATCCCAAGTGTGAATGGTAAAAGTTTCACTTCAGCCTTACTTCTTGTTTTCTCTTTCATGTTTAATTGCCTTTCCAGTTCTATAGACCTCTAAAACTTTGATCCTCCTAACAATTTGATGTCAGTCTTTTCCAAGGTAGCTCATATTAATGCTCATTTGCTTATTTAAAGTATTTCAGATATGGACTCACTGACTCTTTTTACAATAAAATATCCATAATTTGGTTTAAAACCTGTCCTCTTTTTTTGTTTATTAAGTTCTACATACCTCAGCTTTGTAATCAGCTTAAATGGTTTTAATGGGGGTTTAAACCTTATGCTCAGGGAAAGTAAAATTCTAGACCAAAATAATCTTTAATGAGACTGTATTAACTCCCTGTGTGCTGTAAGAGCACACTGTGAGGTTTTCCAGTTGGGTTTCAGTGGAATGTGTGTTTAAAGACTGGTATAATCTCATTAACCCATGCAATCAAGTTAGAATCATAGAATGATTTGGTCGGAAAGGACCTTAAGATCATGTAGTTCCAGCCCTCTGCCTAAGCAGGGATGCCTAACACCATACATGTCATGGAAGGCTCTGTCCAACTTGGCCTTGAACACTGCCAGGGATTGATCGTTTACCATTTCTTTGGGCAGCCTGTGCCAGCACCTCACCACCCTGACGTTGCTACAGGATAATTTATTTTTCAATTTATATCTTCTCCATTTGTAATTGGCAGGGTGCTGTTCTCTAACTTAGTCTCTCCCAAAGAGCATCTGAGAATCCCCTGTCAGCAGAGGCGCTCCTGTATCAGCTGCCTGCTCTGTATTTCTCCCAACTCGCCTGCAAGTCAGCTCCTGCAGACTTTTTCCTGTTCCCCAACCCCATGTTCTTGCTTATATTTTGCTAAGGACTAGGCAGAGGCTTTCCAGCCTTGTGCTGGTTCTTGATTACTGCTTTCCTTCCCATGCACTTCACAGTAACTTCCTCATGCTTGCTACTCTCATAATATCAAGCACATCCTAGAAAAGGCAGCTCTGTCAGTCAGCCACATTATGACATACGTTTTGGCTTCAGCAGAGAAAAAACCTTTTCCTCTTCTCTCTCAGTCATCCTGAGCTCCAGTTCTTCTTCACCAGCAGCCACATTACCTCATGATTTCAGCAGCCCTCCCTCTGATCTCCCCTTCCCTCGTGACTGATCTCAGCGCTGGCCAGGTGACTTTCCATATTAGCAGCTAATCTCTCTGCTCCCATATAGCTGGGGTCAGTCACCATTTCCATGACTTATTTGTTTCAATATCCGTAAAAAGTGAGGAAGTCCTTGGCATCAAGTAGCTTTAAATGATGTCAGGGGTCAACTGTGTCTTTGTTTCAGTACCATAAATGCTTCCCCATGCCTGTGCTCACCTCCAAATTCTGCCCTGTAGTGAGCAAGGGGATAACACAGGTGTCCTTCCTTCTCATTTAATTTACTGCAGACATTATTATATCCATAATAGTTTGGTTAAAACTAATGCAGTCAATTTTGTATCAGCCAAGTTGTACATGCTTGAGAAATATCCATGAAGAGTGTAAGTCTGGGGCTTGTAGGGGAATCTGATAAAATACTGCCTCCATTTCCAGCATTACAATCTCAGAAAGTCTCAAATCTCTCTTAAATCTGCATCATTCATGCCAGGTCACAAAGGGAAAAGGGGAGGAAATGGATATATAAAACAATCTTTAGAAAAAACCCCAGTGATCTAAGTTGCCAGAAAGCAGAAGCTCCATTGCTTAAGGGAGTGAGGCAGCTCAGTTTGACAGCTATCAGCCCACTTTGATCAGGTCCTCTAAACTTCACCTGTTTTAAAGTTATTGTCTTATTATTCCTGCCTCGTTTCTGTGTAAGATCTATGATTAATGAGGCATGGTTTAGTGGGAGGTGTCCCTGCCCATGGCAGGGGGGTTGGAACTGGATGATCTTAAGGTCCTTTCCAACCCTAACTATTCTATGATTCAATGCTTTTACAAGTAAAGCATATATGTATATAGACACCAGCATCTTGGCTCAATTGTCATCTCAACATGTTCAGAGTAGGACTGATTATCTTTTTGACAAATACTAATACTTGATTAATGTACTAACGTTCCCACGAATGGTAGCGAGCCACCACAGAGAAGAAAGTGTTACATGAAACTTTTAGAGACTGAGAACACAGTCTAATGGGCACCTTACTATTTTAACTTTCACAACTTATTGTAGCTAATCTATGCGCAACTTGCCTGCTAGAGTGTTGACATTACTTGAAAAGTCAGAAGTCTCTGACACTCATGCACGTATCAAAGTCACACATATACTGAAATTCTTAAATAGCTTCCAGGCATTTCCAAGCCTAGCTATTGCATGTAGCTTCAGAAAAGGTATTTCTTTGCAGAAAGTGTAACCACCAGTCCCATTTACAAATAGGTTGGACATGACATAAGAATGACATTGCTTCAAGTGAGGCAGCCCCCAGATTTCACAGATGTGCTCTGTAACTGGATGCCACCCAAGCAGCAGTATGCTCACCCCAGTCAAAGCAGTGCAGAGAGATATCACCAGAAAGTCAGACCAGCTCCTCCCTAGGACTGCAGAAAGCAGAGCACAAGCTGTATTTGTCAGCACTGACCTGCATGTTTTCATCAGCAACAGAAAGAATCGGGGCATCATCAACAAGTGATTCCAGCTGGGGGGACCTCTGAGACAGCACTACGTTTCCTTTTGTGCTTAAGGAAAAGGAATACACAAAAGAACGATGGGAATAAATTCCACCTGCTGTTTCAGGACATGTTCAAGAACTAATTAAGGCTGTTCTGGTCACAAGCCTACTTTACAAAGAGGTAAAACAGGAGGAGAAGCAGAGGGTCTGTGTAAGGTTTTCATCACATTAGGCAGCTCAAAGTGTTGCTTTAGATCCTGACATCCTGACCCACCTGGGTGATGTCTCTGAAGCTTAGAAATGCTGTAAAAACAACAATCTCACACACATTTCACTGACAAGTTCCTGGTTCCTCCCTTCTTTTTAATAAAGGCTTGACATTTGGTGCTGTGGGAGTCAGTGCAGTGTCTGGACTTTTGCTGTCCCTAGTGTGACTACACCTTTGACTGTGACTCAGTACAGTTCAGAAATGCTAGTCTGCAAATACTCACTGAAGTCTCACCCAAGCTAAGAAGCTATCTTCTCTACTTAGTTGAAAAAGGGGCTAGTAACATGACTGACAATTGCAGCATTGATGCAAGGATGAAGTAATTGACTTTGGGAAGCATTTAGATATGATGGTGATACCGCCACGGAAATGTACGCAAGCAAGTTAACTTTTGTATTCCAGCAGCATTTGAATAATGTGGAGTACAGAACATCTGGGACCACACATTAAAAGGGATATAAAAATCCTGAATAGCCAGTGAGCATCCACTGGATGAAGATGTACAGGATGATGCAATTATGATTTAACTGAACCAAGCATGGGAAAGAAAAAGGGGATGCATTAAAGTTACCATCAATTCTTGACAACCCTAGTTTTTGATTGCTCGAATTAAAAATTTCAACGTATTTTGTGCATGTAATATAAACATGTTTTGTGTGTAATTTCATGATTTCAATGGAAGTGTGTGTAGGTATTACTAGACACCATATAGTATCCCTGACGCTTTTCTCAGAACTACATTATAACAGGGTCTTGCCCATGAGAAAGTAGAGGCACATGTAAAATACAAACAGGCATCCATTTCTTGTAGCAGCTTGAGGAATACCTCGGAAGTCAACACTGCTTCAAGTTTCCTGTCAAGCAGCTTTCCAGCTTTTCACAGCTTCCCTGATAAACCCACTCATATAAAATGCCAGTAGGAAAAGCTGATATTACACGAAACTAATCGGGTTTCACATTTCGTCATAGCCTCCAAACCAAGTACCTCCCTGCTGAAAGATTTCTGTACCTGTGACCCATTCTTGTGTTGTCCTAAAAACAGAGCAAAGGCAGGAACAGACGGTTTAGACACACAGATGAGTTGATTATGACGGTTTAAGCTAAGCTTAACCTCTGGATTTGGGCCTTGTACTCTGCAGCTGAGTAGACACTCTCTCACACATACAAAGTGGGAAACAGTTTTGAAAGGTCCTGGGAAATTAAATATCAGAGCTGTAAACTGAGTCTTCCCAGATCTTCCCAAATATGGACTTAATATCCCCAATGCACAGTCAAAACTGTGTCTGTACAAAGACTGTCAAACTGTGCTTTGGATGTGGTCTTCCAAACAGACTCCGCAAGCTGTTGAAATGGCCCTGCCTTTTGCTCTCTAGTCAGCAAAAATGAACTCACAGTGGCAGAAATTTCATTCTCATTCATTCTTCCTGCTCCATGCACACATAAAGGTGGCCACTGACCCCTGTGCAGCCCCTTTCACATGAGCAGCTCAGCAGGCACTTAATGACACTGAAGTTATCATTTGCTGATGTGTACACAGCCGCACAAGCAAATAATGTGCTTGTAATTCACTCCCAGCTCTGACAGTGAAAGCATCTCCCTGGTGCAATGTCCGTTCTCCTGCCATCCCGTGGCAGAGTTGAGTAGAAACACACTGCAGGGGCTGCAGGGTGCTTTCGCATACGGAGCAGCTCAGCCCGGGCCGGGGCTGAAGCACTTTGATGGGGAAGATGAAATTTTTACCTAATTTTCACTTACTTTGCAATGCATAAATGAGCACTCATCAGTGCTGCAGTAGAAGCAAAAGTGCAGTTTGGCTCTGAAGAGCATGTTTGTAAGAAGTCCATCATGGAGTATTTACTCTTTCTCACTTTGATTTCCACGTAAAAATACATGTATATTGCAAGTAATTGTTTAATAAGAGTTACATTACCAAGACCAAAGTCTGTTTTGTGTGTGTGTGTGAGTTCTTTCAACCCTATACCATCATCACACATTATTCTGTAGGTCAAATTAAAATCTCAGCAATACTCATGGTACCTCACTGCCTTAATGAGTTTAAACAGGTGAACTTGGATTTGCATAACTGAATCCTCAGATTGCCGATTCTCCATTGTTTGGGTTCATTCAGGCAAATAGAAGTAAAAATCAGTAAAAACTTATTTTTGGCAATGGAGGCAGTGGATCTGACTGAATACAGAAAAACAGCAGATAGACTGAAACAGTTCCATTATTACATGGTCATTTTGAATGTTGAACTTCACTCTAAGCCAAAGAACACGCTAAAGAAAATAAAGCTTGAATATATTGTTCCCACATTTGCAAACCACTAACATAAGAATATTTTTGAGCATCCTAAGTATTCACCATTTCTGGCTATAACTTTATCTCAGTCACCATCTCCAGTGCCAAGTTTATTTTTAAAGAGCAGCCTAGTTCCTGCTCCTTCAGGTTTATGGAGACAGCTGTTTTGTTTTGCTCTTCCCATGCTCTGAAAAATCTGTCATTCAGTATTTAATTCTAGCACCTAACTGGCTCTCTTGAGACAACAGAGGAGCCTCCAACAAATATGAACCCATCAAGATCCCCAAGTAGGATAAAAACCCCCAAAGTGAAGGCTAAAGCAAAACAGCAGGTCAGGAAGCTCAAAGGGTTGTAGCATTGATTTCTTTGGCACAAAAATCATTGGGTTAGTCCAGTCCGTACTCTGATTTAAATGGAATTATCCTGAGGTAAAAATGAAGGAATGCAGTGGTGAATCAGGCTCATTGTCTAGATTTAGTACAAAGCTGAGATGAAGGGACCGGGCTGTGTGCGATGCAAGGTGTAAATGAACAACACGCGTGAGCAAGGCTTGATCTGTTCCTTATGGCGCTCCCTAAACTGTATGTCAGGTATTTGTCTGCACAGCTCCTTAGGCCACGCAAGACTCATCTGTTTTGTAATGAAAAGATTAGGCTGCTACATCAAGACCTGAAAAAACAATTGGAGCCAAATGGTACAAAAAGAATCCCCCATTCCTCTGTCAAAATTTGAAATAAACCTCTTTTAATTGAGAAGTGTTTCAGGCTGCAAGCTCATGTTTGCAATATGTACTTGGGAGCAATTTGCTGTCTGTGCTTCTAATCCTTTCCTGTGGCTGCCCAACAACTGCATTTGATTCTTCTACCCCTTTTGAAGGTTTAAAGGCTGCTCCCGCTGCTCCTCCTTCCCTTCTTGTTATCCGAAGCAATAGCTGTTCCCTGCCCTGAAAAACCTGAAGAAAGCAGGGATTTGGCTGGCCAGTCACACAGACTGCAAAGTTTCAGGTAGGGAGAGGCTGTGGGGAGGAACTGGGCTGGGAGAGAGTGAAAGACCAGTAACTCATCAAGCCTTAACATGGCTTTAAGGAAATATTGCCCTACTGTGCTTCATATCCCTCAGGAAAATTGAAGGTGTGTGACTTAGCCTGACTTCAGCCACTGTGTCCATCAGGTGTCAGCATGAACAAGGGGCATATCAGATCTTCTGGGTGTCCTGAAAGAGGACAGTTGCACACTCATGGTAACAAGGCTTGGCAGTTAGACTCATTTTGTGAACTGCCACACACATCGAGCATTTTTTAAGAGGGGCCCATAAGACAGAGATAACTGGCGAAGGACCCGCTGGAATACGCAGAGCCTTTGCCCAAGTGTTGCATTGCGTGAAGTTCCCTTTAAAGCAACACGATACGATTTAGTTTTAGATATATGAAGTATATTGAAAGTCAGAGTTATAATCTAAACCCTGAAAACCTAAACCTATAAACTGCAGGATAATCTAAACCCTGGAAAGCTCAAAGAGCACATAAGGATTGTTTTAAGCATCAACTGACCTTTTCTTACCCCAGTGAAGGAACCTCCCTGTGATGCTGGCTCTGGGATTAGCAGCATTGTCAGATTTGCAGGGATTATGACCTGGGTGTACCCGAGATCCCAGGGAGGCAAGTGACACTTCTGGAAGCAGCTTCCTGCCTTTACACGATACCTCTTCTGGAGATTTTCATATCTCACTGTAATCTGTCTGAAATTCAAACAGAAACTTAGCTGAAAAGGGGCTTCTTGCTGTGTTTCACAATACCTGGCACTGGCTGCTCCAACAGTGAGCAAAAACGCCCTAAGAAAAACACCAGTTCAGCCATAATTTCCTGTCTTTCTGTTTCTGCTTTTTGGGGTTATGCATACCATTACCCGGAGCTTAGCAGTGTTGTGAAAGACACTAACCAAGTGTAATGACTTTGGGAATTCAGCTCACTTTAGAGTTTCCAGAAATTTTTCTCCCCCAAGAAGTTTTTCCAGCTATTTTATAGGCACCAGAAGGAAAAACAGTTTGCCCAGACAGCAGCAGTGTGAGCTATCTTGGATTCGTACTTGAAGGCATTTGCTGGGCAACTCTCAAAGTGTACATGCCACAAGGCTTAATCAAGGAAACTCAAGTCTGCGTCCTATTTTGTAAGAGGTATATTCCCCAAAAGGGCTGGCTCCAGAGAAAACTCATCGCTGCCGTGGAGCAGAGCAAAACTTAGAAGGCGAATGCTTTAAGGTTGGAAACATCTACACACTGCTCCTGCCCTGCCTGGCGACTGCTGGTCTGCAGAGCTGGGACCATAGCTGATGCCTGGGCATTTGTAGACTGTGGGGCACTACAGTGGGACACTGGTGTTGCTCTCAGCAGCACATGCAAAGCTCCTTGGTGGGTCTTCTACAAGGTCCCCCATAGTTGCTGAAAGTTGTAATAAGTGTTCTTAGGAGTTTTGCTCTTCTGTTACACAGATCACTTTAATTTGGAAATGTCTCTGCAACTAGGAGACAGCCTAATTTGTGAAGCCCATTCTTTTCCATAAATGACACTGGGCATGTACCAGCCCAACTACAAACACTATCAACAACCAAGGCAGAGAAGAGACAGATTCTGTCATCTTTGCTCACCTAAACTAGAACTTCAGTGAAAATTCTCTTACGGAAGCTGCCAGCTATTGAATATGGTCATTCAAATAGTATTCAACTAGCATGAGGATCCTAATTTTATAATAACAAAAATGAATGTCAAAGGTGATGATGATCAACATCAATAAGGTGCAAAGTATGCTTCTTTTTAAAGAGAAAACATCTGCTCTGTTTTGTTGGTTTTTTTCTCTGAACACTGTGAAAATAGTTGGTTTTGCCTCAGGAGGTAGAAAAGGTTTCACTCCCGTAGTAATGCCTTCATTTTTCTTCTGACCCCTTGGATCATTTAATTGGGCTCCTTTTAAAGCCAGTGTGTAGGTAAACTGCATGCAAAATTAGCCAGCTGGGTCCCCTGCCAAGAGTGTGTCATTTAGTATCTGTGAGTGCCAGCAGGGTCAGGCATGACACATGGTGCAGTTCTGAAAAGCAAACAACCTTAAGGTCTTGTCCATAAAACATGGAACGCATTCAGGGCTGTATCGGGCTCTTTCAGCAGTTTCTCATGCATGACCAGAGGTGTGGATTTTATGTGCAACTCATAAAGAAAACTCTCCAATTTGCACGCCACAAGCACTAGCAGGTGATGGCTCAGGGTAGCAGAGGAGTTGAAAAAACTTTGGCAAAGACATTAAACTGAGTCTCCATGTAAGGAATACACTTTTCCATTTAGTGCAGGCATCAGTTTCCATGTGGTGGCTTAAGAAGCTGAGCAGCAGGTTTGAAACACAGTTGGGAATCACTGCTGCATATCCCAGCAGGACTAACTCAGCCCCTTCAGGAGATGGAATTATAAGAAACTACTTGTGAGTGCATTTTAATTTGCATGAAATGCTCTGACAGGGTCTATCCTTCACTTTCAGTGCCAACATGGTGCTTTGCCCAGGCACCAGAGTTAACGGTGCTCTGGCCATGTGATCACTGGCATTAAATCCTGGATGGATTTTGCAGAAGGCTGCATGTAAACAAGCTCCAGGCATCTCTGCAGCCACTTGAAAAGCACTTGTAGTAGCAAAGCTGCATTATGCTGTGTTTCTGCCTTTGCTGGAGCTCAGTACTGATCAGGTCTGCAGCAATGAGACAAACATATTTCTCTGGAACTGATGAACAGAGAGACTGTTTCCTGACCACAGTAATTTAATTGTTACTATACCATCACTTGCATCAAGTCTCTCTAAAGTATTTGACTTGCCACCAATTCATTTCCTTCCAAAATCCAGATGACACTTGCTCGTGATAAAGCGTTACCTGCCTACACACAGTGAAGAGCCACTAGGCACCACCTGCTTCCAGGGGCTCCTGTTTCATCAGTTAGCTTTGCTCTTGACCTGGGTGACTCTGCCACCAGAGAGTCACCCACTCATTTGAGGGTACACTGCCAAGTCTGGTGTTGTTAAATAAATACTTATTTTGACGAGGAGGACTTTCACCCTCTGTGTGGGAAACAGAATATGGAAAGCATTCATAAAAATGGTGATTTAGAGATGTAGTGACATGCATACCCTGGTCATCACAGACCCAAAACCAAGACCCAGATGTGGATATGTACTTATCAAGCACTGACATTGTACCTCTCACTGCCTCACAACCAGCTCTGTCAAACACACACTGAACGCCTGTGCATTTTCAAAGAGCCACAGGCAAAGGATAAGAGGGGAATGTTTGAAGGACGTCAGTGTCCGGGATGCCCACGCCACCTCTTACCGCTGACATTTCCGTGTTAAGGTAGGCACGAACTTGCTGGTTCAATATATAAAGATCCGCCATATCTGCAGAATCAAGAACTGTTACTTCTTTATATCTTTCAGTGTCTCATTTCTAAGCTTCTCTCCTCAAGTTGGAAAGCCAGTAGCTCGTCTGTGCGCTGGCTTACGTAAGATACATGGAAACACTGACAAATTCATCAATTCCAGAAGCTGGAGATTTAAGAAAAACACCCAGTACTGTGAGACTCTCAACAGTCATAAGACTTTGATGTTTTGAATGATGGAGTTTCCACCACTTGCACTGGAGACTACTCCATAATAGGTCCCTGCGTACTCATGTTGCTGTTACTCAGCAGTATTGTATTTTCACTACAAAACCACTCCTTTCGCATCATTCTTGACATCCCATGCAAAGGAAAGCCAAAGGATGGAGGTTTCTGAATTCTCCATAACACTTAGGGATATGAGATTAATACATTTATGCGGTCCACTTAAGGTTATCACATGACTGTCTTCAGGAAATGAAAGGGGCCAGAGCTTTTACACATTTTTAACCACATACCAAAAAACATTATTAAAAAAATCCTGTCCAATCTGCTTGTTCCACAAAGAAGATATTGTCTGGAAGATAGAAAATAAATTAATTTTCATCTATGACCTCATTAAAATTGGATTTAAGTTCCAACCCAAAAGAATTTTAGAACAACATTAGTCTCTTGCCCTTAAATCTCCATCTGAAATCCATCCAAGGGTCCTGAAGGAGCTGGCAAATGAAGTTGCTAAGCCACTGTCCATCATATTTGAAAAATCATGGCAGTCAGGTGAAGTTCCTGATGACTGGAAAAAGGGAAATATAACCCCCATTTTTAAGAAGGGAAAAATGGATGAGCCGGGGAATTACAGACCAGTCAGTCTCACCTCTGTGCCTGGCAAAATCTTGGAGCGGGTTCTCCTGGAAGGCATGCTGAGGCACATGAAAACCAACAAGGTTGTTGGTGACAGCCAGCATGGCTTCACTAAGGGGAAATCCTGCCTAACCAATCTGGTGACCTTTTATGAAGGGGCTACGGAACTGATGGACAGGGGCAGAGCAGTTGATGTCATCTACCTGGACTTGTGTAAAGCCTTTGACACTGTCTCCCATGACATCCTTCTCTCTAAGTTGGAGAGACATCAATTTGATAGGTGGACCACTCGGTGGATAAAGAACTGGCTGGATGGCCGCACGCAAAGAGTAGTGCTCAGTGGCTCAGTGTCCAGCTGGAGACCAGTAACGAGTGGTGTCCCCCAGGGATCGGTGTTGGGACCGGTCTTGTTCAACATCTTTGTGGGTGACATGGACAGTGGGATTGAGTGCGCCCTCAGCAAGTTTGCCGATGACACCAAGCTGTGTGGTTCGGTTGATACATTGGAGGGAAGGAATGCCATCCAGAGGGACCTTGACACGCTTGTGAGGTGGGCTGATGCCAACCTGATGAAGTTCAACCATGCTAAGTGCAAAGTCCTCCACCTGGGTCGGAGCAATGCCAGGCACAGCTACAGGTTGGGCGGGGAGGAGATTGAGAGCAGCCCTGCGGAGAAGGACTTGGGGGTGTGGGTTGATGAAAAAATGAACATGAGCCGGCAGTGTGCGCTTGCAGCCCAGAAGGCCAACCGTATCCTGGGCTGCATCAAAAGGAGTGTGACCAGCAGGTCGAGGGAGGTGATCCTGCCCCTCTACTCTGCTCTCGTGAGACCTCACTTGGAGTATTGTGTGCAGTTCTGGTGTCCTCAACATAAAAAGGACATGGAAGTGTTAGAACAAGTCCAGAGGAGGGCCACGAAGATGATCAGGGGACTGGAGCACCTCTCGTATGAAGATAGGCTGAGAAAATTGGGGCTGTTCAGCCTGGAGAAGAGAAGGCTGCGTGGAGACCTCATAGCAGCCTTCCAATACCTGAAGGGGGCCTATAGGGATGCTGGGGAGGGACTCTTCATTAGGGACTGTGGTGAGAGGACAAGGGGTAATGGGTTTAAACTTAAACAGGGGAGGTTTAGATTGGATCTGAGGAAGAAGTTCTATACTGTGAGGGTGGTGGGGCCCTGGAATGGGTTGCCCAGGGAAGTTGTGAATGCTTCATCCCTGGCGGCGTTCAAGGTGGGGTTGGACATAGCCTTAGATGGCATGGTTTAGTGGGAGGTGTCCCTGCCCATGGCGGGGGGGTTGGAACTCGATGATCTTGAGGTCCTTTCCAGCCCTTACTATTCTGTGATTCTGTGATCTATTGGATCTGTTCTACCTATTAATTTCCCTGCCGGAAAGCATATTTTGACTGGCCTGTGAGCTGAGCAGACAGTCTCTCCCCAGAAGCTCACACAAGGGGCATTTCCTTATTCACTTCTTCTCAGCAAAGAGGGTGTTTCTAGCCATATCATTGTTAATCAAAGCACTCTTGACTCAGACACAATTGTTCACGTTGATGGACAGATGTGGATTTGATCCCAACCCAAGAAAACAAAAGAGCAGAAAGGGCAGCACCTCTCTTATCTGCAAGGAATGAACGAGATTAGCCATAACCTGTTTTCTTCTCACCATACAACAAATCCAGTGTGAGCTCTCAGCCCAGCCGTAGATTCACATCTTGTAATTTTTAATACAAGACATATACAGCCGGAGGGAACAAATTACTCTTCTGTATTCAACATGCTTCAGTGCCTTCAGAGGACTGTGCTTGAGAAAGAGTTACTTTGCTTGGCAGGAAAAGCCTTTGAAAACAAAGGAGAGGGCGCTCTGCAATGGAAGTCAAGTTCATCCCAAAAGCAATAAAAGCAAGCAGTTTGGGAAGTTGGACATGGTTTAGTGGAAAATTGTCAAGACACGAGTTCACTTTCTGAGTGGCACTGTGCAACAAATTGTTGTTCTGTGCAATCCCAAAGCATGACTGTCTTAAAAGAAAAACACACACACAAAAAACCCCGACAGTTTGAAATCAGCAGGACTCTGTATCCCAGCTTCCTCCTGGGAACCTGGAGCTGAGCAGAGAGAACAGGAGAGCAGGAGAGGTCCCCACTTCTGTCTGTCTGCAGTTAAAACCTCAGCTCTTCAGGACAGGCAATATTTTCTTATGTGAAAGTGCAGGAAAAAGGGGATCTCTAATGCTACTGAAATAAAAATACCAATGAGAGATGAAAAATGTGTAGGACTCTAAATAAGACAGAGTGGGCTCGCTGTCTGATACCCTTCTGCAGCTGTGCCAACCATGTGTGCACTAAATCATCACAGTGTGAACCTCCACATTCAAAATTACCATATTAATTTAACAATCACGAGATTTTAAAGTTACAAGGTTTGAGAGATCTCATTTATTTCATTCAGCATGAGAAGCTTTGAGCCTATGAAAGCAATGAAAACTAGAAACTTATTCTATCATAAGATTAAGTGAGCAAGAAAGAAAGAATGAAAGAAAAAGAGCAGATTTTGTGTAATTGCCTGCCTTCAGAACCGAAACCCCACAAACTGTAGATTTATTTTTACTGAGCAAGGAAATCAGGGTCTTTCTGATATTGAATATTTGACAAATCACATCAAATGCTCCATTTGAATTTCCTTTTCCCCATGCCTTGCCACATGAAGATTTATATATAACTGCAAACGTCAAATACAGAAAATGTTTCTATTTCTCTCACTGTAGTACTTCACATTCAGTAACCTATAGTACTTCTACTTATATTTGTGTAAGTACTCATCATAAGAACCTTTTTCAAGAAAAATCCAATTACAAAGACTGCACTTTTCTGTTTTCCAGAAATGTGTCCAAATATTCTGTAATTCTATTTCCATTTTAAATGAGCCAAATGAAAATATCAATATGTTGCTGCTATATATTGCACCCATTCAGAGCATCATTTCAGGTTTTGGCCACTGAACATTTTTGTTTTCCACCTCTGCTGGCAGGGCAGGAGGGTTTCCAATTTCTGGACTTTCTCCCTCTGTACAAAGACCACTGTGGCTTGTAAGGATCATGGAAAGAAAGAAAAAGATAAAAGAAGGGTAGTGTTGTTCTGCCTGGGGAAAATAAATTGTGTTTATTTACCCCTATTCCTCTCTTGAACTCTTTAATTACATGCCATGTTCAGGTATGGAGTCTTCATTTTTTTTGTATATAATTGAGATTTTTCTATGCATTTAAGTCCAACAATTTCAGTGCAATTTTAAACTATGGTCCTATTTTCTCTTAAAAATGCAACCTAGTTCTATATGCATCTCTCCTTAAACCATACCACAGGTTTGGGAAGAGCGCAGGCTGTATTTTCCAGTTTACAAGCAATAAAATGTAACTTCCAGGAAGGAAACCCAAGATAAAGTATCTGGTCATCTTTCTGTACGGTGGCTGGTAAATTCATTGGCAGAACTAAGAATGCAAAAATAGACAGTAAATGTCATTTTAGTGTCCATGCAATCGCATGGGTAATGACAACAGTTTTGCTTTAGTTTGTGGGCATACTTCTCAAAGTGCACTATTTTTCAGCCTGTTGTGAAAATTTGAATTCACATACACAAGCATTCTATGAGTATCTTTCTTACTCGCAATTGTCATAACCAGAAAGAAAAAACCTACCCAAAAGTTTACATATACCTATTAACACAGACTCAAAATAAACCCTTGCAAACAAAGTATATATACTCCCTGCAGTGAATTTGATTTTGTCTGGTCTGTGACTAAATTCCCTTGATACTCCAGTTTTATGACGGTGTGATGTAGTGGTAAATCAGGGCCATACTGATGATCTAAATCAGAATAACCAGCATGTTTTTCATTTCAGAAGCAAAAAAAAAGAAGAAAAAAAGAGTTTGTGAGAGAAAGTTTGCCAGTTTCAGCACTTCCTGGCTGCCAAGAACATTTACTGAAAATCAATGGTCTGTCCAAAACCTAATGTGAGCAGGAATCGCAGCGCAGCTGTTCAGAATCTATACTGTTTCCTAAGCAAAGTTTCTAAGCCCTTTCAGTCTTTTAGAATAATAAAAATGATTAATGGTCTTGAACACTGTGAACCAAGTGTTTTGAAGTGTAACCTGCTACTTGTAATGCACTCAATATTTCTGATCTGTATTGTACTGGCATACGGGGCCTCTGGAAGTTAATGTTAAAATGGGCAATGTTTGAAATTAATGGAGAGGGGCTTATGAAGTCTGATGGCAAAATAATTTTCTCCAAAACCAAGATATTATTTTCCATCAGTTCATAAAGGCAAAAAAAGAAGTGACTGCAAATATATATAAATATATATATCATTTTCTATAAACATATATTCCAAGAGAGCAATACCACACAATATTTTATCAGCAAAATGATCCATCTCATTCAGTGCAAGAGACTCCTGCAAAGAGACCTCAACTTGTTTTGGTGATACATAGAAGTGTTGGGTCTTCTCAGAGACTGTGTGCAGCAGAAAGAGGCTCGAAAGATTCATGGGACAACTTCTGCCACTTCCACCTGGGCTTTCCATATTCCTGCCCCTTTTGGGTGCATAACACTTAGAGTCAGTTTGATCCATGTGAAGAGTTGGTAGATTAACTTAAATACTAAAACCCAGTGAGCGAGTAAAACACTGGTGACCAGCAGATACAAGGTACCTGCAGCATACAACTGCACGGCTCACCACGGAGCACTTTGATTTGCACCAAGGCCATCACTAACTGCTGCACACCTGACCCCCAGATCTGTTCTCACAGAGGCTGCAGTTGCACAACCACCTTCTTCTGAAAAACTGGACTGAAGCCTGAGCTGTCAGTTGGCTCCCTGTTGATCCTGACTTGTTTGCTCACGCATTGTACCAAACTCAAGCAAACAAACTCAGAAGTTTGGACCTCACCTATTACCAGATATTGTCAGTGCCATGAATGTAATGAGAAGCCTTAATTGCCCTGACCAGCCCTACCTGGGGCCTCCACACACAGTCCCTGCCCATGGCCCAGGAGCTCCATCTAAGTTCAGTCCCAGAGCACCTAGTCCCTGCCTGGGCTGCAGGTATTTGTATCTCCAGCCTTGACTCCTGCATAGACGCTCACCCTGTGCTGTAGGTGGTTCACTTCTGGGCTCCCTGCATGGGCCCTGGACCTGGTTCATTGCTCCCCATGTCCGGGGCTCTCAACAGGCCCCATTGCCAGCATCCACCACTGCCTGTGCTGGGGTGACACTTGTTTCCTGGGTCACCTTCTTTAGGAATTATTGGCATCTGCTGCTCCTTGAAAACCATAAACTTTAAGTGAAAAGCTGTTGGGGCTGGAAAAACAGCAACAAAGTACAGAGGAAAAGAAGAAAGTTTGACCACTGGATTGGATTTATACTGCTGCTTTGGCATCCCAACTACCTGTACTTCCCCCTCTGCTTGTTGGGTGTAATGAAGCTTGGGAAAACATAGTAAGGAACACCTGGATAACATCAATAGGAGATAATGTGCTAAGTTTGTTTATGAAATTTTTTACTTTAAATTTACAGGCCCTATATGAAATATTATTTTGGGGATAGCATATTGTATTGATTAGATATTTCAAATGGTATAAACAAGGCAGTAGAAGTACTCAAATTGCTGCAAGCCAGATAGAGATCTTATCATACTACCTCCCACAATTTGGAATAACTTGGTTTTGAAAGCCCCAAGTCATTCTGTTTGTAGTGTGACAGATTCACTCATCTCTTGGGTCAGTGCTGAACTGTGCTGCATGGAGCAGATGCTCAGCAGTCTCCCCTCTCTGCTAAGGAAGAACACAAAGTGCATCCTCCTGCTTGAGCACTCACTGCACGAGTGTAGAGTAGTGAAAGGTGCATGTAGGCTTAAACAAAACCAAAGTAAAAATTAGATCATGCACAGTCACATTTTTGGAGCATAAGGAAACATTTTAGTCTAATTATCTTCTTGAGCCCAGAAAGAAAAGGAAACATTTTACCATAGTGAGTTTTTAAAGAATTATCCTAGGTAAATTGATCTGCAGAGAATTGCTCCCAAAACTATAAATCATATTGATTTACTTGCTGTACACTTCTAAAGGGTAACCAATGAGTTATCAGAAGGGTGCACGGAGCCTTCAGCCTCCCAGATTGAGGATGTGGCTTATTCCTGCCTGTAAATGGATTAGCAAGATGCAAATGATCACCATGTCATAATAAACAGAAGGGGAATTACTGTATCCTTGATTAAAAAAAGAAAAGGATAATAGACTATGTGATTTCCTAGCACTACCTGGCTAGATCAGAGCTTCTTAAGTTTCACAGTATTCGCACAACAGGTACGAAAGAGTGTTTATTCTTTTAACTTTAGGTGGATCTTTACAGCTTGTAATCACATGCATTCATTAAATGTAGTATACGTTGCACTCTGGAAGCATATCTCCTTCGGTACTTTCCTGTCCTTCAGTATATAACATTCTGCCCTTTCCTTCGTTTGTAACACAGACTTAAAAGTCCACTGACTACTAATGCTGGGAAAATAGCAACATGCTTTTATGCATCTATTGTATTATCAGATTGTTTAAAAATAACAGCCATGTTTTGAAGCAATTATAAAATATCTCAAGATTTCTAATGAAAGTTTTGAGGTAGCCAAATTGACTCATCTGAACAGAGCAATTAGTTTGGCAGAATTGACTCATGGTCATTCTACCTGACAGCATTCCCTTTTGTGGGAATGTAACACTTACTGTGAAAATGTTGTACTAAGCAAACCTTAGTTCCGCTCGTAAATCAGTTTGATGAAAGGTTTGAAAGCCTGTTTCTATGGTGTAGTTAAATTACATTCAAAGTACAACTGACTTTGTCCCTAGTTTTTCCATCAAGTATAACGTGACTTGAAAGAACAGTTCGCCAAAGATAAAGTACAGTTTAGAAAACCAGATGAGATTTCTTAAATGAAAGTAGATAGAATTTAGGTAAACATTGTCCAAGATTAAACTAACTCACTGAGGCATTTGTCTTTGATTATCAATTTTAATTGATGCATAATAATGAGACTTTATTCCCACAGGGACAGGTATGCTAAAAAAATTTCCAGAGGGCTTGCATTCAGATTCCTAAAATCAAACTCCTCCTTGCAGTCAAAATCTGATGTAAAGTTGGAAGAAAGACAGCTTTTGATTCATGTGTGAATGAACTTTCCAAATACTTGCCAATTCTCCGAGATAAATTAAATGGAAGGTTTCTGGAAGACTAGTCAGCTACTCTGTACCGGCAGTGCTGCTGAGCTGCCGTCGCAGCCACAGCTGAGGGATTCTGATGTTCATGCATCAAAAGTTACCAGTGCCTAATTTGGAGCCCACCCAAAATTCAGCTGTTTTTGGCTTACTATAACAGCAACTACCTGGAGGCAGATGCAACATTATATGTGTCAGAAGCAGCTTCAGCAATGTCCCTGAATTACGTTTTGCCTCATGCGCGCTGCTCTAGTTGTAAAGAAACAGAGCCAAAAGTTGTGATTTATGAGTAGGTTTGCCAGTCTATGGAATTCATAAGTCTTCCCTGAGGAGGAAGCTGATATCTACAAAATACTTCACCTGAAGTGTAAGAAAAGGAGAAAGGGGGAAAAAAGCTAATAACCCATGAGAAAACAACTGAAAAAATACCTTCCATTTTCCCTCACAGCCACATGAATGGAACATGTCTTCCTTTTGGACCACAAACACATCCTATTTTCAAATGGAATGTTTTTATGAAAATTAATAATTTTTTCTCAATCAGACTTATAATGCACATATGGATTTGAATTTAAAACTGTCCATTTCCTAGTTCTGCTCCAGTGTAAAAAAACCCAAAATTGTGCACCTCCTCTCCGAATGGACCAATGTCCAAATTCTTCCTAGCGATTTTTTTATTACTTGTAATTGAAATAGCATAACAAACCTTAACTTTAAAATATTGCTCTAGCTCTGTCTTAGGTCAGGCTTTTAAATCTCTCCCACAGACCATCACTCCTTCCACCAAGAGAGCCATGGCCATTTCCCATATTCAGAACAGGGCTCAGAATTCCAAGTGCCAAAGTGAGTCAGCGGGAAGTGTGTATTTGCATATAAAGCTCTATCCCAAGCTAAAAAGCACGACGCAAGAATTTTGCTATCCCATTATGTCATTAAAAGAGCTCTTAGGAAAAACTCATGGGAAAAAAAAGAAAATGGTCACAGAACTTACTTTCCATTTCAATACCTTTCCATGCAAACTGTTATGCGGGTGTGCTCACAGGTGAAATTGGTTTTATTCCTATTTTTAGAGACGGCTGGCTGCAGTGAAGAGTGACAGCATCCCACCTGCAACAAATCATACATTTTTTTGTCATTGGATGTCTTTTTGAGAAATTTCATTGTCTCCATAGTACAAATCGGTTTTAATGCTAAAGCACAATGAAACAGGAAGGATGGAGTAGAGGGATCTGTTGTTTCTACAGGAGAACTTCCAAGCAAAATAGCAGGAGGGTATTTAAAAAAAAGAAAGAACAAGTAAAAAATTTTGGTTGGTATTTTTTTTTTTCATTTCAAGCCAGTGGTGGAAATTGATTAATGAAGCCCGTCTGTAGCCGGTACAAAGGGCCAAATCTTCACTAAATATAAAATAGCAAGCTCCTAGATCTAAAAACCAGAAAGAGGAAGGGGACATAAAACTAAAAAACAAACAGGCATATTTGATCATTTAGTGGTGAAAAGATCAGGCGCTCCTCGGTTGCAGGGTTTTATTTTTGTGCATTGTGTCAACGATTGGAAACCATATGTTTTAAGACCAGCTTCAATAGTATCAGTAGCTACAGCCCTCCTCTCAGATTACTTTTTACTGCCTGCCTAATTTTGAGCTTTAATAGCTAACATGCACTTTGTTTATCAGTTACAAATGTTCTGAATTTTGATGAAATAGGCTAAACAACACATATTGGTTTATCATCAGTACTAAAGACCCAACTAAAAAATTGGTCAGTGCTGTGGCCTGAAACTTTGCAAACAAGTTGTTCTTGGAAATATGAAGAATCATCTTTAAATGGATTGCTCTGGTTCTGAACGTGAGGTGTTAGCACTGGGATCCTGATGTAGCTCTTGTCATCCCAGGAAGAATCCATCCTACAAGGTGCTGAACCTTTTGTCATCAAAAGTGCAACCAAGTATAGCACAATTAAGACCCCTTGGATAGCACTCCTGTTAAATAGCCGGTACCACAGTAAGTGCTTTATCACACTGAGGTCAGTCTGCTGGTATTAAAATTAATATATCTTTAAAGTCTTTCCAGAATCAGACCCTTAGTACCTTGCAGGATTGAGCATGAGTTGGCTCCTTTTTAAGTCATTCTGTTCAGCCACACACCAAAGAAATTCAGAATAGTTTCTGGCTTGTGTTATTTATCCTCTAATTGCTTGAGGACAGAGTACCTCTCCTCTGTTTTTAAAGCACTGCATAAATTAATGATGTTCTAACAATAACAGCAGCAATTCTGGGCATTTACCAGAGAGGAAGCAACCATTAGTCTGGAGAATGAAACTTCACTGCAGTCCACAACATAATGTGTTAGGAAATTTAATGGTTGCCAACTTTCACAATTTTGTTGGAAGTCTTCTAAAATGTGAGGGTTGGGGTGTTTTGGGTTTGGTGTGGTGTTTCTTTTCCCCACAAAGCCTGAGCTCTGGCATCATGTGAAAACATGAAAATGTGAGATTCTCAGTTTCAATTTTAGAAGACAAGTAAGTTACTCAGCATTGTGGTTGTAAAGAGAAATTGAAAACATGAACCCAAGGGCCAGAGAACAATTAGTAAGAGCCCAAAATGCATTGCTTTTAAAATCTTTCACTTTGTAAAGCAATTTCATGACACTCAGGGTCTGACTCAGGGTGTTTCTGTGCTTGGGGTTAGCCGAATTCAGTACTCCAATAAATACTCTATACCCTTTTTGAGGGCTTCTCACCCTGGTCTGCACCAGAGGGTGGCATCATGTCTTAATGGTCAAAGGGGACACTGAAGATAAATATTGGCTTATTTCTTGGTTTTAGAAATGGAACCAGTTCTTTGTACTGATGTAACTGTTCATTTTGACAGTGAGGTGGACAGCAGAAACTGGAAATATATCCTCAAAGGAAATACATTTTCCATAGTCATTAAACCTCAGGATCCAGCTTCTTGTTTCCTCTGAGGAGAGGCTGAAGTGTAGCTGTAGGCTCTCCCACACTACGGGATATGCTCTGTGGATCCCAAGCTCTGACAGAAGGTTGTTCCACATGTGCCCTAAGGACAGGGTATGGGCTGGCTGCTCCAGTCTCCTGGGGTGCCCAAGGAGGACCACGAGCTCCTCAATCTCTGCAGGACACTGTCACCCAGCCAGAAGACTGAGAGTATTTCTCTTTGGTGAGTATGCACAGTTTCCCTCTATTCTTTAAGTTTATGGTACATGAGAATAAGCAGAAGGCAACAAGTCAGACAAACCTCCTCTCCAAACCTGCCTTGGTCTTTGACTGTAAAAAACTCCACCACTGAGAAATCCCTGGCATTGCAAGGCTGATGATGACCCAGCTTGATAAAATGGAGACTTTTATTGAGCCAACTACTAGAATCTGCTCCTACTCTCTCTTGTCTTGCAGCCTGGTACTCTATGCAGCTGTTTGACCTGTGCACCCCAACCCACAGTCTCATCTATGAGGCAGAAACCATTTTGTTCCCTTGCCTTTCTAAATGGCTTTGAAGATCTACAGGTATTTTGCTGGATACTAACCATGATGAAAATCCTCATAATTCCTAATTGAAAAATATCCTTTATCTTTACAGCCTTTTCCCACTGTGCCCTTATCTACTTTTTGAAATACTGCATACAATGTTTTCAGTAAATAAAAGGGATATTACAGTAGACAAATAATGTTTACCCACCAGCTCAAGAAAGGTGTTTCTGGCACCAATTCACAACTTACAAAAATTACTTATACTGAAAGGGACAAGGAGTGTCTTTTTGTGTGCAGGGTGCTGTGCAAACAGTGAGGTCCTGGTCTCTGACTGGCTTGCAGTGGCATTACCACAAACAATACTAGTTCTTAAATACCTGCCTGGCTTTAAGCACTTAAGTAAATAATTGTATTGATTGTTGCAGGACAATTCACATGCATAAAACTAAGCATATATTCAAATATGTTGTGAAATCAGGGGTTGAGTGCGTTTTGCAAGCAAGGCATTTTTAGGTGACTAGTGTATATGAACTTGTTAAGACCAGCTTTAAAAGGAGCTAATGTGGCAATCGGGGTTTTGGGCAGGGCAGGGGGGGAAAGGAAAAGTATTTTTATTCAATGTTTTTCAAAACTGAGCTAAGGGCTTTGTTGTGCTTCAGAGACTCCTCACCAGAACCACGGTTACAGGCATGAATAGCAGCAAGGAAGTCCCCCAAACCAGCAATCTCTCAGAGTTTAATGCGAGAGTGGTATAAATGCAGAACTGCAGATAATCCGTGGGGAAATCGGGGGGTTAGTGCTGAGAACTGATGGGGAACAACAACTGAAAGAGCTTTGGTTTTTCTAGGCCGGCGGGAGGTAGCTCATGCTAGGAAGCCTGCCAGCTCCGAGCTGATGCTGGGAGCTTTGTCTCCTTTGGATTGTAGGAACACACTTTGCAGTCAAACTGATCTGAGAGATTTTGATAGTAAAAACAGCTGTCTCGTTGCAATGATGTTTTTGTTCCATTGTCAAAATTTTGAGTTAAACCCATGAGTGGGCTGCAGCTTGTTCAAACCCTGAACTCAACACCCTTTGTGCTCCTTTGGCTTTTCCACTGCGGTTCATGGGATATCTCCTTCCTGAGGAAAGGGCTAGGTATAATAAAAGCCGTCGGGGTGAGGATTTGCAGGTCTCCTCTGATGCCTTCCCAGTGCTGGAGACACAGAACTGGAGAGCTGCAGACTGCAGACGGGTGAGAAGCAGGGAATAAAGAGGAAGAGTGGGTGAGGAAATGAAACGCCCCAGCGCCACTGTGCCCGGGCTGCATCCCCAGCGAGCAGGTACACCAGCGGGAAGGGGCTGATGTATGGTGCTGATGCTATGTGTAGGGACAAGGCCAGCACGTGAAGCTGCGCACATGGTGTAGAGCACAAGAGCCATGTGGAGGGTGCATGTGGTGAGAGGCCCCAGCACATCTCGCCAGCATGAGCCTCCAAAGGTGCCTGTTGCCCCTCTCTTGGGTGGGTGGAGAAGCTGATGATGTACCCACTAGAGGAGCCCATCAGATCAGACAGGAGCAGAAGTCCCCCTCAAGGTGCACATGTGAGGCTGCTTCTGATTTTGTGCTGGCATGGGATAAAGGGCAGTGTGTCTCTATGGCCACAAATCCATTCTGGTCCTCTTGAGATAGGAGCCAGAAGCAATATCACCCAGGGGCTTTTTACCCTCTGGGAGCCAGGAGCTTTGTGATGCTCCATGCGTGTGAGTGCAGGGGGATCGCTTGTTTGAGTGAAGCTATTTCTGCAGGTCTGCAGGGTCTATGGCTCTGTGGCACAGTGTGCGTGAGAAAAACAGATGTCCACACCAGCTCTTCCTTTTACATTGCTATTTAAAATTGTCACTAGAGATCAGTGATGCAAGGACTGTAGCGAAATGGCTGTTTGCACGGGAGCAGAGCCTGCAGATAAGGTGTTTTCCCGTGGTATCTGTGTGTCCAAGCTTTATACCATCAATGTCTTTTAAAAACTTGCAGCTAAATGTACACTGATGGCACCGACAAAGGTAAAACTGTAGCTGCAAAGGGAGAAAAGCGCTTTGGGAGAGTACCTGCTACCAGCGACAGCACTGACCGCCGGCTGCTGGAGAGCGCGGGGCAGCGGCCGCCACCGCTCTCTCTGCGGCCGGCAGGGTCGGGACAACCGCGGAGGGGCTGTGCGGGAGCCACGGGAGGCTCCTCCTCTCCTCGCCCCAGCACCGCACCGCGGGAGCGCGGCCGTGCGAGCGCTGGGACACGCCGCGGCACCACGCGTGCGGTAGGTGCAGCGCGGACCGGCCGCCCCCGACGGCGGGCAGAGCGGGGGGAGGCCCGCGAGGGGCCGGCGGTCCCGGTGACAGGCTGCAGCGGGGGGCGGAGGGGCCGCGTGTTCCGGGCTCGCTACCGGGGAAGCAACAGGTCAGATGAACCGACTAAAAATCCCCGCGCCGTCCCTCGCGGTGCCGGCGGGACCAGCCGGGGCGCACCGCAGCGCTCCGCACCCCGCGGGCTCCGGCGGGAGGCGCAGCGGGGACGGTGGGGTGGGCGCGCCTGGGGCGCAGCGCGGGGTGCGGAGCCACCGCCCCGCTCCGCTCCTTTCCGCGGGCATGCGCGCCCGCCCCGCACATGCTCACTGCGCCCTCAGCGGGCGCGCACACTCCGCAGCGCTGCGGCTCCGCGCTGCACCTCCGGTGAGTACGGACAGGGGTGTGCGGCAGCGAAGTAGCTTCTTCCGCGCCTGCGGAGGGAGCCGGAGGCAGCGGGTTCCGAGCGAGGCGTTGCGTGCCCGCGGCAAACCCGAAGTGTGAAGCTGCTTTCCGCGGGTGTCGCGCCGGGTGGTGCGCGGAGCGAAGCGAATCGCTCGCCCCGCAACCCGTCCGGCGGCTGTGGGGGAGCCGCTTTGCGCGGGCGCGGAGCGCGGTGGCATGTTGTGGTCCTGAGTGCGGGCTTGCGACCAAGAATAAGGAAGAGGTAGTGAATCGAAGCGCAGCGTTAGGTTTTACTTTAAGCCCAGCTTCGTTTAGTAATGATTTAAAGAGCCGAAGCGTGCGTTTAAATAAAATGAGTTAATGCTCTTCTTCGCGGTTGCTTATACGACGAAAACTCTGCACGGTGATTTACGCCGTTTAAGTAAACTTTTTTGAGTGTTAAATTATGCCTGAGCCCAGTGGATGGCCTCTGAAGGAAATTGTTCGTGTCTGGTTTTCAGACGTTTCAAATAATGATATATTGTGTTGTAATAAATGGTAATTGTTGAAATACATATGGTTAACCAATAAACAGTTTATTGGTTTACAGCAAATATTAACAGAGATTTTGTTTAGCGTGGTATCAGATTCACGCATCCCGCTGCGCCGGTAAAGGTGATGGCAGGAGGGGGTTATTGTTTAATCTTTCTCATGAGCTTCACTAATTTACTGATTTACTGAGGATTTTTATCTCTGCAATGCCACTCGAAGAAAGGTTTGCCCCCCACTATATCGAGAAACCATGTCTAAATTCCTTCTGCGAGTCTACATCTGTGTTTATTCGGGTGGTCTGGTTCTCAAAAGATGGCATATATTTAAACTAGATGTGCTATGTCTAAATGAATGTTTCTTAGATCGTTTCATATATTTGATGTTCGTTGTTTTGTGTTACTTGTTGCTACATGCAGCATAAATTCTTTCTCTTCATCCTTTTTGATATGAATAAACCATTTCTGTTCTTTAAAAAAAGCTGAATTTTTACTTCTACTTTGAAATTCAAGGCATCATGTGGCCTCAAAAGTTACACACGCAGGCAGGGAAGACTGCCTTGAAAATAATCAGTGCTTGCAGCTTTGGAAACATTCCAGAAACTTTTTAAGCATGTTTTGAAAATTAACTTGAAATGCCACAGCAGCTGATAACTTGATTTAATTATTTTGACTTGGATATCTTTAATTAAGAAATAATAATGCATGATGCGAAATTAAATTGTGAGTTATTGAGTCAAATTGTCCATGCAATTCTCGTGCCTTTCCTCCTCCTCCAGCCAACAGGTCAAAGCATCTGGCTAAATAGCAAGCGGTGTACTCTCTTGGTTTTAGACTCATCGATTTGTTTTGCTTTGCTTTGTTTAGCCTGCTCTCCTCAACTCATTTTCTTCTAAAATACTATGTAGAGACTTGATTCCCATGATTTGCTAATCTTATCGCCATTATTTGGTTGAAATGTTGGAAATTGACTCCTGTTTCAAATATCTCACAGCCTCGGCAGTCTTGAATTTAATTAGAAAAGCTTCATTAGGGAGAAATAAAAATGTTACTGATTATTCTCTCTCCATAAGCCCCATATTCAGCTATGAGATGTGTGCGGATACGCCTAGATTATACAAAGGAATTAAACTCAGGTGTTCATATGAAGAACTTGATCTCAGAATGTCACTTAAAGAACCTTGTGTGTTGCTGTAGTGTTGTGCTTAGCTAGCTGATATGCTAGATTTTTCTGAAAATTGAATAATTTAACTATGAATCCTGCCATAATTAGTTGCATGTTTAACTTCAAGCCTGTAAGGCATAGTACTGCTTTCGGTGGTGCTGTATTTGGATGGCAGTGTGTGTATGTACACACTGCTGACAAAGAAAGCAATTAAAGAAGTCAGTGATTTTCTGCTGTCTTCTCAACTGTTATTTACGATGTGTAGTAGTAAATCAGCTATTTTGAAATCAGCTACAATTCTTTTCGGTAAGATTTGTTTCTTCTGTGCCAAATTTTGCAGTGACCAGATGGTTTTAAGGTGTCTTCAGCTGGAGAGCAAGCAAGAACAGCGCTGAAGACTAATTATTCCTTGCAGTAAATTTCCTTCTGCAATAAATTCACAGGTTCTTAGACTTAATCTGTGGAAATGGTTGTTAAGATTACCTATGCAGTGAAAAATATTCTTAAAATTTTGTGAAAACTAGCAGAAGTTTCTTAGAATGAAAAGAAAACACATTTTAATTAATTTTGCCTGGCTGGGGTAACTCTTATTAGGGACAGACTGTTAAATGAAGGTGCAAATTCAAATCCTTTTCAGGACCCATGGAACACTGCAGTTTTAATGCGAAGATTTTAAATATATCTCATAAGGTCATTTAGTAGATCAAGTAGGGAAATCTTGTACTGCCGTTTCCAATGTATAGTTGCTGTATGCGTGCGTATCATTTACAGCAATAGCCACTTGATTTAGTATCATCTCCTGGAGTAACAGTAAGGTTCTTTTTATCAAATTCCACGTTGTACCCAGGGGATAGAAAAATAGTTATACCAAGAAAGAACAAAAAACGTTCAGAGCTGTAAACAATGGCATATACAAAAGCAAAGCCATTCAGGTTTTACATAAATCCTTTTCATGGCTTCATTTAGTGAAAGTATGAGATTTTTTTTTTTAGTGTATATTTCAGAACAAAACAAAACAAAACAAAAAAAAAAAAAAAAAAACTAAACAAACAAACAAAACCCACCCAAAAAACCAAAACACCACCTAGTCAAACCTCTTGGCATAATATTCACTTCGATATAAACAGGGAGAACTCAGCATATCTCTTTCCCTCCCTTTTCTACTGAAAAGTCAGAAAGACCATCCTGATGGGGCTTGTTTGTTAAGAGCTCTCATCAGAAAACAATTGTTCATGGCAGTCTAATTCTTAAAACAATACTTCATCTTTATTTGCAGCTCTTAACTCAAGTAATGATGTTTAACAAACACCTTGTTTTAATCAGGTGAAGATAAGCTCCTCAATTAGGATGCAAATAATTGCTCATCTCTGTTGGGTCGTTGGCGGCCTGGAGGTGTTGTCATTTGCAGGTAGATTTGTTGCTGCCAGAGTGTTGAAGCTGGAGGGAGGAGAACGTGGGAGTAGGGGTTTAGGACTCTGCAGTCATTGTGCAAAATATTTCTTTGCTCACGGCATACAAAACCTGATCCAGTTCCCTTCTTCACAGGCTCTTCAGTTGCTCTTGATTTACAGCTGCAAGAGGTGTGAGAGGAAAGTTGGATCCAAAATAGTGGTCACTGCATAGATGGTTCCAATGAGTGTGTCACAGACAGAATATTTAATTAAAAATAGTCAAAGCTCTTTTCACTCATTCTTTCTTCTTGGACTTTAATTAATGTGTTTGAGTTATTTCAAAGGTGTGTGAAATGAGAGGGGAAAGATTACATGGGCATAATCCTTCCCATTTAAAATTATTTGTCCAAAGCTTCTTAAGTCCGAGCATTAGGAGTCACATATAAACATGTTTGTTTAACATCAGCATTATCTGTTAGATTGTACATGGTCCATTAACATGGAGAGAATACTTTTTGTTTAATAGTGTATGGGAGCTGCCAGAGGTCAGAGGAGGTTGTTTGCCTGAAGTCGAGATGGCATCTTGGCTTTGCTCTTCTTCTGTTTGTCACCTCTGCTGTGTCTGGGAAATACTTCATTAGTGCCGTGCTAAGGTATTTTCCCTTCTGTTTATGTACAGAGGCTCTGTGGAAAGCCAGAAGTCTGCTGCAGGGTTGCGGTAAGGTTTATGGGGAATTTTAAGGAAGGCTTGCTGTAATTTGTTGAAGGATTGTTTTAGTTGGGGTTCGATTAGAAAAAGCGGCTTGGAAAGGGAGGAGTAGCAGGGGAGAGAGGAGGCCCAGAGGTGGTTGTTGTGCCCACAAAATGTGTGGCTGTAAATTGTGGTAATTTACACCATCAGGGAGTTGGGGGTCCGACAGCTTGGGGAGTTCAGAGCATTTTTGTGCTAGTGAATAATGTTTTGTTGGTGTGGCTAGGTCACTGTTGGACTTGAAACAGCTGTATCTGGTGGTGATGATGAGCTGAGGCTCCAGGGCAGAGATGGCACCTCCATCCACAGGGGTGGAGCAGGAACAGGCCCTCTGTCTTGACCAAGCTTGTGGGCTGCTGTCTGCTCTTTCTCTCATTGATTAGAAACGTGCTTGGATATATCAGGGACTCTGGAAATACCTTGTGGAGAAGTACCCACGGCCTCGATTTGAAAAGGTTACTTAAAATGTTTTAATATGATTTATGTATACAAGCTAGTAGCCATGCACTGCACGCGGTGTTGAGGGAGAGATATGCATGTACACAGGCATACACAATTCCATCATTTATTTGAGCTTCTTGAAAAAGTTTCTGAACGTGTCTGGAAAGTCAGTGAATTTCTCCAGCCTGATTTGGATGGTGGGGGCTGTTTGGGCTTTTTTTGCTTTGGAGGGAGAAGATAATTTAAATTTCTAATAGAAAAGAAATAGAAAATTAACTTCTGTGGTTTTTCTCAAGCAAAGACCCCCAGCAGATAATAACCAAAAGGCACTGAGCATTATTGTAGAGATCGAAGTGGCTGTGGAAGTTGCAATGTGAATGAAGCATACCACAAACGCGCAGTTTTTAGAAAACATAACAGTAAAAATAGAAGGGATTTAAAAAAAACTATACTGAAATTCTGTGTTGATTATAAGTTGTAACTGAAGGACACTGAAGGCCTGGATATTGTTTTGAAAAAGCCAGCAAAACAGCTATTTTTAAAAAAAAAGTAGGCTTCCTCAGAGGGTTGGAGGGCGAGGACAGAAATAAGCGTTACACTGGGGGGGAATGTCTGGTGTAGGTTTTTTTCTCCTTTGAATTATTTTCAACAAGTACTTCCTCTGTTCTGTATTTTTAAGAAATTATGTGGACAGCAATTTTGTTTCTTTACCAAGGCAGTGAAAACACCAAGAATCCTTTTTATAATTTGGAAAGAATGTCAAAAGAATGAAGTAGTTAAACCTTAAGTGTATTAGATCATACGCCTTAAATGCATAAATAAGCATAACTGCAATCACAGAAACCAATGTTAAAACCACCAGGAAAACTCACCCACAAACCCTAATGACTTCAAGGGAATGACCTCAGCCATTGTGAAATTTGTGCCTATTTGTTGACTGACGTTTTTTTTTGCAGAAGCAGAATGCGTGTTTCGTTGGGGTGTGGGATTTTGTTGTTTGAAAGAGTGCTGGGGTTTTTCTGTTGCTGCCAGGTTTGAATACAAAGAGTGAAAATGGGATTGAGGCCAGGAAAGCCTGGATATGAGTTGGGCCTTAGCAATTTGAAAAGCAGGTGAAGGGTTTGTTCTTGATAGACAGAGACTGGTAGAAATGGATTGAAGTTTGTTGTTCAGATATTAGAAACTTCCTTGATGATAGCGCATTTCTAACTTACTCCCAGCTAGTTTCCTCTTGAGGAAATGGAGGTTTAACGTGTTTGGTTACAAACCTGAGATTTCTTCGCATCTGTGTCTTTGCGTGAGTGCTACATGAAATGTCATTCATCTCCCCTCTCCTTTTTGGAGAGAAAATTTATGCACAGTAGAACCTCAACTTGCCTTTGCTGCAACATCAGTTTATAATTCAGGGAATTGGAAGTCTTGAATTATTTCAACAATAGTAAACTTCTTTGGGAATGTCTTTAAATAAACCAGGGCTACAGACTATAAACCTGATCAGAGCCAAGTCACTCTGCAGACAGGGTTTCTCTCTGCTGCCCATTCCTGGCAATGGGCTCCTGCTTTTCTGGGTTGCAGTGAAGAAGGTCCAAATATAATTGCCCCTTAGATGTGCAGAAAGGTTAAAGAAAATGGGTAATTTTCTGCTCTGTGGTGCCTAACTCTAGGCGTTCAGTATTGTGATGCAGAAATTCTCATTTGCCATCCCTGCTTTTGAGAAAGAAAGCAGCCCAGCTAAATAAATAAATAAAATCCTAAATAAAAAGAAGGATTTAATACTAGTCAGCCCAGATAGTAACTAGTTAACCAATAGAGGGTTGGTGCCTCTCTCTGGGCAGACTTCACAGAGAAACTCAACCGGAGTAGGAAAGCCTGGTACTTCCAAACAAAAACAAGGAGATGTGGGGAAAATTTCTTGAACTCAGCAAATGCCTTCAAAACTGGAAATGCCTCCAGGATTACTCAGGCACCCACAAGAAACTGTGAGGGGAAAGTGGGGCAGGCATCTGAAACTTTTTTGTTTTTAAATAGGTTGAGTAAGCAAAGCAATCTGTGGCCCCAGTTATTTACAACTTAGTCTGTGCACCATGCAGAGACTCATCAGCTGTCTTAAAGGCAAGTTTTGCATCTATTGCAAATGGTGTCTATCGATGACACATTTGATTCAGCTTTTTGCTGTGTAATTGTCCTACAGCTACTGTGAAAGAACTTTGATCAGTTTTGCATATAGATCTGTATCACCAGTTTTGATTCCCCTTGCAACTGCTCTTCTGTGCTCAATTACTGTCTTTAGAGTTGAATTGTAACTGTGACAATTCTTTGATTGCAACTCAAGTCAAAATGTATTTACAAAATACTTTCAGTAAATATTGACAATGTGTACTTCAGTTTTGTAAATGATGCAAATTTATTATTTTTTTCCCATTTCTGTGGCTGAAACAATTCAAAATCTTGTTTAGAATTGAGCAATACTTTTTCTTTGAAAAAGAGATTGTTTTCTTCACCCTTAAACTAAAAAGCATGATTTTTTATGAAACATGACACTTTTATAAGTAAAACATTTGAATGTTATAATTGCTGTGTCCAAATTTTCCCTTTTTTTAGTAAGCTAACTTCATTATTTGGATTTATAAAAGCAAGGGTTTTGCTAGCTTATGTTTGGTAAGTGCTACGTTGATGCTACTGCTTTCCATTGAAATATAAGAGTTAGCAGTAGGTCAGTCTTAATGCTCGTAGCAAAGTAGATAAATTTTCTCCTTGCTTGCATTTAACTGGGATAAGTATATTAGGTTCAGTCCTGTTGCCATTGCAGTTCCTAATCATTTCACTCTTACTGAGAGGGAGTGGTTTTAAATCTTCTGTACTTGTTGCCTGAGTGCTTAAAAAATGCAAGATTTTTTAAAATTGCATTGTAACTGCTGTCGGTACAAGTCCAACTGACTGCTTCAGCGCCTGAGCCTGGCAAAACAGGAGCAGGAGTCAGTGTCTTTCTGTGCTATCCACACTTACAGGTCTTATCTGCAACTCGGCAAAGGTTTTCAGCAGCAGTTAGCAAAAGCTAACAGACCCAAACCGGGTGGGGAGCCAGAACAGGTCCCTGAGAGGGAAGTACTGCAACCCGTGTGGTAACAGCGGATGTAACCTCCTGCACAGAAAGACCTTTGCCATGATATGACTTAGTACTTGATACGTCTCTTCAAACCTAATAATCTTAAGTGTATTGGTGGAGTTAGGTGTGTAGCAGGGAAGTAAGGCACGCATTGATTTTCTTTTCAGTTATTGAAATAACACTGTCAATATCCTCATTCTCTTTAACCTTGGTAGCCCATTGTGTAAATATCTACTTTAGAGGAATCTTGCTTTTAATAAAACTCAGTTGCCTCTGAATAAAAGGCAAGCTTAGGTCTCTGACCTAAAATACGTAATCGTTCAGCAATGCTGTAAATGTGTGTAACCCTGTACAAGGCAACATAAGATATCTTCTGTGTTAAAACTTTGACAGACTTTTGCTTTCTCTCCTTAAAATTGCCGTCCTCAGTATCTCTGCACCTGAAAAATTAAAGTTGTGTTTCGAAAGAAGGCGTATTCTGCTTATTACACATGACTTCATTTTGTTTGTTTGGCAACCATCCTTCCTGTTCACTGCAGGGGGTGAATGTAAATTGTGAAGAGAAGTGGATGGGGAGGGGGTACTAAGGAAGCCAAATATTTTACAGAAGATTCAGTCTTCTGTAAAATATTTGCGATGCAGCAAAGCTTCTGGGCTAAATTAAGTTTTGAAACAGCACTTATGCCCCCCTGTAAAGTATGGGTGGGGAAAAATACTTGATTTTGAATTGAAAGGAATAAAGGATGCTGCTGCTAAAAGTCAGATGCATTGATGTTAGAGCCTGGTGTTTTACTTCTTAAAGCCCAGTGCTTCTCCTTCCTCCAGTCCCCCCTGCCACAAATCAGGATTATTCAATCACAACAGTGGTTTAACCATATCTGTGGTGGAGCAGGATGGTTGCTTAATGATGCACAGAAGCATTGTGCCCTGGTTTAGTACAGGAAGTGGAAAATGAATATTGTTTTGAACTTGAACTTTGTGAGCAGGCAGAAGATAATTATCAGAACTGGAACTCCCCCGGGAGAAGTGGGGGAGTGATGCACTGTACTTGTAGGAAGCACTGTGGGATCTTAAATATATAGGAGTGTTTAACACTTTGGTTTTACATTTCTGCTTTTTAATTGATCTTCCCCCACTCCTCAGGGAGTGCTAGGGAAAACCCTGGCAAATGGAGGAAGAAACAATTGCATGTAGACTTCGTATATTGTATTCACTGGTAGACACCCTCCTGCCATTCCTTTGCTGGTGGGGCAGGACTCTTAAATTTCTGTCTTGGTCCTGGTGTTACTTTCACTTGTAAAATGAACTCTTTCACTGCCTGGATTACCTATATATATTATGGACCTATTACAACATGGAAAATTGACTTAATTGGTGATTAAGAGCACATAATTGTATGTGAAGCCATTTAATCAGAAGCCATAAGCCACTCGTGTAGTATTTATTATAAACTACAGTAGTTTATCCGCCTTATTAAGTGGAAAAACCCACTGAAATGACACAAAGTCTGCACAGTTGTGAAGTTAACATTTTGAGTATCAACTTTTTCATAACATAAGAGTGTTGAAATATCACTGACCTATTTCTAGGGAAAAAAAAGGGGGAAAGGCAAAGCTCTGCCTTCGCTGGATGTGTTGCTATATTCCAGTGGCCTGTAACTTCAGCAAACTACCTGTGTTTTTCTGTTTGGTCTTTTTTCTCTACTTTGGCTGCTACTTTACAAGTTCTTCAACAAAAAATAGTCAGTGCAAGACTTCATCTTTTTCACAGACTGTGGCATCTTCTCTAGATTTTTTAAATACTGTTCCCTATTCAGTTAGATAATTACTGATGGGGAAAGAGTTTTTGCTAATTTATTGAAGGTGATACTTCTACCTGTGGCAGGTACATGGTTGTTTTTTTTTGTTCTCAGAAAATAATAATTCCTTGTTTCGAAAATATAATTAAAAATTTCAAAGTAAAATTACATTAATTTTCAAAGTAAAAATAAACATGTTCTTTATGATAATGTTTCCCTGGTGAAGTTAACAAGACGATTTAGTTTTACATTAGCACAGTTGTGGGATTCTTCTTTGTGGTGAAGTTTTAAAGGTAGTAAAATTAAGTAATTTTAAAAGAAAATTGTGTGATGATTTATTGTAGCGGAGTAGGGGAAATTCCTCTAGAGATTTTAATATCTTCCACCTGGTATAGAAATGAAAAGAAAATAGTCTTTAGCCGGTGACTAATTTGTCACTAATACCCAGGGGTTCCTTCATTACAATGCAAAGATGTCAGTTTTAAGAGAAACGTACAGTGAAAAAACCCAGTGCAACTTCCTGTTGCAGACACTTACGAAAAGGAGAAAAATAGAGGTCTGGAAAGCAGCCGAAGTGGTGTGAAGGGAAGCTCTAAAGCTATCAATCAGGGCAAAATGGTTGAAGAAGGATTTTACCTGCAGGCTTCAGTGAAATTCATTAGGACATGTTCGAGGAGGAGAGTCACTTGATATGACTCCAGAGGAGGAGCTCTGACATGCAGTAATACCCAGGCTGGTGTTCAGTTCTTCTCCAGACTGCACGTACTGCATCCTGGTAATTGTTTGAGTAGGAACTGTTTGTTAAAAACAGTCACATTCTGCTTACTGCTGGCTTTTTTACTTTATCGCAATGTTAAGTGAATCTGGTCCAAGACTCAGTTCAGATTAAAATGCTGCTGGAGAACATCTGCAGCTAGTGACAGCTCAAAGCCAACACCAAAGATCACAGTGTCCCTGCCACATCAGTGTCTCGACAAGTCATTTTTCCCAGCGGAGAATTATTCCAGTGTCCAGACACTTGCATAGTGTCATCACTTTGCATTTTCTGCAATAACGAGATTTTGACTCTGCTTATATCCTTCCAGTACTGCGATTTCCAACAGCTCAGTATGCGGAGGGGGACCATCAGCCATCGCAATGTCAGGAGAGAGAATTTTGGTCTCCATTCCTTAAAAACCAATTCTGCACTCATGTCACATTTGAGTAGGCACAGTAAAACATGAGCATGAATACTGGATAGAGGATATCTGCTTATGACCAGCTTCAGAGTTTGAAATAGGTGATTGGCAATGGCAGCAAAGTGTCAGCCTCTGGCAGCAGAATATCTGCAAGCAGCCTCTGTTGTTCACTTGATGGGTGCAAGAATCACAGCAAGTGGTCTAGTTTCCAGTGGAGGACTGGATGCTGTCTGATGGAGCAGATATCACCAGCCTGTACCTCTCCAGCAGTCTAGCTTCTTGAGGGCTTTCTGGTTTACTCTTCACCTACTTTTTAGTACAGCACAAAATGTCAGCATTAGCAGTGTATGTCTATGACAGAAGTAATGATTCAGTGTTAGGACTGCAGTGATGTTAGAGGTTTGGGAAGAAGTAGCCAGTACTGTACCAAACAATGTACATGTTAGAAACAAACTGCCTGACAACACTGTGGTAAAAGTGTTTGTACAGAAGGGAAAGCCCTGGCATGTCCTGCAGACTCCAGGCCATGTTAACACAGTTCTGTTTCTTGCTAGAAAGTAAGATTTAGTCTCAGCCATTCTACAGTTAGTTGGAGAAAAGAAAGATTTTCTGTTCTGTCAGAAGATTATTATTGGAAAGGAGACTTATTGGTTTTGCTGTTTCTTTCGGTTTCAGTGTATTCTTCAGAGTGCTGAGGTGGATAAGGAACATTTTTATATGTGTGGCGGGTTGACCTGTGATGGCGGCCAGACATCCACCCAGCTCCTTTCCCACTCCCCTCCTGAGAGGTTGGGGGGAGAAGATGAAAAACCCCATGGGTCAAGATAAAGACAGGGAGATTGCTGCCACTTGCCATCACAAGCAAAACAGACTTGGGGAAGATTAATTTATTGCCAGTTAAAATAGTGTTGGATGTTGAGAAACAAAGGCAAGAACTGAAACAACTCTGCCGGCCCTCTTTTCTCAGGTTCAGCTTTGCTCCTTCATTCCCAGTTCCTCTGCCTCCCTCGGAGCCGCGTGAGGAATAGAGGACTGCAGCCATTGTGTAACATTTTCTTTCTACCAGTTCTTCCTCCTCCTCACACTTCTCCCCTGCTCCAGTGCGGGCTCCCTTTGGGTTCCTGTCGCAACCGGCTGCAGCCTGGGCTGCTCCGGAGCTGCGGCGCCTGGAGCGCCCCCTTCCCGCCTTCCCCTGAGGCCTTGAGGCCGGCCTCGCAGGGCCGTTTCTCTCACGTTTTTCCTTGTCACTGTGCCAAACTTTGCCCTTTCACAGAGGCTCCATGGGCTTCTCCAGCGGGCTCAGCCAGGTCCTGCTGTGGGTCTGTGGCGAGCCGGCTGGAACCGGCGCAGGGCAACCCCTCACAAAAGGCCCCTGCAGCCCCCCTGCCAGTGTCTGGGCACAGACACCCAGTACAGGATGACAAAATCAGCACGTTATTAATTCATATTGGACTGGGATCTGGAGCAATTGCACATCCAATCCGGTGGGAATTGCTGGCGGGTTTGGAGCGATTTGTAACAGAGAAGGAGAGGGAGGTGCGACGCAGATGGTGAACCTTGCTTATCCTGCCTCCCACCTGAGGTAAGAGGCAAGTAAATAAGAGTGGTCCTGGCTGGTGAAAGCTGAAATGGGATCCAGCTTGTCAAAAGTCTCCGAGTTGATGCAGAAAGGCTGTTGGGGCATCTTGTGGGCACAGATGATCCTGCACAGAATACTGAATTTGTGCTTTACTGATGGTTAAGGATTGATGTGGTTTTTTTAGAAAGCAATCTAAATGCACGTGTAACATGGGGGCTGTTGAAATGCGTTGTCATTTTTAAATGGCTGCCTGAAGTAGGGACGCGGTTTTTTCCGTGTTCAGGATCTTGTATTTGCTAGATCTGTTTTTTTGAGAGTGTTTTGATTTTAAGTTGCTTGTAATCCTGTAAGTGCTCTGAAGTGGGAAAGGCTCTGTGCTCCCTGTCTCTCCAGAGGCCCAGCCTTTTTAAACATGTTGGTGTTTTTGCATGTATTCTATTAATATTCATATCAAGAGTGTAGAAACAAGTGAGATGGTCTTTCCATCCAATGGTGGCCATCATCTGATTTTAATCATGTGTCCAAGGCTTAAATAGCATTTAAAATTTCCTTCAGGGGTTGGGCTTCAGGACTTTTAAAGCCATTAACCTGGAGCTTGCATGGCATTGTTCTTCTACCTGATTTACGCTACAAAGGGAGATATGTGTTCAGTTCCTTATGAGCCATTCCTGATGGTTGATGGAGGCTCTGTGCCAAGGAAGAGCCTGGAGTGCACAGGGAAGAGGTTGTCTGAGGAGGGCAAAGGGTTCTGCTGTTCTCAGGGGATGTAGGTTTACTTTGAGAGGGACCTTGCCACTTGTAGCTGCTAACAAGGTGGTAAGTAAAGACGACTACACAGTGCTAGAGTTATCACGCCTAGTAATGCGCCAGATGCTCTGTTGGCAAACTAACGTTTTGTTGAGCTTCTTTTGTCTTCTCAAGAGAGTCTTAAATTTATGAGTTTTGTTCTGGGAAGCAAGTTAGAAAAATCATTTGAACAGCAGTTAGCTCAGGAGAGAGCTCTATGTAAGCATTTTTTATGCTTAAGCTGACAAGCCAAAGTCTTACCCCAAAATATTGTCTACTGCTCTACAAAGAAACTGTAAGTCTTTCATTAATCATTTAATGATCCTTTAACTATATGGTAAACAAAACTGTGTTGTCCTGCTTGCAGCCAGTTCTCTTTTGCTCAACACCTCATGCAGAACTTGGTTTGAAACCCAATCTAGTGAGGTGCTGCCTCCCCCAGCAGACATACTATTAATGGCCCCAGATGTCTGCTTAATGAAGGGGTTTTGTTGTGCCAACACGATGCTCTCTGTCCTTCCTCAAGTGGATGCTGTGTTGATGCAGATACCATTACGAAAAGAAGTAGTATGGAATCTGCAATCTTGTGGTCACTGGAACTTAAAATTCTGTAATTATTCTTGGCATATAATCTTGAAAGTTAGTGCGTACTGTGCTTATTTCAGAGTCACTGAAAATCAAACCCTGAGTCGTGTCATGGTTTGGGTTTTTTGTAGTGCCTCATGGTTTTTTTTTGTAGTGCTTCAAACAATTGATACATTCTTGTGACCTTTGGAAGTACAGCTTGGATTGTAATCCACAAATCAGATGTTAGTAAAGAAGAAATAGCTAGGATGTGACTTGTGGAGGCATTTTCAGATGGTCCCCGATAATGAACAGTGAAGTGCTTAGAGTTGGAGTATTACTTATGCAAAAGGGAAGTTGAAGTTTAGTTGCCAAAATCTGACTACTTTAACTTGCAAGTTAACTGAATATGGGTATGCTTTACTCTGAAGTTTTAGCCTAGAAGTTGTGCAGCAGTTCCTGACACTGTAAATTTGAAGATTTCCAGGCTCACTTAAGTGCTGTCAACCAAAGCTTGTGTTCAGTCTTAAGCATTTTTCACTTCAGTTAGGAAGGCCTAAAATAATCAGTCCTTGGAAGGAAGTTGTGCTATCCTGACATGCATTTGAAAGAAATATTTTTCCCAGGTTGTAAATGCTCAAAATACACTGCTCAAATTTGTTCTGCTGAATGTTAACTTACAGTGGTGAAGGTAAGTGACTTTAGAGGTAATTTTCGTGTTTAATTAGGTGTATGCATGGTTCATATGTTTTTTATTCTCATTCCAATTCCTTGCCAGCCTTGTATTTTTATACTGCTGTGAATCTGTGAGTTGTATTTTGAAGCAATATTTGTGGAGTGGCCACTACCTCCTGTCTTTCATGGACATACTAAGTGCGTTTTTGAACTGAGGATTTTGACTCTCTAGAAACTGACAAGTCAGATATTTTATTTTTTTATATACAAAAGAGATCCGATCCAGTTGTCTGTAATAATGTGTGTAATCTCAGAAGACTAAACCCCTATGTTTGTCCCTTATAAAACTCTTCAGAAAAAAAGTTGTATGGAGGAAAGAACCTGCCAAGCTTTCTTCTGCTTAAAAATGCTTACAAGTACCCTGTCGCCAGCCACTGTGTTCACTAATACTAAACACCAGTTAACAATCTCCCACCAATTCCTAAATGCTGTTTAATTTTCTAGTTATCTAGCAGAGCTTTTTGGAAAGGTCCAAGCTTTTTTATGGAAAGGCCCAAAAATGCTGCCAAGGTGTATACATGACTTGAAGTAAACCCCCAAAGTAGTTTGATACCCCTGAAAATAGGACAGTGCTGCAAATACCTGAAGTAGATGTCAGGATAAGAATTGCTGACTCAAAAGTCTGCACGTGACTGTAGTTTATGGATTGGGGGGGTGGGCATGGTACTCAAAGCCATGTTAAATTAATCTGTTTGTCAGCTAACATTAAGGTAGTAAAAGTGGTGCCAACTTCCAACTGTATTGGAGTATTTAATTGTAATCCTGTGTTTACAGGGAAGTACAGGTAGCTGTCACCTAAGCAGTGAAGTAATTTGGGCAGATTGTCTTACTTGGCATTAGAGCTACAGTCACCCTGCAAGCAGGGGGACCTTCCTTACAGCAGTCATGTTGATAGATTGCAGGTATGGTTTCAAGACTGGATTAAGCTGACTGAGAGCTGTGTTAACATCAAAAGAAGTGGCTTCCTCAGCTTGACTGCATGTTCCTGTCTTCTCCTCTCTGTTGGTGCTATTGGACATGCTACAAGCTGGATCATCTTGCTGATCCAGCTGAGAAGAAAACCAGAAAAAAGATCAGTTGCTTGGTCTGACTGTAAACAGACTTGTGCCACTGCAGGAGTCTGCAGGAGCTTGTGGCTGGGCTGGGGAGAGGACGGAGTTGCATCTTTGGTCAGTATTAAGGTCTTTGATTGCAATCGTTTGAATCTAATCAAATCCTGAGACAGATGATGATACAGTTGTGGGATTACCCTTGATAACTGAACTTCCAGGCAACAGTTTACAAAGTGTAGTCAACTTAGTTGTTGAGGGTTAATCAGCTTGATGCTTTAGTTCAGGCATTTTTTCATGTTATCTCTTATTTGTGCGCTTAATATATAAAATTCATACCCTTATCTGGCTTGGACTTCCAACAGCATTTGCCAAGTCCTGTCCTGCACCTTCACCTGGTTCCCAAGGGACTTTTAGGTAGGTATTTTTGAAATATGCATCTTAAGCACATTCCAGAGGAGATTCAGAGTAAAATGTCAAGTTTTCTACTACTTTCTTTTAAGGCAGCCAGAGAACCTGAAGGATAATCATGGCTGTGCATTGAATGGTAAAAGGACTTCTCCCAGTCGTAGGAAGCCCATGATGACTTCCTCCAAGTGCAAGCCATGTGTGACATGCTCAGTGGATAATAGTAACACAATGATCCTGATTTCATCCCTATTTGGAATCCTGTCAGAAGTGACTTGCCCAAAATGTTAACACCAAGTTAGTAGGACAGTGTTGAGAATCGGGAATCCTTAATTTCTGGGTTTCTGAATTCATCGGTGCATTGGCTATTTAAAGACCTTACTGAAATGAGCTATACTAACCCCAAATTTTTGGTTACAATTTGTACAATTTGGAAATCATATTTTAAAGTAGCATTAACTCTCACTTCAAGGGGGTTTGGTAAGATTGACTGACTAGCTATTTTAATTACTGAATGTAGGTTACATACATACAAGAAAAACTTCTCTCTGACAAAAGCATATTATATCTTGGCTCTTAGTACTAACCAGCTCAACTTTAATTTCACAGCTTGCTGCCAACAGCTGCCTTACTAAGACAGTACTCATAATAAATGAAATTTTACAAAAAAAGAAAAATGAAAACTTCATTCCAGCTGGATTGAAAAGCAGTTGGAGCATTTCTATCCTGCATATAAAGCTGCCATCCACATAAACATTTCAAATTACTTTTTCATTTTTAATAATCAGGATCAGACCTTTTCTTATTATTGAGGCAAATGCAAGATATTAGAAACATACAATTTCAGTCAAAGTCCATTATATATTGAATCCTGTCCAAAGTTACGCAGTTGAAGTGTTTTGCGAGAAACTCACCTTTTAGTTTCAGGTTTTCAGGTTTTTGACAACCTACTTGGAACAGACCCCTGAAATGAGCAGGCTGCTCTGGTGCTGCTTAGTAGTGCTCAGAGGGACAGTAGTTACTAGTTAGATTGCTCTTGGAGCTGTTGCTTGTGTATTGTTGAAAGCCCTGCTGCTGCTGAGGGTTTGCCCGGACTACCAACGGGAATCTCAGTTAAATTATCACGCAGCCTCTCTGCACATGGAAGAGATTAGTTCTCATACCAACAAACAGAATGAATGCTTTGTACTTAGTACCATAATGTTAGTTCACACTGAAATACAGTGCCAGTAACCAACTCGTTTACCAATAAATTCACAGTTCTAATAACCATGTGTTTTTACAGCATCCTGATCCCAAAGGATCAAAGAAACATTGATTTATTTAGTTTCGAGTCCCATACCCTGTTGTTCTCACTCCTTCCCCTTGCTCCACATGAGCTCAAAAGAGCCATATATGAGATGAAACCCAACTGTTGCTGTATAGTCCACAGCAGGGAGGGACACTTCACAAAACCACAGAAAAGAACATTTTAGCCAGTAGGAATGACAGGAAGTGTTGTGGGCAGACAGAACACAAACACTAGAGCCTGCTTTGACCAAAAGTCTGTATCAACCTGTCTAAACTGCTGTAAAGTTCTGTACTGATGATAAATGGATTGAAAGCTTAGAAATTCAACATCTCTGCTGTTGTATAGAAAAATTTGAGACAGCACTGATCTTTCCAAAACCTGATTTAGGATGCAGCAGTGTTAGTTCCAGACAGTGAAGCTGAGAAGTGTTGATATGAGTGCCTGATGAAGCAGGTACTCATTACTCTGTAGAGGTGCCAGCAGCAGAAGGGTTTTATCCTTCGGTTAGGAAAAGGTGAATAATGCCCAAAAAGAGCATTACTGCTGAGCTATTGGTAATGTGATCATGTCACCAGACCTTCGTAAAGGCCCCTTGGCCTGTGGCAAGCATGTGCTAAGGCATCACGTAACATAAGTAGTAAGTAGTCCACGGGGGCTGTTTGGAAAGCCTCGAGGTATAAATCCTGAGTTGTAGGGCTGGTTGATGTTCCTCATCAAAAGACCAATCTAATACAAGAAGGTTTCTGAAAACTTGAGTTGACAAAACCATTTAGCAAGCAGTACTGAAATTGCTTTACAAAAAGGTGGTTTATGGTTCAGATGATATTTGGTGGCAATTGTATTACAGCAGCAAACAGAGGTCCCAGCCCCACTCTGTATGTAGGTGCAACTTAAGTACGTCTTGCCTCAGAGTATTTATTTCTCATGACCAGTGAAAAATATGTGGAAAACCAGCATGGACACAAGATACAAATTGCCATGACCAGGTCATTATTTTGTTAGGAAGTAAACCAAATATTCAAGTTTTGCCTCTGAATTACACAGCTTACGGAAAGCTCAGTAATTCCTAATGGCTGAACGCTATTTCTAAGCCTAGAAATCCTGCTTCTGATTTAAAAAGCTTTTTAAAAGAAGAACCTGCGGCTGAGTAGCTGCAACTTTCACTGTTTTCAGTGTCATTCGATCCCATCTTAGACCAGTGTAATGAAATAGTTATTGGTTGTATGAAGGTCAGAGGGTCTATCGAGGAAAAAAGATACACTGAACAAAACTCCTGTCAGCAATTGGGGAGAATACTTTTCTGGCATAATTCTTACTTCAGTATATTTATGCTGTTAAAGTATGTTGTCACCTGGAGCTTTCTTTGCTTGTTTATTGCTACCTAGAGTCTCTAAAGTAGAGATTGCAGCCAGTACTTGAAGCAGAAGAGTCAGAAAGTATTGTAGGGTGAGAGGGAAAGATGACCTGTTTCTGTGTTCAAGAGCGTGTTTCTTAGGGGTTTTTATGGAAAGGTCCAAAACCATCTTTTGTAAAAACATCACTACTCTGTGTTTTTGTAGATGGGAATTGGCTGAATTATGTCCATGTGCCAGCTCCTAGATAGAGAATATATGTTGGAAATACTTAAAAATTAGAATGATTGAGTATCTAAAACTGTTCCCAAGTGTAATAGTTCTTCTGCTTCCAACATACAGTGCAAACCTGGTTTTGACATTTGATCTATACTGTTCGTAGGTCTTTTATATATGCAGAGGGATTTACTGCTTCGTAATCAAACTGCTGAAGAAAAATGTTGTCCTCCTATTCACTAGGGATGACTGTAACAAATTAAAATGTTTTCCCATTAGCCTTCTCTATTTAGCTGAACCACTCAAAATTACTTTGGACTTTGCCCTTGTCTGACCTGCTCACCTTTGCTCAAACATTTCTGCTTCCAGGAGTGCAATGGTGGGTTCTAGAGCTGATTGCAGCCTGAGTGCATGCAGATTTTTCAGTAAGACTGCATGCAGATGAAGACAGGTTGTTTTGGGTTTAGTTGTTTTGTTTTTTTTTTTCTTTGCTTTTTTTGCTCCTGTGAGGTTCTGTGGCAATAATGGCTTTACCGGCTTGTGCTCAGAACTGTAGAGTTGAAAAATCTCTGAGGCTTGTCTGAGCACAAGGGTACATTTAAACTAGTATATATGAAGTTCTCTCTCATTATCCCGCTTGTTAAATGCAACCAGAATTACATTGATTTACAAAGGAAACTGTAGGTTTGAAGCTGCTGTTCTGTCAAACATACAACTCTTGCTTTATAACTGACAGTGCCCAAGTATTAAATGCTTACACATTATTCACTTGTGCTAAAGTAAAAAAAAACATGACAAGTTATTAGACAGTATGTATGTAGTTCAGTTCTGGATTGCCATTTTTAGTTATGATAGGAATAGAAGGACTGGTTTTCTTACTGAGTTCCCACATCTTGTGTCCTTCTGCCTGTTACTTCTCTTTATATTCAGGCTCTAATTCTGGTTTTATACTCCTTGCTGGCTTGGAGCAGTAACTTGGAGGTGATTTGAGATGGTCTCAGTGCAGTGTCATAATCTGGAGAGCCTTAGAGAAGGTGCCGTGCTTGTAACAGTGCAGAGAAATACATGGCATTACTGAATGGGATTCTTTGAAATATTACAGTGAAATGAATGTACATTTGGAATGCATAGAGAAATAGTGATAGAATTAAGAAGGCTTTTAACAATGTAGAAATCACATGTTTACTTGTAGAAGTCTGACCAGATTGACTTGTTTCTGAGCCAGGAAAGCATGCAGGTCAGGCCCAGAGTGACCCCGTGTTTGAGGTATACAAAGTAGTTCAGATGGCTGACTTTGGAGGCACTGCTAGTGGAAAGTCACCCTGGCTAACCTTGGGTATGCACACCCTGATAGGTGGCATGTTTATTAATGCCTCCAAATTAATGCCTTATTTTATAGACAGTGAAACTGGATAGAGCTCCAACTGTGTGTCAGTGCACCCGTATTGGATACAAGTAAATGCATGAGGGAAGGAGCTAACCGCACCCTTTTGGAAGCGCAGCACGCTTGTGAGAATGTAGCAACTCAAAAACAAGCTCAAATGGCATTCAGCGAGTAGATCTTGCAGTAGCCTACTTTTATAGGAAGTAGTTGCTAATGCTAGTCTATATGATTCAGAAAAAGCTCCAAAACTGTCCTATAAATTCCTGCTATTCCAATTTTGAAGTATTTTTGTCAAGCAGGGGCTCACTTGTCAGAACAGAAAAAGCAGCCATAGGATTCTTGGCTGGTCGTAGTGAAGATCTCACATCCTAAATATTTTCAGCTATCTGTGATTATTCCACATAAGTAAAAATAACTGATAGTCTGCATAAATTTGAATAAACACAAGGAAACCACAAGCTGACTGCAAATGTTGCTTGAAGAAGAAAAGTATATCCTGTATGTCATTGATCAGAGTAATTAAATCATAACTGAGGGTACTTTGGTATCACTTAGTGTTTTCTGGTCAAAAGGATGCTGGGACTGGGGTAATTTGTGGGGGTCATATGGGTTTCAGGTGCAATGTATGGGATAGGGAATATCTGCCCAAGAAATGTGAAAAATTACTGAAGTTTCTGAGACTATTTTTGGAATCTCTACTCATGTATTCTGGGCCATTACAGTGCCAAGGACAATATCATGAGCAGTTGAGGAAAGGAAACATGTTCTCTAGTTTTGCAGTTGCTGGTGTGCACTTGCATCCTGGGAGGAGAACAGACCAAGCAGGGTTTTTTGCCCAGTGATGCCTATTTCTGTTCCAAAGCACACTCTTGGCTTTTTGCTTATGAAAGTATGCAAGAATTCATAATCTGACCTTCTGTATTATCTCTGTGTATACATAACCTGCAATTCATTGAAGAAATCCTTGCTGCCTCTGCAGTGTCTGGGAGCAGTGCAGAGGTGAGAGTGGTCTTAGCAATTGGAAGAAGTTGCACACAAAACCACCAGCTTGAAAGAGTTTATCACTGGTGAGAGAATAATCTCTGGCATTTCATAAATCAGCAGCAGTACTAACATGCTGTTTGGAGATTTGTATCACTAGCAAATTAATCATGTTCAGGAACACTCCTGTAGCAATGTTGGATGAGATGCTGTGCAATGCCTTTCTGCCAAATAAAGTGCAGGGAGAGGGGTCTGGGGGATGAGAGGCGGAGAAACCAGGCTTAGCTTTCATATTACCTCAGTGTTGTCCTTGATAACAGTCTTAAAAAATGTTTAAACAAAGTGACAGTGAAAATCTTCCTAGCAGCTTGGCTGATGCTATTGGCAGAATATGAGGAACAAATGATTTCTGGTTCTAGCATCTTTAGTTTCTGTCTTCAGAGGAAGCATACACAGAAGTTTGCTCAGTTGCCTTCCAAGCCTGTAACATCTCTGTCATCCTCCCGCCCTGGAGTGCGAATGATCATCAGGCTGTTCTCATGTAAGGAAGAGTAGAGATGATAGGAGGTGCAGTATTTTTATAGGCCGCAGGAAAACTCCATTTTGGAGTGAGGACTAAACCTGAAAGTTCTGTCCACATGAGTACTCCTCTTGAAAACCGTAGAGTTTTAATTGGCATGAACCCAAAGGTTTGGTGTAACTGCTGGTAATCTTGCCAGCCTTTCTACAATATCACTTACAGTTATTCATAGATTCATGTGGTATTTGTGTAACTCTGTTTTTTTCCCTTGAATTCACCAAGCTTCAATTCTGAATTCTAAAACCAAGTAGCAATATTTCCCATGCATTGCACTCCTGAATGCATACTTAGATTTAAGTTTCTACGCATCTAAGGATAATGTTTATACCACTCATGTTATCTCCTCTTCCGTTTAAAAAATAAACATCAACATACACCAGGGAAAAAAAAGCTGTATTGGACTGTTGAATCATGCCAGTTCTCAGTTGTTGGGTGCTGCCTGCAAATTCAGTGCTATAGCAACGCTTAAGACCAGTAGAATCATTCTGCATGTAGGTATTTGGTAAACTTGTATATAGCCTTTATTTGGCTTTTTTTTGTTTGACTGTACTTTTGTATTTACCAAAACTGAATACTTCCACTAAGAAGGAATGCAACTAACTTCAGCAACCTGGAGTCAAGAGAGTACGTCGCATATTACAGTACATCAGATTATTCCAGAGACCACCACTACTCATTTGTGTTCTGGTTTAAAACAAAATGTTAGCGACTAAGCCCACAGTATAAATCTGCTGTGTTTCAAGGAAGCTGTTAGATTAATTCTCTCAATTCTGCTGTGCCAGTGGGTGCCAGCAAGTTCGAAATTTAGATGCTTTTTAATGCTTTGTACAGCACTGGGCACATTTTATAGAGCTGGGTAGGAGATATGCTATATTGTACCTAATAAACTGCTCTTTAAAATATCTATGTTTCAGCTCCTTGTATGGAAAAATGTATGCTTTGCATTGAAAAAAATCTTAACTCTTACAGCTGTCAGTATCAGGCTGTTGCTTTTAAAACTTTGAATTTTTGCTTAAGGTGTTTGTATGTACTTTTCAGAGTATTTGTCCTATGTATTTACTGGCAAAGTGGTTTGTGACAGGACAAGGAAAAAGTTGCCTTTTGCAATTAGATGTTGTTAACCTTTCCCCCAACAAGCCAGAAACTTCAGTTCTTGTGGACAGTCCTGTGATGGAGGGAAAGAGATGGAATGTAATTTTAGCAGAAAGTTGTTTTGTTTGTTTATAAATTGTACTGAAAGTTTTTGCTGTTTGTTTTCTTTGGTGGTTTTTGGTTTTGGGACTTGGTTGTGCTTGGCTGGGAATTTTTTTCAATCCAGTGCACAGAAAGGACCAGGGATTGTTTTTCAGTAGTGCTCCATAACATTTCCAGAGGCTTTTCTCAGGCCCATGTCCCCGGAGCTTTTTTTACTTCTCTGTCACACATTCTTCTAGGTTTGTGTTACTTTCTCACTGATTTGTGTCTCAGCTTCCACTCTATTGACACATGCACGCTAAGGAAGTAGACCAGTTTTAACGGGGAGGTTCTGGTACAGGCTGTTCTCTTGCAGTTTGCCATCTTTGTTGCATTTACTCTGCAGTATCTGTTTCTGACCATGTGCCTTGTTAACCTTCAGTAACTATGTTGGAAGTGAAAAAAGCAGGATTTTAAGACGTCAGATGGACCTCAGTGCTGGTTTGTGAAGAGGAGCTGAAATAAGCAAAGCTGGTTCTCTTAATTGTGGCATTTCAATTCCATGCTTAAATTTGCAGCTGAACTGAATGAATTCAGTTGCTGGGCTCCTAAAGAATGGAAATCCTGCAAGGAGGCACACAGGCAGTCTTTGTGATGACAGCCTGTAAAACCAGCAGCTGTCCAGGGGTTAGCAGATTGGTTATGCTTCATGTGAACTATGGTGGGACGTGTGCTAACAGAAGATGCACGAAATACCTAGCACCTATTGCTTGAGGGTAGAAACAGACCCGCTGGAGCAGAATGACGGGATAGAAGAGTTACACAGCCAAATGTGAATTAAAGGGAGAATTTAGCCAAGCAAAACTTGGGTATAGGAAGGAGGAGAGATTATGTGGGCTAGGAGAAAATAGGAATGTGAGACTTACACTTCTGTATTGACAGCTGCAGGCAGTGGCTATTCTATGCATTGGCAGAAAAGCAGAGAAAGGTTGTGAAGTAGTAAGGGAGTCAGAAACATAGTGGTTTAATGGCATTTTTAGTAGGTGGAAGGTTGCTTTTCTTTCTTTGGTGTTTGTTTAGTTTTGTCTGTCATGCCCTTATGCTGACTTACCTGAGTGCAGTACATTATCTTCTGAGCTCAGCATGCTCAGAAGTGGAAAAACGCAGTAATCCCTGCTTTACAGAAAAGGGAAATAAAGGCAAGCATATTAAATATGAGTTGGCTTTGTAAAATATTTCAGTAACAGGAAACTTGTGGCTGACACAGAACTGAATCCGAGTCTCCCTAATAAGAGCTTTAGCCACTGGACTGTCGCATCAAATTTGCCATTTCTGACAGTTCCACTTAGAAAAAAGTAACTTATTTTTTCCTAATTGTAGTTTTATTGGTGTTAGTATGTTAGGTGCCTTTCTGGTAGTTCAGGGAAATCATGTAGTACTGTAATTATGTAATTTATCTGAGGTTTAACCCCTTTACTCCATTTTTTGTTTTATTCCTGTACATGTGGTAGTAATAGCCTCTTGAAATCAGGCCTGGTCTCCGTTCTCCTTGTTTTTCACTCTAGTTACCAGCACTGTTTTTTGGGGAAGAGAGAAGAGAGGTGAGCTGCTGCATTTCCTTTGGAGGCAAAGCACTGTATTCAGGTATTTTGCACAGTTGATTTTTCTTGTTGGTAGCTTATTGCTGCAAACAGTGGGGCTTGCTTGCCCAACTCTGCATGCTGCTTATGAGTTAACTGGACTTATCTGTGCCATCCTGTAGTAGCTGGTGGGAGGAAATTATTTTCATTCTTTTGTCTGTTGTAGAAGTTAGTCCATAAAAGTGTCAGAAATAAACTGTGCTGAAGGTGATGAGCTGAAATTAATCCAATGTCAGGAAACACATCAGCTGTTGGAGTAGGCCGTTGGGCTACTCTGTAGGTTCTGAAATGGTGAGGGCCTTTGAAGTCCCACATGTGTGAGAGAAATTTTCCTTTAAGCTAGGGATATTGCAGATCAGATCTGGGTTTGAAGGTTAAGGCACTTACCTCCTTAATGACACATGTGTGCTTGTAATTCAGATATCCTAGAAGTTGAAGTTGGCTTTTGCTTGCAGCTGGATTTCCTAATCTGTATAGATGATAAAATTCTTAGATTATTTGAATGAACTCTAGATAGCTGCCATTTTCTGTACCTACAAGAAATTTTCCTGAGCTGCCTTGCAGCCCTGTCAATGAAGTAGTCATCTCTGTTGCTGTCTTGGATTACAGCACTCTTTTGCTTAGAGCAGTCCCCTGATCTGGCATTGTGCTTGAGCAATCACTGTTGACAGGCAGCCTCAGAGGTGATGAGCTGTGTTGCAGAGTAGCTTTTTGAGAGTTGAACTGGTGATCCCAAGGGCAAGTGGTATATAACATGATAGGAGAAAACTGCTCTTCAGTGAAACAAAGTGGGCTTTAAGACGTTAGTTTGGTCATTGAAGCTTCCAGTAAAAGGTACTGTGGTTTGTGTCATTTAAAGGTTTTCTCTGGCTCCAGATTTGACAGTTTTGTTTAAAGAATTTGGAGCCACCAGAGAAAAAGTTAGGTCAGAGTAATCAGATCCCATTTTTTTCAGTTTGTTTGATTTTTTGGGGGGTGGGAGTGGGACGAAAAGTCAGATTTTCATCTTTAAACCAATTCTTGCTTTTTGTCTATGTCTAAATAAGTTGCAGCAGGAGGCTGTAACTTCTGTATGCATCCACACGCAAATACCATGTTGGATATCCCATTAGGAGTGCTTGTTGATACTACTTACAGAAGGGAGGGTCAGATAAATTGCTTGAAATCTGCTTTGAATGTTCTTACATGTTTTAGTAGTAACTCGATTGGCAAAATATTATGGCAGCACACATGCTTCTGACTTTAAGCTGCTTGGTGGAGGTGGTTTCTTGTTTGAGAGCTGGTGCTTACAGGATTTTAAAATTTGGGGAAATTTGGGATGGAGTGTGGAGTTTTTCTGCTAGGTAATGAGTTTAAAACACTAAATCAATAGCAATTGAAAAATGCTGCTATTACATGGCTGTCTAGTTGTCTGTGTGAAATAAGCTGGTGGCATCTGCCCAGTTGCAGGGAGATGTCCACATCACAAATCGTCAGACCCTAATATAGAGCAGAGAAAATCAGTCCCTGCTTTTTCAGTTCCAGCTGAGAGGGACACAGTGAGGAAAATTTGCATTTCTCTTCTCTGTTCCATCTGTATTTACAAAAGAAAAATACCATCTCTTTCCAGAGCACTGCTCCAGCATGACTGAGTAGGAGCAAATTCCCTCTCGGGAAAGCATAAATGAAAAGTACTGGAAAGAGAAATGTGTTGAGACAGATGTGTTCTTGTATGGATCAAGCATTTTTCTTTGAATAATCCAGTGGAACTTGCAGTTGTGCACTGAGATTCTCCTGGCTAATGGGTAGCTGACTGGTGGGCTTTGTAGGCTCAGTTTGGAATGATGGATGTTTGAAAAGTGCTGTTATATTACACTTTGGTGCCTGCTATTGCCCTTAATTTTGACTGAGTAAAACTCTTCTGTTTTCATACATAAGTAGGTGCTAGATTAAGTGGTTGGCTAATCGGCGTCTTTGTTCCAGGAACAAAACCATGGTCTGTTTCAGCACTTCTGTTCTGTGTGCTGTTCATGGCAGCAGTGGTGAACCTTTTCGGGTCTGCCAAATTTATTGTAAAGATCCTGGTGTTTGGTGCCAACCCTAATCTCTCTTGGTGCCAAACTTGGGTCCAGCAGCAGTAGCTCTACATTGTAAGTCTTGTGCAACAGTTGCATTACATCATGATGGAAGGAGGAAAAGGGATTTTAAAAATTCCAGTTATTCAAATGCAGTAATCACAAGGGCAGAGTAAACAAGACGGAAAACAAAACTCCTGCAGTTCAAATGTCAATGTCCCTCTATACTTTGGTAAGTCATTGGAGGCCTGTTTAGTATCATAAAAATGGCACTTTAAGGAAGTGGTTTTCTTTATCAGACCAGACTTTGCAAAGTAAAACAAGGACACTTGTGTGAATGATATTATGCTGGTGCATTTGTCATCTTATGTTTTCACTTCTGTGCTGCCCTGTAACAGTGACCAAATGGCAGGATCTCTGCAAAGGTGCTCCATATAACGCTTCCTTGTTTGATAATATCCTCTGGTCACCCCTGTAAAAATCCCTTCTTTCTCTCTTGAAAATAAACCTGATGATAGCAGCTTTGGGATCTTGGGTCCAGGTTAGCTTGCACCTGGGCTTAAAGAGAAAGCTTCAGCCTATTGTGACACCAAAACTCTTAGGAAATCAGAACTCAACCAACCTGAACCTAAAAAGTGACTCAGTCTGTCCCATTTGTTATTTCTATGCTGCTATTTTAGCCTCATTTACAAATATCCACAGAAACAAATCATTAATGGGATAAAAACCTAGAAAACCTCATGTGAGCATTTGCTCTGAGTAAACTCTTTCTCCCAGTGGCTGTTTATGCACTATGACTTGGCATGAGTGACAAATCAACATGCAGTTACTGCTCAAGCATTGCTTTTGATTAGTTGTCTTTTTTCCTCCTAACATTCCCAAGATATGCAGCAATTAGATTGTTACTATGTTCACCACTGCTGTACTGTAGCTCTTTAAAATTAGAAGCCTCCTCCACTTTTATCTATAAACTACCATCATTAGCCTGTCTCCTAGTTCAGAGTATCCCTTTTGAATCTTTCAGTTAGTGATAGAGGAGCAAAAAAAATTACAACCTTTTGTTCCCTGCTGATGAAGTAACCAACTCTCACTACAGAAATAATATTTGCCAGCAGAGTAACTCCTACCCAGTTCACACAGATTCTTGAAGACCTTAACCTAAACAGTGACTTTTTCATGTGTTTTTAAAAGCATAGGATGAGCTCAGTGCTGTAAAAATGCATATGTGGTATGCATATCTAGTTGCCAGTAATGGCAGCACAAACCTTCCTGCCTTTGTATGGGCAGATAAAAAACTACCACTTGCGCATGGAGGTACTCAGGTTCCAGCAGCCAAGAATTGCTGCTGTTCAGAACTGCTTGCTCTGAAGTTAACTAAACCTTTAACAGCCCTATAATAGAGAATGGGCAAAGGAGATGCTGTGCATGGCAAATGAGTTACTGTTGGAGCTGGGAGTGAAAACCTTTGACTTCCTGACTGTAACCTCTAGAAAGCATTTCCTTCTTCAGACAAATTATTTGAGATCAATAATCATTATTAATAACCACACTTGATTTTTATTGTATTTAGAGTCAGAAGTGGGGGGGAAAGATGGCTTTAATTATGTGAGTAAACAAGAGGAGGGCAGGATAACTTCTTGAAGTTCAGGTGAGTGATAGCCTCTCTTCCAAGACCACCCTCTGCTCTCTTCAAACAGTGCAAAAGGTTTGTGACTAAGTGAATGTTAGAAGTTTATAAATTTGATTTATTTAACTACAATATTTACTAAATCCAGATTGGTAACCTAACCTACTTCAAATCAAAACAGGGAAAGTGTATCAGAGTACAGTTGGGCTTCCGAATCCAGGAACAAATCAGCTGTACATTCAGGCCATGCACTCAGAAAACAGTGGTAATGAGCAAGCACTTGTATTCGTAGTACTCTTCATAGCAATTGCAGTAGTGTTGTACAAGCTTTGCCTACAGTATTTATGAAGAAGAGTATATAAAGCAGGATCAAAAGGAGAGGAACAGCTCTTCTCACATTTTTAGGTATAACTAGTATGAAGATTATCCAGACAGAAATCCACTGTTGGATCACAAATTGTCTAAACTTTGTGAAATGATATTTCCATAAACCTTAGCACCAATGAAGCAGTTTTATTCAGAAGTCCCATAAGTATATCGCCATCATTCCTGTTTTATCGATAAGGAGAGCAAGGCAAAAGGGTCGAGGGGTGGCTTTTCCTAGTGAGAGCACATGGACCTCTCGACTTTGGTATTAAATGTGCTGTCCCAGTTTTGCAGAAGCAGGACAAGAGAGTCCTTCCCACCCAAAGTATTGAGCCTCAGTGAATCCATCATCCTAGCAGGCAAACTGCCTTTGGACCAGGCAGCACAACTTGTGTCCCACTGCTGCCACAGACATGCTCAATCAGCAGTTACTTGGGAATCACAAGTTCTGATTTAGTGATGTTTAAGTTAAGACCACAGCAAAGAAAACCCAAATTAAAAAGCCCTAACCCAAAAATCTGTCAAGCAGGGAGAAGCAATTGGAGAAGCCAACTTTGGTGGGAGTATTATAGGGGGTTTTTTTTCCTCATTTGTAGTGATGGACTACCATAATGACTTTATAAATGTGAAGTCTGGTTGGGCTCTGCTTAAATTTCAGACTGAGACCAAGTCAAAGCAGTACAGGGTTTTCAGACACATTGTTAAATTGTGTTATACGTCCAGTTTCTTAAGGAAGTGTCTTCAGTTTTAGAGAGACCACAAACTGTCACATTTCCTCCTGGTATGTTGGGCATCAGTCGCATGTAGGACAGCGAAGCCAGCATTTGTGTTTTCCCTCATGAAGACACTTTACAAATAGACAAAACTGTACTAAAGATACGGCGTTTGTTGCTTCTGAATCCTTGAGAATGATCTTTGGCTTATTCCTGTGGACAGATGAGGGGTGGAAGGGGAGAAGAAGAGAGTCCCAGTCAAAGAAAGATGCTTTCAACCTTCTGCATGTACAACAGACCTTCCTCTTTTCTGTCTTCTCTGGTCAGAGAAAGTCTGACTTGAGGGATTTAACCAAGGAAAGGGTACGTCATTCTCACTCCAGCCTCACCTGTACAGTTATGCTAGACATTTCCCTCACATCCAAGGTCCTTTTAGTAACTTACATTTCATAGTTCTTTTCCCATAGCTCTTTTTGAATTATTACTCCCTGAATGCTACTCCTTTACAGGCTGAGAATGGAGGTGCTGACACAGGGCTGTTATAAAGGGGCAGCCTTACCTTTCTCGCTGGGTTGTTGCAGTCATTGCAGGGCTCTGAGAGTTTTAAGAAGTAAATCAAAAGGGTGAAGAAATTCTCATAGTCTGAGAATGGAGAGCTTTTGGACCAAAAATGAGTGAGAGAACATGCCCTGAAGGACAGCACTCGTGCCTCACCTCCTTCTTGGCTGTCTCATATTCAGGATCGTCATTATTCGTCGGCGTGGATATTGATACTGTAATGGTGTAACAGACCTCACCTAAGGATTTCAGAGCACTTTCCAGCCCCTAAACCCAGCTTAATTGGCAGGTTAGACTGTATTTCCCATTTTATAGAGGCCTTAATGTAGTCCTGAGAAACTTGCCTAATCAGTTGGTGACAGAGCTTGGGAGCAAAACTAGAACTGCAATCCTCAGTTGTCTCCTTCAATAACTACACATGATGTAGCTGTGAAAGTAAATATGACTGGTGAAGATATCCAGGCCAGTACAAACTGTGGGTTAATGCATGCTCGGCTCATACCCTGTTTAGCACAGTCCATGTCTCCTATCTGTCCATGAAATGATACTTTTGTGGGACAATGTTTGGCATCATCTTGCCTGTGGACTATTTGGTTGCAAATGTGCTTAAGACGTGCAAGCACGTTTTTCTAAAATCTCATGCTGTTGATGCAGTGATGGTAGTAGTGCTTTTTGACATGGTCCAGTCACAGGGGATGAAACAGAGTGCTTTCCATATTGAAGAACTTGGTTTTACTTCAACATAAACTGCAGCCATAGGGAAAATTATCTATTGCACCAGTTGATTTTTCACATAAACAGAAGAGGAACGCTTATCCTGCAGTCTCTGTAAGGAAGGAGCACAAAGGTCAGAAAGCACAGTGGAGGCGCAGAGGACTTGCGGAGGGATCAGCTGAGCTATGAGGTGCACGGTGTGAAGAAAACCCCAGGTTTTCTGAGTCTCAGACCTAGGCTTGTTCTGCTTTTTGTCTGGGCAGAGCTGATTTGTTTTCCCAATGTCCTGTGTGGGAACTGTTCCTATGTGGGCACCACTCTTTCCTGCACACAATTACCTGTGTATTTTAAGAGCATTACCTCTCAGACATTGTGGGCAAGAATTTTCTAGCACATTCATTTTTCTGTAGAAAGTCCATGCATGATGCATCACTACCCTTTGAATCAGGAGCTGTTCTTTAGGATCTGGCTGGTATAAATGTTTATGAATAACCATGCACATTTAAATCTACAACAATGTGGAGCCATCCATCTGTGGAGAAGGACAGCTGCTCTTCTCTATGAGGTAAAGCCATCCTGCACTATACTTCCTGGAGAATGTTTCCCTTTGGCACTTGTTCCAGCTAATGGCCAACTTTCACTGTGGAAGGAGTTACTTGTTTGGTTTCTTTAGGTTTTCTTCTCCATGGAGGTTATTGTTCAAGAATAGTAAATTACTTAGTTTCTTGGAGCTTCTTTTCCTATAAATTTCAAAGCTAGATGAAGTCACTGACTTAAGAGTAACATGCTACAAGACAAAACACATTCTTGCACACTCCTGTACAGAGCCCAGATGATTTCAGCACCAGTATCTAACTTATAAGCTGCTACTTCCTCCTTCCAAACCTCATTGTTTTTCTTAAACCATATTTTTGTGATTGACATTTCAGTGAGTTTTTAGCCTTTGTGATTCTGAAGGGAAGGGGTAAAAAGCATAATTCTTCAGACTGGAGATATCGGGGTAGTGACAAAGAAGTCTCAGGGGCCCGACCCTACAGTACGCGGTTTGAGAAGCCTCTGGAGGCAGTTGTTCTGTGTTATGGGCTATCATTCTGCAGCTGGAACTTCCAGAGTGATTTTCTGCAGTTACATGCAGCCCTGGTGCACTTGGGGAATATGGGTGGGAAGAGGTGTAAGGGAACTAAAAAGCTTGTGAATTTCAAAGAGAAATATAGAAACTGAAAGAGATACATGTACATTTCTGTGTATGCATGTATATCTATACACATACAATTTTATCTTTCAAATGACTGTAGGCTATAAGCTTGTAGTGTTTCTTTACCTACTTACTCTGTACTGATTCTCCGCAGTAAGACAGCTCAATAATTCCATTCTTTGGCAAATAATAAGATCTTCTGCAAATGTTGCTGTATGTAGCATTTCTCATTTTGACTTATTCTAAGTGAAATCCCAGTGTTGAAATGCATTTTAAAAAGCAGGGACTCAAAGAAGTTATATACTGTATTTCCTGGTTAGGCTGCCAGATTGAAAGAGTGTGTGAACCCCATCATTAGCTCCCTTTGAATTTTCAAACCTACCTTTTCAGCCTGTGCCTTCGTAACAAACAGTGAAGGTAGCTTGACTTGTTTGTTTTTATGTGTACTGAATCCCCTTTACCTTGGGCTGCTCAAGCAGAAAATGCCCATGCTTCCCTTGGTCTATCTTCCTTCAATCTCTTCCCCTGTTAATTGCAGGAAATGGGGGGGGGAGTCAGAGCCCAGCCCGGCCTCCCTCTTTCTTCTCAGTATTGCTCTGTCTGCAGCATGGGGGTGGAGGAAAGAGCACCTGGAAGAGGGAGTAGTGAAGCCTTTCTAGGAGGAGTAGGAAGAATTTGTGTGAAGACAGACTGCTCTTTTAAATCAACAGCTCTGGGACAAGAAAGAAACTGTGTGTTTAAAAAAAACATTACAAAATCATTGACAAGCAGTCTAGAATAGCAGGTGATGAAGCTTGGTGAAGCAAGCCAATGCTTCTGGAAATTCAGGATTTCCAGGGAAGCAAGACATGCAGTTATTGTTTTGCCAGTCCCAAGCACTCAAAAATCCGAAGGCAGGTTTCCCCAAAAAAGAAAAAATACGTGAAGTTGACTCAAAAAAATGCATGAGGCAGGGTTTTTCATCTGGTTTTTACTGTCTGGTCTATGGGTTAGAGCAAGACAGAAAATTTCCAGTGAAAGTAGAATTTTAATCAGAAAGACTGTCTCATCTAAAAGAAAACAAAACAAAATCCATGTGGGGAAGGGTTTTAGAGCTGTTGAAATACTTTGGGCATTTTTAAACAATAGTGGTTTCAGAAGTGTGACAGAAATGGTCTGTTTCATTATTTTCTCAGTTATTTTTCTTAAACTTGTTTAGAATTAACACATTTAAAAAAGGAAAAAGGAATTTGAAAATCTTTGTAAACCCAAATAACTTTTTTTTTTTTTTTGTATGTGAAGTGGGTTATTTTAGATATACACAGACTCAGTATGAAAAAGTAAGAGCTGTTTTTGTGGCAGGCTTTCCATTTGACTACTGAATTAACAAACCTATTTGTGATCTACATCTTGGGTGCTTGTGTTCTTGTTTTAAGTTTTGGAGATGATTGCTTTTGTGTTGAAGTTCTTTTGTTTAAACTGAAGCACTATGTGTGTATCTACTTTGCTTTGTTGGAGTTGTAGTTTTTCCTGTGCTGGACTGAAAAAAAGATGAATGTTTCAGGAGACCCACAATAAGATGTAAAATCTCTGTGACAATATGCACACAGGGAAGTGAGCTCAAGACCGCTGTCCTCTGACCAGGGAGGGATTGGACGTCCCTGCATGCTCCGTGCACAGCCTCTGCCCAGCTTTCTTTCAGCTGCACAAAGGGACTGCTCAGATGGGGCTTTCTCCCCAGCTCTTTCAGAAGCAAGTAGCATTCTGCTTCAGTTGAAATGAAGATTGTTTTTATCCTGCTGTGGACTGAGTTTAGCCAGTGCACCCCCCTGCTCCTTTCTCTTGCCTACTTATTTTTTCTCCTCTCTAGTACTTGCCTGAATCTTATCAGCAGTCGCAGGAAAGCTTAACTGTGCGTTTGTCATCGGGAGCAGCCTCACTACCACCTCAATTTAATTTCTGGTTTCAGTCTGATGTGCTTTGTCCCTTGCCTGTCATGTAGCTTTTTTCTTGTTCCTCTTGGTTTAATCCTTAGCCTGAGATATGTGCTGGAGAGTAGCGCAACTGTGTACCTCCACCCTGAGGTGCTGCATAAGCCATGCTACTATGAGTCCTCTTACTTTTGTGTCTGGAACAGGCTGGGCAATGATAAATCCAGACAAGTACTGCGGCTTTTATCATCCCACTACGTCAGCAAAAGGCAGCTCTCAGGAATATAAACACCCTGAGGCTTGCTGCCCTGCAGGTCACCTTGGAAGGATATCTTGTCATCATGGCTGTACTGTCAGTCTTGTACAGGAGCATTTATGCCAGCTCAGGTTTAACTTTATGCCTGTTCAGGCCTTTCCTGCATGCATCTATCAGATGTACTTTTGGATGAGCCAAGGTTCTTCATAAAAGAGAAAATAGCGTTGTGGTTTTCACCTGCTGAAGCATTTTTGAGTTCTTGAAATGGAAGGAACAAAGAATCTATTGTAGATGGAGAGAAAACATCCTAACAGTGTGGGGAGGAATGTACTGACAGAGGAAATGAAATTGCTTTCCTCTGCCGTTGAAATGTGTGGATAAAAGTGGCCAAAATCTTCAGTATGGGAGATACACTATTATTATACCACCTGGAAAGTGGCCGCAAGACAAGATCATTTTCCCTGCTTATGAATGAAGCACTTTTTTGTGCAGGAGCAGAGTAAAATGTGGAGTATGATTTTGCAACCAGCTAGTCCTAGCAAAGCTGCCATGCTTCCCAAGGAGTTAAAACAGCTGAAGTCTTAATTCCTAGTGAAAATTAGTGAGACATAGCAGGTGCTTTTGAAATTTTTACCCATGTGGAAAAAAATTACACTATATCTTGTATTTCCTAGGAAGGAAGGAAAGACAAAATTTTTAGGATTGGGGGGTTTGCTTGTTTTCTTTGTATCAGAGATTGAGAAACCCGTTTTACCGCTTTTTAGCAGTTACTGTTCAGTAATTCACTGCTGAAACTAAGTGGGAAATCAGATTTTCTTCTTTCATATGATGAGTAGCACTGGAATAATAAAGTTGCAGATCTCTACTTACTAATCTGCACTATTTTTTTGAGGAGAATAAAGGTAAAAGCAGTTGATCAAGTAACTAAAACCAGATAAAGTCATAGAAGCAAGACAAAAATGTTACTGTTGTAATTAGGCTGCAGTTTCTGTCTCTACTCCTCCCCTTCCCAGCAAAGCCAGCAGAGGACTTGGCTTGTACCCCTCCTGCCTAGGGCTCTGTGTTGGCATATGCATATGTTTAGGAAGATCTAGTGGTTTAAGCTTTGTGTTTGGCCTCTAGCCAGATATGAGTAAAAATTCTTGAGAAGGTCATCACATGGAGTTGTTGCAGGGAGAGTAATTTCTAGATTTGCCTCTTCCTTCATGGGAATGCAATCCCTCTTTGCAATTTCTTACTCCCTGAAAGTGTTTTGTCTTTCCCATTGTAGGATCTGGCAGGCTTTTCCCAAGGGCAGGAGTCCCACATCTTCAGTTTCTCACCTGCTTCATTCTGCAGAGCTCCTAACTAATCGGTTTCTCCACTGATGGCAGATGCAGAGCTCATCCTGTTTATTTTCCACAATTATGCCATCTTTCCCGCCCACTCCATACTGTCTCTTACTTCTTGTATGACCTTTCTGAACTCTACCATCAACGTGCTGTTACTCAAACACTCTCCTACAGACTGCTCTCATTGTAGGCAAATGCTCTGCTCTTCCTTGCATGCATTCCCCCTGAAGCCTCTTCATCACTTGGCCATTGAGTTTACCGTGGTACTACTTTCTACCCAGGTGTCTTATTTACTGAAAGTGCCCTGGAAGTTCTCCTTTGAACGTTGGTTCTGCTTCATGTAGTTGGATGTACTGAAGCCACACTGCTGTCTTCTCCCCCCCCCAGGAATGAGTGAAATGAGCAGGCTCCCAGGAACAAGCCTGCTGCTTCCACAGTGAAGATGGACATGTGTGTGTGTGTGTGTGTTGTGGAGAGAATGTTAAAAAGATGTTAAAGCAGGCTGAGAGATGCTTTAAATTTTGCCTGGGCAGCAGAGGTCCAAGCTGTGGAAGGAGTCATCTTCATCTCTTGCTGATGCCTTCTGGCTGTGCTGAGTGGAGCTGTAGCGTGGTTGCATCTGCCCACGATGCTGTGGTGGTTTCCTGCTTCATCCTTTCGAGATACTATCCCTGAAGTTCTCATCACCATCAGTATCCAGAGCACCTTGTTGTCTCAGTCTGCCCACTGCATCCTGCTTTGGCATTGCACTTACATCCATCTTTGAGCATTTTGCTGGAGAGAGGTGCAATTGCTAAGTAGTATGATGTTCAGTATACCTTTGAGAGTTTCAAGTTGGGGTCTGGAATCACTGCCTTCAGAACATCATTGTAAAAGAAAATGTGATTTGCAGGTTACCCCAACACCTTTAATTTGTTGAATTTGGCATTCCTAGCTTCAAAATGACTGAAAAGTACTTTTATTTTTCTTTTTATCCTTCCTAAGCATTAGTAAAGAGAAAAGTTTCTGTTCTTGACAGAGATTTTTGTGGGCCAACTTTCAGGGCAAAATACTGGGTTTTGAGTAGGGATTCTAATGGAAAAGCTGAGTACCAAATTCACACAAGGCTCTTCTTAATTACAGAAGCCAGGAGCTCTTCCAGATGTCTGTCAGTCCAACATGCTAGATGCTGCCATGACTGGTTTTAATAAAAGCTCATATTCAGCAAACATTTTATTATTGATTTACTGTACATTCCTTAAGCCACAAAATGTTTTTGCTCTGAAAAGAAAGTAAACAGACCTGATATTTTCATCATTTGCACTCCAGCATATCATTTACTGTGTTAAATGCCATCCCAGTTCTGTTATTTTACTGGAGATTTTCTGTAGATTTCCATTGTTAAAACTGGACTTTCAGAAACTCCTGTGAAGAAGTACAGAGCAAGAAACGCACACAAACAAATCAGTAAATGGTGCGTGCAAAGCAGGCAAAGCCACTAACACCACAAGCACATACGTGACATGCACTAGACAGGCATTTCTGTGAGAAGTTACCTGTTTGTACCTGCAACTAATATGTACCTTAAAGAAAAAGAGAAGCTGAGAAAAAACCCAGGAAAACATTATAGAACAAATACAGGGAAGTGTGATGTGACTTTGTGAGCACAGAAGTGAACAGAACAAAACCGGTAGGAAAATCATCAGTCAGAGAGTAGCTAATGAAATCTCTGAACGATGATGTAATTAAAGTACATCAATCATTATAAAAGATCATTTCCCTTTAAACATCTGCTCCCATTCACTTGGCAACAGTCTGGCTAGTGTAATGAATGATGGGGTTTTGAATTGGGCTGAAGGGCATGTATTATCTGAGAAACGATGTAGAACATCCCAGAACTTCACAGGGTCTGGGACAGCAGTGCTTTTCCTCAGTTCAGGTATAGTATTAAGGAAATAAAGGGGAAGAAAATCAGATGTTGCTTACAGATAAAAGGAAACCCCAGTATAAAAGTGAACCCTGCCTTCCCAGCCATGCAAACAGAATTTAATTGGGTGCCATTGGATTCAAATAAAGTAATTCCTCTGAGAAAAGAGACCTGCTCAACCTGCTGCTTTGAAGAGGACCTTAGGAGATATAGTTGCTTGTGCCTTCCTGCTTAAAAGTAAGCACCACAAAAATCTTCCTGACCCATGGCAGCCTGGTTGAGCCAGTGGGAGAGTGAGATTAGAAAAAAATCTTTTTTTCCTCTGGCATAAGCAAAGTGTGCAGAAGGGCCGTGATGATCCCTCACTGTCTGACAGTCTGTGGCTCTGAGGCATCCGCCTGCCTTCCCTGTGCCCAAGATTGCCTGTGAAGTGGGTGCAGGTGTGCTTCAGTGGTGCCTGCAGGTACCAGTTTGTAGCGTGTGGTTTATTGTTCTCTGCTTCCCAAAGCTGATAAAGTCATACAGTGGTATTTAAACAGAAAATCAAAACAAATGTCTTTGCTTCTCCCAGAAGCATGGAGATCAGTATTTGAGAAGCCCAGTGTCAAGATACCATGTTTTTGTGGTGTTGTCTTTAACTTCATGATGTTTTAGGAGTGCTATGGATTGCTGCCTTTGTAGTCCAGCTCAGACAGGTCCCAGTCCACAAGCAGGGTGTACCAGATGCCTGCACAGGTACAGCGTTCAGCAGTTAGGGGAGCCCTTGTAGGCTGCAGTAAGGTGCCTTGGATCCACTCACTACCATATGCCCTCTCTCCAATCTGCTCTTGCCCAGGCACCACTGTCCAAGAGCACAGTTATGCTTTTCCGTAGTGGCCCTGATTACCCCCAGTAGCATCCAGGGGACTGAGGCAAGAGCATAATCTGCGTGTCTGCAGAAAGCGAAGAAGCGCATGTCTGTGCACTTAATGCCAAATTTTATATCCATCCAGTTCTTCTGTGGGAAGCAAGCAGCTCCATTTCTTTGGAGCTCACTTCTGAAAAGATGTATAGCTGGAGTTACACATGTGTTGAAAATCATGGTATTTGAATGAATGAGCCTGTCCATGTTATGCATAGGGTATGAAATAAGGATTTAGTAATTCTCTTTTCTGAGCTGTTTGTGCAATGCAGAGGTTGTAGGCTTTCATTATAGCATAGGTCATGCACACACAGTTGTATTTTTCTTTGGAGACTCAAGTCCTATATATTCATTTGAAATATTTGGTTAAATCAGATGAGGTTATTTATGTGAAAGGGACTGTCCTTGTGTCACTGCCACCTAATGGTCAGGACATTGTAGTTAGGTACCTGGTTTAGGTGTCCTCTTGACTGATATATCACCAGTACTAACCTTGTAAGACCAGATAATGCTGTTAACTGCCCTCAACTTCATTTTCAGCCCTTAGTAGTCTGTTCTGCAAGCTCACTGAACACTGGTGTGTATGTTCTCACCCTAATAGCATATGAGAGATCAGGAAATTCAGTTTTCGTATGGCAAAATCCAGGAAGAAGGGGAAAGCATTAATTAGATGGGTGTAATCTCCAAGGGAACAAGTGCTGCATTTTAATTTAGCATTTCCCTTTGATGAAAACTTTAGTGAATGTTATTATGTGGAGTTTATATGAAGCCTGGTTTAGGTAATCAGCTTTAATATTTATACTCTTAGGGAAAAAAAAAAGAGAATCATTAGTAAGCATGCATAATTAATGAATAAATTATATTTTTCCTTTGTTTTCCTTCAGGTATAAGGAAATGCTAGATCTAGTGATATCACCCAGCCTGACTGTAAATAGAGAGTGCCCTGACAGACTGAAGCTTAACCTTTCCAACATTTATGCCACGGCTCCAGATGACATAGAAGGTAGGCTGCCTCTTCCACTGACTTTACTGGCTTTAACAAAGTGTGTATGTATATGTAACCCGAGGGAACTGGCCACATGCAAGACCTCTGCTTCTGACAGTTAGTTCTACAGCATAGTGGGCAGCTGAGATTTTGGAGTAATTTTTTTGTAGACACTCCGGTTGTGGCTGAATCCTTTATTACAGCAGTGGTTTGAATGCAGATGGAATTGGAATATCTTATATGTAGACATATATATATCTGTGCATAATAGGTGCATACGTATATGTACATATGCATGTAAAATGTTTGTTCCACTGGAGTAATTGCAGATATAAAACATACTTTGTGTAGAGCAGTTTTTGGACCCCACTAGAGCCCCAGTAATAGTGTGAACATGAGCCCTGGGCTTCTGTGGCTGTGCTGCTGCTGTTGGGGTGGGGGTGAGGGTACTCCCAGGCCCAACATTGTATTTTGAAGGCAAGAAACCTTTTGCCAAAGCATCTCTATGCCCCAGTTTGCATTGTTCTGAGATCATTGCTATCCTCTCCAAACGGTCAGCCCTGCTGGCCTCTGCTCTGAAGTTTCACATTTGGCAGGTACCAAGGACAAATTCTTTCAGTGGCTGAGGCTCTGATGGAAATTTATCTGCTCTTCTCCTCCTCCCGCCACATCCCCCCACTCCATCATACTGTTCAAGAGAAGGAAACAGAAGAATGTTAAATCTGCTAAAAAAATTATTGGCAAGTGATGCAGCTGAACTAGTTCTTGCTAGTACAATCCCAGCTATTGTTTGCTGCGGTCAGGATCTGTCAGCCTTCCTGTTAGAGGGGAGTTAGGAAAAGGCACTGGCTATTATGTTTTAGTAGTATGTTTAACCCTTAATTTCTAGGCTCTTAGAAGCCAAGGAGGTGTTTGCTTGCGTGTTTGCTGAGGCATTAGAAACTGCGTGATTAAATCACGTACATCGTGACTGCCTATTTACAAAAGCAGTCTAAGAGATAACAATCTAAAGGAAACATCCTTTTAAGTCTTCATGTTTGGAGAAAAGATTAGAGCTAGAAATGATTTTTGAATGCAGCATTTTGTAAACTTCTTGGTGCAGGAACTATTCATTATTATGCAATATAAATAAGAGCTAATATAGACAGTTAACCTAAGAGTTAACATAAGAATTTTACTGTTGGACACCAGTTTGGTAGTGGCAGATCAGGCTGATGTGTTTCTTACAGAAATATTATGGTTATTTTTCTGCAGAATGATCCCTTGTGCTTCCAAGATTAAACTCTTTTGCTTGAAAATAGATCTTGTTAATTTGAAGAACAGGAAAATACTTGCGTGTTTGTCAAGTCTTAGGCTGACAGAGCTTTTAATGGAATAAATGCACACAAGTATATGCTCTTTTATTGCACACATAATTTTAATTTTACTGAGTCTCGTAGCAATGCTTATTTATGTAGATGTGTGGCCTGCTCATTCCATGGATGCTTATCATGAGATATACAATTATGTCAATATAATTTTCCAGTGCACATTTTGTCTATAGTCCTACACTTTCCGTTGTTTTGGGTGCTTTGGGTGCACATGTCAGCTCAACTTGCCTTTTTTTGGCAATGACAGTAGTATATTGCATATTACATGCAGTAAATTCCCACTTGGCATTCTTGGCAAATGTATTTACTCTTTCAAAAATAAAAAGTTTGAAGATGTAATATTTTCTAAATAGAAATGAAACCTATGCTCAACCTGTCTTTTCTGCCATCTTTCAAATGTAAAAGGCATGAATTAAATGAATTGAAACAAAAAAAGTATATGTTTTCATTATATTTCTGTTTGGTAATGAGGATCTGTAACACAATGGTGTAGGTTTTGTTTTCTTAATCTAAAAGTCTAATTTTCCAAAACTGTTCTCTTTCAGGTAAGTCAAAGCAAATTTTTCATAGTGAGTTTGAAGGTGAGTCAGGTAAGTGCAGCTTTGGGTTTAAAAACAGTCTTTTTCTCTATATCTGTGTGTAAAATAATATGTACGTTTATGTAACACTATCCTTTTTCAAATTTATTCTTTATCTTTTTTTAAACTAAGCCTCTCTGCCCATTGCTTGGGGAACAGGTTGCTGTTACCCACGTTTCATGGTTAGAGGAACTAAGGCAGGGTTGCTGGTGGGTTTTATTTTTCCAAGGTGTTTCAGGGTTGTAAGAGTATGAAGGAGGAGTCCTTATGGCTTTGTTTCTGCAAGTGATTAGGGTGATTCTGTTAGTGATAAGGGCCCTGCAGGTTTCATTTTCCCTCCCTTGGCACACTGTCCTCCTACCTGAGCTGTCCTTTGCAAAGGGATCTGTGCACAGATCAGGTAAGTGTCTGCAGGGGACCCTGGAAGAAGACAGAAGGGGGTCATAGCTGTGATATTTGCCCTTCTGTGGTGTTTTGGGGTGTACACAGCCAAAGGAAGAGTTCTGGCAGAACTGGGGGACAGCTTAGCAGAGGTGGGATCAAAAAGGGCACAAGGCTTGAATTTGTTGTAGAGAAGGGTGTGAAGAGTGGGATATGGCAAAGGAAAGCACTTGTAAGTGCTTGCATTTTGAATTTAGATATTTTAGTCAATTAAGCCTAAATTGATGTCTAAATAAAGATGGTGGCACGTTTTTCTTCAGTGGTGTTCTAGGACACAACAGTTTGGTACACTGGAAAGCATCCTGCATGTATAACTGGTGTGATACATTTCCTGCTGGTTCAGTATTTTGATTGCTGGCAGGTTAAGAAGGTGATTGATAGAGTAAAACGATTCACAATGTTGTGTTTTTAATATTTATTTTGATTTGATGTATTTTAATAACCTTAAAGAAAGTGAGTCATGGTCTAGGAGAGTACAAAAAAACCCTGAAAGGGCAGAAAGTGCAGTGAGCTTAAATCACTTCAGTAATCATAATAGTTGCTTTTGTAGCCTTTAGCATATGAATCATCTCACCAAAGCCCAGCTTTGTGATTGTTATCAGTCCCGTGAGAAGAAACTGGTAGCTCAGTCAATCAGTATCACCCTCAGTTAAAAACTAAATCTGTTATTTGCTGTTAAGTGGAGAATGACTTCGTTACCTACTTTAGTTCATGGGGATTCACTAAAACCAAAGTCTTCTAATTCCTGTATATTTTTCTTCAACCAGCAGTGGTAGAAACAGTGGTGTCGGCTTGGCCACAGAACAGAACATGCTGAAAAACTAAGACCCTTTAATTTTGTTTTCCAGGCAGCAGCAAAGCAGCACCACAGTGTCCGCTCCATCTGTACTCGACAAAGTGAGTGCTCGTGCCAAGCGCTCAAACTTCAAAAATGTGTTTTGCTGAACAGCCATTTTGTGCAGACTTCTGTCACCTTAAAAAGCATTTGCCTTAAGCCCATCCACCTGTTCCCGTGTGTCTCTGGCCCAATGAAGTAACTGCCTCTTAATCTTGTTAGATACAGAGTGAAAGAAGGTTTGAGGTACCGTGCAGGGGTACTTCCATACCCCTGGGAATCCAAATCTTATCAGTTTAAATATTCTTGTGTTTACGAGTGACCACAGAGGAATATGTTGAGATGTCAGACACTCACTTGTTTGGCAAACTCAAGATGAAACATGAAAAATCAGCGTTGATTTTACTTACATTTTTTTACTAGCACATATTTTGCGCTGGCTTGAAGTCCCCATGCATTCAGCTAGCTTAATCTACTAGCTCATATCTGGAGCTGTATGCTGAAACTAACTTTTGCCCCAGTTTAGTCAGTTCAGAGTCCCAAAATATTCACTATCATACTTTGGATGTTATTTTATTAAAATGACTCAAAGTGTTCTACATGTGCTGTAGAAGATCATGTACAATAATGATTGCCTCAGACTTTCTATTTTCTTGTTCGGAATAGGCATTATCCCCATATAGTGACAGTCCCATCTTTTCCAACAATGGCAACGTATGGACAGACTCAGTACAGCACAGGAATCCAGCAGGCTGCTGCCTACACTGCCTATCCTCCTCCGGGGCAGCCCTATGGCATACCCTCCTACAGTGAGTACTCTGATGTCATGTTACCTTTGAGGACGTTGTCCTCTTGCTCTTAAGAAATTGTATTTGAAGTCTTAAGCTTAGAATGAAAGGTCATGTCTATCTTGGCAATGTTCTTTGGCTTATAGAGAAAAATCTGACTTGATTAAAAATGTTAAGATAATTTTGAACTATCAGCTCTTGATATCTTGGGTTTTGATCTTACAAACTAGGTAAGTTTGGACCAGTCAGTAGTAGGATATGAGACAGCAGGAGAAAGTCAGGTTCAATAGGATGTACCATTTAGGAGAGTAGTAGTTGGTGAGTGTCCCCATTACTCACTGCCAAGACAAAGTCTTTTGCAGAAAATGCGGTATTTAGGTAAACTACACTTTAACTTCCTTGATTCTTCTGGGAGTTTCAATGATACAAGCTACTTTAAGAGAAACTTTTTGTATATTATTACGGAAGAGCCAAGACACAGAGCAGAACAAGGCATGGGTGAAATGGTGCAGAGTACTTCAGCTGTGGAAGACAGTTCCTAATTGAATGGCTGCTTGTTAGCTGTAGGTGCGGTAACCATTCCTAACCCTGATCAGCTTTGTTCCCTGCTTTCCTGACCAGAGCCTTGCCAGCAGCTGCTAGGAGACAGTGCTGGGCAGGAACAGCTGGGGGGTTCAGGCAGGGGCCTAATTAAACCAGCACTCCTGACAATGGAATGCCTGGTAAACCAAGTGGGAAGAGTGTTCTCAAGCTCTGCATAGAAATACAAAGTCCTTGAGGGTGCTGGGAAGTTCTTACCACTCATAAAGACCAAAGAGATACTGCTCCTGCTTGGGTACAGCTCTTTAACAGAAAGCTTTGGGCTCATCCTGTGAGTGTTGAGTCTTGTAGCATTAAAATGGCTTCATAGTTCTGTTTCCACTCCTTTTTTCTCTTGCACTGTTAAACACCCTTTCTTTGCTTGGCAAATACAGTATCTTTTCCCAACAAGAAGCTTTTATACACCATTGACAAGGCTTTTACTGAAAGGAAATTCAATGCAATGCTCTGGAAGCCAGGGAAATGGGCTCGGCAGAGCTGAAGCTCTACCAGGATGATGAGAGCATGTTTTGAGACCCTTTCCTGGAGCTACTTTTGTGTTTGCATCAGCTGGCTGATTTCCAAGGCAAACTCTGAACAGTTGTCCTGTTAGAGCAGGTGAAAGTAGATCCATTTGCTACTGCCTAGAGTCTTTAGGGCATACATGTGTCAGGCCCATATGCTGCTTATAAATCCTGCGGATGACCTCTTAGCATCCTTGAGCAGTGATTTCCCTCCCCCAGCCCATATACCCTCTCTAAGATACTCAACACAGCATATGAAAAACTCCACCTGGCTGACAACCAAGAACAATGAAGCAGTATTGTTTTTAGGTACAAAAATAAAACTCGGCCAGTTTCTAGACAAAACAGAACATTGTGTGGAAATTAATTTGGTGCTAGTTATTTCGCTGTCTGACAACAATTTTTAGACTTCCAAAAAGACCCATTCGCTGAAGATTAATTGTAGCTAGGGTAGGTTGAATGCTCACAAGCAGAGTGCTGATGTCATTGAAAAGCATGGGATGTTATGAAAAACAGCTTCTCTACACACACTTGAAAATACCTTCCCTTCCTCAGCAGTAACAGAGCCGAACGCTTGCACCATCGCTTGTTCATTCACTGTCCAAATAAACTTCCTGCATTTCACAATGCAGCATTGTCATCTTGTTGCAAATTCGTACTCAAACTGCATTGCACCTATTCACACCTAAAGCTGAAAGTGATTTTTATTAGAGAAAACATTCTCTGGGAGAGCTTATTCTGTGGAAATGCAGACTTTGCTTTTAAGAATCATTAAGCTAAAAAACAGCGTCTTTGGTGAAAGGCACATGAATTCCCCTTGTCTTTCGGCAGGTTTGCCTGCAAGTGTTAAAAGATGACAGCAGCCTGGGAAGTGTGTAAATCCAAGGCCAGGGCATCAACAGGGTCTTTATTTAGCCCCAGCACTCAGGGTGTGCCCAATGGCTATTTTTTGTTTTGTGCAAATAGGCACATAGGGAAGGGAAGGATCGTGCCCAACCCAAAGGGTTCATAATAAAACACACCTTTCAGCTGTTTATTTTATTAATACAGCTGTACAGTCTCAGCAGCATCTCAGAACAAAATATCAACCCTTTTCACTACCAGCAAAGGTTTCATCTTGCAATGTTTAATTCAGCTGTTGCTGTTCCCTCCATAAATTGTCAGTTTAATTGCCTGATTTTAGTAATGAAAAGATTTTTGTGGCTTCAGGGCTTACCTATTGTTCCTGAACTGTGCATTGTATATAGCTGAATAGATGATAACCCTCCTCTATATCTTGCCAATAAATATTTTACTATCAAAGCTGAAAATGTAATGCAAGTAAAAGATAACTCTGTTGAGAATAGAAGTCTTGAGGTTATTTCACTGAAGGTCCTTTTGCTTTGTTAATCATTGCTTGCATCTGGTAACTGTTCAGAAAGCTCATGAGTCAATGAGTCTGCTTAATTCTAACACAAAACTATTCAGAAATTGTTTTTGAAAACAATATTATTCATGGTTGTTTACCCATCTTAGCAAAAGTTCATTTGGGTATGGATACAGGATGTAGTGACTCAAATATTATTTGTGATGACTCTGTGTGACTTATTGAAGAGACCTGCTTGGGTAATGCAGGTAACTAAAAAAAGAAAGTGTAGGAGAAAGGAGTTTCTTAGGTTAAAATGTAGCTGAAAAATTAGTTCCTAAACTTTCTTCTTTACTCATTTGTATGACAAACACTCATGTTCTGCTCTTGGTTCTTACTATATGCCCCAAAGGCATTAAAACTGAGGACAGCCTGAGCCATTCCCCAGGACAGAGTGGGTTTCTTAGCTACGGATCCAGCTTCGGTACCCCGACAGCCGCACAAGCCCCGTACACGTACCAGATGCATGGTGAGTACAGCTTGTGCCTTGCAGGATGATGCCTTGCAAGAGAAGTGAGAATCCTATATGCCCACATGAAACCAATTCTTCTTTTGCAATTACAATGAAATGCTTAGGTATGGGCATCAGGATGGGGAAGGGAGTAAGTCGTCATAGATCTGTTTCGCTCATCAAAGCATTACTTACTGGCTGAGGTACTGGATTTAACATTAATATACTCTAGGAAAACTTCACATGTGATCAATATAAGCTTTGCCTTTCTGCAGAAGCTGTGTTTGGGGGGGGGTGTTAATTAATTTGTAACTGCATGCCTGGGATTGTTGTGTTAGTGTGAATTCCCAGCTTCTGAGTGGAAACAAAACAAGGTGGTTTTACACTTAATGCAAACAGAACTGTTAGTATTATGCTTCTGCCTTACACTGTCCTGAACACGCTGCTCTGTGGTTAAACTGCTGTATATTCTCTCTACTAATTTTTTTGTTTTAAAAAGCTGATACTTTGATACTAGAAGAAATTTTTTATACTACTATGACATAACTGGCACCTGCAAAGATACATTTGCCTGGTTTAATTCCCAAAGTACCCGTAACATCAATAACCTACATACTACTGAAGAAAGAAGAGCAGAGCTGAAAGCAGCTGTTTTTAACTCAAGGTTACTGAGCTAGGATTTAGTAAGTTTAGAATAATTGTTTTGTTTTTGTCAGAATAATAATTGATTATAAAATACTCAGTTGGATTCCCTTAAGGTTTCTAGGAGAGTGCCTTGTACTGGTAGCTTTATAACACTTGGTTTTGTTGTACAACCAGGAAGGCCAAAATATACTTTTATTTCTAAAAATAAAACTTAAAAGTTGTTCTCTTGTCATTCCATTTGAGAAGCTGTTTGAAACACCAGCTCTCAGGAGATAGAATGTTGACTTGCCAACTCAAGAAAGTCATGAAAGGGTTTAAATCGAATTGCCAAGAAGTGTAAAGTAAATGTAAATGGTGGGATTTCATTTGTGTTTCCTTTTAACTGATTTCTAGCATGGTATTTGATTTCTTTGAGCATTTTAGTGCTATTGGAGAGAAACCTGAACAGCATATGGCACGTTTTCATTATTGAGCTGGTATTCCACGTGCTTTTTCCTCCAGTATGTACACTTTTCCTGATCTTTGTGAATTATGTTGATTTTTATTTATATATTTATTTATATTCCTGGAACTTGCTGAATCATTAAGCATGAATTGGAGGAGGAGCACTAAAATTTGGATGTATTGAGGATGATCAGGGGACTGGAGCACCTCCCGTATGAAGATAGGCTGAGAAAGTTGGGGCTGTTCAGCCTGGAGGAGAGAAGGCTGCGTGGAGACCTCATAGCAGCATTCCAGTATCTGAAGGGGGCCTATAGGGATGCTGGGAGGGACTCTTCATGAGGGACTGTAGTGATAGGAGAAGGGGTAATGGGTTCAAACTTAAACAGGGGAAGTTTAGATGGGATATGAGGAAGAAATTCTTTACTGTAAGGGTGGTGAGGGTCTGGAATGGGTTGTCCAGGGAAGTTGTGAATGCTCCATCGCTGGCAGTGTTCAAGGCCAGGTTGGACAGAGCCTTGGGTGACATGATTTAGTGGGAGGTGTTCCTGCCCATGGCAGGAGGGTTGGAACTGGATGATCTTAAGGTCCTTTCCAACCCTAACTATTCTGTGATTCTATGATTCTATTCTGAATTCTCTGGGTAATCTGAAGTTAAAACCACCTTGAATGTCTCGTGGAACACGCTGGAGACATTTGAGTTGAATGTTGCACCAAAAAAAAGATCCCCAAACTATATGTATCAGCTCTCCATATATCCCCAAGCTGTATATATAGACTATGGTTGGTTTGGATTTTTTTTTTTTAATCACCTTGACTCCCAGAAGCTTCACCTGTCCTGCTTCTATCAGGAGTTCAGTTTTTGGCTTCTATTTTGCTCCTTAAACTTGTCTTGAGACTGGCTGTAACACCGCTATTGACAAAGCACTGGCATTTTCTTTTGCTGCCTTGAAAGGGTGGTGTATCCCGTCTGGGTTTCTGTTGTTTTTGTTTCCCTAGAACATGTGCTTTGTGTTAGCTTAGAAGAATCTGAGCTGTTTAAGAAGGCAAATTCTTGACTTAGTTGGGACCGCAGTTTTTAAGATGGCCCCTTCGTCCAGTCAAGAGGCTTATGCACTTGAAAATGTTATACTTGCAAACAATAGTGACACAATCATGTGTTGTACCAAAACAGGCTGGGAGGAACTGCATACATATGTGTGTGAGCATGAATGTGCCCAAGTACTTTCAGATAATGTTCCCTAGGGCAGTGCTATGGTGTTAGGAGAAATCTAACTTCTTTTCAGATTTTTATGCCAGGAAGACCATTTCAGCCTTTCACTAAGCCTTTAATGCAAAAGAAAACAGAAAAAGTTTCTGCAAGTGGCAGGTGCTTACTCCAAGGCAAAGGGAGCAGGAGTAAATGTGTCTTCCTGTTGTAAACAAATATTTCCACTGTTCTTGCTCATGAGAGGAACAGTCTGAAGCTCCCTGACAGTACGGTTTATTTACCTTGCTGAGTGCTAGTGAAAGGTTTAAGTGAGAAGCCAGGAGCCTTCCTGTGCTGAGTGCTACCGAGGAATGTGTGCTCAGTGCTTTCCCACGCCACAGCACTTGGGGGTGGGAAGGCAATCACTCTTGTCTCCCTAATACAACCAAGCAGCTCTCTGTGCCACCCAGCTCCAGGGCCATTGAGATTTTTGCCAAGTTCACATCAGTCCTTTAGGTCACCTCATTGCTGATCCAGACAGGGACTCTGGGTAATGGGCTAAAGCAGCTGAAAAGGGGAATATTTTATATGCATATTTTTATAAAATCAAATTTCAGGGGATTTTAAGAGTCAAGCTCTTAACCCTCACTTCAAAGACAAAGTGTTTACTGCATCATGCTCAAAGAGTTCTTGAAGAGGGTGACATGCAGGGGATCAGCAAGGAAAGGTATCTCCAGGAGTGTGTGCTGCTCAGTATGAGAAAAACATGATTTTCTTAAGCTAATCTCTGCAAGTATTATAAGATGATAATAGCTCAATTATATATGTGGAATAACTTTGGACTTGTTTGCGTCCATTGAGAACCATCTCCCAGAGCAGCATAGTGAAGTCATCTGCAAGTGGGCAAAGGCCGGCCTGTGATTGCTGAGCAGGTTGTGTAGCGTATGTGATTCTTCCTCATAACTGAGTTACATGGTCCCACCAGCAAATAGGCACCCAACATAGGTGTGTTACACTGTTCACCAAGGGATAAGTTATCTCTTGGGTGACAAATACTTAGTCTTATAGGGCTCTAGGACAAACGTTCTCCTTCAGTAGGTGCCAGTGTAGTTTGTTTCCTCTTGTTTCTTTGGTACCAACGCTAACGGTGGCTGGGATACACGTGTAAGGCTGTAGCCTCCCCTCTGCGATGGCTGTTGTCGGTGACATGGTACTTCAGAAGACAAATTCTGCTCTCTCTTAAGTCAGTTCATTTTCAATACAAGCACAGATGAGGCAGGTGTGATGTGGTAGCATTTAGTTTTTTCATCTTTAACTCCAGTTATCAACTGTACCCTGGTTCTTGAGCAAGAACAGAATCCACTAAAAAGCAAGAATGAGGATAGAACATTCTTTTGGTCATTAAGTGGTAAAGCAAAAAACCAATATTTTACAGTCAGCCAGAAGGGGAAATCTATTTTCATGCTTCCCTAGCATGAGAATAAATAAAATGTGGAAGGGTTTACAAGCAAAATATCTACTGCAATATGTCACACACACGTATAAATACTAAAGATGAGATTGGTGAGTTCCGTAGCTCATAAAAAAAACCTATATCACAATGGTAGATTGAATTAATGATTTTAATTGCCATGTAACAGTGGATATAATAGTATATTGTCAGAGCAATATTCAAATAGACTGAAATCTGGTAGTTAAGGATACTGTTGTTGCTGAGGGTCGGGTAGAATTCTTCAGAATATAAGAAACTTAACATTTAGTGGGCTATGTAAAATACAAAGAGAAAACTCTGCCACCATGTTAGCTAACATAGAAAACCATCAGCTATGCAGAGAGAGCAATAGAGCAGCCAGCTTATAGAGCATTTCCTGTGGTTGCATGAGCATGTGTTACCCCTTCATTGCACATCAGGCCATCTCTTCTCAGCTTGTCATTAATTCCTAGACAATGCCTTGCTCTTCAGTTATTATTGCTAAAATGACAGCTGGTATGAAACTATGAAGTTGCACAACAGTTAAAGTTGTGGCCATACACCACTGTGGGTACTGTCGTTGGGCAGGGAAAGATTTGACCACTTCTATTTATTTATTTTTAATATCTAAATCTATCTACCCACAAAATACTTTTTACATTACAAAGGAAAATTTAGTTATGTAACTGGGATAACTTTCCTTTGCCAAGGAATTGCAAAGCAGTATTGAGTTCAGTACAGACAGAAATGTGGGGCCAAAGACCTACGCACTGAAATTCTTTGCTACTGCTGAGCATTTGTTTTCTTTGTAGAGTCCACTCTGATCAGATGTCAAATAATGAACGAACAGAAAGAAACATTTATTTTGTGCAACACTGATTTGAAGTGGGTTAATTATCTATGTTGCTTATGTTTGTGGAATTAATTGCTTATGAGTTGTTCTCCTGGCCTAAGACCAAGTAAAATCTGAATATTTAATCAATTGAAATGTTTTCTTATGCTGGAAACATTTTGGTTCTTGTTAATATCTAGGTAATCTGGACAATTATTTTTTCCAAGAGATGCCTGAATTTTAATAGCAATTGTGTGCCAGTTTGTATGTTAATAATTGAGGCCATAATTATCTATGTGACATGAATGTTTAGGTCTGCAAGCAAGAATTTTGCAAAGGAAGTGGCATGTTTGATTTTCAGCTCAATTCTTTAAGTACCTAGTGATGAAATGTGTGAGAAGGGGATATTTCAATCTACACTTGAGAAGTGTGGATCACACTTCGGCATACAGATAGTGAATCCATTTGAAGTCCCAGAAGATAAAGGAGAGCGAGAGCATGTCCTCAGCAAACTGTCACTGAGATGCCTTAGATTCATAAAAGTAAAACCTCAGTAGAAAATGGGTAGTTTCTTTCTGAAGCTTCTGCTTTACAGCTGGTTTGCATTAGCTGCAGTTTTAAAAGTGTGGCAGTAAAGGAGGGTCAGATCTCAGTTTTTACAGTGTAAATACAAGGTTCATAAGAATAACAGCCAGTCTCCCCTTCAAAGATTTTTTTGAACACCAGGGGCTGACCATGCTACATTTACTTTGTTTTAGAATTAGCTGTCTTACAGGAGGAGGAAGTCAAGGGGAGAAGCAAAGGTGTTGACAGTGATGCACTGTATGCTGCAAGGATCAGTGCTACTGCAACCCAAGAGAAAGCCTGGCTCTGACTTCTGCCATTTACTGCTTTTATGAGGTTCCCATCAGAGCTCATTCATTGTTTATTATTAAACAAGGGGGGGAATTTGGGAAGAGGATATGATAGTGGAAGGAGTAGGCACCAGGGTGGATGGTCCTGAAGTTAGGGGAGCAAATGTGTTTTTGTAATAGGGAGATGGGCTGACAAGGGATCTGTAACTTGTGCTCTGTCTGGGCTCATCAGAGTATTTAGGGGTTCACCTTGCTCAAGGGGAAGGAAATTACTAAACATGTAGCTGCACTCGCTGGCCATATTTTATCCCCAATTGCAAGACAATAGATATTATAGAGCTACTTAGATTTTAATGCTGACCTGGGAACTGGAACCCTGTAGCCATTGAACAGCCCAGGAGGTGACAAATCCGGCTTTCCTTTGTCATGTCTCGTGATCTGTCAGTGGAGGATTGTGTTCAGGATGAAACTGCAGCTGGAGGAACCTTTAATCTTTGATGTCTGTGGAGTTACCCAAATAAAGTTAGGTTTGCTGGTTGTTTTTTCAACAAGGGATTGCACAGAGACAGTCTACATCATTGTTGTAAGGATGTTCACATTCAGGCCCAAAACATTTCCTTGTGGTTGGTTTTTGAAGACAATCCAGTGTGATTTCTTTCTATAGCTGCAGCATCATTTCATAGTAGTGGTTAAAAGAAACACTTTCTCAAAAATATAATAAAATCTAATTGCTTTCCCATGTTTCAAATCCTGAGAATAAATATAAACCATCCCAGCACTTTCAACACCATTGCTGAGCTGGATTGAGCAGCTCAGGTGAGCAGGCTCAAAAGGATGGTAAAAGCTAGGCCCTTAAAAATGCTCTGGTCATCACTTATTAAAGCCTTTTGAGGCTCTGTGGGTTGAATACTCCCAGAAGCAGGCAGCAGGGGAAGAGCCTGGACTCAGAAAAACTATGCCATGGAATGTGTTTTATATCACAGTGCCCTCAAACACCGGCTCAGGCCAGCAGGGCTGAATGGGGTCCCACTAATGGGAGACCAGTGGACATAATGACTGGTTTAGTGGGCTGCGTATCTGAGAGTATTATCTGCAGAAGATGTTCATGTTTCTGTGAGCAATGTCTTTTAATAGACACTGCTGATGTCAAGTTCTGTCACACTGTAGAAGCATACTTTTCACCTAGGTTAATACAGTATGCTTTTCCCTATAGTGTCTGAGCCCTTCCAGGCAGAAATGCAAGACTGTTTTTGGGGAAGGGTTCATTATGCCTAATGGCAAACAGTTGAGCAATATGCTGCAAAATACATATGGGTTGAGTTTTTCTTCTCCTTTCACAGGTCAGATAGTCCTGAAATACCTGCACAGCTGACAGCCATGCAACATTTTATGAGTTTTCTTGCGGAGTAAATGCAGGCAGATGTTGTAGGATTTGGAACCTTACAAGGCACTGGAGTATAGCTGGTGGGAGGTAATTTTGATGAGCGCTTAACCTCTCACTAAAAAAGTAGCAGCTTGGAGAAGGCAATATTTACTGCAGGAAACATTAGCTTGTCAAAGAGCTAAAGCACTGCAAAGAACCTTTCTGAACAATCATGCAAGTCTTCAGCCAGATGTTCTTCATAGCATAGAGTAATGCACAGTCTTCTGGGAGTTAAACTAAGGCCTTTCCTTGCATCACTCACAGTCAACATTGTTTTCTGTAGGAAAACGGCTTGCTAATATAAGAATACACAAGCCATTATATGCAAGCTTGTAAAATACCATGCAGTTCAGCTGAACCCTGTAGGCATTTATTTTATTAGTGCTAAGTGATCAAATAATCCTTTGAGAGAGCTCTTCCCTGGAACCACTGTGAATGTGATTCATCTACAAGTTAGAGGAAATGCTTGGATCTAAGCTTCATTGTTCTACGTCAAGCCTATTCAGAAGTGCCCATGGTAGCCACCCTCTAAACACCCTCATCTCAGTCCAGTGTTCCATCTTTGGAGTGTTCATGGACTCTGTGATAAACAACCTTGCTGTTCACCTGTGTGAAACCTGGCTATCTCCTCTGATTGTTGAGTATATTGGTGAATACTGGATGTTCAAACCATCTGTTCTTCTAAATATAGCAACTTACTCTCTTTTCAGCAGTACAGGAGACTTGGAGAACTCCTCCCTGATGTGGGGCCCCTTGACCCATGAAATTCAAGGACACAAGCCTGATTATCAAAGCTTGCTCTGGCATTGATCTGAACTATACCACAGGCCCATCCCATCACTGTAATCATAACTCCCTAAGACACCAATAACCTTTTGTCATGCTGTGTATTCATAAGCTGAAAGAAAACTTTTTCTACCAATGCCAGAGCTTAGTTCTGAAGATCCTGAAAATAATCATAAATATTTCCTTATTTTTTTTATGTGCTCTTAGCTGGGAAGAAGGGGAAGAAATGTAGCCTGTTATTGCAGTGACTGAAAGAGAGGGAGAAACTGAGAAGAAGGAAAAGCTGGCATGGAAGTTTTTGCAGGAGCACAGTCCAGATCACACAGCATTGAAATTATCATTGACTGTGGCATAGATTTTTAAAATACTTGAATTAAAAAGGGAATGAGGGGAAAATAGCAAATGAAATCCATCTGTGAGAACAGGAATATACCATCAATCACCTCACAAAGAGTTTCTCTATATGTGTTGCCCTTGGACATCCATACAAAGAAGGGCCACATCTACTTATCAAGGAAAAGTCATGGCACTGAATATGTGCAGCATATGCATGCCTTTTATGCGGTGTCTTTTCATGCAAGTGTGTTTGTGATATACATACTTTACAGGAACATTTACAGTACCGTACATCTGAAGAGCTATTCTACTCTAGAGTCCAGATTGTTTTATTACCAGCTAAATGTTCTTTAAGCTACCTGTGAATGAAGGCATTGTGACATTTAGCAACTGGTTTGATTGAACACAGATGTGAACCATATTCCAGATGGAGAAGATCCAAAGGGAGAGATCTTCGGCTTGTTTCTGATTTGCAAGTAGAAGTTTGAATGCAATTACTTGATGTTGAACTACCAAGATAGAAACAAATTGCTTGCTTGCAGATCTACGGTATTGCAAATGTAAAATCAGCTGTAGTTTGAGATAGTGTGCTGTCCTCAGAGGTCAGTGGAAAAAGCCAATATATGTGAAAGCAAAAGTCCTATAGAAATGGGCAGTATCCACTTGGAAATAGGAGGGGGCCAGGCATTCGTGTACATTCCTTACCAAGAGATTTCCTAGGAATGCCTCATTCTACATAAGCACAGCTTTCTAATGTCATTTCAGTCTATCTCTGAATATTACAAGAAGTGCTATGACTAGGGAAAGCACTTGAAAAAAATGGTTACATGGGGATAGGGCTAAATTGATAATGCCAGAATGGAAGGTGTGTTGATAATTTTATAGTGTTTAAGTGTAAAATTTACTGATGCAAAACTGAAATTGCACTAGGCAGCATTACTTTTGTTGTGGAAATCATAGAATCATGGAATGGCTTGGATTGGAAGGGACCTTAAAGCTCATCTAGTTGCCTGCCATGGGCAGGGGCACCTTCCAGTAGACCAAGCTGCTCCAAGCCCCATCCGACCTGGCCTTGAACACTGCCAGGGATGGGGCGGCCACAGCTTTTCTGGGCACCCTGTGCCAGCGCCTCAGCACCCTCACAGTAAATGTTTATTTGTTATCAAGAACTTAGGGAGGAAAAGCATTTGGGGCAGGTTCTGATATGTGTTCTGAACTGCTGAATTCTAGGCTGCTCCCTGCTCAAAGAAACTGTAGCAGCTGGCCTCCTCTGCTCATGAAGAGCAGTTGTGCTTGATCTCAGTTTAGACAAACTGCTCAAACGGTACTGCTGCTTGGTCAGGGCACAGTGACAGGGGCCAGAATAAGTGAAAAACCTAAGTTGTCAAAATCTGTTTCCTGGCTTGTTGAACTTCAGGTCGTTGGAAATACCAATCAAGCACAAAGTATTTAACTATGCAGGTAAAAAAGGGAAAGTTTAGTTTCTGTCTTTGCACCACAGCCCTTCCTCTTGAAAATCCCCTGGGCAGAGGGAGCCAGGCTGCAGCAGCCTGTAGGGACACCTGAAATTGGGCCTGGAGTAGCCCAGCTAAAATGGTAAAAATATATTCTCTAAAACCAGTGTAAAATCCACTACTTAAGGTCTAGTCACAGTGGACTGTGGGAAGCTATGGAGCATGAGTTGTTCCCCATCACCTCAACCCTTCTGTTTCTACCCTCCTCCCTGCTCACATTCCTGCCCTGTGTGTGCGTGGACACGCTTGCTCTGCGTGGCTGGTATACAATTCACACTAAGTTCACTTCAGTTGTGCAGATCTCTCCTTTTTGTACTTCTCTCTGATTGTTTGGAAAACAGGAGGCTATGGTAGCACAGCAATAAACTTGTTCTCATCACAATTTACACATAAAGCGTGAGTCCCTTGAGGTAACTCATCCCCCTCTTGACAGCTTTAATAAAGGATGATGAATTGTTTCTAAATGACAGATCAAAAATTCCCCCCCTATTCTTTTGAGATCTGGTGTACAAGAGCTGTTCTGTGCTCTGTGAAAGTCATTTTTGCCTGTAAGCACGGGGGTTCTATTACTCCCCTTCACAGTGGTGCGAAGTGCTTAGTTACCACAGGAATATGTTCATCCTGCCGCGTACTTATGACGTCTTGAAAAACAGCAGAAATCAAAGCCTAGCGTGGGTGGGTGGTGAGGAAGTGCCAATAGCTGAATGTGTGGCTGTCTTTGGGATGCTGCTTTGGGCAGCCTCCCTATATGGGCTCTGGGGAGGGGGGGAATTGGATACTGATCCACCCAGAGCTGCCTCTGAAGGATGATGCATCACCTTAACCCACCTGCCCAGCATGTGCAGGGGACTTGGGAGACCCAGACCCCCAAGTGCCTGGCAGTCACCTGCACCCTCTTTTCCCCCTCTCTGCCCTTTTCTTTTTAAGGACCACATGTGGCAGCCAGTTCTGGAGAGCAGAGTCCTCCCTCTTGTTTCTTTTTGGCTTGAGATTTATTTCTCAGTGCATGTGCTTTGTAGCTGCACTTGGCAGAATGGAGTTTGTTCAGCTGTCCATTCCCTGGCTAAGCTGGTGTCTTAAAATAAAAACAAGCAAGTGGATTTTGGGAGAAAAGTTGCCACATGAAGACATGCAGAATGTCATACGGTTAAACCAGCACTGCTCAAAGTCATTCATATGGTAAGAAACGAGATAAGAAAAAAAAGCTGAATGCCTGGTCTTAAGGTACATCGAGGTGACAAAATGAAGCCCTGATAAGAGCCTACTGTGGCCACGTAGCACCAAAATCATACCTCTTTCACTGCAGAAGTAGTGGGGCTGAGTGCTCTTTGGAGCACATTGCTTTCCATTATGATAGGATATGCCATAGTCCAGGTTTTGCCTCCTGTGTATGAACAGCCAGCCTTTGGAGCAAGCACTATTGCAAAACATTGGAAGAAGACTTGATATAAATTCTCATCAAACCACACAAACTCCAGAGGAGGTTCCCTACCCATGTGAAATGGAAAATTTTGAAATGGAAAGCGGCAGAAACTGAAGTTAAATCAAGGTTAGAACTTGCCAGGGGTGCAGTATCCAGGGGATGGGAAACTTGCAGCACTCCTACCACTTTCCTGATGGGGAGTAAAGGAGGACTCTACCTGTAGGTCTTCTCTGAACCTTTACTTCTGAACCCATAAAATTTTTGTGTTAATCTGTCATGCAGCTCAGGAGGCCAGGCTGGGCATAAGCTGCTTCATTTGGAACAGAACTATGTAAAACTCATATGCCCATCCTTTCTTCTCCTGATGTTCCAGGATGAAGCAATGATTTTTTCTCCCTCCTGTGACAGCAATATTGTTCTTATATTTGGGCTATCAACACCAGGACATAAGGACAGATTCCAGGACATACCTGGAATCAGAGTGTGTGCATGGTTCTGTACAGACTCTGAAGGAGTTTCCTGCAGAAGATGATAAAAAATACTCTTCTATTATTTATTGGAAAAAGAAGTAAATAAATTTTAAATTTGGGTTGAATCCTTGTTTTCCAACTTTGTTTCCTAGATTTGTGTTTGATTTAGTGTATGTAATGGTTGTCTTTGAATGCCTTTCAGTTGGCAGACTTCAATAATAGCCCAAAGTCTTTACAGCCTGCAATTGTCAAGATTTGTGATATACTTTCTTCTATTGAGCCAGTACTTTACTTCCTGTTGGAAATTATTTGTATTAATATATCCTGTTATTTTGATTGCTGGTGTGTTTTATGACCGTGATTTTCTTTCCCTTAGGCACAACAGGGATTTACCAGGGAGCTAATGGCCTGACAAATTCTGCAGGATTCAGTGCTGTGCACCAGGTATGGTTCAGCATTTAGTATTGGCAACCTTGGCACTTATTTTAAACACCTGGAATATTGGTAGATCACAAAGATTATTCTGGTATTCACATATATTTAAGGAAGGCATTGCCCTGCATTCTGCTGAACACCATTCAGCTCTACTCCTCTGGCCTGTCCAGGGCTTCTAGATATCTTAATTAATTTTAAGATGTGTATCTATACACAAGAGTTCAGTCCTTGCAGGAGGAGGATGCCCTGGCAATCTCTGCCTTGCTGCTGTAGCAATGCCAAAAGTTTCATCATTCCTCTGCCATCTTACAACTTTCAGATATGTTTTCCATCCTTTATAGAGAGCTCTGCTTCCAGGATCCTGTTGTCTGCTGTCTTGGCACTGTGTAATAAATATGAGCAATTTGAAAGAGTTTTGGCAGGCCCTGATGAATATTGAGCCATCTGAGCTGTCTGTGTGCTTCCTTCTTTGAGAATACACCTGTCTATGGGCTTCATGCTTCAGATACCTTGATAAATGTGTGTGTATAAATAAACAGCATGTATATATACACAAGACAGATGTTTTTCAGTAGCAAATGGCTGGTTTTGATTGGCCCAAACAAATGAGTACACTGTCCCAGAAAATGTGTTTTGGTTGCCAGTAATTTCAGTTCCTTTTTTGGAAGGTGATGGTTGACTTGTATTTTTAATGACAACAGTGGGCAAGTTCTTTATTACTTTAGTTTTGGCTAAAAACAGCATCTGCTGATAGAAATGCATGTGATTGAAGTATGGAGGTTACCTAAAAAGGGGAAAAATAATTGAGCTATTTTTGTTGTTTTGTTATATTCCTTAGGAGAAAACAACGAAATTCTCTCATTTCTTTTTCAGTTTAATTGCTCTTATGACAACTTGAGTCTTTATTCTTGAGAGCTCCCTGGTGACTGAAAGTTAATGAAATAGCTGTCACAGACAAAGATGTAAGCTGTTAAGGAGGAAAGTGCTTTTAGTCTTTCTAAAGACTATTTATTATTTAGTTTTATTTAATATCAGAGACTAATTAGCATTTCTGAGGAAATAAAAACCTTTTGCTGAAAGACAATCCCTAGAGCAAGAACACAGTTCTCTTTCTGAAAAAGCAAATAGATGGACAAGAGCAGGAGTTGCAGTTAAAACCAAACAAGTAAAATCTTTTATGTTTTAATTGTCCAGTGGAAAGTTTTCTAATCTATTTTTCTCACAAAAAAAAAAAAAAACAACAAAATAACCTATATGAGGATGGAATAAAGTTTGTTTGAGAGGCTTCAAATAAAGCCAAAGGGATCTGTGATACCTCAGCTCCGCAAGGTCACTTCCACCTTGTATTTTTAGTTATTTTTCTGTAGGTAGGAAGGAGCATTCAGGCATTTCGTTATTGCTGAGGTAGTTGGACAATCTCAACTGTGAACACTGCTGCAAAACAGTTGCTACTTTTTTTCTTCATTTTTGTAACCTGTTCTAATTCTGATCAAGAAATGTTGCTGATCATAGGAAAATGCAGACAGTTTTGCTCCTTCCCTTACCCAGTTATTCATTCTGTTCTTCTGATTTCTTGTGTGTTCTGTTACTTACAGAGAATGTGTTTCATCATGGCCCTTTTCAAAAAGCTGCCCTACTTTACTCTTGCATAAAATTGTTGAACTCTTATCCAAAAGGTGTCAGCACTGATAACTAAAATGCTACAGAAAAAAGCAGATTAGTTGTTGATTAGTTGATCATAATAAGCTAGCAGTATATTTGGGAGAAGCAGAAATGTAATGAGGCATGGTTCTTTAGGGAAGTATTCCTGCTGCATGCATAGATAATACTGCCTTTGTAGTGTCTCACTCATTTATAAGATAAATCCAGATACACTGAAGTCAGATGTTTCTTTTTTCCTCAAAGGAATATTCATCATACCCAAGCTTTCCTCAGAGCCAGTACTCACAGTATTACAGCTCCTCCTACAACTCTCCGTATGTGTCTGCGAACAGCATCAGCCCCTCAGCCATCCCAGCCTCCACTTACTCTCTCCAGGAGTCTTCCCATAATATCACCAGTCAGAGCACAGAATCGCTGTCTGGTAGGTGCATCTCTTCTGTTTTCAGTATGTCAGTCTCAGCCACCTGTAGACGTAAACACTGTAACCTTGTCATTAGAATGTACTAAAATGCATATTTTTACATGGATAAATCAGATTTCCTAGCATTTAAGGGTTCTGCTTACATAGTGCAACACAGGGTTTTGGCAAGACTAGAATGCCCATGCTCTGTAAAACCATCTTGTGTCATTTTCATGAGTTTGTGATGTTTGATCTCTTCTAAAGGTAGTACAGAAAGATTAAACAATTTCATACAGAACCCAGATCAGGTCTGAGGGCTAATGAGGGAAGCACAGAGTTCAAAGCAAATAGCCATGCTCTGAAAAAGCCTGGCTGTTTCAGGCTCTGAAAAAGCCTGAAACTGATCAGACAATCAGTTTCCTGATTGTCTGATAATTTTTTAGCCCATGTCTGTGTTGTGGTTTATATTCCTCTCTTACAACAACATGTAATAAACGCTTTCGTAATTAAGTACATCAAGAGAAAGTCCCTCTTTAAAAAATCAGCACAAATTGTTTGTCTGAGTTGGAAGTTCAAGATGAATTCCACACATAAAGGTTTCAAAATCTGTGGCTTCTCTTTGAGTGCTTAATTTTTTAACTCTCAAAGCTTAAATGGTTTATGGAATTACTGACAGATTATGATCCTCAATGTGCTGTTCAAGTACAATCTTTGCATATCACTTCCCTACTAAAGTTTTCATTGGCATGCAATAACATTTATATAAAACACCACATAATTTGTGGATGATCAAAGTCTACGCCCATTGTAGGTCTGCTGACTTATGAAACAAATCTGAACATCTGTGGTTGCTCTAAAAGAAAAATAAACTAATATTGTTTTTTAAAAAGAAGCGATCGCAGATTGCTCTAAAAGCAGTTGAAGGATTTTCTGTTCCTTAGATCTTATCTCAGCCTTTTTGAGAAAGGGAGATTTCAGAAAGGCTTGTTAGGCACAATCCAAGCTTCTCTGAAGAAGAATATGATTATTCCAGGAAGCTGGAAAGGCCACAACTTAGCAAGGTGAAAAGAAAAATATGTTGGAAAAGGATTTGTAACGTAAGGTAAGTGAAATCCGGACAGGTTTGTGAAACTCAAGCCAATCAAAACAGATGCTTTATACGAGGGAAGTTCACCTTTGACTGTCTTTTCTCAAATGATATCCTCTGTGAAATGGAATATGTCTAAAGAGGCTAGTTCTATATTTTTAAATAAAAGTTCATGTTGAAGTATATTTTTAATCATAAACGTTCATCAAATTTAAAATTAAAACCAATATTTTTTTTTAGAAGTTGAGTTGGTTTTGGTGTCCTTTTCCATTGCTTTCTAATTGGGGTGGGGGAGTAAAATTCAAAAAGCTATTTTTTTCAAGGAAAAATGGGATAAGGTTTTTGAAGTGACACATCCATTTTAAAATTTTATTCATGCAGTCTTGGTGACTTTTGAAATTATTTTAGCAAATCTGAGGAGTTAAATGTTATTTCTCTGAAAATGTCAGCTATTTACATGAAGATTTTTCTGATGGTGTTTTCAAAATGCTTTTGGTGATCTCCCATTAAGAGTTTTCATGCTCCAATTATAATTATACAGTGCAGAATTTAAGTTCACAATGGATATTTCTTTTTTTCTTATAATAGGGGAATATTCAACAACACCAGCAAAAGATACAGAAACAGACAGACATCACAGAGGGTCGGATGGCAAGATACGAGCCCGGTCAAAAAGAAGCAACGATCCTTCCCCTACTGCTGACAGTGAGATTGAGGTAATAACTTTTATTTACATTCCCTTAGTAAAGCCCGCAAAAATAATCAGTTGCATCTATTAGCAAATCCTACCATCAGACTAGTGAGCAGTGAGAGCCAGAATAAAATGAGTAATACAACTGGAGCCTACAGACATCAGTAGTCAAAATAATTCCTCAACATCTATATTATCAGCATCTCAAGCTATTCTTCAGATGTTCTTTTTTTTTTCCTTTGGGCTTTTTAGAAGTCTGCTGGTTTGTTACCCTGACTTGATATGCGACAGGGGATTACAGTAGTTGTTAGGAGAGCAGACGCTCAGGATGACCAGCACGCACAGAGTTCCAAAATTCCCCATGTTTCATTTTGCGTGCGTTCACAAAGCATCTACAGTCGGTGCTCCAAATAAGTTTGTGATCTTTAAAAGCTCAAGTCCAACAGGACATATTTCCTGACTGAACATATTCTTGCAGTTGCTTAATATGTAACTATATTTCTTTTTTCCACTCCATCTGTCATCACAGCGTGTGTTTGTGTGGGATTTGGATGAGACGATAATTATTTTTCACTCCTTACTCACGGGAACCTTTGCATCCAGATATGGGAAGGTAAAATTTAATTCTTTTAGCATTACTGCTTGTCCAGCCAAATTGTGTCGGGAACTGTGGGGGCAGCTAATGAGACAGCTTTGCAAACAGATGCTGCTGATTTTATTCAGACATATTTGTATAAATATGTCCTGTGGTATTTCCTTCTAACATGTGAAAATTTAATTTACCTCCCTTTCATGTTGCGAGTAGCCCCTTGTTTTTCAAAGGCTTGTATTGTTCAGCTGCTGCTAGGTGGGACATCAGGATGTTCTTTCAATGTCTATCTTCTGCAAGAAAGAGCCTATCTAGCAGCCAGACAGCATTAACTCTCATCTGAATGAGGTAACACATTTTTTGTTAGACCGGTGTTTATGTATGAATTTCAGACAACTTTGTAAGAGAGATTTTGTGTTAGTCAGTCTAGTCTGCCATGAAGAATACTGGCTCTGCTTCCTTACTGAAGCTCACAGTTTTAAAGCGATTTAGGAGCCCTATCTTTAGCTATCCATACTTTAGATACCCCCTTTGAAATGCAGGCAGTTCCTTTTTTTTTCTGAGGTAACTGTGGCTGAACAGACTGAACTTGGCTGCTAAGGAGAAAATGCTGGCTCTTGGATTAAGTACCAGGTGCTTCAATTTCTTCTTAAGGCAGCTTTTTATGATAAACACTTCAGTCACTGTGAATTACAGAATGTCAAACACTTTTAAATGGGTAGAAAAAAAGACAATATCATTACCTAATTAAAGGTGGATGACCTAGTTGGCAGCTGTTTCCACACATGGCTTTGAACAGCCAGCTTCATCGGGAGACTGGAAAATAACCCAGCATCTCTCTAGAAAGCAGAAATATGATTTGACATCATTTCATGGCTTTACCAGCTGTACTTGTTTTACGATTGTTATAACAAGCTGAATGTGTAATTAGTAAGATAGATTTATTGTTTGCTGTTAGATGTGCACAGTTGTAAAGGATATAAAATGGTGTTTGTGGTGTGGAAGTCTACTGCAGCACTTGGAATGCTGCTAACACTTCTAACAGCACCCTCTGAAAACCAAGCACGTGTTTCCAAGCAGGGATTTATTCAGACCCATGTTGTACAAGGTAATTGAAGCAGTTACTTTTCCCAGGGAACGTAATGAAGGAGGTGTACATGTGTAAGCTCAAACCTTCTGTCTGCAAAAAACAGAAAGAATTAGGCAGGATCAGGAAACATAAACTTATGCTGTGTAGATCTGCTATGTGGTCATGCTTTGCACTGGGTAGGGGCTGCAGTATGCATATGGAGAATTCCCTTAATGGGCTGACTTTGTCCCAGCATAAAACCTCTGAAGCAGATGCCTTCATCTGCTGCCTCCTGCACAAGTTTAGAGGGTACACAGTTGGGATCTGCTGCATGGGGACAGGAGATGGTGGACCAAGGGTGTGATGGACCCATGAAGGTGTACTTACCACTGCAGTAGCTGTGAGCTCACTGATGTGCTGCCACAAAGGCAGAAGCTGCCATCCCTAGGGGAGCTGATGTGGGGATGAAGTGGAGTCAGGGAGTGAAGCCAGAAAGGAATTTATCAAAACCAGTCTCCACAAGCTGTTTCTGTCAGCCATGAGAACCATTTCCTTTATACAAATGTAAAGAATGATACAAACAGGATTTTTTTTCAATGAATTAATCACCTTTTCTGGAAGTTACAAGAGGCTCTTTGAGAAACTTCTCTAGAAGGATTTTTTTTTTTTTGGTAGTTCTTTATTTGTTTCATCAGTATTAAATTCCTCAGGACTTTCCTATAAGGGAAATGGTTGTTATAAAAGTATTATAGGCTAATGGCTTGATCCAGAGACAACCAGAGGCTTTGGTGGGCTTTGGAACAGACCTTAAACCAAGAGGGAAATACAGTACACTCAGACAGGCTGTCCTGGGATCCATTAAATAGTAACACAATTCAAAAATGTTTAATTGAGCTGAACTCAAGTACAAGCAAAGCAGTGAGCAGGAGGTTGATAGTTTCAGAATCTCCTACTCGAAAAATGTAGGAAGTGTTAATTTCAAGTAAAGTATCAAGGACTAAAAATCTTAGGTTTTGTCCATAATTCACTACAAAATGTTCATGTGCCTGTAACTGGACAGGCACATGCTTTGAATTAAATCTCACACATGGAGGTCTTGGTTCTGTATGTCTTCATCCAGAAGTGTCAGTTTATATGATCTTCACCATTCCCCAGACCAACATTAATGTCACAGCATCATCCTGTCTGTTGCATTGGTAGAGCTGCTGTTCAGGCACTCAAAGAATTAGTCTACAAAGTCAATAAAGCTGAAGAACAGTGCCTCTTTCTGGGGTGATTTATCTGGGAATGGGGGAGGAGGAACATCAACCATAACTTCAGAGATGTGGATCTAAACTCCTGTGTTCTTCAGCTACAAAATCTCAAATGGTTCTGTTTGATGCCCCTTGGTGACAGCAGCAGTAGGGAACTGTCCAGAAACCTCTTGATTTTGGGGAAAGAGTGAGGAAATCACAAAAAAGATTATCAGTTGTAGTCATATTAGTAATCATTAATGCCTCAATGTGTGTTTTCTGACATGATTTCATGTGAAAATTCTTTGTTTGGTTTCTGAGAGAAACCTCTATGGTCCTTGCCATAGGTATGGGCTCCTTAGAGCATGGACAGTTCATCTCAGGTGTTTAGAAAACAATTTGCTTACAGCACTGATAGAAGTTAAACCGCCAAATTGAAGCATGAATGAATAGGCCAGCCTAGGTTACTCCTTTTTTTGTCTTCTCTGCCCGAGCTCTTTACTCTGTCCCATGGATTGCACAGTCATCAGACATTTGGTCTTAATGTCTTTCCCAGATGGTCACTTCAGTATAACCTTTACAGTGGCAGTCATAGTGGCCTGCAGCTTCATTCACATCTCCCTCTGCTTTCTGCCCATGGTTGAATGGATGCATACCTGCACAAACAGACAGAGTCACGGTCTAAGTGATTGGGGAAGCAAAGCTGTCAAACCCAAGGAAATCTCTCCACCCTTTGGTTTCTCAGCAGGAGGCCCTCTGACAAGAAAAGGTGAAAAAAAAAAGTTCCATAGGCAGTTAACCCTGGATATTATGTTCAGGAGAGTTTAGAAACCTGTTTTGCAGGCTTGTGATCACTATATGAGTGTAGAATATTTACTGTGTGCCTAGAGACCATAACAGATGTAGACCATCATTATAGCTTAATATACTGTCCACCCAGTTCTTTTAATCCCTTCAGGCATGTATAATAGAGCTTCCAATCAACAGGAGGAGGGCTGTAGTCTTTACTGTGTCTGCAAGGATCTGCCCACCAAATCACTGACAAAACATAATGGGAAAAACGAGTCAAAATCCATAACAGGGCTGCTGGGGTTTCACATGAGTTGAGTAAAAGTCAAGGGGCTTTGGTCATTTGTTTGAAGCAGCTAAGCAAAGAACAGACAGGCTCTTTTGGTGGTATTAATTCAGACACAATAAAAAGAGATTGCATGTACTCCCTTGCCAAAAGGAAAATCATGAGTCTATTCTCCTTGCCCTGACTGAGATTTGCTTTTTCCATAATCTGTGCTGTCAGAGCATTAAAGAAAACAAATCTGCATCTCTTTCAGCCTGAGAAATGTTAAGTATTATATTGCAGATTCATTCATATGCTTTTCAGAGGACTAGTATCAAAGAAAAAGGGGGCCCTGGGTGTGTTGTTTTCCCTAGCTGAGAGGTAGATGTGAAGCTAATACCTTTTCTTAGTATTTTGTATTGTTCCTAGAGTGTGAATTGTTGTTCTGAGTTGGTATAGTCCTTGGGATTTTAATGTCAAAATGAATTGTGAGTAAAGTAAAATCTGGAGTTAAAATTGATCTTTACATGCAAGTAACTCTGAAATCCCGGAACCAAGTGAAAAAGATTTATTTTAGCACTGACTTAAAGAATTGAATACATAGAACAGTCTACATTCTTGAGTTGTGTTGGACCTTTATCGGTACTCTGACCATGTCTGCTGATACCTGGGAGTTACAATGTGTAAAATTCCCTGTAAAATGCATAGTAATTTCTGAGATTGTTCAGCATCTTCAATTGGCTTGAATTGAGAAAAACATACTGCAAAAAATAACAAAGCACATTATGTCACAGATTTTAGTTCACCTTTGCTGAAAGGTGTTTAAATTGCCTGTATTACACCAAGTCCCAGAGCCTGTACTGTGTGGTTGCTTTGCCTGGAGTGGCTACTGCGGCTGCTTTCATTGGGTACTCGCAGTTTGCCTCGTAATCACTTGATTGGTACAGAGGTTTGGTTCATGTAGATATGATGGCCATATTTTTTTATTGCTTTTGCATTTCAGCAATGGCAACATAAGATGAGTTGTGAGCAGACAGGTATCAGGGAGATAGAGGCAGAACATGCGCTTAAGTTCCCAGCCTGTGCAAACATGGGCTCTGCCTCTCTGCTGAGGAACTGGCAGTGGCACAGGTATGTGAAGGACTAGGAGAGGGTTCCCCAACAACAGCCAGGCCTTGAGACCTTTTAGACAGAGCAGCTAAACTTGCTGCTTGGCCCAGTTGAGGTGAAGATGATTTTCTAGCATTTCAAGCTGCTGTATGTTGGCTCTCTGTGAACTGGACTATGTTGTTCTCACCAGAAATGATGTTTTGGGTCTAAGAAACTTCATTGCTCAAAAGTTTCACCACCAGTTACATATTCCTACAAAAAGTTTTCCTAAAAGTGAATTAGGATTTCCATTTAAAAAAAAAAAGTCATTGAAAAGTTCCTGCTTGGATCTACTCGAGATCCCTGTAAAACCCTAGGGTTGACTTTTTTTCTTCTTTTATTCCTGTTCTCATTGAATGCTTTGAGTAGTTTGTGCTTTTTCCCGCTTTGTTCTCTCACAGGACCCTAAAGCCAGGACCTGATTGAAACACCATAGGGATTTAATCAAATCTGTTGGTGATTCATGCTTCTAATGGCTGAATCTGTCCTTTACTACTTTACAAACTGAGAAGGAATAAAATCCCATTTTATTGCTGGGCTGTTAAAAACTATTTGTAGAAGTTGCTAAGGTTCAAATCAAAAGCGCCCTCCCTTGAGGACTATTAGTTAATTCTAAGTGCCATGGCGTCGCTTTTTTCCTTCTTCTCTCGCTTGAGATGTGGCCTTATATCACGACTGCTGTTCAGACATCTGAGAGTTTTCCATTCCTTTGACAAACATGAGCCAAAGTGCTTAAGGACATCTGTTTATTTTATTTCTTTAATGAGAAAACCTTCCAATTTCTTACTGGCTCAGCTGTGTTTATTTACATTTTGTTAGTCATATGTGTGGGGCACCTTGGGACATTAAAAACCTGCAGAGGCCTATGCTGAGGGCTGCTAGCAGGCATCCTGGTCAGAAAGGCAGAATAAGCCCTTCCTAAGGAAAACACAGTCTTTGGAACTCCATAAAATAGATTTTCAAAACAAATAGTGCCTAATTCACTCAGTAGATCATGGATTAAGTCAAGATGAATACAATTTGAAAGGATTTTCTGAGGAAGTTGGAGATTTTTTTACCCACTGGAGGCTAAACCTTGTGTTTAATGCCTTTTTAAGTTAAATTAAAAAAGCATTCAGTCACTGCAGGTAATAAAGAAGTCTGTTACTTTAGACATGCTGCTATATCAATTATTAGTTCATTATTGGAGAGAAGGGAGTAAATAATTCCAGCCATTTAATTATTTCAAATGTGTATTTCAGGAGCAAACATCTGTGTTTATCATTTGTACTCTTGATGAGAAGCAGCAGGAGAAACAGCAAAACCAGATCCACAACAGCTTAGATGGTGGGCATGGGGGATGTTCTGAACTCGTGTAGATGTAACCTCTTGTACTAGAGCTTAGGAGAGCAGAGGGTTTTCTAAGCAAAATGCATATGTGGTATTTGGAAGTATTAAAGGATTAATTTTGACATAAAATATGTATCAGAAGCAATGCTGGATTGTCAGACAAGCGTGAGCAAAGGGACCCTGCTTTCCAGTATCACTGAATCGTGACTTGATTTTAAGGGAAGAATAGTTTGAGAAACAGAGTGACGTAACTTACGTTAGGAAGTTGCATGTGCAAACTGCATAGTTGTGCAGAGGATTGCACACAGTGATGTGCTTCCACCAAGCTTTCCAGGAGTTCTGTATTTTTCACAGTTATCAAGGGCTTGCAGAGAGAAATAGAGTGATTTTGCAGTGCTGAGGAGAAGGGAATGAAGATGTATTTGGTTTTAATTTCACTCCCTCTTATGCACTGTATAGTAAAAAAAAATCATAGAATCATAGAATCATAGAATAGTAAGGGTTGGAAAGGACCTCAGGATCATCGAGTTCCAACCCCCCTGCCATGGGCAGGGACACCTCCCACTAAACCATGCCATCCAAGGCTATGTCCAACCCCACCTTGAACGCCGCCAGGGATGAAGCATCCACAACCTCCCTGGGCAACCCATTCCAGGGCCCCACCACCCTCACAGTAAAGAATTTCTTCGTCAGATCCAATCTAAACCTCCCCTGTTTAAGTTTAAACCCATTACCCCTTGTCCTCTCACCACAGTCCCTAATGAAGAGTCCCTCCCCAGCATCCCTATAGGCCCCCTTCAGCTATTGGAAGGCTGCTATGAGGTCTCCACGCAGCCTTCTCTTCTCCAGGCTGAACAGCCCCAATTTTCTCAGCCTGTCTTCATACGAGAGGTGCTCCAGTCCCCTGATCATCCTCGTGGCCCTCCTCTGCACTTGTTCTAACAGTTCCATGTCCTTTTTATGTTGAGGACACCAGAACTGCACACAATACTCCAAGTGAGGTCTCACGAGAGCAGAGTAAAGGGGCAGGAGCACCTCCCTCGACCTGCTGGTCACACTCCTTTTGATGCAGCCCATATATATTTATAGATTTTTTTAACCTTTTGCATTACTGAATCAAAATAATTCCCATTTATTCTCAAGCATCATGGCCCAGCTTTTCACCTGTATTTAGGTACAGTATTCCCACAGGACCAGAATCCACTTAAGAACTCATGGGTTCAGACACTGGGTTAATTAGTGTAGTCATTACTGCTTGTCCCTGAGCGTAGAGTTCATTTGAAGTGGCAGGAGAACCTGTTCAACCTCCATGTGCTCTTGAATGGGAGGACTTAATGACTGACATGCCCATTTGCTTATCTCCAAGGTGTAGTCCCCAACCATTTCTGAACAGATACATGCCAGTGAAAAGCTAGTCCTTCAGTAAATAATAAGCAATAATTTGGAAGTATCTCTCAAGTCACAGTAAGGGTGACTGTGAAAAGGTATCTGAAGAAAAGGGATTAAATTCTATTTGCTGTCCATCTAGCATGGACCTTTCACAAGCTTGCACTGTGATGACTGTAGGTGCTATTCATTTGAATTTGGGAGATTGTCTAATAAACCTGGATATGTCAATGTTCAGGTAAAACAATATGTCTTCGTTTTGGGGGAAAAAAGGTTTAGAGCCTTGTCCTGGGTTCAGCAGTAGCAGTCATTTTCCTCCTTCTTAGTAGCTGGTGCGGTGCTGTGGTTTTTGACTTTCGGCCTGGGAACAGCACTGGTAACACCGATGCTTTTAGTTGTTGCAGTAACGTTTACTCTGACCAAGGACTTTCTGAGTCTCATGCTCTGCCAGGGAGGAGGGGAAGCCGGGAGGAAGCAGAGACAGGACACCTGACCCAAACTAGCCAAAGAGGTATTCCATACCACAGCACGTCATGCCCAGGATATAAACTGGGGGCAGTTACCCAGAAGGGTTAGATCACTGCTGGGTTGGGCTGGGTATCGGTTGGCGAGTGGTGAGCAGTTGTATTCTCTTCCCTTGTTATTTCCCTTATCATTATTATTATTGGTGGTAGCAGCAGTGGTTCGTGTTATACCTTAGTTACTGGGCTGTTCGTATCTCAACCTGTGGGAGTTACGTGCTTTCAATTCTCCTCCCCATCCCTCTGAGAGTGGGGGTGAGGAAAGTGGGGGAGTGAAAGAGAGACTGCATGGTTTTCTGAGTTATGGTTGAGCTTAAACCACGACAAGCCTGAAAGGCTGAGTGATTCTATTTGAATCACTTATTTAAGAAGTCATAAGTGTGGTTACTTCAGTCACTTCTGAAAATGGGTTTTGATTCTGAGCTACTTTGGTTATTTAAAGCAATGTTTCTCACAAATACCTGCTCTCTCAATTGGAAACTCTGAGAGCCTGGGTCTGGCTGTAGCCTGCTTCTATTAAAAAGATAAAATTGCAATCGAAGCTACTTAGGTGTAGTAAAAGATATAAATGTGTTCTCTTCCTCAAGAAGACGTGGACTTACTTGAACTAGAACTGATGCACGTGTCCTGTAATGGGAAACCCTTGTTCATGTCTCATTCTGATCGAGGTATAAAATGTTACAGTACAAAAATTATTATTCTCACAGACTCTTTCTGTTCAAACATGTAGCCTAGGCATTTGTATCTTTGCTTTTTTGATTATTATTATTACTTTTATATAACTACCAAGCTGGTCCATTTTCCAGGAGTTTCCAAGTAATTAAACCCAATTAAAACTATTAAATTCTTTCTTTTGGTGACAACTTCATTATTATGAGCTAACCACAAGGAGGAGACTTAACTTGGAAAGCCCTTGATTGTATACTAATCCGTCTCTCACCTCTGGCTGACACCTGTGGCAGATAAACCCTAGAGAATAGGAGTCTGATGAATACTCTTAATTAATACTTTCTTCCTTGTAGAAAAGTAATTATTTGCTCATGGCATAAACAGGTATTTGGCAGGGATTTAAAGAGACTGATTAGTTTTAAATACTAGGGTTTTATTTTGTTGGGTATTTTTTAAATGAGGGGGAGGTCTGAATCCAAGATCCATGTTCAGAATTACTTTGTCCTAACATTCTGAATGTCGGATTAATTGGCACATTGCTAAATAGAAGCAGAGTCAGACAAGAAGCTGATTTGTTATCCATCTCAAAGGAGCCATCTTTGCCCCCTTGCTTAATGGCCTGCAAGTCTGAACAAGGTACCTGTAAGGCAGAGGCTTGGAATGGGCTTTGGAGCCAGGATCAGAGGCGAGAGTGACTTGCACTTGAGAGATTGCCAGAGATAAGTCTTTTTCTCTCTTCTTTTCAAAATTACAATGTACAAGAGGGAGAATTGGCTATGGACATCCAGCCAACTGGATTAGCAGTAGCTGCAGCTGTTAAGTAATACATGTCTCTTTAATGCATACTCTAGGACTAATATAAGCAGTTTATGAAAAATCAATCTCAGTGATTTGGAAGAGCAGTGATGAGGTTTTAATGCAGGCCCATTTGGGAGGATCCTGACAGTGCAGTGTGAAGTGTGGCTGCAATGCACATGAGTTTTTGTGTTGGTAATTCCAGTACCTTTAGTAGTCATTCAGTCTGGAGAAGAGAAGGCTGAGGGAGGACCTTATCAATCTCTGCAACTACCAGAAAAGAGGTTGTAGTGAGGTGGGTGTTGGTATCTTCTCCCAAGTAACAAGCGATAGGGCAAGAGGACAAGAGGTAATGGCCTCAAGCTGCACCAGGAAAGGTTTGGACTGGAGATTAGGAACATTTTCTCCTCCAAGAAGGTGCTCAGGCAGTGGAACAGGCTGCCCAGGGCAGTGCTGGAGTCACCGTCCCTGGAAGTGTTCAAAACCCATGTAGACGATGCTCTCAGTGACATGGTTTAGTGGTGGCCTTGGCAGTGCTGGGGAACAGTTGGACTTGATTATCTTAAAGGTCTTTTCCAACCTGGTTGGTTCTGTGATTCTACGAAACTACTACTTCTCTTTGTTAAAAGTGAGAGTGAAGGGTGCACTGAGGAGGGGGAATATCAGTCTCTTTGAGAATGAACACTTCACAATGAACACTGCTCCACTGGTGCTTATTTCCCCCAGCTAATAGGAAGAAGCTTGTTAAAGCTGTGCGTTGGAGGGTCAGGAGTGCCTGGACTGTCATGTGTGAGCACCAGAGGTTAGCACTAAAGTAATTTGTGGAGCTGTTTAATTGCGACCCTAAAAGAAGCTCCAACAGTGGTGCATGGCAGAGGTGAGGCACATAGGATTCGCTGTGGTGCTGGAGGTTTTGTTTGCAAAAGGAGTTCATTACCTGTTTTCTATCCCTGCCTCTCATTGTCCTTGTTTGTGAAAGCATGACTCCTAGATTAGCAGAGGGGTAGGACCTTGCTTTTCTGAAGTTACTAAATAAGCACCATGGGTTCAGTTTTTAGATTAATCTGTTTTCTCTGTAAAAAGTGGTTCCTGGAGCAGATTTGATTTCAAGCTGTCTGCGATCCATTCTTCCTTGGGCTTGTATGCATCAGAAAACTAGATCTGTTACCCAGGAAGCTTGTTTGCAGGACTGCAGGGTGCAGTTGTCTCGTGGAAGGACATGTTAGCAGGAATCATCAGTATGAATGTGGTAACTTTGTGTTGCTCTGTCAAACTTACACTGCTCTAACGTAAGCATTAGCAGCCCACAGGGCATCTCCTGCAGCACAGATACCCTTTAGTGGTATAGGATTTCTTTGCCTTGGAAAACTTCTTCATCATCATCTTCAGGTAAATTTCATAGTTCTTGTTCAATTTACACACTGTGTACAGAATTTGGACAACGTGATTGATACACCTAATCTCATTTTGATGCTTTCTCATCAGTCTGATTTTTCTGTTTATTCATACTTGAACCGAAAGCTGCAGTGACTGTGTCTTTCTTCTGTGTGGGTACAACCTCTAGCACAGCAGGGTTCAAGTCTGGGACTAGTGCTTCTAGATGCTACAGTAATACAAATAAATTAACTGCCAGTGGAACCCTGGCCTGGTGCCTCTAGACACCTATACCATAGTGGGAGTGCTGATTTGCCTTTTAACTTTATCAGCCTCTTTAAGACTTGGAATCATGCCTTGCTGTAGAGGAAATGTCCATACTGCGAAGGCAGTGATGCCAGATTATTTCCCCAAACGACTTCCCCTCTGGGTGGTAAAGTGCATTTTTCTGCTTTATTTTCATTCCATCATATTCTCTATCTCAAGAGAAAGATTTTACTTTTTTTTTCCCCCCTCTCATCTACATTTCTGTATAGTTTAGTTTAAGAGAAGGTAACTTCATGCAGTGTGGAAATGTTTTTTTCTCCCCATTAGTGATTAATACCAATGAAGTTGAAAACAAAACTTAGAGGATAAATGACAGATACCAACCAGTGAGATTTCCTGAAAGAGTTTTAAAGGCTAATGATCCTTGAAATGTATAAAAATAAATTGCTTCATTAAAAACTATTTTACAAAATAATTTCTTCCTAGCAGCATATTTTCTGCAAAACAGTTCCCCTGTGTAACTACACCTGGGTAGTAAAATTTGATTCAGTGCTGTTCACATGGGGCCGCAGTCAAATGTCCTGATCATGCCTGCGTCCCTGTGCCTCATCAGGAGAGGAGGTTTGGGGCTTAAAATTAGGGACATGTTCAAGGCAAGTCTGTTGAAGTTTACTTTTTGCCCAGAGGAGAAAGTGCCCTTCTTTCTGAGACAGCAACAAGCATGTTTAAACATGAGTGACAGAGCTTTTCTTTAGATGGGCACAATGCTTGTGAGTCACACACATGGCTGAAACCACAGCCATTCTGCTCTAATTAAAGAGAACTACACCAAGAATGCGTAATAATTAGGTTAGTGTGTAATACACCATCCATGTCAACAGCATCTGCCACAAAGGTTGATTGAAATGTACTCATCCTCCAAACACTGTGCTCCCTGTTAGAGCTCCTCAACTAATTCGTTACCATCCTGTCATACAATAACATGACTCCACAGAAATCTGCAGAAAATTAGAGCAAAGACTACGTATAAATCTGCCCTGGTTTAGCATGTAACTTCAGTAAAGGAAAACCACCCACATAAACATAAAGATGAGAGATCTCTGTCCTACTGAAGATGAATTACAAAAAAAAAAGGCTGTGTGGGAATGCTCTGGTTTTTTCCAAGTTGTCTGTTGTTGTTTAGTTTGAAGAGACACAATGCTTTTGAGCTGGGAGTGTTTATCAAATTAACTGCACATTAGTTTCTGCTTGTGTTTTTGAAGTATTTAATGAATAAGGAAATGTTTGCATCAGTGTGTTTCTGTGCTTTTGCTGTGGGTTTAGGAACAAAGTTGGTTGTTCGGGGGCAGGAGGGATGGTTGACTTTATGCTGAAGACACATGGAACAGTTACTGAGATTCATTTAATATTGCAGTGCATGAGGTTGGGTACAGCTGGTAATTTGTTGATATTTCAGAGTAACAGATCTGTGGAGGCTGTATCCAGTGCCCAGTGGGCAGCTTTGAAGCCGTGAGCCAAGAGCTGTAGGAGCCCTGCAGCCACCATCCCCATCCTAGCGGCAGCTTGGAAGACTGAGTAGATCTGCTATGCACATGTAGTCGGCTGTTAAAGTAGCCTTCTAAGCCAAAGGATGCGAAAATAGCCCAGCCAAAAGTCATTTTTGCCATGCAGGATTGTCTGTGGGTGGCTTCTTCGGCCAAGCAGAATCAGCCCTGACAGCCAAAGACAATTTAAGTTTGCCCTTGCTAAGTTGGTGAGGAAGTTAAGTGGCAGGTGGTTTTGTCTCGGATGGGTAACAACAGGCAGCAAAAAACATTAATTTTCTAAACCAAATCTACTAAACACACTAAAGTAGAGCTGCAGGTAGTGTAGTCCTTCTCCAGAGGAATTTAATTAAGGCTTTGCCACTGATGTTGGTAGGAGCAGGATCTGGATGTGAGAAAGTTCACACATGCTTAAGAACCTGCAGAAGCCGTTTTTGAGCTGCTGACGTATGCATTTTCACATTCTCTTAATCGTTAAAAAAGTGTGTTTTCAAAGTGCTGCAGGCAGCCAGAGCTTCTGCATCATGTCCTTCCCTTTTAGGAAGCAGTTTGGGACCCTCTCGGGGAAGGGCCAAGTGAGACCCACACCCAGGTAGGTGAGGGGCTGCTGGCACAAGGAAATGGCAGAATGAGCAAACCTTCACAGTTAGCCAGCCTCTGCAGACAGGAGTGGTGCATCAGCAGTGTGGCTGCTCTTGTACCTCCTGTCTGGGGGCGTGTCTGCTGCCAAAGACAGGAGATGCTGTTATCATGCTGGGCTGTGATGTGGGAACAGCACAGCTGCCTTTCTGTCTGGTTCTGTGCTGATCACCTAAGTTATGGAAGTAAAGAGCTAAGCCAAATGTGCTGAGACTCATGGATTGCACCCTCTAGACAAAGAGACTGCATTTATGGATTCTGTTTTCAACTTTTGCTCACCAAGTTGCTGTTTGACATTAGAAGAGAATAATGCTGACCTTCTAGGGCTGGTTTGAAGAACAAAGTCAAGAAAGGATCACCCTCTGTGTACTCTGTTGCTTGTAACTCTCTCCTAGCCATTCACTAATGACACTACTGGAAATCAATTCTTGGTCTAAACTACTAAAGCAATTCTCATATAGTCTCAGGTGTTCAAAGGTTCTTGTTATATCATCTGAAGTGTGTGGGCTATTACTGATCAAGGCAAGCCATAGACATCTTTCAAATAACAGAATTTAAGTATCTATGAAAGCAGAAGAAAGGATAGGAAAATAATTTTAAGATACACTTGGGAAATAATATTACTTTAATGAACCTATCTTCAGAAACAGGACTGTGTAGATCCTATGTTTGCTCTAAGATCTCCTACCTCTCCCTCCCAGAAAAAAGGTGAAAGTGAATGGATAAAAACCTGGTTATATTTTCCCCTCACAGGACACTACAACGTCTGTGCGAATAGGTCTTATGATGGAAGAAATGATCTTCAACCTTGCAGATACACATCTGTTCTTTAATGACCTGGAGGTATGTAGCTGCTTATTTTATTTAACATCTCTCTCTCTAATCATTTGCATCTGGTCTACAAACTTGTTTTTCTGGCGAAGAAACTTTCATTTCTGACCCCAAAGAAATGGGCCTTAGATGCCTTATTGGAAGCATACTTCACTGTGTCCCTTTGACATCTTCATTCTGTTAAGGATTTTTTTTCCTAAATACACAGTAACAATGATGGCTTTTGGCAGTTTTACTAAATCTAATAATGAGGACATTGCTGCTGCTTCTCCTGAAATTTGCTATTTAATAATTTTATTAAGCTAAATTAGCAAAGATCCTATGGGGCAGGTAGCAATTAGCTGTGAGCCACTGCAGAGGGTTTAAAAATGGTCTCTGTTCTTGAGGACATTCTGTTTGCACAGGCAGAGCAGGAGGTCTGCTCAAGCTCAGGCACACTGCAGGATGGAAACTGTGTGAGTTTCAACATAAAAGACCAAGAGGAAGAATCCTTCCTGTTTGTGGCATGGTTAGATCTGACTATGCCTTATACAAAGCAGAAATCCTTTTGAATACAGTAAAATTGAAGCAAAGCGTTGCTAGCAGATGATGATAAAAAAAATCTGACATCCCTGGGTAGACTTTTATTGTCTTTTTCTTCACTTGAAGAAGGAAGAATTTGTTTCTGTGCAAGATGAAATGAGAGAACTTTCTGTGTGCCTGATGAGTTCAGTGAGAACTTCTGGTTCCTTCACTGCTTAATCGCACTGTGGTCCTTTGCATTACAGGAGGTACAACCTTTCCTGCCAGCTGTCTCCTTACAATCTGAGGTTTCCCTTGCTGAGAATTTTCATTTCCTTTTGAAGACAAGCAGTGGCCAGCACCTGAACTGACAGATATTTCCCCTTTCAGCTCTTCTCAAAGAGGGAGCTGGTGATGAGGTTATGGGAAGTACGAAGTGAAAAAGTCCTCCTTGGGGAGGGGGAAGGGGAAGCTGCTGTTTGGAAGTTGTTGTGGTTTAAGCCCAGCCGTAAATCAGCCACACAGTCATTAGCTCACTCCCCCCATTCCTCCCACTGCTCCTGGAGGGATGGGGAGGAGAATTGAAAGAATATAACTCCCACAGGTTGAGATAACAACAGTCCCAGTAACTAAGGTATAGCACAAACCACTGCTGCTACCACCAATAATAATAATGATAAGGGAAATAACAAGGGAAGAGAATACAACTGCTCACCACTTGCCAACCGATACCCAGCCCAACCCAGCAGTGATCTAACCCTTCTGGGTAACTGCCCCCAGTTTATATAGTGGGCATGACGTGCTGTGGTATGGAATATCCCTTTGGGTAGTTTGGGTCAGGTGTCCTGTCTCTGCTTCCTCCCGGCTTCCCCTCCTCCCTGGCAGAGCATGAGACTCAGAAAGTCCTTGGTCAGAGTAAACGTTACTGCAACAACTAAAAGCATCGGTGTTACCAGTGCTGTTCCCAGGCCGAAAGTCAAAAACCACAGCACCGCACCAGCTACTAAGAAGGAGGAAAATGGCTGCTACTGCTGAACCTAGGACAGAAGTCCAGGGTACTGTATAATATTTAATATGCAACCAGCACTTTCCACCCATCAGATCTTACCATCTAATGCAACAAAGCTCCATGTCCTGCAGAAAGTCACCTTCTGGAAAACTTCTGCCTATCTAGACTTTTGCAAAGATATAAGTTGGCAAATCATTTTAAAACAAGTTTTTCTTTGCTTCACTTACTGCTCTGAAACATTAAATGAAGTACCATTAGGAGGGACAACACCGGAGGACATACAAAGATGATAACTAAAATAATTTGTGTAACTAGTGCTATTTTGTTGCTGCTTGAAAAAAGAGAAGCAAATTTCAGTTTGGAAGAAATTGCAGCAGAAGTCATCCATCTCTATTCATTAACCACCTTACTCTTTCATTTAGGATAAGTAAAAGTCAGGTTTGAGTATTCAGAAAGTCATACTTAGGGATCATACATCACCAAGTGCAAGGCTTGGATCAAAAAAAAAAGGTGATGAATTATGTTCTTAGAACAGAAAGAAGAAATTGGTAAAAAACAAGCACAGAAGCTGATTCAGTTCCAGACCCACAAACATTTCCATATACATTAGCACCATCATGTGGTATAACACTGGTCTGTACAGGACAAAATAAGCTAAAAACACTCAAACCCTTTCTGAGCGTCTTCTGTGTTGAGGCAGTGTGAAAGAAGCTGTAACTGAGCAAACAGCAGGATAGCTGCCCAGCTGTCTAGATGATGGGGCACACTAGAGATGTGCTGCCCCATGACAAAGGATCAAGGCACCAAATGTTGACAAGGGTAGGCTGTGTGTTGCACTTCCAGGGCATGCAGTGACACAAGCATTGCTCTGTTCAGGAGGCTGTTTGTAACATAACCCAGGCAAGCGAAGCCTCTGTTTTCTGAGCCCCATGTTGAAATCATACAAGTGTGTATTTGCCACACTAATTCATCCTCTCATATAGCATATAAGCATAAGTACAGGCCATACAGATGTTGTGTACAAAGGGCTTGCAGCAAATATCAGGAAATACTCAGTTGAAAGGAGGTATAGAATCATAGAACAGTTAGGGTTGGAAAGGACCTTAAGATCATCTAGTTCCAGCCCCACTGCGTGGGCAGGGACACCTTCCACTAAACCATGCCACCCAAGGCTCTGTCCAGCCGGGCCTTGAACACCGCCAGGGATGGAGCATTCACAGCTTCCCTGGGCAACCCATTCCAGTGCCTCACCACCCTTACAGTAAAGAATTTCTTCCTCATATCCAATCTAAACTTCCTCACTTTCTGTTCCCCTTTTGGGATGCTGGGGAGAAAAGAAGTTGCCCAAGGTTACAGATCACAGTGAAGTTAAAACACAGACTCTGAGCTTTCCAGGATTGAGCTTTTTCTCCCAGATGCCTTTTATTCACAGTGCAATGCTGGCTAAAGAATAGTACCTTCCACCTCCAGTCCCTCTGAAGGTATTGTTGTCTAGCACTCCTTAAAACAGGTATTAAGGACAGGAGGTCTGACAAGGGGATGAGGAATTAACAAACAAGGGGATTAGTGTGTTTACAAGTTACTGCCTTTCAGAGCCATCCCTGGAGGTCTTGTGTTCTGGGAACTGATAACTCCCCACCTAATGAGGGATGCAAGCTCGGCTGATCAGTGAATCCATAAGATGTTTAAAAATCTCTGACACAGTCCTGATATGCAAACAGTGACAAGCTGTGCATTCATCAGTTGTTTCCATATGTGCACAAGACGTACTTCGACAGCATTCAGAGGAAGCATAAGCGATAACAGAAGGCGCCTCGCCATGCATCCTCAGGAACAGCTTGTGTTTCACAAGGAGGCAGCAGAGGCTTTCTCCAAGCCTGCAGTACTGTTTCAAGGCTGCATTAGCTCGGGCTCCTTTACATGTGGGTACAGGGGTCTGGTCCCACCTGGGGGCAGGTTGTGTGGCACAGACTGACCTAGAGATACCACAACAATAAAAACAGTTCAGTTCCCAGAGCTGTGAGGGTTGGCCGAGGTCTCACAGGTTTCACTCAGTTACAGGCTGTATGTGCCACGCATCGTATCCCTCAGAGATCCTAGAGCATCATTTTAAAAAGTCAACAGATGTGAAAACTGGGATATGTTCCCACTGCAGACATCCACTCCAACAATCTGGTCCTCTGCAGCAGCCCAGATATCCTGCCTTGATTCCCTGCTCACTAAGATTTCAAAGAAATTCTGCAAGAATGAAAAATTAGTCTTGTAACCAAGCAGTAAAACGTGGTCCATGTTCTGCTTTAACCAGCTTCCCTGTGTTTCACCCAGTAACACGATAGGCTCAGCCGGAGGACTATGAGGTAGCGTCTCACCAAGTGTCATGGTATTTTATTAAGTTAGAAATGTGATAGCTACTGTTGTCACACTTCAGTGTACAGAACAATTCATTCACAAATGAGAAAAACAGATCTCTCCACAAATACCTTTCCCCTGACTTAATGCCCTGCATCATACAACTGAAGTGCAGTGGGCTGCATCAATATTATCCCAGCATGGCTCACAACAGCCATTGGGAGGGGAGCTTGAAAATGATGAGGGTAGAAGGGAGAGAGAGAAAGAGATGCCAGCAGAGATCTGCCGTTCAGCCTCTTGGCTCCAATTATATACAGAAATACGCACCCCAGTTATAGATTGATAAGAGGACTAATGGGACAAGAGCAAGATAAAACTGTGAGTCTTTGAGCATTATCTCAAATGCTGCAGAAAATCTCACGATCATGAACAAGAACTACCTGACCTACACAAGAACTACATTTTGCCATTGATAACAAATTTGGTTAATTGCTCGGGGGATGCTTTTCTTTTTTTGAAAGGGGCTAGTTTAAAGTAGCTCATAAACTCCTAATTGTGTAAAGAAGGTAAGACAAATCCTGTGGTTTACAGAATAATGTAGAGGTGAAAACTAACCCTACCTTGGTCAGCTGCAGTCGGTCTGACTTTGGAGTCCTGTTGTACCAAGTGCTTGTTTCTTCTATTGAAAAATCAACCAGAACAAAAGATAAGAGTTCATGAGCTTGAATGAAGGCTGTCTTGTTCTTACCTGCAAGGGTCATGGAGAAAGGAGATTTAAGGTTGTGGGAGAAGCTTCCTGTTTTTAACTCCTTCTAATGTTAATGCTAAGCCTAGGAAAGAGACCAAAGAAATAACATTTCTCAAATTTTTGAGGCAAGCCCTTCACCATTCAAACAATGAAGAATTTTGGAAGATAAGATCTAGAGTACATGCTTCATGCAGGCTGAGCTCCAAGTATATATTCTGGTTAAACTTCCTGTGCATAGATTTCCTCATTACTGACACACATTATTCCTTCACTCTGTCTGTGGCTGGGGCTATGAAAGGCTGCCGCCTTCAGTGCTTCTGTCCAGCTTCCCTGCACATCAAAGGCAGCTCAGCCCCCTCAGAACAAACAGGGAAAGCACTGGCAGAACAGGCGTTTCTGGAAAGTTCTTTGGGACAGATCTCCCTGTGTAATTATGTGGGCATACACCTCCTGTCGAAAGCAGTATTCTCACAGGGGGACAGGCTGCCAAATCTCTGCCTTATCATGCATACAGTTTAAAAACCACAGTTTTCCTGGCGAAAACCCAAGCATCTCTCTCCCTCCTGTCTGCATAGGAGGGAGTTCCACTTACTGTAGTATTCAAGAACTGTTTTGCCCTTAGATAATGGCAGATCTCACATACACACTCTCTGTCTAGTCATATTTTGTGCAAGTGCTATGTGATGCTTGTTCCTAAAAATTAACTGGCTAGACTATGCCAGACAATACTAAGATTTTATCTCCTTAATATTACATTTAATGCAATTTTTCATTATGTTCTTTCAGGTTTTTTTCCAAAGCATTTGCTTACTGCTGTATTTTTTTCCATACACTTTTCAGGACTGTGACCAGATCCACATAGATGATGTATCATCAGATGATAACGGTCAGGATCTAAGGTACGGGATCTCCAGGCTGGAAGCTGCAGGTCAGGTAGTCCCCAACCGCTTGAAAATAGGAGGGGGCTGGTCAGTGATGTAAAATAACATTCTCAGTCATGCACCCTCTCCCTTTCCTGGCTCCATGCTGTCTGCATTAAGCACACAGAAGCAGAGAGTCCCCTTTCTCACATTAGTATGCCTGTGCCTACTTTCAGGCCCTGACTATACTGCGATTTGAACCATTCTGGGAAATATATTTAAACTTAGCTTGAACTCCAGTCAGTCTACACTAGTTTCTGATGTGATTTGGCGAGCCACTTACTGCAGGTATGGCCAAAATGCTTCAAAACCATACTGAAAGATTTCCCGCTGCCCAACCTGTAATACGTGGATGGGCTCAGCAGTGAGGTTTATGGACCTTGCCATGCCGGAGTTCTGTCTCTGGTAGAAACTTGTACCAGAATTGCTCCAAACATTATTATCTGTCTACGTTAGATTATCATGTACCTAAAAAATACTTCTGTACAATTACATCACCTTTACCAAACTGTTGGCTGCAGAGTCATGATAATTGGCACAAGAATTAAATGGGAAGAGCTCATATAGAGCTTTGTATTTTATGTTTTTACGGCTGGTGATTATGAGAAATGGGTGCAGAAACAGCACGGAAAACTAGGAAGTGTTTTAGGAAAGAGACTTTTTCTTCTGCAGAGAACACTTGAAAGATTTCTTGGTGTAACCGAACTGCTAGTTTGTGCTCTGCAAGGCACTGAAGTGGCACATATCAATCTTGCTCCTTTGCTTCCAGTGGCCTGTAAGCAGGTGAGGCTGGATACTTGCTCAGGCATTGATTAAAACATTAGTTTGGGGTTTATCTCAATCAGTGCACTTACCTTGAGTGAATAAAAAATCCGTATGCTAACAACACATCTTGAATCCTGTAAAGAGCCCCTCCCTGAGTGGCTTCAGTTGTTTCAGCTTCTTCTCAGCTGCTCCTAGTTTGTCTGTGTGGGAAATGAAGCTGAGCTGACTGCAGTATGTTAAGCACAATAACTCCTATCTGGATGTTCTAATGCAGAAATAAAGTAGCATCAGGGCTCTCTAGATGGGGGAATTACTGTGCAGTAAATCAGGATGTGAATGTACAAGCACTGGCGACTCCCCCAGTGAGGTGTCAGAAGCACTATAAAAGCTGAGCTAACTTCAAGCTGCACCTGAGGATAGGTCTGTCCCCCTCCGCCTTTCCGTCCCTTCCTTTGCTCTGGTTCAAGCTGAGTTTGTCCAGATCCACTAGGTCTGTGACCCGATCAGGACAGCTGTGCCCCATGAGCTGCAGCTGCCCTCTTCCATCGCAGCTCAGTCTGAGACCTGCTGAGACCATGAAACCCATCTTGATGCTGTCATCCAGCAAACGTTTGAAGATGACATGAGCTGGTACCGGCTCTTTCCATGCCCCACCTCCCGAACCAGGGAACTGATCCAGATGAAAAGCAACTTCTTTTTTTTTTCAAATCTATTGTCTTTTAGCTGGAACAGTTCCCTGAGCTGATTCACCTCAGTGCTGAAGAAGTCTTTGTACCAGTACAGGCTGCTACAAAGAAAGGGACATCGAGGAGGGCTGAAGACAGGAGCAAATGCCTGGTAGAAGGCAGGATTGCTTCCTTCAGAGAAACTGCCTGTTTAAGGTGTTTGTGGAACTGACACTTGCCCCAGTTCACTGTGGTAATTACTCTAGAGTTGCTTTGAAGTATTAACTCTGTTTTAAAACAAAAGTAAACAAACAAAAACTTCACATGTTGCAGGCAGGTAAGGCTCCTTTAGTTAATTTCTTAATCCTTTTTCTTGATCTAATTTGTGTTCAGAGCCTGTGTAGCCATATAGCCAAGCAGTAAAAGGTAACACCAGGATTTTCTCCTTTAGGATGTATTTCTGCAGTTCCTTCAGCAGCCTGGGCAAGAGGCAGGTGAGGAAGTTCAGCGACTTGAGGACAGGCAGATGTTTTGTAGTCCAGAGAACTGGCAGGGAGTGCTGAGTAACTTGCACTGTGTTTACAGTCAGAACACTTTTTAATCTGTGCTAGTAACCATGCTAGAGATGAACTCCAGTTCTGCACAGTGTGCCCTGAGCGTGTCTCTGCTGCCACTTGTGTTTGCATTTCTTTTCAACTGTTTCCACTCCCTGCTGACATTGTATAGACTGCAATTGACTGACCTCTCCCCTTCCCTCCTCCCTTTCCCAGCACATATAACTTCTCTGCGGATGGCTTTCACAGTTCAGCTGCCAGTACAAATCTGTGTCTGGGCTCCGGTGTTCATGGGGGAGTTGACTGGATGAGGAAATTAGCATTCCGCTACCGTCGGGTCAAAGAGATGTACAACACCTACAAAAACAATGTAGGAGGTAAGTGTCTCTGGCCAGGCAGCAGGCTTGCCTTTCAACTTCCCAAGTACTTCTGACCCTGCTAGGGACTTCTCTGGAGGAGGTGTAGAGAGCATCATGATAAGAGCACTTAACAGAGAGCTGAGCAACTGTTTCAGCAGTCATCGTTAAATGAGGTTCTGCACAGGATTTGCAGGAGATGTGCTGAAATACCTGGTTCAGTGGTTCAAGAGGGACTTAAGTCAAAGTGTGGGGCTTTATTTTGTAATTTCTTTGGCAGTAAACTGACCTTCTCCAATTTTCCAAAAAGCTTAGTAAGCAAGCAAACAGTTCGAAACTAAATATGCCTTTGGTTTTCACAGAACACATGGGTGATCTCTGTCTGAAGGCATTCTTATATCATAACTGCTTGTTTTCAACTCCCCAAAAACAATACCACCAGATCTCTTCCTTCCTCTCCAGGCAGTTCTCTCGATAGACTGCTCTACTTACCTCTTAGGACATCAGTGCCAGGTCTCTGTTGCCACAACCAGGGGTTTGCTTTGGTTGGAGAAGCCTACATACGTGTACTGGAAATGGTGCATAGCTTTTCAGGAGAAACAAAACCATCCTGGCTTCAGGTGCCTTTCAGCTCAGGCCACTACCTACTGTACACAGCTCTTTCATCCCTTGCACACACCTCAGCCTGGGGTGACTGATACCATTCTGCTGGAGAGGAAGGAAGCTGAGCTGCAGTCCAGCTTTGTGTCCCTCAGGGCAGAGCCTTGGAGTGGTGTGGCAGTGGGCAAAGGGATCAGCCCGCACCAGGGATAAGAGAAGGATAATGGGAGAGTGAGGGTTCAGAACATGGACAGGAGCCCTTTGGCATTCTACATACAAAGCCATGTAGCTCCCTTTCTGTGCTTCTGCAAAGGTGCTTTCCCTGCTTACAGGTTTAATAGGAGCTCCTAAGAGGGAAACCTGGCTGCAGTTAAGAGCAGAACTGGAAGCGCTGACTGATCTCTGGCTCACACATGCTCTGAAGGCACTGAATTTGATACATTCCCGGTAAGAACAACTTAAAGAATTGCCTACAGGTTTAATCCATGATCTTCTTTGGTTCCCTTTATTCCCCCCGTAAACAAATCAAGACACATTTATAGTGACTTTGCTGGCCAAATCTGTGGAAGCCTTGTCTGCATATGTTTGGCAGACCTGAATAACAAAGGGTTGGGATGAGCTTGAGATGGTGACCTAAGCAAAAGAAGTATTTCTTTTCTCGCCTTTCCTTGGCTGCCTCATCTGTGGCACACTTTTCACATGAGCAGATTTACAAAAGAGTAGGAAAGGGAGAAAAGGGTCTTTCTGTCCCTAGACATGTTCACTGAAAGCACAGACACTACTACGTGGTGTTTATATTCCCACAAAACAGCTCCTGGCATGCATGCAGTAAGGCTGCATCACTGCTACTAGTTTATGTTTGTTTGTTCTACTAGGTTGCTCAGAGACATTACCAGTACTCACATAGATGCATAATCTCCCAGGGGCAAGACAGATTTGCTTCCTACCATCTTTCAGACTAGAGTAAAAGAGAGAAATACAGACTACTACTTCTACTAACTTTTGTTTTCCAGGCCTAACTGTGTGAATGTGCTGGTCACAACAACTCAGCTTATACCAGCTCTTGCTAAAGTGCTTCTCTATGGACTGGGCACTGTCTTCCCCATTGAAAACATTTACAGTGCAACAAAAACAGGTAAGAGCAAACTAACTTAGGCCTCACCAAAAACAGACTGAGGTTTTGTCCCTAAGTCAGGCACATCCATCCAACCCTATTGCAACAAACAATGTATGAGCTTTATTTCTAGCTCCATGTTTATACATGGAGCTAAATATATTATAATAATTCACATCCTGACTGCCCACAGTTCAGCCAGTACAGACTGGGGGGAAAAGAACAAAAAAGAAAGAAAAAATCAAAGTCTTCCAAAGAGTTTCCAGGGGGGAATGAGCCTGAAAAATACCCACCACCCTATGGAACATACGGTGTGGGATGTTCAACTGCACCCAGCTAGGAGGAAGAAAGTCTGGTTGGACCTATTACATACAGGAACACCATTTGGATCCTCTTAACTTGCAGAGGGGTCAGGTGTGCTGAGTGAGCTTGAAGCTGTGTGAGTAATAAATACTGGTAGGGTTGGCTTGGGGCCTTTGTTGCGTTCTGTTCTTTCTGGTATAAGTGTTAGAACCTCTGAGGTTTGCATTTTCATATTTTGACTGCAACCAGAATGAACAGAAGAGGGCTCTTAAGTGTCACATCAGGCAACCAACTGCGAGTCTAAGCAGTGCATCAGAATCACAAAGCTGACAGAGAATTGGCAGCACCTGAAAGTCCTTGGCTGATAAGGAAAATGCTAGTAACTGTCTTGAGATGTAGACAGTCCATCTCAGGTGAAGATTCACTTAGGTTCTAATTCCAAAAGAAAGCAAGGAAAATAGCAGCAAGTTTAGTTAGGTCCCAGCTGCAGTTCCAGCAGCTGAATGTGTGAATACAGCCCTGCTGAATGTGTTTAGATAAAAAATGTCTTCTTTTCTGTTGCTTAGGGAAAGAGAGCTGTTTTGAAAGAATAATGCAAAGGTTTGGAAGGAAAGCCGTGTACATTGTAATAGGAGATGGTGTTGAAGAGGAGCAGGGAGCAAAAAAGGTACAGTTTGTGGATGTCATGCTGGATTCTTCCAAGTTTTCATTTCAATGAGCCTTTCTTAAGTATTTAATGAAGCTCCCTCCATTTGAAACAGTTTGCAATTGGTCTCATTTTTTAATATGCCAAATACTCAAAACCTTATGAGAATTTCATACAGTAAATCCTCCCCACCTTGGCAGCTGATGCTGTTTCTCAGGTAGTTGCTGTGTCACATGTTCCTGGAATCATTCTTCCTTAATAAAGATGGCTTTAAACATATGAAAAGGAAACTTCCAATGTGTGATCTCAGATCTGCGAGCAGGTGAATTTCTGATCTACATACGTTGCTTTTGTAAATTCCAAATTATTGGAATTAGTTTTCATAGAATCATAGAATAGTTGGAAAGGATCTTAAGATCATCCGGTTCCAACCCCCCTGCCATGGGCAGGGACACCTCCCACTCAACCATGTCACCCAAGGCTCTGTCCAATTAGTAATTTTCAATTACTTACTATAATATACATCTATACATACATGTATTTATATTTATGACTCATGGAGATCATAGGGTGTAACATCTTTAGAGTGAATAACAAAAGGACTAGTACTGCATTGCTGCCTTTATGAGTGATCTGTGGATCAATGTGATTAATTTCACAAGCACAGTGAGATTGGGAAGATGTACTGAATACACAGTAGAACAGAAACTACAAAACCAGCATAGTCAGCAGTAACAAGCCCTCAGTAGGATTTGTTGCTCACTGCAGAGATGTGACCCACTGGCCTAGGTAGCCTTAGAAAGAATTAAATGGACTAACCTGTGCTTGCAGTTGAGTCTTCCAGTCATTAGTATCTAGTCGTTGGGAAACGAGAACTGGAGTTTTAGGTACCAGTTGAACCTTCTTTGCTTTGGGTAGACTGTAAGAGGAGAAAAGCTGGAACCCCAGAGCCTGGAGGAGATAAAAGCAAAATTTGCGAACACCAAAGCCTGCAGTTTGCTTACAGCGACTGGGGACACACAGCCAGAGACAGAGCAAGGAGTACCTTCTGCCATACATGTGGACTATCAGTGTAGGAGTCATGGAAACACAGAGAGCAATAATCAAAGGCCTGAACGAAAGCAGTCAGGTACATCAGCTGGATTGCACAACATTAGAACTGGACAGCCAAAGTTTTTACTTCCAGCAGAAACCTGCCTGAAATCTCCATTTATTTGGCTTTGCAAGGACAGGAATACAATTTGTTAATGGCAAGCATTATTTGCAAGATGTCTTTGTGCATCCTAGGTCTTGCGCTCCTGATGTGCCTGCAGAAATGGGATTGAGCTGCATTTGCTTCAGGAGCATTGCACATGAGTTGAGATGCAAGAATTGACTGCATGAGTCCTACCTGCAGCAAACTAGTTAATTTTTAATAGGCACAATGGCAGCAACAATACCTGTACCCACCTTGGAAAACAAGCTAAATCTGCAGCTGGTTCTCTAGTTCATGAAGGGGGTTAAGGAGTTGTCAGAGAAGAGCTCAAAATGCATGACTGGGAATGAAGTGATAATAGCCTGCAGCTTTTGACAGCCCAGTGCCATACTTCAAAGGCAGTGGGTCAGTGAACATGACTGCATCAAAGGCTGCAAGGGCTCTCTGGCTCTATGAAGAAGTGGCAAGGTTCAGCAATCCTCTATGCCAGGATTTCAAGAGCCCTCTTGCTTGTGTCTCCTGGCCTAAGCAGCTCTCCCATTAGCAGAGCACATTCTTTGCTGGGCTGTCACCTCCTTTGATTGATGACAATCATTAGTCAAGGCTTCTACACACCTGAGCTTTACACACACACAAAAAAGGGGGCGCAGGCAGAGCCTTTCACTGTTTTGCCGACAGCACTGATAATATCTCCGGTTTAGTGGGTCGTTTTTCTTCACCTGTCTGATGAGTGATAAATCTGTAAATGCTAAACAACAGGAGGGGCTGAGAGGCCAAGTCGTCTGGGTTGAGAAAGAAAAATAGATAATGTAATGGAAGGGGTTTAATAACAACCGGAGCAGGCAGAGGGAGAAGGAAATAACTTTTCCCCATAAAGTGAAAATGCAAAGCGATGGAGTCCAATCACTTCAGATGTGTTTGCTTGCTGTCTACACACTGATCAATAGCTTGAAGGAAACATTTGTTTACTGATAGGCAACATAGAGGGAAGCTTGAGTTGTGTTTAAACATTAGAGGAGTGTAAATAGACACTCTAAAATAAACATCTGGAAGCACTGGAGGGTTTCACACAGGCAGGTACACGAGAAAGGCACAGCTCCTGTCAGCAGAATCACCTACCTAGGAAGTATATGTTCTCTCACTCCTTGTTCAAAGTATTTATGCAGAAGCAGCACATTTACAGTGGAATTCTTTACAGTGATGAAGTACTCAGAAGTTTTATTACCATGCTGGAAGGGGAGTAAGCTCTGTCAGTTAAAGCCTTCTATACATCTGTTACTGCACACACATCATGGACTGTGCAGAGGTGGGTATTTTGGGAGGAAGCTGAGAAAATCCCAATCTCAAATGCTGTTTGAAAATGTAAGTGCAGAAATGAGCTGTCTTTGATCTAAAGTAAAACTGCTCTAACTATTTTGGAGAACAAACAAATCCAGCTCAAACTCCAGGCTCACCAGAACATTCCGAGAGAGGTTGTATTTAACATCTAAAAGCAAGTTCTAATTATTTTCATGTTATCTCTTTGCAAGCTACTACAGGGGTTTAATCTATTGCTAATGACTGCAGAACTGTGTTGTTATCATGCTTTCAGAGAGCTGTTCATACCTTGCCAGATTACACTTCCCACCTCAGGTCCCTGCCTGTCACACCTTTCTCTGAGGCAGCAATGCATAATTGATCTGAGCAATGATGCCAGTTCCTACGTTTACAAGAAATGGGGTATGACCTGCTCTTCCAGTTAACTTGGACAGGGAATTCTTAGGAAGCATTTTGACTGTGTGGGATTTTATTCTTTTGTTTCCATTTTTATACATTGAATAACTTCCTTTTATGATATTTCTCACTGACTTGTCTGTGAAACACTGACAGCAGCTTTCTCTGGGGATGTTCACCTGCACCTCTAGAACTACTGCAATTCTAGAAACATTCCTAAGTAATCCATGGAAAAAAAGGAAAGTAAAGTCTAGTAGCTAGTACATTCACAAAGTAGGCCTGCATCCTCCAGCATCCCTGCCGCAGGGCACTCCTAAACTGTGGAGGATCTGTCTTCCTCTCTGCATAGAAAATATGTCAGCCAATAGACACCTCCGCTGCCTGCCTTCCTGGCCTGTGCCATCCTGAGAAGCCACTGGCCCGAGTACTCAGCTCTGTTCCTGAGTGTGCAAACTGAAAGTGTTGTTTTGGTCTCAGTATTAAACAAAAACCCAACACTGCCCTCTCTTGGTTTCACTCTAGCACAACATGCCGTTCTGGAGAATCTCTTGCCACGCTGACCTGGAAGCTCTGCGGCACGCCTTGGAACTTGAGTATTTGTAGCAGCCCCCAACATCTGAGAACTGAGGGCTTCACTCGAACTATGGCACCGGTTCCACCTATTCCTTGAAACTTCCGTAGTACAGAAATGCCACAGCAGCCGCAGTTCTTCTGTTTTTCGAAGGAGAGCCCCTTCAGAAGAAGCCTTTACGAACTTGCAGCCAAAGAACATTGTATCAAGTCCTTCCTTTGGGCAGAGGAAAAGCCTTTGGATGACTCACTGGGGGAAACCTGCAGTTGAATGGTTAAGCTGGATGCTTAGAGCTGTAACTGCCTTTTTGCATCAGCACCGAACACTATGAGACTTGGGTCCACTTGTCAGTTTTCTTGCTTTCGAAGGGGGAAGAGGACACAATAAAGGAGTCTCTGCACAGGACATCCATCAATGGGACCTTCTGAAAAGAGTGAAATTGTTGATTTCTTTTTGTTTTGTATTTTTTAATTTATGAACTAATCTCATTTTACTCTGTACCTGTGGTTTCCATTTGGCTTTTTGGGGTGGGTGGGTAGGGAAAGTCTTACCATTCTAAATTAATAGTTCATTTCTCCAGAGCAAACTCTGGGCAGAATCATAGTGTGTACATTAATAATAAGGACGCATGGTCCTTGGTAAGAACTATAGCTGTGTTTTTAAATCTTACATAGATGGTATGTGGACTGTGCATGTGTCTACACGGTGCCTTATGCTGCCATCTGGGTTTGGGGAGCTGGGGGTAGGGGAGAAAAAGTACCTTGTGATGAGTGAAAGGCATTAATAAAAACATGTTTACATTTTGGGGGACTAGATTACCTGCCTTCCCTTCTCTCCTGGACCTAGAGGTGTATGTAGGATACATCCTCCCTGTTGCAAGGTGAGGGTAGGCTCTGAACAGAGCCCCTTAGGGGCAAACTGGAGTCTGTGGCCAGCAGCTGTCATCTGTTGGTGGGGCAAAGACTGAAGAGAGCCCGTGACTGTGCCTGCAGGAGGCAATGTGGCCACTTGGTGAATCTGACTTGTCCTGCAAAGGAAGGTAAAGGGCAAACAAATATTGCAGCTGTGCATATTTATTTTCATGTAAATAAATGCATCTACGAGTAAGCTTCAGCTTTAGGATTGCTGCTGAGCTGACTGCTACTTCTGCTGTCAGAACATTGCCATTCTGTGGGCCTGGATCAATCTCATTCTCTTTCAAAACTGCTCATCCTCGCTTGATGGGGAAGGATCAGAGCCCTACTGGAGCAAGGTGGTGGAGAGAGATGCAGCAAGTAATATACCCCTTCTCTCTCATGTGTGAATCAAGATCAAACGGGGGGTGGTTACACAGGTTACAAGTGTGACACAAGTGCTACCCAGCCAGAGTGATGCTCCAAACGTCCAAACATCCACCTCAAGGAACAGATTCATTGCTCGAGCCGAGGGGGAATTTTCTGCCAAACTAAACCAGAAGATCAAAATAATCTGATCTCAGTCTTTGGCTCAAATGGTAGCAGCCATAAAACTTGTTGGCTGCACTTGTCAGGAGCAGGCATGGCCAAAACCATCCTTTCATACCTGCTCTGGAGGCAGTTGCAAAGAGCCGCTTGCCAGGCTGAGTACACCACCAACCAAAACGGGATGTTTCTAGCAGAGGTGCTGCTTGCTGGGAAGCACATGGAGCAGAATTTTTCCCTCAAGGTTTTCCAGCTGTGGGACTGTCACAAATAGGAAGTTTCAACACAAGGAAACCAAACTCAATGGAGAATTGACTGATGCTCGCAAGATAAGCACTCTGATAAATAAAACCTTTGAAAGGGGAACAAATGCCAGGGATGGAGACGCCTAAGAAAGCACAGCTTCAGTGTTTAACTCCCTGTCAGTCACCTCATTGCTCCTTCAAATTCCAAGTTTAACACCTGCCTTGAGTCAATTATCTGAGCACTGATTTTTTTCCCCTAAAGCTTCTTGGATCTTTTTCTGAATGTGCTGAATGGTTTCCAGTAACTGGGAGTGTTAAAAAGCTGATTCCTTTTACCCTGTGACACTGTGTTCATGCTCATTACTAGAGTCCTGCTCTGCCAGTGCTTGGGCCTGGTGTAAAGCTCAGGCAGGTCTCGCAGCTCAGTGGGTGTGAGCAGCAGCTCCTGTACCTACCTCCTGTGAACCACTCCTCTGGCCAAAGCCTGATGCTGTCACACCATACCCCAGCTCATCCCTGCATCCTCCTCAGGTGAAGGGCTGAAACAAAAGACCCCACCCCACATTAACCTTGTCCTTGGGGTCTCTGCACCCGTTTGCTGTCAACTGCCTGGGAAGTCATGGAGTGCAACACAAAGTAAATGTAGCTCTTAACAACCACAGAAGCCACTGAGATTACACGCTCCAAAAGGGACTTACGTCTTGGGTCTGGTCTTCAAATTTCTATTTGCTTTGTTAAACCAGAACCTGGATCCGAGCGTGTACAAAAATCCCACTTTGCCCTTGCCCAGCTTTGAACAGCTCAGATTTAACAACAGAACACAGCTGGAAAACTGCAAGGAAATAGTTGCAAAAATAGGCCCATCGCTGGGGATGGAAGAACACGTCACAGGCTCACCGGTTTGCCTGTTTCCTGGAGGGAATTTGTCCTCTGGCTCTCCTGCCTGACCTCCCAAGGGCTGCAGGGCTGCTGTAAGCTGCACAAAGCAGGAATGCAGGTGTCCCATTCCTGCCCCAAGTGCCTCCTCCGTGCCCCAGCCAGCTGTGGTTCATGAGCTGCATTTCCAAACCCTGCAGTCACAACACTCTGACCAAACCAGCCCAGATTCTCCACATTTGGCCATTATCCTATGGATACCTATGGGGTACACCACTGACAGCCAAGGTGAGCACAGCAGAGCTAACACTGGGCAGGTGGTGGTTTATATAAAATGTGTTTTTTCAAAGGGAAGAAAGCAAAAATGTCCTTGTTCCTAAGCGCTTTGAGTTGAGGTGCAGCTCTATAACCATTTCATGAACTAGGCTCCATGATTTCCAGAAAAAGGTAACTGTTCTGAGGGACTTCAGTCCCATATTTCCACCTCTGTAATGGATCAAGTGCTACATTCAGGGGACAGCTGAACACAGACAGTAGAACACACGGTACCCCTCTGCCCTGACAGACCTGCACTGAGGAGGAACTTGGGAGCCTGTGGCTCCGGATGGACTGCATTCCTCTTGGCTGCTCCGTGCTCTACACCTCAACCACTTCCATTTCTGTGATTCAAGCACTGAACAGCTGGTTCAGCGAGCAGCAGCACAAGAGGTGACAGCGCAGCCCACCCTGCATGCAGAGACCGGCCACAGTGCTCCCACCTGAGCACAGCAGCCCCTCCGCAGCCGGGCATTGCCTGTGGCTGCACTGGTCTGACCATCTCTGCCTGGGTCCTCAGGCTCCTCCTCCACCAGCGCCAGGCTTCCGTGAACTCCATCCAGAGCAAACCGATGCTAATGCAAAACCTCAGAGCACCCCCAGCGCCGCACGAGCTCCTCCCTTCCCAAGTTACACTAAAGCTGGGAAAATGCTGCCACCGTTTGGCAAAGCTTTGGAGTTGCCTGGCGCAGATGAGGAACACCAGCACCCATCTGCCCTCCTTCCTGAAGGCTCAAAGCACAGTGGAAGATAATGCAGATTTCTAAGCTCAAACTCCAAGTTAATGTTGTCTCCAAAACCAGAGCAGTCAGCAGTGATAACCCACATGCCTTTCAGGAGGTTATAATAGAGGATGCAAACCCGAAAGACATCTGTGCCTGCAGCTGAAGGGGGGAAACAAGCTTCCCCAGGATAGGATGTGGCCAAAGCGGCTTTTAATTGTGTACAATGTGCTACCCCTGCCCCTATCAGCTCCACACCCCATCACCGGCATCCCTCCATGCAGCCAGACACCAAAAGGATGGCCTCCACTCAGCCCAGGACTGAGCCTGGTATCTGAACTGAGGAACCTGCACCATCAGAGGTAAAAATTCCAGACCCAGCACAGGACTTTTTCCCAAACTTGGTACCAAAATAAACAAGGGACACACTCCACAGGGAAGAGGGATACTCAAGACATAAATGATGGATGCAGCTAATGCCTACTCATAGTATTCAATCATATATTAAATGAAGTTGCAGCCAATCTTTTAAATTCACATCACTGTCATCTCCTCCCATGACGTCCAAGCCAGAGATGCATTCTCCCTTCACTGAACACAAAAACAATCCTCAAAACCACAGTTAACTTTGTACCATAACTAGCCAAAACACACAAAAACTATAGTCACCAGCACATCCAAGACGGTACCTTGGATCCTGACCCGGTAACTCTTGTTGGGAATTATATATTCACATAAATCTTTACTAGGATTTGCTCACCTGTTATTTTACACAAGGAAAGAAAACAACTCTTCATAGAAAACCCAACGCCCATAAACCAAACCAACCAAGTGGTTGGAACAGGCTCCCAAAAGCCATGTGGTTTCCTGTAACAGTTTCTGACTTGGCCATCTCTTTGCTTTTTCCTCCTAACAGAAGAGCTTGTTTCAGTGACACCAGGATTCACCTGACCTGTGTCAGGAAGGCCAGGACATCATTCCAAGCTTTCAAGATTTGTGCTGGTTTTTGTTAGAACATTAGCTGGTTTCCGAGTGCCTGTAACAAGGTAACTACAGGAGCAGAAACTTAGGACAGCATTCACAGTAGGACTCTAAAGTCAGTGATTTCCTTATGTCCCTCTTCCTTCCAGCAGACAATTCAGACACACACAAGAGCCTCGCCCAGCTCATGCCCTCGTAGAGGGCTACAACCATACCCACCACCAAAGTCTCCATTTCTAACCCACACACACACCGCAAGACAATGTGTGTTGGTACAACCCCAACCAGTGAACAGATGTGACACAGCAAGCACTGGGCCTTCACAGCTGTTAAAACTGAGAGAACACGGATGTCACTGAGCTTTGTACATAAATGGTTTCTATTTGCTGACTGCCCGATGCAGCTTAGACTCAAAGGTGCCAACACAAGTGAAGCTATGGAGGATCTGGAGGCTGCAGAACTGGACGTTCAGTCGGACCGGAACGGAGCTGGAACACAAACCAGTTTTCTAGAACAGTTTAATCGAAGAATGGTGCCGTTTCTTGGGAAGTGGGAGGGACCCACGGGCATCGTGTGTGCCACCTGCCTGAGTCACAAAGAAACACAACTGTCAAAAAAGATATTTAAGTTTAATACAAATTTTATACAAAGAAAATGTGAAAAAATACTTCCATATGCTAAAAGCAATTATGCTTCACAAATAAGGCCAGCTAGGCTATTTCTGACACAACGGCAAGTCACCAACAGTCTGCTCTCGCTTTCTTCTTCTAATATGGGTTCTAGCTGGAGACTGTACAAACCGCATTCTTTTATAAACAATGGGAGAAATCAACATGACTAAAATGTACAACAGAATGTACTGGAATGATATCATACAGTTAATTTTCTCATATACATACATCACCTTTGCTTTGTTCAATGCTTTCGTTTTACACAACATACAAAATGGTACTACAGTATAAGTGTAACAGACGGCATTTTCATGGGTTACTTTCTCTCATACTGTACTGCTTCATGCTTACATAAAAACATAAATCCCATCATATAAATAATACATGCTCTGGCCCAGCATCAAAAGTCCTCGGCCCGCCTTTCCCCGTCCATGTTTTTCTCCGCACCTGGTTCTTGTCCAAAGTCCTTTGGGAGGATTTGTACAAAAAGAAAACTGAACTGTGAGGCATAGGAACAAACTTTACTCTTTTCAATCTTTGCTATGGATGATCAGACACTGTGTCAGACCCAGTTGGCATCACACCTTCCAACTTTTCTGATACGAGACTGAATGAGATTTCAACTTAATTTTAACCTGTAAACACCACAAATTTTAATGGACTGCTCATTGTAAAACACAATGTAAATCTTTATGTATTTCAGGTCCACAGATTGGAAATGTTGTAATTTGCCCAATACAAGTAACTGAAAAAAAGACTCTCTTCATCACTTGGTTGCTCAAAGAAATTGTACAAGAGTTTCAAAGTGCAGGAATTGTTTTCAATCCAAATGCAAATCAAATTGTTCAGATCTCATGATCATGTTATTTGATGCATAACGGCAGTTTCCCAAGACCAGTTTTCAGCGTCAGCTTGTGATAAGGCTGTTTTAAACCTTCCTTTTCCAACTCCAAATGCTCTTTATAAGTTAAAGTCAATACAAATATAAAAAGGAGATGGTACTCTAATGACATCCACAAATTGTACATTATTTACAAAAGAAGCATAGATTTGATAGGGATCTTACCTGTCCTCAGCTTTTCTAAGCCAGCGCTAATGCTTTACATTAATGTAGTGTAGTTACCGCTTTGTACACATGTACAAAGCTAAAGTCTGAATCTTTGAGGTTAATCCAAAGAACTGTGTTTATTTTTCACATTTCTATTAGATCTATTTATTCCAACAATTGTATGGACTTCTTGTTAGCAGTTAGACTCTTCGTACTTGGACTGGCATTGTGGTCTGAACATACTCAACTCCAGTTCGCATTGCCACTGTCCCAGCAGAAGGACTTACCGCTACAGGAATGGTCTGTGGATTAAAACCAAGAGAAACATATTGTTATGTTATAGGTCACAAACATGACCACAGAGAGATTTCTTTTCCAGGGGAAATCCAGAACAAGCTCCAATTGTGTGCCGGAATTAATACCTTTATTACTGCAGCATTACCTCATTCCAGGGTAGAAAGTAGTGTGTCACTTTCCTGTAGCCCAGAGTTTTTCTGTATTAGGATTACTACTACATAACTACAAGGACAGGTGGTCCTATGGGTACTGTACACACTCTGTCTGTGCTTGGAGAGTTCGGTTTTCATAGTTACATCCAGTTCTGTGTTTTCCCAAAACTAATGCATGGGAAGAGGAAAAAGGGCTAAGAAAATCCTTTGTCATTTGAAAAAGTTCTGACAAATCAAATGGAGTACAAAAATACCCTCGTTTATAAGTATATTCTTGTTACACATTACTTAAAGATTTTTCCCCAAAAGGAACTCCCCCATGCATTCAGTCTACACAGAAGTGAACAAAGAACATCCATTTGAACAAAAAAAGTACTTAAGTTAACATTTGCACAAATCAATAGCAAAAACATCGGCATCACTGGGAACTGTCTTATACACCCTGTAAAAATATTAATATAGAATAAACTCTTCACTGCCATCATACAGATCATGATTTATACATCTCGACAAATGACATTTCAGGACATCTCTATAGGTGGCAACTGGTTCTACAGATGCAGAGACAAAGGCACGAGAATGTTAAACGATCTGGTCAAGGTCACGTCACTCTGGAAGATCTGGAAAAGGATTTATTGAATCGCAAGTCTGTATCTTAACCTTCCTCCAAAAAGGTGACAAAGTCTAGAAATGTCTGTACCATACAAACTGCAAGTATGTTTCGACACAATCCCAGTGCTGCACAACTGCATCCGTTTCAGTTCATAATATGTTGTGGAAGAGACAGGAAGTGAGATCCTGAGGAATCTGAAAGGGATGCACAGATCTTCCCCCTGATGGTAGTGTGACATTCCAAGAGAACATGGAAGAAGAAATACAAGTTCACTGAAGCCCAGTGTTTGCCCACACTGTTTTAAGAAACCACTTTAGTGTCTTGATGGTATTCAGCAGGGACTATGAGTATCCCTACTGAGATGGGTTGCAGCCTAGAGTGCGTATCAGCTCCTTTGTGACAGTCTGTGCCTTCCAGAAGCCTACTCATCCCATTCCCTGGAATGCAAAGATGATGAATTTGTATTTTCACATTATTTTAACTGCAGAAATAATAAAACACAAACATGGAACCAATCTGCTAAATAAATTAAAGATTACTCCCATTTTGCAATGATTTCAGATGTGTACAGAGGGTTCAATGGAAATGGTACCCAGAAGATACACGGGAAGTTTTTCAGGGGAAGTTCCTACTTGGACGCAAAGTGCAAATTGAACCCTAAAGAAGCCACTGTGTAAGTCACTGTTAGCACTACAGGTGGGGAAGTTCAGGTTGCCACAGTCACCTTTTAAATACGCAACTACACAATGAAAAAATTAAGCTTCCATTCTTACAGCGATCAGGACATGGAATGTGCGAGACTCCTTAAGTGTGTTAAGATCATTCCCTGAGAGGTAAATTTTCCACCTCCGCCAGTTTTACACCTATGTACATTTTGCATACATATTAAACATGCACTAAGGTTTAAAATTACTTAAATTGCACGTGCAGTCATTAGAATACAGAGGTGTCTGTAGCTGTGCAAGACTAATGCAAATGTGTACAAAGATTTAAACATGCACAAATAAAGGTTGAAACCTTCCAGACACTCCAAGTATGCTTTACAGAACTCAATACACTTGGCTACTACAGAAAACCAATGACGGGAACTGCCATTTTTCTGGGTATTACACAAAACCACCTTATGATCTTGCAACCTCTCAGCTACTCACAGGAAAAAAAGAAAAGCCCAATGTCTTTAATGTTTGCTGTTTGAGTTTAAACACACATAAAACCTTGTTGTTATGGTAATTCAGTCCAAGCAACTTCGGGCCAATGCTGCAAAGGTGCACAGTGCTCTCAGTTGAGACAAAAGGAGTTGAGTTAAAATGCTGCTAGGAATGTGAAAAGTCATGATCCCCACGAAGAGCAGTAACACTTGTGTGGACTCTAACGGCTATGAAATACTGTGTGTGTGCATGTGCGTGTATTCGTACATACACACACACAGGCAAGTATCCTGCAGCTGGAGGAGCTGTGGGGTGTGCACAAGGAGAGAGACAGAGTAACTTCCATCGCAAATCAGGCCTCACGGTCACAGTGTGATAAAGGTTCCACTGTTTCAGTGGTTCACAGACTTTATAAATCATCTCACTTCAGTCAGAAAGGGAACTGAAGTCACATGTGGGCTTCTCTGCTGATGCCAGCCCTCCGGCAGAGCGTACTGTTCACCTACTGGGGTAGTATCAGCATGTGCCTTTTAGTAAGAAGGGTATCAGCTCAGCTGCCATGCTGATTCCAAGGTGAGCTCTGCAGATCATGACCAGTTGAAATTATGGATATTCTGGTTCATAAAATACAAAAATGGAAATCACTTCTGCCCCATCTCCTGTGGGAGACACCAGGAAGTTCATGTCTCCTTGGTTAAGTCTTTGATGGAAAAACCAGTCTGATTCCAAGGCTATTTCTCATAATTTCATAACACTAATGTGCAAGGCTGCATGGGAGATACACTACTGATGAATGCACGTTTTCTTTCAGAGTTACTGAGATGTCATAGGAATATCAAGCATAGCTCAGAAATAATTAAATCTCTTTAGGATACAATAGACAAAAAGATATTTAAAAGATATTTAAAATGTATTCTATATATTTACACTGATGTCATGGCCAAGTATATACATGAAACAGAGAGATAACCAACATAATAATGTTGTAAAGTAGAAGTCTGACTGCCCTCGGTGCCTTCACTATACTTAATGACAATTTCTGAATCCTTGTAATAGAATCATAGAATAATTGTAATAATGAATGATGAAATGAAAGGGTGGAATGTTGCACAGCAAAATAAGACATTTTGCACTGCAAGTTGAGACTATACCAGTGAATTCATCTCTTGATAGAACAGCAGACGGAGACAACCCCCCAGAAATACTGAGCAATTTTAATGCCAGGAACACTACTACTGCAGACTTGAAATGATGATATTGTACTTACAATTGTGGGTTGAGTAGTTGGAATATAGGTGGTGGTCTGCGGTACCTGGACCAGTTTTATAGGCTGGTTGCTTGTCACACCTGTTGCTATCTGCAGAGACAGCACAGGCAACCTCAGTAGAAGTCTCAGCTTTTACCTAAATTCCACCTAGTTGTTATTATTATTAGAATATGAAATTTATGTGGGATGTTTTTGTTTGTGTTAAAAATTTGCATCTTAATGAATTCACAGGTTACTGCTTTGTTAATAGAACAAAATTCAAATTATGAACATGATCAACGCATACAGCATGATGTTTCAGGTAGAACATCTACGTGAAAGCAATTCCAGATATGTGTAACTGGAATATTCCCTGGCAAGTGTTTTAGGTAACTGATTTTCTCCCATCCCTTATTTCCCCAGTAATACAAAAGTTGTGCTGCCACAAACAATGCGTACGAACACTGTCTGAGTCACAGTTTAACTTAAGCAAAGCATCCAGGTGGAACAGCACATCCTTTTTCCCTTCTACAAATCTGTTTCCCAAGTTACTCCCTTAAGATGCCATGTCAAGCCCAGAGATCTAACACCAGACAGTAGCAAAAGTGTCAAGAAATGAACACAGCTCTCTAGTTTACTATGCTTCCCAATTCTATAGGACTATCTCAATGAGACATCATGCTGGAATCACAATACTACAAAATTAGTTTGCTTTTAATATTTTAAAATACAACAAGGCTCCTACTGATGTGGGGGATCATGTGTAAGGGTTTGAAGGATCAGCCCCCCCCCTAAAATTTTTCATGTAATAAACCTTGCAAGGGCAGAAGAAAAACGATGCTGAAATTGCTAATAGTCAAGCCCTACCTATAAAGCAGAATCTTCTCTATAAACATTTCCTATATATGCAATGTTAAGTCCCTTTTATTAGAGCATTTGCTCATCCTTGCCTACTGAATACTATCAAGAGTAGATGCTATGGAGGATTTCGTAACTGCTCCGTTAACTGTAGATCCAGCTGAATTGTTGTATCAGTGTTATGGAACATTGTGGTACCCTAGTGGCAGTCTGTTGTGATAAAGTAAGTTGATTTGAATGCAGGTCTTGAGCTTGGCCTCTGAACCCCCAGGCAAGAAGGGCTTGGAAGTGCTGCAGTCAGTATTGCTTATCAGAAGGCAACTTGTATCGAAAGATCCAGACCAGAAGCTACACTGATGGGTCCTGGAGAGAGAGAGAGAAAGAGGTCCAGTCCCCTTTGGCTGGAAGGATGAGTCAAGCCAACACAAGGTTTTATCAGGAATGAGTGAAGGGGAAAGGGTGTTCCCAGAGGACAGAAGGAGATTTCTTTTGCCAAGATGAAGAAAAATACCCCACAAATTCCTATCTCACTCCCCAAATCACACTCTTTGAAATATGCAAAATGATCAGTAATTCCTGGCTGATCCAGGGGAGCCTTTAAGGGCAGGTTTCAGAGAAATCTTACCTATTACTTTTGATTGAAGTGACCATAATGATACTCACTGTAACACTCTCTTTGCTTTTATCAGCTGAACCTTCTTTTTCCTTCGGGGTGCTGGCTGTTTCTGTGGGTGTAGGCTGCGCACTTGAACTGGGCTGGGATGATTTATTTAATGTTTCTGTGCTAATTTCAGTATCTGTTTCTTGCTGTGTTGCAGTAGCTAAAATAAAGGAAAAAAAGGAGAAGGTAGCCACAGCTCCTGTGTACCAGTCCACAGGCACGTCGCACCCATGCAAGGAAGGAATGTTGAGTCAGGATGTGTTCCACCCACCCTAGCCCCTCACTGTGGAACTGACAACGCAGAGCAAGATTACCTGACTGTGTGCAAGATTTCATGTGCTCAGGCCAGTGAGCTTGTTGGCAGGGATAGTCACAGTAGCTAGTATTCCAACAGCAATAAAAAATGGCCTCTTTCTTGCAGTTAGCACACCACTGCTTCTTTTTAGTTTCATCCACTGCTTGCTGCTTTTCCAATTCCAGCTGCTTCTTCACTTCAGCGATCAAACGATCCCGTTCTTGTTCTAGACTCTGACGCATTTCAGCCATGGTCAGTTCTACTCAAAATGCAAAGAAAGAGGAAAGAGGGGTTTAGTGTTTTCCACCCCCAACAGCAAGGCACAAAACAATAATTTTCATGATTTTAAAGACAGAATGAAATTAAATCAAATTCTTCCCTGAGTTAGGGCACCTGTTTTTATAAAAGCAGAGACTCAACAAATACAAGTCTTCCATCTTCTTTTCTTACTCCAGCACTATGGTTTTTACCCTTAACTATTACCTTCCATTTGTTTAACACTTTAGCTCTAGATGACCCACAATGGATCAGAATCCAGGTGTACTAGGTGCAGCATAAACACAAGAAGGATGTATGCAGCTGCTGCTAACATACTTTGGTAAGGTAACTTTGTTTACATACTCAAAAGGTGTCCCCTGACATCAGCACAGCACATTATGTGAGGTTTTCTGTCCTTCACTGGGACAATTTGCAGGTATCATATGATGAAGACAGTACATACTACAAGCACTTGAATTTTCTATTTAGGACGAAATCTGACACACTATTTTGGGCTGCCATTTTCATACCTAGATTATGCTTCATTTCCGAGAGCTCCTGTTGATGTAACCACTGAAGTTTTTCTATCTCAATCCTCAAACGCCGTATCTAAATATTGAAGTATTAATAGTTAGCAGCAACAGACAGGGTGCAGTGCATAATGCGTAGTTATTATACAGAAAGATGCCCCAAGTGAAGACCCTGATCACCACTTACATCAGGGCCCTTTCCTATCAACATGAGGACAAAACCATATATAGCAAACCCCAAACTAGGGTCTGAAGCATTCAAAATATTTGTTTGCTAGATTTGCTTACCATACAAAGTGCAGAGTTGTTGGAAAACAAAAAGCACTTGTGTTAAACTTGCTCTTGCTTCCTCTGAAATTAGCTGAGTCTCAAATTTCTCTGACTGGAATCAAAAACCTATTCCTCAGTTTTGTTTGCATTTATTGGTATGACATTTCATTTACTCTGTTTTCGTTTTAACTATATGAGGCTTAGGAAAGCAAGTTTTTAATTCACTGTGGATTGGGGACACAAATATCATTGCTCAACATTGTGATTTCCTCATTTTGATTATGGCAAGCAAACAAATCATCACGCCTTTGACTCCAAACACACTTAAGAGATACTAAGTTATACCTTTGGAGACAATTAAATGCAATGTATAACATTGCATTAAAAATGCAGAAAGTATTAAAAACTGTACTCATAATCACATCACTGGAATATGTTCCTGAACTAGCAGTAAATTCTAATCTTCCTCTGGTGGACAAATACATGGTTTAAAGAAACAATACTTGCAAAAACCTACTTCATTTCTGACTTTAAACAAGGTGACACAAAATCAGATCCTCACAGAGGCTTTAAGGATCTGGGCTCAATGGTTTCCTCCTTGTCTTACAGAGCCCATCGTTACTCCTGAAACAGCATAGAAATCAGAATCTCTACACAGTCTCAGTATCTAACACTTGTAGGTCAGTCATATGGTACTTTAATGTAGAAAAATACTTTTTGCAACTTTCAGTTACAATACAAGCAATATTTCTTTTCAGTCTTACACTAACCTCAGCTATTGTACTTCCAGTAGTATTTTTTGACAGATCATTATATATTTCAGTCATTGTTCCTTTGATGGCATCCATCATCTGAAAGACAAAATGAAAAATAAATGCTTTGATATATGTTTGTAATAGATACCCACTTTCACTTCATTTCTCCTACTCTAATGTGAGCTTCTATTACTATCAACAATGCCCTATATCTCTATTTATCTGGGGCTACTTTTAGAGAAATATTTAGAAGGTGGAACACAACACTTTTGATCAGGACTTTGAGCCTTAAGTGTCCTCAACTGGTGAGCTGCTTCACAACCTTCTTTTGCAAGAAACTGCCATTGATACAACTGAGAAACAGAAAAAGACACAACCATGAGTTTTGGAAATAATAATAATAATAATAATAATAATAATAATAATAATAATAATAATAATAATAATAATGACATTTGCTGATCAATGACAATCCCAGCAAGACCACATGGTTAAATGAGAATACTGAAAGTTAACAGTTACGATTAATTCTGGTGCTTTTAATACCTGGGTACTCAACTTTATTTCCTTATATAGCGTTCATGTTGATTTTTTAAAGATCTAAGAGAGTATAGGAAAAGCTAATGTCCCATCCCTCCCTGTCACTATTATGATACAAGTATTACACCACATCTTCTCTCTAACAACTTAGCTTCTGCCTTAATACATGAATGCACACTTATGACAAGTTATGATCTGATGAAGTGTTTTAAAACAAGTGGTTTAAGTACATTTTTGTATATGTGTTACTGGACACAGATGGAGAAATTAACATTTACTGTAAAGATGATGCTGAGGAGATATCTATACCTGTCCAAAACACAATACAATATAAATAAGCAGCAGCAGTAGCAGAACATGAGAAGGAGAGGGTCTGAAGTGTCCGAGAAGCTGAAGCCTATCTTATACACACTCTGGCTTGGAAGGGCAGCATTCAGCCAACTCTAAAAAGATGGTTCAGCGCTCTTGTGTTGAAATCTAGCTGTTCCTATCTAGTGGAATGAACTTGCAACATATGACAACCTGAGAATAACATTATTTCAGAATCTGAAACATCAAAAAATCTGAAAGCTCACTTCAAAATAATATTTCAGGGAAAACCTTGCTCAAGAACTTACTTTGCTAGTGTATTTAGCAATATCTGCAGCCACATCAGCTGAAGCTGTTGCAATTGGCAAGTCTGTATTAACTGAGGAAGAAAGTGTGCTTGCAGATCCAGAACTGGTAACCATAGAAATAGGCTGAGTACTTGTAACCAAGGTTATAGTGGATGTAGAAGTGCTCTGGGTGATCTCTTTTTGCTGCACAGCTAAGAAAAGAGAACATACAGCAGATAAATAACATAAACAATTCTGAAAATCAATAGGCAAACTTCTAACCTTAATGTGTGCACCTAACCAGTTGAAAGACATTATTTATAAAATGGTGACATTTAATCAATCAATTTTACAGTGCCCAGCCACTGAACATGTACGTAATTTTAAGGTTTAATGGTAATGAAGCAAATATCTTTGAAACTTATTGTTTTAGACTGACCAATATGAAAGTCTCCCACAGATCCGTATTCCTCCCATTTTGGGACATTTCCATCCCACCTCCTAGCCTCTCAATTTGGAGAACTCCCAACTAATATACGTATGAGCATAAGTTAGACATTGACATTTTCATTTGGCATCCTTTAGAAACATATTATTGAATTTCTTTCCTTTTTCCTTTGAAACAAGATTTAGTGAGCCCCTGCTGAAGAAAGCCTACTTTAGTAATACAATACTTCCTGTCATTATTCCCATTCTTATTAATGCTACTAATTATTATTAGCGTTGCAACATGTTTAGCATACACATATCCAGATCAACATTAGCCCTTGCTTGGCCAAAGAGTAAGGAATGCCAGCTTAGCTTAACCCATTAAAGCAAAGAAGTTATTCACAGATTTAACTCAAACTGAATAAGAAACATTTTCTCATCTTTGATCAATAATCTTAAACAGTGGATAATTTAATATTTTTTAAAAAATACCTTTTCAGACAATACTTTTCAATCTATTTTAATGATTCATATTATAAAAGATGTCTTCATTGCCAATATCCTTAAAACAGGAATTACTGAAATAAAAAAGTTACTTACATTTATATCTATGTACTGTATTTTTGTTTATGCCAATTCAGTATCTAAGAAATCTCTATATCTTCTATTTTCATTTGATATATTTCTAGAATACAATAGTTAGGATGGAACATTGCTATGGTGTTCTCAATAGTAAATATATTGCTAAAACGAACTCATAGGCTGAACATTTAAAGTTCAGCCCATATTATCAAGCTTTTATACTGAAGTTAAGAGTCTATTAAAAAATCAGCTTCACAGGTTTCACAGTTATTTTTCTCACTGACTCTTTCTGTATTAAATTTGGGCAATCTACACTAAAGATAACACTTCTTCAACACTTCTTAAATGACAGTCACAAAAGTGGTTTGGGACCAGAGAAATGTATCCCTGGTAAAGGTCTGTATGTGACCCATTACCTACACCTTGTTCTGTCTGAAAGTACTGGCTTGCCAGCAGTGTTAGCAGACTAGAGAACATCTATTCATCAGACACACCAGTAAAGAGTACTGTTTATTAACTTAGAATTACAAATGAAGCTAGATTTACGTAAGTTGCTGTTTTGTAAAGTGAATCAATAGAAGCATGGGTTTATGCTGCCATATGCCTCCTAATAGTGAAACCTGCAGCAACAGAATGGTAAGAAAGCAGTTGTGTAAACATTCTAATGTTACTGTTTGCTCAGTAAACAGCATTAAAGTATTGTTAAGAGTTAAGCAACAGGGATTTCAAAGACAAATGTAGCCTGAGGAATTTCATTGTTGTCAAATTATACTCTGTGAAAAACTGAACAGCTCAGCTTCTTTATCTGTGTCAGATAAAAGTGGATCAATTTTCAGACATTGAGGTGATAATGGTAATCATGCAAGTGGAATAGTTAATGGCTTCATCATATAATCCAGAAAATAAACCAGTTCACTCTCCCAAATCTGCGATGGCTAAGAATGGCAAAAATATTTATACAGATACACACACAAACTTTTTGTCATTAAAATAAGGAGATATGACTCTAAATACACACCAGAAAGAGCAGGTATGGTGAGTAAGTTGTTGTATTTTAAAGTCACTTATCAGAGTAGAACCACACTTTGAGATTTTGGTTATATGGAAGAATTCCTGGGTGGGCAGCCTTGGAGCACTGAGATCACTACTGGGGAATTATGGCATCACAGGCACATTGAGTTACAAAGTGTATACCTTTAACTGCTTGTCTTGTCTGATATCTTGTCCCTTGAGAAGACTGAGGTTGCTGTGACTGAGACTGCTGGCTCTGCTGCTGCTGTCTCTGCACCTTCTGCATGTGCCATTTCTGGGAAGATGTCTGAAATTTATTTGAAGAATTCCACACCACACGCTGCACAGCAGGGGCCGTTTCCTTCGGCAGCAGAGGCCTCTGCTTCTTCACAGGGCTTCCAGTGGCTGCAGATGGAGCGCTAACAGTAGAAGAAGCACTAGTAGTGGCTGTCACACCAGCTGGTGGAGTCTGGGCTGCAGAGCGGGTAAGTACTGGAGTTTCTGGTAGAGGCTGGGTGCTTGCACTGGAGGAAGGCGGAGTTTTACCTACAACTAAACAAATACAAAATGTAATGCCAGCCTTTCACCAACACATTGGACTCACCATTTTCTATCTAATTTTTGCAGGAGCCATACATGCACCTTCTGGCCTACTTTGTATTACTTTCCTCAAAAGGTAACTGATATTCTACAGGTAAAATCATTTTGGTGTAGTTGAAATCGGTGGCAATGAAGAAGCACCAGTCATTAAGCAAAACAAAGAAGTACAAAACCCAGAAAAAACAGCCTGATCTCCCGAAGAAGATATAGGAGAGGTTAGTGTTTGTTAGGGTGGTTCTGAGTTACCTGTCATCCCAGTTTCTTTTAGGAGAAAACCATTTAAAAGGAACAATATCCGAAAGAACAGCAGACTAAAACCTTTTCTAAACAAAGGTCAACTGGCACTGACATCCAAATGTACAGTGTATTTAAGATATCTGTGTTTATTCAAAAATCTTATTATTTCAACTATCACTGCTTTAGGCCATTAGTAATACATGAATCGGTGGTTCTGAAATTCATAAAGCTGCCCTGCTGATGAATACATAAATTGAAATTGCTTTCCTCTTTCAGCAACACACAGAAAAAAAGGGAGAATCTCTCAGGGACAATACATGTGACTTAGCTGCTAGTTTCATTATTACTAATAGCATTGACATTGATTTCAATGGGACCTTATAAAATTTCTTTGTTTGAAAAGTTCCAACTTCTACACTTGTGATTTTGGGACATCTACGGAAATATAGAGATTCAACTGAAAGCCATAAAAACTGCAAAATAAATTCTACATTTGTCACAGAACAAGTGTCACCGATATTCATAGTTGTAAGCTGCTGAAAGGAAACTCAAAGAAATGTGTTTTATTTAAAGCAGGAACTATAATGGGGACTGAAAACTTCTTATAGTCACAAAGAGTGAAAAATCATTCATAAAAATTGGTTTGGTACATGTATTTTTATCTTAATGCAAAAATAAAGGTGGTAACTCTGACTTTGATAACAGCCCTAGAGAAGAGAAGAAAAAGAGGAAGGAAAGAATTTTGACCTACCATCTTGTTTAGGAGGAGTTTCTTTAGGGTCTTTCTTGGTTTTCCTTCCTTCACGGCCACAATGATCATCTCCTAGATCGATGACAAGTTCACTCTCTGAATCAGAGTCCAGTCCTAGATGCACAGTTGGAGAGTCTGTTTCATCTTTACCTTTCAGTTTTTCTTTTGCAGGATGCTGTAAACTTTTTCCCTTTTCAGAAAACTCTTTTTCAGTGTCTGAAATTGCCTTTTCTTTGACCAGGTCATCTGTTTTCTCCACTTCTGGACTTGTGCTTTTAAGTTCCTCTTTGTCTTCATTCTGTGCTGGGGGCTTAGGTTTTTTTTTCAAGCTCAATGATTCTTTGTCACTTCTTGTACCTTCCTTGTCCTCTCCATCTTCTTGATCATTCTTTGATTTCTGATCCTCATCACTATATTCACTGTCACTGGTGTCAGATTTTTCAGAATCTTCAGAGTCACTGTGCTCTACTGCAGTATAAACAGCTTCAGATATTTCATTTATTCCTAATTGTGGGGAGGAAAGTACATTCCATGCTGACATCAGACTGACTGACATTACCAAAACAAATACTCTATGTACTGGAACAAAGTATATGCATACTATTATCTTAACCGCCAGTCCTTAAGCTATAAACACTTACTTAGTGCCCTATTATCTCAATGCCAGAATGTGCAAGAATTACCTTCCACATATTCCAATCCATATTTATTTCATTCAATGGCCCTCCCGTCACTGCTTTTTTTCCACTACCTGCAAGCTGTTTTGTTCATCTCAGGACCCTATGCTGGCAAATACAAAGAGGAATTCTTTTTATCCACAAGAAGCCACCTTGAATTCAGTAACATTTCACCTGCTTAAAGTCACTTAAATGCATGTTTGCAGAATCAAGTTTAGACTATGTAAGGTTTATGAGGAGAATCTCTAATTTTTTAGTGTCTAGAACATCTTTAAGTACTAGACAACACTAATGTTTCTAAGAAAATTCAGCTCCTGTGTAACTGGATGTACTAATTTTTCAGTTTAAAAAGCAAATAGTAAGAATATGTAATTCTGTCATTCTATCTACACTGGAATGGTACAAAAACAGATTAAAAATTAAAGCTTTTTGCCAAAGATTTGAAACATCAGGTCTCACTGTTTTTCAACAGTTCAGTGCATTCTACTTGCCTCAGAGTACAAATATCCTCTACTCGTTATAATGCATACAATATTCAAGGTTTTACTATTTGAGAAATTCTTTTGAACTTCAACATTTCCTCAAGTGTATCCTTCAGCTGTCCATTGTATCCTGGAGATACACTTACCAAGTTGTGCTTTACAACTCTCTATTGTCTTGTCAAGATTAAGCTGGAACCTACTACGTATCTGTCGTTTGGGTGAAATGAGTTGCACAGGAGTGGTCTGCTGTTGGACTGACTCACTCAGCTCTTTCAGATCCATCTCAGCTTTGCTACGATCTGGAAAAAGAGAGAGGAATAAAGAAAAATATTTTACAAAAAGAAGAGAGATCAGATAAGACAAATTTGACCAAGTAACAATGCAGATGGTCTGAAACACATTTCATTTCCTTTAGAATTATGGGCTAAATAATAATTCTAAACTGACTTTACAACAAACAATGGATTCTTCCTCTCTGATACTACATATTTCACATGCAAAGTGCATGCATCAATTGTGTGGATATTTTCTCTATCAATGTGAAATTATACTTTTGGAAAATGGGTTCCTTGTACTGGAAATGTTTACTACATTAGGTTTTCAGTTCCTGGGCTATGTCACTCCACCCAATCCGCACTAACTCCACAGCAGCAATGGTTATATCACCCTTCATACACCATTTGATTCAAGGCCTTCAAAGCCTTAGTTTACCACATGGCAGGATATAAACAGAAGAAAAAATTGAGAATGGAGGAAGATGAAGACAAGACACTGTAGTAACTCCCCAAGGAACCCTACATACTCATACATACGAAAAGTCCTGCAATCCAAATTTTCCTATCTGATCTACAAGGACGTCTCACTGATCTTTATTTCCAGCCTTTCATTAATGTCAAAGTATTAGTAAAAAGACAAGCTCATTGTGGAGAAATTTCAAGTTCTCATCTCCAAAGTCTTTATTTTAAAGCCCTTTGTTCATTTAAAGCCACATACAAGCAACTTTGTTCATATTATTTTGCATTGACACCATGCAATTTATTCAGTTGTAATAGTATCAGGTTTTCAAGACTAACCAAGATTCAGATTCAGAATGCTTCCTGGAGTGGAAGTTCTTTCTTGCTTAGCAGAAATTGGCGTTGATGCTTGAGGAGAGAAAGGTTTGGGGCTGCCTGACAAGCTCCCTGCTTGACCCGTTCTTGTTGGTGCTGGAGAAGCTGGGAAAAGTACGAAATTAATAAAAACAGATTTTAAAATAATCACAATAAAGCCATATTCATTGGGACAAAGCAGCTTTTAAACCTACACAAGGAGGGACAGAATTTTGTTTAATATTCTCAACACTGTGCTATACCTCCTTTGCAAGTTAAAACTATCCCTTTTAGTTTAGTTTAATAAAGAAGGATTTTAAGGAAAATAATTTTATTGCAGCTATATAGTTGGGCCAAATGTGTGCTTAATCTCAAAACTACTCCACAGTGACTGAAAGCTTCTACCTTTCAAGACTTGGTTATTTTAAATGTTAAATTCTGACACTCTGAATCACTTTCTATCTTAATTCATGTATGTAAGTACACATAGAAACCCCAACCTACCACATTTTCTAGCTACAATAACAGAGATAATTAACATTAACATTACAAATCATTGTAAGTTTAACCAGTGGGAAAACACTGACCAAATGCCTCTGACAAGGCAAAAGAATATTCTAATTTACGCTAAATCCTGTGCTCTGAGCTTTTAAGATCTCCATGAAATAATGCTTTAAAACCAAACTTCTGGAAACAGCCAGTCTAGAAAGGGAAGCATCTGCCATTACCTAAAAACATGATTAATTCTCATCAGCGAGGGACTAATTTCTGTCTGTTAAATCTCTACTTCATGCTCTGAAAGTGTCAATCTAAACCCAGTAGTAGTCACTTTCTTTTAACCCCTCGGTACACCCAGGATTGTCTACACATTTTCAGCTTTTTAAATGGTAGCAATATTTGCTGTTTCAGTAACTGTTTCCAAGTTATTTTCTACACATCACTCAAAATACACAACAGGGGTACCCAAATAAAAACGTTCTTGTCCAAGGATAGTGCAGTCATATTACTTGAATTATGGTTTACATTTTAACTGAAACACACAGATTCCACTAATAGGACAGCTAAGTTTATACATACAATAGATACTGCAAAGTTAGCATTTGTAACAATACACAAAGGTAGAAATGTCAGCTAGGAAACGGAATGTTTTAGTTTGACTGCTGTTAAGTCCAATCCAACATTTCTAGGCAGTAGAGTAAGGCCTGAGGAAAAGCTAGAAAAATTTGCCAGAATTGCTGATAATGAAGAATCCAGAGTAATGGCATAACAGCTGTCATCCTCTGTTAACTTTGTCTCACAAAAGAGCTTTTTACGATTACCTCCACTACAACAAAGAAATAATAACATGGTATACTAAAAGCTCCACATTTTAAGACACAAAACAGTATCTGTTAGCTGCACCTTGTATATAAAAGCTACACATATATATACATCATAATTTATGTATAAAAATTCTTCCTCTTGACATACTGATAACTGACATTACTCTACTGAAAAATCCAAGCATTTTCATATATTTAATTCATACAGTCACTTTGTCATCACCTTCTTAAGACAGACAGGATCATACCACAAGACACTCTGTATTCAAAGATAGTTTCACAGCCTATCCTTTACTGGCTAGAAATAACATTATAATAAATAATAATAAAAAAGAATAGACAGCATTTTATCTAAAAATTGCATGGAACATACTGATTGAGTTTTCTACACAAAGACTTCCTTTCACCAAAACCAAAGTTTTAAAGCACTCGCATCAATATACTGCTTAATCACTGCTTTCAGACAGCAATGAACTTTTGTGTCATGGATGAAAAACATTAAGATAAAGTAGTTTGCCTGACTGCCACAAAATTAGCTAACATTTGACTATACAGAAGTTAGAGAAGTCCAAATTCTGTATTCTACACTCCTTTTTATCCACTCTGCCTATGGAACTGTAAGTTTCACATATTTTAGCTGCTCTCTTGGGAACAATATAAATTAAGTTCACTGCCTTGAAAAAGAGCTATGGAATTTTAAACAGAATACCTCCTTATCATGGCAATTCTAATTCTTTCTGTATTGACTTCCACTCTCCATTCATTCCAATAGTTACAAGTATTTCCTGCTATTTAAACTGAAGGGGTTTGATCACTTTGGGGGATGATTTATTCCTCCCAATGTGACAGAAAGGACTCTTGTTTCTTACCTGTGATACTGGAAGTTAAATACATCTCTTTTTCTAAAATTTCTGCATAAAATGAGTTATAATACTGTCTATGAAAAGCACGTGGAACAAAACTAGAGCACGAGCCAAATGCAAAGTCCTGTGTCCCCCCTTCTAGTCCCCCTTTTTTTTTTACCTGTATTTTTCTCAATAAAGTCCATGGATTCTTCACTGGCACTAAAATGACTGGAAGTTGCTTTTTTCTCTGCATCCTGTTCAACATCAGATCCAGTGTGAACTGATGAGTTTGTACTCATTGGTGACCGTGGCATATCTGTCAGTGAAATCCTACGACCAGTACTACTGCTCAGCATAGACTTGCTCATTAGAATCTTAGGTGATGCTGTCATATCAAAGTTTAGTTTGATTTTCTCTTGTTTGTCTGTCTTTGCAGTTCCAGCAGTTGGGTTTGCAGGGTCCAGTAACATTTGGTATTGATTGTTGGGGGTATACGGTGTCCGGAAAGGTGCGTAATTAAATACTCCAAATTTTCTACGAATGTTATCAACATAAACCTCCATTTCTTGCATTGCACTATTGAAGATGCTTTTAGTCTTTTTCACAGAAAAAGGAATTTCTTTAGACATGAGGTAGCAATTATTTATTGGAACCCAGGCCCTGTATAAAACAGACAGATAAAAGATAATGTAACTACATATCACACTGTGGATTGACATGCACATACCAATTTATTTTAGCCTAATCATATAGTTATGCACACAGTTCATTTCAGAGGACCACCTCTACCTTCTTCTTTTAATAGTTCAGTTAGCTTAATTTTGGTAAGAGAACTGCATGTCTTAGATTATCACTAGCTCATTTACTCTACCTAATAACACATAAAACATCAATAAACACTGGTCAAACATGACAAAATATTCCTAACTGAAGTAGTCTATGTAACTTTAAGATGACCATTGCTAAACAGTCTTTCCATCTGTCACAGTTATCAGAAAAACATAAAAAGCAGGAAAAGAAAAGGAAAAAACAAACAAACAAACAAGACTTCATAAACACATACTTTAAAACATTTTACACTCCATGTCAGACTGATCCAACTCCTCAGTGCCCAGAAAAGTTCTATCAACAAGTATTGGACAGGTATTATTTATCATTAAATGAAGCAGGCTCGAAAACTGCGCCTTCCAAGACTCTAAAATACCAGGAAATTTTACTTACTTATTTCATGGCCCTATACAGTTGGTGTGTTTACTGTACTGTTTTTATAACTGTATAGATTTATATTTCCAATTCATGACAAATCAATTCGCATTCATCATGGCTTTCTCCATCTAAGCAGAGAGTTCACAAGTACAAAAAAACTTAACTCCTTTCAGAGCAAAACCAGCATTTTCAACACAGATTATGTTTTCCATATTTTTTAAATCTACAATTGTGTGTTTATTCCCATAGACAATAAACAACTTGATTGCCCTCTTCCACCTCTTAAGAACTACATTTCTCTGCAGCACAAAACCAGACACAGGACTTAACTTGCCTACTCACTGTGATTATATATGTATTAGACTTAAAAATGCGTGACTTGCATTCTACAGACATCATGCAAGAAACTAAACTGAATATGCTACAGTATTATATCAGTTATTAACATTAAGGTTCAAAAGACAGGTTCCAAGAGCATAAAATTACAGCAAGAATTTTGTAAGCACAGTAAAAGACATTGTTTGGTTGAATTCCCACCTGTCGTGTTGGCCAAAGAAACGGGCATCAACTTGCCCATCTTTATCCCTCAGTGCTTTAGCAGGCCAGAATGGAAAACCTTTGAGCTTAGCCCAGACCAATGGGTGGGGATTGCTCTAGAGGAACAGGCAAAATACACAGTAAGAAAACACAAGTATCTCAATTCAACACATAATAATTGCACTTTTTTATTATTTTTTTTAGTCCCCTCCAAATATGCAGCATATGTTAGGGCAAATCTTGCAAATTCTCTGATATTCACTTGGGCCCAAGAGAGCACATGATCTGTTACACACTTAATAGTCTTAAGGGGTTTTCCCAAGTTTGGTGCAGTATTAAACAAAAACAGAAAACAGACAATTTATTAATTGGTCATGAAAGAAAAACAAGTGTAAACCCTGAGATTCACACCTACAAAAAGAGAGACATTCACATTTCAGAAATCTTACCCTGAGTGCAAGCACCACGTGCAAGCACAGATAACCAAGGAGCAGATCTCTTATATTTGAGGACAGAGAACCTGAGAACTGGTTGCTGACACCTTGAGATAGTCTGACTCCAGAAAGAACATGATGCACAGCCACAAAATACTTGGTAAACTACAGCAGCTTTCCTTGAGTCAGTAACCACCACAGGTGTAAACCAGCGTTGGCACTGTTTTAACAAACAACAGCCAAATGAGAATCACTAGGTTAGTGTACTAGCTAGTCTACCATAATCCTTAACTTACACAAGGCTCACAAAACCAATTTTCTCGTTTTTGGCAAGCAGCTAAATAACATTCCGGACATACTTCAATTTCATTCATCTGAAAAGAAAAAGCAAACAGTTATCGGAGAGCTTAAACAGAGTCCAAAGTGTAATCACTGTTATTATGTTAGCCTGTCTAGTTTGCTAGCATCATTTTCCCACAAATTCGGGGTCATAAATCAACATTTGCCAGGTGGCCAAGAGCATCCTGGCCTGTATCAGAAACAGTGTGACCAGCAGGATGAGGACAGGGATCATTCACTTGTACCTAGCATGGGTGAGGCTGCACCTCAAATCCTGTGTGCAGTTCTGGGCCCCTCACTACAACAGAGACACTGAGGTTCTGGAGCATGCTCAAATAAGAACAACAAAGTGGGTGAAGGGCCTGGAAGATGCGCATATCTAAACAGAAGAAAGCCTACAAAAATTACAGTTATGCAACACACACACTAGAAAACACTGTTATTTCACTCATAAATACATGAAACACTTTAAAACCTACATAAAAATTAAGTTAATTGGGGTGCTCATACCTCATGCTCACAGATTTTGATGATGACTTTTGCTGTTTGTGTCAATTTGTGATTTCCTGAGGAAACAATAAAATGCTTTAACCAAGAAAACTGTAATGCTAGAAGTATGATAAAATCAACAGGTTTCAGACTTTAAAGTTCACATTAAAGACAAAAGAGAACATCTAAAGAGATGATGCAAAACACGTATGTATAAACTACATGCTTCAAAAGCAGTAGGTACATACTTTTCTTCCCCACATAACATCATAACAACCTGTAAATGTTCCTTTTTGAAGCCTCTTGCAGCGCCCCCCCCCCCCACTGCTACACTCTTCCAGTGAAGAACAGGCTGAGTTCAATCAGGCATCCTATATAAAGAGCTGCATAATGCAAAACAAAGCAACTTGGCAGTTGGAACCAGCTGACCATTAAGGTCTCTTCCAACCCAAACCACTCCATGATTCTAACTTACTTGAAATGTTTTCATGGTGGAATGACCAAGTGACAGCACAGGCTGTATTTGGTCCTACAGTTTTATGTATGCCAGTTAAAAAAAATCTGTTGTGTTCAGTGACAGGAAGATACTTCGAGCATTTGCCAACTAGAAGGCTACAAATTGCTCTGTCACTTTCTGAAACTGTTTCAAAGTTTCATAATTAAGGACACAAGTACGTATTAATATCTTACCCCCATTGTAAATAATGCAGTTGTGCAAAATCCATTTGGCATCAGCCAAAAATGCTTCAGTGCAACCGTACATTTTCTTTTTAACATTCTGCAAAGAGAAAATTCAGAATGTATTAGGAAATAGAAAATTTCCTGAAATTTCAGAAATGAGTAAAAAGTGATGGTTTCTTCCTGGACATTGCTTCCTAACAGGCATACAATCAGTAATGACTACTTACATATTGCAAGACTCATGATTCTAAATACTTCAGAATCTGTCAAATTCAGAGTGTCTTTTGACTGCCCTGAAAATGTATGAACTGTCTAACTCTAAATAATGAATTATTTGGATCAGCATCTTCAACATTTAAAAAGTGTTAATTTCCTGAAACAGTGTTTCATTTGATGTCTGCAGAAATCTAAACCCTTTATTTCTTCTACTAATGTTATCGGCCCAAAGCATTTTTATTTTTGACAAGATCCAGAAAATATTGTTGCTCAGAAAACATAAGACAGTACCTGTGATATTCCAATCTACCCATTAGGTTAAAGTACTTCCATTAGATAAAATTGGTCACACGGTTTTGTTACACCTTTATACTATTAAGACATCAACCTCCACTTAAGGACATGGAGAACGACAACTTGCTGTGTCTTCACTAGGTCCTAGCAGAACAAAACTCTGCAATACTACACTCTTCATTAAGCAATGGAGTGTGGAGAACTTCCTCATGATGTGAAACTTATTATTGAACTGAGAATTAAAATTATATTATCCACCTCTCGACTGTTTCTTTTTTCTTCTATACCTCGGGTGCAGTGGGGATTACAGCATTTGTTGAATGATCACTAAAATCAGCCTGGAATGACCTCTACATCTACATCTAATAGTCCCAAATTAATGGACCAGTGATCTATTAATAGAGTACAAACATGAGAATCACATGCAAACATTAATGAAGTCTCCCACAGAATCATTCCTGGAATTAGATGAATTCATACAGGAGGAAGCAATCGGTGTAAGCCTGTCTTGTTCATAGCATTTTTCCTGACCATTTATTTGTTACTTGTTCAGACAAAATACTGGATTTGTTCAGTTGGCACATGATTGGTTTTAAACTGTAACTGAACTGGCATTTACACCACCACCAACAAAAAAGCATTAAAATAATTTCAAGCAGCCTATCTCTCCTCCCATCAAACACTCCAGAAATACTATTGACAGCAATCAAACTCAAAGAACCTTCCTCCTTTAGCTTCATACAAACCTTCTCTAATGTACAAAGGTCCATTGGATGAAAGATATATTCTGCATAATCTGGGTGTTGATCCAGTGAAACTGGCTTTTGAAATGGCTCTGTCTGTTAGGAAGAAAGAAATCACAGTGCTTATTAATACTGAACAGTTTCATCAGTGACACAATACTCATTCATTTTCCAGTACTAATTCCAACTGCGATGTCACAGAATATTCTTTAAAGGTAATTATAAAGTTTTGAAGTAATAAAGTATTGCCAGAACAAGAGGAACTAGAAGGTCTCAATTAATTGGCTTTCATATGCTGGAAGTAATGAGTTGCTGAAGTCAGGGGCTTTGTAAAATGTACTATTTACACTGGGATTTTTTTGTGGGGAGTATCAGATGAAGCTCAACAGACAGTTTACAGCAGAAAAAAGACACTTACTAGGCTCACAAATAGCTCTTTCTCAGACTTTTGTTAGAATCTTAACTTTCAAAACCACGGTGGCTTGGTAACACAAACACATTCAAACTTTCGTCAATGGGACACATTAGCATCTGCTAATGTGGAGGTTACTGCAATTCCTGAAACTCAACCGATTAAAGAACTCAGGTACCAAAACAATAGGTGATCAGTAAAATGTCTCAACATTAGGACAAATATCTCAATAGGATGCATTAAGCTTTCTAACCACCTTTTCAAAACCTTTTGTGAACTCAGCATAAACAAACACTGATACCTCGTTACTGAAAAGCAGCACTTCAAGCTTCTAATGCCTCCATCTAACAGGACAGTATTTACCACTCTAGAGTGAAAGGATTCCAAGAACCAAAATCTGTCAGTGCTTAAGAGTAACCTTCCCAGAAATTGCCACTATTGTTCTACTAAAACACTTATCACAGAGAGATCAGAGTTGCAGACAGCTCATGATTCAGCACGTCTGGTTTTCTCAACTTCTTTTACTGTAACACTGCAGGTACAGAGATGCCCTCTCCACTCCTCTAACTTATTTACAGGAACAAGAAGGCAACAGGAGTTAAACCATCCCTTGGTAATTCATCACACAGAATTCTGATGAAGTTGAAACTTCACATGAAAGCTAGGCAAAGCTTACATGGTAAAGAACAAGTGACAAGAATTGTTGAAACTTAGAAGCAAGGATGTGTGACTGGAATAGCTGAAATTTTGAGACATGGCATTTTTGAGAAGCAAGTCTGAAGACAGACACATGAACTTAGGTACAAGTTGGAGGAAAATCAATTTTACCTTCATTATATAAATTGAGAGGACAGCAGCCTCATACTGCATAACAGTAAACAGCACAGGTTTTCACCACACTGAGGAAGATTTCTTCGGTGTTTTAAAAGTATATGCTACAACTAACTTTTGTGGCGATTTCTACTAATAGAGAGCAGCCGGGTTTTCAACAGCTATAATCAAGAATACAACAGGGCTGTGCCTAAGGTTCCTGCCCACGTAACTGTATTGGTGAGAGATGTCTCCTCATTCCCCTTGTATCTCAGAGACAACATTGTCAAAAGAGTAAAAAAACACCACATCTCAAGTCGTATTTTCACGACACCTACTGAAACTACATCCAGAATATTACATGAAGAAACTACATTTTAAACACACTACAAAACAGTTCTTAAAGCCTAAACTAACCTGTCTGTACTAGACAGGTGGAAGACAGCATAAAAGCTGTCACATAGAATCTGACAAAATAAACTAGGTTCATAATCTACAAAAGGAAGGAAAACACAGGATTATGTCAAACATACGATCCAAGCATTAAAAAGAAAAATAAAAAGTCCTTCTTACCCCTGGCTGTTTCATTTTTTGTAGTGCAAACTTCAGTAAATATGATAGCTGTTCAATGGTGAGCATTGTCATTGCTTTACTCTGTGTTTCTATGCATTCTGCAACTGTGATTTTCTAGAAGTTAAGATTAAAAAACATTTGGTCAGGAAACATTCCTAGGAAAATTCTTCTCTACTGAAACATTCTAGCATTCAAATAGAAGATAGCAACTATCTTATAAGAAATAAAACATTTCTGATGACACAGTGTAAGTACTTTGGATGCTTGTTTTACTTGATTATTCTTCCATGTATGTTAAACAGAAAAAATAAAAGCTGGGTGATGGCAAAGAGAGAGAAAAGGGAGAGAGGGAAAGGAAAAGACCAGAAAAATATCCATCATGAATGTGTGAATACATAAAATTCCCAAATACAATGTGGGTTCTGATCCAGAGAAAACTCCAGGAACAAACTTGCCAACGAAGTTTTAAGTTGACAAGCAGGTACTCTTTATTGTGGCACCGGGAGACAGGGGGGACAGCTCCTCCTAACGTGTGTTCCCGCATCGTTTGTTACACAAGCTGTCCTCACACAGCCGCTGGGCATACATACATATCCATGAGGCTACGTCTGGATTACATCATTTTCCAGAAAGTTCCCCGCATGCTACAAAAATGTGGTGATCTCTGAGGGTCATTTACTTCTTCCAACCATCTTCATCACTTCTGGCAGCCTTAGCAGCAGGCAGTAGATGCTTATACCAGCTTAATTGGTTCATTAACACCATAGACATAACAATCATCCTGTCCTTCTACTTATCAGCCAGTTTAACTTGCAGCCCATCCTGGACCCCTGCCATTCCAGATACTCCTTATCCTTACATCCTGTTCTTTTAGCCTGTTTTTCTTACACTCATTTTGTACTAAGGTCATAAAGGCCTAAAACTACAACGGTTTATCTTATACAAGAATTCTCAGTATGTTCTCTAACTGTACTCTATTTTTTTTTCCTGTGAATCATGCACCTCAGTAATTTTCCATTGCTACTGTTACAAAGCCATCAAACTTAACATTACATAAAATTGATTCTAAAGGTTTATATATTTCATTTTGTGATTTTGTGCCCCCCTTGTCTCAGTTCACAGCAACATGAACCAGCAGATCACCTGCACTGTAAAACAGCAAGTGATCAAAGAAAAATATGCGATAAACCAATTTCCTTTTGTTAAAGATACATCAATGGTAAGGAATGACTAAGTTCTTCCCCAGGCCTGCAGAAAAAAATAGTAATAAAATACCCACTTGTTTGACCCTAGAGTGCAATTTTTGTCTGCACTGTTGCAGAGCTGATCAGCCCACTAGAGAAAGCACAAGTTAAGCTAGTCAAAACTGCAGAATGTTTTCAAAATAAGAGGCATCTGATGAAGAAATCACTCTTCAAACTGCACAAATTTCTCCGGTACCTTTACCAAGAGGCAATACAGGAATAAACCAGCAACATTTCAGAACACAAAACCACTTGCTTACATCTCACAAACAATAAAGAAATCCACTCTTCATATCAAACTAACCTCACATTCTGGGCAAAACCAATCCCCCTCTGGTTCCGCTGTCAGTTTCAGACACTTAGCATGATAAACCCGAGGACAGAGTTCACAGCAGAGGACTTGGCCTTCCCGATGACAAACCCAGCAATAGAAATCATTCCGTCCATCCTGTGGTACAACATCAACAGGGTCTGTGGTGAGTGGCTGCTTCATATAGTAAAACGGACCATGTCTTAGTTCTGACTGAAATGTAGGCAAGAAAAACAGGTTTGGTTTCAAAACAAATTTGCATTTTTTCAAATAATAATATTCATAATATATAAGCAAACAGCAGTTTACAGAGTTTGATTAACATTTATGCAAGCACAGTATCTTATTAATTGCACAAAATCATTCATAAAGAAGTTTACTGCTTATTCAGATGTCAAATGCCAGTTCGCACTCAAGACTGAAAATAAATCTTTGTGGCAAGTAAGGGCATCAAATGCAAGACATGCAATCCAACCAAAGTCAGTGAACACTTTTATCTTTGAGAAAGAAATATTGCCATAGAAGCTATTAGGTCCTCTAAACACAGAATTCCATGGGGCTGTGCAAGCTAAATACTGAGATATTTAGTCATGGCTAAACCTGGGACAGCTGAAGAAGTTAGTCCTGAAATAAGAAGTTGAACACCATGCAAATCTGTCCTAAATTGCAGCAATTCACAGCTTTGTACAATGAAGCAAGCCAGTGCTGATTTTGATTAATAAGGCAAACTGTAGCGCAGAATGACAAAGGAGCAAATTCACATCTTGAACAGCCACTCTGCTATAGGAGCAGGAGCACGGGAAGAGATTTAATCCACCATTTAAATGCGTATCAGAATTTAAGACTCACGCTCTCCACTGGTTTGCCTGCACTAGAAAACAGTGTTAACTTTGTAAGCTGCATGAACTAGTCTTCCACTTGAGCCTGAGACAGCTCAAAGATGACACAGCTGATGCCAAAACACAAGCAGCAAACAGCCTAGGATGAAATGGGTCCCCAGAAACCTAAAGTTTGTTAGATCAGCTTTGACGAGCTGCTGACATTTATTGGAAAGCTACATTCAATTGATCAATGACAAGGAAACTTAAGTTTTCTATTTTGCATTAATTATAGGGGTGGTTTGTGGAGGAGAGCATGGAGAGAAGCAATCTTGAGGTTTAGGCAGTTTATTTCCTGTGATTTTTTTGCTTGATATAAAACCATTTGCTCATGACATTACTTGTAACGATCCAAATGCTGGTAGTTTGCAGAACCATATTGTTAGGTTCTCAGGTAATCTGTGCAATTGGGCACCATTTACACATCTGCAAGTTCTTAGACCCTTGAGCTATCACATGCCCCTGTGACTCATAGAACAGTGCAACCATCTGCATGTTTCATGCCTTTGCAGCATCCTCTACAAAATTAGTCACACAGGGCATAAACTAATGTCACCGCAAACCACCAGCATGCCAGCTTGGACTGTGATATTTCTAGATTTCTACAGTTATAAAGGATATTATTTGCATGGATAGAGCACCTTCAAAGTGAAATTAGGTGACACAGAAGTGACAACCCAGCTGGAGATGCTGTATCTCAAAGAGAAGAGGTATCACTGCCAAAGGATGTTACCTACAAACACTCACAAAGCTCTGCTATCTAAAATGTCACTCAATTTTCTATCAGTTTTGGTGTTTTTCATTTTCTAATCTTCAGATGATACAGCTTCTAAAAAATACTTTGTTACCACCATTTTCTATCTTTCTCTGTAAGTATATATACATATTTATACACAATCATATAACATAACAATGCTCTCAGAAGGAAGGTTCTATCAGATCCTGTGGAACAAGAGGGACAGCATAAGTCTTTAACTACATTTCAAATGTATCACTACTACAATCATTCAAACAGATACAGAAGTTATGGAAACCTAGAGTGAAGAAGGGAAAGTTGCAATTCACACTGCAGAAACATGTTTTGTTTGCAGCTATATGCACCACAGCTGCGAGACCAAAATGTTAATAGTGTATATACATGGAGTTGCAGCTGTGGGGCATTTCCTCAACTGCAGATAAAGGAAATTACCAGAAGAATTTAATACATATCCTGACTTTGAAGTAGATGTAAGCAGTATATCTACACTAACTTCCTAAGAATGAAAGATACTGCTTTAAGACAAATACAAAACCTATGAAACTATTCCACAGAAATCAGCTCATAACACCCAAACTGAAGTTTGTTTTTCTTAGAGCATGAGAAGAACTTATTGTCTGTTCAAGGATGCCTACTTCTTGTAGACATTTATCACTTTATTTTATCTATTTTATCTAAGCCATGTTTAAAAACACCCCACTCCCACACAAAAAAGATACCCAAACAGCAAAACTAAAGGACTGAATATGAATGATTCAACTGCATCGAAGGACCTTTTCACTTGTTATAACCAGAGCAAAATGTTTTAAGAGTGTATCTTTTAACAGTTATTAAAGAAAAGCTTTGTTTCCTCAACTGTTTTCACAGATAGCAAATTCAAGCTCAGATATGCGGTAGCTTGTTCTAAAGTCTTTCATAAAGTTACTAAGACCTGCAGAATGACATAGAAAACTGAAGAAAAACCAACAGTATTTTAGTGCTGTGTTGCGGAGGAAAAGGTCACTATTTATATTCAGTTTAAATTAATATTGAAGCTAGTGGTAAAACAAGATAACGACTTCAATTACGTTATAAGTGACCAGTTAAGTGTCAAAAGTTCCTGATTTTTAACCTGTCTTAGCTACATTCTACAATTCCATAATTCTTTGCTTGTATTTCAACACTGCAAATACCTGTTGGCACCATTCTGTAGATCTGTTACTGCATTCACAACATGTAATAGGAAACTTCATGCAACTTTAGTAACAGTATCTTGAAAGAGTCAAATATTACAAACACTTTGTAACATAGAAATTTAAGTTAGAGGTTTCCAGCCATGCTGTCACACCCCAAAATGGATTTATCAGCCAATCAGAATCACAGCTATTAGCTACTTTAGACTTGAAACTTAACCAGAGAGCAAAATAAGTAACTGTATGCTTAGCGCACATCTGTTCAGCAGTGAAAGAATCTTTCAACAACTCCTGCTACCATATAGAGCAGTTTTTCACTTACTTTAATCTTCAGGCATGCCCATTTCAAATTTGACATGCAAGATAGTATTAAAAGCAACTTGTAAAAGCTAAACAAAACTAAACGTGTTTGCTTGCTAACTCACAACAAATACAGCAAAATAAGCAAGTCTGATTGCTTTTCTTCATTAGATACACAGCTTTACTCTATCCTGTAATATTTCAGGTCTGAGATACCTGGAAAATAGAACAGGATTTACTGAGGGGAATGTATCAAGTTCAGTAACTGCAATCGTGTTTTCCTATATATTTTTAAATGCATGAATGGAAGCGGAAGTTAATACGCTAAGATTCGGTTCCACTGTTTGTAAAATTATCTCTACACTGCACACGTAGAAGTTCAGACTTCAGCGGGGCAGCATCTCCCCAGTAAATGTCCAGGATGAGGAGGAATTTATACAGCCTGAAGTGAAGCTCAGTAAGGCCAAACTGACCACATTAAACTAATTCAAGGATGCCTACACATGCTAATTCTAAACCTCCCAATTATCCTTAAGTAAAATATGCTTGACACTAGAAACCTGTTCTCTAGCACAGCCTGATTTATTCAGTCTTCGTTCCAGTACAACTGCAGTGATTAGGATTTTCATTTTTTTTCTTAACCAGTGTAGTTGTACCAGTACAATATGTAATGTGGATGTTTTTACATCAGAAAAAGGTGCCTTAAACGCTCAGAATTTAATCCTGGCAAAAAACGTTGACACAGAAAAGCACTTTGAAAAATAGAGACATGTCATTTTAAATTTGATGAGAAATTTCATTAAGGCTAAAGACTGCCTTCATCTAATCTTGCCCAAGATGATGCAAGTATTTGCTATTCAATAGACTTCATACAATTCTTTTACTTGCATCCTACAATGAATCAGAAATTGTCAGAGTCTTCTGGAGTTAAGTTCTAAGAACAACAACAAAGAAGACACCAAAAATAAGGTTTCAATCATGAAGACTGAAAAGTACTGTCAGTGTGACCCTTTGATTTAACTAGCTTGGTAGGAGTGTATATCGCTCAGCAGTGTAAAGGAAGGGGAGGGAATCTGCAGAGTATCAAGGAATGAGGTAGACCTTTGTTAATGATTGGCAGCAGGACTAAAACCAGATGAGGGACTTCTGCTGATATGAGATCGTTCTTAATCTCGGATATCATGCCACTGACCATTTCCTTTCAATGGTTTTCATTAATAACAGATATTGCTGTTATTACTGTTATTACATACCTTCATAATACTTTAGTTCAAAATTGCCTTTATTGCTTACATGTCTTATTAGCTTTGTAAAATCAAAAATTCGCCTTTATTGCTTACACATCTTATTAGCTTTGTAAAATCAGAAACCAGGATATAACTTGTCTTTCTCATACAGGTGTAAAACAATAATAAGAGAACATGCAAATCCAGCCTGTAATGCCAACTGCTACACCCACTGCATTAAAAAACGAAAATCTGCCTCTTAGAATACAAGAATGGAGCTTCCCAATATGGAGAGAGCTCCTGATCAGCTTTCTCTACATCCTTTATTGTGTCATATTCTAGTACAACAAGACCATGACTTCTCTTACCTGCTCTTTATTATTACTGTTCAATAGACCAGGTTTCTTTTTCTTTTTTATAGGACTTGTTGATGCATCCTGTGGTGAGTGGCCATTGGAGGAATGTGGAGGGCTGGGAAATTTCCTTTTCTGTGCTGCGCGTTCAGCAGAGCCAGGATCTACAACAGATACAGACAATATGGCTGAAGAGTTCATATTGATGAAAAACATTCCAGCAAGGGTGTGGTTTGTCATTCACACTCCTTCACTGAACAGAATAAAAATTCTCATTGTCTTCCATGCAGTCACTGACAAAACCAGAAGCACAGACTTGCTGAGCAATGCCACTGTTAAGTGAATTCGCAATATAGTCATTTAGATTAACATTACATAGTTTTTCTTTTCAGGCCATTCATCTCAAATTCTAGTACCTTTGGAGTATAACAATTTGTTAGTAGTAGCTTAGAAGAGTGCTATGCTATATACACTTTAACAGCTCTGCTTATGTAATTCAGGAACGTAAGCAACAGAAGCTAAAATATGGTAAGAGTAAAGTCAGTCCTCATTATTTATCTCTCATATTTCAATAAAGTTGATAAAATATATCAATAGAAAAAAAAAATTGTCCTACAGTGTAAAAAATAAATATGCCACTTCAAATACTTAGTCATTTGTAAGTACCTGCTAAACTGGATTGTAAAAAGACAAAAGTAAGACAACACTACCAGTCAAGTAGTAACCTTCTGACAGCAAGATAGAGCAACAGGCACAGTCAACAGAGAGCTAACAGAGCTCTCACATTCAAGCAAACAAATTATGAGAGTAATTTAATAAGTCACAGCTTCCATCTATGACTGGTTACTGTCCCAAGTAACAAAGCTGGCAGAAGGGAGCATTTGCCTGTTTCTCAGCTGCTCTAAGCCATGTATTGTCATCTTAGTGTAAATTCATCACACCAGCAACTTCAGCAGTGCCAGTGGCTCTGAACTGCATTTTATGAAACATGCACAAAATTCTTTAAAACATCAGAAGGAAACTGAAAGACTGTTCTACCAAATCAACATCTATTACAACCATCATTCATGTCTGCTTTGCTCCTCCAATTATGCTCAAGTATTTTAAATCTTCAAAGGTTTTTAATTCCTTTTTTTTGTTTGTTTGCTTACTTGGTCACTGGTTTGTGTTCTTATAATATGCAGAAGGAATTATTTACAGACTTGAAAGAGTTAATACACTAAAAAAAAATATCACTGACAAACTCATCAGAAATACCCAAGTAAAAAAAAAAAAAAGAGCATTTGCAACCACATTTTCTCAGAACAAAGTTTAAATGATTCCTAATGAATACAGAATATGCAGCTCTATTACAAAGATCAAGTATGTAATCAGCTGTAATAGGTAATCATAGAACAGTGAAACAATCTTGACAAAATACCAGTGAAAATTCAGAGTTGGTTTAACACGTTCAATTTTTCCTTAAGCTTTCAATGCATGCAACAGAACAAAATGAGAGACAAAAACATAGGGATCAGAAGTCACCAATATCACAGAGAAACGACTGAACCCTCCCCAAAGTCATTCCCATATCTTCAATCCCCTACTCACATGTGCTAATGTAAATGTTTTGTGGCTGCATACAAAAACAATGTGGTGCTATATGGTGACTTCTGATTGACCAAAAGCTTGGTAACACGTGTCAACATAACAACTAAGAAAATTCAACACAAATATGAAAAAATAGATACTAAAAGATAGATGGAAGAAGATATAACTGAAGAAGGGAAGAGCAATATTAACAGCAATTGTCCATCCTGAGTTTTATTGATCCAGAATAGCAGTACTAGACTAACACCACATGCAATTTCAACAACCCCAGAAAAGCATCTGCCAGTGGAGTTCCATAGGCACAGCTCTTTTAGCAGTGCTGCCTAAGCAGAAATGGAATGTTAACTCTCAGAGAAATTTCTCTGCTGACACAAGTAAAAAAATCTGGCAAAATGTAGTGAAGCTGCTTTAAATAAACGAACAAAAACCTTCCATGTTTTCAGTTTTCTTTCACATCGAGAAGTGTGATGTTTTTTTTCCTTTCCACCCCTCCCCATCCCTTTTATACTTGTAAGCAGCATTTTGGACCAGTTCTATTCTGACATGCCTAGGCCGAATTAAACCAATACAATGTGTCCAAAACCATTATTGTTACTTGACTTGTTTCAATTCAAGCAAATCTGCCTCCCATTCCATTTAGGCCAAAATTCCGATGGATTGACAATACCAAGAATTGCCAAGTAAGATGTGGCACCTAAACGTGAAAAAACATGCCTCTTCCCCTCCTTAGGCAATTACGACAATAAAAATACCAATACAGGTACAGCTCCGCTGACAGACTGGCTTGGTTTTTTTTTTTCCAGTTTAGCTAATTATACACAGAAGGTGGCAGAAGAACTCCTTTGGCTGGCATATGCTTTGTATATCCCAAGAGAGCTGAGCTAATACAGCTGTCCTGGAAGAAACACTGCAGCATCAGTGTCAGCTAAACCAAAACCCACAACATAACCAAAGCATCAAACCGAAAACCAAAACAAGCTCTGAATTCTATTGTTTTCGTTGAAGTAGAACAGATCTTATTCAACATGGGATCTGTTTGCATTCAGAGGGATCAGCAAAACCAGCATCATACCACATTTCTTCTCATCTTTCCATCATCACATGGCTCAGAAGAGCATGTACAATGTAAGTCTTTGTTTCTTTATTATAATTTGTAGTTCTCAACAGACTTTCTGTACATTTCTAAAGGCAGTCGTAAGTAAACTACTCTTCCTGTTAAGTGCTGACCATGCCCTGATCTTTGTTTTCCCAATGCAGAGATAAGCAGAATTGTCCCTCTCAAAGTAGCCATTTGAGCAAACAACATCCTCAAAGTACCTGCAAATAAAGCCTTCACCACAACTCACTGAATAGATCTTGCTTTTATTTCCAGACTACCTACGCAGGCACAGCTTAAACCAGGAGAGTACCATGAAACTTAATAGTTTTCTGCCCTTTGGCTTCCATTTCTCACTCCCAGGCACAAAACAGCCACCAGTGGAGCACATCAGTTTCCTTTCAGCTCTTTCACCTCAGATTGTGGGGACTGAAAAGAAGCTGCCTGTGACATTGTACACTGTGCCTTGGCTCTAAGTGTGAAAAAAGAAAATCAGCTGTTAAGTTCCTTGTCATAGGCCTGCCCCCATAATGTGGTGCTTCTCACTTTAAAAGCTGTTTCTTTCCTAAAGCAACTGAGTCAGTGTCAGAAAAAGTGTTACACTGTTATTAGCTAAACCAATTACAATTCAGTCACAGACAAATCCAAACTGCATTTCAACCAAAAGGGTACTGATTCAATACTGATGAAACCAGATGATCACACTCATGTATGCTTAGTTAAGTGATTCCACAAACTACTGAAAGTAGTGCAATCTTCTCCCGTGATTCAAGCCTGAGCATACTGGGGATTTTTAAACAACTAGTGGTGACTCATAGACAACATACAAAAACTGACCAGAAATACAGCTTTTTTGCTTCTTCAACTGGCAAGTTATTGAAATACCAGAGATGTTCTTGAAACAATGTAAGATATAACTGGAAAAATTAAGGAATAAACAGGAAAACAGCAATGCAAAGGCATCTTCTCTCAAATTTACTTGTGCTAGTGGAATAGGCTAATGTCTTTATCACTGAATGTTGCCAACCTACCAACAGGGACTTCATAATACGAATAACCTTTTAATTCGGTTCATGTAAAGTAAGAATGGTAGCACCTACTTAAATTGCCTGAATTATAGTTGCCGATTCTAATTAAGATAGAAAACGCTCAAGTTGCATTTTGTGTGAATTTCTTTCATCAGCAGTGTCCCATTTAGCACACACTGCCTCTTCTTCCTCCTTGGCTCTTTCAGCTTCGTTAGCAGAGTTTGCATAGCTGAGCTGTGAACCAGATCAAGAAACTGATCCCTGTTAAAATAACCTGTCAGGAGGAAAGTTAATTTTTAACCTGGATCAATTCTCCAGTGTAATTTAACTTAACATTTAGTACTTGAACAAAGTGAAACAAACCCAAGAGGAAAGAACAAAAAAGACCAAATTTAACTACACAATTACTTGGTGACTAGGACAGTTACTTGGGAGGTGGAGTCCAGTTTCTGTTCCAAAAAGGAACAGTGAGAATTTGCGTGATTTCTTCTATGTCAAGCAAATATGTTTATTAAGGTATTTAACAAGCGAGAATGGAGTCACTTTAGAAAGTACCTCACCATGTCAGATGGGCACTAGTTGGCATGTATGCCTGCGATCTCCCTGCTCCTACCATGTACTGAGCAAGTCAACCCAACCTGAACTTTTCAGATTGGCATCAATTGGTGCACACACCTTTTCTAACTGAAAAGGCTGAGATCACTTACACTCAGAAGCACTCAGCACTCGGAAGGTTAGTTAGAAATTAAATGTCCCATGAACTAAATGACAGGCATTACTGTAAAATAATAAACATTTCATTGTGAAACCAATCGTACTAATTTGCCAAGCAACCTTACTCCACTTATTCCTTCATTTCTGAACGAATGACTACTTTCTTCGCATTATTCCAACATTGTGCTTCCAGCACAAGTGAAAAAATGGACACCTCAAATAACTTTTTTAATTCTCATTAAAAGTTACCTGGGTTTACATCAGTAGGTTACTATTAAATGCTCTGTAATGTTGCAAAGCTTGACATACGCATCTATGAGTGCTCTCACAAACCATCCATTGGGGAGCAAAAAGCTAACCTGAGCTTCACCTGAAGTTTTAACCTTTGTTTCAGTATGCCATCACATGACTAAAGGATTAGTAACTACTGTTCCCAGGAGAAACACTAAAGCATACTTAAACCCTAAAGCAACTTAATTTCACACTTTATGTCTATTTCAGAAGTCCAATTTTATGTGATGGTAATGCAGTTTTTAAGCAAACTATGATAGTGACTTAATACAGTTTAGTGTAGAAAAAATATAAAACTAAACTAAAGCATGTTATCACTGTGTATCAGGGATCTTATCTTGCTGCAGCATATGGAGCATAGACAACATCTTTCATGATGTATACATTGCCAAGTGCTGCACTGTAAGCATCCAATAACAACTGAGAAGTCTCATTTTTCTCAATGGAAGCCGGTGCCAACTCAGAAAATATGTAAAAGAAACATGCTGTTTTCCTTGTTTTTCCCATGATACCCAAATGTAATTCTCCCTGAAAACAAGCAACATCAACGTGCCTTACTGTAAGAACACAGCATAAACTGCTCAGTAACAAGGAGTTGTCAAGTGTCATCTTATGCTCCCTTATACCTCCCTTCTCATATACCTTTTTTTGTTTAATTTAAAACCTTGTTTAAGCTAAATGCTACTGAAGTATCCAGACTAAACCCAAAATGAAAAGGTATATATATATATTTCTAAACATCTATTACACTTACATTAGTTTCTCTAGCAATAAAGCCTTAATGAGAGCTGAAATCCACAACAAGGTACACAGATCAAAGTCAAGACTTCACGGTATCCTTCCACCAGTTTTGCTTCCCTTTTCCTTTCTTTTGCTATGTTATTTGTTCACCCAGGAAGCAAGATGGATTAGACAACTGATATGACCAAAAAAAACCAACCCTCAAAAATCCATTTCAGCTGCATCAGTATACAAGCCTGTCCCAAACGTGACAGTGTCAGCACAAAGAAAAAGGCTGGCAATGTGGCTGACAGGGCTGGCTTCAGTCAGCACATACAGCCCTGGTGTTGCACCCCCAGTGCAGTGGAGAGCAAGCCAACTAAGAAAAACCTGAGTAGTCAGTCCTCCTGCGAGCCACGATTTGCAAATTCAACCTCACAAAAAGGTTAGGCAAACAAAAGCCTTCCTCAAAAGTGTGGGAGTTGCAGGATAAAAGCTTTTTACTGTCAGCAAAGAATTATTTTTTTTTTTAGCTGGCACTGAAGGGAAGAAAAGTTTTGCACTTCAAAATTAAGCACAGAATAGAAAAAATCTTTAGCTTATATACATCAACTTTACTGTACTTCCACAAAGAATGTTATTTATTCAAGTTCTTTATCTAATATTCTTATATTTTGAACACATGTTCTCTGAAAAATGAGCTGTTGTAAAGTGATAATATCTACTGCTTGTAGAACAAACTTTTCTGTTCTGGAAACTTTCAGAAAGTGAGAAGAGGAAAACTCAGAAACATGTTTGTTTAAACAGCTTTTCAGCATGAGTTATGATAAATGTGGTAAAAACAGCAGTTATTTTTGTTTTCCAGAAGCCAGATACTGCAATGCATTCTTCAGTGAGAGCATTATTTTAGTCTTCCAGGAACAGTATTAGATATCAGTAAACTGAGACTTAGACACACCTACTATAAAGTTTTTCTGTGCTGTATGTTTTTGATATTTCAGCGCAAGTTGGCCAGATATGCAAAATTCTGAATAATGTTTCCAATTAGATACCTATCAATTGTTTTCTGTAAGTTAGACTCTTGTTACTTAAACAGCCAGCCCAAGGCTACTTCTGCTAGACTACTAGAGCTAGGCTGGCTTAAAAAAGAAGGCAGTGTGAGGGAGGGTGCAAGAATTCAAAGGTGACAGAAGGCTGCTGAAGTTGCCATTATCCCATAGAAATGTGTAACTTTACCTCTAGAAGGAACAAGAACAAAATCAGAAAACTGACTTCCACCCAGACTCTCAATTCTCTCTTCTTTCATCTTCCTCAGAAGCTCTGTATGCATGTACTTTAAATGGTGTTGAGGGAAGTCAATGGAGAATTCTGAGAGAAAAAGCAGCAACAGTAACTCCATTGTCTGCATCATTACAGTCCAATTTGACAGAACAGGCTTCAATTAATAATTTATAGGGATTTCAGAACTGTGAAGTCTCCCAGTTATTACCCTGAGCGGTTGCTAATGGATTTATGATTTTTCAAATCCATTACCTTTAATACTATAGCAAGTTTAATTATCTCCAAAACACTTAACAAAATCATGGATAAATCTGTTAGAACTTATACTCAACTCTGAGGCATTTTAATCTCATGCCAGAATTCTGAAACATGATGCAGCTGCAATCAACCACTAAAGCCCTGTTTACATTCCAGAACCTTCAACTGATGCAATTAACCCAAATCAAGATGCTTAATGTAATAAATAACAGAGGTTAGCCCTGGTTGTGTAAATCCTGATGAACTACTACACTAGGATTTTACAGAAGTACACAGAGACACTGTTACTTGTTTCTTCATTGTAAGACTTCACAAGATAAAGAAGCACTTCCCATCATTTTACAATATAAGAGACGTAATCTGTTTATAAGCTGGAGTCTGGCTGCAGGGGGACTTGCTGCCCCAAGGCACTCCTGAAGACACCCTGTTGATTACAAGTAAAAAGGGCTCTGCACTGCAGATGAAAGCCTGGGGCTGCACTACTGCTCCCTGGAAGATTACACAGAATAGTAATAAGATTCTCAAATTACATTTCACATTGGAGTGAGAGTTTCATCTCTGTGTGATTACATACTTGCTATCACTGCAAAGAAAGCTGCTACACAATGTACTCTTATGAAACTGTTACAAAATACATAAGGTATTCTGGAAATTCCATTTTGCATTTATGCTCATAATATCCAAACCTTTTACCACCGAGAGAAGCCCCTAAGCTCAAAGCCTTCAACACAAACCTGCAGCATTGCAAAAGCTGTAAAAGTCAGAATTCTCACCATTAAACAGTAGTGTCTCAGTATATTTATGACAAGCTAAGACCATCTAAGGACTGCCACTGATGAGGGCAAGTGCTGATAGAAATGACATCTGTCTATCTCCCTAGTAATCTGGTTCAGTGAGATAAGCAGTAGAAAACTACTTTTATATCCAAGTCCCGAACTGACTCAGAGGAGGACTGGCTAAGGGCCAGCACAGATGTAAAGACAATAAAAGGGATGTATGACTGATTATGGGAAGAACAGAGCTCCTTCTGACCAGTCACTAAACAGGCAGTGGTTACAGTACCAGCTGAAATACATGAAACCTAAATGGAAGCCCATCCACCACCACAGCTAACTACTGTCAGCAGGTAAATAAAATAAACCGGCAAAAAAACTAACATGAGAAAATAAATAATAATAATAATAATAAAAATATTTCAGGTTAATAGAATAAAAAGCCCAGTGGAGAGTTCACTGCTCTCCAAAGAGACCAAGTGCAAGCGAAGAGAGAATTGCACCATACAATTAGGTTTGTTGTGCTGCTCTGGAACCACAACCTGGAAATACTCAGAAAATTCCCCAGGAAGCCTTGCAAGCCCCATCTTGAAATATTTAATAAACAAAGTTAAAAAGTAGGCCATAGGGCTGGAACAGAAATGTAACAAGATGTTTAGTGTATCTTATGCAAAGGACAAAACATCATCTAATCCATGGCCTTTCTCCTTTGCTAAACAGCAATCCTCTGTTGATTTCATTTTATGGTTTTGGACTTTTTGTAGTCTCTTTAAGCTGTCATTTTCCATTTCCAGTTCTTAGATGCCTTATGCCTTCTTGTTCTGATAAAGAGGGAAGTATATTTTAAAATCTTGTCTTTAGCAAAGCTGCACATACACAGTTTATAAGCAGATCTTATAACTGCTACAGTTATGCTACTGCTCTTCTCTTTTGCACCTCACCAGCAGTTGGTCTCGACTTTTTGCAGGCAGGAACTTGTGTGCAATAGTAGGATTAATCAGTTAATGATTCAGGCAAAACCTAATATTAGAAAAGTGATAAATTTTCTGCCAGATCAGCTGCTTGATCTAGCTTACTATGCAACAGCATAAGCATCAGTGGCAGCCTGCGGGGAAGGGCAGAAAATGCAGCTGAAGATGAGCCTGTAGGGCTGCACAACTCTGACCACAGCTATTGGCTCACTCTAACGTATCACATTGTAAAGCATAAGCAAGAAGTCTCAGCTCAGTTTTAAGCTCTACAGCCTAACACTTGCAAACAAAGCTCTATACTTCCTGCACCCAACTGGCATATTCCTGCCCTCTTAAACCAGTTCTGGCATGCTACCAAGCCATTTCAGAACACTAAGCTAGTAGAAAACTATTCATGTTTTATGGTTCAGTTAGTTTCCTATCGGCTTAGGTATGGAAGGAAGTGGATAAAAGTGTTGCACTGAGCAGCTGGACCAGCTTAGGCTGCTTTGAAACCACCACCTTACTTTAACCAATTCAAAGGCTATGTTAACTTTCTTATTACAGATTAGACAATGCATGTTTCAGTTTAGCTTAAACTCAACTGGAATTGATTTATTACAATTAAAATTGAACTGCTTATACCAAAACAAGAATGCTCATGAAGAGATCTGCACCAGGCCATTTTTTTTCTACAGCAATTTAACTTCCTACAACTTTCTCTAGACCCAGCCTCACACCAGCTGTACAAACTGTAGCAGAGCAACTTAGGTTACAAACTTGCAGCATATCAGCTTCTCCAGGCGGAGTGTGAAGTTATACAATACCATCGATAGATCTCCTGCACAAGCTTCTCAGACCACCAAAAAACCCATACAAACCAAGAACAGCTGCATGCTTCCCTGAAGGGTCTGTCTATGTAAGTTTAACTTCCTCATCTACACCCTTTCTAAAACACACTAAGCAAGACTAATGTTACAAGTGGAAACATGGTTACCAATACCCCACCAGTTTAGAAACTTCTGCCTTAACACACAGCCTAACAGTTTTAAGGTCCCAGTTTGTGACTTCTCTACTGCCGAAGCACTGCACTGAGCTGAGAAAGCTGCCTCGATCCACATAACAGAAGTCCAGAAAGACTCATTTTGGCAAGACTCTAACATGGCCAGCTCTTGGCAGATGACATTTATGATCCCTTGACTTTCTATGCAAAACTATACATTCAACTCTTATAAAGGTCTACCACCAATTCATAGATCAAGTTGGAAACACAACATAGCAAAATGGCTTACAGTCAGAACTGCTACCCAAGTTACCTCATTAAAAACCAAAGGAATGCAGATGATGTGTGCCACGCTTTCAAGACAATTACATCTGCACATTCAGAGTTAACTAGACTTCAGACCCCTGCAGTAGAAATGTGAAGAGTCAGTGAGTATGTGCCAGAATTTAAAAAGGATGGCAATAACCATTGCTGCCATTTTAGAGAAAGGGCTTTCAAGTAAACTGAGCTGCAAAGTCAGCTGCAAGTACAAAAGGAGATGGACAGGCAGCTGGTAGTCAGTTACAATGAACTGAGGTAAACAATTATGTGCAAGTATTCTGATTGAAGGGCATTTCTGTGCCCCCACTCCAAACAACAGGGGGAATATTTACATTGATATGGATGGTTACATGTTTGGCTTTCTTTATATTGAGAGATAACATCATTTGCCTGTAGTAACTCATTCACAGGGAAAACTCCAGAAATGAGGACAAAAAAATCGTCAGCCACCTGCAATTCTACCAGTTTTAATTCATGTCAGGAATAGATACATAAATATCCATGATATACACACTACTCAGAGGACCAGTTTTTGTGGAAACAGAGATGGTACTGTCCTTCTTTATTCAAGAAAATTAGGATTCATCACGGCAGGAATTACTACCTTATTACTACTACCACTAGTATTTTCTCCTACACTGCAAAGGCATTGGCAAGGAAGCCATGATAACTGAGATAATACAAGACACTGATGCTTTTTCATAATTTAACCTGTTATTCATAAACCAGAAATAATAATGGAGTGTGCATAGGCAGGAGGTTTGAAATACAATGAAAACCAAGTAATAGATACAATACATACAACAGTATGTTATAAAAGTACAAGAAGTCTTGAGTCTTCACTCAAGAGCAGCTTCATGGTAGATCAGTTTCACTATCCTGGTTTACAAATATTTGTTTATTGTATGGCACAGATGAAATATTCCTTCTTACTCACCTTTGGATCGAGTGGAGATATCCATCCCCTCCACCACCTCCTGCTCTGCCTTTATTTCCTCTTCAGCCAAGCTGCAGGATTCAAAAAGGTAAATTAGAATAGTTATAGACTGCACTATTCCTATGTCTAACTTCAGGTATAGACACTGTCAAACACAACTATATCACAAATTTCTAAAGAAATGAAGGGTCTGCTGCTTGCAAGAGTATACATTGACCAAAACATGTAGAGAAACAAACCAAGTGCGACATGTAGAGAAACAATCCAAGTGCGCATTGTATGCTGCATGGTACCAATTACAAAGGTAACATTTTCATAGTAATGACAGTCTAGTAACAGGTACTGAAGATTATGTCATTGGATGTACAAATCATATGTGACAAATAGGAATTCTGTTCCTTGTAGCTCCTAATCTAAGGCCTCTATAAACTGTGTGGCCAGATGCCTGCTAACATCTAAACCCTCATCAGCATCGGTGAACAGATTAACTGAACTAACAGATCTAGTGACACAAAACAAGTAGCAAAATCAGAAGGTAAAATGCAATTTTAAAAACTATTACATAATTTCAAGGAACCCAAGCCATTCTCTGATTCTGTGATTTTGAAACTAGACTATGTAAGAGAAAACTGAATAACTGTAATTTATTAGCAATATAATTCCACCAGTTACTATTATAAAGAGTAAACAGAACAGAGTTATTACTATTATTCAACTATTCAATCTTACATAGACAGTAGTCATTTACTTCAGGCAGGATTAAATGATTTCGCAGATGACAAACTATACCTGACTTCCTGATGTTCTACTTTCTTACCGTGATGCCATTCAAGAAAATAAGTCAATGAATTTGCCTAGTTAAGCGAGCTTGGGGAAGGAAGGTGGAAAGGAGAGGAAAAAAGAACTAGACTGAATACTGAGTTACACATTAGTTTTGGAGACCTGACTATTGTAGATGAAAGATAAAAGAGAACATTTGATGCTGAAGTAAGCCCAAATTCAAAATGACAGACAAATGTGGTTATAGTGCCTGAAGCAGGTATGACCATCGTCCATTAACACCACCAGACACAACAGCCACATGGGATGTAGATCTTTTTCTCTGTAATAACAATTTACTGTCTAGTCTGTTAATGTAAGTTGCTGCTGATACCAAGTTACATTGATATGGCAGACTGTGAATTACTGCTGCTGTGGAGTGGACTGAGATTCTTCTGTTCAGCCAATCCAGCCCTGGGGACAGCTATTTGTACCACAGAGGCTAAAAGGCCAGTTAGAGACCTTTGCTTTAGCCACTGCGGCTATATCTGCCTGAGACGGCTGATCGACTTGGTTATGCTTATAGAGAAACACTTCAGCCTGACAAACAGTTTATACTAGGAGTTTTGTTACTGGTATAAGTGAAAACAGCTTCCTAAATAAAGTAAAACCTACCAGTAGAAAGAGTCTGGTATTTGCCAAAACTACTTTTAATCAACTATCAGCTGCTAGGGGGTTGGGTTGCAATTATTTTCACACTTCTAAACAGGGCAGTTATGTCAGCAAAAATTTTAAATACAAATTAACTGAGCTCAATGTAAGGAAGACCCAAAGCCGAGAAGATCCATGAACTCCAGAAATTATTATTCTTTGCTTGTCATTTGTATATGGCAATAATTTATAAATTATAAATTAAGCACTTTAAAGTCATAAAACAGTGAAGAGAAGTTCTATTCTACCAGCAGCAAAACTCCCAGCTCGTAGACTGTGCTGCTACTTTCAGCAGCAAGGAAAGGCACCCATGTGACCAGAATTATGGTAAATGTGTAGCACAATGCTTCTCAGATTTATTTTGCATGGGCAGATTAAATGCATAACATAGTTGACCATACTACAATGCTCACCAATTTACTATGCATGGGCAGATCAATTATACTGCACATTTGTTACACCCTTTCTCAGAGGGCCTCCAGCAAAGAGGAGCTGGCAGTGTGCTCCAGACACCAAAACATTTCACGCACCACTTGCCTCTGCCCATTCTCTTTCCTTAAGCAATGGGAAGGGTTGGGCTCACAGGATGGGTTCATTGTTCTTTTCCAATGTTGCATTACTTTTTTCTCCCCCTCTCCCCTTATAAAATCCTATTTTAATATCACCAAACTGTAACAAAAAAAGCATATTTTTTAAAACATCATGTATATATGATTAACGCACAGAGGTAAATATGTAATAATACCCACTAATTCTGTCAAGAGTGAAGTAGTTTGGCAGCACACATTACCTGCTTTTAAAAGATAGATCCAGTTTCAGACACAGACTATGACATACAAGTCTTTATGAGACTCAGGCTAAAGTCTTAAGATCATTTTACACAGGTTGCTACTAAAAGGAATGGTTTCCCCAATCCCTAACTTCATGTTCCAGAAATCCTGTTCATTTTAAGTGAATCAGTTCTGTGATATAGCTCCTTGTGCAGCTGGATGTGCAGAAAAGAGGAAATGGGAATATACCACATGTGGGGAAGGGGGAAAAGGGGTAATATCCTTTCACCAGCAGCTCACATTTAAGTTACATTAAAGCACTTGTAATATTCCAGATTCATCCAAAGCAACCAGGTACATTTTGTTCAAATTACAACCTCAGGGGAGCATGACACAGCAAGAAAGATACACTACAAGCTACAAGTTAGTATTAAAAGACAGCACTGTGCATGAATCCTGGCTGAGAAGTGGGTGTGACAGCTCAATACAGCAACATCACAGCAGGAACTGCTCTTACATCCTGACCAAAGTAGCAAGGGAAGTTGCAGAGCTGACCAAAGATGCTCTGCACTCATGGGCCCAAAACTATTCATTTGGTGTTAAAGGTCAGGACTCCTACATATTGGTTACAGTAGATGAGGTTTCTTCAGATCTAAATCTGTCTTTTCCCATCTAATGAGCTTAATTTAGGAAATTCAGCCAGTTTCCTCCATCACCTCTTTGAGTGTTCTTTCAGTAGATCTTTAGAGACAAGAAAAACATTCTTCATATGCAGTTCCAAGATGAACAAAGTGCCTTGACTTGACACATCTCTCACAAATCACGTAAGAGATACCTGGAGACAACTTCAACAAATATTTGAAGTATAAATGAGCAGTCAAAAAAAATGCATTCACTTGCATTCATTTTTCTAAGTAATGGAGGTGCACATATCTTATACACACACATGCACACTACAGTCACCCACAGCTAAAATAAACATTAGCAATTATCTGCTATACTATGAAAACTAAGCTTTAGAGAACCAGATTGCACATCCATATTCTCTGCTATAATTATATCTTGTTCAATCTTTTCAGGGCACAAGCTTTCAAATATGCAAGAAAATCACTGATACTGTTCTTGATATTTGAAAAAGATCAAAATGGTGGTGGTGGTGGGGAAACAGTTAAATAAGTGTATTAGACAGAGCTATAAAAAAATACTTGAAATTCACAGCTCTCCAGAAGCATCTCCCATTGTTTTATTTGCTGTAATGTATCATGACTTGCACAACTCTGCATTGTTTGAATGGTGGTAGTGATGAGTGTAGTGGTAATCTTTAAGACTTAAGTTTTTAAATACATGCTAGCAATTCACAGCAAGTTTACAGTAACTTTTCTGAAGCTGACATCTTTTCACCTTTGCACCTTTCATCAATATAAGTAATATTCTTTATAAAACACAGACTTCCAAATGCAGAAACTTCATTAGCAAAAGATTTCCAATTAAATAATTCAAGAAAAACAGGTCCTTAATTACAGGTACCCTACTACTACCCACAACAAAATAAAAGAGAAAATTAAAACCAGCAGCCAAATAACTATAAACAAGCATCTAGTTCTACGGAAACAGTAACTGTGATCGCGTAGACTGTTCTAGAGAGTTTTATTTTGAGAATTCATTTCTGCAGGGCTTAGAGCTGTTATTTCAGATAGCAGACATTACTATCATGCATATGTACTACGCATGTGATGCTTTGGGGCTGCATATCAGAAATGATACTGGTATATCCTCAATTAAGTACCTAGATGAACACAAAAAATACCTTATGTCACTCTGAAAGCTACTCTTATTTCTTCATTAAGGTGAATGAACACAGAGGAATATATTTTAAGAACACAACTGAAACCTAAGCTTTGCCAGGTTCACCGTCAATTGACCAGAACACCAATTCATCATTTCAAACTTCCCTGCTCCTATTGACAAAACTTAAAAGCTGATTTGTTTCATACAAATTAGTTTAACACGTCTGAATGAAGGGAGAAGGGGTGGAGGTTATCCTTTTGGGGACAGTTGGGGACAGAAAGGAAACAAAAAAAGGATTGCAAACATACAACATTTATGGACTAAGGTAAAAATGCAAAAATAACTCAGCTGCCCAACTTTTAAATATGCTCTCTATTAGACTGAGGAGGGTGAGGATTTTTTAAACTCAGTTTTTCAAATATCACACCAGTAAATAAATACTGACTTTTCTGTTTAGGAAAATCATCCCTGTTCCAGTAGCAGTACTTCCCTGAAAAAAACTACATATACAGAAATACTTAAAGCTGTTCTAACCTATATTAACTACAAAGAGCAATTAAAAGTTGCAGATGAACTACTGCACCTTGACATTTAACCAAGGAAAAACTGACAGATATGGAAAACCACTCGAAACAGCTAATGCCCACACACACAGTCGAGATCTACATTAGGGAATAAATACATTAGTTTAAAATAAAAACCTATATATATTTATGGAATTCATTTTTCCTTTTAACTAATAGAAATACAAAAAAAATGCCACTGATTTAAGACTATAAGCACTAAAACTGAATTTCATCCTTAATTCCTACCTCTCCTATATCCCATTTGTGAGTAGCAATTCTAAATAATGATTTCAAAAAACTGCATTCAATACAAAAATTAAAAAAAAAAAAATATTTGCATGCCATTGCTGAATAAATAGCAGCTTTGTATAAGCACTCACCTATAACAGTCTCTTACTCATCGGTAGCTATGCTATTTATGCAGGATTCTTAAAATGGCGTCTGACAGCACTGCACTGCCTCATTCCTGTACTGTAGCTAAAATGGTAGCAGTTTATTCAATATCAGTTATCTCTTGTTTAAACAGCAGTGCTATATTTGAACCAAGCATCCAAACATCAGAAATGGTAAAGTGTGACAAAAGGACACCTGACATCCAAATGTTTAACTAAAAAGGCACAAGATAGGGAGTTTCGTGAAGTCACAGGTTACTAAGGAAATCACTTAATTTTAGATTCATTCTTCAGTTTGAGCACCTCATATTTTACATTTCCTTTTGCAGAATTCCCTGCAAAAGGCTCCATTTATATTAAGCAATTAACACTGCTTAATACAAATGCTTGTTCAGTATCTATCTACATACTGTATTGTTTAAGCTAGCCACCTCTGATAACAAGCGAAGTAAATATGTATTTTTTAATGCAAAGAGCATTTAGGTTCTTTTTAAAACCTTACTCTTATTCAGTGTGCATTCAAAATAGCTTCACGAAACAGAAAATCAAGGGAGGGAGGGAGATCCTTGGTGTCATACAGTCTTCTTTAAGAGTATAAACTACAGAGCTGAGGCCCAAGCAAGGCATCCAGAATAGCTATAGGTTTCAGATGATAAAAACATAATTTGAGAACAATCATGTTTGAAAGTAAAGGTTTATAGTGGCTAAATTAAGAATGTTCACATCCTGCTACAGAATGGTTTCAATCTCACAGTATGAAACACATGCTATGACAACTGGCAATAAAGGGTTAACATAAGAATGATGGACAACTTTTACCAACTAAATAAAACTGGGTTCCAATGTAGCTGTTTCTAAATTGAACTTTAACCCATGAATACAAGACATGTGTATTAATAAATATATTTAAAATAATTTCTAAATACAATCTAAAAGGGCCAAATTGATGGCCTACTACAACAGTCCTCAGTTTCTGGTTTGCAGACCCCTAAAAGACAGTGTACTAAGAGGTTTGCAGACAATATCTAAGTAAATCAAACCTAGTCAATCAGTCTTAAATTCACTGTAATGGGATTCATGTGCCCATGGGAAAACTTTCGAGATCGACAAAAATAAAATTTGAAAATTGCTGTCTGTTCCATTCTACATGGACAAAGGTTACATTCAACTTCCAAGATATTTGGGAGATTCAAATATGCCGAATCCCACACAGAGGAGAGGAGCACTTTTACTGAGATTTATCACCCTTTAACCAATTATGTTGGAGTGGCACCATTACTATGGAAAACTGACCATGATCTGTTACTTCTCAGCTACTGAATCCACATGTCCAGTACACTTGAAAGCAAAGCAAAAAGGAAAAAAGACAAATGAAAAAGATAAAACAACAGCCAAGCAAAAGTGATTATCACAAAATGGAGGACAGGTCAGGAAAACGAGCCAATCAAAGTCTGAGGACACTCATATAAAGGGCTAAGTTTGTAACATAATCTACCTTATTCATGATTTTTGAGATGAAGTTTCTTTTATTACATGCTTCTTTAGTAGCTATGTAGGTTTCTGCAACATTTCAACACTCCTGCCTGATGCAAGGGGGGGAAATGTCACATTTGGAGTGGTTTATGCTCCGCACTTTTTTCATTCTCAGTATGTTAAGTAGTGTTATTTGTTTAAAGAAATCACTCAGTTTTTCCCTAGCACTATTTAGCTTCCAACTAAAACAGTTTGCCTGCAAAGAATGAAAGAGGCATGTAGCTTTTAAAAAGCTACTGTTTTCATCATAATTTATAATCCAGAGCACTCCTTTGTTTTCCCCCCACTGCATTCTTTGCCCAGCTAATTACAAAAGTAACTGGATGTTGGCACTAAATAATAATGGCTAATCATATTCATCCTGGGCAATTCAAATTACTCTTTAGCAGCCAGAAAACTTAAAGTGCAATTATATGATTAACTACTAGTTACATTAGAATAATGGCCATTTGCTACAAGCTGAATAAACCTCAGCTACATTGCTTCATAGATGTCCTGACTAACTGTGATATTAACAAGATCCAGTCCTGTAACATCTTGGGTAGAAAGAATACGTGCTTTTTCCCCCGCATCTATCACTGAAACAAAACCCCACATTCCATCTGTCCTGAGCAGTAGAAAAAAACCAGCACAGAGTGCTTCTTATTATGCAATCTATGAAAGTGAGTGATAACATCATACCTTGACAAAGCACCAAAAATATATGAAATTCTTCAGCTTGGCTGAATTTGCTTTACTTAGATGGAACAAAGATGGTAGAAATTTCCAGAAGGCCTTTCTCAGTCTTGCCACTGCAATTGTCAATCTTTAACCTACCCTCTGCTTCTATTGGCTCCTGTACTCCATGGAGCAGTGCGATTGGGCTGATCTGTAAAACAACACTGCTGTCTCTACCTTGCCTCAGACATCTTGCTGCAATGCAGACATTTATTTTTTGTGAACGATAAAAGAATTATATTTGAGTGATTAAAAATAGTGAACTTTAACAGACTCATGATGCTATGTTTCATTACATGCACAAGGGCAGCTTACACAAATATGCTTCACTGTCAGCAGTGTGTCTGGAGGTGCAGATTTGAAACAGATCCTAGTTTAACAAAACCTGTGGGAGCCATTTTAATACAAGCTTTCTGATTGCAGATCATTTACTCCTGCTTCCTCATATTAAACAAATATTATGTTGTGCACTATTTAAGACTGAAAGTAAACTGCTAATGTGTATAAACTGATGATAGGAAAATTATGTCCAAATGTAATTTCTGTTTTAGCAGCTGAAGAACAAAAAACCAGAACAACTTCTTAGCTGTGTTAGCACTTCTTTGTATACTGAAAAAAAATGTATTAAAATTGCATTTAAAAATGCTATCACATGAAACTCAGTCATAAACCCAGAAGTGCTTCAGGTTGCAAAGTGAACTAGACATTCTTATAATCTAATCGGTGGAGGGGGAAGGAAAGGGGGGGGGGGTAAGGGAGGGAGCTGTTAAGCAAAGCAAAGTGAGATATTCAAAGATACTCATATTGGCAAACAAGTAACTAGAGGTATATTGCTACCTTATAGAATGTTATCAAATACACAGCAACCCTCTATAAAAGTTAGCATGTAACTGTATCTCCGTGCAGTCATTTGCAAAGCTAGCTTTGCTCCAAGTTCTTTCCTAAAATTGTGACTGTGTGTGGACTGCTAAACAAGTGCAAAAATGGTATTAAAAACACGAAAGAGCATCCCTCCTCTGTTTTTGTAACAATACTGGTGATCACTGAAAAACAGCTTGTTAAAACAAGCACGCAAGTGCTGCAAATAAAATCTTAATAAAGGGCACAAACCGTCCTAAATAAGGTATAAATCAAGCCAGTTTGTCTGAGATTATACTTTGTATAGTATCAGAAGCATATGCTCAATAAGCATTATCTACTTTACTTCATAAGGTCACTTCATTGCTGAGTACTAGCACTTTCATCACACCTCAGAAGCCTAAGGAACAACGAAAATGCGCTTTGCCCTGCAAACATGGTAATTAATGATCTATGGACAAACAGCAAGTAGAGTATTTTTCACTGGCCTGAGATGAACAGGAAGTATAAGCTTCAAAATTTACAGGCAAATTATCAAAAATACAGTGCATTCAAACTGGAACAGTTTACATGCACAAGTCCCTTAAAATGGACGCTAAGCAAATCTGGTATTTTGCATGACTAACATTACTTCATCTACTGGTCTAACTGACCCAGGAAAAACAAAATGTTTGGAAAACTATTAAAAATGGTCAGAGAGTAGCATGCTGCTTACTTACCAACTGTTCAAGCACCCATCTCAATTTTCCAGTTAAGAAGATACAACAGGCTGGCAGATTTGGGAATTGATCAAAAAAGGATTTTCTTGAAATAATTACGTAGCATTAAACCAAAAGTTAAAAAAAAAAAAAAAAAAAAAAGGAAAAAAACCAAGCACGAACAACATGTACTACTGTCATGAACCACACATGATTTTATATCCTCTGGACTCCACAACACAGAACTGTGGCTGACACAGTGTAAAACAAAAAGGCACAGATAAAAGGTACATTAGTTTATTTGAACTATGTAAAAGAAGAAAGCTAACAGTTCAAAAACATTTTTCATAAAGAATCAGATTTGTAAACAGATATACTGCTGCATTTTATTGAGCAACCCATTTCCAAAACCTGCAGCATAAAATCTCCCTTTTAAAGGAACAAAATATTAACCATACATTGTCCCTCTGAAAGAGAAACACGTTGTATTAATTACTCCTGCAAGAAAAAAGGTTCAATAATCATTTTAAATTAAGATAAACTGCATAAAAAACATGATGCAACAGCACACCACCACCTAGGCCCAATATCTACAATCTGCCATTAGCACTTTTTGCTGATGTCTAGTTTTTTAAAAATCCCATATTTTCTCAGAGATAACTTATCTTAGCTGTTCCATTCACTGTTTAGAAAGGTAAACTTGCCTGTTCTTCTGTCTGCCATTATCCCTGCTTGACTCCCTGTAGGGCAGTTAAATGCATCTGCTCCCTAGCTTCCATTTTCTCTTCAGCAGGCATGTGACACAACAGACAATAGTGCTGGCAAACTGCTCAGAGAGAGAAAGCTTCTTTGGAATACCAGGATCTTGATAAACTCTAAAAACACCATCCTTCTGAAGGTAGTAGTAGGTATGCCAAGGTTTTGCCAGTCTGCAAAATAAAGCTGTGGCTAATGGCTACTAACCATGTGACCCAAGAAAGCAAATTTAAACAGTTCCAACTTAATAAAGTGCTGTGGTGTGAGTTTTGCACAACAAATCACAGAGAATCACACTCTCAACCCACAACTCATAGGTCTTAGAGAAAAAAAAATGTAAAAAGTAAGGCTTACCTCTGTGGATGCATTGTTAACACAGTGTTATGTCAATACTTATAAAACATGGAGGACAGGCTCTCAGTACTCAGGCAGAAAGGGCTTGGCACTTAAGCTTGATGATCTGTCTTCCTAATAAAAGCTAATCCCGGATTGGCTGCTTTGGTAAATCTGAATGTAAAGCTTCAGGGGATTGGCTGAAACACTTCCTGAGCGATTATCTTTGTGCAGCTCTGGCAAGCAGGAGCCATCCTGTGCAAAGAGAAGACAGGCTAAGCTAGGCCCGTTTCAGCAAAAGAAACTTAAAAAGAAACCCCAAATGTGCCCTCCCCGGACAAAATACACAGATTTTCAAGCAGAGGGAAGCGATCACGAACTGCCTGCCTGAGCAAACGTGTCTCAACGTGCCATTTACTGAAGGCATTTGGATATTTTAAACCTGAGGGAGGAAGAGTTCACCCAGGTCACAAAAGCTGTTCTTTCTAAACAAAAAGTTAAATTCGCTCTGCTGGTGTTCTGCACGGAGAAAGCAAGGCCACCGAAAGAGAGCAAAACATACCGAAAGTGAACATGCACAGGAGGGACTGAAATTACTAACTGAAAACACAGAGAGAATTCTCCTGTTCTGGAATTCGAACACCTGAACACCTACCCTAGCAACCACACACCAGCAGTGTGCGTTCTTTAGGTACTATGATAAACCGAGCCTTAAAGAGGAAAAACTTCACGTCTCATTTCCGCAAAAACTAGGATACAATTGAGACTGCATTATCACAGAGGGTGCTGCCATTCAGTGCGTGCCCTCTCTGTTTATAAAAACGCTGCAAAGCATAACCAAAGCCACCATCAGAGCAGACACTGTCCTCCTCCGGCCCCCCTCCCGGCCCCCACCTTTCAGCCTGCTCAGGCTGCCTGTTACACAAAAGTCTGACTTCCGTGTTAGCCGGCTGCAGCTGCAGTTTCCTGTCTGTTAACCCTGTAGGACTTGGTTCTTTTTAAGATACAACACAGGCCCTAAAAAAGACGTACGTTTTTCTATGTGTCGTTATCAGTCGGCTCTCACCAAAACATCGATATAGCTTCTCGGATGTTTTTGCTTTACCTTTTATCTTCCACTAAAATTCTGCAATTGAAACAAAATGAGAAAGCAGCATGTAAGTAACGAGTTTGATCTTGGGCCAGTTCCCAAGCATTTGATTCAAAAATGTGATTCAGCTCTCTTCCCTAATGCAGTGAAACTGGAAGGATTTATTGCAGGAAGCCTTAACTGTAGATGAAGATTTTAAAGGTCAAATCTTTAGAAAGGCCTGTAGGTTTTTGTTCAAAATTTTAGGTATTAGGTAGCTCATCATTATCGTTCCATAACCACCAACAAATTACAGTGGAAACCATAGATGAAAAGGTAGTTCTGAAGCATATTCATGTTATCAAAGGATTATTTATTATTAAAACAAAAAAGAAAAAAGAAGAAAACCAGATGGAGTTGCAGAAGGGGAGGTTTAATACTGAAATTACAAATATTAAATAATATGCTAAAATAACCAAAGCAAAATAAACATTCTTCCTATACAGCATGCAAGAATAGGATTGTGCAAAACCAACTATAGAAACACACCCCCCCATAAATGAAGGGCAGTTGCAAACAGAATATGCACTTCATTCTACCTGTACCCAAGTGCTAATGATCCCAGAAACCACCACCACAAATAAAACGAATACCCCCCCTTTAGTTCCAGCCAGCACCTTTCATGATACAACTACTTTACCACACGAACCTCTTCGCTTGAGAGCTGACATGAGTCATAACTATGCAGCTCTCGGTAAAATTAATAATCCTAGTCTGCACTGACCCACACTGCATCTAGATTATTTCTTGAGCTATCACTGTCCCAGGAAAACTGCCAAACCACCCTATCACTGTGCTTACATTTTTTGCGTTCTTGCGATTTAGGCTGCAACAGCGGATTACCAGCCCAGAGTATAAATTCTGATCTCATAAGTAATTCTGGAGTCCCTGCTGGAAGCATTTTCCTTTTTTAGCTTTGGCAACGTTTTTCAGGGCAGGGAGCAGGAAGGCTCGTGGATTACACTGGCAGTTTGTTCTGTTTTAGGAATGTAGCAGAAACTGGAGAGAGTGCTGCTATAAAGGGAATCATACAGCCCACTACAGCAGCAAGAACACACTGGAAATGCATGACATTCAAGTGCATACTTGCATCAGTTTTAACAGTTCAAACCATTCAAGGCAGGTTTCTTTTTAATTGCATACCTAAAGGCCTATGTCACTCAGGGATATCACCCCCAGCACACAAACTTCCAAAGTTTGATTCCTCTATGCAGTAAATGTGAGGATTGTCAGACATTCACACGTGTGCTCATTGTTTGACTTCTCTAAAAAATTCTAATCCCTATGAAGTACAGCAAGGGAGCAAAACTAATTACACTGGATTTGTCAATGCTTTGTGCTAACCCAGATCCGGCTCTGGGAATGCAGTAATGCTGATGGTAACTGGGAAGACTGCCAAGCTGACACACTTAGACCATCAGAGAGAATCAGCATGCAGCAGATAGATAGAAGCAGAAGTAGCCTGAGAAAAGGCCTAAGGTCCTGTCCACTTCAAGGAAATGATGGCATAAATGTAAAAGAAAAATTACAAACCTTCAGTCATTACCAAGAACAAAACCCCAGAAAGCATATCAAACAGAATATAGTATTTGTATTCAGCCACCAGGCTACTCTGCTGGAATAGACAAAAGAATTGTCAGGATTCAGTAAGGGAAAACTTGACTTATCTTTCTTTTCTTGCCCTTACACATATTTTGCAGGAGGGACAAGTCTGGTATAGACAAACAGGTACATCTGGACAATTTAGAAGGTTTTGTCTGTGTAAGTCACAATGGTTGCATGTCCTACTGCAGCTTGGCCGATTCTTTTACACAAGAGTGGAGAATTTTTTGGAGGGGGAAGGGAAAGAAAGGTAAAGAAAACAAAAGACAAGAGACAGGGAAGCTAAATGCTTTGTTAGAGCAGAAGAGAGGGCGGAGAGATTAGATTAGCTTGTATTTGTGCTTTTCAATGCTTTGGAAATGTTAGGGGAAAACAGGGCTGTGAGGAAAGAAAAAAAAAAAGGCTAAACAGAGAAACCAAAGGAAAGATGGAAAGCATGAATTCAGTCAGAAGGAAATTAAAAGACAATACTGCTAGAAGTGCAACCTACTATATTTAGACTTCTTTGCAAAGATCTCTGCCTGCTGTGCACAATCTCCATAAAGCACACACATCAAGCACCACAGTGTTGTAAGGGACTAGACTAATATATACTGAAAGCCTCAAAATTAAACAGACACCCATGAGGAAGATTTGTGTGACAAAAACAGGGGGTTTGACACATACCCCTATAGAGAGTGAATCATCATTGACAAAGAGGGAACAGTAGGTAATGGACAAAAGATGGAGGCTTAAAAATAACATTTTGAAGTGACACATGAAATGAAAGGGGGAATGTAATCTTTTCAAAGGATAATAATTTAAAAACAAACAAACAAAAAATAGGGGAAAGAAGTTGCATCATGGTCGTGTAACTTGATCCTCGATTTCCAAGTCATTGACTAACGACCCTAATTTCTAGAAAAAGAACATGAAACACTGTAATTCTGCACTTTTCTCTTCAAGAATTTTTCCACCTTTTCCCTTTATCCTATGTCTGCCCAAGAATCAGTAATCGCTTAGAGACCAGAAGATAAGGCTGCCATCTGATACGGAATCCAACAATAAAGGGCTATAAAGGCACTTCTAGAATTTTTAAATGTAGAATGGATGCTAAAATCAGTGACCTAAGAAGGTTGGTCATTATGTAAATTATCAGAAACGACTGGAAAATGTGGTTATGCCAAGTAGGTACCTGATTTGCCCACAGGTTCAAAAGGCTTTGTGGCCAGATGCATGCATGAACAACATCTTTGAATACTTCTGGTTCACATTACTTGTTCTGGATGACAATGGTCACTGTCTACAGGTTTTGTTCGTAATATACACTGGATATCTGGTGCATTAAGAAAGTTTCTCTACAGCTATTTTTAGTATTCTGTGCAACTACCTCATCTACATTTCCTTCTAAAGGAAATCTCCATTCATGTCCAATCATCTGCCAAAAATACCTGGGGAGGGAGGAAAAGAAAAAAGGCCACCTTGAGCCCTTTCTTTTAGCAGCTGTAGCTTTTTAAGAGGTGCTACAGCCTATGTTATCTTAGGGCACATGCCCCATATATTTCATGCCTATCACCCCCAGTTTGAACCAATCTCTCCACAGTTTAACAGCTGGGCTGTTGGATATCCTGTATAAAACAGGACTTTCATTACTATATATGTAAATTATATGTTCTATATTAAAAACCAAACAGATATAATTTATTTCATATTTCATATGTAGCCAAATACATTCTCAGTTACCCGGAAAGCAGCTGTGAGGCGTATGCAGATATACTGCATGTCAGACCTAAACCATACCCCACTGTGCAGCTGAACTGCACCTGTGCAGCGAGTGGATTTATCCTGCCTGCTCTGCAATAACAGGGCAATGGGTCCAACTCGCTGCACGTGCAAGGTCTGTAGCCATGGGAGTGTCTATACCCTGCATGAGACCAAGGTACAAAACACTGAAAGAAGTTTGTGTTTCACCAAGGGATTCTAATGCCCAGGTGTGAGACATCCTGCCTATAGCACTTACTCTGACATAAAGATCCTTCCCAAGAAGAAAGTGACTACTGTTAAGGGAAAAATTATTCAGGATGAGGTCTGGGAAGCACTAAACTCTAATCTTACTACTGCTGTTTGTTTTTTCTTCTGATTTTGTCACTTTCAGGAATCATTTGGTTAACAGTACCGTGATACGTGACTTTTTGGCTGGTTTGGGTTCTTTTTCAAGAAAAGCTGATTATCTCACAGAAGATTCCACCTGCTGAAGCTCATATCAAATATGTGAAGTGATAGAATTACAAACATGCTGCTATTACAATGATTTTTCCTCTCCTAGGCTTATGTCTTATCACAACCCACTGCAGATTTAGGCTATGTCACTCTTACTAATTTTAACCTCTTTCCTGCCCCTTCATGCACTAAATACGCAGTTTGGCTTTAGCTTTAAGGCTCGGCATATTCACACCTTTCTCTTCCCTATCTGCTATTTCAATTGCTATATTCATCTCATTTTTGTGGTTTGCCTCTCACCAGCATTAAGTCCTTTCTTTTTCCACCACAAATCTGCAGTACAATCACATTCACAAAGGCTTCACCCATGGTTTTACCAAGGTTGTTTTTTTTTTCCATATATTTTTAAATCAGACACACCATCTTAAGCATCTCACCACTCTTTCCAGCCACAGCACCCAGCTCAGTTCCACTTCTAGCATAACTCTCTGTATGGTTACACAGAGAAGATCGGTGAATTAGGTATTTACTGGGTTAGCTTTAACCCAGGAAAGGCACCAATTCACAATAGTTCATGACACTGCTGCAATAGCAATGTCAGTGGCATGACTGAGAGAGCACAAATGAGCAGCTTGAGACATCTTAAATCCATGTTTTCACCAGATTTGTGTTATTAACTATGTTTTCTTAAAGTACAAATGACACTGTAGACCCTTCCCTGCCTCTTCAACCTTATGAAAGGGCAGGAAGAAAGAAAGCCTTTGAAATATAATCTCGTCTCTGAAAAGAAACAACACATTTCCCAGCTGTGGCCTTGGCTGCTGAAACCAGGTGAAAGACTTGCCCATAATTAACTAACATCTGCATACACTGTTGAATTCATTTTAGCACCTTTACAGATTATTATTTTTCATGCACTGTGGGACTTATAGACTATGTTTACTAAGCCCTCCTTATCAGGTGACAGACAAGAGGACACTCCTGAGCTAATGCCACTGTCAAGTTGTTTCCACAAGGGAAGCTTACTGTGAAGAAATCGATACCCACATCAAAAAACATAATACTGAAAGGGCAGAACAAATCCTGTTGTATTTATTGTACTTGCCAGTAACATAATAAAATCCAAGTGTGTGTTAATTAGATACACAAATAAGTCAACTCTATGACTGGTCTCCAAGCTTTTTCATTAAATGAACTTCAATACTTTTCTTTAAAGCTGCTATAGTCTCATGTGGCATTAGAGTGGACCAGTGTCAGAGGGTAGGGGATTCAAAGTGAGGTGGTGTGCAACATCTCAACTACATCAGGAGCAACACAACAAAAGTATAGGGAAAATAAATTTATTTTTGTGTCGAAGCTACTATAGACCCAAAAAGAAATCCAGTACAAATGTCAGTTCACCCTTTTACAAAGGATTACTCTGCCTTATCATATAATAGTCTTGCTTAATACTGTTTTTTAAAGATATGTTGGAATATACCATTACAGGCACTACAATGCATACCGAAAACCAGTTGTGATGTTACTCTGCACTTCGGAGTGCCATTAGTAATTCAGGAAACACCAAGGAAGAGGAAAAATAATCCTGCAAATATTTCTTAGGCAGCTCTACGAAACATCTATTTGCAGGCAGAGGATAAAGCTTGTACTGCAACCCCTGTTTTACCGTCTTTCTCTTGATCTCTCAGCTGTATTTCTCTTAAAATCATTCAGATTCCAGTCCTGCACATTTTCAACTTCCTCTGTGCATTCAGTTAACTGTTTATTATAGAATCATAGTATAGCTAGGGTTGGAAAGGACCTTAAGATCATCCAGTTCCAATCTCCATGCCATGGGCAGAGACACCTCACACCAAACCATGTCACCGAAGACTCTGTCCAACCTGGCCTTGAATACTGCCAGCGATGGAGCACTCACAACTTCCCTGGGCAACCTATTCCAGGGCCTCACCACCCTTACAGTAAAGAACTTTCTCCTTATATCCAATCTAAACTTCCCCTGTTTAAGTTTGAACTTGTTACCCCTTGTCCTCTCACTACAGTGCCTAATGAAGAGTCCCTCCCCAGCATCCCTATAGGCCCCCTTCGGGTATTGGAAGGCTGCTATGAGGTCTCCACGCAGCCTTCTCTTCTGCAGGCTGAACAGCCCCAATTTTCTCAGCCTATCGTCATATGGGAGGTGCTCCAGTCCCTGATCATCCTCGTGGCCCTCCTCTGGACTTGTTCTAACAGTTCCATGCCCTTTTCATGTTGAGGACACCAGAACTGCACACAATACTCCAAGTGAGGTCTCACGAGAGCAGAGTAGAGGGGCAGGATCACCTCCCTCGACCTGCTGGTCACACTCCTTTTGATGCAGCCCAGGATACGGTTGGCTTTCTGGGCTGCAAGCGCACACTGCAGCCGGCTCATGTTCATTTTTTCATCAACCAACACCCCCAAGTCCTTCTCCACAGGGCTGCTCTCAATCTCTTCTCTGCCCAACCTGTAGCTGTGCCTGGCATTGCTCCGACCCAGGTGTAGGACCTTGCACTTGGCATGGTTAAACTTCATCAGGTTGGCATCAGCCCACCTCACAAGCGTGTCAAGGTCCCTCTGGATGGCATTCCTTCCCTCCAACGTATCAACCGAACCACACAGCTTGGTGTCATCGGCAAACTTGCTGAGGGCGCACTCAATCCCACTGTCCATGTCACCAACAAAGATGTTGAACAGGACCGGTCCCAACACTGATCCCTGAGGGAAACCACTTGTTACTTTCGTTATTCTTTCAAGGGATGACAATGGGGAAAACAAGCAAGCCTGGACAGTAGCACTGTGCAAACATTTCAACACAGCAGAAAAACATGATTCAGAGGGGAAAAAAAAAAAAATCTGGTTGTTATAATTCTCTTTTACAGTGCATTTTTCTTTGTTTTTATATAATGGCAGAAAACTACTTAAAAAAGGAAAAACTATTCTAACTTTAGGCTGCAGATCAAAATAATTTCCATGACTTAAATAAAGCCTGTAAAGCTGACACAGAGATAAGCACTGATTCAGAAAGATGAAGAATATACTTTCTAAACTGCAATTTTACCAGGCCAGGGACACTATCAGCACATGTATTTCAGGTTCAGCTCCCAAAATAAGTCCTTAGAATTTAAACATGATGGTTAAGTTTTATGTAAGACTTCATTGCTACTGAAAGGGGTACTATTATTACTAATCCCCTTCCCAGCCACATATTCCCACTCCTTCCATTATTTGTAGAACCCTGCAGTGAGCCAGTTCAGTTTGCTTAACCAGCAAAGTAGATGGAATGGTGGGGTTAGACTCTGCAGCCACAAACAGTGGAGGGAAGGAGGGAGATTACCCCTTTCAACAGTGAGGGGCAGTTTGATCTGTTCATATTGTCTGTATGTCTCCATTTTCCCAAAGTCACCACTACAAAAAGAAAATTACATACAAATATTGACCAGTTCTCTGGACTTCCTGTGTTTTAACTTCAAACTGCTTCTCACTGATCTACAATATTTTGACTAAGATTAGTTCCTTGCATTCCTGTGAGCAAAATGAACCTTTTAGCACTTGGCATGTTCTTTTTTTTTTTTCTCTCTGAGAGTTTACATTAAAGCCAAAACAAAACCATAAACCACAAAACCCACAATATATTTGCAGCAAACACTTGGGTTTATGTATGCATTTGTTTAGGAAAACTTAGACATTGATGGACAGACAGCATAGAGTACCACCAGCATTTCATTGCACCCAAAACCTGATACTGATGTTTTTCTGAACAAATACTATGCCCTTTTCTTAAGGGCTGAGCCGCATGGCTGCACAGGGCAGAAAACTTGAAGTGCAGCTGTTTGAATAATTTAAAATATATATAAAAAAGTGATCCTATGTAACTAATGTATAATAATTACAAATTCTCCTTAATATTGCTTCTATTTGCAAAGATTTGTAAATCAAGTGCTGTAAAAGGCAATTTCTTTGAAAGGTAAGGTTGTCATTCCTGCTTGTCCTTAGTTGTTTGGTTTTCTGTTTAATTAAAAAAGTCATCTACATACACATTTACATGATTTTGTTCTTAGTGGTAAAATGATGAAAGTTTATGTAATTGTCCAACATTTAAATATTTCTATTTTGTATAGTTTCTATAAGCACTTGAAATCAATGTAAATTATTTAAAGGAAAAACAAGTTTTAGTGTGGAACAGCCAGGCTTGTCCTGTAACACATTTCAAACCTGCAAGCTGTTCTGTATTTATTGTCAAAGGTTGTCAAAGTTTCTAAGATTGGAGCCTTGGACTAAACAGCTCTGCAGCTTCGTATACAGTATTTGAACTGTTCTTCACCTACTTTCACATGTAACCTATTCAAATGGGATCCTGATCTTGATTTGGATGTTTCCAGAGGATAGATATTGAAAAATTAACTTCTTTATACTTACCTAATAAGGACGTTTCCCCCAGACATTTAGTAAAGAATTAAAATACTACGTATTTCTACTCACTCAGACACGTTCCAATAAAATACCCTTATTACATCAAATGACCAAAAGCTGTTTTCCTTTTTTTTGTGTGTGGAAAGGAATGGTAATAATTTCACAGATCTGGCAGGTTCCCCCCCCCGTCCCCAGCCCGGTAACTTTGGTAGAAGTGTGGCATCCCCTAGCGTTCATTTGTAGGTTATGACACTGGGAAAAAAATGCCGGCAAATAATCACCCACCTCTGGCAAATGCTATTCGAACAGTTTTCACTACAGCATTCAATAATCATTTTCACATCGAGATTTTAGCAAAGACACTAAACTGATTTGCCTGAGAACCATAAAAAAAAAGCCTGAGGGTGAAGGTTTCCTCAAGGGACACTGCTATCTTTCTACCATAGCAGCATGTAGGGAAGCAGTAAGAGTGTGTTTAAACTGGTTAGTATCTACACCAAGACTATGGATGAGCCATCCTATACTGACCTGCGTGGCTCTTGTATCAGCAGTCACCCTTCCTGGCCTCCAAAAGAACCCTACCCAGTAGTGTTTGATGCTTTCTTAGTGAGGCAATCATGGAACAATCTGTCCTACACTTCAATGGAAAGGAAGAGCTCACATACCTCTCATTAAGCTACAGCATTATTTTCCTCTAGCCACATCAAATGCCTCATCAAATTACACATCAAATGTGTAAGCGCAATTCAAGGAAGACAAACAGGCAAATGCAAAGCATTTGAAATCTTTTCTAAGTCTCAGTACAGACATGTTTTTGCCATGTAATTTACAGTTAAATGTCTAGTATTATGTAAACAAATCTTAGTAAGCATGGATAAAAAGGCTCAGAGAAACATGGTTCTTGTATGGTGACAGCAGCAGAAAGAGAAAACTAAGGCAACTGGAACTCCTCTATAGAATGCATATGGCAACCACCACCAGAGGACACCCGCATAATCCCAATAAATACACATTCGAAAGAGCTCAACATACCCCAGACAACACTTTCTGGAGAAAACACACCTCTAGTTTCCTCACAAACTATGACCAGATACATCTTATGAAGAGATTGCTTCATCAATGCCTCATTAATCTCACTAGTAAAATAATTCTATGTGGTTACTGTGTAACAGGAAAGAACAGTATTTTCCAGAACAGACTAATCTTACGAACTATACGTAAAGGAAGAAATCTTATGAACGGACTAATCTTATGAATCTGTAACTAAACCAAGAAAAAAAGATAAAGCAGATGCACAGCACTTCTCTGTGACTAAAACCATTATAAAACTCCTTACAAAATTCTAACATACATACATACAGTGGAAGCCATGATGAACACATCCTGTACCATACTCCACTGATTAATACATTTTAAATATAAGCACAACTAAATCACAGAAGCATAAAGTCACATAGCACTACATACATTAATTTCTCCTTTAACAATCCTAAACGTGCACCTGACATTATTCCAGCCACTACACCTTTCACTGTTTGTATATGCACATGATCAGGAAACACTTCTTCCCAACATTAATATCTCACTGGCTGTTTAGCAGAGTAAGGTTTTAGCTGGGAGAAACTAATCTGATAACAGATTTTGGGGGAAAAAAAAAAGAAAGGAACAGAACAGAAATAAGGCTAAGTTTAAACTGTTCAGTCTTGCTTTCTCATATTGTTACAGTGGCAAGAGGTCTGGTTTTGGACAGAAAGTGACAAACAGATTCTTCAGTATTTTTTCCATATTTGCTTCTGTGGGTTTAGGTTATAAAAGTTATATTCACAAGAACACTAATTCTCTATAGTTTCTACTTACTAATTCTTAATTTTTCTTTAATGCTTAATTGGTGTAACCATTGCATAGAAGAGAGATGATGCTATTATTTATAGAGAATAAGAACAGATGCTTCTACAGAATATATTATTGGTCAACAGCTGTGACGAATATTCCCTGTTATAAGATAAAAGCTAATAAGGGGAGAAAAAATCCTGAGAAGGATATCAGGGTTTCTGTGTATCTGCACTTAGCTATTATTACCTGCACTGGCCAGGCTTGACTGACAAATTGCATGTGTGTGATATCAACCTCATAGTTTGCAATAGTCACACATAAACTTTCAATTTGTAATATGAATACAGTCAGCATATAACCAGGATAAAATAAAAATTCTCCTCTCAATTCCCTTTTAAAGTTTGGTGGTTTATTGCATTTTTAGGAGTGAAAAAGGTCAACAGTGGATTAAATCTTTTTCAAATTGTTTTATCCCATTTTAGAAGACTTGCTGCTAGGTCATTCCACAGCTAAGCAATACCAGAGTAATACATTGACACACAACTACAGAGACACTAGCTCAGGAAATTTCCAAGAAAGCATAATAAAGAATCATAGAATGGTTTGGGTTGGAAAGGACCTTAAGATCATATCATTCCAATGCCTCTGCATGGGCAGGGATGTCTCAAACTAGACTTAGGTAGAACAATCCGTAGGGTTTATCCACCCAGATAAAAGATAAAGAAACATCAGATTTAAAAAAAAAAAAAAGTTTATTTTCAGTTTCAATCTTTTCTAGTTGTTAGTTTTTTCCTTGACAGGCTACTTAACATATTAATGCATGAATTAAATATTAGTCTTTGCATTGCAGGGTTATATATTTAAATGTCACATTAACAGCTTATTACGTAAAACCCTAGGGTGGCATCCAGGCCCCGTTATCTCCAGTGAGTCCAGAGTTTCACCCAGGACATTCATCTGTTCTTTTCAATGCATGGAAATTATTGGCTTTCAAGGACAATAAAGTATCTCCTAAGCAAATTAAAAACTACTAATGTATCTAAGCCCTTCTTGTGTCTATTGAGTAAGCCCTTCTTGTGTCTATTGAGTAAGTTGTGAACAATAACAGTTACTAGAAATGTTGACATAAATATCGACATGAACTAGAAGAGTTTTTCCAAGGGTCTTATATTTTGTTTCTCATTAGTCTGTTTTCGTGTATTGCTGTTACTAATTTGCAACTAAAAATACTTCTTTTTTTTTCATGCAAAACACTTTGTATGAGCATTACTGTGCCCATTTAATAAGTAAAAACATGAAAAGGAGAATAAATTACTTTCCCTCCCTGTATATTACAATGTGAATTCAGTGTTATGACCTGAGCGATCAGCTTGGAATATAACAGAAGGGAACACTGGGTTGTAGAAAAGGATGTGCATTCTCTCTTCCTTTTGAGCGCAAACATCTGAAAGCCTTTGGAAATGGCCCACTATTTCTTCAGCTGGTCTCATTTTTCACTATCCCTTGGTGAATTGTAAGATGTAAGACAAGACCTTAAAACAAGTCTTTTCACTCCTTAGTTTAACTATATGCTTGCTACCTTCAAACCAAAATAAAACAAACAAAAAAAAAAAGGTAGGCAATATCAGGTATTAGAATTTAAGGGGCTTGAGAGGGATCTGGGATAGAACTTCAGCTTCAAGGTCCATTCTGTAACAAGTAATGTATGTTGCTTCTGTGCAGTACTATTATCCCTGGAGCATACAAGCATCCACTCTGCAGCCACAAAAATAATATAGCACCAAGATGTGACAAGGGCTTATTTGGAAATAAAGCTAATAGGGAGCTCAGCACCCTAAATTGTTCTGGGAACCCTGTCAGCTTGGCAGTGAGTTGTAACAACACAACTTCACAAACCAGGTTGGATGGTACCTGTTTGTGACACACACAGATTCTGCTGCCAGAGTTTCAATTTAAGTCTTAATACGAAGTAGCACATTTGTATTGTTTTTTTTCCCTGTAAAAGCACCACATGCTTTCAGTCTTCAGTCTGGCAAAAGTAAACAATTGTGACTCGTAATGAATGGTCATGACTTCTTGTTAGACTAGACTTCTAAAGGCCTGGCTGAACATCATTGCTGGCTTAGCATCTTTTTTTTTGGTGTAGATCAGATTGCATTGGAGTTTTTCAAAGACTGGATAGTCATGAGCAACCTAGTCTAACCTCATAAACTGATCATGATTTGAGTAGAAGGGTGGCCTAGAGATTTTCTAAGGCCCCTTTCAGCCTGAACATTTCTGTGATCTGCAAAACAGTATATATTTTTGTTTGCCTACTAATACAATCTGAAAGTTTCTTAAAGTTCAGGTAAAGTAAGCCTGGAATATTCATGAGTTTTCCTAGTTATGAAGTGAAATAATAGTTCTAACCTGTGCTTTCATTCTTATTTCTGTTTTGGTGACACTTTCAGTTATTCAGCAAGAATGCAATACAATAAAGAAGTCACTTTATCTGGGAGGGAAACATGTAGAGGAAAAAAAGGTATTCATGAATTAATACCAGTTATTGGATCATTGTGCAATCTCCATATATCATATCAGTAATATTCCAGACTCTCAACCTGCTCTGTGTCCAGGTGTATACACTGCATTTGAAGATATTATGGTTATTCTTCCACTATTAGTCAGACATTAAAAAATTGGGAAAACAAGTAAAAAGTGCAATTTGGTTTTTGTTTTTTTTTTTTTTTTTTTTGTTTTTTTTTTTTACTGCTATATTATTAACCCATCAGGGAGGAAAAGGAAATGGTTATTATGAGGATAGACACATAGCAGTGACGACAAATACATTTACAAAATAAAAATGCAAATGTGAAATGTTTTACGGAAATGTTTAAAGAGGGTATTTTAGTTTAAATTTTCCCTAAAATAGTTTTGTTTGAAGTTAAATCTGCCCCACACATGGTTAAAAACATAACAGCCTGAAAAGAGGTCACTAATTTATTATGATCCAAGCTGTAGAAAAAGCACATATTACTATGACAATATAACATTAAATATATTAAATGTAGTCTTGCAAACTAGACTGCAATCACTTCATCACCTAATAGACACCCTTCAAAACAAAAAAGTGATACCAGATTTTCAGCTTGAAAGGAAGAACCAGTCTCAGAATGAAATGAAAGGTTTCATAAAACCATACAGATACAGAAGCTTGTATTCAATGTATGATCTCTTAAGAATGGACTGCTGGTTTAACGTATGCAGCAGCTGTTCCACCTGCTCTGCAAGTAGAATATTTATTTGCTTAATAGATTCTAAATAAAAATTGTAATCAGTCCCCACAGAAATTGCACACATTATGCACAACATAACAGTCAGTAATTGATCACCAGATGCAGACAATGAACTGGATTTCCACTTCTGTTTTTATAGAACAGCAAGACAGCTTTTCACTCTTACATACCACCTAAAATATAGTACCTGATCCTTTCCTGCCTTTCTTAAGACTCTACAGTTATCATCCAATTACATATTATAGTAAAATTATTTCAACTGCTGTTTAATTGTGAACATTTTTTTGATATTAATTATATGACACAGGCACAAACCCACACTTGGTTTACTTCCCTGTCCCAATTATATGACTTACCCTGTACATAACACAGTTTTCTTTTTTTCAGAGACAGTAGCATATCAATAGGCAGATGGTTCTCAAACTGCAGCACAGAAGCTTCAGAATTCAGTATTGTATAGTTGATGCTGCAAATATTATTCCCTTTCTGCACAGGGAATTGTTTTGTAAATGGAAATGTTTTGTAAAACTGGGAACACATTTACACAAAGACTAAGTCCTGAGTTTTAATTCTTGCAAAATAGAAGCCGATTTGTAGTGGTTTATGACGAGGAAAGAGAAGAAAGAAATACCATACAGAAACATATCAGTCATCTAGAGTCCCATCTGCAAAAATGACTGGACCATATACTGTAAAGGAAAGCCCAAAACTATTTCTTGGTATGAAAAATGACGTGACAAAAACCTCTCTTCTTAGCTCATTTTCTAATTCCTTTATTCCCAAAATGGACAATGCTTAATAGGATCTTGTAATTTTAATCTCTGATAATATTGTTGTTGGGAGTGTGTGTGTTGTGTTTTGGTTCTTTCTTTTTAACATATCTCAATACAAATTGCTACTGGATCTTATAGGCTTGTCATTAAATGCCAGTTACTGACTCTGTTGTGTTTAAATTTTGCTTTTAGGTAGAGAAGAGTGAAAACGTCCGGTATATATATCTTGCAATGTTTTGCTTAATATCTGTCATTATCCTTCTTAAATTAAGGTAGAAGCCTCTATGCTCCATAAACTAGAACTCAATGAGCTTTAGGAAGATTCTGAACATGCAAAATGCTTAGCATTAATAGAATAAACTCCATCATTCCAATGCTATTTGCCCCAGTCTGACTTCTTCAATGCTTTACACAGCTCCCCCTTCTCTTCTGTTTTCCCATCTTATCTTTCCTAAGTTATTTTTCCTCCCTCATCTCAAAGTCCCAAAAGAGCACTGTGACTGTGTTTTGATACCGCTGTACGGCTTACAGGATACCATTCTTCCCCACAGTGAATCTTGTTTACTTGATCCTAAATTCCAAAAGATAGTGTCTGTGCTATCTTGTGTTTAAGCAGTGCCCAATAAAATTCAAAAAAGTGAATAAATAAAAAATCCCAATCTTGGATAGTCCTTTAACACACAAAAGGAATCATATAGCCAATTTGAATGTATTTGCCTTGTGATTTATAAACCGGGTTTACTTACCCCATGACAATAACTGGATCTTTTTTCTTCTCTGGATCTACCCAAATTCTGAATTAGGTCTTCTTGTTTAACTGAAGTATAAAATAAAGGAGTCATTCTTAGCTACCTCTGTGTTGTCAAGCAGATCTCCAATTGATTTTGACAATTCTGTAAAAGACATTAATTTCATTTTGCTTTCTATATAGAAGAACAACAAATCAATAAAACTTAATAGCAGACTAAATATTAAAGCCTATGCAGTTGTTTTCAACCTAGGCAGCTGGTGGGACACAACTTTCTAATTTTCTGCCTAATTCCTTGACTAAATAAATAAAATGACAATAGAAAAGTGGATTTTTTTTTTTAACTAAAGGCTATGGGGCATTTTGTTTTGCTTACTTTTTTACTAGAAAAAACAACCATGAAAATAAGAATAGCTATGTTTGCTAAGTTTGTTTGTCTAAAGGGTAGGGTAATGGAAATAACAGAGTGAGCTGTATGTGAAATGGGTTCACATGTAACAGCGAAACACTGGAATCAAAGAGATAAAAAACCCCTCTGGGTCTTTACACCTGCGACTTAGAACTTAAATAACATTCTTCAAGGCCTTACACTAGGTATCTTAATATTGCCAGCCAATAAAAATCTTAATGAGCTTGCTTATTCTAATATAGTGAAAAGAATGGCATAAATGGTATCAAATTAGTATATTCTGGGTTCCAAGTTCCTGTTTCTTGTTTCCCTTTGCTATTCAGCATTCCTCGCTCCTGTTTCTGATATGTTCCAAGAAGAAATGAAACTGGTTTGAATCACAGTTAATTCTCAGTCAGCATTATTTTTGTAGCTTTAGAAAAAGAAAGGAAGCAGCAATTATGCTAAACAATAATGAAATACTTTCAATCATATTGTTTCTTTTTAATAAAAACCCCCGATGATTTGTAAACAACTTGTTACAAGTATTTTAGCTTGAATTCCTCTTTTCAGCTGAGAAAAAGAACATGCATGGCAGTTGCTTCCCAAATGAATGCCCCAAATAGCACCCGTGCTCTGTAGCAACTCTTAATTCCAAATGTGAAGTCCAGTTTCTGAATATATCAGCCTGAAACTCAAAATAAGGCTGGGAAAAGCAGTACAAGCATAGCAAAACTTAACAACTAAGCAGGACATTTAACAAAGCAAATTCAGACACTAAAAAATAGCTTCAGTAAGCATCGCCTATTTAAATAATCAATAAGAAGCAAAAGTGCTTCACAGCTGAACTGAAGGTAGGTCTTATTTGCTCCGCGGATATAGGCTGACCTGTTCAGCTGAGGCCAGTCAGCACAGCAAGGGAGACAGCCGGCGGCCAAATAGAACCTGACTTTTATTTCCTCTTCCAACCCTGTTCTCTGGATGCTATGCCACTCTGTAGCCTTCACTCTTCCCTTCAGTACAGTTTTTGGATAACTTGGTGTGGTTTTCTCCCCCAATTTCCAGCTTGATAGCTAAATGCACATATTTTTAAGACTTCAAAGCACTCTGAATCTTCTTTCTCTCGTTTTAATGGAGAGAAAATAAAGAGGGTTTTTCAACATCTTTGCCTAGCCGCAGGTGAGGGAGCACGGCACAACTCCAGAGGGGGGTGATGAGGGGCCACTTCCCACCACAACAGCCTTGGACCCGCGAGGAGAGCAGACCGACCAACGTGCCTCGCAGGGCATTCGGAGCACAGAGCTACCTGGCCACCACTGGAGCTGCGGTAAGCACGGCCTCCACAGAGGCCACACCGGGCTGGACCGAAGAGAACCAAAGACGCTCATTCCACTGAGGCGCGGCATGAGGAAACCCCCTCAGCATCAGAGCCCGCCTCCGCCACAAGCCAAGCCCCGCCCACCATGGTCCGCTGCCGCCTTGCAGGGGGGCCCGACCCAGTCGCATGTGGGATTGGCAGGGACCAGTGTCATTCAAACCAGGCTCCGGCTCCTACCGCCCAGCGGCCTCTGGAGCACCGCCTCCTTTAGAAACCGCTCTTCACGATTTGTTGCCCGCACTTGCCAATCTTAAGCAGTTTCGAGGTTGATTGGCCCGGACTCGGAAGTGGGTGGGCCCTTTGGGCAGGCGGTGTTTGCGAGGTGGTGGTCGCTGAGGTGCGGTTTGGCGGGGTTGTTTGGGGTGTCGCTGCGATGCGGTTCCGCAGGAAATACAAGACCCCGGCCGTGATAAACCACGGTGTCATCCCTTTGAACCTCGTGGATATTGCTTTCTTCCTGGTGATGGTCATCGTGGCGTTGTTCGTGGTTGAGGTACTGGGCGGGGAGAGGGGTCTGGTAGTGGCCGAGCAGCGCAGCGCCTGGTCCGGCTGTGGAGTAACGCGGTGCTCTTGGCTTCCCGCTCTGGACCCTGCTGAACATCCCTCAGCCTTGCTGCCAAGCGGCTCTGTCAGATCCTCTCGGGTTCCGGCTGCCTTTTCCGTTCTTTCTTACTGGGTTATGTCCCTGTTTCTTTTCTATCCTACGCCTCCCACCATGGTAGCCTGCTGGAGCATCTTCCTCTCCATGTCTTGGCTGTCTTCCTTGTGCAGCAAGTTTTACTTCTCTCTGCTCTGCCCAGCTCACATCCTGCCTGTGCCTTCTCTACTGACTTGTCTTTGCCAGCTCCTGCTCTCACTATGCACTCCCACTCTTACCCTCTTCTGTTACATTGCTGTACTGCTATTGTCCAGTTTTCTTTCATCTCTGCATATGTTTCATTCCTAGCACCCTCCCATAATCTCCCTTGTACTCAGTTCCAGTCTCCTGAGTTATGAAGTTCTTCAAGCCCCCTTGCTTAAAGTGGAGTCTTTTTATGTCTTTGTGTCTATTTAGGTCTTTCCCTCCTCTGTTCAAAAGTCAACATGGTGAAGCAGTTTAGGAACATTGTTACAAAGAGGGTTTCAGCTAGCCTCTTTTTCTGAGCGTGCTTAGCCAGATGGTAGTTAGAAACTGCTGGTCACCATTCTACACTACTGTGTCTATTGTTGTCATTCGCTCAGCTCCCTAGTGGTGGATAATCTGAAGAAAAATATGGGATTAGACAGTTTTAGATAAGCTTCTGAATTCCTCTTTGCCTGTGTACTTTAAAGTTACTGTAAGGTTTATTTCCATGTGCAATCTGCTTATTAGCTTCTGGGTGATGGATTAGGCATCTCTTTTAGGCCTCTTTTTCCTACTTTTGGGACAAAAACTGTGTGTGCTGCTATATGAATATTTTATGATGGTGTTAAGTATAGAATAAGTCTTGGTAAATGGAGTTTAAATCCTGGATAAGCAACTCAAGTACTTCACTGAAATATTTCAGCAACAGTTGTGGGAGCTGGGAGGGGGAATTCTGTCAGTTTAAAGCCATTCTCCCTTGTCGTGTCCCTACATGCCCTTCTCAAAAGCCCCTCTCCAGCTTTCCTATACACCTGCTTTTCTGCAGTGAATGAGGCAAAGCTGCAATACAGAGGTCTAACCGGTAACATAGCACCCCTGTTCCTCCCATAAGAGAGGTGTCTTGGTCAAACAAATAATTTCTGCATCAAAAAGAATATGCAGTTGTTTAAATTACACAATAAGAAGTATAAGAGTACCTATTCAAACAAGAACAATAAAAGCATAACACAAATTACATATGGTTATCTCGATAACCATATGTAGCTTACGTGCAACATATTAGGAAATGTATGTGTTAAGATTGATAGGGGTTTTTCCTCCCTCTTGTTTTGCTGGATCAGTTTTAACTTGTATAACTTTGCTGTCCAATTCACCACACCACTACTTTTGATCACGCAAATGTGGGACAGAGACAAGGAGCAACTGGCAGTGAAGAAAAAGGCAGAATTGCTCGTTTTGATGGTAGTACTGGCTTTTACAAAAGGTTAGATTGCTCTCAGAACTGCAGTGTCTGAAAGTCAATTTTGTATGCCAGAAAAATTGGTACTTTCATTTTCCTTAATAAGGCTTCCTCTTAAAAGAACTCTTCAGTCTTATGGCTCTTCTACTGCTTAATTTCACAGGTGTTCTCCCAGTGTACTGAAGCAATTTGCCTTTTCCTCCCTTTTTTTTGCTATATATATTATTCTGCATTGTTATGACTCTTGCTTGCTTTGTAGCTGGATGAATTAGTGCTTGTTTCATATACTCGTGAGTGTTCTTAATTACACTTTCAGATGATGTAACATCTGACAAAAATAGCTTTCTGGTTTCAGTTTCTATTTCTCTGTTTTAAGTCATAGCTATGAAGATCAGCTGAAGTGAAACTGCAAAAAAAACCCCTCTCAACAACGTATATTTTTTTACACCAGTTTTCAGATTATGCCTGTTGTACTTCTCTGATTTATGATCTGGATAATGAGTGCTTACAAATATAATAAATGCATTTGTTGTTGACAGTGTAGGATGTATTGCATTATTTATTTATTTATTTATGTATTTATGTATTTTTTGCAGCAAAGGAACCAGGTTTTCTTGTTTGATTGATTGTTTTTTTCTTCCACTTATATCCTTCTGCCAGAGCTTATGACTTTTTCAGTTATATAAGCACAAATGTTTGTTTTTAAAGTTGTGCTAACTAGATAATGTAATGTTTTTAACTAAACCAAGCAAACACATTTACTTCTTATTACTCAGTTGTAGGGTCATACAGTAATCTACTTTATGTACAGTTCCATTGCTACAGATAAGGGCTAAATATACTGCAGCATGGGAATGGCAAAATATTTTGAGGAGGTGGGGATGGCTGAAAGTGTAGGGATATTTTGTTGTTGTTTTGTTGTTGTGGGTTTTGGGGTTTTTTTGGTTGGTTTTTAGTTTTTTACTAGTTTTGCCACTGGGAAAAAGTAACATAAAAGTATAACATTGGTTACTTTTATCATACCATAATTTTTTAGAAAATGCTTGATTTATCATTCAAGAAATTGATTAATCTTATAATTCTACACTGATGTTTTGAATTCTCTATTTACTTATGGGACACTTAGAGCATTGCTTTTTTAGTATCTTGCAAAGTTAGATGCAACCTTCCATCTGATTTAAGAGTTTTCTAACTTTTGAAAAAGATTAAAGCCATTTACACTTCTAAACACTTTAAAATGTTATTTAGTAAAAAACTTGTCAGCTAAAGGGGCATAATTCAAAGTCTGACCCTATGCAGTAAATGGTAAAGGTTTTGTAACAAGGTGAGCCTCCAGGTTGTGGAGATGAATAACACTATTGGGACTGCTTTGATTTAAATCACGTAGGAGAGCATTTTGATGGAGTTGATGGCATAATCTTCTAGGTTTAGATGTTTATAGTCTAGCTTGTTGAAAAAACTGATACTTTTTGTCTGCTTCTCTTGGAATTTCAGGTCCCACCCAAGAAGGCCATCATGTTTGTTACTCTGCAGTACAATGTCACCTATACCATTGGTGAGATTAAATCAAATCTATTTATTTTTTCTTGTAATGCAAGAGCTCAACTATTAAACATTACTTTTTTTTTCCCTTCCTGACTTCAATGCACTTTTATAATATAGTAGTATTCTCATATTTGTCTAATTTTGGATTTACTAATACTATATTCACTGATACATTCTAGTGTTTGTGATACATTCTGATACATTCTGTTGCTTGTGAATAAATGGGTTATTTTTTCCATAGCTAACACTGCTGCTAACGTGCATTTTAATATACATTTAATATGAAAACCATGCAAAAAGCATGCATTCTTTCAATTTTTTGATGCAATCAACAAAAGTTATCAAGTAACTTCTATATACTTGTTTATTCATGATTTCTTATGTCATTAATGGGTTTTGTGGTTTATATTTAAAAAATATATTATTATTCTCAAGTGACTGATGTTGCTGCTTCAGTCACACTTTTAAATAACAAAGGGAGACAGTTCTGTTGTTTTTTTTTTTTTTTTCCCAAAATTAGTAAAATGTATGACTTTTGTTCTAATCTTAACTTCCAAACTTGTGCTGAGGCCCTTCCAAATAATGTAGTACTCTGACTGCTTTCAGTATGCTCAAAATAATTCATTGATCAACTTTGCTTGCAGGAATGAGTATCTATCATTTTTTTCAAATATTTCCCAAGAGATTTCATGTTGAAGACTTGAGATGGACAGAGTGAGTTTTACTGATATTTGAGCAGCATCAAGTAGAAATAAAATAGTGGAGACAAAAGTCAAATCCATGTGTCACTTACCAAAACACCTGCAATGTGACTTCTGTGAAGAAGTGGCTTGAACCACGACATTGTTGCATACATGTGTGTCTATATATGTGCATATGTACATACCTACAGTGGAATGAGCAATGTATAACCTCCTTTAGTTTTAATAGGAGGTGTGGAGTTCTGCACAAGCAGTTTTCAGGTCTCAGTGTGGGCCCTCAGAAAACAATGAATATATCACTAGTAAAGGTCCATTTTGAAAAGGAGTGCTAGGGACCAGGGAGCAATAGCATTTGCTATGCAATTACTTTTTCATTGATTATACCACAGCCACTTTCAAATGTAGAAATGGGATATGTGACACTTAGAGTTGTATGAGTGTCCTGTGCATCAGGACCTTAATGTATCATTCATGGTACATGAAGCAGCAGTTGCTTCCTTGGCAACTTCTGGCTGAGTTTCTTAAAAAGAAAAAAATTGTTTGATGTCTGTATTTCTCTACTTTGCTTTTGGACAAGGCAAACAGTTTGACAAAGGGTAAAGATCTTAAAGATAACAAAATTCCTTGATGTTTATGAAAAGTGACTGTATAGGTAAGAAACATCCAAATTAATGCCCTCTCAAGTGAAAACTGAATGACGGAAATGTTAGACATACTGAAGCACGGAATCAGACTGTACAATTCAAGGAGAGTTATAAAGCAGTTATGTTTATTACGGCGCCGGGTGCAAGGGGGATCGCTCCTCCTAACTTGCACACCGAGGGGTTAAGCAAGCAGATATTTATTATACACAAACATGCATATTCATCAGGTTCCCGAGAGAGCGGTGGGGATATTACAGTTAGTTTAGGTACTCATTATCAGAAGTCTCCTCCCTTTTGGCACTCGAGCACTGCGCTCCAATGGTCATGGGTAGGGGTCTTCAAGATGAAGTAAGCAGTCTTCCTCAGGGTGCACTTTTCACCTTTGGCACAGTTGGATGCCCCAGTAATCACAATTAGCTGAACCCAGCAGTACCTGCGAGGTTCTGAGAGCTGGCAAAGATTTAGAGCAGTGTGACCTTCGTACAAAATGTATTGCAAGCAGAACAGGATGGGCAGACAAGGAATATCCTAAGCTAGCAGATGTTCGGGAGTCACTGTCTCCAAACTAACTGATAATTAGAAGGATGGAAAGAAAGAATTCACTCTTGTTAGTAAGACTACTAAATTCTGTTATCACACCACAGACTTAAAACACAAACATTGTTCTCTATCTTAGACCTAAGTTGAAAGTATTTTAACCTTATGTTTTCCAGGCACTTGCTTTCCTTATATCAATACAAGCCTGTAACTCAGGATGGGCATGCCTCTTGATTAGTTGTAGTCCAAGTTCTTTCTTTTCAACTGCAGTGTCTCAGGTGTATAAAGAAAAGTGAGGTGGTTATAATGGGTGTCTGTGAGCCAAAGGAGAGGCACCTCTACAAAATAAGGCTTCCTTAGTTCTACTGCTCCTGGTACATGCTTTTTAAACTGAATTGAATTTCACTGGTGGGTTTTCCCACCCTTAGTAAATAGGAACATCTCAAGTGTTTTTGTAACAAGTGTGAATGTTGTTTCTCTTTCTCTCCCTTTCCCTCTCTCCCTTTCCCTCTCTCCCTTTCCCTCTCTCCCTTTCCCTCTCTCCCTTTCCCTCTCTCCCTTTCCCTCTCTCCCTTTCCCTCTCTCCCTTTCCCTCTCTCCCTTTCCCTCTTTCTCTTTTCATTTTTCTTTTTCTTTAGTTTTGATTGATGAGAACTTATTACTACTTCTGGGGAATTTATTACTTACCAATGTGTTGAACTACTAGGGATACTATCCTCACTATATAGTTTCTTTTTTCCTACATATGGTCTTGCTGCTTAAGATGGAATCTCATTTGGTCTCTACCAAATTATAGAGGACAGGGTGTTGGTGTGTAGTGTGATCTTTTCTTTTATTTTTTTTAATGGCCCAGAATGAAAGAAATGGATTGAAGCAACAGGTCAGTGTATAGTGCTCTCAATAGTTTGTTCTAGGCTCATAATGATATCATTGTATTGAAGGAAAAGAAGTTCCAGGTTATGTAATTGGGCACAGGAAGTTACAACTTCCAAGAGCATTGGTCACTGCTGCCCTTTGTGGTTGCACAGGTTACTCCTTCAGAAGAATATCGAAATACACACTTTTTTCTTTTTTCTCTCTCTCTTTTTTTTTTTTTTTTTTTTTTTTTTTTAGATGACAACAGTGAGCAATTTGATTTTTATGACTATGGTCCAAAAGACATTGCCACAATCAGCTTCTACATGCTTGTAGCTATTAAAGTGCATGCTGTAATCCAGGAGTGCATATTAGATGTAAGTTTATTACTGAGCTATCATTTACTTTTATAATCATGTTATTTTTAGCCATCAGTTGCTAAGAGTTTTTTCTGCAGGTTTAAGTGTAAGCCATGGTACACAAATGGTTTAGCATTTATAAACCCTGTTATGATCAATCCTTTTGTTATTTGACAAAAATGCAACTAGATCTTGGTTTAGTGGTGGATTTGGATTTGGTAGTGTTAGGTTAATGGCTGGACTCAGTGATCTTAAGGGTCTTTTCAGTCTAAATGATTCTGTGATATTTTTAAAGTGATATTTCTTCAATTTATTAATAGTATAAACCACTAAATTTTACTTTCAATCAATTTAATTTACATTTTTCTGTAAAACCAGACATTGAATGTTCATGGTGTACTCAAGATACTTATGAATGAGGCCTGCATTAGATTCATGAGATATATTAGAACAATCAAAACCAAAAATTATTGCAGTGATGTATTTCTGTTTGTCAGCTGAGCTTTGCTTCAGAGAGGGAGCTGAGACTTCAATGTGTGCTTTTTCACATCAACTCAGTTACAAAGTAAAATGAATTTGTTAAAGCCATTGTGAAGGCCATCTATTATTGAATGGTCTTAGAAAGTCTTATCAAATAGATCATCTGTACCACAGAAGCTCAGCTGGTTTTTAAATGTGCAGAGATTGGAAAAAATTAGCAATATGATTGATTATGGATGAAAAAAATTAATCTGAATGCATTATCTGACTATTTTCCATGTGAACTTTATCATAGTGGCGAGTCTTACTGAAGCTAATAGTGATACAAAGTTTTGATCAAAGTCTTAAATGGTGGGAGCTGTGTGTTTTGATTGAGGAATGGGAGATCAGAATGAGGAATCAGGAGTGAACACTAACTCCAAAATAGCTTTCCTGGTTTGAAAGTACATTTATTGATCTACTTTTTGTTTCTAGAAAATAAATAGGTATCTGCAGCTGTCAAAACCAGAGCAGAGCAAGTTCAATGAATCAGGACAGCTCGCATTGTTCTACTTGTTTTCATTTATATGGGGCGCAAGTATTTTGAATGCAGTAAGTCACTTTATTTGCTGGTTTTATTTAAAAAATAGACTTAAAATATTAAGAAGGTCTTTAAATCAATGGCATTTTTTTTAGGAAGAATTCACAATGAACCTAACCTCGTTCTGGAAAGATTATCCCTTTTCTCGTATGCTGTAAGTGTTTTGTTCTCAATTTGAAAAAATTGTGGTTATTCCAATCACTGAATATTTAACCACCCCAAATTTTAGGGAACCACTAATAAGGCAGTGACATCAGTACCTTATAAGAATGACAACTCGATGAAAGTACTTTTTTCTGTTTGAAAACTGCTGTTTTATGCAAAGGTAGTTTTTGATGGGTAAGAGATACTTACACATGTTCTCACCTTTCTTTAACTTAACCATGGTGGCTGAGTTAAACTGAAGGTGTTTGCAAGATGGGATCTATAATAGGACTGCTGAACTGTTTCACACTAAGAAATGTATTTGTTGGAGAATGAATCTTCAAATTAGAGAGGATTTATAGCTAGGTGGGTATTTATTTGTAAGTAACATGACTTACAAAACTGTTGTTTGTCTGCCCCCTGGCTCCGTTTTTCTTCAGTTAATGTGATAGAGGGAAGGGGGCTGATATGCTCTTTTAGGGAGTTCCACTGCTCTATTGATTAACTGTTTCTGTGTGTTAGATTTTTTTGTGTTTGTTTTTTTTTTCCCTCCTACTGTCTCAGAAGGTGATTCAGAACGTGCTATCAAGAAGGTTAATGGATGCTGATTCAAAAAACTGTCACCAGAGATGTTTTGTATTTGTGGTTACTGTGATTTAGAAATCATAAACTCTAATGAGTCAGGCTGAATTAATTTAAGATAATAAAATAAAATCTTGTATCTGGTGTTGAAAGCTTGAGAACTCATCATCTTGTGTTTTCTTAACCTGAATTATTGTTTAGTTTTCAGGAAAAATTTTTCTATATTTGCCAGATAGCCTATTGGCTTCATGCGCTGCCGGAGCTATACTTCCAAGAGGTCCAAAAGGTATGGAGAGAAGTTGTCAGTACAGTTAACAAAATATCTATTTTTTTCCAATTATTTGTGTTAATAGTTTTGTTTATATTAACTATATAAACATCCACATATTTGTATTTTTACTGGGAGGGTGTTGAGGTACAGGCAGAGGTTGCCCTGCCCCTGGCAGTGTTCAAGTCCAGGTTGGATGGGGCTGGGAGCAACCTGGTCTAGCAGAAGGTGTTCCTGCCCATGGTAGGAGTGCGGAACTGGAAGAGCTTTAAGGTCCCTTCCAACCCAAACCATTCTGTGATTTGTATATTCAGTTACTTACGTATATTTAGTCTAGGGGGTCTGTAGTTTTTGGTTCAGATGCTTCTTCCAGAAGTTTATACAGTAGTGTGAAAAAAATAATAAAAACTAATGAATAAATAGATTTTTCTTTGGAAAATATAGTTAAACTGTAACAGCGTTTATTATAGTTTCTCTAATTTTAGGAAGATATTCCAAGGCAGCTGTGTTATATTTGCCTTTACATTACTCACATCTCTGGTGCCTATATATTAAAGTAAGTATTTGCATGTTCGTTTTGAATAGACAGATTTATTATTTTCATAATTTCATTAAAATAACTTTTCTGTTTTATAGTTTGCAGCATTTAGGGCTAATTCTGGTGGTACCTCACTATTTGGTGGAATTCATTTTTCATGCCTTGCGTCTCTTCTACTTCCCTGATGAAAACATGCAAAAAGGGTAAATCTTGCATATGATTAATTTAAATTCAGCACTTTGCTTACTAATTGTGTATAAATGGATTTGCATGTATGTAAATGTACTCAGGCAGCAATCACCACTTGTTCAATGTCCACTATTACCTGCTTTGAATTCACAAGCAAGTCACTGTCATTACGCAGAGTCAAGGAAGCAAATACACTCAGCAGCAGCAGTTTTTACTGGGGTTCCATCTTGGATATCTTTGTTTTGCTTTCTAATCCTGTCACTTGCCTGTTTGCTTAAATGTTCATAAATGTTTGTATGTAGGGACACTTACTTTTAAAAACAGTCGAAGAAGTTATAGAAGCAGCATTCCCTCTAAGTTCTTCCAGGTGGTTCTCCTTTTAGGAAGGTGAGAAAGGGAAAGAACTATACAACAGAGAAGATAATATCTCAAAAACATGTAATTGATGTAGTTGCAGCAGGAAAATCAGGACATAATCACCATCACAGAAACTTGGTGGAATGATTCACGTGATTGAGTGCTGCAGTGGATGGCTACAGACCCTTCAGAAGGGATAGGCAGGGAAAAAGTGGTGGTGCGGTTGCACTGTATATCAGGGAGTGCCTTGACTGCCTTGAACTCAGTGTTGTGAGTGAGAAGGCAGAATGTTTGTGGGTAAAGATTGGGGGAAGGCCAGCCAAGCAGATATCCTGGTAGGAGTCTGTTATAGACCACCTGGCCAGGATGAAGCTACAGATGAAGTGCTCTTCAAATAACTGGAAGAAGACCCATGGTCTCTTGCCCTTGTTCTCATGGGGGACTTCAACCTACCGGATGTGTGCTGGAAGAAACAATCCAAGAGGTTCTTGGAGGATGTGGAAAATAACTTCCTAACCCAGCTGGCTAGTGAGCCAGCTAGGGGAGATGCCTGGCTAGATTTGCTGTTGGCAAATAGACAAGGTCTGGTGGGCAATGTGATGATTGGAGGCCATCTTGGGCAAAGCGATCACAAAATGAAGGTCAGCAAAACCTCTGCCTTAGACTTCCAGAGGGCTGACTTTGGTCTGTTTAGGATGTTGGTTGACAGAATTCCTTGGGAAACATTACTGAAGAACAAAGGGATCCAGGAAGGCTGGTCATTCTTCAAGAATGAAGTCCTTAAGGTGCAGGAGCAGGTGGTCTCTATGTGCTGAAAATCAAACCAGTGGGGAAGAGACTAGCCTGGCTCAACAGGGAGATAGTGCTGGAACTCAGGGGAAAAGAAGAGAATCTGTCACCTGTGGAAGAAGGGACTGTGTCATCCCATGAAAATTACAAGAATGTTGTTAGGTTATGTAGAGAGAAGGTTAGAAAGAGGAAGGCACACATGAAGCTATACCTGGCCACTGCCATAAAAGGTCATGAGAAGTTCTTTTACAACTCTATTAGCAATAAAAGGAGGGCCAAGGAGAACCTCCATCCTCTGCAGGATAGTAGGGGAAACCTAGAGACTGAGGATGAGGAAAAGGCAGAGGTACTTAATGCTGCCTTTGCCTCAATCTTTAGTAGTCACACCAGCCATCATCAGGGTACTTATTTCCCTGAGGTGAATGGCAGAGATGAGAAACTGATTGAAGTCCACATAATTTGGAAGAAATGGTTAGAGACCTCCTGCTCTTCTTAGATGTACACAAGTATGGGGCCGGTGGGTTACACCAAAGAGTGCTGAAGGAACTGGCAGAAGAACTTGCTAAGCCACTCTCCATCATCTGTCAGCAATCCTGGTCTAGTGGGCAGGTCCCTGAGGATTGGAGGTTGGCCAATGTGATGCCCCTCTATAAACAGGGCAGGAAGGATGACCTTGGAAACTACAGACCTGTTTCTCTATTGTTGCTCAGAAAATTTTAATGGGAAGTTCTTCATACATTTGACTTCATTGAAAAGAAATGGACTAAAAGGAGAAAACACATTAATTTCATTATTTTGTTTCAGATTTATCATATGGGCTTTACTTTTCATAATGGTGCGTCTTTTGACCCTAACTGTATCTGTCCTCACATTTGGATTTGGTCTGGCAAGAGCAGAGAGTCCAGGTTTTTCCATAGCAGATGGAAACTTCAATATACTCCCTGTGAGGTATACCAAGGCTAGTAGACATTCATGCGTGTATAATGGGGCATTTCAAAGAATCTTTTTGTAAAACAATCTAGGAGGATAGTGTGTTTCAAATAATTTCTCTGGGTGATGTTTTCCTCTTGAGCATTTAAGGGACGGGAAATTTTGTTCTCTTTATCTGTCTTCTTTTCTCAAAAGTAGTAGAACAGAATTCTTTGTGGGGGAGGGAGGGGGAGAAGGGAGGGAAATGAAAAACAATTAAAAATAAACTTCCTGGGATAGTCATTTCTTTAAACTGCCCCCCCCCCCAGCCTTCCCCTCCCAGTGTCTGTACTCGACGTACTATCATGTGGTGATATTAATACCCATAATTTTTTAAGTAATTACTTGTTTGGTGCCTTCCTAATTTTTTTTTTCATGCATGTTTTCTTCTTTGCTGTTAATTTAAAAATTTTTATTACATTTTCAGCATAAGCTCATCACTGCAACATTCTCTCTTATAACTTAATGCCTGTAATCAAACGAGTGGGAGGAATTTTGAATCTACACGATTTCTTATTCATAGACTGCTTGGCAGAAGGGGCCTCAATGCCACAATTTCCTGTCAGCCAATGAAAGCTATGGCTATAGTTCCTTGATAAACCGAATTGCTTCTAGCAATATACTTGCATACAATTGCCATTCACTTCATGTGTGATGCACCTTGTCTTGGGTGAAACCTTCTGATAGATCTGGTTTCCTGTGGTATGAAGATTTTAATTGTTTTTATAGTAGACTGTTGGAGAAAAAATAAGTACAGATTCATAGTCTGTTAATGGTTAACTGAAACTTTCATCTGTCTCCCAAAATCTCAAATCTTGCTAGGATTGGCTGCCTGAGTGCTGTGTGTTCAACACAGGCCTGGATGATGTGGAGATTTGTAAATTTTCAGCTGAAGAAATGGAGAGAGCATGTTAAGGACCAGATTCCGGAGAAAAAGCCAGCTAACCCAAAGAAGAAACGAACAAAAAAGGAACCAGGCAAACGTCAGTGGTGTAATTTCTTTAAATTGCTTCTAGGCTGAATGTTTTTATACCAAATGTATCGTCTTACATCTTTCTCTAAATCAGGAAAATATCTGTCTTTTGACATGCAGATAATATAGGTAGTATTATAGTCTCTTCAAATGTTAGGACATGTTCTTCTCAAATTCCATATTGCTAAGAGGACAGCACACAGTGCTAGTTGTATTAAGTGTTAGGCCTGGGTACTGCTCAGGATTATTCACTGAACTCTCTGTTAATCAAAATGCAAGGAGTATTTCATGCAACTGGGCTAAATGATTCCGGGGTTTTCTTTCCATTTCAAATCAGACTTTTCCAATGCCATTAATAATTTTTTGGATTTAACACCAGGGAAAAAAAAAGAAAAAGTATCTGAAATTGCTTCTGTATTTTTATAAATTCTGTTTCTATTATGTAGAAGGACAGTTTCAGACCATTAAGATAAAGTCAGTTCTGTATAAATACATGTCATGTAAAGAACATCAAACCCACTGAAAAAGAACTCAAGGAACATCATAGTGTCTGGCAGAGGAGTACTAATGGAGAAAGGCTTTAAATTGAATGATGTTATATAATTTCTGAATTCCAATGTTATATCAATTAAATTAGTTAAATGGGACTTGTGAAGACTTGGTAGAGTGAAATTGCATATTCTTGTTAGCATATACGTAAAGCCCTGGATAGCATTATATATGAGAAATTGGGAATAACTTCTGAGATTTGGGTAGAGCTTTGAAAAATGCAATTTCTTGAAAATTTTGCCACAGGCTGGCTCTCTGTGAAGTTGATCTTTATATATTAGTTTGTACTAAGAGGGCTTGAAGCTCTTTGCGTTCTGAGATTACCAGCCGAGTCAGCAGTAGCTGAAACCAGTTGGAAGATTCTAGACCGTAATGGTGCTCATAACATGGTTTTTCATTATCATTCTAGAGCAGCCTTTCTGTTCTGACTATATCTGCAGAGGATTTCTTTTTTCTTTTCTTCCTCCAGAAGAATCTTTCAGATTCTTCTCTTCTTTGCAGGTAAATAACTTCATTGCAGTTAAGTTCCCAAGACGGTTATGCTTTCAAAAAGAAGTTTTACTGTAGTTTGACTTGAGCAAAACAAAGAATAGCACAGAGGTTACAGCTCTCTGGCAGCATATGCGGAAAGATGTTGTACATTGTTTATCAGTTCATTTTATTTGTAATTGCAAAAGTATTCACAGTTGTAGAGATACTCTGAAGAAGAGCTTGGATTCCACTGAAGCTAATACTTTGGTTGCAGTCAAAGCTGCAAGTTATTTCTTTAGTCTACTTGAAGGTAGGCTCCTCTTGCCCCCAACTCTTAAGATGAGAATTCAGATAATGTGCCTGTAAACATGTTTAATGTGTTTTATTTCCCTGGTCTAGTTTCTTTATCTTTTCATGTGATGCAAAATAGAGTTTGTTTACTGTACTTTAATTTAAAATTACAGCTAACTTTGCCGATGGTGCAGCAAAAACAGAAGATGGAGCATCACCAAGAGCAAGAAAATCAAAACCTGTATGAGGATATAAGCTAGTATTAGAAAACAACATATGACGGAAGACTGTTGACTTTGAAAATTGCAGAGCTGTTACTTGGATGTCTTATTATTTTAATGGACACTATCAGGTTATACTTTTAAAATCTGTTTGTTGATAACTGTACATTTATGCCAAGATCACCTCTGAGGTACCTTGGTAGGCATCTCCAAGTTTCACAACAGCTGAATCGGCATGAACTTCTGGTTCAGTGATCAGAAGTTATTACATTTCTGTAATATTTGCATTACAGACCCTGCAGAAGGCTGTGTAAATCTAAGTTTATTTTATAAAGTCTATTTGTTTGTTTTTAGAAAAGGAGAATTCTGTACCAAAAAGATCTTACCGTGCCTGTCTGTCTCCCCTTCTCTTCCTTCCCCAGGAATTTTTTCTTTCTTCATCTTACATGGAATAATTGTTATAATCTGAAGTAGTCCGGAAAAAAGGAAACATGTTCTCTACCTGATTTCTCTTTAAAAATTGCAGGTTTAGAAAGAGGACAAATTCTGACAGGACGTCGCTAACCTTTCAGTATGAAGGTGAGACTAACCTTCAGTAAAGATGCAAACCATGTGCCTTGGGAAAAATACTAGACTGCCTGTTGGATTTTGCAGTGGATTGTACTGTCTTGTATGGAGCAGGGATGGGGGGAAGGAAAGTAGCTGATTAATTTATAGTATAACCTTAGTCCTTTTGAAATAAAAGCCAAAACTTCCAACTCTTTCTAAAGAACCAGTTTCATGCTTGTAGTTAGATATGCCAGAATGGACAGAGCCTTGGACGACATGGTCTTGAACTACTGCCAGGGATGGAGCATTCATCACTTCTTTGGACAACCTGTTCCAGTGCCTCACCACCCTCACAGTAAAGAGCTTCTTCCTTGTGTCTAACCTGAACTTTCCCTGTTTAAGCCCATCACCCTTTGTCCTGTTGCTACAGTCCGTGTTGAAGAGTCCCTCCCCAGTATCCTTATAGACAACCCTTTAGATACTGGAAGGCTGCTGTGAGGTCTCCACACAGCTTCTCTTCTCCAGGCTGAACAGCCCAAATATTCTCAGTCTGTATTCATATGGGAAATGCTTCAGCCCCTGATCATCCTCGTGGCCCTCCTCTGGACTTGCTCCAACAGCTCCATGTCCCTCTTATGTTGAGGACATCAGAACTGCACACAGTACTCCCAGTGGAGTCTCACAAAAGTTTTATGTCAATGAAGGTATTAATTTGCTTCTTATGTGAACACTTTGTCTGCATAAGATCATAATATTAATATAATTATATTATAAAAAGATTAATGGTATTTTTCTAAGTAACCCACATAGATCTGAGGCTGGTATCTCAACGTTAAATGAGTTTAATGAACTCACTTTCTTGCTTGCTATAACTTTCTCTCTGGTCAAATAGATTGTAGGAATATTACATCAATTCACGTAAGCCTATAAACGTCTCCCATGGAACTGGAATACACTTGCAAATATTTTTGATCAACTCAGATAATAATGAATGCCTTGTTAGATAGAAGTATAATCTTTTGTGCAGTTTGGGTGAAATTTGCTTAGCCTGCAAAGTATTTCTCAGCATGCTGCTCACAAGACACTGTTTTCTTTGATGTGTACTGCAACTATGAGCTTATAGTCCCTGCAGATTTCAATTTGTGCACATATTTGTTTACAGGCTTTTAAAAATGAATGCACATAGTGGTTTAGGTGCCAGTACCCACTTCTAGGCATGTAAAATAGACGAGTTTGAACTCTAGAGATCTTTTTCTTTCACTATTATCAGAAAGTATGTTCGTAATATTGCCACTTGAACAAACTGATTATTTGTTATGGCATGACACTCATGATGGCTATTTCAAAGAAACTTGATTTTTTGGGTTTTTTTAGGGAGAGTTTATTTTATTTAAATTCAAATTTTAGAAATACAAACACAATGCAAGTATATGGATAGCTACTATTTTGTTCCATGCACACGTACTTGATATAAGAATCTTCTTACAACATGATAGGTGGGGTTTTTTTTCTTAACTTGAAAATCACTGTCTGTATATATTTGGAGACATACTTAAAATAACACCAAGTGCATGAAATTAATTCTAGGCTTGTTATTATGAAGATGTTTCAGGAAATTGTAACAAGAAGTCTGGTTTTAAATTATTTAAACCAATGTTCTTGCAAGTCTCACAGGGTAATTACTTTACAGATAGAAAGATGAGTTTACACAGGAAAATGAGGAGGTTGGTGTAAAACCTAGTTAATTAACAAAAAACCCAGAAGTGTATATGCTTTTGGAAGTAAACCGATTTGGACATTGATTCTTATGTCTCTGTTTTTCATTGGCTCGCTATTAGAGTGTGAAAGCTGAAATGCGAAGTGGTGGTTAAATGAGATGATGACGACAATTTGGTTTTCTTTTAATGTCATATTTTTTTCTTTCTGGCTGAGTGGGAATGAGAAGTCGGACAGGTAGAACCTGGGTGAAAATGAGTACTTGCTTAGAGGTACTTTAGGCAACTTTTCTTTTTAATTTACAAGACTAAGATGATTCTGAGCTTATATCTGCAATTACTTTTTAAAATCCATTTACACTGTTTAACATTTGTTGGTTTGTTCCACAGTTAGGAAGAAAACCTGCCACAGTAAGAGATTGTTTCACGTGTTAAACACCATTTTATAGGGAAGGTACAAGACAGAGGTCATCAACTAGGCATTCACAAGTTCTTGGCAACTTCTTTGAACTGCAGCTTTTGGAATCATTGCTAATAATGTCTAATGTCTTTGAAATTAGTTTTCTTTAACCAAATACTTCAACCAGTTCCAACCCTCATGTCACAGCAAGGCCTGAGGTCAACCCAGGCATCTTGTTATGAAGTCAAAAAAACCCCAAGATTTCTCATACAGAAGTGCTTAGCCAAAGAAGTGCTAATTAAAGCCAAACCTAAGCCGGGGGTAATGAGAGTATTGCAAAGTCATGTTTATGCCACAGAGGATCTTCAAAACTCTTAAAAACACAGAGCCTAAGTGCCATGGAAGAGACAGGTGAGCAAGCCACGCTTGAGCTCTGGGATAGATACTGCAGTGTGGTAGGGTTGTGTTTAGTGAGGTTTGTTTTGTGGATTTTTTTTGTTGCGTTGTTGGGATTTTTAAAGTATTTATTTAAATATTGCTTTGTCAGTGTTTTGCAAACTAAGCTGATTGTATTTCTTACTTCTTTCAATTTAATGAATGTCACATAGAGTAACACTCAAATTGAACGCTTCTTCCTGTTTCAGTTTTCAAGCCTTTGCTGAAGTTGCATAAAATCTGGCAGCACAGATGTTGATGCGTGTTCCCTAATGATGTAATATTTTAATGAATGATCCTATGAAGCTCTTTTAATACTTAAGGGTTTAATTTCTGTAAATCAACTGTATGTTCTATCTTGTCACAATCTAATTTTAATCTGAACTCAAGTTAGAGGTCTTTTCAGCTATGCATGTGTACATCAAAATATAAAATATTACTAAGCATCTCCTTTGTTGAGAAACCAAAATTAGGTCTTCTTATTTTTAACCTTCCTTTCCTCCTACTGGGTATGTAAGAGTTGTTTTATCTCCTGAATATTATTTTAGAGATAAAAGGAAGGGCATCTTTTAGGCAGTGCAGAACAGCTTATGTTACGAATCTGTAGGAATGAACAAGTCGTCTTGGTTTTAAAAGCACAGTGACAAGAAACCTTCTTTAGCTGATACATTTCACATTCTCTTCTTACTGAGGCTTTGAGTTGGCCACAAGAAGTGGAATAGAGTGGAGGCTGTAGGGTGGCAGAGCAATGTGGACAGTAGTGTTGCTCTTGCCTGCTCCTGTTCAAGTCCACTAAAAACTGAAATCATTCCGGGTAGGTTCTAAGAATGCAGGATGTTGTCTGGAGTTGGAGTTTCCAGCAAGTTCTGAAAAAGGCTGGAATTTCTAAATGCTCATGCTTGTTCAATGCTAAGTAACTCTTAATATTAATTAGTTTCACCATTTTGTTGATAGATGAATTGAGATAGAGGAGGCATTGTTTCATCTGTATTTGTTTCTTAATGTTAAAATGGGCTGGTGCATCTACTTAACTGAAAGCACATATGTACTCCCTTTCTTAATCCGTCTCAATGTTGACTTCTACCACAGAAAACTGTCTAGAGTTACAGAAATGGGTAGAAAACCACTGATGTTGTGAATGAAGAAATTTTAGATGCTTAGCTTTAAGCCTCAATAGCTGGAACTGAGTTTATGAATTTACTGGCCATGAGCAAGAAAGAAATGTTTACAAACTAGTGTTGTTCTAACATTTATTTAATTGTCCCTTAACATTCTTATATACAGTCACTCTTTCAGTGAAACCAGTGAAGTACTCCGGATTGACTAATGTGTGACTGCCTGATTGCAGCAAAGATACTGGCTTATTTCAAATTCCCCTTAAGATGTATTTTCAGTTAATAGACTTCTCTATCCTTTTTCTGGTTAAAGAATTAGTGCTGAAATGTGTTGGTTTTTACAAAAGCATTATGAAAAATAAATTCACATGATTTTAGCTTATACAATGATTAAATTACATTTATAGGTTAGTGGAAGTTTGCTGAAAAATTGAATTGCTTAGCTGAAACACTAGGAGGGTTTTTTTACATACTTTGTTTCACATGAAGATTTGTTCATTGTTTAATATATAATCAATAATCCACAGCACAAGAGGCATGCCTTCAGTGCATGCAAGGTTCTGATTACTCACTTGATAAGATATTGCCAAAGAAAACTTTCTCCATTTGAAAAAAAAAATCTCTAATGAAGTACTTCTGATGCATTTTATCTTACTCTAAATTTTGTTTAATTTTCTTTGTTGCCATTAAATGTCTTATTATTGTATTTATTATGCTATATACAGTAATATAATAATATATTATTAACATGTAACATAATAATATATATTATAATAATTTATTATTATGCTAGTTCTGCTAGTCTGGTCACTTAGGCAGATTAGCCACAAAAACTGGATTGCCCGTCTAGGAAGCAGGTATGGATGTGTTTGGGATGTATTAAAAAGAATAAAAGACACAATATACTCCAGTTCTTCAACACTTTTACCCATTTTCTATTAGAATTGGTTTTCTTTGCTGCTTATTCAATGTCAAAACAACTTTTCTCTTCAATCCCTGAGGTAATTTAAGAGGGTTTGTGTGTCAGATATTCTCCAGTCAAGCTGCCTGCAATCAATCTGTTGCAAACTTAGTGTGCAGGGAAAAAAAATAAATCAAAATAACACAGGAGTTGAAGCAAGTTAAAGTTTTGCAGCCACCAAAAAGGGCCAGTTCAGCCCCAGAAAACTGGTGGTCATGTGACAAATCTTAGTTCTGCTCAACCCAGTTAGGTAGGGAACCCCAAAATAAGACTGATTGGTTCCCACGCACATAGGGGCCCCCTGTTGAGGGAGCAGTCACATTTAGGTGCTAAGTGATACTCATGCTAAAAAGTGAAGTGATTTCAGCTAAGGCTAATGGCTTGGTCTCATTATGATGATAAGAAAATCCAATACCAGAGATCTGGGAGATGGGGAGAGCTTTAGATTTGGGGGAGCAGAGAGGCTTGTTGTTGGATGGTTTTCTTTTGTGCTGTCTTTTTCTAATTTGGGAAGGGAAAAAGAGATGGGAAGATACTTCTGTCCTGGAGTACAGTTGGAAAATGTCATAGCCTAGAGCTGTGTAATTCTTATTGTTATTTTTTTTCAGTGGGGCTGTTGTTACTATTTCCTTGCCAAACATCTCAAAAACTAAACCTAAAAGAAAATACTCCTATCAGTAGATGGAATGAAGAGTGCTTGTTGAACATAGTGTTTGGTGTCTTTTTATCATGTTCCTGAGCAGAGAACCATTAAATGGGTTGAAGAAATGGGATGCTTCTCCTGCACTAATTGTTCAGATGGCAATTGATCATTGAATATTCAGGAGACAAATAAGTTAGAGAGATGCCCATGTGAGTGAGAACATTTCTTGTAGTAGAATAGATGATGGAAATGGTGACTGTCTGGGTTATTATCACAATAAAAATGAATGACAGCATCTGAAAGGTGAGCCGTGGGTTACATTTCCCTACATCTGGGCTTCCACTGGCTTTTTTTGACTGAGAAAATGTTGGAATCAGATTGGATTTAATTGGTATGTCTCACAAATTCAGCTTACGGTCAAGCGTGTCTCTTGTGTACGTCTTTGGCCAAATTTTTAATACATGTGGGCTTCTAAAGCCTGCTTTAAAAGGAATATGCACCAGCAGGTGGAGCAAATAGACACAACTGTTATGTGCTATAGTTCTACAGCTACATTTACTATTATTTGTGGATTAATTTTTGTTGAGCACCACGTATCAATGAAAAATGAAAGCACTTTATGTAAGGAAGGATACAGTGATTAAATCAGAACTAATTTTGAAGTTATAATTGCTAGAACAGGAACTAAAGGTTGAAAAGGAATGGAAAAAAAAGATACACAGTATTGGTTCTCTATTGACGCTAGAAGTTTTGTGTCAGTCTTGAGTCTAAGGATGACATGTAAATGTAATTTAAGGACTTTGTGGCGTAGGTGGAAAAAATATGGATAATATACAGTTTGCTCAAAGGAAAAAAGAAAAACCAAAACACTGTAACAAATGTCCAGTGTTACCGTTGCCCCTCATGAACCTGTTCCTCCCTGCACACTTACTTTGTTTCTGCCCTGATAAATGCTCTGTTATAATTCATAGTGGAAGAAGAGAACAATCTGCAAAAAAACAAACCACCTGGAATGGAGGAAGTGGAACCATTAAGCTGCAGACCTCATACTATGAGGAACAGGCCATCACGCCTCTTAAGGTACTCCGATGACATGAACTCTTTTTCTGCTGTGATAATGTGAGGAATCTGTCTCTACTAGCTGGTTAAATCTGAGTTTGTAAGTACGGACATTTTTAATCAGTAAGTTCTTGTGTAGTATAACTGCAAGGCAAATCTACGGTGGAGCTTGGGTTTTTTCTTCCAGAACTTGACATATGTGAATTATCTCTGGGTTTTGTGGTTTGTAATGCTCATTTCAGAGATAGCTGGAGACTTATATTGTACCAGTAACTTGCTCATAAGTGCCCAACACTAGTTTGACATATCTTTTTATTTGGGAATTACTGGAAGGTCTACTTAATGTCTTTACTTGTCTGTCCATCTAGAATGAGCTCTGTACGAATAGCTTGGCAGGACTTCAGTCCATGCACTTTCATTATTTCACACATTTAAAATAAAAAAAGCATTTTTATGAGGCTGCTTTATGATGATCTGGAGAAAGGTCCAGGAACAAACTTGCCAACGAAGTTTTCAAGTTGACAAGCAGGTATTCTTTATTGCCGGGCCGGGAGACACGGGGGATAGCTTCTCCTAAGGTGTATCACCATATTGCCACACAGGCCATCCTTATACAGCCACTCGGCATACATACATATGCATGAGGCTACACATGAATTACATCACTTTCCAGAAAGTTTCCCGCATACATACAAAAGTGTGATGGTGGTCTTTAAGAGTTGTTTACTTCTTCCAACAACCTTCATCACTGCTGGCAGTCTTTGGAGCACCAGCTTAATTAACATTACAGGCATAGCAATCATCCTGTCCTACTTATCAGGTAGTTTAACTGCTCCCATCCTGGACATCTGCTTCTCCCAGATACTCCCCATCCCCAGGTTCTGTTTTCCTATTGTTTTTGTTACACTTTTTGTACTAAGGTTGTAAGGGCCTAAAACGACGTCAACTACCTTCAAGCACTTAAGGTATTTTCCATTACAAAGCCGTCAAACTTATCATCATTACTTAGAACTGATTACATTTTGTGCTTTTGTGCCTCCTTGTCTCAATGACTACCACAACCTGAAGTAAGTACTCTGTGGTCTCCACCCACCCTGTCTTAGTCTGCGAAGTTTTAAATACTAGTTCTAAAAGTGTTTATGAAAATAGTATTTCTGCAAGCAAGTGGTGGCACGGGCAGGTTCCATATTGCAAGTCTGCAGCCCTTCATGCCCTCGCTTTCACAGGCAGCAAGTGAACCATTCTTCCATGTTCGTTTGAAACCCCCACACTTGAGGTAGAGTAACCAAAGCTATTTATGTTCTTTTAAACTTTTATCGTAACCCGTTTGCGTTTTATTAAACATTCTCCTTACTAGACTGGGATTTTTCTCCATTGAAATGGAAAGAAGTGCTTGGCACAGCTGTGCCTTTCACCTCTAAATTGTGTGGAGTGCAGCGCGCAGGGCTGATACTCTATTGCACTTTAATTCCTCACGCACATAAACTGCATCTTACTGAGCATCAAGCACGGCCAGCGACAGCCTTGCGTGCGGGTGGGGACTGTGCCTGTGGGCAGCGGCGGCTGACGGCAGCGGTAGCGGCGGGCGGACCACCACCCATGCCCTCCGGCTGCCGCCACCGGGCAGGGCCGGGCGGGGAGGGGCCGCGGGGGCCGGTGGGAGCGGTGGCGCTGGGCACTACAGGTCCCGAGGTGCCCCGCGCTGAGCCGCACTACAGGTCCCACAGTGCCTCGCGCCGCCCGGCGGCCGCTCTCGGGCTCGTTCCTATTTAAATCCAGGCAGCGAGGAAAATGGCGGCGAGAGGTTGAGTGTGAGGGAGACGGGGAGAAGGAGACGGTGCTGAGCTTTGGCTCCTTTCCCAGGTGAGTGGGGTTTGGAGGGAGGGAGTAACGAGTGGAGGGAGGAGAGCTGTAGCTCTTGCTCCTCTGCTCCCGGCGCTGGGGTGGGACTGAGACACGGGAGGGAGGTGTGCCCCTTGCCGGGGAAGGGAGCAGCTTGGGGCTGGCCCTGAGGGGCGGCTCTCCTCGCCCTCTCGTCCCCCTCCCCAGTATGGATGTGTCTCCCTGAGGGGAGGAGGAAAAGGAGCGCAGACGGGTTGTGCGTGTTGAGTGCTCGCAGGGCTGGGGATGAGGGGATTCCCAGGGCAGCGTGTAAATGCCTTTGCCTCTTTCTAACCATTGTAACTTTAGCGCTGAGTGTAGTTAGAAAGAGGGATTCCTGAGGCAGCGGCGGGAGACTGGGGTGTTAAGCTGGAGGCTATCCGCATCGCTGTGTGATTTCGGTAGGGTGAGTTTGGGTGGAGGTTCCTCCCGGAGCAGTGGGAGACTTGGGGTCGCTATGGATTTGTGTTCGGAGCCGGCTGACGCTCGGCTGCGCACCCGGAGCAGAGCGGATGGGTGCGGGAAATACCTGGGCTAGAATGGCCCCATCTGCCATTCATCTGGGTTTATCTGATAGAGAGGCGGTTACAAACACCCTGTTATCTGCATTCTCCTGATCATCCTGTAGCCTCGGTAAGTTTCAGAGGTGACTTCTCTTGTCTCTGGTAATAACGAAAGGGATGGGAAATACTGCAAATAAAAGGTTGATTTCCATGTCTCTTACCCATTTCTGCCTTGCAACTGCAATGAAATCCTGCTTTTGAGGGCTGGAGATGCGATTTTAAAAAATATATTTGTTTATTCCTCTCACCCCGTGAGGTCGCATACCACTGTAGGTGATAACAATTCTGGGGTAAAATCTTGGTGAATATGGTTGGGGATGCTGTCTGAGGTTGACATAATTCCCAGAGTCCTCTTTGTTTGGTTCTAAAGTTGGTTCTGTTTGTCGTTTCTGCTCCTCTTTAGCACAGTGAGGTTTTCTTTTAAAAGAGAAGCTTCCCACTTTGTCAGCTCATCCGGTGAACACAGTTTTAAATCAGTCTCTGATTTGGGCAGTGTTGCCTTCCTCTTTAACCTGTTTAATGATTCTGCCTCTAAATCTCTTAAAGTTAACAGCAAATTTTATGTTGGGTTCTATCTGGAATAACAAGAGAAAACAAGCAAATCTGGAAGTGTGAGAAGCAGTAGTGTAGCTCTATAGTATCTCTAACGCAGTTAAAACAGACACTTAAAGTAAGCTTAAGGTTTTGTCATGGCTGTTGTAAAAATAAATATTTTCACGTGAAATATTTCTGACTTATAATGAGCCGCTGTGTATGAGACACAGATGTGTATGTTCTAATTATAAATACAACATAGCTTCAGAATAGTATCTGGGTGAAAGCCCCAGCATAAGAGCTTGGGTTTAGAGGAAGCAGAGAAAACGGTGGGTTGGGTTTTTTTTGTGGGTGTTTTTTGGGTTTGTTTTTTATCGTGTGTGTTCTGGATTATTTTTGTTCGTGCTTGAATTAGACTGCGTGGAAACGTACAGTAATTTAATTTATTGTTCGCAGTTGTAATGGGCTGTTTGGCTGTTGTTCAGAATTTATCAACTCTGTTGCTTTCTTATTTTATTTTATTTTTAATTAATACCAATGGATTTGTTGCTGTCATCTGAAGACAGAAACTGGGGGAGGGAGGGGTAGAAGAAGTGAAGGCAGGCAGAATAAACCCAGTATTCAGCCTTGCTGAAGTCCCTTTCCTGATGACAGCATGCTGTTTTCAGTCTGCTTTTATTTTGCATATGAGTTGTGTGGGGTTTGGGTTTGCTTTGGCTATTTTTTGTTTTAATTCTTCGTTTGAAACCCCTGTTCATCCTGACTTTGAGTTTAATAACTTGGAAGCTTGCATTGTCTGCTTATCAGTTTCCTGGATGGTATCACTGAGGCTAATGTATAATTGAGACAAAAAGCAGAGTACGAAGGAGAAGAAAATCTCCTTTACAATAGAACATTATCTTTTGATCTTGAGCTGTTTTTTCATTAATAATGGACAAGAAATCACAGTAAAAATCTTCAAGATGAAATTCTGTGTTACAGTTGCATAGAGAAGGGTGGTCTGTCTTTTATTCTTTTTAAGAACCCTGAGAATGAAGGGGTGTCTTCGTTCTGTTTGTCTGTGAAATCAAGCCATTGGTAACATGTAAAATGATATTGGACACTACAGTCTGACACTGGAGGTTGCTTCAACTCCTGCATTTAAATGAGCCTCCCTTGAAGAGGTGATCTTGAATGACTCTGTGATACAGGATATTCTGCATTATGTTCATGGAAGCTTTTTGATCATGAGTGTTTAGAAATGTCTGAAATATTCTTCTGACTTGTTTTTATACTAAAAAATGGAGATGGGGGAGGAGAGGGATGGTATTCTTTATGCCAAGGGTATGAGAGTGGTGAGGAATATCTAAACCCGAATGCTGGAGCAGCATGCCTGTGTGCTTTTTTCTCTGGCTAGATCTGTTGATGTTTCTAAATGCAGTGAATTAGGGAAGAGGCAATTGTGAAAGAATGTAACTACTACAGATTTAAATCTACTACGGAATATATTTCCATTCTAATTTTACACAATGCATTTAGTTAAGAGAAGGTACATCAGATCCTTTTTTATGCCATATAAATGGGAGGTGTACTTGAGATGGGCCCTATTACTTTAATAATACTTTTAATTTCATTGGTGGCTTTTATTTTTAGCTGACAATTATCAATAAGCTGATTTTCTTTGAAGTGGAGCAAAATTACCTTGTCTTCAATGTCAGTCTCATGAGGGGTTTTTAGCCTTTCATGTGCAGTGTGTGGCATTATTGTTGGTGGGGTTTTATGCTTTTAGATGTGGACACACATTTTTCTTATGTTATGTGCAGCCAGTCCTATTTCTGACATTGTATAGAGGTAAGAAAAAAGCAGTTGCTTAGGACAGCATGCTGTTTAAACAAGAGGGAGAAGACGGCATGGGGGCCCACCATTGGGTTTACTGCTCATCTTGCTTCTACACTGTAAAATCAGGCTTGTTACTGCTGATGATAAGCTTAGGATATGGTGTAAGTCTCTTACTTCTGAGTTTATGACTGCTTTTGCAATATACTAGAAGAGTGAAGGTGATAATGCCAGCTCTACAGGTATAGATCTACCTTTAGGTAGTCCTGGCTTCATGCGCTCTGTTTGTGTGGGGTGGTTTCTTTTTTTTTTCCTTTTGTTTGATTTTGGTTCTGTCCCCACCCCACGTTGTCACCATCACTGTTAAATGTGAGCCTGTTCAGGTCAGGTGTAGTTAGACTGTTTGTCCAACCCTTTTTGTTGGGTTATGGATCACTGCCCTATTGGAAACATTTGACAGGCTTTTGTACTGTCATGTTAAGTTCTTTTTTGAAGATTACACGCAGGGGTACTGATATGACTTGAAGTCTAAAGCCATCAGAACTGTATTTTACAGTGTTTTCAGACTTCTGGAACAATCCATCCATGAAAGTTCTCCAGAAAATGCTGTAATTGTTAGGTCAGGGCAAGCAATTCTTCATCAAAGTTGTTACACATGTGGCTAAACTGTGGAGCCGTTTTGCCCTGATTTATCAGGTACACCTGAAAATGGGGGAGGAGGGAGAAGAAGGCTGCAAACAATGCAAGTGTTATACTGATAGCTGTAATCACTAGCACCTGCATTAGCATTGGCTGACCATGACACTCTGGCGAAGCCCAAACCCTTTACTGTTTCCACACTCGATCCATGTCACAGTGTCTTAGAGCCTTGGAATGAGATAATCAAGTACCACGAGGTATATTCAGAAGGTCTTTTTAGAGGCACGTTTTCAAGGTAAGTTTGTTTATGTAGTTTCATGGAACATTCTATATGTGGCTTTTGAGTTATGAAGATACTTTTACTTTCCCTTCCTCCCCCTCCTGTTCTCTGCTGCGTGGAAGTGAGCCAATGAGTTGTCTGCCTTTCCAGAGGCAACACTGAAACAGGTTACCTGGCTAAAAATGTTACCATTATAATGGGTTTCTCTTGGGTGGTTGAGTTGTAGCCTGGGTTTTATTTTGTTTCCCCTTGACAGTGGTAGGAAGGGGACTGAGTGGAATAGGGCTGAAAGAAAAGGCAGAAGACTCTTTGGGGTTTCCTTTGTTTGCCTAGAATCTGCACTGGGCACATGTGTGCTTTTTCTAATGAACTTTAAGCAGGGTGGATTGGAATGAGATACCCTGTCTTTGTGACTTCGATAGCTCTTTCTGAGCAAACACAACTGGTAAAAATGAAATTTTCTGGAGTATTTTATTGGAGGCATACAAACATGTTTTTGAATGGCACTACAAATATCATAGAATTAAGAATAGACTGTTTCCTTCAACAAATATGGTTCTTAAATGGAGGTCTTTCCCAATGTCATCTTCAACCTCAGTTTTATTACAGTTAGAAACACCTACAGAAGAGTGGTTAGTGGAAAGGGAAAGGCTGTATAATAACTGTAACTCAGTGGTTTCAGGTAGTGCATTAAAATACAAACTATGCTGTCCCTTCTAGGCTTTCACAATACAAAGCCATGAGACATCTGAGGAAGAGTTGTGGAGGTTTAAAACACACACACACTTCTTGATTCTCTTAAAACCAATATGGAGGTTTTAAACTCTTGTTTTTCTAGAAACTTGAACTTTCATAACTGTTGTGACAAACTTGAGAATTAGTGTGTGTATATACATATATTTTTAAATCTATACCTTGCTGATCATGTTCCCAGTCTACCAGATGGTGCAGTATTGAAATCTGTTAGCAATGGGCTACATAGTAAAATGAAGCAGACTATTTCTTATTCCATGCTTTTCGAAACTGCACAGGGTGAGTAGGTAAATATATCTACTTGTTCCACAAACACAGCACAAAACTGGCTTATTAGCACCAGCCACTGCAAAGCCACCATTGTAGTTCTCTTAGGCACTGCTTTGGAGACATGTCTTCCTATTAAAGGCTTAAAAGAACAAGAGCATAATCTTGGGAAAAAATGTGAGAAATAGTTGAAGCGTTCCTGGTGTTTCACTATGCCAAGGAGTGACTAAGCAGTGGAAGCCTCCAGCAGTGATGCACTTTTATTTTTTTCCATTTTGCTCATCTGATAGCCTCTGAGTTTTTGTTTTGCTAAGTCTTAAGCAGGTCTGTTACTCCTCTGAGCTCTGGCTAGAGCACTAAATATGAACTGTTGAAGCAGAATAAGACTAAGCAGCTATATTTACCTTACACTGGCAAATAAGTAGTAAGTTCTGAGGGTGCTAATTTACTCATTAGTTTCTAAGTAAATGAGTGAAATGTAACTTTAAGAATCTTGTGAGGACAAAACCTCTGGTACACAGATGAAGCTACTTTCTTGATTTGCATAAGTAACAGTTCACTTTTTAGGCTTTTTATTATTCTCTGTTAACACTTCAATTGTTGCTGTAGGTCTAATCAGAACCTTGCAAACCTTCATGGGTTTAATGTTTTGTGGCTACTTTCCATTGGTGAGCTGAGTCATTTACATATAGGTAAATGGTGTAAAAGTTAAATCCAACTTCTAGTGCTGATTCAGCATTTAAAGTTTGGTTACAAAATTGCTTAACCTACTTGCTCAAAGTACATCAAACAGCTTTTGCTTAACTCTTACATGAATGATGCTGGATATCATAAATGTCTTTCAGATACTTTTGTAGTTAGCACGAATCAGAAGAAATTATTCTTTTGGGAAGTCGCTAATAAAATGCAGTTAGAAGTTGTTACACTGCAAACTAAGAATATAAAATATAACAGTTTGGTTGTGTTACTCTACACACTTTTTCTCTAGGATTACCATATGTCTAATAACAGAATGCCCTGCATCACTGAAGCATTCCAAAGTGATAGAGTAGGGCATGGAGCAGGGAAAGGGTTGGGTGGTATTTATTGACAGTGGAAGGGTTAAGCAGAAGGCAGAAGTGATTTACCTTACAAGTTGAAACACATGTTCTCTATGCCAATCAAGAGGATAGTTTTGTGTTCTTTTAGCACCAGTTTGAGAAGTAAAACCTAACACCTCACTGATCATCCTAAGGAGTGTTTTACCACCTTAACCTTTCTGGTTTTGTTCGGTACTCAAGTTGTGTTTTCATTACCTACTATGGAGGCTGCTGAGGAAAAGAGAACCTCCTGTACTCTGCTTTTTGCTACTTTATATGTGTGCGTGAGTAGCAGCTAAAGTAGTCAACTTGAACCAACTTTTCCCAAAATTTTTTGGACAGCTGTTGAGAGTGTGCAATGTGAGCACACACAGTATGTGGAAGCACTGTATTGCTCCTTGAAAGCTTATTGAAGAAGTAGTAAAGGTTCATAAGTAACTTCTTCCTCTTGTTCACATTGACTTTAAAATGGTTATCCATTTTTGGCAGCTTACGCATGTTAAGGAGATTTAAACGTTTAAGCAAAACAAATTTAAAACAGAAATTTGCAACTTTTTTGCTAGTGACTTGGGCAGACTTTTCAGAGCTCTTCCCCTAAAGAAAAAACTCCCTCCCATAAAGGCTGGGCTAAAGAGTTTAGACAGAAATAGGGAATTATGGCTTGTCTTGCACTTCCTTTTGTACTCTGTCCATCTTTGCTGCTGCAGTGAACTAAGGCATGCACAGCAGTGTCTTTTGTCGCAATATTTCTTGGTTTTTATTTTCTATGGAAGTCTTCTTGGTGTTCAGGGTGGAGATTTCTGGCTCAGTGGACAGATCTCAGCGTATAGGACCACACTTGAGGTAATGCTGTTAGGTGTGCATGGATTTTTAATCCTTTTAACCAGTACTTATAAAATACCACTTGCTTGGCTCACAGTTATTAAGTACTGTAAGAGAGAATCCTTATGTCTTAATGACTTAAGAAGGATGTTTAAAAATATTTGGTTTAGACCATACTCTGCTGTACTTCTCATTGAGCATAATTTTGTAGCAGCCTTTTAAACGAGGAAATCTAAAAGAACAAATGGATTCAAGGCACTTTAAAGGTATCTTACCTGGTCGTGTACCAGTTCAATGCCCTTTGCTGGTGTGTGCATTGGTCGTGCTTTGTAAATAACTTTTGTTTCCTTATTGGCAAGTTCTGGTTTTCCGTTAAAATCCCTGAATGAGAAGTAATATTTTTAGGCATTAATTGATAGAATCCCTTTTTAATCAGTATTTAAAGAAACTTTCTAGTCATAGGTGGCTCTAAAGGCAACAAAAGCAAGAATACTTCATCTGCAAATTGTTCTCTTGGTTAAAATGGAACAAAAGCAGGGTCTTTCTGAACCTACAATGTCCATTTGATTCCCCCTTAAAAGAGTGACAGTTCTTTCAGTCAGTGCACAGAAAACTGAAAGAAAGAGAGTATCTGCGCTGGCTGGAGTAGCTTTTGAGGACTTTTGTTGTTACACCTGTGGGTTTTCTGTTGAAGCCCCTAATCTTTTGGTGATGCATGTTTGTAGGTCATAAGACTTGCAGAGGTGAGGTACAGAACAAGTGCTAGCCGACTTGCCAGACTTACATTAGCTGTGTTAGATATCATAAGAAGGTAGTATGGGTTGCAAGTGGGATCCAGGGAGATATAAAATTGAGTGGAGATTTGAGGAAATTGAAGGACAGCCATCACTTGATAGAGACAGGGTATCTTGCATTGTCACCTCTGTATTTCCTGTTTAAATTTACAGGTACCAGTTAGCTTTATCCTGAACTTCTTCATCTTCTTTTGCCCATCTGTCTGTAGGTGGACCTCAAATGACCTTTATCCAGAGATTAATATGTAGTGAGATAATATTTCAGATTGCCCAAGCAATGCTATTGGTGTCTGAGCACAGTTTTTTTTCCTTCCCCTCATCTTAGCACTACTTTGTATCGATGAAACTTTCGCTTAAACTAAAGATTCCATCCAGGCAGGAGTGTTAAGGTGGCTTTAGCTGTACATTTGAGAAATCTTTTTAAAAATCTTTTAAAGCAGTGGAAATTTCCAGGCTTTACAATTGAGGGGGGAAAAAAAAAAAAAGGAAAGGATTTGAAGTTCTGGTCTAATAACTACTTTGCAAGAGGAGAGAAATATGAAAAGGAACCGCAGACATTCTGGATGTCAGCCTGTGAAATTTTCCACTATTCCATTTAATAACATGCAGGCATGCTTATATTGCTGGAATTCCAGTTAGAAGCCTCATTCTAACTGAAACTTCAAGCTACTTGGTAAGCAAATGCTCCCTGCAAATGAGTTGTCAAGGAAAAAAAGTCCTCACTTGTAAGAATGTGCATAAACCACTCCTATGCTGAATTTCAGCTATTGATTATATTAATCTTGCCTTCAGTTTCTTGTTTCACAGTTTATGTTAACTGTAGCTATTAGTACATGGTCACTGCTACACTACCAGGTGACAATCTATCTTTTCCTGCCAATAGTGATTCTAGACTAACATTTCCAATAAGTGTTGTATGTTGTTAAACTAGAAATGTTAATTGTTGTATCTTTGTACTAAAGGAAGACAGTAGGAAATACCCTGTTCTAATAATCTTATGTAAAAGTTAACTTTAAACATATTTAATGGTGATTTATAAAATGATTGTACCTTCAGATACATTGTTGAAAATCAAGCTGAAAGGATCTACAGGTTCAACCTCATTTGTCTACCTTGAAGCTCTTTTCTGTTTAAGTTGTTCTTGTTTACCAAAAGGCTCCCTGACCTTTCTCCAAGATCCAGACCACTCCCTGTGTCGAGTGTGCCTTGTCTTTCTGTCAGTACCGGTATTTATTGTTGACTTATGCTCTTTTAGGTTAGGGCCTAAAAAACCCTTTGTAATGGGTTTAGGTTTGGTTTGGTGTTTTTGTTTGGTCGGGTATTTTTTCTTAAATGCTGGAGTTGGAGCTAAGGTGGCATGGTGTGCAAAAAGCAAGCAACATCCCAACAAACTGACTTCTTTCTAGTATTAATTGAAAATATAACCCCAGAACACTTCAAACATACCCCCATGGACTGCTGTCTTTCCAAGGTGGTGTGGTATACTTCCATAGCTCTCAAGCCAAGTCAGGGCTATTGTGCTGTCTTTCTGTTACCTCTCCTCGCTTTTGCAGTCAGCAAAGAGGTTTAACTCAAAATTGTCCATTCCCTCCTGCCCATCAACACCAACAAAAATATGAGCCCTATGCCCAAACAAATCCACCAGACAGGTACTGGCTGCCAGCTTACCTATAGTTGCACAAACACTGGTACTAGTGCAAGGGCATGGTGAGATGCAACTAGAACAGCCACAGTTGTACTCAAATGTAAATTCGATGGAGTTCCTGTAACTGTTCCTGAAACAAATGTGTTATAAAGTGTCATGTGGTACTGGGTGTAGGAGAAATTCAGCACCTGTGCCACTAGGCTGAAGTGAACAACTATGTGCAAAGCGGAAGGCAAATTATCGTACTCTGATAAAAGTATGCTTACTGTAGGAAGCTATTGCTAAATAGAAACATATTTAATGTTTATATGAATAATTGTTCTAAAGGCACCTGTCAATGCCTGTACACAAATTGATAGGGCATAGGTCAGTTTATAACATTGCCATCTTACCTGCAGCCTCACACAAGTGATGGAAGTGGGAAGAGTTGCATATGTCAGTAATGGACAGAATCGTTAATCTCAAATAATACCTTTTTGAGTCAAGGTGGCATCATTTCCAGACCTCCAAAAGCAACACAGCTGAACTCTTGATTGCTAATTGCACTGTAAAGCACAGTTGCCGAAAATAGTTTTATAGGGTTTTTTTTTTATTTAGTGCCCTGTTCAATGTCTGCTTAGTATTGTCTGAACTACTTTCCTGTTTTCTGTATACCTTTAGGTTACAGTTATGGATGCAGGAGCTCCTTGGCCCGGTTTCAGGGCAGGTACTTGACTGAGTGGATTAACTGTGGACCAGACTCTTAAGATTGGAGTGTCCAAAAGCCTAACTTCCCTTCTAACTGGAATTAACTCTTAGCTGACACAGATTCCACTGCTGTGGAATTTCAATAAATGTTTTCTCTTATGAGAGGGGCAAACCCATGAAGTGAGCTGACTTTATCAAAGGCAGAGCAGCAATAACTTTTGTTTCTGATTAGAATGCACGAATGTTTTACCTATAATAGAATCTCTTGAACAGCAACAAACTATGAAACTGATGTGATTGGCTTTTTCTGCTGGTTTGAGGTTAAGAAAAAGATGGGTCTCAAAACTGCAGTTTAGTTTTAAAGCAAACTTTAGTGTCTGACTGATAGCTGTTGCAATGAACTGCCTTAATCTGTTCATTAATCCTTTGATTTTGAACTGAAGTGGCTCTACTGAACCTTTCTGTTAACTACAACTCTTTCTATCTAGTCGTTTCATTTTTGACACTTCAGTAATGATTCACCTTTCTGTTACTCTTTCAGAGCTTGCAAGGCCCAGTAGCACGCTATGTAGAGAAAAAGGTTTGGGGCAGCACTATTCCTTAGTGCCAGGTTGTTTTGAAAGTTTATTCAGGGTGATGAGGTTGCACAGGTGAGACTTAACAATATTCTGGCATGAAAAAATAATGCATTGTGCTTGCATTTTGCTGCAGGTTTGACACAGCATGGCTCCATAAAGTTTATTTGTATTAGAGAATCTGAGAAAAGACAAACTTTCTTTCTTACTATGTGCTTTTGTAAGGTTTTTCTTCATTTCCTGGACCAAAGTCTGCTCTCTGGATTAACTCACTCAGTAGCTTTAACTTTCAGCAGCGCATTATATTAGCATACTTTATTTAACTCTTGCACTGTGTGGACTTGTGTAGCCTTACTCACTTGTTTTTATACAGAGTAACAGTGTCTGCCACAGCACAAGAGGGTTTGGAAATTGTTCTAAAAAAAATAAAAAAATAAATATAATCCAGTAACTTCCTCCTTAAATATTGAGCCACTAATACACGGTAGATGTACTTATTATGGATCTGTTGCACCAGATTGGTGGTGTCAGCTGAGGATGTACCACATTTGTGGTGGTGTTACTATGGCAACTGCCTTCTAAGAGCTGTCTCAAGGTCACTCATCAGTTGTAGCCTGGAGTGCTTGCTGCTTAAGCAAAATATCTACACCAAACAATTCAGGAAATGATCATCCTGCTTTGAGAAAGCAACAATAGGGATGCAAAGCAGTATTTTATTTTTGGGTTGAGGGAAAGCATTCTCTGTAATTACTCTATGTATTTATTCATCAGATATTTGAAGACTCTTAGAATCGTGGAGGGGTGTATTTTAGTTGAAATGTAAATCCTAAGTAGTCTAGTATCAATTGTGTGTCTTATTTAAAAGGAAAACAAAGCAAAAAATAGAACCCATACAAGCTGAAGAACTTAAATCAGAATTGGTGACCAAGCCTGAAGCGTATGGTGCAAAAATGACTGCCTGCATTGGTGAAAATTCAAACATGATGGTGAAAACTAATGTTGAGAATTCGGACTTATATTTAAGTGTTTCTTTTATGAGCCATCCAGATGCATTCTTACATCTAAATCCTTGTGGACATAGTTAGAGAATGTCTGATACAGTTACTAGCATTTTCAGTCTAACACACAGTGATTCAGAAAGAAGGCTAGAGAAGGGGCTGACCATGAAGCTGATCTTATGTCTGAGGTTACAAGATATTCTCTTTGTACTGCATGTATAAAATTGAATCCACTGGAGTAAAACTTGGTTAGACTGACAAAGTACTGTTTCCTTTGTTTAGATAGTTACCTGACTAGTAAAAGGCTACCATGTTTTTATGTGGCTTTTTGTTTGGGATTTTTTCTCTTTTTGGATTTAAACTTGCTTGTCTTCTTTCTGCTTGCATCATTTCTTGGACTAAAATGGTAGTATGAGAGCAACAGAAGCAGCCATTAGATTCAGAAGTTGATATTATGGTTGACTACATCTCAAACCTCTTTTGAAAAGTGGTAAGCTCTTTTTTTAAGAGCTTAATGTATTCAGACAGCAATTTAATCCCTTCTCTTGCTTTTTAGGATGAACAGAGTTCTTGTAGCTTCTCAAAAACATGTATGAGCTCGTCTCCCACACACACCTGTTGTTTTTAACTTCTGATTAGTTTGTAGGTTTGGGGAATGTTGATATTTTCCAAGTGTGTGATTTTATGTCAAATGCTAAGAAATACTTTGCAGAGAATAATATCTGTTAACATCTCTGGAGCTGTGGGCCAGACTTCCCATGGCATGATCTAGATTTGATGCCATTCTCTAGAACTGGAGATGTCTGTTTTGAAGTAAACATAACCAAGACTGAAGTCTCATCTGTGAGAGTTGGGATTGGTTGGAATTTTTATACAAGTAGTTGCAATGGTAGTTGTCCACAGAAGCCAAGGAGCTCCATCTCTGGAGTATAACTAGTGCTGTATGGTAATGATGGGTGAGCTGGGACTTCTATTTCTAGAATAACAAGATATACTTCAGGAGGGAACGAAAACAGAAGAGCTAAGGATATTGGGTTAGTAATCCAGTCTCTTTCTGCTTCAGTAAAACATGCCTGAACCCTAGTAAAGAGGGTGGAAAAAAGGTTGTACATTCAAACTGCTGGTGAGAGGGAGTTAAGGAAAATCTCCGTGTTATTAAGGCTGTTTTTTAAGGCACTCCTGTTAAGTGTCTGTATCATTTTCTTCAAAGTAAGCAGCCTGTTCAAATTTTACCACACATTATAGCATTACAGTAAATACTAGTGTATCCATTGCTATAGTGTGAAGCCAGAACAGGAGAATAATTTTCACCAGTGCCCTGGAACAGAGGTCTCCAGGATATTTCCTCATTATATGAAGTAGTGGCATATACAAGCAATTTGTTGTCTCCAAAATTACAAGTCTTACACAGGCCACGAAGAAATTGCATGTGGAGAGGTATGTACTGTGAGAGAATTTGAGCCCCACAGGGCTGGTATTTCCATCACCAACTACTAGGGACATGCTTGATACAGGCTTATCACCCCAGAGCTGTCTGTGCAATCCCCTACGTGCACTACCACAGCAGGGCTTTCCACTGGGCTCTGTGCTGTGCTGACCTCCAGGGGAAGTTCATCAGGATTGTAAACTAAATTCTTGCTGACTGCAACACCTTGGCTACACTGCTGGTAAAAGGTAACTTCAAAGCTACCTAAGGCTTATTCATGCAAATTGTATTAAAAGAAACTGTTGTAGAGCAGATATAATTATCTGCTTAAGAGAAAAATTAGGTTTGTTTTTCACTTGATGTGCACTCAAGAGGGTTTTCCAAAAGTGAGCAGGCTAGATTTGTGGGTCAGCCTTACACCTGAGCTTCTCATGGTGTTTTACAGTATCCTATTCCTATTTAAGAACTGTCCAAGAGCTCACGAGAGAAACAGTCTCATCTTCCACAGCTGTTAGAGATTGCTTGAGGATGCACCTAGTTGATAGCTTCTAACAAAAGGAGGTGAGTTAAGATCCTAGACAAGGGCAGTATTTTATTCCAAGTATATTTACTGGCTATCACCAAAATAGGCCCAAGCTTAGCCACACCAGTGGCCTGAGCCACTTCAGAAGCATTTTTTTCTTTGTAGTAGTAAGGCTGTTTCAACTTTCTAATGTAGTATTTTGAGCAAAAGGTTAGATAGTTTCCTATAGTCATATTCACTCCTCTGAAAGTTTCTTCTATTACGGATCCTTGTTATTTAGTAATTCCAAACCAGTCTAGACTTGCTTTTTCTGGAATAATAAAGAAAACTTGCAAATCTTCCAGGCTTTTCATCCACCCCAAAGAAAGTTAGCAAGGCACTTCAGCTCTTAATGTACTGTTATTGTTAAAAAACAACAAAAAATCCCACCCTGCCAACAAAAATAACTGCATGAAATAGAATGTTTGTCTCCTAGAGTTACACATGGTCCATAGCATCAACAGTGGAAAAAGATCACTAACAGCCCTGGAGAGACTTGGCTGTGTCAGTTGAAATAAAGATACAGCTAGGGCTATTGGTGAGTGTAAATCCAAAACAAAACCCCACCCACAAAACACCACAAAGGAATACAGCTGAAAAGTGGCATGTTCTAGCGTGCCTGGTATATTAAGGTAGCATTTTTAGCATTTCATGCTAAATTAAAGGCCTTGGCTCCAAAGTGGGGATTTTGAAAACTGCTCTGACTCTTCTGTGTGTACTGCGCATGGGAAGTCCTCATGCATTTCAGTATTCTGTTCAAGAACCTAAGGAGGCATGGCACACAATGAAGCAGTAGCCAAAGTTTTTCATACAAGATTGGCCACTATCAGTCAGTTGAGAGCTGGTATTTCATAGTTGGAGGAACTTGCAGTGAAATTTGTTACACAAAACGGTATTGTAAACGTGTTTTGCAGAACAGATGCAGTGCTTTAATATTAAACCTTTCTTAACTCATTTATGAGAGCATACACCTAGTAGACTTGACCAAAAGGGCTAGTTTAAAAACAGAAACAACACCCCAAACAAAAGTACCACTGGCACTTTTTTGGAAGCAAGTCTAGAATAAGCCTAAGGTGTAAAGTTCTTTACCTGCATTGGTAATCAACTTAGAATTTTTGTTTGGCACATATCTTAGCAGTTCTTTCCTCATTCTAAGTGCAAGAAGAATTTCTTGACAAAGCCTGCTAGAATGTGGAATTATCTTGAATCTGTTTCACTCCATGCACTCAAGATTTGCAGGCCTAGATCCTATCTCTGTCCAAAAGCTAGAGAAACAGAAGGACAAAGCACAGATCAAGAGTCAGATAAAACAAAGAATACTTAAGTGCTTTAATAATTTTAGATAAGCAGAAAATACAGCTTCTAGAATTAGATCCTTTGGTTGTTTTCCATTCGGGATAATTTGTTTATCTTGGTTTTGCTGCCATATATCCAGATGTGACTAAACTGTCTCCAGGCAGAGTTCGCCACAACATTCCTCTATCGCTCCAGCTCCAAAGATATTACTGTCATCTTGGAAATATTAAATTCTGAATTAGCTACAATTTACCATGACATAGCAGAGAAGTTACTGATGTCAGAATTGGCAGAAGTTAGTTTAATCCTCTTGGAGAAAGTAAGTTATTTTTTCCATGGAGTAAAATAACATGGAGATGGCCACTAATTCACTGCTTAGCTAGCAGTCATCTGAAAGACTTCAGTGTCTGTCATTTGCATATGAAAGTGTCATGGTCTCTGCTACAGCTAACTCTATCTCTTGGAAAAACAGGCAGTTCTTAATGCCCTACACTTCTTGAAAGAGTTCCGGCCTCCAAACAAGGTTATCTATCATGTGACACAGGTGCTCACACATACAGGAGTGCTCAAAACCAGTTTGTTATCTCTTAAAGAGAAGCAGATGGTCATGCCTCTTCCCTCTTTGTTAGCATCCTTGAAATGCAGAAGGCTTGGGCTTGTTTTCAAGGGCATTGTCTTTCAGTTCACTATTATGTAAACTCTCTGCTTTTTCCTAGTAAGTCAGTCACGAGATTCAGGTTTGATTTGGTCTTGTGAAACGCTTTCAAAACTGTCTTCAGCAGGTCTTACAGCTGTGTTCTGAATTTCACTATTTAAAGGGTATGTTAAGGAATTCTTCCATTAATGTCAAACTATATGGATGTGAAGACTACTCCAGTGTGTGAATTAGAGCAAAATGGGATCCAGTATGTGTGTTTGGTTTTGTGGTTTTCTTTGGTTTTTTTTTTTTTGTGTGGTTTTTTTTTTTTTTTATTTTGGAATTATACTTATGAAGCACACATTGATCATAAAAAAAGAATAGCAAGCATCAGCTGCTGCTTTCTAAACCCACTTGTAAGCCTTGATTTGGCATATTCTGACAATGGAGGATTACATTAGGTGTCCAGCCCTAAGTGACTGAATAGTTCGTTGTGCTGAAATTTATTTTTAAAATACATAAATTTCTACATCTAACTTCCTAGCTGCTCCAATCCTTTCTCCAATATTAAGTTACTGCTAATGAGAAGGGACTTGACTAAAGTTAAAAATAGAGCACGCTGAACTTAACATGAACCTTAATATCTTTTCCAGCTTTTACAAGGATTGTATTGTGAATTGTGTATTGTTCACTTAGTTTCTCACTGATTAAAAGTATTGAAATAAACTGTGTATTGTGAAATCAGGTTGCTGTCCTTGCTTTGTTTACATTGTGCATATCTTATCTAAATGTCTCTACAAATTTGATGCAAAGTTCAAGATTGGAAATGGGATTTGTAAGTCTTAATAGGACTATTTTTCTAAAGGCAAAATATATTGCTGAAGACATAAGACAACTGAAATGTGTTTATTGTCAAAGCCTAAACCAAACTTATTTGATTTACTTGGGCTTTAGATGAAGCCAATGTGGCAGATCAGATATTTTTCTATATTCAGTTTGTTACTAGAGCCTTACAGAAGTTTCCAGTGCTCTTTGAGCCTGATTTTACATAGACCTTTCTTTATTCTGCTTACTGTAAGTTCATTTTTTTACTTAGCAGTTAAGTTTTTTAATTTATAGACATAAAACTGATCTTGACTAAAATAATTCTGTAGAGCTTCTAGCATGAAGATTTGGTAAACTCTAAAAGAAAACCTCTCTGATTTTTCCTGTTCTGGGAGTAGGTCTTAATAGTGGCTTGCTTACCTCTGCGCTTTTATTCTTGTCCTGTAAGAATGTAGATTTGGTAACTACAGGTAACAATTACAGTCACTGGGTGGTCACTGAAGAAGAAACAATGGTGATTTAAGGGAGCTTTCTCTTCTGGGTGAGTGACTGTGCGTATCCCCATCACTTGATTTAGGAGACCTCTTATTAGAGAGAGATGCTTGTGTCTTGTGCCTGCTGATGTACTGAAGGGAAAAGCAGCTTCCTACAACACATAGTTTTGAGGTTTTTCCTAATCTTCTTCCACCCGGTTTAAAAAAAAAAAAAAAAAAGAAAGTAATAAAACCTTCTGAACTAATTGTTCTGTCAAAATGACAAACCAGTGCAAGGTAGTATTGAAGAAGTGTGTTACGAGTTATCAGTAAAGAATACAGAATTCTGTATCATTACACAGTTATGCCTTCCTCTTGAATGTAAGTAATTGTGGTCTATGCAGTATCAGAAAAGTACAGTGGACTTTATCTTTCCCTGTATTGTTTTTTAAGATCAAAGCCGGCACTTATCTGCCTTTTTTTTTTATTTGGCTTGAGAGAGCAAGGCGGATCTATACAAAATAACCACAAGTGTCATGGAAAATCAACAGGAAGAAAGTGTTTTCCTCTTCAGTCATTTCATTTATTCTCTTCCTCCTCCTTATTATCAGATAGCAGTTAAAAATAAAAAGCTGATACTTTCACATAGTGTAGAGCTGAACCACAGAACTGACTGGCACAGAATATTTTAGCTGTATGAATTTTCAGGGGTTCAAAAATAAATATATATTGCAGGGAAATCCAGCTGCTTGGAAACTCAGTCCTTTTGAACCAGGAAATTCCCGAGCTTTAGGTTGTGAAGTTTGAGACTATGCTGAAACACAGTCATATCCTTACCTTTTTTCTTTCTAGGCATTCCTGCTGGCTTCTGTTGGAGAGAACACTGTACTAGGTAAGTCTGCTGTTAGACTTAAATGTCCAGGACTGCTTTGGTTTATAAGAATTGATCCAGAGAAAAAATTGATATGTAAGGGGTTAGGAAAAGGGAGAAAATTTCGATTTCCTTAGAAATACAGAGGTATTTTATGTTCCGTATTAATATGGTGTAGAGTTTGCTCTCCTCCACCTCCCTTGAACTTGAGGAAATGCATGGTATGACCTGGCCCTTGGTATGTATTGACCAGATCTAATAGCAAATAGGCTTTTGGGGGATCCTTGTGCCAGTGAAGGATGTTGCTCTTAAAAGCTGTGGGATGGAGTGGTAGTATCCCTCTGTGCGTACATCCGCCTTTAGTTTTTAATTCTCTGTATCACTGATACTGTGGATTTCTTCTTTCTGAGGTAAGTAGTGATATGGATCCTCCGCTCAGAACAGTTCTTTTGAAACAATGGTGATGAAATGGGATTTCTTAGCTAAAACTGATTTAGGCCCAGAGTGGTTATGATGCTATTCACTGGTGTTTGTTAGGGATTTTTTTTGTCATACCTTCTGGGGTGACCTATTCAGCCTTCAGTGCCCAAACAAATTAGTGTATCATCTGTATACTTCTTGCTGGAGAGTAGTGAAACTTGTTTGGATGTTCTATTCAGTGGGATTTTGGTCTCAAAAAAGGAAGCACCTCCTTGAGAATAATCTCTTGTGGTAAGATCAGCCTCTTTTTATTGTGAGGTCAGGCTAAAGCAAAATGAAGAAAATGAGGCAGTGGAAGGAAAACCTTTGGAGTATGATCTCTTAAAAGTTCAGAAGAGAATCTGTCTCAGATAGCTGTGCTCATTAAAATGTTAGAGTTCCTAAGCAATGGTTTGCAGATGCCACACTGAAATAAATAATAGGTGGTGGAAAGAAGGGATAAATGACTTTTGCTCATGACTGGATGGAGACACTAAGTATATTGTCTGTTGTAAATCTACTTGCAGTGGAAGAAACCTAGATGACAGGATTTTTATTCTGTAAGACAGAATTAATGACATCAGACTTGTGTTGTATGCTCTTGTGTTCCCTCCATGGTATGCTGTGTTTATCCTGTTATTGTATGTACACTGTTATTTATAGGCTTCATCTATATGAGAATATAACCAAGTAAGCTTGCTACTGGTGAAAGCTCAAGTGTACGTAAGGTTTTGTAGCTTTCTGAACTTTTAATGGACTGTTAGGTACACTAACAATGCTTACTGGGCTTCGAAAACAAAACATAAAAGCTATGCCATGCCTAGAGACAATATATGTAACTTTTCTAGTAATTTTATCAGGGCCCAAGAATATAAGGTTCTGGCTGTGGTGTACCTGAACATGACTTCCCTTTCTTTTAAGAGTTCTGTGTAAGTGTGAAGTACTGTAATAGGAGGTCACTTAACTGGACAAATACAGTGTGGCATTTACTGAGAACACATTGAATCATAGAATAGTTAGGGTTGGAAAGGACCTTAAGATCATCTAGTTCCAACCCCACTGCCATGGGCAGGGACAACTCCCACTAAACCGTGCCGTACAAGGTCTGTCCAACCTGCCCTTGAACACTGCCAGCGATGGAGCATTCACAACTTCCCCGGGCAACCCGTTCCAGTGCCTCACCACCCTTACAGTAAAGAATTTCTTCCTCATATCCAATCTAAACTTCCCTGTTTAAGTTTGAACCCATCACCCCTTGTCCTCTCACCACAGTCCCTCATGAAGAGTCCCTCCCCAGCGTTCCTATAGGCCCCCTTCAGGTATTGGAAGGCTGCTATGAGGTCTCCATGCAGCCTTCTCTTCTCCAGGCTGAACAGCCCCAACTTTCTCAGCCTAACTTCGTACGGGAGGTGCTCCAGTCCCCTGATCATCCTCGTGGCCCTCCTCTGGACTTGTTCTAACAGTTCCATGTCCTTTTTCTGTTGAGGACACCAGAACTGCACACAGTACTCCAAGTGAGATGTCACAAGAGCAGAGTAGAGGGGCAGGATCACCTCCCTCGACCTGCTGGTCACACTCCTTTTGATGCAGCCCAGGATACGGTTGGCTTTCTGGGCTGCGAGCGCACACTGCCGGCTCATGTTCGTTTTCTCATCGACCAACACCCTCAAGTCCTTCTCTGCAGGGCTGCTCTGAATCTCTTCTCTGCCCAACCTGTAGCTGTGCCTGAGATTGCTCCAACCCAGGTGTAGGACCTTGCACATGGCGTGGTTAAACTTCATATGGTTGTCATCAGCCCACCTCACAAGCATGTCAAGGTCCCTCTGGATGGGGTTCCTTCCCTCCAATGTATCAACCGAACCACACAGCTTGGTGTCATCGGCAAACTTGCTGAGGGCGCACTCAATCCCACTGTCAAAATTACTGACAAAGATGTTGAACAAGACCGGTCCCAACCCCGATCCCTGAGGGACACCACTTGTTCCTGGTCTCCAGCTGGACATTGAGCCATTGAGCACAACTCTTTGCATGTGGCCATCCAGCCAGTTCTTTATCCACCCAGTGGTCCACCTATCAAATTGATGTCCCTCTAACTTAGAGGGAAGGATGTCACGTGGGGCAGTGTTGAACGCTTCGCACGAGTCCAGGTAGATGACATCAACTGCTCTACCCCTGTCCATCAGTTCTGTAGCCCCATCATAGAAGGCCATCAGATTGGTCAGGCAGGATTTCCCCTTAGTGAAACCATGCTGGCTGTCAGCAACCACCTTGTTGTTTTTCATGTGTCTCAGCATGCCTTCCAGGAGAATCCGCTCCAGGATTTTACCAGGCCCAGAGGTGAGACTGACTGCTCTCTAGTTCCCTGGCTCATCCATTTTCCCCTTCTTAAAAATGGGGGTTATATTTCCCTTTTTCCAGTCATCAGGAACTTCACCTGACTGCCATGATTTTTCACACATGATGGACAGTGGCTTAGCAACTTCATTTGCAGCTCCTTCAGGACCTGCAGATGGATTTCTTCATGTCCCATGGACTTGTCTATGTTAGGTTCTTAAGATGGTCTCGAACCAGATCCTCTCTTACAGTGGGCCCAAGGTCTTCATTCTCACAGTCCCTGCGTCTGCCTTCCAGGACTTGGGTGGTGTGGTCAGAGCATTTGGCGGTGAAGACTGAGTTGACCATGATGTATAGCTGATATACTCTAGTTGTATGACAGAAGTGCATGACTGGTGCTAATCAGTTGCCATGTTTCGTATGCTTACTGGATGCTAGTATAAAAACCTCCCAATGCAGTGGTGTGGCTGATGACTAACTTGAAAGCATAGCATCAAGTTGAACCTTGAATTAAACTGGTGAATGACGTGGAGGTGTTGTAGAGGAGAATACAAGTTTTTTAAATTGTGGTTGATGCATCCTGAATGTCTCACTGGCAAGCAAATGCTGAAACAGTGGTTCCCCATCTTAGGGTTTTATTGATTGTAGAATAAAATTCAGTCTGTCTCCTCATGGGAACTGAAGATCCACTGCATATAAGAAAAAATAATAATAAAAATTAACAGCTCTATCCTGGTGTTTCCTCCAGTGCATTATATAAAAACAGATGAAATTGCTTCCTAATGTTGTGAAACCACACAACTACTTAGCCATTTTCTACAAACAAGGAAGCAACTGGGTCTGAAACAAACCATCACAAATTTTTTTTGGCACCTGAAGGAGAAGGATGTGATCCCTTCTGGTTTTGGCAGTCACTGACCTCTTGTACTAACTTCCAGAGTGGCTGCAAATCTGCCTAAAATTACTTGGAATTTGTATGTTAATGATGGTGGTGTCATTTTGGAGAGTTCTGCATATAACCATTAGCGTTTGAGAAGTGCCAGTTGTATTTGTTTTCATGAGCAAAACTGACTTTTTGCCTGATGCAGGAATATTGGGGAGCTTGGTGCGAGATTAGTTGCAGAATGTCTTTTTAATGAAAGTGAAGGTATTGCTGCTTTAACAGAACATTAGAAAAATGAGAAGCGTAAGATTTTCATGCAATCAAAATTCTTTGTAAAGAACAGAAACGTTTGGACAAAAATCCCCCTCCAAACAACGAGAGGGCATTGAGAGTCTTATTCAAAAGCATGCTGCTTTTTCTCATAAATGGAGAAAAAAAACAATCCTTGATAATAGGAATTAATGTTGTGGTCAGAGAAGATAGGAGTTTTGATGGATGTATGCAAAATGTAAAGAGTACCTGAGATTAATAAAGCTTACCTGCTTAAATCCGTACCAAAGAGAATGTGCCTTAAATTAAGACAAAGTAGGATCAATTGTAAAGTACTCTCTTGCCTTACTAGCCCTTTGTTACAGTGGTACCAGGTTATCAGTGGATGCAGTACGTAATTCTCTGACAGTGTTTTAGTGACTATCATAGAGCAGTGATGCTAGCATCAGTGCTGACACTGCGAACAGAGTTAGAGCTGGTTCATCTGGGGTTTGTTTGGTCAAGTTTTGAAGGTGTCTTAGGGTAGAGGTTCCACAGGCTGGCTGGAACTGGTTCTTGTGTTCAACCAATATGTGAAAACCAGAATTTCACTTGTTGCAGGCAGTAAAGCTTACCTCTTGCCCTTTTGTTTTCTAGGCCTTGAGGAGGCTCTGTGACTTTCCAGTCTATCATATTTCTTCAAGAGCTGTTTTTCTGTTTTGCATAGCATTGAATAAAGACACCAACTTTCAGGGTTTTTCCTCATCTGTTTTAGCTCAATTTTACAATAATTGGTCCCTGAAATCAAAGATATGAATCTACCAATGACGTGCAAAATAACATTGCAGCTTTGTTTTGTGCAGTAAATTTTAGCAGGTGCTCTGTGCTATAGCCATTGGCACACTGTGAATGGCAGCATCGGAAATATCATGAGGTAACTTTACTGTGGAGAGAAAAATGAACCTGATCATGTTCTTCAGTTTGCAGTTGGGCCGAAGGTACTCTACTAAGCTCTGGTCACTATGAATATGAAATGTAGTCATGTATATGGAAAAAAAATAAGAGGAAAGGATATTTTTAGCTAATGAAATGCTTTGATTTATTGGTATGCTGTAGATAGACAACTGTCACTTCGAATTTGGAATGGTAGCATTTGTGTTGAGCTAAATCAACACCGCTTGCAGCCATCCAAAGTGTACCTATGTACACTTAATCAGGTTTTAACTACAGCACTGAGCTAGGAACGTTTCCATATTTCAAGGTCAAACTGTGTTTTAGAAGTGTCTTTGTATTAAGTAGCTGTACTTGTTCCTTACAATGCAATAAATTATGTATAAGTACCGATGCTATGCATGGAAAACTTTAAAATATTTTGATTTCCATTCTTCAGTAACTTCCTTTGTTTTCCGTCTCTGATCTTGTAGTCTCAAATTTGAGAATCTAGTTGTGCCAAAACCTCAGGAAACTTCATTAACAGGCCTTTCATTATTAGATCAGTGAATAACAAGATCTAGTTTTAAAAGCAAAGGGGATGTGTGGTTTTCGATAAATTAAAAAAAAATAGCTATTTTAGTAGCTGAAGCAATGAGATACCAAGTAGAATTCTCAAAGGTGCTCTCTAGCACACCAGGCATTTGACTCCCACTGAAGCCAGTTTGTACGAGTCTCTGTGTGTGTAATATGGAAACCCCTGGCAGATAGTTGCCTTCCACAGTACTCGGGCACTTTTTTGGGATATTAATATACATTTTAAAAATGGTAATGTAGCCATAGCTTTGGTTAAAATTAGTTGGTTTACAGTGTAAAATAATATATGTATTGGCATTAATTCTATAGCTTAGTTCTTGTGCAAACACATGACTAGTTGTCTTCAAGTACTGCCTCTGATGACTAGCAAACTGTGTCTGAGACAAGTGAGTGTGATTTACCGACAGTATTGCATTCTTGCTCCTGTGATCCTCCTTGTGATGGGTGTATTTCTAACAGTTAAATCAGTGATTGAAATGTCAGTTTAAAGTCTGCTCTAAATGAATGTTCTTAATCGGACAGATTATGATCAGTTGTAATCAAGACAAGTCTGTATCAGTGTTTACTTGTCACGGGAGAAAACCCCCTGTGTTCTAATGTGAATGTCACTGAAACTCCCTAAGTACCCACACTGGGCAAAGGCCATATTAATATACGGATCCTTGACAGGCTTCAGTTCTCTGAGACCATTACCTATCACTATAGTAAAGTGAACAGGGTTGCTGAAATAGTAATGCAGTTTGGAGATGATACAATAGACACAAGTCTGGAGTAGTCTTTGCTGTGAGTTTATGGTGCCTGTCCCACACAGCAGATAATTTCGTATCTGCAGTGAGGATTAAAGGGAGAAAGTGTTGAGAGTTGAAGTTGACGATACTATTTTACATTTTGAATGATCTCACAACCGTAGTATTTTCAGCATAACTTTTTTTGTGCCTTTAAAAGCATATGGAAAAAGTAGTATAATTTGCAATGAGGAAATTTCTGACTTTTGCCAGCAAGGTTGTCATCTGGAATCCCACAGAGCTGATTGACGCTGCTTTGGTTGCTGGAGTGAGCGTGTGTGCTGCAGGGGCTGGCTGCTAGAGGGGCAGGAATCTTTCAGCACTACGGGCTGAGACCTCCAGCTGCAATTTCAACTGGGTTCTTGAACTGGAAGGGAAAGGTGGCCTTTGCCTTGATCCCACTGCTGCCTCCTGTTTTGTGGATGCTGTGTATAGGTGGGGCAGCACAACCTAGCAAAGGTCTCTGCTCACTCGCTCCTGTGCTGCCAGGCACTTGGACTGCTTCATAGCTGGCAGGTTTATAGAAAAGCTGCTCTTGGTCTTTGTAATATGGTGGTAAAGCATGTTCTGTCCTGTCAGCATGGAGGAGCTGTGCAGCGACAAAGACAGCTTGGTTAGATAAAATACTTAAGGGTCTTGGCAAGTGGTTTAAAACAAAACTGAGCATGTTCAAAGGCTTTAAAAGCATTTACCGTCTGTACAGATACCTTCATTGGAGCAGCAAGAAGAAATTTAGCTTGTTCAGACATTTGATCATTTTCTCTTCAAGCTTCAACTTCTTGGACTGTATCAAAGGTTATATTTTGTTCAGTGGAATTCTCCACTGTTTTTAAACATCTGAACCAGTTTTATGCAAGTCTTCCACAAAAAAGTAATTCTGAGGGGTGTGAGACAGTCATTAAAGAATTAGAACAGGCTTCTGTGATGGAAAATGTTAGGCATCCTTTACCACAGCAGTAACTGTGCCTGCATAGGTAATGATATGCTTTAGTGTATTTGTCTATTTCAGGCGAAGATGCCCACCCAAAACTAGCAGTGTTCTTTCCTCTTACTGACTGGTTTGTCAAAATTATCTTTCAGGAGATCCTCTTAACTTTAGCCTGTTATGAAACTTTAGTTGCGATGTTGGGTGCATGAAGGTTGTTTTAAAGATGAAGTTTATTAAATTGAGAGAGTGTGTGTGTGTGTGTGTGTGTGTTCATAAATAATGTCACTTCGGCCCCCTTCCTAGACTAACAGATGCCCTGCTGGAAATGTGTGTTGGTGTGTGGTTTTTCAGCAATGTGCTCCACCCCCCTGTTTGGTACTCCAAATTGTAGAATCTTTATTTGTACACCGAAAAAGCAAAAAAGAATCTATTTTGTTTGGTATGGGTCTTATTTTCCTGATGTGTAAGCTTTAACTGCATCTGGGAATGGAAAAAACTATGTCTGGCTGCATGCAAAATGCAAAGGTGGTGTGTTTTGCTAATAACTGTTAAAACAGCCTTGAAATTTCAGGTGAAAAGCAGCTAATTTTTAATCGGTTTCGTAAACTATAGGGGCAGTCTTCAGAAACTGGGAAAATGCATGCTGTGGACTTTGGGAAGGAGCTTGCGTGCTTGCCTGAAACGTGTTTTTCCTAAGTGGCTTCAGAATAGGACGCAGTGTAGGTTGGGTGGAGCCTCTCAGTCTCCGTAGGACTGAGACATGCTGTTAATTCAAGGGCAGACTCTTACTAGCTCCATGAGCTGCATAATAAAGTGTACATAGTAAAAAAAAAAAAAAAAAGAAAAAAAAAAGAATACATTTTCAAGGGAATTGCATAAAGTTTAGTAAAGGGTCGTCAGAATTATTCATTTTTTTGCAGACATACTGGTGCATCATTGTGAATCTCTTTTTTTTGCTTGACAAAGTGATTAGACAGACTCAGGCTTTACTGGATCACCATATAAGTAACTTATTAACTAAACACTTCTAAATATTACCCAGGTTTTGTAATTAGTGTATTTTTGGAGGCAGTGTTAGAAATTTCTAGTGTCATCTTCCCATCCCCCAGCTCTTGAGCTCAGAGTAGTCTCGTTTGCTTGCAGCTGCAGTGGTAGGCATCTTTCAGGAAGTGACCTTGGCTTGTATTAATCAAATTCAGAACACACAGAAAAGCTTCTTGGTAACATGCTGACTTGATGTAAAATTTTATAGCATCCATTTTCTTTTAAAATGAGGCCATCTTATAAACCGGGAGTTTATTTATGATATCTCAATTTAAAAGAATTTCTGTAACATGGGGTGGTATTTAGAGAAGGTAAAACAACAAAGCTAAACTGTTCTTTTTAAAGAGAGGAAAATAGCTTTATATAACTGTAATTAAATCTTAAATTACTATTGGCAAAACTGTATTTTAGCCTGGCTAAACCATGAAAATACAGTGTTACTTGACAACATTTTCCTTGGTGTCTTACCATTTTTGAACTTAAGTAGAAAAAGCTTGGTAGTGGAGCATGATCTCAATCAACAAAGACTCTCATGATGTCTTTAGTTTTCTGACTTGATGATTGTTTTAATCACTAACTGCATCTTTTGTTAGCAGCTCTCAAGTCATTAAGCTTAACCTCATAGTACCTGTACTGAGCTGCTATGCCTATTTGCATACATTGAGAAAGGAATCTACCTGTGCCTCCTCTAGAAACCATTGTTTGACCATGCTGGAAGTTGGTTTTCATTGGCTGCTCTTAAATCGAGTTGACTATTCCTGAAGCAGGTTTTAAAGAGTTTTGCATGATTATCTTACTGCCTAAAACTGTTCTGTGAATCGTATAAAAAGAGGACGTTGGCAGTATTTAAAGCAGGCATTGCTGTTCATAAGAATATTGTTATCTTTTCTTGGGACCTCTGTGGAGGGCTGAGCCCAGAATATCTTTCAGCATTACAAAGTGCTGTGAAAACCTTTGAGGTTCTGCAATAAGATAACTTACCAGTTTTCAGACTGCGTTTTTCTGGAGAATTAGTAATAGCTGCCACCTGACTAATGTGTTTTGGTTTTCTTTTTTTTTTTTTTTTCCCCTTAGATTGTCATGTGTATTATCTTGAACAATCTATCTGGTTGGTTTCAGGGTTTGGAACACTGAGTTCTACTTTAACTGGCATCTTCAGCATAAAACTCTTGCGTGTGTCGATGGCATATTTACTCATTTACTTCTTCATAATTATATTCAGATTCTTGTCATTCTTTCTGTGGCGTGTTGGAGGTCTGAATTATGGTAGCATACATGTTCTCAAGTGTTTCCTGCTTTGACTGCTGCCTGTTTTGGAGTGGATAATTCCATGCTGCTTACCCTGCAAATGTGGGCAATGATTTGCCATTCTATTTGGTATCAAGTCACAGTTGCTAATCATTCACTTCAAGATCTGTGTGTAACCCTGCTCCTGTGCTGAACATACTCAGGCTACTTTGCTATTGAATTTGTCTTGACTACATGCTTTATGCAGTCTCTTGATGCTGCTTCATATTGTCTGGTTTTGCACCAAACGGAGAACTCTTCATTCACATCTTCGCATAAGAGTACTTTAGTCCTCTTGCCTTGTGGTTGGCAAGGCCAAAGAAGGGGTGATAAATCTGTTGCTCTCCGTGCTTAAGTGTATTTGACATTGACTTTCCAAGAGCAAGAGGATGCCAAAACACAGTCATAGGTTGTGTCATTCAGTATTTGTGGTTGTCAGCGTTTTCATCCATCTCCCACAGAATAAAGCTGATCCCAACCTAGATTTTGGGATACCCCACCACAGACCGATTAGCTGAGTCAGTAGTCCCCAAGTCCCCCAGTCCACAACACTGCTTGTGATGATATTTTGGCTCAGGAAAGCTTTTGTTGTAATTCTCTGTGTAAAAATTTTAAACCTGAAGTACTGATTAGGAGATGATGGAACCACCGATACAGAATGGAGGTGTGCAGTGGAACAAGAAGCCTGTTGTTTTATGTTACTCCTTGAGTTCTGTAATCTTAAAATACATGGTGACTGAGATGCATTGTGTCTTTTTCCATGCCGAAGCAAGACACTATTAGAAATGTTTTGTGTCTAGACCACTTTATACCTCTGTGGCTACATATTACTTGTTTTCCTGTGCAAGACTAAAGACCTGATAAATTTTGTACTCAAGAGTCACAAACTCAATGACTGTCTTTGGAGTAGATGGGGGGACAACTTGTTTTGAAGTCAGCATCTTGAAGCAGAGTGTTACTAGCATCGCCGTGGGGACTGGCTGGGGGGCAGCAGTACTCCTAGGGCTCCCAGCCTTATGCCAGGGCAGGGCTGAGTCCTCGTTTAACAAGAAGCAAAGTAAATCACTGCAGCTCTTGACTGCACTCGGAATCCTTTCCGACAATTCTGTGCTGATGTTCTCTCTCCCTCCCTACCCTCTCACAAGGTCAGTCTTTCCTGTTTGCCAGTACAGTCTCGCTGCTGTCACAGCTCTCTAGCTCAGTGCTGCTTTGATACTGACTCGTCTGAGTCCTGCCCTTAGATTACTGACCTGGTGTTCAACTAAAATGAGGGTGAGGGGACCCGCTTCTGCAGCTCTTAACTTGTGACTCACTGGCGTGCTGCTGCTGCTGCACAGCTCCCCTTCCCCTTCACTGCCATGCCAGAAGAAACGCTGAGCTCAGCGGACGCTGCCGGGCGCTCCGTGTGCGGTACGGGGAGGGTAGGGGGGGGAGGAGCGGAGCGGGCCCTTCCCTCCTCCGCCGGCGGCCCGGGGTCGGTGCCGCTCCCCGGCCCGGGCCGTGCCGGGCGGGCAGGAGTTAAGGGCCGCCGCCCGCGGCCCGTTTGAGCCGCCGCGCTGCCATTGGCTGCGGAAAGGTGAAATTGAAACCACAGTAAACTTTTGACCCCGGAGCAGGCTTGTGGAACGCCTTCCCCTTGCCAAGAGCTGAGGGCTTTTTTCCCCCCTTTTCCTGTATTTATTCTCTGTGATCGTGCCGTGCCGCATGCGGCCTCTCCAGGGGAGGGGGAGGACGAGCACAAGCGGGTAGTTTGCGTGTCCAGCTTGTGGAATATGTCTAAACTGCTAGTGCCAGCTATCTCCTAGAACTGATCAGTAGACAAGGAGTCCAGTTTCTGTCAACCTTCCAACATGCTGTTTGTGTAGCGGAAAAACCCCAAACCAACAGCAACAAAACAAGCCGCCCCCTACACCCCACCCTCACTCCCTCATTGCCAAACAAACCATACATACCCAGATATTAAAGAATGGATGCTGCCTATCGGTGCTGATTAGGCTGAGGAGAGGGCGGGTGACTCCAGGCACACTGGCTGCTGGAGCTCTGCTGCTTAATAAGCCGCTTATGCATATATGTTTTCTTTTCTAAATATTAAAGTGGTTTTTCCTTATTGAAATCTGAGGTAGAAATGTCTCATTATTACTGTTTCGTTCCTAAGTTGGTGTGTTAAAAACCTAGTTTCTGAACTGTAACTTTTTCTATTCTTTTGTATCTTCATTAAACAAAAGGATATGTTTGTTCAGTTCAGCGCCAGCTCAACATCTTTGCCAGCTTGCAAAGTGTCAGAGGCCCAGTGGTAGCCATTGTTACAAGTTTATATTTAGGTAGGGCAACTCTAACAAATTCTGGACCTAAGCAGAGTGTGTGTCACTTCCATACTGTGCAGAGTTTGTTACAGAAAAATCAAAAATATCTGTGGCCGAGAAAATTCACCTTCCCTCTGTAGCTTTGCCAAACCAGCCAAATTAAAGCAGCATTACGTTTTCAATGAAGTATGAATATGAGATTTAGTTAATCCACGTTTCTTTCTCCTTAAACATGCCTGTCGTTTCGCTGACAAAGGAATAGCTGACTTGGTTACTTTGTGCATCAGCTGCGTTTCCTCCCACCCCGGTCCCGGCGCAGGTACCGGCCTGCAGGTCTGGCTGGAACGTTCAGCTTATTGAATGGTAAGTGCCACTTCATCAAGGAGTCACTCAGCGCCTTACTGAAGAGATAACATTCAGAACTCTTCCCCAGCAAAGCAACTCGATTCCGGGCTACTTCAGGGTGATGTTTTCACCTCTCTACTGGCTCGTTCTTGCAAAGTTTCATCGGATTTATGCGGCATGTTCATTTGCCTAACGAGACATTAGGGTGGGGAGGAGCCTTCGGCTATTGTGATAGGGTTTTTTAAAATCGAGGGCAAGAAGCAGTTCAGCGTTGTAGCACAGGAGGTTGTGATGGCTCCGTGTGGGCTGTTGGCGGGAGTGCTGCCGTTCTCGCTGCAGTTTGATCTGGGAATTGCGGGAGTCTCCTGAAGCGCTGCCAGCAGCATCAAGGGAACAATGAATATAATATGATTAATAGCAGATCCCCTGCCCCCTCTTGTGTGCAATTCTCCTTGCGACTGCAAACGAAACATGTGCTTGTAATGATAGTTGGTGGCCTCCCTGTTTGTTCCAGTTAATGTTCCCAAGCAGCAGACATTATATAGTTTATTTTCCCCTACTCCTTGTGATTCTTTGTTCTGCCCTCCCAGCGTCTGTGTGCGTCCTGTCTGCTTCATGTTGTCCATCCGTGGTGGTTTGCCTGCCTGCACAGGGGAGCAGCAGTGAAGCTGCAAATCATGTGGCCTGTCACAGTGAAATGGAATAAATGCTCTTTGAAAGGAAAGTGAGTAACAACTGCTAGGAAATAAGGATCACTTGTGAACTCTATTTCTGAAGCATCATTTAAATGTCTGTATCTGGAAGACTTCTCTTGAACAGTTGTGTGATTGCATTGTGGTACCATTGGGTGCACGTGCCTTCTAGTGTTAGACATCCATGGTCTCTAAAACTGTTAAAGCATGTGAAAGGAGTAGGGTGGGAAACTGGCAAAAAATGAACACTGACTCACAAGCTAAAGAAACAAACCAGATTTGTAAATCCTATTGCTTCAAAGTAAACTACTTTGGGGGGAGTGTTACTCTGAAGGCTGTTATCAAGAGCTAACTGCTGATTATGAGAAAATCACTAGTGTAACCTTTACTTCTAGCAAAAATGGCCAGAATGGGGTATCAGGGATACTATCAATTTATTTTATAGCAAGAAAGCATTAAATGAGCAGTCAAAAGCTGGAAATGAACTATAGAGTTCTATACTGATTGATTCTATATGCTTATTCAGAGCAGATTTTTAGGTTGGCTCCGTCTCCCTAGTTCCCTCGGGGGAATTGCCAGCTGCTTGGGAGCTGCCCTTTTACAATATTCTCCTCTCAAGAAGATTTCTGAACTGTGAATGAGAAATTTAAAGAGAAGTTCACACCAAGGTGTTTTCATCTATTCTTTCTGCTATCTGGAGTAAGCAGTTCCTATCGTCGTGTTTTGCTGAAGGCTGGAAAGGTAATTTAGAGAAAACTCTGGAGCACAGCCTCTCAATTTGGGAAATTATTTTCTATTTTGAAACTTATCAGTACTTCTATTGTGTGCTTCAGATTTCTGCTGGCTTATTTCTCCTCGGTCTCCTGGCTTTGATAATGGAGCTGGACTCCGGTATCTAGTGTTAAAGCTTGCTACTTCTCTCTAAATCAGCTCCTAACTTTAATGCTGGCACAAACGATGCTGAAAAAGAGGTGACCTGTAGCAGGGGGAACTTAGGGTTTTGTTTGTTTTGAAACCTTACCTTTGTACCTCTGTCTTCTCTGCTTTATTTTTATTTCAGTTGGTGATGAAATCTACTATCTGCAGTCTTAAGTGTTTAGTCAGGGGATGCACTAAGTGGCTTTTACCCTTCTTCCTCAGTAGGTTTGTCTCAAAGCTGTTCTGGCTGCTTCCTTTTTGCAGGTCTCCCGTGATGAGTGAGCTCTTGGTCTTCTGCAGCAATAATGGCTTGGGTTTCTGGAATGTAAATCCCTCTTTGAAGAGCAGTGTTTGATGGGGAGATGCACTTTTTCTAAGACATTAATTGGATCCTGAGGTCCTCAAAGCACTTCCAGCCAACTTCCAGGTCCACTTTTGCTCTAGCCTTGAAGCAGGTTTATGGCAGCAACTTCTTAGGAGACAGTAAAAAAACCCAAACAGCCCCCTTCCCCTCACTCCGAAGTATTCATTTTCTCACCCTCTCTGCTAGCATCATAAGTTTTGTGAGTTCTCTTACATGCTATTGGGATGTAGTAAGATGAATAGATGCATAAAAATTCACGCTGCAGATATGTTGATTCCTTTAAGCATATGTGTACGTATACACAGTCTTGTTTCTCTGGCACTAGAGTTCAGGAATTGGTGTCTAAGAAATACGTTGGGTTTTCTTTTCTCCCTTCAGTATACAGAAGAACATGTGGAAAGCACAGTGTTTTTCAGCTAGAACAAAGTGGTGCGGTCTGAGTGAAGCACACCTCCTGCTGCGAGTGGCGTTTCGCCTCCTGCACTTGCTTGGAAAATGTGCTAAATTCAGGGCTTGGCTGCTGTAGCTGAAAGGACTTCATGCGTTTATGATCTCTGTAGGTTGTGTTATCTCTACAGTTGTCGTTGGTAAATGTTCCTGTGTAGATGTGCCCTAATAGGCAGGTTTCTTCCAGCTTCTGCTGTGGGCTGGAGTCTTCTCAGGCCCCAGGGGCAGTAAACGGCAGCTTTCCTTACTGATTTCTACTGAAGTAGCAGACCAGGTATTTACTCTGCAGCTTTTGTAGAGGAGTTTGCTTTATTTCCAGCACACTTTAAAGCTAGTTTTAGGTTGTTTGTTGGGATGGACGTCTTGGGGGTGGGGGTAGGACAGGGTTGGTCAATGGAATTCCTCATGCTGATGTAGAAAAACCCTCTCATTCATATTCAGCTTTGTGCGTGTGTTCTGGAAAGCTCTGTTGTTATCTCTGATTTCTCTAAACCTTCCTTTGATGCTTGTTGAGCATACAGTGGTTGTCTTTTAGGATGATAGTCAGTATAACCTGCTATTTCTCAAAGAGTGTGTGAATTTACCAGAAGATTGGCCAAAGTGCTCCATAGCTGTTTGTGATATGTAGTTGTCCTTGCAATAGCCTGCTGAAGTCTAGATGTGGAAGGGTAAGACAACAGAAGGGGTCAGTTTGTGGCATCAAAAATTCTTGATGTATCACTGCACCGTGCCCATTGTTCACTCTTTAATCAAATGACAGTTTGAAATGCAGTGTTTTCTTCAAGATAAGTAAAGTAAAAGCACAACACAGAAATTTTTATGGTAATAAGAATACAGTAATCCTTACAGTGACAGTTTTAGTTCTCAAGGTACAAATAGGAAATGTCCTGATAAATCAAGGGTCTGACAAATATAAATAGATTCAGAGCAAAAATGATGTGCCAGCAAAACTGGCATTTCTTTTGTGTCGCTAGCTCCACATGCTATTGTGATCTTTTGGTAATGATACTGTGAAAATAGAGGATGAGTATTTTTAATTTTGGATGTTACTAAAACATATTCCCATTTCCAGTGCTAGAACAGACAACTGTGAACATTGTTTCATAATGAACCTCAGGGCTGTGACATGATAGAGAATTAGAAAATTAGTGATACCTATCCAAATTTTTTTCTAGTGCTAAGATTTTTCTGACCTAGGGAGGAAAAAGAGCCACGAGTACTGAACATGGCAATGGCAAACAGTTTATTTGAAGGAAGAAATTCGAATGCCTTACAAGGGGAGAAGTAATGTTGCTTTTTGTTCAATGCCTATTAATTGTAATTATAAATGGAGGGGGCGAAAGTGAATTATCCTGGCTATGCAAATGGAGGAGGAAGGGGAATTGCAAGCTTTGTAATGGTCTCAGTATCCTTTTTAATTGGTCTCTGAATGTTGTTAATAAGAAAATACCTCTGTGGATAGTGACAGTTCTGATAATACTTATTCCAGGCATTTCTAATTAATACTTTAAAATCATGCATATTGAATATGATAACTTTATGCGTCTTTTTCTCTTTTCCATCTTCTTGTGTAGCATATTCATTAGGTGATTTGTTATTTCAAAAGCTGTCATTCCCCTTCTCTTCTCCACAATACTGTTAAAGTAGGAAAAGCAGCTCTCTCTTTGTTTTACATTCCTTTTGTTTTTCACCTTGATTCCCTACCACCTATGTAGTGTCATCCTCCTGGGTCCTGTGTCAGCATTGCTCGCATGTTGTTATGACAAGATTAGAATTGAGGATTTCAGTCAGAGGAATCTTATTTTGAAATATCCTAATGCTGAAAATGAAGAAAATGAAGATCAGTGTGGAGCTCGCTTAAGCTTGCTATAAGAGAGCATTTGGACAGAGAAAAAATGTTTGAGGTTTTCAGAAGCTGAATAACAGAGCATGACACATAGCAGACTGGAATAGTGTGTGTTTCATGGGGGGAACAGTGGGGGCATCCTGTTAAATGAAAAGCAAAGTCATTTAAAACTGATCTAGAAACCCTCACTTGTACACTTAGCTGGCACATGGTATCCGACAAGTTATTAGTATACTAAAAACATTTTGTATTTTTAAAAGGAAGAATATTTATAGTTATAAACTCTACTAATAATAAAGGCATTCTGTGTTATGTATTAGTTTCCTAGTGATTCCTGGAAGCTAAACCTCCTTTGATAGAGTCGCCTGTTACCAGTACTGAGTAAGTGGGGCTGTGATACGATATTGATATGGTATTGATAATGGAGATGGTGCTGGAAACCCTCTTTGAAGGAAATAACCCTTTTATTTTGCTTTCTTGTGGTTTTCCGGGTGCATAATGTAAACGTTAATTACATCTTTTCAGGTATACAGGAGACATTTCTGATCTTTCTAGAAGTAAAGCATTATAAGTTGTAATCTTCTCTGTTGCTTGCTTTTACAGCCTGTCAGAATTTAATACTGCTTAATGGCACTGGTTTACCTAGTATGCTGTTCATGCTGTCTTCATAATACTCTTCAGTTAATGTTTTTGTGAAGTTTCCGGGTAGCTTCTGAGAAACTTTGGAGGCAGCTGGTCACTCACTGGCTCAGGATGTTAGGAAAACATTGACTTGCTTGGCTGTAAAAGCAAAATTAGTTTTTTCTTTCAGGACACTTAATTCAGTGTCTTTGCAGTGCAGCTGTTAAAAACCCAGTCTTTTAAAAGGTGTTTCAAAGGGGTTTTTCAGTCCTATAAACTAACAGACATAAGGATCTTAGAATCTCAGATGGGAAATTGAAGAGCTTCTGCCCTGCTTGTACCGCCTGCCAGTTCTTTGTCAGTCTTGAACGGTTGCAGTTTGCAGGATGGTGTTTTAAGATACTGGTTTCCTTTTGCCGTGTGTGACATCCCAGTGGCAATTCGTCAGTGAGTAGCTGGCCATGCAGTAACAGCAGGGCAGTAAGTGGTAACCCCTTCACTTGCCCCGAGAGTAAGAAATCCCCACTCATCATCCAGAGTTCTGCAAAGATCCTTGAATTTTAAAGAACTAGAGGTAGGAAGGATGTATAAAGCAGTAAAAGCAACTGTTTGGTGTTTACTGCAGAATTGCAGGATTTGTGGCCCTTTTGTACTCCAAGGCAGTGTTATTCTTGTGGCATTTAACTCTTCCATGGCAGATAGATATTTACTCCTCATCCAAACTGAACTTCACTTTGGGTCTAGGTGTGACAGATTTCTCTTTAGAATGAATAAAATCATCTATCAATCTTCCTAAAATTTGTGAGGATAGAAGGACATATATCATTTAAAGACTAGAAAAAGTTTCGAATTTCTCAAAGTGTTGTACATCTTCTGTAATGCTTTAAAATTTAAGATGACCAGTTGTGACTAACTTGAATGAACTGTTTGCATTTCACAAGATACTTTCCCTGATCAGTAGCAAGTACACTGTGGTCCTTACCTTAACAAGTTTTGTCATTCTTAGTACCTCCCCTTGTGCTTCTCCTTTTGTTTTCTGTATGTCTGTTTCATTAATGTGGGATATATTTACTAATCTGTCTCTTTGAAGGTACTTATTTTGAAATGTCGATATGAGGATTATAGCATTGAGAAGTATGTCATGTTAGATGTTTATTTTGAAACAGTACATAACAATGTTACTTTTCACAACTATACATCATCTTGGAGGTATTAATAGGCAATTTATTTTAGGTCACAGCCTTTTCATTAGATTTTCTGCCTTGATTGTTCAGCTCTAATTTCACATCACCATTGTTGGCTTCAGAGCAAATGCAATGAATATTGTAAATTAAATGTGCAGGGGGCCTTTTTTATGCCTCATGTTCTTTCTTATGCCATAAAAGACATGAAGAGGTTTTGTGTGTTGCTGAAACTCCATGGTTTGATCTGATTAGTGCTTATACTCAGTTTTGCAGTTAAAGGATGTTATTTTGATGTTTTTTGCATTGCTACAAATGGTGCAATTTTTGTAGTAAATCTGGCAGTTAAGCTGCCACTGCTTTCAGCAGTGATTGTTCTGTTTCTGTGACATTGGTGTTCAATGTGGTTGATGAAAGATAATTTAGATTACTTTGCATAACTGTAAATAAGTAGTGGGCAGTTTGTGTGTAGAAAGTGTGTATTTAAAATAAAATAATGTGTGCACTGCAGGTTATTATTGACATTCTTAGAAAACATCCAGTAGACCAGAATAATAATTTTAAGTAGGAGTTGTTCTAATTCAGGCACCAGGCTTAATGTAGATCTGTAGTTACCAGAACATTCTTAAAAGGTGTCAGTTGAGCAAACAGAGGTATTGCATCTGTTTTTCTTGGCTCTGTGTACAGTGCACACCTATGTTTCTAAATAACTTGGGCAATAGTTCTAAATAAAGTTTAGGTCATCTGATGGGAGAGAACACATTTACTGTATCTTTCTGTTTGAGGCTAATACAAAAACTCGGGTAAAAGATTATTCTTTTCTTTTCCTGCTGAAGATAGAATTTTGAAAGAAATGCTCCTTTGAGCTTTAGTATTTCTACTGGAGGTAGTGACAGAGTTCTCACTGAATTAGCATAAACAGACTCAGGCCAATGTTAAATGCTTCTGAAAATCCCAGTAGGAGTCTATGATTTTTCAATGGATCAAAATACTGCTTAAACACAGAGAGGGAAAGGCACTGATATGACATGCATACTTCATGATCTTTCAACACATGGGCTGTTAACCTGCTCAGGAAAGGTAGATAATACTTTCATTAAAAATTCACAGAAGACTGTCATAGTGCTTCAGACTTTGCTGTGGAAGAAGAAACCAGCTTGTTAACATGGTAATGGCAGGGAAATTTTTAAAGCACATTTCACTGTTTGGCATGATAACCATAGCAAATTGATAATTTTTCATGTACACAACGTGATAAATTATATGTGGTTTCAAATGGGAGAGCCAGGGAACAGCTTTTAAGTGGACTGCACTGTAGATAGGGTTGATTGACGTATTTATATCCCATTAAAAAGTAACATTTCTTAATGGAAAGTTCTGCCGATGTGATCCCTACCCCACCCTGTTATTGTACAGCTGGTGTGTTCCAAGAGTTTGCTCAGTTCCTTGGGCTAATTCTGCAAGATACAATTAGGATTTTGTAATGAGTGATTTACTAGAGCAAAAAATGTTCAAGTAAGATTGGACTGCAAAAACGCAGAATTAGTGGTGGATATAGGAACAATTTTTTTTTCTCTTTCAAGTTCCTTTTGACTTAGTGAGAAGTTGAATGTGTCCATTGTGGTAGAAAATGTGTCTTAGAGTGTTACATGGAACTTTAGCAGAGATTTTTGGAGCCAGTTCAGTTAATTTCAGTGTGATGATGATGTCTGTGTAACCAATATGCTGCTCTGGAAGTTAAAATTTAAAAACACTAAACTTTTGACCTTGGGTAGATGTTACCTTGTATAATGCATTATATTCAGCTGGTGAAGTAAAAATACATTTTTCTGGGCTCTAGTTTGTGGAAAAAAAATAGTGTGTATTGGGCTGTGATGCCTGACAGCTGACATTTATCAAGGGTAACATGAACTTTACTCATTCTCACATTTTTAAGCAGCTTTCAAAGCTGTACATGTATACACATGTTCAGCATATGTCTTGCAGTTCTGAACATTTTGTTCTAAAGAGGTTAACTCTCATTAAGATGAGAATCCAGACTATAAACCCATAATGATTTTCATTTATCAAATTTAGTTGCAATGTTAACATTTTGTCAACTGGCACTATAATATAAAACAGTATGAGTAATGTTTAAAGCTTAAAGGTAGTTTTTTCCCTATTAAATGTTTTAGTGAACTTTTGGACCAGACCGTCAGTACACAGGGTTGTTTTGAATGTATGATGCTCTTTCAGAAGCATACATTGTCTAGAAATCATGAAGTAAACATGCTATTTCTTAGTAGAAGAAAAAGCTAATGCTTCTCTTTGAAACAGGAAAAAAAACAGGGGATTCATTTTCTTCTCAGTGATGAACAAATTGTCTCATAGCCATTTTGATATGTCAATAGTTTGTGTGCATTCACCCAATAATGAAAAACTTGTTCTACTTGCTTTAAATGTCGTAAAGAATTACGTGATTGTCTTGAAATGTTCCAAACTCTGTATGTAATTATTCTTGCTTAATAATCCTCTAAAAGTGAGGATTGCCTGGAAGAAATGATTATTTTCATATTTGACAAAATTTCTGGTAGTCTGCATAGTTTGCTGATCTATTTTTAGACTTAGTTTCCTGTTGCTTCAGTAGCTCAGAGTAGTGCTAAACAGATCACCCTGGTCTGATGCCAGGTAACTTGAAACTGTAGATGACTCCTAAAGGTAAAGTGGATGGGTATGATTCTGATCGGCATAATTTTAATTCCTGATCAGTGGTATAAGGTACATTTCTTTCTCCTTCCTAATGTTCTTCCTAAAGACTTTGTACTAATATTGGTAACATTCATACCAAATACTTCTAGTTTGTCACTTCTACATGGAGGTCATTGCAGGTGACCCAAGAAATGATTTTCTTATTTAAATAATATCCAAATTGTTAAAGTCAAATGATAAATTAAGGTCCAAAGCCAGCTTGGACCAGCTTGTTAAAAATTGGAGATTTAGGATGGGATTTCTTTACTCCATCTTGGAAGCCACAGGATTCTAAACAGTTGATCTCAAACACTTCTAAGAAGCGTAATGGATTCCCTGTATTTTCTGTGTTGTTTTGGACTGATGTCAGTCAAAACTGTGGTCATAACTGTAGCATCCCTCAAACCCTCCCCGTTTATATGCTGAATTTAAAATGTGGAGTTAGTTTTGTTGGATCATTTAAAGATACTACTAATGCATAACCAGGTAGTAAAAGTTATACAGGCAACAGAAAAGTCACAAGTTACATGACAATAGAAAAATATGTCTCATTCTTGAGCTTCCTGGTCTTGAAATAATGCATAGATTTTAATTACTGCCCTTAAAAGCTTTGCTCATTCATTTAATGAGTGCATTGATTTATGAGATCTTAAAACTTGAAAAGAAATGGAACAGGACAAAAGCTGACTTTGCGTAGTGTTTTGTTTACTCACGAGAACCCTAAACTAATATCTAGTAAAATTTGGTGCTGCAGACAAAATAAGCTTTATGAATAGCAGAAAATATCCTTTTATAAATAGGGATAAAATTTAATGTAGTTCCGCCTGTATGATTGCATTTAATTACTGGTGAATATCTGTATAATTTTATACAGATAATTCAGAAGATCCATCTTTTCTCTTTAGCAGTATCCCTCATAATTTATCCAGCGTTTATGAAGTCCTGGTAAAATGATGAGCAAATGGATTTATGTGACATTTTTTCCTTGTCAGACCCTGTTTATATACTTTTATCCTGTAAAGTCTTTTTTCATTCATGCCTTCATGTAATGTCCTCAAGAAAACTAGGTTTTTTGTACACACAGGCACCTGTTTACTGATGAAAGCTGCTCTTACCAGACTTTCATTGAGACATATCGTTGGAAACCCATGTGATTTCTCCTTGCAATAACACTGTGATCTTGGTGGCGGTAATGCTTAGGGTTTGTGGTGCTTTTTGTTGTTTGTTTTGTTTCAAAGGTAGCAAATTGGATATTTCATTGTAGTGACTTAAAGCTTGGCTGGCCTTTCCTGGCCAGCCCCAGTTGAAGAATTCCAGTCTTTATTTCACTGTTGTAATGCACACACTACCACAGTGGGATTGAGACATGTAAAGGTCTTAAAAGTGAGAAGCTTTCCTCCTGAGTTAGATTTTGGCATGCTTTCTTAATTTTATACAAGCTTAAACATATGGTAAGGTAAATGTTGGAGTTCTGCTTGTAACATATTTGTTGCTTTATTTTCCTTGTGTCCTTTTCCTGGTGAAGTAGCTGTAGGCATCATTATGCAAAACCGTAGATGCTAAGAATGACTAAGGATGTAAGTTCTTTGTTTTTAAAAAGCATTTTGTAAGACTAGAAATTGATGAATGGCTTTATTTTAGTCAGTGCTGGTAGTTGATATTGAACTGCAAGTTATAGTAGGGAACATGGTGATATTTGCATGCTGTAATGGAATCCATTTTTGTGCTTTACTGTTGCTACAGTGATTGTGTGCAAAACCCATGTTACTTTTGGAAACGAGTGAAAGTTAAAATGTATTGCAGTGTGGGTACAGTATTTGCAGTGTGTTCTCCTGTGGGTTGTGTGATTAATCTTAGCTTTTCTACTTGCAAAAATTTCACACGTTCATTCACTTACGATCAGTCCAGAAAAGGAAGGAGATGATGAGCACATAGGTAACTTTTGAGTCTGTTGACCAGGCTGTATTATTTCTCCCTAGTTAAGGGAGTTGTACACCTATTGCACAAGTGCTTGTGTTTAGCTACATGGTAAAATGTATCAGTGTTACTGTGCTGCTAATTTTAGACTTTTGTCACTATAGTGGCTGAACTTCTGGCTGAACATAAAATTTGCTGTAAGTAATTTATCTAATATTTGGATGTTGTAAGTCCAATTACTGTGTTCTGAGGTAGGTGTAATATAAATGGTGTTATATTGGTATAGTAATGATAGTAAGTCTTCCCATGTGAACAAGCATGTAGTTTTGAATTTCACAGCTTCTTTGTAGGCATAGTTTCTCGCAGTGCACTGGTGGTCAAGCACTTCATTCATTTCTCTAAAATAAGTTCTTTTTCTAGGTTTAGTTGCTTGTTTTCGCTTGTTCATGATCTAAGTAATTGCAGTATATGTTTTCCTTGAAGGAGTTTTGACAATTGAAAGTCACAGGTAAAGTTGTAGTTTTTAATATTTTTCATATGAAAATACCTCTTAATATAGGAAGGAAAACACAACTGCTTTTTTCTTCACATTTATATGTCTCTTGCAGGCTGCAGTACTGCCAGGGTTTTTTTCAAATCTCATTATATTTGCTCTTTCTGTTCAGACCCCAACTGTGACAGTGACACGAGTAGCAAAGCATCTCATTTTTCATTTAAACAGAAAAACTGATTCCATTCCCCAGCACTGTTAAAGAAAATTAGAAGATATAGACAGTTTACCTTGAAGTCTGACTGAAGAAAACAGAGAAGCAAAGACCTGAAATCCAGAAGCCACCTTTTTTTTATTTTTTTTAAATAAGAAAAGTGACTTTTAATTATACATAGTTGTAAAACGGAAATTAAAAAACACCACCAAAACTCAGAGCTGCACAGTTCAAGGTTTCACTGAACTCTCTTCACTCTTCCTCTTTTATTGACCTCTGGCTCATAAATGGTTGAAGCTTTGACTTTTAGAAATATTAGATGTTTGGAATGATAACACTGTGGTTATCCCCTTAGTCTCTCTTATGCTTAACCTATTACTAGTTAAGTTTCCCTTTAAAGCTGTCCACAAACCTTATTAAAATCACATTTCATACTGATAAAGAACTCTTCATACAAGTTTTTTGAGTAGAATAGGTTATATGGGTAAGCATATTTTTGCCAGTGCACTAAATCAATTTTATATATATATATATATAAAATACTTTTAAAGCTTTTAACAAATGTAAGATGTCAAGAAATATTAGATCAGTCTGAGGATCATACAGATCACAGTAATTTTGTGCAACTTTCTTTTTCCTCAAATAAGCTATCCCTATTGAGAATCATATGTGGGCTGGTTTTCTGCAGACCTTGTTTATTCATGTGCTCAGTGATACTATCGTTTAGCGTAGCTTTTGCTGTCTTACTGTGGATTGAGGACAGTTGAGGCATGACTGTCGGATCCACTGGTCCATAGCTCCTGAGAGTCCCTCTAGATTTCTTTATGCCAGTAGGAGCTGCACCAGTCACCTGCCAGTGTTCTGATCCGGTAGCCATTGATGATGGGAGATTGTGTAGTTTGGCAGTTCTGGAGATGTACATTCGAACCCCTTTTCTTATGAAGGGTATTTGGCGACTGGTTGATACCTCCAGTGTCTCGTTTAATTCTTCCTCTGTAATTCCTTAAAATTAATTTTGCTTCTCCAGCCAGTTTGTTACAAAGAAATGCTGGAAGTGGGGATCTCTCCAGTATCTTTGGTGGCGAAGGCTAACATGAAGAGATTTTCAGAGCTAAGACTTTATCCTCTCTGCATGACCATTTTATGCCTTTGCCATGAGAAGGTGTACTGTCTCTCTGGCTGGCTTCCTGCTTCCGATGTGTTGTTTAAACATCTTTTCATTATCAGTTGGAGTTCGGTGCAAGGCACACTTCTTGTTCTTTTTTTAGTCCTGTATTTCCTGTTTACATTCAATTTACCGTGTTCTAGGGGTGTTTCAGTTCTTCCCATGCAGACAAGCTTTCCACTTTCAAAATGCTTTTGTTCTCTGCTCCAAAGGCTGTGTAGGTGTACCAGCTATTACCCAGAGTTCACTTGAGAGCCAGCATCTTTTCTGTCTCTCTCCCTCCCTCCCTCCACATTGTCATCATGGTACAGTCATCCAGGGACAATGTAATCACTTTTCCATCTTGAGGGCTGGGGGTGTGTGGTGATGTCCTCGCACATCACTGGAGATGTGTAAATCAATATTCCTCACGGCTTCTAAACTGCATGTTGTTTTTAAAATACAACCAACTGCATAGGAGTATAAAACCATCTTTGAGAATGCCTTTGATTTGTGTGCACAAGCATTCACTGATTCACGTGCTGACTTCTTCCACTCTCCCTCTCCCCCATTAAAACTGTTTAAGATATTTCATTTTGGTACTTTGAACTGGAGCTACAAATGATGTGATAGAATGAATAAATACAGTATTGTAATGTGCTAGAAATTTTGGAATACATGTGTCATGCAGTCTATGTCTTTCTGTGGAAAAGTGTTGGCAGAATTCTAAGTTTTGGAAACTAAATCTTCACTCAATTCATGTAGCACAAGTTTCGAGTTCTAAAAAGCTGGGAATTTTTGGTGATTGTAATACTTGGTCTTTTTAGAGTGCCAATGTGTGTTCCTAGTAAAAAAGTCATCTTAAAAATTAAGCTTGAGACGTGAAAGGCATTTTTGAACTTGCAGAAGGTACGTTCAAAGCAGAGTAATTTAAAGTAATACTCCTGTTGGTTTTATAACGATCCCCTAAATACTGTATCAAATTTAGAATGACATTTAGAAAGTCTTCTGTATTTTAATCTATGAACATCTGGTGAGTTTTAGTCGGATTTTGATCTTTTTTGTTTTCTGCTGTCTTCAGTATTTCTCTGAGGTTCTGATCTGCTTTCTGTGATGGCCAGGCAATAATGTTTTTGAGGTCCATAGAAATTGTAGGCTTTATGTGTTCCATGGATTTGCCCTTTTGTTTGATTTCTTTTATAAAGTGTGTCCATCATATCTAGCCAGTTACTTTTTCTTCCTTTCCTGCAAAGATTTGCATTTTCTTTTCCTGTTTCATGACTTCTGCCCAATTCTTCTAAAAGCCAAATTCAGCTGAGAAATCCAGCAAGAAACAGACTAATTTAGTTATGGCACATAATGCTTCCTAACTACATTTTACAGAATTATTCACATCTTTGTGTTGCAAACAAAAAGGCTTGCCAGCCTTCCTCCCCCACCCCTGCACTATAGCTGTATAAGGCGCCTATTGTCTCCATTCACATTGAGATGTCACAGATGTGTTCACTCTTCTGGGTTCTTTTCTCTCTTGCAGCTCTAATGACCACTACTCCTTTGATTCCTTTCTCAGGCAAATTGGCATAAGCTATACAAAAAGAAATTTAGGTCACAGATAATCTTTAAATTATTCTACTTGAGTGAGAGGAAGGATTGAGCTGACTGTGGATTTGGATGTTCCGGAAATGCATGGCAAGATATGGCAAAATTTGTTTCATCCAACAAATACTATTTTGTCATCTCTGAGATCTTTGACTTAAGAGTATCACCAAAGGTGTGTACAGTTTTAGTACAAAATGTGTGTAATTGAAAGGTATTTCAGGGTTTTTCCCCCTAGAGATGAAAAGCAGGTGCATTCACCTGTACTGTTAAAACAACTATGAGTATTAGGAACGACTGATTAGATACTTTAATGTATTTTCATTTCAAAATAAGTATAGATATTTTTGTTTTATTTTGAGATTAGCTACTTTGCTACCAGGTTCCCTGTCTGTCAGGACAGTGTGTTTAAGGTTTAGCCCTACAGATGGGTGTAGCTTTCCTGGAAGTACCTGGAATTCCACATGCGGGGCCTCTTGGCTCCAAACACTGAGGTCTCTAGGAGGCAATTTGTGTTTGCTCATGCACCATATTAGTTGCACAGATAGGCAGGTGGTTGAGTTGAGCAGGCAGTAGCAGTCATCTTCTATTCATTAAAAATGATTTTTCTGTAAGCAAACACATTCCTTTTCACATGCCCCTAAGATATGCTATTTGTGTGCAGAAAAATCAAGTGCTTACAGAAACAGGAAACTATTTTGTGCTTTGCATTTACATTTCTGAACTGTCTTGTACCAACATCCTTTTATGGTTGGCTGCTTTATTTTCCAGTTAAAACTAGCATTGTGTTTAACGCGTACTAGCACATCACGCTTCTCGTCTCTCCTGTAGGCTGAGTTTTGTCTTGTCTAGTCCTTTTAACTGCAAACCACCCAAAAGGTAAAAACCCACAGATACAGCATCATTTCTAGTTGTTTTACAGAATGCTGTAATTAGATCTAAACATGTTAACTTAGTTACTGAAGCTGCTTCTCATTACTGTTTGTTGTTGTTTTGTAACAACAGAAAACTATTCCCTCAAATATTTGTGCCCTTGAAAGTGGTGTGTATTTCAGCTTCCTGTAAATTTATGACAGCAGACCACAATTTATAACATGCTTTTTAAAGAGGGTAATCAATGCTTCTGTCCAGTGCTAGAGGCTTGGTATTGTGGGATGGTGTGCTATGTAGAACTGGTTTTGAGTATTTAGGAAGAGGGACAGAAATCACTGTGAGCATGTTTTGGGTGGCTTCTGCCCCAGCTTATCTGCTGGGGACCCAGAGCACCATTGGCAAGGCTTAGTTCTGTCTGTTTATAACACACCTACTAATACCAAAAGCTACCTTTGAAGAGTCATAAAGACTGGAAACCAATATTTCATTAATCATTATGTGTTGCTTTCTTGTATTTGCGCTATGGAAGTCTTGAGAGATTGGAGTTTTCCAAGGTTAATGTCAGAAACTAATTTGTTGATTGTGTGACTGATTGTGTTCTTATAAATGCAGAACAAAAAGATTGTTGTCTAGACACTAAACATGAAAGATTCTTGAAACAGCAGTAGTGGATTGCATCGTTTGCAGACCTAATTTTGTGTCACTCATAAAGGTGAAAGGTTTGGGTTTTAGTAGTCAGAATCAAAAAGGCTCTTTCTGTTGATGGCCAGAACATTCCAGTACATTTTGAAGTTAGTCTGATGTATTCAGTATTCAAGTGCTTTCGCTTCAGAGGTCTTTATGGTAAGAACCATCAGTTTGGCTGAAAATGGTCTTTCTGTAGCATCCATCCAGCAAAAGGTTAGCTTTGTTAGGTGTTTGCCAAATGCAGAAACAATTATATTTTGCTATTCCCCAGTCCTTCCACAAAGGCAAAGTATGACAGAGCTGTGTAGAAATACTCGGAAGCATCGTGACTCTTCTTTGTGAGGATTTGTGGTTTCCAGCTGTTGACAAACTTTGGTGCTTCTTAATAATTATTCAAGTGCTGGGAAATAGCAGATGAAGTGAACAGGCTGATAAGCTGAATGTATTGGCATGATTAATGACAGGGTTGTTAAAGGCACATGAGCATCAACCAGATCACATCACCCAAGATGTACAAAACAATTAGATCCTTGCAAAAATTCTAAATTACTTACAGCTTTTAATTGAGAGGATTTCTTTTTTGAATATGGAAACAGAAAAAGAGTGGGTAAAGTGCTTTTTCAGCTGTGCAGTTCTAATTAAAAATATTTTTGCTCTGCAACTTGACACTTGAAAATTTACTCCTCAAATAAGCAGGTTTTTTAATAGCCAATCTCTATACCTACTGAACTGGTGAATGCTTCCAATTCACATGCACAATTGAAAGACTGGAAATACTGGGGGTGAGCATCCATTACTAATAATAGCTGTAAAATGCAAAAAAATTAATCTGTTTTGAATGCTTTTCTGAGTATTACTTTCAGAATTTCAAAAGCTGGCATTAAGCTTGGCATCTACTTGATGGGGATCAGGTGTCAGGAACTGGTAGTGTCTACAGTAAATGTTTCATTCTGTCAAAACCAGTCAGTTTTTCCCTTTGTCTGAAGGTATCTTGGTATTGCTAGAGATTTCGATCCAAATGTAAAATGACTTCTGTCTCTAAATTTAAGCTTGCAATGGACAGGCTTTTGCAAGGAATTGCTGATATTGTGCCTAATTTTTAACTGCTGCTTTGGAAAACTGTTCACATGTAAACATGGTTTATATGAAGCAGTCATCTCTGTAAAATGAGTAAGATTTTGGCATGATAGGTTCTGATTCTAACAATGCCATAGCACTGAATGAGTTAATGCTAATTGTAAGACTATAGTTGTGTTTGAGTTCTCTCACTCTCAAAATCCAGCAAGCAGTCTTTGCTGCCCTTAGACCTTGGTAGAGTAGAATGTTAGAACAAAATATGGCATGCATATAATATATGAAAATGTACATGAACCCATTCAGAGTCACAGGAAGAAGAATAGAGTTGCTGATGGCTCATCTAGAGCTTCAGGAAAAGGAATGGACTTGCTGATGACTTGGAGAAGGATCCATGTGTGTTTAGTGAAACAATCTCAGTTTAGCTGATTACATTTCCTGTTTTCACCAAGAACTTTGTAAGTAGTCTCTGCTTTTGAAGTGTCAGCATGCGGCTACCTCAAGGAAAATAGTAGTTGTTGCTACTGAAACTTGCCGATTGAGTTCTTACTGTATTGAAGCTATATTTGGGAAATTGCTTCCTCCACTGTAAGAGAAAGCTAATTTCTTAGTCATTGTTAAATTAAGGTAAGAGCTCTTGTGTCTTTATCAGATCATGTGGGACAATGTCTCTGGCACCCTGTTACCTTCCAGGAGCTGCTCTGTTCTACAAGAAAAATACACCCTATAGTGTTGGGTGATTTTTATCCCCCCTCCCCCCCCCCCCCCCCCGAGTTGTCCCAATTTTATAAGTTGTACTGTCAATCCCATCTAATATCTACTAACAGTTATCGCTTTGCATTTGATGTGATTGTTACTTATTTTTTGCCAGTCATCTCTTTGCATTGGACTTCATAATGACAGTGATTAAAGTTTGTACTGAAAAGGTAGTTACATTATTGTAATGTCTCAAAATTGTGTAAGAATTGATTTCATATATTGATAAGGCATGAAACAACCTTTCCTCAGGTAAGTTGAAGTTAGAAGTGATTAAAAAGGCATAAATAATGTTTTCTGATATTTGGTCAGACTGATAGTTCCATGTTCTAAGACCCGTAGTTGATGTCCTTTTCTAATTTAGAGAGATTTTGTACTTTGGACTGGTCTTTAAATAATTTAGGACTACATAATTCCATTTTAACAAATTATGTGAATAAATTCAAGCTTACTTCCTAATGAAGCTGACATTGTAACATGTAGAGACACGTTCTACAGCTTGCATTCTTCTTACTAACTTGCGGATTATGTTGTGTTAATTGACATGAAATCACTTATGAACTAGTTGTGTATAGAGCTGGAAAGTGACTCCAGCGATGTTGATGTTCTCTTGTGAGCTCTGGCAGGGGTATTTTGTCTTTCACATGGAACACTTATATCAATATCCATTTTTATTTTATTTTTTTTCTTTAGAATTTAGTCGCTAATAGTCATAGCAGAGAGGTTTCTGCACTGGTCACAGTAGAGTCTCTTTCCATCGTACCCACTGTTTCTTGAAAGGATGATGGGAAGAAGCTGTTTCCACTTTCAGAATTGCATTAAATTTAATATAACACCTAAGTATGTCATGTGTACTTGAGTCAGTTACTAATTTGCCTGAGTTTCTTCCGCTGTTAAAATGTCTGGAGGTCCAGAAAAGAATGGTGGTAGCCTGTGCTTTCTTACCAGTTCATGGAATCATAGAATAGTAAGGGTTGGAAAGGACCTTAAGATCATCTAGTTCCAACCCCACTGCCATGGACAGGGACACCTCCCGCTAAACCATGCCATACAAGGCTCTGTCCAACCTGGCCTTGAGCACTGCCAGCGATGGAGCATTCACAACTTACCCGGGCAACCCATTCCAGGGCCTCACCACCCTTACAGGAAAGAATTTCTTCCTCATATCCAATCTAAACTTCCCCTGTTTAAGTTTGAACCCATTACCCCTTGTCCTCTCACTACAGTCCCTCATGAAGAGTCCCTCCCCAGTATCTGTATAGCCCCCCTTCAGATACTGGAAAGCTGCTATGAGGTCTCCATGCAGCCTTCTCTTCTCCAGGCTGAACAGCCCCAACTTTCTCAGCCTATCTTCATATGGGAGGTGCTCCAGTCCCCTGATCATCCTCATGGCCCTCCTCTGCACTTGTTCTAACAGTTCCATGTCCTTTTTCTGTTGAGGACACCAGAACTGCATACAGTACTCCAAGTGAGGTCTCAGAAGAGCAGAGTAGAGGGGCAGGATCACCTCCCTCGACCTGCTGGTCACGCTCCTTTTGATGCAGCCCAGGATACGGTTGGCTTTCTGGGCTGCGAGCGCACACTGCCAGCTCATGTTCATTTTTCTCATCGACCAACTCCCCCAAGTGCTTCTCCGCAGGGCTGCTCTGAATCTCTTCTCTGCCCAACCTGTAGCTGTGCCTGGCATTGCTCCAACCCAGGTGTAGAACCTTGCACTTGGCATGGTTAAACTTCATGAGGTTGTCATCAGCCCACCTCACAAGCATGTCAAGGTCTCTCTGGATGGCATTCCTTCCCTCTAATGTATCAACCGAACCACACAGCTTGGTGTCATTGTCAAACTTGCTGAGGGCGCACTCAATCCCACTGTCCATGTCACCAACAAAGATGTTGAACAGGACCGGTCCCAACACTGATCCCTGAGGGACACCACTTGTTACTGGTCTCCAGCTGGACATTGAACCACTGAGCACTACTCTTTGCGTGCGGCCATCCAGCCAGTTCTTTATCCACCCAGTGGTCCACCTATCAGATTGATGTCTCTCCAACTTAGAGGGAAGGATGTCATGTGAGACAGTGTTAAATGCTTTGCACAAGTCCAGGTAGATGACATCAACTGCTCTACCCCTGTCCATCAGTTCTGTAGCCCCATCATAGAAGGCCACCAGATTGGTCAGGCAGGATTTCCCCTTAGTGAAGCCATGCTGGCTGTCACCAACCACCTTGTTGGTTTTCATGTGCCTCAGCATGCCTTCCAGGAGAATGTGCTCCAAGATTTTGCCAGGCACAGAGGTGAGATTGGCTGCTCTGTAGTTCCCTGGCTCATCCATTTTCCCCTTCTTAAAAATGGGGGTTATATTTCCCTTTTTCCATTTGTCGGGAACTTCACCTGACTGCCATGATTTTTCACACATGATGGACAGTGGCTTAGCAGCTTCATTTGCCAGCTCCTTCAGGACCCGTGGATGGATTTCTTCATGTCCCATGGACTTGCGTATGTTAGGTTCTTAAGGTGGTCTTGAGCCAGTTCCTCTCCTACAGTGGGCTCAAGGTCTTCATTCTCACAGTCCCTGCGTCTGCCTTCCAAAGTCCCTACATCTGCCTTCCAAAGGTTATCTTTAACATCCCTAGCCAAGTTTAATTCTAAGTGGGCCTTAGCTTTCCTAACCTGGTCCCTAGCTTCCCGGACAACATCCCTGTATTCTTCCCAGGCTGCCTGTCCTTGCTTCCACCTTTTAGAAGCCTCTTTTTTCTTCAAATTTTCCTGAGCAGCTCCTTAGCCAGCCCAGGAGGTCTCCTGGCCCTCCTGCTAAAAACTTCCTTCTAGTTGGGATGCAACACTCCTGAGCTTGCAGCAGGTGATCCTTGAATATCAGCCAACAGTCTTGGCCCCCCCTGCCCTCTAAGGCTATATCCCATGGAACCTTACTGAGCAGGTTCCTGAAGAGGCCAAAGTCTGCTCCCTTGAAGTCCAGGGCAGTGAGCTTGCTGCACGCTCTTCTCACTGTCCTGAGGATCTCAAATTCAACTCTCTCATGATCGCTGCAAGTAGTTCAGTAGTTATCAAGTCCTATTATGGTAGCCCAGACATCACATCTTATTTCTGTCTTTGTGGTATGTGAGCTCAGGATTTCTTTTCTTTCTATATATATTTATTAAATCTTAAATTATTTTTAAGTAACTATTGTTACTAACTCTTCCAATGCAAGTCTATAAGGACTTACCTATTTTAAAAATGTTGTAAATATATTCTAAAACCACTCAACTGATGCTAGCAGGAATATTGAAAGCCCGAATTGCCTCTTCCAGTACAGTGGCTTGGAGATTAGTTAAGATTGAAGCCTCCTTCAATATTATTTTGGCCTGCTGTTTTTGAGCATGCAAATTCTTGCTGCCAGCCTCAAGGAAGTAGATGATGTGACTGCATCATGCCCAGTTGCCTTTCACTTACAGGAGCTGTATCCTGACAAACATGTCTAGCCAAAGAAGTTGGCTTTTCACAGCTGAGTTACAAGGGCAGCAGTTGTTCTGAGTCTAAAATGTGGCTCACTTGTCTTTGGACCTGTGATGAGACGGAGTAACCACTTTACCACACGGCTTAGTGCGGAAGCCAATGGGTGAGAAACTTTTACAAGTGTTCAGCAGTACGTGGTGGAGGTGTAAGCATAGAGACTAGTCTTTTTTATAAGTGAGTTCACTGGAGCCCCCCTTTTCTCTTTCATTTTATTTGTTATAGCAGGGTCCTGTATCTATTGCTGTGACTAGAAACAGGGTTGTATAGGAAACAAATTAACAAGTAATGACACTTCAGAAATGGAGCACACACATTATTTATCAGAGGTACAGGAGACGCGCTCTGAGTGTGTGCCTCTGACCATCCTTTAACTGAAAGAGTCCTGTCATATTAATATATGCAAAGTGAACAAGGCTCGAGTTAATTGTCATGTCTGAAAAATAGCTCAGGAGCGCATAGTGCTTACTAAACACTGCCGGGGAATTGGTAAATGAAACCTGACAAGGCTTGAAGAATTATAGTCTCCCTAAGACAGAAGGTTTAATACAAAAGGGATGTGTGCTGAGTTAAGATTATTTAACATGTTGCAACAAGGTGTGTGCTTCACTGTCTACGAGAGGTTTAATTTTTTTATTTTTAACTAACAGCCCTGACTCAGTGAAGGCTCCAAGTCAGTTATTTATTATCTCCTACATGACCTTTTTGGCTGCCAGGATGGGGGAAAAAAAGAGCAGAGAATGATATATTTTGGAATAGTACCTTTAGTTATTGTACTGATGGAAGTGCTAGATTAGGCTAGTGATGTATCTGTATAATTTGCTGTTTGCTTCATAATATAAGTATAGCTGCTTTAATCTTAAATGATATGACCTTCCAGTACAAAATAGTTACAGTCCACCAAAACCTCTTTTAACTACGTGTACTTGACTCTCTTTAGCTGTTTCAGTCGTTCGTACTTTCAGATTCACAAAGCTGTAGTTAAAGTTCATTGGCATTTTATCTGCAGCATTTTTCCCTCTGCCGGAGGTTTAAAAATAAGTTGTTTTTATGTGCTGTAGTTGGAAGTGTATTTGATTTCTTTCTTAAACAGGCTCATTAATTACTTCTGAAACATTTAAAGAAGATTACAGAGACTCTCCGTGTCACATCTTCTTTCAAAAAGTAGTCATTGTATTTGCCATATCTGACACATTTGACTGAACATAACATATGTATGTTTTTAACCTTAAGAACAGTGCAGCCTTACCTCTCTGTCATATTGTTGTTGTTGTCTGTGCTACAGGCAATAATATGCCTTGTCACTTAGCTATCCCATCCGCACTCTAATGTAATGTTCCTTCTTGTATGTGTTTTAAAAATTGAATTGAAAACTGGACTGTGTGTAATAATGAAAATTAAATTTGGTAGCCAGGCTCTGCTGGATGCCCAGTTTCTCTGTGGTGTAAACGGAGTACCTGCGTAGCTCATTCTGAAGGTGGGAAAAGAAGTTGAAGGTCACTACATTGAGCTTATTGAGATGAAAACATATCAAACAATGTTTTTGTTTGAGCACTCATGGTTTTTTGTTTGAGCAGTTTTTAGACAGGAAGTAGTATGTTTACATGTTGAAAGTGGTGCTGGGGCAGTGAGAGCTGAGGGAGAAGCTTCTGGTACAGCCCCTGATGCTGAGCTTTTAGAAGGATACGAGACTGGCAATCACTTGGTGCACAGCTGTGCTTTGGTACTCTAATATCACTCTGATACTAATAGGCACTGTAATAACCTAAACTAATTCATGTGAAGCAGAACAGAAACAATGTTGAAGTAAAATATTTCCTGTGTTAAAAAGGTTAAGGAGTTGGCTGTTACCTCTGTACTCAGAAGAGGAGGCATGTAGTAGGTTTAGAGTAGGGATAACCGAGTTGAGTGGTCAATTTTCAGTATGTAAAATATATGGCTTTCATTAGCAAGAAAAGACCAACTAGTATTGGAAACGATGGATGTATTTTATTTTTTAATTTAAGTCATATAATGGTTTGGGTTGGAAGGGACCTTAAAGCTCATCCACTTCCAACCCCGTGCCATGGGCAGGGACACCTTCCTCTAGACCAGGTTGCTCCAAGCCTCATCCAACCTGGCCTTGAGCACTTCCAGGCATGGGGAAGTCATCAGCTTCTCTGGGCAACCTCTGCCAGTAGTTGATAACAATGTAATGACTTATTGGATTATAAAATTTTAATAACTTTTTTTAATTATAATGGCAGTAACTTGAGGTCAAATTTACTTTTGATATATGGCAAAATTTTGCTGTGTTGTATCTTGTCTTAACTTTATGCTTTGCTGGTTGGGTTTTCATCTCTACTTCAGGTTGGTTTAATTTCATCGTGCTATGTGAAACACAATTCAGAGTATCTGTCTGTTCTATCTATCTATCAGTTCTCGTAAGATGGGGCTCTGCAGCATTTGTCCAGACCAGATGAGTGAAATGCTACTCTAGGTGCCTTTGCCAACCCTTTTCTAACCCATTAAGAACCTTCAGGTGGTTCAGGTTAGTTTTTAGTTACTTTACTGCAGTACTTCTTTGGGAAGTTGTATTCCATCTGTTTAAACAGCTGAGATATTGACATCCATTGAATTAATATTTATTTGAGAGGAATATGAAGGGAATATTCTAAAACTAATTTATATAGTATCGGGCTTTTTATGTGGCCTTCAATTTAATACATTTTCAGAGTTCTTCTCTTTACTTTTGGATTTCCACTCAGAACCCTTTTGATAGCTGTGGGTGTTGAGTCTTCTGCCTTTAAGAGATTTTGTGATGTTAATTTCTCCTACATGAATCAATTTCTCAGTGAGACCCATTTGTGATTCTCTTTAACTGCTTTTGTTTATCCAGTTTATCAAGCTGCTGTAGAAATCTGATGAAAAAGCTTGCACGAGACTGAACAGTGAATGTAATTTATAACCTTTTTGTTTAATAAATTCTGTCCAGTGGAGACCTCAGAAAATAGCTGTTGTTTGGCTGTAAGACCATACTAGGGAAGCTAGATAGGAATCTATCACTGAGTGTAGTGTAAGTCTGGTTTAGCATTTTTACAGAAATGAACAGCTGAAGGATTTAATTTTCTGTGATATCCAAATGTTTCTGATACTGCATCATAATATGTCTTAAATCTTTCTTTCTTTTTTTCCCCTTCTATTTTTCTTTGTGTGTGCTTTTGTTCTGGTTTCCATGATTAGCAGAGGTTGATTTAGCATAAAATGGTGTTACAGAAGTCTTTAATTAGGAGACAATTTACTCTTGATGCATACTTTTACGTGACCACATTGTCAATCAACCTTCTAATTGGTAATTCCAGTTGGTATAAATAAAGCTACAATCAGTATTGTCAGAGGGATGGTTAAACCAGCAGATGAATGCATATGCAACCAGTTGATACAAAAAGCTTCAGTTTAATTTCTTAAGAAATGTGGTACTTGAATGAAATTCATTTACCTGCCTGCTAGTGATTACCTATTAAGTAGTCTGGGTAGAAGTATCAATTTTGAAACTCTTGATTTTGGATAGGCCTATGGTGTGTGCTTACATGTGAATGGCTCATAAATAATTCCCAGGAGCAATTTATTTTTCTAATTAGCTTCAACAGCCCCTGCTTTATGTAGTGCTTTAAGCAGTTTTCAGTAAATCAATTCAATCACACAGCTGTTGTTTAAAACTTTTCCTAAGTTACTGTAATTCTCTATAGAGACCCAGAATCCCACTCATTAGTACACTTAATCATACCTTGTATAAAATGCATGATAATGTGGATTAATCATTCCTAGAATTTTACACAGAAAGCTGAGTGTTCATAGCTCTGAAATCAGTTTGCTGTTCTGAGGTGATAGTTATGTACCAGGAAGTGTGCGCAGGCTGAGATAGTGGCTGCACACTGAAGTTTTACATGCCAGTCATGATTTTACAAAACAATTGATTTGGGGCTGCAGCTCTTTATATTGAGACTTAAAATTTACTATGATCAACTATCTATAGCAGTTTCATTATTTCTTCCAAAGTTAAAAAAGATATTACATTTAAATAAATTTAGTTGTGAAAGGAGATCCAGCTCACCTGTGACATTTGTGTATTAAGACTTGAGCTGTTTAGCATATAGCCGAGATGACAGTTAGCTGCAGTGATTGCGAGTTTTAAAGTCATTTGACATGAAAATAGCTCACTATTGTGTGCTTACTTTTTGGCAAGTTTGTTAATATTAGATGAAAAAATTTGAGCAAGTTTTTTTTCTCTTTTTAATAAAGCCTTTTTTGTTTTCCAGGATGTGACTTAAAATGACTTCTGATTCTGAAGGTCCTCTGAAAAATACGCTGTGCTTGAATGTTTGCTAAGGGCAAGTAAGTGACTGATTTCATAATTGACCTAAGTGTACCTGGGTAGTTTTTACATTACCATTTTTAGAGTTATAATTTAGAAATTGTACATGCAAGTATATGAGGCATGCTCTTAAAAAGAGGAAAAAAGAAACCACCTCCCTACCCCCTTGCTTCCTTACTCTCATAGAGTGAGTTTTCGAAGTTTGTTTCCTTGTGGAATCCTGTCTGTGTGGCTGGGAACATCAGTTGTTTCTGTTGTCAGACTTGTAGCATTACAATTTCTGCACAGTTCCAAGAATATTGTGAATCAGAAGTTTCACTGGAAAGCTCTTGTACTTCCTATATATGTGTATTTGAGGGAAATGTAAGTTTGAAATAACAAGTTTTCATTAAGAACATGGAATTGCTGAATGGAATTTCCTCTAGTTTTATTTATGTCAAGTGAAATTTACATATTTGGAGCTTCTCTTAGGATAAACCAGGCAGTCCATTAGAGTTTGCATCGTAAAAAATCGTGACTCATCTCTTGGTTTTTAGCAAGCAGGGTTATATTTAGTATTTTGACATTACATACAATTAAAAAAAAATCCAGACCGTCCTCGTGATTCATTGGAAAGGACTGATTTGATTGAATTCCTCATAATTGGTTTATTCTGTGGAACGCTAAGAACCAGCTTACGCTTTTTTCCTAGCGAATTTTTCAAACAAGAAATCAGCTTAGACTGATGAGCTTCCAAGCATGCAAGATGTAAGTACATGTGTTTTGTATAGGGAAAAGTTGTTGGCTTCATGGGACTAAAGAAGTACTAAAAATGTTTTTATGGAAATAATGTTTTTTTTTGTTTTTTTTTTTTTTTTTTTTTTTTTTGTTTTTTTTTTTTTTTTTTTTGTTTTTTTTTTGTTTTTTTTTTTTTTTTCAAATAGTTTGGATATGTTTTAAATTAGTATTGCATAGCTGTGCTTTGCGGGGTTTGGGGTTTTGTGTGTGTGTGTGTGTGGTCAACAGTTGCAGCTAAACAAACATAAAAACTGAATCTTAAGCATCCAATTGTTTGTATTTTTGGGCCCCTGTTAGGATAAACCCTTCCCAGTTGTCATGTCCTGTTTGGCGAATAGGTCTTTCAGCTACAGCTACTGAGAACACAGGCACAAAGGGATAATGCTTGAGTTTGAGAAGGAAACCAGTGTTTTGAAAGACAAACTACCATAAAGTGGTCCAGTGGGTGCTGTTAAGTTAGTAGCTTTCCAGTTAGTGAGAGAATGAGGTAAGACCAGGGAAGAAACTACAATATCAAGCTAAAACTTTTTGCTTACAGTGCTTAGTATTTCTCAATGTCCTTTTTACTTGAGTGCTCTCTAGGAAATGGGTTAGGGGCTTTCCCAGTTTCAAACCTACTGTATTGTCAGTATATACGTCCTTTTCTTGGTAGTCCAGGACAGAATTGTAGAAGCTAATTCTATTTATTTTTAGCCTGTCGAAATATCAAAACTCTGACAAGTTGCAAAATGCTAGTCCTAAATGCTGATTATTCCTTTAAATTCTAGGTTTCTGTTTGGAAGGCTGTACATACATTGTTACAATAATTACTAGAACTTGTTTCATGTGCAAAACTCGGTACCTTTTTAACAATCAATCAATCAATCTATTTTTCCACGAAAAATGAATTGCCCTGACCTGTGAACAGTATTATAGTATGTTGCAAAGGATGTAGATGTGCACCTGTTAATAATTACAAATGTTTTTTCAGTGCTCATACTGATGAGCAAAAAGGTCTTGGTTTTTTTTTTTGTTTGTTTTCTTGTTTCCCATTTTTGATAAGTGAGAAAGTTTGGAAAAAATTGGGTTACATATGAACTCAAGTGGTAATGCAGAAACTAGTACTTAGTGTTGGCAAGCAATCATGAAAGTTTGGAACTTTGAACCATGTTTTACGTCATCTTGGTTCTTCTCAAACTTGTGTTGACTATAAACTTTGGAGCGCTCTGGACATATTTGCTTCTGGTCAACTTTAAGATTCTCTATTTCATACAGTTGTGTACCTGTCTAAGTTATTTGGCAAGAGATAGGGCTTTGTTTTTTAAATAACTTTTGAAAAACCATATTGGGTGGAACAGAGTGTGGCTTTTTGTCATCTCTTCAGTAGCTAAGTGGAATGTAGCATAAAATGCGTTTATTTTATTAACTGCTTGGTGAAAATAGCCAGGGATTCCAATACAGTGGAGCAACATGGACAGTTTAGTTTAGGTGTTGAAATTAGTTGCGCATGCTGATGACATCAGACTGGCAGACATTTACATTACTGTTCCCTACCTGGCCTTAAAATTTGGCAGTCCCAAGAAATTCTCTCTATAAATGATACAAAGTAGGAACAGATCAATTTTACATGAATCTAGCTGTTTATCACTGGATAGGATTTCTATTCAGCATTTCTTCATTCTTCTATGTAATTAATCTGCTGTAGTTTTCTGCATTTTAAGCGAGTACTTGTATATGAACTTCATTAAAAAAATACATAAGTGTATATTGACAGACTCATAATACTCTGTTATAATTTAAAATTTAACATCATTTCTTATATTTGCCTGTTTTTATGTAATAATTGAGTCAAATTCAGCTAATTTTTAGGCATATTTTAATCACACAATAGATAAAATTTCACTGTGTAATTCTTTTCTTCAAAAATTGCTTTGCTTAGGTAGATAATACTGTGCAGTGTAACTAGCAGAGGAGTCAGCATTATAGGCTCGTTGAGCCAGAAATAACGCAATTTCCTCTTAGCTCAGAAGTAAGTTTGCAAAGATAGCTCTATTGAACTTTTTTGCCTCTAGTACTAAAAATGCATGAAAGTTTTAACTTTAGAAAGCAGTGATTTGGAGCTGTCTTCTGAAATGATTATTAGCTTCAAGAAGACAACGCTCGAAGGGCTGGAGCTCCTCTCCTATGGAGACTGGCTGAGAGAGCTGGGCTCATTCAGCCTGGAGAAGAGAAGGCTCAGGGGAGACCTTAGAGCAGCTCCAGTGCCTAAAGGGGCCAACAAGAAAATCTGAAGAGGGACTTTTTACAAGGGCCTGTAGGGACAGGACAAGGGGAATGGCTTTAACCTGCCAAAGGGGAGATTGAGATGAGATCTTAGGCAGAAATTCTTCCCTGTGAGGGTGTTGAGGCGCTGGCACAGGATGCCCAGGGAAGCTGTGGCTGCCACATCCCTGGGAGTGTTCAAGGCCAGGTTGGACAGGGCTTGGAGCAGCCTGCTCTAGTGGAAGGTGTCCCTGCCCGTGGTGGGGGCTGGAACTGGATGCTTTAAGTTCCTTCCAACACAAACCACTCTGATTCAATGAAAATTCCTCCAAAATAGATTTCTTTTTGGAAAAATGTTTTAGCTCACTAGAAATTATAGGTTTATATTCAATGAATAAATGTAACACCTGGTACTTTCTAACTGATGATTTCTTTCATTATTAACTCACTGAATAATAGCTTCTTTTGTGAATATTTCCTGTAGGAGGGAAATTAGTTTGACTGTTAACAATTTGTACTGTAAATCCATCTGTATGGGGAAGCAGCTTCTGTAATTTCCTTAGCTAAACAGTTAGAGAGTTGTTCTAGGCACTGCATCCCTGCCCAGGCTGTAATGATACTCTTAGGGGAAGGAAAATACATGTACAGGGACTCTGTAGCTTCAGGCCTGAATAAACTATCACAAGTTATTTGGGTGTAATAGTAGGGAAACAGCCCACACATATTACCTAATTTTTCCTTCCTTCTCCAAGCTTCTATATTTAAGCTCTGCAAGATTTTCTTAAATAGAAGCAGGGTTGCATTCTCTGATAGGTGTCATGTCCCTGAGACAAAATGTAGTAATTTTTGTTTTTCTATTTAATCATATTGTGAGTTATCTGTCAGTAGAGGGGGATGTTAAACCAGAAATGACATTTCATTCTAAATCATTTAATGCAGCCCTGTTACCTGTGTAATTGCATTCCATTGAAATGTCTGTCTCTAGCTCAAATTTTCAACTATTTAATGTATTTTAAATCTTTCCTTCTCTAAAATAGAATTTACTCCTGGCTTCTGACGTAGTTGCTGTGCCCACACCCTTCCTGAGCTATCCTTGAGCCTTGTATTTTAAGCTCTTCCTTTCTTTTTCCGCAGTGGCTCTTAACCCTGCAGCTCTGTGCTCTGCCTGTGAATGCAGTTCCAGAGAGGGAGGCACCAGTCCTGGAGTGTGCGTGTGTCACCTACGGAATGACTCCAGGACTCAGCCTTAGCTGCGAGCTCTGTAGGCACAGACCTTATGAGTCATATGTTCTGCGAGCTTCAGATAATCAGCTGCTTTTCGCATGATCATAGCCTGTTTATGTTATCTGGTTTTGGAACTGCTTATTTGTTCAGATGAGTAGTTTTTCATTCCGCTGCTTAATTGTACAAAAATGCAATCTCCGCAGTTGCTCTGTGCTACACTGTCATCTAGTGGCACAACAGTGTATTTTTCTTGATCTTCAGCTGAGGTGGGCTGCTGTAAATGTATTCGAGAGGTTTTCCCCTGGAGCAATATATGATCTCTCTGTATATTGGGTTTTGTATAACCCCTCCATGGCATCTAGGTTTTGTATCAAATATTTAGATATAACCCAAATTTCTAATCTATGCCTATGCAGTCCTTGACTTCAGTTATGGGGTTGGGCATCTTTTGGAATTGTTTATTTCAAATGTGAGGTTATGTTTCAGTGTTGTTCTTAATTTTATTGTGATGTACAAAGTATATTATCTTTCCTCTCCTGATGTCTGTCAATTGGGTGAGGACTGGTTATGAATACAATTTTATGTCAAGTATTGTAACATTTGCTTCGCTGCAGAGAGAGCTCGTGCTTTAAAGAGATGCCATTTTACTTCTGAGCTTTGTACACGTGCCAGGGTAATCCAATGTGTACTCCTCAGTGCCGCAGCACTCCTCTGTCCTGTCTAGCTTTCAAAGGTTGTACTGCCATAAAAATGGCCTTTTAAATTCCCCACCTGCAGACACTCTGCAATAACAGCATCAGCTATTGCAAGCAGCTCCCATGCTGCTTCATGCAAATATGTTCTTGTGTGTCTTTGCCCTTTCAGTTTAGACTTCAGAAAGAACTGAAGCAGTATTATATTTTTTGTCATAAAAAGCCAGTAAGTGAAAAAATCCAGTCAGTCAAGGTTAGTACATCAGAAGTAATGCACACACTTTTCCTCAGATGGCTTGTCCTGGAAGCAGTTGGTTAGGTGCCTTCCTAAGGATTGGTTTTATTTGCTGCAAAGGTACACTGCTGACTTGAGTTTAACTAAGTTCTTGTTCACCAGGGTGGCCAGGTCCTGTTTAGCAGACGTGCTTTGAGTCAGTTGGCGACCAGCCTCTGATATCTTAATGTAAACTTCATTTAGGTGAAAGTGTGTCTATCAGTTCTTTGTCCTTGCGATATGTGATCACCAACTTCAAGGGATTTTTCTTTTTTGAATAACTGTAGTAATGGTGGAGATTCATAAGGAGCTCTTTTTTTCCCCCGAAAGATTTATTAGTACCGGGGTTATATGTTATGGAAAAGTTACTCCCCAGTTAAAATTGATAACTGTCTTGCCTGAATGTTTAGGATCAGTTACTGCTATTGCTGTATGGAGTAAAGAACTGCAGGCTGGACTAGACTGCATCCCTGCCTAAACTGGGCAAATGAAGTTTACATTTAATTTGGCAATTTCTGTTGGAAGGATGAAATAATGCTGAACTTCTGGCTGCCCAGGTGTGTCTTGTCATTGTGGTACAGAAAACCAAATACAAATTATCAGATTATTTTATGTTTCTAATTATGTTCTAAAATACTCTGGCTATATAAATAGCATAAATCCATTACAAAGTTGTTTTCCTCCCTCAGCATGTTGTTGATTACAGCATAGCAGGATCTGGTATAGCTGTTGCCTCTGTGGTTGTGTTCATTTTTCCTCTTGGGAGTGAGTGGAGGTCAGTGTTATGGATATATAATCTCCCAGGCTTGTTTAACATACCTAGACTTTAACATGAGTAACCTATTATTTTATTGGGTTATGGCCCCATCTTTGCTGCAGAAGCAATGGATTTGAAAGAGTTCTGAAGTCTTTGCTTGCCTTGTCCTGAAGGCTTTAGGAAAATGTTTTAGAAGGTTTAGCAAGAGACATGAAGTTAAGACCGTAGTAACCTGTTGAGCTAGAGATGGTAACAGTAATCTGTCAGCTTTATACTGAGTGAGGCATGAAAATCCTTTAAGCCCCCTGATTTATCTCCAAGGATGTCAAGGAGCTGTTTCTGCAGTGGCTAGATCACCCGAAGAGAAGAAGGGAGCATACAGAAAAGGAAATTTTAGTCAACATGTCTCTATTTTCAGTGTTCTGGTCACCCGTTTGTCATTACCTTAAGAATATCACTTGCCCTTTTCTTTAATGGTATCTAGCTTCATCCTTAGTATTTAACTGCATTTTGGCATAACATATTAAGGAACCACTTCCTTTTCAAGCTATCTAAACAAATATTTAAACACTGAGAATGTTCTTATTTTGAGACAAGTTTGAGCTATACAGTGGTCCCAGTATGATGGAGTGAAATTGTAACCATCTCAGAAACAAATTAAATGCTTTTTTGTGTTACACTGATGTTTGCTTACAGTGATATAAACCTTTTTAAATCTTTCTTTTGGCAAAATGCAAAATAGAGTTTTAAAAAACAGTAACCAAGTATTTGGAATTGGTATTTTGAGAGGTGCATTCACAATTTTTATCTTATTGCTTTTAGTTGCTGATGCATGGTCAAGATGAGTGGATTAGGAGAAAACTCCTTGGATAGCTTGACCAATGAGTCAAGGAAGCGCAAGCCATTACCTTGTGATACACCAGGTGCAAGGTAGGTGTATATATACCTTTCCTTTTTTTTTTTTTTTTAAATAAGTTTTTTAAAAATAATTTTCAAATTTTCTTTGCAATTTAGAGTAAATTGTTACTAATCATTTTGTTCAGCTGAAAAATGCTCTAGGCTACTTTCTGTTGTGAACATACACAGCTATGCTATTATGTATAGATCTGCCAAAGCTGAGCTCTGCTCTATAATTAGACTCTTGTGGCAATCCTGATAGGGTGAGCATATAAGGAATCACTGTTTGAAGTTGTGGTCACAAGGCAAAGAAGAAAAGCTTCTTGCTTCACAGAAATGTCAAAGGCAGCATCTTCTATCTGGGATTGAGTAATTACCAGTTTACTTTCTTACCTCATTACAGGTGGTCGTGGTCAGTACAGCATACCACAGTAGTTTGAGCTTTTTTTAACTTCCATTTCTCCAGACTAGTTCTTTGCAAGTTCCTCTGAAATTCTGGAATTCTGCTCTGTCTTCCTTCCCCTCTGCCCTGGGTTCAGCAGCAGCAGTCATTTTTCTCCTTCTTGGTAGCTGGTGCAGTGCTGTGTTTTCAACTTTAGTCTGAGAACAGTGCTGATAACACACCGATGTTTTTAGTTGTTGCTAAGTAATGCTTACTCCGATCAAGGACTTTTCAGTCTCATGCTCTGCCAGGGAGGAGGGGAAGCCGGGAGGAAGCAGAGACAGGACACCTGACCCAAACTAGCCAAAGGGATATTCCATACCACAGCACGTCATGCACAGTATATAAACTAAGGGGAGGTACCCGGAAGGCCGAGATTGCTGCTTGGGTCGGGCTGGGGTACCGGTCGGCAGGTGGTGAGCAATTGCATTGTGCATCACTTATGTTTATTGTTTTCTTTTTCTTTTCTCCTATTAGTTTTATATTCTCTCCCCTTGAGATTTCCCTTATCATTACTGTTATTGGTGGTAGTAGTAGTGGTTTTGTGTTATACCTTAGTTGCTGGACTGTTCTTAACCCGTGGGATTTACATCCTTTTGATTCTCCTCCCCATTCCTCTGGGAGTGGGAGGAAAGAAGAGAGGAGTGAGCAAGCAGCTGCATGGTTCTGAGTTACTGGCTGGGCTTAAAATCATGACACCCTCACTCATCTCTGTCAGAAGTTATCTGAGGGACTCAGTTTTCTGTGCCCCTTCAACTTTATTGCTCTCCACCACATGTTACCATTTCATATTCTTGTTCTCACAGAGTATTAACCCTTCTTAAATTTGTCTTCAGATTCACCGAATACCATGCTTCATGTGTACTTATATTTCTCCCTTCCATATATGTCCTCACTGTCCCATGCTTATTACTTTCGTCATGCAACAGACCATGTATAAGGTCCTCAGATTCTTCCACTGTTATCCCAGTGTCTCTTTGTGAATGTCCTTTATTCCAATTGCTCTTTCTCCAGTGTCTGTCTGTTCATTCAGGAATTCTGGTTTTCAGGTTGTCACCCTTCATAAGCTTTTTCGATTTTTCAAGTCCCTGCTTTGTCATGCGTTTGTTTTCTCCAGTATTGGTCCATCCGTACTCCCCTAACTCTTTCACTTGGTTTCTTCCCAAAGAATTCTTTTTGATTCCTTTAGTGTGCCTGTTTTTGACTCTTTCCTTTCTCCTGAGTTCTCCTTCTCCTATTCTTGGCATAGTCTGTGTATGACACTGTTCTCTTTGTTGATTTAGGCTGTAGATAGTGCCTTTACTCAGCACATTAACCTATGTAGGAAAATGGATTTCAGAGAGACTTTATCCAGCAACATTAGGTTGTCTGGGATTCTGCTTTTCTTGGATATTGAGATGGCATTTTTGACCTGATGCCTAGAAATCTCTGAGGTATCACCTTCTGTAGACATCTTGTCATCTCATTACGAGCAAACCAAGAATGTTAAAATTCTATTTCATTTAATAAATTATAAACAAATCTAAAGTGACTTTGAAGGTTAAAATACACTTTCTGTATGACTGTTAGAATTTTAGAACAGGGAATTGCTGTTTTCATTAAATTTGATGATAGAGTAATGACAAGGGGATTTTATGGATGAATAGCTTTTTCTTACATCCCCTGATGATAAATTGGTACTCAAAATTCTTTGAAGAAAACCTCAAAAACAAAACCCAATCAACAATGTAACAAAATGCACACACACACCCCCTTCAGATTTATGTTGTTTGGAAGATTAACTACTAACTAAGCTTATGTAGGTAGGTGTTACGTGAAGTATATTGAAGTTTACAGAGTGAGTGCAGCTTTTGTATATGCTGGTATGTCAGTACATGAAATGATGTTTTTGGTTTCTAGCCTGACCTGCAGCGGTGAGAAGCGTCGGCGTGAGCAGGAAAGCAAATACATTGAAGAACTGGCTGAACTCATATCTGCTAATCTGAGTGACATTGACAATTTCAATGTTAAACCAGACAAATGTGCTATTTTAAAAGAAACTGTGAGACAGATTCGACAGATAAAAGAGCAAGGTACAATTCCCTTCTAAGCCAAAATAAATAGTTTAGCTTTTTTGTGGTTCCTTTTCCAAAGCAACAGTAGTGATTTTACGATAGCATGTAACTGAGAAAATCTTCATGCTTTGACTTAAACCAGACCTTTAATATGTCTGGAATAATTTTCTGTTTAAATAAGTATTTAGCATCATTTTTTTTGTGGGGGGGAATATTGGCACTAAAACTTTTTTCTAGTCTTACGCAACTCAATATATCAGACCTCCTCTCTCACTCATGGGTTATGTTTTTGTTGTTGCCTTCATTCACACACTTCCTAGGACCTGGCTTGTAATACTAAAACGTGCTCATGTGAAATGTTGCTTTAGTGTCAAATGTGTCTTTTGGGTTTCAGGAAAAGCAGTTTCTAATGATGATGATGTTCAGAAAGCTGATGTATCTTCTACGGGTCAAGGAGTTATTGATAAGGATTCATTGGGACCTCTTTTATTACAGGCAAGTACAAATTAGGCCCCAGTAAATTCGCATGGAAACAAATATTTAAGGCAGGTGAAAATACTACAGTAAGGCCTGCAATCCTATAGAAATAAATAGTATGCAACTACTGTACTGAACTGTGACTGAAGCAGCAGGAATAAAATGTTTTCTAAGTTTTGCTGAAACTCTCTGTAGAAGGAAAGAGAAGAAGAGCATTTGGCTTCTTCTCATGTCCTTGTGTTTTACTTTCTCCAGCAATTATTAGCAAATTACTACTAAAGCAGTGCTTAGTAATACAAAGAATATTTTGCCTTTTTTTGGTGGGGGGGGGGGATAGGTATTATGAGGATTTGCAAAGACTAGAGGTTTGTGATGTGTGTTGGGGTTTGCGTTTCTAAATTATGTCGAGTTTTAAACTAATGTTGCCATCAACTAAAATAACAGCAGAAGAACTGTTAAAAAAAGGTACACAGCAGATACATTTTCTTTGTGCCTAGAAAACAAATCCCAATCTCCATTAAAAAGCACTTTTGAAACTTAATTGTTTTACATAGACTCTCTTATCTCGTCACTCGCTGGTGGAAATGCCTTCATGCTCATGTATTGCTACTTCTTTCTACTGAATTTCTTCCTGTTTCAATTTGCCAGCTATTTAAATATTGTTACAGATTCATTATCTTGTGTTCAAATAAAGCAAGAATGAAACAAGAAGGCTGGTTATCACTGAAAGAGCTCAATGGAATAACAAATGAGCAAGTTCATTTTTAATATTGAAATCATTCTTTACCAGACACAGTTTTCCTCAGAGAAAAAAAAAAATTGAAGTTCTGCTCAACCCTTGGGAAGAACTGCATGTATTGCAACTTGATGTTATCACCCACATAGTTTCTAAACTAAATGTTGTTTGGAATTAGGTGGTGTGTCTTATATGATATGTTGTCATGTTAATATTTAGGCATTAGATGGTTTCCTGTTTGTCGTAAATCGAGATGGGAATATAGTATTTGTGTCAGAAAACGTCACACAGTATCTGCAATACAAACAAGAAGATTTGGTTAATACAAGTGTCTATGGTATCTTGCATGAAGAGGACCGGAAGGACTTTCTTAAAAACTTGCCTAAATCTTCAGGTAATAAAAGTTGACTTACTACACTGTTACTAGGCTGTTTGAAAACAATTGGAGAAGAAAAAATAGTGAATAACCTTTCAAAACAAATAACCTGTACTAACAATATTTGACTACAAAAGTATGTTAATATTGAAAAACATTACTATTGTCTTACTACAGGATACCACCAGAAATAAATGTGCTGGAAATTCATGCTGTACTTTAGCCTTTGCAATTTGTTTACCTGTAACTTAAACCAAGGATACTAAAGGAATATATTTCCTAATGCCCCAAGACTAGCTGAGGGAACTGCTTGTTTTGTAAATAGGTGAATGACTTTTCAGCTCTTCTTCAAGGGACTGAAATTGTCATTTAAGGGGAAGATGGTTTTTTATTTTGTTCTTGATACTACTATTTTATACCAAGGTATTAAACTGATGTTATATTGAGAAAGCATCTTAAAATAGTCTTTAATCTCTCTAATCTAGGAACAAGGTATCTAAATTAAGAAAAGCCAGTTATAAAATTATTTTATCTGAAAATCTTTATAAATTCTTTGTGTTCTTTGAAGTTAATGGAGTTGCGTGGACCAATGAAACACCTAGACAGAAGAGTCATACCTTCAATTGTCGAATGATGATGAAAACCTCTCATGATCTTTTGGAAGATGTAGGCAGCCACCAGGATGTACGTCAAAGATATGAAACAATGCAGTGTTTTGCTTTATCTCAGCCAAGAGCTATGATGGAAGAGGGGGAAGGTAGGAAATTTTATGGAATCAATGTGCACAGAAGAAATCTTTGAGTGAAGCTTTTTGGTATTTGTTGTGTTATGAAATCTGTAGCTTCTGCAATCCATTTTCATGTAAGCAGGAATAGAATGCAGAACTTCAGTCCTGATTGCTTATACTTCCATTTTAACAATAAAGGACACTTCAGCTATTCTGTTTGATGCTTTAATAGAGTAAACTAGGAGAGAAATGAAAGAAGAAACATTCTTTTTTAAATACAGATTTGCAGTCCTGTATGATTTGTGTGGCACGTCGTATCACAACTGCAGAAAGGGTGTTTCCAACAAATCCAGAGAGCTTTATTACAAGACATGATCTTTCAGGTGAGAAACATACACAAGATGAAGGTAGGAAGGCATCTGGTTTTGTCTGTGTACTCTTTTTTTAAATAAATCAAGTATGCCAATGAATTGTGTATCTGTAGTGACTATCCGAATTTGGACTGAGAATTCCCACCTGCTTTTTGCAATATACCATGTTGCAGTGGGACACATTTTCTGTCTGTGCGCTAGCATGCTATTATTTGGCAGCTTGGTACAAAGCATTGCTTGTGTGTTAACTTGGCAGCATTTGAAATGGTTGTCATTGTGCTTTCCTTTACACATAACAAATATTTTAAATCATAACTGAATGCTTGTAGTTTTGTACAGTGCATGAGTTAATGTTGAAAGTGTTTTATGCAGCTTAAAGTGAAAGGATATATTCTAGATGGGGCTCTTTCAGATGCCAGGTAGTGTTTCTTGGCGTTCATTTGTGGATGTAGTTGGTCAGGATTTTAGAAAATCTCACTGCGCATGCATCCTTTGGGTGCCTGTAACCAGACACTAAAGCTACTGTTTTCTAAAGCTCTGGCATTAACCTGTGGGTGATTAACTTCCTCTAACTCTAAATCCCTTTGAATATTGATGCTTTAACAAGCAGCATCATATTCTAATATGGCAGGTAATTTGTAAGTGTAACTTCTGCATATTCAGGATGTGGTGTTCGGCTCATGAACAATTAAAATGGTGAAATTGGAGCCTTCTGAAACATACCACATTCATACAAAAGGATTGGTGTAGTCATAAGGAGTTTAATGTGTGTGTTTTCTTTCTTATTGCAGGCAAACTTGTCAACATTGATACAAACTCATTGCGGTCTTCCATGAGACCTGGCTTTGAAGATATAATCCGTAGGTGTATTCAGAGGTTCCTATGCCATAATGATGGACAGTCTTGGTCAAACAAACGCCACTACCATGAAGGTGAAGATCTCTTTGCAGTGTTTGGTTGTACTGCTGCTCCTTGTGCCTGCGTTTTTTTCTGCAAAACAAAAATGCTATATTCTGCCTGTGTTCTCTTTTTCCATATTTTTTTGTTTGTGTTAATTTCTGTGACTCATATTTACCAGCTGAGGGAGGATGTCCTCTTGAGAAACAGGAATTCTGGTGAAAGTTATTTTGTTTCTCTAAAGTGTCTCTACAGATAATTATAATGGAAAATATCGGATACATGATCTGAGAGCCTAAAGCAAGCTGTTTTTCCACAGCTGCATGTAAGAACAGTGACAGCTATACTTCTGTAATAACATCTAATCCTTAATTATCCTCAAGCTGGTATTTTTGTTTAACGTTAGTTTGACTTTATTTTAATTCATTCTTCCTTTTGTTAAAGGATAGCTCACTAAAGTGGTGCCAGTTGTGTTAAAGGCTGTGATAACAGCCTTTTTCTTATTCAGGTCACAAGGGTTCAAAATACATTCAGTGTTCCAGTGTTTGTAATGCTAATTTGATAACCTTCATTGATAAAGTGAAGTACTGCCACTGTCTTCAGTAAGAAAGATGATGTCTTTAAAGTTTTCTGGTCTGTGATCCTTTTTTTTTTTTATGAAGTAGTTCAAGTAGAGGGGATATTAAATAAAGAGACACTCATATTGGCAGAAAGTGGAGTTTCCATTCCATTGGAGGTTCTTCAATCTGTCTGATGAAATAAACCCTAAATTGGTCAGTAATTAGGAGCTCAGATTAAAAGCAATGATTTCCACATTTTTTTAATAAAATAAAACTTTTAAACTAAAAAATACTTTCCCAAGGAGAAGCCGTGGAAACCTACTAAGCTGGCCTTGGGAGTGTGTTAACAAATGCGGAACTTTTTGTGCTAGGCGTGCTGAGCACAATTTACTGCAGCAGCAAAATAATCTTGTTTGCTTTTATCTTTCGTGTCTGAATTTAGGAGAAAACATGCAATACTTTTTCTGAGATTCTACTTGGGTGTGTCTGGTTAATTATTTCTTATTTATTATATCTTCAGCAGATTGTGTTGGTCAGTCTGTAGAGTGCATATTAGTAATTATTGCTTTTTGAAATGTGAACTCTATTTGTGTATTTCCTTTGCAGCTTACACACAAGGTCATGCTGAAACACCATTGTATCGGTTTTCTTTAGCGGATGGCACTATAGTGACAGCACAGACAAAGAGTAAACTATTTCGAAATCCTGTAACTAACGACCGCCATGGATTTGTCTCTACCCACTTTCTTCAAAGGTGAAATCAGTGCTATCTCTTTGTCATTTAAGCATCATAGCTTTTAAAAATGTATCTGACCCTGAAGATACAAAAATATTTTACTGATTAAAACTCAAGCAGAGGGGTAGTAATGTTGGAAGCAGAGTTGCATAGCATACAAATAAATGTCACCCTAACACTGACACTCCAACTTAACTGTGTGGCAGAAAGACAGTCACAGTCAAAGAGGGGTTTTTCCTCAGTACCTGCATGGAGCCTATGTTATGTATCCATTATTTTGGGTTAACATATATAATGAGGAAACACTGAAAATAGGAATGCTCAGTTAGATTCTTTATCTTACTCTTTTTAATTGCAGACCAATTAAAAAGACAACAGAACCCCCTCAGATGCATCATTGATGACTCAAAGTTAAATGTACCTTAAATAGCACTTCATGTGACCTGTTCTTGTTGATTGCAAGAATAATTGAAATGCCACTCTGGAGAGAATCTGTCTGCTTCTGGCATTAAAGTGCCTCCAGATGCTGAAAAATGAGTAGCTGAGATTGTTCAGGGCATCATTAGCGTGCACAGTAGAATGGTGTCATGCATTGACACAGGAAGGGAGTAGAAGGAAGATGTTTAAATTGATAAACCTGACTAATGGCTGTTGATGAAAGCCTTTTGAAGGGGCGATATGGTATGTACTTGCAACCTCAATCACCTAAAGGAGCAAGTGCTTCTGTAATGAATGAACGAGTGTCATGGCTTAGTTCTGCTTCTATGGAAGCTTGAGTGCTCACTTGTCTTTTTGAAAAATGTTTGTAAAATTCTGTAATTATGTTTTCTGTCTCTGTAGCACTTGATTCCTTATACGGTTTTAATTTGTTTTCTTGGGATTTCTGGGCATGTTGTTAAACTTACAGAGAACAAAATGGATATCGGCCAAATCCTAATTCAGCTGGGCAAAATGTCAGAACACCTGTGTCTGGAAACACAAATTCTGTTGGTGGTCTTATGAACATGTCACCTGGCCAAGGCATGCCAGTGCAGAACAGGAGCTATGGTATGGGAGATCCCAGTGCCGTGGGTCAGCTCAACAGCACTCGATATGGAGGCCCTGGTAATATGGCGCCTGGGAACTCTGGACCCGGATTGCAGTCCTCAGCTTACCAGAACAACAGTTACGGCTTAAATATAAGTAGCCCACCACATGGTAGTCCTGGTTTAACTTCCAGCCAACAGAACCTAATGATATCTCCTAGGAATCGAGGGAGTCCAAAAATGACTTCACACCAGTTTTCTCCAGTTACAGGTATTTTATTTTTGCTGTAAGCTCTTTTATTAATCTCTGTTTCTTAGTTTTATCTGAATTCTGTCTTTCATCCTTTTTAACAGTTCCGTATGAGCTTGTATAACTAATGTAATGGTAAAAAATTATTTCAGAATCATAGTATCACGGAATGGTTTGGGTTGGAAGGGACCTCAAAACTCATCCAGTTCCAACTCCCTGCCATGGACAGGGAGACCTTCCATAAAACCAGGTTGCTCAAAACCCTGTTCAACCTGGCCTTGAACCCTGCCAGGGATGGAGCAGCCACAACTTCTCTGGCAATAATTAACTCAGTGTGTCACTCATACATAGTCCAAAGGAAAAGTGGATGCAGACATTACTGTAGACTAATAAGTTTGATCTCTGTCATGTGATACAGGTATGCACTCTCCAATGGGATCTGCCAGCAACACTGGCACCAGCACTTTCTCCAGCAGTTCTCTTAGTGCTCTTCAAGCCATTAGTGAGGGTGTTGGAAATTCTCTTTTATCAACACTGTCTTCACCGGGTCCAAAATTGGATAATTCCCCAAACATGAGCATAGCTCCTCAAAGTAAAACAAGTACCCAGGACTCCAAAAGCCCATCTGGTTTGTACAGTGAACAAAACCAAGTGGAAAGTTCCATCTGCCAGTCAAACAGCAGGGATCTCCTTAGTGAAAAAGATAGTAAAGAGGGGAATCTGGAGGCATCTGAAAGTCAAAGAGGACCATCTGAAAGCAAAGGGCATAAAAAACTTCTTCAGCTGCTCACGTGCTCCTCAGAGGAAAGAGGGCATTCTACAGCATCGAACTCCCCTTTAGACTCAAACTGTAAAGAATCTTCTACCAGTGTTACCAGTCCTTCAGGAGTGTCCTCATCAACATCTGGAGGGGTATCTTCCTCCTCAAACATGCATACGTCTCTCCTGCAAGAGAAGCATCGGATTTTGCATAAACTGTTGCAGAATGGTAATTCTCCTGCAGAGGTAGCCAAGATTACAGCTGAAGCTACTGGTAAAGACACATATCATGATACTAGTAATACAGGCCCCTGTGGAGAAGGCACTGTCAAACAGGAGCAACTGAGCCCAAAGAAGAAGGAAAACAACGCTCTGCTAAGATACCTGTTAGATAAAGATGATGTTAAGGATCCGCTTTCGAAGGAGTTGAAGCCTAAAGTAGAAAATGTGGATAATAAAATGGGACAATGCAGTAGTTCTACAATTCCTACTTCTAGTCAAGAAAAAGAGACAAAAATAAAAGCAGAACCAGTGGAGGAGGTACAGTATAATGTAAAGTGAGGGTAGTGAGCAAACTAATAATTTCATATTACAGCGAATGGATAAATACAGAACACTTTAGTAAGTGCGTGTAAGCATTTCTAAGAAAGGTCTGTGCAAATGGTGTGAAACTATACACTCTGGTTTGATTGTAACTGAAAAAGCACAGGATATGTATATAACCAAATGTGCCCTACTGAAGTCCTGGACTGATGTTGTCTTTAAGTTACAGTATGACTGAGGTAGCATATATTTATGAATTTTTCTTTAAAATCAGTTCCTTAACGCCTGCTATTTCACATAGCACATGTTTATTTTCATGCCTTAATAAGACATAGAGCTGTAACTGCCTCTGTAATCAGTAGGCAATGCAGTAGCAAATGGTGAAACATGATTTCATGTTGAAAATACAAACAATACACAAAAATGTGTAATAGTTAAAATAGCCGTAGATTGGTTTGAGTTCATTCACTGGTTTTAGCACCCTTTTTTTTAAGTGAAGGAATATGTTGTTCCAAATACTTATATATTCAGCATTTAGGTAAATACATGTGTATTTATTTGCTTCTGTATTTCTAGAGTTGTGATTCTAAGAAATGTCATGATACAGCAAATGATACCACCATGGAACAACTCTCCCAAAAGCAGGAGTACACTTGCTAGGCACAGCTGTTCTTCAAATTATAATGTGTATATAATAATTCTTTTGTACTTAATTCCTAAGTCAACATTTGGAACAGCTTCAAAGTAAATAACACTAGTCAGTATGACAGGGTTTACTGAAAACATGCTGGTATCTTAGAACTTGGATTTCCCAAGTCAGTAATAACTGTGCAAATAAAAAATTACTGCACAATTTTTATATTAGCTAATGGCTGACTATAAATGAAACACTTTATAACGTTTATTGAGTACCACTGATGGAAAAGTCACTAACTCCTCTGTAATCGTACTCGATGCATGGTTTCAGTCCTTGGGCCTGAGATCTAAAATTAACGTGTTCAGAAAAGCTTGTTTAGTGGCAAAACAAATCCACTACATATGCAAAACAAATCCACAAATCTTCTGTTAACAGGATGCATTCGTGACATTGTCTGCTCCTCTCAGTGTTTTTATCTTTGTAATTTGTGATGACTGAACTGTTTGTGTTCAGAAGTGCCTTTTGTTTTATTTATGTGTACCTCCAGTTCCTCCTAATTCTCAAAATCAGCCAAGCAAAATAATCTTAAAAATGTAGCTAAATGATATCCGAAGTTCTCTGGAAATTGCGAGACAGCTCAAGGTACTGTCATTGAACTGAAACACTCGTCTCCCAGTTATCTTCTAAGATTAGCAAGGAGCTAAATAATTGCTGAAGGATAGCCGCATGATGGTAAATAACCTTGGTATTTTACTACGTCTTTTCAGGTGAACGGAGACTTGGATAATTTGGATGCAATTCTAGGTGATCTGACTAGTTCAGAGTTTTACAATAATGCCATGTCTGCAAATGGAAATAACCTTGGGACAAAGCAAGCTTTATTTCAAGGAAATGCCTCATTGGGTAAGGAAATGAATCTAATATCACTTTGGGTTTAAAATTCAGAGTTTTTTCTTACCTGATGTAAATATATTGCATCCTTAAATCTTTAGGGATTATTTTCTTGATCTCTGTATCTTGAAGGACAAATGTCATGCAAAAAGGCTAACTATGTTTCATAGGCTATGAAACATAGTGTATATATACATATATATACACATTACATATAGTGTAATAATGTATACTATTAGCTGCCTTGAAGCACTCAACTACTATAGACACAGTGAATAGCTTTAATTTCAGTTCTTTATTTTATAGTTTCTTCTGAGTTCGCTAACATAGATTTCTCGAAGACATTAGGATAAACTTTGAGTTTTTAATTGCCCACTTATGCTGTGCAAAAACACTTGTGGCCTGTAAATTCTAATGACTGTTCCTCCTCAACATTGAGAGGGGTGCCCTTCCTTAGTAGGAAGCTGAATAGGAGGGAATGATAACCTTGCCAACAGAGCAGTGTCATTGCAGTTGTCACTCCCTTTTATAATGTTGGTCATCTCTTGATTGAATAGGGCAGTAGATTGCTGAGGTCACCTAAGGAGGTGAAACATGGAAAATGAAAAATGGGAAAGCAGGTACACGAACACATAAAGGCACTGATGCTTTTGGCTGTGGAGCACAGTGATTTCTGGGTTAATTAGCCCACTGCTCAGGGACACGTTGTGTCTGGATTCAGCCTGTTCCAGACAAAAGCATTTGACTTGTTTCTGTCTCTTCTGTTATCCGAAGGCTGAGTAGCCCCCTGGTATCTATAGTTCTTTTTCTCTCTCTGTCTCTTTCTCAAGGAGTCTGTAGTACTAGTGTGTTTCAAAATGTTAAAAACATGCTTCATTACAGAACTTAATTTAAAATGCACCTTTTTATGTCTAGGGCCAAAGGGAACTGCATTTGGCTTTTTCTGTAAAAGGTCCTAACTATGTACTTGAAGTATGATTTGTGTAGTAAGAACATCAAATACTGAAGCTCTTCCTGGCCTTTTTAAGGTCAAATACCTGTGCCCATACATGGATCAGACTTATTTAAGTTATTAGTGGTACTTTCTATGCAAAACATAGTTGCATGCATTTTTTTACTACTTTAACAGGTATGAGGAGTCCCCAGGCTATGCAGCCCACCCGCCCACCTTTCAGCAGAGCCATGTCTTTGGACAGTCCTGTGGGCTCCAGCGTTCAAGCGAGGAACATCAACGCTTTCTCCATGTTACAGAAGCAAAATCTGATGGGTGGAAGTCCAAGAATGGTGGAAAACCAGGAAAATTTTGGAGCAAATATGGGTTTGTTGCTTGTGTACAAATGTTGCTTGTGTCGTTGTAAAGGAAGAAGCTTTTATGTAAAAAAGGTTGCAGGATTATAGTACAAATTTTGGTCAAAAGAAACCTTAAAGAAGAATACTTTTACCAGAAGTATCTTAAATACTTTTAAATTATTATCCCTAGCTGTCCACTATCTGTGTTTTATTACCAGTGCTTTACTTTCAGTTAGTAGGTAAATTGTTTTATACTATTGTGAGTTTTGTATTTAACATACATTTTTGATATATAGAAGGCAAGAACGGGTCACAATGGCAGCCATTAATATTTTAAAATAGATTAATACAATTGTTTGATGCTTTAGAACTTGGCAGAGTAAGCTTGAGATTCTTTTGTAGGAGTTCAGTGAATTGCTCTGTTGTTGGCAGGTGTCCTTATTGGTAAAACAAACCCAACCCCCCCTTAAAATAGATGAAATCCAAAGCATGTATTGTAGTTGAAAATTACTATATTTTCTGTTCTTCATTACAGTAAGTGCTCCCAACAGGAATGTAGTGATGAATCAGCATCAGTCAGGAGACTGGGGTTTGCCAAACTCGAAGGTGAACAGATTGGACCCTACAAATTCTGCTTCGATGCTGAGAGCAGGACCTGAGTTCAGCACGGCCCTTCCCAGACCCACGATGGGTGCCTCTGTGCCGGGACTGCCCGTTCGCTCCAACAGTGTGCCTGGCACAAGACCAATGCTGCAGCAGCAAATGATTCACATGCGTAAGTTCCTCACGTTGTATTGTCCTGCTTAGCACAGACTCATTAGTTTGTTGTAAGCATTCATCATCAGAATCTGTTTGGTTTTGGGCAAACAGTAGCTTTTCAGCCAAAGGCCTTTGAGGCAAAGTCTGTTCTTGTTCCCAGACTGGGACACGTAATGACTTTTTGGTGTTCTTTTTGTTTTCTTCTGGTGATATCTGTGTGTTTCATACACAGATGATTCATGCCATTTGTGATTATATTTAAAGATACTGCGATCCTGATTAATCTATTGTACTTGATATAGATGTTTTTCTGATGTTGACTTCATGGTAATTGGGGTTTTAAAGCTTTAAATATTTCAAAATTCTTCTCACATGGAGTATCCAGATTTTGATACAAACCCACACTGAAATACAGATTCTCTTAAATATTTACGTTTAATGGGAGAGATAAGCTGCATGTCTAAAATATGAAGAGTCTTACAGTCTGTTTTTTTCCTGTTTTATCATTACAACAGCAGTCTACCCTGGAGCTGAAGTTGTTCTAACATGCCAATGCCAACATGCCTCAAAAGGGCCAAAATAGAGGGCAGCATTCCTTTGTTCTGTTCTTATCACAGAGGGCTACCAGGGCTGGTACCAATTCTCTTAGGCAGACTTAATATTTCAATGTGACAGGTGGATCCAAGGCTAAATCAGGAAGAAATTTGTGCAGTCCTGACTGAGTCAGAATCCCTCAACTTCACTTCCTAGAAACCGTTACTGCTGGAGATTTCTCCAAATACTGGGAAATAATGGGATGACAGGCTCTCCTGTGTAGTGCTGTTTGTCTCTCTCTAGGTAGCAGGGAGATCATACTACCGAAGAGCAAATTATTATGTACCTTGTGATTATTTCAATGTTCTCTATTCTGGAATTTAAAATGCCAAATGTCGATGTCACTATGACAATGTATATTTGCTAGTGCCCAGATTTCATTGGACAGAAACTTCATTTTCTTTGGATGTGAAGTTGCTGTATCTATCAAGTTCCTGTTTAAGGGCTGAAGGATTCTACGCTAGCAGGGTATGTTTCATACACTGTCATATTTAAATCTGTGGTCGATATACTCCTGAAATTATCTTGAGTGTGAGTTTAGTATGTATACACTTGAAAGCATGCTAAAGGAAAGCCTGTGAAGCTGCTTGACAGTTTGTGTGATCATCCATCACAGTGCTTTATGTGAGCACTGGGAGAGCAAGATGATACCTTTTGCTTTTAAAACCCACGTATGTTTTGTCTCACAGGGCCAAATGAGATGAACATTGGCATGGGGGGGAATCCATATGGACAGCCAGGACCATCTAACCAACCAGGAGCATGGTCTGACAACTTGCTTACCATGGAGCAAGCGTCGCGGGGTTCACAAAACAGGTAGAATTGGGGAGGGTTTTAAAATAAGTTTAAATACAACTGTTCACTGTTTGTCAGAACTTGAGACCTTGAAAAAAAGGAAATAACGTAGCATTGTCCTGGGTTCAGCAGTAGCAGTCATTTTCCTCCTTCTTAGTAGCTGGTGCAGTGCTGTGTTTTTGGCTTTCAGCCTGGGAACAATGCTGATAACACCGATGTTTTTAGTTGTTGCTAAGTAATGTTTACTCTGATCAAGGACTTTCTCAGTCTCATGCTCTGCCAGGGAGGAGGGGAAGCCGTGAGGAAGCAGAGACAGGACACCTGACCCAAACTAGCTAAAGGGATATTCCATACCACAGCACGTCATGCCCACTATATAAACTGAGGGGAGCTACCTGGAAGGGCTAGATTGCTGCTTGGGTTGGGCTGGGTATCGGTTGGCAGGTGGTGAGCAGCTGTATTCTCTCCCCTTGTGATTTCCCTTATCATTACTATTATTGGTGGTAGTAGCAGTGGTTTTGTGTTATTACCTTAGTTACTGGACTATTCTTAACCTGTGGGAGTTACGTGCTTTTGATTCTCCTCCCTATCCCTCTGGGAGTGGGGGGAGGAAGAAGTGGGGGGGTGAGCTAACAACTGCGTGGTTCTGAGTTACCAGCTGGGCTTAAACCATGACCAGCATGCATGGTGGAGATAACAGATTGGAGTCGGAATCTGTTTCCATTTCTGCTGCTGCTGTGAATCATCAAATCACAGAGTGGTTTTGGTTGGAAGAGATCTTAAAGCTCATCCATTTCTAATTGCCTGCCACTAGCAGGGACACCTTCTGCTAGACCAGGTTGCTCAAAGCCCCATCTGATGTGGTCTTGAGCACTGCCAGGGATGGGTGTCCTGGGTTCAGCAGCAGCAGTCATTTTTCTCCTTCTTAGTAGCTGGTGCAGTGCTGTGTTTTCGACTTTAGTCTGAGAACAATGCTGATAACACCGATGTTTTTAGTTGTTGCTAAGTAATGCTTACTCCGATCAAGGACTTTTCAGTCTCATGCTTTGCCAGTGAGGAGGGGCATGGGAAGCCGGGAGGAAGCAGAGACAGGACACCTGACCCAAACTAGCCAAAGAGGGGTATTCCTACCACAGCACGTCATGCACAGTATATAAACTGAGGGGAGGTACCCGGAAGGCCGAGATTGCTGCTTGGGTCGGGCTGGGGTACCGGTCGGCAGGTGGTGAGCAATTGCATTGTGCATCACTTGTGTTTGCTTTCCTTTTCCCCTTTTAAATTCTCTTCCCTTATCTTTATTATTATTGGTGGCAGCAGTAGTGGTTTTGTGTCATACCTTAGTTACTGAGTCTGTTCTTAATCTCAACCTGTAGGAGTTACATTCTTTTGATTCTTCTTCCTATATCTTCAGGAGCAGGGAGGAAGAAGGCGGGGGGGGGGTGGTGGCTGAGCAGCTGCATGGTTCTGAGTTACTGACTGGGCTTAAACCACAACAATGGGGAAGCCACAGCTTCTCTGGGCAACTTGTGCCAGAGTCTCACCAACCTCACAGTGAAGAATTTCTCCCTAATATCTAATCTACGTCTCCCCTCTGTCATTTTTAAACCATTCCCCCTTGACCTGTCATTACATGCTTTTGTAAAAAATCTCTATGACACTGGATATCTCTTAAGCCAGCTCCACAAAAGGCTTTGTTAACAAAATGAGTTAGCCCTTATGTGGGGAGGCATGGAGAAAAGAAGTGGGCAAATCTGTTATTGTGTGTTTGTGGCACATGCAGAAGCCAGGAGAAAGCATAATTTGTATGTGCTCAAGGGTACATTGCAGTTGACTAGACTTTTTAGGACCTAAATTAGGGACTTAAGTTCTTAAATCTTACTTCCATCTTCTGGGTGATTATAGTGCTTAATCATCTCTAGGGCAATTATTGTATAAAAACTATGTATATGCCTTTATAGCCCATAATGGCTGAAATGTTCTTATATTTCTAGACAATTGGTTAGAAACTCTTTGGACGACCTCTTATGTCCAGCACCAAATATGGAAGGCCAGAATGATGAAAGGGCTCTTCTGGATCAGCTGCACACCTTGCTGAGTAACACAGATGTCACGGGCCTGGAAGAAATTGACAGAGCTTTGGGAATTCCTGATCTCGTAAACCAAGTAAGTGAACAGGGATCTTGGCCATTTATTTTCCAAACCCCATATTATTTTGTTACTTGAAAAGAAAATGAAGAAGGCCTCCTCATTTGCTCTCTCCTCACTTCTTTGTCTTGATTTACCTAAATCTGGCTTTGGAAGCATCTACACTGAGTAGTGATTTTCATTGGAGAAGCTCAGTATTATCTTTCTTATGCATTACAAAAAGATAAAATGACAGTTTATTGTAATATGCCTTGTGTATAGGGTGGGGTTTTGGGCACAAATAATTATAATTATATAAGCAGAGAATTGTGTTGGGTTTCATTAGTAAGCTGTTGTCAGCTGAGCTTGGGTTTTGAGGTATTTGACTGGCAGCGATGTGTTAGGGAGTAGGAGATTTCTGTCTCCTCCAGTCCTTGAATTTGCATGGCTAGCAGATAAGGAAAAGAAATTCTGTGAATAATTTGGAACATGCTGAAAACCACAAAATCACACTGTATTTTATACACATAGCAGTTTAAAAGTGTAGAATGGCTTGAATGTGCCTGTGTAAGCAGTGTGCAGCAGAACCGAGTTTGAAAGAATTTATTATTATTAATCATTTTTCACTTGTTTGAAGACAAAACCAATAGTTATCTGTCCATGCTGTGTTCTGCCCAAGAAACTATTGGTGGTTGTATGCTGTGTTAGCTTTATTGTTTCGTTAGGAATTCCTACTTTAAAAATATACTGCTAGTGAAAACACTTTTGTATCTGTTGAAGGGACAAGCTTTGGAACCCAAACAAGATTCATTTCAAGGTCAGGAATCTTCAGTTATGATTGACCAGAAGCCTTCGTTGTATGGTCAGCCCTATCAAGGGCAAGGGGCAGCAATGCCAGGAGGTTTTAGTAACATTCAGGGACAACAGCCATCCTTTAATTCAGTGATGAATCAGATGAGCCAGCAGAGCAATTTTCCACTCCAAAGTATGCATCCTAGAGCAAACGTGATGAGACCTCGAACCAATACCCCAAAGCAGCTCCGCATGCAGCTCCAGCAGAGGCTTCAGGGGCAGCAGGTAACGTCTTGCTCCTGCATTTACACTTTCTTCTTGTTTCGGAATGGAATCAGGTGCACACTGAATTGTGTTGCTTCACAAGTAGGAAAATTGACAATACAGCAGGTGATTAAAAGGATGGATCTTTCATTTTGACAGTGCCTTTCACACTGAGCACCTAATGGCTGTAGGAGTGAAAGAACTTTTATTAGGACAGTTGTTCCTCCTTCATCAGTCTCCTTAGCTACCGAGGGGACTGGTGCCTGCAGCACACATTACTACTGCTACTTACCACTGATCTCTTGTACAATGCAGCCCTGAATGATCTCTTTATCTCCACATTCAGATTTAGTGTTTTTTCTGAAGCTCACTGATACCATTAAGCGGGGAGCTGCATTTCTGCTGTTAATTGAATGTTACTTCTTTTAAACTATGTTTTCTAACCAATCATTTGGGCTGATTGAAATGGGATTTGCTTTCTATTTATCAGTTTGCTGTTAGTTTAGGGTATTTTCTTAGGATGAAAGGTGAGAGAGTAGATACAGCTAAATAGATCTTAACACTGGGTTAAAGTATTGCTTAAAAAATTGCTGCATGCATTGACTTCCCCATGTGAAGATGCAGTACAGTGTACAAATAAAACTTGGAAAACAGAATGCTGTGTGACATGGAATGGCAATATTTGATCCTTAGGAAATTCTGTGTTCTCTCCTGGTTTTCTGTGATAGGAATTCAGTCTGTATGGCTTTGGGGTTTTGTGAGGGTAAGGGAAGGAGACTGAACTTCATTATTTCAAGCAAAGCTGGTGGTAATACCCTTCTGCCCCAAACATGATTTGGAACAACTAGGTAGCCTGCTATATATATTAGTGCTTAAAGAGCACTAATCTCAAGGGAAGACAGAAATTCAGCCAGTTACTGCTGTGCTGTTAGGAGTGATTTTCTTTTTGTGTGTGTTTGAGGTGCTTAACCAAATAGCTTGGTACTTCAGGTACATCAAATAAGGCAACAATTAACCATTGCACTTGATGGATTCATGAGGTCTGTAAAGACTCTGTTTTGGGGGAGTTGCCATTACTTTGTTCACATATTGGTATTTTCAAGCTAATAGTGCAAAAATGTCTTTTTTTCCAAGTTTATGAATCAGACCCGTCAAGCGCTTGAAATGAAAATGGAAAACCCAGTCAGTGGTGGTACCTCAGTGATGAGACCAGTTATGCAGCCACAAGTGGGGTCACAGGTAAGTAAGTACGCCAACCATCTGAAACAGTGATTTTTAAATAGGCACATCTTGTACATGTCTGTTTAGAACTTGCACCTTCTTTCACTGTTCCACAGCATTCCTTTTTTGTTTTGTTTGTTCCCCTGTACAATTAAAAGAGTTGGGTTTGTACCTCTCTCACTGAGATTTCAGAGGGCTTCTTTCATGAGGACACACTGCCAATAAAATGTGCCAATAGTCTTTTCCATGTAGGATGTGATAGCTGATGTACTTTGTCATTTGTTTAGCACTAATGGCAACTTAATGAAAGCCTTTGCCTGATATTCTGATGATTTTTTTGTACTGGCTGTGGGTTTTCTTATCTTTCTGTTGCAGTAATGGATATGCTGGGACTCAGTTAGGAAGTGTGTAGGTGGTTTGATTGACTCTGACATGATTTCATTTGTAAAAGTGTTTTCTAATATGATTTTTCTTTTCTTTGGGGGATAGCAGCAAGGTTTTCTGAATGCTCAGATGGTGGCTCAGCGTAACAGGGAGCTAATAAGTCATCATTTTAGACAACAGAGGATGGCAATGATGATGCAGCAGCAACAGCAGCCTCAGGCCTTTAGTCCACCACCAAATGTGACTGCCTCAGGAAGCATGGACAGTGCTTTGACAGGCCCACCAATGCCTCAAGTTCCTCCACAGCAATTCCCCTATCCACCTAATTACGGTACTAGTAATACTGTGCTTTTTTTTTCTCTGTCTGGTTTTCTTTTCCTTTTCTTCCTCCAAACTACCTAAATACCAATAATTCTGAAATATGGAAAATACTTGTACAAAATACTTCCTTTTTGCCTTCCCATCATTGCAAGAAAAAAGCCTAAAAGTACTAGGTGTACTGTTCAGCCTGGAGAAGAGAAGGCTGCGTGGAGACCTCATAGCAGCCTTCCAGTATCTGAAGGAGGTCTATAGGGATGCTGGGGAGGGACTCTTCATTAGGGACTGTAGTGAGAGGACAAGGGGTAATGGGTTCAAACTTAAACAGGGGAAGTTTAGATTGGATATAAGGAGGAAGTTCTTTACTGTAAGGGCAGTGAGAGAATGGGTTGCCCAGGAAAGTTGTGAATGCTCCATCCCTGGTGGTATTCAAGGCCAGGTTGGACAGAGCCTTAGGTGACATGGTTTAGTGGGAGGTGTCCCTGCCCATGGCAGTGGGGTTGGAACTGGATGATCTTAAGGTCCTTTCCAACCCTAACTATTCTATGGTTCTGTGGAAACTGAAGTATGTTGTCTGTCCTTCCTTTTTAAAGGGATGAGCCAACAACCTGATCCTGCCTTTACCAGAGTATCAAGCCCTCCCAACCCAATGATGTCATCAAGAATGGGACCCTCCCAGAATCCCATGATGCAGCATCCTCAGACAGCAACTATGTACCAGTCCCCTGAGATGAAGGGCTGGCCATCAGGAAGCATGGCCAGGAGCAGGTGAAGTGCACATTTATAACCTGTAGCTCAAAAACTGTCTTTGATTGTGTTCAAAATAGAAGCTATATTAAATAGCTTTTAGTAGGAAAAAGATTTAGAAGAGGTGAAAAATAATTGTATCTCTGGTTTCTGTATTGCCCTTGAGCCTGCTCTGGTTTAGGAAATTAAATGGCTCATGCATACATCCATTTATTGATGTTGCACCTCTGCAGTCTTTGTGACTGAAGCCACATTCAGTCTTCGAATAACGAGAAAAATAACTTGGGGTAATACAGAAATTCTCAGTAGTATTACAATGGAGGGTGCAGCCTAACGGAAGCCTCCAAAGTCGTTACAGCAGGAAATGCACACACATTTCTGTGTGTTTCTGAAAATTCAGAGTTCATTTTGAGAGGGAAATTTCTACACTCAACAGGTATTAGGCTGAAACAAATGTAGAAATAGTTTTGTCTTTCATGCATTGACAGTGGGTGCAGGGAAGGCAATATATTAATGTGTAAGGTTCTTGGAAGGTAACTTCATTTATCCTTTTGTGCTGCAGTTCTTTCCCCCAGCAGCAATTCAGCCATCAGGCCAATCCAGCAGCATATGGCATGATGCACATGAATGGCAGCAGTGGCCATATGGGACAGATGAATATTAATACCATGCCCATGTCAGGGATGCCTATGGGTCCAGACCAGGTAAGCTGTATGGAAACATGGTTGAAGGGATGTGCTGACTGTCTACCCATTGAGAACTATTTGCTTCAAGCCATTCCTCTGGCACAATTGTGTCTCAGTTATACTGTTTGTATTTACATTTGTGGACCTACCACTTGTATGTCTCGAGATACCTCATTTTTGATATTTAAATCAAATCTATTGTTAACCCAAACTGTATGCTGTGATTAGATGCCGACTTTGAAGGATCAGAGGTAGGATCAAGGTTTATACCACACAAAGCATGTTTAAATACTTCTGGAGCCTTGAGAAACCCCAGAAAGCAAAACATGGAGATTATGAAAAGCACCTTCAGTAGATGTAAAAGACTCTGTAGAACAGCTTTCATGAGTCAGAGCAGGAATTGTGGTAGTACAGTGTCCTCCTCTTGGCAGAAACTGCTGCTGAGACTTACCCTTAAAGTTCTTTGGAAAAGCTTGTGTGTGCATAGGAAGAAACCATGGAAAATTTAGGCCCCTTATTAGAGGGAAAAATGAGCTAATAACAGTCACTGCAAGGAAGACTGAAATACTGAATGTACTTCTGCTGTAATCTGTCCAGAAAATGCCAAGGAATGAGCAATGTAAAACTGAGATAAGCTAAAGTTACTGAAGTAGGACATACCTTGTGGAATTTTGTCTGGGGAAGCACCCAAAATAATCTGAGGATTTCTGGGGGGTCAGGAAGGTATTGGAGGACTTCGATCTAACAAATACCTTTGATAAAGAGGGAAAAACAAAGGTGAAATACCAGATTTTTCAACCCGATGTGTCACACAGTGAAGGTACCCAAACAACACATTTAGGAGGTTCTGGGACATGCTACTCTTCTGCTTAAAAATTGACTGTCAGAACTTTCCTCTTCAAAATGCACTACTTTGACCATTTCTTTTCAGCAAAGGTGTTTTTTATTTTCTGGTGATTATTTCTCCTTTTCTTTAACAGAAATACTGCTGACACCTAGAACCATCTCTTCACACAAGAATGCGCTGTATTAATGATGCACTAGTATTATAAAGCAAAGCTACGCATTCTTCACGGCAACTAACCCTGGCCTTATGGAAACAAGTGGGTTTTCCAGTGTATCACCACGCTATCATAAGTTAGTTCATTCAAGGGACAAAAGAACCCAATGCAAAAAAACCCAACCCAACAAAAACCACATTTTAGTAGAAGCAGTCTCTCCTATTACTGTATGTTGTGGTGTACAAAAGAAGGTCATAAGTATTTTTGGCGCTCTGCCTCTAGAACTGTGAATTAGGCAGTGGCGAGTTAGTAGATACGATGGGTAGAGTCCTGGTTACCTTATCTAGCCACTGTGGCTGCCCACAGCCCTTTCACCAATTACAGGCCGACAGCAGTGCCTGGAGAAGTCACAGTGGTAAGAAGTTCCTGATTTCTCTAGTAACAGTATCTGACAGAGAATGTAGTTCCTAGCCTTGACTCTTATATTAATTCCTGAATATAAATGCTGCTTTTAATCTCTTACTCCGAGTCAGGATTTCCCAAGCAAGGTATTGGTGCAACATGAATTGGCACATACTAGTCCAAAATCCTGTCCATTGCAGCCACGGGGTAAAAAGAGAGGGTAATAAATTAAATTATTTAAACACAATTGTGACTAATATTTACATATTGATGTGCAGCTGAGTGCACTTTATGAAAGACTATATAATGGATTAATGCAATATCTTTGATAAGGACTTAATATGAAGGTAAGGTGTACTCATGTTCCTTCTCAAACACAATCTCGTAAGAATTATTTGAAAAGACTGCATAATGGAATGTTTTCTGTGTAGGGAAATGAGAGCAATAATCCTTCATCTTTTGAAAACAAGTTCAGAAAACTCAAGGCAAGGCACTGCAGTCTGAATCAGAGTTTTGCAGTCTTTTTGTGAATAAATTTTGTAAATATAATCTTTAAGATAATGTATTATATATATGACTTTTGTAGGTCACTAACTCATTTTTGCAGAGTTTGTGAAGCTAAATATTTAACAACATTGATTTCTGTAAACTCAGTGTAGTTGAGGTCCAAATAGAGTTTTGTTTTTAATTAAATTTGATGACTTTGCAGCCGGGTGGCTTTGGCCCACATCTTTCTCCTCTTTGGTCTTCAACGCTTCATCAATTTTTACATCTTTAACACATAGCCTTTTATAAAAGACCAGCTGTTAAATGCTTTCTCCACCTGTGAGCACTTTGTTGCATTTCTTTTTACATAAGGCAAATTGACAAAAAGAGCTCTGCGTTGTGAGGTGTTCGACTTGTCATGACAGTCGTGTCTTTCTAGAGTATGTCGCCTTTTCAGTTGATGAATCTGGACTGTGTCTTTTTTGGTCAATTTTAATGAACTCTAAATGTTCTTCAAAACAAGTTTGTCTGTTGCAAATACTTGTTGTTACATGACATCTAGACACCTACATGGATATTAAGCTGTGCTTTATTTAACCAAATGTCTGCACCTCATTGGATTGTTCAATCATAATGAATGTATTTTCTAAGCAGGTTTATCTCATATCAGTATTCAAGTCTGGTTACAAGTGCATTCCTATTACTTGATAATAGGTTCCCCCCTCATCCCTCTATTTTGGTTCCTTGATATGAAGAGCCCTTTGGAGTTTTTTCAGTTTCAGGCAGTTCCAACAAGTCAAACCTCTCAACTTCCATGAGGGATGACCCAGGAATGCTCAAGATGTGTGGTGCTTTTATTCTGTTGTTCTCTTGTAATGGAAAACTGACTTCTCCCAAGTGAGTAAAATAACCTGAGTTCTTGATTGCTTCTTCTTGGACCTGTAAGCAAGAGGTGGGTTTAGTGCTCAGAATATTCAGTGATCTTCCATTTTAACAAAGTAACTTTAACTAGAAATATGCTCCAAAAGTTCATCCTTAGCATACAGCCGGTAATGTTCCAAAGGGAATGTAGATTCAATCAGTTTACTTTACACAACCTTGTCTCTGCAGTTAGTATTGAGTAGATAGGTTAGGGTTAGTATTTATTTGAAATCTTCAGTCCAGTTCATGTGTTTTTTAATGCAAAACTTTTAAAAGCTTAAGCAACTTTTATCTTTCTTATTTCGTAGAACGTATCTCTTTGTTAAGTGCTGCCTATTGAAGCTGAAAGGCAACAATCCCTTGCTTTTTATATCAGATCAGAGTAGAACAATCTTTATATTTTGTAGTTGTTCATGATATTGATGGAAACTACAAATCCCAGTTGCTTTCATCAGGTGAGCTCTTAGACTATCTACTAATTTATACATCCTGCCCTTCTAGTTCTCTTTAAATGAGTGATTCTATTTATACATCTGTGTATAACTGGTACCTGACTGATTGATGTTAGAAAGAATCATCATTTTCTCATCTGTGTTTAGAATGTTGGCGCTTTCCAGTACTACTTTTTTGCTGAATTCCAGTACTACTTTTTTGCTGAATCCAAAGATTTTTAGTTTATACTTGATGAAGGGGGGGAGAGGGGCATTTCTAAAGTGCATCAATGACATCTTTCTTGGCAGCACTGCTCCTAAATACGACATCAAGCTTGAAAATCTTACTGCAGGAAATAAAACTGACCTTGAAAGCTGTTGACATTTAATCTCTGCCAACTCTGGTTTGGTTGTATAGCAGCAGATTTTTCTGAATGGTTTTAAAAACCAACCTGTGTAACCATTTCTCACCAGGAAGAGGACAGTTAGCAAGGACAGCCACCTCTGGTCAGTGCTGCCTCGTGAGCATCATCATGCTACACATCTCTGCTACTCTTTTGGTCACAGAAACATGCTTTTATAGAATTCATGTGTAGTGTTATTTTTTGAATCTTGGCCTAAAATACTGCTTTTAAAGTTAGCAAATCAGGACCATTTTTCAGTCATAAGACAAAACTGTTTGAATGTTGTACCAATTAGCACACGTTTTATTTTAGAAGTTCTGTGCAGACTACCGGATGACAGTAATACAGCAAGATGAAACATGGAATTCTGAGAGCAATATTGAAAAAAATCTCAGGAGAAGGCATACAGTATTGAGAATTGCATTTAAGTTTAGTTTACATTATAAGTATTGCTTGAAATATCTGTATCTTTATTTTGCAAACCAGAAAATCATGGGACTGATCTATAAAAGAGTTGGTTGTAAGGTATTACTGCTCTTCTGATCTTTGTGTTTGGATGTTAATAATAATGTAAATAAAGGTTTCTATTTAAAATCAGAACTTGGTGACGCAGTGTTTTAGCTGTCAGTACTTTAAGGCTGATGACTGTATCCTGGAAAGGTCAGAGAAAATCCGGTGCTATTACTGAGGAAAGGTAGGTACAGCAAATGATTTAATTCCTAGTTGCCTGTTGGAGCTAAGGGAGTGGCAATTGGATCTTGCGGCTCTGAGACCCATTTAGCAACTGAAGTTGCAGCGACACCAAGTGGAATTTGTGTCTTTTTCAACTCAAATAGCACTCTTCAGCAGAGCTGGAGGAGAGATTACAGGTTTCCCCATAACTTGGTAAGAACCTACCTTTCATAACATACCAGCTACACTGTGTCCCCCTTATAAGGCCCAAGGCTCAGGTTTCTGCATAAAGGACATGGCAACTTCTCAGGCTTACCAGGAGAAGCCACGCTGGCCATGCAGGACTGTGATAGGCACACCCTCATCTCATCACTGACTACAGGCTGAACACAACAGCAAGGTAAGTGCAGATTTGTTTTAATCTAAGCTAGTGTTCTCTGTGCATACTCATGGGGGATGGTGGACAGCAAATGCCTTTCTCTGGAAAGCAGCAAATCTTCCCACTGGTGAGTTTGAATTCAGTATTCTTATTTGAATAGACCTCACCATCTAGCAGATGTTTCTGATAATCCATGAAATCTGGGCCAGAAACCAAATCTATGGCTAGATTCAGCCAATCGTGTATTACTTAGATCAAAAAGAAACTGGGAAGAAAATTTTGGGAAGTGTATTTGACTTAGATGTGATACAAACAGAAGCTCCAGCCTAGTTTTACTGTCTGACACATCCAGTGACAGACCCCCGTGCCACATTTTTGAGCGAGGCTTTTTCCTCAGTTCCTAAATTCAAGTATATTTATTTTTAGTCTGGGGGTGTGGTATCAGGGATCTATGTCCCTTATGAAGTAATTCCACCTGAATTTCCAGATGTGCAAAGCCAGGAAGTGTTACACCATTTCTGTGGTGTATCTGTCTTTACATGGTGTTTCTAGAAGTGCAAGTTCAATCTGTGTTTTGGAAATAAATATCTCTTTGCTAAGAGTGAAGGCCACAGTTGGTCGAGTCTGTCACACGAGCTCCCTCCTGCATGTGCCTTGAAAACAGCAGGTTAACATGAAAAACGCGTTAATACAAATATCACCTCTAGTGCCTGTACTACAATGTCTTCAATAACGTCTTTATGAAAATACTCAAGTAGACTGTACACTGTGCTTCTGTAGTAAAATGATGAGTTTTTCCCTTTAACAGCCTTTAAACAGTAACTGTTGTTCAGAACATGTACTGATTTGTAGACTAAACTCTCAACTACATGATTCTTTATTGGATACAAGTATTGAACTTCTTGGAGCTGCCTGTTTAAAAATAAACGTCAAAGTTACACTACCAAGCAAACGCTTTCTCAAAGGAACGGGTTTGGTTTTGAACATACAATAGAATATTGCCACATAAAAAAACTTCATACAAATCCGAGTTCATTAAAATTGAAGATGTACATTTACTGACAATTTTTCAGTACTTTAAAAATGGAGAAATCCTGAAATGCACTATGTGACATGAAGCAACATTTGGAGAACTGATGTGTGGGCATTCCACTCTTTTTATTAACAAAATTCTTCATAACCTGAAGGAGTTTCTTTTCAAACATTATCTGGAGCAATATTTACATAACCCCTCCAAAATGTGGCGTCCTGTTAGTCAAGATTTTCTCTCATGTTCCTAGAGGTGGCAACAGGATGTACAAGTAGGTGTGGAACTAAACTGTATCCTCAGAGGGAAGCTGAGAAATACCATGGTGTTGAGAATGTTCAGTGCTGCTCACTTCAGTTCCTGATTCTCTTCCAAGTCCTTTTCCATCATCTCCAGTTAGAAGCAAAAGTGTTCATATTTTCTAAGCTTTAGAGAGTTGTACTTGACTTTGCAGTTTTTCTCATGACAACTGCAGATACTGTTGAACTGAAGGATGGTTTAAGTGTACATCCGCTGTCCCTGCGCACACGGAATGCTGGGGCAGGAATCCTCTCTGGGATGTAGCCATGTTTCCTTTGCTGTCAGTTCCTGGATCAGTGTTAGTGCTGTCGTCTCAAAGAAAAACACTGTGTGAAGCAGGTGAGGTATAATCCAAAGCAAAAAGCGGGTACAATAGTGGATTTCAGAGACCTGTATTTCTGACAGCATTTCCCATCGTTTCACTGCAGGTATTTAGTTCACTCACCAGTGCAAACATTCTATCTAGTTCAGCCTCAAAGTTTATCCAGTCCTCCAGGTTAATGTTGTCATTCTCTCTGAAGTCACACACGCTGTCATTTAGTCTGTACACGGACTCAAGTTCTGGCCAGTCTGTATCCTCACGGAGGTGCAGCGCTTGGGGGAGGTTAGCCCTCCCATCCTTCCCACAGCTGTCCTCTGAAAAACACAACAAAACATGATTTAGTGTCCTTCTAGGAGGAAGTAGTTAGATGTTTGTCATGGTTCCATGAGGAAAAAGACAACTGAAAGACCCTCTAAAAACAACTGCAGCAGGTATACCACAGGAACAGTCCAACTGTATTTGAAACTTCACCCTCTACAAAACTTGTATCTCATTAATTCTAACTTCATTTTAGTTCTAAAGCCACTCCTGGGTCTCTTCAAGTAAAGATACTACCACTAAATGAGCAAATCCTCTCTGGCAAGTTGGGAATGCCAGACTCTGCCTATTGAGGTATCTGTGCATCTTTTTTCACTGCACAATCAGAGAGCACCTCATGATTTTCAATGAGTTGATGGCTCAACCTTCTTTTGAAGAGGAGATTCAGAGACAGTAACTGGCATGGCAAAGGTCACTGTTCTTCACATCTTTAAATGTGTATCTCACCTTTGGACTCTGGCAAATTGAAAGCAGTATTATCAAATCTTAAAAGGTTGTTAAGTGAAGTGAGTGAAAGGCAAACTTAGATTTTAGTACAATGTCAGAACAAAACAAAAGGCACAGATCTGTCTTGTAGTCTGCTCCCTGTTCTAACCTGTGCTTTGCTGTAGTTGGAGAAAGAGCAAGAAAATACATGATCCTCTCTGAGGAATCACAGTCAGTTTTGTTCGTTCTGGATGATGTGGAAGACCATGAGGTAGTGGCTACAAATTTGCATTTAGACAAAACGAACATAATGGTCTGAAAGTTTGAATGACAATTAGTCATAACTGGGTTCTTGAGCTGAGCATCCACCTTTGCTCATTTGCCCTTGCTCTTGATGCTCCCAGAACACACACCAAGTGCTTTTGTACAGCAGTAGTGGACTGTATGATGGTACTATCATACTTGTACAAGTTAGTTAGAGGATTTCCCACTTAAGCATTCCAGAAGAAGAGATGATGATGTTGGAAGTGGTGCTGCATGCAAGAAGAGAAAGGAAGGGAAGGTAGTAAGTAAAAGCCAATGCTTTCTGTGAACTGCTCCCAACTCACAGTGACTTGGCAGAGGATGGTCTCTTCACATCTGGCCACTTTCGACGCTGAAACTGCCTAGTTTTCAAGCAGCAAAAGGAGAAAAAAGTTAACCATCACCAAGAAACCCACCAGCACTACAGTCTGAAAGCGAGGAAAGAAGAGTTAGGCTGAATTTTGACTATAAAGATCAGAACATGCTGTAACATTGGAACAGAAACAGCTCCAGTGTTTCCAAGTAACGGGTGGAAAGATCTCACAACTGCCATTCCAGGCAGCATTCCTCCTGGGGCTGCTGATCCCACCCTAACTCTTAGGTAGTACTTACTTAAAGAATAATGATTTAATGTACCTGTACTGCTCGTAGCTCCCATCTTTAAGTCCTAGGTGAAGAAAAATCAAGTGTTACTAACCGTTGCCTGCAACAGAGTAGGGCATCAGGTAATGTACAACTTAAAACAGACCTAAGAATATTAATAGATTAACATGCGCTGCCTTGAGAAATATTTCCGTACGTGTTAACTGGAGCTTTAATTCTCACATTTCATCCCTTATTCCAGGCAAAAGAGGTTGTAAACTGGGAAAGGAGTCTTGAGAACCTTTCTGTAAATGACCTTCAGTGGTGCCTTCAACTGCCAAAACTTGCTCATTCCAAACCATACAGCTCTGGGTGCTGCAGGTACTAAATAAGACTCAAAATTACACTTTGGGCTTTGGTGGACTTGGGTTTTGTTCCTTCCTCATCTCTTTCCCCCGCATCTCAGCAGCACTCACCGCTTATCTATTTCAGTATCGTTCTTAATTTAAGAAACATTACCTCAAAGTGAGCAAATACAAAAGTGTGCGAATGCAGCCACCAGCCCCAGTGCGACATAACCAGTATAAATAAATACTAAAGTCCTTTTGGCTGATGCAGAGTTTCATAACAGTAAGTAAAGTAAGAGCCCCATTTTGATGTACTAGGAGAGGCACGTACCCAGATCCATGTTCCTTGTTCTTGGATTGCACTGTTTATACCCTTTGCAGCTTCTCAGTTCCATGAGCTGGACGTGCAGTTGATTGAGAATATCTCTATCTAGTGTATTCACTGCATTAATTAGCTGCAATAAATAGGGATTCTCATTAGTAACTGTTGTTCTCTAGTACCTGTCATATATGGAATACATGTGGTTTATCTGTAACAGGAGAGAAGCAAAATCATGCTACATTAAATGAATTAGGCCTTCGCTACATCCTCCACCATTTCAATGCCATTTCAATTTATCATCAATAGGAACAATGATGTATTTCTTGAGCTGTTCTCTGATCAGGTACCTGATATGGATCAGTATTGAGATCAAAATACTCCAGAAATCCAGTAGCAAATTCACAAAACAGGAAGTTGTGGGTCTCGTTGATTGTCCTCAGGCACCAGTACGTGTTGTTGTTGGCGCTGGTACAGGCACAGAAAGGGCCCACTGCAAATCGAAGCATTACAAAGACATGAGCTACACGCTGCTGTCTTTAGCACTGTTTATGATGCCTTTCTGTTTATGGTATTTAATCAGACAGTTACTTTCCCTCTCACTCCTGAGCTCTGGAATACAGAATGCCTTCTGGCATCAGCTTCTTGTTCTGTGCACACCTCACCCACGCACTGTGGCTAATTGAAGCAACGTCTTGGCAAGGTGCTTCCCCTGGCGTCTCTGGAAACATTCCAGACAATGAGATCCTACACAGAATTGTCCCATTCACAACAACATCTCTAAGGCTTTTTATTAGCAGTTGGGTTTGTTTTTTAACTCTGTTGCCTTTTGTGCAAGGATAACGCTAACACTGAAACAGATTGTTTACTATGAGGAAGGCTTCCTGGCTTTGGCTACAGAGCTTAGACGAGTAACTTCTACTAGCCCAGCCTAGCCAAGACCTGCCTACCTATTACTTAAAGCATCCTTACGTGTCCACAGGGGAGCAGTTTGCCAGTGCTGGTTGTCGTGGGTGAAGCAGGTCAGACCAGGCATGCTGCAGGTGTCATTGTTCTTTATTCTCTTCAGCAGTTTGCGCAGCTTCTTCTTCCGTCTTTGCTCTCGAAGCAGCCACAGCCGGTCTTTCTCCTGTAGGGCTTTCCTGCACACAGGAAACAGGAGGTCATGCAGCTCTGTTATGCTTGGACACACCAAAAAACAATGAAGCAGACAAACAGATAGATAATAAAATAAAGCTGCTCTGAGGGAAAGAATGAACCAGTAATTTTTAATTAAATGGCTTCCAAATGGCTCTGGATATGACTCTGCAGTTCAGTGGTACAGATAAAAACCAATGCAGCCAGAAGAGCTTACAGGCTTGTCCGACATCTGTGCTGTGGCATTTCCCACCCCAGGAATCTTACCTCAGAAATCACAAGCATTTCAACACAGGCTTATGTCCCTTCTCAGGTGTTTGTGTGTTTCTTCTTTTTAATACAGGAGAAATGAAATACTACTGCTTTTACTTAGTTTGTAACTGGTGCGCATGGACCACGTGGTAATAATGTCTTTGCATTTCCTCCTTTAAAGGAACAGACCTTCACTTACTTGAAAGGATGAAGACTAGATCCCTTGTGCCTCAGTTTGCTTTTGTGTTTGGAATGGTAACTGGAAGATAAAAACAGCATGGGTGATGAACAACAGAAAAGCAACTGCTCCTGTTTGTACCACCCCATCGTAGTGCAGCTGAAGCAGATTGAAGCCAGTGTCACTTCTCCCTTTAATTTATCCCCCACCCCTGGCAGTGTTCAAGGCCAGGTTGGACACAGCTTTGAGCAACCTGGTCTAGTGGAAGGTGTCCCTGCCCGTGGCAGAGGGTTGAAATTGGGTGCTCTTCAGGCTCCCTTCTACCCCAACCATTCTGACTCAATGACCACAAAGCAGCCTGGCTAGACCGGGTCAGGGCTTCAGAGTCTTGTGCTGCTTCCTTTCCTTTGCTCATTTGCTCACAGCGACATCTGGTGCTCTAAAACTGTATTGCAACAGGTGTCCACATAATCCAGCTCGGATTTAGTTGTCACTGGTTCTTGTCTCCCTACACGAGGCAGATAAAATCAATGGCTTCATAATTCAGTTACAACATTTCCTCAACTGAGCAGTCACTGATTAGTACAGCGGACAAAACGACAAGCTCACACCACCTCCATGTCATTTTCCTTCCCAATGAAAGAACTCAAATGCCAGGGGTACTTCACAGGGTTGGTTTTTATCTCCATTGTTACCAGCTGGAATTTCCAGGAAAACTTGAACAAGACACATGGGACTGTCCCAGCAACAGCAGAGCCTAACCTGTTGTGAGCTAGAGAGGTGTGCGCAGCCATCCCCATCCTAGCTGGGGGTTTGGCTCTCTCTGCAGAAGCTCTTACAAGATTTTGCAGAACTTTCCTGTCTGCAGTTTGCGAAGTTACGTAAAGACAAAGCAGCTCCAGCCACTGGCACCACGTTCTGACTGGTGAGGCCACTGCCCGCACACATCAGCAAAGCCAAAGGAGGTTCAGTAAATGCTATTTTCTAAAGAGAACATCAGAACTCAGTAAATGCTCAGACTAAAATTCCCTTCAAAACAAAATCAGTCCTCCAAATTATGAATGCTCTGCAGATTTAATACATTTAATGCAGACAGAAAATTAACAAAGATTAAAGAACAAGCCTCAGTCAATTTTTTATCTCACACATGCACTGATTATTCCATTAACCAATCCTAAATGCTAAAACCTGATTCGATTTAATTCTGCAAACACTTATACATCTATGACTCAAATGATTAACTTCATTATATGCACAAATGTAAGTCCTTCCTATATTGGGCCTTAGAAATGCAGCATTCTTGAAATTTACCATAAACCATTCACCGTAACAATAGCTTCATCTTTACCATGTGTATTAAATAAACTCAGCTGTTAATATCGGTTTTAACAGCAGTGGGTTATACAATGATGTTAACTTTTGGGAGATTTGCCATTTAGAATAATACTGATTTCATTTTAAGCCCTTTTTACCATGGGTTCTGTGTATGGGTTGGCCTAACCCAAAAAAATTACCTTCTCCATATTTTAGTGACCTGTTGCTGAAGCCGTATTGCAGAATCCACACGGACTACAACCACCATGTACCTCATGTCTATAAAGTATAAGGTCCAAGGACTTAAGTGCTATGCTCAAAACCTCATTTTCTTATACCAACAGAGAGAAGTGGCATCCTGGAGGTAACACATCCAGCCCTGAATAAACCCAAATGGAAGATATTCTCCCATCTTCCCACACCATAATCCCATATGCTTTACACACCCTTCTTTTAAAAGAGATCTGTGTTAACTATGCTCCACATTGACAACTTGCCCTTGTTGAAAGCAAGATGTCAGGAACAAACCCACAGCTTAAAATAAACTCTTGCCTGGCAGAGGTGGGCTTCGTACTCGTGCTGCATTCCAGCTCCCCAGAAAGCACTACACAAGTGTAGTAAGTAGGCAACCCCTTAACAAAACAGATTCTGATCTCTCCTGTGAAGACAAACAGTTGCACACTACAGATAATGACTCTGAAGTGCACCATACCTCATCTTGTTACAATTGCACTCCTCCGGTCGCTTCTTCTTCAGGTGACCTCTCACCTCCCTCAGGTTCTTTATTTTATTTTGCAAAGTTTCAATCTAAACCAAAGTAAAGGCACAGTTAAACCAACACCGCCCCAACCACGCTTATTCTAACCTGCTCCAGCCATTCTTGTGGCACCGAACGCTTTCTCTTCACCTCCCATTCCATGACTCGCACCGCTGACAAACAGATCATCCACCTTTCCAAAAGGTAACTGCAGCAGGAGGAAGCCTCCTTGGCACCCTTTGCTGCTGGGATTACTGGCTGTGACAGCAGAACATGGCACTGGGAACAAGGGGGGACACAGCCTCAGGCAGGCAGCCACTGCTGCTTCCACTGTAGCTCCTGCTCATGCTCAAGGGGAGAAATATTAATGACAAAGACATCAGATGAAGTTTTTCAGGCAGATTTCAGAGGGCAAAGGATCTTCTGGTTCTTCATATTCACAAGCCTAAAACCAACCAATTCCAAAGTGCCAGGGTTAAGAAAAACACAAGCAAGCAAAATAAATGTAGAAGCACCAAAACCAATGAAGCTCACTTTGCCTCAGGCTTCCATTTGGCAGTTGAAGGTGCACTGGGGAGCAGGGCTAATAAGATGTGAAAAAGATCCAGATGAACCTTTTTCCCAGGATGGGGACACTTGGCCGTCTCTCATTTATCTCATGAGGCTTTTGAGATTTCTCAGCTGTCCCTTCAGCTGCAGCGCTCTCCTCCACGCAGCATCGTGTCTTCCCAAACTTGTCATAACAGTTATCTCTGAGCTGTCTATTCTGAAATCAGCCAGCAAGGCCACAAGGTTGCAGGGAGGGACACAGGCACCCAGAGGCAGACACCCAGACGGTCTGCATGATCCTGTCAGCCCATAGAAACCCATGCTAAAAACCCACACTGAAAAGGCACAACTGTGAACATCACTGACCTCGTGGTCAATATGAAGTTTATGGTCCTTCCAAGCTTGCAGTGACCTGTACAGATCTGTGTCGCACTGAACGGTATCATTCGCCAGGATATAGCACCTTGGCAGAGAAAAGCAAACAACGATTGTTATAGTGGCTACACACAGCCAACATGAACAGCTGGTTTAATAACACAGCTCCAGCAGAGATGAGAAGCCGGATTGGAAATGACACGCAGAATTCAAACCACCAATGTTCATTCAGGAGAATCCGGGTGTGCTGAGAGCCAGGGAAGGGTTTGGGGTTGAGTTGCCATGGAAATTTGTCAGAAGTAGAAAAATTCAAGGAGAATATTCCTACCCAGCAGAACCTGTTGGCTGCTTAATTCCTGTATGCAAATCGTGCTGCGCAGAGATCTTGCTTGTTCATTAGGCTGTCTACATAAACAACCGCTAGTAACCAGCAAGCACTGAAAGCATTATTCCAAAGCAATTTCCCGAGGCATGATTAAGTGATGAGGGGATGAGGGGGAGGGACAAGGATGAAGCACTTCTTCATAAGATGTATTACTGCACCAGAAAGATGGGGGGGGGGATACAGAAATTTTGCTGTTTCCTATAAAAAGGATAAATTTTTCCAAAGACATTTCTGACTTAAAGGCCGGAAATCCTCTGATGATTCCTTATTTTTAACCAACTTCCAATGCAATCCAGGATTTACAGTTTTTTCAAAACCCAACAGCGATAAAACCAAGCACCAACCAACCCCCAAAGCCCCACAAACCAACCCAAACCCAAGCACTTGACAGATTTACCTGAGAAGTCAACAAGTACCATGTGCTCATTTTGAATGCTTGTTTCAACTAAAGCCGACCATTTTCAATACTCCTTTGTTTTCTTTACACCACCTCACCCATGTTGTCCCACTGCCGCCTTTTCTCGAGTGTTCTGGGGACTTCTCATGAATTATGCACAACGTTCCTGACAGCTCCTTCTATGGGTTTGGGATTCACCCAGTAAAGGCAGCAAGAAGTCCATTTACTTCTTCCAGAGGACAAGCACAGGTGTTGATTTATGAGTGCTCAACGCTCCCGAGAGCTGGGGTAAGAAACCCAATTCCCTGATGAGAATCTCCCCAGTGCACTTCCTCACACTGGGAGTCTCTAACCCTGTCAACCCTTTGACAAAGTCAAATGGAACCTGCCCATTTCCACAGAGCTGACCGGCTCCAGCATGTTTCCATGAGCAAGTCATCAAACAATTTAATGCACGTAACAATAATTGGTGGATATCCTGATAAATGCCAAGCAGAAATGGTGACTAAACCAATAAAGTACAGTTGAACATACATCAGCCCCTACACTTGCACACTGAGCAAAAGGGTTTTAGCTATTAGTGTCCAGGCATTTCCCTCACCTCTCCCTCAATCTGTTTCATTTCCCAATGCTCCTGGTCTCCCCAGCTTCATTCATAATACACGTTTTCCTCTCCTAGCACTGCCCTGCAGAAAGCTGCGAGAGGCTGTTTCCTCCCTGAGAATCAGTTTGGGGTTCGAAATACAAACTGGTGTATGAAACACAAAGAACCTCACGTCTCAGTGACACAAGACCAGGTCATGCTGCAGTCTGAGCCTCTGCTCCTCAGGCAGCCCAGGGGATCCACTGCACACTGCGGTGTCCATGGGTAGAGCCTTTCCTGGTTTCACATCAGTGTACACACAACTGCTGCAACCTTTTGCTTGTCCTCACTGGAAGCACGCATTGCTCAGCCATTGTGGTCTCCAAAGTGCAGAAGACACAAAAGCACTGCTCTAGCTCTTCAGAAGCTTCCTGCTCCTTTGTATATGACAAAGTTAGACCAAAACCAAAAGCTGCTGTACAGATGAGAATAAGAACTTTACAGAAGCTGGGCCGGGTATCCAAAAGGGACACAAGATGCTGATCCCAAGCTCATGCACCCATTTCTGCAAAGCAGCCACCAAGGCAGCAAAAGCTTTTAGAAACACACCACGCGCACTCACCTGTGGGTCACTTTTATCAGGTTGGGGGCTGCATACTCTGCAATGCCACCAGTGCCGCTGTACTCCCCCATGTCTTTATCTTCCTCCTCACGAAGAACAGCACTCTGCATCCTGTGCCTCTTGGTGATGTTTTTTGGTATGACAGGCTGGTATCCATCCTCCAAACCCACATTATAAACAGCTCCATCCAGCTCAACAGATACAGAACGAATAGAGCGATTCCGGACATAGCTTGGTTTGTATTCTGCGTGGAAAAGCAAGCGAAGGGATTAAGAGGAGGAGAAACATCATGCTACAACTTGGTTCTCTCTGTGCTTCTGGGGAGGAAAAAACAGCCCATACTGTTACATTCAGCATTAACTGGATGACAAATGGTGCTTCTTGCAGCTGCCCTCTGAGCCTGCTGCTCCATTACCTTTTGCAGGGATAGATGCACACCCTGGGGCATGAGGAGGGGGCAGATACAACACAAATGCGCAAGGATGGCTGAGGGAAATAAAACGTCCTTGTCTCATACCACTTTGAGAGCGAACTCACAGAGGCCCTGCTCTTCCCCTCCGAGTCACTAGATGGCAGTCAGGCCTTAGCAAGTAACCGCGACAGTCGGACTGCGAGCCCGGAGGTCACCCTTACAGAGCAGCTCTCTTCTGTTCTTTCCACCGCCCAAAGCTGCACACCAGGATCCCTGCAACACTTCCCTGAGGTTGTCCCAAGTACTCCCAGTGTTCAGCCTGAGCCTTTGCTCAATTCTACGCTCATTCTCCAAAGTAAGATGCTTGATTTTTTGAGGAGGGATTAATATCCAAATCATTACTGTTATCCACATCCAGTTCTTTTCTTTCCAAGTGTGCTCCTAACGTGCAAACCAGTCAGTATCTACACAACGCACCCTCCTCCAGTGCTATGCACTCCCGCTAACTTCGCCTCTGCACTTGTAGCCCAAAGGCAGAAGGAAACATTTGCTGTGAATTGTCATTACCCAGCAGGAGATTCTCCCTCATCTTTTCCCCATCACGGCTTTCCAAAGTTCTCTGACCCAGCCCAAATCCCCAGAGCTCCTCTTCTCTTTGGTCTGGAGTGGTGCAAATATACATCCTGGTTATGGAGTCTAAAGCCATATCTAAACTTCCCTGCTGTATGACGGGGTCCATCTCTCATCTCATTTCCGGCCCACTGCCCATGACTGCTGAGTCATTCATTGCAGTAGGCATCATCACCTCATTGCTTGACAAAGAAGTACAGACTAAATACCATCACCTTGCTTCTCCCCGCCCAGTGCCTGGGTCTCTGCTCTGTACATCAGGCTTGGAGCCATCTAAGATATTACTGGAAACAATGGAGACCCGTGGCTCTTCTGGTCACGTCTCCTTTACACAGAGCTGAAACCCCACCACACATCCCACCAGACAGGACCTCCTTATCCAGGCTGTAAGAGGGAAAACTCTACCAATGTGCCAACAGAGAAGACCAAGCTCCACAGAAAAGCCAGCTTTCTCTCGGAGATAATCTCCCCAGCAAAACAAGCAGAGAAAAAGGAATGGGAGGCAGAATAACCTACATTGACAGAAGACATATTCATGTCAACTGGAATGCTTTGGCATTAATGCAGAGTGACTTTGTTCAAGAAGCTTCATATTAATTCCAAATAGATCGCAAGGTCTCAAAAGCCATTTTGCAGACTGTGGGAAGAGAAATAAACATCTCCTCCCACCTGAGTTTGGTCCAAACACTATATTCTTGTCAGCGCCACACACAAAGTGGAATACCAGCTGGATTGCCTGGCTTTGCACATTTTCCACCTGTGGTTCAAAGTTTATTGCTGATATTAAGCCAGGTGAGTCACTGCTGAAGGGAAAAAAAAACCCAAAGACCAACCCTATTTCAGGCACCCATTCAGGAAACATTTGACTAAATGAGAAGGAAACTCCCATCTTCTCAGAAGTAGGAGGAAGTTCCAAAAAGCTACACCCTAACAATTATATTCAATGTATAAACTCCCATTGCTTTAATTGTTCCCTCATTTCATCCTGTTAAGCTCAGCCAACTCACAATTTACCTTCCCTCCAAGTCTAATATGCCAATCCAGCATGCTGGACCTCAGCAGATAGCTGCAGGGAACTGCCGTCTACACACGTCCCTGGAGAACCGAAGCCAGGAGCTCCTCCTCCCGTGCAGCCAGACTAACCCGGCCTCCCAACCAACAAATTGGTCTGGAGTGGGGCAGCTCCAGTGAGTCAGGAAGGACTTGGTGTATCGCCCCATCCCAACGTGCTCCCCACAGTGCTGACTCAGAGCTGCCCTTAGAACCAAACTCCATCATTTTCAGAGGAAATGGTTAGAATACTTAATAAAATCAATACTCCTCTCTGCTGGGCTCTCCCACCTGCAAAGTGCACTGCAGGCATAAATACCAGCCTCTAATTACTTATTAGTCAATCCTCCCCCAGGTTTAAGTTTTCCTCTCCAATTCACTACCTGGGTACACAGGCCACAAATAAAGCAAATCTGGGGCTGTTGAGTATTTGGCCCAAAGCACCCCTACTCCCTTTTCAAGTTATTAAAGTTTGGCTCTGGTAAACTGTGAGTCCTGATGCCTCTTCCTCTGCTCTTACAGGAGCCAGTTGTCTTAGAGATGGTACTGCCAAGCAGTTGCATCCTCAGAGTTGTGTCAGGAGCAATTTACACCTGAGCAAGCTATGTTTCAGCGCCCCACACAGCCAGTCGTGCCTTCTTGGGCCACATGACAAGCATGCTGGTCCTTGCTAGAGCCTCAAAGGAAGCATTCTGTTCTGGGCCAGATTCTGCCATGGTCTGGAGAGAAAAACACCCTATTTTTTGGTAGCATCTCAGGTTTCAACACCATCTAGCAGAAGCACGAACTGCAGTATCCAAAATTATTATTCAACTGAATAAAGCAATGCAACCTTGTATTATGAAAACATCAATTTCATATCTGACATAAACATGCCCAGCCTTTGAGTTTATATTTAACTCACTCAAGCCTTATTACTTATTTTGCAGCCACCAAATCAATCATGTAAGGCTGAGATCACTTGGAAATGATAATTCTCTCAGGGATAACTGGAAAGACTGTGACCTACTATAAGCACTGTATGGCATTTTCCCCACAGCAGGAGCACTGCAGAAGACAGCTCATGCTCTTCCCTGTTGACACTTACCCCACGCGGGTATTTTGGATCTGGTGTATTTTCCAGCATCACAATGATGACAAAATAAGCCAGTACGCAAGGAATCGGTTTCTACATGTGCCATGAGGAAAATATCCACCACCAGCCTCATGAGCTCCTGCTTGATGTAATGTCTGTGCATTTTCCAGAATTACGTAGGGAAGCAGCGTTTTCTGACATAGCACCACAGTAAAATCAGACACTCTGGAGTCAAAGTTTTGTAAATATCTCTGGATCGAGAACGACCGATGAAGGCTCAGAGGTATTTTCTTGGCCATTATGTAGCCTGGGATCTGTACAACTCTTATTCTGAAGCTGTGTCTTTAGGAATTTCAAAGGGGAAAAAACCCAACCCAAACCCCACCTTCTTACATCCAATTTCTCACAAGTGCCATTAAAAATTACACTTCAAATGCATTATCTTTAAAGCGACTGATGTTCTTTTCTTTTTAATAACAACGAGGGTCATTTTGCTCCTGCATTGAGACCACCACAAGAGAAAAATGAATGACATGAAAATTGGAATAAATACACACTTCTGCTGTTTACAGATCTGTGTGGCCTATCATTTCTTTACATGCAGCTTAATAACTCCTTTAATCACAGGCACTCGTTCATCACAGGATGAGAAGATTAAATCCATAGCAAGACTTTAAGTGCTATTACTTTAACCTTTCTTCCTACTGCAAAGCTTTGTTTCATCTTTATTATAAAAATAAAAGCATAGTCAAAAAATGAAGAGGATACAGAGATGCAAACATTCCTGATACCTAAACCCAGATACACCAAACATTAATGCTTATGTGTTTCTAGCGTGTTAAAGCTTTGCAGGCGAGTTGGGTATCTGTATATGGCCCAAATGGCAGGCCCTGACCCTGTGCTGCAACTGGCTTTACTCAATTTAGAAAACACTGCTGCCTGCTAATGCACCCGAGCACGTGACAATGGGTCTGCACCATCCTTGCATTAGAAAGGAATTATTTTATCAACACATTTGGTGTTCCAGCCCCTCTATCAGCAATTTAGTCTGGCCTTCAGACCACACATTCTCACTACACATGACTGGTTTTAATCTTTCTGAAAGACCAATCCCCATACTCCCATTAGGGTTTGCAACATGCTGGATGCACCCTAGAAGCAGGGCATCCCATTTAGCTTCCTACAAATGACTAGATTAGAATCCATCAAAACTGCTCTCTGCAAATCCATCTCTATTGTGCACGCCAGAAGGGAACGATCAGGGTGTTCCCTATTGCTGTGAGCTAAAGCATTAATGTGGATGTGACCCTAACCCAGTTTAAAACTTCTGTTTAGCTATTGTTCAGCCTGATGAACAGCATTTAGCAGCACTCAAGTACGGCTGCAGTCTGATCCCATGCACCCACCAAATTCCGAGTAGCAAAGATGCCCTCAGAACGATGCAACCCAGTACAGCTGCACTTTAACACAAATCTCATGGAACGGTCATAAAAATCCAAATATACATTATGAGTAACCAAATCCCCCTCTTGCCATTCACAAGCCAGCTCTCGGTAAGCTGTACAGAAAAGTCTTGGTGTGGTAATTTGACTTCTGCTTTGTGCTCATTTCCACTCAGCCTGTCATTTATTAGGTAAGTGCATGTGGAAGAACAGCCAGCATCAAATCAGAGTCTTTGTCAACAGGTCCAAGCTAACCCCTTCCACTGTATGGCAGACCCTGGATGGGGCCAGAGGGAAAACCAAAGCATCAGTGGAGTCTATTATTTTACTCAAGACACAAGCAATGGGAACACGATTGACAGGACCCTCTCTTATGCTGCTTAAGTTTATGCCTTACAGTTCAATGAGCTGAAGGGTGTAGTATAAACTCAGCCTCTTCTGAGCAGAACACAGGGAAATAAACACCACTGATTCCTCTGCTAGAGGCAGCAACCCTCACTTTTTTATCTCAACCTCCTTCATACATAAACTAAACGTAATTATACACTTAACCACCTCCCCTGGATGCTGTGAAAATTAGTTAATGTTTAAGAAGCACTGATGAAACATACTTAAGTGTTAAGTATTATCAGATAGCATTATGTTACCCTCACTTAAATTGTTTTCCTCTTCTCATTTAAGTGCCTTCGATCTACTTATGTTATTTGACTCCCCATGACCCAACTTTCTTCTCTGCGACTTCAAAATAAAAAGAGTTAATTGAACTGCAAGTTCTAGTGTTATTTAAAGATTATCTGCTGGGCCATGTAGTTAAACCCCAAGTACAGCTGAGTAATTTCATCCTGGAACCAATAATTTTTTTCAACTAAAAATTAGCTCAGTAGGTACTAATCAGCTTGCAAGGCAAATATAATGGGAGAAAATCAATTTAAACTCTCTGTTTGAAGCTTGTGCCAGGTCATTATACGGAAAGACTAATCTGCTAAATAATTAAGGCTCTGTATTTGTGGAGTGAGACGAAAGAAGTATTACAAGTGAATAATAATTCTGTGCTGCCGTTTGCCTCTTTAGTCTATAATTAGACTACGTACTTCAAATATAGACGTTAGTCTGACTAAGGTTTAACCCAGAGCCAGTGAAATGGGCTTTCTGAAAAAGCACCTGATCTGTGCCAAGGAAACCAGAAACAGCCATCCCCTTTGGACGTGATCACTGGTGAAAAGTCAGCCTTGTCTCTGCTGACTGAGCACAAGGAAAGGATTTTAGGAGTGAGCAGCTTCTGTGACAAAGCACACGCATCCTTATTAAAAATAGATTACTGCAGTAACAGCTCTAAGCCTTGCAGTAGCTACTGAAAACTGGACTATCTGCTGTAAAACAATGTTCATGTTTCATGGCCTGTGTAACAATGGGCTACTTGCAGCTTCAGTGTGTGTACTGCATTCCCCAGCTTCGAAAGACATAAATACAGGACCCTATTTTGGATCATAATACTCCTCCTCCCTAACAAACGGATGTTTTCAAATCTAGCTGTTCAATAGGAGACACACTGTTTCAAAGTTACACAGTAAATATGTTGATAGAATTCAATGCCTATGAAAATCAGGACAATTACATGTGTTAGTGAACAAACCCCTAAGTATTCTAAGGCAGAGGCAGAATACACAGTGGGGTCACTTACTTTTCTTGGAGAAGAGTTTCTTTCTCCGTCCGATGTGGCTCAGCTTGTATTCGTTCTCTTCACAGTTGCAGTCTTCGCTATTCCTGCTGTAATACTTGGGCAAAATATTGGAGGTGCCTTTGCTGTTGCTGGCAGCTGCCAAGTTCGCCATTCCCTTGCACTTGTGCAGCTTGAGCTTTCCACTGGCATCTTCCACACACTGCCATTTCTGGAAGAAAAATCTGGTCATTAAAACTGTCCCAACTGTGCTTTGTCTAATGGCCAGCTCCAGCAATCTATCAGAGACTCCTCGTTGTAGTAAGCTGGGGCTCATCTATCACCTACTACCAAAACACGGTTTTTGTAATCTTCTGTTTTCAAGCAAAACAGGAACTCTTTGCACCGCTTCCATTTGTTTCTGATTTTGTTTCTTGGAGGCAGAACAAGGGGAATTTCTGAACAGAATCAGTACTACAGGTAAAAACATAGAGATCACAAGTGACAGCTTTTGGAAGAATAACTGTGGCATGAACCAAGGCCTTACCCACGGGTTTGAAAAGAACCCTCGCCTACCAGCAAGTGCGTTTGTCAGGCTGGCAGGAATCTATGTCACTATTATGCCATTAAATCAAGCCTGTGGCCTGCACATAATCTCAGCCCCATCCTATACTCTACAAGAAGGGAAAATCTTTTTGGAGGGGTCTTCTCTCTCCTAGGTCAAATGCCTGATGGTGGGATGATTTTATCCAAGTTGTAGATTCCTCTACTGTAAAGGATCTGGTCTGAGCTGGGTATTTAGACTCACTCGACAACCAAAGAGGAGGAATAGTTACTTCCAGGTTATAATTCCCTTCATCCTAAGGCAGACATATAAAAAAGAAACAGGACTGTCCTGCAGAAGTGCCTGTTTCTCTTCACTGACCTTTAGAAGGGTTGGTATGGCTGGATCAGCTACGGAAGTCTGTTGTTCAACATCTTTGTGAGTGATATGGACAGCGGGATTGAGTGCGCCCTCAGCAAGTTTGACAATGACACCAAGCTGTGTGGTTCGGTTGATACATTGGAGGGAAGGAATGCCATCCAGAGAGACCTTGACACACTTGTGAGGTGGGCTGATGCCAACCATATGAAGTTTAACCATGCCAAGTGCAAGGTCCTACACCTGGGTCAGAGCAATCCCAGGCACAGCTACAGGTTGGGCAGAGAAGAGATTCAGAGCAGCCCTGCGGAGAAGGACTTGGGGGTGTTGGTTGATGAGAAAATGAACATGAGCCGGCAGTGTGCGCTCGCAGCCCGGAAAGCCAACCGTATCCTGGGCTGCATCAAAAGGAGCGTGACCAGCAGGTCGAGGGAGGTGATCCTGCCCCTCTACTCTGCTCTCGCGAGATCTCACTTGGAGTACTGTGTGCAGTTCTGGTGTCCTCAACATAAAAAGGACATGGAACTGTTAGAACAAGTCCAGAGGAGGGCCATGAGGATGATCAGGGGACTGGAGCACCTCCCGTACAAAGGTTGGCTGAGAAAGTTGGGGCTGTTCAGCCTGGAGAAGAGAAGGCTGCGTGGAGACCTCATAGCAGCCTTCCAATATCTGAAGGGGGCCTATAGGGATGCTGGGGAGGGACTCTTCATTAGGGACTGTGGTGAGAAGACAAGGGGTAATGGGTTTAAACTTAAACAGGGAAAGTTTAGATTGGATATGAGGAAGAAATTCTTTACTGTAAGGGTGGTGAGGCCCTGGAATGGGTTGCCCAAGGACGTTGTGAATGCTTCATCCCTGGTGGTGTTCAAGGTGGGGTTGGACATAGCCTTGGATGGCATGGTTTAGTGGGAGGTGTCCCTGTCCATGGCAGGGGGGTTGGAACTCGATGATCTTGAGGTCCTTTCCAACCCTGACTATTCTATGATTCTATGATACTGAGTCTCCATATTTATCTCCATATTGCTCCTAGCAGCTTTTCCCATCCAACAGCCTTGGGCTGACTAGCAATGGTGAGCTGCACTGGCTGCCTACAAAGTGAGAACCCCCTCCCTCTTCCAGTCAAGACTACAAAGAATCTCATCTCTAATCTCCAACTCCTTCTGTTACTCAAAACCTGAAGTAACTTGCTTATGGCTCCTTTGTGCTGCTCTCAGAGCTGTGCCAAGGGCAAGGGAGCTTCAGCCACCTTCAATCTGGCACAGAAGTTCCACCCACTTCCCAGATACATCACAAAATAATTTCACCTAGTCCTTTCTTTACCAACACGCTGCCAGCTACAGAGCTAGGCTTTGAGATACGCAATTCCTCCTCACAGAACCAGTTGCTACTGCTTTAAATAGAGTGCCTCAGAAACACTTGAGCTTTTTGCTGAGTCTTGAGAGGCGTTCCTCTTTTTCCCTATTACAACATCCTAAGTCTGTGCCTCCGGGACTCACTGGAATATTGAAAAGTTTCCAAATAAAAGAACAGAAGGAAAAACAGCAACAGCTCCCAAGTGAGATGGCATTTACTGTAGCCTGCAGCTCTACAAGGGAGATTCAGTCACTTCAGTTCCCGGAGAGGTGTGCCCAGGCTGGGACAACAAAGCCCACATTTTCCATTGAAGTTCACTCCATTGTTTGCATGGCAGCAAAGCAAGAAAATAGTATCATTGTGCTTTTCTACTACAGAATTTAACAGGAGTCAGAAGTGAACTGGACAGTTACTGTGGATTTATCTCTGTCCACAAGAGAGCCTCTCATTTAAAATGATCAGAGCTTTATGGTGTGTCCGCTTATTTTCTCAGACAATTGGATGTCAAGTCTCCAGGGGTCTAATTGCTTCGTAGGTGTAGATACTGTTTTCAACCTCCTGTACGACCCAAACCATGCACTGATGCAGATAAACCTGGCTTAACTTCCAGCACAAGGAATCATAGGAAATCAATGAGAGATACTGACAAAAAGACGTCTGAATCAGACATCTTTGCATGACTGTCCTCATCAGGAAAGCAGGACACATTTACCTAGAGGGAGTGTAGAACAAAAATAGCCTTTGAAGAATACATTGCTGAGTCTTAATTTATTATTTGTTATAAATGCCTCACACTGACTGATGCCCAGTGAGGTTTGCAGGGAAAGCTGTTTTACTACAACAAGCAATGGTTTCTTTCACAATGAAAAAAAAGATGTAAAAAGGTTTGTTGCTGTTTCCCATTTCAATTCACCAGAATCTTATTTTTAAAAGCATATGACCAAACTGCATTTTCTGCTCAGCAGAGCTCTATGCTGTAGGTGTCTGATACATGAAAAATGAAGATTCAACAGAGGGCAAGTTAAATGCCATGATGAGAACTACTGTAAATAAGTGCTCTGATGTGTGGCCCAACAATATTTTTTCTCTATTTCTTTCATCTCCTGTCAAAAAAAGTGATGCTCATTTTTCCCCTCCAGGTGAACTGGAAAAAATCCTTTAATTTTTGGTGCAGTTTAAATCTTTCCAAGGCAGCTGTATGCTACAGTGAAAACACCTTAAAGGCTTTGCTGGAAGGGCGCACTGTATGCATTAACTGGCCTATTGCCGAACAACCGCAGTGCAGAACTACATAAATGACTCCAGAAGCAAACACTGAACACATGCGGGGTGGGAAAGGGCAAAGGAAAGTCTCAAGCTCTTACTTTCTCCCCAGAATAGCTATGGGCATGTGTGTGAATGTATCTGGGAGTCAACAACTCACCCTTGGTCTGCTTGTAGGTGCAAATGCAAATGGTCTATATTGATCTCAGTCACTTCCACAGGATGCTTTCAAACTTAGGAAAAAGGACAGCAATTGCAAGGGAACTGTGGAAACCTCGGCTTGACAGTCAAGCAGCTTTAAGCATTGTGAGGTTTGGCATTTGAAATCCATTTCTACTGCACAGCATACCATCATGCAGAAACCTGTGTCAAAGCCTGGAAGCGACTAAGTTATTTTATAAGAAGTAATCACTTCAATAATTAAATCGCTATATGAAGAACTCCAGAGCGCCCCAGAGATACTTTGGCTCACAGGTATGAATGATAACCATCCAGCAGCAAAACTTAATTACATATATGGATTAACTCAACCAGTCAGGAAAACAAAGTGCCCTTAGTTCACCACCTGCCCCCAACTTTTCAGATCTTTTCTTCATTAGGCCAAAAGATGTGTTCTTAATTCAAGTCCTGTAGCTCATAACATCTCGCAAGAGCTATGTCTGGAAAAGGAGGGCACTTTCATATGAATAAAAGTCAGTGGAAAACCCAAACTCCCACACAATCTTCCTCTCAGCTCATATCAAAACTCCAAAGGAGTTTTTTTCCTCCTGCAAAGCCTTGCAGAACAGCTACTCATACCATCATATAAATGGCTTTTGCAATATGTCCTGAAGTCCGTCAAGCTCACATTGTGCTAAACTTTCCAGACACCTCATTTAATCATTAGAGTCTTTCCAGCTGGAGGTTTCCCACCATCTTTGGGCAGGCCAAGTTAGCTGCTGTGCTTGTGCTTCCTGTCACCTACTGTGCTGGGCTTTTTCTAACATTTCTACTCCATCCTCTACCTTACCTCCCACTGCACAACACATGCTACTCAGTTATTTGTCTGCAAAGCAGAAGAGTCTGGGCTCTAGTTTAATGGAGCAATTGGTGCTACTGAACAGAAATCTTCTCAAAGATACACTGCAAAGGCAAAAAAAAAAAACCACAAAAAAGACAGGTTGTAACATATACTCTCCCCTCCAGCCCAAACTACTGCTCTATGTATCACAAGAGTAAATGAGGACTTCAATATCTATGAAACACGAATCTTAACAGCAGCAGTTGTAGACTGAACAGCTGCCCTGTTTTCCTCCAGTAACACTATTCACCTTGAACACGCTAATGACCCCTTAGCAGAAAAAGACATGTTGTATTTTTCAGTGCGTCAAAACCCCATTATTTCCTTCACAGCCCCCATCACCATGAAGCGGTTTTTGCATTATTGTGCATCAATGTCTTCTTACTGCTACAGCAATCACAGATGTTAATTCAAAGTCATTACTTGAGGCCCCAATCAGAAATAAATAGCCATGACCTTCCCTGTAGGATTTTTTTCCTACAATTCACTCATTTCACTGAATCTCTCTCAATTGACATTGTTTTCTTTGGAGGAAAAGGGATGATCACACAAGCCTTCCTAAGAAAAGATTCCAGCTGAAACAAAGTTTTCAGAGCTGAGCCCTAAATCATCATGCTGCGTCTCATCAGTTCCTCTTTTTGTTAAGCGAAAGATTCCATTCCCTTTTACAGAGAAGTGAAAAGTGAAACTGTCTGATCAGTCAGCTGCCAGCAAGGCTCCCTCCCTAACAGTTTTAGAAACATAGCCTCTAGGAATCAAAGTTTCTGCAGGATAATAAAGCCCTCTGTCCCTGACAGCAACCTGACAAAAACACTTCAGCAGCATCCGTCACCTTTAGTTTATGTGGATGCTGTCTGAACCCCATGCTTGCTGCCACACTGGATGGTGAGCCAGAAACTGCTTTGATGGCTAGAAACATTCTAACTTCCAGTCTAAATTGATTTACTAGTAGTGAGGATACATTTTTCCTTGTATGAAAGAGTACAGTCACAGTTTAGGTAGTATGAAGCAGTTGGAGTTACAGTTCAGCTCTTCTCCTTTGTTGTGGTTTGCTCCTTGTGTTATTTTTTATTGGGCTAATGAGGACAAAAGAGCAAAAGCCAAAGACGGAAGCAATCCCATTCCTTACAGAAGGCAGTTCTATTGCTTCTGCTGGCAGCTTGTCCTCATAGACTTAAGTCAACTTAAATTTCCCATTGTGTGTCTCCTACACATGACTGCTTCTCTGTCCTTGCTGACTGAAAATAATTGGCTCATGTTTTCCACATAACATCTCTCAGGTTCATGCAAACAGGTTCCCCTCTCCTCAGCTATTTTTCAGACAGAATATGCCCAGTTCCTTACCTCCTCCCAACAGGTATTTTCTTAATCTTTTAACATTCTGTTTGGGTTTCCCCATACCCCCATAACTTCTTCCAATTCATCTATTGGCAACAATGAGCCTGCTTTCATCTATGCCATGCAATATACAAATAGCACTGCCTGGTCTTCTTTCTAACTGGACATTATTTCATTACACTGACTCATCATTTCTGGTGATTCATTTGGGCTCTCAGCTCAAGTTCAGTCGTCACACACTACAGATCACTTGAACCTTAAAATTCTAAGACAGATGAACAATTTATTGACAGAAAATGAGGAGGGTGCTTTTTAATGCCACAAACAGCAGCTGAAGTGAGGCAGGTGGGACAATCAACCTGAAAAATCAGGTATTCCGCTAAATTTACGATTACAATTATAATTCATTTATTATTAATGCAATAATTGGTTTGTGGCATCAAATGGTCCCAGCTGCTGTGTTAGGTGCTGCAGAAGGAGTGAGTGCAGCCCAAGCAGAAATCACATTAGCGGTAGAGGGAAAAACCAGCAGCACCAAAATGGGAATCAATTTGTCTGAGGTCCCACATGGAGTCTGTAACAGTTCTGAGACCAAAGTCAGCCTCGTGACCTCCACCTCATTGCCTAACCTAAACTGAACTAAACTACACTGCTTCTCATATAGGGATAGGTGAAAAATTTGGGGGGTTATTAAATGTTAGTATTGATTTTGGCAAGCTACTTGCAACAACCACTGCTGTAATGGCAAGGAGTTTAAAAATCCCAGTTAACAAGAGATGGAAGTTCCTTGGTTTTGTGAAGCAACAACAAGCAAAAAACCACATATTAAAACAACCTCTGGAAATCATTATAGGCTATTTCTGGCTAAAGGAGGAAAACAATTTTGTTAATTACGATCCCTGATAAGGAAGATAATCCCTGAATAACAGCCTTAATAAATCATCATGGTTTTCATTTTCATGGTTTGTTGCCTCCTAATTTTATCAGTTTGAGGGCTGATAAAATTTTTAATATATGAAGTTATCAACAAGTCATTTCTTGTTGCAACCACAGATTAAGAACCTGATCCTGAAAGTTGCTGAGCATGTGCAACTCACACTGGAATTCAGGAATTCCATCTGCCTAAAGAGCTATTAAAATTATCTGGACTCTAGCTGGCTTGATACACTTCACTTATCAACAGAACTTGCATTCTTTAGTAACCTCAGGATATCTCTGCTAGGTACAAAACAACCAGACAACCACAAAAGATAAATCAAAAACTTTTTGCTTAGTTTTTAAAGAAATTCCTTGTAAAACCTGACTTCGTTTCTTAGGTCTGGCTGACATAAGTTCAAGCTATAGTGCCCTCAGGAAAAGGAGAAAAATATAAGTAATTTTTTCTGCTGTTCCACCCTTGGTACTAAGCAATTGCTAATAAGAAACATTGTTAGCCGTTGGCAGGAATATGGTCTAGAGGCAACACTTATGAACAGCTGTAGGAAAGCACACACTGATCAGAGCAGTTTTCATCATCGCTATACCATGCTATGTCAGAGAACTGGAGGGACCAACTGAGCAAGTGACACACTTTTATTTCTGATACCTTCATGCCAGTTGCAGAAGAATATCCCTTCATGATCCTGGTACATCACAAAGCAATCAGAGGGAAGACTGTGTCAAACCTTTCATTTGCAGAATATCTGCCATCCAGAGGACCTTGACACGCTTGTGAGGTGGGCTGATGCCAACCATATGAAGTTTAACCATGCCAAGTGCAAGGTCCTACACCTGGGTCAGAGCAATCCCAGGCACAGCTACAGGTTGAGCAGAGAAGAGATTCAGAGCAGCCCTGCAGAGAAGGACTTGAGGGTGTTGGTCGATGAGAAAACGAACATGAGCCGGCAGTGTGCGCTCGCAGCCCAGAAAGCCAACCGTATCCTGGGCTGCATCAAAAGGAGCGTGACCAGCAGGTCGAGGGAGGTGATCCTGCCCCTCTACTCTGCTCTTGTGACATCTCACTTGGAGTACTGTGTGCAGTTCTGGTGTCCTCAACAGAAAAAGGACATGGAACTGTTGGAACAAGTCCAGAGGAGGGCCACGAGGATGATCAGGGTACTGGAGCACCTCCCGTACGAAGTTAGGCTGAGAAAGTTGGGGCTGTTCAGCCTGGAGAAGAGAAGGCTGCGTGGAGACCTCATAGCAGCCTTCCAATACCTGAAGGGGGCCTATAGGAACGCTGGGGAGGGACTCTTCATGAGGGACTGTGGTGAGAGGACAAGGGGTGATGGGTTCAAACTTAAACAGGGGAAGTTTAGATTGGATATGAGGAAGAAATTCTTTACTGTAAGGGTGGTGAGGCACTGGAATGGGTTGCCCAGGGAGGCTGTGAACGCTTCATCCCTGGCAGCGTTTAAAGGCGGGATTGGACATAGCCTTGTATGGCATGGTTTAGTGGGAGGTGTCCCTGCCCATGGCAGGTGGGTTGGAACTAGATGATCTTAAGGTCCTTTCCAACCCTAACTCTTCTATGGTTCTATGATTCTATGAAGGAAACAAAGTGCAAATTTTTGCATTTTGAATGTTCTCCTGGGCAAACTGTGCTATAAAATGATATTTCAAATGCTACTTAAAGGGATATTCTACTTGGATAAGATTTGCACATAGAGTTGTGAAAATGAAAAGGATTTGAAAAAGACAAACTATTTTTCTTCACAATTTAGCAATATTATTGTACCTGCTAAAGACAAAACTAATATTGGGGTGGTTTTGTACGCATACAGCACAGATTCCCCATAGCAATCTGCACTGCTGCAGGTATTGCATGTTTTTCAAATGTGCTCAAAGTTGGCAAATGACTTACAGGGGGATTTTGTGCAGCTGTTGTTATGATACTGAGGAGTTGCTGGGAATACTCTACCAAGCAATGCTGATATCATAATTGGCTTCACAAAGGCACATTAATGCAGGCCGCCAGATAAAAGTGGGTCAGCTTCCACTTACCAGCCAGTTTGGAATGAAAGGCCGAGCTACACTGAAGAGAAAAAATTTGTGTGGAAGCCATTAGGTACTAGGATAAATGTTTTTTATTTCATGTGGGAAGAAAGAGCTCATCTCTTTCAAATCCTTGAATATAAATGCTGAGCTGCTCTTTCATCTGAGCCTACAGTCACCCTTTGTTGGATGCAACTAACTAACACAGACCAAGCCCTTCTAACTGAAAAAGAAAACATGGCAACACACAAATTCCCATTGCACTCAGAAGTATTTACATATATTAGTGTTGCCAAAAAAAATCCCACATAATGGACTCTGAAACAAGGTTTTAAACAGCATGAATAGCCTTATCTCCATGATCCTGGTGCTCTCTTATCAAAACGATTATAGGTCAAGGAGGGTGACAGATTTGCAAAGGAAGAGCATTTTGTGGTGATAGAACTGTATTCACAAACTTGCATACACACAAAGCGGAATGCCAGAATCTCCATCTCACATTCAAAGCTTTCTTTACCTCTCCTTTACTCTAAATCTCTGTCCTCGTCTCTTCTCATTCACTCCCCTTCTGAGTCTTTGTCCTCCATTTGTCCTTCTCATCTCCTGCTCACACTTCAGATTCCCTGGCACTGCTCGACTTCTCTGTGCATGGAATAGCAGCCCCCCAAAACTTGTTTAAGTCAAAAGAAAGGGTCTGAATGACTTTACCAAACTTTCACCTAATTCTGACCCAGACTTCTGTTCATCTTTGCACCAGGATATGAAAATTCACCTTCTGCACTGAACACTTCAGATACTGCTAAATGCACAATCCTAAAGTGTCCTGCAGTATCAGGGGACATCTGCTAAATAACCACTGTATCTGTATACCATTAACCCCCACAAGGCAGTGCTATGTTATTCATTTGGGCTTGTTCTATACTATGCAGAGCTGCAAACAACACCAGCAAACAGACAACACCCATTTGTCATCTGAAAAGTCTTGCTTCGCCCTGAAAGGACTTTTGGGTGCACCCATATTTACATGCAATTTATCCTCAAATAAGCACATTCATTTCCTGCTATTCCTGCTGTCTAGACAGATTACTAGGACATATTCTCTAGAGCAGGGGTGGGATGGATTGAGCCTCCCTTGAGAGCCCTTCCCAGGCTCTAATTGACTTGATTGTTAGGCAATTTTTCCTGATGTTCAACTTAAATTTCTTTTTTGCTCAATTTCATCCTCTCACTTCCAATTATGTCTGACTGAACTGCTCAAAACAATTCTTCTCCTCTGTCTCCTGACAATGAGGATGCAGCACCCGCATCTCTTATTAGCACACCTTCACTTAAGAGTTTATCGCCAGTTCTGAGTATGGAGTTGACATTTTATGCCCACTTCTCACAGATGTCGAAGATACTTTATTATCCATAGAAGAAAACATAAGCCTGTGAATGCACATAGACAATATAGGACCTTCCCCCTTCCTTCCATAACTGAGACATGTGGTAATTAGAGTAAGAAAGCCTGAATGTAGCTAAGTTACCTTATGCAAAGAGACAGCTTCAGTGACAACATGGACCTGGAAAGTCTTTCTTTCCCTCTGTTCTTACAATAGTGTTCAAAATAATTGGGATGGTGAAGACAAAAGGAAGAAGTTGAAACATCACCCAAAGGGAAAATACTGATGGAAAAAGAAAAGCTGTATTTCCCCAAACTACTTACTGATGATGCTGCAGCAGAAACAATGACTTTTCCTCAAGTTTCCCAAAGCACATTGTGAATTCAAAAACCAAAGGCTTGCTCCCACCCATCTGAAATTTCAGCTCAAGACATCTAATGACAATAAACCACTGCACAAAATACTTCTTTAAGTTCAGTATTTTTAGGAAGAACAGGACATTATAACCTCTTTGTATACTAAATCTGACAAAGAAACCACAGGAGGCAAACAGCATCTGGAAAATGCTTATACATATAAAGTGGATCCAAATACCTAAGGAACAATGGATTCCTTTCACAGGTGCACTAGTGTAATGATTGGTAGGGCCAGAAGCAGGGAGTCTGGCCTCCGACAGTAGAAAATGAGCTACTGTAGCCTAAGTAGCCCATTACTGCCTATAGCCTTGGTAAACTGTTGAGATTGTGTCTGCAGGAACAGTTATACACAGACCAACTTATTCTGTTCTGCCAGGGCATGAGGTAATGCCAGCCTTAAAACAGACATCCACACCCACAGGCAGAATGCCTTACAGTCCTTGGAAGGGGGTACTCTGCCCAATACCTGGATGAGAAAGCAATGGCATGGTGTCGATTTTGCCATGTTTCCATAGGATGAGAATTCCCCTAAGAGTGGAGCTGCTGGATGGCTTTGCTATACCTTTGCATTGCTCTGGTAAATTTGCAAAACATTCTTCTGCATTGAGGCCATGTTTTGATACTACTCTAAGTGTTTTTTCCCCAATTCTTCTACATAACTTGGATCTAAAATGAATGTATTTTCAGATCTGCCCAGAACCATTATGTAACAACAAGAGAAATAAATGACACACAGTGAAAGACTTTTGTGCACATATAGACACAAACTGCCTGCAGTCATAACTTCATGTTTTTCACAGCATATTTTTGTTAAGAAGAGGAATATACTGAGTTCGTAGAATGTTATTTTCCTATTAGTATATGTACTTTCAAATAATAACAACAAAATGAATTAAATTAAATTTGGAAGAGGCCAATCTCTTAAGTTTGTACCTTCTCATCACTAATGCATCTCAAACCACATTCTATTTGGGGAATAAAATGTTAAAACAGCCCAGGCAGTTCTCTTAACAGTAGTCAGGAATCAATACAGAGGCAGCACTTGAATCAGCAGTTTCCTGAATGACAGTCACTCTCATAAATGCTGTAATACAGCTCTGAGCAAAGGTCACAGAATGAGCCATTTGATTTGTAAGCTGGCATTGATGACAGGGTGAAGAACACTGTCACAGTTAAGCCCAACTACAACTGCTTACTTTCAGTCAGGGTTACAATGGCCTACCTGGCCCAGCTGTTCACAAGCTGTTTGATACTCAGCTCGCTGACAAAGGTCTTTCACACGCTGGTATTTGGGTAGAAAGTTTTCTTCTTGGGCATCTACCTTCTCATTCTCCCTTTTATGCAGCAGTTTACTGGAAAAGGAAAAAAAATACTTTTACATAAATATTAATTCCAAGACATACACAGAGTTTGCTGAAAAGGTTCAGAGGTGTAGGTTATCTGCCAAGTCCATAGCATCATTGGTGGGCAAAACTTAACAGCCCAGTAGATACAAGCATGTATCATCATCTCTGATAACACACAAGTTATTCATATCATGCTCTCGGGGAGTGTATGAAAACATACAACCCAAGACAGGGCATTTCATGTCTGATTGGCAGGCAGTAGCAACAGTCAATATAAAGAAACCATATCCTCTCCTCACTCTGCACTTTGCAGACCCTTTGTGCTCTATGTTATGTATTAAGGCAGAGGCACAGAGGGAATGGCCAGCAGGTGAACACAGATAGAGGAAGGGTTATTCATACTCCCGTGATACAAGCAGGAGGGTGAAGGGCAGCAGCTGAAAGAGAAACAGGATGCCTTTCCATCTCTCAATCCAAGCAAAGCTTCCCTTCCCCCACCCCACAGTGCATTTATGCAGGCTGTAGGCAAAGGCCATACATTCCCTCCTATCACACAATCATTGCCATTAGGCATACTGCAGCCGTGTCCCTGCTGGCACAGCTAAATGGCTTTAGGTCTGTGGCAGAGTGCTGCTTTGGCTTTAGCTATTCAGTATCCTTCTATTTAAAAAGACTTAGCTTTGTGATTAACACTTTCCTTACCCTCTTTCCACTAGGAACGAGTCTCTCCACACCTTCATCTTTTTCTTTAAATGGAACCTAGAAGGAAATGAGGAGAGGAAGAAGCAGTTCCCACAAAACAAGTAATCAAGTTATGCCCCAGTTTTCACTCCCACACCCAAGTCAGACAAGACACATTACATATAACTGTACATGGGGACATCCAGCTTTATGAAGCAGACACGTATGCCTCTCCAGTATAAATGATGAGCAAACGCAGGACAGATTTGTTCTCACAGGGATAAAATCCACAACAGATTCACTCCGTACAGCTATTTCAACATAAGCATGTTTAAGGCATAGGGGATTAAGTGAATTGTCCTTGATCACAAAAGATCACAAATTAAATCAGGATTTCCTGACTCCAGTTTGGGCTCTTAACCTGCAAACTACCCACAAAGTATCCTATTCTAAAGCAGCTGCTCCTTTCCCCCCCTCTCCCTCCACCCAACTACTTGTAAAGCAAATCTCCTTCCTTTTTTCTGCTGATTTTCCCTAGCAAGCATACAGTCTTAATTCCCTTCCTCAGTCTTTTTCCAATGAAAGTATTGATGGAGATCTTACATAACTGTGCAATTCTAAGTGCTACCCTGTCTTTCTATTATAGTCTGATACACAACCAACCCTTTCACCTCAATTATTTCACAATTTATTCAATTTGAAATACTTTGCTACAAATGACACCACAGAGACACTTAAAATCTATAACTCATATCACTAAAGACCTTCTTGTGTAGCTCTCTCACTGCTACAAGATTACATTTGGTATATCCAGATGCCATATAGCCAATAGATGACCCTGACAAAATGAAAATAAATAACTAAAGTCAGTCACAAATTGCCAAACAGGCAGTGAATGATGCACTCATATAAATGGTAATTTCAGTATATTTTCCTTTAAATTTGCTGCACATTGCTGAATACTTGCTCAATCGCCCATACAAACACATGCATGTTTCCATGCATGTTTCATTTCTTACCTATTCAGTGGTCTCTCAGAATCCAGAAGCTTTAGAATGGATTTACCATCCATATCAGATGGGATATCCAATCCAGCAATATCTAGAATGGTGGGTGCAAGATCAATATTCAGCACAATGTGAGGATTCCTGAAAAAAGCATATATGAGAACCTGGTTTAAAATCTATGCAGTGTTATCAAGCAACTCCAGCTCTTCCACAGAGATGAAGGATCTGAAAAGGCTTATCTGTGACATCTGCAAAGAAGAAAAGAGGACAATCCAATTCCTTTCCCTGATGTGAATTAAAATGTAAAATATAGGTAAGTTGCATAACCTCGAGAGGGACTAATAGGAAGATTTAAAACTTCATCACAGAGCATTTTTGAGAAAGCAAACTAATTCATAAGGCAAAATTAGTTAATTACTGCTAAAGAAGGTTCAAAAGTCTTTCAAAACATGAAAAAGCATCGGAAAAACTCCTTGGGTGTCTTACACAGTCAAAGTGTCAGCCAAATATGCGGATGACTTTATTAAAAAGTAGATTTGGCAGGTAGCATATGCTTTATCTGTTTCAAAACATGGTACAATAATAAGTACCTCAGCTTATATCACAGCCAGCATGTTCTGAAGAGAACATAAGGAGAAATACATTGCTAGTCATTATTATTAGTAAATAACTAATAGTTGCTATTAATGTAGAGTTTAAGACAGAAAGAGGAAAGGATCAGGAAAGAAAAAAGAGAGGAAGCAGTTATGCTTTAAAAAAGCGGGGGAGGGGAAAAGAGAGGGAAAAGAACAGCTTTAATTGAAATAAAATCAATCTTCTCAAGCATAGTTATCCATTCTTCAAACACTTAGAAGCAGCAATGCCCTGTCACTGTGAGTACAGCACATGCTCCTCAGCCACCACAGTTTAACAGGACAGTATCTGAACTCAAACTGACTTCAAATTTGGTTAAAACATTGGCATCAACTCCTGAGTAGTGCAGACAGTTCCTATCCCTGGATCCCTTGAAACGCCATAGCTAAATATGAGTGAGTTTGTGGATCAGAGCACCTAGCTGCGCAGCCCAGCATTCAGTAGCTAAATAAATGCCCAAATTTCTAATCCTGGGACTTAGGTTTTACTATAGGTCTGGTTTTGTAGAAGTGCTTCAAACTTATTTCAAATATGTCTATGGCTGTGCTGTGTAATTACTCACTATTATATTGTATTACATATACACACACTGTTTATCAGCTGCGTGCTATTTCTTTTCCTTATCTCTTTAAAAAAAAAAAAAAAAAAAAGATAATCAAGGAAGGCACTCAATTTCTTAAAAGTGAAGGAAAAAAAGAAAGCGAGCATAGTGCTCTCCAGGCAGTCTTCTACAGCACTGAACATAAAGAATCACCGTGGGATGATCCGCAGGCACAAAGCAAGGATGGGACCAGATGGGCTGCTATATACATGTCAGTGCAGAATTCTAGCTCAAAATACAGGACAGAAGAAAGCTGCTGCACTCACACTAATTAATGAGACACGATTTAAAAATTACTACATTTTTGAGCAAGCGAGCAAACAGGCACTGACAAGAGCATGGATGATGAATTAAATTGATGTACCTAATTTGATTTTAATTACTAATAATTATGGTGTAGCATATTTGGTAATAGAAATGAGAGCTTAGTAATGACTTGCTACAGTGACTGCTGTTAAATCTTCATTGGTATCAAAAGGGAGTCATGACAATTACTCTGCAGGAGAAACAGAAGTTTCACGCAAAGCATGGATGATTGAAGTTCTACTGTTTAAAGAAAATCGGTGTGAAAGGGAGGATCAATTTATTATCTGATGTACTACCCCTCCAACCTATTTTATTCTGTTCTCCCTATTTGTTGTACTGTGATGGACTCTGTTCTGCTAGACCCTGTCAGGCTGACTCCTCCGATTTTAACAGAAACGTTTTTTCACTTTCGGAAGCCACTGAAAAATAGAATTCAGTGGGAAGGTCTCATAGCTTTCATGCATGTCTGGTTGTAAAGATCCTTGAACTAAAGCAGACATGAGACAGCTGGTCTTTAGCATTGCACATTGCAGAAAAACTAGCTCAGTCCACTTGGGCACTGTCTTTCCAGTAAGACCCAAAACTGCAGTTGAAGGGAACGAGCATGTTCTTAGAAGGCTACTGCAGCTCCCTGGAAACTCTGTGCTGCTGCAGACAAGCTTCTTTCAGTGCTGAAGTGGTAAGTTTAACTCCACCTGAGAAATCCCTCCCCTGTGCTTTAGTAGTGTCATTTATTTCACAGGCATAACTGATATAAATAATTAGATATACAGTGCAATATCAACTGAATTTAACATTTTTGTGCTTACTGATGATGTGAATCAGTGAATTTAAGCACAAATGGAATGAGATTTTTTAATAAATATTTGTAACCATATTACACACTAGATCTGTTCCTCTGTGGTAAAGAAAAAAAACAGTATGGAAGACTTTGTGTGCGTTAATTATGCTAAAACATGCACACTGATATAAATAAAAGGCAGCAAATTATGGCACTCTGTCCAAAATCATTACTTAAGTGCAAATATTTGCTATTGAAATAATTGCTTAGAAAGTGTATTTACATAATTTCTTAGCTGATCAAAGCTACCACTTTAATTAACAGTCGTATTCTGCATGCTTGTGTGCATCCGACAAACAGCCCTAACCATGTAATCTCAAAGGATAAGCCAAAAAGAATCTTTTGTGGATAATAACATATGAACTATTATGTACATTATTCTTCATAAACTGAAACATGTGACTCCACTGTAATGCTCAGCAATAATATGTACTGTGGCCATAAACATTATACCATGTATTTTTACCTTGAAAATGTCATAGTTCTGTGTATTATTCGTACCCCTCAAAAGGAGGCAAATAAACGTTTCCTAGATCAGACATATTTCAAAGTGGCTTTTTCAGCTACAGCCACAAAAGTGCAGTCAGTGGCTTGTACTGCATACCTACACAAGCACGAAGGCAACGGCATGAAACCTTCACTGTGTTATATCAGTTATACCAGCACGTGCTACCAGTTCTGCTTTGAGTAGACACATTTTTCTGCCAATAATGAGGAGGAAGTGAGTCAGGAGGGGCAGAACTTTGTGCCTCCGTTTGGAGGCCAGGTCAATACAGCTACAGATATGAACACAAAGGGTTTTTCTGGTCACACACACACACTAGCCAAGAACTTACAAGGACCCAGCCTCCACATTTGGACCTCGGACGTAGAAGGGAACTCTGATGTCAAACTCGTATGGCATGGACTTTCCTTTCACCAGCCCAAACTGCCCAATATGATAACCATGGTCTGCTGTGTATATTATGTATGTATTGTCCAATTCACCTGTTTCAACCAACGTATTGTAAATCTGAAAAAAAAAAAAAAAAAAAAAAAAAACAACAACAAAAAAAACCAAAACATAAAATTCATTCCACCAAGTAGTACTCTATGTAGAATACTGGGTATAAATTGCTGCCTACATGTAATATACAAATAACCTGAACTACAGTTCAGGATAGCACTGAGTTATCACAATGCACCATTTTACTAGCCCAGTACTGTGGCTATTACAAGACAAACTTGTGGTTTTTAGAGGTAAACACATTAGCATTCCGCATTTTCAGCAGTGTTTGGGTTCAGTGTTTTGCATTAGAGCTGTCAAGATAGCACTAAATAACATGGAGACAGAGGTAAGTTTCAAGGTGATATGCGTTTTTGAATTTTTCTCTTCACCTTTATCTTTCTCCTGAAGCAAACAATTTCACTAAAATGACCGCATTTTGAATCTCGCACTTATTTAAGCAACACTGAATGATCTTGCCTTCAGTCAAATGAGTCCCCATTACGCAGAATATTTGCTAAATCTCTTCCAGGTAAGTATCACTCAGTCATACTCACTCACTGTGGAGAATTAAGAGAAGCTTTAACTCTGTAGTTGCTTCTATAGATTTACATGAGAATCTTTCTGTGAAGTGCACCAATTTGATTATCAAAGATCAATTTTTTTGCAACATTTTCACTTGCAAAGGCATGAAGGTGTTGGGGCACCACCAAAACTGTGCCTCACACAGATCCAGAACACATCAGCACTGGAGAAAACAAACTCTGCTGCTGTTGCTGGTTTGGGGGATTTTCCTTTGATTCTTTTTGGGGTGGCTTAGTTTTTTTTTTAATTATTTTTATTTTGGGAGACTATTAGATGGATATAACTCAGTAGAAAAGATCAGGCTTACTAAAAAACAACCCAACTGATTTTGCCTGCGTGAATCAGCCAAAGTCATTTTACTAAACCAAATCAAAATCAGTCAAAACCATTTTACTAGATAGAAAATCAAAATAGTGTAGTAACATCACCAATCTCTCCAAATGCTGGTATCTGATCCATCTAGACAGGCTCATTAACGTGAGGCAGAGATCATACTTGCCTGAATCACTAATTATGAGACATTACTAACAAGTTGAAGCAATGCCATCCAGATAATCTCCTCTTTGCCTTACAGGACTCCTCTTATTTTACATTCTACCTTTTTCTGAATAAAAATGCCAAGAGATAAGCATTAAATTGCAACACCATTAAACCTGCCTTCTCATAACTGGAAATCCATTCTTTTTCAGAGTGGCTTTTAGCTAATTCAGATGTTTCTGTTCAAGACCCTCATTAAGAGATTTCATTATTACATAATGCAGACTTAATTTAAAAAAATAAAATAATAATCTAACTATATATTTACTTCTAACATGTAACATCCCAGGCCTGGATTACCATGGCATTATTCCAATTAGGACTTCTGCAGCATTACTTTCTCTGCAGCTGTTTTTCTTCTCTCAGAAACACAGCGTTATAGGATTAAAATAGGCCCATGCAGTTAGGTAGTTATTTCCAACATATTGTAGGATGACTTTTCACTATCAGATGATACATTTTTAGACTTGATGATGTAAACCTTTTCAGATGACTCCTCCCTCTTCCCCTTAATCAGTAGTAGCTTTGTGTCAATAAATCAGCTCACTTACACCATCCAACTTTACAAGATGAGGATCCTTACACACTGAAGAGAGACAAAATCCTCAGAAGTGGGTGAATCACACACTATTAAAACACTGTTGCAGTCCTCCACATCATTCTTTCCCCCTTATCTTCATATACAGCACAGCTCGAGCTTAACCCAAGAATCACGCACCTGTTTAGTCCTCAAAAAAGGCACTATTGAACTTACCATCTCCATAGAGTCATCCACAGACATGAGTGTCTGAAGGCGTTTTCTCTGTAGCATGTTAGTGAACTCCATGTGTATGGGCTTCATGGGTCCTGTATACCGCATTATCCAGTGCTTGTCTGGGTTTGGAGCATAGTTATAACTTGGAGTGCTAAGGAACAGAGAGAAAACCAGAATGTTTTAGCGGTGTAGAAAAAAAAAATCCACAGTACTGCCTACCATTAATTCCTATTTGATCAACACTACAGCATTTATTCTGAGGTGTGCAAGAAAGTATTAGATTTACTTTGGAAAATTTTATACTTTAATGTTCCATATGAAAGATGGGAGAATGAAAACAACTCTGGGGAATCAAATCTATTAAAAGAGTAAATATACATTGTTTTTGCAGGGTCATCCAGACTAACATGGATACACTTCAAGGCCAAGAGACTAGCCTCAAAAGTCTAGAACTCCACAAGTACATCTGGATGGAGCATGTACTACAGAGCTCCTACTCACATAATTGCTTTGCTTTCACCCTGTCCACATTAGCACCAAATACGGCTTGTGCAGCTGTTTAACAATAGCCACAGAACTTACTGAAAAGGTTCTACCATGCTCAAAAGCTTTTTTTGTTTTTCAACATGACTGGCTACTTGAATGCTTGCACACTCTTGCACCCACAGAAGCACAGGCATTCTACCCACAGTACCAAACTGCGTGAGAGCTCATAGCAAGAAGTGGATACGCAGCCACGTTTTAAAGACCTGCCAAGAAAAGCAGGGGAAGGGGAAACAGGACTGTATTTTGCAGACACTTTCAAGCCACCAACTTCTTTATGATCATCAGAAGCTTTAATTAAAATCCCTGCAAATTCACAAGAGCTGGATTCAATGGCTCCCTGGAATCTTGCTCCCCCTCCAAGTTCTCATGATCCTGGGACACCACTTAAGTGATGAGGAAATATATAGAATCATAGAATACTTAGGGTTGGAAAGGACCTTAAGATCATCTAGTTCCAACCCCCTGCCATGGGCAGGGACACCTCACACTAAACCATGTCACCCAAGGCTGGCAGTTCCAGAGATTGCTTTTCCCTGCATAATATTGCTTTAGGTTAGCTGAATCCAAACAAGACTTATTTTGATATAGCATTACCATGACGCTGACTCTCTGCATCACCGGCTCACTAGAAAGCTCTATTGTAGCTTACATTTGCAAGAAATACTATTTTACATACCATATCTATTCCTCAAAGTTATTACTCAAGACTGAGAACTGCCTTTGTCAATTGTCTTCATACCCTGGCTCAAGAACATCACCTGCAGTCTAACATATTAAAAATTACTTTTCCTAAGTAATTTGCGAGGCTCCTTTTTTTCCATTCAAAACAAGAGAAGTCAGCCTATGCAAATGTGCAAGCAGAGGCTGACACAGTAACACAGGAAAAATAGCAGATTTTCAGTTATTTTCTTCCTTCCAACACACAATTTCCTGATAAATTCAGCTCCTACTTGGCAAATATCTACTGTTGGTTTTGTGTCTGCAACAGAGCAGCAGGGTTAGTTATTAAGATAAACAACAGTAATATAAGTTGAAAATTCTCCTTGAAATACTGCGCGTATCCAATGCATTCTTGAATTTGACAGGTAGTCTTAAGAGTTTTAATATAAATATGAAATTAATAATCTGACAGTAAAATGTTTGATGCTGAAAGCGTCTGTTAGATGTTATCTGAAAAATGTGCGTAGGCGACAGACAAATGGAGGAATCTTCATACAGGGAGGAAAGGGCTGGTGTTTATTCTCTCTGTATTGTTAATAGCCTCTTGAATTTCAGAATGTTGTTGTGGCTGAAATAATGACATTGCTCCTTTGAAAATGCTGACAGTTATAGAAACTGTTGCTATGCGAAGCCCAGAATGAATCAAAAATGCTTGGCAAACTCCTTTTCAGCTTACTTTGTGATTTCCTGGCTGATTTGAAACCTCCCGCTATTTAATCCAACCAAAGCCCATGATTTCCTTTGATTACTACAAATGTAACCCTCTTATGTGTAACAGATTTGTCTGTCTTATGGGAAAAATACTCAAATACAACATTCTTAGAAGTTGGTTAAGATAACCTCTTCAAATGTACTCAGAAGATAAGTCCTAGTCTGATTGCATCTGACCTTGGAAAATATGGGTGCTACAATGTCCCCTCTATAGAAATAACATTTCTGATCACTCTTAAACTGCCCAGCTGTTGCTTTCTTGGCAGCCACCAGCATAAACAGTAAAAAGGTAAAACCAACCATATAGACTATGGATTTGCTATGTGATTGCTGGTTGATGCGAACTATCTTTAAACAAGAATTGACTGTAGATGTACACAAAAAGAAGCTCTACAGAAAAAGATAGAGGGATTGCAGCAGAGGGGGGAATGGTCATACCAGCTAGTGTATGTAATAATGGAAGCAAGAAGGCATCAGCACGAATTCGCACAGAAGTACATACCGGAGTCCCCAAGCAAAGTACTCTGTTAGTCTGCGCCAAAATACACACCATTAACTTCTAGCTATTACTAGAAAGGCTACACAGTGCAGCATGGGTGTCAACCAGTGTTATCATTGCAGTGTCACCTTCCCTTTGCTTTTGGGACACAGCTCAAGAATTCACTTGCAGACTTTGTCAGTGCTGTCACAAAAGCTAGGACTGGACAAGGACTTTCATCAGGGTACTGCTTAGTGCTTTAGGGCAATTCATAAGAAGGGTTCCACCTCATCCTTCCCTACCATATCCCCATGACAATGAACCAGTTACACCCCGTTATCACTAAGGGTTCCCTGGAATGTGGGAACAAAGTTAAAAATGGGAAGTAGACAACTTATTTGTACATACAGTGATGGAACGATGCGCATTCTGCATTTTTACACTTAATGTTGAACCCGGGCCAATGAAACCCCTTACAGTTTGTTACTGCAATTATTTAGTGCCAAAAAAATTCTTTAGAATAAGATTAGCAGGTTTTTTACATAAGATACACATAAAAGCCTATTTTCATAGCCAAAAGAAAACCACAATTCCTTAATCTACTAAGGTAATTCGTTTCTTTACAAACAAAACTTGTTTCCATGAAGGTGACACTTCCTATATAATTGTCATTGTAAGAAAAGCCACCTACAACTGAAAATGGCTTTGTGTAACTACTTCACGATAAGGAAGATAAACCTAGTTTGTGTGAAAAATAAAATTCAAACTGTGAGCAAAGGAAGATCAGACGTAGCTCATATTTTTCATTGCTGGCCTTCCTCAAACCCCCAACTCTTTTTTATACAACAAGCATAATTAAATTGCTACAGAATGTTGCTTGATAAATGATTATTATCTCTGAGATATGAATGCCTTCCAAGGGAACTTCTAATACAAGTGAGGTCAATAGTGAGTATAAACTATGGGAAGTTGCTCATTTGGCATTTTCAAAGACAATAAATGAGCATAAGGCAGCAAACAAATACAAAATCCTGCATCGCTGTAAATCTAGGACACAGATTCTCTTTGGGGCACAGCACAACAGCATGAAATACGTAATTTCAAGTTACACAACACCTGGACAATAGAACAAAGAAAGCTTTTTCTCTCAGACTCTGTTTTAAATAAAACTAAAAAGCTGAAATAGCTTTCACTGGATTTTGGACTAGTCCTGAGCAGCTTTAGCTACCAGTGATTATTTCCATCAGTTCCCAGTTCCTTCACAAATCCTAAATAAAACAGAATTTCTCTTTGAAACACTAGAAATATAAAAGGGCATGTAGGATCTAAATGACATACACCAAACATCAATGAAGGCATGAAGCCAGTAATTAGAAAAATATTGGTGTGTGCTTAGTTAAGCTCAAGCTGATTTGGGAGAGCCATTCATTTTATCAGCATGTGAAGAGATGTTTGTAAAGGAGTATTACAGAGCTCTAGCTGTTAGATGTCTCTGTGCTATAAACAAGAACCATCTTCTTGTGTACCTTATGAACATGTTAGCTCAGGAATCAGGTGATACAGCTTTGGGACCTGTTCAAGACACTGTACTGGGTCATGTGGGACCTCACTTGGAGTATTGTGTGCAGTTCTGGTGTCCTCAACATAAAAAGGACATGGAACTGTTGGAACAAGTCCAGAGCAGGGCCACGAGGATGATCAGGGACTGGAGCAGCTCCCATATGAAGATAGGCTGAGAAAGTTGGGGCTGCTCAGCCTGGAGAAGAGAAGGCTGCATGAAGACCTCATAGCAGCCTTCCAGTATCTGAAGGGGGGCCTATAGGGATGCTGGGGAGGGACTCTTCATTAGGAACTGCAGTGAGAGGACAAGGGGTAACGGGTTCAAACTTAAACAGGGGAAGTTTAGATTGGATATGAGGAAGAAATTCTTTACTGTAAGGGTGGTGAGGCACTGGAATGGGTTACCAGGAAAGTTGTGAATGCTCCATCCCTGGCAGTGTTCAAGGCCAGGTTGGACGGAGCCTTGGGTGGCATGGTTTAGTGGGAGGTGTCCCTGCCCATGGCAGGGGGGTTGGAACTAGATGATCTTAAGGTCCTTTTCAACTCTGACTATTCTATGATTCTATGTACAGACACATAAGACCTCATTCAGAAACAGCTTGTCTTATTTGGTGCTTCAGGCCTTATTTCCTTTCTTTCCATATATGAAACAGAAGCACTAAGTACTGCATGCTACGTGATTTTTGGTACTACCATAAAACAATATAGTTTATGTCTAAGGAGAGGGAGAGCATTTCTTTCCCTGAAGAGATGACAGCCCAAGAATCAGAGTCTGACACCCCACCCCACCCCCCCCAAATAAAACACTGCTTTCCTTCCTAAATAGGTTATAACATTGTCCAATGAATTCAACATGAATCTTTCCATTTATCTCAGTGAGCTACAATGCTTAGTTCTAGATACAGTCACCATCCTCAAGATACTTGTACAAGCCTGAAGAGGTTAAAAAGACAAAATCTCAGAACTCTTCTTATATATTTGTGACAAACTCATGCTAAGAGTATTACAAAGCATGCAGTGTTCTCCCAGACGTACCCAGGACTTCTATATTCCTGAACCTGGAAATGAAAGGGTTTTATTTTTCCTTACATGTGTTGTGAGGCATTAGGAAAGAGATGCGAATACTGAGGGGCTGAATCTTCAGGGCCATGAGGAGCAGCATGGCTTATAACCATCAGCACAGGCCTGTGAGGATACATCTTCTTTGAGATTCTGAAGAAGGTAATACTGTCATTTGTAATCAAATCGGTTAGATAATCCTGCAAGTAGAAGTAAAAGTATCATGAGATAGTTGAAAAATCATTTCAAATTGGGGGGTGAGATGGTAAGGGGATGCCTGAGATATTGTAAGAAACAGGAAAAAAGAAGCTACTTCACTCAGAATGGGAGAAGGTAGTAAGTTACAGATGTTAAAACTTCAAAAAGCAAAACCAAACCATTCTTTCTTCACTGCCTAGAAATACAAAAAGCCACAGCTTCCTCTCAAAAATGAATCTCAAATAGGACTCTTTCTTCCCAGAGTGCATAATTACATTATGAAGATCACAGTACTAAATACAATTGTATTAATAAAGAAAAGAAAATTACAGGTCAATTTATTTGCTTTTTGGTGTTGATATCTTCAAGGTGTTTAATCTGACCTTAGCATCATAAAAGTGCTTTAAGAATCCAAAGGGCTTGATGTTCATTTTACTAAACTTCCCTCTGAACCAGAAGTCACTAAGCTAAAGGATGCTGGGCTAATTGGACCAAAAACTCATTCAGTATTACTGACACAGTGATAACCTGATAGAGATTTAGTTCTATCAAATAAAATGCTGAGAATATAGAAAACTTCCTTTGGAAAATATAGACTTTCTATTTTCTACGAAGTATCGTTATTATTCTCCTTATACCTGTTGGAGCTATACGGATTGAAGACAATATTTTTAGTGACAAGACATGTTCTCTCTAAGACTGCATCACAGGAAATGCTGCAAATATAAATATTTCTCAAACATGAGTAGGATATGAAACTGCACCTTTAAAAAGAGAATAGCAACTGTCATATCACAGCTGAATGTAAAATCAGACATAACATCTGCCCCTGGTCAAGTGAACAAGTACAAGATGTGGTACATATTGGATTAAATCTCCTTTTAAGTGCAGTTTTCTGTCTGTGGTTCAGTCTCTTGCTCCCCTTCACCACCGCAAATGACCTTGATCTGAGAAGTCAGCTTATCATCCATCAAAAGAAGCCTTTTTCATTGACTGTATTTACTTTCCCCAACTTATTTCCTGTGCATCCCAGAACAAGGCTGACAAAGTCTTCATTTATCGTTTTACGCATTGTTCCCAGCATGGCGCATGTCTGTTACGGAACTGCCATGATTACGTTATTTATGTGATATTTTCACTCATGAAAGCAGGTGTAAATAGGCATAATTCCATCAAAGTTAATTGAAGGACTTCGCTTCATCACTGTATGCAGGGAAAGGGAGAATGTACAATAAGCCAGACCAGAGCAAAACTGGCTTCTGAGCATACTTTTAATACCTGAGACCATAGTTATAGCTGAGAGAGAAATACTGGAGTGCTGTCAAAAAAACACGTTTATCTGAAATGTGCCTCTTCTTTAAGCTGGTTGCTCACTATCTTAAGTGTCTAACTCATCTTTTGTTCAGCCATTATGAAAGCATAGTTTTAAACTTGATTTTGAAGATACTTTACACCTGGTCAAAGTGAAAATCATTCAAATTCAACACCACGAACCCAGCATCTGCCAGGCTAAAACACCAAGTGGAAACATTTCCCCCAACCGATTTATTTTTCCAAAGAGCTCCAGATTGCAGAGGTTGTTGCAGACTGCGCAAATGCATACGAAACTAAACACCCGTCTAAAAAAGCTGACAGAAACTGAAAAAGGAACAATCAAAGTAGAATATATCCTGCTAGAAAATCTGACAGAATTTGCAAAGATTTGATTTTCAGAGGGTAAGAGCTCAGCTGTTGCTTTTGAGGACAGAATCAGCAGTGGTTTTTCCAAGTTTTCCACTGGCATATAATTAACACTGACAGTGTCAAGTAGATAGGGATAAAAAATAATTTGATTATATTGTTCATTGCTGGAAAATTAAATTTCCAGCAACAAAAAAGGCAGAAGCAGTCTTGTATGTCAGCTTCTGTTTGGTCATTTGAACTCCAGTGCTAACACCAAGTGCTGTTGCTCTGCGTGCTAGCATCTGTTTATTACCATAGCTCTGCATTATGCTAGAATATGAAGATTACACAAACATTTACATTTTATCATTTTTTTTTAATTTATTATCAAACTCAGTAAGGAAAACTAAACCAAATGAAAACCTAAACATTTCCAAGTACTGCATACACAAACCAGAGCTGAAAATACTGGAACACACAGTTCCCTGTTGGCTCCTTGGAGCAATGGGGAGCAGTGCCCTATGAAATCACTTGCCTGACATTGTTCCATATAAGATCTATTTCCATCATAACATTTTTGGTACACGGCTTTAGAGATTAGTTCTCTCATTCTTCATAGATGAGAAGAGAAATAAAAGAGAAATAATTCTGTACATCAGGTGCCCTTTCCCCTTGGCAGCTGGTGATAGCAAAGAAAACCCTAGAAGCCTGTTAAGTTTTATCTTTCAACACAAAGTACATTCAATTAAAAATGACAAATAGGGGAGGGGAAAGGAGAAATCAGAGACATCAGCCTTTCAAAGGAAAATCTGACTGTGAACACATTGCTAATGAAACACAAATATGGAGGCAGGATTTCTGCTCAATAAGAGAGAGCAAACCGAGTCCTTGTTGAGCAAATACACCTTACAAATTAATGCCATTCCAGAGCAAGTCACCTTCTTAAGTTATACACTACTTAAACTACAGCAGTTTGTGGATAAATTTATTTACCATCATACTTCAGAGACAATTCAGGCCATTTTAGGAATTCATAAAAGCTGGTTCCTTTGGAAAGATAACTCATTTGGCTGAAATAAACATACTCCTGACTGTAAACAGGTAACTGAGTTGCAACATGTGCTAGACGAGGGGAAAAAAAATGGTACTGCATTTGACAATGGTTATCAAGCATTTTAGTAAGTTTAGCCAGGGTGTAACATCCTTACAAGGATATTAAGAAACATATGCGCCTGTAACAATGCAAAGAGATAAATTCAATAGTTACATTCTCTACTCATTCAGAATAATCCTAAGATATGCACCAAGATATTATGAATTCTCCATCATATTACAGCTGCGAAACAAGTTCCTTAAACTAATATAAAAAGATGGGTTTAGCTGGAGGGAACTGGATTCTTATCTGACTTATGCTTGTGTAACTCCACAGGAGTCAGCTCTATACCAGGGGAATAGATGACAATCAGACTCAGCACACAATAATTAAAGTATACAAAGTACAGAAATTGTTATCATGCAGCTTTTAAACCTATTTTACTTCAGCTCATAATGCATAATACAGTCTCAGGACATTTTGCTTGTTTCCACTGCTGCTAACAATGTTTTCAGTAACATGACCCTCCTGGAATGGAAGATAAGGAGTGGTCCAAACATGACGCCTACTGGGTTGTAGCTAATGTTACACGGAGCAGCTTTCATGTATGAAAAGAATTCTTTAGTCAAATTGAAGCCACGAAGCACAGCCTTCTTGCAGCCATGCCCAGATGTAAAAATAACAGAAATAAATCCATAGGACCTACCCTGGAATAGTCATATCCATGCTTCTCCTTCACGCCATTTCTACAGAGTGTATAGTTATAAAATCGAGAGTTTTTAAGTAATCCAACCCATTCTTTCCAACCAGGAGGCACATAGGAGCCGTTGTATTCATTGAGGTACTTTCCGAAGAAAGCTAGGGGTAGAGAAAACAGAAGCATAATAAGGAGCTGTAACAGAAACACTTCAAAGACACCACATTTAACCATGGTTGTTCTGTCTCTTCTTAGAGAAGCTTTTTCTCCATTCCAATGCACATAAGATAAAAGATAAGTTCTAACTTTGTCTGCATTTATTTCAGAGCTCCAGATCTTACGATTTACAATCTTACTACATAAGAGAGAAACTGGACCACAACTACTGTTTCATTTTCTGATACATTCAGATTCAGATGAACAAAACAGAGAATGCCTGAGACACTGCTGGTTGCCACATTATCTCATCCTGCTCTGAATCACTCAGTTTAGCTACATTTTTCATTTTGGTTACACCCACTTAAGCCATCTCCACCTAAGGAACTGGCAGAAGCAGTGAAGTTACTAATAGGAGGCTGGCTCGGGAGAAATGATGACAAATGAGAGCCATAAATACAATGGGATTTTAAACTGGTTGCATAGAAGAAATGAAGCAGCAGGGGTTTTGACAGAACAAGCGCAGAATGAGTATAAGGGTTCTTGCAGAACACTGGGCAGGCATTTGAGCCATCCTGCCAGAAGAGCTCTGTGTATGCAAGCCTTGCTCTGTAAGCCCCAAGTGTACAGACACAAATGGTTAAGGAAAACGAAAAGCATTAGATTTCTATGAGAAGAACACAAACCCTCTAAAGTACACAATGTACCCAACAGTGCTTTCACACCACTGCAGTTAAAAATTAAATGAAGGAACACATTTTTTTAGTATTAGTTTATATATCATCACTAGGCAGTTACAGGACAAATTATACTGGAAGACTCCCATTTGTCTAGCTATTTTTTTTTAAAGCTTAAAGGCAAAATTTTGCTCTTGGGCCTGCAGACTTCACTGCAAATCAGCACTGACTTTCCATGATCAGACCTCCCATCTCAATTTTTGAATGGTCAGGCAATACAAGTTAGCATTGCCATAGTGACTAGCACAAAGATCATTACACTTGTTGCAGTTGGCAAGACAAATACTTTTAATCCACAGGTACACAGTGTCGGCAGGATCTCACAGCGGCCATCTATCAGTGAATGCCTGTGAATCTATAAGGATAACAGACTAAGATTTGGCTCTTAGATTAAACATCACTTCGTAATCTACAAGATTTGAGCACAAAACTCACATTTTTCAGATTCTTAATTACTTTTAAACATGCAGCTTACAGTGCCTGATACTGCACCTTCTTGTACTTAAATAAATGAAAGGAGCAATAGTGTGGATAGAGTAAGACAGGTTTTCAGCCAGCTTCACTGAAGTCAATGGATTTACATCTATTAATAGAAGGCTGAATATCTGTCCAAAAGACAGACACGGTGTGAAACAGTGAACATCTGCAATCTTTCAAAGTGTTTGAAAGAGATAAGTGTTGACAAAATTAAAATCTACATCACAGATGAGGAGAGCACATCTACTGGTACACAATTAATAAATTCCTTAAAATTACACGGTGCTTTCAAAATATTTTGCAAAAGCAGACAAGATGTTATGCTATTTTACACATCAGCCACTTACAAAAAGGTTAAGTGACTGATAAGCATGCTGCTGAGAAGAGTTCCTTTCACTGTCCCAAACTACCTCACGAGATCTTCATTAACCAAGCAAAGTAAGCTGGCAGCAATGAACTAGATTCTACTCAACTATGGATGAAAACTATCACATTACTCAGGAACTGTATTTATACATGAACAACTTTTTTGAAGACTGACATGCAACTTAAGCAGTTATGGGTACTAAGCCAATACAGATGCACATTTTTTCTTGTCCTGGTAACAAAAAACACAGGATGGAAGCACTGCCCACTGCCTAAAGTAGCAGGGATGCACAAGGCTGTCCAAAGTCTTTTGTCCCCCATTCAACATATTACGTCCAAACAGAGAGATATTTGGCATTTCTGCTCACGGGAACCAATCTGTTCTTAAAACCTCTGGCTGAGCCAGCTGAAGAACTCAGGAAAGAGGCATTCTGTAGAGAATTACTTCATTGTTTTTCTGCAGAGGCAATAAAATCTGGTGGAAGTTCCTTCCCGCACCTTTTGCATCCCCTCCATTGTACATTCAGGATGTCTTTGTAACCTTGCATGGATGTTTAAGTGCTTTAAATAATTTTCTCTGCTGTTTCCAATCTTCTATTTCACATTTCTTCCTTTCCTCCCTCCTTCTCAGCCATTTAAAGGCTTGTTATTCACAGATTTTTAAATGTCACACCTCCCAGTACAAAATATTGGTTACAAAAAAACTCTCTTGATGCTGGCGAAAGAACTTGATTTTGGATTGTAAAGGCTCTCTCACACACACTTTTCCTCCTCAACAGATTAGTTCACCACCAGAGACAGCTGCTCACTAGCATACACATGCCTCTGGTACATCCAATTTCAAACCATTCCAAGATTTCATTAATAAACATTCAAAGAGACTGCTGTTTGATATGCTCAGCCATGTTCCTATCTCCAGTCTATGCAATGATCATTAAACAACACCCAAATGGCTGTTTTTAATAAATGCGTTAAGAATGTGATTTTCCTTTGCTTTCAACACTATACAATGTAGTTTGTCCCAAGACTACGTAAAACAGGAAATGCAAGAATTGAGTCCTTTGTACACTGTTACCACTTCCGCGGGGGTTCATAACCTTCTAAGGTTCTTTGCTCAGTCTCACCCTTGGATGATAAGCACCTGGAAAATTCTTTGGTACAGAGTGGAATTTTTACAAGAGGTTTTCTTTTTTAAACTCTTCCTGTAAGGAAATAAAATGGCACACAAAAGAATTTTCCCTGTGCTACCAATTAATACAAAGGTCTGCTCTGAATATAACACAGCTGTAGACATATCAAGGCCACAGCTCATTGCTTAAAAAGCAGACCTCATGTATTGTCAAATGGAGCATAAAAGCACAATTAGAACGGACATCAAGGCATCATTTACCAGCACTGGAAATGTTCAAGCGAGAGCTACCATCTATCTATATCACTGTTGCGGTTTAACCTCAGCTCTCAACTGGCATTAAACAACACAAATTTGTCGGATGGGGTTTTTTCCCCTCCTTTTTTAAAAACACAAAATCTTTTCCTACTACTTGTCTAAAAGTACTTAACACTACTAAAATGCATCCACAAAGGATATTCACCTGCATTAAATTGAAAACTATGATAATTCAGGATGCATCAATAAAATTACTCAGGGTATCATTCATCCCTCCATTCCATACAGACTGCCCAACATTGGGAGTTGGACATAACAGATCTTTTTCACTTCTGAAACTAGGAATGTAGTAGAAGTCAACAGAGGCTCACCAGCGTAAAGCTGCCAGATCAGATTTAGACAGATTTTCAGTATTTCATCACTTCCTTGATTTGGCAGCTCTGATTCTGACCATAGGCATCTGATAGACTACTGGCCAAGATGACTTATCCATTCCTCTAATAACCTGCTTAACAGTATGATCATAGTGCTTATGTTACATTTAAGCGAAGTAAGAAGGAAATCAATAAAGAAATGCATGAGAGGAGTACTGGTAATAACTTTCTGACAGTGCCATGTTATGTTCTGTTGGGAAGCAGTGAAAGATAAGAGTTCTTGCTACATGTAAAGCCAAAGCAGGCCATGCACTAGAAAAATATACTCTGTGGAACAACACTAGCCAGGCTTCAAGGGCACTTAAGAACCTTTACATCTGTGGGGCAATTACGGAGAGGACAAAGCCAGCTCCTCATGGTGGTGCAGGGTGGAAGAAGAAGAAAGAACCAGCACAGACTGAAACAAGTGAGGTTCAGCCTGGATGTAAAAGGTTTTTCACAAAGAGAAGAGTTGAAGAGTGAATCAGGTTGCTCAGAAACACTGTCAGTTCCAGTCCTTGGTGTTTTTCAAGAATAGCCTGGATCAAGCTCTCAGTAACATGGCCTGGGACAGGCTTTGTGCAGGCAGTGGAAAAGAGATCTCCTGAGGTCCCTTCCAATCCGAATTAGCCTGTGATCCCATGATGGACTCAGTGACTAATGAGGCCCATCTTCAGTTGAATATACATGATTCTTGGATTTGAGAATTTTGGAATATATTTGTAAAAATTCATGGTCTCATAATAAATCTTAAACCTGAGAAAAAGTAAAATTCAACTTTTCGTTACTCCCAGACAGTACATTCAGTATTTACACCACACATAGCTCCTCCTGGAGTCTTCATATCCTTCATGCTATGTAGCTACATTCACCTATTGGCACCCCATTAAATCACACTTACCACCATGACTCTGAAGTTAAACTCACCTATTAACCCTCTACATTTAAAAGACAATGCTGTGCATTAAGTACTTGAAAGACGTATTTAAAGCATTCTTTTTCTGAGGTATTTAGACAGCCAGCTTTCCAGGTATTAACTTACATTTTGAGCTGTGAGTCTTAGTTGCTCATAAGGATTTGTCTACCCCTCTAAAATCTTTCACTTCTGTATCTGATAGCAGCTGTTCCCAGCTCAAAGTTGAACAATTAGCTACATCTGAGCAATCCCTTAGTTTTGGACTGGGCAAAGGGGGAATTTCAGATCTTCTTTCTGTTGTATACCTAACAAAAATCACTTTCAGAACTTTTTGTCCTCCAAGAGACAATGGGAGGAAAGCAGATGAGAAAGCACTCTCTGCATGGCTAAGTATGCATGTAACAAGCAGTAAGCCCAAAGGTCAACTCAGCTTTGCCCTCACATCATGGCCAAATACGCTCAAACTGTACAATAGACCAAACTCAGTGAAATTTATGGATTTAGAGCAGAAGTATGGTGGTTCTGAGATAAAAATCCTATAATATTAAATTTGGTTCCATGGAAAATACTTTTCAGGACAAATCAGTTCTTATTAGGTACCAAAGGAACTGACCCGATTTCCCAAAAATCAGTAACTCCTAAGTGCTGAAACGTTCCCAACTGGCACCTTTAGTGACAACTGGAAATACAACGCTACTGCAGAGATTTGAAGATATAGTATTAGTATTAATATCTCAGTAAGTGCAATAAATCTAATGGGCTGCTCAAAACATTCAGTGAGTTCCTGGATTTTAGAGTACTTTTAAGGAGAAAAAGCGGGGCTTAAAACCACATTTTGTTCTTGCTTAGTTCCACCGGTTCCAGAGTGCTAAGGAAGACTGGGCTCTGAGTACTTTCTATTTCCTTTCCTTTTTATGTCTGCAACAGCCCTTGAAATGACAAATTCATTCAAATACTTGACCAGCCAGACTAAGGAGAGAGGTACAGGTGTACACATACACACACATTTTTAGTCTATTGCACATGATGGCCCAATTTTTCTCTAACCTATAATAGCACAAAATTTTCTTAAAGATCACATGCTCCAGCCACCATCATAGGGACATAAAAAGAGTTTTACTAAAGGCAAGAGCCTTTACACGCACAGCTCTTCTCTGTAACTGGAATAAAAATTATCATTACAATTCCTGAAGCATAATAGCTGTAAAAACCATGTTGTACAGTGGCTCGTATCCACTGCAGTTAGAATAGCCTACAGGCTTTCTTGTTATGCCAGGGGACTAGTTTGATATCTAGTAGGACAAAGGCAATGCACAGTAATCTTTATGACACCTTTGTTCCCTCTTCCCAAATTTGCATTGCACATTCTTCAGTTACGGCCAAAGATCAGTGCCAAGATCTATTTAATGAATCAGGGGAATTGGCTGAAAGGGAACAGATGAAGCCAAATAAAACAAAAGGGCTCAAACCAAATATTTTGAAATGGTCAACAAGGAATCAAACTGAAGAATGCTGATGATGTGCCAAGTCTTGCTTGTCCTTCTCAGGTGAGGAAATTCCCAATAGGACTGGGGCCAAGCCGCCTTCACTAATGTCTATGACACAGCCTACAAAAGTTCAAACACAGCTGGCATTGTGAGGCATAAATATCTTTCTGAACAGCCCTCTCACACACACACCCCGTCTACAAGTTAAAGGAATAAAATCTAGAAACAGCAACCTTCCTATCATCAATCTTTATCACAATTCAGGACAAGATGACTTACTGTATTACAGCAATATCACTTCCTATGCCAGGCAGCACATGAGAAAGCAGGTCTGGCTGCGTGGTTTAGAGCACTACTCCACAGCACAGGCTAGCCACTGTCACTAGACAGCCTGCTCATACGCCTTAATGGCCAATCCTGACCATTCAGATTTTCCACAAATCCCTTCCCAACATCAAAATTGCAACACGACAAAGTATTTAATTAAAAATTTACCATGGGTATCACTCCCCCATTTTACATATCACAGTCACAGAAGAATCTTAACCTTTAGATTTATCCTCCTCTCTTCACATCAACATTTCCTCCTCCACACAGAAAACCCCCAAACCTCCCCAATGCTAGCCTGTCAGACCTATTTTTTCATAGTGAACAGTCTAAGCAAAAGCTCATCTAGCTTAACGCTGAATCTTTACTGAAATAGCAAAGTCTGCACCATGCTACTTGGGCCAGCTCCAGAAGAAATTCATTTAGAGCCATTTTGTCTCTAGGATTTGAAGAAAACGCAATTACCAAGTTTTAGGGAAGTACCAAGATATGCTGTGAAGAAGAAATATTTGCTCTATTTTAACAAGCTGGGTTTTTCCACATAGCAATAAACTTGGAGGAACACTACTTAAAGCATCAGTTCATAAATAAAAACAATGATGTTTTACTGAATGCAACTAAGAGAGAAGTCCAAACCTAGTTCAATATAACCACCAAATTACTTTCAAAAAGATATTTACTGAAAGAGAAAAAAAATCAAGGTTCTACAGAAGTTGGTCTGTACATTTACCTTTTATTTTTGACATACATGACACTCCAAATAACCAACCACATTTTACAGTCCTGAAATGCATCTATCTCAAAAACATATATAGTTCTCCTGTGCGTAACATGTACACAAGGGCAAGAAGTGCTACTACCTCTAACTTGGAAGATGAGACAAAAGTCTCAGGGCAGTACTCATAGTACTGAAACATATAACAGGACATGGGGGTGTTCCAGTTCAAAGCAACTGGAATTCAACTTCCAGAAACTAGAATTAGAATCAATCTGCAAAGTCTATGCCACAGGCACTGGCAAGTCTTTGCAATCATCGCTGTTCCCCTGTGCACTTTATTAAAAGATGGCACACAGCTCATTGTTCTGTCTTTGAGCTTACACATCACTAAGCTTTTCCAGTGCCCGCTATATTGTGTATTGCTGCTGTACAGGGCAAGTATCTAATCATGGTGTTATACACTATGATCTGTGTGGGTCACGTAGAACATTCACACCTTTGGACATATAGGAAAGAGAACTTAGGAAAACTGTATTCAATAAGTCACACCACTAAAGTTAGATTATTTTGAAATATTTGGAGAAAAACAGAAAAACAAAAAAACCCAAAACCCAGCACTCGAGAAAATAAAAGAAAATGCAAGAACATAACAGAAGGACTTAAACTGCTAGATGGATAACCATCTTAAGAACCTGAACGTGCACAAGTCCATGCGACCTGATGAAATCCATCCACGGGTCCTGAAGGAGCTGCAAACGAAGTTGCTAAGCCACTATCCATCATATTTGAAAAATCATGGCAGTCAGGTGAAGTTCCCGATGACTGGAAAAAGGGAAATATAACCCCCATTTTCAAGAAGGGAAAATGGATGAGCCGGGAAACTACAGAGCAGTCAGTCTCACCTCTGTCCCTGGCAAAATCTGGGAGCAGATTCTCCTGGAAGGCATGCTAAGGCACATGAAAAACAACAAGGTGCTTGGAGACAGCCAGCATGGCTTCACTAAGGGGAAATCCTGCCTGACCAATCTGGTGGCCTTTTATGATGGGGCTACGGAACTGAGGGACAGGGGTAGAGCAGCTGATGTCATCTACCTGGACTTAGCCTTTGACACTGTCTCCCATGACATCCTTCTCCCTAAGTTGGAGAGACACCAATTTGATAGGTGGACCACTCGGTGGATAAAGAACTGGCTGGATGGCCGCATGCAAAGAGTTGTGCTCAATGGCTCATTGTCCAGCTGGAGACCAGGAACGAGTGGTGTTCCTCAGGGATCGGTGTTGGGACCGTTCATGGGGTAATGGGTTCAAACTTAAAGAGGGGAAGTTTAGATTGGATATAAGGAAGAAATTCTTTACTGTAAGGGTGTTGAGGCACTGGAATGGGTTGCCCAGGGAAGCTGTGAATGCTCCATCCCTGGTGGTGTTCAAGGCCAGGCTGGACAGAGCCTTGGGTGACATGGTTTAATGGGAAGTGTCCCTGCCCATGGCAGGGGGGTTGGAACCGGATGATCTTAAGGTCCTTTCCAACACTAACTATTCTATGATTCTATGATAAAACAAGAGATCTTAAACTGGATTGAGAAGGAGGGAATCTCTTCTCATTTCTGGCTGATAACCTAACTATTCTATGATTCTATAATACTGAACAAAAATGGCACTATACAATAAAAAACTTAATAAGCCAATATGTTCCTTTACTTTGTTCAGTTCTGCCATCCTAAAAGATCGACACTAATGAAGACTTTAAAAACATATTTATCATGTATGTGCAAGTATTTGGTTCAGCTTTTACCTATTTTGAATGCTATGAAATGATAATGCTATTTCTGAAGCAATATCAAGCTATGAATAACTTCTTGCTTGAAATGATAAATCAGTATGATAAAGCCATTACATTCCAAGTGGTAAAACGGGCATCCTATCAGAACAGTACATTACAGTAGGGGGAAAGAAAAAGATGAGGCACTTTGCACAACCTACAACATTTTATGTTGAAAACAGATAGATTTAGGGGAAGAAATAAAAGAGAGGGTAAGAAGGAAACAAGATATGACTGGAAATAAGGGAGCCGCAGACATTATCTGAACTCTGTAGTTGCGGATGCCTTGGTCTCAGACTCCTGGGAAAGTTATACTGGATTACAGGTTATCTTGTGGATTTTACTCAGCAAGTGACTTGCAGAAGCGTATATATTCCTCTCTTCAGGATAGTTAAAACATGCACACTAAGCAACATAAAGCTAACATGCACAAAACAGGTGAGAAGCAGTAGCTGTACAGGTAAGTTTCACTTCTACAATGTCTGCACAATCCTCAGGAGACCACAGCTCTACTTAATGTGCTCTCATTTTAAGTTATCGTACATTATAATATGTTTAAAGTGAAATTACTGATGCTTAGAACTCAATTCAGAGAAACAGAGGGAAAAGACACATTCATGTTTGACTTGAAACCAATTTACAGCTTAGAACTGATATTAGAGCTCGGAGAAAAAGAAACTCTTTAACACACATAAGATAGGAAATCCAGAGCTGTCTTTTCTTTGAAAATGTCATTCTCCATAATATTTGCAGGATATTCCAGCTCAGTAATTCACTGCCATGGACTAAGCCCACCAGAAGCAGTAACATGGACTAAGTCTGTGGTTTTGGGGTACACATCAGGCTTCTTCTTGTGTCCTTTCCAACACAGATCCTTGGTTTCCTGTTGCAGTAACAGCTCACAATACAGCCACTATGCCCAATCTTTCTTTTAGGCCATTTTCAAGTCAAATGGTCTCAAACTAACAGGTATAAATTGACAGACCTAGCTAAAATAACATTTCCATAGAAAGAGCAAAAGATTCAAGGAAACTCATTTACCTTCCAGATAAATAATTCAGAAACCTGATAACCAGTTTTGAAAAGTCACCTGCATGTCTTGGAGATGAGGATCATAACACTTCCCTTCCTGATCTTGCAAATCACTTCTAAAAACTAAGTCTGACTCATAAATCACTTGGTTATTTTTTAAAATGGCCTTCAGTTCTTCATCAGCTGCAAGCGCTCTTCGTCATGCACAGAGGATGTCACTCTGACCTGGATAATCAGTTTTCTTTATACACATGTACCAGGACAGTGAAGCAGAGCAAGGCAGAGTGGGCACTGGACTGTGAATCACAACCTGTATCTTTTCATGTTGCTCTTCACCTGCATGTGACCTTGTAGAAAGTACTTCACTATTCTGTCTCCATTTCCATCTACCCTTTGACTCCTTAAGTCACCAGTGATTCCCTACCAAGCAGTTATACACAGAGATCAACTTCAGTTAAGCTTTTAAGTATTTCTGTAATAAAAACCAGCAACTGCCAACTACTGCGGAGAGAGCAAATTCCACAGCAAGGGACTGATCTAAGGGTTTTTTTCCTGGCATGTATCTGGATATTAAAATCTGATCACATATTTTTCAGGTTCACTCCTCCTTTAATAAACATTTGCCAATAGCCTTTCTCCTCTTACAATTTAATGGTAAAATCACTTTAAAATGTCAAAGGCTGAGACAGTGAAGTGGAAAAATAATTATTTGAATGCAGTCAGCCACTGTATCTTCTTAGTCTAATATTAATGGGAGGAAGTGGAAGATTGTCACTGAATTTTAATGAATTCATTAGTTAATTATTGCAAAGCCCCATGAAACTGCTAAGAATGATTATTACATTTATTCCCAAGAATATTTTTTACAATGGCAGAGATGAACCTCCCACAATGACTTTTCTCTAGGTTCAAAATACATGACTGGTGCAAAAAAGCATTCATTAATTCTTTGTTCAAGTATGGACTTAGAATCAGAGTGAGATACTGACGTATTATCCTACAAGTAGCTGCTTTTTCCTTTGCTAATGGGTTTATTTAAGTGGATAGGGTTAGTGGTACTATAGGGCACTGCTCAACAGGAACAAGGCTAGTAAGTTCACCAAAACATACACTGCATTTGCTGCATACTCAGCCACATTATTAAGCACAAATATAAATTAACAGAACTCTCTCAGAAGATTCAGTGAAGCAAGAGTGTCCTTCTGCCAGGCTGAATTTGGCCCACCATCCCTAATTCTGTTGAATTTAATAAGATAAACATGTTTTTTCATTTCCTGACTGCAGATAAGGCTGACAAAATATTCTAGAATCAGTCACCAATTTTAAGATCTAGTCACTGAGCCAGCCAGGCAAATGAAAAAGAAAAGCTTTTCTCATTAAGTAATGTCTAAGGGAAAGTTCAAATCTGTATTCCAATAAAACATCTTGGTATTTGTTGCTGCAGGACCCAAGCATACAATGCACCATGCATTTTAAAAGCAGTCTCACAGAAAGAGATGGGTATATTCATAGAAAACAGAACTTTTTTTCTGCAAGGGTTTACACAAGAACCTTTGGCAAAGAAATTCCCTGTCATTCAGGAATGTTTGTCATGGATCTCTTTGTTTCTTTTCCATTCTAATCATCTCCTGGCTCCAAGCTGAAGTACTAGCATCCATTAATTTAAGTTAGTGTTGATTCAGATGTTGCTTACACTGACTCTTCTAAAGATTAATTCATCAATTGACTTGGCTTGTTTACATAAATTGTCCTTCTTGCCTAATTTCCCACAATATGTAATAGGACAATGATGTGAGAAGCCCTCTAAAAATCAGACCAATTGCTTTAATATACTGACATTGGGAACATGCTGTCTGCATGCAGAGGCTGTGTGAAAAGGACACAGATTCAAGTCGCTGTTCAGGACACTGGCATTTCTTAGACTGTGAGATGGGTTAATGTTTGTAATACCTACTGCCTCAGTGGCTTTCACTGTGGAAGGAAAACCCATTCTTTGCCCAGTCATGCTACTTATTTTAACCGATCCACATAAAGTGACAGTGAGCCTTATGCATGATGGTCGAAACCCTAGCTGTTATAGGCAAAGAAAGAGCTTCCCTTGAGCTCAGCCTCTTCTTTCCATCTCTATTCTGCCAAGTCTGGTGCCTGACAAAGTTGGTGACACTTCTTAAAGTGCCAAATTTAAAAAACAGAAAACAAGCAACCAGGGCTGGAACTGAAAAGCAATTACAAGAAAGTCAAAGTCACACCTTTTCCATCTCTTGTATTTTTCACTTGCAACAGAGGAGAAAAATGTCCCGCACTGCTCCCTCCTGCCTGCCTACCACTGGCACATTCCCCAGAGGTGTCAGGAGCAGCAGGAGTCTGCAGAGATCCAACCTGTGCAGATGCCACAAGGAAACACTACAATGCAGGATGAACAGTCTCCAGCAGAATCACCTTTTGTAAGAGAACACCACACAGGGAGATCACAAGGGCTAGAGCAGAGCGCAAGGAGATGGGAAACAAGCGGCAGGTAAGAAAAACACAGGGAAGGTTAAGTGCAGTAGAAGAGCACAACTTCTTCCTTCAAGTTTAAACAAAAAAGAGAGACACATGGGGAGAAGGCCTGGCTTCTGAATTAAGGAAAAAACTCAGCTCACTTCCAAATAATAGCTTCCTCACTCCAAGGTTGTGAACTCCAATATAAAAGCAAGCCTCAAAAGGCTTTATTGCTCATGGCTCCAGGCCTCTTTTTCTTCTCCTTTTCAAAAAAAAAGGAGTGGGGGAGGGAGAACCAAGAATTAAAACTGTTTGCAGCACAAACCATGGAACTCAATAATAATAATAATAATTAATTACAAATGAACTTCGGTGCTTTCCAGATCTTCCTTTGTTCACTGCAGTCATGTTCAAAGAGCACTCCCCATTTAAGAGAAACTATATTCATCTCCCAAATGCTCTCCTTAGTAGGCTACGTTTGAAACTGAGAGAACAAGGTTCTTAAGTTCAATTTCCTGCTGTTTCTGAAGCAGGTAAATCTGATCAGATCTTTGGGGAAGAAAGAGCAAGAAAGGTAAACCAATACCTTCTTACTGCTTCAGAGGGGATAACTCAGGACTAACTGTAGATCAGAAATGAACACCCGCCTCCAATGATGGCAATTTCCATTTAAGTTTGTATAATAACATGTCACATTTAACCACATGAATGAGGATCTCATTTACACCTGAAGACTGCTTTGTACTTGTAAAAATGCTACTACCATGTCTTCCAATAAATTTAGTTTGGAAATTAAAAGAGAAAAAATTAAGGCTGAAAGTATAATACAGATTCACTAAGATCTTGGGTCTAAATTTCATCACCGAGTTAACGTAAGAATTTAAAGCATACAAATACCAGGACACTTGCAATAGCTGTGCACGTTGGTAGAAATAGCAAGTGCTTGAAACACAGCCACTGAATGTAAAAATTATTACAATAAACAAACATCAGTAAACGCAGAACAAATAATCTGTGAAAAATAAGCCATTAACCTTGGTGTGGTATTCATATGATCACTGGTATCAGTGCCAGGAATGATAAATGGAGGGAAACAGCAACCAATTAATAAGGTATGTGCACTTCCCCCAATTTATTTCTTTCCAGATTAATTCATGTCTTTATTTTAGATAAACAAAACAAGGAAATTACCTATTTATTTTAAGGCCAAGACTTAGCAGCAATAACGCAAAACTCACGTGAATAGTTAGAAAGAAAATAGTGACCTTGTTACAGTTATTACTCACGATTTATGCTAGTTTCTGGAAACCTCAAAAAGCAGATATACAAAGAAAAGAAAAGTATACTATCAAACACAACTATCCTACAATACTATTATGTATATACTATAAATAACTCAACCAGAACCAGGTTTATGCCTGTTTCTTATCATGAAAAAAGGCATTAGCAAGAATAGTGACAAAACCACTGTAATAGGCAAGGACCTAAATCTCATTTCTGGAGAACGCACAAACAAAATAGGTGTGAAACACACCATATATTTTCTGAAATCAGGACATCATTTCCTCAGGAGCACTGCATGCAAAGGGGATCATTTGTTTCTCAGGCATACATCTGATCTTGCCTATTATTCCTCAGCCATTATTTATCCTCAACACCTTTCTGGGAACAAATTGTCTCAAGAAACCAATCGGCTGACAGCTCTGCTCCAAAGCCCAGAAGGAACAGGCCCTTCTCGTGTTCTTAAGTTCAATTAATATATCCAGTTTACGACAAATTCAAATCACTAATTTCTTTCCATAGTATCTTTCTTGCCTGCTCTGTGCTTTTCAGGAAATTGCAGGGCATATTACCTTTGGTTCAAGCATGCACGTTATTTTATCCTTCCCAGCTTCTGGGAAGTCTTTGGTTTTGTGTTTAGGGTTCACTTTTTGTTTGTTTGCATTTTCATTTCCTCAAGTAAAAGTACAAGGAAGCTAAACCTACATGCAAGACCCAAGCTTTGGCACGCTGCACTGCTGCAGTCCATTAGGAGAGCAAATTAAAATACTATACACATTAGCCTCTGTACTAATTAGTCTAAGGAAGCTTTCAGATCGAGCCAGCCTTGATCTTACCTGTCCTGTATCCTGTGTTGTTAAGGTACACTGCAAACGTACGTATTTCATGCTGAGCCTGCCAGGAGGGAGAAGAGCAGTTCTCATTGTTAGTGTAAGTATTGTGGTTGTGGACGTACTTCCCCGTAAGAATAGAGGAACGAGATGGGCAGCACATGGGTGTTGTAACGAAGGCATTGATGAAATGAGCACCTCCGTGTTCCATGATCCGCCTTGTTTTATTCATCACTTGCATAGACCCTGGAACAACAAACCATCTCAGAATTATTTCAGTCACAAGAACTAAGAGCTCACGTTACATCAGAGACTAGAACAAAGCACATATAGTAAGGGCACTCTAACCCCACAGCAAACCCAAATCCAAAAAGATTGTCCCTCCTGTAGAGACGTTCTCTTGTTTCAAGAAAGACCAAATATTGAAGTCTTAAGATTTGACTCAAACCTGTTGCCATAGATAACAATGCTTCTTTAATTCATCTCGCACTAAGCTGAAGATTTACCACAATACTCTCTGCACTACCTGTGCAACCTTTTTTGAGCCATTAGTACTGTTCCAGTACCTGAAAGCAAGAACCAGCAGGAATGAGGCTACCCCAATGTGGCCTGAGGGTGAAATTCACTTTGTGCAGCAACCCTGACCAAGGTTTGCACACTCAAGCATTATTTATGCCTTGGTTTCAGAAGATACCTGATGCACTGTCTTTTGTGCCAGTTTTCTACAAAAGGCTCAGGGTTGTAATCACAGAACCATTGAGGTTGGAAGATTATTTATCCAACAGTCTGCTCAAGCAGGGACTGAGCTGTTCCCTAAATAAAATGTTCTTTTTCCTAATGTGAGATACTAGCAGGTATTGATTTATGCAACCGTCACTGAACCAAAGTAAACCCCTCATAATAATTTCCATAACAGCTCACTGAGCTCTATCTATCCACTTGATCCATTTTGATAATCGTGTTACCTAAAACTCTCCAACTTTTCTTAGGCTTGGTTTTGCAGAATCGTATTTTTAGATGACAGCTTGGGACAGATAACACTCCATAGTTTATGACCATCAACTAAACACAAGCAAGCAAGTTTAACTGGCAGGGACCTGGATGAATTGGGGTGATGGGAGCACAAGTCTTTTTGCCAACAACTACTAAAAGCCATAGTGCTGCCACATGGCTGTTGTGTTTCCTATTTAAAACAAGGCTTTGGACAAAGACTTTACTATAGACATCCACCTAGCTAAATCTGGATCCATATCAGAGTTCTTCCTACATGCAGAAACACCAAAGATCAGAAGAAAAACAGACATTTAGTTTCACTTCACCTATCAGTGCCTGACAGTTAAAACTGAAATAGAGTTATACTTGATCTGTGAAGAATTTCCGTATCACAAAGAACTTATAATGGTACTTGTCCTCAGCATGATCTTGAAAAAGACAGTAAACCTTTCCATCACCAACCCTCCCTTCATGTTATGAGCAGGGCAAGCCAACCGACAATATGAAGATGAAGGTATAGGCTCATGCTGGAGTAGCGCTGGGGCTAACTTACCTAAGGCTGAGTTGGATTAATAGTTCAGCTTTAATCAATGCATCCTGCAAGTTTATGCACATCTAGCATAAACTGTATGCTGTTTCTATCAATAATGGGTTTAGGTTTCTTCTAAGCTCTTTAGATAGAGATTTCATTATGAAATTGCAACATTAAGTAGGCTTGATACAGGGCACATTGATATAAGCAGGAGTCAAAACCTAAAGGGAAAATAGTCATAAGCCACATAAGAAATCTGACTCTCTGGCACCATAAAGGAAAGCCAATTGCTACTATAGGTCACGTCACCTAAAAATCGCCATGGTATTAGTTCCCTTGAGCTCCTTTTCTGTCTTGGGGCAGAGCCCATGTCTGTCATACCACTTTTGGACAAGACCCAGGGCAGGTTATTGCACTCCTCCTTCAGAACTTGTCAAGCTTCACATATCAAAAAGAAGTTTCTGAAGAAAGCAAGATGGTTTTGTTTCTGTAACTGTGGGATAAGTGTTAGTGCTCAAAGGCACTGTAGTCAACAATTGTAACAGGCAATTATACATTATGCAAGCCTGAAAACTGCAGACATTTCCTCTGTGTTGTCTTATGAGCTAGCCCAAGCATAAACAGGCAGACCACAAGAATGTTTTGTCATCCCAATATTAAAATACAATTTAACAACCTCTTTAAATGACAGAGGCATCTGTGCATAAATAACAGTACATGTTAAGACTCCCCTTGGGGACAGTAACCTCTTTTAATAAAACTGCTGTAATGACAAGGCCCTATATATCAACAGTCTTTAATACAAAAACATATGATCTAATCTGCTTCCCCAGCTTGAGAACTAACACAGAGTGACAGATCAGTGGAAGGTAAAAATCCAGCATACTCTTTTGCACAGTCTTAAATAGGCCAGCTTTAAATATTTTACACAGCATTAAACCAGCCAACCAAAACTTATTTTCCTCAGCTTGCCTCTGATACAAGTACAGAATTGTGAGAAAAAGCAGAAAATCATCTATGTCAGAAGATTAGTTATGTGTTAATCACCAACTGGAACCTCATCAAATCACCTTCTGAGATGGAAAACCTTCTGGGGTTTCATTAGTGGATGTTCCAAGAGGAGTCATGCTTTGAAGTGTCAATATTTAATTCAGAAAATGTTCTGTTACCTAAACCCACTGATGATAAATTAAAACTATTCAGTAGTTACAGGCAAAATTTCTAAGCCATTTAAAAAAAATAAACCATTGGACTACTGTGAAAATATGAAAGTTTAATCAACATGGTGCATTCAAGCTGCTCACATAAAGTGATGCAAAACCAAGGTGGAACTCCCACTTGACACTTGCATGGTATCCGTAACTTTTCTCCCTATCACTTTAGGGATAAGGCTGATATTTTAACTAATGCTAATGGAGAAAATACACTAGTTGCCTATGAAAAAATACTGACTTTCCCAATAGTTGTGTTTGCTGTCAGAGGTCATAATTTAAATAAGTCTTAGGGAACTCCAACTGTTGAAGAACATGTACTAAGTCCCAAGTGACTTGGTCCACTCTGAAGCACAATTTAAGAAGTGGTATCCATATGCAGACAAGTTAACTGAACCCCATAATGTTAATTAACTGTCCCATAAAGCCTTCATTTTATCCTATTTGAACCTCATTAGAAACCCTTTTTACATCGTCATTTCCTCTTTTTTATTCTCCTATTTAATTTGAACGAAGCTCTAAGGCATTAATCTCTGTATATGATAACCAAGAAAAATTATCTTCCATTCCACTTAAGTAGTTTTTCAGAGGAAGCTGTAGGAACATACAAACTGCCTCTCACTCAGATTTTCTAACATGGCTGAAATACTTTCCAAACAACCAGATCTTTCTCGAACTATGAGATAATGAAATAAGCTGGTTTGTTAAACCACAGAAACAAGGCAGGCAAACCTAATTAAACTGGAGGTACTGAGTCCATCACACAGGGGACATCAGCATTATACTAACTTGGACTTAAACGGCTCTAGTGGGGGAAAGAAAAGTCTTTGTTTTTAATTAATCCTTTCTCCTCGTCAGTATATTCCTCTTCTTTATACTCTGCTTGTCAATACAACTCCTTTGATTAGACAGTCAACTGAGTGTGTGTTTCAGTTCTCTGTATTCTCATTTATCTTCTCCCATTTGTATACATTACAATTTACATTCATTCTCCTTTGACCTGGAAATTGTGCATCCTTTTCATCAGCCCTTCATACATCTTTTCCTTTTTCAGTACACGGCTGAGGTCTGGTTTCCCAAGTAAAACTTGTGATTAACAGGAGTGGAAATTCAGAAAAGTAGTAACAAAAACTTGCACTCCTTTCCTGAAAGAAAGACATTCTGGTAAACTCCACCTGCTATTGGTACGTTATTAAATATATCTTACATTGAATAAAGGAAAGGCTGTTAAGAGCACTTGAGACTGTGCTGGCTTCCCTTTTGCCTCAAAAGTCAGTCACACAGGAACAATGAAAGCTAGAACACCCATCAGTTACCAAATATTTTTAGAAGCAGATGAAATCTTAGTTATGCACAGCTTTCTTTGCAACAGTTTCACAGCTTCCAAGTTTTCTCTAGCTTTTGTTCCTTATTCACATTTTATTCCCATCTTTTTTAAGTGCATTAACCACAATCCCCACAGATGGCAATTATGATTAACCTGGACAGCTCTCCAGACAAAAGACAAGAATAAAAATTAATTCAAATAAATACTGGGTCTCCCAGAGCCATTAGTGGCAAATGACAAATATCAAATCTCAGCTTCACCAAATGGATTTTCCTTAGTTAGATCCTAATTTGTGTGGACACATGCCCATTATGCTTGAAATTGGAAAGCATCAGATTATCAGAGAAGAGAAACTATACTGCCCAAAGGACTTAGACAATTGCATCAGAAACAAGCAGGCTAGCATAAAATGGAAGATGATAAATTTTTTAGGACCACCCTCTGAGCCTGCAGGATAATGCAGTTAAGTTCTTTTGGATATGCATTATTGAAGCTGCTTTCTTTGTGATCCAAATAACCATTAGGAAAATGATGATGACAACAACAACAAATAATTTTCTGATCCTACTAATCTGAATTACATTTGTATTTGGTAGGGTTAGTGCCATAGCAGGCTTCCTCACCACCTTTGAGAAGAACGTGACATCTACAATACAGCAGACATGCAGCAATACCAATAAAAGGAAAGCATCTGTAGGAGTATTGCCACATTGCTGTGATCAACTTCTCAACTAGATGAGGAAGTGTGTAAATTATACAAACTGATTAATTTTACCATTGTGCCTCATTCCTTGTGTGAGGTTTGTGTTCCAGTTTTTCCCAACTGTCAAAAACCTCACCAGACCACACATACACAAGCTCTCATCTTTCAGATGATTCACACTTTACACCCACTTAAAAGCATATTTCTAATGCAAAATTATTAATGTAAACTGGTTTGTGTTAATCACTTCAAACTACACACAACATTTAATAAATATGAGCTTGTTCAGGTAACAGAACAAACCCAGCTTCTGTCAGTTAATTCACTATTCCAAATTATTAGGCAAAGCACACGTTTAATCTTCATCTCCTTTCTTCAACAATTAACATAGCATTGAGTAACACAGTATGAAAAGGTCTTACTAAGTGATCCTGGTCAGTAATTAACTACACATCTAAATGGACAATACCAAGAACAGTACGACTATTCTAGGTAACATTTAAGTAATTAAAATTAAAATTGTGTGTGTAATGAACATCTGCAATTAGACAAAAAAATTTGGGTAATTACATGGTGCAATAATCAGTTATGAATTTAAATCTACTCTTTTGGCATGCAGCTTCCCAGGTTAAACCTGCAATCACCAGAAGCATAGTTTAGGTGTCTAACAAAGACAAATAGGCAGGAGCCTCATATTTCCACAGAAACAGGAAGTTGAGCATTTTAAATTGAGACTAACTTTTGCTGTCCTTGAATTGCATGTGGATGGAACGCATTTTCTACATAAAGGTAGGTTTAAACTTTTGTTACTTGTTCTTCCTGTCATTTTTCACACTGATAAAAATAATTATTCTGAACATAAGAATCTAGATTCAAGGCAAAGCAGTGCCATATATAAATTCTCTTTATGCTGGGCTCTTACCAAGTTCTACATCCTGATCATCAGTAAGAACAAGGATAATGTTTGGGCGGATGTTTCTACGGTCTCTTTGAAATCTTCCCTTCAGACGCTGATTTAACAGGAAAGCTGAACTTCCATCCAGCAGTGATAAAACAGTCATCATGAATAATCCAAGGACAATACTGTGTTGTGCCATATTGTGCTGATTTAGTGTTCTCTCTGAACAAGGTAGGTTAATGGCTTCTATTTCTTCTTTGTTTGCAGGTCTCCTGTAAGGGAGAAGGAAACAAGTGTTTATTTATACCCTGACCTCCCTGCCCCCCAAGGGACAGCAACTTTCTCTCCAAAGTAGTAAAAAGCAATATACTTGAAATAATCTAACTCCTAAGGAAAAAAAAAAACCCAAAACCGAAGCAAAACAAACAGAACAACTGAACCTTTTCCTATAGCGCCAGCAAGAAGCAGAAACTTGAAAAATTCACAGTTCTTAAGCTGTTACCAACATCAGCAATGAAGTTTCACTTCAGTGCTCGAATTTGGCAGCAAGCTCAAGGATTTAGCAGGGTATCAAACTTTCACTTTGGCACATGTAAAAAGCAACCTGCTTCCTTAAGGTTCTGGGATGTTTTGAGATGACATTTGTGTTTACTGCATGAAAAATGCAGATGTTGAAGAAAAAAACCAAACACGTCTTTCCTTATTGCCAGGACTATGGCAAAATTCAAGGAATTAACAACACATTTGCAAATTCATAGAGAACCCCCAGACAGAAGACTTGTTATACACTGATTTATCTTACAAATTTCATTACAGAGCAGAGCTGCCCAGAACTTGGAACTATGGTACAATGCTGTTTGAAGTCTAGTATAGCTTTGATGTTCGTGTGATATCCCTTCAGCATTTCTGATGGTTTCCAAGATTTATTTTTTTTTAATATCATTATTATTAATGAGAACATTTGAAGGCCCATTACTGCAACTGTTTGGGAATGGAAGCACCAAAGTGATTTATAGTGCCTGTAACTTCTCTCCATCATCAAATACAATGCACCAGAATTAACCTGTTTGCAGAACAGAGCACGTCTAACTGGTACTGCTCCTGTTGATGAGCCAGTTAAAAATTCTTCACAATTCCCACATGGAGAGTCCAAAAAATGAATAGGTGTGCTGAAGAATTTTTAAAATCATTGTTTTGCTGAATGCTCATCTGGTATGAAGGGATTTTCTCTTGCTTTTGGAAGTCAAAACAACAGTATGAAACTGCATGGAAAATATCAAGTACTAATTATTTCATCCGATCCAGCGATCAATGAGTCAGTTTTTGATGAATTCCCTGCTTGCTGCCTGCCTTTTCCTGGACTGGTGCCAACAATCTCTTGTAATGCATTGAAAAAAATCAATTAAAAATAACACAAGGGACAGTATCTGCTTTTTGTAAAGACCAGAAATGCCTGAGTAGAAAGAGCCCAGCTCAGAGTGTTTTACTCAAAGAAATACATTGGCCACCCTGCCCCTAAAGCCACTTGGGAAAACACTTTTTCTTCCAACAAATTATTTCATTGCCACATTATTACTTGATCTCTGTCAGCGTCTGCTCTTTGAGATAAACTTTGATTAAGGAAGTTCTCATGCAACAGCAAAACCACTGGTCTGAAAAATTGTACTCTGCTTCTATGCTTATTTAACAAATGCATATTGAATTTTCATGTAAGTCAACAGATATGTAGCTATAGCATGATGCAATATTTATTCAGGCTGTTTTCCAGAAACATATACTAAGAGGGTTTTGAGGAAGTGAAAAATCCTTATTTCTTACTGGTTTCTCCAGCGAGTTTTACAGGCAGGTGAAATCAACTTTTTTCATAGAAACTAAACATTGATTTTAAATACCCTAGCACTTGTTTCAATGGATAGGGAAAGAGAAAAGTCCAGATTCCTAAGTTTACAGCCAGAGTTTTAGTACCTCTGTGGCTGCTCAGAGATGTGCCAGGCTGTAGTAGAAGGAACATCAACAAGTCCTATCAATTTTCATTCCTTCTACTCAGAATTCCATCTGCAGCAGCACCACAACTGGGAAGAATCATGTCAGACTCAATGTGTTGCTACTGTGTAGAGTAGTCAAAAGCAGCTTGAAAGGCAAACCTGGATCTGTTTCAAAAGGGAAGGGGAAAAAAAAAAAAGGTTAGTTTAGCAGGCACATATTCCTGGACACCAGAGAAATGACTTCTGCTTTTCAGCAATTACTCCATATGTACTTCTGTTAAAAAATCCCAATAAAATCAAGTGACAACACATGTTTTCATTACACACAAACCTTTTCCTGAAGTTCTAAAAGCTAGTGTGGGTTTTTCTGCTCTACACTAGCCAATAGCTTCTTGGAATACCAGCATTTGCTGACTTCCTTGCAGCATTTAAGGCCTCCCATTCTTGTATCTGCTCATAACTACACTCACTGTAGAGCATTGTGCATCTGACCGCCTTCCTTGCATTTTTCTCACTTCTTTTAAATAAATGCATGGCAGTAACCTCATGACCTCATTGCCTCTCTCCCTTTGCCTGTCTCTTCCGCACAGTTTATTGCCTGTCCCTCCCTCCATTGTCACTAAAAATAGAAGTTGTCCCCAGCTCAGAAAGCTGCTTCTTTATCTATAAAATACCCAACGCATTTGGGGATGGCCATAAACTGTTTTTCCACAGCTATTTTATCCACATTTATATCTTTATGGTTTAAAGGAATGAGTTATCTCTGAGAGGATACTGCGGGGGGAGGAGAGAATTTCCTGTCAAGTACAACAGGCGACTTCTCCTGAACCTGTTATCTCTTTCTCACCCCCCTCCTCAATGAAGATTTTTCAACTACCCTGATGTGTTATGTTCCTATTATTATCAGCGTAAGTACTGCTGGGAACCAACTCAAAGTATGTAATTATGTGCAAAACTCATACCAATAACTAGGTAAGAAAATTAAAGCAATTTTAGAAAATAACATGTTTCTTGAAGTATGCATTCATAAAACAGACATGCCACAACTAACAGCATATATGCAATAAAATCTAAAAGCCAGCTTTAAACAGTTCTTAGAATAGCAACTTCGAAGAGGCCCTTGCCTGGATTGCCAGTGGTCAAATATAGATTGATTTTTTTTAACCCCTAGTCTTCAGGGAACTTCAGGGGAGAAATTTGACAAAGTCTCTATCACAGCCCTTTCTCCATTTCTGTCAACAAGTTTAAGCTGCAACTCATAGATAAAACCAGAAGAGTTCCACTGCAGTGCCCCAGTCTGCCTTCACATTTAATATAGCACCCTCTCCAACGACGCATTTTGATCTGAGTGGTACAGATGGTCTACTGCTCTTTATGCCTCTGCAGGCCATCCTCCAATATTAAAGATGCTTAATCTGGAGTGGCTCCCAAGAGAATTAGGTATGCCTCTTATTTTCTCCCAGATTACACATATGAACTTGACAAGCCTGCTTGCTCCTGGTTTATATTTAAGCAAATGCTATTGGTAATTTATGAAGTGTTCTTCAGCTGGGGCACCTAACTCGGCTTGAATAAGCCTATGCAACCTTCTAGCAGGCTGCTCTGGACAAAGTCTGCATCTCTTATTTTCTATGGTTTACGGTGGAGTTTAACAAGTCCCTGACTCCCTCCATAGCCTGAATCAGATACAGCTGCCTCTTTTTCTTCATAACTCCTGCTAGAATGGGGAATGAGAATAAAGCCAAACTTAATTCTCCTGCGTGGCAACACAGAACATTACACTACGTCACATTATAAATGTTGAAGAAATAAAGCCAGACTTCAGTACATTTATTCTATCTATTAAAGAAAGGAGCCAAGCTCTGTTCCCAAGTAGCATCTGCACCAAGGAAAGATTTCTTTTTAATATTGCCCTCTAACTAATGCCACTTCTACAGCAGCAGAGGAAGGGTGCACAGTGATGACCAGCGTCAGTTGTACCCCAGATGACATTTTTGGCATGCTATTGATCCATACTACTTGGCACAGGTATAGAAGGCACTGTGTGTAACATTAGTAACAGACATTATAGTGCACACTGGCATTCCCAATGCCTGTCCAAGCACAACTGTCCCATACATGAGTGCAGTGCAACTTCACTGAGGTCAAATAAATAAGTTATTCCAATGTAATCAAGAGTAACACCTGACTCCTCCTGGAGCAGAAAAGGAATGAACATAGAACAAATCAATTCCTGTATCAAATAATAAATTAATTAATCCCACTTTAAGGCTACCTCTAGGGAGCTGTTTCTAATCCTACCACTATTAACTGATCATTTTTTCAAACAAGTCTACTGCAAAGCACTGGTACCAAACTGTGATGGCAAGTTCAGCTTACCAGCAGCCACTACAGAGCAGGGCAGCAGTGCATAAGCCACATGCTGGAACTGCACAGGAAGGGAAAACTGATGAGCAAGAAGCAACACACACCTGCTCTAAATAGGGCTGGAGCCACTACCAGGTGTATTGTATAAGCAGACTTAGGTGTGCCATTTGTCCAATGTTTAAATTTATTGGAAGACATGGTGCTGGAGCCATTCCCTAGCAACCAACCCAATTAAACCACTTTGCCAGTTAAATGGATTCAGCAGTGCTGCTGTTCTTTAACTCTTCACTCGCTTCTACACATCCAGGTCTGGTTATAAGAAGTCCTTTTTCACTGATCATTTGAAACCATTATATTTTTGCTCGTAAAAGATAAACACATTTGTATATGTGGACTGGGAAGAATCTTGTTTGCAATCAAACAAGGCTCTCTAGGGAATCCTGCTATCAACATTACCGCTATAATCTAACAACATATTGTGTTTTCACATAGCTTTATACTTGGGGAGGGGAGGGGGGGTTCCCCTGAGAAAGTAAAAAATTCAAGAGAAAGGACAAAATCAAATCCCCAGTGCTAACTGTGCCTCTCAAATACTACACTCGTGCTGATTTACCAACACAAACTACAGCTAAACTATCTCTATTTGCAAATATCTACAATCTTTCGTAGCTATTTGGAAGCTCCAGAACAGAGCTTCCAAGACTTGCTACAGCACCAAATTACTATTCAGACATGTTCTTCTGACTCGCTTTCCTTATGCTGCTGAACTCTACACCAAGGCTAAATATTTATCACAGGGGAGCTTACTTGCATTACAGAATCTCTTCTCTATTCTATAACTTGATTTTAAATAAAATGGAATAACTTACAAGTTTCTACAGCATTTGATATTTTTAAAGGTGTTTTAAACAGTACAATATACTATCCACAAAGCCACAGTATTTCTGCTCACTCCTTGCATCTTATTATTAAAGCTTCCCAGTAACACACACTCCTCAGACAGGTTAAACTGCTGTGTGGATCCCCCAAATCCACAATAATAGACACGCTTTTCTGCGCCACAAGAAATGATAATCCAATAACTGGGAAGAGATTAGGAATTATTTCCCTGTTAGACTTATTATCTCCACTTATTTACAAATCATAAAGATACACAATCTTTGCCTTTAAAGATAATTATGCTAACTTGTATTAAGTACAGTAATAACAACAGGCTTTCACTTGTGAAAATACCATAAGGGTATGAATGCAAGTGCTTTAAGATAGAAAAAGTAGGCGAGAACAGTTACCAGCGCACAAATACATCCTACCAAGTAGACAAAATTATTTGTAGCCACATACAGGAAAAAAAAACCAACAACCAAACAATCAAGCTATGTATATACATACACAAGCACATACAGTCAGTGCCCACATCACCCGGACACACACGGATATTTGCTAAAGGGAAAGCTAAGTGCCAGGGCATCAGTTGCCTTTGGAAACTCTTTCCACACAGGCTGCTTCTCACCGAGCACGGGGATGCCCCAGTAAGAGGGCGGCGGGCAGAGGCCCCGCCAGCACCCGCCGCCGGGGCCATACCCCGGTCCCCCCGCGGGGTACCCGCTGCCGACCGGCCAGGACCTCTCGCCCCTCCGCGGGCAGCAACCTCAGGGCCGAGCGGGCCGGGGGGCTCCGGCCGCACCAGACAGGGGTTCCCGGGGCCGCAGTGATCCCGACGGTACCCGGAGACTCTCACCCGTCTCGCAGCCCCAAGCACCTCTTTCTCGTCACACCTCGCTCAACTTCCAGCCCCGCCCGTTACCTATGCAGCAGGAGCGCGGCCAGATCCGCTCGCTGCCTGCCTGCTGCATCAGCCCCTCGGCCCAAGCTCCCCGCTCCGGCAGTCCGGCTGCAGGGCACCGCCGCTCGCTCTAGCGCTCACTGCGCGGGCAGCACCACCTCCCACTCACCGCGGACCCGCGCTACGGACGAGGCCCCACCGCCCGCCTGCGGAGCCGGCCGCTCGGCGAGACGGCGGAGCGCATCCTCTGGCCGTGGCGCCGGGCAGCGGCCGAAGCCCGTTTTCCCGTTCAGAGCAAGCGCTCGGGCGGGTGCTGTCCCCGCCTCTTCTTCCTCCTCTCCCTTCTTCTCCTTTTCCCGTTTAAAAAGTTCATTTACCTCGAGGATCCTCCTCCCAGGGTTGACGCAATGTCCCCGCGGCGGGTAGGGAGGAACCTGCTCCACCAGCCGGAGTCCGGCGGCAGCACCGCGGGGGCGCAGCTCCGCACTCCGTCGCGCACGGGAGAATTGGGGCGGCCAGAGCCAGCCTCCCCCCACAGCTGCCGCCGGGTGCGCAACGCCTTTGTAAGCCAAGAGGTCAGTCCCTTGCCAGGGTCTGCACCCTGACACCTGCGGAGGGGCAGGCGAGGGCTTCTTAATGTGTTCGAAACACAGACCCCAGTTGCAGTGGTGCAGTTGAAATTAAAGAGCCCAATCTGCATCAGGAATTACCTCCTCGAGGGAGGTTACATTCTACTCCTAGAACTCAAGTGTTTGGATAAATACCTAAATATATAATATATCTTCAGTGGATTCCTTAAGGACATTTTAAATACCTATGTTTCAACTATACTGGTACATTAATATGTAAAAATACATAAGAGTATAGCATTTTCTTTTAGCATTCCCAGGCCCAGGGAACCTATGCGTACCCCAGCCCTGGCAGTGTTTAAGGCCAGGATGGGTGGGGCTTGGAGCAACCTGGTCTAGTGAAAGGCATCCCTGCCCATGGCAGGGGAGTGGAACCGTAAGAGGTTTAAGGTCCCTTCCAACGCAAACCATTCTGTGATAGTGTCACACATGCAACACAAGTTATCTCAGAACTTCTCAATGCTTGTTATTACATCTAATGCCAAATTATCCATGGAGGAGGCCATAAATCACAAGTGCCAGTGGATCTTTAAGACTTTACTTTGAATTTATATCTTTAAAATACACATTAGAAAAGAAGCCGAAAATAAAAAAGACCTTTAAGCCACTATTTTTATCGCAAAAAGACGCTATAGTGAAAATAGTTTTTGTGGTTGAAGATGGGCAGGATAAAGCTTTCCTGTGCAAGCCCAACAATCAATGGAAGAGGAGGAGTAAAAAACAGATTAGAGAAAGAAGATCCTATCTTTTCCCTGCCCAAGTCAAAACACACACTTGCACAGCTGTAGAACAACAAGGAAATTAGATGGTTCTTGCAAATGCTGCAGGAAAATGATTACCTATAGTTTTAAGGAAAAAAAGCCACAGTAGAAGAGACTCACAGAAAGAATTATAGGGGTCTGGAAGTAAATATTTTGAACTAACACCACCAGTGAAGCCTTTTCTGTCGTACAACTAGGTCCACACTAGGGGCTGCAACAGTCCAACTGTATTGGAATAAACAAACAGCTCCCTAACAGGGAGTCAAACCAACACAGAATCTGCGTGTAAAACAGGGGCTCTATCTTGCTAACATGCTGATTAAATTGTTATAGTGCTTTCTGAGATACCATTTGACCTTTTACTAGCAACTTTCCTCTCACAATAAAACAATTTACAGACAATTAGTTTTTCCAACACACCTGTGAGCTGCATTGGTCTGATTCTGCACATTTGGGGCATGAATTACTGTTGGAGAAGGCAGCTGAGTCACCCAGAGCCAAGCAGACTTTGGGCAGGAAGACCAGGAACAGAACCAGGAATGCAGCCATCCCACAGGCCAACAACTTGCATCGGCAACACACTACCTCTACCAACAAACTCTAACAGCACTGCAAACAGTAACCACCAAGCCAAAAGAAAATGCAAAGCCTGCAATGCAGAGGTCCACATTTAACTTGGAAAACAAAATGGACCAGCTTCTTGTTTAAAACATAATTTTTCTAGAGCACTATAAATGGGATTTTCCATTCTACGAAACTCACAACCTCAGATACAGCTATTGTGAATAGCTTGTGAATTTTCATTACTATAAACTACAAGCCACGGAGATACTAAAACCTGTATTACTGACATTAGTATTGCAATCCAAATTTGATTTTAACATCACTGGAAAATCTGTCACACTCGATGGCTCATTCCAACAAAAGGGTGTATTCACCTCACAGCAAGTGCATGTAATTTCCATTAATGTTAATGGGAGTTATGCAAGTGCATTAAGAGGATAATATACCCCCTGGTCTGAGACAACTCTGCAAAGTGAAAGGTGCTTCCTCTTCAAGAGAATGGGGTTTCCATCTCATGCATTTCAAAAGAACTTGTTCTGGCACTGTTACAAAACAGTAGGGATAACAACTATTATGCATACTCGGTGAATGGTTGCCAAAGTTAAAGCAGTTTGGTGATTTCAGCTAGTTCTCCTGTTGCCAAAAATTCAAGGGATATAGACATATTTAAAGCACGGTGGTTTATTTGAAGTCTGGGGCAATAAAATCATGTAAAATTACTGGTAAAACAACTGGTAAAACTGGTGCAATGGGGAAGGAACTTTCTAGGTATCTACTTTCTAAATAAAGCAAACCTTTCGTTCACTACCTGAGAAAGGATTCCATTGGTATATATGGACCACCACAACTGGTCAGGAGTGCAGAAGATAAACCAAAAAAGCAAGATCCTTCCCTTTCACTCCCACGCCAGAGCTTTTTCACTGTTCAGATCTCTCTCACAGTATGCACTGAACAGCTTGGAGTTATTTTACTGTGCCTCAAATAACAAATGTTGCCTTTTATCCAAGTAATTTGTTTTTAAAAAATGATCCCAGGCAATACCTGTTAAAATCAGGAGAAATGGACATGCAGGCATTTCTTTACATATAATCACACATTGATCTGCACCGTTAGTTAGGCCTCCAAATCCCTCGAACAATTTAATCTACAGTTTCCCTGTCCACCTTACTTTCAAGTTAGTGCAACACAGAAAAAGATACTGACCAATGCGTGTGGGACTGTTAAATACACTATGCATGTAAAGGGGAAGCACTTGGATCCCGGCAGCAGATGGTGGGGATCCACACTAGTATCTCTGAATCAGCCCTGAGACACCAGCTGCAAGTTAGAGGTGTGACAAGCAGTCATGGGGAATGTCATCCAGAACAGAGCCCGAGGAGGAGCAGCCCCTCAACCTCCAGAGAAGGAACTTCTGAGAAAGGAGAACACAGAGAAGAGTCCAAAGTCACTAGAACCCCCCCCCCCCCCCAAAATAAAAGACAGGCAACACACTGTGCAAGGCTTGTCTTTAACACTGTTGCCAGATATGTTGTGCTTTCAGAGCTCAAACATTGTTCTTATGTTACAGGAAACAGAGAAGGGCTGGCTTTCACATTTTTACATAGTCCGCTCAATGCCTTCCAATTCTTCTAACGACTTGCTAATCTTGATCTTCACAGTGACTCATAAAGTGTAACCCTCTCAAACCACTAGTCACTTTGGTTTCTCTTTCGTAATTTTTCATGTATACGCACGTGCTCTGAGCCCTCTTTTAAGACCTAGAAAAAAAGCCAGCCACAGAACACAAGTCTTATCTCCCTTGCTTTCCCCCAGTGTCATATATTACAGTTATCAGTCCAGAATTACAGTGGACTGATTACACTGGTCAGAGCCCAAATTGCAGTACAGTTTGATGTTTCACTTCTTTGAACAACTCCATTTCAGTTGCATAAAATGCATAAATACTGCTTCAACAACAGACCTAAATACTATTAGGAAGGCATCAACAGCACAACACACTCCACACTGTGACCCCTCACGTTGTATGCGTTGTATATGGGAGCTCAATAGGATTTTGCAGGCTATTGCTCCACTCTGGAAGTTGAGCTGCACCTTCTATAAATGTGTAATCACATTACGGGGGAAAATGGTTTATATGTTTTGAGGTACTATGAGAATGGAAAAGAGGAACAAAGCCAAGAAAAGCAAAGGAGAAGGGAATAATTCACCTTGGCTGCTTCATCCAAATACTTAGCAAAGAACTGCATTATACTCTTCTACGTGACCATAAAGATTAAGTATGGCATATTGTATGAATTTAGTTACAACTATGAGTTTACAATGTGTCAAGACAACATAATTCTAGTCTGAGATTAATCAGATGAATTTTGATCATAACGCACAATAGTGGATGCAAGTTGCTTATCAAAATGTTGACGCAGCAAAGATGACAGGGAAGTTGTAACAGTAACAGAAGTAACACCCAGTGCACTGGTAAAAGTGATAGCTTATCTATTTGGACAGCAAACTCAAGACAAATGTTTCCTGGAAAGCAAAAAAGAAATCCATAAGAAAACACCCTCAGAATGATCCTGAAATTCACATACAAAATTAATACGTGCTCTGAGAGCTAACAGTATTATAAAGCTCAAAGATGCATCTGAAGATCTACACAGAGGATAAAAACCCAATGAACCATTATTGGTCACAGCCCATATAAAGAGAACAGCAATGAAAAAAAGCAGGGCTCCTTTTCCCCCATTTATGAATTACCCATAGAACAGCTGCTTGTAAGCCAGCCATGATTTAATAATTTATTTCAATAAAGAATTTTTTTCTTAAGGAATTCAGATTTTTTTGTATATCCTGATCTAATTTTCCCTTATAGGCTTTCAACACATTGTAGTGGGGTGCTCAGGCTACCTTCTGTTCCGATACATGGATGCTGAAAAATGTATGGATATGGAGCAATGGGACAACAATCAACAAACATTATTAAGTAATGATTAGCTGCATCTTGGCATAAGTTGGTATGTGATGCCAAATGTGAACTGACTTTCACTAAAACTTCTCTTAGAGAAGTCAGTAGCCATTGCCCTTAGTTAAAAAACATAGCTAACATAGGAACTAAGAAGATAGTAAAGTCTGTAATGATAAAAAAAAGCTGTGACTATCTAAAAAAACCATTATGCTCTGATTTGAAAGTATTAGAAGGGGAAAAATGTGTAATCAACTGATAGAGGGTGTAGAGAGCAGCAGGCCTCACTGTAATGTAACACTACAATGTTCATTCTTTAATATGGCCCATACGCATTTAATGTTAGTCAAGGATCTATCTACATGACCACACTATCTCCATCTGTCTCCAGTTAAGCACTCCCGGCACCTGAACAGTCACCTTCATGTCCTGCCTCAGAACAGCTCCAAATTGGAGCAGTGTATGTTATGGACTCTGCCATACGAAGGTTTGGTCTGCGGTTTTTATGTTCAGGTGAATTTGCTGAACCTACAGCAGAAGTACCTTCACTTACAAAGACATATTCTGCAGGCACAAAGTCCAAAGGGATGCAGCTGGACTTCACCTCCATTAGAAAAGCTACAGCTTACTGTTTACTTACTCTGCTTTTCATTAGGTTTTCTAACTATTACTGTTGAGCAGTTCTCCCCCGCCACCTCAAATACTTCTAATAATAATATAGATCCCTGGTCTGACTGAATATTTATATATTCTGAGCTGGACTTCAAATGCACAATTCTAAGAAAGACAAGAGCAAATGACATAATTGCCAGCATTACACACATACAAAGTTCTTTTCCTGTTTGGTTGCCTCAATTGCACAAGCGATGCAACACTTACAGTGGGATGTGATACCTGTTATTAGATCAACTGCTACACAGAGGAAGGAGCAGATGCACCCTCAGGCATATCAAGCACTTCCTCAGGTCTGAAATTCAAGTAGCAACCTCCAAAGCTAAGATGCTCTGAGTTTAACTAATGTGTTAATCAAGCCATTGGAAAGAGTAGCTCTTATCTCTGACATACAAAGGCTTGCTAACAAAGAAAGAAGAGACACAGCTTGGTCTGTTAAAACAAAGTACTAATCAATCTCCTGGAAAATGTGGACTTATTACTGAGGTGGGGATACAGGTGAAATCAGAAGAGAGGTTAAGAAAATTGTAATACCTATAAAGCCAGCATCCCTAACAAGTCCATCATTTTTACCTTTTAACAGAGTCATGAATTATAATATTGCAGCTTATCTTTCGAAGGTGCTTCGCAGATGTCCCTTGAGGGTCAGGACTGATTCATTCTCAGAGAGGAAGTGGTTACTTTATGAGACATGTTCACCTACCAGTCATTGGCATGGCTCACTTATTGATCATCTGCAAGGACCTTCGGGGTTTCTTGACTCACTTTCTGTAAGGTCATTTGGTTACACAGGTTATTTCCTCCAGGGACTACAGAGATATATATCGACAAGTAGAGATGCAGTTTGATAGGGCTGTGGTAGCTTCAGTACTCTCAGGACAGGGAATATACAGTCATTTGAAAGATTCAATGCATATATTATGTGCTCTTAAAATATAAATTATTATACTTTGAAAAGGTTGCTTTTTAATTAAAAAGCTTTTACTTTTTTTTGCCCAGGTTCCAAGAGATTATTTATATGTCAAAAGGACACTAAAGCCATCCAAATGCTTTCTGCTTAATTTGAGAAAAATACTGAAACAGAAGCATGTCCCACCCCTACTGAAGAAAGCTTTCCTTTCATTTCCACTAAGCTAAAATAGAGTTGACTCTACATGTGAGTTTTAACATCACTCCCCTACCTTCAGAGTTTACAATCTCCTATAAGGAACTGACAATTAAGGTTCCTGCATGCAAGAAAACCTAGGTCATGACTGCTATCATAGGATAGTATTTATAGTATTAACAGCCGCTGACCCAGTGATGATTGAAATATGCCTTGAAACCCTGTTTCTTCCTCTTCTCATTTTTGTGTTTAATACATTTGTATAAATAGATCTGATTTTTCTTCATCTTTCAAAAACTTCCAAGTGGTTATAGAGTTGTCTAAAGCACTAAAAATAAGTCTTCAGCTACTGTCTGTGTTCAGAGTCCTGCACAATCAGATTCTTCTGTCGTACTTTACATAAGCTAAAAGATTCCAATTCTGTAAACTGACTAGCATCCTGGGCTTCTACCTAATTGTCTTAGTTTCAACCTCTTCTATCACATAAGTACCCACTTCGGGTGATTTATTTCTATATTTTCTTCATGTGTACAGCATATTACAAGGTCCAACTGAGCCCCTTTGGTACCCAATACCATCACTTTCAGTTATTATCTGTAATTGTAATTTCTCGTTTGAGAAAAATACTTTGCTCTAAGTCATTTTCTTTTGATTCACAAGCAGCACCCTCTCTATTTGCCATTTTTAAACACTGTAACTCATCATCATTGTAGGAGCATCTCTACAGCTATATTTGGAAGAACAAATTGATCCAGATTGGTGCCTCTAAAAGTAATTTTTATTATTTATTTATAAACATTACAGCTGCCCTTTCTGGTTTAAAATACGTTATTATTTCTGATTTCAGTCATTCTTTGACAATTATATTTGATCCTGAATTCAGAGAGAATTTGATTACTAACTTCAGTCTGTATTTCTATCACTGAAAAGCTTCTGCATTGCCAGTGGGCAACAAATTACCGGTCAGATATCTCCCATGCAGGAAGCCTCATTTACACACCCCTCAAATGGAGTGAATTGATTTTTCAGAAGTGGCTACCACCCACAGCACACAGTTCTGAAAATTTATGTAGTTTTCCTCAGGTCCTGAAACTGTATCTGAACGCTTTTCACATTTGGCAACGCAACCTCTGGGTTCGTACTTCAGTTATGTTATCTGTGTGCATCATCACTCTCCTGGTTGATTACAGTAATAATTCTGGAGAAGTTTGCTACTCCCAAAGTAAAACAGAAATCAGCTACTGCTCCCGACAAATAGGAGTGTCTGACATACCAATATCCAAGTGTATTTCTTCAGGAATTGAGGAAGCTATCTTTCAAGACAAGGCTGGACGATCTTGGAAAAAGTTTTCCCATGCATTGAAAAGTTACGCAAACTGCATGCAGAGCAATTTGCTAAAATGAGGTTTTAAACTCAAAAATCTATTTTTGCAGATTTGGCTCGTCAGTTTTTCTGAATAAAACCATGTGGTATCAGCAAAAAGCTGCTGGAGGTACCTATCAAGTCATCCTACAGATTTTTAGTAACAACAGTGGTAAATCCATAAAATTTAACTACTCTTCTTCAAGTAGGAATGACAGCAAAGCACCAATCAATATTTATAGCTCAGTAATAAAACGTTTTGAATTTTGTTTACTAGAAATAGGTCAAGACAAACTTCAGGCTTAACAATCACCAGCTGAATGGATGCTTCTTCGCCGGCGGTGTTCAAGAGCAGGTTGGACATAGCCTTGGGTAGCACAGTTTAGTGGGACGTGTCCCTACCCATGGCAGGGGGGTTGGAACCAGATGATCTTCAGGTCCTTTCCAACCCTAACTATTCTATGATTCTATGATTCTATGCTTTAAAAAAAGGCCCAAATCTTTTGTGAAGTGGAATGTTTTATCCAAAGAGCTCTGGCTATAGCAGTATAACTCCAAGGTACATTTCCTATTCTCCAGCAGATAGTTGGTTTGCATATTTCTAAATGCACACAAGATCACACACCAAATCTTCTTCTGCCTTGCATCAGTTCAACCCAGGGTAACTGAAACAGCCTATCAAGTTTTACCAAGTATTTTAAGTGAACAGAAAAAAAAAAGTACTTCGTCAAAAGCCTCATGCCACACTTGCTAAATGAGAACCCCTTCAACACTCCCTGTTTTATGATCACAACCTCTAAAAGGCCTAGAGCAAATCTATTTTTTAAAAACTATCTTAGGCATAAAATTCTTGCAAAACATGGTGCTTCCAATAGCCAAGATACAGAAAAAGGAGAAATATATGCAAATGATACCCCAGTCTCAGGCTCATCAAGTCAAAAATCAGAATGAGTTACATCAGGTAGCACTTGTTTAGAACGCTTCCTCCTAAATGCTGCATGAATTAGTAGATATTTGAAACTTAAAGCACTCTATCATCTGCCAGAAGGAGATTGGTAACACCACAAATGCTATCAACAGAGGAAAGCATGTTAATTTATGTACAGTAATGTCTCAACATTAAAAAAATAAATCTCAATCTCTTTAAAACAATTGAACCATATTAAAACTGAACAATAAGAAGGGAGAAGTAATATTTCATCTCCTTGTCCAGATCTTTTACCATATTGTTTGTGCCCTACATATAAAAGGCTTTCCACGAACAATTGGAATAAGTTCTTGTTTCAGAAAACATTCATTTTTACTTCTAAAAACTGTAGCTGGATACCTAGTCTATTAAAATTCCAACCAGTCAAAAGCAAAAGCACCCAAATAATCTTTCAAAAGATGGAAAGACTTCTGTTCAAAAATAATATGGGCCAAAAAAGAAAAGGCAGCATCTTGAAAGTGTTCTTAGATCTCCATCAGCAATTTGCCAAACCCAGGCTGAAGAGCACAGAGCTGAATGATATATTCGCTTGATATACTGAGCTGCAACTTTTAAAAGCAAAAACGTTAAGGTTGGAACCTTCTTCTCTCAGGTAACTCCTCCTGCTCCTTCCCCCACCTGACAATTCCCCTTTCTTATCCCATTGCTACAGCTATGTCTAAAATAAACCCTTGGATCTGAACTACAAAACAAAACAAAACAACCCATATTCAGAAAATCACACAGTGGTTTGGATTAGAAGGGACCTTAAAGCTCATCTAGTTCCAAACCCTGCCACTAGATCAAGGCGCTCCAAACCCCGTCCAACCCCGCATTGAACACAGCCAGCGATGGGGCAGCCACAGCTTCTCTGGGTACCCTGTGTCAGTGTTCTGGAGCTGTTTTGTTTTGGCAGTGGATGTTTATCCTTTAATGAGACACAAGTTTTTGCTCACAAACTTTAGTTTTGAACAAGATTTTGGGGCTGAGCCTGTGCCTGACCTGCACACACCAATCATCCAGAACAAGCCCATGCAGAACTGCCTGGATGAATCCAGGCACTAGAAAAGAAATTCTGCAGAGAGAAACAACAGGAAAACTCTTCCAGGGATATGCTATTCTATGATTCTATGATATCATTCCAGCCTGCCAGATTTGAGTGCAAGGTGTGAGGGCAGCCATTTCCTGCTGTATTTCATCTTTCCCAATTCAAACACTAAGCCTGCTCCTTGGCTGACAATGCAGAACAGCAAGAGGACATCTGTGTCAGGACACTACATTATCATATGTCAGTGTAGTTCACAGCTGAGGTCATTCTGCAGTTTAATTTAACTTTCCTACCTTCGGCTTTTTCTAGATGAAAATACAGACGTTACAATTGTGTTAGGCTTCTAGCTCAACCGGTTTCACATTATCTTACACCCTCCCTTAACAGCATCTTCTCAACTGTTTCTTCTTATAATTAGATCTCAACAGATTTTACAAATTAGATATGGAGTATTTGTTATATTGATTGAAAAACTGAGCTGCCGAAAGGCAAAATGAGCTACTCAAGGTCAATTCAACAGGTCTGGGATCCATCTAGGTACAGACACCCTAGGCTCCAAAACACTGCCCTATTTGCTAGGCTAGCAGCTTCCAACTTGAAGCCTACAGACCTCTAGGGCTCTGCATATTAAATCTCCGGGCTACATAACATGTAATTGTTTGCTGTGCTTACCCTAGTTTCTACACACGCAACAGAACATATCAACTATCCTATACTGACAGCTCTCCTTGCTACTCTGGCACATGGATGATCTTTCAAATTAGTGTTGCCAACCAACATCTGATAGCTGCTCTCTGAACTGTCACTCACTCAGATAACAGAAGTTATTACTGAGGAGCAAGCATAGGGAGTTGCCCTGTACTCTGGAGAAGCCCACATGGCAAACAAGGTACCTACACATGAGCATGTGCATCTATGGCTAGAATTCTAATACAATCACAGAACCTCAGGTGCTTAAACCTTGTCCAAGTCCTGTCCAATTTGTGAGGGGAATAAATGTAAGTAGGAAAATACCAACGTTTTTATGCTGGAAAGTCTTCATCAGGAACTTGCTACAACAGTCAACAGTCAGTGTGTTTACTCTGATTCTCTCATGATCTGTATTGGTTTTGGCCAAGATAGAGTTAATTTTCTTCATAGTAGCTCATATGGTGCTATGTTTTAGATTAGGGATGAAAACAAGTGTTGACAACAGACTTGATGTTTAAGTTGTTGTTGAGTAGTGCTCTTCTGCTTCTCACACTGCCCAGTCAGCAAGCAAGCCTTGGGGTGCAGAGGACATGCAGCTGCCACAGCTGACCCCTACTGACCAAAGGAATATTCCATACCCTACAGCATTATATTGAGCAGTAAAATGCTGGTGGAAGGAGGAAGAATGGAGGACATTTGGAGTTACAGAGTTTGTCTTCCCAAGTCACTGTTACATGCGATGGAGCCCTGCTTTCTTGGAGGTGACTGAACACCTGCCTGCGATGGAAAGCAGTGAATGAATTCCTTGGTTTGCTTTGCCGGTACACACAGTTTTTGCTTCACCCATTGAAATGCATTTATCTCAGCTCACAAGTTTTTGCCTTTTACCCTTCCCATTCTCTTCCCCATCCCACTGTGGGAGGGCAAGCAAGTGGCTGTGTGGGGCTTAGCTGGCTGCTGGGGTTAACCCACAACAGGATCAAGGCACCGAGCCCAAGACAGGAAAAAAAATTGCAGCCAAGTGCTATAGATGACATTAATGGCTTTCCAACTGAGTCCCTTTCATCAGCCCTTAACTGATGCCTCTGCTGTACGAGATCTCAAGAGACTAAAATGCCTATTAAAACTTAAGCATTAATACAGATTTGTCTGTTGCAGAGTTTATAACAGGCAACTGTGATAACCTGAACACTTGCATAGCTATACTAGTTTGTGCCTAATGACAAACTGCTTTGAGAATGCTGACACATAAGCATCATGCACAGTCTCTTCAAACCACTGAGACCACCTCTGCTAACAGCATCTGAAGTTAGAAAGCACTGCTCATCAGTTTTTACCCTGTGATCAAATTTCAACATCAGAGAAACCTCAAGGGCTTGTTCTGACTTTTGAAAACACTTCTTTCTCAGGCTGGAACCTTTTTCTTCAAGTAGCACATCTCCCCTTCAACAATCTCTGCAAGTTCTGATTTTCCACACACATTTCCAGTTGTGAGCTGACAAATCTAGAGACACAAATCACAAGGTGAATGACAGAAAAGTCTTTGCTGCTGGAACCACAACTTCAAGAAAAAAAACCCAAAACCTAACAACTCTACTGAATTTGCGGATGGCCTGAATGGATCACACCAGCAACAAAAGGGCTGATTTTAAGCCATCTGGCTAGTTCAGACATGTTCAAAAATGTTGCTGGGGCAACTTCATCCCAAAAGACTTTGTGCTAGATCAGGTATCACTTCCATCCCATATTCACCCGAATAAATCATAAGCTTGGTTCAATCTGGCAAGACGACAGATCTAAATTTAGTTTCTATTTCCAGATAATCCAGTAGTGCACAGATCTAATCTTAATTATCACAAATGCAAACTGGAAATGTTATTCTCCTTCCTTTAAAACAGAGCTAGGGAGTGGGAGTGTTAACATTTGCTTATCAAACACAAAGCAAAGAGACCGAAACTTTGTATTTAGCAGGCTGTGTAACAAAGCATGAGCACCTTAGACCTTTCACAACAGTAATCTCATAGCAAGCCTCCTAAAAAACTTCATAGCAGATATGTCTCTTGCAATGTGATCTCCTTAAACTCCCACTGTAAAAAGTCTGACAGAGGAATATTCATTTGGCCTGTCCCAGTGACTATAGTAGCGATGAACTAAGAGAATTTAAAGGTTCTTAGTAGCTTTATCAATGTAATGGAAAGAAATAATCAAATACCGTGGCAAATGCTTAGAGCACAGATATGCATGCTATTAACTGAAGTTGATTTTTAAACCTTATATTGTCTAGCTGCTTCTGATTTTACTTGAGATACAGGTCAGCTCCTGGCTGTCCCCTTTCCATGTCAGCTGTGTGACCACAGAACCTGTTATCTCCATGCTTCTTCCCTCCCTCCAACTTTTACTGAAGTATGAAACATCACATAAATGGTCAAACTACACTGATCTGAGGCAGTGTAGACGAAGTTGCAGCTTATGTTTTGCAGCTCTATTATGCAAGATGAGAATAACCAACCTCTTTAATTTTTACAACCTGAAGTTACTGCATTTAAAAATAGTCTTACGGATCACTCTACAGCTACATTGATATGATGATGAAACCTTCTGTAATTTAAGCATTGAAATATTTTGTCCCCATTCTGACACATTATCATAAAGTCTAAGGATTACAGTATGGATGGCTGTCCTCGGGGCATAATATTAGCTGCACACAAGATTGATGTTGGTAGCTACAGTGAAGCCTAATACCGCTATCTGCTATAACAGGGCATTAGAAGTTCTCTTGCTGACCTAGAGCTCTAAAAATAAATGCTGAGTGACTTGAATAGGTCTGCAGCAGTTCCTCAGTTAAAAAGATTGAGCTACAATAGACATTAAATACAGCATTGTGAATACCTTAAGTACAATTAAAATGTGCGTAATTTGAAGCTTTCATTTTCACATACTTTTGCATATACCAATACTCAGCCGTTATTAAACACACATATGAAGCTACATGATAGACATATATAGGAATTTTATTACACATCCAGTTTTCTACCTAAACTGAGGATGAACAAGAGAATTAATCTAAAGCGCAACCGTTACTAATGTGACAGCGCGGTACAAGATGCCAAGAAGTTATGCTGATCTGAATGCTATCAGAATCAAGCAGGAGCAGAAGGGTTTTAACACCTCAAAAAGCCATTCCAAAATGTGAGTCACCTAAGGTCAGCAAACCCGATGGCTACCAGGCTTGCTGTATCCTGGGATCTGACAAATGATCTCATCTTTCCAACACACTAGCTCCACATTTCTAGACAAGTCATAAATTTACAGTACACCCAAAATTGGTGCACTGTCTGTTTGCAGCAGAAAGCTTACACCAACTCTACTTCCCCTGATGTTCTCTCATCTTTATCTGTCAAAGTGAAGGCCTTATCAGAAAGCCTTGACAAATATTTATCCATATTTAGTTACTTTCACATTTTCTCCTCTATCCTTATTCTTCTGTTCTCCTTTTATTATTCTCCATCATATTTGGCACACTGCAAATACTCAAAGCATGCTGAATCCATGAACTTTGGCTTTAACGTAGGATGAAAAAAAAAAAGTATTCTACACAGAGCCCACATTGTGTAAGCTCATATTCTTCCAGTCAGACCTTAATTTAAATCACAGCATTTCAGGAAACACTAGCTCACAGTTTCTGAATAGCTGATTGTCACTCATCTAATATGAAAAAACTGTGCCATCCAAATACCTTTGCCCTTTATAAAAAGGACTTTCTTTACAATTCCACATGAATGTTTTTTTAAGTGAACTACATAGCTAATTCATACAAGATTTCTTCCTCACTCATATGCATTATACTTCAAAACTAAGCAAATTTCAAGCCTTTGATACTGCTTGCACTATTGCTTGAAAAGAGGCCCAACCATTTAATTTCCAAACTAAGCAGCACCTGAAAAGTAAATCCCATAGAATGGAAGGCACATTTAATATATAACTGAAATCAAGCAGCAAGGCTGTAATCAGTAATTCATTCTGAGCTCTGTAGAGCTTAGCACACAAAGTTGGATTATATGCAGGAATGTGCTTACCTAAATGTCTACCAGTAGAGAGGTGTTAAAATGAAAGCCCTCCTAATGTTTACAGCAGACCCATATATTCATCACAGCAACACGCTTTCCATAGCATGAGTTTAGAAAGACTCAATAGTGGTTATTGACATTTCTAACAATGAAAACTCTGAATTTATGTATCTGTTCCTGTATTTTCCACTTAAGCACTAAATACAACAGGGTTTACCCATGCAAACTCCTTGGACAAACCCACCTGAACAGCATGACTAAGCAGGCAGGGTTATTTATTATTTCAAATGGTATTATTTTAAATGATCAGAGAATTCATGATCACCTCACAATTCTTTACGTATCTTGGCATTATCATACAAGTGAAGAGTTAAGTACATATCCAAGAGGTGATAACCATTCTTACCGATCATGTTACGTGCAGCGATATTCCAGGGATGTATTTGGTGAGCAGTATCCTGCTGGGCACCCTCACTAATGATTCTCAGCAGAACAAGATGCCAGGACACAATTTTCTGATCTAACAGTAGGAAGTGTATCCACTAGACACCTGCACCATTTTTTCCCTGTTTCAGTTACTACTGCTGTTCATTTAGGTCACACAGTACAACACTGAATTTAGAGTCCCTGGTTATTTCCCGACGTAGGTGGATAGCTAGATCTAAGAACAGGTTGGAAATGAAGTTTCCACTTTAGAAGCAGCTTAATGTAGCTATATATGGATTTATGTGATCGAACAGGGAATTAAAAAAAACTCTTGAAATTGCACATATCTTGCGAAACTGAAAAGTGAATCTTAACTTGTCCTGTGACCCTCTCCAGGAACAACCATCATCACATACTGCACTGCCTGAGGAAAATACAGCATTCACAAGACTGTTTTGAGCTTTCAAAGGAAAAATGCCCTGACAAGCTTGATAAATGAGCCCAAGTTTATATGCAAGATACTCTGTGAAAATCTAGCTTAAAAAATTCCAGCACATAAGAAATAGGTCCTGTAGCAAAAAGTGTTCAGTTAGAAAGCAAAAACATAGAAAATAAGAGGGACAGATCACAAACCAGCCAGGTTTATGTATTTAAGAAACAAATATTAAAAAAGAGGGAAGTTATGAGGGTCATCTTTTTCTTAAACAGCTTAAGAAGAAAAGCTTTGTATTTCAAAGCAGCTGAGTAAGTGCCAATGTTTCTTTAAAGAAATGAGCTTAGTTTTGCATATTTATCAGGCACTCTAGGGATTTGTATGGCAAATACATGGCAGCTATTTTAGAGGACAGATACTAATCTGTTTATACTCCTGTAAGCTATGCTGTTGTGAGCAGGCATAACAGCAGACATAGTATACATACTGGTCTTAGGAGGCAACTATGAAGCTATACATGATTGACTATTGCCCATACTCTGACTTAGCAAATTAATTTTATATATTGACCATTTCCTTATTTTCCTGGTACATCTATGATCAGGAATCTTGTTACTTTAAAAGGAAAAAGAAAACACAGCAGAAGCCTTGTTAAGGGACTGGTCTATATCAAAAGCAGATAATTCAAGCTATATTGTTTATCCTCCAGCCTCACACTTCTTGTTTGTAATCAAATTATATGAGAGCAGAAGCTACATCTTTTCATGCTTTTCTGTGGGACTTAGCATCCTGAAGCCTCGTTTAAAATAGTCTCTTTTGGCACTTCCAATATAGAAAGAAGATAAAATACTACAGAAAAGCCTAACAGACATAACGCGTAATTACTTGCAAGCAAAGAAACCCATTTCAAATGCCCTTTGAAACACACTGGTATTTGTTGGAGTTGAGTCTGATATGCCAGGCTTGCATTTTTGCACATACCTGTCATTTCCAACAGCATTCACCGCTGCCTTAAGTGAATCAACTCCTTCATACCTCATCAATGCACACTTTTGTCTGTGAAGTATCAGGCTGTTTTCATGATTTATTTATTTCAAGTCATTTGGTAGCAGCTAGAAAGTCAATAGGTGCATGTGAAAATGATTTTTCTTAATTATTTAAGGCTTCAGAAGATTAAAAATCTTCACATGAACTGAGCATTCACTAAATAATGCTCAAAGAAGAAGAACCCTTACAGCCCTTTTAAAAATAAATAAGGGACCTGACAAAGTAACTTTGAGAATAACCATCAGGATAACTAAGATGCCAAGGAACAGCCTGCCCCTTCTGGTCCAGGTTCCTACTGTTGCATACTAAGCAAAACCCATGGATATTGGTGCACTGACACATAAGTGACAACAAAGATGTATGGCCACCCTCCCCCAGCCTTTGGCATTGAAACAGTGTCCACCACGTGATTAATGGCACCTGCATTTGTGAAAAGGTGCTGTCATCATTAAGGACTTCTGAAACAATTCTGTTCCAATGTGGTTTTAATGCAGCTGAGATCAGCACTGAAAGATGTCAGCTGAACCCTAGGAACTCCTGAAGCAGCTGCTGGGAGACAGAGTAGTGAAGATGCAGTTGACATTCAACAGCAAAGGGCATCTAGCTTGGAACTGTGACTCTTCTCCTGGACTTGAAGGTGCGTGCAAATCACTAAATACAGTGACTGAAATAAAGAGTACACAGAGTTCGACTCTTCTAGTAAGATGAGCTAAATAAATTGTTATTGAGTAAATAAAACGCTATTGCCTAGGAGGACAGAACAGCATAAACTGATCAAATGCTCATTCTGCTCTACAGAGAAGTACATTAATAAAACCCCTTGTCAATCAGAAGTTCCAGGAGTTTTATTCCAGATGAGCTGCTCAGCAATGTTTATAAAATGAGAAATATAACAAGTTTTCTGTTGAAGCTTTCTCTTGAGTACAGCAAAACCTTTCATATTAAACACAAGTTTAGACTGTTAAGAATGATCCCAGAACTGACCCAGTAGCAACTTCCCTCACAAACAATGCCAGCACAGGCAAATTTTAACTTGCTTTCCAAATCATAACATGTGTCTTGTGGTTCTTACAGGAGTATCAGGAGGGGACTTTGAGAAGAAAATGTGTTTTGTACCTCATAAGAAATTTTCAGGATGTCCTGCGTGCCAATTGCAGAGTGATTTTAATATCTTGCTTGCGGCAGTTTTGAGCTCATGAGTCATTTTGAGAGGAGCAAGATGAACAGGGTATGATTGGCATGGTTACCACGTTGTTTCAGATCTCATTAAGGCAAGACTTCCAAATTAGCTGTAAGGGTTCTAACATGATACAAAACTGCTTCCCAGTATACACAGAAAGAACTTGCCTTGAGGAGAGAAAAAGTTGCTATCAAGCAACTTTTACTGCAGCCAAAGACATCACACACTTTATGTGCACAGGGGAAAAAAATCAACTTTCACAGGTAATGATGACAAAGTTCAGTCTAGTTTATCTATGATGAAGTCAGTTGACTTACCAGCTCCTAAGACTTAATCATAAGTGAGTTTGTCCAAGGAGCACAAGGAAAACAAGGAAAACTCATGCCCATTTCTAAAATGCTTAATTGTAGATCTGCAATTATTCATTACAGAGAAGGTTAACAGGAACCAACTCTTACTACTACTATTTACCATAGCTGCTAGGTACCAAGACTGACCTCCCTGTAAAATGGTGGCTTCATCACAATGTTCCTTGGTGGGAACACAAATACACACCACATCACGCTGCTTCAATAGTGAAGGCTGACCTCTGCCTGTGTTTGTAGCTAATACTCCCCTGAACTTACCTGTACCTGTGCCCCTCTAAATTCAGATGCACAACAAGAAGTGGAAGCAGACTCAGCATGAAGGTGAAAAACGTGTCTCTCCTCCCAGTGCATCATAGCATATAACAGACATGCTTCCACAACATGGAGCTGTCAGCAGAGACAAGCATACTGTGCTCTGTGGAGTGTCAGAGGCTCTCCCCAGCTCCCCATGGTTTATATTCATAATCACAGACACAGGTTAAAAGTTACCTGTGAGAAAAGCCACAAAAGCTTTCCTCACAATAGGAAGATAGAATCTGCTGTCCAGTTTCAATGTCACTTGCTTGGCAGCATTGGTGTTTGCAGGGCCCAACATCCCAAGACTTAGTTTTGCTTTAGGGAAGTCTTGTTTCTGTGAGAATATTCACATCCAGGTTATGCCTCATGGAATGGCACTACAGCTCTCAGGAGACTTGAGAAATTCCACACATGTCCAGCTTAAAAGTCCACATCCTAACAGTGCTCATAGCCCCCAGTGGCCTTTCCATCTCTGCTGCTGCAGTGAGGCATAGCAGTGAGGTACCAAATGAAATGGGGAACAAGAGTTCTCTAATCTTTATTGTTCTTAGAAGAAAAATGGTGGAAGCTCACATAAGTCAGTAGTCACTAAAATGAATAAGAGTTAAAAGATAAAATGGTTGAGAGACGTTCAGCTGGCGATTTATTCCACTACTGAAGGCAGAAAGTTTGATGGCCTGAGCTGCAGCATGGACCATAGTCCCAGAGCACCTACCTCCAAATTCCACACCTATGAGGGAAGAGTGGCAAGATACAGTACAGCAGGATACACATTTCTCCATGAAACTTTGAAAACCTGATGGGGGGGGGGCATTTTTGTTTTTGTTCTGTTTGAAATAGTGTTATATGTAAAGCATTGTGGGTGTTAGTTCACTGACTGAGAAAAGGTCAACCCAAGATTGTGTCTGCCAGAACTTATTTGTCCCAGCTACATTCCAAACTGGCAGGAAGACAGGAATAATTAAGATGGATCAAATAAATCTAAACTGTCCACACAGACAGTAAATAAATCCATGTGTTTCAATCTCTTCCCCTAAAACAGCTCCAAAAAGCAGCAAAAGCCAGAAAAGATGAGAAAGAGAATGGGGCATACAGAATGAATGCCAACAAGAAACAACAGACTGCATGTAATAAAGTTCAAATACAGTGCAGTTCGCTTTCAAATGGACCCAGGAATTTAATGATGCAGCCTGACTCATCCTATCAAACTTAAGTGAACTGCCCAAAAACATAGATAACACCCTGTTCAGTAGGATTACAGAAGCAAATCACTCACAGTCTTTGTTTGCGCTGCCTTCCTTCTCTTTACTGGTAGAATACAGATTCTGACAGTGCTTTTGAAAGCTCTTCAAGAAAGCTTCTTTTTATTTCTTGCACTGTAGCACAGTCAAGAATGTTAAAGAAAAAGAGTTGGATTAACTACTTGACAGTAATTGGAAAACACCTCAGGATACAAGTTCTGTTCTTAGAAGGAAAAAGGCTTAAAATTATAATAGCTGATTTTAATGGGACTGAAAGATCAGTACCAGACCCCATGGCAAATTAACAGTATGTGTAATAAAAGAGGCTGCTGCTAGAATGCTGAGACATGTCCCTGGGCAGGGGACCTAGGGATTCAAGGTGGTTGCAAGCCATTCTGCACCAGTTTCCTGACCTCCCTGTGAAAGTGAATTAAATACCACAATCACTAGACCAAATTAAATGTACAGTATCCCTTAAGTTCCACACAGAAGACACAGCTCTTCCAGAAGACATCTATATAAGCTAAGTGGATTCTATATAAGTACTTGGGGTGAGAAGAGCAAAAGAATAATAGCTCAGAACAGGGATTTCTCTGGAGAGCTAATAGGTCATGGGAAACACAGAGTGAAAAGACCTCAAAAGGTAAAGGATTTTATATAGGGAAGAAGCAAGGATACAGAGCATACACTAAAGACATGATGGTGGTAATGAAACCCAGAACAGTGATGATGCATCCCATTAAAAACCACAGGATGAATTTAAGCATCTCAAATGAAACTGTGTGAAAAGTTGGTACTGAAAGCTAAGATAACGATGAGTTCCTGAACTCAAAATAATTTAATTTACCCGAGACTTCTCAAACTAAAGACATAACCAGTCCTAACACCAAGTTTTAGTTCATCCAAAGGTAGAAAGGAAAACCAGAAGCTTCATCACTGCTCTGTTTTTCCTGCTGAATGAAGAACCTTCAAAAGTTTCCAGTTGGCCAGAATAGATTTCTTCACAGAAGAGGTGACTGCAGGCCCCATCTATGGAGATGTTACTGTGCTGCACCACAGAGTCCTTAGAGACTTAGCACTGTTACGTCTGCCCCAGGAAAAGATGCCTGTGCTTCCCTGAGCTACGTCACACCCACACACTTTTAGCAATGCAGACCCACTTCAGTATATAGGGATGGCTTGAAGATACCCAACACACTACTCTTTGTCAGGCTGCAAATTTAAAACTCTTAAAATACAGGATTTCAACTGAAATCCGTAGCAGTTTCCTGCAGGAGCTGGGCTGTCTTGGAAGGTTTTCTTCTCTGATATGGACCATTTCTAACTCCGGGATGCTACAGCTACAAACAGCTAACAAGCCTTTTCTAATTAAGTAATACTGACACAGTCTCCATTTCTGTACATTTTCCTCTTCCTTGGTGAGCAATGTAAGAACTGTTCTGTCTCTAGCTAGACTTCTCCTTTAGCAATAGCCAAGTGAAGAAGTAACTTAGAAACACCACAAATTGTTGAGCATTCATCATTACATTATTTCCATTATCCCATAGAAGCTCTAACTTCTAAATCACCTTGTTTGCTTTATCCTTGACAAGCTTCTCTTTTCACTCTTTAAGCTACATTTCTTTTTTCCCCTGTTTTCTGAATTATAATTACCATCTCAGTCCCATCTTATAAAATGAATCTGTGTCAGTCGTTTGGTACCATTTAAGCATTTGAATATTGGCAGCCTTTTGCACACATTCATAGTAATTGATACTGGCTATTTTTTCTTCTCTGACAAACAGACTTCACTTCCTACTGTGCAGAAGCCCCCAGTTTTAACTGCAAAGTTTACCCACTGATTTCCTTATGCAGCTTGTATTCGTTTCTACAGAACTGGACCACAACAGGGAGTGATGAGGAGGTAAGGTTTCTTTCACTGCATTTTAAACTAGCTGCAGCGATGCCTTTTTTAGTCCTTGGAAGATTGATGATTCCATTATTTGTAGTACTCAGCAATAAATCTCTGAGTTTAGGCTAAAGTGAGCACTTTTCCCTACTTTGCGTCTTCCATTACACTGTTATTCATCATGTTTAATCATTCATTTACCTCTGACTGCTACTGCACTTGGGGAGGACTGGCACATTATTGATTTTTGACTTTTACCCTTTAGATGCTGGGTAAAGGGCTTTGCAACTGCTTAATCACAAATGACATGACCAGGGCAGGGGAACTGCAGATCTTGGGAAACAGCAGCCTCACAACATGCCAAGTTATGATGAAATGAAATTAAGCGTCAACAAAGAAAGCAAATGATAATAAACTGAAAATTACAGTGGATACCCCCAGGAGACCAGAGAGTACAAAGCACTCTTCTGCCTAGCAAAACACACATCTGGGAAAGAGGAGACTAAGATTAAGCAGGAAGATTTAACAACTTCAATTCCCACAAAAAGAAAAATGCAAAGCCTTGTTGGGTAGCAGAAGTGTCAGATAATGTCATTTGTCTGGAGTATATTCCCAGCTGCTTATAAAACGTTTCCCTCAAGTAGAGCATCACTTCAATGTTCCACTCACAAGCCTGCAAGAATACCACCACACAATGTAGTATTTTCGATAGTGTGCTTGTTTTCTGCTTATCTGAATACTGAGATTTTTAAGGAAGTCAGAAGACTTCCACTGAGAAGAAGTCCATTCATACACTGGAAAAAAGTGCAGACAGACCTTTAACTTCTGCTATATCTCACAGAACAGATGTTTCAATGGGAGGAAGCGGAGACAACGAAAGTTATCCCACATACTCAGCAGAAAGATACTTGGCTGGAACAAACTGTCATTGTTTCAGTGATGTGATTTAAACAGAACTGGGATGGTCAAGAATACCTGAAGGACTTCCAGCATGCATCTGCTCTCTTACAGCAAAGTCTGACCCACCTCGTTTTTCTTTTGAGATATGATGGTATTTTCTTTTTTTTTTTCTTTTATAGCTATTTTTTGTCTTCTCTCAGTTTTGTTTCTGTTCTCTCCTTGGTAAACCAGAGCGCAAACACTGAGGCTTACTCTTTACTGGCTTGTGTCAGTGCTAAGCTGTGGTGATGAAAACAACGACTACAGAAGTTTTAAAACAACAGTTAGTAATACACAGCTAAATACAACCTATTGGAAGGCAGTCTGTACGCATGTTGTAAGCCAGAAGTTACTGTCCACAGGTTTAATAAAACCATTTGAGGCAGTCAGTGGACATAGTGATTAAAATTATCCTATTAACAAAGCATTTTTGCTTCGCAAGAAGTTCTTGATGAAATTCCTCCAAATACAGGTTTTTAAAGCAAGCAAGCTGTCACGGGATGAACAGGAGTCCTAGCGTATGGCCACTTAAGTGGTTGGAAAAGGAAAGATCAAAACAGATTTAGTTTATATGGTAAAGACCTTTAGAGGGTACTTCTGGGAACGTGTATTGGGACCCACATGATAACATATATTGATAGATATCCTAGGAACAGATGAAAAGCGAGATGACAATGTTAGCTCACACAACAATTATTCAGGGTAGGTTAAATTAACAGAAAATTGCAGAAGAATTCCCTAATGTGAAGTAATTTGCAATAAAATAACAGGTGAAATTCAAAGTAATGTCTACAGGGAAAAAAAAATAGATTAACTATTCATATACTTCAGAGGAATCTAAAGTAGATACTGACTTTCAAGACAGAATTTCAGCTGTGGCAATGTTACAAAGAAGTGATCTCCATAGCCAACAATGATGAACAAGACGACAGGAAATATTAACATGAACAGACTACAAAACAAATCAGAAAGCATGACCATATCACCATATAGATCCTGAACTCGCCCACATCTGGAATACTGTATGCAGCTCCGTTCTCCTCCCAGCTCAAACATTGTACCATGAGAAAGAATAAGGAGAAGAACGAAAAAAAAGATAGCTAAAGGAATGCATTCTGTAGGAGGACATAAACTAGGGTTAGTGAAGATCGGGTAGACTACAGCAAATATAATGGGCTACATGACAAAAATCTATTAAAGCATGGAGAAGGTCAAGAGGGAATGGCTCAAAAGAATTCAGGAAAAGTAGTTCTGGTAGGAAAGGTGGTACTAGTGTAGGTGAACTGCTCTTCCTTGGCTATGGTAACTGAATGGAGATAATAGATAAACTGGTTATGAAAGTGATGTTGATATCTTAATATACGATAAATGACACAAGAAGCTCAAGAAAAGAAAACCAATAATGAGGTATCTTTAAACATAGTTCATGTAAGCTTGCAGATGTGCAAAGAGTGTGGGGTAACTTGCCCGGCCAGATTTTCATGTGTCCAGCAACAGATACTCTCAAGAAGAGAGGGTCCTTTGGAAGAAATCGAAAACTGAGGAGTTCAAGACCGTACCACATACACAAATGACCAGGAGATTTTCTAAGCCTTGCCCAGCTGTACCTACAAGTTCTCTGCATTGCCAGTTTATCACAACCTGCTGCATTAACATGTAACTCTGTAACATAGGAAAGTAAGATTACAGCATTGATAATCCATGAACACCAATGAGATTTACAAGCTCTCGTATCAAACCCCTTTCAAAAAGCAAAGTATAAATACAAAATGCAGGCAAACAAATTTTAGGAAATGCTACTGTCTGTACACCTATATATGTATGGCATACTCAATTTGACTGTATGCTTCAGCATAGACAGTGCAGTAACAAAGCACAAGGTATATATTTCTGAGGGTGTTTAGTGTTGGCAGATCAGAAGAACAACTGGTGGAAGGCCTCTGAACCCTGCATTGCTGTGCTAAATCACGTTCAGTCACTGACTGATAAAAGAAAGTTCTGTATAGTTTTTAATCATTTCATCAGAAAAACACCCCAAACAAACAAAAAACCCACAACAAGAAAACACAGACAAAAAGCTATTTCTCACTGACCACTGCAGCACTTGGTAACATTTCTGTATTTCATTTTCAAAATAAAAATGTCTTCATCTTAATAAACCCATCAATTCATGTTCTGTATGATTTTCAGTTCCCCACTAACACAAGAAACAGCTCTGGAAGCCAACTGAGCCAATGCTTCGAGTAACTACTTGTCTGACATTATGGCAAAGCGCTGCCATTTTATGGCAGCCAGACATTGTGGAGTTCACTGCCACAGCAATAACAGAACACAATTATTTCCCTATTATATTTTATAACTTCAGTAAGTTGAAGCAAAATGCTCAGTGCTCACACCAATCATCAGCAGTAAGTATAGAACCATAGAATAGATAGGGTTGGAAAGGACCTTAAGATCATCCAGTTCCAACCCCACTGCCATGGGCAGGGACACCTCCCACTAAACCATGCCATACAAGGCTATGTCCAACCTGCCTTTGAACACTGCCAGGGATGGAGCATTCACAACTTCCCTGGGCAACCCATTCCAGTGCCTCACCACCCTTACAGGAAAGAATTTCTTCCTCATATCCAATCTAAACTTCCCCTGTTTAAGTTTGAACCCGTTACCCCTTCTCCTATCACTACAGTCCCTATTGAAGAGCCCCTCCCCAGCATCCCTATAGGCCCCCTTCAGATACCGGAAGGCTGCTATGAGGTCTTCACGCAGCCTTCTCTTCTCCAGGCTGAACAGCCCCAACTTTCTCATCCTATCTTCATAAGGGAGGTGCTCCAGTCCCCTGAGAGATCCTCACGGCCCTCCTCTGGACTTGCTCCAACAGTTCCGTGTTCTTTTTATGCTGAGGACACCAGAACTGCACACAATACTCCAAGTGAGTATCAGTAAAACCAGTTCAATGTGGACTGTCACTTAGTATAAAAAATGTTGGGGTTTAACATATAAATAGTAAAGCCTTTGGTTAGTTGGTTTTTGCGTAATTGATTTAAGTTGCACTGCAGGAAAGGCGAACCAAAGGAGCAGGGTGGAACACACCTGAGATGGTGCGCACCTACCTCCTTTTTGGATGGGTGACTTCATTTTTCCAGTAAGCCCAGACCACTGCTATCCCCAGGACATACAGGATGGACAGATACGACTTATAAAGTGCCAGTCAGGAACCTCATCTATGCAGAGCTGTCAGTAGCCCCCTGAACACAGCCAAGGCTTCTGAGATTTGCTCTGTGATTGCACTTCCACAACTTGGCTCAAACAACAAACTGCCTAGCATTCATCTTGCTGAAAACACTGGCAGGTACCAAGACAACACCCAGATTTTCCTATATTGGTTCTACTTTCCTTCTTTTACCACATCAGCAATACCTTTCCCTCTACTACTGCTTACTAAATGGAAAGGTGGAAAGCTCACACAGCAATACATTTTGGTAAGAGAAAAACCCAGTTAGGTTTATGGTCTGTTGCTTGCTCTTTTAGGGCAAATAACCTGTCACCACCACTTTTTTACATCATTATCCCACATTGCCCATCTCTACACAGTGACTGAACACACAAATGGTGCTTCACTGAGCCTATGCTCCAGACAAACTCTCTTCAGAACTGTCTAATTCTTTGCTTCCCTGTTGCTTATCTCCTGAACTTCTTTCATTCAGCAGAGTATGAACACGAGAGCCAAACCTATTTGCCTATATGCCTTAAAATGAATATTCACTATTCTGGTTCAATTCTAGTGACTGACATGATTCTAGCTTCCAACAATGTGTTCCCCACACAGCCTACAAGTCTGAAAAGAGCAGCAGCAAAATTAATGGAAGCCAGGAATGGAATAATGGAAGCTTGTTAGTTACTTAAACCCCAGAGACCTTGAATTCCACAGTTCCTGGTTGGCACCACGCATTGAATCATAGAAACATCCAGAGAGAACAAAACCACTGATGAAGTACACTGCATCATACAATACCTGCTCTGACTACCAAGCAGTTAATTCAAACCAGTGCAGTTTGAGGATGTAACAAACAAGCAAACTATCTAAAGCCAAAATAATAAAGTGCCAGATATAACAAAGCAGGCATATTTCAGTGTGATAGTGCTGAGTCATTACACTTGGAACCAGTAAATCTTCTATTACACTGAACACACAGATAACCTCAAAGACAGCAAGAGAAAGGCTCTCTTACAGGATAGGTTTGAACCACACTTGAAGATTCAATAGCCAGAGTCAGGGCATATCTGGTTCTTGGTGCCCAGAAGGATACTAACCGGTCAAAACCATTTAAGTGAACAGGTACATACCCAGTATAGATAGAGATCCCCCAGATAACTAATGGAGCAACTAGGGTGTGGGTGGCTGCTTTTGGGGAAGACATAGCTGTACATTTATATTGCTTTTTCAGTGGCTGAACATACATCCCCGTACTTGAGTCCAGTTGCATGCTGATGCAGACTCTGGCATGCAGCTTGGAAAAAGAAGAAAGCAAGCTCATTTTGGCAACAGGAGGCCTTCCTGAAAGCATAGTAACTGAACTCTGACACTACTCAGCTTCTCTGAATCAACAGAGGCCATTCAATTCGGGATCTGCACAGCAAAGCTAATCACATTCAGTGTTTAAACTTTGGGGTAGACAGCGAGATGAATTAGAATAGAGAATTGAATTCTTAGCAAGTAGAGTAAGAAAGTATTGTTAAGTTTAAAAAAAAGCCAAATCTTTCCAAGCATCCTGAGGATAAGAAAAAATTGAGATGTTTGCTTTGGAGTTTCAACTCTCTGCTCACTAGGCATACAGTGTTCCATTAGCTGTCAAAACAAATACATTGTTGTCCTAACACCTCCAGTATTTAAAGTTTACTCTGCTTTCCAAATCAATTATTAAACCTTCTCTCATAAAAGACACTTCCTTTTCATCATTTCTTCCTTATTTATAGCAGTATAAATGAACTAATTTACAAAACAAGCATTATTTCCAATAAGGCAAATTAGCTGAGATGGGTAAATCACTGAAACTCACTGACAAGAAGGCTTATGAATAATTAAGTAGCTGATATACAGCTGCATTACCATGAGCCTCTTATCCAGATTGCCATATTTCTCTGCATGACACAGGCTAGACTTTGTTTCTGTAGTATAAAGAGACTCTTAATTAAACCTTCATTCTTCAGCCTACCAAGATTTATCCTTCTTTGTATGAGCTCAGATTATTATATTTAATGTTGGAAAATGCTCATTTTCTGCTTAAATTCACCAGATTGCTGATGGGACTTCCTTACACTTTTCCCCCCCCCCAGATTTTATAAAACAATGTGCTATGCATTCTTTAGGTAGAAACCAACTGCTCGACTCCAGTCTTCACAGTAGCCATCTGATTACCATCATTCCAGAAAAATTCCCATTTTAATACATTGTTAATATGCTGGAGTAGTCTTAACCCGCAGTCATGAAATTCCAAGTAACTGCCTGTGTCTTAACAACCTCAGACTTTGAATACAACATTGGTCTTTGCACACTGCCTGTCACTTCTAGTGCTTGAGTACTGACATTGTATCTCTTTTAGGTTCTTTGCAGCCCTTTAATGACTATGCCAATTAATAATGCATCATTCTCTCTCCTCCAGCAAATTTTAATTGCTGTAATTTATGTCCCTAGACAATTCTTGCACTACAGATGCAATCTATACCACTGTGACTGAGTTAGAAGATCACACTCTCAAGGTCTCTAGCAGATAAACAACACAATTTCAAGTTCATAGACATCATCTACAATTGCCATCAATTACTGTTCAAGGAAACAAGTCATGACATTACAGGTAACAAACAGATCATTTTTATGTTCTGGAGCAGAGTGGACTTCAGCAGCAGAGCTCTGACAATTAATTACATCTTCACAGCCAGTGCTTTAAGGAGGTACTCAGATTCTCTGACAGCGAAAAATCCATCTAAAAGTAGCAGAGATGGAGGTTCAGCACTTCAGCAGGGTGAGGTCTATACTGTTACACAGATATATTCCTAAATAATATTACTAACACCTTAAGGGTAGTCTTACATTGCAGCATAAATGTTCCAGTTCCTTGCCTAAAGCCTGAGCCAATGCCTAAGATGGACTTCAGTTTTTTATTGAAACATATTTGCAAAGCTCACAGGTACAAATAAAATCATGTAGAAAAAAAAAAGATGTTTATAACTAACCTCTACTCAGCTCTATAGTTAACCCAAAATTAAGGGTATGTGTGTGTCCCACATTAGATTATTATTCACTTCAGCCCCTTGCCAGTATTAGGAATGCTTCACAAATCACATTCCAGTGTTGCACTTGTATACTATGTAGTATAACCTACATTGATCCATAGCCCTGTAAAAAAGTGCAGTCCTCCCATTTTTACTGTCATCTCTTATTACCTTCAATCCACCTCATTGAAACTATAAAGCTCCTTGCGCCAGTTGCCTCAACATTTCCTCCAAAGCCAAACATCTTTCTGGCCCAGTACACCATACCCTGGTCTCCCTAATAAGCCTCGCCAAGCACACTGGCCTCTTCACCTCTGTCCAAAGGACACAGGACACAGCAGCATTAAGGCAGCGTACAACCTGTACCTAGCTGCATCGAGCAATGCACGGTATAATCCACTCAGTTGGCCTGGTAGAGTGTCACACTGCACTAGAATATTTTCTCAGTGAGTCAAAACCTATCAAAGATAAAATACAAATGTCAGGTTTGGAAAAAATTGTATTTCCCCTTCCCAAAGATGAAAGGTTCAACACCAATAAGGTAAGAAATCCATAAAAAGAAGGGCAAATGGTTACCTTGCCTACTGTTTGAGCAGCACACTGCACACACTGGCTATAACATACTTGGAGTTCACCAAAGCATAATGCTATTGCAGACTAGCTGAGGACTGTTCAACCCCGCTGAGGTTCAGCATGGAACTGAACAGTGACTTAAGATTCAGGACATAATTTGGTACTTCTGTTATTGACATAAGTACTATATTTTATAGGGCACTAACCCATTAAAACGATTGCCCTCAAGCACAGCAATGCCCGCAATTCTTGTACAAGAAATACACCCCCTGTTAAACAACCAAATAAATTTACTTGTACAAGTGTCATAGTGTAATTTGTCCCAGACATCTTTAATTGACCTTTCTTTTTAAACAGTGCTGGCTTTTAGTATACGGGATCACTTAAAGACAGAATGAAAAGCAAAACTTACTGTGGCTTGCAATGCATCTATCATCATTCAACTTCCAAGTGCCTACTAACGACTCTTTGAAATAGTATACATCTTTAACTGGTCTCTAGTGAACTATATTCTTATAGCTACCCTCAAAACTCATCTAAAATGCACTATAAATTTATTGGCAGAGTGCCAATATGTCACATTTCTTTAACCTGTTTCCCCTCTCATATTAGAGCTGAGATATTCATTTGCTGTTAATTACTTCTAAGAGCCAGAAAGGTGAAAGGGTGATAGAAACAGACAGGTAGGGTGGGAAAGAATTCAGGCTCCTTTAACTACACCTGAATCCCTCCCTCTGGAACTTGGCAGCAAGCACAGAAGCTCTCCAGCGCTGAAGCCCCACTTCTGGTGGCAAAAAGCTATTCAGGTTGCTGGCAAGTCACACTTCAGCTTTCACACAGCTGGCTCACATGCGGCAGGTTACAAGCTGTTACTACAGCAATTACTACACTCACCAAGTAGCACACAATGGTATCAACCTGAAGATTCTCATAACTCTTCTCACAGACCAGCCTGCATCAGTCTTCCACATGACAGCAAAAGCAAATGAAACAACACAAAAAAACCAAGAGGTAACAAAACAACCCTCCACCACAAAAAACATGATCAACTGTAAATGATTACACCAGCATTTAACTATTAATGCCTTCTCATGAATGCTTGAGAAATTACTAAAAGCAGAGCTTCTCCAGAGTCAATAGCTTAGATTACAATGGCCACCATTTCCTGGGTGTTCAACTACCTCAGAAGCATTCTAAACTGCAAATGAAGCCAAAGATGTGCTTATTACAATTTCACTGTGAAATGGTATAAAACTGCAAAGTCATCTAGATATATTAATCCCTGATATTCTTAAGATAATCACAAAAATGTAACCTAAATTGTCAACTCTATTTTCCCTGAAATAGTGGTAGTAATGATACCTGATTTGAAATTACCCTCTATAATTACAAAGTATTTAGGTATTACATTGATAGTCACTGTAAAAGAGCCAAAGTAGTTAATAATTGTGCATTCAAGTTCACTGTTGTAATAAAGTGCCTGATAAGCCAGGCACCGGGACAGTAAAAAGCAAGGGCTGCAGCTATCTTATACAGTGAGCTCCATCTGTTCTGCTTATCAAATGAGGGAAAACAGAAAACAAACCATCATGACAGGGTCACATATAACAATGCACTCGTGCAAAGGGACCAAACTAAAAGAACACTTGAGCTCTCAACTTTCCAAGCATCAAATTAACTTTAAAAGGGGGTGGGTGCATGTTTAAGTACTTAATTACAGCAGAACCTCAGCTCTTGAAACAGTTGCTGTGCTCATTCACAAGTGGTTCAAATTCAAGATTGAAGCTCTCCAAAAGACCTTCAGATCTTTCTCTAACCTCTCCTCAGTTATTGTTTTCACCCCTTTGAGCTTAATTTTCCAGTGAGCACAAAGCTGCAGCTTTTGAGGCTCCTACACTGCTGTAACACATTCAAGGAGCATACAGAAGTACAATGAAATTGAACCTGCACATGTAAGAGCAGCACACTTCTCCACCAGTAACTCTTACTAACAACATTGTGACTGCAGAGAAGTCAAGGATGGGAGTCAAATGTGCCACTGCTTCCCTTAAAACCCCCTGTTAAAAAGGGAGATAAAGTCAGGTTGGGACAGTAGAAGAAATAATCATAATAAAGATATCATTCTACTGAAAGCCACACACAATAGTGAGGTCAGCAGAGTGGTGCCTCTGTATGATTTAGAATTAAGCCTATAATAGGTTTCTCTAGGAGCTCACGTGTGAACAGCTAAGCAATTTTTTTTCCTGTCTTGCTATATCATACTAGGAACAGTAATAAGTATGTCAACCAAGGAAAATGCCTAGCACTGAGAAAAAGAAGAAATCAAAACCACAAAACCTAAAAAGCTCCTTAAATCTACTTACTTGTATTTCTCCAACTTGTGAAGGATTGAGCATAGCCTGTATATTACAGCCAAAAGCCTAAATCGTAGCAAAACTAAATCCTATGTGCTCCACATTCCTAACACTGGAACAGCCATAAAGAAGTCCGCAGCCACTACAATGAGCAGCTGCTGTGATGGAAATAATTTTATTTTAATTAGAGAGCTTTTGCAGTGTCTCTCATTAGTATATACTTAAGTACAATCACGCTCAAAGGCTGTACAATTACTTCCTTGGTCTGCGATGTAACAACTCAAGCTGTGCAAAACATTCACAGTGAAACCTAAAAGTTTTGAAAGGTAAAGTTTGCTCACCTTGATGCCACTGTTTGCAGTGGAGAACTTCGTTTTAATTAGTAGAGTTGCTCCATTTTTATGGCCAAGACAGGGTTTGTTATAAAGTATTAACCAAACAAGAAACAGGCACACAAACCCAACCACTACCATGCTCCACTACTGCTTTATGTTGAATACTAGCAAGAGATCTGTTCTTCATAAAAAGACAGGAAAGATGCTGCCATAGATCAATAAGGATGCATTGCTAACACCACAGATTCAGTTGAAACAAAATTACAGAATCCTGAAACTGACACTAAATACAAATTAGTATTTTATGTAGTTTTCAGTCATGCCCTGAATGGAAGCATAATATGGAACTTTCTGTGCCCAAAATCCTCTGTACAAGGGGTAAAGATACATAATGGAAACAATGGTGGAATAAAAACCTACCTTATAGTCAAAAAGACTGAATTCCCTAATATTAGTGACTGGCTGCACTTCAATTTGGACATACTCAATCTTTTATAGATATATGCTTCAATAAAGTGAAGTATGTAAAACCCAGTGAAATCATCTGAATCTTTTTGTGACTATAGATCAAAATCTCTTCAGGTTTACTAAAAAGAAAAGGACAGAAAATCATACCAAGCAGTTTGCCTCACCACTTAACAAGAAAGCTGCTTCTCCTCCTCTTGTGAGCACTATCAATCACAGAACACTTCCAGGCATGAAAAAATGGGTAGCCAAATCTTCAGCCTGGCAATGGCATGAGCCACCAAGATGGTTACTTCTCTCTACAACCTTATATGCATTTACCCTGCACCGTATTCTTGTACATTAGCATCACAGGAAAGTAACAGGCCCTTGCTCAAAACTGTAGCTGCAACATTAACAAGACGAAGGGTGGAAATCAAGAGGAAAGGGCAGAAAAAGACAATATACCAAACTGAACTTTAGAGTACTCAGAAAGCAATGAGAAGGGATTGATAAAGACAAAAGAGAACCCTCAAAACGCAAGAGAGAAATGGAACAGTACAGAAGAGAAGAAATCTGAACAGCTTGTCTAAACAGAAACATCAGAGGTAATCAGCAAAAAAGCAGCACAGATGTTTCCTTCCCTGCTCCAATAAAAGGTAAATGAACTGATCTTTAAATAGGACATGCTTTAAAAATTCCAACCTGGCCAAGAGCCTCAGCTATAGTATTAATTACACCGATCTGTCATCTGAATTCATTGTGAAGACCAGCGTTTAGGACCAACGTACTACAAACAAAAATCTTATTCATACTAGTCGTTCTTATAACATCCTTCCAATGATTTGGACATCTAAACAGTGACAATAACTCCCAGAGTGAAGTATGTAAGCAGAAAAGCATCCAGAGCTTTTCAGCAAAGCCCTGGAGAGACAGATGGAGTGTATTTCCATTACACTGTGCCAGTGAGTACTGCCAGACTCTCACAGCCTTGGTTTCATATTTGGACCACAGTTCTTAAACTGATGATGAGAGACAGATAATTGTCCGAAAGTGCATGAAAAAGATGCAGTATTCCAGGTAGAATACTGGACACAGGACAGACTTTCTTCAATATAAAGCAAACGTGACATGGTTTAAAAATTGTATCTCAGCTAATTATCTTAGCAACTTAAACACTGGAACCACAAACGTCATAATTCCATGCAGTCCAGAATATATTTTTGTACTACTTGACTGAAAAGCCACAGTACCCATGAGCTACATTCAGAAACGTAAATCCCTCCTGCCCACACCAGATCATCGGTTGCTAGAAATCAATACATCTATTAAGCTTAACACAAGTATACTGACTTACAACAATGCTTAATTTCCTCAAGTTTCCTCAGAAAAGCATCACTCTCTGTGAGGGTCAACCATGAGAAAAATGCTTGACGTCTTTTCATCTGTCAGGAACTGCTTTCCATCATTGGACAGAAGAGTTCCTGGAAACTGAAGCTGAAATTATTTTTTGCATACAAAAGGAAATTGAGCTCTATTCCTCAGGCAAAACTACTCAATCTGTAAATAAACTTTGAACATGCCTACAAATCTCCTCATGGAATATACCAGTGAATTTTAAGTGCCACAGAGACTAAGCAATTAACAGAGTACAAGAAGGTTTTACACTCACAAGGTCAGCAATTGGTCTTTTATAGAGGAACACTGAGGGGAGTTATCAAGCTTTCCAGTGCTAGTGCTGTAAAGTATTACCATGAACAAATTGGTGATTCACAACTGTGCACAATTTTGCTTTTATTCACACATATAACTAAAGCACTCACTAAAATTAAGACTTTAGGAGCACACAGCAAATATCTTAATGTGAGGTTTCCTCCAAAGACATATCATAACAGTATTGCTGTATTTCCCCATCTGAGGTACTGAAAGCTAACTGTACCCATTAAGCTACTAACAGCACTCCGTATGAAGCCTGTGGGAAGGATTTCCATGCAACCCTTAACTAGCACTAAATAAATGACCAATTTCTTTGGACAAAGCATCAGGTGAAGGCAAGAACAGGACAAGCACCACCACACCCACACTATTTTGCAGAACTACCCATAAGTACTCTTCTATTGCTCTGTTGTAAAATCAGTTTTAGAAAACACTGCTCCTACCTTTGGCCTCTCAGGCATTCTCTTCTTCAAAACAACAAAGTGTACTTTCCCTGGTATACAGCAGTGACTAGTTTCCTGCCACACTTTTCACACAGTTTTCCTACCAGCATTAGCCAAGGGCTGATAATGCCATTCAGCTCACTTTCAAGTTTTTCCTCTCACTGACCCTGAATGGGCACTACAATTAGTGCCATGGCACTGATCTTGCTGATCTTATTATTACTAACACAGTTGAGAAACATGCAAAGATTCTTTACCAGGACAGTGTCCACTCTCTCTTGGGCATGTGCAGTCTTCCGTGCTAAAACTCTTGACACAACAGACTGAGACAACAGCACCTAACACATTTCATATTACGATAACCTCCACATCTGGTACGTAAGTAGACTTCCCAAACCTTTATTGCTGTAGTCAATCATACCCTGATGATACTAGTTACAGTGCTGCATGCATAAACCTGAGGAAAGCAGAAGCAGGCCCCACTAGGGTACTACAGCATCATCACTGCAGGTGGAACGATACCTGCATGCCTGGACGCTGCCATTTCAGCAAATTCTCAGTCTTTCAGAACTGCTGAAGCCTCAAACCTGCAGATAGGGCAAGTAGAGCTATAAATAGTCAGCAAAACAGAAAACACTGGATCATTAAAAACCTGTTCAAAGAAGCAACTGTGATTCATATTATTCACCTGCTGTGGTTTAGGTTTTAATTCTAAATCAAGTCGTTGTAAGCAAAGGTTACTTATGTAGGGAAGATTTAAAATTTTTACTAGCAAGTTAAAAAAGTTACCACTTGGCCAATATTCTTAATTCATGCACCAGAAGCAACAGCTTACTGTCAGACAAACCATGCTACTTTAAGGGAAAGACAGCTTAAAAATTGGCACCGTGTTAAGAAATCAATGCATTCCAAAAAGTCAACTATGATACAAATCCCAGCTACTCTGCTACCTTGGAGTTTGATACAAACTTAGGACCTTTAATCAAAAGTTACTTGATATATTTTTTTTTAACCAAGTTCAGTACATATCTCCTTATTGTAGTGACCTTTGCATCTCTTACAGCAAACAAAATGTAATAAGCATTGTTTCTTCCTGAAGAAGAGGTGCAACTACAGACAACACACAGTTACTTAACTACTTTCTACTAGAAAGCAATAACTTGTAGGTGAGTATGTTACACATTTGTTAGGGAGCACCAAGATCACTTCCAGAAAGAATATTTCAAGCTTCTTTAATGACAAATGGACATGTTTTCAGATACAAATGGCATTTTTTATAGAAGGTAAGTTCTCTCTTCAGTTCCTGGCCAGTGCAAATCTTTCAATATCTCATTAAAAAATATTGGAACCAAGCTACAGTAACCTCTTCACACTTCAGGCTGTTCATGGATCCTATTTCACAGCTCATTCAAAAGGAAGATTAGAAGGACTTTTTCCATTTCATATATTAAATGGTTTAATTCACAAGGGATCCGTGTCAATGTAAGTATCCAAAAATAGCATGCTTCCTGCCTGAACCGTATTTTTTCAACCCGATTAAGCCATGTTGCACCTGCACAGCCACTCACTGCCACCGCTGCTCATGTTTCATAGCATAAACCCTACAAAAAGGGAGCTACTCAACTCGAATCTTTAAACCGTACTCCTGCTTCCTAATAAAACAAGTACACAATTTTATTATATCATCAACAGAAACAAGAAAAACACTAACTGAAAATTTTCTAAGAACTTGGTTCTTGCAATTATCCAAAGAATTTGTACTAGTGTTCTTTTTGTAAGGACTGAAACTTATGTCTACCGTGACTTCTGCAGAAAGCAACACCAAATATTTCAGTAAAGACTAAGAGTTTTGGGGAGGGGGGAAAGGAAGTGGAGGAAGATTATATAAACTTTTTTTGAGCTTTGCTTCAATTTGTCCTATCCTCGTGATAAATACTAGAGGACCCCAAATAAGTAAGATCTCTGACATCCACTTTATCTCTCCAAGCAGCTCTTCCTAGGACATATAGCCCCAGCAGTACACTGATAAATATGTTACTTCTTGTGTCTTAAAAGGATCACAAGCTGAACCAGCATAACTGAAAACCATAAATGATTATATAATGTGCTAAGTAACTTTCCTCAACAATCAAAGGAAGATGTTAACAGTTTCCAGCCAAATTCCAGTTTCCACATTACTTGTAGTCTTGGTTTTATTATGTGTACTTACAGCTTTTTATGAGCAATGTTGTAAATGGTACACAGCTATTTTTTTGCACTATTACAAAATATATAATACATTGATTAGCCCATAAATTCTATTTACAGCTTTCGTTCAACAGCAATGTATCTCACTGTTTACACAGCTGTTTCTGCAGTAAATCACTGCAGAAGGCAACCACAAGATACTGTTAGATTTGGTTAACCTGCTACTGAACTGTCCCAAGAGAAATATCAAAGAACCATCCTGTGCTTCCTGAAATTCACCATTCCTGTGTCAGAAAATATGTGACACTTCATGGCAAAATGTGCATTTCATTCTCCTGCAGTGCTGGCTCTAACAGAGGATGACAAGGTGCGGGTTCTGTCAGCTAGGTTTGATGACATGTCTACTCAGTTGGTACAATACGCTCTGTCTGACATGGTTGATGTGTTTAGATGGCAGTGCAATGCAAGCACTGCTTAACACTATTATTGAGCCCTGAATCTGAGCAGAGCTAATTAATCCAACTGCAAACGTTTCCCAGCTGATGACTCCATGCTCCTCATTTTCTCAGCAGAGGCAAGGGGAAGGGGAGGATTGAGCTGGGACTTCTGAAAAGCTGCTAAGAACTTAGAACTGCAGCTGAAGTTGGAGTCTTTGCAGTATGAGAGTAAACAAACTCCATTGAGCAGCCTGCCAAAGCAGCAGCACCAGATGCACAAAGGATACTTTTGACTTTTTCCTCTTTGCGTCAACTCATCACTTGTGAAGTGCAACCATAACCTTTTCCATTCAAAAAAGTCCACTAGCAAGTTATTAATTTTCATGAAGTGTTACAGTGCTATTTGATGGGAATGCTGTAAAACTTCTGCAAGGAAACAATGTGTAGTAAGTAGCATCAGAATGCATGCAGTAGTTTCTATTCTGATACTTCTCAACACTGCAGTGCTGGATTCCACTGCAAGGGAATTGCTCTAACATGTTAGTGGCAAAACTCATTTCAATAAAACATTAAGCACTCTGGAATATACTTAAAGTCCTAAGAATAAATTACGAATCCCATTTTTAGCACTGATGCTGGCAGACAGAACTCTTATTTTATAAAACTATTTTTCACTCTCATATCACATTTGCTTTTCAGAACATAGAAAAGTCACCAGTTTCAGAAATACATTTCATTAGAAAATTACTAGACATCAGGCAGTCACAGTATTTTAAGCATAAACAGCCTGATAAACTGATTTTCCATTGTCTCACCCTCTGTCACCTCCATCTTTAAACTTCTTGGAACAGGGAGCAGCCTATGATCAGCATGTGTTTACATAGAGGAATATGGCACTCAAGAAAAACAAAGGGGTGAATGTTTTACACCTCAACAGTGAAAATACTAGTTCATTATTTTGATAATGAAAGCACCACTGCATTAACATCAGGATAGAACTGAATCCAACAGTAAGCATATATTCCATGATGGTGAGGTAAAAATCCCAAGTAAATCATAACCTCTTTCACTTTCTGAGAGAAAACCAGGCTTGTATCTTTTTCAGTCATAAGCAAGAAAGTCCTAGGTATCATTTATATTAAAATTCACAATGATTCAGAATCCCAAGTAACTTTTGCATAGATGCCTGCAGCATTTTTTGGATTTCTGCACACTTTGCACAAATCATATTGCTGTAACTTTGCGTTCCAAATTTCCAGAAGAGATTTAAAAGGTTACTCACAAAACTGTCCAGCAGAAAATCATCAAGTAGCAGAGGTCAGCCTTGACCCCTTACAAGATGACATTTTGGAAATAGAAAACAGAAGACTGGAAGGGAAAAAAAACCACTGCTTTCTCAGGAATACAATAAACCCAAATGCATTTGTTTACAGTTACAGATTCTCACAAACCTGTTGAGCTGCATTCTTAAAGGGCAATTACAAATCTTTCATCTTCTTTTCTCCCAGGACATCCTCAAGGTTATCATTAGTCCTTTAGCATCAGAAGAAAAGCTCAAGATACCTCAGATAATCAAGAATCTAAGTCTGAGTTAGAATTACACCATGTCTGTAGTTATCTAAATGCACAGCTATGACATCACTTCAGCACAAAAAGGGACAGCATCATCAACTGGCAAGATTAATACAATGTCCTGCGTCTTACACATTTGATGGCTTTATTTGCAAAATTCAAGATTTCCAAAATCTTTCCTCTAATTACCCCAGGAATGGAATATGAGATGGCTCATTTGTGTGCACATTACACTTGTAAAGAGAGTATGTGAGCTTTGCCACTGTTTTCACAGTTTTTATTATCTGTAAACTGGGGTCAAAAGGGTTATTACTGTTATTATGGAGCTCTGGAGTACCACAATTAGCACTGAACCATAATGCAGTGCCTGAAAGGGCAATGGCAAACAAAACCTGGTGGCTATGCATGTTTTCTTTCTTTCCCCATCATGCATATTCTTAACTTGTATACAGAACTTACATCTCCAATAAGGGATAAGTACAGCTTCCCAAGAAGATCTTCCTCCTACAATAGATACTATTGCCAAGCCTTTCAGTACAGAAACCTTTGAGGTATGGATATCATATCCGGTTTACAATGCCTAGGACACTTTATAGGAAGCACATGTACCCTCAGGTCTTGAAATTCTAGATTTCCTATAAACAGGCACACAATGAGAGACAGTCAGAAAACAAAGAGAGGTATACAAATTTCACATCAGGAGAAACCCCACCTACAAAATGCACGATACTATTTAGTGCAGAATTCCAAAATTACTATGAATTACCAAATCCATGTCCAAACACCTAACTAATACAGCACGTAACATACACACATCCTTTGGCTTGACAATGTACACAGAAGAAATGAATTCAAAATTAAAAAACCTAACAAAAGTAGCCATTTTTTGCCTTTTGATGTTTTATTTCCAAGTAAGACTATCGGGCCATCCCTGCATCTGAGACATCTGATAAAAGTGAATGTTGCACATGATCCATGAGTGCCAAGATTGTTTATACCGTGCATCACTGCTCTTATCTACAGAAACTGCAGCTAGTCTCGGGCAAGATGAAAGAGGATACTCTGCTCAGTATTAATAACTGTTTTGGGGCAAGGAAAAAACCATAGCCGATTGCACACAATCTACGGTACACAAGTCACGGAGGCTAAATCATTCCAGCAGAAAACAAGGTTTCCAAATAATGGTTTAGAATTAGATTCAAGCAAATACTTCAACTAAATTTTTAGTTTGTATTCTTTAAGATACAGAAATTGAAGAGTTAACAGCTTCAAAAAAATTACACAGTTCATAATAAAACTGAGGCTTCCTGTGATCTTTATTCTCCAACAATATTCTTTATTATCACAGGATAAGGTTGGATCTCAAGATGGCAACTATTAACATTCAAAGAGTGTTAATGAAATTAAGTTCTAAGCCTCCTCTTGTTTCATGAGTCTTTAGAGAGCTGCTTTTTCTACATCTTTGAAGATGCTTAAAAAGGCGCTTTTATATTAAAGTGAAATTTTCCATCTAAGGTTTTAGGCTGTACTTAAAAGTTACAGAAGACACAGCACAGACTGTGATCAGAATTCAAGACTGTCATACATTAAAATGATCAAAAGCAGTATCAATTCATAAACTTTGTGATAAGAAAGCAAAATAACAATGCATCTAATAATGGAGACTAGAGAAACTACATCATCAAAGCTATATTACTGTAAACATTTAAATGCAATAGAAGGTCAAATGCATTTGACATACTAGTGCTGGAGTAGGGGGTATTTCAGCACTTTGGCCAAATGCAAGATATTTCTTGTCATTCCTTTCCTATCACCCTTTTAGTAGTTGTCTTCAAGGCATGCTTCATGTTTGTCATTATCTTCCTTTCAAGGCACCACAGCTACAGGGGATTTTAAACATTAAAACTTCTGAAATTTGGTTGCCATAAGAACAACTTACTTGTACAATTAACTGAAGTTAAACACACAAACTTTCTTATTCAAACCTGTTGTGTATCTCTTTCACGATGATCCCACATAACCAGAAAACAATATTCTTCCACTGTGATCTGTCCTGACTGACTTTGAGGGAAACCTTTGAACATTTCACTTTTCACTCCCTCAGGTGTGCAGAAGCTATGCACTGCAGTACAAGCATTTTAAGTATGCCACCTTTTCTAACTTAAAGGATAGTTACCGTAAGATTCCAAAATAAATTTCACTAGAGGATCATTCAATTCTTCTTTCATGTGTGCTCATCTGTCACGTTTCTTCCATCCCAGATCAAATATTCTACTTACAAACTGCAGCTAAGAACATCCCATCTTTAAAAGCAGAAGGCCTGGTTTCATTGAATTTTTGGCACAAGGAGAACAGCTATGGTGAACTTTCTTCTCCATAGTTACTATTCCACATTTACATAAACAGTGCAAAGACAGCCAAAGTTCTCAACATAATGGTTCTAACAATACAGCATATTTGCAATTAGCAAACCTAACTGACTTCTATTAGGGACAAATGATCTCTGTTATCAAGCTGTAATTACACCAATCTTTCTACAGTTTGTCTGGGAAAGCATTCATGAAAAATCTTTCCCAAGTCAGTCCATTAAAAATGCAAATCCTGATACATGGGATCTGCAAGTATTTAGTAGAATAGTTGCATAAAATGGGGAGAAATTTGTATGATGCATTCAAAAGTAAATACTATCTATAAGATTCCTCTGGCACTTACATATGATTTTTGGGGCTTATTTTCATGTATCATTAAGTTGCTCATGATTTAATTATCAATGCTATTTCCATTTCCACTTACTGAAGCAAAGAGAAAGAAGAAGATGACAAATCGAGGATGTGTATTAGAGTGTTTATATTTGTTTACTATGCTTCAAGAGTATCTCTTCTACAAGCAGAGTAAATTCAGAGTTTAATCTCTTCTTTTAGCTAAGACGTTTCAATTTCAGTTTGTGGCAACACCAACATCGCATATGTATCTCAAGTACTCTGCAAGCTGTGTAATAACATCCATAGCTGCATTGCAAGCATGCAGCCTTAAGACATATCAGCTGCTCAAAAGATGTTGCTCAAAATTTGACCATATTGCATCTCATAGATATCCGCTACCAGTATTGCAGATATCCTTGCTCATGAACAGGACAGGCTCCCATCTTCAGTGAAGGTAACTACAGGTGTAAACATTTGCCCTTTTCATCCTAGCTTCTTGTCTGTGTTGTTTCCAAGGGTAACTTTTTATCCTGTTTTTCATGACTTCATAAAATTTCTGCTCAATTTCCTCTAGCAAAAGACAAAGGTGCCCTGAAGGTGTATGTTGTGTCTAAACAATACAAAGAAGATTACTCTGAAACTTCAACTGCAGACCCACAGCATGTCAAAAGTATCAAAAACTAAAGTTCCTGATGATGCAGAACCACCACCGATATCTAACAACTGTAGAAGCAACATTAGAAAGCGAACTAGTTCTATTACTAAGAGACAGAAAGCGTAAGCTTTATTAAACAGTTCATCAAGTATTAGAAAGCATGTTCAAATATGGCAGTAATTTGAACCTTCAGCTACTCAGGCAAGCCCTAGCTCAGCAAGACAACAAATAGTATAGGTGATGACATTTCAGGTCTAGATTCCTATTGACTATCCTTCTGCACAGGTCCTTGAGGGTAAAGATCCCTTAAGGCTCATAGCTGGCTTTTGAACACTGAAGTACAGTGCATTAAAATGCATACATACAAGGATGAAAACATTTACATATCTGTACATTGTGTGTACATTTATATGTGTGTGCGCCTGTATCTAAAGAAAAAAAAATAATGAAAACACCACACACCCATCTTCATCCCTGGAGATTTTCAAGACCTGACTGGAAGAAGCCCAGGTAAGCTGGTCTGACCTCATAGCTGCTCCTGCTTTGAGCAGGGGGCTTGCCAAGGTGATATCCTGAGGTCCCTTCTAATTAGGATTTTTTTTATGATTCCTACATAAATATCATCCTGCTGAAAGACTTCTCCAAGTTTAAACTTTATTTAGAATAACCAGAGGTGTAGCAGCTGCAAAATGAACAGACAACGGTTACTATCAGATAATGATGCTATTTGATGTGAAGCCTATTATATTCCTTAGGAACAAGCATATTTCTCCGTATTTTCTCAGAAGTCAACTAGTCAAAACAGCACAAAGAACAACACGTGATTTACCACACTTGTTAAAAACCCTAGTGATTATAACATAGAACATAGACTTAAGCTTTTTTAAAGGGAAAGAATAAAAGACACTGAATGCCTGTGTATTACCTGTAATTAGGGTAACCAACATTTTTTATCATCTACATAGTTACTGACGCATTTTTTTTTTCCCCTTATGTGAAAGAGAACTGATAAAATGACTATTACAGTTACTGGTATCATCTATTACAGATAATGAACTCTTTCTGCCAAAAAGAAGGATAATTTGGACAAAACAACATTAGGAATCCAATACTAAGATGTGTGAGGATGTATTCATTATACTCCATTAGCCCTGTTCTTTACATGTCCAAGCAATGATACTGCATGCAGTGTATAAGAAACAGAATAAAAGTGGTTTTCTTCAGAAAGCAATTCAGGACTGCTAATTTAGGAACCCAATTTAAACAGAGGAAAAAACATCATTCTACCCTGGATATCCAATTTACCTAATGCAACTTTTACTACACGAATACTCTTTGTAAAGTTGATCATGCAGTCTGTGCTTTCAAAAACCAACTGAAGTGCTTAGATATCACTGTTAACTCTTAGTGTGCCATTTTTGTTTCCTCACTGTTAGACTTCCATACCCTTGCATTTTATCATAATTCCCTTAATCATTTATAAACTACAAAGTTACTGAGTTGTGCATGCTCTTCTCACCCTCATAAATAAGGGTTCTTTGACAGAGCCAACCTCTTAATAGTTACAGCTGTTTATTTCTGATAGCTTGGCTAAAATGCTAAAGCAGAACATTGTTTCACAGTTATCCCTCACCGATGGATTTATCAATATCTGAAAGGACCATTGTGATGATTTCCCAGATTTTGCAGAAGTGGTAGAGTGCCTAAATCCCTTCTGAAATTAACCTAGAAGCCCTCTGGTAAGGTTTTAAGTTCACCATGTGCTTTGTTTTCTCAATGAAGCTTTACAAAAGACAAGTATGCACAGTTTTTGGTGGTGATGATTAAATCAGGCAAGAGGTTACCTGAAATGATTACTGATGAACTGAACTTTGAACCTTTCACACACACTGACACGAGTTTATACACATGGATAGTTTCATTAAGTATAAACTGCAACAAGCCTTTTGCCTAATGGGTTCATACCATAAACACCAGCCGAATTATGTAACAAGAGTTATCTAAGAAGAGAAAACTTCCGCTGCAATGATAATTACAGGCAAAACAATGACGTTAATTGCTTAAACAATAGAGCTAAGCAAACCAATAAGGGTATGTTAAAGGGTATGAAACACTGTCAGCCTCCAAGAAAACAGCTTTCTGGTCAGGGGTCACTGAGGGCTGTACCTTCTCATGCTCTATACTCCACATCTGTCGCATACCTATTCTTATTAACAACCATGACAAAAGCCATTTAAAGAGAGGTAGATCCGGCCTTGACCCACTGACGTCCGTGACAAGTACATCAAGAAACAGGAACTGTAGGTTAATGGGCCACAAAATTTAGGAAACACTGGTCAAATACATTTCTTCAGAATACTGACAAATATGAATCAGAGTTAAATGTGCTGAGGTTAGACACTGATTAAACACTGAGAAAGGTGCTTGCAGTACTTACACCTTAATTGTAATTTTGCAGCCTACACTGCAGCTTTGCCTGTATGGAATCCTGTTGTAGCTGAGGATTATACCACCAATTTTAGTCAGAAGCAGCACAGTAACTCAGAACACTGGAGAGCTTATCAATACCGAGAGTTAGACATGAAACTTTTCAGAGAGAGTATGTTCTTGGATTCCTGTGGTGTGTTTTGTGGTCCAGTTGAAGGCAAAAGTTCTATGATTCTATAACGAGCAAGAGTTCTTGTGCTCCAGCTATCAGGAGGGAAAGATTTTACTCTGCACTTCTCATACACCAGAAAAATGGAGTCCAAACGTAACACAAAAAATGCCCTCTTGTTCACAAGGCTTCTTTCCACCGGCTACTGTTAAGTCATCTTGTAGACCCAACAGCACTAAAGAACTCACAGCTGAGCTACCACTCAGGAAGGGAGTATGCTGAAACAGCTCAGCAGACATGTAGGCAAGCAAAGACATAGATCCCAGCTTCCATCCCCAGGTTGACAGTGTAAAACAGTCCCTGAAAGTATTAAGAGATGAAACCCTTTCTGCTAAGCATGGGAAGAAAGGCAGAAGGAAGTATAAGTGTACCTATAGATACATATTTTTGTTAACAATGTATACGACACTGGAAAATCAGGACTCACATAGCACTGAGAAACATTTACCATTCTTCAGCTTTTTACAACTCTGCTGAAAGTTAAACTTGGTGCAACTGAAACATCATGAAATCTGCAGAACCGCCAACATTTCCACAGCCAAGGCCTACATAATTCTGCAAACAAAGAAGATGATAAAAGCCTTTCAGGTAAATTATCAGTATTCACTTTTCCCTTCCTAAGGGAATAAGAGTTGTATCGTATTTCTTAGCAACTTTATTTGGGTTTTTTGATTTTGTTTTTCTTTTACAAGGCAGCTTTCTTTAATCCACATAAACTTGTATATCATTCTGCAGACCCACTGTTAAACTTACCTATGATATTTGAGAAAGTTCATATATATGGCTAAGATTTGAGAAAACATGAAAAATTCATCAGCCAGTAATTGAACTGCTGTAGTTGATAGCCCCAGAACTGCTTTGTGTGGCATACTAATTCCAAAGATAGATTCTATACGGCACACTAGAAATTGTTTATGCAGATCACATTCATGATCAAGAGGAAATATGCTACAAACTTTTGTAACTAGGGTAAGTTTTGATTATATCTTCTCACCAGAGAAATGGATGTAGGACTAAGGAGCTCAAATTTCGTTTTTCTGGTAGAACACTTGATCTTTTTCTTCTTTTACTTTTTATTTCTATCATTAGGGATTCTCTGGCAGGTAAACGAACACCTACCAGCAGCCGGCTGATAATTCTGAGGTTACAAACTGTCTTTTATAGGAGATTTGGCTGAAAGAAGTAATTAAATGCATACTTTCCATCACATCTTGCGTGCTTTGTTTGCATGGAGATAACAGATGTGATAAATAGTTGTCATTCACGTGGCCACAAATGAAAAATATTTTCAGATTTGAAATTCAATTCTGAACCATTGTCTGTACCTACTCATTGTGAGATCAAATCTTTGCAGCTTTCACTTGCTACTTTATGTAGCTGTGTCTTTGCATTACAATTTCATCAGAGAATGCTCATACAATAGCAAGTCACAGCAGTATTACATATATATAAGAAAAAATCAAGGAAGAGAGGAGGAAGGGAACATTTTAATTCTTTACAAGCTAGGATATATCCACAGCAACACAATGAACACACAACTACAAGAGCGGTTAAGTTACAATTATTGCATTCATAATTCATTCTACAATTAGACCTGTGGTACACCTGAAGAACTGATAACATCTATATACGCACACATTGCTATTTCCTACTGTTACCATAATGGATTCTTATTTGCCATATGGTTCGAAGGGAATTGTTGCTCACTGCAGCTATAAATGGCTGGCTCTATCTAGACTATCGCAATTACTGAATACCAGGTTTAGTGATTACCTTCTGATGTTTAAGATTTTCTTCTTGGCAGAATGGTAGTTGGATGCATCTCTACATGACTCCACTTTTCCATCACACCAGACACAGCAGAGGAAAGTCACTAATTCACATTAGTGATGAGGGGGTCCTTAACAAAGGTAGTTTGGAAGTGTGATTAAATTCTGTCACATCACACTTCTATTGAATCATGATGTTGTGTTTGCAAAGCCAGGTTTAGTTTGTAAGTATTTCTCATTAGTGCTGTGTACATGTCTAGCATTTCAGCAACTAAGATATTCAATTTTAATAAGATGAGATTGCTCCATTCCATCTGCTGTTTAATTTAGTATGAGATTAGAACAACAAAACTATACCTTTACATTATCAAGTTTACATCTTACAGTCTCAAAATCTACTACCAAACAACTCCTTTTGTACGCCATTAAATTAACTAACTTAATTTGCCTATCACAGCCAAATGCACCCCCTTTCCTTGCATTCATCAAGGGCCCTCTGCAACATCTTACTCTTCTTCAGCTCTGGTTCCAGCTTCCCCTAAACTTCCTTGAACTATAACTAGACCAAGAAGTACTACACCTGATTCCCAGATATGCTTGCACTAAACAACTAATACATATACAGACTGATAGAAATTGGCCAGCAGCAAACTGTTCAGCTTAAGCTTTTCCCTGAAGCCTTTCCCAGGAGCAAGCCACTTATCTGGCCCACCCAGTAACCAGCCTCCAAAAATATATCCATTTACAGCCTCCCTCCCCCTAAAATTATTCTAGTAGATTACAAAAATCATGGAGAAGCTAGAATGTTGCCTTCATAACCTTCCCAAGGTTTGACACTGTACAGTAAATACACTGCCAAAGGGGCATCAATCCTCTACTTAGGGGGGAAAAAAACCATTCCTTGCTGTGCTTCACATATGCTAGCAGCAATAAAAAGAGGAGAAACTTCTGGTACTTCAGTTTCTATATTTAAGAATGAAATTCCCACTCATTTATCCTGGTGTAAGCTCACAAGTCATTTCCTTGAAACCTGAACAGTTATACTAGTAGAAGAGAGTCAGACCTATATTGTATATAACAAACTTCAAACCATTTACTGAAATACGCCTATTTGTATATACAGTATGTGAATTGCAAGACAACCATCATCTGGAAAACAACTTCATCAACTGCTCTCTTTAAAGAACCTTTTTAAGGAAGATGGAAAGGAATACAGAAGTTTCTTTTCCCTTCCTAACCTGTCTAGTACTGCTGCAAATTTCAAGAACAGAGGCACTAAGTCGAGACTTGGAAACCTTGCTGCTGTACCCACTTTCCCCTCCACATCTATGAAGCAAAGGGCGCTTGTTAAGCAGGTCCTTGAAAACAGAATCAGTGCAAGTACATGAAGTAGAAACAGATTGCGGCTGTGAATCTAGTCAGGAAAGAATAGCTACCGAGCACACGACCTGTTACGGGTTCCTGAGAACAGGAAAAGTAACAAACATCAGAGTTGGTCTTTGCTTCTTGTAACAGGAGAGGCAAGGGGGGAAGAGACAGAGGAATGAAACTGGAAAAAGAAGACAGAAGCAAATAGATAAGGTTCTAATCAACAAAGAAAAGATCTGTAGGACATTAAGAGGAAAAAGGGAAAATAGCCCATCTAATTAGAACAGAACAACTCCGTTACTCCAAGAACGGGAATACAGTAGTTCAACACACATTAAACACAGAGCCAGCACTTCCTAACAAAGTCATTACTTCCCCAGAGCACGTATGTTTTACCACCAAAGCACTGCAGAATTTAGTCCCAAGAGCTAAAGACATCTCTGGGCACATTTCAGAACGTGCACTCTGTAACTCCACTAGAGACTTAAAGCAAGTACGATTATCTACGTACACAGAACCTTACACTCTCCATTGCTCTAAGCAGCCTGAACTTGGTTGATATTTATTAAAATTAAACTCTGATCCCTTTTTATTTATACAAAAAAGTCCTGCTGAAAACAAAATTCTTCACTGCATTCTACCAAGAAAGGCTCACATCAGGACTATGTACAGGCAATCCTTGATGCTCCTGCTGTATTTCGATTGCAAAAATACTTTCCTTTAGACACAATGTTCTTCATTTGTTAAGAGTACGTGTTTTTTCTAGATCCCTCTTCTATTGAAAATGCTTTGAACTGGAATCTACATTAAACATGACCGAAACTTCCATGCAGGGCTAGGCACTTCTATGCATCATTGCAACACTGAAGTTACATACACTCATCATATTTTGGCTACTTCAAGAAGCTCAGTTTAGCCAGACTACTAAAAAATAGTTCCAGGTGCAACAAACCCTACTTAGATCTGAGGACAGCTGCATTTCCTTAACACATAACCTCCACCCCCTAAAATTTAGAATATTCTCAGAGATTAAACAATACTTGATTGCTGATGTTTTCAATTTATCTTTTTGCACTAGTTTATTTCCCCTTTCCTGTCCTTTCTGTATATTGTGATACATAGCATCATTCATAAGTGTTATGATTTTTCTGTCTCCTGTATTATCACCTACAATCATGCAAGAAACTATGACCTTGCACAGAAATATAAAGAAAAATCACTTGGGAATCAAACACCATCCAGTTCTTATGCACCCAAGAAAGCAGGAACTCAGAGGAGTGCACAATGTACAAGTCTCTGATAGTGACTGATGGTGTCTCTCACATGCTACCTACAGGCAAAGGAAAACATTCTTCTAAGCTTTCAGTCACTCTGATGGAGTGCAATTGTATATATTACCACTGTAATTAGCATATAACTGCAAGGAATATAATATTTGCTATAAATCTTTCTCTTACAAGCCAAAAATACCAATTAATTCTGCCCTAAAGGGTCCCTCTCAGTTTTGAAACTCGCATTTTGCAAGCAGACAGTGTACCCACAGGGCAGAGCTGTGCAGAGAAAACATTAAATAGGCTGAAAAAGAAGAACAAAAGGCAGGTATTTGAAGAGACCAGAATACAATACGTAGCAGGGACCAACAGAATGGTTATTCAAGCAAAACAATCAAGAATAGCTCTTGCACATGTGATGCAGAACACTCTTGCTAGACTAATTTTACTATTTAAGTTGTCAAAAACATAAGTCAAATTTAACCTCTGTGTGTCTTACTAGAGATTCATTAACTAAGTAGACTACTGAGCTATGCCTACAATGCCAATCATTTTAGATACTGTATATGAAGTTGCCAATACCCTTAAGAAATAGCTATTAGTAGAGATCAATGTGCTATGAGCACTGAAAGACAAACATCTAAGGAAAAAAAAACAAACCCTGAAACTCTTGTTATTAAACTGTTACTATGGCAAGTCAATCTACTTAAAAACCCAAACCCCAATCTACACACACACAATGGTTATCTGATAGATTAGATTTGCACCCATTCTAGATACTCAATACCACTTGCCTCTACCAGTAATTGTCTGCATGTATAAACATACGCAGAATACACAACCCAGATTTTGAGAGCTTCAGCATTATTGTCAAACTGATTTATTTTTCTTTGAAAGCAACTGTGCCCTACATCTGACAAACTTCCCACTGCCATCAGCTGCCATCGCAGATGAGTCAGGAGGTGTCTATTTCACAATCCCATCTTATTCAACATTCTGCGGTTATTCCTTTTTAACATCATACAGTATCTCATTCTCAAGCCAGAGGAAAGCTCATCTCCTTGTTCGTATCTGCTCACAGTTCTGACAACTCCCTCTAGGTTTCCCTCTGAGGCATAAAATGTGCACACATGTACATTCTTTCATGTCTTTCAGAAGAAATATCCTATTCCAATCTCAGCTACCTTCCTCTAACCTCACACACTCCCCCCTCCTTTTCCTTTCAATCTCTAATCACAAATGTATGGCTGACAGCCACCTTTCTTTCAGTCCTGCATCTGGGGATAGCCAACATGTCAGGCCCACAAAATGAACTAATTCCTTTTCCTCTCTGAGTACAAACAACTCCCCTTCTCTCCAGCTGACAAATTAGGATCTTCTCTTCACATGGTTACAGTCTCTGCAAACTGCTGACAACTCAATGAGAGGCCAACTAAATAAATCATTGGAAACGAAAGAGCTGCTCCAGCTGTAAGTGACCTCAAACAGCTGGTAAATTTTTAAATGCTCACACACTCCCCTCAAAGCAAGAAAATATTCTGTATAAATAAGCAGCGGCTCTCCAAGCCTGCTGGGCTACCAGAAAGCAGGGTTCAGGAAGCAAGCACAGGAACTGGGAATCAGAAAGGATGGATAATTAATTTTTCTTGAAGGACTGCAACACTGCCATTAATTTCCTTGAAGTGTACAGAATGTAGGAACAGCCTCAATTAAAGCTGATGTTCAAATGCCAGCTGTGCTTGTCTTTTAATCACATGCTTTGCATATTGATTTTGATATAAACACATATTATGGAAGATGATATTTTTATTGTGGAAAATCCTCTGTAGGAAAAAAAAAAAAAAACCAAACCAAACTTCATTTGGGAAAATTTTCAAATTACTCTGTGGACAGCCAAAACCCCCTTAGGCATCTTCCCTCCAGTTATAGAGGGAAGGAAGACTCACTTTGGTACCCTCAAAAATAACTACCATCCAGCCACGACAAACCAAAGGGCTCACAACAGCCCTGTTTTGCATCCTGTATTGCCTTTACTTCAGCTTCCTTTTGTTTTCAGGTTGGGTACTAGCCTCCAGAAACTCTGTCCTATGTTAGGCTACAGCACCAGCCACCTCTGCTAGAGGGGCAACAGAACCTCATAAAAACAAATCAGCTGTAACAGCACAGATCTCCACCATTCTCTCTGGCACATGGTTTGGTGACTGGATAATATTTACGCCATATTTTAGACTTGTCATGTGGAGAAGAGCATTGTACAAGAAGTTGTAAGTACTCTACATTTTCCCTAACAATATCTCCAACCTGCACGTAACAAACACATCTCTCCATTGCAGTCAGGTACCCCTCCTGCACTCTGTGTTAGCAGAGATATCGGAGACATCAGGGATGCCCATCTTCATAACAGAGTCTGACTGGATGGAATTAATAGGTCAGACATAATATTGCCTCAGCTGCACCTCACTTGGAAGGAGACAGTCCATATTTAAGCAAGAGACAGGAGCAATAAATTACAATTCAATTCTGAAGTCATCTCCTGCTTGGAAAGAATTCAACTGAATGACTCCACAGGCCCTTTCTAGCCTAAATTACTCTGCGATAAAGAAGCAGCACCAACAAGTACCAGTTCAATTTACCACAAATATCACAATAAGGCTTTTTTTGTTCTTGTTGGTATGCACAGCACAACACAACAAGCATTAAGTATTGTGCATGTAAAGCTACATTATGCAGAATCTAGTACACTTTATTTCCAAACAGAATTATTGCCACTGATTTTCAAAGAATTTCTATAACCTTACAAGAATGATTCGAAGGAATTCTAAAGAGATCTGATGTTGCAGAAAAGGCTTCACCACTCTTTTACATTTCTATGCAGTTAATTAAACACACCTTAAATCTAAAGCATAGTTCATTCAGACTCTAATTCATCATACGCGACACACATTAGGCAAGGTCTGGAGAAACATGAAGTAGCAGCATTAAAAAAAGAACAGTTCTGGCACAGACATGTCACTGCAGCTTCCTTTACTACAAGGTGGCATCACAAATTTATAGATGAAAATAGCTTCAGGCTTTTACTAAGAGAGAAATACTGTTCCTTTTAAGAATTTGGTTGAAAATAGAAACCAGCACACCATAGCTTCTTACAGAAGATGAAGATCTCTAATTCTGTATAGCCAGAGTACAGCACGAGCAATAAAGAGAATCCAAACTGCCAAAGACTGGGCAGATGAAACGAGAGAAAATAGATATATTAGATTTAAAACATTCTTGCTTTTTAGCTGTGGGCCACAGTGGCAGCAATATACCAACCAATATGCTAACGACTTCCTAGCTATAGTTCAACCAAACACAACACCTGAACTCTGGTCACACAGACTCCCGTACAAATAATGAATTGTCACAAATGCAGTCACATCTATGGTAACTTTGCGATTTCAAAACAAGTGATCAACATGTCTCATGCATTTTGAAATATAAAGAAGGCAACATCATTTGCAGAATACATAGATTAAGTTTGCATTCATCTCTGTATAAAAATATTGGTCGTTGGTCCATTTAAAGTAACAGACTTAAAGAGCTCTCTTAAAAGCACATTTGTATTTTGGACATTTTAAGCTGCAGTACCATCATACTTACAGTGTGCATCTGCAATGCTAATTTTAAAAAAAGAGTTTTAAGAGCCACAGGAAACAAAATAATGAATAAATAAAAACCCAATACAACTCATCTACAGCATCCCATCTATGACTAATAACCTAATTCAATCACACCCTCCACAAGGCATTTGCCTGGCAGCATGAAAAATACAAAACAACTTGGACAATTTTTCTACTTTCATAACAAGTTGTATTCAATGCTGTCACTTCTGTTCCATCTTTTTTTTTTTTAAAAACCAAATATATGTAGGTAGAGCCTATACTAGGAGAGAAACAGCTGAAGCACATTTCTAAATTTACCATAAATGTATCTGGCATTCCATATTTCTAAAGAACATGAACGCTTGAAGAAAACGCAGTAAGACAATCAGTATACAGTTAAGGTATTTTATTTCAATGTAATCTACCCAGCAATAAATATGTAATGAAAACCACACATCTGCATTATATACTGGGGAGATTGGCAGTTGATATTAAAAGACTAACCAACCAAAACCAAATACCACATCACCAAATTCCCCCCACCATATACCGAAGATAAGCAAAGTAATAAACAGCCAGTATATTGGCTGAAAGTCCTATCATCACTTCCTCATTCTTAGACATCTCATAACTTCCTAACATTAAATGTTCAGACTACACAAATTAAAAATAAACATATATTCCCCCTAACTTTCTGGGTTAGGGGCAGGTGTCCCATCCTACCACTGACAACCTGCTCTTCAAATAAAAGGATGCAGAAAGCCCCTATGACAATTACATTAAAATACTATATATATAAAAAAATAAACCAGTTACAGTTTTCACAAACCACTTTACTCATTTTACATTTTTTTTCCTGCTGTAAAATGCTGCAAAATCAAGTTTCATTTTCCAAATAAAGATAAAGCAGATGTTAATAAGCCACTTAAGCTGTTATTTCTGTTCCTAACTGCCACAGTAGATAGAATTTGAACTGTTAGAAAAATATGTTTTGGACCACACACTTCCAGCATTCTCAAATTGCCTTGGATACTCCAATTGTAAAACAAAACATCTCACAGCCTGCAATATTTACTTTGAAGATGTTATATACTATTTCCTATCAAAAAGCAAAAATTTCTAAAAACATTTTAAAGCTCAAGGGTACTGTTATTAAAACACGATTTATACGGTATAAATTGTCCACGGTTCTATCCCTTGAGTGCGAAATTAGTGACTGAGGAAAGATTTCACAGGAACTTAATCTGAGTGCAGCACTACTGCAAAGGATTTGCAATTTTGGTCTCTTTGCCAAATCCCAGGTATTTGCAAGCTGCTGTAGTTATTCATGCAAAGAAACAGATAATCAGCTGCGTCTAAAGCTTTTTTACATTTATATTGAACATGGAGCTCTCCTCTCTATTGGTGTGTATCTAATACCTTAGGCATGGCAAGGTGGTATCTGAAGTGAGTACCTGTGAAGTTCCTATTGCCACAGTCTAAAAATATTTTTGATTTCATGTTTTAATAAAAATCTGGAAATATCTTTGAGTTCTATTTGCAGCCCATATCAGAAAAAGATGCAGAATGAAGAAGGTAGAGTTAAAACTTGAAGATCATCGTGCAAGTGAATGACCAGCATTTGCATTTTAATTGCTCATAGGCTTTGTGCTCCCATTTTATAATATTTCACGGTAAATTCAAAATAATGAATTCCTAATTTCCGTACACAGATATCATCACAATGAAATACATGGATCCGTTGGACAAGTGACTACAGCCGAAGCAATACTGAAGGACTGACAGGGCTATTGCCCCTACTAACGTGCCTCAGTTAAATGTCAGCAACACACACATACATTCACTGTGGCTCAGACAAGCATCCTGATGCAGCGGCAATAGAGTTAAATGCAAAGGCTTCCCAAACCTCACTGTTATTCTACACCAGTTTCTCCTTTCCTATGCTGGTCAGAAATCTCACCAGCTGCATCTGAAATGCAGCATCTGAGGACAAAAGCAGCCACAGCGCTGCGCAACAGCAAGGGAGCTGTGCACCTCCTGGATCTACCAGGGGTCCCTTAAGAAGTACACATGGTTCAATTACAGGCCTTTGAGTGCAGCCCATAAACAGTCCACATGGCATATTCACCCTTATCAGATGAATCAAGACTCAATTTGAATTGAAAAGAATAAACAAACTGGGGGGTGTTGTCTTCTTTACCCCACATGAGTTTTAATAAATGTGAAAAAACCAGAACTCCAGAAGACCCCACTCACACACACATAGGAAGAGGCAACAAACACAACAAACCTGCCAAAATGTCAACTTTTTGCCTGAATGGTAAAAAAAAAATGTTCAAAGAAAAATGGTCTAAAGAGCCAAGAGTAAATGCCTTTTCTGTCTATATTGAAGCATCCTAGTAAAACTGTACTGAAGTCACTTGACTCCAAATATCAGGGAAAGAATAGAATATGCCATAAGAAATGAAATTTGTTATTAAACTCTTGGACTCATCTACCACTCCCCCCACCTTCCAAACCAAGAATAATTTTCCCTTATACGTTCTTTTCCATTTGCCAAGTTTTACTCACAGTCAGGTGCTACAGAAAAGTCACATTTGCAGCCCTCAAATCAGTTGGATGGGGAAAAATGAAGTGATCCTCTATGTATTCAAGGGCTGAAACTATGAAAACTAATTCAACAAAATTTGACACAGTCATGCTTTATTCTTTCTATATAAAACATTCTGAATAAGGGATTTCTATTGCATTGCTATGGTTTAGGAAAATACCATAGTTCAAGAAAAGTTTCCTTAATCACTGTGTTAACTTGAGCATCTGCTCTACCTGGAGAGAGCACACAGTCTTTGTGAATTCTGCCTTGAAGAAACGAGACTTGACAGAGTTACAGGAATTCTGTGTCGAAAAATTCTTGGCAAATGGACCACTCACAATAATTAGGAAGCACGAAGAAGAGAAAAGAGGAAAGAAGGCAGATGGCAATTCAAAGCTTGGGGGGAGGGGGGTGTGCTTTTGTTCTGGGTTTGTTTTTTCTTCTTTCCTCCAGAGTTTTCAGATATACTCTTTAAACACAACAGAAACCCGTAACAGGCCAGATTTCAATACACTAAATATTTATTTAAATCTTGGGAATAGTAATTGAATCAGTATCCAGAAACTACCAGCACTAACACCCTGCACTGCTTACCCCTAGAGCTACGTGGCAATTTACATTTTAACATTTTGGAAGAAGGTTTTGGAAATTCTATCCATCAGGCTAAACAAATAGATTCATTAATGTCACTCAGATTTATTCTCATGTTTGCAAGATCAAAACTTTATTCTATTTTTTAGTCAATTGTCTTTAAATAAAAGTTTAGTCAAAAAAAAAAAGTTTCCCATTATAGGGTTTACATTTTAAAAACAATGATTTTCAAGCCCAAATATGTGAGATTAGCTTCTTCCTACCACACCCATACTACAGAACACTTACACAAAGTATTTTTAGTCCTCTGAAACAGAGGTATTATCTAAATTCTCCTTAAGTTTCACACTGCAGGAACCACACTGCATCAAAATAGTAGCTCTGAATAGTTAAGTATTTGAACTAAAGAACCATTAGGAAGGTTTATTTCTCTTCTATAAGCAAAAGCAGTTCAGAGATTATTAAGATATTCATCAAGTATTATATGAAATCTCTTGTGATCATTCAAATCACAATATCATTTCTATTTCTCCAATTAGAGGTGCAATAAAAGTCAAGGAACAGCATTTCTGAAATTTCTTTCAGAAATCCTATTTCAGAAGTGTTTTAGCTTTTTCCTTCTTCTTTCTTATGCTTCCATACCTTCATCTTCAAAAATTGATCACAATTCATTGCACTGTAGGGTACTCAAAACCCACTTGTGATAGTAGTTGAATACACGATGTTAGATTGCCCTTTCAACAAGAGGGCAAAGCTCATTTTAATCACAAAACTTCACCTGAACACATCCACATGAGAATGTTACCCAGAGCATAGTCTAATACACTTAACATCTTTTTCTTACCTGGTTTTGAAGGAACTCAGGTTAAGCCCTTACTCTAAACAAGTTCTTCTCCTTAGACTGACTCAATAGTTCCGACTGCAGATTTGTACAAATTAATAGAAACATCACATACACCTACACAGCAATAACTTCTCTCATTGATTCATTTTTAAACTCAAGAGATATCACTGAGCTTAGGATTTGAAATAACTGAAAAGTATATTCCCTCTCTTACTAAAGCTTGTAATGCTGTTCCTCTCAACTACTAACCAGAAGAAGCAATTCCCTTATAAAATTATGAATAAAGGAATTACACTGTGTGTAATTCCAATCTTCTCAGTCACACTTGTTTTTTTCCTCTAGCAGTAGGAATACTCCGAGGTGAAATAAGGAAAGGACCCATGGAGACCACCAACAACTCTGAAATCCTGTTAAACCGCTAACAATACCAAAACTAACAGACCCTGACAGAATAAGCTCATAAACAGAAAAGACCAGGGACTAAGCTGTGGGGCACTGTAGCTCTCTTTGTACATAGAATTCCCTGTACTCTCAGATGACTGACAGAAAAAGTTCTCATTTTCAAGATGCTCCAGCTGGTGAAGAGGGAGGGCTTTAATACCTTTCAACTTAAAAGTTCCTTTCATTAATACTTAATTCTCAAGGAAAAAAAAAAAAAAAACAACAACAAAAAAAAATAAAAAAAAAACCTACAGAAATTGAGATTTTACATTTTCCTCTGCCACAAAAAAATAACTACTTTATAAAATCATGCCAGGAGCATACAGGACATACTGTCATCATTTCAAGCTCAGGTACAAAACCACATTGTAACAACATAATCCACAACTTTAGTGTTAATTCTACAGTCACGTAATTTCTCCGCCCTTACAATAAGGAAGAAAACGGTTGTGGTGTCCAGTAGGATATGATGTGGTGGATCCTTTACAAATAAGCTCTTAGAAGAGATTAAGAAATTCATTTAACCAACAGATAGAACACATGCAAAGTCCCATTTGGATGGCAATGCTTTCAGAACGAGTGATAAAGATTGTACAGTTCTGTCTTTAGTATTTTTTTCCATGTTTGATGTTTTTTTACAGGCAATAAGGAAATGAGAACAGGTAAGAGAGAATGTCAGTTCTCCCGAGCCGATGCAGGTAGCTGGTCTCTAGCAAAATCACAGAATATACCCAAGGCACACAAAGAGCACAGACACTGCTTGTTTTGTGTGGTGATCTAAGCCACCAGGCTGAACAGAGCAAGTTTCCAAGAAACTCTTCATGGAAAATCCTCCTGTCGCTCTCAGTGTTGCATATATTTAACATATGATCATCAAGCAGTGATGCTCAGGTCACATAAAGTCCCAAAATAAAACTTACAAGTCTGAACAAGTGTCCTACAGCTCAGCAAAACAGCCCAAGCTTTCCAACTCCCCTTCCAAACCCATCTGTTCACATGGCCAACACAGAACTCAGGACTGCTGCGGCAGTGTTTCCATCTGCCTTTGCAGAGCAGCTATATAGAGAGTGAGGCTCAGCACTCAGGAGATGCTTCTACCTGTTCATGTTGCTGCCATGGGCAAAACAAAAAAAAGAAGGATTTAATCTCCAAAGGAAATCTGTGTTAAAGTTTTCAAGGAACAGACGAAGCAGAAAGGACTGGCTCTAGAACAGCTGTTTCTCAAGGCCTCAACTTGTAAGCACTACATTTCCTACACGAGGAAAGACTCAGCTTTGTTTTTGACTGTGCATTAATTAAGAGATGTGTGACAGGGACAATATGGGCTGTTACTACAAATGGGTGTGTATAATCATTTTCCCTTGTTCTAATGCCCGTGGTATCAGCGTAACTTCATTTCCTGCAGAGGAACGCGTACTTCGTAGATTAGCCCACCCAGCTGCCAGAGTCCTGTTTGCATCAGAAAAGTGGTATTCAGATCTGCTCTTAGAAAAAAAAATCTTCATTACTGTTAATTTTATGGTTATATTCAGATTTATTTGCATAACACAGACATGCAATAATAATACTGCATTAGCTGCAAACTTCCCTAGCAATGTTTGTGCTGGTTCCAGTTTAATTTAAAGCATGTAGAAGAGGGGACTCTCTGGGAAGCTGCCAACAATAATATCCTCCTGCACATTAAGCAAATAGTTTGTTTCCTCCACAGGAGACAGATCAATACTCAAGAAACTAAAACAAAACCAAGAAAAGCTAAAAGCTTAGTCATGTAAATCAGGGTGGAGGAAAAATGAAAGAGAACTCCTCATTGGCATTCTACAACTTCTGCAGACCCCCATGGCCCATTAGCTAATTTCTATTAAAACACACAGCTCTAGAATAATAAATGCCAGTGGCACATTTCTAAAGGTTTGTGGCAACTGAAGTAAACATGTCCCTGTTCCCAGGACACCAAGAGACAGAAAATTAACCAGAGGTTAACTGGGTCATTAGCTAGAGCACAATAAAGGTCACTGCAGATTTAATTTAGTTTGTATTCAGCTAAAGAATCAAATACAGCAACCAGTTCTCACAGCAGGAAAACAAGTAACTTATCAGCATGTTAACGTATCTTGGATACCGAGGCACCAAGTCTGTCATTATGATTCATACCGCTTTTAACTATTTCACATTATTTTGATGGAACAGAGTACAGTGTATACACACGCACACAACTTCAATGGTTCTGAAGACAAGTATGCAAACACACACAAATACCAAATATCTAACATTGGATACAGTCTGCTTTTTGCCTTTTTAAATGTTTTCTTTATACACTGGAAAACATTTAAGTAACTTGGCCTCACAAAAGAGGACTTGCAAGAAAGTAACTAACACATGAGTCTACAAATGTTACATGGGTTAAGAAAAAGCCCAGAACACTGGGGTTCAATGAGTCTGATCAGGACCTAAACAACAGATGGAGAAGCATTGTGACTCAATAGAGTCTTTTACGAACAAAATATTGCTACAGCTGTAACAGGAAGAGCCCAATAGCTGAAGCATAGCAAAAAATTAACAGAATTCAAGAGATAAAACATTTAGAACCAGTTTGTATCTAACAGATTTGCATCATTTTAGGGAAGTCTGCACTAAAGAAGAAGTCTCAGGAACACTGCACAAATTATTAAGAAAGCTTCAGCTACATCACATTTAATGACAAGACAACTAGCTTTGTCTGTTAAGAGTTCTAAAACTGCCTTAATCCACGGCTGCTGTCACCTTGGAAGCAAGTCTCCTGTTCTTAAGGCTTTCTCTTTTGTTGCGTAAGAAAAAAAAGTCAAAACATCAAAAGTGGCGGCAGAGAAGATGCACCAGTAACTACACATGGGAACCAAACCAAAGCATCAGAACAGTGGGAGTGTGAGGGTCAAAATTTTATGTGTTATCTGAAGTTTTTAGTGCCAGATGTTAGAGATGAACTGATCATTTTCCTTCAAAGAGGCTATCTTATTATAAAATACTACATTTCCATTTAAATAATAAGCAAGTAAAAAGATTCAATGTCAACTAACTCCTACTCAGTCTAAAATCCAAAGTCACTGCAAACCAAGTTAAGGTTAAATAAGTGCTAGACTTGAGAATAAGTTTGCCGACACAGGCACTGTATTCTGATGCAGGCCAGTATCCAGTGACCACAACACCCAGTGAATAACTTGAAGTGAATGAATCAATCACAAAGCAAGTATATCTACCAATAATTGTTCAATTTTCAAAGTCATTCTGCTTTAATACTGCAGCTTCATCTAAATTGCATTTTTAAAAATGCATGTAATTAATCAAGGCCTGAATTACAGAATGAGAAAGCGACAGCTCCATTTGTTCAAACAAGGTATTTGTGCACAGCAACACAAGGTCTTTTCTTGTTCAGGAAGCATCAATTGAAGAGGGGGGAGGAGAAAGTTCTCCATTACCTTTAATAAGGAGGTTTCAAACACTTCCTACTCAGCAGCCAAAGGAATGATTTCTGCACACCCCAGCCAAGCACTGCAACAAACCTATTTGATGGTCCAGTTGTCCTATCTCCTTGTAGCTCTCTGAACAGGCATTTCCATTTACAGCAGCTACATTTCTTACTTTGGCTGGGAACATTTTCGCAGCCCCTTTCTAGCTGAATATCCAGGTAGCATCTTTCCCACAGCAACAAGATTTCCCCACCACACACACACCTGGAAATCTCCCAATAGCTCCCCTATATAAACACAACAGCTTCCACACAAGCACACCCCTCAAATAAATAACTCAGACAAGCATACTGATCTTTAATGTTACCAGTCCTTAAATCAGACTATAATCTTAGCAGTAAGTAGGCACTGTAAATCAGAATCTGAAGTCCTGGAATGGAATCAGCAGACACCAATGGTGTGTACCAAGAACAGCACAGACAGTAGAAGAGACTGAAAGCTTCAAACTTTGCTTTTTATTTAAGCTCTTTCATGCCTCTCACTTAAACTTCTTGCAAAGATTATTCTAAAACATCTCCAGTTTTACCTCCAAAAGTTATTATTTTGCAAGAGCATCTGTTTAAGAATCTTAAAATTGTCCCTCCAGTAGTCCAATTACAGCGACTACATGACTAGGTTCTATATCTTCTCTATTTTATCCCCTATACAAGCATTACCATTCTCTAGCATTTGCATTGTGGAACAATAATGTGATTCTTTGAATTTATTTTTCACTGGTAGTTCTTACAGGCAGAATAATGTTGAATGAAGCAACTGTGTACCCCATCTCCCTCCTTAAATGTTTTTCCACCTGTGTCCCAGTACATAAGCTTTCATAAGTATAAACAACAATGCAATTTTCATCTAAGCCACACAAAAACAAGTGTCATGATGATTTTGCTGGCTTTTTTTCCTGTCTTGGTAATATTAAAACAGGCTACAACGTGTGTTTTCAGTGACAACTCGAATCTTCAGATTAAAGATTAATAATGTATCACAGATGCCGATGAATGCATGATTCATGAGACACAAATGCCAAGTTCTATTTAAAGCTTTGTATGTCCATGAATAGAACACCAAGATTTATATATATTGGAAGGCAAAAAGAAAAAGGTACAATTTGATACAGGAAAAAAAAATAAACCTGCTTGTACAGGGATGCGAGATCATGTTTTGCACAACAAATTGTCTAAGCAGCCAATATACTAACAAAACACTGCTCAAAAGAAATAAAGCTGCCAAGCAACAGTCCAGTATTAGACAGCAGCCGTAGTTTGGCTCAGAGAAGTTTGCATGTCATGTAAACAGCCTCAACTGTTTGGCTGTTGTCATAAAGCCCCACTCACAAGAATGTAACTGATCCCATGAACCAGTTAATTCTATCTTGCGCAACTATAGAAAAGCTCAAAAATCTGTACCTAAGCAGTTTCAACAACAAAAGCAAAATAACACTATCTGGTTTTGCAACTTAAGCATAATGAATTTCAAACCAAATGTGTCCTGGAATGGGATGAGAAGGAATAAACAAATAAAACCATAAACAAATGAACAAAACCACAGTAAGAACTTCAAGGTTTTTTTGGTGGAATTCTCTACACTAAGTTTTTTTAAAGCTTTTATTATAAGCATGAAGCTTTCGCAGAATTTAGAGACATAGAGCACCTACCTCAAGAGCCTGCAAAGCTAATGTTTTCCTTGTCCGCTTCTTCCAGAGACACAAAAATGTGGCTCAGGAATTCTCTTGCTGAAAGTCACATCAAGATTCTAATTAAAAATCAAAATAAATAAAACTCAGTGTTGAACTAAACAAAGTACTATCCATTCTAGCTTTATGACTACATGAGAATACAACTTCATTTACTGTCATTTAGAGACAGACTACTTAGACATTGCCATACAAGAAGCAAAGGCAACTCAAGTTAGTCAAGCAGAAGTCTAAACCTTGACATACCAGAATTCATAGTGAACTACATTGTATTCAAAATGATGTTGATCTCAGCCTTATATTTTCTTCAATTTATGTGCCAAGAACAGGATTACTGTAATCTAATGATCAAATCCTACTTCATAAGCAAAATGACAAGTTCATATCTGCAATAGTTTCATCTAGTAGGCTCCTACTACAAAGGACAACTGATATGTTCAGAGGCTTCCACTTCGAGTGCAATAGTTTCTCTATCAGTGGTTTCTACAAAACACATGCTCACAAAGTAAAGAGGATAGTACAGAACATGTTCGACATCTTTTCCTTCAGTAAGAGATAATATAATGGTACAAGTAAAGTTGGACTATTTCCTTCAGAATATGAAGCAACGCTAAACATACATTTAAGCAAGAGAAGCCTGACAGTTACTCTTCCTAAGGCTACTGTTAGAGCAGCAGCAGAATGCGGGATCAAAGGTTCAGAGGAAGTTACTTCCTCAGCTGCTGATTTTTGCCTCTGTGTCACCCAAATACAGAGGATAACTACAACAAAGACCTTGAACACTGTTTTGCAATGTCATTGGCTATTCTAGGTCATAACCTTTCTAGAGGTAGCCTGAGTTCACCCAAAAGTAAGTTAAGTCTAATTCCTAGAGGACAAGATTTTGACACTTGCTTTTTCCCCCCTCCTCTCCCCACAGATGATGACTCACTTCTGACTGATTCCTCTACTGGAAACATTCCTTCAGCTTGTCAGAATAATGAAGTGCTGGATTACACAATACAAGTTTCTGAGAAGCTGACATATGCTCAAACATTTCTTTTTAATTGCCTTGAACTTAACAAGCTTAGTTTGTGTTGTGCAAAATAAATTAAAACTAGACAGATCGTTTTCTCTTAGTGCATAAGGAAAGGATGGGGAGTAGAATTCAAGAGTACAGAAAGTGGCATATTGTGCTTCAGTGTTTTCAAATCCTGATCTGCAAATTGGTTTAGCTCATTCTAACTGAGCCCAGCTCATCAGCAAAAAAATTAAAAGTGTGATTAATAGTCAAATGAAGTGAACCACCAACACGAAGCCACAGAGGGGATCTTTTAAATCAGCTTCTGGAATATATTTCAAAAGAAACCAGATATTTGAAGACATTTAACTGCCTTTACTTATGATGCTTTCAAATTTTATTTCAGCTTTAGGTTTGCTTGGGTTTTTTTGGTTGGTTGGTTTTTAATTCAAAAGCATAAATAGAAATTCACTTAATACTATTTCATGCAACTTCTGCATTCCTTAGGATTTAGGATGTATGCACTAGACCCCAAGGCCAACAACCTACTTCTGTGTATATGGCTACTAAATATGTAAGGACAATCAGCATGCTGGAAAATTTAGACCTTGATTTAGGTTTGGTTTAAATTAACATCACTTTCCAGTAGTTCGCAATCTGTCATCTTTTTTCAGATGTAGAAAAAGGAACCAGCTTCTCAGTTCACTAGACTGAACCCTGACTGTAGTTTGTCTTTAAGATTTTAGTCACACCCTGTTTCTATCTCACACTGCACATCAAGAATTAAAAGCATGGATCGCTGTTCACAGATGACAGACTAATGTTTTCTTCCTCATCATTGATTAGATCTAGAGGGTTTTCCTGAGGCAGTGGTCCAATCCATCTAGCTCTCCCGAGCACACCCCGCTTGGCCGCTGTTTGTTACCTATTCTTTAAAGCTCCAGAGGGTTCAAAACTCTTTCAAACTATTTATTCCATATTTGCAAATAAAAAAGGTCTGACTATCTAGTCTTAGTCTCTAGTGAAGCTTAAGGCCATTACTTCTTGTCCTGTTTCCAATGAATAAGTAAAAGATTATACCCTCATCACCAGAGTAAGGCAAAAAAGTTATTCTGTTATTCTTCCAACATGTGAGCAGCTAGTGTCATCTCAAACCTGCTAAAGAAATGAAACCAGGCTATCTCCATATTGGCAACATGACTAATTTTTAATGCAACATTTCTGAAATGGTTTTCCTCACATCACTGCAAACATCACGACTTGACTGCATTCATTTGTAAAACTCACATTCTTCTGTAAGTCAGTATGTCTGGTTTGATTTCACTGCTCCTTTAGAAAACAAAATGTATTCTGGAAGGCTTTCAGTGCATAACAACATACATGGAAAACATGCTTTATTTCAGCGGAAATTCTTAACTATTCAAAGTCAGCTGAAAGGACCAGACTAGAACTGGTATAAAGACGACAAAACAAAAAGCAGGGATGTCATGTGCTCAGGACCAACAATCTTGTTCTACCGGCCTGCTTATATTGTGTTATTTAGTAGCACAGAATAGCATCCAACTACCCATTAGCTGATGAAGGATTAGCAGTTTAGCATACACTAACGTGTAAATCAAGAGTTCAAATGTAATGTTAATAATTTCTCTACTTTTGTTACAAAGTTTCCTTGTGACATAAGCAGTCTCCATTAAATTTCTTCACATATGCAATTAAAGCAAGGGAGTTAGCTAGCTTACCCACCACAGCAGTCACAGAAAACATTGGAAGCCTTGGAAGTTCCAGCTTCACCATCTTTTCTCACTGGGTTCTCTAAAAAATTTGAAACCTGTAACGCACGCACACCCTTTTCAGAAATTAAGATTATGAATATACTACAAGTCCTTTGTTTTCCCTTTCTATAGGCAATGCCTTCAGTTATCAGAAAACATTCTTTCTGCTTTGAGATGTCATTCATCAGAGTTGTTGCTTTAGCCTGGCTTCTGCTTGACTGCTCACTCATAGTTCCAAAAATTCCTGTAGCATAAAAGCAGGGTCAGCAGTTAACAACTGCAACACATTATACACCCCCCAAAAAAAGTGTTTACTGTCTTCTTATAGTGGTAGAAAAGACCTATTTTATCTTTAACTATCTGAACACAAATTTTGAAGTATATCAGTTTCATCTAATAACTTCACCGGGTTATTTTTTAACACTAGGAGATTTTATTTCTTATTTAGTTATCTTCAGAAGTCTTCACAGACACTATTAAAAGCCAACAGATTACCCTGGTAGATCAGTAGCTTAGAGAGAAGAAAATAACAGATACCAATTTGAAGGTAGCTTAATTCTGAAATTCCATTTGGACACATAATTGGTCCAACTTGTAGAGCTCTGTGCTTCCAGTGAAATCAATACAGTGCTTAACTGATATTTCTGTTCCCCTTAAAAATTTAAACAAAGATACCCAAACATACTAAGCTTACAATAACACACTAACCTCCTGTGTAAGAGCTAATTCCAAGATGCGGAGAATCTACACCAGACTACCTGTTTCCACAGATCACAGCTGAGTTTAGAGATATCCAAATAGCTCAAGGTAATGGAGCCATATTAGCACCAAGGTCTGCCAAACAAGTTAGATGCAGAGCTCTGCTCAGGCCACAAACACAGGGACACTGCCTCCAGCACTTGAGGAATATCACTTGGAGGTAGCTTAATTGCACTGCATTCCGCAGAGCAGCTGTATCCCTGACAATCCACAGGCGAGATGGGTAAGGGTATCCAAGTCTCCAAGGTTATATTCCCAGAAGTAGCCAAGCACGGGGGGGGGGGGGGGGGGGGGGGGTGTGGAGCAGAAGGGAACACAGAATAGCAGGGGGACACATGACTATTGAACACAGTGCTGATATCCGCCTCTTCCTCCCCATTACAGGACTTCCTAGCAGACAGCATCACCAAAACACATGGTATTTTTTATCCCTTCCCAGAAATATTTCAGTGCATCTGTGGCAATCAGGAAATGGGATTTGAGGCAATAAGTCCAACATATGGATGTTGGTTAGATCTACGCTAGAGATTTTTCTATGCAAAGGAACTCCTTATTTCTTGCCTTAAAGCAAAATAGGAATGGCAGGGGACTAGAAATAGCCAAGCATTTGGCCTAAAGCTATTATTTCAGAAGTATTCAAATAATAGCAAATCCAAGAATCAGACACATGTCACTCTTAATTCAGTCAAGTCCTGCTGCTGGCTCTGAGCCCAACCTAACAAATTAAAGTAAAAGTATCAACGAGGAGAGAAAAACCTCACTGTTTAGCATGAGGCTTAAAATCAACAGTGATCAGAAATGACAGCCTTAGGGCACAGTAGGAATGAAAACATCAGGCAAGGAAAGCCTGCCCTGGAACTCTAGAAGTTCTGAGTCCCAATTCCTAATGGAATTCATCTTTACAGTTGATGGGCAGAGGTCATCTTGTCTGCAAATCAGATAGCTGACTGTCCAAATGTAAACAGTACCTTCTGCTCATGGATGAGACTTAGAAAACTGACATTACGCTGGATTCTTGCAAAGAATTAAAAGCCACCAAAGAATCGGGAGACACTTTCTTTGCCTTCGGTTATGCTAGCTTCACCTGTGGCAAGAGGCTTTTGGAAAGTGAGCAATTTTCATCTACCAGGTATTTGACTGAAAACAGAATCAAAGAACTCCTTGCAAAGACGACAGTCATGCTTCAGGTGCCTGCACACTGAAGCTCCATTTCATCCCTTGTAAGTTCGAGTCTTTTATGTTGCAAGCTGAACTGGAATCTTTCTAGCAACAATTCTGCATCCGTAAACGCAGCAGGCTGAAGCTCACATGACCTTTATGCATGTATTAAGTTTCCCTGTTAATTAAGGGGTTTAGGGTTTTCTGCATCAAAGAATTCATTTTATTAGCTCTAAGAAACAGATATTTCAATCTCTAAAAGACCAGACCACACCGAAAGATCACTGATTTTAAGACAAATCTCCACAGCCACACTCTTCTTTAGATCCATGATGTACACATACTTCCTCATCAACAACATCCATATTTCCAAATCAGTGCAATGAGTATGTGAATTTCAGGAGTTACCTGGAACTCAGTCCCCTGTAGTGCCTCAAAACCACAGCAGAAATACAAGTTCTACTGCCTTGAGAAAAACTAGAAAGTTTTCCTAAAGGTAAAGTCATAAGGCAAAAAGCTTTCAGTGGTAGAGCATTGCATTTATAGCACTGTGTTACTTATCTTAACATCTAATTACAATCATTCAACAAACACAAGAGCTTCAGACGTTGCTTCTTCAAAATGATTTTAAATAAGCCATCAAGTGATACAAATGCAGCAGTTGGGGTTTTGGGGTTGGGCTTTTTGCATTGCGATTATAACAGCTTTTAATAAAGTCAGGCCCATATTCTTGTACCCCATCATTATTTTTCAGATACGCCCTCAATCATTCACATTATAAATACATTGAGTTATGAAGAGTGAAACATACCCAAAAAAGGGGGCTTAAACACTTTTACTGCAGTGTCCTCCACACCGTGCCATTCTCAGCCTGCGAACATCTGCCAGGTAAGCAGTAACCTGATATAAAAGACACAGAATATTCAGAAGAGAGCATCATTTTCATGGTGCTTTAGCAAGTCACTAGAGATTTCCAAGATCAGAGTAGAGAGTTTCCATTTTTATTTTATATACTATCTAAGGGAGCCTTCTCAGAACTCATTCTAAGCCCTTGCTTCTGTACAACTTGACTAATTATGGGGGGTAGGGGAGAGAAAACAAAAGGAAAAGCCAAAGAGGACATGGTACACAGTAGAAAGAAACAACTAACTCCAGCATGACTGTGGCAATATGATGGAAAATCCCAGCTAGCCACCACAGTAAATTTCTGTTCTAACAGATTAGATACTCCTTTTACTTTCCCACAACTCAGTCCTGTCACAGGAAGATTGCTTAAGACTCCACATGAAGACAAAACTCCCACTGGGTTTTAAGACTGGGCCCTATGAAGAAGGCACTGGGTTTCTAAGAATCAGCTGCTCCCAGTAATCATTTTCAACACTTCAGTTGCTGTCTCATCATCGCAGATGCAATGCACACACATGCAGAAGATTAATAAAAGTAGAGATATCAACATGATAATGCTGGTTTATTTTACCCCAAGATCCAAAGACAACAACAAAATTAAGTACACACATGATGAAAGAAACACTTGGAGTTCTAGCATGAGGAAAAGTTATTGAGCATCAAAAACTCTGCTGGCTGGCAAGGTAACGTTACTTCAGACAAGAACAAAAATATATTCTTACCTTGCAGCACAACTGCAACTGTAGGGAAACTAAGTTTTCCCTTACAGATTTAATATACATAAACAGAAAAAGTCAAGTAGGAGTAAGTACTGCAAAGAGTTTGTTTTTTTTAAACCAAGACAGGAAATCTGTCTCTCAACGAACCTCTACCTAAGGTTATAGCAGATTCCCTCTATCTGTACACACACATTGCCCTTTCCTTAATATCAGACCAGAAAAAATAAGAGGAAAACAACTTAAAATCCTGCTTTAAGATTAATATTTATATTTGCTGAGAAGTAAGAATGGTATCAGTGCCTTTTCCATAAGACATCTTTATAATTAAAATTTAAGACTCCACAATGCTTCTGCTCACTACATTACTCACAAGTATCACTTCTATGGTCTTACTAGTCCTATCACAATGCCAATTTTGGCCTCAGCTAGTTTTAAAGTAACTTTCCTCGATAGCATAAGCAGCCTGAAAATAAGCAAGCACTGTAAACTCAAGAAGTTGAACCCAATCTCAGGTGGTTCTGTCATACCCATCTCTGCCATCATAGCTACACTCTCTCCATTATGCATCAGGAACATGTGATCAGAGATAAAGTCAAACAATCTACAATATAAATATACTCATCCTGGTAGCAACACTCTAAGATTGAGAAATCAGGTCTAACTCAATTTGGTATGAAACACAAACCTAAAATAAGTCTTTCATAACTGAAGGAGTTATATATACAGCAGAAATATTTCAAATATCAAAAGACTACTTACTCAAAGAATTCTGTACATAAATTTGAATAAGCAGGATCTGATAAAGTCTTGGAATTGATTTATTTTCAAACTTAACATACACAACTACAACTCTGCAGAACACTGATGGAGTGATAAGGGGTTCTAACGAGTAATTTACACTTAAAATAACCATGTGGGAGCATTGTGTACTTACGCCTCAGCAATTCAATCAAGTACAACCTGATCACAGAGGGGTGATCCAAAAAAGAAGGGATCCCTGGAGTTCAGCCCACCTACACCTTAGCTCCATAGGAGAAAGGAAGTGTATTGAGCTCTTCTCCCTTTCTGATTCTCTTCAACATTTTAAAGTCTTCACAAGGAGCCTCAATTTTACTGGGAACACTACTCCTGTTCTTCGAAATGCAGAGTTCATACTATGAAGCCTATTAAGGCCCCCCTGCTCAAGATCACCAGAAACAAGTCACACAACACCCTACTTTGTAAGAAGACAGTAGTACACAGGCCTTCTTAAGATCTTAGGTCTTAAATAAAGAAGAAATTCTGTTTGGCTTATCATCTAGCTCCAGGAGACTAATTCAGTCTTTCCTTAATGGGGTATTAATTATTTCAGATCATAGATCATTTTACTCCTTTCTTTTAGGTTCCTCCTAAGGAGTTTCTGTGTTATGTTTTCAGGATAGATCCTTAAGGGGAAAAAATGCTGACATTTGACAGCTCCCAAAAACATGGGATGAAAACCAGATCTTCCATTTCTGGAAATATAGCCAAAGACTTACATGAGGGAAGCATTTCATTTCAGGTTCAGCTTTTAAGCATTACTGGTGCCAAGGTGCTCTGTCCATCTCCTGGTACCAAAATATCTTGGGGCACATATAACACTTTCCTGCACAAACATTGCAAATTCGGGCTCTATTCACATTCCCTCTTCTCCCTTTTCACATTTCAGCAAGTGTTTATTTAACCAAAAAAAAAAAAAAAAAAAAAAAAAAAATCAAATTCTTCACTTAGTCAATTCTGCGGTGCTGGGCAACATTTTCTTAATATGCTTGTTTCTGAATCAGACTTACAAAATCCAATATACAGTGGTACATCTTGGCTGTATCCAAATAACCATAGACATATCAGAGTGTGCTTGGCTATTTGTTACATTGGCATACATCAAACTACTAAGCCTTAATAGCTTGGGAATCATATCCTAAAAGAATTAGCAAGATTTCACATTCAAGAACAGAGGCATCGGACATTCCAGTCAATGGAATTATCAGTCCAATTTTCTGGTTTGGGGTTTGATTTGTTTTGGGGTTTGTTCATTTGTGTTAAGATTTTTTCTTAGTTTTGTTTGGCTTTTTATAGATATTTAATAACTCTATAGGACTGTTATTCACAAATCCAGCTTCCAGAGGAAGGGAAAAGGATATTACTGGTAGCTAATCAAAAGTTAAATCTTTCAGCCATTTTTAAGTTTCAAAAATTTAGTATAATTTATTCTAATTACTTATATCTGTTCTAGTAAAGATTGACAAAAAGTTTTGCAATCTCTGAAAATTATTTTGGTAATTATGAAAATGATAACTATCGAGTCTCTCTGGTTCTTTTTGACTCAGCAATACCACAAGATAAAAGCAGGATGACCTCACAATTTAGTTTTAATGTTTGAGAGAACAGCAACTTTACCCATAGTTTTAATGAGATAAGCAGCAGTAGCTCAAGTACAGTTCTCAGAAGCCAGAAAATTTACTCAGGAACTGTACCAAGTAATAAGCAAATGCATCAGATTGTTGAAGCTTTAATGTCCTGAAGCTGGCAATGTTAGTACTCTTAACCTGACACTACAAATCCTTAAAGAGCTACAAACATAAAGAGTAAGAAAGTCACAAGAATCATCTGAAACTAGATTAAGCCTTTCCCTAAAACCACAGTAAATAGATTCATCAGTTAACATGCAACTTTGTATTAGATGTACTCATCTGATGCAAAGGGACTTACTGCATGAACCCCTACTCCAATCTCCTGCATATCAGATGATTAAAAAAAAGTGAACTAAAGCTGCTAATAAGAAAATAATAAGACAGACTCAAAATTATCCAGAAGATTATAGAAGTTAATTGAGGCTACAGCGCTTTTCTACAGTGCACTGCTGGAGTACTTGCTTAACAAAACCAGGACAAATCCCAGTTCAACATCAGTGCCTGAAACAAAGGAAGAGACAGCGAGATAGGCATTAAGTATGTAAAATAGTCTCCAGTATTCTTCAAGGATATGAAAGGAACATAACGAATCCTTAATTGCTTAAAGGAAACATTTTTGTCTTGCTAGAGGACGCATTTCCAAAGAATGATATTTACATTTTCCTACAACCTGTAATTTTTCTCATTTATTATTTGTCAGGGCCCAAAGACCTTTCACTGCATATAGGATGTTTGCATGTGTTTAATGATCCTCTTACCAAATGTCACAGTCTGAACGAACAAATTAATTAATATCGCTCATGTTGCTAATTTAACACCACTAATATCACAGTGCATGCAGCTACAGAACCTACAGGGTTTCGTATTGTAGCAAAGCTCTGCTGTTCCCAAGTCTGTTCTCCAGCAGACAGCATGAAGAAGATAACCCCCACATATATCACATGCAAAGAAATTCAATAAAATGTTTAAAGATTGCTTTGACTCTGTAGTTTGACTATCAGACAAGTGTGACTAAAGAGATCATTTGATAGAGATTTAGAGGTATTAATTGGAGCTTGCTTACATACACTCTTACAGCTGCCTCCACTTTTATCTGTGTGCTGGGATTTGGAGCAGTCAGAAAAGAATCCAAGTGGATCACAGAAACAAATGCATCATAGTACTTCTACACGTACAGCAAGATTCAAAGATTTACCCAATGAATGAGATGGCAGAAGAGACATTGCAGTGTTATCTTCGGTTTCAACTCTGCCATTTCTTTTTCCTGTATGCACAACTGAGCTACATTTTGTAAAGTAATTTGACTTCACACATACTGTCTATGAATAAAAGCTTTCTAAGAGCAAAACCATGTAATTTTTCTCTAAGTCATTGAACTCTTCTACACACTTCCTCTGACAAAGAACGACATAAAGGAGCCAGATTCTACTGCAAGCCCTTCACATGCTGCTGGCACTGGAGCATAAGGGAAAATAAAACTTGATGAAGACTATAAGGTTTTAAAACTATAAGGATTTTAAACAGAATTTATAACACACAAACCCACTTGTGTGTAGAAAGTACTCCAAAATAAAGGTGGCAGAAGGGAATTGCATTTATCAATAACAGATACTTATTTCCTAAATCTAGTTCAGGGACGTGAACTAGATGTTAACAGATTCACCAGAAGTGACTTTAGGATTAAAAAGATTTATCCCAAGATTAAATAAAAAGGGAAAGAAGAAGATACGGTACACAACCATGTATTGAAATGCCCATTTAAACTGTACTAAGAAAAAAGAGCATTCACACTCCTTACAACACTCTTCTCCAAAGTCACTGGGGATGCAGGTATGACTACCTAGAACTGCAGAAAGATTTTTCTTACAGTTACTGGAGAAGACACATCAACATTTACTACAACCTTGGTCACTATCCACTAATTTAAATTCAGATGACAGGATCTTATCATTATATTTAAAGAAAAGATGCATACATTTCCTTATTGCTCTCCATGTAAAATAACTTCACACCCCAGTAGAAAATTAACACTTATAACAAAACAACATAAACTTCTTATTACTTTTAACTAAGACAAAAAGTGGAAAAGTAGTGGAAAAGAAATAAACTGAATGATAAAGCATTGTGAATATCAGCTGATTTTAAACATACATACACACACCCCTTTTTTTTTTTTGCTTTTTATGAGTCCCTCTAGTTATTTGGTGTGGGAGAAGGATTTTAACTTTAGTTCTTAGGCATCCACTGAGCTTTATAGTTTTTGTACTTCAGTCTTCCTTAGAAGCAATCTGCAACTTCCAAGGCTGCATCCTCTTACCTCTTTCACAGTCACAAAAGTAAAACGTGTTGGTTTAGGATTCTTATATTAAAGCTGCACAAACAATAGAAAAAGCCACTCTAAAACACACTTCTACCTTTTGACCTGTGTTCGCCCCCTCCATTGAATGGCAGTAACTCTGGGGTAGCAGGCAGGAACGACACAGCAGACAAGGATGCACGAAGAACTCGATATTGTTAGCGCTTCAAGCGCAGAGAAGACAGAATCCAGAACATTAAATCCACAAGCAGATCTAAGAAAAATCCATATAACAGGTCAATTGATCAGGACTTGCTTACACCAAAAACCCACAAGAAATTTTCCTTATTCAGTTTCCAGATTGTGAAGAACATCATCTCCTGACACATTTCAGCTTCTTGAAGATCCACAATTTTCCTTTCCCAAATATTACTAGAAGACGCAAGTTCTTAAACACAGTAAAACCACCTATTAAATGGTAGTCCTATCCAATAACTCAGTCACAGAGATGGTCAGAACTGTAAGATCACAGCAGAATCTTTGTTTACAGTACATCCCTACCTCAGGCACCAGTAATTTCAGCCTTTTACCATGATCAGTGTGTCAGATCTTCAAACAGGGCAGACAATTCTATTGCTTTCTTTTTAGGAACCTGAAAAAGGCACTGTCCATTTCTAAATTGGACATGTCTCTCTGAAGCAACGAGACTTCATCCACTATTTATGTTATTTCTTGTGAGATATTGATATTTACAGTAGTTTCCCCATCACCACAAAGTTATTACCTCTGTTTAGAATACTATATGCAGATTAGAGACAACTCTGCAGCCAAATAGATACATTTTGTTTTTACACTCTCCCAAAAAATCCATTAAATATGGATAATTCGTAATAGTGTTCACACATCAAAACTTTTCTTTCACCACAAACTCTTTAACCTCACTGTGAGCTGCTATTCTGATTTCACTGTGGAAGGTGAACCAATTCTAAAAAATACAGACAATACCAAATAATAAACTAAAAACTAGGATAAGCTCATTGCAGATATTAGCTACATAAAAGACTTCTACATTGTTCAAAGCAGGAGAAAAGTATCACTGTTCTAACAAGACCAAGTGACAGATACCAACATGCCATTTTATGTATGTCTTCATCAACAAATCATCATTTAGTTACTTCAGCTTATTATGCTTAAGTTTACGTAGTAGGAACATTTAAGCTATCTGTGTTATAAAGATTCTAAGCATACAACAAGATGCTGTAAAGCTAAAAAGTCATACCTGCTTAACGAATCTCATTCTGCTTTAGGTTCACCTGAACAAAGTTTTCTAGATTGTGTTGTTGGATCTTTCACATTAGTTCATTCTCTTCAGTATCATGATATTTGGAGCACCAAACCAATCAAAAGAAGACATTATTTCAAACACTTTAATTGGAAATTTTGCTCACCAGGATTTGGAAAATAAGAACTCAAATACACACCCCTATATTTTTCTATGTGCGTACATACATATATATACATACACAGGTGCAGAGATGAGTCCAGGTTGAACTGCTGAACTACCGCATTCACAAAAAAAGAAAAAAAAAAGAGAAAAAGCACCTTACCCAAGTGCATACAGAAGTGTGCTCATACAGAATATAAAAGTTTGCATTCAACTGTGGTTCAGACTACTGTATACACTAGCATGCAAAGATCACTGAAACCAGCGCACAAGGAATCCTACAGCAGCTGCACAATCTGAGCACACATCTCACATATTACAAGAGCACTAGAACTCAAGTACAACTACAAGAGGGAAGATAAAAATTTCTGTTTACCGAGACATCCTTACTGCCTCAGAAGCAACACTTTTTTGGGTGTTGCCTCTTCCTCTTCCTGAACACCTTTACACTTGCAGCATCTGTATTTGTAAAGAGGGATAGTTCTATCTAGTATTGAGACAAGACCAAGTAACATTTTCATGGAATTCAGAATCATTCTACATCTTTTCTCTTCCTACAGAGATCAACCACTATTTAGTTGAAATCCTCATTTGACAAACTTGCACTACCATTCCAGAAGTTTTCCCCAAGCAGCAGAGCAGAGTGGTGGTGACAGCCAGAGAAGAGGCAATTAACAAGCAATGACACAATAGTGAGAAATTCAGACAATTTCCAAAAGTTGAACAAAATTCCAAGTCTTTACGAGACCAGTACTGATGGGAAAGGGAGGAGGAAGGAAAAGACAAAAAAAACAAGAACAAAATTACAAAACCACTCATTACAGCTTTTCAGGTTTCAAATTAAATCATGGCAGGTACTGGAATGAACCCAAGATATTCTCAAACACAAGAGCATACCAGCACATCCATTTTCATATTGGAAATGTAGGCCTCTATCTCATTTTCCAAAATGTCCAGTCCCGCATGAGAAACTGGCTCTACATATTGATAAAAATGAGAATGTATTCTGCCAAGGTACTGCAAGGGATGACTTGATAGGCAGGTTTTATCTGCTCTTCATGAAAACCAGCAAAGGCACTGAGGATTCTTCACAGAGGTATAATCTCACCAACATCTTTAACCAAAATTCTCTGACGGGTTTGTAGCAGTTCTTGATCTTAATTTTACTTTATTTTCAAATTCACAGTGAGGCTGCATCTTCAGGTGGCTGAAGGATGTTGACAAGGAAAACGAGAAAGAGAAACATTGTCTCTCTCCGAGGGGCTACAACTATTTGGACAATAGTTTAATCATTCTACGCTACCTACAGAACAAGAAGTTAGAGCTGCCAGGAATTGAAATTAATTACTTCTAAAAACAATTTTGAAGGGAAGATAAAATACAAATTCACACCCTTTCCAAGATGTCAAGTTCTTTGAGATATTAGGTATTAAATCTTGCTCCTCCAAAACACATATCTGCTATTATGCAGCAAAAGTATTTGTTTTATTCCATCACCTTTTTCTCATTCAGAACAGAAGAGGGTCTTATTCAGATACCTACATCAGTCATATTTGCAAATCTGATAGCAAGTATATCTGCCTTCACTTTTTTATTTTTAGATAAGCAGTGATAATTCTTCTCACCTAGGATTCTCATAACAGAAATACCTCAAAGGAAGTTACAGCAGTGGAATAATTCTTTGTTAAGAATAAAACATAGAGATGTAGCAAAGCATCATCTACTCCAACTTCACATTTTGTTTACTAAAATAATATTAGCTACTCAGAAAAAATACACACATTTTCCTACCCCTCTGGAAAAAATTATAGAGGTATTGGAAGACCAAACTAATCAAGATGGTTTTATACAACAAGGGCAAACACTTTCAGCTAGAAATTGCCTGAAAAAAGGACTCCTTGCAAGGGATCTAAAGCAGCAAGGGGAAAGGGGGGTGAAATTGGGAATCCATTAAATACTTGGACAATAACACTGTATTTCCTGAATGAAGTAAAATGAACGCATACAGTCCCCTCCATATTCTAACCACAGAACAGCTATAATAGTCAAACCCATGACACCAGGAACCTTTCCTTGAATTCCATGACCTGTACTGAAGAGAGCTTCGAGTTCATCTGAGCTCCCCAATACAGATTAAAAAAAAAAAAAAGCTGTCCTATTTACACTAATATTTTAAGTGTTTTCCTAAAACTCTCTCATATTCCACTTCTGCACCCCTCAAAACCAACCAGACAGTTAAGTTACAATTGAGAAAGACAGCACCAGGTTGGTTAAATTTTTGAGCAACACGTGTAAAATTTTTAAGTTTCACTGCTGCAGGACACATTAGGAAATGCAAGAATCAATCAAATTCTATGAAGAGGATTGACTCGGAGGACTTTCATATGGTTGATCAAAACAACATCCTTACATGTGTCAGTTTTACTCCCACATAATGAGAAACTCGAGAGAAACACTGAGGCTAGTTGGGACAAACTACATTAAAATATCATTCTGTAAACTCATTAAAATTACATTTGGAGAGGAAATAGTGAGAACTGTTACACACATAGCTAGCACTAAAACAATTACTCCAGTTGCATCCTTTAGAGAACTCTTAAACACATTATACTCCAGTGTATAAATTCTTAAAGCATAGCCCACCACACTTCACATCTCTCACACGCACTAAGCATAAGCCATTGCACTGCAGATTAACTTCTAAGTGCGACTGACACCTGACCAATTAAGTGGTTTTTCACAACTACTGTCTGATAGATAAGACGTTCACTGTAAATAGCGAAAACATTACTTACACCAGGGCAAAAGTGAAGAAAAAACATCATATTTTCACCAACAGTTTCTGTTTGTAATCTACTAAATTTAACGCTGGCCACAGAAAAGCATTTACACATTCATTCACATGCTCGCAGGTTGGAGAAAGCAAAAGAAATGACACAAACTCTGCACCTCTGCACGGTTTCACATCTATATACGATGCTTTAAAAGGAGAACAAGAACAAAAAAAAACCCAACAAAGTAATTAGAGACCTACCTACAGCTCTACCACGTCTATGCCTGGAGCCCTGCAGCCTGGCAGCGCTACTGAACAGCACAGCACAGGAGCAGGAACCACAAGTTTTTAGCACGGAGCACGTTATCTCCCAGCTCAGCCACTGCCTCGCGGCGTGACCTTGGGCGAGTCACTTCCCCCGCATCCCCGCTCCCCACCTGAGAGCCTCCCGCTCCTCAAAGCGCCAAGGACGAAACACCGGTAACTACTCACCACAAGTGCCTACACCGGCGAAGATAGAAAGGTGGGGAGGGAGAAGGATGCCTGGGAGTGGGGGTTTCCTCACTTACAGGTAATAAAAATCTCCCCAACAGTGATTCAGCCTTCCGCCTGGGGGAGGGTCTCCCCCCACACCTTCTCCGTCTCGTACTGTACGAGTTGAACCGGAGAAGAAGCCGGCAGCTCCGGCTCTCCCACCCCAAGCACCAGCCCCGGCGGGGAGTCAATCCCTCCGGGCCTCCCGCCCCCACCGCCAGAACCCTCCCGGCGGCCCCAGCCCGGCCGCGCTCGGAGGCGGCGTTACTTACAGCACCCGCCGGGCGGAAAACTCACAGGTGGCCCGGAGCCGCCGGCGACCTCCGCGGCGGGAAGCCGGTCACCTCAGCACCGCGCGGGCAGCCAGAGAGCTGGGGCGCCGCTCTCCGCTCCCCAGCGCGGGGCCGCGCAGCTCCGGCCGCTGCCGTCGCCTTCCCTGCGCGGGGCCGACTCCCTCCCGCCCTTCCTCGCGCCGCCGGCCAATGCGGGCCGCGCCGAGGAGCCGGCTTTAACCATCTGTTGCGAGGCGCCTCCTCCAAGCGCTGCCACCTCCCTCGCCGGGGGGCTCCCGCCCAAGCACCCCGCTGGGGAGGTGGGGAACCAGGAGGAAGCTTTACCCCCACCAGGGGGGCTGTTTGCCCTCTGTACCCTGAAGAGCTGGGGCTGTTCCCGCCCCCACGCCCCCACTTACCTCAGGATCGCCGCGCCCTCAGGGCTGGCGCCCCTCTCCGCAGCGCTCTCCTCTCCGCACCCTCTGCTCTTCCCCTGCTGTGCACCCGCAGCTCCCCCCGGCCGCCGTGGAGCGAGGGAAGAGACGCTTGGCTTGGGGTGCCCCGAAGAGCGCTGGGCGCCGCCCCGGGCAGCCCCGCGTTAGGAGCGCCAGGTGGGCAGCGAGGCGGAAAAGAACGGGGATGGGAATGGGGCATCAATCCGATAACAGGGAGCGCATGTGGGGTCTAATCCTCCTCAGGTTGGTGGGGATAAAGTCCTGGCCTGATAAACTTGAGTACTTCCCACTTAATAAAGGGGGTTCTCCTCATGGTGTGTCAGGGGACGGGCGGTGGTATTGCACGGAGAAATGGGCCGCATCCTGCCTCAGTGGCATAAACCAGGGCTAAAATCTGCTGCTTTTAGACTTCTTAGACATCTCCTGTGGAAAAGCCAATCCAAAAGTCAAAAGTCTCTCTCACTGTGTGATGTTTCTGAGTTTTAGCCTTTCACGTTCATAATTTGAAGGTTTTTACACAAACCTGAGGACAGCCTATGCGCAGGGTCCCTTACTCTGGGTCCCTATCTCCACATCATGATGGTAGTTCAGATGTTTGCAGTGCAAGCATAAACTTTCCCCAAACCAGAGCCATAGTTCCTGTTTTACTTCTTTTTTAAAATTAAAAAAAGCATGAGCAGAGTTTTCTGTGGAAAGAAAAAAATGTGCATTTACTGTATGTGTTAATGCAAGTTCTAAATGAATTTCTGTCATTTTTTGAAACCAACAGACGCTTATTTCTCACCAGAGCAGTATCATTAAATTATGGGATTAAAACCAGAGTACGGACCAGATACACTTTGCAGGACTTGCAGGATTTTGGATATATTATTATGCAGATTTTAAGGTTATCTTTCCTCATTGACATGTGTTTGATCTGTAGCTGGATAATCTTGTGAGTAAATTAATTATAGGTCCTTTTATTATTAGAAAATATGATTTCTGGGAATAAAGTCAACCACCTGTATTCCATACCGATGCTGTTACAAAATGGCTCGTAAATGATAGTGTGTTATTCCAAATAGACACTTTTGAAGATGAGATACATCCCTTACCCACTAGGAAGGCTTTATCTTTGCATGAAAGGGTCTCAACACTGCTGAGATTTATCTTATTATTACAAAAAAGTTTCAAAAATACTCAAATTATTTGGATTTTTCTTATAAGACTTATGATGGATGAAATTTTGCCCTTATATATGCTTGTGGAATGCCTATAAATCTGAAGGAAGAATTTGTCATTGCAAGATATTTTTAAGGAATGGTTTCTATTTAGTCATAATTACTAAAATGACAAATTAGTGAATCTTGCATTAATCTTACAAAGCTATTCTCAATCCAAAATTATTCCCATATATATTCTAATCAAGACTCGTCACAGTAATTTTGTGAGATATTGTTTCTAACATTACTGCAAGGTTTTTTCTTAGTACTCTAAGAATGTTATTACTATTATGGATTTTATTAACACATAGAAATTCCATCTAACACGTTAAACCAATTGTTCCAGGTGCCAAATATTTGCATAAAAAGATGCTCTTCATTTTAGTGCTTCACACATCATCATATATAGAAGTGAAAGAATGGCTGGAAATACAACAATCCACAGGCGAACAACTGGCCTCTGTAACAGTGAAATACAAGTAACTCACTTGTACAAGAAATCTTGGCAGAATCCGAAAGCATGTGCAGGTAAGTGGTGTCTCAGCCCACTGCTGTGATAAACGCTGTTGTAAAATATAAAAACCTATGCCTTAAGCTTCAAAATAATGTTTCTCTATGAAATATTTAATTTCATAAGCAAAATTATTACTGCAAAGGTAGTTACCTTTTTTAAAACAAGCATCCTTTCCCCTGCTTCATTACAGTTCTAATTACTTATTTGTATAGGTTAAAATATGAGAAATTCTGCATGCATACATCATCAGTATTGCATATGTCATGGGTGTGATTAGAGGAAGATTCAAACAGATCAGCGACATTCCATCACTTCAGGGATTTTCTTCTGTAGTTTTACTGCCTACTGTCTTAGTATGTGACCTTGGGAATTCACTGAACACTTTTGTGAACCATACTTTTCATCTGTGACATCTGAGATAGTCATACTTGAAGAAGTGTACTTTATTAGTAATAATATTTTGGGAATTTATTTATCTGTAACAAATGAATTAGTAAGTAACCTCTTTGAATATAAGGATCTAATCATCATAACATCCAGCAATGTGCACTTGCAACCCAGACAGCAAACCGTATCCTGGGCTGCATCACCAGCAGTGTGACCAGGAGGTCAAGGGAGGGGATTCTCCCCATCTACTGCGCTCTGGGAAGACACCCCCCTGCAGTCCTGGGAGAGCTGGGCTTGTTCAGCCTGGAGAAGAGAAGACTCTGGGGAGATCTTAAAGCAGGTTCCAGTGCCTAAAGGGGCCTACAAGAAATCCAGGGAGAGACTTTTGACAACGGCTTGTAGGCATAGGATGGAGGTGGCAGGTTGGGGGGGGGGGGGGGGCGGGAGGGGAGGGGAATAGCTTTAAACTGACTAGGGTGCATTTAGATATAAGGAAAATTTTTTACTGTGAGGGTGGTGAGGCGCTGGTACCAGTTGCCCCAAGAAGCTGTGGCTGCCCCAAACCCAGAAGTGATCAAGTCCAGGTTGGATGTGGCTTTGAACAACCTGGTCTAGTGGAAGGTGTCCCTGCCCATGGCAGAGCAGTTGGAACTACATGGTCTTTGAAGTCCCTTCCAAGCAAAACCACTCTATTATTCTATGAATACAGTATTTTCTGCTTCATTCTAAGCAGAATATAATTGTAGGTCTATATTGCTCAAATGAGGTTTAACAGCTAGGAGTATTTTTGTCAAATATCATAGCAAACATCTTAAAACCATCAAAGATCCTGTATAAAAATCCCTATTTGTCTAATTGGTGAGGCAGTGCATTAGCAGTGTGTGCAGAGCTAAAGCCGCAAGCAATTACAGTTCAGGAGACCAAATTTGGGGAGAAGGAACACTTTTCCGCAGAATTCACGATAAAGAGAACTATCCCTGAAAAGCTTTATGTTTTCTGAAGAAAGATTGTAGTGCTTAATTATAATAGTTCAAAGATACTAGAGTCTGGTACCTCCAAGAAAACTATTAAAAAGCTATGTTGGTGTGGTTCCCATGTGCAGCAGGTGTTCATCACCTCCGAATCTCAGAAAATAACATCTCTGGCCATTCCCACATTATGTGTTTGCATTAAGAATGTTGGGTTTGGTGGGTGCTTTCAAGTCACATCCAACAAGAGATTGTGTGTGTGTGTGTGTGTTACATATGGCTACCCTGTAACTTTCTTCTTACAGCTTTTCTTTAAGCAAAGTTGAGCAAAATACACTCTATGAGGCTGATGCTTTGAGCAGAGTTAAAAATGTGGATATGCATTAGCTGGAATAATCAAATATTTTAAATCCCTAATGTCTTAGAAAATCCATTAACCTTAATCAGTTCAACACATCTGATTGTGCTTGCCAACTGCCCTTTTCTAAATAAAGATATATCAAGTTACATTAATAGCATCAGTAATTAAATAGCGTGAACACAAAAGCAAACCCTAAGATCCGCATAGTGCAGACTTGGGTCACTGATTCAGTTCCAGATCTTGCAGCAGGCTATTCTCTTAAGTGAACCAGCCAAAACCATGAAAGTGGAGCTGAGCATGTGTGTGCAAAGGCAAAGTTTGAATTTTAAACACACCCGCTTCTTTTTTTCCATGTGAAATATATTAAGGTCCCAGTGGAAAAAAAAAAAAACAAACACTCAGGATTGAATGAACTAATCAGAAACATACCTTGGAGCCTTAGTCATAAAGAAATTGCTTTGTTATAAAGACAAAGCAGATTTGTGGGAATGTTGCCACTTTTTATAAGCTGTCAAAAGCTGGGGTTTGTTTTATTTTGGTTATGTGCCAGTCATGACTCAGGAACTGTTATGAAAATGAATGTGCTATTTCAAATCTTGCAAGACTTAGCCTAGGTTTAGACACTGTAGTATATTTACCTAAACAAACAAATTTATCTCAGAAGCTGCAGAACTGAAGCTTCTCGGAATGTCTCTTTAGGTGCTGACACTACTAAGAAAAAACTGTAATGGATGGATACTGCTAACCACTGAAAATGCCAACGGATGGTAAGTTAAATGTTCTGTTCTTACCTCACTGGCCATGTCTTCTGCTGGCAAACAACTGTATCTGTTAGGGGAAGGGATAAAAAAGAAAAACAACAGTAGCAACAAAAGGTACAACAAGTACATAAAGAAATGGCTGTCTAAACTGCAGAAGATAAGACAGTTGTGTATTTGACTCCAAGATTTGTCTTTCTGTGTAAAGACAGCTATCAGAACTGAGTGATTTCTCTTTTTCTTTGATAGCTGTGGTAAGTGGTAACTGCAGTCTCACATTTCCTATGCCCTTACTTGGAACCTTAAGGGAAATGCATTATAACTCCTATGCTAACAGGGAAGTGTTCAGCAATAGCAACCTGTAGCTTCTAGAGCACTTTTCTGTTTCAAAGAGCTTTGCAACCATTGATTAATTAATGTGTTCTGCCTTCAGTTCTGGGTAAGCATGCAATCCTCCCACTAAACAGTTGAGCTTTGTTATGGCTTTTAAAGCCTGAACTGTGCTGCGGGTTGCGTGAGTGAGCACGTGCAGAGGGGCAGTGCTGGAGTGATAGCTGCGGAAGGCGTGCTGAAGGCGTGCTGTTAGGGTGGCTACAAGGAACATGGTTAACAGTGGCTGTAAATCTTTTCCTTTCTTGAGGTGCCAGATGACACACAGAGGTAAGAAAAGCCTCATTATCTCTTTCCACAAGTTAGGTTTCCTCTTTGATGTGTTACACATAAAGGCAGGCTACTGTGCTGACACAAGCATCAGAGTCATGAAGTTCCTTCTGCTACTCACACGCTCACAAATTACTTCTCTTTTCTGAGTTTCCACGTGTGCAAAAGCAAAAGTTATTGTATTGGTTTCTACATTTAACATAAAGTGGATTTATTTTTAGTTACGATCCCTTTGTAATGAGGAGTTTCCCTTTTCAGTCCAATTCATCTAGATACACTTGCCTCGATGCATTCGCTTGTACTGACTGCCTTTACTTCAGGTAAGAATGGGGCTGGCTTTGTACCTTCTACAACTTCAAAGCGCAGTGATCCTGCCTTTGTCAGCTGATAGCCTGACTGAGCTGAATGATACATACACAAAAGTTACCATTTTAAGAGGCTGTTTACACTAGCTACTGGCAACTAAGCCAAATTTCTTAATTTGAAATACATAGTACGCTTATTATGTACTTCAAGTATACATAGTTACAGTGGAGCCCTGCCAATGATGCTGTCTAAGCAATTGCATGCATTGCATGTCTGCTTTGATAGAGTACTGGATCTGGCACTACACATTACAGAACAGATTTTTTTAGGGTTTGGGTGGAAGACAGAGTTTTAGACACCTTAGCTAGACTATAAAAGATGGTTTTTCTCCTATCTCCAGTATGTTGAGGAAAAGCCTCCTAAAGAGTATGAATACATAAAGTCAGGGAAAAATTGACAGAGGTAGAAAGAACTTTATATAGTTTAGATATCTCTGCCAAGCTGCTTGCTGTAGAAGCTTCTTCAGACACACTTTGTAAGCAAAGACTCCTTGGACTCTAGCAGGGGACTGAACATTTTTGAAAAGATGTACAGCTTTGCACTGCAGGACAGGGTTCACATTATTTACTGGGAAATGGCTGGCTGCCTGCCAAGCTGAAAAACACTCCCCTGCTAGCTGAAGAAAAACAAGGTAAAATAAATACCTCAATATTACTCTATTACAGTGTTTAGGCTCTACCCTTCAGATGGAAAAATGAAATTTATTACAACAATAAATGACCCCCTAAAGATCTGAAAACTGCCAGAGTTCTCTATCTCTTCCTTTCTAATGAAGCTTTGCAATTTCACCAAAGTCAGAAAGTTGCGATTATACCAATAGATCATGCCTGGGCATACATATGCAGTGTGTATGGAAGTGACATGCTTTAGTTGTATTTCTAATGGAAAAGATCAAATAATTCCATAAAATATGCTACAGGTCTCATGATTGATGATTTCATTTTGAACAAGGCAAATTAAAAATGAGACTAAGAATACACAGAATCTGTGAAATTACTCACTTGCATATACAGATTTATGCATATATCTAATTCTGACATTTGGTATGGGTTGAATGTGCATGTGGCATCTTTTCTGGTTACAGTTCATGATTCTTTCCTATCATTTGTATATTTTTAAAGTAATTCAGATCAACAAAACTGCAGCTTCTGCAGTCATAAAAATGCTTGATGAATTGAACACAGTTATCTCTGGGAATTTTTTCTTGTGATATCTGGAAGTTGTGTTTCATATATGCAGTGCTACTACAGGTATATGTATGTATTAACCAGTGGATCTGTTATTTGCATAGGGACAGAAAAGTATGTACACTTTAAGATTTTAAGTGAGCTCTGAGTTTTGCTCTTTACCAGCAGCAAGCACACAGTTTAATTCACAAGCTGTATCTAAACATTTCCTTCCTGTTTGAGATGTAAGATATAATAAACAGCTTAGCTATAGGCTAGGCCACACATTCATAGACATTAAATAAAACAGGAACTGTTGTGACAGCTTAACTTGATCTTCTGGCATCTAGGTTTTCTGGTTATACAGCAAATCTTTCAAGCTTCACTGGTTACGACTGTTTCTACTGTGATAACTGTTCAATACCATAGATATTGTTAGGCAGTATCTTATTTATGTATGCCATGTGTATTTCTGTGTGCTGAGCCTTAAAATCAAGCCCTCCCTGACCTTTGGAACATGCAGTCACACCTGCATTTAGCTGTTAGCCTTTACTACTTAAAAATATCTAACAGAACTGCTATTTTGCTTTTTCGACTAAATATCTGGACTCAAACCAGACCTGCATGTATGAGATACATCTCAATATGTATAAAGCCATATTTGGAATCTCCAGGGTCTCAAGGGTTGTTAACTTGAAGGTATTTGCTTATGCTAGGGAAGAGAGAATATATGGAACAGCAACATTTCTTTTGGATTTTACTCTTCTCAAATGCATGCACTGAATGAACACTTATATATACTGTCTTTACGTTGCAAACTTGGATATAGGTAACAGTTTTCCTAGGGCAATATGTGTTCGTATAAACATGTCTTCTATTGAAGGATGGGCAGGTTTTGGGCTGAAGTCAAACAGCTTTAGATAGAAGTTGGATTGCCAAGCACAGAACAGGTGTTTGGCACAAATGAGACATCACAATAACGCATCGTTTTTACACATACTCTTTCTTTAGGTAGAAAGCAAGTGTACAATGCTGTGCTATATTCTTCCTGCTGCTTGGAATGTTGATATAAAGCATTAGAAATAATAAACTATTTCAATAGTTTTCTTGTTACATAAAGAAATTTCTGCTCCCATGTCAGTGATATCACATGTTGCAACCTCTAATTGTACAAATCCTCAGGTTTTGCTTTTTATTTTGTATTGACAGAGCAAAGTAATCTGAATGTGTATATGAAGGGGGAAGGGACTGCACTGTGCAGCTTCTAGGAAGCAGGAGCAGCAAATGAGAATCCCACCCAGAGACTTTCATTATATGGTTCTTATGAAAGAAACTACATTGTGGGATAAATGCCCAGGCCATTGTTTGGCTCTTAACCCATTCCTCCCTCAGATGAAATCCTACCAAAGTAGGTTGGAATTTCCCAGAGTGAAAAAATACCTTTTGTTTTTTTGCAAAAGGATCTAAGTTTTATCTGAAAAATCCATTAAAACAGAAATCTTCTTAATCAAACAGATTTTACCAGATAGATAGGATTCTTTTTCAATATATGGTGTCGTGCTCTATACCAAATAGCATTCTTCCCTTGCCAAAAGCTACTTTAATATGCCTAGCACAGCAGCTGTAGGGCTCATGATCTTTACAGACAGAATGTAAACTTAAAGATTGATTATTATTTATGATAATTTTTATTTCTATACTGTAATGGTAGAACTGCAGAAAATAACCTAAATCTGTATGAGAACTGAGCCCTCACGAGACTGGAGCTTTATAAAGCACACATTCAAGTTTGGCCTTAAAATGCATAAATCATGGCATTTTAGCTACTGAATTGTAGAACACAATGAACAAATGCAGTGCAAAGGATTGCAAAGAGCAACTTTATCTAAAGCAGTGAGGATTGAGAAAGAAAATTCAAATTCATCCCTGCCATTGGGTGGGTGGATTCATTTCTGGGCTTGATTTTTATGAGCTGGGACATGTTTGTGACGCTTTCTTGTAATTTTTTAGCAGAAACAATAAATCATAAGCTTCCTAAATGAAACACTTTCCTTTGTGACAGATAATTTTGCAGGAAAATTGCATGTAGGAAAACATCATTAAAAATAAAATTCCCAGTCCATTTTGTATTTTATTCCTGCTGAGAGCTGGTTATCATTTGAACTTTCATGCCACTGCCTGGGCACACTGGTTATATATTTATTCGACCTGTTTCTTAGCACAATGCGTGAGAGAACTGAACATGAAGGAGAATTGCTTGTAAATTATATTACATTCTTTTTAGTTGCATCTGTTATGTTTCTCCCTTTGTGATTGCAACAGGCAAAAACTGCCATGGACAAGACAAAAAAGAATGGGCGTATATAAATAAATCACCTATTCTGTAGTTCCTTTTGTTTGATTGTAAAACTCAAAAGTCAGCTCTCCATTTTTATCAACTTCTGTTCAGTGAGGCTGCAGTGGGGTTTCTAAGAACTGTGGTCAGATGACCTGGTTGTAAAACCACAAAGTATGGATTATACCTGGTAGCATATGCATTTTTGGATTGCTATCTCTTATTTGAAGAATGAAGCTAAAGGTCAGCCCCTCTGTTTTTTTGTGCAACACCTGGTATGCACTTCTAATGTTGGGTAATAAGGAGTAATATATTTGAAGCATAATCATAAAGTTTTGGCAGATGACATTTTGGATTTTCTGGAAAAGAGCAACACATATAGAACTGGCTGTTGGGTTTAAGTCCACTTCACTCCAGAGTTCATATGTCTTCTCTTCCAGTTCCTCTGTTATTTGCAGCTTTATGATTTATGTATTTATCTGCATACTGTCTTTTGACAGCAACAGAAGGCTCAGTATAACTGCCAAAAATCTCCTCGGGGCTTCTCCTCAATTTTGCCATGACATTTAAGACTTGGTCAACCCAACACAAGCTTATTTCTTCAATTTCTGTCTTTTGTATTCCTTATAATAAAGTAAGGCTCTTTATAGCTCAGATAAGGTCAAAGGAGAAATCCCAGTTGTACTAAATACAGCTGGGATTTTCTGCAAAACTTGTGTATGGTCTATTTTAGAAGAATAAAATTTTGTATGGGATTTGAAGTTCTTTCTCTTACCTCCCCAAGTTTTTGTTTATCCCCAGTATGCGAGAGGAACCTTTTGTTGTTCATGAATTTATGCTGCAGTAAAACCAGCACATACATAGTCTGTCATCCTAATTAGAAAAAATCCACTTGTGGATGAATCACCAGAATCTTTTAGGTCTTCCCTGGAGACATCACTTTCTGATGCTTTAAAAGAGCTTAGGCACATTTTCTTCTGGAGTAAAGAATATCTGAGTTGCAGTGGATTTATTTGGACATTGTGCGTTCCATTTTACTCCTTCATTCTAACCTTACTGGGCAGCTATTGATTTGAGAGACAGAGAAAAATCATAGAATACAAAATTCAATATGAAAAGAATGGCATGTGAGGACAAACAAAGAGCAAAATATGACTTGAGGAGACAAAAAATAAGAAAGTCTATTAAAAGAAATAGAATCTCTAAGTTTGCTTATTCCTTTTGTACCATCACCTACATTTTCACAAGGTCACTGCAAGCTGAATGAAAAGCTAAACAATAACATTTCTGCTTATATTGAATCAGTGGTGGAAAATTAAGCTTCAGATAAATTGCTGATTGTGGGACTCAATCTTTTACAAGCCTGTTTTTTTTGCAAAGTTCTTCTGCATGTACTAACTGACATAAAATTGACTTGGTAGGAAAAAAAAATACGAAGCCATATCCTGGGCTGTGTGCTGGCTTCCTTGCACTCAAAGGATCTTTAAAGCTTTCCTGAGTTGGCGGCTGAAACTTCTCCTGAAAGAGGGAATCCCTAGCTGAGGTAGAGCTGGCCTCCAGCCACCTCAGTTTCAATCTGTGCCAACAGGTATTAAGAAAGAGATCTGGAATATTGTCCTTCAAAATTGAACCTCACATGGAAACATGGAGACCTGCACTCTTTTTTTAAGTAGGTCTGAGTCTTCATGGCTCATCTCCTCCCTGTGCATATGTCCTAAGCATGTATTTATATCTGTGCATATAAAAGGACTCTTTCAACAGAGTTGTGATTTTGCAGCATTTGATAGGTTAAATTTCTTTAGAGTATTTAGAATTTCTTTTTGTGAAGAGTTATTTCTCCCCTTATGTGTTTTACTGTGAAGAAAACTCATACTGATTCCAGGTAGAAATTTGCTTACAGTTCTTTTTCCAAGCCCTATCCATCTTAATATTTTATTCATAATAACTGTAGTCTATTATGAAATGTTGATTCAGACACGATGAAGAGTAAGTAGGTTTGGTTTGTTGGTTTGCTTTTTTTTGAAGTAGAGAATTAATGACAAATTCAAATTCCTTTACTTTGAGCCCGTAACATGGTATCTGAGTCCACAAAGATGCAAAATAATCATGTTAAAATCTTTAGGTTAGATATATGATCCAGAATCACATGAAACTGTCAAAAAGCAGACAGCTTTGTTTGAAAAATAGAAGTACCAAAGCTTTCACTTGTATTGTTAATATCTTATGTAAGGAGCTGAAAGCACATTAGAGTTTACTATGATACATGTGAAAGGTGTCATTGTTACAACAGATAACATGTCAGAGATTGCAACCACCACTTACATAATAGTATGTAATTTATCCTTTATAATTGCTTCCTGTTTTGACATAGAGAACTTAATTGTTTGTTATCTTGTAATACACATGGTTTTGTTTGAAGCTTCTTTGATGTTTTGAATCTGACAAACATTGAGCACTTGTATTTTACCAGTGACAGTGAACCTGAGTATGTGCAGGCAAACTGTTCTGCGGCTGTATTTATATCTGTGCATATAAAAGGACTCTTTCAACAGAGTAGTGATTTTGCAGCATTTGATAGGTTAAATTTCTTTATATTATTTATAATTTCTATTTGTGAAGGGCTGTTTCTTCCTTTATGTGAATGTTTCACTGTTACTGTGAAGAAACTGAGTAAATTTCTTCTGAGAAAATTCAGGTAACTCGTTGGAGAATTTCAAGTGTTTGTCACTGAGATTCTGAGATTCAGAAGACATTTTTGAGGCGGCATTTTCAAGCACCAGGTGTTGTGAAAGATGTCTTCTCTGTAACTGTAAACCTGTGTCCCTCCAGGAAGGAGGTAGCAATGGAGAGAATTCCTAACTTAAGATAACCCCCAAATAAGAGCTCTCTAAACCACTTTTCTAAACAACATTTCTTTACTAAACTAATACAGTCCTCCAAAAACCCACATTTTAAATGGGTGCCAGGCTATTTGCTGAATGATCACCATCCTGGTGTTCACTCAGCCACCATATTAAAAGCCACTTCACCTCCATGGGGCTGTTCAGCAGTGACTGCATCAATGTATTTGAACCACACTAACAATTTTCCTGCTGGTACCACATTGGTACTGCTGCAGCACTGATGCTGAATGTGGTCAGTGCAGGTATGGCAGAGGTAAATTTCAGTTGAAATTATTTCACTTGAAATTATCAGCTTTTTCTTTCAGAGTTGAGCCTGTGGCATTACTCTGTCATAGCTTGTCAGTTAGTGGTTTACCACTAATCTTTCAGTATCCCCAGCTGAGCTTTCTAATTACACTTCTTGCTCCCTGATGGCCAGCCTGGTGAGACTGCTGAGAATGGACTTGCATAATAGTGTCTTATGCTCTATAAATATCTTACGATGTTATTTCATTGTAACATGGATAAACTGATTTGTTTTGTAGATGTATCTACTGTGAAAGGTAGAAAGGTTGTGGCATATTACACTATGAGATATCAGGCTCCTGGATGTTGATGTAGCTCCATTTATACAACATAGCTTTTCCTGATCTATGTTGTAGGTTGGTTTTCTATTCCACCTTGACGTGGACACTGCTAATGTTAGTGCTTATGATTTGGGCTTTGATGCATTCTGGTAACAGAAGTGTAAAATTTCCTCACTTCTTAGCAATGCCTGAAGCATCTTATCCTTCATGACATGTCAGCTGAAACCCAAAGTGCCAAAGACCAAATCTGGGTGTTGTGGAAGACAAAAATCTTGTACAGATATCAGTCTAGAATAATTTTGCAGCAGAGCTGTAGGGAAGGAAAGAGGAGTGTTCCTGTATAGAAATACTCATTTAAAAAAGCAAGAAATTTGGACTTCATGGACATAGTGGTTTAGAACATTGATAATTATTTCCAAGTACAGGAACAAACATACTCTGACATTACCCTGGACACTGCTATATGCAGAGTAGGAGTCCTTGTAACCCTACCTAAAGCTAATACAGCCCACCTCCAGCTGCTTCATCAAGGCTTCTTAGTATTCACTACAGATACGTTTGTAGTTCATTGTTTTTTGTACTGGTCCAAAATTTAAAAATCACTACATACTAATTGTGGGCGCAGATAAACTTCAGTTAGAAGGTCAAAACATTCAGAAACCTGCAGGAAAAAGATGGGCAATGGTAAGGGGTTTTTATACTGTCTTCAGTCTTTCACATAAAGACATGACCTACTGTTTAATGTCTCCTGCCAGTCTTTTGAATTAAAGATGTATTTGTAGTTTTAAGGTTATTTTAAATGTCTCAATCCATTAAAACATTTGTCATTAACATTCCAGTCAAATAGTCCACTTTGTGATTAGAATAGTTTAAAATGTTGTATAATGGACCCAGAAGGGTAACTTTACTGTACCTTTCATCTGTGTCACGTTTTTATGGTCGCTGTATTATTCTTCACAATTACACAGCTAGAAACACGTTATATTCCCTTTGCAGAGCTGTTCAATTGAGAAGAAATGAAAATGAAAGGGAGAGATTGTATTTTTGGATTAATAATAGCTACAGATCATCTGTGTTGGATTAAATAAGTATAAAATCCCAGTATATGGGTCAAGAGGTTGACAGTGAGATGTGGAGTAGCTCATATGAGGCTGTAGGAGCAAATCAGTTTGACCTAAGTTGGTTGCATCGATGATTCTTACTATTTGGCAATCCTTGGAAAACAAGCTAACAGGAAAATGACTACATAATAAAGAGCTGAACCAAGCTACCTCTGCCCTTCTTGTGTTGGGTTTCAAAGGAAGAAAAGTGTCTGCCAGGGATGTAGGTAGAGCTTACTCAACTTCAGTACTCACAATGGCCAAAACATTGCTGAGCAGACACCATGTATGCTAATTGGATTTTGTATACGGAATATGAACCTGTTTCCAAAAAAGCATGTTTAAATAGAATCATAAATGCAGTTCTTAAAAATCTGTAATGGAAGTATATATTTGGTATGTTTGATACAGAAAAGTGAAGGAGTATTTATTTGCTGATCAAACATCAGTTTTTATTTGGCATATGTGTAATTATTTGATGTGTTTGTCCCAGACAAGTCCAAGATAGATTTTCAGTTTCTCCAAATATTTAGATTTAAAATGTTAGTTTGTAAATTATGCACCAACTTCATAACAGAACAATACAAAGCAGAAGTGGAATCTTGTGTGTACAGGATGTGTGAATATCCTTGTGCCAAAACCTCCGTGTAAGTTTGAAAGGCAGCAAAAGCAGTGGAAGAGCTACAGCAGGAGTGGATGACATCACTGTGCTGGAAAAGATTTTGAAAAATGAGACTTTATACCTTTGCATGAAAACATCAAAGGATGGGGATGATGATGAATGCTGAGCAGCTTTCAGGTTGGTTTGATTATATTTGTGACTTTTTCAAATTTCTTTAAAAATGTGCTGAGATTTGCTGGTTTTCTAGCAAATAAGGAGATCAAATAATCATGGTGTAATTGTAGGCTTTGTTGTTGCTGTTCTACTGACTTAGTGCAGAGGCATTTATCAATCTAAGGTTTGAAATTAACTTCAATATGTGAAAAAAAATGAGAGTTTAACTTGGGGAAAAGGAGCCTGTAAGCACATTTTCTAACATAAAAGGAACGTTAGGATCTGAGTCATATTGGGAAGATGGTTAAATGTCTAGAAAGAAATTGCCAGACATGATGTTGTGCAGCATGAAACTCTTTCTGGAATTTATTTCAAAGGATCCATTTTCTGTAGCATTATTCTTTGAGATTTTTTTTTATGTCAGATGATTTACTTCAGTTTATAACATTAAATTACAATTTAACCCTTTCCTAACATTAGCAGAAATATTATGACTAAAATTATGGTTTATAACATAGTAAGTTTAAGCAGTGTTGCAAAGAAACATGAATTATTATCCTTGAACTGTTGTTTACTCCTAATTCCTTTCACTTGCCTTTAAATCAAATCCTTCAGATCTAACCTCTTTGTCTCCCACTCCCCCAAATCATGACAATATGTTCCAGCAATCATCCCAGCTGTGTGCAGTACTCAGAAATAAAACTGTAGCGTTTTGGATAGCTGCCATAAAAGAACGTCAGACTTTAGGATGAAGATTCTTTTTAGTGTTGAAAACAAAACAAACTTTGTAACTTCATGATCTGATCTTCCAATTTGACCTCAACACCTGAGTAAGTTACCACATACTCAAACAATATTTTTAATTTCTCTATTTGATTGTTATCTTTTTGGACCATGAATCTCGTGCTGTTATGTGCCTGTGTAATAATAAGCATAGCACCAGCTGCATACCATTCTGCTCAGGTAATGGAATGAATTTGTTTTTCTTTTATCTATACATCTTTATGTGAAAAGTGGAAATATGGATCATAACCTGTATCTACCAGCAAAAAAAAACCAACCCAAACCCTCAATAGTAGTATCTTGTTATAACTTTACATGGCTCAGAGCATAGAACTCAAGATTGCAACAGTATAGTTTAAGGCAAGAAGAAACTAGGTCTTGGCTGATGACAACTACAGACCTGGCATGCCAAGCTCCAGCTTTCTAAAAATCTGAGTATTGTTGCTTCTTGCTCTATAATGAGTGGGCGACGTCTCTCCACCCAGCCCTTCCCTCAATATAATTTTGCTGATTTCTGCTGCCTTTCAAAAAATCTCTCAGCGGCTGCAAGGTACTATACTGTAGAATTCATTCACAGTAGGATAGAATCATAGAATCATAGAATAGTTAGGGTTGGAAAGGACCTTAAGATCATCTGGTTCCAACACCCTGGCCATGGGCAGGGACACCTCCCACTAAACCATGCCATCTAAGGCTATGTCCAACCTGGCCTTGAACGCTGCCGGGGATGGAGCATTCACAACTTCCCTGGGCAGCCCATTCCAGGGCCTCACCACCCTTACAATAAAAAACTTCTTCCTCATATCCAATCTAAACTTCCCCTCTTTAAGTTTGAACCCGGTACCCCTTGTCCTATCACTACAGTCCCTAATGAAGAGTCCTTCCCCAGCATCCCTGTAGGCCTCCTTCAGATACTGGAAGGCTGCTCTGAGGTCTCCACGCAGCCTTCTCTTCTCCAGGCTGAACAGCCCCAACTTTCGCATCCTATCTTCACACGGGGGGCGCTCCAGTCTCCTGATCATCCTCGTGGCTCTCCTCTGGGCTTGTTCCAACAGTTCCATGTCCTTTTTCTGTTGAGGACACCAGAACTGCACACAGTGCTCCAAGTAAGGTCTCACGAGAGCAGAGTAGAGGGGCAGGATCACCTCCGTCGACTGCTGGTCACGCTCCTTTTGATGCAGCCTAGGACACGGTTGGCTTTCTGGGCTGCAAGCACACACTGCAGCCGGCTCATGTTCATTTTCTCATCGACCAACACCCCCAAGTCCTTCTGCGCAGGGCTGCTCTGAATCTCTTCTCTGCCCAACCTGTAGCTGTGCCGGGGATTGCTCTGACCCAGGTGGAGGACCTTGTACTTGTCATGGATAAACTTCATGAGGTTGGCATCAGCCCACCTCACAAGCCTGTCAAGGTCCCTCTGGATGGCATTCCTTCCCTCCAACATATCAACCGAAGCACACAGCTTGGTGTCATTGACAGACTTGCTGAGGATCCCAGCACTCTCCCAATTGCAGCATCTCCTTTACTGCTTTAATTTTTTATTTCAAAGAGAATGAATCTTCTGCCTATTTGCCCATACTGAAAGGTTTCTTGCTCATGTATTGCCACAAAATCTATATTGCGTACTGACAGGTGTCTCCCACAAACCTGTGTGCCAAAAAAGTCCGTTTTTGTTGATGGATGTCATTCAGCCGTTTGGAATGATCCTTGTGAGTGCTGAGATTTATCCTATTGTATTATATGTTGCTGAATCCCATTTAAAACTGTAGTCAAAAAATAAAAAGAAAGAAAGAATATGTATAGCTGCCTCTGCAGCTGAGGTTTTAGTGTCTTTAACATTTGCATTTATCATGAAGTTTATAGACAATACTGTGTATGTATGTAGTATATTGGGCAGATTAATTCCCTTAATCAATAGGTAAATTGTAAAACTCAGGCTAATACTGTCAAGGTATGCTGCATTCTACAGCTTAGTTTGTTGTGATGTATGATCAGAAGAGTAAGCTTTGAAGAACTGCTTGGGGTTTGCTGTTAACCGATAAATATTAGCCAACACAGTTAAATATTTTATCCTACTCAGAATTGAGTGCTCATATTTCTGCCCCTTAGGGTTTCAGTGGTCGAGATGCAGCTGTTGGAATTCCTTATACTTGCTTTCTGCTAAATAGATGGGAAAAGATTGAAGTTCTACACCTCATACATTAGCTGCTGTTAGTTCTCATCATTCAAAAAACCAGCAGTAACTCAACCTTCATTGTTGAAGGCATTTTCAGTGTGTCAGTGGCACTTCCATTATGTTAAGCAATTTGAAAATGTGCAGCATCTGAAAGTGATGCACAAGTTTATTATTTTCATTGTGTGGGCAGAGCTTCAGCTGCCACAGTCAGCAGGACTGTCAAAAGGACTATGTTGGGTTTTGGATTTTCTTAAAGATTTTTACTTTTATTTCATAGTCTTAATAGTTTATAGGATTTCAAAATGTCCTCTGAAGTAGCAGGCTCTTGTATGGCCTCCTCCTTAAGCTGTTGTACACTAGATTTGCTCTATTGGCTTATACAGCACAGCTCAAACTCTGAAGAAATCTATGTTACTGCTAAAACAAATTAATTTTACATTTTACATACATCATTTGCTTCATTACTGCAGTGAAGTGATGGCACCTATGTACTTTATGATATTCTCCTTGCTCAGTGCCTGGAGTTTTCACTTGATATATCTGGAAATAGTTAGCATATTAAAGACTGCTGTCATATTTAGCTCATATTAGACAAACCAGATATTTTCCCAGCTTTTCAGCAGAGGTAATTAATCTGTATGGAGTGCAATGTTGCTAGCTTTGGCACATGAGCTCATTCAAGCATTTCTGCAGAGTCATGCATCATATTACAGTGACATACATTCAGGAAGGCATTTTGTTCTGAAACTAAAGACAGTTTTCCTCACAGGATTCAAGTAATGTTCTCAGTATTGATTTAAGGAGTGTGAGGGAATTGATGCACAGTGTTGTGAAAATTCTAACACATACTGGTTTTTTCCCCTTTATATTGTCTAGTGTAATGAGGCCACAGCTTTCATCATCATATTAAAAATGTTGAGATTTTACTAAAATAGAGGTAATATGTGCAACTATAAAAAGATACATGTATATTATGCATACATGAATCTTTTATATGTACTTATTTGAACTCTTTGAATTGGACAGTGCATATTTGAGAAGACTTCCTGTTTTGACATTCCCTTTTCTGTTAAGAAAAGCTAAAGTTGGAAGTGTTCTGTGAACACACATTTTATGACATATGGTGGGCGCTGTATAATTATATCCTTATTTCTTTGTCTTGAGAACTCATTTATGAATGTTTCTCTGATTATTACTTTTCTTCATTATATCTTTTTGGACATTGAAAAGAAGATATAATGGGAGACTGACAATTCAAATATCAAATATCATTAGGTCCAGATTCTGGCCAGTCTGAAGTGTCAACATATCTCCAAGCGGAAGTGGAAGCAGCCAGTAGTTAGTAGATATATAGCAATCTGATCTGCCTCTGAGCCAGACAATGTTTCGGAAGTTCCCAGTGTTCATGGCAGTTAGTATCAGATCTCATCTCAACATCTCATTTGCTCAGAAACCACGGGGAGCCTTTGTCCTGTTGCACTAAAGGAATTTAGGCATTCTCCTCCTTTCCCTTGTACCTCAGCTCTGTGTCACTTGTATGGCCACAGGCAGAAGCTGTGTTGGATGCAGATCCTCTCCCAAAGGTCATTCCCTACTGCTTCATCATTCTTACACTTCTTTCAGGGCTCAGGCATTACGGTTTGGGGCATGACTCCTCCTCTGTTCTTTGTTGCTTTGCCCATGCCTTTCTATTCATACACTCACCTTCTACCATGGCAATTGACTTTCTGCTATGATACACATAGCTGCAAAATTAAGCCTTTCTGCTATTTTTAGCCTCAGCTGTAAAACCAATTGACAATATCATGCCATCAAAGAGGCAATATAATGCCAAGATTCTTGCAGTACTCTGTCAATCCCAAGTACCCTCTACTGTGAAGTAAATGACTGAGCAGCATCTACTTACTGCATCAATCTGTGTGTGATTACCAAAGACAGTTACTGCACTATTCTGTTTTCCCTTTAGGATGCCCGTGATCTCTGTTTCATGTAAGTATCCTCCAGGGAATGTTGCTGTTTAAACCACAGACTCAGATTTTTGCATGGAAAAGTGACAAGGGTATGTATAGGAGCTCTGGTTTTGATTCCCAAAGGGTATGGTTGTCATCATTAAGGCTGCTGATTATGTAGCCTTTCAGATTTCTATTCATAACCATAGCATTCACTCTCCATTTGTCTGACATTTTCAGTGTTTGAGAGGCACATGGAAACTATAGAAAGTCTTGCAATTATTGTGTATCAAAATTAGTTTCAGATATGCAGCCTGAATTTAAAATGTATTGTATCACTGAGAAAATTATTTTCTGAATGTCATCAGTGAGATCCTTAATTAAAGTCTGAACAAATCTGTCTGTTGGTGCTAAGGACTTGCTTCAGCTGTGGCTCTAGCTCTGACATGTAGAAAGATACCCCATTTGCTTGGGGTGGTGCTTTGGAAAGTAAATGGTGATTGCTACTCCAGCTCAGGAGGATTTGCATTTGTAACCAAACCACTGTGTTCTACAGGTGATCTACAAGTGATATACTTTCTATGTCCAGCTGAGCCTGTAAGTTCTTCCTAATTGCAATACAAAAATGGAAAGAACATTTAAAAGGTACCTGCAGGGTATAAAAGTGACTGGAAGATATAGTAGTCAATGTGCATAAAAGCCTGATAAATTGCTTGTTAACTTGCACATACTGGTTTTAAACTAATACGGTGGTAGCTTTTCCAGTCTCCCACACAGGAAATACGGTATCAGAGTAGGATAATGATATGTGGTACCTCAGAATGCGATGGCTCTGCTGTGCTAGACTCAGTGTGAACAGCTGGTGAGCAAAGACCCTACCCAAATTAATGCGTTATCTCAGTAAATAAGGCTCACAAAAATTAGGGCACATGAAATAATTTAAGAGTGCCATGTGATTCAAGCAAGTTAGTGAGCAACCAGCTAGATCTCTGTGTCAGAGACAACAATTGAATACTGGCTTTATCGGTTCACATTTTACTTTAAATATTCAATGTGTCAGTAGTTAACGAGAAACAAAGCCTGCATCTACTTATGGAGATTTTTTGTTTTCTTTAGGTATAAGTGAAACACATTATAAATGGATTATGGCCAGGGACCTTTAAGGGTAAACGGTGCAGTTCTTGGTAGTCACACAATATGTTTGGTCTTGGAGTCATGAATCAGGATTTACTTAGAGAAGTGCATGTCACAGATATTCAGAACTACCTCTAGAGATCTGGGACTGCTGAGCTATGGGAATAAGTTTGAAAGATGGGAAAAGCATATTTAATGCTGCACTTCTTTTTTGGTTTTCCTGAGGTCCATTTTAAATGGTATTAAGGATTCATGCATACTTAGTCCTTGTTAGCTCTACTTTATTAAAGGTCTTCTGTTGCCGGACAACAATTAGTGATTTGTTCAAAGGCAACAATACACATACAGTGAGATGAGGAGAATGCCAAGGGATACCGATGGGTACCAGCACCTGTTTCATACTGGAGGTTTATATTAATTCTTCAATCTGCAACTATCATTTCAATTATGCAGAAAGCATATTTGCACATTACTCATTGGGTAGACACTTGGAGCCATTTCTTGTGGTGCTGAGTGATGACAACAACTTTAATCAGAGTTTGTGGGTTCAGAGTTAATCACTAATGATTTTGAACAGCATAGAGGGCCAGGATGTTTAATGGGAGCACAAAAATATCTTGAAGCTAGAACATGCAAGAGTGAAGCATTTGTAGCTTTCCTAATTTTTCATCAAACTTCTTTCCCTCTTAGTGAAGCACGAGTTCTTTAGCCAGTCTTGTTTCCTTGCATCCTTCACTTGCTAGTAATTAAAATTAGGCTACAGTCTTTGCAGGTGTGAATTGATAACATTGTAATGCAGCCAGTGGAACTAAGGCAGTATGTGCTTCCCGATGTTATGGCCTATTAAAACTGTAAAATTTCCACATTCCTGCCTCTTGACTAAAATGGCTGGTATTATGAGCCACTCCTGCTAAATTCTATTTTTATATATCTCTACAGCATAAGGAAGACTTTGAATATGAAGTATGCTACAACTCTGAAACTGCATTTAAAAATCACGAGCTTCACAGTGCACTTAGTTTTACCTGCTAAGTAGAAAATAAAGCAAAACCCACCTGACTTACCAGACTTTTTTAGTCCTATGACAGGGATGCTGGGGAAAGGACACAGAGAGTAAGACTTGAACTGGAACTCAAGGCAGGTAAGACTCCTGTGAATTGTGCAACTGAAGAACACTTCAGATTTGTGCAGTTCTGCAGCATTTGAGAAAATAGAATTTTGCAAATGAAGCCATATTTAACATAGAAGTAATGACAATCTTGATATGGAAGACTTGGAAAGTGAAAACAGACTTAAGGATCTTTTCCTTTTACATTTTTTTTGGCAAATTCACATCTGCTGAGGTACCTTTTCAAACTAACGTGTTTCAAAACAACTTTGTTGTAGCAAAGGGAAGAAGAAAAATGAGTGAAAAAATGTTAGACTTAGACTGATAATTAGAGATTGTTTCTCATTATCAATAGGAAGTCAGAGAATTCTTATCTCTGAGAAAAAAGAGATGCATTCCTATGAGATAACAAGATCTATCTTATTGGGATCATGTCTGGTAATAAATTGGTAATAAAGAATGTTTTCTTTAGTGAATTAAGACTGGAGAAAAGGGTTTGCGTGTAACATTTTTTGAAGTAATATAGCAAATATAGCTAACCCCAATCTATTTATGTCAGAACACTCGAAATGACACCGTTCTAAACTGTGAAGCAGGCTGTAGAGTCACACCATTTACCGCAAAAGCGCGTGCTCCACAAGGTTAGGAGTGACAAATTTCTTCTCAGCCTTAATTTTGGTTACACTAGTGATGTGCTGTGCGATCTTAGGAAAGTCATTTCAAAAAGCCATTTTAAAATGCTTTGCTTTTCCATGCCAAAGCTGAATTCATTATCACGGAAGCATGTAGTGAGCACTCCTATCATTTCCTACTACAATCTGGAGGGAAGTGTTGTGTGGGTCTTTTGTTACTGTGATATCGAAAGTGGTCAAATATCCTCTGTAAAGAAAGGCTTGTAACCAGTGATTAAGTATGTGCAAATCCTATGTGTCATTATCTTTAAGAAAAGAAACAACTAGAGTTCCTCTCTCTTTCAGACAAAAGCTAAGGATATGACCACAAACTCCAGCTAGCATCACAAAAAGGATCCACATTAGAATGGGAAAGGTTTCGTGTAAAACTTCAGTATTTAGGAAATCACTTCTAAGATGAGCTATATTTAAAAAAAAAATTTCTAGGGAATAAAATAACTATTTAAAACATAGTAGCTTTACACATGATAAGGTATTTAGTGGTCTTCAAGATGACATTAAGTACTGCTGTAGTGCTGGGCAAGTCCTTCACAGCCATTCTTTGGTGGGCACTGGTGAGAATTCCCTGCTTGAAAGCCACCTCAGTAGAGAATGCTGTTACAGGGCACTACTCATTGCCAAAGCCCTATAAGTCATTGCCACAGCCCATGGCAAAGACATGGGAAGCAATATGTGTATGTGTTTGCTGAAGGATCTGAATGTTTTCTTTATGCTTTCCTAAAGAATGCACCTGTGTGTGGTCTGTGGAAGGTTTTCTGAGCGCCGACAGCAACTCATGACCCACTGCATTTGGAATGACTATTATATCCTTCACCTAAACTTGTTGCTGTCTCCTGATTTTCTAGATTATTTTGTCAGTTTTATTGTTAAGTGGGGCCTTTGGGTGCCAGGTGTGCTGCTCTGGAGAGGTTTGGAAGAGCTGTAAACCTGACTTCAGTTGGTGCCAAAAACTCTACGTAATTCCTTATGATTTTTCACTTGCTTCTCATTGTACATAAGCTTAACTCCATTCAGCTCCACTGCTCTTCATCAAAATGGTTTGTTGTAATTGTCAAATCATAGACAGGCATTTGAGGGCCAAAGCCCTATCTTGTTCATATATCATCTATGAGTAGCACTTTTCAGGCAGTATGTTGTCATGATTTGCATCTGGCAGAGCCAGTTTTCATTGATACACAAAATGGCAGTGTTCTTGCCACTTCCTGTGCTGCAGCACTCCTGATGCTCATGTATTGCGCTTGTGATGTACAGGGGATATCCAAAGGGCATTTTGAGCAGCCAAAATTATATTGCTTTGAAAAAATTCTCGCTAGCAAATTTCACTTGAGTGAAACCTGTTGAGATGATCCTATTTAGATCTCAGTAAATACCTTCTGGTGGTGTTTCCAGACTTGCATTTCATCACTGAGCACACACTACTACGCAGAAGCCTCGCCTTTCACATCCTGAGGTGAAACACTTAATTGTGCTTTTGCTAGTTTGAGAACAGATTATTGAACTCCTTTCCATTTAATGGGCTCCCAGACAGGAGCTGTGCAGAGATCACAGTGAAGTCAAAATGACATTGCTGGAGGGTTTTATAGAAATGAAATCTACTCAAATGGACCCAGCTCCAGCATGTCAAAACAGGCTACAAAAACCAGCAAACCTGACCTGATCCATGTCTGCAAAAGCTCCCTGCTATTTCCAGTCTGGCATAGTAACAATGGCTCTTGTGCTTTTGATTCTTGATTTGCAGCTCATCTGCCACTTCCAAACATAGCCACCCTTACTCAGGCTTGTACTGATGCCAGATACAATGCCTGAACTGGTGTCTTATGACTGTTACAATATGGTAGACCTGACATTCCCCTTGTAATTTGTAAAGATGGTTTAGGATGCTTTCTGGGATACAATTATTATTGCACCTGGAGATTTAATCTTTAGAAGGAAAAGTGGCATTCTGCTCAGTTCAGCTAATCCTTAGCAAAGCAAAACTTTCAGTTGTTTATAAACGATGAGATCTTCAGTTACTTTTTTCTGGTCTATATGTAGAGAACAAGATATGTGATCCAATGACCATGGCTATCCTGTAGAAACTGAACATACATCTTTTTGCATGATCATTCACGTTAGGTCCCAAAAGACTCCAGCCATAAATTGGAGGATCAAACATCCTATAGCCTTTGCACATCTTATTTTATGGAGTAAATATAGGTTTAGAATTGCTTTTGAAAATGCAAGGCTAACAAGAGTGGACCAGGTTCCTTCACTTACAAGTTAAAAATTAGAATGTTTAGCAAAAAGTACTACAAGAAGTTACTGTTTAAAAAGTGGGGGCTTTTTCCCCTCTGTGTGAATGAATTGCTTGAGTGGCTGCAGGGGGCAAAGTTTGGAGAAAAACTTGGTTTAAGGTTGACTGATCACTGTGCAACATAGACTTATGTAAATAAGGCACTGCCTGAGCTTTTTACAGATTCATTTAATTGGCTCTTTTGCCCTTTGGCTTGACTAACATTTCACCAACTTTAATGACCTGAATTAATCACATGCTACCCCTAGTCAGCTTTTGTGCTATGGCTTATTCGGATGAGATTCTGGTTTTCAGTAGTACTGTTAATAACAAAAACCTATCTTATCATTGACAAGCATTGCCTTTTTTTTTGCCAAACTTGGAGCTAGCATTTGAGAAAACATTGTAGAATCTCTGGAAAAGACATTATTATAAAAAAATCCATGATAGCTAGCCCAAATGCTGAAGATTTATAGGACATCTAAGGAAACAGATTTAAAATGACTTGGTATCTACTTCTTCTTATTTATTACTTGGACTAATAGAATACTGTGAAAGTGAAAAGCTAATGTTGCCTGTGACAATGCAGAAGCAATAATGTTACGTGCTGGGGCTAAAGCTACAGAATCCAGGACCATTATCAATGTCTAGTGATTCAGCTGTACCAGTAGAGGGAGCTTACGCTTTTGAATACCTTCAGGAGTATGCTAGCGAGACTTTCTACAATAAGTTTGATGTTTGTCCTTTGCTTACTTCTCCTCTTTATTGAAGCATGTTAGAGTAACATAAAGCAGAACTACTTGATGCTTTCAGTTTCCTTTGCAGTGACTTTAATGACTGTCCTTGCAAGTCTCCTGGGTAAGAATGGCTACAGCCTGAACAACGTTTACAAGACTGCATCTTCCACATAACAACTGTAATTTCATCTTGGGTACTCCACAACTGGAGCATTCCTTGGTAAAACAGTCAGACATAGGTTGTGGTCTTTCCAAACCTCTGTGTAAACATGTGTGTAAAATGTCTACAAATAATAAAAGAAAGAATAAGAACTTGTATATTACAGAAATATTAAAAGTATGCACATAAAATTCCAGAAAATTATGAAGACTACACTATTAATGTTATAGCTATAGCAACTCCCACAGACAGTCAAAAAAACCCCTTTCTTTTAAGAAAATCAGTCTGCAATGTTCAGAAGTGGTCAATTGGCTTCCTTTTACCCAAACTGAACTCATACTTTATGAAATCAAGGGTAGATAAGCACTGAGCAATTCTAATAGCCTTCCTTCCAAAGTACAGCTTTTAAAAGAATTGCCATCATAACATTATGTTTGTTAATAGTTCATTCTTTCACCTTATTTGATGGAACTGAATTGTTTCTTTCATGCATTTTACCCATTTCATGACAGATGAACCTCAGCCTATGCTTTATTTCTTCTTAAAGCAGATTTCCCAACAAACTGTCATCTAAACTGAGCCTTTTCTATTGTTCAAACCTGTATGCTGGAGGGAACCCACCATCCACAGTTGTCTTTATTTGTTTTCCAGGTTCACACAGTGCTTTCCCCTATCTCTCTGAGGCACTATGATATTGTTCAACACTTTCTTTATAATACTAGCTGCAAAATTGATGCAGAAATATGTAATTCTTGCAGTTTTACTGTAAACTGAGTTGGACTTACAGTTTTCAGGTAGAACAGCTACATTTTAACTGGAAAGCTTGAATTTGGGATGTGTGAATGTGTGCAGGGCTTGTATGTATGTATGTGTTCTTTGAAACACTGCTACATAGATCTGTATGCCTGAGACTGATGGGGGTTGGGCAGTAATTACAGCAGTCTGACTTGATGGCTGTAGACATCTTTGTAAGCAGAATGTTAGCTACCATCTCTATTCTAACTTCAATATTATATTTACATATAAGGACAATGAATAAGTCAAACTCAGTAAAATGCTTGGGGTGACTGTCTGCTGGCAGCTCAGTGCATAACAAAGAACTATTCCAGATTTATGTCTGATGATGAACTGTATACATTATAGAGTGTAGGGCAAAAGATCTGGTCTTGAAAGCACTGGAGAGAAATTGCATTAGTTTGTTCATGGCATGCTTACAGTGATTGCACTGGATCGGGGTATCTCTTAAAGAACCTAGTGAGCGTAGGATTTACCCCACATATCAAGTAATGTCATCAAAATGATGTGAAGAAAATTGTCTCCAGTAAAGATCTTAAAATATTGCATTCATTCCTCTGAGACAGCTGTCAGGTGGAAAACAAGATTAAGTAGATATTATCAAAGGGTTGGTATTCTAGATGGAAAAATCTTAACGAGGCAAGCAAGATAGTCAGATTGGGATGCTCTGAAAGAACCACTTCATAATTCATTAAATGGCAGTGACCCTACTGAAGGCTGCTTTTCTTTTTGATTTAATGCAAAGCTAGTTATTGAAATGGTTCTAAACTTTTAAGGTATGATTATAAAACTCTACTCCTTTTTTGTTGCCAAATAGAAGGAAGAAATACTGGGAGGAACAGAATTTTCACCTGAAAGGAGGCACATATCAGTATGCGGGTATACTTATGTTTCAGGTATTTTACTCTCCCAGACAAGTGTCAGGAAGGGGTAAGATGATGATAACATCAATCTCCATGAAATCGAAGTTTTTGTCACCTGTTATTTTTTATCAAAGGACAATAAAAACTACTACTTTAGAAAGCTCTTTCTTTTTCTTTTTCAGTTTGTTTAATAAAAGCTACCTACTCTGAGGTGCAGCAGCTTGGTTTACTGCGCTGGAAACACTGCATCTCCATAGATCCAGTAGTTCGTGTCCTACAGCCTGTTGCTGTTGCCAGCTTCTGTGACTGTCTGGACCTATAAACCTGGAGGCACCTTCTGAATAAAATGGCAGATCTCTTTGTCCAGACATAGAAAAACATCTTTATCTGAAAGATTTTGTTACAAAGCTCAGAGCTTTACAAACTCTGCACTGCGAGAAGAGTTGCCTCCCATTCAGTCAGCTGAGCTATGGCACCTGAATGCCTCAATATAGCAAGTTCCAGTGACCCGTCGTATAAGAGCTGTATTGTGGGGATTTCTTTGGTATTGACACTGTCCTTCCCTGAAGAGTTTGCATTCTTCTTATGCTTTGTAACTTTTTTAATATTTTCCTTTCCACATGAAATGTCAAATTCCTTCCCTTCTTCTTTCAAAAAGCAGCCATAATGAGTATAGTTCCTCCCTCTGCCCTCCCCCCAAATTTAACAAATAACCTTTTAGCAACAGAAGCTCAATCACGTTCAACATTGAAAGCAAACCTTATCTCTTCCCATCTTTGGCTGTCAGCCCCTGTATAGATTTTGGTTTTACATTGAAACAAATGCAGACTGTTGATGGTGTGCTTTTTAACACAGAAATGGAATCATGTAGTGTTAATGCACTGCCATAGTATTTTCAAAATCTAGTTGTTCTTTTTTATGACTTCTATTCTCCAAGGTCCTTTTGCCTAACACAGAATAGGAAAACAACAAATAGGTTAAACAAACACACTGAAAAAGATATGCAGTGACATCTTGATCTTAAAAGGAAATGAAGCAGTATACCTGCATAGTAAGTGGTAATTTATTATTGCTCCTAATAGATGACTCCGGCCACAGTTTATCACGGGTTTGACAATACCTTTTTGCTATTGATTTTTGCTTTTGAAACCTGTTAAGTCTTCCTGAAAGTTATCCCTCTATCTATTCCTTAGCCATAAGCTGGCTCTCTGTCTTAACCGTATGCCCAACCCTTTGCAGTCACTATTTTACTTGTTAGTTACTGTTTCTTCATAAGCCTTTCAACATTTTACACGCACGCCCAAAAATACAGATTATTACTATGGATGCTTTAATTTTAAATAATATTTGGAATAATATTATTTCACGAGAGGATGTTTAAAATATAAGTATAGCATTTTAAAATGCTTACTGGTGGTGGTTGGTTTAGTTTAGGCTTTCATGTCAAGAGATACAGGGTTATACTCTTTTCCCTTGAAAAGTTGAGCAACATGTTGTTAAAGATGGACTAAAGAGCTGCTACTGTTTTTCAGTATGAAAGTCTGGTATGGGGGAGGGTGTTGTCATCCTCTGACAAGCTTCAGGCAGTTTAAGGAGACCTATGCTAGAATTGGGAATACATTTTTAAATGTCCTTTACAGACAGCTATGGTTATTAGGAGTGCTTATTAGGGACATGTGAATGGCTTTGATCTCAAAACTTGTAGAAAAGATGGAGGTTGAAAATGTGCAAAGTGATAGTTTATCTGTCTCCACCCTTCCTGGGTACAACCAACATCAGCTGTAGAACAGGACAGTTGCTACAAACTACTTCTTATTTCTGTGCAGCCTAGCACCTGATGGCAATATTACTGTGTCACTGAGGTGGCCATGCTCAGCCAGCACCTGTAGCAGAAGTGAGTCTCCTGTAATGAAAGTATGGCCTCTCAAAATTTATAGTATTTAGTTTTGTTTATGCAGCTACCCCATTGTCACCTGCTTTAGCATATATTTAAATGACAACCTTCTTGACCACTCTAATGGTTTACGCCCTATCTCTTGTAATTATTTAGCCATGGGAAACACTTTATTGAATTATAAGTGTTACTTATTGCTTCACACAACAGTTAATCTTCAAATCCAACCATATGAATAGTAGTTGCTGCTTAGTCGATTATGATGACAAAAATAACAAATTGAAACCATAAAATTTGTTTACTCAAAGCACATTAGGCCAGTAGTTATCAAATAAGAACCATGTTCCCACCTTAAATTACCTTGAAAATAAAATCAATAGCTTATTTAAACCAACCAAACAAGAAAAATATTAATTGCCCCCAGGAAGACAAGTAAAGCATTTCATTTAGAAAGAAACAATACTGATAAACTAGTAGAGGGATTGCAGCATCAAATTGGGATATGCTGGGCACCAGAGGGAATAGGAAGAACAAAGGAAAATAATGACATTTCTCTATTTCTATCCCAATACAAATAGTTCATAGCCTTTTTCAAATTTAAGGTACATTATGGCAGAAATAATAATACTAAACACACTCATGACTCAGCTGTGCATTTAAAGTGGATTTTAAGTGTTTCCATTTGAAAAGCTATTTTAGGAAATAAAAGCTCCAGCCAGGATAATGACAGCACATCTATACTTACATGGTAAAAGCAGTGTGATTTAATTCCAGTCCCGTTACCTGTGACAATCTGTTTCAGCATTCTGAAATAGCCAGTCCCTAGGTTACTGTCTTTCCCTGCCCCTTTTGCACCTGCCTTGTGAACAGTTACTTTGAGACAAAAGCCATATCCAATCCTTAATTCCTTTGCAGGAAGGTGTCACTGGTACTTTAAAGCAAAATAACGTTCAGCATATTTCAACTCTTTCTGGAAAATCAGGGCAAATATTGGTCTTATAAGTAATGAGCAGATGGCAGAAGATCTGACTCCTGGTGAGAGCTTACAGAGCCTGATACAGTTTCTTTTGAAGTTAGTGACAAACTTTGCATTTACACTGTTGCCACTTCCAGTTGGTCTGCCTGGTGGTGAAATTGCTGGAGGCGTGATGGTGCTGGAGGGGCTCAGCTTAGGCTCACAGCTTCAGCGGTTGCATTGAAGCTTTGCTCTGTCATGACTACACTGTTAGTAGTTTGCCCAGCTAAAGGGGAGCAAGTGTTTCAGTTAGAGCAGATTTGTGCCATTTTCATCAACAGCATGTGCTTAGGAATTTATCAGGCTCCAGATTCTCAGAAGATATTCTTGGAGAGACGTCTGCACACCCCACCCCCCACCCCCTTTGGATAAATGGCTGTAATTCCAATGTATGCCAAGGGTTTCCTGAACACACACTTTGCATGGCTTTCATCCTGTCAGGTAAAATGATTCTGGAGATGACATCCAAAATTACCTGACAACTGAAGTGAAAAAGCACATGATGGGAATGCCAATTCTCACATTTTCCAAAGTGCAAGGCTTGTAAGCTGATTCATTTTGTTATCAGACACCTCACAAAGCATTGACGATGGTATCTCTTAAGTCCAAAGCAGAGTTACCACTGGCTTCGGTGGATGCAGCAATTTTACACTGGGCATTGGTCAAAAATAGTTATTACCTCACGTGCTGTTTTTCTGATCCATAGAAGAAAAAGCAAATTAGAGTGTACAAAAAGAGTGTTCTGGAAATTGAACTGCAACTTCTCAATCCTAGGAATTTTTCTATCTGGGACCAATACTTGTATCCTGATATTGCACTTATTTTAAATATAATGAACCTGAACGTACACAAGTCCATGGGACCTGATGAAATCCATCCATGGGTCCTGAAGGAGCTGCAAATGAAGTTGCTAAGCCACTGTCCATCATATTTGAAAAATCATGGCAGTGAGGTGAAATTCCCAACGACTGGAAAAAGGGAAATATAACCCCCATTTTTAAGAAGGAGAAAATGGATGATCTGGGGAACTACAGACCAGTCAGCCTCACCTCTGTGCCTGGCAAAATCTTGGAGCAGATTCACATGGAAGGCATGCTGAGGCACATGAAAAACAACAAGGTGCTTGGTGACAGTCAGCACAGCATGGCTTCACTAAGGAGAAATCCTGCCTGACCAATTTGATGGCCTTCTATGACGGGGCTATGGAACTGATGGACAGGGGTAGAGCAGCTGATGTCATCTACCTGGACTTGTGCAAAGTGTGCAGCACAACATCCTTGTCTCTGAATTGGAGAGACATCAATTTTATAGGTGGACCACTCGGTGGATAAAGAACTGGCTGGATGGCTGCACTCAAAGAGTTGTGCTCAATGGCTCAATGTCCAGCTGGAGACCAGTAATGAGTGGTGTCCCTCAGGGATCGGTGTTGGGACCGGTCTTGTTCAACATCTTTGTCAGTGACGTGGACAGTGGGATTGAGTGTGCTCTCAGCAAGTTTGCCGATGACACCAAGCTGTGTGCTTCGGTTGATATGTTAGAGAGAAGGAATGCCATCCAGAGGGACCTTGACAGGCTTGTGAGGTGGGCTGATGCCAACCTCATGAAGTTTAACCATGCCAAGTGCAAGGTCCTACACCTGGGTCGGAGCAATCCCCGGCACAGCTACAGGTTGAGCAGAGAAGAGATTCAGAGCAGCCCTGCAGAGAAGGACTTGGGGGTGTTGGTCGATGAGAACATGAACATGAGCCGGCAGTGTGCGCTCGCAGCCCAGAAAGCCAACCATGTCCTAGGCTGCATCAAAAGGAGTGTGACCAGCAGGTGGAGGGGAGTGATCCTGCCCCTCTGCTCTGCTCTCGTGAGACCTCAGTTGGAGTATTGTGTGCAGTTCTGGTGTCCTCAACATAAAAAGGACATGGAACTGTTAGAACAAGTGCAGAGGAGGCCACGAGGACGATCAGGAGACTGGAGCACCTCCTGTGTGAAGACAGGATGCGAAAGTTGGGGCTGTTCAGCCTGGAGAAGAGAAGGCTGCTTGGAGACCTCATAGCAGCCTTCCAGTATCTGAAGGGGGGCTATAGGGATACTGGGGAAGGACTCTTCATTAGGGACTGTAGTGAGAGGACAAGGGGTAACAGGTACAAACTTAAAGAGGGGAAGTTTAGATGGGATATGAGGAAGAAATTCTTTCCTGTAAGGGTGGTGAGGCCCTGGAATGGGCTGCCCAGGGAAGTTGTGAATGCTCCATCCCTGGCAGCGTTCAAGGCCAGGTTGGACATAGCCTTGGATGGCATGGTTTAGTGGGAGGTGTCCCTGCCCATGGCAGGGTGTTGGAACCGGATGATCTTAAGGTTCTTTCCAACCCTAACTATACTATGATTCTTTGCCACTGTGATGTTAAAAGTGACACCATTTGGCAACAGCACATGGCAGCAGCACCGATACTATGAGGCAGGCGTGTACTCTGCTGTTTGGAATAATAATTCTAGTATAAACATGTCCTATATGTTGTCTGGCAAATATAAGGAGGGAAAGAATTTATTGACTCAACTATAATCTTCATGCATTCAGATTTTAAGGTGTTTGCTAAGAAGAAAGGGCAGAACACACACTGTTTTCTGGCTGTCATCTCCAGCCTACACCCTCATTCCATCCCTGTTTCAGTGAAGCGCTGAAACTCCAGCACAAACGTTTTATGGTTTTCCTGACTGGGCTCTAGTGAAGTTCCTCAGCTGCCTCTCCACAAGTGTTCTTGCTTTGTGAAGGAAATCTCTTTAAGCAATCAGCTAGAAGGTATCAAGTGCTAAAATCGCTGAGAATAAAAAAAGAAGCATACAGTGCTGCATATCACCCGGGGCTTGTAAGTGGGTACAACTCACCCCTGCCTAAAAGGGCTGGTGTCATTCAAGTCTTCTGGAGTGAGTTTCACCTGATATGGCTGAAATAATATAATTGTATATAGTTTTTCTAAACAACTGTGCTACACATGCAGCTAACACATACAAGATTTTTGAAGCAGGCAGTGTAGTTCTGATCCTGTTCTTGTATAGGTCATGGCAAAACTTTCAGAGAAGAAAGTCAATGCAGTCTTTTGCTTAAAGCTGTAATACTAATTCGGAAGCAAAAAAGTTATTCTTAACCTTGTATTAAAAAAACATATATTTAGTGCTGGAGCTCTTCTGCAATGGACTAGCTAATGAAAAGTACTACAAAGAAAGCAAAGTGCACCTTTTTTATCTTTCTAGAGAGAAATGATTTTTTGAAGTCAAAACATGCCTGTGAAAGTGTGGAAGTTCTTATTTTCAGAATACTTGGCATGGAAATTTTGGACCAGTGTACAAACAAAGTTATTCTGTGGCTACTAAAAATGCTTTCTAAGTTCAGTCTGTCACCTCTTGTTCAGGTTTAGGTGCATTGTTTCTAAAGTTGCTTTTTTCTGTGGGATCTTTGGAAACAGGTTGAAGCTCTTATTAAGGTGTTGAATGATATGGATATGTTCACCTGGCCAAATACTGCACTCTGTAACCTTGTTTTTAACTCACTTCTTACAATAGTTTCACGTTTTTCCCCCGACTTTATATTTTGGTGACAGTTATTTGAGGCAGTAAATACACTCCAGTTTCTTCTTTTCCTGAGATACTTGACAGATTTTTGACCTGCTTTCATTTTTGCGTCCCACCTATAAATTGATATTGGTTTTGTTATAAAGAATAAATGTTAAAGGGGTCACTGTAAGCCTGTGCTGAGAAGACTTGTTCTTTATCTGCAGGCCAGAGGGAAATGCGTCATTTAGGTCTTGACCCATGTATTCTGTCTCTTTTAAGGCTCCGGTGATGCACACAGCACTCTTGGTACAGATAGGCAAATTGAAGAGGTTACATAAAGGATATTGCCCTTGTCAAGGACACGATAACTTAAAGTTAACTTTTTACCCTTTGAGGAATAATTTACTGCTGGGAAGGGAATGTAGAGTAATGACTCATACAGCCCTTAGGTCATCAAGAAGTCACTTAGGAGTCTTCTATTGACTTACTTTGATTTTATATTAACTGCTTCTCTGTGCCTTAGTTAATCCAACAGTAAAACAGATGTTCTTGAAATTTTTCAGGTGTCAAGCTACAAATAATGACTGTAATTATGATCCTCATTGATTTTCAAGGATTTGGAGAGGCACACTTCTGGTGTGAAATATTTTTCCGTAAGATTTAATTTAAAGAAAAAAAGCCAAGAGTCATGTGTTTGGTTGTAGTAGGCAAGAAGAATTTTCAACACTTTGCATAACAAGCTCTTCTGCATGTCAATCAGGTAGTTGCACATGAAGAGGCTAAATAGGAGCATCTCTAAGTGTGCTCGCAGGATGTTGCAACCATGTGCCATGACTTGGCATGCTACAGTTCATTCTTATGTATGCTTCTTCATAGTGTAAATTTTATTTAGAATGTGTTGTGATGTGTTCAGATACTGTACATCATTATTATCTGATGGGGAAAGTTGTATTTGATATGGTATATGTGGAAAAGACGTTATTATTGCAGGTTTTTTCCAGGTAAAATGCGTTTGCTTGAAAATTAAGATCAAGTCTTCCATGTTCCTTGAAATACAGGTAAAATTCTGTGGGTGCAGAGTGATTGAACAGGACTATGAAGAAATGACTCTAAGACTTTCAGGCTGAGATCTTTGAAGCTGCTTTAAGAATCTGAGTGCTTCATCCCCATTCATTGTTACGATTCTCTGGAAGATGTTCTGGGAGTAGGTAGTTAACCAGGATTTAAATCCCTGTGTTGCCTAGTTAGACTTGAACTGTCCATGTGTTCTCTCTGTGCCTCTGTCAAATGTTGATGGTTGCATTTGTCAGGGTTTGTAAGCCAAACTAGTGGGGGTGATCCTGGGAGACTGAATTGGGATAAACAGAAATTATCTTGAATGTGGAATTCAAGATCTAAGAACACTAGCCAAGTATATGGAACCCACATATGTTATCTATGAACATATGGCATTTAACAAAAAATAGTCCTCTAGAATGGTTGAAAACTTCAATCCAGGAGGAAAAATATAATTCACTAAAAAGTCACAGGGGGATAAAATGCTGACAAAGCTCTCTGCCCTCTCAGCCTCCTCCATTTTTTAACTCTTTATTTTTCTAATTGTAATTGAGGGTGGGTTTGCTCGTGGATGGAAATGGGCACAGCAGCATTTGGCTCTTGGGGCGGTTGTCAGGAATCTGAAATTTGGAGCACTTCCACTCTGGTTTTTGCCTTTGATTCTCAGTTTTATTTTTGCCTTCAACTTTGAATAGCCATTTTACAGAAGAAGATTCTAGAGCTTCTGGAGTCCTGGAGCTTTAACTTATTCTGCATTGAAATGAAATTTGTAAATTAGATCATTCTGATAGGAAGGTATAAATAAAACTAAATTTATTTCATTTAGGACCAGGTTTAGGAGAGAAATGTGTAAACCAGAAAGAGAATTCTGAAGAATTTGCCTTGAATTGTTGGTTTGTTGTGAAATTAAAAGTCCTCTGCATCAGATACACAGGGCCTGGTTAACAGTATCCTCTGTTTTTATCAATCTATGCTTTCTGTGGCCAGGAAGGTGAGGGGTTTCTATGATAAAATCTTTCACTGACACAAATATATTTTTCCTTTTTCATTCAGTCTTCACTGTTTGGGGTTGGGTTTTGTTTGGGTATTTTTGCTGAGTAATGCTACATACAAACAGATTATGGGAGTATGTGGGAAATGTGCACAGATGATGTGGCTGGAATAGCGTACATATTGGTAAATAGAATTTTGCAATAAGTGCTGGCAACGCTTGAATCTCAAAATATTTGCCTTGACTTTTAGATTGCTCATTACAGCGAAGTGGGAGATTCATTCATGATTTGGGATTTTATCATAGATAGCTTTTGTAAATGAAAATCCAGCTTTGATTTTTCTCTTCAGTGCGGGAAATCGATGTTTGTTTAGGAATCCCTCCAATAAAGTTTAGTACTAACATTCCCTGGATTTTTCTGTCGCTCAGCTGTGTGGTTTAATGCAGCTGTCTTGGCTTCTCTCGTAATATCATAGAGCTTCCAGAATATTCTAAAAATAAAGCCAGGCTCTTTGTTGATTGTTGCTTAGTTTATCTAATAGTTCCAAGAGTTGTTCCTGCACATCTCTTGCTGATCCCTTAGATGGAAGGATTCCCAAGCAACTTACTATGTTTTGCAGTCTGTTATGGTGACTGATTATGATTAAAACTGATAAGATCAAAACCAGAATATTGGACAAATAGAAGAGTTACTGGTATCAGAATTTCTGAAGTTTGTCACGTCCTGCTGGCAATAATCCACAGGCTGTCCTTAGATGATTTCTTGCCCAGTAGTGGCTCAGTTTGTAATAAAATGGGGTCAAGGCACAAAGTTTGCAGTAAAGCCTGGTTCTAGGTTTCAAAGATACAAGAGGACCAATGCATTTGATACATACTCTTCTAATAGCAGCAGAGAGGTTGTCTGTCCATCCATGCATGCAGATCTATTTGCCTTTCTCCAAAGCTGAGTCTTTCAAATCTGTAAGTTGACGCAATCTACTTCCATGGCAGCTGCATGCTCACTGAACACAGTGCCCTTTGCTCCCTAGACTGGCAAGGGCCAGGAGACATCTCTTTCTCTACCTGCTTACTTCTTACTTAAGGATCTGAAATGGCTTCATCTATGCAGGAAAAGAAGGTTTTGAACTTGTTCTAGGTACAGTAAGAACTGCAGGGACAGATGATTTTTTTTCTCCAAGCTTTCCAAGCTTATCTTCTTTTTTGGTTAAGTTTATCCTGTTCTTATCAGTTCTTTATAGTTTTCAGCTTGCCCTTGGTGATTCCTGGTTCTCCAGTGGGTGTTTCAGTCACTTTCACATCAGTGATTCCGTCTCCTTTCTGTTTGCAGTGGACAGTTTTCCCATCCCAATCTCATGTTTGCTTTCACAGACAACTGCCTGCCTGTCCAACCATCTTTCCCCTTGACATCAGGCCTACAGTGCCCTTGGAGCATTTATGCAAACAGGTGAGAAGGGGAACTGACAGAACTCTTCATTCACTTCCCTTTTCCCTCTCATTTCCTAGACTGAAGGTCTGTAAATTTTGCTTGGAATATTAGTAACACATTTGCTTCTTATTAAAAGACCAAGGGTGCATATCATAGCACAAGATGTCGGTGGCTGTGACAGCGATAATGACGCACATTGGTATTTACAAAAAACCAAAGAGAAATAAATCTGTGTTCATTTCATTCATCACATCAGCACCATTTGCCAGTTCTGGGTAGAAGCAAAGCTCAAGTGAAAGCCCAGCATTGTATAACATGGCAAACTTGCCAAGGTTTCCGACAGCCGTTACATGCAGCTCTTTTTTATTACAGCATTGTAGTCTTACATTATCCTTCCCAGAAAATTAGACTCAACTATTTTGCTATTGAGGTACTTTTGCCCGTTAAACCTTCTGTTCCAGGCACGGATTACCAGGGCTACATATTGAATTTGGCTGAAATCAAGGCCTTACTTCTTAGTAACTTTATTTTTTTTCTTCAAAACATCCAAGGGATTTTGGTGTCCATTACCTATTAACACTGTGGAGACACAACCACTCAGTTTATAAATCACCGTAGTTCTTTATGTTTAGACCTCTTTTTAACTTGTTGTAGATTCTTCTCCTTATGGTTCAACATTGTTTTCTTGTTTAATCCAAATACCCCTTCAGATATTACATCTTTAGTAAGGCTCACTAAATGAGAGAGCTTTCATTTACATGAAGGGTAAGGTGCCTTTACAAATGCCCAAGCTAATTCTTAAGCAATTACTTTTACTGGCAGCAGGATTAATGTATTGTGAATGATGTGAATGTGTAACAAGATCTCCGGGGTTACTCACCCAATCCAGATGCCACTGGCTCTGGATAGATTATTGCATGTAATTATTTTTCTAATTTATTTGTGTGGGAGTTGGGAGAGTCAGGGTGATGCTTTGTAGGAGCTCCAGGGGGACAAGAGTGTGCAGCCAGCATTGAACCAGGCTGTGCCCCCTGAGGTATGTAACAGGCACTGTCAAAGAACTTCATTCCTTTGCTGATTTATGCTCACTGAAGGAGCAAGTCTGTGATACCAGTGCCCCCGCCCCACCTCCAGTTCTCAGCAGGAGCTGCCTGTCTTTAAAAGGCTTGGCAACATTAGGCTGCTGCTGGTGCTTAGCTTGGTCATTCCCTAATGGTTGTACTCTGTACAACCTTGAAACTAGTTCTTTCATTATAGCTGCGTTACCATTTAGTCAGTCTGCCCGTACTTTTTTACTGTCTTGTTACTACCCTCCTGTTATTCATTCCATTGCATGTTACATGAAGAGTTGCTACATGTAAACTGCTGTTCTACTGTTGCCTGAAAGCCAAAATAGTTGATTTTGTCATTCTAATGCAATTACTCTAGCCAGTACTCTTTGGCTATTAATCATACGTCAGGCTGCTTTTTGTAAATTCACTGTATCCACCACATTAACCAGAAAGGCAGTGTCTTCTGCTTGCACAACCTTTTCTCTCCCCTTAAGCAATTTAAAATGGATTACCTTTTTCTTCTTTTTTTTTTTTTCTTTTCATATGAAACAGATTAAAACTGCTGCTTCTCTTCTTCATCTCGCTTGATCATAGCACACCTTTTTGGCCTTTCTTTTTCATTCTGGAGTCACTATTGACAGGAGAGACATTTCATTCTTTATTTGCACACCGCCAAATAGCTGTCTGCAGTATGTGGATTTTATACAGAATATACATTTGCAAATGAAGGTATTGGTAGAACAGTCAGCGTGAGTTAAAGCAGTGAATTGTTTTCATTCCTCTGCAGATTTTGCAGGCTCAGATTAGATTGTCTTAAAAGCAGAATGGAATCATTCAGTGTTGCTTTGAGAGGTTCTGTTTTCTGAAGGTAATAGCACTAGGTAATAGTAAACACCCAAATGTAGCTCTTTGTTTGAAAACTAAGAATCAATTCAGGGTTTTTAAAGATAAAAGAAAGAGCTCTCACTGAAATACTATGCCACATAACAGGCTTTGAAACATTAACTGAAATTCCTAAAGTTCATATTTTGACCCCCTCCTTTTTTTTTGACAAACCAAATTCTGATTGTAATCTGATTCATGCCTAGAGAAGGGCATATTCTGGTATTTATACAGAACTGTTTTCAAGGAGTTAAAGTGGTAAATCAGTTGTCTTGGGGTTTAAGTTTATTTCTCTGCGTTTTTTTTAACTTTAGGATACTTTGATGTGTTGTTTCCATTAATCTGGGTATTTTGTGCCTCTCCCCTTTCCTCCTTAACCATTAAGTGCCAACTTTGTACGTGGTAATGTGTTTAGTGTTAAAAATACTTAGCACCCACGTACCACCTCTCAGGAATTTGAGAGAGATTTACAACTGTTACTCATTGGAGGTTGTAAAAACTGCTGTGATTCACAGTTTAAATTGAAACTAAGACACAGAAAGGTGAAAAGAACTGTCTTAGGTCACTCAAATCTCTTGCAGCATTGAGAAAAAGACTCTGGATTCCCAGGCTTGCACACAAGCTTAACTTGGAGCCTATTCCATTAGTTATTGAACTCAGTGGAGGGACTCCTGCAGCATTACAGGGCTGTAGCTGGGAGCCTGTAAAGGATGGCTCATGAGTGGCATAGCACTGCACATGGCTGCTGTGCTGGAAGCCTCAGTGCTTTACCCTTTGTTAGGTTATAAAATAGACTCTTTCCTACTGGTCTCGCCTTGTAAACTTCTCATGTTTCTGTCAATCTGATTCCATTAGCAGCTTTTTAATTGTTCTATTGCTGGTATGCAGTGCATTGAGATGATATACGATGTGGCTATATGTCTTGGTATGTGAGTTTTATAGCTGATTTGGCTGTGGAAAATTATGGGAAAGATTTGAATGCAGTTGGTGCTGTATTATGTGCCATCTCGAAGACATAGTGAATGTTTCTGCTGAAATACTGCATTGTGGGCGCAGGCTCTTTCCATTCATCTTGTACTATGAAAGAAGAAAGGAAAAGAAAGGGAAGGCCAAAATATACTGAAATTATGGTCATTTTAGGGGTCTGTTGCACTATGGGGTTTTGGGGGTTTTTGTGTGCTGAATTCATACAGGTGCCAATGTTATACAGAACCCATAGTTCTCAGTCATCAATCTGCCACCTTACAGATGAGCAGAAATTTCAGTACCAGTTTGGACCTATGCATTTAATGGTAGTAGTACTAAGAGCCTGGGACATACACTGGTGTTCTGCTCTACCTGCCTAGTTCCCAAGGGAATCTTCTTTGCCATGATGATAAAGCAACAGGCTTTCTGCAAGCTGAGAGATTGACATACACATCTTCCAGAATTAGAGAGCTGGTTCTTGCATACATGTCACCTGAATGTGCACACTGCTGCTCTCACTTAGGCTTTACATCTGGCTCTCTGGGCAGGGAATTTGTTTGTTGGGATTTGTGTCCTTATTCTCAAATACATAGTTCCTCAAGGACTCTGTCCCACAGACCGATTTCACTGTGAATAACTGCCTCAGACCCCCCCCAGTTTATGTGATGGGACTGAATGTTTGTTTCCTTGGACCATGTGGGAAACATTTGCAGGTGTTTCCTGCATTTTTTGCTCTGCCATAGCAAGCACATCATGTTGCCGTTTGCCTGTGCTGGTTCTTTTATGAAAAAAAGGAGATAAAAATTATGTGAGAAGTGAACTGTTGGAAAGTTATTTTAAAATAAAGCTGAGTACATTTACACCATGCTTTTGCAGAAACAGAAATTAATGTAGTGTTTTGTGCTTGCCAGCACGGGCAAAGCTTTTTCCTTTTCATTTTGGTAAAAAAAGAGGAAGATAAAAAAGCAAACCTCTGTTCTTGATCTTGTTCATTGCTAGCCCCTGCAAAGCATAAGCAAACTAGTTCATACATGGAGATGTATCTCAGTCTTTGTTTATGTGTGTTGCTATTAAACACATCCTTCTATTTAAGATAAAATAAATCAACAACATAAAGATGAAAATCACCAGCTTGAAGCTTGTGTGAACCCTGATGTCCTGAGTGCAACAAGAGCCAAATGCTGTTTGCAGAAAACCAATGAAGCACAAAATATGGCAGCATGTGTCACTCCCTGCGTGCATTATTATCTCTCACACATTATCTGAGGCACCCCATCTTGCACAGTGTGTGTCTGAATAACCCCCTGCTGTTGAGTGGATTCGTGCCTGCTGTTCATTTTTGAGAAGTCATTTTGTACAATTATCCTGCTAAATATTGATAGCTTTCCCCACTCCAGCCACGGCTAATTAAAAGACACACTGTGTAAAATTTTAATTAGGACTCATGTCAGGGTGAATAATGATCAAAAAAAAAGAGAGGAAAAAGAAAAACAAAACCACTTGGTGTTTGGGGGGGGATTTTATTTATGACCTGCTGGTTTGTTGCTGAAGCTCTTTGTATCCTCAGATTTATTTCACCTCCCATGTTGTTCTCAACTCGTGATCTGAGGGTATGGAAAAAAGGAGTTCCTCAATGTGAGTCTGTACTTCATACATTCCCAGTAGAAGGCTACATGTTTTCCACTGTGTTTGTTGCTATCCCGTCAATTACGCAATAATGATTTCAGGAACCAAGCATTTCCTGGGGATTGATGACCACTGAGCTGAGACTTGGTGGCCCCAGAAAAGAGAAAGCAGTCATTAACTTCAAATGGGCCTTAACTCACAGGGCAATACCCCAGATATTGTTCTCTGTTGCACATAAGTCATGATAGTCATAAAAGGGATAAAATGTATGAGAAGGAATTAACCTTTCTCTTAACTTACATGCCCTACATTATTTAATTTGCATGAAAGTGGAAAAAAAGATGTAAAATTTACATGCAGATACTTCTCACGAAGCAATGCGTAAAATGTCAGGCATTTGAGTGTTAGCTGTCAGCTGCAAGGAAGCTTTGGAAATGTTTTCAGGCTTTTCTGATAATGCTGAAACTTAATGCATACAAGTTTTAATTGAAAATGAATTAGAAAAGGAGTGAACAAGTAGCCATAAAAAGTCATTTAAAGTCAAAACGTTGCTTACATTGGGAAGATTGTGCAGTGAAATACGTTTCTTTTCAGTGTCTGGCTTTGTCTCCTTCACCACTTTCCATGTTAGAGAAGTCTATTTTTCAGTTTTAAACAGTTACAAGTTTGTCCCTAGAGCAAGTAATTTTCCCCTATGCACTGAAATAGCATTATTGGGTCAGTGTTAACAGTCTTGCTGCTTACTAAAGGCAGTGCTGATTTTTTTGCAGCCATTAATTAACAGACTTACATTATGTGCTTTCTTCAGTGAGAAATCTTACAACCAGGAGGAGTCTGGTTCACAAGGAAAACTTCTGGATCTTAGAATATTAATGAAAACAACGGTTGGCTGTAGCTGAGCCTTTCTGCAGAACCCCTTTTTAATACATGGTGTTTACCGAAGGGTCAAAGTCAGGCAGATATTTCAAAGGACTTTTGGTTATGCTTGGGCTGCTGTTTCATATGTGCTATATTCTCCCCAGACTGGGAGGGAAGCATGTAAATCCTAAGTATTGCTGGCTGGAGAATATGAATGATTCAGAGTAGAAGTGATGTGAATCAGTAAAGAGACTTCATTGCTTAGAGACAAAATTAACTGAGTATGGAAGAAAAGCAATTTGCATTCATAAAACACTGAACTGATTAGCTTAATAAATATTGGAAGAAGGCTTACAGGAAGAAAAGTTCCAGTGTTAAATATTTGCCACTTGGGCCTTTATTATTTGTTAGTATATAATTTATTTATGGCTAATTTCTTTTTATTGCTCATTTTAGGGGTTCATTCTCTCTCATTTTCAGGTTCCAGCACCTCTGAAGTTGGTGGCCTCTTTAAGCTCAGAGTCCAAAACTGTCCCATTTGTTCTGTGATTTGTGTAACTGCTAATGGAATGCCATCACAATGTGTCTTTCAGCCTTTCTGTTTATTTATTAGATCAAAATATGACTAATGGAGGGAAAAAAAAAGATCACCTCATGTTATATAAGGGCTCCAAGTGCACCAATTTATGTATTTATAAATGGTGATTGTAGACTAATTTTTAGCTTAATTTCAGATTCTGTTGTGGCATGGATTTTCATTTAGACCATATAAACATGATGACAGGTTCCTAATTAACTGATTTACAGTTCTTCTGGAACAAATGGTAATTAATATTCATAACTGTTTGCAACATTTAAACAGATGTAGAAGCCTGATATGACAAAATGTGTACTAATTTGGAGATCTGAAAAAGCACAATGTGGCTCTCCAGCAGGAAGATTGCTTCTTTTGAGATGGTTGTCTTCCCTGGCAAAGGAGTAACCTTTGCTACTCAGCAGACCTTTGCCACAGGTACATCTGCTGATTTGCTTTTAACATCTTGTTACGGAGCAGTAGGGGCCTAAGCCACCAAACTCACAAGCCATGTGATTTCACCCCATCTAGGCTGGAGTGGAACTTTGTATTACATTTTGTCCATCAGTCCATTCAGTGGGAGTTGAGGAAACAGTGGGTTGCTACTAATGCAAAATAAGAAGATATTAACTCAGCATCTGGAGCCTTTGGATCAGTCTGTGACTGAATACACTTGGGTCTGGCACCGAGATCTATACACAGTTAGCTTCTTACCTGCTGCGTAATAGGAGAACAGGATGCCTCTCCAAATATGGAAAAGCCTGGGTAGTGTGGCTGCTACAGGACATGTAAAGGAATGCAATGTAAATATTCCCCATGCCATGGGACCACCTTGAAACCTTTTGATCAGTGTTTGATCCAGACATAGATACTGTTACACAGCCACTGGGCTGGAATTCTTGGAAATTCTTGATGGTTACTGATTATTGTACCTAGGATTTTAAATGTTTTTACATGAAGAGTTCTTTTGATCACAGATCTTTTCATCTTTCCTGTTGCTGTCCAAACTACCAACACAGAAATTCTTGGTGCACTTTTTGGCAATTGATGAATCATCAGGTTCTGTTGATTCATATTAATACAGATAAACTGGTACATGTCTACTGATGGAATTAGTTTTAAATTGCCCAAAACTCTGTATTGAGGGATTCCTAGTGCCTGGTTTAGAAGAGACTGTTTTCTTCTTTAGTACCAGTGTTACTTTAGGGTATAACCCTTCTATACTTCCAATTTACATCCTAAACCCCTTATACAATCCTAAACCATCACCATTAAACAAAGACTTCAGATTTTCTTATTTGTAACAGATAGGGCAGTTGCCTTAAAATCAGGGTTTTTGGTCATTTGAAAAAAAAAAAGTAAATATAAAAAATCCTCTAAATATAAAATGCACCTTAATCTTCCAGTTCAGTTCCATCTTTCTATTTCCTCATCAGAATACCTTCCTACTTCTGAAAATGGTGGCCCCTTTCTTGCACGATTTCAGTTGGGTAGTACAGTAGTTTAGATACATTGGTTTCTTCCCTTCAGAAATTCTAATTCTGCATTCAAGAGCTGAACTTCTCTGTAATTCATTAAGGGCTATTCTGTTGGTGACTCAGCTTGTACTTGAACAATGTGAAGCTGTAACATTACAGGAACTCTAACCTTCCTGTCATTTTCCTGCTGACTCTTGTCAAAAGCTTCAGCTTTACCTTCTGATTTTTTCAGTTTTGTAGCTACATGTAAATATATCTCATTTATATGTTTTTCATAAGAATTGCAAGTAACTTTCTAATTCTACCTTCTTAAGTTGAAAGCGATCAGTATTCCTTATCAGATATCTAAGTGAGGGTGAGAGTGCTTTGCGTACCCTTAAAGAACGCTTTCCTTTGGGAAGCAGTTAGAGGGTCCCAATGTGCCACAAGAATAGAGGGAGCTAATAAATCCGTTAGCATTCACTAGCTGGTCTTAATTGTCCATTTTACAAGCTCTAGTATGTCCAAAGACTGGAAGTGATAGGCTATATACTCTTCTTCTGAACTCCTCAGTGTTTTAAAGTACTCTTGAGATACTGGGTAAAATATAATTACTTGGTAGATTGGATCTTAGTTGATTGAAATAAGATCAACTTGTCCTACCATTAGTATGAATCACAGTAGCTATGCTAAGATATTAGTAGTCAGTACCACATTCATTTACAAGCAAATGCTTCTACCCTTTTAAAGAACGCATGTGCAATTAAAGAAGGCATTGATTCTTTCTTTTTCACCATATGCTTAATATGTTTGCAATAAGGACGTTTTGGTTCTTCACCCTTAAGGGTAACAAACTGGTTTTGATTGCACCCTGACCTCAACATGAATAATTAAATCATTTTCCCTTATGTGAGAATGGGAATCGTTAATAATTGTTAAACTAATATAACAGGAATCAAAAGAAATACCAGATGTGTATTTGCTACTGCAAGGATTGCTAAATGTCCCATCAAGCTTTAGAACAGACTCATTTCAATGCATATTAATGAGGAGAGCAGTACTGTTTTGGCCCGATTGATCTGTTGTGCACTTGGTTTTTTTGCAAAAGCCATCAGGTGATTTAAGTACTCCACAATGGTCAGGTGGGATAGAATTCCATAAACTTTCATCAACACTCAAATGGAACAATTTAAGCGTATTAGTGACATCAGTCGTGCTGCTATTGTTTCTAACATACTTTGTATGTTATTAATCTATTTACTTAACCTCACACTTATAGTCTGTATATGAAAATGAAACTGTTTTGTCTGGGCAAAAACACACTCCAATTTTAACATGGTGATCCAGCATTAAGAAAAAAGAATCAAAGACATTTCAGGTTCCTGACTTCACTGGATTTATTTGATTTTCCTCATTTGTCAAAGATGGGCACTGGCCAAGTCAAGGATAAATCACCTTTCCCTCCTATTTCCCATCAAACCTCTAGTTTATTAGGCTTCCGTCTTCCAAATTATAACTCAGCTTTTATACCACCATTGTGAAATAGCAAAGCATCAACTTAATTGCAGAGATGGTCCAACGTCAGTATTGGCAGCATTATTTTTAGTTGAGTATTCTTCTCAAACGAGCGGAGTGGGCTGACAGCAATTGGGTGTACTGGAATGCTAATGACATGTTTTACTTGGCAATTGTGAGCAATCTAATTTGCTTATCAGGCAGCAACAGGATCAGTAACATGGGAGGAATGGAAAGAGCTGGCTCTGCGCACCAGAAAATTTGCATTCAGTTCAGTCATGTCTGCCGGCTCCGAGTCTGATACGTATTTTGGTATGAGGGGTTTACACAGAGGTTGGCAAAGTATATGAGGGTTCCATTTCAATTCAGTTAAAGATGAGTTTAGGGTGCATCCGCTTACTGATTAGATTTAATCCACAGTTTCTGATTCCTGAGTGGCTCTGGAAGTGTTTGCGTGGGTGCACTTTCAGTAATGTGTTTGGTTTTGATAGGCAGGAGTACATCAGAGGCTTTAGAGGGCAACCTTGTTAAATGTGAAGACTTAAGGAATGAACCCCAGCAGAGTTGAGCCGAATACTGGATTTTTTTATCATTGAAAATATGCAAATCAAGCAGACATCCATAGAGGCCATTTATATTGAATAGCTTAGCTTTGCTCACTATTTGCGATGCCTCATTTGAGGCACCATCATTCACAGTTCATAGTCATTCATAATGGTTGGACTCGATGATCTGACAGGTCTTTTCCAACCCAAAGGGTTCTATGATTCCATAACTAGGCAAGCCTCTAACCCTAATCAAAAGACAGAACTCTAAGTTATTACATGTTGCTTCAAATCATTCATGGCAGAAGCAGAAAAGCTCACATGGATCAGTCTGCTTTCTTCATGAATCTGATGACTTCTCTGCAATATCATTCCTACTAACAATTTGAACTGTCTTGTAAATCTACAGTGATAGTGTGTTTAATACTTGTCCTGAGGAAAGTATTTTATAGTTGGGTTTGAGTGTTCCCTGTGTTTTTCCTTGTCTTCTCTGCTGAGCAATTCTCTTTTATATTTGCCCTGAGCTGTCACTGAACTACATGTCTTCATGTCAAGCATGCTACACTTGGATTTCAAAAGACTCAGCTCTACGTGCCCAAGACCCAGATGTTATCCTTGAAACCCATTTTATCAGCTACAATAAAAGCTTTAAGGCTCCTGCATTTTTAGGTACATAACAACTGCCTTGAATATCTGTTGTGTAGGAGCTTAAATATCCACATCTGGGCATGAACTGATTTCAGTCCTTGAAAATCAGAGCAGAGGGTCATATTTCCTGTGTTCAACTAAACCTTTTTGAATTCTAACTTTGCCATTACAATATATTACAATAACAGTCAAAGCATTCTTTTTTTGTTGATGTTTCTCCTTCCCATTGCTTTGGGTCCTTTCCCCATATTGTGCCCTGCCTGTGTAGCAGTGCAGATTTAGCACTGCAGCAGTATCACTGTGCTCCACAGATGAACAGTCACACTGAATAGTGTGCCCTTTATTGTCTGGGTCCTGTTTAAACCAGCAGGGAATTAATGATAACTTTGCTGCTATTTCCAGTGTTGTTAATCAACAAACACACATCCTCTGCTTATCATTATGAATATAAACTGAAACTGTCCCAAAAGACAATGCAGGAAAATTTGCCTATTTACAGAAACATGCACTGAATGGCAGGAGAGGTCTTTCATCAGATGACAAAACTTTACCTGCTACAGATTTGTATTTGAAATAAAAGGTTTCTTATTCCTCCGAGTCTGTGTTCTACTGCCATGGTTGAGCTGATGCTGTGAAGTTGTTTCTTGTCACTTAAGATTTGATGTCTTTGGGATCCAAATACATCCCTAACACAATTTCAGTGGGGCTGAAGTTTTAGCCAGGACCAAGTTAGTTATTGCTATATAAAAAACCCAAACATATAAAAAATCTCTTTGCCTCTTCCCTTCCCACACCCAAATGTAGAAAAAACTATTTTAGCAGGGTTAATAGAGCTTCCTGGGTAACTGCTGGTGGGTGTCACAATTGTTTCATCTCTGAGCTGCAGTACCCATTAGAGACATTAGCTTTCATTTGTCACTGGTCACTGACAGTTTGGTGTATCTAAATCAGTCAATATATTTTGTGTTAACAGGACCTTTTCCATCATCTGTGAAAAATGGGGATTTAAAAGCATTTTCCTCTTGTCACTTGAGAGATCTCCAATACAGTTCTATGATAATAACATATTCATACTTACTAATGAATTATTGAGTATGAACATCTCTCCAGTGAGTACATGCTCAGTTTAATCAAGAATGTAAAGAAATCTATTCTAAAAAATATCACTAACTCTGAATTCCAGTTTGAATATCACTGTCTGGTTGACTGGTTGGTTTCAAAAGGAAGATTGCTATTTTATTTAGTACCATTTAAAATAGGTATGTATGCACAGATAGCACAACACATTCTTGTGAGACCTGGCACTCCTGCCTAAAAACATCAGTGCAGAATGGGAACTGCTTTTGATTTAATTTTATTATATATTTTTTTTAATGAGACATAGAGTCAGATCATTCACTGAATTGAGTTGAAACGGAAACTGCAGGAACTGTTAAAACTGATCTATACACCAGTCAGACCTGTACTAGTTTAGTTTAAACAGTAGAACTGTTCTTATAGCTACTCATGTCAGATTTCACAGATTAATGTGCTTACTTTAAATATGTTTTGAATTACCTTTGAATTAATAGACACAATCAGATGTGGACAGCTGTGTACTAGCTCTGTTCACATTCTAAGCCAGTTTGCTGGCGGTGCAGATCAACATGCGATTGTGGACAAACTAGCAAATCCTGCCCTTTTATTTCAAAGCACCGGTACTAAACTGAATCTTAAGTTGAGTCACTTTCTGTGAACAAACAAAATAAATTCTGTTCTGCTTTTGGTAAATCCGGAGTTATCCTGCCTAAACCCAAATAATGGGATGGTTCTGAATTTAAGACTGGCACTTGAGACCTACACAGAGGAGAATGCGCTTTACTGTAGTTGCTTCAATCGTACAAAAAATACCCGAGCGATATTGGGGTCCATCAATTTATTGGCTTATGTTTATTTATTTGCTGCTCTTTAACCTCTGATAACCCATTTAACTGGCAGTTTGGTTCATAGTCTATGGAGCTCGATGAAAAGGTTCCGTCAAAGCTTACATGGTGGAATAAAAAAATATTTAAGCTTGCTTCAGAGAAAGAAATTGTGAATGTTCCACTGAGTTCATCCTTCACTGTGCAAAGGGTCTTCAGGGATCTCACATGCTTCTGAGGAGAAATTTTAAGAAATAATGTGTTCAGAGTGTTTTTCCTCTGCATTTTCTCTCAGGGGTATTTGTCATGCAAGATTATTCCATCAAATTGTCAGAAGCGTTCCATTTGGTTAGGCTTTACCTATTAAACAGGAGGGTTACTTGTAATTGGTTGTACTGGTTTGTTTCTGCTTCGTGCCAGGAGACATGGACCATCAGGTTTCTGCTATTGAATGTTCAGTATCTGTGCATGCCACAGAGTTGAAATCATAGAATCATAGAATAGTTAGGGTTGGAAAGGACCTTAAGATCATCCGGTTCCAACCCTCCTGCCATGGGCAGGGACACCTCCCACTAAACCATGCCATCCAAGGCTCTGTCCAACCTGGCCTTGAATACTGCCAGGGATGGAGCATTCACAGCTTCCCTGCGCAACCCATTCCAGTGCCTCACCACCCTCACAGGAAAGAATTTCTTCCTCATATCCCGTCTAAACTTCCCCTGTTTAAGTTTGAACCCGTTACCCCTTGTCCTATCACTACAGTCCCTAATGAAGAGTCCTTCCCCAGCACCCCTATAGGCCCCCTTCAGATACTGGAATGTAGATAGACTTCTATTTTAGTGAAATTTCTTCTATTGGTTTGCTCTTAGTTGCTTTCCATTAGTTTTTGCTACTAAATTTTCTCTTTACTGAGCTTAGTTGCATCTAAGCAAGAGAGTTTTCACCAGTATTTGAAATAACAGTGAATTCACAAACTAGTACACCTGGGCTGTTACATACTTGAACCTTTTCCTCCCCTAGTATGTGTAACCCTATGAATTTTATGAAGAACACGAATTGTTACAGCAACTATCTTTACATTTGCGTTTCTGTGACTGCAAGTGAATAAACTGAATAAATATACTAAATTCGTTATTGCATCAGTCTACATTAGAAGTTACTCCCACGTTTATTCTGGAATTATACCTACAGCAAAGCATGAGTTTTAACTCAGAATTATTATGCATAAAGGTGTGTGTATGTGTGTGAGTGGGCAAGAGGATGGTTCTTTTTTGAAAGTAGACTTCTGAATAGGTTTCTTGAAATCAAACATCAATGTGAGATGGAGACTTTTGTGCTGTAGTGGCTGCTTTCCATCCTCTCCACGCATAATCACGTACTTCACCTGAACATGCAACAGCCATCATCTCTGAGGAGCCAGTGACTGCAATTCCATTTTTTCATTATTACTACAGAGGCAGGCATTTTTGCTAAACAGTACTGAGTGATGTGTGGTGATCTTATCCAGGGATTAGGGAGTTGGAGTTAAACTCATTTTCCTCAGAGTCACATACTGGCCTCAAACCATGGTTCATGGACCATGCTGATAAAAAGCAAATGATTTTATTCAGTTCACATTAAATTCAAACTTCAGGCCCTGGAGACCTGAAGAAATAATGTATTAACACTTATCTTGCAGAGCTGAATTCTTCCAGGAATAGCAAGCTTTCAGCAGCAGAGCAGAGAGAATGCTAAGGCTTTCAGGAGTCTGGCATCTTGTCCTGCAGTAGGCATTGTACTATGAATTACATTTTGAAATTGGGGAGTGCAGATTTCAGGGGATGTTGTGTGCTGCTTCCAGAGAATCACAGGAGTAATATTTATACATTCTGAAGTTAATTTAAATCTTTGTTATTGCTGAAGAGAGAATGGAGAGTGCAGTCCATCCCTATTACCTGAGAGAATTCCCTTCAGCCTTTAGAAAGTTAGTTTTTCCATGTACAGAATGAGAAGTGGGTGCATGGAGGGGAAAAGGGCCTTAAGCTGAGGTTTTGACTGATTCTTAATAATTCCCCTGTTTCCCCCCATTGCAGTACACATGGTAGCAGGATTATTTATTGTTGGTGATGTGCTAATTTGGAGCAAATAAGCATTTGTCTCTTATGTATGATCCTAAAAAATAGTATTTTTGCTGTATTATCATTCAGTGTTACAAATGCACTAGAAGACACTGGAAAATTAAAACCCAAGTGATGAGACGGAGTATGGAATGGGTGAATGTGGCACAGAAAAAAATGAAGATACAGGAACTTCTTTTTATTGCTGAATTGTTGTGGAGGGGTGTACTCTGGATCCTGGCAATGAAATGCCCATTCTTCTCCAGAGTTATATGCTCATAAATATTTCCAATATTTCTTTCACCATTCTTTGAGTATTGTTAATTCGCAGGAAGATTAATAATCCTCTTGCAGTGGAACAACAACAATCTCTATTTCCACTATCAAAAAAATGAGCACCAGCACATAGAATTCCTTTTTTCCCCAGGTCCCTGTGCTAGCCAGAAAGCTTTGATCTCAGTGCTGGTCAGCATTACAAACTGAAAAGTTTCAGTGAGTTCCTGGGCTCTGTTTCTCTTCGTCAGGTCAATGGATGCTATTCCCCTGAAATGATCAAAGCAGGAGTGGAATGAAATGAAAAGATAGCTTAATGCTTAACACCAGTTCATGTAACTGCTTTGCCTGTGGACAAGACTGGCTTGTTTAGGATTCAAAAGAAAAACCAAGCCAACATTGAACTGACCAGTCGTTGATGATAAAACTGGTCAGAATATTTCAGTAGGGCTTGCAGAATTTTTAAGTGTTATCTGTGTTTAAGAAGGCTGCTGGCATAACAGTACGTGTGAGGAGCTAAGCCTGCCATTCTGTGTTTACTTAGTTAAAAGGATTAGATGAATCCTCCTGTATCTGTATGATTCCTTCCTAATGAGGCACAGATTTAAGCAGGTGGGATAGGGACTACAGCTTTTGCATCAGACTTCTCTAATGCAGCAGGCTCGCTCCCTGGAATGGGAATTGCAGCTTTCTGCCCAATACCCACAATGCCTTCACTTGCTTATTTACCTTTCCTCTTTAAAACCCAACATGGGAATAAGTTAGAGGCTGATTTCACTGAGACTGAAAGGATGTTAACCAAGCAATAGGGGCAAGGCCAGTCTCTAAATTACAAAAAAGAAATCACATGTCAGACAATGGCTGGATAATGGTAACCTTGGAGTTGCCACAAATATGAACAGTCCTGTTCTTTTTGATTATTAGCAGTTTAGGGGTGTCTCATTCCCTTCTGTTCAGCTGCCTCCTCCCTGAAAATATTGCAGTTTGTACTAAAGAGGCTTTGCAAAGTGTAGGGGCTGTTCCTTCTTTAAGGGCATTTTACTTTTATACTTTTATGAGGAAAAACATTGTCTGCCTTGTCTGGAAGCTCACTCAGTTTCTGAGTTCAGTTAAAGTTAGAAACCTTTCACATACATAGTTAATTTCTGCTCTGCCAGTCTGGATAAAGAACTCCTGACTATCTGTCCTTAAAGAAGATTAATTTCTATTGCAGAAGCTCTTTTGCAGGGGCACCTTTTACGAAACTCTTGACTCTCTGTGTTACAGGACATTCTAGACAGTCCCATATTTACGTTCTCTGGCAGTTGACATGACAGTGTCCATGTCTCTTGCTGGCCCTCCTCTTGCAGAATCTCTCAAATTCTACTTTTTCCTTATCTGCACAAACACAGGCTGGGCAGAGACTGGATTGAGAGTAGCCCTGGGGAGAAGGACTTGGGGGTGTTGGTTGATGAGGAGCTCTGCAGCCCACAAAGCCAACTGCATCCAGGTCAGCATTCAAAGAAGTGTGACCAGCAGCTTGAGGGAGGGGATTCTCCTGCTCTACCCTGCACTCACGAGCACAGCTCTTCAACTGAACAATCAGACATTTATCTAGAATAGCCAAATCTATTATTTCCTGGTTTATGTATGAAAAATATGATGTGTTCACAAACTAAGGAGAGAGGAAAAGAAAGAACCTTCAAGCTACCTGCAGTTCAGTATCAGAGTAGGTGTAATGTGTGTGTTGGGACAGTTATTCCATGGCTCCTTTTTCCTTGATGCCCTCCTGCCTGTGTTCCCTAGAAGCCAGCTTCTCTTACTTTGTGTCCTGAGTTTCCTCTGTTGCCTGCTCCTTCTACCCTAATATCATATTCCTTCTACTTCTCTTTTTAACTGTAGTTTACCTAAAGTGTGCACTATATCAGAACATTCAAGTGTTTCTAAAGAGATGAGGCTAATCCAGGGTATTTGTAGTAGAGATGAAAACACACAGCTGAGGCACTTTCTGCGACTGCAGTTTCAAGTTTCAAAACAGCAGGCGCATGCATTCATTCTGTGTCGGTATATCCCTGTATTAGGAAACCAGCCAAGGTGCTGGCTCTTATCTTTAGCTTCTCATATCAAAGGTGAAGAGAGCAATAATACGTAAGATGGCAATGTGAATGAGCCACTGGGGCACAACAACGTTCAATATCTGGATTTACTAAATGTAAGCAACATGCAAGTCCTACCAAACTGAGCTCTGAGAAAGCTACAGATTCCCATTTCAAGGGATGCAACAAAATTAAAATCTATGGAATTCTGGCTTTATTTCTAATCTTCATCTTTTATAGGTGAAAAGTTTATTTCTTGAACTGCTGCAGTTGTTACTTATTCCATCTCTAAACTAGAAGAAATACTTTTGATTAGAGCACAATAAGCCTTAAACCCAATTGGCAGGGTTCTTCCTGCCTGTTCTGTGATATGAGAGAGGCCTGAATTCAGTTTCTTGCTCAAGTAGGTTTGAATATTGCTTTTGTTTTCCACATACGGAATTAAACTGATGAACTTTTATAGGGTGGACAACTTCCGACTTGTGGACCACCTACCAAAACTTACACATAAAACAGAGCCACAGAATTTTGCAACTCATTACTTGAAGAGTTTATAGGAAGAAGGTCTTAAAGGTTTCTCATTTTTTGTTTTAGTGTTACTGCTCTATTCTAGGTAATGGCTGATCCTGCTAGTGTTGGTTTTAGAGGCATACTTGGCTTACTTGCCCAGTGGTATGAGTTTCTCTGCAATTCCTGTGTTGTTAGGGCTTCACTACTGTCACTTTATCTAGCACTGAATGGAATACATGAATGTCTTGCAAACTGACTGTGGCTCAGGAGCTGCCAGCTGGCCAGACGTCACCCTTGGGCTTTTTGGTGTGTTTGTCTGCTTTTGTTTTTTCTGTTTTTAAGTTAAGATGAAAGTTAAATCCCAGATTTCTACAGGGCAGAAAGCATTTCCAACACTATTCTGTACTGAAGCCAAGAGATTAATTCATTGTGAATGCTTAATCAGTCTGTCATAGAACTTTTTTGAGGGCTGAATTCGCATATTTGACTGTGTGGCTTTTTCAGTAGCCCTCTTCTCATCTGATTCCCTAAGCCACTGCTGTCACTTAGAACAAGGTCATCATTTCTCAGTCCTGTTCACAGTACATCAGCTTACTGGGGTGGAAGTAATTTTCCCTCAGCACAGTGCAGTCTCTACTGACCAGTAGGGTGTTTTGGTCAATGTTAATTTGGATGGAGAAGGATCTGTGTGGAATGTCAGAGCCGGTATCCTTCTTTTGTTTCACACCTCCAGTTAGATTCTCTCAGCAGCATGAATCACGGTTGCAGGATTATACATTACAACATTACATTATGTGTGTTGCAGCTACTCTCCCTCTGGAAAGGTTGGTCTGTCAGTGAGTAGATCTATGTGTTTCTTTAGTTTATTTTCCATACTGGCACTTCTGCGAGGCTATAGCAGTTCTGACATCATCTGCCCAAGGTTGAAGCCTGAATTCTGTGATACTTGTTTAGCTTGATCTTCATTTCTCCCCTCACTCTGTACTGCTTCTCTAACTGTGATAAAAATGACTTGTTAACAAGCAGGACTCTTTTGGAACGTGGAGTACAGATTCTGAAAGAGGTGAAAGGAGGCCTCTTTTCTCTAGAAATTGCCTGGTGCCCAGCTTGCAACAGCAATTAATTCTGGTTGAAGATACCAATCTGGTTGATACTTCAGCAGTTAACTAGTTGCACTTACAATCCCTTGGTTTGTATGTGTACTTGAGATAAAAGATCATGAATTAGCTGAACAGTATCTTTCTGAGTCCATGGGATAGCTTTGGTGTACCTCAAACTTCTTGGGACTTCCCAATTTCCTTTATGAAATTCAAGACTCATTTAAAAAGAGGGGTGCAGGAGGTCAACAGCTGCAAAAACAATGTCATTGCATAAGAAGATGGCAGGGGAGATGAAAGGTAGATCACTACAAAATGCATTATGCTCTCCTCTCCCTTCCCACCCTCTAAAAAACCCCAACGAACAAACCACCCCAAAACAAACCGTGGTTTGTGAGAATCTGAAAAAGTAGCTTGCCTAAAAATGTACATCATGTCTTCATGCGTACTGAGGAGGTTGGGCTCCTTAGAGAATATGCAGAACACCAAATATTACAATTTCATGACCAAGAAAATGGCCTAAAAAAGATGCAGTAATTGGGTCGTAAATTAACTGCAGTAGCAGAGCTATGCATCATTCTCATATTCCTGAAGTGTTTAGTTAATTATATGACAGATAGGTTTTCATTACACAGTAAGTTAAATGGATGTAGAAGAAGATATTTATGTATGCAACTGAGTATCTGAATTAATTATGTACACAAAGGCCAAAATTGGTTATTTGTTCATAATAATTGTATGTTGCATTTCAATGCATATACTCTGCATAATGTTCATCATTCAGACCTAGATTTTATATAAACTAGATGTGTACTGGCCAGATCTACTAATCTAACTCACAGTGCTGATTTACAGTAATGGAACATATGGTTTCATTGCCCTGACTTCTGTTCCAAGCAGTGCAGCCATACCCAACTGATTTATGAGTGAAGCTCAGCGCCTGTTACAGAAAAAAATTGCTTGAACCTTTTCTCCAGAGGTTTGGAGAGCCACGTTTTCAAAATTAATGATACTACAGTGACGGCTTTGAATTCCAAGAGAAAACTGTCTCAGGAAAGAAGCTGACAACAATATAGTGCTGACTGCCAGATGGGTACCAAATTGCGAAGTGTTTGCTAGAAAGTCACTTTGGGAAGGTTTCATCCAGACAGCAGCTGGTGCGATGCAGCTGTGCAAGCAGCTCTGCAGAAGAGTACACAGAGTGTTCAGCTCTCAGTGCAAAACTAACTTCTATCCCTCATGGATCAGAAATATTTACTACATTTTATTATTAACTGGAGGTTGATTTTGTACAGGACCTATCTGAAAGGAAAGGGAAGTCTTGCTTTTAAAACAAAATATTCACCAACAGTAATTATCAATTGTGTAATTATAACATGCTTTTTTGAGGCAGAGGCTATTCTTATTGATAGTTGGAAGCCATTTTTTGTGGACATCCTTTTGGAAAACCTACATAACAAATTCAACAAGAGCCTTAAATTGTCCGTGAATACCACTCCTGCATCAATGAAACTTCCAATGAGAATTGAATGAGACCTCTGTGAACGTAGACTCTCTTCCCAAGGGAAGATCGCACAGTACATATTTATACAGTACATTAGTTCACCCCCAAGATCTGTGCTGGTGCTTTGTGAGCAAAGTTGAGAATGGGACACGAGCTCCCAAGGTGCGCAGTGCCTGAGCAGGGCTCCCTCAGACCTGCGCTGGGCACTGCTGCTGAGCAGGAGTGTGGTCAGTAAACACCAATGACTTCTGCCCTGCAGTGACAGCCCATGGCCTGCCACTTGCCCACAGGAAATGTCTGGTTTGTTGAAGACCACATGTTTATCTCAGGCAGTTTGGCTTCTGTCTAACTCTGCAAAATCTTAAAATTCATATCATCTCAAAGGGTAATTTTGTGGTTTTGTCAAACAAAACCTTGCAAGTTCCTTTAATGATGAATTACGCAGTCAAAAAATTTAATTGTAAAATCAAATCCCATTCATCCTTTGAACTAATTACAGTGCTCTTTTCACGTGTATTGTCATGTCATGGAACTCCTCAGCTGAGGATTCTGGAACGCAGAAACCATCACGGCCAGCCCTAACAGGCTGCACAAACACTAACAGCTTCAGCTGTGATCATCTGACAAGTCCCTTGTGAGACCATGACGTGGTGTGCATCTCTCCTGTGACACATCTCTGGATGTTTATGAGACACTGTGCATCTCTAGTTAGCACTTAAACAGCTCAGTCGCAGCACGGACGCTAGCACCTCTTCCAGCCTGGGGCAATGCCTGCTGTGAGGTACCTGATACCTTTCTAAAGTAAACGCTGCAACTTGCGCTCTCTAACGCGCACAAAGATGGCGCCTCCCCTTTAAGGAGAAAGCACGTGGCTCGCGGAGTGTGGACGCTGACACGCAGGACTCTCGCGAGAGTCCCTGCGGAGGCCTGGGCGTTGCCAGGGCAACCTCGACCACGCCCCCCCTCCCCCCTCCCATAAAGCTCATCCCGCGGAGCGTATGGCGGTTTGTTTGGCGGCGTTGGCCGTTAGCGCCTGAGGTGAGTCCCGCAGGTGATGAGAGCTGAGCTGAGGTGGCCGCGTCCTCTGCGCTCGCTGGAATGGCCGTGGTAACCCGGCCAGAGCTCCCAGGGAAGTGTGCAGCTGGAATGGCCGTGGTAAGCCCTTCACCATAAGGGATGGCGGTGGTGAGGGCAGCTGTGTGAGGTGTGACCAGGTGGCGGCGCTACAGGAGGACGTAGGGAGGTAGAAGAGCACCAGGGAGTCTGAGAAAGGGATGAACTGATGGAACCATGGTCCTATCTCTCTGAGGCAGCGGTAGGAGCAGCCACTAGGAAAAAAAAACGAGGTCAAAGGAAGCCTGTATTCTCCTTCTGTCAGGTGGTAACTAGTAGCTTAAAGGAGAGGAGTGAACAGAGGCAAGGCTGTGGTTTGGTGGTAGGCAAATCGTCTCTTTGCTTTCCCAGGTGCCTCTGTACAACAGGTGTGAGGCTCTGGATGTGGATGGCCATTTAGTGCATGATGGTCTATCTACACCAGGGTTGTTGCCAAGGTCAGAAAGGTTATTCCCTCTATCACCACCACAAAGAAAAAAGTTAAGAGTTGGTAATTCCCCTCTGAGGGGAACAGAGGATTCAGTACAGCAGACATATCCTTCTGTTAGAGAAGCTTGTTGCCTCCCTGGGGCCTAGGTTAAGGCCATCACTATTCAAATTCCAGGCCTGGTACAGCCCTCGAACTGTTACCCATTACTGCTCTAACGTGTGTTATGATGAGGCTACAATGTGTAATCCAAGTATGATCAAAAGAGTCTTAATGGGCTTGGGGTGATTGGTAAGGGAATCTGGAGCACAGGTTATTGTTTACATTGGCCTTCCAGTTGTGGGCAGTGACATTGGAAGAAATGCATGGGCCAAGTCAATTAACATATGGCTCTGGCTGGTGTCACTGCCACAGTTCTGTTTTTTTTGATGATGCAATGGCTTACATGGCACCAGGCCTGCTGGTGTCACATGGGATTTGCCTTTCTCCAAGGGGGAAGAGGGGCTTTGCTCATGAATCAATGGGGCTTACTGACAGAGCTTTAAACTAGACTTAACAGGGGGAGGGGGTAATATCAGGCCTGCCTGTGAGAAGTCATGCAAAGGTTAGAGGGGTGGGTGGTAGTGGGGGCCCTCAGTCTGTTGCTGTGAGACGTGCTGGATGCTTGGCACCACACTTGAAGTCTCATGGAGGTAAGCCAGGGCTCATAAGGTAATAGGAGCTGACAGGGTAAAATACTTCAGAGGAATGAGGGGGTGTTTCTCTAAGAAGGTGACTTGGCCAACAGCCCAGCTGGTTAATGATGCTGCATGCAGCATGGGCAACAAACAGGAGGAGTTGGAAGCCACCATGTTGCTAGAAAGCTATGGTAGCAACCTGGTTGCCTTTACTGAAACTTGGTGGGGCAAATCCCATGACTGGAGTGCAGCTAATAAATGTGAAATGTTTAAATGGATAAGTCCTGCTCTGAAGCAAATGTATGAATTCTTCATCAAGTGTCTTTATTATCCTGGAAAGGAAGAGTCTTTTATATGTTAAGGTTGGACTAGCAAAGTCTCGCCTTCCAATTTTTCCTGCAGCTAATTAGACAGAAGCTGGATGCTGTTCAGGCTTCTACTGCTTGCAGAAACTTGTTTCCAAACCTTTGTAATACAATTTAAAATCCTTCTTTTAAGGAAATTGAAGCAAATTGAAGCAACAGTTTATTTTTAGAAACCTGTCTGAATACTGGAAAAGTAGCAAACAACGACCCTGATACTTTCTTCTGTGAACAGAAGGGGTTCTCCTCATAGAATCATAGAATAGATAGGGTTGGAAAGGACTTTAAGATCATCTAGTTCCAGCCCCCCTGCCATGGGCAGGGACACCTCCCACTGAACTGTGCCACCCAAGGCTCTGTCCAACCCGGCCTTGAACACCGCCAGGGATGAAGCATTCACAACTTCTCTAGGCAACCGATTCCGCTGCTTCACCACCCTTACAGTAAAGGATTTCTTCCTCATATCCAGTCTAAACTTCCCCTGTTTAAGCTTGAACCTGTTACCCCCGGTCATAGAATCATAGAGTAGTTAGGGTTGGAAAGGACCTTCAGATCATCTAGTTCCAACCCCCCTGCTAGTCCCTAACGAAGAGTCTCTCCCCAGCATCCCTATAGGCCCCCTTCAGATATTGGAAGGCTGCTATTAGGTCTCCCCGCAGCCTTCTCTTCTCCAAGGCTGAACAGCCCCAAATTTCTCAGCCTATCTTCATACGGGAGGTGCTCCAGTCTCCTGATTGTCACGATTTACTCAAATCTTTCTCTTATCAGCTAAGGGAAGGTTACTAAATGTGATCTCTGTTGTTTCAATTTAACTTCAATTAATTTCCCACTATTTCAATCCAGCTAATGTCTCCTGTGCTCTTGTTCTAGCTCTTTCCTAATACGACATACTTACAGGGCTGATAAACTTTTACAGATTAGATAAAAATATCTATGTGTATAAAATGACAGATGCAACACCAAAATACATTTTGCAAATCAAAACTTGCTTTTATTTCTCACATCAAGACCGCTTGTCCTGTTACCCTGCTCCTACCTTCCACGCCTGTGTTCCTGTCCTGTACCAGTTTAAAGCAATGTTTGATATTATTAAAGCATCCTTCCAGATGTGAGGAGTGCAGCTCTGATATGGAGAGAAGGCGGGTGAGGTGTAACCTTATTTGTTTTCTATTCTAATCTGACAGATGTGAATCAACTTAAATTGATTCCAGTATATCCTGTTCTATTCTAGCCTGTTCTAGCCCAGTCTAGTTTAGTGTAGACTTGTCTAGCCTTCACTATATGTCTATGTCACGTTGTAGGAAAGAAGCCTGGGTGAGAGCTCAACATATCTTTAAGTTGGTCCAAGAGTCATCCCTTCCTGGCAAGGGGTGCATGAAAAGTGCTCTTGTGCCTGCCTGGCACTGGTGTTGGACACATGGAGGGGTGAAAAGTGGCAGGTGCTGATGGGCAGCAAGGCTGGCGCCATTCCAGGCACAGGCCGCTGTACACAAGGAAAATTCCCCTAGGAATGGAGCCAAGAGAAGAGCAGAGCTCGCTCCCGCTCCAAGCTTGCGCTGGGCAATGGAGCCAGGGAAAGCCAGGGCACGAGTGGTGCCCTGGAGGGGTGAGAGCAGTGGGCAAGAACTGAGCCCAAAGGGCAGTGACAAGGGGCTGTGCTCAATGCAACAGAGGACAAGCAGCAACCCCCTGGGGCTACCCTGGCAGTTGCAAAAGCTTCCTCCCCCCAGATGTGGGGCATGAGGGGCCACTCCCGTGGAGCAGGAGCAGCAGCCTTTGGGCCACAATAGCCCAGAGGAGCCCTGTCAAGGGGCTGGCTCACTGCTGCAGAGGAAGGCAAAAAACCCCCGTGGACACTCTCAGATCCGTGGGGGGAAAAAAAGCCTTCCCCCCCCAGCTGCAGGACACGAGGCGCCCCCTTCATGGTGCATGAGCGGCCGGAACAGACCAGAGGAGCCCTAACAAGTGGTCCTGCTCGATGCTCAGAGGAAGGCAAAAAACCCCTGGGACCAGTGCCAATGTGCCCGGGGGAAAATTCCTTCCTGACCCCAACCCTGGCGATCGGCTATCCCTGAGCATGTGAGCAAGACCTGCTCCTGGTCCGAAGGCTGATCACGCCTCCCCAGAGATGCCCAAGCCCTATTCTCCCTCAACCCAGAGTCACCTCAGGGGCTGGTGAGAGTAGCCAAAGACCCCTGGCCTAATCGACCCCGGCGGCAAGAATGCTCTTTCCCTATGCCTGGCTGGGCTTCTGTGGCTGCTCCAAGGCACTGGGATCCCTGGATCTCTGCATCTCCTTGCTTACGGCTGCTGCCCCTGGCTCCGCAGGGGATGAGGATGATGAGCTCTGCAGTGCTCTTCAAGGCGGCATTCCTGTGGTATGGCTGCAGCAATCCAGCAGAAAAGAATTGTTCCCCTCCCATGAGTTAAGAAGCTGGTCCCGCCAGGAGCTGGCTTCCAGCAGCCTTGACCAGGCGCTGGTGTTCCTCCCTCAAGGGCCCTCCAGGTAACTCCACCAGCTCCTCAAGGACTTCCTCTCAGATGTCCTTGGGCTGCCTTGGGCCACCTGCCAGGGGACACAGGGGGCTGCTCCCTTTTATTCTGTCCTGGGGCATTGTGACTGCTGCGTTGCCTGGTGGTGTCACAATGACATGGGGGTGACGGGGCCCCTGTGCTCAGCCACATCCGCTGCCCCTCGGCCCAGCAGCCCTCAGAGGAAGCCTTTCCGGTGCTGGCCCCAAGGCAGTGCCTGTGTCCAGTGGCTGTCCCAGCCCTTGGTGGCCATGCTCTGGGCACAGCTTCTGGGCTCCCTGATTTGTCCTCAGCCACTTGGCTCCCAAGAACAAGCCCAGGGCTGTACCTTTTCTCTCAGGCCATGGCAGAAACCAGCCCTGAAGCCCTGACAGCTGTCCCCTTTCTAACCAGGGATTAACTGTTGCCTAAGCTCTAATGGTTTTGACGCATCATGCACAAGACACAGCATCGTATCACAGAAGACCTGTAATTTTTACTTGACTCGCTCTCATTTGAGCTAAGTATTCAGCAAGATCTTCAAGACCTCTATTTTACCCCTGATTCACTGGAAAGCTAAGCTAGCAATTCTGGACTGCTTCTAAAGCACTGTAACAGATTATAGTCAAATCACTCCTATGATATCAGGGAAAAGCTGCTCAGCATTGGCTGACCTACTCCTAGAGGTAATAAATACAAAGAGAAATGTTTGTCTACCATACATAAAACAGTATCTCTAATTTAGATGAGGAAAGCCAATTTCAGTTTTACTCTTTCCCATTCTAAATTCAGTAACTTCTTTTTTCTCTCAGATATTTTACCTTATTGAAAAATGGGTCCCACTCAAAAGGAACTGGACCTCATTTTAAAATGCAGTATGATGACTAGACAGACCCATCCGTAGCAGATACAGCACTTGTGTGAATGCAGGGATGGCGACTGCAAGAAGAACTTACCATGAAACATGATACAGAGTATGCACCATAACAAATTCTGTTACTAAGTGGTTCAGGTCTCAGTGCTCAGTCATTTTACATCTGTAGAATCAGCTGAAAATGATCAATAAATGAACTAAAATCATTGAAGTGTGATGAAACAGAGCAAGCCACTGCTACAAGTCCTATGCAAGTCCTGCAACCTAATGTTTTATTTGTAGAGAAGGTCTGAGCTGTACAATACGAAGTTTTCCCAAGCTCAGCCCTTGCCGCAGAAATCCAATTTAGAACTATCTGAATGCTACAGACTTTGCATCTGACTAATCCTTCTCCTTGTCTTTTTCATATGCCAAAAGTCCCTCAACCAACCAAGAAAACCTCTAGAGCTTTTAAACTGCTGTTCTGACTTCTAGGTTTAAGTCAGTTGTGTTCTTCAAACCAAGAAAATCAGAGGTAATTACCTCTTTGGTGAAGCAGTGCTGTCTAATTCTAGAGACTTGATTTTCTAGTTGACTGCTCCTGGGTTTAAGGTGTTTATTCTGCTTCCACATCACTTGCATGCTGGGCTTAGACTTTGAAGATTCACATAGTCCTCTGATGTCAAAGACCTTTTTGTGTTGACTGCAGTAGGTTTTGCATAAAGCTGCAATGTAAGGTGCTGTTCATTAAAAACATAAATTGGCATGTGAGTAGTTCTGCCTTCAGAGTAGGAAGCTAGGGTGGATGTATTCTATCTGTATTCTTGCAAAAGAGAATAAGGTTTAAGTGAGTCTGGTTTGTGGGTAGGGCAGAGATAGAGAGGGATTTATGCTGGAACCAAAAATAGTTGCAAGGATGTTTATTTGTGAATTTCTTCAAGTTACTGCTTCCTGCCTTTTCCTCATTTGTGGCTCTCACCAAAATGGCTCCAAGTCACATGTTTTAAAGTTACTCTGGGTTTTGCAGACAGCTAAAAAAAAGTCACTTTATTTTATTATTGTCTTAAAGTTTGTTTAAGCATCTTTGATTCTTCCTCATGATATTAGTAGCTATTTTGCCAGGAAAGCGTAACCCTCCCCACAAATGCCTCTGTCCAGTCTTAGTTGTGCATGGAGGTCATGCAAATGTCTGTTGTGCCCAGACCCTGATCTTGTGTGAGTTTCTGAACCATTTCAAGTACTGAGATTGAGAGGGACGAAACCAAAGTTTGAGCTTTTATCTGCAATTACCTCTTTTTCTGCTCTGCCAGATGCATTTAAATCCCTTAAGGTGACATCTCAGAAGTAAACATGTATGTATTTTTAGAGAGCTGGCTGTAAAGTTTATTGAATGAAACATGTAACAAGCTTAGTAGGAAATGGAGCTAGATATTAATCAGAATACATCATTTAATAAACACTGTCACTAAGGGGAGAAGAAACATAAGGAAATGAACACTGTAGAACAGAACTGTGAGCAAAGAAGAATTGTAGTAATCTGTGTGTAGCAGATTACAATCATTCAAAAATTAAAATGCAGAACAAGGAGGATCTAATTATTGGGTTTGCAAGTGTTTGTGCTTATGGTTCAGAGTCTGAATTAGTATCTCTGCAAGGTGATGAGAGATTTTTTCATTTTCCTTAGATTTTGGAAATGTTTTGCCTACCTACAGGTTTTTGTTTGTTTTGTTTTGATGTTTGTTTTTTGGTTTGTTTATTGTTGGTTTTTTTCCAGAGGAAGATACAAGATAAATTCCAAGAATTAGGAGTATTGTTCCATTGAAGTCAGTAGAGATGTTGTCTGTTTCATGTAGGAGCGGAACAGGTTTGCAGCCTGTTGTCCTGCTCAACTGGAGGGTGTTGTTCAAGTATGCTTTCCTACACTCAAGTTCTTTGCAGTTATGTTCCTTGCTAAATCATGGTGTGGAACATGTTATTTAAAACTTACGTGAATGTAACAATACGTGCACCCTGGGAACAGCAAGGACTTAAAAAGATGCAGGTGGAAGCCCACTAAGGAAGTGACTTTTGTATTGTAGATAACTAACCTAAAGTAGCTACTGAGTTCTGTTCTCTAAATTTGTTATTACTTTATTATCCTCCCTATTCTGTCATATGAGATGTTTTATCATGCCCATACGATATGAAGAGAAAGAAGTTTAGGGTGGAGAAAAGGGGGATAAGGCTTTATTCCCGTTTGCATGTTGAACTCTGCCATGTTATGGATGTCATGTGAGACAGTGTCAAAGGCTTTACACAAGTCCAGGTAGATGACATCAACTGATCAGTTCCGTAGCCCTGCCACAGAAGGCCACCAGATTGGTCAGGCGGGATTTCCCCTTAGTGAAGCCATGCTGGCTGTCACCAACCACCTTGTTTTTCATGTGCCTCAGCATGCCTTCCAGGAGAATCCGCTCCAAGATTTTGCCAGGCACAGAGGTGAGACTGACTGCTCTGTAATTCCCCGGCTCATCCATTTTCCCCTTCTTAAAAATGGGGGTTATATTTCCCTTTTTTTCAGTCATCGGGAACTTCACCTGACTGCCATGATTTTTCAAATATGATGGACAGTGATTTAGCAACTTCATTTGCAGCTCCTTCAGGACCCGCGGATGGATTTCATCAGGTCCCATGGACTTGTATACATTCAGGTTCCTAAGGTGGTCTCGAGCCAGATCCTCTCCTACAGTGGCCCCAGGGTTTTCATTCTCACTGTCCCTGCGTCTGCCTTCCAAGACTCGGGTGGTGTGGTCAGAGCATTTGCCGGTGAAGACTGAGGCAAAGAAGTCATTAAGAACCTCAGCCTTCTCCAAATCCAGGGTAGCCAGTTCTCCTGATAGCTTCTGGAGAGGGCCCACGGTGTCCCTAACCTGTCTTTTATTGGCAATGTACCTATAAAATCCCTTCCTGTTATCCTTAACATCCCTAGCCAAGTTTAATTCTAAGTGGGCCTTAGCTTTCCTAACCTTGTCCCTAGCTTCCCGGATATTTCTGCTTTTATTGAAAGGGCTTTCATATGTGAATGCACATACTTTTATACACAGGGGCTGCAGGTAGACACTTCTTTAAGTCCCAAAGGTCTGAGAAATGGTAGTTAGTTAATAGCGCAAAGCAAAGCTATCAAAAATCCCATCTTCAGTTAGTGCTTTGGAAAAGCCCAAGGTAGGCTGTAGCTACCAGAATCTGGAGCTCTGAATACTATATCATGAGTGTTAAAGGATAACTTCATGTTGTTTATTGCATAGTGCTGTCAAGGGCCTTTGAAGTGATAAGCTATTAAAGTTAGTTACTTTCCATATTCTTAATACTTTCCCCCTATAAAGCATAAGCATTAATGTTTGTTTTTTTTTTTTTTTTAAAGCAAACTGCCAGTACTTGTCCATAACAAAAAGGGTTTGGTATTTGCAGTTTCCAATCTGTCTTTAAAACATTTCTGTTTCTTTAACGTTGTGATGACTTTGTGTGGTAGATTGATTCCTTCTGCTTGAGGAGGAACTTTACAGAATGAGCTTCTCATTTTTAGCCTGCAGTCACAGCCAAAGACTCGTCAGTGCATCTTGGGACTGTTTCCTATTGAAGGCTAATGATTTCACAAGCATGAATGACTAATAAAATGCTGGAATATTAGCAATGCATATTGAACATTGTGTGGTTGTGGTAGTGGTGTATTTTCAAAAATCAATGGTTTAATTTTTAGAAACAGTAGTTTTGGTAGGATGTCTGTATTTCCTGTTTGCTCCTTTTGCCGACAATGGTATTTGAAAGTTGTATACTCTGTCAAGTTTGTGTATTAACAAGGAACATGGGGCATTCCTATGACTGGTAAAAACCAGCTTAACATGCTTCGGGCATTTGAATGAGCATGCAGCTATTGAAACAAAGAATGCTGGTTTAAACTTTTGCTTTCCTTTGGCAGTTCTGAAGTTGAAATTTGTTCAATGCAATGAAGAAATACCTTTGACACAGTTGCAGTGTAATGGGCTTTCCTCTTTCATTAAGTGACAATGAAAAAATCTTGGGAGAAATGTAAAATAAAGTTGCAAATTATGTATGGAATAGTTTTAACAATGAAGCTTTGTTGTCAGGTCCTGGGAGTTGTTCATTTGTAGTGGATACACAAAGGGACAATAATGTATAACAGCTGTGGCAGCTTTGGAGTATCATATTGGCATTTCAGTATTCTGGAATATTGCATTTCACCTATGGCCTTGAATAGCCTGCATTTATATCTTTTCTCCCCTTGCAAGATGAGCTTAATATCTATTACTTTACTAAATATTAAATTCAGATATCAAGAGACACGAGCCCTGAGCTTTAAGCTATGACTTTACACTCACTGGTCTTTTCTTCTAGTGATGCTGAGTGTTGATGGAAATGAACTAAACCAGGTTGGCTTTGCTCACGCTGGTAAAGAACTCTCCCTGTTTCTGCCCTAAGATAATATTGTCATTCCCTGTGATGATGAATGCTGTGTAGAAGCCTCCACAAGCGCAAAAAGGAAACAGATGTGTTTACATTGTCTCCATGGAGACACAAAGACACAAGCTAAATTCACACTAGCATCAGGGAGAAGATCCCCCCTCCTTTGTCTTCCAGAGATGCAGAATTGCAGGGAGAATATTTGAAGCAAACCAGACAGAATTCTCTAGAGGCTGTTCTCTTTTCTTGTCAGCAAAGGAGTCTTTGTGCGGTCTGTCAGTGACTCCACAATGCTGCGATGGATGTTTGTAGTTCCACTAAGAATTTGGTGAGAGTTTAAAATATTCCGTTTTGTATTAACATTTTAAGTAATTATAAATAGGTAATTCACTGTGACTACTTTCTCCATTGTCTCAAACATACCAGTTACTTCAGTTTATGTAGTGAGCATGTGTTTAGTAGTTGGGAGCATTCAGGAGATGCAATGGAACCATATGACATTCCTTCTGTTCCTTGTTTGGAGGATCACTTACTAGGTTTCCATAGACATTAATTGGAAAACATCTTTCTATCATATTTTTATCCCTTTGCACTTGTCTGTTTCATGAATCTTTACAATCCACTGCTGTGTTTCTCAGAGCAACCGCAGTTTGGCCATATGATGCGTGTGATGAGTTCAGTGTGAATGTTTTGAGGCTCATAGTGATTGGGAAAGGGAGAAGCCTTTTCCTTTTTCTGCTCTTTGTCTGGAGACCATGATTTGTTTACAGATGACACAGAGCTGGATATAGCCTTATAAAGTGATGCAGTTTTCAAATACATAATGCGAAACAAAAGAGCAAAGTGTGAGCATGCACAGATACTCATGCCAAGCCAAATAAGATTTTTCAGTTCAGGTATGCATTCAGCTGTTGTTTAGGAAAATGTTCCCTGAACTAGAGCTAGTTTCAAAAGCCTTTAGCTAATGGACAGAGCCATGGTTTGTTGGGTTTTGGTTTGTTTGGTTGTTGTTTTTTTTCCCCAGTATTTTTGGTAATTACAACTTAAAGAAGATTGGACTCCAGAGTTGGAAAAACTGTTGTGATGTCTTCAAATTGTTGGGGAAAATTATTTTAAGAAAACATCTATTCTCAGTTTTTAGGTTGAGTGTGCCTTCCAAACATGCATGTCAATGCATTCTGTTCAGAAACAGTGCACAGCCATCTTGAAATGCCTTTTCAAAGTTTGTTCTTGTGGTAAAAGCCTGATCATTCAACCAAACAGCAAAAATAGGTGATGTGGATGACCAGTCCCATAGGGCAAGTGAATAGCAGAAAACAGAGCAGATGGTGGGGGAAGAATCAAGAAGCAGGCATGAGTTCAATAAAACATGTATATTAAAGAATTCTTCACAGAACATGATGTGTATTAATTTTTTGATGAGAAAAAGCTGGCATGCTTAACTTGTTAAATACATGAAATTCATCTAGGTCTCTATTACTGTATTGTAGTTTTAGTTTAGCTTTAGTTAAACTATTAGTTAATTAGTTATTATTAGTTAATTATTAGTAATTATTAGTAAAACTATTTAGTTAAACTATTATATTTATAAACTAAATATTAGAGCTAAATGCAAATGAACATCCCATTAAACAAGAAGCTACCATTTGTATACATGAAATTCTTCTTGTGTGTAAGTATTTACAGAATCAAGGCCATAAACTCCATATATGCGTTCTTATTTTGGCTGGAATAGAGTTAGTTTTCTTCCTAGTAGTTGGTACAGTGCTGTGTTTGGGTTTCAGGATGAAAATAATGTGGATAATGCGCTGATGTACTTTGTTGCTGAGCAGTGATTACCCTAAGTCAAGAACTTTTCAGCTTCTCATGGTTTCCTGCCAGTGAGGAGGCTGAGTGGGGGGTGGTAGGTGGGTCCAAGATGCTGGGAGGGGATGCAGCCAGACAGCTGACCCTGACTGACCCCATTTAGGACTTTCCAGGCCATAGCATGTCAAGCTGAACTGTAAAATGGTTAGTAAAACAGTAAAACACAGTAAAGTGAGTTGGCCAGGGAGTGGCAGCTGCTCTTCAAGGGCTGTCTTTGTACTGGTTAGTGGGTGGTGAGCAATTGCATTGTGCATTTCTTGGTTTGTAGATTCTTTTATCATTATTATTGTTCTCCTTTCCTTTTCTGTCCTGTTAAACTATCTTTTTCTCAAGCGCAAGTTTTACCTTTTTTCCCATTATGTCCCCCATCCCACTAGGGGGAGTGGCCGAATGGGTGTGTGGTGTTTAGCTGCCTGCTGGGTTAAACAACAGTATGTTAAGTCTCTCTTTGAGGAATACTCAGCAGAGAAAATAATTGTTAATTCTCGTTTCAGACACTTTCATAAGGCTTTGTTGTGGTTTAAGCCCAGCTGGTAACTCAGTACCACGCAGCCGTTCGCTCACTCTCCCTCTTCCTCCCAGAGGGTTGGGGGGGAAAATTGAAAGAATGTAACTCCCACGGGTTGAGCTAAGAACAGTGCAGTAACTAAGGTATAACCCAAACCGCTGCTGCTACCACCAATACTGATAATGATAAGGGAAATAACAAGGGAAGAGAATACAACCGCTCACCACCCGCCGACCAATACCCAGCCCGACTGAGCAGTGATCTAACCCTTCTGAGTAACTGCCCCCAGTTTATATACTGGACAAGACATGCTGTGGTATGGAATACCTCTTTTGCTAGTTTGGGTCAGGTGTCCTGCCTCTGCTTCCTCCCAGCTTCACCTCCTCCCTGGCAGAGCATGAGACTCAGAAAGTCCTTGGTCAGAGTAAACGTTACTGCAACAACTAAAAGCATCGGTGTTACCAGCGCTGTTCCCAGGCCGCAAGTCAAAAACACAGCACTGCACCAGCTACTAATAAGGAGAAAAATGACTGCTGCTGCTGAACCTAGGACAGGCTTCTTCCTCACAAATTTGCTGTTAGCAGCCACAGAATTGTTTTTGTGACTGATCAGAGGATCCACCTCCTGCATAAACTCTTGGCCTTCGTGTCAAAGATCACCAAATATGCCCCTAACCTTAGGTTTGCATTTCACTGTGGTTTCTCCCACAAATCTAAATTAAAATATTAGACATTCCAGTCATCTCTGTGAACCAGTGAACTGTAATTGGACTTAGTTTTCCATGGTCTGTGATATCCTGGGTTTCTTGTGGTGCACATGAAGCTCAATCAGAGGGATGACAGATGCAGTGTAGTAAATGGTCTGAGCTAAACTGAGATCCACAGAGAAGAATGAGGCCATATGGAGGTTGTTTTTCTTTTTTCCTTCCTCAAGTACAGTCTTTTGAACAGCAGTTTTATAGAACTTTTTTTTTTTTCCCCACCTCTCTGTTGGTGATAAGAAATCATTGTTTCTCAGTCCTCTACCACGATATCTTGGATTTAAAATGGTAGGTTTGTGTTGAGGATCACAGTTATTTTTAATCTTGGTGCTAAACTAAATTAAATCTTACTGGAGTTGATATTACAATTATGAAAGATACCTTGCTACTTCTGCCCCTGTGAAAAATGGCAGTCCTGTGTGGGTGCTATGATTTCTTCTGCCAGTTTCTGGTGTCTCCACAGACAAGAAAAAGGTGAAACTCGGACCTCTGAAATAAAATGAGACCTAACAATGGCTTTATTACCTACGATGCTTAGAGCTATCTCTGCATTCACTGTCACACCTCTTTCCCCCCATTGTTCCCGGTACTTCAAAAGCCTCTTTGTGCTATTGCAACCTAACTTTCACAGTTGTACCTCAAGGGTTGAAGCCTTGTTTGATTTTTTTGCCGAAGCTTAGATGGTTCACAAGCTGGTTTCAACTCATGCTACCTTCATTTTCAAGGCAGTTCTCCATGCATCAGGGGTGACAACGCAAGTCTAGCATGTACAGTGGTAACACATACCTACCCATTCAGTTCTGCAGTGTGGAGCTCCAGTATGGCTACATTTGTCTAGCATGAAAGAAGCAAAGCCTTGTGCTGTAAAATCAATCTCTTTTGTGTTTTTGTGCTATTGTGTAACTTGCATTTCTGCAAACATTTTGTTTGTTGCATCACAAGACTTAAACTAAAGCTTTGGATGGTTTTTATTCATGTGGTCAGCACTAGGCTGCCAGGGAAGCTGGGAAAGAATCTATCCCAATCATTTTTCACTCATGTAGATCTACCACGTGAAAGCTTTTTGTATGAAAACCCATGGCAGATGTAATAAATAACAGATTCAAGATGCATTACATCCTGGATCTGTCACTCCAGCAACTAGTTACCAACTTCTTCCTGTGTGATACCCCAGTTGTCTTATTGTCATAAGCAGGGTTTGGTCTTTGATTCCTCACACTTCTGCTGTGTATATTAATGAAAACTTGAAATGGCTGGTCCAAAACTGGAGCTTTTGTGAACACTAATCAAGCTTTAGGTTGTTCCTTGCCAGTCTGATCTCCATCTTTGCTATCTTTATTACTACGATGTTTCTGATCTGGCATTTTAACAAATGATTCCTTCAAGTTTTGCTAGATTGCTGTTTTTTCCTGCTGTTTCCTTAGACCATCAGTAACCTTAGGAAAAAGATACTGGGTTAGTCTGGTGTGATCAACTGTTGCTAAATCCATGTTGTATCTTTACCTCTTTACTTCAACCTTCTGTTCAAAAGCTCAGTTCAGTGATTTCTCAGGGTGACCATTCATGGCCATGTGGATACTACCTTGTTTTCCCCTAAGAGGATGACTGCAGCAGTTGTGCAGAGTCATGGTTCTGTTTCTGTACAGTCAGATCTTTGAAGTGAGAAATAAATGGTACGAGTTTTTGTCCTCCATTTATTTCACTTTATCCTCTCTGTTCTTTGCCCTGATGATTGGCTAGTTGGCTCTCTTGTTTCTTTCTTCTCTTGAAGGCTGTTGCTGCTTATTTATGGCTACCAGCTTCAGGCCTTAAGTTGGTGCTTATTTGATTTACTTTAATTTCTTGCTTAATCTTTAGAGGAAGCTTCCAGCTGGCCAGTCTCCTCATTTTACTATGTTGCAAGAGCTAAGCTGGTGTGTATTCTTTCCTTCCAAGGGCTTCTGTGGAAATGAGAGCAAGGCAGCTCCCTGTAAACCACAACTTGGGAATGGAATTGCTGTTACAGAAGTTTCTCAGGCTTGCATGGAGCAAGGAGATAATGAAAACAGGGGAATCCTGAGACAACACCATTGTGGTTATCTGCAGGTTAAGTGTTTAGAGTTTCATGGGCTGTGTTGTACTGAAGGGCAGTGACAGTGGCAGAGAAGTGAGCAGTACAGCCTGTGCTGATTGTTTTCTTTAGAACAGATATCCTGAATTTTATTTATTTATTTATTTATTTTGCTGTGCTAAACTCAGACATTCTGTCTTTGCATTGAAAAAGGGGCAGATTTCAGACAAAAAAAATCCCATTGGCATCTTCAGAGCTGTTCTGTATTTTACACTGATTCCAGTGAGAATGGTGCTGGAGAGAGAGATGGAAACAAGGGTTCCAAAATCAGACCTAATCCAGAATCCTGCATGATTTAGTCTGTGATCCAAGTTTTATCTGCTGTCATTTACTTATGCTAATGCATTAAGGAGTATTGTTTAGTCCAGTGATTTTTGGGTTGGAGTACAATCCACACATATTCTTATGTGAAAGATACATTTCAATGTCTATGATTTCATTTGCAGTTTTCGGAGTATATGCACGCAGTCTCATTGCAGCTTTAAGAACACGAGTTGCACACGTGAAGCAGTAAAAAGATCAGTTGCCAAAAATGAGAAGGATAGTGACAGAGTATTAATGGAGCTCCTGAGTATTCTCAGGCAATGCAGAAATACTTGGAATTCACTGTTGTTCCAAGGCAACCACATCATTGCATTGGTTTGACATGTGCTTGCATTTGTAGGTCTCTACTGGATGGAAGGTATAAGACCTCTGCATGTTTGTCTAAATTCTCTCTGCTGACTGAGCTAATTGGGATTTCACTGAGCCGAAAGGTCACTTGTGTGTCACATTCTGTCCCATGATGTAGTTTATTGCCAGCTGTGTTGTATACATCTATGCTGTAGCTGAGTGCTTCCTCTTGGAGAGGAAGTGGTTGAAGGACATACAATAGAAGGATAAAAGCCAAAGTTAGAAGCACTGCAGGTCTGTCTGAAGATGTGTGGTTGCCGTGTTCAGACTCTTTTCCAGGTCTCTTGTTTGGACAAGCAGGGGATTGGGGACCTACTGTGAACAATCAAGTTGGTACATGGGCCCTTGTTTCGGAGGAGGTTTTCAAATGCTTGCTTTTGCGTAAGTAACAGGCAAGTCACCTGAAGAGTTTAATCTATATGTTTGAGAAAATAATCATATTTTTAAGTACTGCTGTGATCAAAAGGCATTTATATGTAGAAAGGTGTTGATGTGAGAACAGGACTTTTTATTATGGGACTCCTGGGACAGGGCACAGAGATAATTCCATCAAAATCTCTGAATTCTGTAGTTACACTAAATGAAGCTCAGTGGCTATAAGTCCTTGCATGTGTTCAGCATATTCAGAGAGGACATCTTTTTTTTAAGCAGCAATTATCAAACTAGGGATGAACTTTAGGTAGGATTATATCTTCTTTCCTTGTATTGATAATGTGCTTCTGTTGAAGGCTGGTCATCTTGACTGAACCCATGCCTCAGAAGCACTGAGCCTTATTGTGATCCCCTTATTAGAATATAATGCCATTAATTTTGAAGAAATCATGCCTAGTCTGTGTGCTCATACATGAGACTGCAGAAAGGTATGGGTTTTTCAGTCTGGTGACAGGCATGTGATAGTCATCTAGATGTCACAGCACATTGCTGTCTTTTACAAGCTGTACATGACTTGGTATTGTGAGCACAAGGTGGTGTTTTCGACCCTGTTTCTTTGACTCTTCTCCCCTAGTAGCATCCACCTAGAATCTCAAGTGGAATCATTTTCAGCGTCTGACTTTCCCTCAGGTCAGAGTGATGCGGACTCTGGGTTGGATCTCTGAGTCTCCTTCCATAGCCCCTTGGGTCCTAATTATAGTTCCTTAACATGTGGCCTCCAGCCAGGCAGCTATTGGCCCTGAGGTATGCCAGCTAGAGTTTGCCTTCTGCTGTAGACTCTGACTCACAGCTGCCTGCTGTGCCTGGCTTAAATGTTGTGCCTCCTCCTTAGAGTGGGCCATGATCCTAAGGATCTGTTAATCCTTGAATTAGTCGTGGATGCTGGAAAATTTGAGTATCCTGAGAGGTAAGTGGGAATCTGTTTGGATTTCAGTTGGGTGCTCCTGTGGCATGGTAATTCCAGTTTCACAGTGGTGTAGACAAGCAAAGAAAACGAAGTTTGGATTTCAGCAAGTATTTGCAGACCTACTTTTTGCAAGCTTAGAAATTAGTTCCACACTTAAAAAGTAAATAAGAAGTCTATATTGAAATTAAGCACTTTCCACACGGATGTCAGGGGTCAGAGCTCATCTTGCTCTCCCAGAGGAGGGCCATGAAAGCAGATGTGGGGAGTGCAAAGAACTGAATGAGGCAGAAAATGTATCTTTTTTGTGGTTCCATTTGCTTTCAGAACCACACAGATGACTGTGGCCAAGTCATAAGTGTTGTTAAAGCAATGAGAAGGCACATGGGGGCTGAAGCAAGAGATTGAAGAGAATAGAAGTTATGAGTCTGCAGGCCTCCCACAGAGGTTAATGCAAATAACTTTAGACCTAGATGTTCAGTGCCCCTGACTAACATGGCTCTGATTTCAGCAGGAGTCAGACATGTAAGCAGTTTTGTTTTGTCTGGGCTGAACACAAATCTCTGGGCTATATTTTGCTTCTGGTAAAAAGGACATGGAAGCACTGTTCTGCCATGCTGAGGCATTGAGGATAAGGATAATGAAGGCAGCTGGGATTCTGTGCACTGGCCATGTTCATGTATTGTAAGACCCCAAGTGTCCGTATCAAAAGTTTGGGGAATGGAGAAATGCAAGACAGTCTCTACAGTATGTGGTACTGCAGTCTGGCAGTTTTGCAGACAGTGTTATGCTCAGGTGGCAAGACTACTTTAGCCATAGTTAAGTTCTCTTTTGCTGCCTCTGTTGTGTGCCAGTATGGGAAGGGGTGGGGAGGAGAAATGCACAGTGGCAATGCTGCTAATAGTGGAGCAATGACATCAGGAGAAGCTTCTGGAGCAATCCTGAGCTGAACCAGACCCTTCTGTGTTGTGAAATTCCGTTGGCCTTCATTCTCAAGAGACTGACATCTCTTGTAAACTGAGAAGAAGATGGACTGGAACTTTTCTGCACCTCCTTTTTTCCACATGGGCGTTTTCCCCTTCTGTAGCCTTCTTGAAGGATATAACAATGTAGCCCCAGTAAGGAGTCAGAGTGGGGGGACAACTATTTTGACTGATTTCTTCTGTGTGTGCTGAAGAGTTTCTTGAGCTGCACAGCTTTGTGTGTGTGCATTGTGTCAAAGCTAGGTGGTAAAAGGCTGGATAGCATGAGGTAAGTGTTTGGAGAGCTAGTTGACATCCTGAAAATTACCAGAGACCCTCTCTTGAAACCACTTACACCCTTGTGCAGGGGTGATGCTTGTGTCGGTTGCCCAAAAGCCCCTCACAGAGCTAGGGGACATAGCTCTCACACACCTCACATGGGCGGTGTCAACTCTGCTGTGGGTTGCAGAGACAAGACCTCCATTCTTCACCTCTGAGCTGATGCTTGCAGCCATGTGGGACAGGGCAAGTGAAGTGTGCTAAAGGTGGGGGGTAGATAAATGAGGAAATGGAAGAGGCTTGTTTTTCAGCAGGAATGCTATTTGAAGCAATTAGATGATGAAAGAACTTAAAATTACAAGAGTTTTAGTGCACTCTTAGGAAACACTGTAGAACTGAACATCACTTTTTGTTTTTTGGAGAATAAGGTGAAGTTTTGTTCTTTAAAAAAAAACAACCCAAAACTAATACAGAATCATCACAATCTTCATCAAACTTCTGTGTTTCCTTGGGGTTGCATGTGTATGACTTAACTTTCAGTAAAGCCTGGTTTGTTTAGATTTTTCCATAAGTCTTGCCTGGAGTTCATAGGGTGGGAAATGTGTCTGCATCAGAAAGTTAAATACTTTCTAGATGGAAAAATATAGCAGATTAGCAGAGGTAAGTTTTCTGTTGACATACTTGAAATGCCTTATTTCATGTATTTCCTTCAAGAAGATAAAGCTAGTGTGGGCGATACTTTTCAATAGGTATGTGATAGCAGGGCTGTAAGGTGCCTCTCTCTCTGCCGAGGAATTTTTGGTGCTTTTGCTGGCCCTTTGCACTGGAATGAATCCCCTTGCCCCGATCGAAGGTTTCGCGGATGGCTTCTCACTGCCATGCTGTACATACAAATAAATGCAGACTTAAGAGGTGCGGTATTAACTTCACTTAAAGGTCAGGGCTTTCTCAAGGTTGTTGACACTTCTAGTTGATTTTGTAAGATAACATAATGAAGTCTGCAAAGCCAGTTGGTGTAGTTAGCTGCAGCTGTGGCTGGAGTCAGTTACAAATCCTCTTTCCAACTTGTAGCAGAAAGCGTTTCAATTAAATCTGCACCACCAGAGGCGACAGTAGTTTGGGGAAGGAGAAATAAGCTGCTAACATTTGACTGTAATTGGCAGCTTCAGCAGTGAGGCCAAGGGGTAAATGGAGCTACCCAGAGTAAATTCCCTTTTCACCTGGAAAAGCTCTTCTTCCCGTGGGTGATTGGGGCCTCCTGTCAGGGGACTTGGTGTGGGTTAAGATCCCATGCTCCTGCCTCTGCTGTGCTTGTTATGTGGGATAAACAGAATTTATGGTCTCCGGGGCTGCCAGTCTGGCCTCTTTCAGAAACACATAAATGCCTGATCCCAGTCCCAGGGAACCTGATAGGAATCGTTCAATTGACTTGGGGTCAGATTCATTTTCCACAGCCTGCATGTTGTACACCGCACTCAGAAATCTACCGTGTTGGTCTGTTGATTTGGAAAGCAAATGATTCTGTTCAGAAATGCAATACAACATACGTTTTATTCTGCAAGGTGCTAAAAGCCAGCAAGTGTCCTGTACTTTTCTGCGGGCTGTGCTTGCTCTTTGTTCTGGAGGGCTGAGCCCTGACAGAATACAAGACATAAATAGAGTTTATTTTGGAAAGAATGATACAATTTGAAGATACTTTTACTCTCCGCACTCCCCACCTCCTGCTTTGTAAAATACTGATATTAGCTGGTACGTATTGCAATGTGTCTCTTCCAGTCATTTCATTTTTGCATTGCTTGAATTGTAAGTTGGCTCTGATGCAAGATTTTATTTATTACCTGTATGTAAACTTTTACGATGGATATGTAAACTTTTATGATGAGGTTTGCTGTAGTGTGGAGCTGCATTGTTTTACTGCTCTGTTCGCCTTTGCTTAGACTCACTCTATTTCTGGAAAAGCAAAGACAATTAAGGTTGTGTTGCTCTCTCAAAAGGATTCCCTAACTACAGGTTTTGAAACTTCTCTGCACTCCAAACTTTGGCTCTGCCCTTTAAAAAGAAACCACAAAGTCCACTTGAAAGCATATATCCTTAACTAAGTCAAGTTGGGGGAAATTTGCAGGAGGTAAATCCTTAACTGTGCGTATCTTCATAGTCTGCTCAGGCCGGCCAGTTCATGTTTTAACAGTCAATTGCAACATGTAAAATATTTCCACCTTGTGAAAGCCATTAGTTTACCTGGTTTTGGTCAAGAGGAATGACAGAAATAAGCTGTGTCAACAGTTCAGCAAAGGCAGCAGCAGTCTGTGTGGCCAGAGGTCAGCTGTTCCAGGTATTCATTGCGCCTCTGAGTCTCAACTGGCTCCATGGTTAGTGACCTCCCTAATTCTTTTTCCTTCATTTGTTTTCTCAGCTTCTTCATAATGGGCAATTGCTGGAGGTGTCAGTGAACACATTTTGCCTAATTATGAACCATTCCAGATGCTGTGGCTTGGAAAGTTCTTCTCTTGCCTTCAGTGTTTTTGGGAAAGACTGGGTGGAGAGAAAAGCAGAGCCAAGAGTGGGATACTTTTTGGAAGAAAGGCACAGTGTTTCTTGAAAAGAGGGATGGGAAAAGGGGACGAATGTAAAGAGAACTCCTGAAATGCTTTGGAAATTTAAATGTATTGAACCTAAAAGCCATGTCTGTAGGAGGTAAATATTCTCATCGTATTTGCACTGATGGACACACAGGAGATAAGGGAAAATAAGGACAAGGACAAAGAGATGTTAAGTGCTAGAACTCCAAGCTTTGTAGCAGGACCACCTCTGATGTCTGTCTGCCCAGTGTAGCTGGGTACGTACTTAGGGTATGTCTGTGCGCACTTGCATACAGATGAGAGTTTACTCTAACTGATGTAAGCTGTCCAGGTTAGAGTTAGCTCTGTCCATCAGCTGCACAGTCATGGTGCTTTAATGAATGAGCTTGGCCTCTCTTAGCTATGTCTACATGACTTCTTTTTCAGAGCCAGTTCATGTTTAGTTGGTCTCTACTGCAAGTAAGATATGTGCTTATGTCTGCAAAAGGCTCTGTAGATGTATCTTCAAGCTTCCTTAAACATCTGCCTAGCAGCCAGATTCATACAAAAATCCGGTTAGTAAGAGGTGCCAGAAGGGTTCCATGTGCTTCTGGATCAGGACTTGTGTACTTTCGGACCATATGGGAGGCTTCTTTTTTTGAATGAGATTCACAGTTCTGAAAACTGTTCTGAGCCATACAATCTGAAAATGGGAATAGGTCAACTTCTCTAAGTTCCTCCAAAGGAGGTGGTGTGGTTGGCAATTCCATCTTAGCTCCTGTAACCCATCCTTTGAGTTAGTGTGGTTACTAACTGGAAGTTTCAGAAGATAAAGAAGTTATGCTGCCTTATATACCAAACAGGAGCACATATTATGATGACTGGAAAAAGGGAAATATAACCCTGATTTTCAAGAAGGGGAAAATGATGACCCAGGGAGTTACAGACCAGTCAGTCTCACCTCTGTGCCTGGCAGAATCTTGGAGCAGATTCTCCTGGAAGACATGCTAAGGCACATGAAAAACAACAAGGTGGTTGGTGACAGCCAGCATGGCTTCACTAAGGGGAAATCCTGCCTGACCAATCTGATGGCCTTCTATGATGGGGCTACGGAACTGATGGACAGGGGTAGAGCAGTTGATGTCATCTACCTGGACTTGTGCAAAGCGTTCGACACTGTCCCATGTGACATCCTTGTCTCTAAGTTGGAGAGACATCAATTTGATAGGTGGACCACTGGGTGGATAAAGAACTGACTGGATGGCTGCACGCAAAGAGTTGTGCTCAATGGCTCGATGTCCAGCTGGAGACCAGTAACGAGTGGTGTTCCTCAGCGATCGGGGTTGGGACTGGTCTTGTTCAACATCTTTGTCGGTGACGTGGACAGTGGGATTGAATGCGCCCTCAGCAAGTTTGCAAATGACACCAAGCTGTGTGGTTCAGTTGATATGCGGGAGGGAAGGAATGCCATCCAGAGGGACCTTGACGCGCTTGTGAGGTGGGCTGATGCCAACCTCATGAAGTTTAACCATGCCAAGTGCAAGGTCCTACACCTGGGTCGGAGCAATCCCCGGCACAGCTACAGGTTGAGCAGAGAAGAGATTCAGAGCAGCCCTGCGCAGAAGGACTTGGGGGTGTTGGTCGATGAGAAAATGAACATGAGACGGCAGTGTGCGCTCGCAGCCCAGAAAGCCAACCGTATCCTGGGCTGCATCAAAAGCAGCATGACCAGCAGGTCGAGGGAGGTGATCCTGCCCCTCTACTCTGCTCTCGTGAGTCCTCACTTGGAGTGTTGTGTGCAGTTCTGGTGTCCTCAACATAAAAAGGACATGGAACTGTTAGAACAAGCGCAGAGGAGGCCACGAGGATGACAGGGGACTGGAGCACCTCTCGTATAAAGATAGGCTGAGAAAATTGGGGCTGTTCAGCCTGGAAAAGAGAAGGCTGCGTGGAGACCTCATAGCAGCCTTCCAGTATCTGAAGGGGGCCTATAGGGATGCTGGGGAGGGACTCTTCATTAGGGACTGTAGTGATAGGACAAGGGGTAATGGGTTCAAACTTAAACAGGGGAAGTTTAGATTGGATATGAGGAAGAAATTCTTTCCTGTAAGGGTGGTGAGGCCCTGGAATGGGTTGCCCAGGGAAGTTGTGAATGCTTTATCGCTGGTGGTACTCAAGGCCAGGTTGGACAGAGCCTTGGATGGCATGGTTTAGTGGGAGGTGTCCCTGCCCATGGCAGGTGGGTTGGAACCGGATGATCTTAAGGTCCTTTCCAACCCTAACTATTTTGTGATTTTATGATTAATGCTTCCCTCACACTTGGGCCAGAAAACTATTATAGGTTCCTTTTTAGTTTCCTTTTTACCTTCCCTTTTACAGAAGTTGGTTACACCGTTAGTGCTGTTTGGTCTGTTCTTCGCAAGATGATTGTTACTTGCATACCTAACAGGATGCCATGCTGGTAGGCCTAGAACTCCAGGGATTGTGGCATTGTGTTTTCATGCTGCCATGAAAGGTTGGCTGTTCAATTCAAATCTAGTAGTTGCCTAATATTTTTTTTTTTTTTGCCTACTATAAGAATTTAACTTATATTGACCCGGGTGATTTACTTTGTTACGTGTTCATCACGAAGTTAGGCTGTTGTCTCTCTACTGCACTGCTCTTTGCTGACAGGTGGGGAAAAATACGCCGAATGGATAGAGTAAAAGAAGCCACTGACAGTTCTGTATCAATAGCTAAGATTAGCAGGCAAGAAGGACATGCTGGTTTATGGTAATCCATAACTCACAGGGAAGCCACATGAGTAAAAACCTTGGCATGAAGTTATTCTTGGTACGTTAATCCCTGAAATATTTTTTGTATAGTATTTTTTCTTGGTTTGGAACGATCTCCTTCTGTATAACCTGTTAGTCAATATTGCAAGTGCGATTCCAGATGTCTTGCTTCATTTTCCTTTACCATCCAGAATGAATCGATATTTGGAATTTATAAGACCTCTCTAATGGACTCAGATTTTGCAACATGTCAAGAAGAATTTTTGGTATAGAAAGCTATTAAAATGGTGCAAAACCTTTGGAAAGCAAGATGTGATAGCCCGGGTCGTTAAGGTTTGTGCAGTCTTCCTCTCTAGGTGATCTTTTAATTCCATTGTGGCAAGATTGCAGATTCAATCCCTTAGAATCTGTTCAGTTAATGAGGACAAACTTGATTTAAAATGCAGCTCTTGCAGTGCTTAGGAACTCGCCACTTGCAGGCTGGAGGCAGTTACATTTTTCAGTAGGGAATCTCAGCTATAAGGTTGTGTGTGAGTACAGTTGTTCTAATTCTGGGGGGAGGAGGGAAAAAGAATTTTAAGTTAGCTATTTTAATTATTGAAGGAAGAAGAGACCTTACCTTGAGAGAGGAAAATAGGTTAAGATATATGTTGCATCAAATTAATCCTTGTGGAGCTCCATATTCCACTCACCTGACAGTGCTTGGCTGTCTAATCGATCAGCGGGATTATAAATCCACTGAATGTGGTTTATTTCTGCTGCAATCACAGGATGGACATTACTGCTGTTAGTGACAGGCTTCTTAGTACATTAGCTGCCCCTTCTCATTTTTATTCTGACCGTTAACTAATGAGCTTGCTGCTGCTTGCTGTTAAAGGATGACTTTGGAGGGGATGGGGTGGTGGGGTTTAGGATGTTTCTGAGGTACAAGCTACTGAGGGGTTTAATTAATACAGAACAAAAAGAAAAGAATTGTTTTAACCAGTTCACTCCCCTGAACAATGGCCTTTGAAATCACCAACCACTGTTTGGTTTATTTTTGCTTGATGTGTTCACCCTTCCCAGGAAGCAAATGGTATACATGTATTTTGAACAACTGATCTCCAGAGTGGCCATTACTTCTGCAGACACTGTCAGCTCGTCTTATTTTTGTGGCTACAAAGACCCAGGGAAAAGGCAGGTGACACTTCATTGGCTCAAACAATCTGTGGCATCTCAGTTCTAAGACAACGGTGGGACCAAGTCTGGAGGTTAAGCAAGAGAAAACAAAAGTCGTATGGATTTTCTGCTGATAAAAGGAGAGTAGCTCTTTGAAAAATTAATATAGCTCCAAACTGACTTATGGTCTAGCTTGGCTTGTCATCATTAACTTCTCTTGCCACCTACTGTTCGCTTGAGCTTGGCTGTATCTCCTGCTAGTACAGTATGATGAGACGTTTGTTGTTGCAGTGGTCTGAGATTCTTTTCAAGCTTTAGCCTATTGTTTAACAAAATTAACATTTTTGAAGTCACACTTCACTTGTCTCAATCAAAACATTTGAATCAAGCATAAACAGATTTTTAAATGCTGAACTGGTTTGCTCATTACACTGAAAGGATGGAGCTGGATGCAGCTGGTACTTTAATTAACAGTTTGTTCTCAGAGTTTATTAAATCTGTGCTAATATCTCTTGTTCCGATGTTGCACAGCAAAACCAGAAAAACATTATTCATTAAGTGTACTTCTGAAAGAAAAATGACAAACTCTTCAATCTCTGTGTAATCGAATTAATAATGAGGAAGCTTTTAACCCAGAAAATAACTCATTATGTTTGGAGGAGACCTTGTGTAGGTAGCATGGCTTCATACTGTTTATAAAGATGAGCAGACGCAGCTTTATATTCAGAACATTGAAGCACAAGGAGTGATCTATACTTTGTGTTATCAATTCACTGTTAGTTGAAGTTTGCCTTTCAACCTGTTCAGTTTAATATGCACTATTTAAAAGTTACTATTTGTGGAAGGGATGGAAAAGGAAGATTGCTCTTTTTTTTTGGTCTCAAGTTTCCTGCTTTGCTTTTCCTTAACATATTTACTTCATGTCGCTTCAGACACACATGTAATTGCCTTTCACTTTTCCTAGTATCTGTATTTTCCATTCTGTCATTTCAAAGATTTTGTGAGAACCGTCTTTGTGATTCCTGTAGGCTTCATTGTACTGTCCACTCTCTAGATCTGCCCAAATTTAAATGTGAGCTCATATTCTGTTGTGATTACACTAGTTTCTTGCTGCTCTGTAATTCAGAGTCACTAATCAGGCCACATTTCACTCCACAAATGGTCTCATTCTTTTACTTGAGACTACCTACAGAATAAGGTGCTCCTCGGTGTGATTGAAGTAAATAAGCATGCCTGTGCAGTAGCCAAAATGTAATTGCAGCTCTCAAGGGGTTACTAAATGCACTTTCAAAGTGGCCGAGCAATGACTGCTGAGAAATTACCCAGCATCTCAGCTGACTTTTGTTAACTGTGCAGCAGTTGGTACAATGCATGTAGCAGCTGAACTGCTTGCAGTGCTTAAAGCTAGGTACAGTATGTGTAACAAAATCCTTGTCATGTTAGTGGTGTCTGATCTGCACCAGAAGTTGGTTTAGAGTCTGTCAAATACATATCTGTGCTGGGATAAAATCTGCCTGAGTTTTTAAAGTGCACCATTCCACATTGATCTTTAATACAGCAGGTCCTTTAAATTTTAACAACTGAATTTCTGAATGCACGTCAGTGCATTTGTCTGAGATGCAGTGTAGGGTTACTTGGCTGGGAATGTTTTGTATACAATAATTATTCCACTTACTCTCATGTTGGTTCTCCAGAGTATTTTCCCTGCAGTATGAAAAATCAGTCAGAGATCTTCTAAATAACTGATCTCCAATCTTGCCTCACTTGTTCACTGTATGAGCTAGTGTGGGTTTCTGGTGTCTGCAGGCAACACTCAGTTTAGTCTGAAATCTGAGGCTTTCACCCTAATCAATGAGCTGAGAGGAAGCATGGGATTCTGGTACCTACAAATGTCAGTAAATGCTCTCATGACACTGAGATACAAATAGTTATTTTAGGATCCAAGCTGCCAGAAACTTCCTTTGTCTCTTGGTCCATAGAAGAAATATTCTAGCAAATACTGCCGCCATGTCTCCATCTTTCAATAGTACTTCCCTCATTTGGGGATTCTTTTGGCTTTTTCAGATCTCAAAATTGCTGTGGTCAGAATTGAAACATGAAACAGGTAGCTTTGTTTTATTTTTGTAATGCAGTTCAAGCTTAGGCTGCAACATGAGTTATTTTCTTTCTGCTGTTTTTGTTTTCTTCCTGTAGAAGCAGTGCAATCAAATTTGGTGTTCATTGCTTGTCAGTGGTAGCGTGGCCCAAGATAGACACTGTCATGAGGATTCTTTTGTCAGCAAGTTGCATAAAATGGGAACATCCAGAATGTTTTCACTGATTACGTGCCGGAGACACATGACCGCTGTTGATCAGTGCACACAGAGATATGCATTTGTGTATGTACATACACACATATATATGCAAAAATATGGGCCTGCATTGCACAATCACAGCTGTTTGAGATCCAAAAGCAAAGTCCATCCACAAAGGCATATTCTGATTTATATCTAAGCCCTGAACATGACAATAGTGAAATCTATTTGTTGTAAAATTCACTATTAAAATGGGCATCCTGTTTTGTTTTTGAACTTCACACATTATTCTCTTCACTCACACATTGCTTTGCTGATAATTAAATGAACTGAAAAGGGACTGTGCATGGAAATGTAACTCGCCACAACAGTGGACCCACACATGGACCTAAAGCTGTTTTAAATCCCTGTTTCAGAGCTTAATGATGCATAAAGCGTTCTTTGGGCTCTCTGTACTGGGATGATTTCCACTTGGCATTATTGTAAGAAATAGAAAGCTTGAGCTTTGGCCTGGTAATCTCATATCTGAGATGCCACAAACCTGGCTGCTGTCCATAAGGCAGAGTTCAGACTGATGCAGCCCTGCGTTGACACTCAGGCACTTCCTACAGCAGGTTCATTTCAGACTAAGCACCACTCATTGAAATAATTCTGTTCTTTCAACTTCTGAGGAATGATTTTGGAGGATGTACAAGCTCTAAATATAATTGTTCCTGCATTTCATTCAGTCAACTACAAACCGTATGTAGGCTCTTTGGGTTACTTGGGAAAGTTGTTATAAATCTGAAAAATGATACATACCAATGAGATGTTGATTTTCATGGGAAATGTTTTAACAGTGAAATACAGAAAAAGAAAATTCCTGTGAATTCCATACCCGAAGGCAGGCTTTTTGAAGCAAATCCTGAGCAGTTATGTTGTCCTGTAAACATCACTTTCTAAGTTTTGGACTCTAGTGAAGTTACAGAAACAGAAGCAGCCACCAAACAGAGCAGTAACTTTTCACACTGTGCCAGGCTCTTCATGCAGCAATGCTGAACTTGATTCTTACCCTTTTCTGCCTCACACTGTCATGAAACATTTCCCACTCCTACTGCATACTGCTCTTGTATCTACCCTGGCATGGAGTGTGACATGGAGCCGGATTGTTTCCAGTGGGGTGGCTAGCTGGGCAGTTGGATTCCAGCTACAAGCTAATTCACTGCTCAGTGTAAGTTCACAGTCCATTACTCTATTTCTGCTGTTATTTATCTCTTTGTACTGAACTCTAGTGGTCTTTCACAGTGTCGTGTTGTCCCCCGAGTGTCTTTTATCACGTTCATGTGGTATTCTTGTTAAACTGGGGGACATCAGTTAAATACCTTTTTTCTCTCACTAGCTGCTTTAAGTTGTTGTTTGTGGATTGGCAGGGTTCCAAATGACTCTGTAGGTGCTGATCTCTAGTTATGGCATATTTCTTGTGCAACACACAGGTTATGGATACAAAAGAGCATTCTACGCAAGCAAGTGTTCTGGACAGGTGAAAACACAGAGAAAAAGCTCTTGTCAGTAGAAATGGTTCTCATAGACAAGGAACTCAGGTGGTTGTGGTAATGCTTTTGAATGAACTGGTTATGTGGATGTTAGTCCATTTCAGTTTAGCTCTCTAGATCTAGCTGTTGCCTAAATTTACTCTTCTTCTAACAGGTATACCTCTCTAGCCAGAGAGGAATTCCAGTCCATGAGATTAGAAGGGAGTTACTGCAATCCCATTATAGCCATTATTAAACTGTTAGGCTGTTACAGAAGCTGTCACAGTGGAGGAGTTGTTAGTTGGTAAGATACTAGTGTTGCCTGATGAAATGCAAGCATGTAAGAATGCAGGGGAAGTTGACCTTAACATTTAGACGTACAGTGCTGTGAATTATTATGACATTGGTAATTTTACAGTATGCTTTTCCTTAAATATGTATCCTCTGCAGTCATAAGATCATGTAAGAACTACAGATGGCATTAAATTAAAAAAAAATCTGGTTTTGAATTCATAGATTTCATCTTGAAACTGAGATGGAGAGCCCTGAAAGACCTCATGATTTAGTCATTAATCTTATGTGTTTAACAATTACAGAAAGTTTGGATTATTAACAATGGTTATTGTTCATAGAGGTCCTCAGACAGAGCTGTAATCTTCATTCAGTTAAGACCCAACAGCATCGTTACAGTCTGGAAGGCTGCAGCCCTCAAGCCCTTGCAATTTGCTTCATTTTTGCTGAGCCTGATAGAATATAAATACAGATGGGCTATGGGCCAGCAGCAGGATTGCCAAAACAAGAGGCCAGACGAAAGCTATTGCTGTTAATGGCCTTTGTGCAGGAGTAACATAGGCTGGAGTTGGGCCCTTAAGAGAAAAGGGAGTTCTCTGATCTCCCATCCTTGCAACATTCCAAGCTTTCATGAGGCTCTTCTGCATCTCTGACTAGTGAAGCAAATATGTTGATTTTAAAAGTAAAAAGCTAATAGGTTATACACAAGTACATCTTGCTGGGCATTATGAATATGGCTTTATCGTAGATACAGACTACCTAAAAGATGGGAAAAAAAGCCCTCAAAACGCAGGAAAACCCACCTCAAAATCAAAGAGGTTAGGAAATTTATTTAAAAAGCAAAAAACCCAACCACAGATGATAAGAGCAGTTAGGAACAACATGAAAATCAGCATGTGGTGTTGCAGACTCCTGAAATGCATGTCCTGTGCTCTCAGCTGTAGTAGTTATGGTGCTGACATGTATACTTCAGCTACATGACACCTGGAGCATAGTCAGTTCAGTGTCTGCAGCTGTGCTGCCTTGCTTTGTAGCAAATACAGTGGTGTAACCTACTGTTGGGTGTCATATCTTACCCTGAAAGTTCCTTCAATACCTACTTGGAATGGTAACAAGTATTCGACTTCCAAAAGCTAGATTTATGTTGCCAGTTGTCACACAGGGATGCTGGTGCCATCCTTATGTCTGCTTACAAATGAGAGGGTGTTACTGGGGTGTTACTAATGTCACTTTTTGAATGGAAAAAAGAGAGAACTATTCAAAGACAAGCTTTGGGCTGTGTAAATCATAACTAGCATGTGCTTCATTCAACACATCCAATGGCACTTAGCCATCTCAAATGCAGGATTATAATCTGTTTAACAGTCTGTGCAGTATTTTGGAGAGAAAATGGAAAAGAAGATTGTGTGTTTAAATGATCTTGGATGAAGAATTTACTGAGATTAATCTAATTACCTGAAGTACACTATGTCCAGCTGATTAGTCTCTACAACAGTCTAGTCCCTGATTGTGCCCTGCTGTGCAGCCGGTCTTTTGCTGTCACTATAAAGATCAGCTAAAGCTAATAGACTGAGTGGGATTGATTATGAACAATTGCTTTTGCTGTCAGTCAAAAGTGTAACTCTAGTACCATGAGTCCATGGTAGTAGAAAGGTGACAACAAAGTTGCATCAGCTTTCCAGTTTTCTTGCTGGAAGTTACTCATATTTTGGTCATACACCATTTTGTTTGAAGATAAGTTGCTGATGCGGGCAACTGAGCAGTTGCATTAGTATGTAGGGGAAGAAAAATAGAGAATGTAATAGAAATGATCTTAATTTCTTTCAAAATATTCTTCACTTCATTAAATATTTAGGGTACAGAATTAATTGCTTCAGACCTTGTTTTTGATGAATTCCTGGGTACACAAGCAAAAGAGGTTCATTGTTACATTATTCCAGAACTTTAGTGGTGGGACACTTTGGGTACTCATGGGAAGCAGAGTATTGTGTTAGTGCATTACACTGCAGTGCTTGGTGCTCATTAGGTGACAACGATAATACTGCGTGCAATCACATATGGCTTTAAAAAGCCTGACTCCAACTTGTTAGTAACTTCCTCACAGACAAGCTCCTACTCAATATGAGAGGAACCACAGGTCCTGACTCTTGACCTACATTATGTGCTTGGCTGCAGAGGCACTTGGACAAGGCTGCAGGATTCTAACTGGAAAACTCTAAAGTCAGAATCTCCCCTAAGTGCAGTGATAGTTGCTGCAGTAGTAATCTTAAAATCATTAATGGTTCCATCTCATTGTACGGGCCCAGACCTCAGGGTCAAGTTGGCATGTGGCCCAGTGTGACTATTTCCAAAAACGATTGTTCTAAAGCCTCTCCAAAGTCAAGTGATACCCTTTTTGATATGGCTGAAGTTAATCTCTGCTTTGCTTAAGAGATCTACAGAGAAGTGAGCAGGTCAGTAGTGTGGTAAAGAACTGTCGCTACTGCACAAATACAGGGTAGTTTAGATAGTTAAATCTCTGCAGCACATCAGAGCAGGATTAGTAAGGAGCAAGTGAGAGAGGGAGGTGGTTTGTGCAGGAAGAGGTAATGGGATTCATGCTCATGGCAGTCACTGATCCCCCAGCAAAATGCTTTGGCACTAATTGGCACCTGTGATGACAGTGTCAGTGTACAGGTCAAGGGCTGAGTGGGATTTGAAAGCTGAACTAACCACCTCCCGGTCAGACATGAGGCATGCTGGTAAGGGCCAGAGAATGTTCAAACCTCAGGCTGCTGATGTGATGCCTCTTTTATGGGTAGAATCTGTTTATTTAGCATGTTCATGAGCACCAAATATGATTACTCACACTAGGGGGTAACAGGCTAGAAACAATGGTTGGGTTTAATCCAGTGTAATAGTACACTATTGCAGGGTATGCTATATAAGTGCTAGTTGTGTTACATGTTGGCAAGTGCAAACTCTAAATTATGCTTGAAAATAAAGTGTAAAACCAACATAGTGTATCAAAATGATTTTGAAACATTTTGAAAGGAAAGAAACAGTGGCATAACCAGTCTTTTTATGTACTCTGTTGGTTGCTGTGTAGTATAAGTTACATAGCTTGTATTCAGGAACAATTGAGAAAATCAGATACTGAAAGGTCACAGCAAGTGACCAGTATGAGAAGGAGCATCTAACAATGTCATTTTAAGCAACCTACAGTGACCATTGAAGTTACATATGCAAACTTAATGTGAATTCTCCCTCTCCCCATTTTGAACTAAAAGAACTTAGTGCCTCCAAGTGAGTCTTGTGTGTGTGCATTGTTTACTTGTGTGTGTTTCCATACAGCCACAGTGGTACAGCTTACATCCAAGTTATCTTTCAGTCTACTTGAAATTTCAGACTAATTGAAGCCTTGCCCTTCATTCACAATAGCAGTTTTCCTTTGTAGAATGGTGGTAAACATCTATGGGACTGTCTAGGTTGGCTTCCCAGTGGAGGAGCAATCAGTGATATAGTGTGGATGTATTCTAAACATAGCTTTTGTTACATACATGTGCTGGGGAAGCAGTCACAAAGAGCAGGCAGATGCCCTCTTCTTGTGTCACACTGCCAGGAAGTGATGTTGCCTGAAAGGATTGATTTCCATCGAAAAGCAAAATATCCTACCTTTAATACAACTGTACTTTATCTAACAAATGTAATCAGCAATTCTATTACCACCAGGTCTTCCAAGAATGGAGGTTTGCTCGCACACTGGGAAAAGTGCTTGGCAGACAGTGCAGTAGTGCCACCTGGTGATAACTGCCATGGAGAGTGTTTGTCAGCAGGAAGAGAGGTCCAAACAGCACATTAGAGGTGGTGTTTAAAGCATTGCAGAGCCTTGTGCACACTGAGAAGCCTACAATTGTGTGATGGTTGATACATGACAAGAGCAGTGGTCATTGCCATGATGGATGTGTGCAAAACCCCCCAGGTCTTCATTGTATTTTTCAAGAATAGGTCGGTACCCATTTGCACCAATTCTTTTACAATTGCCATCTAATGGAGGCGGAACTGACTTATTGCTGTTTACACACCCATAGTGGTTTTCTAGACCTTCCCACTAGCACATTATCATAGTGGTGTGAGAATGCTGTGTTACTGCATACAATTGCCCTCTTGTTAGGATCTACCATTAAGAAATGCTTCTATCTCCTTTTGCTGAAAGTTTTGTCTGCTGCTTTGACTGAGCAAGATGGCAACTAGAACCAGATGGAGTCATGCTGCTTTTGTGGAGATGAGATTTCTTGTGCTGATTGTAGCCTTACCTTGCCATATGTATGTCACTCGGCTGGCAAGCTAGTAACATCTTCTATGTATGCTGTAGTTCTTGCAATGGTGAATTACTCTTTCCTAGGAAGGCGTGTGTTAAGGTTAGCTGTACATTTACCTTCCTGACAGACTCTATGTGGGCAGAGGAAACATTTGAGCTATTTAAGAGCAAATATTTTGGGGAAGAAATTGCGCAAAGGAAGAACCATGTGACTGTCCTCTCATGTAAAGTCAGTGTGGTTCGGTAATGTCTAAGCAGATCAGTTTAGATTGGTGAATGGAAAAGATCTATTTAATGATACTGGCTTTTCAAATTATTTGAGTAATTTATTGATAGCCCAGTCAGAGCAAGGTAAAGTCAGCGAGGAAATGTCATGGTTGAGGGAGAGGAGGGGAGTTTGTATGAAAAACCCCAAGCAGCTGAGTTCATCTTAAACTGAAGTCAGTGTTGTAGCTGTGAAGGAGTGGATGAATTCAACACGGGGTTTGGCAGGGCAGAAGTTCAGTCTTTCTGAGGAATGGGAACTTTGTGCCTACCTTCCAGATAAGCAGGCAAAATAAAGTTGGTTGAGAGAATCCAGTAATGAGGCTGTAGAGTAAGAATCAATTAAAATGACCCAAGTATAAAATGTTATGGGGGAGGAAGATTCCATTTCTTTTCCTCTTGTTTGTTTTTTGACATGTTTTTCTCTTGCACAGAATGCTGAACTGAAATGGGGCCTTTATTACCAGCTTGAGAGAGATCTCGAATTCCTCAAGATTTATGTTGTGGAGTGCCTTTATGTTACGGCCTTGACAAAGACATGAAAGACCTTTGTAAGCTGGACTTTGTGCAGCATCTTTGCTAGCTGAAGTGGAGCTCGCTTGTTTTGACACTGGCTGAGCAGCTGTTCACACTGCTGAGCATATATTTAATCCTTACTTTGACATGTCCCCTAGTTATTAAAAGATGCCAGTCTTTGCCCAAACTTTTTGTCATTGATGTATGCAAGGGACTGGGGCATTTGTCTGGGCACTTTTCAGAGAGCAAGAAAGGACCTTGGCGGCTTGAACCACTTCAGATAGGCTGTGATTCAGTTATGAAGAATGGGAATTGAACTGTGCAGGAAAAAACAGCAACAGGTTTGCAAAGCAGTCATTCTTCTTCTGGGGCTTGGGAGACATGGGGTACATCCCAGCAACAAAATGCAGGGGATATTGGAAAGCACTTCCACTGCAGAGGTGATTTCAATTTTCCTAAAACTGAAAGGTGGTAGTGATTAAAGATGGGTTGAGTGGGGCGATAAATGGAAGCAGAGTTACTGATGAAATACCCTTGCTTCAGTTAGCCACTATGGAAATGAATGATTCCCTTACCTGTGTATCTTCCTCCTCCTGCCGTCGCTTCTTTTGCAGTTGACCACAGAAGCATCTTGTTGGTGAAGGGATTTAGGGTGGTATCAAAGCCAGGAAATGAACAATGGGATCACTTGGGGAAGGATTAAACTAAGTCAGCTGTTCACATGTATTCAAACCACCTTTATTTAATAATGTTATAACATACATGGTTCTGGGATTTCTGGATGTAGTGTAGCACATGGGAGCACTCATCCATCTGGAGCGTTTTCTGTCTCGGGCTGTGCCCAGTTCCTGACATTTTAATGGAAGAGAAACAGTCTAAAAGGATACTTGGTTACTGTTCTCCCCCGGGTTTGTGCTGAGCTACTAATTTATGTAAGAGAGTCTGTAAGTAAGCTCTGAGCCATGACGCTGATTTTCCTGATCAGAATCTTCCATGTCTCTGCAGTTATCTTTTGGTCAGAACATCATCCATCACTTTTCTCAACTGTGCCTGAAATGTTTGAACAAATGGCATTCTGATGACAGCAGCTGTCGTACTGTCCATCATGTGGCGAATTAATGAGGTGCCCAGATACTAAGCAAACTAAAGGGTAATATATGACCGCAGGTCTAACTCTGACTAGTGATTCATGAGAGTGACAGAGCACAGCAAGGAGAATTCCTACCCAGATAATTTACTGTGGGCGAAAGCGAGCACATACGGTAGTTGTTCTCACACAGTTTAATATTAGACATCTGGTGTAAAAACCTATGTAAGGGACTAATCTCCCTTGGATTCTTACATATTCAGAAGACAGAGTTCCTCTTCTGTGATTTACAGGTGCAATACAGAACGGGAGCCTAATCTAACTCGTTCTTGATTCTAAAGTGGTTGAGAGATTCTTCAGGTAACATGGGTGAGCATAATGCTATTGTTAGTAAATGAGATCAATGTATTTGCTGTAGCTAACAGAGCATATTCGTCATTCTTAAGTGTAGTTACAAGCTGTGTGAGAATGTTATTGGGAATTTGTATAAAAGTGGTCTGAAATACAAGATTTATAGAAGGGTAGAACAGTCTTATCCTGTAGCTGGTACCCAAGTGCTAGAAACTACCTTCTTAGAGAAGTTAATGGCGGTGCATGTAAATCACAAAGGAATGTCCTCACACCTAGTATTTCCTATGTAGTAGGGTTTTACATGTGGTTTTCAGCTGGGAGATAGATGGACTTTCCTATGTCTGTTTTGCTTGGGAGGGACCTATTTTTGGGACTTCCCATTGGCTTATTTGCCAAGTTTTGGAGAACTTCCAGGTCACCCTGGAGCCCAGCCCTGCTAGCAGAAGTGAAATACATTTTCCAGGCCCACTTTGGCGGGATGCGTAGGAACAGAAGTCGATTAACTGGTGGTGCTTTTAGAAGGTGAGGCTTGCATGGGAATACCTGTGGATTTCAGACTTCAGTGGCCACTAACTTCACTCACTGAATGCTTCCTGCAGTCTAGTAATATTTGAATTTAAAAAGGCTTTTGTAGCATGCACTATTAAGAATAAAGTTTCATCTGATTAATATTAATTACTGAAAAAACTTTTTTAAAACAAAATAGGTTTGACTTCTTTGTTTTCAGTGTATGTTCCTCCAGAAGAAAATAAGTAGAAGCTAAGGAAGCCATAGTAACTTTCAGAAGCATACACTAGATTTATATACTGGTATTGTTTGTCCATCAAAGCAGATGATCTTAATAAGCAGAGGATAAGTGGAACCTGACTTTCAGTTAGTACAAATAAACATGGTGCAAGTTGCATAACCTGCAAATAGTGTCCAGATGAGAGAGCAGACAGATACATGCAGCTGTGGCTGGAAGATTTCTTCAACCAGCAGTTGAGGATCAGTCCTCGAAGAGCCAGCCCCAAGAGAGAGACAAGTAAAATGGATTTTTACACAGCTGGTATTTAATTTATACTGTCTTCTTATTAAGAATCACTATTATATACTGTAAAAACTGATTTTTTTAGTGCTTTGTCAGGAAAGCCACTTATGATGCCTCTAAAACTCTAGTCACTTGTAAAAATAATATTAGTGTGACCGGTATGCAGATATGACCTTGGGTATCTAGATGTGAACATTTTGGCTTAAGCCAGCTCACTTTGTTCTCCTCAGCTTTTCATACTCTTTCAGAATAAACATTGTAAGGTTGTACTATATAGGAGTACTTATAAACCCAGACTGTTGATCTACTGTATGAATCTGAAAGCAAATTGCAGTTATATACTGAAGGGTTGTGGAGATTTCCCCTGAATATTTTACATAAACAGTTATTTGTTCATTCAATAACTTGGAGCACTTCAAAGCAACTGTTGACATTAAGGATGAAACAGAAAATTTTGGTTGGCAGAATTCCATTGCCAGGGCTAGAGAGTTGTCAAGCAGATACACAAACATTAGGGAGCTAATATGTTTATACTGAATGGGCAGCTCGAGCCAAAAGCCTAATTTTTTTGATGGAACATCCCAATGTGTTAGTGCATACACACCTCTTGGTGGGAACAGAACAGCCAGTGTTGGCTGGCAAGTCTGCTTTTGGAGGCCAATGTTCAAGTATAGGCTCCACTTCAAATTATTGCAGGCAGAAGCTTTTAGGCCTCTTACTGTCATTCTGCTTTTAGAGCTACAGTGAGACATTTTGAGTTGTAGTATCTGAAATGGTTATGAAGACTGAGTTGGGAGAAGGAGGTAATTTCTGGAAGGGGGCAGGACTGGTGTCCCTTGTGTTATAGTGGAGGAACACATGCCTTTCGTTAGTCCTTGGAAAACAAACAAGGTGAGGCTAAGTAAATACTGTAAAGCTGTAGCATGGATAGTTATTCAAATGCACTCAGTTCAACCACACTCAGGTTTTTTCGCTTTTATTTTTAATTGTATTCGTTTGCTCTCATGTGTATGGGCCTTTGTTCATCTCAGTTCCTGGGAAAGGCTGCATATATGTAGGCAGTTAAGAAAAAGAGGCTAGTTAGTTATTTACAGCGTGGAGGAAACCATAACTGATCGTGTACCTCACAAGTGCCTCACCAGATACCAAACAGACAAAATACATTAAAAAGCAGTAGTTAAACCCTGCTAGGCTGTGATATACTTATGAATAAAGTTATTCATAACCAGCAGCTTCAGAGATACCAAAGCCTGCTTGTGGAAAATAATGAACAAATGTTTCAGTTATGCCATACTTAGTTTATTACAGATAAACCCCCTGCATATCTAACTGCAAGATTTGCTCTGTACTGGTGTCTTGTGTGTCTAAGAAAGTGAAGGATGTAATTATGGTGCCCTGTATTTGCCAGCAAAATATTAATCCTCTGAAGAAGAGTGGGCTAATTGTACGAAAGCCCTTTACTAATAGTAGAACTGTTCCTGTGGAGCTATTTAACAGAGTTGTTTTCACAGAGCCCCTCTTTGAGGGGGGGGTTCTGCATTGTAGAGAAATATCTATGAGAAAGAAACTGCACTGAAATGCTGGATTGTACTCTGTTTATTTCAGAAGGTCCCCAGAGGATGTGCAGACTTGTCCTAATTCTAATAAGCCTGGTTTTTCTTCAGTGATGATTCTGTGATCTCAGAGAGACCACCTCCCCGAGATGCCCAGATACTGCATTGTACCTAATTTCAGCCAGTTGTGAATGCTTCTGAAGGATGGAAAAAGCCAAGAAATACAGAATTCTAATCTTGTCTTTTTCTTGAAATAAGTTTGAAAATCTTCAGTTTATTACCAGTGCGGTATCTGTAACTTGCCTTTTGCCTTCTAGAGGATTTGAAGTGCGGGAGATTAATCTTGTTGTTCCTGCTCTATCAGGATGAATCATGTCTAATTTTAGGTTTAACAGGAGCAACTTCTAGACACTGTGGTTGCTTCATGACGTACACTGAAGGAAGAAGATGTTGTATTTCTGACCAAGTGACGAATACGTCATGATGTTTCAGTTACATTCATTACTGTATAGCTTTTACATAAATGTTTCTTATGTTGGAACCTAAGTACTCAAGTAGTAAAGTGATGGTATAGGGGATGTTACAGCTGAGCTTACAAAAAAAGCTAACAAATGTCCTAAGGGTTACTATTGTTGATGGAAAACATCAATACCAAATAAAAGCATCCGTGCATAGACTAGGCCATGGAGAAGTTGAGTTTCTTGTCAAAAACTTTGTTGAGAACAATTTACTTGCATCATTATCCTGTGCTTCCAAGCCCCATTTGTCCAGCTGGAGCAGAGCAAACATATAAAATGGCAAAAAATGACACCAAACTTAAACAGCCTATCAAGACTTTTGGTGATGGAGATGTTTCTCAGCTGTTATGAAGCCAGCTAAGTTGAAGTCTCACTTCTTGCTTTCTTCCCAACACAAGAGAGACACTACAGGGACATGAAGGGCAGACCAAACCTTCAGCTTCCAGAAGTTAGAGCAACCAGTAAACTTTATTAGGTTATGGTGATGGCCAACACGTCCCCTGTGGACCCAGGGTGGCAGGAAGATGGTGTGGAGCTTGGCTCTGCTTAGAGTCTGGCTTTTGTGCTGCCTGTCTCAGCTCTTGTTCATTTAAGCAATGAAAGAAAACAAATGAGTCCCTGTTCAATACAGACCCTGAGTCCTGGATTGGGGTAGAGTAATAAACTAATAATCTTTTGACATATCTTCTAGCTGTGTATTGTTGAGAGCAATCTTCCAGTGACTTCCAAAAGTGATTTTCCAAATGTGGACCAGAACTTTCAAATCAGATATGTTTACCTTTCAGTTCAAGGGGCTTCCTGGTACTGAAAAGCAGTGGCTCATTCTGAGTTAATGAGGGAATAAACCTCCCCTAGTTTTGATTTCTGAAAATTCAAATCATTACAAAACAGAAAGTATTTTTGCACACCTTATTTTTTAAAAAATAATAGAGAATGAAAGAGAATGAGGTGACGTGAAGCTATTTCTTTACTCAAGAGCCCCAAGGGCAAATGTTCTGGCTGCTTCCTCACAGTGAATGGGATCAACCAAAGAGACATCCAAGAGAATCTGAACATCATTCTTTCCACTTTTCTTATATTCTGTTATGATGCCAAGTTTGTGAGAGGACACTAAGAAAAAGTTAGCAATTTAGGGCAGGAGGGGAAAGAAAAAAATCATAATTCAAGCCTTCAGCCTGGCTCTTTTCCTGTAGCTGTGGTACAGTGCCAAAACTGCTTGCGTGCAGACTTGAAGTGTAATTGTGCTCCCTCTCACCCCCGATAAATTTCAAGCTAAGAGATGGAGATGGTGGAACATCCATGCTGTCAGGAATGCTGGCTTCCTCCCTGATTTTGTAAGCAAAATCCACCTGCCAGGTGCTGATTGATTGAACCATCTGGCTTTGCATTACAACTGTAAGAATGCAAACCTTCTTTGCAAACCAAAATCAGATGGGAAGCATTGGTGCAAGGCACTTGTTGGGTTCAAAGTCACTGTGTTAACATAGAAAATGGCATAGCAAAAATGACTCATCATCCAAATGATTGTCTTCAGCAAAACATACAGCAGGAGTGCATGTCTGATTCGAAAATGAACTTCAGTCATTCAGATAGAGAAAAGCTCTACCCCATGAATGATAAACACTAGATTGATCTGTAATTGCTGGTGCACATCAATTCTTTCTTTTAAGTGAGGGGATTCTAGAGAAGAGATGTAGATTTAAGAGGTAGTGGGTTTACAGTGGTGTAACTTACGTAAAGGTTAAAAGGGTAAAAAAGCCCCAGGACTAAATCAGTTTCTCTGTGCTTGTTGAGGCCTGTCACAGGCAGGACCAGGGATTGCTTTGACACCAACAGTGTTTATCTCCAAGTGAGGAATTTACTGCACCCTATTCTTTTGCAGGTGCCCCCAGTAGCAGTATTATTGTTCCGTCAGATAAAATTAATAATGTTATTTTCCCATCCTAAAGCAGTGGGTGAGGTGTGAAATAGGCAATTCTGACTCATAGTGCCTCTTTCAGCAAAAATTTCTCTGTTAGACTTCTTCCCTTGCAACCAGCATATATTGCCTTTAAATCAGCTGACTTGTCCAGGCATTGAAAGACACCAGTGGCTGATGTAAAGGCCTTATTAGTGTTTTCAGGAGTCAAAAGCAAAGCAGAAACTGAGCAGAAATATTTTACAGTGAAACTAGTGGGTTCATCAATGATTATTTGCAGTGTTCTATTGGGGAAATATAAGGTGTGATGTAAGGTTTGGTTAGGGTTTTTTTACTTTAATACATTGCATATCATATGGTTAATAATCCAGACCATGTTACTAGATAGTAAGTTAGATTGAAGTACTTGTGTTTCTTAGTTTCAAAGATGTGTAGATGTGCACACATCTACACATTAGGACATTAAGGACATGGTTTAGTGGTGGGCTTGGCAGTGCTGAGTTAGCAGTTGGACTTCATGAGCTTAAAGGTCTTTTTCAACTAAAACAGTTCTATGAAGTCTGGATTGTACTTCCCTGTCCTACACCAATAACAAGGTTATGTCTGGAAAAACCCATGTGTATGGGATAGATGTCTTCCCTCTGAGATGCAGAAGAACATTGTTTTTGCAAAGCAGAAGGATCAATCTTTGATCTCAGGGTGTATTGTGAAAAGTTCAGCCTCATGTTTTTCTCTGTTTAGTCTCTGAGGACAGAAGACTCTGCCCAAAAGATGGCAATATAAGCTTCTGGTACCATGTGTTGTACCAGGGAATGGAACTGGAGACCTGGTGGGAGAGGCACAGTTAAAATTTGGCTGGATGAGTGACAGGGAAGACGAAACATAGAGCAGCAGCAGGTCAGGGGGGTGGGATAGCAGTGATCTGTGTGTTTCTCCCCACATCTGGTTTTCCTCTCTTGGTTGTCAAGAGATTTGTTACGTGGATACATACCATTCGAGTGAGTTCTGAACCTAGTGTATCCTTGCAGGCCCTAATTCCCTCAGGCTAGCTTATGCTATATTGATTCTTTAATCTCTGTGGTTATCCCAGCAAGGTCCATATCTACAATGAAATTAATCTAGAAGTAGTTTCTGAAAGCTCAAGAAATTGTTCAGTTTATTTTAATAACAGCATAAGGCCTATTGCTTGCTTTTACTGGACCCATTATATGTGTTATTTGACTTGGTAAAATTGTCATTTACACCTACAAAGTGATTTTGTTACACCAAGTTTACTTCTCTGGATAGAAAATAAGACTCTCACCAAAATTCACCACTCAGTTTACATGTCAGATCTTTAGTATTATTCTCTCTGTCTTATGGGAGAGAATTATAAGCAAGATTCACTAGGAAGTTATGGGAGGAATCATTTCTTAATAGAGAAATCTAATTTATTACTTGCTGACCACTGTGGCATTTGGCCTTGCACAGATGCATTTGAGGGAGCTCTGATCTGCATCTGGCATTTGAAAGGGACAGTTGTGGTCCTGTATGTGAGGGTATAAATATATGAAAGAGAAAAATATCCTGAAAAAGAAAAGGGAGCATGTATCTTTATCCTGTATTGTTCCATATGGAAGTAGATGAAGATAATACAAGCTGTAGCTCCTCTAATTCAGTAGTGTCTTATCTGTAATATTTGAAAATAAGCTTTTGAGTCAGGCATTTGCTGCAGAATTAAATGTTGTCTTCTGCAAGTGAAGGGTGGTCACTGAAGAGGCCTTCTGGTGTCTTTGTCAAAATGTCCCTCAAAATGACTCAGTGAAGAGGTGGAGAGGCTCTATGCCATTTGTCTGCCCTCTAGCAGACCTGGTTAGGACTCCGTTTAATTTTCAAGGCCATTGCCAGCAGCATCTGGTAAATGTTTCTTCCTCATTTTCCAAATGCAGTCCTATGGGACAGCATGTACAGTCACAGGACATTGTTTGCTGTAGTTCTGTCTTTGTTTGCTAGTGGTCCAGTTGAGAAGAGCCCTGCCCAAAGCAAGTGGAATCGTCTGAAGCTGGGCTCAGAGAAGGAGCAGGGGCTGGAAAGTATTTTTGAGACAGAGATTTGATATTGTCCAGCCTCAACTCTTATCCCAGCACCAGGTTACTACAGAGAACATGGGCCTTCTGTTAAACAGCATCATTTGAGCAGGTGAAACAGGGATCCTTGAGAAGTAACAGACTTACTGTTATGAAGATGGTAGTAAACTGAGGTGCTCTCACAGGCCTGTAGTATGTGGATCTCCTCTTCATGTTACTGGAAAATTAGCTTTATATTGCTCATGATAAATAAGGAGTATAATTAACAAATAGAGACTTGGCTCTCAGGCTGTCAAACAAAAGTAGAGTAATACAAGGAAACTGTTAAAGTAAAAGAATCTTTTTTGCTGGTAGTTAGTGCTTTTTGAATGCAGGTGTATTCGTGTGTGATTTCCATGAAATCCACATGAACACTGTTAGGGAAAGGAGGGGAGAGTCTTCCTTCAGCTGGTGATCAGTTTGTAGTCACCAGCCTTCATAATTTGTAACTTCTTGATTTCAGATTATCCAGAGGCTCTGCTTACTCATTAAAATGTGATTCAAACATGCTGAAACCTAGCACAAGGCTTGCAATGATGATAATGAACCTTATGTTTCATAGTCTTTTGAAGCCTTGTTCAAGTTAATTCTGAGTTTTACAGGTCATTTTACACGTTCTTGAAAGGAATTTGGATGACCAGGAGCAGTGATCAGAATTCCATATCACAGTGTTGATAATTAGATAAAGGAATTAATGAGGAGTTGGAACTGTGTTCCAAAGTGCTCTTAGCTTGTTCTCCAGAAAAAAATAGTTGCTGGAGATTACTAGGCCACATACCTGTTAGTCCTTTTCCACTTAACATCCACAGGAAGTTTTACACAATGTTGAGAATACGGAGTGCACTTTAAAATGTGTGTAGGAAAAATTGGCTGTGTCTTTCTGAAGGTGCCTGTTTCAAAAATGGCACTGAATGTGCAGAAATTAGTGATGCTTCATATAATGAACTGTCTGAAATACCTGCACCAAGTCATGGCAGCAGCACTCAGAAGCTAATAGAAGTTGTGTTTGCTTGGCTCTGGCTTGCTGACACTCATTATAGTGACAAGTGTCAGTCACACCACTGGTACTGTAGTATGCACTGGGAGCAGCGGGTCAGGCAGTGATAACACAGATCTCAGCACCATTCAAAGCACGTCGTCATTGAGCTGGAGCTGTATGAACTCATTCCAGTGCAGCATCTTCCTGACAAAGTCAGCCTTCTGCCTCTTTTCTAAACACATCATAAATCTGTTTGTGACTCATTCCTATGTAGTTTACTTCAACAAATTTTGTCTTTCAGTTCCACGGTTTGCTTATGCAATTTAAACTGGTCCACTAAATGCAAGTTAGTCTTTGAACTCTGAAGTTAAATAAACAGCTGAATATTTGTGAACATTCAGAGCTGTTGTGTTATGTGACTAATAAAGTCTTTTCAGAGTGTATGTGAGAAGTTAAACTGCTTGCAGCTTTATTCCTGAAAGCAGCAGAGGATGTTCACAAATGCACGTGTTTCATTTTCTCAGCTCTAGACTGAATCACATTTGCGTGGCACAGTCAATCTTTGGTTATTTACCAGAATTTTCTAAAACTTTGTGAGAGAGAAAGCAAGGAACTTGGTAGATCAGCCATTAAAGAATTGGGCAGCTCATACAAAAAGGATCAAACTGCAGTGAGTGTTACCTTTACATTAGTGGTTTCGTATGGCAGCTTCTGCCATATAGAAAAATTAGTCTTTCTCTACTATCATTTGCCTATTGATTTTTATACAGTCAGCTGCCTCCTGGATCCCCATTACAATAGCTAGATAAGAATTTCTTGAAGGCTTTTAAACATATTTTACATTTATATTGTAAAGTGAGTAAACGAATTTGACTGAAGTATTCATGAAGAAGTCATTGAACTTCTGAATGTCATATTAGACATTTAATCCCTGAAAGAAAATGGTGGACTCTTAATCATTAGGACAGGTTTTTATTAATGCTTTTATAAGCCGTTTAGTTTCATCAGGGCCAGTTTCTAGTAATGTCAATTTAATGTGTCATTCTTGAGAAAATTCCAAAGCACTGCCAGCTTGCCTTGAAATGATAACAGCATTAGCTCCCCTTTCTATATTTAGGTTCTCTGCCATAGCTTCATTCCTGACTTTTTGTAGGTTCTACAGCATTTGAACTCTTAAGTAGGATCATGGAAACATATTGCATGCAGTGTTGGGTTTTAGCTCTACCAGTCAACACACAATCTGACGCACAGGTTTTCAGGATTGCCCAGCTGAGGTCTAACTGATGATATGACAGATTATTCAGAACAGAAATCACTTGGATAAAACACAGAAGGTTTTCTCTTTGTCTTTGTGGTTTGGTGAACACATCTCTATCTTTTAAAAAAAGAATGCCCCACTGATTCTACTTCAAAACAAAATCCGTGTGTATAAAATACATGCAAATGGGTGAGAAAGAGAAAATCCTTAATATGAATATACCGTAGTGCTTCACAGCTGCTTGTGTATACCCATGTGTCACTGAAAAAGAGATGTTATATTTGAAGGAAGAAAATTCAGCAACTACTCAGAACTTTTCCTGGTTGAATTTATATATTTCTGGTCCATTTGAGACAATACTGTCTTTGGTTTAAAAACTCTTTTGTAATTTCTCCTCAGCACTGCTCAATAAGCAGTTATTCCCTCTAAGTATGTGTATTTGTGCATTTTTGTGTGATAGTAGTGTATGATGGAGAAGATCTGCCCCATCATACAAATCTGTAAGATCAGAGAGTACTTTCATTATAACAAGGCACCACTCAGCATCACTGAAGAGTTGTTCAAAATTGCTCATAAGAAAGTGACAAAAATGGGCATCACAAATCCTGTTGAGGGGAGATAACATCCCGTTTTCCCACCGTCCTGGTTTTCTGTGAGAAGTAGTACATGCAGGTCAGGGTTTTGGGCCTCCTCCCCACACTGTCATGTCCCATTCCACCCCATCCCTTGCTGAAGCTCTGGAGACAGAAACCCAAAAAAATACTTGATGAATTAGTGTATCAGAGTCCAAGGTTGGTAATTTTTTCCCTTTGGCTTTTAAAGCAGGTGAGATGAACAGTGTTTTTATGGTGTCCTTCTTAGTTTGTAGGAGATTATTCAAGAGGTTTATTGCATTTGGGAAGGCATGGTTTTGTTTCTGTTCCACAGAGAACTGTTTGCAAAGGATTTCAACCAGTAGGCTTATTCTATAGGCAAAATATTCCACAAGCAGAAACATTCCAAAATTCTATTTAGCCAATAACGAAGCAAAAGCAATATGGTTTACTCAAAAAGAGAGGCGTATTATGAAGTCAGTACAGAGGAAAATACAGATGCTTTTTAAGAGCAGAAGGCAGCACCTATGTATTTCGTCTTCAAAGCTGTGGAGACCACAACAAATATAAATATTGAAATAATGGGTAGAGCTTCTTTCAGCTTCATTAACTCTGATCACATCAGAATTTATTCCGAAGCTTTTGAAAGCTCTTCAGTATTGATCTCGTTCTGTAGGTTCCTGTGGTTTGGTTTCTTTTTTTTAACCCTTATCTTGTAGTAAGGAGCAGATAAAGAAGCTGATGCCCTAAATTCTAGTCTTGGATTTACCCCATGCTGCCAGTGGCATTTGACATACTGAGGCAAATAGACATGTTATGCTCTAATATAAAAATCAGATATTTATCTACCTCTTCTCACATGTTTCAAAGTAAATTCAGTAGTGTTTGCTCTCTATTTTGTTGAGTGATACAGAAAATACCTGTAACTTCAGAGTTTGCAACAGCAATAAATTATGATGCCACATTAAGAATGTGGAAGAAGTTCATGCTTGTACCCAGAGGAAAATCTCATTTGCATGTGTAACGTAATCTGCCCTCCTTGCTAGAAGACACTTGGAGGCGAAGTAATTGTAGGTTTGAAAATGAGTGAAGAAATTAATGAAAGAAAAAAAACCACTGAGAGCTATTAATTACACTCAGGAAGTCCAACTATGGTAAACTGGTACTTTGAGAAGGTATCCCTGTAACAGCCTGTGCTGTTGCCCACTTTCTGAGGCAGGGTGCTGGGGTACCTGTGCTCTGACCACTGCTGCCATTCTTAGTCATTTAGCTTTGTAATCATAGTTTTGATGTTTTTCTCTTTGTGTCCAAACACAAATCAGCTTTATTGCCTTGTCTTGCATATAGGCATATATCCAAAGCACTAGATTCTCCTTAGTATCTTACAGTCTCATGTTTCTATCATATGACCAGACTGACATGTCAAGGACAAGTCCTCCTGAAAAATGATGCAATTAGACTTCACAAGTATTACTCATTGCTTCTGGTGTGACATGGTTTCATCTTGGAAGGCTGAATCACTTGCATTTTGAAAGAAAGGCTGTGGAATAATAATGCACTGACCTTGTGAGCCATTCCCGTGAACAGGGACCTTTGCAAAGAATTAAAAATGGAAAAGAATCTGTAGTATGAAAACACTGGCTCTAATGTGCTCTCTCAATCTGTTCTGTTGTAGAAATTTGTGAAGAGTGCTTTGCACACTGGTAGAGCTAATAGAGTAGGAGGTGGAACACTAATTACAGCACAAAGCAGTAGCTAAAAACCCTTGGCAATGCTTAGCTACAATAATGTACCCTATAGACTTTTTCTAAGCTTCAGCATTTCAACCTGGGATTCAGTCTCTCAGATTTTACTGAGAACAGCTTCAAGCAAAGAACCCATTGACGTCAGTGGGAGTTATGCCTAAATAAGAACAGCGGGTTCTGGCCCCTGAATTGTAACTCTTTGTGTAACGTAGTTTTCCTGCTAGCTGGGACACACATTTATACAGCTCTTTGTGGAAGATTTTCATTTCTGAAGCTTGCAGTGGGACAATGAAACCCCCCCCATAAACTTAATGGAGCCCTGGGGACACCTGACAGGGGGAGCTGTAAGGACACTCGCTGCTTTCCATTAGGATGTTATGCTATTTCTTGAAGGTAACTGAACTCAAGACCCTCTCTCTTCACTTTCATAATAATTGGAGGGACATAGAATCAGCAACATGTGCTTGGTCAGCTGTCCGGCTTTCTCCTAAGCTCTGAATTTACAGCACACACATGTGCTGAGGCTGTTCTTCTCTTATCTTTTATGGTGTCTAAACTTATTCCTGATAAATCTAATTCATATAGATTGACAGTTCAAACAATGTGCTTCCCAAGTCTCAGGAGGAAACCTATGGCTCACTTTTGGTTTAGTAACTTACAGAGATTAGGTTTTGCATAATGTAAATGTGAGGCAGGTGATACTTTGTAATACTCTGAATGCAATTAGTGAGATAAAAACAGCTAAATTCATTTTCTCTGAAAAGAGGCAATCTGATTGCTATGCAGAAAGCACCTTTATTTGCAGTACTGGTGGTTCATAATGTGGTTAGCAATGCAGAGTGGCATTTTGATTTGCAGTTTTAAAGAATTCTGGGATGAATAAAACATGGAATTAATTGCCAGAGAAGAACCTTTGCCAGACTAGATGAGATCTACTGTGCTGAATGAAAGCTGTAACCTAAGACAGGCTCTGTTCTGCTCCCAAAGGAAATGATGTCAATACCAGAAAAGGTTAAATAGCACGTCAAATAATTGGCAGCGCCAGAAGTCCTTCCTCTTTAGATGTAGGTTGGGAGTAAACACATATTCATGTGTTGTATCGCCCTGCAGCAGGTATGATTAGAGCAGAGCTGTGAAAAATATCAAATGCCAGGCTTTGTATTAATAAATTTGAATCCTTGTCACAGTTGATTTTGAAGTAGGAAAAGCTGCTGCTAGGTTGGAAGGGAGAGAGAACTGGGATGTTTCGATATATGGGGGATCCTAATTCCATATGTGGAGTTGTGTGTGAAATGTTCTAAATACCTGCAGAATCCTGCTGAAATTAGGGAACACTGAGCGTGCCCTGGGGAAGCACTTCAGGGGCATCTTGGGAATTTTGGCTTATGTGTGTTTGCAGAGGCTGGAAGACTTCATTCAACTGTTGTTGAAGTGAGCTTCCCCCATCACTAGATGGGTTTATGGCAGAAACTGAATGAATCAGTTCTGTGTCTCAATGGAAGCCCAGACGAACAAATAGAATCATAGAATCATAGAATAGTTAGGGTTGGAAAGGGCTTTAAGATCATCCAGTTCCAACCCCCCTAGAAGATGCAAGTATAATTTTAAGAAACATAGAGTAGTGAATGTTATTTGGGTTCCATTAATTTTTACAGAGCTAATAAATTCAGCTGAGGTTTGTTGTGGATCTTCCTAGAGCTGGCATATATGGATGGATACAGACTAACAGTTTTGGGGTTTTTTTAGTTGTTAATAAGTGAAGAATGTTAATTTTAATTCATGTTGTTTTTTATACTTGGAGTCCATTTGAGCACCCTGTAAACTGGCAGCGTAGGTTCTCACCTGGTCCCACCTACACTGGAAGCCTACGCTGTGTTTCAGAAAGGTAAAGAAGACCCTAAAGCGGCATGGTGTTGTCCTTTGAAAGTTCCGTCTTAGTGGTCATTTCTTGACAAATGGAACTGTCCTGAGGAGGATCCATTAAGAAAAATAAGAAAATGCCAATCCCCCTGTTCTACCCTCATTTTTCCAGTGGGATATTTGTGTTGACTGGCAGTCTGTTGTTCAGGACGTTAGGGGGAGGAAAGAGAACAGAAATTTGTGGTGGTTCTCACAGCCTTTGTTGACTACAACAGGCAGCTGGAGTAAGGAGCCTAAAGGCGTATCCAGTGTCAGTGCTCAGGGTTGTTATGTTTGTAAAGAATGGCAGCTGCACCAGCACTGCAGCAGAACCATGATGGATTTAAGTGGCTCTTTTAGGGGGGAAATTAATAGTCAAAGGAAGAGGAGCAGTAGCTTTCCTCTTTTTTCCAGGTTTTACACAAAATACACACAAACACACACCTCTACAAGTCTAGATTTGTGAAATTTAATATCCCAACATGCTTTTTACAATCACATAAAAGCAACTGTGTGTATGTGTCTAGTAGAATATGGTATGGAGGAGGAGGAAGAAAATGGTTTTAAACCACTTGCTCTAGTGATTCCAGAGAACGTGCTGTACTGAGATGGAAAGACTTTTAAAGAAAGGAGGGAATGACCAAAGATATTATTGCAAAATGTGTTTATTTCTTGAATTCCTATTCATTTCTATGTAAATGATGAATTAAAGGTAGAAAACTTGGGGGAAAAAATGAGAACATCTACCAGAAGAAAAGATAAGCAGAGTATTTAGCTAAAAAATCTTGGAGTGAATAAAACATTCGTACAAAAGCAATTTTGATAACAGTATTTGTCACGTTTGTATTGGTGTACTTTAGTTGGCTGGTTTTCTGTAGATCTGTGAACAGCAGTGAGATGAAGAACCTTTAAAGAGAATTGAGAGGGAAGGTGGAGTTTTCTAATGAGAAATTAATGTCCATACTCTGGCTATCCAGGGTTGTGTCTGCAGTATAATTAACTAGAATTTGAGCTCTTTCACATGTAAATGAAGTAATTGAGAGCACTGTCAGCCATAACCCTTCTCCTCTTTATTTATGGGACTTTGCAGATCTATAGGCTGCCTTTTTAATTGAAAATTCTTAAAATTGATTTTTGTCTTTTGTGTCATTTCTGGCTTTCACTATTGTCACATTATGTTGTATGGTGCAGATCGTACCATGGTCAGTTCAATTTGAGCATGATGAATATGCTTTCTTGGGCATCTCTGAGGAGAGCAGTTAATAAAAGGTCATTTCATATAACTCTCTTATTTTGGAATTTCTAGCCTCTGGAGTATTTCCCCAATCTCGGGGTATTGATTCTCTGCATCTGACCTATTTCAGTTGTAAAAAATAAATGAAATCAATTTGTTTATAAAAACACTCAGCTTTTACTGAGCCAACCAGGGCAGATGTGAGGGGTTGTCACGTATTAAAAATCTGAGTTGTGAAACCTACAAATGAGCCTATCACTACATTTTAGCTCAGTGTTGCGGATAGATTTTCAGCAGTGGCCACCACACGTATGATTATTTGTGGAAGTACTCAGTTTATAGGTCTAGAGACTAGCTTATGGCATGTATAGCTATGGTCTGGTTTAATTTTCGTTGTTTCTCTTAATTATTTCTCTGTTTTTTCCAAGATTAGTTTGCATTATAATTCTGTCTATGATGAGTATGTGAAGATACTTGCTGCTGGTTCATCATAAATGATCCATATACCTTCCTGTATCGGGTGATGGGCAAGGAGGCAGACTAATCTGCATTCCACCTGTGCATTTGTTGGTACTTGGGGGAAGTATGGGCATGTATGTGTGTGTGTGTTCTTATGTTTATGATGGAGAATATGAGCTTGTCTCCTGGCAGGTGGGGATTTCAGAGGGCATCATCTGTGTAGTGTAGCCCTGTTGTGTACTGTGCATGTTGGTGTACTCTGCTGTAGAGTGACTGTACTTGTGCTTGTCTGATCTCAGAAGTTGGGTAGTACACTTCCAGCTCACATTGTACCTGCTCTAGCTGGAGGACCTTGTGGCCAGGCAGCCGTTCTCTTCCTTAAGTTTGTTTTGATAGTTTTGTCGAAAAGTTAATTCTGAAAAGCTGAAGAGTGAAAATTTTCTAGTCTTCCAGATTTGCAGGATGTGTCAATACCCAGCTTAATACTATCATCTGAAGAATGCCAGAGTGAATGACAATTGATGCTTCTATAAGCTGAGTATGTGATATTGCTGGCGCTATGTATATTAAACTGTCAGAGGGAATTTTTCTTTAGGTCTCACAATTGAACAAGACTGTTAAGAAGAAGTCAGAAGCTATTTTGTTTTCAGCCATTCAAACCTGCCCAGTTCAGGCATATTCCTTTTTTGCTTTGTGCCTGTTTGAAATTGCTTTGTTCTACATCTGTACGGTCATCTCAGTTAAATTTGAGTGTGAAAGCCTGCTGCATGCAGCCTGGTAACTAATATTCAGGGATAAGGTCACCATCTGCTCATAGAGTCAAAGCTTTGAGCTTAGAATTGCTTTTTACATGGACAATGACAGGTTCTGAATGGCTCTTCTAAGGGATCATATGAAAACAGGAAACCAACAGAAGGCAGCTTTCAATCCGACAGAAACCTGTTGCCTCACTTCTTGGTGTTTGGTTTGGGCAACCCAATTTTTGTATAATGTAGAACATCTTCAGCCATCTTTAAATTGTTTCCAAGTCTCTAAGTTATCCTTGTTGTCAGTCCATTAACCTGCCTTGAATGACATCAGGGGTGCTTTTGACTTTTAGTTGGCTTTCAGTTTTTCTCAGCTTATTCGTTAAATCTCGTTCGTCTTCTGTCTGTTCTTTTGCTCAGCTCAACACTGTTTTCTGGTGCTGAAGAAGATGGGGTTAACTGATCATGATGATAACCCAGACCTTCCTAAGGTGGGAGGAGGGATGGTGCAAAAATGTAGCACTAAAAATCCTGAGTGAAACTTCAAACTTGTTGCACCTTTCTCATGAGGTTTATTCGAATTAGTTTGTTTCTTGAATTGAAATGGTGGGGTGGGGAGTGGGGAAGAACCATAGCTCATTTAAAATTCTTATCCAGTGTTTCCAGGTTCTCTAGGAGAAGAAGCACTGCTGAGTTCCTTAAATGTATGTGGCATTGAGGATTGAATAACTGGGTATAGAAAGCCAAGATATGACTCGTGATCAAAGTCATACTAAGAGCTTCAATCTCTATCTGTAGGAGGAAGTTCACCTACAGTCTTACAGCTTTTCAGCAGTAACAGTTAGGTCAGAGGTATGTGTGAAGCAGCAGAGTACCATCTGGAACCAGAATGGAACGGATCCTGTCCATCTCTCTCTCACACAGATAGGCACAGAAAATTCCCCTTCCCTCCACCCTTTTTTAGTTGAAGTCAGTGTTAGGTTTGGGATTATTCTTCAGTTCCTCATGCTTTTCTAAACACCTTTGATCTTTCTGATGGATTGTCTGCAACAAACAGAAGTTTTTCATAGAACTGTCCACAGTGACATATGGGACCTAGTCCTGAGTGGTAAAAGCTAAGTTAGTGCTCTCAAGTGTGCATCAGTTGTTTTACATGTGATCACTTTCTGCAAAGAAACTGATTTGGAATGCACGAAGAATGTTTTTTTGGTTTTGAGCTTGTAACTCTATGAACTACCTCAAAAAGCTATTTGAATAATTTAAATTATTTGTTGCCATATTATCCTTGGCCCCTTTCCAATAATAGTGTCCCAAAATTCACCTTGGATTTGTATAATGTACTTTTCTAGCCAGAGATTCCATTAATCTCAGGGAGAAATAGGATAATAGGAGTCTTGTTCTTGTACTTCATGCTGCAATTAAAAACGTTAGGGTGAGATCTCATCTCAGGAGGTGTTTTCTTTATCTATATAGGAATGTAAATATGCATATACAAATGCTTTAAAAAGAAGACTAAGCCGGAACCCAGTCTGTAATTGCTGTAGGATGTTGGGTGGTTTCAAACTAGCCATCCAGTTCTGTCCTTGCCATTGACCCCTGCCTAGCTTATGAAGAGCGACTTTGTCATATGGAGTTTCTCCAGCAGAGGTAACCATTTAGGGCTGTACTCTCTCTTCTGTACCCAGTCTTCACCAGTGAATCATAGAACAGTTAGTGTTGGAAAGGACCTCAAGATCATCCAGTTCCAACCCCACTGCCATGGGCAGGGTCACCTCCCACTAAACCATATCACCCAAGGCTCTGTCCACCCCAGCCTTGAACAACGCTAGGGATGGAGCATTCACAACTTCCCTGGGCAACCCATTCCAGGGCCTCACCACCCTTACAGGAAAGAATTTCTTCCTCATATCCAATCTAAACTTCCCCTGTTTAAGTTTGAACCCGTTACCCCTTGTCCTCTCACTACAGTCCCTAATGAAGAGTCCCTCCCCAGCATCCCTGTAGTACCCCCTTCAGATACTGTAAGGCTGCTCTGAGGTCTCCCCGCAGCCTTCTCTTCTCCAGGCTGAACAGCCCCAATTTTCCCAGCCTATCTTCATACGGGAGGTGCTCCAGTCCCCTGATCATCCTCGTGGCCTCCTCTGCACTTGTTCTAACAGTTCCATGTCCTTTTTCTGTTGAGGACATCAGAACTGCATACAATACTCCAAGTGAGGTCTCACAAGAGCAGAATAGAGGGGCAGGAGCACCTCCCTCGACCTGCTGGTCACGCTCCTTTTGATGCAGCCCAGGATACGGTTGGCTTTCTGGGCTGCAAGCGCACGCTGCTGGCTCATGTTCATTTTTTCATCAACCAACACCCCCAAGTCCTTCTGCGCAGGGCTGCTCTGAATCTCTTCTCTGCTCAACCTGTAGCTGTGCCTGGGATTGCTCTGACCCAGGTGTAGGACCTTGCACTTGTCATGTGCTGCAAGTATCCTTATTAAAGACCAAATGTTTTCCTGTCCTATATGGACTTAGCATCTTCTGAAAATATTTATGTCAAAAGCATGAAGTTCAGAAATTGAAGCCAAGGGAGCTCGGATTTACAGTTGGGGCACTGAAGCCTGCATAGGTTTAAGCACCTGCATTGCTATTTTATTAGTATACTCTTTTCCTCATTTTTTTTCTCCTTACTCTTTCATTAGGTGCACTTTCTCCATTGCAGCCCAGCAATATAATTATATTTCAATTCTAGATTAAGTGCCTTCCACAATACCAGCTTCTTAGTAGTCTTCTGATACATTGCTCAACTTTTGTATCTCTGAATAGCACAAACACTGCTTTGCAGCTGACGTTAAGAGTCTATTGTACCTAGACACTGAGAGCTTCTTCCAATAAGTGGTCTAGAGAGGCCTGAGTCACTGTTCAGGCTTCATTGTTAAAGATGGAAGTTACTCAGCAGGTCTCCAATGACATTTTTAATGAAGTGCCAAGGAGCATGCACATGTCCCCTGGTGCCAAGTTGAGATTTTTCTTTCATTAGAGGGTTCTTCCCACTGCTCTACCCCACAGACCATGAGAACGCTACCACTGTTGGTTAATACATCTTCATTTGAATATAATGTATTTAATCTTTTCATGCATTAGTTCTTAATTAAAGTAGAATTCAAAATAATAAGATGAGGAAAAAACAAGTTGTTTTTCTCCCGATTAAAAACTTCCAAGTGAGGTAAGTGCTCAGTAAATTCCATCTGGACTCAAAGACAGAGGGAAATATGCCAGGAAAAAAAATATTTTGGAAGGAAGCTCAATTATAAACACTAGAAACACGGAATACAGAGCATAAAATTAATGTGGATGAGAGGAAAGAAAGCTAGGAAATGTAAAGCAGCAAAGGATCCAGAATGACAAATGCCATGCAAATTGGGGCATAGGCAGATACCGAGAAAGAAGGCAGGTAAGCTACAAAAGATGGGTAGTACTGCAGGCCGTCTGATACAATGCAAGTAGACCCATTATCTACCCCAGTAAGGATTCTCTAGCATTACTCTAGTGGAGACCCAAGTGGCTGTATAGTAAAGCATCCGCAGAAAAAGGAGAATCAAGGATCCAACCAAATCTAAACCCCGTCATCTGCAGCTAGTTAATCTCTCTGGAATATTTGCCATCAAGGTAATTTCTTACAAGAAAACCAATTTAAGAAAGATAGGCTCAAAATGCCAAGCACAATCTGCAAATTAGTACTGTTGTCACTGTACTCTGTGTTTGCAGTGAAGAAAGCTTAGTATTGTCAGTTAGTAAAACCACTACTTGGGGTTAACCCTGACAGAACCTGGCATTTTGCAGATAGTCACCATTAGATGATGTTTGTGTATGTGTGTGTGCAGGTAGAACTAGTTTCCAAGTAGTCAATGCTGTGCTGCAGCTACTCAGAAAAAGGACATGGTTAAAAATAATGTGCCATAGGCACAGCATGAGTAATATGGCTTTTTCTCCTGCAGTGTTTACACTGGCATTGAGCTGTATTGGGCATTTGATTCTGTTACAGACACAGCATGTAACTCAACTTGAGTAGTGGCACAGGGATGTAAAAAGAGCTCTAGGCGTAAAGACACACTCATTTTATCCAAATACCATATTAAATAATCATATGGTGGAAGATAGAATCTTTTCAGTGTACTCAATCCTCTAGTAAATTTCTGCAGATTCTGCAAAGCTGTAAAAGAAGACTCAAAAGCCTTCTGTGTTCTCTGTAGAGCTGTTTGATTTGCTTTTACCAGCCCTGTAAGAGGGAGCAGCAGCCATATCCTTCCACAGAATTGTGACTCTTGGCCTTGCCTGTGAGTGTGGTAGGTGTGTTATATTTAGGATCAAAAACCTGACATGTGAGTCAGGTCGGGATGTGAGTCATTGCATTCTGTCTTCTACTGCATAATATATGTCGTATCTATACACAAACCCTTAAGTGCATGCTTAGTCTAGAAGTCAGTTAACCTCTTGCGGTGCTAGAGGATTTCAGTCTTTTCACATTCTTCTTAGTTTCAAAAGCACCAAATTACATATCAGCACAGTATTTTGCTATTGTAGTTTTCATTATGTATAAAGATTTTCTGTGGTAACTATATAATTGAATACCATGTCAGTACATCGTGTAGTAAATGGAAACAGGAAGGCAGATCTAGTGGTCTAAGTTTATATTAGTGGTCTACAAATACATGTGAAATGTGGTGGATAAGGGAATTATTATTTGGTCCACTCACAGAAAGCTCTTTGGTTTGTCTTCTTATAAAAAGCCATTTTAGCTTTGGAGTACAGTAAAGCTATTGGTATGGTAATGACTTCAAATGTATATATTGCTATGACATGAAGTCATAACTGTCATGAGCTCCCTGAGGCTCCAGATGCACAAATACATTGCCTGTATATTATCTTTCAAATATCCATGGTTAAGTTGGTAAATGACATTAAAAGGACTAAGAAACATCATAGAACAATTTGCTTTACACTTTAGGTATCAAAGTTTTGAATAATTTATTTTTATTTGAGTTTCGTTGGCCATTTCTGTATCAGAATAGTTTCATTTTCTCTATTAAGGAGTTTAAATGCAATCAGTAGAGAGCAGCTTCAAGCCAAGATGAAAATTATGCCAGTGTGTCCCACTGATGATAATGTGTTTTGAGGGCTCCTAGTCTAGGAAATGTTTAGTGTTGCCAGAAAGGTTCAGTTTGAGACAGGAATATTGACCTGAATATCAATCCCTGTGGCTTTGAGTAACTACTTGATGCCTACAAGACCCTTCTTTCCACCTATGTGAAACATTTCAAGAGAGAATAATCCTATTCCTCTGTCTCCTGTGAAGGTGTTCTGCTTATCCATCTCATCCTGTTGTGCCTTGAAAAACTCCTATTTGCAGAGATTTGGTATTGCCTCCAGGTCCCTCATGCTCAAGCTCTGCAGAATGGTATGGTATACATTTTGGAAACACTTGGTACAAGTGTGTAGCACAGTAGGTAAATATATCGCAACACATTGAATAGGATAAAAGCTGCATAGTTGCAAGTCTGAGCTAAACTGTATCACATTATTTCTTCGTTTCTAGATATTTCCTATATTTGTGCCATGAGCTATGGAACTGAGAACTGGTTTAAATGCAATTTTTATTTTCCAAGGCAGCATTTCAGAAGTTTCCATGTATTAGTGCACATAAGCATGTTGTGTCTGCCTGCTTTTGCAATTCTGGCTCTCATTCTTTTCTGATGAGATTTTTTTGATGCTGTTGTATTATTTTGTTACTTGCCATATTGTTTTAATAAAACTGTTTGTTCTCAATGAGTCATCAGGAAACGAGGGTGAATATTTTGGCAGTTACACACCAAATGCTAGAAACTATGGAATTCAGTGTTCTTTTGTGAGGTTTTAGTCAATACCAAAGAAGATCTGGAAATGACGCTGCACTTAGGGTGCTTTTCATTGCATGCTCTAAGAATGCCATGTTTCATTACAGCAGTTGTGAATCTGGTTATGAATTTACAGTAATTTATTGAAAAGAAAGTACATTTTTGGCATCATAAAAAAGGTTTTAAACCATGAAAATATTTCTCTTAAATTATATGACCAGTGGACACATAGACATACACAGTATTGATGTTACTTTAGGCTTAGAGTCCTGTTTCTTGTAATATAAATAATAATCAAATAAATAAATAAATTAAAAATAAAATCAAAATAAAATCAAAATAAAATCAGCAGTTCCTGAATGCAAAAGCATCTGCAGAATAGATTTTCCCATCTCTCAACAAAAGAAATGATGGGATTTTCTGCCCCTGCTGGTGAAGTGTACCATTAAACTGTGGTCTTGTCAATCATATGTCAGGTTTTTAAAAAGCGTGACTTCATCTTCTCATTTACAAGAGTTGCAATGAAGTCACCACAGGTAAGAAAGACTCTTCCCTGTCTGCGGGTACATCTCTTTTTTCACTATCAATTAAATACAGAAGTAACTTACTTTGCTGAAGCGGTACTGGTAGCAACATGAGTATAGAGCAGTGTTTTGAATTATTTACTCTGGCAGCATGTCAGGCTGATGGTGTCATTCCTCCAACTGATACATTTTTTAAGCTGAAGAAATACAGAAACTCTAAGTCATTTTTTCCAGTAACTCTTTCACTTCTTAAGTGTTTTTTCAGGTCAGTGTTAATTTGACATTTCACTTTCCAGGAAGTTTGGTCATGTCACTATTCCAGTGAGACACATTACGGTAGTTAAAACAAAACCAAACCACGCTTTGGTCATGCAAACCCTCTGAGTTATTTGTACTGTGGGGTTGTGGTGGTGGCAGTGAGGATTACAGCAATAAACCACTAAAGACTTTTTTCTTCAGAAAGCGAAAATGGTCATGTATTCTTTACTCCATAGCAAAGCTGAGATTTTAGTTTCTTCTCTTCTGTATGTAGTTAAAAAGCAGACTTTTCCCTTATAATTTTCCTTATAAAATGGCAGCTACTGCTGTTGATTATCCTGAGAATGCCTGCTTTCCTTTTCCTCTGCTTCACCTTTGAATGGCAAAAGAAACTGTTTCTGACGTTCCTCCTTTTTTCACTTCAATAAGCATTTGCCTGGGTGAAGATGAAGGCACAAGGTAGCCTTGACAAATTCCATATTTGTTAGCAGTTTGCATTGTTTTCGTTGTCTTCGTAGCACTAGACGTTCTTTCTGTGGATCGCATTTAAAGCAGCTCATGAATGATTATAAAAATATAGCATATGCTTGTCGTAGAAACATGATCGAAGTGAAATTCCCAATGAAGTAGCACAGATGTTATCCATGTGCATCATGTAAGACCTTAGTGTATGCAGAGATTCATTAGAAGCACTCCAGTACGTGCTTGACTCATAACACTGCTTCCATGCATTTTGGAGAGCTCTGGTTGATATTCTGTACAGAATGTCAGCATTTCAGTGTGCTTTGCTCTATGTGTAGAGAGCTGTATTGTATTTTCCTTAGATCAAAAGGTGTCTCTCTGGCAATACAAAGCACCCACACAGGAATGTATGTATTGAGAAATGTCCAGTAAAGGTCTAATGTAGAACTGGATTTTCAACTCAGGAATAACATGCAGAGGAATGAAAGCTCTGAAGGTTTTGTCCTGAAATCAGAACAGAACTGGTGTATGTCATCTGTACAATGTCAAGTTGCACCATACCAAGTTGCTATGCTATGCTCTGACCTGTGCAAAAACACTTGGAAGAATATCACCCTGCAGATTTCTGCTTTCCATCCAGTAATTTCTATCTTACACATTACAGATATGGTTCATTACATGTGTTTCTACCACTGTGCAAAGCATAGCAGAGGAAGGACAGAATCAACATATAATTTCCATCTCTAAGTCCATGATCTGCCAGAACACTCCTTATTCTGCTTTAACAGCAGAGGATGGGATATGATATGAACTGTCAAAGTATTTAAATATTCATCTTTTAGCAAAGTTGTCTGGCAGTTTGTTACTGTAATTGGTTTCCTGTAAATGTGAGTCCATAAGATCAAGCAACCTATAGCTGGCTTACTGTAATACTGGTGGGGACTTGAATTACCTGCGTTGTTCCTGCTAGAAGAGTATACATGTTGAATCTGTGCATGTGTTTATGTATGTGTTTGTCAGTGGATAAAACAGTGGAAATAGGCTGTTTCTCACAGATTAATCAAATTGTTTCAAACTTCTTTATCTACTTTGAGATGCAGTTGTAGGACGAAGGCTGCCTACTTAAAAACCACTTTGCATTCCCTCTTCAGACAGGATAGCTGGCTCCTAGGAGTAAGATTAATGACTTTAAACTTTTGCATTGGTAGTGATACATTTTGAATACTCTATTACCATCCTGTTCCATATTCATGTGTTTTTTGCAATAATGTCTGTTGTGTTTGCTAAAAACAACAGCAGAACAATTTTTTCATCAGCATTGGAATTAATGAAGCCTAGTTTGCCATGACCTTGTGTCCCAACTCACCCCAGTGCAACAGCACGCATCTCTTCCACCTTACTTTCAGTTCTGACCTGCATTTCTCTGCCCCTCAGCTTGTATGTAGTATGTATCTAGTGGGTCCTTCCCATTTCCTTGTCTGTACCATGAGATACATCATGTTCTGGTTCCCATGTGATGACTGGGAAGCCACAGACCAAACTAAGGGACCTGAAGTGAAGAGAAAGGAGCAGAAGTGATCTCACCCCTTCGGCAGACTTAGTTTTGGTTTTTCTGCTTTAATGAGATCTTTAAATTCATTAAAGTTGTAGGAACTTACTCTTAAGGAGCCTTTGAATGTCAGAGATCACTGAAATTAGTGAAAATTGGATTACTTTGGATTGAACCAGGTTTAAATACTGTGAGATCTCAGATGTGCTGGATCTGCAGAAAGCATGGCGTTGCATGCCCAGGGTCACAGTGTATTCAGTTTTTCACGTTTGTGTTGCTCTGAAGTCGTGTTACAGGCACATTGGTCTGATGGCAGGTTTAGTGCTCACATTTCAACTTTTGTGTCTGGTCTGCTGTCAGAATGGATTCTGAGGAAAACTTTCATTCCTTGTGGTGGGGGAAGAGGGAGAATTTGCTGTTTCCTCTGATCCAGGGTGGGATGCTGCCCAGCTTTAGATGAAGATCCACTGTTGCTGTTCAGACACGTTTTTCCTCTTTGCAGTTGAAATTAACAGCTTCCAGGCTATTGTAAATTTTCTTTCGTGTCATTTTTTTCCTTGCCTGTGAATACTGGAGTATATAAAACAAGACACATTCCCTATTTGTGTGCCGTTCTGTTGCCTGGGATGTATTCTATGCTTTACTTTGTGCCCAGTGGATATGCTCATACACATTTACTGAAAAATGTAAACTGTTTTTTTCCTAATTTTGTCATTTACCTTGAAACAATCTTCCTTATCTAAAGCAAAATCATCCCTAGGAAAGTGTATTTTCTGTGTTCATTTCCATGGGATGATTGAAGGTGACTGATATCCCCAGGAAAATATTTTTCTGTCATATTTGCATATGAGTGAGAATCTCAGCTTCTGTGTTGTGGATACTCTGAAATCCTTTGATCATCCATCAGATTGTTCCCTTTGCCACTTACATAAATACTTCTCTTCTGTTGTGTTTGCAGACAATCGTACTTATATCAGAAATCCCTATCTTCTGGGGAGATGGGAATTGTTAGGTGCAAAGTTGATTTCCATTACTTTGCTACATGAACGTGGCAGTTTAAATACTCGCTAGCTGTCAACATGAAATAGGTTTTAGCAGTTACTTTAAAAGTACCAACTGTGGGGGAAAACTGGAAATAGTGCCTTGCAAGTGAAAATTTGCACATGCAATGTAATTGTTTGACTTTTTGCTTTAGTTTTCCTTTTGGGTTTAGGGAGAAGTGGGGGGAGGAAAGGATTCTGTACAGATGTTTTCTACTCCTGCCCTAATCCTTGGGTTTGGGGTGACTGTGTATTTTGATTGCAAAACCAAATCTTAAATCCTCTTATTTCAACCACATAAAGTAAAGAGGGAGTGAGACATCATGAGGAAGATGGAGAAAACAGGTTGTCGAATCACAGGGTAGTTTGAATTGGAAGGGATCTTAAAGAGGTTCTAGTTCCAAACCCCTGCCACAGGTACAGTGTTTCGGCTTTGACGTCTTGTCTTTGTTTTGTAATTTAAATTTCCTTTAAATTATCAGCTTTCTGGAAGCTTGGAGACTTGGTGAGTAATCTTCTGATGCCAATTGTAGTTACTGGCATTTGCTTTTTATTTTAGGATTATGATCCTGTTCCTTCTCTAGTCAAGGTAAGTCCTACTGATTTACACAGGAGCTGAACCTGGCTTTTCACTGAACAGCAGATTGTAGCACTTTCAGCTCCACTCTAGGTATCTGTGGCATTGTTCTGGAATATTTCTTTACCTTTTTTCTTTCAAAATCTCATCTCTGATTATCATGGTCTTTTAATAGTACCAAGCTTACAAATCTGGAAAACATTTGTTTCTATGGGTCCATTTATTTCCTGTGTTTCATTACTGTTCCTGCTGTAACCTTTTCTTCTGGAACTAAACCTGAAAAACTCATTTGTGATAATACATCTTTAAAGTTTCCTATAGCTCCTGCTGCATGACAGGCTCTCTATCAGCCTTAGGGACTGCAGTTATGTAGAGGAGTGGCCTCTTGTCAGGATTTGCTTGGCCTCACTGATTCCACTGCCCTTTCCAGCACAGCTCCTGCATGAGAAGACGGGCTAAAGCTCTAGACACTTAGTAGAGTATTCCTTTGATAAGTACTTGCTTTACAAGGACTTGTTGCATACAAGAATGTGTAGTCTGTTTGAAGTGGAGATTTTAATCATTTACTGAGATTTTAATCATTTACCAAGATTTTGTTCACTCCTGGATTCGTATTCCTTCACTATTGCTACATTCATGGCTGGTTTTCCAACCATGCCGTGCAGTTTTATTTGACTTTCTGTAAGGCATGTGTTATTTACATTAGCAGATTTGTTTGTGTAAGTCAACTTTCATCTGTATTTTCATGTTAACATTTCTTCATAGCATAATCTTACTCCTGTGTTGATGCATACAATTCTTTTAACCATCTGAATGTGGGCTCATCGTAATTTTCATCACTATTCAAAAGTGCTGGAATCTGATGGGAAGCCTGCAGATATTACTGCCATTTATGCAGGCAGGGAAACTAAGCATCATGCTTTTATAGTCACATCCCGACAGAGCAACAACTGCCATCACTAGATCCTTCTGGATCCCTCCTTTGTGAAATGGGCCTATCAGTCAGCACACTGTTGTCATCTATTACAACTTGAAACAGTCTATTTTCTTGTTTAAATCAAAATATTTTGGCATTATTTTGAACAGGGCTCTCTAAAGAGGAAAACAGTTGAACTCAATTAAAAGCAAGCATATGTTCTGTAGCATTGCAAGGATCCCATTAAGAATTCTCAAGCAAAGTTAGGGCAAGTACGTTTTTTAAAACAAAATGTAGCATGTTACATATGGTCGTGACAGAAGGGGACTTGAAATGTAATAATGTTATGAACATCATGGATAAGGCTGTCTAAAACCTTAAATATTGATATGTCACCTAGTTCAGTGAGAGACTTGTGCAGTATGTGCCTTGCAGGACAGTTTCTTTGGTGTATCACCATTCAAGAGGCAGTTTGCATGATTTGTATCACCTGAGGACTGACAGTCAGTTCCAGAGGCAAATGTCTGACTGACCAGCATATCTGTTCAGGCTGTTTGGCCAAATAGTCAAGGTGTACATCCACTTGAGCAGGGCAGCTGCCTGATGGAGATGAGGAGCTCTGAATGAGCCAAACAGACAGTACTACCTCTTGAGGAGCGCTACGTGTGTTAAAGTATGTGGAGTCACCTAGTATATGGCAGGTCTTTTGCTGCATTTTGGGAGGCTGAGCAGCAAAATGTAATTGGAAAGAGGAGACAGGTGGAAAGGGTTGACAGAGAGGTACTGCAAGAGAGGGAAAAGACAGAACAGCTCAGTCTTTGCTATTGCAAAAGATAGAGGATAGGAATATGAGTGTGTTGTTGGACATTTCAGCATTTGTTGGGAGTGTCTGGGGACAAGAGAAGGGGGGAGGCATCGTGGGAGAGGAGGGAGGGAACATGGGATAGAGTTGGAAGATGGCAGAGGTAGGAAGTTTTCTTGAAACATACGGGAAGGTAGGGAATATGAGATGCTTGACAGCAACTGTGAACTGTGAGTATGGAGCCACATCTGTGATCGTAAGTCATGGATGGAGTATTGTTGCTCTAAACCTTATATTGGAGTCCTGAAGAAAAACACCTGGGAGGTAAAAATGACTGCCAGATAAGGCAGTCCTGTATGTGTGTGGGTTATGAGGCCTGGGGTTAGGAAGCAGGAGATTTTAAGGATGTAAAATAATTAGTGGTTTTAAGAAGAAAAACTATTGTCAAACACCAGGAGGTGTCATGGGCATCCCTCAGAGGGTACACTCATGGAAGGTAATCTGTGAAGTTTCTGTAGGACTTGGTTAACCCAGTATGTTGGCCCTGGGAGGTGTATGAGGCATGTCAAGCATTTTCACTGTTTGTGAGGCAGGTTTGCTTTTGACTAATTAAGACTTTGTTGCTTGAAGGAAGGACTATTTTATTATCCAGGTCGTTGTGGAGGAAAGGGGAGGTGCGTATCAGGCGAACTGATGTAACACAGTTCATACACTGGGACCCACAGCCCAATCTAAGACAAGGAAAATGTCAAAGCTTAACATGTAGTTGAAGGAACTTGGAGCTGAATTCCTGAGTGATTATGATGGTCTTTAGCCGAGAGCTGAATTAGTTCTTTCAGTCATTGTGAAAGCACTGTTTTCAGGATCTCGTAGTTCTCAGCAGATGGAGATATATTTCAAACTGTATACATTTGAATGAGATTTGAAGGCACACATACAGATGAGTAAAAATAGACTAGGACCCAAAGCGCATTTGCTATTTCTCTTCAAAATTGAAATACTACGTGACAACTCCCAAACATCTTGTCCTCTTTGATGTGTGTTTTCTCTTCCATAAAGCTAACTTGGTCCGTTTCAAGAATGTTACTACGTTGTAATCGCAGTAATTGTTTAATGCATGAAGCTCACCCACAGGTTCACTGAATAGAGGACTTTAGTTAGAGAACTTTATGAACTGTAAAGGTATAGAGATTCTGTGGAAGTGCAACCGTTAAAGAGGTTTAATTAGTATTTTCGTACTGTAGGCAAGAGAGGCTCATGTTGGGGAGAGGAAGGGCGGCCATGAGGGAAGATCATGAGGGGGTAGGTGGGACGGTTGAGAGGGGAGATTATGAGGGGACAGGAGACGTGGCCATGAGGGGTGAGAGAAGATTGTGAGGGGACAAGTGAGGTGGCCATGAAGAGTGAGAGGAGATCGTGAGGGAAGAGCGGGGCTGGCCATGAGGGAAGATCATGAGGGGAGACCTGGGGTGGTTGCAAGTGGAGATCATGAGGGGACAGGAGGGTTAGCCATGAGGGGAGAGCAAGGGTGGCCGTGAGAGAAGATCATGAGGGGAGTGGTGGAGCATTTGTGAGGGGAGATAATGAGATGAGACCAGGGGCAGCCGTGGGCCATGAGGGGTGGCCATGAGGGGTAGGGATGGCAACTATACAGTGTGGGCCACTCTAGGGGGCAGATGAGGGGTGGCTGTAACTGGAAATCATGAGGGGGGATCTGTTTGCCCTTATAGGGACATGGTTTAGTGGTGGGCTTGACAATCCTGGGGTAACGGTTTGGCTTGGTGATCTTAAAGGTCTTTTCCAACCTAGTTGATTCAATTATTCTGTTTTGTTTTCTTACCTGTTGCCAAGAAATGACCATCTGGGGATGGCCATCTCAATGTTAGCTGACTTCCATAACCCTCCTCCAGGAATATCAATGCATCATGCGTTACGCTTGAGAGTCCCGAAACAGTTTTCATCATTTTTTCCAGTCTTCAGGAAAACAAATTCTAAGGAGTGTAATAAGCTGGAGGAGGTCTCTCTAATATAATCATAACGTATACGGCTAGTGCACACAAAAAATATGGATACACGTGTATAGACATTATTTTCACTTGCTGCAACTAAAAATTGTAAAGAGACTTCGTTTGTAAAGCACCTTAAGGTCTACTAGTGAAAACACTGTGTATGAGCTCGGTATTATCATCTTTTATTACTTTCTTAAAGATGGCCAAGGACATGCAGGGTGTTAAATGGTATTCTTGTACTAGAGACTAGTGAAAATGCAAATAAATAACTAAACCACTTTTTATGGGTTTAATTACTTTTAGACGTTTGAACAATGTAATTCCTAATGGAAACCTTGATGAACTTCTATTTTATCACCATTTGTTACTCTATAAAGAGCCTTAAATAGTGGGGGATTTAAACATTTTCAGTTAGATTTTGATGATTCATCCTGGGTATGTGTATGTTCAGGAAATCTGACACTTGCAAGAGCATCACTAAGTGGACAGCTAATGCTCAGCATTCCTCAGCTTCAGCTGCGTGCTGAGCAGGCAGTTTCACTGATGTTTGATTGTGGTACTTGCTATTCACCAGTATCGGTGCAGTTTTTAAGTATGCTCATGTTTTAGGTTATGCTGGATTGCACGGTTTTTTGCTACATCTTTTAGAACTTGGTGAATAGTCACAGGAAAGTATGATTTGGAGTTGTGTGTACATTCGCCATGACTCGGTGCAGCTGAATTTGGTAATGCAAATGTACCTGCTTTAGTTGATTGCAGTTACTTAGTTAATAACAGTTACAACAAGGTATCTGTGCACTGTTATTGAAAGCATTCGTATAACAGACGTTCAGTAGTGAAGTTTAGTTACTAAAATGGAAACTCATCAGCTAATCAACCCGTACAGGTTAGGAATACCAAGACAGAACAGTTTTGGAATTGTAGTCTTCTGAACTACATTTCTTGATAGTGCAATTTATCATGTAGAAGGGCCTTCCATCACAGGGTTGTTTTGGCACAGAGCTGATTATGTTGTGTATTCTGAAAGCATAGCAATGAATTGTTCTGTAGTTGTTGTGGAAATAGCTCTTTACTTAGCTTGAATGAAGGGACAATACAGGCTAGAATGGTGTAAAATTGTAAGGAATCCTATCTCATATCAATCTATCTTCATGACAACAGATGCTATCTTCACAATACTTGAGATGGCGTATAATGAATATGTTATATCGCAGTGCTAACAAGCTGCTTCAGTGTTTTTGTTTATTTCAAAAACACTGGTGGAGGGCATGGAGCTGTTTGTTCCTTTCTAAGTGGGAATGAGAATAAAACTAGATATGACTGAAATCCCCTGCAATAAGTTCAGTTTAGATTTGTATAATGTTAGATTGCTTTTTTGAGAACTATTTTCCATTCTGAAGTAGGTGATAATTAATGACATAACTGAAAACATCAGCCAACATCAAGGTTTTAATTTCATATGAATGGCACAGTATTGACTGGTTTAGAATTAACTAGCTATGGACCATGTGTTCCTCACTCCAAATTATGATGGTTTTAAAATGGGCAGTCCACTTACTGTAACAGGGCCAATTTTATTCCTCATGTAGCACCCAACAGAAGCCTGTTGGATTTACGTCATACCCTGATTTTAAATTGTGGGCTTTTTGTTTTGAAAAAGAGTTTTATATTGCATTATCCTTCCTGGAGACAGCTGTATAATTTTGGAGTATTATACAACTTCACTAAAGCCTTGAAAGCCAATATCTGATCCCATTCCAGAGATTCATGCTTGCCAGCCTAATAAGAACATGGTCAATTATTTTCCTTTTAATCCCAATGGATTTCCCCAAGGGGCAAGGAAAAGAGTTACTTCATTGCTTGGCATGTCAGGATTTTGTAAATCCACTGCTGCTATTTCAGTCGTGGTGTTCAAATAGAGTGGCAGAGCAAGTCTTGAAAGCCTTGTTTCCAGAGCTGCACAGTGTATATGTCAGTCCTTAAAAAGCAAATTCTAACATTGAGGTGCACCTAGTGAATTAGTTCTATTATAGAATGGAGAGAAATCTGGCCAAAAATATACTTTTTAATTAAATTTCACTAATTTATGACATACTTTTCCTGGATTCTAATCTTTAGGTTTCAGATATGTCATCACAAGGGCAAATCTGTATATGGTACATATAGCATACTTTGTGTTTCTATATGAACTCAGCTGCTGACAAAACATATATAACTCTATAGTGTATTCATTATCTAAGCTTGGCTGTGGCTCAGTTGTAGAAGAGAAGTTGTAAAACCTTTCTGGAAAAAATGAATTGTGTGTCAGTGAAAGGTTGCTCAGTGGCCTTTTGAGCCAAACTGTCACCACTCTTCCTTTGCACCATTAGAAGTACTTTTCCCGAAATCTGGCTTCCGAAGTGCAGCCTAGAACATCAGCTTTGGTGAAGGCTGGTGAAAATCCTGATACTTTGATACCTAAATAAATCAGCCTGCTGTATGCATGAGCACGGTGTATTGTGGTTACAGACACAGGGCACCCACAGCCCTGTTAGAGTGGATTCAGATGATCCATTCCCTTTTTGGATATTCTGTTGAAGTCTAAGCAAGGCTAACTCCAGCTTCTTACTGAATGCAAAGCAGAAGATTGTGTTGGTGAAAGTACAGGTAGAATCTGTATGGTATTTTAGTACTTCTGCCTCTAACAACAAAGGAAAGGATGCTCTGAAAAAAAGCCCCTGTAGCTCTTGCTGATGGGTGTGCATGCTGTGAAAGCCTCATTGCTACAATCTCAATTCCTGGAGAGTAGTGACTCACTGAAACTGATGGCTGTAGTTGAGAATTTAGGGAGCAGCAGCTCTGTTTTCTTTTTTAAAGTGCTGAAAAAAAGCCTTAGATCTCAAATTTTGTCATGAGCTGCCCCTATGCATAAATAAATGTACGATGTGAATGTTTGCACATCATCTTCCTTTTTCTCCTGTTGAAGCCCTCTTTGAGCTGTTCAGAATCCAGACTCTAAATAGGCGTATTAAAACTCGAGAAACAAGAATGGTAAAACGTGATTTACTTATAGACTAGGGAAGATTTCCTGCTGACACAAATTAAACTTCAGGATTTTCAAGGGTCACAGAAACTTCCTTGCTGTTGGGAGATGAGGTTCGATTAAAGTTCCAAAGTCCCTTTGGCCCCCAGGTAGGAACAATGATAGACTGTGCCTGGTACTCCAGTTTGCTTAGCTGTCCCAGGGGAGAATGTTTTACTTGAGATTTTTACACACTACGCTATGGAAAAGAAAGGTACTGACCTGTTTGGCAAATAATAGCCAGAACCCTGGCCTGTGTCTATTGCTATAGCCCCATTACAATGAAATAAGCTATTCTAATTAACACATAAGTATCTTGCCCAATAACAATAGTAAAGCAGTAAGGTGGTTAAAAAAATGTAAGAGCCTTAGCACATTAACTACAACTGTTAATGACATACAGCAGGGAGGTTGCACCTTGTTTGTATCTATTTTGTACCAAGTATTATATATAGCTTCACTGCGTATTTCTCAGCCTAGTTTTTCACTATGAAGTTCTAATGAAGCTTTTTGATTGAGTCTCTTCTCAAATTGATTATGGTTGCAGCATGGTCAAATGTCAACTAAGAAATAGCAATTACAGGTAGTTGAAGACTTGCATTTCATAGGTTTTTGCATAGAAAACATTTGGTCAGAAGGCTTTTTTTCATTTAGATTGATTTCAGAAATCCAAGATTTTCTATCCAAACCAGTCCATTCTTCTGGAGCCAGTGTTGCTTTATTAAATGGAATTGTACCCCTTCATATGTATGAAACTTTGGCATGTGAGGTAATGCCCAGACCCCAAACAGGCTTTAAACTATTAATGATCTGCCATCTGCTGGCCTGACTTGTTTGAGCTGTTGCATTTCTACTTTACAGTGCTGTAATTCTAATGAAGTAAAAGGCTTTACTGTTCTCCTTTGTGGTTAATGGGTTTGGTGTGGGTATAGCATCTGGTGCACTTCTGCCCCAGCTGTTATGGTGATCCAGGCTAGACCTGCGATCAGTCAGGCCACTTGAAAATCAATAGGGAACTTCCTTTTGCTGAAGGAGCGAAAACTGCCCTAACCTTGCTGTGGATGAAAGTTCCCTTTAGCCACCCTCATTTTTAATAAATGATGGTCAGAGATTGTGTTGCCTGTTGGGTATTACTGAAATGGCTGATAATCCACTTCTTCCCAAAGCTGTCATGTATTATTCCTATTTATAGCTAAAAAGCATTGCAATAAGTGCTGAATAATTGAGATTTGTTTATGTTACTCTCCTGTCCTTTTCAGTTCTTCCTAACAGCCCAAAGGCATGGCAGATTTGCAGACTGATTCAGTTCTTCATTTCTGCAAGGGGTTAAGATACATTGCACAGCACCTGATCATGTGTTAGTCCAGGGTGACATCTTATCTAAGACGGGGATCATTTAAACCAGAAGGAAGGAGATCAATATGATAGAATGGCTGTACTTTTAATCAAATATTTAAGGGGCATGGCTTGTGTACCAGTGGCATAATTGAAAGTGTAGGTCAGGTGTGGGAACTGTAGCAGAACTGTTTTACTGTCCTTGAATATACCTTCTTTGAATATAAATATTGCAGGCAATTAACAGAAAGCAATTTGAGAATTTCCACTGCTCACATTTGAAAGATTAAAAAAAAATCAATCCCTGCAGTGATTTTGTTTTGTTTTATTTTGTTTTCTCAGAGTGAAATGCCGCAGGAACGACAGAACTCGGCATTCATGCTGGATACTGCGTCCTGTCGTCAGAAGTGCCTTACAAACGCAGACAAACTAATTCCCGTAAAACCCTTGGAGGTAAATAAGTACTGCCATGGGTAGGCCTAGGTAAAAATGGATGGAAAATTATGTCAGCATTTCCACCTATGTAACTTAGCTGTGTGACCAGCTCACATCAAATGGAAAGATATTTTGTGATACGTATATAGTTATTTCATTATACCTGGAATGCCATTCAGCCCTGGAAATTTGCTCATCAGGTGGATGGCTCTAGACCTGGAATACAACTAGCCTGCTACAGCGAAGATGTATTTTTATTTATCCGCACTGGTGCTTTCTCTCCCTCAGAGAAGGAGGATTAATACATGAACACTTGAAAATCAATACCTCCTGCCCCTGCAACTTCCTTTAGAATTAGGACTTGGATACAGAATTCTAATAATTTAACAAACTGGCAGCTAGTATCTGATGAAGCTGCCTGCACTTTCTTTTCCTGGCCAGTGGTGAATGCCGCTGGGATACAGAAATAGCAAATGAGGTAAGAAGGAATGATATAAAATCAATTGCATTAATTTTATCTGCAAGGAAGTAGAAAAAGGGAAGAGATGCAAATAGAACATGCTGTACTCTCACATGCTGTGGTCATAATGACTTCTTCACTTCTCCTGGAAGTTGTTACAAATATTGCTGCCCAGAAGCCATGCTATTTTACATGGAGGGGGCTATAATCAGTTCCCAGCAGCAAAGGGCGAAGTGCACCTCTGCTTGGCACATGAAACTTTTTGCTGTATGCATTGCAGCAAATGTGAACACTGGGATCTGTCTTGATAATCTCCTTCATAGTTCAGTTTTGTTTCTTTAGGAGAGATATCTATTTGGCAGTTTTCAACAAATCATTTTTTGCAAGCATAGATAAAAATGATTATAGATTACAAAGACAAAAAAGTAATTATTTTAGCAGAATCATCCTGTACTCTCAATAAATTGCTTGGACTGTCTTGTAAGAGTCAGTTTTCTCTTTTACTGACATCTCATTCTTTATATGCCAGGAAAATATCCTAGCCATTTTCTTAATGATGTGTAATTATCCTTTAATTTCTACCTTAGCCTTTACTATCATGGGTATGTCTTCACCTTCATTTTGTCATCCTTTCAGGCTTCTCACTGTTGAACGCTTTATTGCTCCCAAAGCCTTTTTCAAAAGCTTGATTAGTCTTTGCAAATGGCCCTCATAAATGTTGACCCTTTTTAATGTTACTGTATTTATTGTTGGTTGTGGAATATATGAGCCTGGGGCACTTAAATTTTTCCCCACTTCTCCTGCTTTATTTAATTACTTCCCACATAATTTTGACTTTTTGGGGAAAACTGCTGTGTGACACTTGCAGTGCTTCTCCTGCAGTCCTCACTTTTCTCTGAGTGTTAATTTCCAGAATGAAATCTCCAATTAGTGCTCAGATCCATTTCACTGAGATGTGATGCAAGTTATTTTGCATAGTCCATTGTTCCTTTGATTTAAAGTGCATGATTCTCATTTCCACAAACTCTTTTTTAGAGGGACCTGGCAATATGAGGGAGATTTATATTAATATTCAAACTGTTCTCATCATAGACTGTTGCTAAATATAAAAAATTGACCCTGGAAGTTTTGGGTTGTGGGCAGACAGTCACAATATTCCTCTTCATAGGAATTTGTTGTTCAACTCTGAGATTTTCAGTTAATCATCTCAGCATGGGGGTTCTTCTTCTGCAGTGTGTATGAAATTAATGTTATGGTTCATTTGGATTCTTTGCATCCCTTGAATTTGAAACTATTTGCACCAGTTGTATTGGTCTTTAAGGACCTTTAATGTCAGCAGTATCCTGAAATCCTTGCTGCTTTTATTCTTTGATTAGAGTTCAGTATGCCTACTGCTCAGTTCAGCCATTGTTTCCTCCAAACTTACCTGGTTTCTCTGTGAAATCAATGTTCATTTCTTTTAACCCCGGAGGTATTAATCTCCTAAGACTGGTCTTTGGGTGCATCTGCTTTGCACATTTATTTCTAGATGTCAGTTATGATACAAAAGTGAAAATTCCAGAGGAAAGTTTGGCTTTCATCACCAGGCATGCTGTAGTCTATCTCTTGTGGTCATAGGTCATCATTTATTTGGCATAACTTCCTCAATTTTTGCCATAGAAAGCAATCGGCACTAGTCAATCAAAATTCTGTCAGTGCAACTACGTGTACGTACCTGGCTTCTGCTTTTAGTCCATCCAGTCACGTATTTCAGATTCTCTTGCTGTCATAATCACTTCTCAAAATCACAGCTAAGAAGTCTCTGTTCGACTGAGTAATAGTGACACCTTAGAGTGTCCTTCTCAGCTTGTTAACTGAACAGAGATCTTACCTAGTAGCTTCACTGGCCTCTTAGCTAAACATAAGAACTCACTTGACAAATGAGTGTTTTCCTCTATTTCTTATCTTTAATACTCAGCCTGTTCAACAAAAATTATTTGATTACATCTACAGATGTTGCATTCCAGCCATTGCCAATCATAATCTAGTTAAATCCAGTGTTCTCTGCTTTGAGATTGCTAATTTAAGATTTCTTTTGAGAATTCTTTCCATCTCCCCATTTCTCTTTAATTTTTGAGCCTGCTTTAAGAAAGTCAAGCACCAAATATGGGATGAAGTCCTGAATAATCTGTTCTGACCTCAACTTGCTCAGATAGGAGGTTGAATTAAATGAAGTCTTCTCCAACCTAAATTGTCCTATGATCCTGTTACTATTAAGTGGCTTTAGTAAAAGAGATGCCATGTCTTAACTCTGCTACAGCATGAAAGACTTACAATTAGGGAAGTATTCAGAATAAACAAATACTAGAGGCAGGTTGTTAGGAGAAGGAACATGCTTTTCCATTGATGAGATATATAGCAGTTCTGGTTGAGCTCAGCATTAATAGGCAGGTTTTTTCTCTATACAAAGTTGTGTGTTCCAGTTTTAAATTCACGAACAATTGCATAGGGTGGGGAAACCTTATTGTGACTATTGTGCTTTTCTTGCCTTTCTGTAGGCCTTGACATATCAAATAGTTAAGTACTTAAGCTGCAGCACACAAGCAGCAACCTGGGGAGGTTGAAGTAGCTTTTGTCTCATCACAGTCCTGAATTGATGCATAGTAGGAACGTTCAAATATTACAGCAGTTGGTCAATGATCTTTCCTAAATTATATCTGTACATATAATTTTTCAGTGATATGCACTCTGCCCTCAAGATGCCTGAGCTCAAGCATATTTTGGTCTTAGAGATGAATCCTCCAGAGATACACACGTGGCATCTTAAGTTCCTGCACTGAGGAGGTCCTTCCTTACATCAAACACTTTTAGAGCTTTTTCTGCAGTTCTAAGGAAGTGTGTACCTCTACTGTGCTCTCAGTCAAACGTATGGCTGCCAGTTTTAAGCTATCTGTGAAAATATGATCTTGTTCCTCCTTTGTGCATATTGGAAAATATTCTTCTAAATAGCTGTTATATTATTTGGTGTGCTACAGCATTTTTCCATTTCCCTTGCAATTTATTTCTTTTTTAAGCATAACTGGAGAGTAAGGGTTTCTTTAATAAATGTGTTTTAAGCCTGGTTCTGTCTCTCTAAGGCCTAGTAGACTTGCTCTTGGGCTCCACAGTGAACACCCTTCATCTCTTTCTCTATTTGTATTTGCATACTCCCACCCTGAGCTCGCTTCCTTTAGACTCCATCTGAAACTTTGTATAATGTCCACATTTTGAATTCTGATGTGTCTATTTATAAAGACTCAATTAAAAACATACACATGACAATAACCATGAACCCATAAAGAATCATTCTTTTATGCACATATTTTGAAGCTCCCAATATGTTATCCTGAGATGTTTTCCACAGTTAAGTTTGAGGCCGAAGTAAAATCTCCACTGCGTTTAAAATTCATCTAGAGGAACAACCGATAAAACTGATGTCCCAGCTGTGCAGCATCTTACATTATTTCCCCGATGAAGTTAATACTTTCTACTGGTAGTAACACATAGGAATATTTTGTGCCTTGTGTATTTTGTGCCTTTGTTTTCTTCAGGCTACAGTGAAAATCCTTTGTTAGCACTGAAGATCTCTACTGAGGTTCTGGAGATATTTCTGGAAGAATTGTATTGCTCTTTTTCAGGATGAGGGAACCTCGAAGTAAAAACCCTACACATATGTTTGTGACTGAAACAATAACTTATTGACTTACTAACATACTGGGCATTCATATGGAACTGTGACAAAGTCTTTTCCTTTTGCTTTATTAGGAACCTATTATGGTGTTAAGCACAATGGCCCCTTTTAGGAGGGCAAATTTAATACTGTGTTATCCATGATGTAATGAGTTGCTGCCTTTGAACTTGTTTTATGTGTGTTAATTTAGTGGCTTTTCATTTCTTTTCTACCAGTCCCAAGGAAGTTAGAAATCCAGTCACAAGAAACTTAGCTGATGTTGTATTTTATTTCTTCCACTTAAAAGAATATTTGTGACCACATCTTGAGGGATGTACCATTTGATTAAAATCTGTCCTCTTCTCAGGAATTCCAGGAAATTTACTCTGCCTTTGAGATGTACACATTCCATATTTAGTAAAATCGGCTGGGACTAGTGCTTTTAAAATGGGCATAAAGGCTTGAAAGATAGCTCCTGAATCAAGAGGAGATAGAGTGGAGATCATGATCTAAGTTGGCTTCATTTGCAGAATTGCATAGTATGTAAAACCTGTACCTTTTGTTTAGCTGTTGGGTAGCAGTTCAAGAGAATGTATTAAGGTATAAATCTCACAAAGCATGGATTAGTGCGTCTTTATTTTCTTTGAAATGCCTTTCAAATGGCAAGCGATGAAGTAAATTTGCAGACATAATTGGTCTTACTTAGCAAGATACTTCAGTACATGCTTACTTTTAAGTCTCTCAAAAAATTGTATGCAAGAGTGTGTATGAGAATGGGATTTTCAGTCCCAGCCAAGCTAACCTAATTTTGGAAACCAGTGGAAACTTCACCATCAGTTTTAAAGCAAATGTTAAGGATTCAGTACTAGTTGTATAGCTCTTCAGTTGAAAAGAAATTTGAGCATATACAGTTGCATTGTTTGCTGAAGTGGATTTATTTTGTTATGGTTATTGCTGCTATTTATAAAGCTGTAGCAGCTCAGCTGGGAACAGGCCCCAGTGTGGATTCATCCAGCCTATTGCTTGGTAACCAGATTCTTTCTCAGAATCATTCTGCTGAAACTACATAAATGTGAGAGTCATAAGGGAAGTAACCCTAATTTTTGTGCCAATAATCATAGATGCTGATGTATTTGGATAGCTGAGGGGAAAATTTGCTAGCCGTATTTTTAAGCATGAACATTACAGCATCTCCTGATGACAATTGAGTGTTCTTATGCTGGGTCAAGCAGCTTGTTCAAATTTTAGTTTTCTTTAAGTTTTGAGTATTGTTTCTTGGAATCCTGGAGAGCGTCTGTCCATGATTCCTGTGTTCTTTGTATCCATATGTAGCAACAATATGATAGACAACCCTTTAAGGATAGTATAAGAAATAATGATGATAAACTATGTAATAGTTTAAGCCAAGTAGAAAATTCATTAGCTAAGTAATTTGTGCAATAAATTAAGATGTTAAAGACCATTACATTGTGATCTTTGGGGTGCTTTTGCAACGTAAATAACGTGAGGAAATGGGAAGGAAGAGTTTTCTATGACCTAGGAATATGAAAATTCAGTGTCATTAACACAAATGTGGCTATTTGCACACCTCAGGCTGTACTCGGAAGAGCATGAGGAAGGTGGATACTGGACATGGTAGGGGACATGGTCGACCATTAAAATTTTGGGACAGCCTATTCAAGGTAAATCAGCTTGTGGAGTTCCTTTACCCAGGCAATTAACAAGAGGATACTAACTGCTTGTATCTCAAGGAGAAAGGGGGAAATATAGAAAGTTTATAATGGGAGTGTTAGGGGGAACAGCAAGGAAAGTTTCTTTGAAATTGAAACATCGGATGCAGTGTTCTAATATCAAGTGATTCTGAACCAGAAGCCTGTTGAAATTGGCATATTCCCCTGAGACTTGGCTTTGACCAGGTGTGTAATGACACTGACCTCAGCTGTAAAGCAATTTGAGGTCTACTGATGAAAAGTTCTGTACAAGTGGTATATGCTGTTGAAGAAATCTGAGAAAAAAATCCTAAGGCCAAGATAATACAAAGGATTTATTTACATGAAAGAAAGTTGTATTCCCCTGCTTTTTTTAGTTTGCTATATGCATAATGTGTGTTTCGGTTTGAGGTCACTTTTTGTATCTCATTTGAGCCTTGGCAAGGAAGTGAGGCATTGACGGGTAATAGCACAGAGCATTAGTAGGTTACTAAATGAATCTGTTGAAGGAGGTGCAGTTCTTTACAGGATACTGTGCTTGGGTTAGTCTGACAGCGCAGGAAATGAAAGGTTTGCCTGGGAAGAGCTGTCTGGCAACTGTAAACTACTTATGTACTGCCTGCAAAACTGTCTCAAGTCCCCTGCCATATGTGGGGAAGGCAGAATATCAGAAAGGCTTTATAGTCTTGTGCCACATACTTGTGCAAAGTAGGGAGTTTGTTTTCACCTGATGAGGATGGTTTAGGATAGGCCTGTAGTTTGTATGACTCAGTCCAACTATTGACTTCAGCATTTTCTTCCTGATGGTCAAGTCTGGAAGTATTCTGATTTCTAGGTTTGTTACAACATAACTGTGCTGCCAACTTCATTGAGTTTCTCTGATTTGCTGTGGTGTTCGGCGATTCAGAGGTCTCATGTGGGAAGTAGACCTGAGTTCTGTCAGTTTTGTTTCATAAGTCTGTGACAAAATAATGTTCAGTCACTGCTCATCCTTATTAGCTCCATTAAAATTCAACCCAACATAGTAGCAGTGTGTGGGTTTACTGTCCCACTGCAATTTGCTACAATCACTCTTGTAACCATGCCTGGTTTTAATTTCGGATGTCAGGAATAGGTACACACAGTATACCCTTTTTTAACCAAAAAGTGAAATAAAGTCTGGGTTGTTGGATTTTTTTTTTTTTTTTTTTTTCTAAACAATTTATATAATGGTTTGGAAGGATTGTAGTGATAGAAAAATCATGCTTTCCTTGGTAAACATGAGCACATTTTCTGCCCCAGCAGTAGGAATAAACTGGTGGGGATAAATTCCATAACTTGTGGACTATCAATATTCAACATGATGACCTCCAAACCATCTGATTTATCCACCACACATATGTCCCTCTTCCCTTTTTCGAGCACCAATCTTTCTTACCCATGCATCTCTTCTACATTAACAGAGAGCCAAAAGTAAGAGCATGATATGTTTTTAATAGACTGTGTTCTCTCAGGCAAATTATTGCTGGACCTGGATGTAAAGCTGAAGCAGCTGCTTTGAGGAATTCTTCCAGTGCTCCTAAATAATACTAATGTCCAAGCTTTCCAGAATACTCAGATTTTCCACCTGTGTAAATTCATTTGCTGTTTGGCAGTTCCACCAATCATGTGCGTAAGAGGGTACATTTTTTAGGACTCAATTATTCTGGCTAAGGGCTCAGAACCATCCATGTGTTTCCGCTTGTGAAAAGAACATATGCTCCTCTGTATCAGTGTTGCTGGGCAAGTCTATGAATACACATGGAATCTGACATACTGACTTGTATTTTTACAAATGCACCATTCTGAGAATGTAAAACCAGAATATTTTTCCTAATTCTGTGATTGAGTTTGGCCAGTCTGTATTCTGTCTCTTTAATACCTTTTCTCATTACACCTGTTTAATGGGTTTTGTCTATCCATTCCTTCCAGTGTGACTATTGAGAGGAAGTAGAATCTCGTGGCTTTGTTATTTAGATTTTATTTACCTTTCTGCCTGTTAGGGGATCTATCTCAACTGCATAATTATCACCAGCTGGTTTTGTACCTTTCTGTACATCAAAATTAGAAGTACATTCTTTCTCCTTAATAACTTTACCTGACAGTTCAATTTAGACTTTGTTTATACCATAATTCATCAAAGCTAGGAGATTCTTAAGGCTCCTGAAGAGTTGCTTGGGATGTAGGTAGTTTGATGGTACACACTATGAAACACATCTTCCACTATATAGTGATAAGACATGTTACTAGTATGGGAAGAAAGTTGAGAGGAAGTTATGTCTGGGAGCTGGCTCACTACTGCTGTCACATACTGAATTTATATATCCCTTCTGAAAGCAATGTCAGTTATTACAGTTGGTTTCTCCATCCTGGAATCTAGGTTAGCCATTATGAGAAGAGATGAAAAGTGACAAATTTATTGCCAACTTTGCTGCTTTCTAGGATCTGGACTGAGATCACCAACTCATTTACAGTAGGCCTCCAAAGAGCTGTAAAATGAAAATGAGTTTTGGTCATTGTTGACCCGAGGCTAAATTTTACTGTTGCTCTATAGCTGAACCGAAAAATTCCCTATCCTCATCCCAGCCATCAGAACAAACCATCCTCTAGAAATAATTGTTGATACAGGTTATTTTTTCCCCACTTCAGAAAGTTGAAAACGCAGTCATGTATCCAGGTATGTCACAAGAAGGCTATAGCATACCTTTATGTATTTCTTTTTTAAGTCCAATACTCCAAAAGTAATCAGATAAATGAGACTCTTTAATGGCTGATGATTGGATGAAAGCTTCACTGATTAAAGACCAAAACTGATGGAGTATCAATCACTGCTGGTTTTGATTAAGTACCTCCACTAATCTCTGTCACTGTATAATGACTATCCTGGCAAACAGAGTCTGATTGCTGCAGGCAAATGATTTACATTAATCAGGTAAAGTAAGAAAGGTACTGATGTACTTTGATGCTCAAGAAAAAATGCTGGCTGTCTCTTGCTGAAAGAGCTGGATGGACAACATACCTTTAGAGGACAACCCTAACTGAACTAGATTTAATGCTCAGTATTCTAAAAGCTGCTATTAAAAGTAGAAGCTTGCTCTCACTGACCCAGGTCCAGATTTCTAAGCTTGCCATAAGCAATTCATCAGCTAGTCAAATCTACTAGATAAGAAATTCCAAATCTTATGCAGCAATTAACCTGAAATAACCGCAAACTAACAGGTATTAGACTTAAGAAAAGGAAGGGAGCTTTGTTCTTCTGACCAGACCGAAGGAACCCCAGATCTTGTCTCCTAAATAAATGTCTTAGTTGTTTAATAATATTTGGAGATTGCTTGTTATTTGAGGATGGGAAACTGAGAGTCTTCGTAGTGAGTTTTTAAAATAAAGCCATGACTCCAACCTACAACTACTGTTGCCCTTCAAGGAAGTCTCTGGATTTCTTTGAAAGCATCTAGGTATCACTTAGCACTGGTAGGATCCCCAAACACATACTTCTCTGCAGCAAAAACCTCTTGAAGCTTACATGCAGGTAAGGGAGCCTGTGTCTTGTAACTGCTGAAACGGTCAACCTTGCTGAAGAAGTAATTCACAAATAATTCCCATGGGGCTTTCAAACCAGTGTTTCTTTTAGTCAGTCTGATAGCTGTTTGCAGGGCTTTGTCTTGGAGCTTTGCAGAGGAAGCAGCTGAGGATCTGGAGAATGTACAACCTCATCAAGGCCAGGAGCCTACTGTAATGCATTCACTCTTCTGTGATGCGAGACTCAACCAGACTTGTGGCAGGGTCTTGAATGCAGATTTCCCATGTGGCAGGAGAGTGCCCTGCTGGCAGGCTTTTGGGTACTCTAGGAGTAAGGGCATCTTTTTGAGGCTGTTTCACCTAATGGAAGTAGCTACAATATCTGCAGAGTGTAAGAGGGGCTTTTAGCCTGTTGACATCGAGGCTGAAGGCTGAAAGGGTTGACTGAGGTAATTCAGTACCAAGTGAAATGAACTGAGGTTTTCCGTTCCTTAAATAAGGCACCCTAAAAATTGGGCTGTCCATCTTCAGGTCATGGAAGAGATAAGCTGTGGTGGCTAACTGTGAAAGGGCAGATAAATAAATGGGATGTGAGCACATAATTCATTGCTGTTGAAGTGCCACTGAAATCAATGTTACCTGGGAATGAATTCAGCCTGATGCTAATAAAGCTATCAGCAGAGGTGGGAAAATAACATTTTTCTTCTTGCTCATGATTGACTGAAATCTTTCTGCTGTCATATAATGGGTAATTGTAAGAAGCTGTGTATAGCTGTGGTGCAGTCCAAATAATAAATAACTTCTGCACAAAGGATATATGGTCAAAGGCTCGGAGTACACAGCAACTTATTTGAAACAGTAATATATTACTAGTCTTTAAATTAACAACGTAAGAAAAATGAACTCTATTTATCATGTAACTTACCTGTCTCAAGTATAATATGTATCAGGCCTTTGTATTACTCAGTGAACATTATAAACAAAGCAGAGATGGTTTGTCAATAGTATTAAAGCAAGGCAAAAAAGATTTTGGAGAAACTGAAATTTACAATGCAAAGCCTTGGCTTCCATCACTGCAGAAGCCTGCCTGAGCGGAATTAAGTGCCCAATATTCAGGCACAGTTGCTGTAATTTTATGTGCCTGTTAGACACTTACTCATGTAAATGGATGGGCAGTGTCCAATTAGTCTGTGCAAATCAATAGTCTATTTCTGTGTCCAATTACAGTAATGTAACCTTCTGGTTTCAAAAATATTAAAAGCATTTTTAAAGGCAGAGAAAGTTTGGAAGAATGAGAAGCCAGAAATGTGGAACTGGTTTCTAAATGTCAGCTTTTCAATTATATCAACTATAATAATGCTTGGGTTTATTTGGGATATGTTGTGGCAGGCATACGCAGATGTGAGCAATGCACGAATTTGCTCTTGTTGAAGAATAAGAACATGTCTTCATCCTCTCCCCACCCCACCATGTTCTCCTTCCAAAATATATAAATAAGTTCAGAAGATTTTGATTTCCAGTTAGCGTGGAAAAGACCCAGTAACAAAAGTGAAACATTCCGGAAATACTCATCAAACATTCAAAGCCATTACTTTGGAGTATTTTGGTAAATCTTTCTTACCTTATCTTGCACTTCTTGAAATATGTTATAACTTTAAAGGAATATGACAGTAAGACCTGGAAATTAGGAAGTGTAGCCTAAAAGCTGTGCAACACACAGCCAGTTTTTCTTCTGCTTTGAAAAGATGTTTACCCAGCTATTCATGGCAGGTAGAGCGTAGGGCAGGAGCTAAGTCTAGATGGGCACTTAGCTGAGGATGGTGAGATCTCAGAGGTATGATAGCCAAGCCTTTAGTAGTCCATGTTCATTTTGTTCCATTTCCATTCAGTGTTTTTCAGTGTGCCGAGGAAAGAGGATGTTGTTGATACTGTTTGTTGATCCACTTGTAATAATATGTCACAAGAATAGGGAAATACCGGTGATTATGTAGTCATGAGGTAACATACTGTTACACAACTGAATCCAGCAGGAACAGAAAATGCAGCAGACATCCATTGTTCTGACAGTCTCTCCCTTTTGATGAGAAAGATTCAGTAAAAATAGGAAAATACATTAAAAGCATGTTGATGAGATTTTAATGGTTTTTCCCTTACTGGAGATTGCTGAAAGACTGTAGGGAAAACGGTTGGGTATGTTGATATATGTGAAACTAAATCAGAAACAACAATCCAGTTCTTTAAAGACAAGATGGGCCGGAATTGTCGCTTAAGATTGTGCTTTCCTTGGGCAGTGATGTATATTAAAAAATATATATTTTAATATATATATAAAAAGATATATATTTAAAATATATCTTAAATATAAGATATATATTTAAAAATACTAGAATATGAATGTAAAATGGATGAATCTACAAACCCCACAACTGTGTAACTCTGCCTGTTCCAGTCATTTCCCTAACATTTTGTGTGTCCCAAGTTTCCTTTTGGTGGTTTCTCTTTGACCTGCTGAAGTCCCCCTAATATCTCTTAAGGCAATAGGAACATGGGATTTTCCAGGCTGGCTGAAACTGGGGGTGTATCTAACCAGAAATAGTATCTTCAGCAATACCCAGATCCTATTGGCCCTTAGCTGTCAGCACTAAGGATAAGAGAAAGTGGTTTGCAAAACTTCTATGGGAAAATGAATCTAAATTGAAACTGTAGAGAAATATTCATGTTTAAAAACTGTAGATACAGATGGAATGGGACATACTGAAGTGGTGTGAATTCTTCTTTCTGACTGAAATCCTGCACCTAAATTAGAAAAGCCCTCTTGGATGCATCAAGGGTTTATAGTTTTTCCTGTGCCCTTAGGTCCACTACAGATACATAATATAGCCTTTAAACATGGTACACAGAATAGAATTAATTTTAATCTGGAAGTCCTTTAATACTGTGATAGTCTTATTTTACATCCCTGACATTACTCTCTGGACATGCGCTAGCTACCTTACAGTAGCTTTTCAACCTGCCAGCTTCCGCTAGTTAAGCAAATATCCAGTAGAGTATAAATAGGAATGGTGTTCAGTAATGGGGGCATCCAAGTTCTTCGCACACTCAAGACACATTCCGGTTTTCCACTTTTGTGAAAAGACCGAAGTCTATAAAACAGTGTCTTATATGCATATTCTTCTACACCAGGGGTGTTTCTCACTTGTCATAAAGCTCAAAAAAACCATTGCCTTGAGCTTTTTTTGCCACCTCCTGTCTCCAGTTATATCCCTGTACTGCTTGATAAATTGAAAGAGTTTTCAGAAGATGTCCTGCATTATGGATGAATATTCATGGCCGCTTGAAGTTTAATTCTCCATTATAAAGAGGAAAGAACTAGTGTGGATTTTGTCCAAACCCTCCAACCATGAGAAATGTTTCAAGGGATCTGCATGTGAGAGATCCAAAGAAATAATTATCTCTGGCAGTAATAGTTGACTCATTCTATCCATCTTTAAGGGTCCCAAAGCAGCACTCTGCAGAGGAACTGCTCAGTGGTCTGTACACTGACTCCTCTGCTTGGTGCAGAACAACACAGTACCTATGTTTGTACAAAACTGTTTGTTGTAGTGGTTTCAGTTTATTTCTTCATGACAGACAGGGCTACTGAAAATAAGAAGGGTAAAGACCTTCCTTTCTTGAAGGTTTTCATACCCACAGTCCTTACATGCAGTGATGGTACCTGCTGTACTTTTAAAACAAAGTAATAAGCAAAGTTCATTTTCTGAGCTAGGCAGGTCATTGCTACAGTAAAATTTCATTGATTTTTTTTTAGTACAGGTGAATGCTAATTCTGATATCTATTTATTTGGTTTTATTATTTATTCTTGGATTAAGTACTTCAAGGAGACAAAGCTTGACAGATCCTTTATAGGAGATGCCCTTAGATCGTGCTATCACTGCGCATTTTGCAGAGCTTTTGTGGCTGCAAAGGATTTTAGAGAAAACTTTCCAGAAAATTGATGTTGATTTGTGTTTGCTAATAACCATGAGATTATTTGCCCATCTTCTGCATAATGTTACTCAGTTGGTTTCTCAGTTCTCTGTTTCTGGTTTGGTGGTACATAAGCAAAAGGGAGACAAATAAGAAAAACCTGCAGGGCATCAGCAAATCTCCAGTAATTTTCCATATGTGTGTCCTTGTCTATCACCACTTTGTAATGAATTTAGTGCAGTTTATTATTCAAAGTACTTTGCAACTAATATACTGAATGCTTCCATATGGGCAGTTTCTACAGAGTAATTCAGGTCTTGTCAGTTCATGCCATTGGTAATCTCATGATAATGTCACTGCTGTCTTGTGTCTTATGTTTTTCTGTCTCCCTGCTCAGGACTGTCATTTTGTAAAGACTTAGGATTTTGCAATTCTGACTTGGGTAAGAACAACCTGAGCTACTTGTCTAGAAGCAAGTAGTAGCAAGAGATTTCTCAAATGCATCTTTTCAGCTTTGGGGATTCTACTATTGATTCCGAAGTAACTCCTTCTGTCACTTACTGTCACCTTTATGGTAGAAAGTAACCCTTTCTATCACCAGAAGAAAAGTGGGGTCATGGTTCTAGAAATGCATAGAATTCTGTGCTTGGCAGTGCAAATGAGTGTCCAACTTAAGCTCTGAAGTCTCAGTGTGGGGGCCTGCTTTGTGAAGATAGGAAAAATGGGCCTGGATGTTAAAGTTCTCAGAATTCAGTGATTTTGGTTCAATCACTTGAACTTTCTGGACCTGGTAATGAATTTCACAGGCAGATCCTGTTTGGGGCCCTGAAATCCCTCTACAGGTGCAAGCCTTATTCAGTTTGGTTTGGGAGCAGTTACAGTTCCTAGGTCTGGATTGATGGAAGTTCTTGCAATCGTTCTCATTGCGGTGCAAAGTTTCTTCAGTCACCAGTTCTGGAAAATCATCCCTTAATTTATTTGCATAGGATAACTAAGGTGTCTGTTAAGTGCCTGGGGCGAGCATCTGACTTCTGGTATTTTTGTGAATTTCAAAGATATAAACTTCAATGGCTTGGTTAAATCTCCACTAATTAGTTGAAGTTCAGTTATTATATGTTTTCCTCTAGCAATTAGGAGACGCACATCGGTGCCAGTGTCAAAAACTGGGTAGAAGCCAGTCCAGGGCTCATTATCTCACCAGAAATCCTTGGTTGTTAATCAGCATTCGATAAAGATTAGACGATTCCCTGCTGGCAGTTGGCTATTAAATTCCGTTTATACTGTTGCCCCATAAATACTATAAATTCTCTTTCATTAGCAGACTGTTCACAAAATCCTTTGAAAACAGAAGTTTCATTTGAGGATGACTGAACAAAATAGAATCTAATTAAGCTAGAAGACCCCAAACCACCATAATTTCTCACAGTGTAATAATGCCAGAGTAATGCTTTGAAGCTGTTCTGCTACAGTATTTCCAAATAAATGTGTGTCATTAAATTAGGAGGGCTTAGCAGGCTGGGATGCATGATAGCTCTGGTCTAAAGGGCAAAGATTTATAGATGTCTATGAAGAGAGCTGGGATTTTTGTAAGTTAAATCGCACCCATGGTGCGCTACTGCATTTGAAACACCCATTGCACTTTACAGCAGTTTTAGAAGAAAGTCAGTTTTCCAGCAATGGAGCTACTTGGAATGCTTTCACACAGAGAAACTGGAGGGACATGGTCCCTTTATAAAGGTTCTGTAGGGTTCATCATTGGTACTGTATTGTATATAGACAGCTAATAATACCTGATACTTCTTTTCTTCTAGTTATACTATAAGCTTGGGAAGGATAAAAACAAATAACTTATTCCTGTTATATGTGTGTGTAAGAATAAGCTTGCAGAAGAAGGTTTTCATGTTTCTAAACAAGGGGGTTGTGTTTCTGAAGTAGTCAGGCTGGGGTTATGCCAAATGTCATGCCTCTGTCGGTCTTCAACATTTATCTGCAACCATAGTTTTCTGTGGTATTTGAAAGAATTTTTGGAGATCACAGGTGTATTTCCTTGGTACTCACAGCAGTAGCAATGCTGAATCTCCTTGTGACTTCTTTGTCAATGATAATCAGACAAGTGGTGCTGGTATCTTAAAATCTTCTGCAAAACAAATAGATTTGTGCCAATGCCATTAATATTTATTTTCTTGTTTTGCTCTTCTCTGCTTACTCTCCAATCCATCCTTGGGTCCCCTTTCTACAGTTTGACCCTCTGGAGGTTTACGACTGTTGAAAAAGTCTCTGATCCTTGAGTACAGATGAACATTTGGTAGCTATACCACTGATACGTGATTTCACTGAGGGAAATATTTGCTTGTTCTTCATAAAGGCATTTGTTAATGTGCTGATAAATCTTTCTGTTTGCACTCACTGGGTGATGTGTAATGGCAGATCTGTCTTGGGAAATTATACACTGCCACAGAGAATGACTAGCCTGGTAGCATAAACGCTGTGAACTCCACCCTGTATCCAGGTGCTGCGTTCCCCCAGTAGTTCCTGCGCTGACCCACAGGATTGATTTTGTTCCTTCTTAATAGCAACCTTGAAACAAACAGTCACTGTGCTCCCATCCATCTTCAGGAAGGCTGAGCAGTACGGCTGAAAGTAATTTGAGTAGAGAACCACAAGGGTATTTAGGGACAGGATTTCTTTACTGAGATGTACAATTCTCATTTGAACTATTGTATTTGTACAAGAAAAATACAAGAAAACTAAGATACTATCTAGCTTCTTCCATAAATATGCTGTAATTTTATATCACTTGGCTATTGAGAAAGATAAAAGGACTGTTAGTTTAAAAGTTGGGTGCAGTTGCAACATGCAAAGAGTGATAATTATGCTTTTAAACTTGTTTACATAATTAGATGAGCCACTAAAGATCTGATACACAATTGAATTACTGTGGCTCATTGAGTTACCGCATGACAGCTGAATAATAGTAAAACTACATGCATTCTTTTAGCCTGTTCTAAATATGGACTCAAAAGCGTTAACTTAAGTCTCTTTCCCCAAGATTTACCCCGACTGATTTATCTCAGATTTGTTAGTGGCTCAAAGTATGCATTTGATAATTATAGTGTAAATGCGCAGTCTAGTATATATTTGATGCATAGTGAATAATTAAATTGCAGAAAATTGATTCTGTGTCTGAATTCTGAAGAGTGTTTTATCTCCAGCGTTCTGGAGTGCAGTGATTCAATCAGAATGACTTTGTATGACAAGGTTTGCAAAATCCATGGGGATGCCGTTTGATTTCAATAACTAAAACTATATCCCTGCAACTTTCTGAATATGTAGCTTTGTTCTGCCGTATTTAGGGTTTTTTCTTACAGAAATGTGCTTTTCCAGTCACCACCCACCTGCCTTGCTTCCTTGTGTTATGTTCATTTCTACACTAGAGACCAATAGAGAGTTTTCAGATTCAGACCACAGCAGCTATAGGAACAGGACAGAGAAAATTACATGCTTTCATTACTCCCCTTTTCAGTAAGTCTCATCCTTATGAGAAACCCCATTTGTTGGGATCCCTGCATCAATAGATGTTGCTGTCTTTGTTTGCAAGGAAGGAAGCAAAGAAAAGGTAATGTCCTGGTGATTTATATTTTGTTTTTGGTGCATAATGGCTTCCCACCCGTCTGAAATGAGCTCTGGGCAACCAGTTCAGCTGGAGGAGCTGTTTTGCTAGCGACATCTGAAGTATTTTTTACACCAGAAACTTCTGGCAAAGTCTGTGGGAGGACGAAACTGATCATTCCCAGCAGCTCAAATGAATTAGAGCTTTTAAATCTAAGCAGTTTCTTAGAATTGAGCAATGTCAAATTCCCAGCAATGCAGCTGAATCATTCAGGATCAGAGTGTTCTACAAACTCTGAAGGGTGCTAGTCTGGTATAGTTGATATAACTCACAAGTTTCCTATAAGGCTTACAAGTACAGGATACTGCCAGAAGGAATGGTAAAAGCAATCCTAACCAGTTCCTGAGCACTTCAAATGCAGTTTTCCTTTTGGGCTGGTTACATGATGAGCTGACAGCTGTGCTCTTGGACAAGATCTGATAGGTATCACAAATCCTTGCTGCTGGCAGAAGCTGCTTAAACTGATGCTACTCTGGGACCCAACTGCAGGTACCCCAAATCCCTTCTGCCATTTAATTTCTGCCTGTGAACTCTTGTTGAAGGTCCCTCTCCTCCCTGGCCCTGGTGTAGACCATTATATGAGCTTATTGCATATAGAAGACTGATCTTTCTGTTCTTTTGGGTTGTTCTTTCTTGTTTGCAGAGAGTTCAGGCTTGATCTCAGCAACATATTTCTGTGGTAAGTGGTATTCTAGGGCATGTATAAGCAGGAAACCAGACTGGAATATTGCACCTATACTTTTATAATAAATCTGTAGCAACAAAAAGCTGCCTCTGACAGCAGACTTAACTTCAGTGATCAAAGGGGCAAAAATGTTCCATTAACAATGGAAGATCTCAGATGTCCCCTTGAACAGTGATGAGCACACTTCCTACTTCATGTAATTATGTTAAAGTTCTCATGAGGTGGCCACAAATTCTGCAGTGCTAGTAAGAAAACCCAGTCCTTGCTTATTTAGTGTGTGGAAACATCTTCATCTTTATCTAGCTATACAGCAGTTCTTCTCACTGCTTTGGAGTTAGTATTGCTTTAATTGACAGACACACATCCGAAGTGTATTTCTTGATCGGCAGTATAAGACTGTGGAACTGGTCAGTCTGGGGAAAGAAAGAGCAGAACCGAAGCTGTGGGTGATCCAGCAGCCACCTGAATTACCACCAGGGAGCTGCCAGGCTTGACTTGAGCAGCCCTGCTCAGCAAAGTCCTTCTCAACAAGGCTATTTAGACCCTGTGGAGAGCTGCACTAATACGATTATGTGCCTGCTGTGCAGGATTTCTTGCTCAAAGGTACCTAAAATCTTTACACAGGATTAGATCATACACCATAGAAATACTGTTAAGGAATTGTTTGGCTGTATCCGAGGATATGAAAAGCAGGTCAATGTCCTTGAGTGTTTTGTAGTGCTCAGACGAGAGCAGTCAAGCAAAAGCAAGGGAGTGTATGCAGTATAGGCATTCTGCTTGGGTTTGGACTCAACCAGTGAAAGAAATAAGAATATTTGACATTGAATTTACTAGCAGACACCACCAAAGAGAGACTCTCTTGCTCTGTATGTTATGGTATATCTCGTAAAACTAAAGTCTGTTTTTATTATTGGAACTGGCCATGGTAATACCTTAACTGCTTTCAGAATCGTCAATGCTGTTTAGTTTTGTAGCCTTGTGCCCACCCGAATGGGGGATTTTTATACCCAAGTACCTTCTGCCTTTCATTTATCAGCTTGTGTGGTTTTATAAAAACAATTTATCATTCTGTCCTATACAAAACCCTTACTCTGTAATGACAGTGTCAGACATGAGTGGCAGTTTGTGAAAAGTAGAACATGGCTGAAGGAATGTCTCTATTCCTTATTTACAATGAAATATGTGGAGGGAGGTGAAAGTGGAAAAGCATGTTCTTGTGCATAGCGATAGATTATTGACATATAGAACAATCAACTACCAGGCCTAGAAATAAGCCCATGTCTTCTCTGCAATCAGGCAAAGCCCGATATCACTCCCTTCAAATTCTGTTGTGAGTCTCTGTCATTCTGTGGGGACAGAGGCCACTCTGTTCAAATGGAATCCTTGAAAATCCAAAGAGACTTCTGTCATTAGGAGCACCACAGTTTTGTTGCATAGCTGAATTCCCTGCCCTTCAATGTAGAGATGTTCTCTGTTGAGTAATAACCAGTGTTCTGGTAATGACAGATAAAGATTTGGATTCTATGCAAATGCATTAATCATATCCCTGCTTGTGATTTCCTCTACATGTATGTCCAACTGACAGACTAACACCAGATACAGTGTTATTCATTTTACTTTTTGATGGAATGTGATCATTTGTGTTGCTATGTGTATATAGCTTATTACAACATCAGTGTAGCATATCACATGGTTCTTTCCAAATTTAATGTAGAACTGTAACTGTAAAAGTGTTTATCCAAGAAAAACTGTAAAATCTGGAATAGGTCCATACACTGACAAATATACAGAGTATGTTAAATGGGTGTAAGTGTATGTATATTGGTAAGTAAATGGATATAGCAGATAGGCTATAGGGTATATGCAGTTTCTACAAGTGCTCAGGGGCACTGAGGTGTTGTGCTAATGATCAAGATAAGCACCTGAAGATGACAGGATGGCAAGTGAAGGCTTTGTTGGTCTTTTACAGCAGGTGGACTTTCTTTCTGCTTAGAAAAGATATTTTACATATTAATCATAGGATGATCATTTGAAGTACAATCATATATCAAAGCTGATTGATACCACTGGTTTTCCATAGGCTCTTGCGAGCGATTTGACAAGCAAGATTATAAATATGCTACAGCCCTGTACTATCTCTGAGCTTTTTATCCTGCCTCATGATAATGTTGTTCTGCTCAGGCTCATATGCTGACTTTACCTCCATTCACATCAGCCAGAATGCTGATGGTAATAATGCTAAGAACATACGTAGGTCTTGACAGGATATTAGTCTATGTGTGCACAGGATGAAGTGAACATAAGTCCAGGCTTTCAGCGTGTTCATTTTACTTGGTGTTTATGCAGGCTAACGAATTCTGACTTCTGTTTCCACTTCTCAGACTTGCAAGTAATTAAAGTAGTGGCAGACATCACTTCACTACATGGGTAATGAGACCAAATCAGGTCATAAGTCGTTTGAGACTACACCGATATATACGATTAGTCACATGTGAACTAATGCTTCACAAACTGATGAAGCGGTTTTGCAGTACCTAGAGGGTGGCCACAGCCAGCTCCTTGGCTCTGGCAGAGGATCTCTCATCAGTTCCAAAGCCACGGAATCTCTTTCATCAAGCAATTAGAATTAGAATCCTCCAGAACTAGATTCGTAAAAGGATTAAAAGTCTGTCCTTAACCTACAAATGTAAGTGTTGTCCTTTAGCTGGTTTGTTGACCACAGAATAGAATAAGAAAGTATTTTCTCTAGTTTAGCAGTTGTATTTTTTCCTTTTTGGAGTTCTCTGGAAGCAGGCAGGGGTTTTTCTGCAGTTTTTTTTATATTCAAGTTTTGAAGCTTGGGGGATTTTAGCAATTGTATATGAGTAATGCGGTCCCTGCCTCCCTTCCCAACTATTCCTAAAAATAGCACTAGTGCAGATAATTTATTGTTTTTTGAGAAAAATGCCCTTGCCTGGTTTAAATCATAATCTGTTCAGACACTGCCTTTCTCACAGCCTGGGAGATGTTGATCACTTTTGCATTGCACCATTACGATGTCATCCAAAGAGACAGCAAATATTGCAGATTAATGCTGCCAAAATTGAAGTAATTACTCTCTAAAGTGACAGGCATGTTATTAAGGCCATATGGCATTATGCATAGCTGGTGTAATAACTAATCGGAAACAGCAGTATTTCTAGGACACGAGTGTTTGGCAACACATACTTGACTAAGAGTTTAGTATTGTAAATATACGTGTTTCTTGCCAGGAAACCAAGGAAACCACCTATCCTAAGGAAGGAAATCACATCTCTCTCCTTTCTAGCAACAGAAAATACTTGTAAGCTTGAGTGACATTTGTCATTTTGTTTCTGGTCAGTTGGGACAAAGAATGGTCATTATAAGCCATTAAAGCAGGATTGCTAAATCTTTCAGTGAGAATTCTTGGTTTGGATGCAGTCTGGAAGTGAATAGGTACAAAACTGCTTCTTGATAACCTTCAGGGAAACTGCAGAGACCTCCGTTGAACCGGGCACCTTGGGGAGCTAAGGGGAGAGGACAAGGTTCTCATGGAGTCAGGGAAGCTTTGGGTGCAGTACTGTTGTCTTTCTGATCTGGCACTTAGCACCTGTGGCATGAACAAAAATACCAGCAGCAAGCTTTTCTTATTCCAGATGAGTCTTATGCTGCTCTAAGCAGAGTGCTGGTTCGGAGAGAATTTCATTACACTTGTAATGATATAAATGCAGTGGGACTGCAACGTCCCTCATCTCTGCAGCAAGTCTAACCAGCAAGGTAGAGGAAAGGAAAGCTGAGTTCACGGCTGTGAGCAGCCCAGCCTCACACATGGGGCACAGCACAGTGCTCCACAACAGGCTTCTCCAAATGAAATTTCTCACCTCCTCCTCCTCTTCTGCAAATAAGACAGCAGAAAGATGGGTATTTCAGGCCTGGCTATTTTCCATCTCTTGCATCTGACCTTCATCAAGGCAAGGTATCTTCTGCTTCAATCTAGGTAGCAGAGTAAAAACGGACAGCTAACCTCATGTCAGATTGGGTACCTGAGCTGGCACTTTTCCACTGTGAAATTGGGCTAGTTTTTTAGCCTGAGAGCTGTGAGGATCATTTACCATTTATTGAGTACAGGAGAGCTAATACGAGTTAGATGTTTTACATGCACCGTAGCCGTGACCTTGCTAACATGCTTCTCTTCAGCCCCAGAAATTGGCTAGACTTGTGAAAAGTAGAGGAAAAAAGTATTTCTAATCATGTTCTTTTTTCACTTGTACTTGAAATCAAGTTACTAAGCAGTCACGTACCTGACTGTGCTTTCTCAGGGCTTCAGGATATTTTATTGTTCCCTCAAAGATGACACAATGAAAACCCTCTGATGCTTTTGGGGAAGTCTCTCATGCCACTGATACTTCACATGTTTCTGTTACAGAATGCTTAATCATGCTTCTAACATGAGCTTGGAGGATTGTTTTCATCCTTTCAACTTGTTTGTAGGCACTTAAAAATGCCAAACGTTCTATTTTTTTATATTTTCTTTTTTTTGTTAATGCAAGGAAATGGACACAAAATGTAGGTTTTATATGAAAGAAATTCTTGAAGGACAAATTCATACATGCCACTGCTCTGTAATTTGAATGTGGTTAGATCATAAATTTGAACTTAACCCATGGTAGGTCAGAAAGTAATACCAGTGAGAGCAAATCTACACAGACAGCATGATTTGGTTTTATTGAACTTGCAGACAGCAGATTATAGTTTTACTCCTATTTGCATATTCTGAGAAACAAAATTGTCCTTTATCTGGGTTGTCGTATCCTGATTCCATCCACTGGAATCCAGCATGGGGATGTGTTGCTCACAGCTGAGTTAGAGGATACCAATTCCTCTGTTCTTAGGTTGGAGAGGGGAAGGAAAGCTTCTATTGGAAGTCTCTGCCTTGCTAGGACTTTTCAGTCCAATATCTAACAAGTAACGCTGCTGTTCCACTTGAGCAGGCTGTCGAGTTCAATGTGTTTCTGGAATGATGCCTCTGGCATAGCCTGCTTAATGCATATGCAATACATGTATTCAAGTAAAATAAAAATTAAATCAAGTGTGTGGTGTGTGAGCTGCAAAACCTTATGCCATTTTTATGACTAACACTGATGAGCTTGGGTGTTAAGCTGTATTTCCCTAGAGCAGGAAGAGTGGCCTCTGGTGTTTAGGCTTATAGTACTAGTACAGCCAGGCATCTGGAGATGTAAATTAGAAAATATAAGACTACATTCCTATCCCCTAGGGAATAAAGGCAGAGTGACAGATCGAGTCTAATCGTTCCAGCCTGAGGACAATGGAAGACCATATTATGGTGTTTCTTGCAAACAAAGGTATGGAAATAAACAGCAAAATCTATGTTGTGAGCTGTATGGCAAAGACCCTGCTTGGAGATCCAGAAACACTCAAGTGAAGTGAAGGTCTCCACAGGCATTTCTGAGTTTTGGACCTGTCTTTTCACAGGTGTGCTGATGTTCTAGCTTTTAGCAACTAGTGGCCAGGAGCTGATACAGATGCTCTTTTACAATTGATATACAGGCCTCCTGCTAGCTGGGGAAAGCTAGTGTTGACTCTTTAGAAGCTTACGTGAGCTACAAATAGGGGAAAGATTTTCCTATGTAATGCTGTTTTGCCTTGTCTATATTAGAGAGTTTTACTGAGCACGTTGTATTGCTGAAACTCGGGCTAAACCCTATCTGATCTACGATCGTGTGTTTCTATTTTGCAGAGATAACAGCCCCCTCTTCCATTTAGACAGGTATGAAAAATGTTTGAATGAGACAGATCAGCTACTGTTTACTGCTTAGCAGGTGAATACTTTGTGTGCTGGAGGGCACAATGAAGCAGGGAGGGAAACAGCAAACAAGATTGGAAGAGCAAGGACATCTGCTGCTTAAAGACAAATCTGGTGTAATTGGAGTAACTGAAATGTGGCCAGTTCAGGAAATAGGCTGTAGTATTACATTACAGATACAGAGTTTAAGGACAGGCAATTTTCACAGAGGAGGGAGAAGGAGATATGACAGGGTAAATGAGGAAAGACATTATGCTGAAAATGGAATAACATTCACATGGATAGCAACTCAGAGACACCTTGAACTTAAGGGTAAAGACTGAAATGGTGAAACAATTATAATAGAAAACAATTACTGATCTCCCAGGGCTAGGTGAAAAGACAGATCAGGAAATATTTATGCAGATGGAGGACTATACTTGGGCTAGGATATTGATCATATGAAACTGCAATTACTGTGACACTGACTGGAATGAGAATTACGGCAGGACTTAGGATGCTGAACTTGTTTATTGACAGGTTTTATTTATGCTGTGGCTTGACAACCTACAAGATTAGAGGCCATTTGGACTAAGTTGGAATGGTTGGTAAAGGGACCCATCTGCTGGTGCCAGTGCTGAGGTTGGAATGACATCACCTGAAAGTCAGGATGGAAGAAAATTGATGTCGAGCATGAGCCCGATTCTGATTTCCACCTGTGGGGAACTACATATTCTGTTGTACTCTAGGAGCTGTAACTTCTGGGTGAATGGCAATGGATGTCCTTTTATTGAATGACATACCAAGTAGTTTTCAAGGCTGGCTGTCCTGACCTATGTTTGAAATCACTGACCCTAGTGGGACTTGGGGTTCTTTGTCATAAACTTTTAGGAATATATAGTTGCTGTAAACATGATTTCTGACTAGGATCAAGGAAGGAGGCAGCAGGTATGTGGCCAAAATTGCAAATGCTTAGCTTTTGCAAAGGGCAAATGAAAAAGGAGAATTATGCTTGATAATTGGGGAATAGATTACAAAATATTGGAAAATTTGAATCACCGTTTGTCCTGGTTAGGCAAAAGGAAAAAATTGGTGTTTTTAAAGGAAAATGTCGAGGTAGACTCGATAAGACATTGTGAAGTAGCTCCTTCTCATGATCAAATATTAGATTGAGGCTAAATAAACAGGATTTTCTGTCACTGTGACACATTACTCCAGTTATAGTAATCACATCCAACAACAACACTTCTCAGACTTATCATCACTAACATATACCATATATATGCAGAGTAGTTTGCAGGAACCCTGCAGTGGTTTGTGACTTTCTGGACCTTCTCATTTTGCCTGCTAGTCATATGATCTCACAGACTTGAGTTGTGCTGTGGCACCTGTATTGGTTGGAACTAACCAATTCTCTCACTACAACCAGTTAACTCGTAATTTGTTTGGTCTGTTCGGGCAAATAGTGTTGTATTTTCTTTGAATTTGTGACTATATGGGGGTAAACCCAGCAAGCTGGCATTGAAGAAATCAATGTTTAAAACTTCATCTGATGCTTACAGTATAACTCTAAACCTATATATAATCAATGATATAATACTATTATATATATATATCAGCATATAATACTGACAGCAAAGCTATAGGAGGGCAGTGCACAAAGAATGTAAGAAGTTTCTACAGAAACTCCCTAAAAGTAAAGTCTGTGAGTAAATACTGGCTAATGGGGGAAAAGTCTTCACTTTTTCTCTTGATCAGATAGTGCAGTAATGTTTAACAGTAACACTTTTTGATGGGCATGTGATAATACACTATAAAGCAAGTAAATATAAATGCAAAGTCTGTCATATCTGTCTTTGGATTGCTCTAAGACAGGATGATAAAAGGCTAATGGAGATAGAATGCTAACCTCTTCTGTGGTGTTTTCTTTTATGCCATGGCAGTGTGTTTTCATCCAGGTGACACACTGAGGTACTCAGTGTTGACATACATTTTCATTTCATTAAGAGACTAAAGGCTGCAATTAATTAGATGTTATCACTGAAATAGCAGTTGTCACTCTCCTTAGTGACAGACTGCAATAGCTACCCAAATGCCAGTACAATCTTTTCGAAGCCAATGGAACTGTTCAAAAGTTTTCTCAGAAACCCTTTCAGTACCGCTTCTTGTCTAGCTCATTTGAAGGCATTGGCAGTCTCTTCAGATAGGTTGGGTCTGTAGCCATCGCAATGAACTTCATTGCCCCTTAAGATAAAGGGAAATCCTAAGTGGAGACTCTGTGCATCCACAACTAGCTAAAACTGGACTGACTTTTGTTGGATGCGCAAGAATTGCAGTACTTACCCTGTACCCTCTGGGTGATGTGAATTTACTCCACCATGCTCCAGGCTGTGCTAATGCGAATTTTCAGCTTCTTGGCCTGAAATGAAGTTCAGCCAGCTTGCTTGAAGCACACACAGAGTATGCTTGTGTTTACTTGCAAAATACCTTCTTGACATCCAGCATAAAGCTGTTGAACTTAGGATGTATTACCTGCAGTGCTTCAATGTAAGCCTGGAGGATGCTATAACTTTGAAGGGACTGGGTGCATAGAGTGATAATGGAAGTAGCTAATGCCAGCCTGCAAAAAGACAAGATATTGTTCTGTCTAGGTAGTAAAAGGAATTTAGACTGACCAGACAGGCATAAATGCTTTTTCTCTGAGATGCAGATGGCAACAGAGTCACATGGCTCAGTCAGACCGCTGAAGTCATCACACGTACCTATAGAAAGCAAAATGACAAAGATGCAGAGAAGGTCCTATTCCAACAGTCTGTCCTTACATGATCTGTCCTGCAGAAGGTTTTTAAAGCCCACAAGACATGGTTTGCAGCAAGTCCCTTACCTTGTCTTACAGTGACAGCCCATTGTTAACTAATTGGTAGTATGTATTTGTAATGGTGTAATGAATATTTGATGTAAAAATATCTCTCTTGGGAGCTTGTGTGAGCTGTTTGCCAGAACATTCATCGTTACCTTTGAGATATTAACTCCTTTACATAGACAAAGGGGGACTGTTAGATTCCTCCATTCGTTCTGCCAGATTCTTGGTTGGTAAAAATCAGCATCTGTCTTCTGGATTGAGATTAATGGGGCAGCATCAATTATACCACACATGGATCTGTCATGGTAATTTAATAAATTTATAGCTCTTTTATTTCCAGAACAAATATGATTCTGAAATGTGGTTATCATTAATACCTTTGAGTCGCCACACCAAATTCACTGTATGTTTCAGCAGTCTTGCCTGGATATTTCCTCTGTAGAATATTTATAGAACCTGAGCAAAATTAGGGAAATAAACCATTTCAAAAGAATTTTTGGGGCACATGCGTTTTGCAGGCCATGGAGTAAGAGTTTCACACATAGGCACACAATTCCTACTGCTTCTTTCAGAAGGCAAATTCAGGAGCGATGTGAGTAGGGTGGAAAGGTTGGCGGGAGCAGCAGAGGATTTACAGAACATACCCTGGGTATGCTCTAAGGATAGCTCAATATTTGATGTGCTCTATCTGTAAAGTTGCAAGGGGGGAAGAGGGGTACAACACTAAAGGGCAGTAGCATGGAGGAGGTGCTTCTAAGCGGTGTGTTTTGAGTCACAGCCATGGTGCAGGAATACTGTGTGTTTCGCTGTGGAGGTGCCTGGGGGAAGGTGGTCTCTTTGCGTATTCAAGTTCTTTCTAATGTACAGGCTTTTGAGCATATTTTCACAAATAACATTAACGTACAGCTGCTGAATGCCAGCTAGAAATGTGTTGTTCTTTCTGCAATATGCAGATGTGATTAGTGCTAAAAATACTACTTCAATGAAAGCTCTGGGAGCTGTGTATCCTTCCAATAATTTATCTTTTAGACACCAAAGAAATAGTCAAAATAGTCACAGAAACAAGAAAAAGAGCTTAGCTCTATTCCTTCTGTATCTGCAATGTAATTTTATTCATATAGCTCTAGCAAGCTGTTTTCCGAATGTCTTCCCCCTCCCCTAAACGCCTTGTCTGTATTCCAGAGTATGTTTGTCAGGCTTTCCTACTTATGCAAAGGGAATTACCGCCATCTCCTGGTCAAGCAACCGGGAATAACGGAGCGCCTCCACCCTCTCATGAGCTGTACAGTCGCCTGGCCCCTACAAGCAGGGATTTTCAATGTGGATCTCCATGGACTTGGTGCAGGCTTATTATTATACCGGTTATTTATCTGACCATTCAGAGAACTGAACTCATAGTAGGTTGGCAGTCTGGTCCAACGGGTCCTGACGTGCTTCCATCAGTGGTGTTAACATGGTCTTGTCTCCACTGGTGAGTGGAGACAAGTCAATTATCTGTTCTATAAAATGAGAACAATTTACACATTCTTTCATTAGACAATGTCTTAAACTTCTTCGACAACACCTCTTTGTGCTATAGGTCAACATAAATTGTGTCTGTACCATTATTTTTGTTTCCTGAAGTGACTATTTCAGCGCAGGCCATTCCAGAGTTTAGAAATCAGTTGGATTGAATGGCTAAAGGCACAGCTGAGTGTCATCAGTTCCTCTCAACTAGTCATATATTGCCAGTAAGTGCCTTGTTTTCTTTACCGTTTAAATAATACTCGTGCCAACTGCACATGAAAGGGAACAAAATGATTGCCTTTTGTTTACTGGAAAGAATCATTTCATTAAGGCATTTATGTTTACCCTAAGAATCTACTCCTTGGTGTGATTATATCTTCTGTGATCTTTTGTCATCAGAAAATTCTGGCATATATGTAAGCCATCTTCTATATTTATTTATCCAAACATGAGTTTGGAATGATCATTCCTTATTTTTACCTTCAATACCTTCCCTTCATTGTGACCTTGAGTTCAGAGGCAGAATTAATTAAATAGCCCTGCTCAAGTGTAGCCCCCTTTGGAATGAATCTGCCAGCCAGTAAAATAGAAAGGTTTATCTTCTATATGCTATTATGTGTTGTATATTGTGGTGCCTGGAAAATACTGTGAAGTAAGGAGGCAAAGCTGAAAGTACCATTACAGTATTTAGAGAGTTTGGCTTATGTTTGACAAGAAAAAATAATCCTTCAAGCCTGCAACCAGGTGCCTGCAGCCTTGCACAGTGTTGGCTTAACATTGTGCTTGTTCCCATCCTTTCGATGCTCTAATTCCTCAATGCTCTCAATGGACTCTGTATGCCAGAAAAATTTTGTCCAGTTCTCTACAAGAAGACTAGGAGCAATGTTTGATCTTATTTTTCATTATTCATAGTTTCCATTCATATTTACAATGAAGTGCAATAGCTTTTTATTCCCCACCTTGTCTGTGGGGCCTTAAGGGTGAAGGATTTTGTGTTTAATGATTTTCATGTTCTTACTTCTTTGAGAGCAGAGAGTAATTGATGGAATTCTTTCCCGTGCTCAGTAGGCCTCTGCTCATCCCATTAACTGTTTCGGGTAAACAAATGATCTCAGAGCATTTTGTTATGCCCTGAAGATGTGCGTGTTTGTATCGTATGTATTAGCCAAATGTTCCATAGTACAGGAAAGACCAAATGCAGCAGAACAAATAATTGTAAAAAGCCTGTCACCAGGAAATAATTTAGGAAAAAGTCAAACCCATCCTGGAAAGATTTGGGTTTTTTTTTAATTATCCTCTACAGATGTACAAGATTAATGCAGATTAAGATTTTGATCTGTCTTTGATATAAAGCCTGACAACAGCAGACAGCAAAGCAGGAATGCTAGCAGATTGAATCACGGGGTTTGCCCACATTCAGCAGACCAGCAGGGCACTCATTGCAGAGACTCATAAGATTATTCTTTCCCCCCTCTGTAATCCTCTGCCTGCTTTCTGGTTCACTGACAGCATTTGAAGATGTGTTCCGATCTGATGTGGTGCCACTAACAAAGGATTTCTCTCTGGACCTTGTCAATGAAAGAAGTTGCGAATGATTCCACTTCTAGCCTGGGAATTGATCTTTAATTTCAGAAAAACACTTGCCAACCTTGTTGAGCTGGGAGTCAGTGAAAGATTGCACTTGTTTTCCTGTTCTCTTGTACAGCACCTGCTTTTTCTGTTAGTCAGGGGATGCACCCAATGGAGACAGCAGTGATTTTCATCTGAACGTTTTTCATCCTTCAGGTTTACTGTCAAGACTATACTTTCTAAATCTCTAAGTAATACAGGGCCAGTGTGTTCTTTTCTACTGAAAAAGAAGTCATCATTTCCATCTTTTCATGGGGTCCTTCACCTCACTTAACTCCTCATCTTCCTCTCCCCTCCCTGGCGGTTTGAAACTGAAGGCTGTGATCACTATGCAGAAGATGATGGGTATTACCAGACAGTTTTCACTATGCCTTTGGAGGAGGTGCAGGCAGAGCTGACAGGGTAGGTTAGCCAGCTGCTCATTGGGTGCTTTATCACAAACTTTGTGTGTTTATCAAGCAACAGTCAATGGTGGGGTAAAAGTGAGTCCTCCAGATTCGCGCTGAAGCAGGGGAGAAGTGCTGGCATGAGCCATTTGTTCAGATGTAGGGCCCGGAGCTGCAGCCAGGGAGGTGATGGTCAGCCCCTGGCAATAGTTGACATCCTTACCTGCCAGCAGTCTCCTTCACAGTGATAGTGGCTGTGGCTGCACTCCTCAGCTGGATACCAGGAAAATCTTTTCTTAGGCACATCTGTGTCCAGAGTTGCAGAAAGCTGAATACCAGATGTAACTAAAGTACCTCAGAGTGGAGTTACACAGGATGGAGGAGGCAGTACAACAGCTCATTTCTGCTCAAAGGAGGACAGGCGGCTTCCCCCACTCCTTACTCTGTGCTTCCCTCCATCACCTTGTACTGATGCACTGAACCTTGCTGCGAGCTGATTCAGCTTGCTAACTGAGCAGGAAACACACCAGTGAAAGAATGAATAGATTTCTGCTGAGTTAACAACTTGGTTCAGCTCACAGGAAAGTCGGGTGAGAGCCAAACTGCACGGGATGGGGCTGGAACCCTGCAGCTGGACCTCTTCTCTGGCTCTAGCAGTGGCTCTCCATGTACACTGTGTACCCTTGCTTTTAGGCAACCAGCCTGTTTGACCTTATGTTTAAGCATCCTCTAACTGCTTTGCCAAGCAGCACCTACAACCAAAGGAAGGCATTTTTAGGGAACTACATTAATAAAAATCTGCTGTTTTCTGTAGAAGTTTTGTCTAGGGAAGGACTAAACAAGAGCTAAGGATTTCAGTACTGCAGGACATGTCAATCACATGGGTGGATGCCGACCTCTCTCGTCTCAATGTATTTATAAAGTGATGATGTTTTGTGGTTCTGCAAAGACATTTATTAAAAATCTCTTCCATATAAGCTAGAAGATTGTGAAGAAAATTATTAGCAAAAAAAATATCATTTACAATCTGGCATGTTTTCATCTTTGTTCTACAGCATCCCATATTTAATCATACTGCAGCACTTACTGCAGGACCTGAAACAGCTGTATGCAGGGTGATCTGAATGCAGGGAGCCAAACTGTCCTTCCCCTTATGCTGACTGTACTTTCTCTGCTTTCATCAGAGACACATTTTTAAAAGGCTTAGCCAAAAACTTTTTAGATCTTGTTGATGGGATTCATCTGTAGGATTAGCCACTGATCCTTTAGAAGTGCCTTTAATATCAAATGATCATTCTTCCTGTGAGGAAGCAAGCTTAAACAGGAAATAATGCATCCTGACATGGTTTTGTGAAACAGTCGTCTCGTATGGTACTTTCAGTCAGGAAATGAGAGAATGCCTCAGTCTCCCTTTGGCAGTCCGATGCTCTTCCCTGTTTTGTGACAAAGGGGAAGAAAAGCCCAGGTGGTTAAGCCACAACATCCCCTTCTAACCCTGCTCTGGCTGAGACTTTGACCTTTCGTCTCTTTTTTTATTGCTGGAATTGATGAACTGTAAGTGATTGGTAAGAGAGCACAGATTGTGCAGTTAGGCTTACTGTCTGACTTGGTTCATCTTCAAAATGCAGTCTATTCTGGGTGCTAACTCTAGCGAGTTTAATGGAACACAGGGTTAAAGTGAGAAACTGGAAACAAATGCTCTCTATCTAAAGGCCAATCAATAACGGAATAGTTCGACAGTCCCAAGCCTCTGCCACTTCAGTGTAGTTGGAGTGTATGGAAAAGACATTACGTTTCAGCACCTACAAGTATCAACTTTCATTGTCGGTGATACTCGTATGAATGCAGTCAGGTTGTGCTGAATGTATTTAACAATAATGTGGAAGGGGTGGGAGTAGAGGGTTGTGCTGTCTTTTAGATCTATTTTGAGGGATTTTGCAGTTCTACACAGATGGCAGTTTGCTGTGTATGTTGGTTCTGGGACACACATGGAACCTCTCAGTATGTTTGAAGATTTTTATGGGCTGGACTGTCTGAAACTAGTGAGGCTGACCCTGTTTAAAGCTAGTTATGGGGAGTCTCTCTAGCAGTCCATCAGCTCTGGTTTCTCCAGATGAGCAATGGGGGGTGGAGGGAAGTAATATTACTGGAGAGATTTTATGCAACAAATCATGTGAATGATGTAACATGGAAAAAGAGATGACCAGTGAAATTAATTTTTAATAATTGTCCTTAGTAGTGATCATTGAGTTGTATCAATCAAAAATTGCTTTGCGAAACCTATTTCCTGTGGTTCCTGGAATGTTTCCTTCTCACTCATATTAATAAGTGGGGAAAATTTATTTGGAGAGAGCAAGCCTGGAAGAGATTCCCTTAATTTCTGCTGGCTTTCAAAGTTGAGAAACAATTTCATACCTGTTTGAGTGTCATTCAGCTGCAGTAAAGAGTATCACCAGGAAGACCAGTTTAAAGCAGTTACAACTAACTTACCTGCTTTGTCATTACAGGGTCTGTTGAATCTTTCTGCGTAGAAAAGCTAAATTCTCTATGTATCATCTCTTTCAGAAAGCTCATTATTTTAGGGGGGTGTGTATAGCTACAGGGATTATTCTTTTGAAATGTCTTACCGTCAAACCCACCCAATTTATCCTAATGGAGCTATCTCAATATTTACTTCTTTTCTCTCTTCAGGGGATCAACTACTCCAGCCAGTGTTGAAAACTTAGCCTAGTATTCTTAATGCATTCTCCTTTCAGCTTTAGGTATGGACAGCATAATTGCAAAGAGATGCTGGAAATGTCTTTGATTAATAGGGTTGTTTAGTTTTAATTCTGCAGCCCCTGCCATTTTTCAAAATGTGACAGTGCAAATTCACATCTAATAAGGCATTAATTTGGAACAGTGCTTGTGTCCTTTTATGAATTCCTTAAACATGAATTCAGAAGTGTATTTCCAACTGTGATAAGAGCAAAGCTTTGGTGCTTAGCTGGTAGTTGGCTCTTTTAGGAGGAGAAGCTGCCTGCACAGACTGTGTGCTGTCTACCAGCAACTTACTGGAAGCCATAAGCAAGGTGGCTTGGCCCAGCAGAAGTTGTTTCCGGCTGAGAAAGCGATGAGTCTTATTCTCTCCTTTGCTCTCTTGCCATGTAATTTACCTCCTCTCTATTTCTTCCCATGCAATGGGTATTTATCAGCCAATAAATGCACAGGCCCTGTAGGAGTTGCAGATCGCTAATGCAGAGGTAGGCTGGAATTGCAGCTTTAATTCCATTGCTAATTGAAAATTGGGAAGTTTCCTGGAACCTTTATCAAAAAGAGGACATAGTAAGTGGGACTGTGGTTTTGTAAGTTGTGGCTACTTGTCATAAATTCTTTCCCCCTGACTGCTTATATGTCTGAAACAGGCTGTTGGAACCAGCAGTGGTTTTACTTACTGCCGCTAAATACAGATATTTCCGTGAGATTTAATGTGTTTTAGAATTTATATGTATCCATGAATAAAACTTATCTAGTAATGAGGAAAGAAGCTAAAAATAGGTGGCTTCCTATGGCTTGTTTTTCATCACTTTGAGATCAGGTTCTGGTCTTAACTATCAAGCTAATGCAGATTCTAAACAGTATTGCTGACATTTTTTCCTGGGAAGAACGCCCCAAACTAAAGCAAACTCACTTGATGGAGGGAGAAGCCCAGAGCTGCTCAACAAGAAGCTTTCTGAGGTGTATACAGAAAGGAAGAGCAGGAGGAACAGTCACAGAATTCAAAGTAGGGATGGTTCAATGGTCAGAGAAAGCCTAGGCCCCTGCGGAACACAGTTATTTCTGTGCTGCAAGAGAAACCTCTTGTATGACTCTGGGCACATTGCTTGCATGCAGGTTCTCAGGGTTCTTCAAAAGAGTTTGGAGGCCTCAACCCTAAGAATAATTCTTGTAGTGTTGAAGTCTCAGGGGCACCGTGCAATTAATGAGGTTTTCTGCAATGGTTTATTTTCCTTTTCTAATAGTTCTGTTGTTCTAGTTTCTCTATGATTGCCATGGAACTCTGAGCTAATGCTTCCAGGCAATGCTCCACAAAACTCTGATTTTTTTGAAGCTTGGGGACCACATTTAAAACCTGACTTTGTACATCCAGTGCCTCATCACTTCTTTTGCGTGACCAATACTCTGCAGTTATTGATAGTGAATTTTAGTCGCCATTCAGCCACTCATTCCTGCAATGTCCCATTGCAGCTCTGGTCATTTGCCTTTGGATTTTGTTACCCAGAAAAACATTTTATAGTTTGAATTTTTTCCACAGGACTATTTATCCCTTTTGTCAAACCATTAGTGAACGAGTCCTGGCAGATCCCCAGACAGATCTGAGGAGTGCAGTGCTGATCACACCTATCCAGTGTGAAAACTGCTTTCTGTCATTTAACAATTCTAATGCAGACGTTTCAGTTAGAATATAGTCTCTGAGATCTTGTTCTCATTTCCCAGCTGTGCAGTGGGGAAGCAGTGCTTCTTACTTTAGAGAGATGCTGTGGGCATCAATACAGTTCAATATTATTGGAAGCTAGTCAGAAACTGCAGTTACAGGAGAAGCAGATACAGCAAGTGCTGTATCCCAGAGCTGGCAGTCACAGACTGGGAGCTGAGAGGCCCTCCTAGGCCTGGCAATAGAGGCAATATCCTTAGTGAGCAAGGGAGAAAACTGTTTATTTCACTGCAGCATCTTTGGGGAGAGAGAGTCATGTGGTCAAAAGGATGTGTAACACAAGATGAAATATGAGAGTACCGCTAAATACAGCCTTGTGTTGGCTACCTGGTGGTAAAAATTCAGCTGAGGAACTCACTAACCACTAAAGCTAGAGGCGGATGTTGGTAAATCAGGCTTGTTTAACAAGTAGGTGTGAAAACCCCAAAGATTCTAAGGGTTGGCAAACTTCTGAACTTTGTAATTACCTCCTCTTTATAAAAATAAGGGATTCACAGCCATGGTCTAGACTGCATCTCAAAACCCTCCTGTAATTCTCTAATGAGATGTGGTAATAAATGTAGTCCATAAAGCACTTCTGGCTAATTGCATTATACTGGCTCCTCCTTTTTATCTGTTAAACTGCTTTTAAAGGCAACTAAATTGCCTTTTAAAGTGAGATTGCTTTAAAAGGTAAAAATGCTTCCACTATTTTCCCAATCTTGCCTTTCTAATTAAGCGCAAAGCCTTTCAAATAGCTCAGCTCAAACCCGTTGGTTGTTGCTGGGTTTGGGTTATATATGCTCTATAGCATTGTGATTCCACTGAATTTAGGGAATCTACATCTGATTTACACCAGAGTAGGTAAAGAATAGGACCCAAAGCTTACTGTTTCTAGCAGCAAGCCACAGTATGTGTTGCAGTAGCTATAAGATTGCTTCTGTTTCACAAAACTTTATTAAAACCTCCTCTAAAATAAAATAGAACTGAGTTCACGTGGGATCAGGAATAAACGATGCATCCATTCCAAGCGCTGCGTTCGTGTGATAGCTTCATTAACTTCTGTGCCATAATTTCCAGATAAACTCCATCAAAAAAGCAAGTATTCAAGCGCCACTAATAATACAAAGTTGATTTTGCACATTAAAACTGGGAAAAAGCCATACTAATTATTTTTAATTATCTCAAGATGAAAATACGTCACTGATGTAAGTAATTATGTAAGTCATTTAAAGCTGATTAAATAATAATGAGTCTTTGCTCATTGCCTTCAAAGTGCTTACAACCAAATTTAATTTTAAGCAGGATCAAGAAAATAATCACTGGATTCAAACATTAATTACTGATTTTATTCCTAATTCATTAAAACCAGACCTTTCTTCAGATTTTGCAGACTCTGCAGGGCATTAATTGACATTTTACAGAATGAGTCATTATTTTGGCATGGAGAAGTGTTTTTCAAACAGTGAATCATGACTACCAGAAGGGATTGGTAAAGAGCTCGAGAGAGCTTTGAGTTCTTAGAAAAAACAGCTCTATTTAAGGCAGCTTGGCTGCTCCAGGTTGACCGGAAAAGGAGTTGTAACCCTTTGCTGTTTGGGGAGGTGCTAACTACCTTTAATTACTGGCAATTGGAGAGTTCCTTAAAGCAAACCAGCAGCTCGGTTGAGACAAACTGGAGCACGATAGGCGATGGTTTAGGTCAGCTTAGAAGTGCCAGGATCAGGAGGTTTACTGCTTTCTTTCCAGTCAAGCAGGAAATAGAGAATCTGAGCCATTTGTTCAGGGTTTGGTGCTGGAGTGTGCAGCCTAACAACTGTAGGCCTGCGTTTGTTGGTGTTCTTTTGGTCCAGTTTGTCTGCACTCGCTGGCCTCCTGTGGTAGGGGCTGGGGAGAATGCCAACACCCTCCAGAAACTTGATCGAGTTTTGGATTGTACGTTCCTTTGGGAAAGGCCTGCCCTTTCAATATATAACTATAAAGAGTTTAACCCAATGGCCAAGTGCTTCTATATGATAGATTAAGAAAAAAATACATTAATGTATCAGTAATATTTTTTTTGAATTTGTAGATTTTTTAAGCCCGGTAGGATTATTATAACTATCCTGTAACATACTGACTAGTATAACCCATGGGTTTAACCTCTTGTTCCTGTAGGTAATTCAATAGCTCAGTTTTGTTCAGTCAGGTTGTGCGCTTTTCAAGTCCCAGCTGATCAGGACTGTACCTAAGGGACTGCGCTGTCATTTTATCAATGATACTTTATAGAAATATGGAATGGTTTGGGTTGGGACCTTAAACCTCATTCAGTTCTAACCCCTGTCATGGGCAGGGGCACTTCCCACTAGAGGGGGTTGATTCAAGCCCTGTCCAGCCTGGCCTTGAACACTGCCAAGGATGGGGCAACATGTTCCAATGTCTCACCACGCAAATGAGTAAGAATTCCATCCATACTTTTAGGAATATTTCCTGCTTAGCGCACATTATCCTACTTAGTTTCACCCTTCTCATCTTTTTGCTCCTTAGAGAATCCATCTTAATCACAGCAGAGCTGGACGCAGCTTCCAGGACTGAAGAATCAACAGAACAACAGTTTCAACAAGGAATCATTTAAATTGTGAAGGAAAACCAGCAAAAAGGTAGTCTTTGTTCTTTTTGTTCTATAGAGAACATATTATTTTGTACTCAGAATGCTGTCAGCCATTCACTAGGCCTTGGGATAAAGGGAACACAACTGAAAACAGAAACTGAGATGTTCAACACAGCAAACACATTGTCCAAACATCACCTTTCTCTCAAATGCAGTGACCTGAAACTGTGTGTGTTTTATTGGAGCTGTGTAGATAGCAATGGATAAGCCTGGAGTAACTGTTTTTTATTGCTTAGCAGGGGGAAATCATGTTTGTTAAACTGTCAGTGTAAAGCAGAACAACCCATACAAGACAGACATTTATTTTAATAGAAAGCTGTCTGTAAGATGGAGACAGTTAATCACTGCAGAGCACTCCATTTTGACGAGCACAGGACAACAAGTAAGAAAATTGGGAGTACCACTGATGATTAAGGCCATATGTCAGCTGTAGCAAAACCTGCCTATCATAATGCAGTACAGAGGTGGAGACTGGGCAAAGAGCACAAGTTCTGTGTCTTCCTCCCAAATTTCCTGTGTACTTGTGCCTGCAGGAGGTGGCAGCCCCTGTCCTGGCAGATTGAAATCCCAGGTTTCCCTACAGGGCCAGTTTGGAAGCCAGTGGTCCCTGGGGTGCCCTGGCCTGGCTGGGCTGCAGCTGTCTCCCTGCAGCTGATGGCAGCAGCCGGTAAGCTGAGAGCAGACAGCAAGCGCAGCGTGCACTTTGTCAGCAGGGCTTCAGTATCAGCCCCTGGCACTCCCAACAGCAGCAGCAGCAGGAGCCACTGCTAGTGATGGCTGTACAAGGAGAAAGAGGTGTCAGAGACCTAAAAATAGTACCTGTTGCTTGAACAGGGACTGTTTGCTCTTTTGCCCTGTTCTAAGGCAGCAGAATTCTGCTTCTCATCACTTCTATGTAAGCCATGGATGGGATTAGTACTGGCAGTACCAACACATGTTCTCTTCTGAAGATTCCCTGGTGCTGTTTGTTCTTTGCCCAGGACAGCTTACGAGTCCAACCTTTTGAACATGCTGTTAAGATTCTAAGGAAAAGAACTGGCACACCCCCAGTCCATGTCCCTCATCTCGCCTGAGCAGTAAATGGAAGAAGTGCAGAGATCTCAATTGATTTCCAATAAGCAGGCAGTTAATTCCTTTTCTAGTGACTAGCTGATTGCCCAGGTGATTAGGATCAAAGGAGAAAGCAGGCTGGAAAGAAAGCCAGGCAGATTTAGCAGGGAAAGCACAGGAACTTTATATGAAATGATGCTTATTACTGACATGAGAAATGTTGGGCTCTTGGAGTGTTCAGGAACATTGGGCTAGGGATCTTATTGCACTCTGTAAGACTGCTTCAGTGTCCCTTTCATGGTCTGCCTTACCCTCAGGAGGAAAGCTTATTAGTTGAGGTCTCTGTTTCTTAATTCAAATTCCTTATGCTCATTTACCTTATTTTTGTGATTATCTTCTTCCTCCTATGTAGAAGTAGCCTCTGAAATACAATAATATCTCCTCAGACTTGAGGCATGACCACATAGTGCTGCATAACTGGTTAGTGAGAAGGGTGAGATATGAACCAGCTGCCTTATTCTCTGACCTCTGTCATTTTCTCCAGCACGAAACATTGCTTGGGGAGAAGCCCATTATTGCTGCCATCTATGGCATGTTGGCTTAGTTTGTTTCTCTTTGGTTTCTGTCCTGGTGTCATGTACTCAACTCTTTCAAGGCTGAAGCAGGTCTCTTGTTCAGGAGGTACTGAGTAGCACCTCTTGAGTTTCTTGCAAGTGAAGTGGAGATCAAACCACAGTTAAAAACCTAGGAGTCTTGTCCTTGCCTTGTAACAATGTTCAGGCTACACTTTGGGGACTTAGGGAATTTGACAGGGTAGTTTTGGCTGAGAACTACACCTTAACATATCTCTACATGCAATAACAGGATAAACCGGAAGATCAGTTTTCACTGCACAGGAAGCTACAAACAGAACTGTTCCTGAATCTGTCCTTTGACTTGTTACACTCTTTTGCTGTGAAGAGAAGGAAGCCCAAATCATAGTATCTTGATCCGAGGCGTGAATGGAGGGGTTTAACTCTTATACTCTTTTCTTCCTTAGAAACCTGTAGACCCCTTTCAGGTATGGATATTTAATCTGTTTGGTTGATTCTTTCAGTGAATGGGAAGTCTACCCCAGTGTACGGCCTGGATAGACTGGAAAATTAAGAGTTCCCCTTTTAAAGACAGCTGATAGCACTGACAAGCTGGTTGTACCATCAAAGGGTAGAGTAAGGTGATCAGATATGCCTGGCTGGCTGTCAGAACTTCCTCATTCTAACTGCTGGATGCAGTGATACAACACATACATGACGGAAATGGTAGTAGTAACCATTTTGGGGATTGTGAACAAGTGTAGGAGCATATAAAGCTGACTTTTAGTGCTCTGAGGGGAAACTCAGGACCCATTTCAGGGTCAAGGGACGTTTCAGCTACACAGCTAGGCAGCAATGCATTTTCCTGGCTCCAATTTTTATCTTTCTTTTTGCAAAGGAGGGGAAAGAGATCTAAATCTGTAATTCATTCCCTGTAAAGGCAGAATGCAGTTTGTACACAGCAGGAAAGAGCTCTTCTCATTGTCCTGTATCCCACAAACCAAAAAGGGATCTGAACATCAAGTCATGTTCTTTTCACTTTCAATCTTCTTGAAGTTCAAAGGGCTCTTACAGCAATAGCCCAAATATTTTACATAGCCCAATAGAAATGTCTCCAGTTCAGATACTCTCAACCTTCCACACCCAAGAGGAGTGCTCTGAACCCTGTCTGATACGGACACATTGCTGTGACCACCTGGGTGGTGTTTCTGAATCCTTAATTTCCCCTCTGACAAACACAGAGCACACAGTGCACCAAACACAGCCCAGGAGCGCTGAAAGGACCACATGGATTAGATGATACAACACAAAAATTGCACAAATTGTATTAAGACTTTTATCTTAATGCAGGATACACATGCTTAGTTAAAAATACAGAAACATGAAGAAAACGGTAACACTATGAGCACACTGGAGTCCCTCAAACGTAACTGGAAAAACCCTCTCAAATATTCTGTACATTTTTTCTTTTTACAAAACATTTGAAAATGCCAATCCTATAAACTGATATAAAAATATCATTTCTGTAACATTTCCCTAAAACCATTGAAAGTTCTGTTTCATGCAAAAACATACTATACATTTCAGCATTGCCCCCCTGCCTAGACGAGGTAATTGATCTTAGGTGCAAAATGAGCTGTAAATGCAGTAATGCTGTAGCAATCCTACTTGATCTCCTGTAGCTGATCATCAGTTACCTGTCAAAAGCCTTTTAAATTTGGCCTAACCAATGGTCAGCCTACTGTGGCCATGTCTCCCCTTTGTAAATGAGCAAAAATGAAGGCCTTTCCGCAGTCTTCTGCAACGAGTTATTTGTTTGTTCCGTAGTGTTATCCACTGAATCTCATGTTGTGGTCTTAGCTTGTCTGGAAACCTCTTTGAAAGGTGCACTGCAAAAAGCAAACCTACTGCTCTAAGATAATCAAGTCCTTTGTCTTTAATTCTGCTCTGAAGTCAGTGTAGGCTTTAGACTGCAAAGGCAAAACCTATCCAGCTGATCGGGGTCCAGCTACCACCATCTTTCTTCTGGCACACTTGAATGCAACTGTGCAGCACAGCCTGATTCTCAGGGTATATATATGCTGACAATTAGCAGGACTTTAAATAAGCAGGACTCTCCTCATGGCAAACTGTGTGATAAAAGAATTATCAATTACTTACAACCTGAACAGAGCTTCTCTGAAATCCAAACTGAGTCTCTATCTTCTTGCCAAGGCCGTATTTTTAAAACAGTATTCACCTAACATTTACTTATGTTCTGAACTCTGATATTCTTTAACTCAAGGAGTAGGAACTGCTGAAGATAAGGGAGTCTGAAGAAACTTCACATATGTTTATTCTTTCCCTGCTAATGAAACTAATGTTAAATTAGTTTCCTTGATGGTATTAATACATTGTCCTTCTACATCCTGAAATGGGTCCAAGCAAGTACTTCAGTTGTTCTTTATACCAAATGCTCTCAATTAATACATTTATGGGAATTAGAAGCAGAGAGTTTTACATGTTATTGTGATGTTTACCCTTTTTCAAATCTAGTTTCCTGATTTTCAAGTCATTAGAACTGTATTATATATGTAAAGCACTGACAGTTTTCAAAGCCATGTATAATTTTTCTGCTTTGAATCTTCACAATACCAGTGATAAGAAAGTAGTTCCCCACTTCCCTCCTCAGTCTGCAGCAGGGAGGAAAAGGGAATTGCAAAATTCCTTTTACTGTCTGAAGGCTTTTCTTCCCTGTAAGATAATCAGCTACTATGGACTCTGCTGAATGGCAGATTTGAGCTTCATATTTGAATGCTCTTGTGCTACACAAATACCAGGTTCAGATACAAATTGTACTGATTAATACAAATTGATTGATTAATCAGTGATATCAGTATGTCTATGTGCATTTGTGAATAAGCTGGTCTGATGAGCCCTTTGTTGGGTTAGAGGTTGGGGTTTTGGCCCTTTCACCAGTGAACCACAGCTAGGTGCTTAGAAGCCGTGTCAGGCAGTTATAATGCCAAGGGTTATGACAGATGAAACACTGCTCATGCTGTCGGAATGGTTCAAATTATCTTTACATTGAAATTCTGCTTGTTAAGCCTTTGTGGTTTTTATCTTCAAATTGCTTTAGAACTAGGAAATATTCCCAAATCAGCACTACTTGGTGAGAACAGTATGACAGAGGAAAAAGGATTTGTGAGAGTTCAGGTGGATTTTTCTTTCCAATGTTTTTTATTCTAAATGGAAATGAGATGTAGCTATGTCTAAATCTGTGGTTTCCTATCGAAAAATCCCACTATTTCAGTCTGAAAATGACTGCTGAATATGAAAATAACTAATGGTAAGAGACAGCCAAGGCCAGGATGTGAATGGCAGTTCATACCTTTGCAAATGCCATGGGCAAAAGCAGACAAAGTGTGGCCCACGCACAGTTCCTGTTGTAGCCAAATGGGGCTGGATGGGGAAGGGCCACCCAGTGTCCTGTGCTGCCGGGCATTGCTGCTTCACCTCGTACAAGCTCCTTTGTCAATGTTATTTCTTTTTTCATCAGAGCCTGATTGGGAAAAAAAATGGTTTCTAGGCCCAGAACAATTTTAGGCCAATATTTTTCCCTGCTTGCTTGCACTCCTTTTTCTCCTTGTGGCTCTATTTATGTTCAGATGGAATTGTCTTTACCTTTCTCATCATTGTCTTCCTATAAAGATACCAGTTGTTATTGTGTCTTAGGCTAGTGAATCAAGCTTTTCTGGTCTCATCTTGCAGAACTGTACCCACTTCATTGATACCATTTTAGTATCTGTCCTCACCATCCAGCTACTGCAATTTCTCTTTGGCCTCTGCACTTGAATCTTCATCATCTTCATCCCAGCTGGAAATCTGTCTCCTAGTGCAGGCTGAGCTACCAGATTGCATCCGAGTCATCTTGTGACAAACTCTATTATCAAGGTTCTTTTGTTATCAGTTAACAAGACATGTAGCAAAATATTTGTTCAGTCTTCAAAGGCATGAGCTCATATTTGTACTGTCAATTTTCATCCCATTCATTTCATCCCCTTCAGTACGAAAAGTCTTCCAGGGCTTTTTTGTGTGCACCCGGATCCGCCTCCAGATCAGTGCCTCCCAGCTGAATGCCAGCCCCAGCCTCACAGTACCTGTGCTTCAGGTACTGAGCAAATTCAGTTACATGCCCGATAGAAAAGAAATTCACTTGCAGCTGCCACCCAACCCCCTCTTTCTTTTATGCATTGCCTCCTCTCCTCTAGCCAGCTGCTTACACACCTCATCATTATGCTGCTAGTTTCCATTTTCTCCATCTGACTGTTTGCCACATTTTCCATACTTCCAGTGTATCAGATGCTCCAAATCTGCCATTGGACTTGCTCGGTGTGGAGGCCCTGATTCTCACTTTGCTTTTGGCCGTGGAAATCCTGCATGCTTATTGACTCTCTTCACTTGCAGGCAGGCTTGTGCATTGCCCTCTCATTTTCCACCTAAACCTTTTCCCAGCATTGCATTCAAACCCTGCCCTTTTACAGCATCAAAACAGTTTTTCTTTTCTATGTTAATAGGAAGTCTGCAGTGAAACCACATCTGTGGCTGACACTGCACAAACAGGAAGAGTTCAGCTCTACACTGCAGGTTGAGCTGACAGCAAAACCCACTTTTCCCTTACAGTTTAAACTGCCAGCTCCTCATTGCTCCATGCAAATAGCAGAACTTAACTGTTCAGAAGAGCTTAGAGCTAAGGAACTAACGGGTATAACACAAAAATAAGATCATGCCTTATTTCCTTAGAATATAAACCAACTTTTAATAATAAAAACTTCTATCACATACATTTCAATGGAAAACAGTGCACAGTGTAAATGCCCTTAGCTGCTCTGCTACACATCTTTAATGTTTACAGTGACTGTGTAAGCCTGGGCTGAGATCCTGAACAGTCTGTAAGATTGCTGCAGTTCAGCTGAGCAGAACTGATGCAAACAAAACAAGGACCTTGGCCTATGTGTTTTGCGGGGTTCCTACAGTTCTTGTAATACCAAGCACATTTTAAGTTGAGGATTCAGTAAAGAAACACCATTGCTTTTCGGAACAGCAAAGGGCAAGAGTAACTCCTCCAAAATTAACAAAAAAGTGCATTGAAATAATGACCTGCTGCTCTGGCTGCAGTACAGATAGACACTTGGTAACAACCCCTGCAACCGACAGCCAGCCACTGGTGGGTTGCCCTAGCTCCCTGCAACGGGTTGCTCTAGGTCAGAGGAAACAGGCAAAAGTAAGAGCTGAAAACAGAACACAGTCCTTCCCCAGAACTAGCAGTCTGGGAGAAAAACTTAAGAAACGGGGTTCCGAAGAATCTGCATCTCCAAACTTGTCACAAACCACTTTGTGTTGAAGTGTAGATGAAAAAAAATCACGAGAACTACCAATCCAAATGGAACAGGTCTGATTTAGATTTTGACTTGGTTTGGACGTTAAGAAGACAAAATGAAGCCAGCTAAGAACCAACCAACATCACCAATAAAAACCCCAAACCTTTATTTTCTAGGATGTACATCACCGCAAAGCGCTTCAGGATGTCCTAACTTGGAACTGTTCCAAAGGAGGCTGTGGAGAACCAGAGCCACGGTGAGTCCCCTGCACACCCTGGCCTGCACCAGCTGCAATTCCAGCTCCCTGGGGCTGGGCGGTCGTGTTAAGGCACTCACTCCAAAAGAACCTTATGTCTGTCCTGAGACTGCTGACATGATTCAATGTGTTTCAGCCAGTAATTTGGGAAAAATTACCGTGCTTAGGATAATACTGACAGGAGGGAGAACAATGCTTCAAACAAGAAAAAAATAAAATACATTATATACATGATTCCTTTTTTCTTTTAACTTAGAAGCACCCCTAATACATCTTAATAACTGTATTAAAGACTACTTAAATATTGAAAGGTTTTAAATAACGTAGATTTCTTTGCAGTAAACTGGGAGTAGCTGTGTAACTGCCAGCATCTTGGTCCCATTTTAAACAATATAATTTTTATTTAAATCTTGTATATATAATAACATGATCGAAAACACATATGCCACTCCACATAAATAAGTATAGTTCTGACCTGTTTTAAACACTACATCTGTTCAAATAATCAGGTTATAAGACAGTATTTTTTTCCTTTGTGAAGTTTCCTTTAAAATCTTTCACTCCCAGTTTCTCCTCTTAGATAGTTCTGTATTTCCAGAGTACATAACAGGGCATTAGTAAAAAGAGTTAATCAAAAACCTGAAAGCTACAGTAAGTAAAATGAAGTAATGTTAGGAAGGATTATGGAATGTATACTCTGCAGCATCGGGAGATTGCTTCTCATGGGGCTGAAGTGGAAAATGACTCCAGAAGACATTCTTGATGTTCATGTTTGAATAAACCATGGATTGTGCTACTCGTCATTCAAAAGTGCAGGTCAGTTCATGAAAAAGTGGTGTTTCTGAGGCTGTTGCTCCAGAACACTGACCAAAATTATGCTGGCAATTAAATGGATGCCAGATGCAGTACAGGGAGTGTGACAGGAGGCATAACCAATCCGTATCTTGAAGTCACTACATTGAGGTGGCAGCACACACAAGTCACCAGTAAACCTGAGCTGTCTTGAAAGAGCTGTCACTTTGCTGGGCATCTAGGAAATGGCAGTAACACCCACCTTAGCTCTGGGGTATTTGTTTCACGGATTTCTTCAAGAAGTCAAAGAAATACAAGAATCCCTGCATGCGCTGCAGGAGCTCAGAAGCAGGTTCCTCGTGTCTGGAGCCAACAGGTTCATTACCAACTAACCCACAGCAGCAGCTCCTCTCTGGGTTCAGCACCATTGGTGGTGGTGGTGGTGTGGGGGGACCTCAGGTGGGGCTGCTCCTGGCTGAACACTCCACTGATGCTGCAAGGCAGGTGCCTCCCTCACCTTATAAATCTCCATCTGTAGGTGGCTGGCACAACCTATAGAGTCTTTAAGGCAGATGAAGTCAGTATTAGTTATGGCAATAACTAATTAGTACGGTATTAAATATCACAAGGATGGTAAGATAAAGTTCCTGGCATAGAATATGAGAAACAACGGCTCCTTTATCATTCTATAGGCTTTAGAGCTAATCCAGTATCAAGAATACCACTATTCTTAATAATTGCAAATTCAGAAGTTCCACTAGTGATTTATTAACTAAAGTATTTACAGTCATTGCTTAAATACTATTTGAGACCTTCCATCACTCCCTTTCAATTTGACCCAGTTTGGGTCTTCAGTAGTCCCTTTTTTAATTTCTTTTGCTCTAAACCCAGATGACCATTTTCCTGGACAAAAAAAGCTCAGTCCTCATAGTCTGGGCCACCAGACACATAAAACCACATCTGCTTGTTGACATGAACAAGCTTTAAAATGAGTAATTGTGTTTTTAGAGGAAACCTAAGCACATCTTACCTGTCATTCACATAGTACTGGTTGCGGTGGGGTTTTCTAGGCTTTTTCTACTTTACATTTGAATACACTCAAATCTTTTCTAACTTCTCTTTCAAGACTGCTACTATGGAGTTTGACTAACCTCAAGACTAGGAAATACAATCCTGAGAATTAACATTAATTCTCCAGCTCTCCTTTTAACTTTGCTCAGTTTTATTTTCACTATGACACTGGAACCCAGTAGGAACACATGTATCTGAGCTTTATTGCCCTGAAATAATCCAAGTACAGAGTCCTGGAATTTGTCATTGTGATTTAGAGTGTATATGAAAGAAATGCCTCGTCTTAGGATTTGTTTATAAAGCTGTTTCTTTTTGAACATAGCATGCTGTTATGGTCATAAAAATGGACCAGAGTGATGTACAGCCGTTAATAAGGCAAAAGAACTGTGCTGCTAAAATGCTGATGTAGGACACTGGGGACCTGGCACAGGAGCCAACGTTGGCTTTTATTTTATCCCTTTGTCCAACAGAGGAATAAAGCTCTAAATGCAAAAATCCTGTTGTTTTTCAGGTCTCTGAGAAAACAAAGTGAGGGCAGACTGTTTGTTAGAGTAAGCATCACAATCCCCAAAGTTTGCAATAATTTCCTATAAGCACTTGGAGGAGCAGATGGGGAAAAAAGAAAAGAGGTGGGGCTTGCTTAGACCAACTCAGAAGTCTTAACAGGTGAGTAAGATATCCCTGTTTTAAGGAAGTCTTATTGACACTGGAGTGACATGTTCTTTGGAGGACTGCAGCACTACCAAATACACTCTGAAGTGCTTTTCAAAGTTCTCTTCTAGACTACTACTGTCTCAAAGCACTTGCTTTTCAACCTGCTCTGCCATTACTAAACAGTTGAGCTCTGCTAAGCACACAACAGTGTTAGTGTATGAATTATGTCTGCTTATCTGCAGTCAGATTTGCCATTCTGGATTTTGGGTTTCTGAGCAGCCCACAGATGGCTGTCAATCACTGGCTCTGCCAACTCACAGCAACAGTCCAAAAAAGACCCTTCTCTCTAATCAGTTATGTTCTATTCAGAATATGTAGAACCCTTTGAAGTTAATGATCTGCAAATGGTAAGCAGCAAAGCTGATTAATCTACAGAGCACTCAGTGAGAAAGAAACCAGGGTTTTTTTCTGTTTTCCTACTGCTACTAAGGAGATCTTTGGTTGTAACAGAAACTCCACAATTGTTACAGAAACACAAACCCAGCACTCAGATAAAAGGCATGATACATAATAACCTACCGAGGTGCACACTGTGGCATTTGGTCCATCACTTTCAGATTCTTGGCAGAAATTTCAACCCTTGGTCCCTAAGGAAACAGAGGATTTACGGCACTGACAGTATCGATAAAGCATCTGATCCTTAGGGGAAAATATTATAATGGCAGTATGGTTTCTATCTGCGAATCCATTAACTACTTTTAGAAGATTTGGAATCCATTGGGTGGATACATTAGTCATCTGTGTTTACTTAAAAGATGGAATTAGTCCCAAAGCACTTTACAAGCACAGCTGTCTGACACTAGGGAATTTCTGCTATTTAACACTGTGACTGAGACTTAGGTTTTTTATATACAGAAATTGTCCTGAATATGCTGCATAGCGCCTCTAACTATTGAGACACACACTTTAAATAATGTAGACTGAGGCCTATACTTTAATTGCTCTAATGGCTGTACATGCAAAACTTAATCTGTTCCTGTCAAATATATGCGTAGCTCTTCAGACACAGAAGTTTGGCTATATGGGTTTGCAGTGTACAAAATACAGTGCCCCACTGAAATAAACTGGTGTTCGTGCAATGATGTTACTGGAATGAAACCGGCGGCATGCAGCAGCCACACAGCCAGATACTTACTTGCTTCCTCATGATGTCTGTAGCTTGCATGATACACTTTGGCAGAAGTCCGTGACTTCGAGCCAGTATGGCTGCTTGTTCCAGGGACACACTCAATGTACTCCTGAACACGGGGACAGGAGATAATCACAGATCATATTTAAAATTTATAAATAGATATACTTAACAGGTAAATGTCCTGTCCATAACTTCTGTTACTTGCTGTTCTTATATTTACTTTTTTAGGGTTTTTTACTTAGGAAATTACTGCATGCCCAGTCTTTGTTACACCCAGATACTGCAGTTACTACAAGGCTCTGTTTCACTGCTCTTCTGCTTCAATTCATATAAAGTTGTTCACAAATCAGTCTTTCCTTTACTCAATGGCTTTGAGACACTGAAAGAGCAGTGATGTGTTCAGAACCAATCCTTGCACACACCAAGATTCTAAAGCTATTTTTGACCAAGTTTCTAAAGGTCTTTTTGAGCAACTTCCTCCATTTTCAGTGTGTGATTGAAGGCAGCGTGGACTGAAAGCTACATGCAGTAAGATCACTCAGTTACATTGGCTGATGCACTGAAACATAAAAAGCTTGTGTGTCAATACAATTATTAAGTATTAAAAGTCACAGCCTACCCTAATGTAAGGATGGCAGTAGCTTCAGGTCCTTATTATATTGCCTTATGATCTACCTTCCTGTTGCTTTGCACAGAATCAACTATATTGCTCAAATCTCTAGAAAGGACCAAGTTCTTAGCACTACCACAAAGGCTTCTTAAATCAAACCTCTGCATCCCAGTGCCACACATGGTGATCTGACAGGCTCCAAGTCGGTAACACAGCTCAGAAGATATGGGTAACAGGCCTGCTCCTGATGTGTTACTGCTGGAATATCCTGACTGTGTTGGTTTCGTGTTAATGAAGGACTTCATCAGCCTGCAGAGCTCATCCATTGCATTAATGGGACGAATAAGCTAAACAAAGCAATAATAAAATGCATCAGTGGCACACTTACACCTTCAGTTATAAAGGCATATGCGACTACACCAGAGTAACTGCACAGAGTAACAATTATTTAGAATATATATGAACTTGGAAGTGCAAAAATACAATTACTTAAGCTTGGGGCTGTTTTTTGCAATTATCACCACCCCCATAGACTGTTTACACTGTATATTACAACTGCAAAGCTAGTCTCTCATTTTTTTTGTCTTCCCTACAGTAGCATTTAATGCCTTACAAGCATATGGCACCTGCCCCTGTTAGACTGCCTTTAATGGGATGTTGGGAAGTGCTAGTTTCCTGTAGGTTTCTTCTATAGAGAAGGACAATTAATTCATTCTAACATTAGATACCATCTTTAGCAGGGGCAGTCAGGACAATATGGAGTCTCATTAGTGCCTAAGTTAAGGGGTTTGTGTCTGCCCTGCTTTTGCATAGTTTCTTCTAAACAAATGAACTGTAGCCAAGCTTCAGAGAAATTCACATCATTTTTCAGGGTATGGAACGTTTTTTAAAGGGTGTTTGTGTTTGTACAGTGAGCTGAATGGGTATCCCACCACTGGACTGAGAGATGTGAGAGAATGCGTTGTAGAAATAAACAATGACAATACCTGGTCAATCTTCACTGCAGTAGTGTTGGAATCAGTGGGCAAGTTTGATCTCTCTAGGTAAAATGTCCTGCAGAAAGGCCAGCAAGGACACCAGTAGTTGGTGAGTGTCATTTGTAGCACATACATATATAACATATATGTTACATCATACATATATATGTATGATATCATACATATATAACATATATGTTATATCATATAACATATCATGTACCAAACAGCTGGGAAGGCTATGCTAGAAATCTTGTACTTCAAGATCTGCTTTCTTACTGAACCACCATTTTGATAGCAGTAATTTAGTGAGTCTTCACTAAAATATTCCAAATCCCCTTTCTTTATGTAATTTTAGCTCTGCACAAAATTCTGAAGCTCAATGAGATGGGAATTTGATCCTGTACAGTGCACTGCTTCAGAGCAAGCTTAACTCTGGGAAGAAAACAAGTTTTCCACACAATGAGGAGCTCCAAAACCAGCATTTGTACAGAAACCTCCAGCCACAGAATCTCCTTTCCATTAAATGTTAAGGTCCTTAGCAAGGAGTGCTCTTTTCAGTGTCTTTTAAGGCAAAGGCAAAGTGTGAAATACCTGAGTTTACGGTAGTATTGCTGCACTTTGTCAAGTGAAATACTATTAATTTGCTGTGGAAGTTCTTCTAGAGATGAGCCAGCCAGCTGTGATTGCGCCTCTGTACTTTCCAGAGCTGAAAAAGACAACATTTTACTAAACCTATGTTGTTAGTACTCATGTTAATAATTTATATCATCTCACTGTTCAGTGAATCACGTCAAGGATCGCATCAAGGCTGATTCTGTTACTGCATACATTCAATGCTTTTCCCAGTATTGGAGTATAGTGGTAGCATCCTCAGGTGAGCTTCACAAAACACAGTACCACCTCACAGCAATTATTCCACACAGCAGCCCCTGGAAGGACATTTTCAGTACTGTATTTTGGTGTGAACATTTGCTTATCAAGCCAACTTCTAACCCAGATGCTTCTGCCATAGTGTATTCTTTGAAAAACACTTCTCTGTGGCCTAGGAACATCTGATACCATAGTAGATCGGGTTGTCCATATCAGTGTCTCTATGGCCGTTACAGGAAGGCATAAAACAGTCCTAAACAGGCATATCTTGTTCTTATATCTGCATCTAATTCTAATATCTCCCCAGGTCTCCCTAGAATAGAAGCATCTGCTTCTTAAATAGGTCTGCAGTTCTCGGCTGCATTATGTTAACAGCTTCTGGTCATTCTTTATTTTCAGTCTTCTTTTAACATTATCAGATTGCTTATTTTTCTCAAGAAAGCTTTTTATAGACACCTTTTGTAAAGAGCACCATGTGCAGTTTCAGGCTTCCCCCATTCTGAAACCGAGAAGGCAGTTTGAAGAAGTAGTAGCTGTCAAGATAAAAGATAACCTTCAAGGCCTGGCGACTTCCTTCGATGTGGTAGAAGACATGAGTATCTGGAGAAATAAAGATAAAACACTTGCTGCTTTACCACAGCAGGAGAAATGCTAAACCACTGTTATCTGAGCTTGCTGAATTATCTAATGACATTTCACATCTCCACCATGAGATGTGAGAGAGATCCTTTACTGGGAGAATGCAGGCTCTGAAATATCACACTTTAAAAGATACACAGTTTGCATGACCTGGAATGGTGTTTGACACCAATACAGTAAACATAGTTAATAATTAAAATTCCACCTTGGTTTATGGCATCTTATAGTCAGAAAACTTGGAGAGAGATGTGGCAGGACAAGGGGACAGGATACAGAAGGGCCGGAAGGGACAGTCCTTCTACCTTAGGTGACGTGGTGAATTACAAACATCCATCAGGAACTGCTCATAGTCTCTTATGTCTCCCTGTTGTGTAATCACACAGGTGAGGTAACAGACCATAGTTACAAATCACAGAACATGCAAGCAACATCCTGTGATATCAGTGCTGCATTTTATGCTGTGTGTTTGCTGAGAAAATGCAACAATGCTGCAGAGACTTTACAGTCATGGAGAATATTAACCCATAAAGCAAACAAGAAAAAGAGAGCTTCAAAGAAACAGAGAATACTCACTTGCTACAAGACTTTCATCCAGCTGCTTGAAATAGAAGACAACTTTGTCCAATTCAGTCAGAGCAACCTGGATGTCTTCCAGCATAGTGCGCTCCTCCTTCTGTAGAGCAAAGAAACAGATGCAAACAGGTTGTGATCTACCAGAGCGAGATTAATGGCAGAAAGGTAGAGTTTTTCTGGGCACGCTTTGGTTCAGGAGACCTAGAATAGAATGTGGCACTTTCCATTAACTCAATCCCAGTCAGGTAATTACTAACAGTTCTGTGATACAAGTCCAGCTACTCTTTGCCAAGATGGCATTTGATGCGATTCACGGAGAGTAGAGAGGTTTAAGGAGTAAGTTTGAAAGGATCTCTTTCTCCAAACTTTACTCTGTACCTACAAATGTAAAAGGAAAAGCCTATTGGTCACTGTGAAATAAATGTCCACACATTCCTTGCAACATAAAGAAAGAGCACTTACACATGGATAGAGTTTGGGTTGTGTATTTAAAAAAAGAAGGTCTCTTCTCTATCGTGTCAGAGCTACTTGCCTTTTTTATGCTCCTTTTTTTCTGAACATTTATGCAGGTACCAGGAACAGGCATCAACAAAAGCCTAGCTTTTCACGTTGTCTGAACTCTTGAAACAATCAGAGCTCTTCCACCTATTTGTGGCAATGTGTGTTTTCACCAGGAGGTGGCAGGCCACACATGCATCACCACCAGCTGAGCAGTAAAACCTCCCTAAATGCAGCAGCATTACTCCAAACAGGGAGGCAGAGAGATTCCTATAGCGTTCTAGCATGACAGTGGGTCCAGTATTTGTGAGGAGATGAAAATGACGGGATGTGGAATATTGGTACATAGTTGTCAGCAGCAGGAATCTCCAGAGGTTACTGTAGTGAGAGGCTACACGTGCTGCTAGAATGAAGGGCTCTGGCTGTGCTGTGAGTGGCAGGGATGCATACAGCAAGTGTGAGTGGACCCAAGGGGGGCACAGCTCTTCATCTTACCACAGCAGGGGAGAGGAGAGACTGATAGTTCAGTAGAACACCAGTGGCTGCTATCTGTTCCAGCCATTTTCTGCTGGCGTCTCTGCTGCTCTCTTCATACTCTCCATTGTTGTTGTATCGATAGTTGAGAGCAGCCAGTAACTGCTCTGAGAAGGTGCAAATAGCAGCCACGAGAGACTGACAGAAGATGGAATCACGTCTCAGCTGTAGCTCAGTATCTGCCAGAGAAGGGGAGAGAAGCACAAAGAAGTCATGAGAACACTGGCCTTTAATGTCACTGCCAAAGCAGCAGTTTGTGTATGTGAGACATTTGGCTTCTGCTGTAGCTTTGCACAGACATAACAGATAACCTCTTCTTGCTGTGCGACCTGGGTGGGTGGATAAAGAGAGCACAGCTAGACTACATGCATGTTTGAACATTTTCTAGTCCACTTGACTGTTTATTACTACCTCTGCCATCTGCAAGCTCATTCTTCTGACTGGGAAGAGCTGTACCTCCTTCGTGCCTTGTCTGGACCGATTCCCTTCTTTTTATGTTTACAGAAGCAAGAGAATTCTTGAAAGAAAGTCTCTGCCATTACTTCTCTCCTGGGCTATTAGAGATTCATCTTCCCCCATCCATCTGTATTTTGTGGGCTTACCATATGCTTAATGCATTAAACTGGGCCTGTCCATACGGTACCAATTGGTTTATGTTTCCTGGGAGAATTTCCCCTGCGTTAACTTTGCTTCCAGTCCGCCTACCAGGCAGCCACATATTGGTCACAGCAGCCTCGTCACACTTAAGGGGATTGCAGGCCAAAGAGGCACATGAATAAGTGACATGCTCCCTCCCAGGCACGCCAGGCTCCTCCAGCAGGCACTGCAGCACAGCAGATTCTCATCAAGGCAGTGTTCCCCAGAGAAAGAGGCTGAACATCACCGAGGGGCTTTGAAGATCTGCGTTGTTTTTATAAAGCCCTGAAGACCACCAGTACACGCCAGGTCCTGAGCCACATTCTCAATCTAACGACAACCAGTCCTTCCAGCAGCACACCTCTGTGCTGCTAGAAGTATGGCAAAGAGAGATTAGGGCTGCCCTCAAGGCAAGAGAATCCCTGGTGCTATAAAGTTGCTATGGGCAGTTCAGTGCCACCTGCTCCTCCATTCTTTCCAGAGGATGTCCATGGAAATGCTGCAGATGGGGTACAGGTAGAGGCTTAGGGAGTCACTGCAGTTGCCATCAGTAAAACCAGCCTCTGTGGCCACGAGACTGATGCCACAGGCTGATCTGGATGGACTCATGGACCAGCTCTGCCAGTAGCCAAGAGGTGACTGAGAGCCACACAAACCTTGCATCATCATTCTGTGCAGACTTGAGAATCATGTCTGGCACAGTGAAGTGACAGCCTACTCCAGCTAGTTGTTACCTCATTTTCAAACAACACTACATCAAGTAGGTGTTTCGATTACAAGACCACACATTTACCCCTGGGAAAGGCTTGTCCCTTGAGCTACGAGCACAATGTTTTGTGCATGGTAACAGATTCATGATGCCCATGCTGCATTTTAGGTGCTGCTGCACATGCAGGTTCTTAGTCTGCTCCTGGCTGTGCTTTCAGTATACACAGTTCTGATGCCTAACGTGCCTGCTCAGTTTGGAAAGATGACAGAGTCCACAGTCTCACAGAAAGTTGTGCAATAGGTCTCATTTTTGCTGCATGTTCTCACCACAGTAGGAAACAGTAAAGGCCATCTGGGAAGAGGGATGCTACAAAGGAAAAAATGAAGACAGTAAAAGAAAAATAGCGCTTGTGAAAGAAACCTCAGTGACCAGGCAGGTAACACAAGCGGCTTGCAGCAACTGAAATCATGTAAACTGAAGAACAGATGTCACATGCATGGGAAGGTTGCCCTAGGTACAGAGCACGAGAAACGTTAGCATAAAATGCCAGGGACAAACCTAAATGTTACAGAAGAACATAACATTCTGATGCATGCACATGCACGCACGTATAATTGTTAGGGACTTGTGCATGTATGATGTTTTGTAACAAATCAAAACCCCTTACCTGTGCATTTTAACAAGGCCAGGAGCAGCTGATTCTTCCCATCTAGAAAAGTGAAGAAAGAGAATGCTCTGGTCAACATGATCTAAGGGAGATTTGAGTGCATGTGGTTAACAGTCTCTTCATTCCCCACAATTGCTGGCCCCCACATGCCCATTTCTCTTTACTCTGATAGTCCTTACACAGATGTTAATGACTGAAAAAGAAACAAAGTGTAAATCAAAAGAGTTTTACAGGCTAAATGCTCTGCTAACTGCTGTGAATTATTGGAAGCAAATTGCATGTGGATGGATCCCTAAGGAGGTGATTTCTGTTGAGCTTTGAACTGGACTGTAAACATCAGATGAGCTCCTGTTCCAGCTCACCCAGGCTGCAGGGATTTAGGATGCTGCAGTATCCGATTAGCATTCATTTCATTTTGGAATATCTCTCTCCATTTTCTAAAAGGGTTACAAAAAGCACAGGGAAATAGATCAGTCTGATACCATTCTGTCTGAATGGGCTGGTGAAATAAAAGTAAGGGAGAGAAAGTTCTTTGGAATTGCTGCACAGGTGAGATTTTACCATAGGGTACTGGGACTCTGCAAGCAGTAACCTGTTCTACCTGTTCTCTAGATCCTTGCACAGCCCTATTACCAGTGGAGATACAATGGTAAACTGAACTGCTAGACTTGATTAGATCAAGATCTTTTCTCCTGAAGCCAATAATAAACTTTTTCTTTCTTATTTACAGACCTTCCACATGCTTCTGTATGATTTCAACAAGGCTCTTGATGCGCAGTGGAAGGTTCCATGGATCTTCTTGAATGCTGGCTTGAATATTATTCCGGCACCTCACTGTGGTTTCTTCCTTCTGTTTAAATTCTAGGGAAAATTGAGTTTATTAGCCACTAAGGAAATGCTACAGAGCTGAGAGTGGCTTATCAGTTATAGTGCGTGTACAGTTGAAAGCAGAGATACCTTATAAATAGCAATGATTTTGAATGAAAAAGGTTCTTAAATAGCTCTAATGTGGAAGGAAAGAAGACTATTCCTATACTCTGGCAATAAGCAGTCGCCTAGCACAGTTGTCAGTGGCATGGACTAAAAGTTACGGACATGGGTGACCACATGCACAGTGAGGGGAGCTCTGCGCCACTCACACAGCGCAGAATTCCCTGCCATTTTCTCTGCCTTTAATAATGTGCACGAGGCTATTCTGGGTACATCCAGAGCCTCTGGCTGCGCAGAATCACATCAGCCTCTCCGCTGCAGCTGTTACATCCCATAATACAGATGAAAAGTTATGAAATATTCTGCTTTCTTTCACCTGATGGAAGCTTGTTATTTAATTACAGAGTAGAAGATCGATTCTCCATGACTTAGCTACGTAGCTAAGCCAACTACCCCACTGTTAGTGATAAAATGCATAAGCAGACAGAGAAACACAGAAAGACTGTGCCAATAACTGCTCATGAACAGGACAAACAGCGTTTGAATCCCCATCCATCACTGACTGGATGGATGTTTATGGCAGCTATTAAACAAGCACTTGAGGCCAGGATTCCAGCTGAATGTAAGCAGGGTGCCGCTGTTCCTTAGTGTGATGAAGGTGGGATCATCAGTTAATGAAAAGACTCTTGCAGTGTACTTAATCTAGTTTTAATAAATGAGACTCTGTTTAAGCAAAATAAAATAAAGGAAGGGTCTGTTATTTCTTCACTTCATTCCAACAGTGAATGGAAAGACTAACAGATATGCTACATGAATGTGTTTGTAGAGATGAGTTCATGTAACAGAACTTAATTTCTGGAGTCAGAAGGAAAAAGCAGCAGCTCTCTGCTCATGACTGCAGCACCTGAAGCGCAGTGGGAATAGCAGGAAGTATTTCAGATTTCAAGTGGGAAAGGAAATGCAGCAAATGCTCAGAAAACAAAGTCCTGAGTATTTCAGTGGGAGAAGAAACCACATCCTGGGCCCCCAAACCATTAGGACTAAAGTGTCATGGTGCTCCCTGAGGCAAAAGGAAACATGGTATCATCTGTTTGCTCTCTATGGGAATCTGTTTTCAAAGTAAGTGTCATGTGAGGATGAGGTTACTCTGGCAGTTACCCAGCTGAAGCAGAGTAAGACATCAAGCAAACTCAGACAGAACCTTCTGGTGCCTCAGATCTACGGTGGTCAGCGCCTCATCACCTTATCAGAATGCTCATTTACCTGCTACCTGACCTATCTCACCCTGTACCTTTTGAGATGCATATCTGCGTTTACACCAAAGGATAGATCTGGAGACTTGTGACAGAGCTGTGAGGATTCAACAGCATCTAACAGAAAAATGTTCTGTGTGCTTCAGAAGGAGATCATATGAAAATGACCTTTTAAGGATGCAACATTTCAATGGTCAGACTCATACGTGCTGTTGATGTAACTGTGTGGCCACACAACATGTGCACTCATGTTAAGCTCTTAAGTCCTAGCAAATAACTGTTCAATACAATCAGTCTTCTTCTCTACCTTGCAAACTGTGGTCCATTGGAAAGTGCTTGGTTTCTTCAAAGGCCTTAGTTATTACTGGTCCTTTTAGAAGTGCATTGATTGCATCAACCTGTAATTGGAATATTTTCAGTCAGTGTTATCTGGTGCTGTACATCTATATAGATGTGTAAACGTGTGAGGACTTTCCTGAGATCAGTAAACGTGATCCATTTAGACCACACAAGGTACTAGACTTCTGTTCGCCTCCTCCTTTTTTCCCCTTAGTCTAATGGTTGAGGTAAGGCAGGTCAACCTTGCTTAAATCACACAAGGGAACTTAAATATTAATAAGACCAATTCCTTCAACTGCCTTACAGCATGCTTGCTTACACTGTACCCCAATATCTTGATAACTTGCCTTCCCTCAAATTATGATTTAATTAAACAATGTGATACTTCCAATTTCTTGTATTGATACCGATAAAGTATTTCTGAGTAAAAGTAATGTTTCACATACCTGGTTAAACAGATGCTCCAGACAGCCATGAAGTTTGTCTTGCTTGTCTAAAGGAATCCTCATGTCATTGGGAAGCTCATCTCCTAATAAAGGAAAGATGAAAAGCTTTTAACTTTACAAACATAATCTGAGATGAGGCCACATATGACACAAGCACATCTTCACACTGTGAAGGGTGAAAAATGATGCTGCTTTATCTGTAATTGATAGATAAAATATTAATGATTTTCATATAATGCAAATGCCCAATAACTAAGGAAGCTTATCCCTGCCTAGTACCACTTCCATACTCCAAATATACTGTGGTTCATTAGAGAAAGAGCAAATCTCTATGTTCTTTTTATTAGTTTTGAAGAAACCACATTTGCAGCTGAAACATGCAAGTGCTTATAATCGGCAAAGACCTATCAGCTCTGCTGGGGGTCTGGTGTGAGAGAGATACACATAACCTATGCAGTGCACTCACCTGATCCCATCTCATCACTGCCCAGGTAAGAGCTGTTGCTCCGCACACTGGTGTATGACAACACTGAGTCCCGGTTACTGTTACATTCACTAGAAAGAAAGACAAAAAAGGTGATAGAAAAAAAGCTCTCTCTGATATACCATCATTTTGGTTTTATCAACACTGCAATCCCCCAGACTAATTCAGTTACCCGTATAGGAAAGCCCATTACATGCAGAACAACCATTAAGCAAAGCCTCTGGGGCTAGCACTGTAAGAGGATGTCTTGTTCCATTTGTAGTCACCTGGACCCTGTAAATAATGAAGATGGGCTTCCCACCATGGACCTCACCTGGGTCATGTCACTGAACATGCTCTATGAGTGTGGAGTAAGGGAGAAATAATTAAAATCTATGAGATTGAACCTCCACTGAACTCCACATTTGTTACCAATCCTCGGGATATTACATCAGCCAACTCCAGCATGTGCGGAAGCTGCAGTAGCACAGCTTCTGGAGAGGGGAGAGGAAATCCAAGGAATCTATACTGTCAGAGAATTGGGCACTGCAGATCCTAAAACCACCTCAGGAAGCAGAGGGGTCACTGCATTTGGCTTCACACCAGTGCTGGGTCATGCCCACCTGGAAAATTCTAGCATAAATCTGCCCTGTTTAAAGTTCACTTTACACCAACTAGAACTTAATGAAGATAATCAAAACAGCTGTGGATCTCAGTCGATCCCCCTCCAATGAAGTGAGAGTGGTCTTAATGTTACAAGCCCAAAACAAAGCCTAGAAAATTCTCCAGATTGTTTTTTCCTCTGTTTTTATTTTAGACTGAAATGAGAGAAAAATACAAGAGCAATTCAAAGAGCCCCAGTCAAGGTTCTTGCCTGTTCTTTGTTAGACCTAGTATCAAAGAAAGGTATATTTTCTGAAGAAGATTAATACTTAGGGTAACTACTCTGCAGTACGAACCCTTGTGACATTTGATTTACACCTCCAAATCATCCCATAGGAAGCAGCACGGCTAATGCAAACAAGGTGTTTCTCTTATCTGTAATTTGCTTAGCTCTGTAGCTCCTCAGTAGTTTTTTAGATCAAAACCCATCAAAACACATTTTACTGCCCCTTGAGTAACTATTATCTGCAATATATGCTTAATTCTCTGCCTCTGTCTAATAAAGATAAGACAGAATAATCTTTCTCATCTTACATTTATGTGTAGAATTTTTGAACAAGTGAGAGCCCCACAGAGACTCTTTGTGGTGTCACTTTGTTACCCAGAACAGATTAGCCTCAATTAGCCATTTCAACTGAACTGCTCAGAAATGGGATTCTAACAACAAAAGAAATGCAGCACATTTCAATACAACCCTTAAGAGTACCTGTGCAGATTTAGTCTGGCACAAGAAACAGATGCCACAGATCCCAACATTCCAAGTGCCACTTCTGTTTCTTTACTGACTTAGTATTTGCTGCCCTTGGAGATGTTCAGTATTCAACTGGACAACACCCCGAGCAACCCAGTGTTGTTGGATCTGCTCTGAATGAGATTGGACTACATGGGCTCCAGAGAACCCTTCAATGTAAACTGCTCTGATCCCGTCATTTCTGCAGTCCTGCATGAATGTAACATTTTACTACTTGTACCAGTACAAAACCAACAGCAAGGAAAGAATCAGGCCTGTAGCAGGTCACTGTAATCCTCCCAGCTCACTGTGAAGTGTCTTTACTCCTTTGTGTAGGCAAAGTCCTACGGCCTTACTATAAACGTAAGAATGGCTTATTAAGGATGTAAACTGCAGTGGTCAGACATGACTGCAACTTGTCATTTCATTTCTTCTGAAGCTGAGTTTCCGAATGTTTCCTCCAAGGAAAGACACATTTGGAGTGTCTGAGATTTCCTTTGGTAGCAAATGTTCCTGGAGAAGCAGCAGTCAATTGCGTCCCAAAGATGAGATTTTAAGACACCTGAATAAACATTCGCATTTGTGGTTTCAAAGGCCCATTAAAAACAAAAACCTCAATGCCCATTTCTGGTTCTCGGAGCCTTGAGAGTTTTGGGAGGATTGTTTGCAGAACTGAAAGGAAACATCCCCTTACAACAGCGGCTCTTACAGGACCCAGCACTCTGCAAGCTCTGCTGAGCTGCTGTGCTTTGCAGCTATGCAATACAGGAAGGGAAAGTCACACCGGACCTATTCATTTCATTTTATTCTATTTTCTAGAAGCATTAACCTTCTGGCATTGTTGTGAGGGAAGGTTTGTGGTTGTGTATGTCTCCATGGCAATAAATGTAATGAAATAACTATAGCTAGTGAATACTTTACTAAGTGAATATAGAATAACTGACTTACTGGGAAATACCCTGTCTGTTGAATGGATTAGAACTTCAGAACATTGTATTAGTAAGGGAAAAGTAGCACAACCTTTACGCTAACCTGTAGGAGTCTCTGTAACTCATTGTGTCCTGGCCAGAGTCTTCCTGGTCCTCCTCAGAAACCTTGAAACAGACCTTCTTGATTCCACCATGCTCGGCTTTGTCAGGATCGCTCTCTTCTGTTCCCAGGGAAGGTGGAGACGTCTCCTCAGTAGATGGTGGCTCACAGGCACCACCTTCTGTAGGTTCTGTTATGGTGGACAAAAGTCTGCAGAAGAAGAACATAGAGCTCTCAGGGACTGGTGGGTATAATGAGTAAGGCTGGAATTTAGCTCTGTGAAATCAAAAGCAACCTTGCCAGCATTCTGCATAGACCACAGGTACATGAAATTGCAAGTTCTGAAGGGGGTTCATTGAAATCCATGAAGCTTGGTTCACAAAAGGTCCTGTTTCCATAGGTACCCTACCTCCACAGGGTATACTTTAATCACTGTAACCACTGTGGTCTGAAAGGGCTCTGGGTTTAATTTGCCAGAGTCCTCACTTTCTCCATCCAAGGCACCTGTTTCTCCTCTCGGGCAGTGCCTCAGCTCACTGGCTCTACCCAGCAGCTACCACCCTTCTTTAGGTATGTTTGAGCCATGGCATTCCACTCAGTTGAAGTTCTGGTGCATGATGAGCTGTTCTTATTGTTACTGAGATTCCTGGGAGTGACTGTGAGTAGCTAAGGGCACATCATGGCCTCCTCCTGCACAGATCACCCCTGCAGCCCCTGCCAGCAAAGCTGCACAGTACACAGATACACTACTGAAATCCTTCATTAGAATTGCTGGGGGACCCACAATGAGAAAAAGACAAACAGAGGAAAGGAAAACAGAAGTGCCGTAGAGAAAACTGGCTTGAATTCACAAGCTCTGTTTAGCCTGCCTTGCAACAGACAAAATCACAAGGGTAGGGACTACTTCTATATGGAATTCCAAACTTGCTCTTTGCACCAAATAGATTCTTATATGGGAATATGTAGTAAGCAAATGAGCTGTTGAATTCAGGTAGACTTTGAGGAGCAAAAGACAGTAATATATACATTGGTGGACTGGACATAAGCAGGTTTCACACAGCCAGCAAGGAGCTGTAACACAAGCGTCTGTGTGAAGGGGTGAGTTAAGGGTCTGACAGTCAGGGCCAACAGGCACAAGGGGCTGGCTGAGGTTAGTGCCTCCATTCTGTCAGCCCTGCTCCCTGCAGTGCATACAGATGCTTTACTCACTTATTTATCTGAATGACATATTGCTTCATTTCCTTCACTGCAATGTCAAGTTTGTTAAAAAGGTGCAAGTAGGAGTCCTGTATCTCCCGATCTTCCTGTTTCAGCAGAAAACTGAGTCCCCTTTCTTCCTGAATTGCTCCTCCATTCTGCTGGCCAAAGCTGCTGTCAAGATCTCCATCTTCTAGGGTCAGACATCTCCAGGACGGTGCAGCCATGGTGGTGATGCAATGCTGAGTATATGAGACTGGATTTAAGGTACCTACTGAACATTGAAGGGTCTAATTAGTGAGGCTCTCATTACTTTCCTTGCTCCATCCCAATAATGATTTAAGTTTAGTTAAATTTAGTTTAAGATAGGTGGAATTTTAACAGGGAAAAAATAGTATTTCACAGACTTATTTTACATAATTACATTTTATGACAAAAACATTCCTTAAAAAAAGAGACGGTATTTTTTTTCCTGGCATGCCAACTAGATTTTTTGCATTTATTGCAGTCCAGAAACAGGTTAAATTATGTAAGTAATGACAGCAACTGTCCACAGATATACAGGCAACATGGATAGTATCTAAAAGCATTTGTTGAAATGTTAATGAATTCAGGTTCTCAGGGGTTAGTCTGTGCTATTGTTCCAGCTTTACACACACACACACACAAAGAAATAGGATTAGGTCCTTACAGAATATAAATAAAGTTCCTTTTCATTTAAAAATGCTGATAGCTTTGGCATGGAACGTTGCTAACCACCTTGGCTTGCATTAAAAACACTATGGAATTTTAATAACTTCAAGCAAGCAGGGCTTCTTTATCAACTTCATTTTGAATGGTCAGTGCCATTCTTCAGAAGATTGGTTAGTCTACGCTTCCCTGTGTCTCTTCCAAACATTCCTGCACTCTGACCTTCATAAGACAATGAACCAGAAGCATATTAGATGAGATCATGGTGAAGAAATGTTGAAATAATCAGGTTGTAGGACAAATGCTATGTAGCAGCTTTTATCAGAAAATAGATCCTCTTGACAGAGTAAAGTTACCAGCTCCAGTCATGGAGTTTATTTAGTAATGACAAAAAAACCCAGCACTATAATCTGATTGACTCCGTCTTCCCCTCCAAATTCAGCCTGTCTTCACAGCACTAGCACAATAATCAGCCCCCATTCACTTTTCTTTCAGTCAGTAAGTCACCTCTGCCAAGTGCAAACAATACTCTGGACACTTCATTATCATGAGGTGACCACACTGCTCTTAAAAGCATTTCACCTGAAGCCTCTCTATGCTTAAAGGCATTACTGTTTTACACCAGGAGGGCAAGACTGTGTTTCTTTGGAACTTACTTTGACCTTGCTGAGCAGTGGAAAGACACAACTCTTTATGCAGATAAAATCAGTTTGATTTGAAAGTTAATTATCACCTTGTTCTGGATCAAGACCAATAATGGAGGGTTTCCGTCCAATGCGAATGCTGAACGACCTCCCTGCTGAGGTAGTGTTTTTGGGGTATGACACCTCCATGAGGTTAATATGGCAGTTGGTGGGGCAGAAATCCATGCTGTTGAGAGAATGTGGTTCCATGACGGCCTGCTTGAAGGCTGGGCTCACTTTTGTTTTCAGTTCATCTGCAAACTGGGAGAAATAAAGCAAGCATGTGCTAGTTCACTTGCAAAAAATCCTGATGCAATACAGACAATTCTTTTCCTGCCTCCTATTCCAGAGTCACATCATTTCTGATGCAATAGGAAACCCACATTTTTTTAAAGAGCTCATAAAACAATAAATGAAAGCAATTGGCTATACCCTCTAAGGCCCTGCTTGCAAACACCTGAGGTAACTGCACAGAAAAGGCACACATGGCTTGTTTTCACTGTAATGTACTGTACTTACGTTCATGTCAAATCAGATACTGATCATTCTGTTGTCATATTTATTCACTGATATGTTGGAAATGAACCTGCAAATATAACCCACACTGACATGCTGGAAGCTGTGATTTACAGATAAGGGCTTTTTTCCTCAAAACTTGCAATTTCAACAACTTGCAGAGCTGTTTTCATGCCTCTAGGACACCTACCTCAGCAGTTGGGATTACTAAAGAACACTAAGGCCAAGTTATCACAATGAGGTAAGTACTATCTTGAGGCTTCACTAGTAACCAGTAGTGTTGTACCTCTTGGTAGTTGGTAAGCCTCCTGCTAATGCTTTCCAGCTTAGTGTCACAGATTTGCCGGAATTCATACTGGGGCATGGTGGCCACAGCGCTGCTCAGGGATATGAGTCTTTTGCAATTCTTTACGAAGTGATTGTCCTCTGCAGCAAAGGCCTCTAAAATCTGAACAAAAAGACAGGATGTCAGTGATATGAGACTTGACAGTGAGGGAAAATACAGTTGAGTAAGTGGCAAAGCCCCCATGCTGTCACGGCTGAATAAAGCTGCCTTCAGAACAAGCTGCCTTTATGACCGCCTGAGAACCACTGTCATGGCTGATCCCAGAGTCATAAAGCACTCCTCAAAAGATTTTAGAGTAATTCAAGTGGATCAAAATATCCACTGTCAAGGTTACCTGCCGGGCTACTGTCATGGGACAGAGCAGTAATGTTACTGGGATGTGACAGAAACAGTTACTATTAGCTCATTACTGTCACAGATGACCAAAATACCAAGTGCACTGCTGCTTTCCAGTAGCAGCAGTTCAGTTCTACTCAGCTCCTCTATTTTCCATCAGATAGGTCCATCCAGCCTATCAGATGAGAAAAAGCTGCTTGATTTTCTTCCAAGGTAAAGCAAATTCTTGCCTAAAAATATTAATCTTGAGCATCAGCAAAGAGTGTGTTACCAGAGAGCTGACGGCTCCCCTCCCTCTACCTCAACAGCGGGACGGAAGCAGTTGCTGACTTGCTTGTACAAACAAGCTATTGTAACTTGGTGCATTCTAATGATGAAAACTCCAAGCGCAGGGTTGAGAATACCATGTGCTACCTCATCTGAAAAGCCAAGCCAAGACCAGAGAAATGCCCACATTATTGGCTTCTCTGTTCTGTTTAGGAATGAAGCTGGGAAAGAATGAAGTATGTTTCCCAGTACCTTTGCAGTGAGGTTGAAGCAACCTTTTGGTTCCACAATTTTCTCCAGGACAAAGGATTTGATTCCTGCACTGCTGACATATTCATACACCACCCCATGCTCCAGGTGGGTGTTATCCACAGTCAGGCTGATGAGAGGCGTTTCTTCACCAATCACCAGTGGAGAGCTGATGGTCTGTGGTGACTGAGCTAGAACCAAGATAAGTCATTAGAGGCATTTGGGAGCACACTTCAGCACAGGCACGCATAGGGAAGGGAAACCTATTGAGAGGTATCATTAAATGCAAAGACACACAGACACAACCTTTGGAGCAAGGAATCTCTGAACTAAATAATGCTGCTAGAGGCTGGGAGAATATCCTGGAGGAAGGCATCTGGTGTTGGCCACTAATGAAGACAGTGACGGAGAATCCACATGCTCCAATCCACACATTCTGATGTTCTTCCATGGGTGCATGCACACATCCACATACAGGAGACTACTTATAGTTCTGTTCAGCACTCAGACGCAGAGATCCCAGAAGAAGCTTTCAGAGGACAGTGAAGTATGTGAACCTCAGGGTCTTGTTTGTAGTGACCCTCTGGAAAACTGCCACTTTTCTGTCCAATACTGGGAAATGCTCCAGATAGTTTTATAGCAGCACAGACAATGTGGGATGGTAGGGCAGGGGTGGGGTGAGCAGATAACACTTTTTACACACAGCAATGCTCTTGTCACCAGAGAACAGATGTAAATTATAGTCGATACAGATTTGCCAGAGAATTGCTCACATGCCTCTACAGGGCACTGATCCAGCAGTTCCGCTGCGGAGCTGCGCTGTTTGACCACTGGATTACCAGGCTCACTTGACCTTAGACAGGATCCGCACAGATGTGCATCTCTTCCTGGAGAAGTTGCCAATGGCATTCAGAGAATCCAGGCTCGGTCCCTTGGATGAAATCTGCCTTCAGTATTCTCCCCTAACATCTGCTTTTCCAAATCAGCTCTCAACATGAAGGTAAAGCAAGGTTTTTTATGAGTTACACTTTTCTAAGTGTGAGGAAATACACTCACACCTTTTGCTGATACAGTGGTAACAAGCTCTGAAAACTTGCTCCAGATCAAAGTAACTTAAAATCTTTCATCTTAAATCACAGAAAACGTGAATTATATTCCTGGTTTGTAGGGGCTACCAAATGATTCTGAAAATGCTGAGCCTTTTCATACCAGAAACTCTCTCTTGTGAAGATCAGAGACACAGGGGTATTATTTCTATGTGTCTCAATTTTTTCTTCTCCTGAATAAACTGCAGCCCAAGAGCAGTTCCTCTGGCAGACCTCATTCTATTACAAAGCTTTACTAAGACAAAGGATAACCTACAATAATAATCACACTTAGTATTTGTACAGTGGTTTTCCTTCCTGAAGCCTCTGAATCATCCATAGGTTTCCTTCCCCCAGGAGAATCTTTACCTGATTCCTGTTGGCTGTTTTGAAGGGGATCCATTTCTGCACCTCCTTCCAGTGATGAATCTTCTTTGCTGGAGCCAGGATGACTGCCATTCAGATACGCAGTTGATGCTGCTTGCTGAACTCTGTCCTCTTCAGCATCTTCATGTGTTCTGTACACCCACTGGTATAATCCCTTTCAAGAGACACAGGCTTCAGCTATGACTTCAGTAAAAATCCCCAATCTCTATATGTTTGGTCTACAAAAGATATCCATTTTACATCTTCTAAGTTGGCTGAAATATCAAACGTTCCCCCAGCTTTCCTCTGAACTTCAGAGAATATAAAATCTAGACCAATATCTGGGTGAACTTCTAGTTTAGCAATAGTTAATAATATCTAGTGCTGTATGCAGTGTACGAATTGGCATACATACTACTTGTAGATGTTTTGCACCTACAGGCAACTGTAATCAGCTCCCTCAGTTACACCAGGACCTTGTCCTGGGAGTAAATAAGTCAAGAGAGACACATACAATTGTTTTTCTGCATATTTAGTAAGCATAAAAGCACAGAAGAATGGGAGGACAGAAGAAGGGCAGGAATCCATGTACTTCCTTTGAGATTTTGCACTCATACCAGTGCTTCCTCTTGCTTGGTCCTGTAGGCTGTGAAGTGCTCCAGAACTTCCAGATAATTTTCATGTGTTGCATTATTCCCATTAACTTTCAGAATACACTGCCCGGGATGTAGGCCTACAGCTGCAGCCTCGGAGCCTGAAAAATCAACAGGACAGGAGTTAGACAGTAAAGCCATTTGACTGTAGAAGGGGAAACAGGAAGTCTGCAAAAGGTTTTTGGTTCAGAGAGTAAGAAGAGCTAGTTGGATGCTGCCACGCTTTTGCTGCTAAGTACTTGCTCTGAGAGCTTGGATGTATAAGGAAAATAGCATGCATCTATCCTTTGTATTTTCCGTGGTGCTGAGCAAAACAGAGCCCTCCTAGATCTAAACGCTTTCATGACAGAAATTGAAATTCCTGTGGAAAATAATCTGGGATTCTTGTAGGGCTCTTCTAGCCTTATGATTATGTTAACTGAGGTCTTGCTTAAATGCAAACAGTTGTATTTGTTTCAGCTTTTGCACTTGAAAGATACAGAACTCTTTCACATTATGCAATTTGCCATGGTCTAAGAAAAAACCCCTATGATATACATAAAACTAGAGTAAGTCCAGAGTGCAATAACAAACTTCAAAGGATTTATTCCAGATTCTGTGTACAAGACTCAGGCCCAAATCCATCTCCTTGAGATCTACAGTTAAGGTGATTAACTTTATTAAGGCACCATCACTTAAAATTCCTACAGGTTTATTCCAAATGCAATTTTTCTTTTGCCAGCAAAATCCTGAAAAAGGAGAATCTTTCCAGCTGGTGCTTCCAGTTTGCACTCTTCGGCTTGTAAAAAGTAGTTAGAGGTGCTGGTATGAAAAACTGTAATAAATGTGTTGCCCTGGGAACATCATTTGTTGCAGCTGGGTGCTGCCTGCTGCCTGTTTACTAACGGCACCTGTCTAGATGTATGTATTTGTTCTGAAGGAAGGAAGTGTCTGAAAGGTCATATATTGTACATCTGCTGAAAATAAAGGTAAGAGCTCAGTTCACATTTCAGTTATGGAAGTACTATATATCTCTGTCAAACTGTTTTCCCCTTTTCAAAAGACTGAGGAAAGCAGCACCTCTACCTTACATTGGTAATTTACAGCAGTATAAGCCAATGTAAAGGTCATAGTCTTGAAGTCTTTTATTATATTTGATGTCCACTAAGAAACATGATCCATCTACCAACCTGCTGATCCCACGGCATATTCAGAGCTACAGTGATCAGACTGTCTCTGATCACAGGCAAAACCACTGAGGAAGCAGCATTACACCTCAACTTTTTCTCAGCCACCTCAGTTTTACATTGTCATTCCCTGGGGCTGTAAAGCTGTATATTAGTAGTCTTAGAAGAAACAAGGTTACGTTCACTCAGCAAGCATGTTTCCAACTTGCAAGAGCTCAAGTGATAATGCTTTCCCAAGAGTCTTTCCACACTACTGTGGATTGCAGAATCACCAAGTTTCTTCTACTGTAGAATTAAGTTATGCCTGGTTTTGTGTTGATAGGATTAGTGACACAGCACTCAGCTCATAATAATGATACCACTCTCTTACAGGGTATTTAGATTATAAGCACTTTGAGGCAGGAACTTGTTCTGTGGTTTTATATGCGTGTGATCCTTCTCTGTGATAGGGGTGCCTCTTGTCTTTACAGGCATTAAATTATCAGAACTTTAGAACAAGTTTGACAATGAAACCTGGATCTGTCTTGATTGAGATACATACATACACACACACTTTTATATAGACATGTATATAGATTTAGCTGTACTCCAAGCTTAACTGTATGACAGCCTTTCCACTTACCTCTTCCTACTGCATGAACATATGGTGGTGCTGCTCCCCGTATCTGAAAGCAAAGTGCTTCAGGACAATCTGGGATTTTAATAATCCTGCAAGTAAATCAAGGAGAAGAGAATGCAGCATTTTCAGTTAGGCTGCCAGAGCTCTGGGCAGCTCTAACAGCATCTTTCCCCGGCGTTCACAACTGTGTTTGTGGTTAAATAAAGCACCCACATAGTTTACAAATAAGTAACAAATAAATAGACCTGAAGAAATCATCCAACTCTATCGCTGTTCCCCAAGGCAGACGGGAGATTCTCTTTGTTAATTAAAATTTGGCACTTCCAAATGTATTAATTCTGTGAGTAACACAGGACAGAGACTTTCTGTGCTATTCATATGCACTTCCATTTCTAGGCAGAAATTTCAGTGCAGCTGTGCTGACTTACACCAGCTGAGCATCTTTTCCATTAGAAAAAAAACAGAAATAGACTGGACAAGACCTTCTGGACTAGAATTCAGCATCAAGTGCTCATTGAGACATTCAATTGTATGGCAAATTGTGGGATTACAGAATCTAATAATGCTCAAGTGATTAACAGGTCGAAGCCTTATTATAAGATAATGGACTGAAAAACTGTGAGGGTTGGTACCATTAGAGTCATCCAAAAATAAGCCAAGCTTTAATGGGGTGGAAACTGCTTTTCATCTGGGAAGCTTCACACCTGAGACACAACGATAATCGTTGTGCTTCAGTTCTGTTTGTGCACAAGGAAGCCAAAAATTAACAGCAAATACAACAGAAAAATACATCCCAACCTCTTCTAGAAGCACAAAGCTCATCACTAAAAGCAATCTTTCATTTCTGCCATTTGTTCTCTTCTTGAACAGCTTCTGCATAGGAAAATGTTTACACAGTTTTCACTATCAACTGTGGAAGAATTATTTAGTAATTGATGTTTCTAGATCATCTTCTCTTTCTGCCCATCTTGGCACTTACTCTTTTGATTTGGTGGCTATCAGAAGCCTAAGTGGCCTTCGGGAGCTGAAGGACTGGTTCAGGATGGTTTCCACTTCTGAAAATGGGCGTAGGAATATTAAGTCCTCGTTGATAGAATAAATTTTTCTTCCCATCTGCAGGCCAGCCATCTGCAATGGAACAAAACCACGGGAAACCTGGGATCACCGACAGCATCTCTGAACATTCAGGCTCCAAGGTTCAACAGTTCTCTACTTACGGATGTTCCTAGGATTACTGTCATATGGAATACTGTATATACAATGTTGGTTCATCATGTCATTTGTCAATCACCCTAAGTTTTCTGCATTTACAGGAAACAAAGAGATTTCACCAATATCTGAATAAATATGCCACTCCACAGATATAACTGACATTGCAATGGGTGCATCTTTGTACTTCTCTGCTATAGTTTTTTAATAGGAGACTATTAAAAGGGGGTTGGGGGACGGACAGACTAAAGAATAGGGGACTATAACAGTCTCGCTGTGATGACCAGTGAGATACAGAAGTATGATGTCCCACAACTTACAGCTTAGGCACAGGGAGCCAAGGACATCTTTTTCGCCCATGCAAACCCAATCTATACCTAGTCACATATGTAACCTGTTTTAAAGCAGTGATAAAAAAACTGCTTTAAGTGCACTAAAATCTCTAGCAATAGAGATTTTAAGTTAAGATAGAATTTGAGAAACTTTGGTCTATAATGCAATGGAAATGTTTCTGCTATTTGCATTTACTTACATTGATGAGTTTATTATAAAGTAATAATTACTGTATACATTTCTGAAGTCCTTATGTTCTAGGCCTGATATTCCCAAAGTAGCTCCTGCATTTATAACATATGTGAAATTAGTTAAACTCTTTGCATACCTGCAACCATTCTACCTGGGGATGACATCTTTATATTCCTAACTTAGGTATCCTGTATGCACCAGCACTATCTGCAGACACAATCGTAGCAAATCCATGCATGTATGAGGTACAAAGTCCCGTATTAAACCCCACAAACTAGCAGCTTTCAAATAAAAATCTGCTACTCTGCTGGCATGTAACTAACCAGCCTAAGGAAGATTAGACAGTGTGTGTCTAAGATTAAAGACTGTTACCCTCCCTCCCTCCTCAAATTTAAGTTCCTAATGAACCCAAGGTGTGTGATCATCACACACATACTGCTGTTGTCCTACCACTTATGAAAAACACTCAGCAAGTCACCCAAAGATGCCAAATCACTTGGCAATTTACAGAACAGTTTATTACCACAGAAATTGTAGAAGACACCCAATTTTTTATTAGTTATTATTAAAACTGATCAGACTTTAAAAGGGTGGGTTTGTACCTTTTTGAAGCACTGAAATATTCTTGGGTACCAAACCCAAAATATTAATGAATGTCAGGCCTTACCTCTGCAGAAGACCCGCGTCGAACTGACTTCACCACAATTGCTTTGTTCTTTTCTTCTATGTCAAATCCATAGTCATCCTCTTCTGGTAAAATCTGAAAAAAAAAGCACAAGGTAACGCTTCGTAACTATTGAGTTAGCTGAAAAGATGAGGATGGAGATGAGAAATTGGACTTTTCATTGCAAGCCATGATTGACACAGACTTGTATATCTAAAGGCTGAAAGGGACTACTAGGTCTTTTGGTCTATCTCCTACATAATATGAACCATAAAATCTAATTGAGTTATTTCTGCATTGAGCCCTTTCTATACTAAAGCAGAATTTCCAGAGTTACCCAATTACGATCTGCAGTCTTTAAGAAGTAGAGAATCTGTTCCTGGCCCTTGAGAGTTTGTTTCAATGGTTAATTAACTCTTCTCTTAGAAACTGAATTTGGTTTTAACTTCTAGCCCTTCATTTGTCATTAGATCTTTCGCTTTTACAGAACTCATCAATATTCAGTATTTTCCATTGGTGAATGTAGTTACAGATCAGACTGTAATCATTTATTTTTTAAAATACATCCCACATACATACCCAATAAGGAACAATCTATGATTCCTTCTCAGCTATCAGCTTCAGAGCAATTGGGGATCTCAGGCCTATCATAGATAATAGTAAATACTGCAAAAATCTACATCATTGTAGCCAGGCTAAAATTCTGGGTGACCAGTGAGAGAACAGCTTCTGACATCCATAGGTTCCTCCCCGGAAAAGCAGACACATGAGATTTGTGTTAGGGAAAAAATGAGACTCACGGCCTGTGCTCAGTTTGCACCTTGGTAGTTCTTGCTACTGAGAATCTGCTTCCTCTTATGTGCACTGAGGTCACACAGACCTACCTTATAAATAGTTTTTAAAACCCTATCAATCATAGCAAATGCAGGCTTCACTCCTCCTTTTCTTCGTGGTTTGTTAACAAAGGAAAAAAAGCTGAACGACTCACTTCTCACTGCAAAAAACCAAACCAATCCAAAGCAAGCCTGGCCCTGGGTAAATGGACAAGTGAAACCATTTAAGAACCATCTGATAAATTAGAAGTGAGTTAAAAGGCAAAATAAAGCTATCTATGATCTAGCATGCCACTGGGGAAAAAATTACTGCAAATTAGTTCCTTGATTCTGATGATTCCTACACCAATTTAAAATACTGTCCCTTTTCTATGGAAGTCAATGCCAGCAGCTCATAAGCTTTGTCCTTCTGCCAGAGTTCACCTCAGAAAAAAAAAGAGAAACAGAATCATCCTTTCCAGCAGGAGCTATACAGCTGTGTTAAAACAATGCATGACAGGATATGCGCAGGGAAAAATCCTCATCAGATGATGCTGAGATTAAGGGATGGACAGGAAAGTAAAAAGACTGAAAGAGAAGTTTGCCATTCTCAGATAGTTCTTCCTAAATATTTTCAGAAACAATGCTATTTATGCATGTTTAATAAAAGGACAGCTTAGAAAATTTGGTTATCACTGGTTAGATTATTGACCTTCAGCCCAAATGTACTTGTATCACATCCCATTAGGGATTAAGTAGAAAATTTCTACGCTAGCTCTGCCCCCCAGTTCTCATTTTACATTTGAAGGGACTGTTCGGTTTCTTTTGCTGGATTTTGAAAGCATATGTGAAAAAGATACTGAAAAAATCAGAGGCTTTGATTTGCTAAACTTCAGAAGCCAGTAGCTACACAAACTGACACGGTCTCTTGGGTGTGGCTACCATTACTATGCATGTAGATCTTTAATATGCTATCATTTTTAATAACCTACCTTTCTCTGTTCATTAGTACTGCAAAAATGCATTGTTTGAAAGCAAAGAATCAAAATACTTCTAAGAAACCCCAAATGCATCAACATCAGGAACCTTATCACCATGTAGTGAAGAAAGAACTCTCACATTTTGTATACCAGCAGCACTCCTGTGCTAGGGACACTCGGTTATGTAAAGGTAGACTATGGTTAATATCCAATATGCAATACCTGGAGGAGGCTATGATTCATTCTTTGTTACAAAGTAGTCATACCTTGCAATTCCGCAGCTGAACTCCATTCATCCCTAAGGAAACCAAAGCAATTAACTAACTTGCCATCTACAAGAATTATATCTATGCCCCTGAAATCCGATCAGTTTTTTCAATGTAAGACAGCAGCTGTTTCATCTTGAAATAGAACCAGGTTAAAAAAATGAGACCATATGAAAAATAAGCATGGTTAATCGAATCCAGAGGGCACACGTAGTCAGAACATACTCAAAGAGAACTGGGGGTGAGTACGACACAACAACAAGCTATGCAGAGAATGGTCTATTATACCTGTATTATACAGAGGCAGGAACTCTCAGCCTACACTCTTGGGGACGGCAGCAGCAGCAAGAGGCAGCATGGGCAGATCAACCACCATTTCCTGAACTAGGGTCCAGGATGCACATCCTCCTCTCACAGCCTTCCCTACAGCTCTCCAGTATGAACTCTTCTCTGTTGGACACACCTGAAGAGTCTGAGTTGGTTAAGAGTTTTGTAAGGAGCAGTGACTTCTCAGGTAACAGATAACATCAAGTCCGGATGCTTCACTAAACTGATGAGGTTTCTGTGGCCCTCAACAGCATTCATTTGAAGAGAGCTATTTTCCTGCCCAGGTTGCCCCAGTCTCCCCAGCCTTTCAAAAGCTCCATAGCTCTGAGGCACTAAAACATAATATGAAAAGACAATATTTCTTCCCAGTGAGAAGCTCCAGAATCCAGAGCTATTCCTACTGCTCTTAGCTGTAAACGTATGCTTGGCACATCTGCAAAATAGGCTTAATATATACAAAATGACTCAAACTTTCTTCTGGTTTGTAAACTTTGAAACTGGGCACTGAAATTGAACCATTCATTCTGAATGAGTGGAAGAGTTACAGCCTAAAGAATGTTTTTCACTTCAGAGTTCACTGTAATTTTTAGTGTCTGAATCCACTCTAAGCCCTTATCTGGCCACACGCACCTGGATGATGGATGCTTCTCGTTACTGCCTGGCCAGCCTGTCTCCCTAGGAGACCAGGAATCCCTACAGGATGGGCTCTTATTAGTGGTTGTTTTCCCAGGGGTGTTTTAAAAATGAGTGATTTGAATTCCCAAGCTACAACAGACTGTGGGATGCTAGTACAATGAAGAACAAAGGGAAAGTTCATTTTTGCTCTATTTGCTGAGATTTTGCAGAGTTAGGTGATTTTATATTGGCACAACACACAAAAATAATTGTCCTGGAATGATTAAAGATGGAAGAGATTTTTATGAAGTATGGCTTTATTTGAGTAATACAAATTACTATATTTGTGATTAGGAGAAATGAATTCTACACTTTCATAAGAATTTTAAGGTGAATGCCATGTTTATTGAATTAGCTGGTTTAAACTGGAAAGGGCACGAATGGAAATGATAATGCTACCTACTATCTAACAATCATCATCTCTAGAAATTGCTGGAAATGCTTTTCTTTTGAGATTACGTAAGCGATAAACTGGAGTTTGCTGGGGACTCCAGCACTGTGTGTGCATTAAACCTCTTGGGCAACTGTGAGAGAGCCCATCTCCATGGGCAGCTCTAAGCTACCAGCTATACTTTGTGCTGTGGTTGGTTTGTACTGACAAGGAGAGTTGCTGAGCACAAGTTAACAGAACACTGCAGTAACCAAGTCCCAATGCCTGGAGTCAATCCAAAATCCAAATTCTCTTCAGCTATGCAAAGAATGTTGTATATTTTTTCGGTTTGTCAAGATTTATTTCCTTCAATGAGAAACAACTGCACAAATAAATAACTGCTAAATTTTATTTGAAGAGCTTTCTTTCAGAGTGAAAGCATTTTTTCCCTTGGCATTTCTGTTGCCATATTTGCCAAGGTTTCTGTTCGTTCCTGTTTTCAAGAGCAACCTCTCCTGTAATAAACTTACATGAAGGGGAAGGGGAAGCTATCCATTAAACAGCAAGGATTTTGTGGCGGTAGAAAAGCATGTTTCAAAAGCCAGTGCTGAAGAAATTCCATTAAACTTCCTATGGTGGGACCAGGGGATGGGAAGGATCAATGCCCTGTCATGTGCATAAAGAGGCAAGTAGTGATGTTCCACAAACTGCAAAGCCTCAGGATTCCTGCTGCTCGTAATTGCTAAACACGCAATAAAACCGAAGTCAGGCACATTTATTTTGTGGGTGAGTGTAATGCCCTGATTGCACTGCTATTTGTGCGGTCTTCACAGACATCCAGGGGATGGCTGATTTATTTGTGAGCATGAGGGCAACTCAACTGCAGTGTGACTACTGCTCATTGGACAAAAATCTACGTCCTCTAAGGAGGAGATTCCTTTCTCAGCATGTGCTGTTGATTTCAGACCATTTACTTTCTGAGATGGGACTGTACTGCAACAGGGGCTGACTGATGCACGTCAGAACTACAATAACAGTAATACTAAAATTATTCTTGTTGCAAATATTTCAGTTACCAAAGCACGGAAGGACCAATTAGCGATTACGATTCATCACTAGTAAGCAGTCCATGTGCAAGGTTTGCTTGTTTGTTCTGCCTCTTTAGTGAATACTAATAAATGATCATTAATATAAAAGAATAAAGAGCCTTTAAATCCCTCATTTCACAGCTAATATATCGTCACTGAGTTCTGCCTTTAACTGACGGAAAAAAGAGTCAATCTGTTTCCTCAAGCTCTTGTCTTGATAAGGTGGAAAATTAAAAATACCTGAAAAATGGCAGTTTCACCAACTTACACGAAACTGATTTTGGAGTGTTCTGCAAACCACAATTAAAAAAACCCACAAATTGTAACTGCTTCCATTTATCCTTGTGGAGAGTTGTTGGATAATCATATTAACCCGACACTCCAGTCTCTGGCACTGGATGCAGAGAGGGATAATTTGGAGGGACCATGGTGTGTTAAATATTACTTCTGGCCATTGAGACACAGAGATTGGTCTCCTGGGAAACAAGACAACATGAGGCAGTGAAGTTTGTGTGAACCACAGGAAAAATTTGCCCATACAGTGGACCTCTGGATCTTTTCCAACAATTCTGCTTTTCTAGTTTCTGACTCACGTTTTTATCCTGCTCCTAAATTCTGCCAGTGCTCAAAGGGAGGAAAATGTGGGCCTGGAGCCAGTGGCAGTAAACAGGGATCTCAGAACAGAGTTTGTACCAACCTGACTACCAAATCCAATTAGCGTTAAAATAATCCCAGTGCGGTAAGGAATCTGATAACATTCAGTGAGGTGGGAATCTGCAGATAACAGCAGTGTTGCAAAAGTATGAACATAACGGTACTGTTGGAAGATGGTTTCCATAAACAAAGTAAAGCTGATACCTGATCTAAGCATCTATCTGTATAATTCATACCACTGAGAAGATGCCCTGAAATATCTGTGTGATTACCAGTCTTTTAACTTGCACCTGAACCTACTTTACATGTAATGGTGTTTAAATGTGACTGCAGACCTCTCCCAAGAAAGCAGTGCCCATTTCTTTCTCCTCTACCATCCCAACACTGTGGTGCCTGCTAGGACAGCATCTCCAGCTCCCAGCTCACTTCCAGGCTCTCTCAAGGGATTCATGATAACAGAAAGGGGTGGGGCTGTGAACTGGATGAAGTGGTCATATCTCTGAGTCTCCTCTTTTCCCGAGACCTAGCAGAAATAGGCAGGAACTTACATGCATTTGTATGTTTGTGTGTGAGCTGTAAATCCAAAGCTCCCAGGCAGTGCTGTAGGATGGTTACGTGCTACAGAAGGGAGCCTGCAACCTACAAATTTTCCTTGCTACTAGAATAAACTGTGTAGTCTGCCCAGCTAGGAAAGTCAAAGCTACGGAAGTCAGAGCTCTACAGTAAGGTAGCTCAAGAATTGCTGTTTATGCAGTGAAGAAGAATCTACCTACAGGTGCAATTCCCCATTTTAATTTGATTCTATCATAATTTTCCTTCTCACTCTCCTCCAATATAAAAGGACCACCAGTTTCACAGAAACATCAAGGTTTACTTAACATATTTCTTACCAGAAGACTCTTTCCCAGGATGTTTTCCACGAGCTTGAAGTCATTACGTAATTGTTTGCTTTTGGAACTGGTGCCTTCCATCTCCTCATCAGCATAAAAGCGGAAATATAAGGACTCATCCTTAAACTCACTTTTCTCCAGGACTGGAAATAACACATATGAAATACATAAATGCATTTACACAGAGAAAGAGAGAAACAAAAAAGCAGTTAAAGGAAGCCATAAATATTTCCCCAGTCTTTACAGAACAAAGACCAGATGCATCCCTACCCATCTATCCAGCTCTGTATTTCTAAGTTACTACTGTGTTTCAGGGGTATACTTTTCTTCACAGTGCATAGTAGCTCAGGATACAATGTTTGACCTCCATGGCACATAGAATGCATATAAAATGCAAAAGATCCTCTTGGATGAAAGATGCTACTCAAAACCTTATGCTCCTTTTCCATGTCAAGATGAATGGTAAAACTATAAAAGGAGCAAAGAAGGGTAAAATGGCTGTTTAAAGGTAAGTGAGATGGCTAAACAGACCGATGCTTTTCAGCCTAAAAACGAATTGAGAAGAAAACGAGACCTATAAAATTCTGAAAGTGTGACAAAATTCTTTACCACTGGTTGCTTTATTGGACAAACTATGTTTTACTGTTAGGACTTTGTATGTGTAATTTGATACTGATACAGATGTGGTTTGATTACTTCCCCATTTTAGTAGCAACATCACTGAGGATGTATGATGTCTACCGTGGCAATTTGGCACTTCAGATTTGGAAGCTTCAGAGATTCAGCACTGAGGATTGTGCTTGTGGTCCAAGTGGCAAGAAATAGGTGATTTTACTTTGTACATGACATTTCTTGGTGATATTTCAGGACAACACTTGGCTTGTGCATTGGTCTGATGGCTCTGAAATAGGTGCAGTGAAAAAGCATACCTCTTCTAGCTTGTCTAATTACTTCAGGGCTCATCATTAAGATTAGCAAGGGCATTCACTCAGGAAGGTAGGTTTAGACATTTTATGTAAGCTCTAGGACTGCTTTTTAGAAAGACCTGCTGGGATGCCTGCAGTCGTGTACATATCAGCATGCATGGCACAGCCTATAGAAAAGGGATTTTCAGACCGTCAGCTAACCTGACTGAAGTAAAAGCTCCTTTAATTGGCTGTGGGAAGTAATATTGATGCATTACCATGATGCATGAAGCCATTATTGCAGAGTCCAACACCCAGTGCGACAGCTTCCTCCCGAGTCTGACAGTCTCCCTAGAAACAAGAGGATAAATACTACATCTCAGAATTACTTCCTAAGCAAAATTATTCCCCTTCCCCACCGCATAGCTTGTGCCTCTGAAATTAGCAGGATGCTCCTTGTATGGAACAACAGCAAGAAATTAAAAGAGCTACCCTGTTGCACAAATCTCATTCATTTCTATATATAGCATCTCTTGCCTCCTACAGGAACTAGGAGGACAAAGACCAGGATTCTGGAAAGTAGTTGTTTAACCCACAATGGGACATAAAGTTATCTCAATTTAAAGACTTTTTATTTGCAGTCATAGAGTTGCACTTTAGGACCCATTTGCCACAGACAATAAAACTCATTCTTAGAGTAAGAAGTTGGGAGATCTTATCTGTATTCAACCAAAGGGAGAAAAACCTGAGTAAACCCACCATATGTGAACTCCAAAGGTCAGGCTGGTTAAAGCTGCAGTTACATTCTTTTCTTACACAGCAGACCTAAGAACAAAGGCTTCAGTTTCCCACTATCTGAAGCCTCAACTGCAGTATTGCAAAACAGGTACCAAAGGTGACTTCCAAATTTACAAACTTCCCTGCAATTGCAGCATGAAGTTTTTCATCTACAACTCAGGTAAACAGAAGAAACACCTAATTTTATCTATGTGTCTGCCAATTTGCAACCAGTGATGACTTTGTAAACATGCTGGTTGCACTTTATAGGCAGAGATATAAGTTCTAAATAGTGCTGGTAAAACTCAGCAGGTACTATGGGTGTTACCCAGATGAAAAACACTGTTAACACCGGTCATTTGATGGAGGTTTACCTGCTTTCCCAGTCCTCAGACGGGCATAGGAGAACCTGGAATCTGCTAAGAGCAGTAGGTCAGCTCATTCCAGCAGACAGGGGACCTGCTGCTTTGGCAGGAGAGCAATTTCAGCATAATACTGTCAGTCCTACTAAATCAGAAGCTCTATCCTACCCGAGGATCACACCTTGTCACAAATATCACACCTCCCTTTTCTCCCTCCACCTGCAGAAATAGATACCTGAAGCTCTAGCAGAACTGCAGCGCACTGACATTGTTTTACGCAAACCAGCTTGCAGACTGAGAGCCCTCTGATCTTGCCAGTAGAACACCACTCCCACTTAGGTCCTACTAAGGAGATCAGTAGCTGTTTGACAGGCAAATACTGGCAAAGAACATTGCTAGGGTGTAAAGATACTATTTAAATACAGGATAAAATAGGGTCAGCTCTTGCCAATCAGCAGCACTACTGGCTCTTCTTGAAGAGAGTTTCTGAGAGGCATGACATTTACAAATTAAGAACTAAATACTGTTGTCTTGGTAAGACAAAAAACCAAGGCAGTTCTGGAGGAAGTGCACGATTAGATGATGGCACAAGGACAGCCAAGGAAAGGGCTTTAATAAACCTTAAGTTTAAACTGTTGCTATAAACTAATTTCAAGTCTTTGTAAGTCCTTTTCAACACTCACTTTGTTACTTTATGGGATAGAAGGGTAGTTTATTTTATAGAGGCTGGGATTTAAAAATCTCATTTATTCTTTCAACTGTAAATAAACTGGAAGTGAAATGCCTCCTAATGTTACTCTTAGGCTTTAGGAATTTACTTTTTTTTTATTGCCAACAAAATCTTTGTGTAGGAAGGCTCTAAACCAGACTTTATTTGGCTGCTCCTGATGATGTTAACTTGGCCTTAAAACATTCCCCTAGCAAAACAACATTCTCTAATTATAAAATACAACTTAAAATAGATCATTTCTGCTCACCCATAAGTACTTCTAAATGTTATGTAGCAATTTGTCCAAATACAATGAAACCAGTAAAAAAATCTTGAGAAAAAAGAACCACTTAACAATCAATAATCTCGACAGAATGCATCTCATAACTTTTCCATACAGAAATGCAATGTGAGACTAGATATGCTTGTTTTGAGAAGGTAATTCAGGTTTATTCAAATACAATCACTGAATTTCAGTCAGTAGAAGTATATAGTTTACAGTCAGTACCATAGTCCAGAGCATACTATTATTATTACTATTACTACAGCAACCATTACTATTGTTATTATTGTTGTCTAGTTCTGGTAATTATATGATATCTAAAGCCCTAATCATGGTCCGTGGTTGATTGTATTGAGATGTATAAGCCAGCAATTAAGATGATCTCTGACCTAGATTGTTTACAACCCACATGTAGGAGCAAAGAAAGCAGATGAACACAGATAAGAATAGCAACCAAAACACATTGTAATATTTTGATGACATCATGGAAAAGGAGTTTGAAGATTATAAAGTGCTCCTTCGCACTTGGAAGGAAGCCTAAGGTAATGCAATGCACAGAGGTGCAATATACACTGCAATAGAAAAAACAAGTGGATGGAAGGATGGATGAATGGAAAGAGATAAGACACCCACTAGAGCAAAAGTCCTAAAGAATATTACAAACATGTTTCTACAGTGCATTTGTCCCTTTACTTCCATTCTAACTTTCGTAACATTGCCATTTTAAGTTTCTTAGACTGAGGACTGGGGATTCAACTGGTAGTGTTTTATCACAGTTCACTTCTGGAGGTCTGGGTATAAATCCTCAACAAAATGACAAATGTATTGGGATTATGGCAGTGCAGTCTTTTAGTGCACTCTCGGTAGCACCTAGGATTCTGTGAAGTACCAGAGCTCTGACATCTTTGAGGTCTCTGTTCCTCTTTGTTCTCAGCCTATTGGCAGTGACATAAAGATAAGGTTGTAAAATGAGTTTGAGAGGGTCCAGTATCAATGACAGAATTAAGCCCTTCCCCTTAAGGATTACATCTAAATGCATATAGGGACTATAATATAATTCACAGACACTTTCAATCTAAATCCACAGATATATGTATCAGATATTTCTCCTTTTATTCCTTGTTACGTTCAAAGGGTCACTAAAATATTGCCTGTGGAGAACTCTTAATATAGCACTGTTTTCCAAGATTTGACTTTGTGCCATCTCCAGTCAGCACTTACACTCATATGTGCTTCCTTCCATCATCATATTTAATGCTTATTTTAGTGACTCATGCACAATTGGCCTAAGACATACTAGGTAACCGCAGTAGGTCTCAGCTATTGTTAAGAGCTATAAACAATAAAAAGACATCAATCAAATTCACTATTAAATCTCCAAGTCATTAGAAAATCACTTGACCTTCCTCTCACATGCAAAAACTCCCTTGTAGTGAATAATCTGTGCTAGCATATCACAGGGTACTTACTAATAAACCCAATAGTCAGAGATGCTCAGCTCCTGCAGACCCCCTGATATCCGAAGAGCCACAAATGCACTGCATGTTTCATTACAGAGCTCTTAATGCCTATCCAGCCCCAGACTTTAAGTGCATACAGTAAACAGGGGATAATAACATATATCACATTTGAATACAACTGTTCGAACAGACACATGATTAAGCTTTGCTGAGGACCCAACTCATCTCTTGTCAGAAGTACAATAACCAACAACTTCCAGGTAGGAGGATCAAGGTACAAAATACAACCATTTCTTTGACTATAAAATGGTTCTTAGTCTTTTGCTCTCTTCAGTTTATGGGTATTTGCAAAGGGTCAAGGAAATGAAAAATGTTTTTCTTATTAGGGAGGGCTCTCAGTGACATTTATAGTCTAAATTGCAAACAGAAATGAAAAGGAAGGAAAATGGGGAAGGAAATGAGCTACCATTTTTCCTGACCAAGAGCTGATGTTTTACCTTGCTATGCCAGTCTTTCTGCAGTCTACGGCTCTACGACTAAGTATTATATTGGCTAAATTAGCCTGATTACATCTGCCTTCTTTGGCCAAAGCAAGCTTTCCCCCTCCCCCTTTCCCCTCAGCTTTCCATGAAGAAGACCCAGTTAAATTACATGTAACTGATGTGACAACCTTAATACTAATATCTTTGCTCTCCTTTATGCTTTTAACAGGAAAACAATTGACTACTCCACTCTCATTCAGTTATTTGGCACAGAACAACCTTGAATCGTATCAATCTTCTTAATGTAGGGGGATGTCAAATGTAATTGCGGGAAACAGTTCTGAAGGACAACATTCCTTGTTGTGAGAGGCCTGATTCTCATTCAAACCACTCTCCCTTTATGTCATTTTGGCAGTACGGAACTTAGTGTGACTGTGAGTCAGAGCATGTACGTGTAAGACAAAACCAGAACCTGCACCTGACTGATGGTGATCAACACGGCACGCTCTCCTTATAGACTGCTTTAGGCTATCAAAGCTGGATTTTTCATTTCCCAAGCTAGAGGCTCTTCTCTGCAATGACAAGGTAAATGTGGAGCAACTACAACTTCTACAGACAATGGTGCAGTTGCTTGTGTAAAACTCTAGATTCATTTTTCATTAAGATCGTACCACACCTATACTACATTAAATGAGATCAACATTGCTTTAAATGTCTCGAAAAATCACAAGTAGGAAAGATCCCCAAGAACAGCCAGTTCACCACTCCTAAGGCTAACAAAGAACTTTCTTCCTTTTTATGCTGGCAAACACCAAGTTTTCACCAAATGAACAATAATAGAAAGCATAAGTTCAAAGAACCAGATTATGTTTACTTATGTTGTAATATTCTCTAGATAAATGTGTTTTATTTACTTTTAAATGGAACTGATGAATTAAGCTCCTTGTTAGAGACAGCAGTATCTTAACATTTTCTTACCTGTGCAATAAGCCAATCCACTAGTTTACTTGCAGGGATTACTGATTTGTAGGTCTTTAGGTGGTAGTCACGGTCTCTAAGAAAGAGAATTCAGGGAAAATCAGGGCAAAAAGGTAAACATTTCTTTTACACTCTAAACCCCCACATTCTGTTGTAACCTACTACCGTTAAGTTGAGGAAAGAAGAATTGTAGATGGGGAAAAAATGAGACTCCCAGCCACAAATTAATGAATAAGAAGCAGATACCCTTTATCTCTAGAAGAAAAGCCCAGCTTTTAAACTTTTCTAACAACTTGAATGAGGAATATATTTCAGATCAATACAGAGCAGTGCTATTTCAAATTTCTCTAGATGTTGTTTCAAGCCATCTTCACTGAGCTCATATTTCTGCCAGGGGGAGCCAGGACGTTCTTTTCACAGATGTACTGAACCGCTGCTTTAACTCAGGTCAGAATATTGCCACCTCTGGCTCTGTTGAAAATCATGTTCTTCTACCTGAAAGTCATCTTCTAGTTTCTACTCTAAATCCATCTGTGCCCTGCTTACACTTACTGGCTCAATGCCAGCCTCATCTGTAAGCTTAAACGGGTCTTCTCTAGTGTTTACCCATCAATATATTCATAGACAGTGACCCTATATATTCTCTCTGGTCCCCTTTTTGTTGGGCTCACTGAATTAAGCACTTTTCAGCCTACTGTGTCAAATAGAGATTCTCCTGATTCTCACCTGTTCACGTTTTACTTCCTTTGGCAAAATATCAGAGAGGCCAGACACAGAATACACAGTGTGCTTTTATGGCATTACATAATTTCAGCCATTGTAAATGAAAAATGTGTTGTATTCATGCCTTGTAACACAACTTGCACCACCTCATACATTGCCCTTGTAGAGAGCAGCACTGTTCCTGAAATAAGGAAAAGAAACCCTATTGTAACTTGCTGCTGTTTGCTGTTTTCTTCCATTCCTCTTCTCAGAGCCATGGAGATAATTGATGGTTTTAGCCTTTCATAAAATACTTGTAAAGAATTTTTTGATACAAATATAAGAGGACTGTGTGGCTCCGGACATTGGGCTCCAGCACCTTTCACCTCCAGGTCACTGGATTTAATCCAGGCTCATGAGAGAATGAAAAGCTCTTTCCATTTTAAGGCTGTTTACTGGCTCGTGTGAAACAAGGTTAGTGGTCTTGATCCAGTTCCTAGTTCCACATCACAAAAGACATTACCACAATTAATTTGCATTAATTGGTTCCCTCTTGTTGAGAGTCTCAGTAGTGAGGCCAAATGCTGAATGCGCCATGAAGAATTAATTCCTCTCTCACCCTTGGAGGTGGTCCTTCTATTTCAAGCTTGAAGCCCACTGGCATGGCTGTGGAAAGAAGCTTTCACAGCCACTGTGACTGTTTTACAGTCCGGATGTATCTATACAGCAGCTCAAGGGAAGACTTCATTCTTCAGCTCTGTCAAATCAACCTCTTTCATTAGCACCACACTACTTGATATTTCCTTTTTCTAAATTTCTGACATCAAACCATCTAAAATTCATCCTACTCATGTCCTTTACTGATCCTCTACAGATACAAATATGTTGTGACCAGCTTTTGTAAATACCAGCACCAGAGATGCCTGTGTGTTTGCAGAATGCAGGGTGTGAGAAATTAGAAAGGGAAGCAGGAGTTTCAGAACTTGGACAAAACAAAACAGAAAACCCATGACAGCATTTCCAGAAGTCTGTGTCCTCAGAACAAAAGCTTTCCTCATACAGCTTACACACATTTTTTGACTTCTCTTCCAGTAATGTACTAAACCCAGCACAACGCTGTGGGAGTTTTCTGTGCAATTTTTCCCTCTCACACTCTTATCTTGAGAAAATGTGCTTTGAAATGTCAGAACAATAAAGGTAAAGCATTAAAATATTGAGTACTAATGAGAAGGGGGTTCCAGATTGTGAGAAGCAACTCCCAACATTTTCACAGAGATGCTGACATAGGGCTAAAGTTCTGAATAAGCTGGCATCAGGATCTTGGTCCAAGGCCCAGTCTTTCACTGCTTGTAGTTAAATGCTTTGCAGGATAAATATTTCAACATTAGTTCACTGACTTTTCCACCCATTTCAATTTAGCCTGAGCAAGAGCAGAGCACGGATCCTAGAAGGTCATCCAGAACCACAGACTACAGGTGAAGAGTCAAACATAGATGTGGGATCCACTAAAATTTTGGCAGAACCTTGCTGCCTCACAGGAACTAGAGGAATATAATATTCCTCACAGGGTCTAGCCCATCTATGCTGTCCATCACATGCATAAGTGGGAGCAAGTTCTTCCATCCTCACAACTTCCCTGAAGTAGACCAGAGACATATTCATAACCTTCTTTGCATCTAAGATTTTTCAAAATGTTTTACTTTTTCTGTACCAATCCCCAAAATAGCTTTGTTTCCTGTGGGATCTGTTCTCTTATCCTCAAAGTACATCAGTGTCAGAGGTTACTTGGAGAAAATTATAAAGACAAAGGCTATGTGGAAACTCCCACGTTTCCAGGGAAGACAACTAAGTAAAAGTACATCCCAAGGCTGCCCACAAAATAACTGAATTTTGAGCTTTATGATTCCTCCAGATCCTCTTGGCCCATGCACCTGCTACTCCAAGCAGGTCCGCTGATTTACTAGAAGGAAGGTTGCACCAGAAAAATAACCCTCATCAACCTTGCTTAGCAAGACTGCAGGGATCAGCAGTCCAAAGATGACAGATAAAGCAGTGGTCCAAAGGCCCAGCAGAAAGTGTAAGCTTGGCACAAGTAACTTAGCTAAAAGTTAGCTCTTCAGGCTAACATTAGGCTTGTTAGAGGCAAAAAGACATGTCAGGAAGATCTGAAAGGACGACAGCCTAGGAGATTCAGTTTTCTCACAGGAAGATAAAAGGAAGAGCGAGTAGGAAAGAGAACAGTGGGAAGAAGAGCCTAAACATACCAAGTACGTTAAGTCTATCCAGAAGGATCCTCAAACTTCTGAAAGTCTGCTATTTTTCACTGATCAGGCACAGTTTAGATTCATGCTGTCACTAACTGAGATTAATCCTGATATGAGAAGATTCTCCAGCTGGGGTTCTATTACAAAAATAGCACACTGATAAAATACCACAGGACAGGCCTATGGCAGTTACTTTGGCCTTGCTGATTCCCTAAAGCATAAGACTACAACCCTGTCAGTTTGTGGGTAACCTGAGGGCAGGAAATTTTTTTTGAGCTTCACTTGCCATTATTCCTACTCTGCATGTGAACTGCCGTCTCAAGGGGTGAGATGTGTATGTGCAAATACACACATGCATATGCATAACCATTTTGCCTACCAAGGGCTGCAGCATGCTTTCCTGCTCTCTCCATATCCTTCAGGCTAACTGAAATCTCTACTACTATAGGACAGCTATTCTGGGGAAGAAAAGAGAGATTTAATTAGGCAAATTTATAACTGATGAACTGTAACTATCTTTGCAGCTCCTTTTAGCATGACAATGCTCAGTGAAACAATTGTACAAACCAGAGACAAGAGATCAGTTTTGTTGAATTTGGGACTCCAGCCATGCCCACCAGAGGGTGTTGGGTTTTTTTTCCTCATCAATTTTTTTATATGTAAAAATTAAGTTCTTTTAAGTGAAAATGCCTGAACAGAACACATAGATGGTTTAGGGTAGTTTCTGTTATAGGTCAGAAATGTTCATCTGATGTCACAATAAGGCAACAACATTTGAAATCACCTCCTTGGATCTGGGAGGACAGTTAACTACTGCTTGCAGATTTTATCAGACTTATTTTTATAGCCAAATTCTGAAGATTCCACCCAGGATTTTCAGGGGTTTTCCAAATTACAGCTTCAGGTTTTATTGTACTTGAGAATGGTTTTTGTTTGTTTAGGGTGCCTTGACTCACACTGGAATCCGTTTACATCACTTTAGCATCCGTTTACATTTTCTATAACCCAAATAATACAGCAGCTACAATCACACCACACAATCTGCCCTGAATCAGTAGTCACTTACTAATCTCACCCACTTTAACTCACAGAAAATACCAGAGAAAACAAATAACCTAGTGCCATGCTAACAGCTCTCGTGAACTGACAGAGGAAGCAAATGTCAGCAAGACTATTAACACCGGCCTTTCGCTCTCCCAGAACCCAGTTCCAACATGTTCTAGCAGAAGTACAATTACAGATCTAAACTATGGAGATAGAAGGGCAGTAAAAGAGCCAAGAAAATCCAGAAACTTACTGTTTATAGTAAGACAGAAAAATGATTGTAATAATAACATGGTGTCCTTTTAGCAAAGCCTGGTAACATATACAAAAGGATCATGAAGATGAACTTACTTTACCACTGGAGTATATAGGCAGTGTAGTCGGCAGTAGAGCCTCACACCCTGAAGAAGGAAAGATGCATAGTATTATCATTTTTTTCCTTTTCAAAGAAACACTGACTAGCTAAAGCTAGCAAAACCTGGACACTGATGTCCCTACTCAGCTGGAATTATCTATTGATTAACTGGTTTTCAAAACAGTTCCCTTATCTTCTGTCAAACGTTCTTTCTTCTTTCCTGCCTCCAGAGCCAAAAAAAATAAATCTGTTTTTATCTCTAATTGCCTCCATTCCAACATTTTTCCATTTATCCCTCCTCACAATTACCCCATGAACTAATGTCCAGAAGAAGAAATCCAATTTATTAAAAGGTATGTGGATAGATATGGGATCAACAGAACTCATTTGACATACGATTATCAGGAGCAGCAGTTACATATTGATCTCTTCTATCTGCCTGAACCATAATGCCTAGATTTTCAGCAGACATGCTGTATTATAGCCTACTGCTTTCCTTTAAGACTTTTTCTTATTTTAAGACTTTTTCTTACTATATTAGGATTGTAATCAGCAGTCTCCTGTGCAGTCATGACTGTATTATTGCTAAGCTCTGCTTCCTCTCCCTAGAGTGAATGTCTCCTATGGCATTAGGATGGATAGCTTAATGCAACAAAGATTAACAGCATTAGGGATCTCCTATATGACAGACATTAACATTCAGAGGTGGAGCAAACTCTTCTGATAAAAATCACAAGGTTCCAAATAAGAATGATAATACAAACCTTGGACATGATGTCTTCCAATTCACTTCTTGGCTTGTATGTTCCATCATCATAGCGAAATCTGTACATCACCTGCTCATTCTTAAACTGGTGCTTATCTGAAACTAACACACCAGCATCATAATTAAAATTAGTCTTTTCTCCCCTGCCATGTTCTACATAGGCCAGTTGGTACATCTACACTCAAGGATTTGCTGGTATCTATAATTTTCTGAAGACACAACACAGTCCTCATCTAGTTAAACAGCAAATGCCTCAATTTCAACATTCAGGTGAGTTTAGCTGCAAAATGCACATTGAAGGAATACGTTATATAGGTCTTAAGTCACCAGTGGTCTACATTTCCGTACAATCTCTTGGCAATCAATTTAAATAGGGGAGCTATTTAATTAGGCTACTCTTGCTCCAATACCCTGAGCAAGATGCATCAGGTTTGTTTTTAACGTCACCTTTAGTTAAGAGTTCCTGATGTTAGTGCCTCCTATGACAGTTATTGCTAGACATTGAAAGATATTTGCAATAATGCATTTTCTTAAGGAAATACCCCTTGAGATTTTGGTAAATCATTAAACATTAAAGTATCCCATTATGTGTCTTCCAGTGTAGAAAGAACTTAAAACTTAAGCACAGTCTTGAAGCCCTTACGCCTATTCCACATTAAGCAATCTTTTATCTTGTTTTCACTTGGCATAACATTACTGTCAGGTGGAAACTGCTGATCTCTCAGCCTGTCTGCAAAATAGCCATAGAAGATTGCTAAATGCTGAGCACTGTGCTAAGTGCTGAATGCTATGTGTTTTATCACTCAATTTCCTCAGTATCTCCTTTACTTCTGGCTCTTTTATCTTTTTAGCTAGAACTGCTGATGTGCAGGTTCTAGTACCTGTCAGAGAGAGCAGAAGTGATCAGAACCTGAGCTGCTGTGTGCCAGACACGAAAGACACTTTCTGCAGACTTGATTCTCAATTGGATTTAGAAATACAAAATCCAGAGCATGCAGACCCTCAAAGAAGTCGATAGCTTAAGCAGCTTAGAGATTCCACTGTACCCAAATGGATATACACCAGATCCTGCAAATTGTATTTTATTCTGTGAATGTATCACCAAAAGCAGAAATCTTCATTAAAGACCAGGATACCCTATCTAACGAGGGGACAGTCTTAAGAATTTCTGGTCTCTGCCTTCTCAACAGTTATCCTACCCACTCTGCAAGGGGCAGACTAAATCTCAAACTGCATCCTGGTTCTTTCAAGTTTTTGAATGAGCTGCTTTAGTCATGCAGCACTTTTGTATGTGCTGTACTACTCTTCTAAAATGCCCTTCAACACAACACTTCGAGGTCATCTGGTGGGTGTGATGAAGAAATATGGTGCATCAGTGTTTGCTAGCTGATTGCCTAATCAACTGGAAAGATCAAATACCACAACAAACCCCCCATTATCTCTTTTCTTTATGACAAGCAATCTCATTAGACTAATGACCCATCATCCGGAGCCCCTCCCTTTGTTTGTACCTGTGCCCCATTCTAAAAGAACACTGCTCAACTATCTTCCGTGTTGCTGATGTCTCACATGGAAAGCTGCATTTATTGATCACTGCAGATTTTCAAACAGGTAGTACAAAGGAATACACATCTGGCACAGTCCTCAACAAAGACGTTGCAGAGAAATCAAGCAACTAAAGGCATACACACTTTCAGGATACCCAGCAAGTCCTGTTTTCATGACATAAATTTGCTCACTCATGAATGGCAAAAGTCATTAATTATTTTGAGGATCTGATGAGTATGGTACAGGATAGTATTTGAACATCATGGGAATATCTGCAGTAAATTTTCCACCCTCATTTGCAGGGCATTACCGAAATCTGGCATGTTTATGGTACGGAGCACTCACCATGATGAATGATTCCATTTTCTAATAGTGCCTGTCCCAGGTTGACCCCTTCCTCTGGTTTGCTTATCTCTCCAATCTCTGTGAGCCAGGATACAAACTCACTGCAAAGGGAAGCAGAACAGAAACAATTAGCTTTTCACTGTGACTACAAGCAGACACACGCCTCTGCAAGCCATCAGGAGACTTTCTCCTTGAAACAAATGTGAAAACTGTTTTAAGTCATGATACCTCTAGTAGGTGGATTGATTTCATACATTTCTGGAGGAAATGCTCTGCTCAAGATCTAGATCTCCTATCCATGACTCTTCCCACTATTTTCCCCCTCGTTTCTCATAATTTGCATGCACACGAAAGGGAAAATGACCTGGTTGGATATACCAGGATGCTACAAAACCTTATTCTATTGAGCAATCCAGACACCCAAGGGGGATAAAAAGAAAGGCAAAATTAACTGATGACCTTAAAAACAACAAGTTGAACAGCAGAGAAAACAGCTAGTTCTACCCAAGCTATTCCTCCAGACAGTGTTTGTGATCTTAGTTACGTATGCTCACTGTTCTTCACTGGGTCTGCTTTGCATTGGCTTTAATGGAAGCACAGTAGGACTTAGGACAGAAGATTCAACCTACTTAATTCAAGCATAGAGCAGTAAGAGAGAGCACAAGTCCAACTGACAAGTTAATTTAAGGTCATTTACTGGAGCTGGTGCCTAGCAGATACATACACGATGCTTCTAATCTATAGACAAAAAGTGCCAAGCCTGTCTGCTCATGCAGCACAGAACAAAACCTCTCTATGGAGAAGGGCAAAGCTGAACATATGGGCAGAATAAAAGCCAAAAACAGATAGATATGTAGGATGTTACTCAATTAGAAACAGTAAGTACAGAAAAACAGACATTGCAAGCCTGATGAATCCAGCAATGCCAAAGCCCTAAGGGACTGAGCTGTTTGCCAGGTTGATTAGTGATTATACTAGAAATGTGTTAAATTCATGGAGAAGAATAAAAGGAATATATGAAAGTAGAGTGACATATGGGAAATCTAAGTTCAATAAACCCCTTGTCTACTTGCCAATGTGCAGCGGGCTGCTGCCTATTAAAACCAGTATCCATGCCTCCACCTTTGGGCTCTAAATGAAGTATTTTTGGTATCTTCATGTTTATCAGACCTGACTCATCTAAGCTGTAGGTAACATTTGCATTTTGCCTTTAGAACAACAACAACAACAACTTCAGTACTGAAAACTTTGGTTTGCTGAGGGGCTACTCTGTAACCATCATAGTGCTGAAAAAGCACCAGAATCTATTCAACTATGCCAGGGGAGTCCCATGGAAACCAGCAGAGTTTTGTAAAACTCCTAAAACCAGAGAACTGGAGCGGTGAGTTAGACATTCTATCTCCTAAGGAAAGCTCATTCTCAATTTCCCAGTGATTCTGAACTGTTTCTAGAAGTATTTAAAAGTTTAAACAGAGTATCAACTGCAGAGGGATGAGAAGCAAGAATGATCCTCTACACTCATTACTGAGAATAAAAGACAAACCCTCTCTGGAGTGCCCCATCAGGCACATGCTGGCTGATGACTGTAATCCTGTTAAAGCACACAGAGTAGGTGCCCAGTTCCTACATATTTTTCCATCAAGTGCCATGGGTCTACAGCAGTTTACAGCACTTAAACAGTGTACAATACTTCAGCAGAACAATGCTACCCTGTGAGCTTTCCTGCTTCTTTTATCTGGAACTGTGTCCCTGGAGCCTCTTTGGATTGTAAATCTAAGGCAGCTTTCTTAAATTTTGCAACTGCAAAAACAGTTTGCAATTTTCAGTTTCCTAAGAAAGGAAAATAACTGAAAGCTACTCTCAGAGCCCTGAAAATCAGAACCATGGGATGGTTTTCTTACGAGTTACTTTAAGACTTCTATGGTATTTGATTTATATGCAAAATCAGTGATCATTTACTCTGAAGGCTTTACAAGCACTGAAGGGAGCATGATCCAGAAATATTCCAAGAGGTTTTTTAGGTATATGCTGGACTGTTGCTAAAAAAGCATCAACTCAAAGAGTGGATGGCAAAGCTTGACTTTTTCTTCATCTTGTTCTAAGCAGTTCTCCAGTATAATTGAGAGTCTCCTCACTGCCCAGTGCTGCCACGCTCAGTTCTCACGAGGAATGCAAGTCAGGACACCATCTCCCAACTATAGCTCTGAAAATAAGGAACTTGGAACAGCTGGGTTTCTAGTTGAGAAATACACAGGAAAATCCAGCCCATCAGGTTTGTGCAATCTGATCAGATATGTTTGGAATCTTCTGAGGTTAACAGATTCTCTCCATTACGAGCTCAATACAGTTTCAAGGTTTTGCAATTAATTTAGGGCAGCGCTGACAAGAAGCATGGCAAGCATACCGTTTGCAGATATTGGCACCAACACACATCTTTCCCAATGTATAACCAGTCACATGCCTAAATGCCAGGATACCTGAGTGGCTAGGAAAATGGATTTGCACTCAGCAAGTCATTTGCTGAAGTTCAGTAAACAGCCTTATAAATAAATGCATGTGATGTTTGTGAAGATATTAGGATTAGTTCCTACTTTTTCCTTCTGCAACCAGATTTTCTCTCTTGAATTACTAGATGCTATCTGATACCCAAAGGCCAAGAGAAAAACTAGTTTTCTGTGGCCCTAGTGTTACTCTCAGCAGCATGTAGTAGAAAACCACTAAGTACATCTCAGCACAGTTATTAGTGACTCCCTTAGGCCAGAATATCTGAAGAAATGACCAGGTCACAGTCAATACACATTGTTTAGGAGAAGCCCCATGAATGATACAGAAAGTCTGTGAGTCATGACTAGATTATCCTGATTGAGTTGCACTCAACTGACTTGCCCAGAATTGTACCAGCAAGTGACTGATGAAAAGATAGCAGCAGAGTTATTTTCTATGGCAAGGGCTGTAACATCAGCACAAATAATGGTTTTGTCAGAGATCAGGATACCTGTTGGCATCCCAGACTGGGCTCAGTTACCCACTGGCAAAGTTAGGTCAAGTCCTCACTACAGGAATGTCAAGTGGCTGTCGGGCAAACGAAGGGCAATGAGCAGGACAGATTGTGGATCATGTAAGGCTACAGACATTTTAATAGAAAAAGTAGCAGCAGGAAATCACAGGTAACACTTGAGATCAAGCAAAATATCCAGGACTCCACAACAGGCTCATATATATAAGCACTGGAAGAACAAAAGTTTCTGATCTGGTACTTTTTGTTGTGCAGGAAATAGGAAATGCTATATCATGCCTCCAAATTCAGAGCGTAAAGGTTTCAAAATGAATCCAGTAAAATCAGTTGGGGGGGGGGTGATGGTGAAGAAAAAAACTAACCAAATTCCAAAAAATGGGGGTTTTAATAGTTGAAATACGGCCAGCCTGTGCTACTAGACTGCCTTCTGTCAGCCAGAAAGACAATGCATCATTTTCACACCCTGTACACAAGGAACGCTGCCTGCAAACTGCCATTACAGACAGAGGGGGAGAGAAGGGAAATGAATGGATAATCTGCCTCTCCCACAGCTGATCATTTCAATCATAAACAGCTGAGGCAGAAAAGTCTTCTCAGGTCAACTAATGTGTCTCCCTCTGTGCTATGCAGGATATTTCCCTACAACAGCCCCACTGCTACCATATCTAATCAGAGGTCTGATTCGTCCACGGGGTCTCTTGTCTACTGCCCCATATGTGTCATACTTCAGAATTATTTTGTAATACCTATGCTGGGAAAGTTCTTTTCCAGGCACTAAAGCCGTGTGCTTCTAACAAATGCCTCAGGATGCACAGAATTTCATTTGTGTATGTTACATTGACAAACAGGAAACTTCTAACTTTAATCTTGAGACTTGGACAGTTCTGCTAGGTTTAAACATCACCTGATAAGCAGTTGCTTGTACACAGATGAGAGTATAGGTTCAGCCACCAACAGGCTTGAGCTTGTGGGAGTTAAGGTATTTTTTCTTATTCCTTTTGGTGATTTGAAACAGCTGTTAAGAGTTACTGTAGAGTAGAATGAGCTGTCACTGCAGAGCATAAATAGGAATCAATGATTAATTTTAATAAATCACAACTATAATGGGGGTTATTGGCCTTTTCAATTAAGCTGCATCAATGCACATCTGATCTGACCTCATAATGCCACCCCCAGAAAATCCAGAGTCCATTCTTTTGATTGGAATGAAAGGAACTTTTCAATTCAAATGCCACTTACTTGCCAAGAAAGCACTTGGGAACAGTGCTTAATTTTCTCCTCCTGTCTTTGATAAGGTTCACTTTCTTGCTCATCATCATTTGGTAGAGCTTCTCTCCTTTCTCTGCAATCATGACATATGCATCCCTCTCCATTCCCAATTTCAAACCTGGAATACAAAACAGAAATTCCTTCAGATCCTTAATATAACACAAAGTAGAATGGTTTACAGAACATGGAGAACTTCCTGATGTTCTGGCATCCTGATGCACCTGCATCAGGGCAATCCCAAGCAAAACTACAGGTTGGACAAAGAATGGATTGAGAGAAGCCCTGAGGAAGATGGACTTGGGGATGTTGGTTAATGAGAAGCTAAAGTGTGCTCACAGCCCAGGAAGCCAACTGTGTCTCAGGCTGCATCACCAGCAGCACTACCAGCAGGTCGAGGGAGGGGATTCTCCCCCTCTACTCCTCACTGGATAGAAGCCCCTGCAGTCCAGCTCTGGGGCCCCCAGCACAACAGGGACACGGAGCTGTTGGAGAGAGTCCAGAGGAGGCCATGAAGATGCTCCAAGGGCTGGAGCAGCTCTGGCTCTGGAGACAGGCTGAGAGAGCTGGGCTCATTCAGCCTGGAGAAAAGAAGGCTCTGGGGAGACCTTAGAGCAGCTCCAGTGCCTGAAGAAGCCAACAAGAAATCGGGAGAGAGACTTTTGTCAGGAGCCTGTAGGGACAGAACAAGGGGGAATGGCTTAAAACTGACAGAGGGAGATTCAGATTAGATATTAGGAAGAAATCCTTTACTGTGAAGATGGTGAGGTACTGGCACAGGTTGCCCAGAGAACCTGTGGCTGCCCCAACCCTGGCAATGTTCAAGAGGCCAGGTTGGATGGGGCTTGGAGCAACCTGGTCTAGTGGAAGGTGTGCCTGCCCATGGCAGGGGGTTGGAAATAGATGATCTTTAAGGTCCCTTGCAGCCCAAACCACTCTGTGATTCTATGCCTTCTCAAAATTATTTCCTGTTGCAATTCCGGTTTTGGCCCCAGAATAACTTCCAACATAAGACTTGTTCAAGGCATCAAAATGGTTGACAGAGCATATGACTTCTTGAGTGTTATATTACTTGACACCAAAAATACAAAACTGCTGAAATCAAATTCACATCCTTAAATAAATCAAAACTAGAAAGGAACATTATTTTCTCCTCCTTTCTTAATTACTGTATTTACTAATACCTTAAGCAAAAAATACAGTTTGACAATTATAATAATCAATGAAATAAATCTGAATGATTTAAAGAATGATAGATAACTGGAGAGAGAAAATTTCATGATCACCTCATGCGAGTTTCCACATAGCTCATGTTAACTTGAAAACTCCTGCAGTCAGGAGAACAAGCTCTGAAAACAAGAGGTGTCTATGTTACAGCTTTCGTCATAACTGGCATTTGCTGACACTCCCCCCTTTAGATTCCCGAATTGCTTCAGGACAGCTGGCTTGCTGCTGTGTAAGTTTTGCCTCTTCTAGCCTGCACACATACTCCTATTTTCTCGAAACTTGAACCTGTAAATCTAGGCAACTCTGGAGCCCAAACCAGAGGCACATATTTTAGACACCCAACATTTTTGAAAACAGGCAGCCTGAAGTGGTCCTGCACTTGGCACATTGGCACATCCCAATTTTTACACAGATTTGTACTGGCAGAATTTAAGTGATCGGTGTAAGGCTAGACATGAAAACTGTAACCTCTTTGGGAAAAGCAGCTCACCCTAACTGAACATAAATCCTGTTGCTTTATGGTAAGATATTGAAATTAATTAATAGTCTTCTGTGTCATCAGAGCTGCTTTCTAGCTTTCTCAAAACACTTAATGCATTTGGTTTAGAGGCTTGAAAGGCACGTTTCAGAAATCAGACTTGCACAACATTTTGTCTTTCAAATACAGTATTTCTTTTATGTGTCCAAGAGTTTTGGCTCCACATCCCCCATGGCTCACCGCTGTTACTCTTCCACCCTCTTCTTCCCCCGGTACTGTGATCCAATTCATTGCAAATGCTGACACGTGTAGCTGAGGCTAATTTGCAACGTGAATTTGTGATAGAAAACAGCCTGTGTAATAGTATACATGTTTCCTGCTGATCTTACATCACTGAATTCCCCAGGCTCTGATGTAAATGGCAGACTGGAACGCACATTTTACCCAACTCATCCTGCAGGATTGGGAATCTCACCAAGCTTTCTACTTTCTAATCCAAACACTGATATCTCTGTGACTTTGTAAGTACTCTGATCCAAAGGAGATTTTCCAGTAAGGCCTGGAATGTCTGCCAGAATATCTATACTTATCCCGAGTGCCTGTCATCAGCTGCCACATCGTAAAACTGTGTGACAAAAAGCATCAGAAAATCTAACTAGCCAATGCTGCATGGAAAGCTTTGAGAAACTTTCTATTATGGAACAGTTCTTCTCCCTTCCTGAGCCACCTTCCCGTATTCTCAGGCTCCCTGATTATACATGGTCTGTTTTAATAATCCTGTTTTACTTCTTGTTGAACTTTCTCCTCGCACATTTTACCTGATGCACAGGAAATTCTGCAGAGCAGTTAAGTGACCTCAGAAAGCGAAAACTCACTACAAAATGGAGACTCATGGGACCTTTTAGAGACATGATTTAGCACTCTGAGGGGAAAAGTAAGAGCCAAGAAATGTATTTTATTAAAAAAATACAGATATGGAAGTTCAGGATCCTTAGAGTGGGATTCAGAACTGACCGGTGAGCAAAAATCAAACCTGATTCTCTCTGTTGCCTTCAGGTAGTTCTGAATTTACACCATGCCCATCTACATTTTGAAGCTAGTATTCTTGCTATTACCAAAATGTGCATCAGGCTTCAAACATGATAAAGTATATTAGAAATGGTTCATATTCTATGATAACAAATAACACTGCAATGAGCATTGTGTTTAGCAGATTAGATGCAGAGTACTGTAATACAAAAACTAAGTTTGGACTTCAAAGGACATTAAAGGATTCTCTGCTTTCACGAATCTTCAGTGACAGATCTGTAACTTTCTTAAACATCTAAAGCATTATTCCTTAGCAAGTACAAGACCAAAAAATGAAACTGATTAAATGTTATTTTTTCAAGAGTCATTCAATGCCTCAAATAAACTGCCTCTGGTAAATAAAAATGTTTGATAAATACAGTGACACAAGTCCCTAAAACACTCAAGGTACACATTCAGAACTATTTGTTTCCAATCAATGGATTTTCTTTTTCATTAAGGATAGATTTTAATTCTGCCCTTGGGTGTAAAACTCCAACCTTTTTCTCTCAGATACTCATACATGCATATACATTACGCCTCTGTACGCAAGTTTATTCAGTGCATTACAAAATACATTATCCACTTACTCTCTCTCTGCTCCCTTTCCTTGATTATAGCATCCAGCCATTTCTGTTTGTCCTCTGCAGTCTTGGCCATACAGACAAACCACTTGTTCTTGGCTGTGTTGTGTATCTTCCAACCATTTGTCACAGTGTAGCCGTTGCTGTGGTAATCTGCTGTAAAAACCCAAAGCATAATGTACATAGTGAACACAGGTCTGCTACTTCAATCAAATCAGCATGGGACACCTTAATTAAAAGAGCCTGACTTTCGGAGGTGCTCCTCATACACCATTCTTACTGACTGTCCATGTGACTGGTCGTTACTTACCTGTAAGTACACATATTAACAGAAGTATCCATAGGCTGTTAAACTGACTGTTTCAGCCCTAAGAGTGACGCTGTAATTTAACCTCAGAAGAACTAAAACATTAAAAACATAACAACATCAGTGCAACATTGTGAAATTTGTTCAGGTTATTTGATCTGAACTTTCTGGGGACACGCTAACTTCTTGCACTGTAAGGATTTTTGTCCACTGGACATGGGAACTCTGTAAGTATCAACAGTTTAAAGGCCATAATATTAATACCTGACTTGTTACTGCAGGAGGATGGGTTGGTTTGGCCTCTGTACATGAGATCAGAAGACAAGAATCATTCCCGTATTTTGTTCAGGGACACATTCCATACTACTGATTTGAGGCTAAGACTAATATTTGGTAGAGTTCTAAATGAGATGATTCAGAGGTTCTGTTGTTATAGCTGTAATGGCTTAAGATGTAAGAAAAGAAAGGATGGAAAGAAGATAAAGTATCTTTTACTAAATTAACTTGGATTAGAAGAAAAAATAGACAACCTTCTGGGTACACAAGCTCTTCATAAGGTTATTTCAGAACGAAGGACTAGTGCCTAGAAGCATGTCCAGTCTTTCAACAAACATAAGTTGGTCTAATAATGAAGGTACCAGAAGCTGCATAGCTTGCTTGAGATTTCACTAAAGGAGACAGAAAAGTACATTTGTACCACCTTGCAAAATAGTATCTGGACTTGCTGTGTTGTTAAAAGACAGTATTTGGTCTCATACCTGTTCCATCTTCCACATTTTCCACCTCCATGACTTCTGTATTTATTCGGCCTCTGAAGATATAAAGGGAGCCGTTGATTGACTTTGTCCGTTTAGATGTTTTTTTCCCAGTAACCCTGCAATCAGGATTTAGACTGTTAACAACACAAACAGATAGAGTAACATACATATATACAAATAATTCTGAGATATGACTATTGAAAAAGGATTCTGATATGGTGTATGTTGGTATTTGACCACACCTCTGATTTTGAAAAACTGGACTACTCCTTCAGCTCAGAAAGATAAGTGTACAACAACGTCAGTACAATGACAAAGAGCTTATTTTACAAGACTATGTGAAGACTGGGATGCCTTCAAGCTTTACATTCTTGATGACTGACTGAAACGCAGTACAACTGAACTGCGTGTGGCTCTGGGATGAAAACTGCAGTATCCCCTGACAAAATGTTACATTTGACTCTTTTGTTTGCCTTAAGCTTTGATAAATTTGTGGGATGCATACCAAGTTTCAAATATAAAATAAAACATGTAAAGAGGCTGGTGTCAAACGGCCTGTCATATTTCTGTTAAATGCCACTGTAGGGGGCATTTGTGAAAGTGCTGCTGTGGCGACTTTGCACCAAAGTTTACATCTTAATCCATAAGCTTTATAGTGTCTTTGTTGAAATGTCTTATAAAAAATAATCAGGAAAGCACTTTCATTGGTAGTTATGTTCTGATTTTTATGTTTATAACAGGCTTAAAACCATCCAACTAACACCTGCTGAGCTTTAATATCTAAGAACAACTCTGCTATATGAACCAAAACACAACCGGTCAAATGATCATCATTTGGGATGGCAAGTGTCCAAGCTCTGTGCAGTGAAGGGATTGCTGTGGCAACTTGCCAGGAGCTCGTAAGATTCAAAAAATATTGCAATAAAAAACAGCTGGAGAGAAAAATTCTGTCACAGTGAAATATCTGTGATAAACTGAGGTGAGAGGGGAATCACCAAGTTCTTCTGAACAATTTTCCCTTTTACAACTAGTTTTAGTGACAAATACACATTTAGTGATGACCATACACTTACATCCAATCAGACTGACAGGGATGGAGATCTTGGAGCCATTAGATCATTTCCTAAAGATGACTGTTGGAATCTAAAGAAAAGCTATCCTGGCAGCCTTAGCAAAACCCTTTAAATACTCAGCCCATTTCTCCACATGAAACATATTGTTCCTGACATTAGGATTCAATTCAAACAGCTGTCTATGATCCTGCTAAAAAACACAACACACTACTCAGCCCTGAAAAACTATGTCATCAGTTTGTCAGACTTCCCAAAGCTTCTGCAAAAGATGAGATTGCAGTCTTAGACTGAAAATCACAGATCTCATTCTAAGACACATCCTAAACCAGTCTCAACAATGCTGCTCTTAATTTATGCTATTGTGAAAAGATATGATGCCTAAATTCTAAATGGCTGCATTGTTGACTACTCATCAAAGACAGGTCTGAATTCTCATTGCATTTTTCAGTCAAGAAAAGCTCCAGTGATTTCTACAAGATAAGCATAGTGTGAGCTGAGAACCAAGTAATTCAATTTCAAATTAGGAACAGACGCAGGTTTTTGGTGGCACTGTCTTTTCCGAAAGCTGTGTCCCACTAACATGGCAGTTGTTTGTCATGCAGCTGGCCAAATAATCACACCAGCACAACTGGATAGATGCTAATTTTCATCCTGGACTAATTATAAATAGCAGCTAGACAGGAGAAATATCCAAAATTAAAGTCACTCAGCAATTCCTAAATATATCTTTTACACGAGGCAATTCCCAGCAGACTTAATAAAATATCCTCCTTTTTAATGGAAATCAGATTCTGAACATTTCATCAGTTCAAGCTACATTATTAGACAAAGATAAACAATATCAGTCCTCTGGGAAAACCAAAGTGTTAAGGCAGCCTCCTCCAAACTCAAGCCAAACTACAGAGAAGCTCAGTAATGTCTCCTGTACAGAAAAAAAAAAAAAGAGTTGCTGAAAGTAGAACATTTTGTTTTCTAAACCTTAGCATTCCGGGAAAAATGCCTGGATAGCACAGGAGGGGCTCTGCTAACCTGAACTACAAACAGGATGAGAAAACCAGTTTCTAAGAGCTTTAAAGAAGTAAAACATTAGATAGCAAATCGATTTCTTTTTTTTTTTAATTCCCTAAGGAAGTTTTCTGTCAGAAGACACAAATTTATGAACTGGTTCATGTGGAAGTTTGGATTTTGACAAATCTGGCAGAGTCAAAATGATGCGTTTCATCTTTCTTACTTCTCTTCAGCAGAGTCAAAAGGCTTCACTCAGACACTCTTAAAAGCTACATAAGTTTGAACTGTGTAATTTTCTTTTCAATTTAAATGTTAACATTACATTCTAATAATTTCTAATGCAGATTTCACCTAATAATTTTTATTTATGTTGTATAGTTTCAGAATTGTCCACACAAATTCTAAACATTACTGAAATTATATTTACCAGCTTAATGTTTCCAAAATTTCTACTGAACTGGGAAATAAACCCAAATTTTGAGATATGAGAACCTGGAGAGAACACTGCGGTATTCCTAATTGGGTTGGCCATTCTACTTGGCCACCGCCATTAAAGAAGTATAACTTGGAGGAGGAGGAGAAGAATCTGCAGTGTAGAGAATGTACTGAAAATTCAGGAAAGACCAAGAGAATGAGACTGGAGCTGTGCAGGTGAAAAGCTTAAGGACTGAAATACTGTGTAATTGGCTGCAGAAGCAAACTGCCCTCCACTCTGACAGTGTATTTTATTAATAAGCAGTAGGTGTTAATAATGCTTGAGTTTTATGAGATGGAATGATGCAAAAACTGTAGACACACAGAGCACATGGCTGCAAAGATGAACAGCAGCTTGCTAATCTTCATCTCTTTCTTACTCCTCTGTGTCCTGCATCTATTTAATGCTTTCTTAGTCTTCCACTTTCCCCTTTCTTGGCTTTATATTGTTTTTCGCATCACCCTTGTCTGCTTGCAATAACCTCACAATGAAAGTTGGCACAGCCTTCTTCTACACATCACTCCTGGAGACCCATCTGCTCTGGGAAGTTTTCCAGCTGTAAGAACTCACTCTGTGTTTTTTCTGTACTGTATCAACTTCTGTCTTTGGATTATGCATGTCTCAGGGTGGGGACCCCATTACTGTGTGGCATATTTATCCTACCACAGAGTGACTTCTTTCTCATGTTGTCTAAATAACAGCAGTGTTCGAGAACAGAGGGAAATCACACCTGTGATTCAGCCTTGGAGAGCAACAGGGAATACAGTGAATGGTCAGAAACTGATCATGCTTTAGAATCATAGAATAGTTAGGGTTAGAAAGGACCTCAAGATCATCTAGTTCCAACCCCCCTGCCATGGGCAGGGACACCTCCCACTAAACCATGCCATCCAAGGCTACGTCCAACCTGGCCTTGAACTCTGCCGGGGATGGAGCATTCACAACTTCTCTGGGCAACCCATTCCAGTGCCTCACCATCCTTACAGGAAAGAATTTCTTCCTCATATCCCGTCTAAACTTTCTCTGTTTAAGTTTGAACCCATTACCCCTTGTCCTCTCACTACAGTCCCTATTGAAGAGTCCCTCCCCAGCATCCCTATAGGCCCCCTTCAGATACTGGAGGGCTGCTATGAGGTCTCCACACAGCCTTCTCTTCTCCAGGCTGAGCAGCCCCAACTTTCTCATCCTGTCTTCATACAGCAGGTGCTCCAGTCCCCTGATCTTCCTCGTGGCCCTCCTCTAGACTAATTCCAACAGTTCCATGTCCTTTTTATGTTGACGACACCAGAACTGCACACAATACTCCAAGTGAGGTCTCACGAGAGCAGAGTAAAAGGGCAGGATCACCTCCCTCCACCTGCTGGGCACGCTTCTTTTGATGCAGCCCGGGATATGGTTGGCTTTCTGGGCTGCGAGCACACACTGCCAGCTCATGTTCATTTTCTCATCAACCAACACCCTCAAGTCCTTCTCCACAGAGCTGCTCTCAATCTCTTCTCTGCCCAACCTGTAGCTGTGCCTGGGATTGCTCTGACCCAGGTAGGACCTTGCACTTGTCATGGTTAAACTAAATTTTCTGCTTACAAAACTTCTGCATGGTCCTTAAGCATGGAGGGACTCACCTGGATTTCCTCTTGCAATAGACCAGAAGATTATCAAACAGAAAAAACATTCTCTCTTGGATGTTTCCTGCTGAGATTTTTAACAAAGTCCCTTGGAGCAAGAGCTGTGTGCAGATATCAGTCAGATTTGACCCCTGAAAAGAGAAAAAGATACTGTTTATTTGTAACTTCTTTACGCATGTAACCATGAAGGATTTTTACTAAAACACTGCTATTTTATCTGGATGTCATTGAACTGTGATGTAACTGATGCACTCAGAAGAAGGAAGTCCTCAATTTCTTGATGTGTTTAAACACATCATGCTTTCTCTGGATTACAAATATTTTTTGGAGTCCTTGTACACTACAATAAATCTTCTCTTTGGAACTCCACACACAACCACTTGTTCTTTTGACTTGTTACTATCTCCAGGAGAAATCACTGTCTCCAAATCATGACCCCAAAGGCCTACTAGTACATACACAAATAGGAACAGAAACCAACTGACCATACAACATAAAAGCATGCTCCTCATGTGGTTTGCCCATGGAGAAATCAAACTTTCATAGCACCTCAACATCAAACACTTAATTTCCCAAAAGATACCCAAAACCAGCAGAAGAAATGAGCACAGCAACATTGGAGCCAATGTGCTACTGACACTGTGTAAAATTATCTGCCCTATTTTGTGCAGGAAGTAAAGCAAATGATTGCAATGGTTGCTTCTCATCTTCAAATCTAAGAACCTTTATTTTTCCATCGGCCCCATCACGATGGTATCTAAACACTGTTGATGAATTTCCTGTTTGCTGTTGACCTCGCTACTTCTCATTTATACCAATCTGAGAGGTTTTTCAATAGTAAGAAACAGAGTAAGAAGATTTATTTGATGTTTTCAGTGACAAACCAGAATTTCTCACCTTTCTAACTGGAACCAAGCTGCTGGGGCAGGGGATAGGAATGAACGAAAACAACATAGCTGGTGAAAATTCAAATTACAGCCCAAATGATTGATCTGCCTAAGCACTAACACATCTCTTGAAACTCCTGTGTATTTCAGACTTGGAGAATTTGGGGTACATAGCAATTGTGTAAAAATCACTCACGATGACTCAAAAGGTGAACTCCCCAAAGAAAAAACCATATATAATTAACAGAAACAGCATATTAACTTGTTCTCCACTAAGAAAAACACTGCATACAAAAGTATATTAACTGTATACATGCATCCTCTACTTTTCTTTCCCCACATTTTTCTTAGCTAATCTTTGTTTCCCAGAAGGATTAACCAGAATCAAAATGATCTGTCTGAGGTTAATCCATAATATACATCTACAAGGATTCTGTGCATTCCAGAAGAATGAATATGAGCAGAGTTCATTTTGCTGAACAGATCTCTGACTAAGCTGCAGGCCTTCAGTAGCTTCCCAGATTTGGCTTTTAACATGTCTCCTCATTATAATCTCAGAAAGAGACTCAAAGTATGATGCCAGGATACGCCCAGTGTATGACAGTGATGGTTATGGTTGTATTAGAGAGGGAGATGCAGATTGGTGGGTGGACATGTTGAAGAAAATACGTTGAACTGAGGAAATTGCTCTAAAAACAACTGCTGCTCTTAGTGAAGCTGCAGATGACTCTCAAGAACAAGAAGAGACACTGTAGAAGCAAAAAGATGTCACATTGTTCTTTGTGTTGGAGATATTGAGGGTGGCACTGATGGCAGTAGGATGAAGATCAGACCAGGGATGTCCGTTGGGACAGCTGGAAGGAAGTGCAAAGTTATAGACACCAGTGAAACTGCTGGTCTGGTTAAACAGAAAAATTAGACATGGTGAAGCCTGTTCCAAATTATGTGAACAAATTAACACCAAACTTCATGCTGGGCTTCTTGAACGCTTCCTCAGAGTCAGGCTACATCCCTTACAAACATAAAACACTTGTTCATAAGTAAGCTGAGCTTCACTTCATTTTGACAATTTAGATGCCTTGGATGAAAACTGTTGGAACCTGTAGGGCTTGTGAAATTAGTATGTCAGATTTATTGTCAAATTATATGGATATGGCTATATGTATATATAAACATAGATATATACATGTATATGTATATAACCATACATACAGGGCACCAGTGTATCAAAATCCATATCCATGCTAACAGAAAAGGGAAATTTTCTATTTCATAGGAGGAATTGTTGTTAGATAAACTAAAAATAGACATACATTTATTTTACAGACTTCTTCTCACAGCCAGCTCTGTACTTACAGCACTGCATTCTTGAGCTAATCATTTAATTCAGCAATTGCAGCTTTCCATAGATAGAAGTTAAGAGCCCTTCTCACTGGGAATAAACTGCACAATACATTTGAAATAACTAAAACCAGTTGTTTACGAACACAGCACTTTGCTCGACTGTCATCATTTATAACACCCCTAGTACTGTGGAGATAGGAAACTGTCTATGAGTTCCAAACATCTCTACATTTACAGAATTAAGAAACACCACTGTGTTCAGCATTGGTCTGTCCCTGTGATGCATAAAGCTCCTTTTCCTCCTTGTAATATGTCATTAGAGTAATTTAGAAATGTTCCACAGCTTACTGGGAGGGAAAACACTTCTTTGAAATTTTGAGCTGAGTGATCTAGGTGACTTTGTTACAAAACTATATATAAACAAATCTGAAAGGGTTTTCAGCCCCAGAATGTTGCTGCAGATAAGTTAAACCCTAAAAAAAACACCCCTTACGACATCGTGGACACTTTAACAGCCATGCTTCAGGCTCCAGAGCTAAAACCATGCCTGTTGCCTAGATGATCCATGAGCGCATTGAACCTGAAATGTTTTAATTACTTCTAGAAGTCTTGCTATATAGAACATTACATGACTTTGTTTGCTGAGCTTGCTATCCAAAAATTACACAGCTGGATATCTGGGTTGTTCTCATGTCTTTAGCTGAATGCCAAGAACATCCTTCAGGGAAAAACTGAGCAAGGTTTAAAACATACACGAAAGATAAAAAACAACCCAAAAGAGAGTCATGGAGAGCACCCAAGAGTCCAAACATGAGGAAGTTTACATGACCTCTAACAAAATGTCCTCAGCTAAGAAATCCTCAGCTGGCAGTGATCAGCCTTGACATTTTAAGTATCAGTCTCACTAAATGCTGACGCCAATCAATCTCTCCAGGAGACCATTTAACACCCTGACTCCCTATGGTGCATATCCCAGAGGTTTCCAACTCCACTGATTCAAGGGCCTCAACTACAGTCATCACAAGATAAGCTGCCAACACTTCCCATGCCATCCTGACTTCTCAGTATTTTTCCTGAGTGGCTCTTTCCCCAGATTCCCTCTTCCCGCCAGCTTCATTCAAGTTTTCTCACTCTTATTTTTCTCCCTTCCACAGTAAATGCTTCTACCTACACAGATCCACCTACTGATAAATACATCAACAGAAACACATCCGTAAGTAAGTTAACTGGACCAAACACAAATATACCAGTTGCTTTCTAATCTAATACTTGCTAATCTAACCTTTACCTTTTATACACAAAATCTGTATGAAGCTAAGTGAGAGACCTTTCAAAGCTCCTGAGAAACATGAAGTTGTGTAGGAATGAAAAGAGAAACTTCTGTTATTTAGACCAGTCCTGATTTCATTTTCTAGATTTCTTTGATTTTCAGATGAGATCTACCCATTTGAAATTTCAGTCCATTCTAGCTCTAACAAGTTCCTTTCTTTCATAACCCATTTGTTCTGCTACAATTTAGCAGCAGCCTGCACGCTCAAAATAAACATACATTCTAAACTCATCAGTGTGATGCCACCCACACCTCCAAGAGCATTTGCACATCACGTAGGAAACAAAAAAATCCCTGTACACAGTATGAGTCACTAAATTTGAGCCCATTAAAACTGTGCAGCAAACTGCCCCGGGGGAGCTTTGCAGTCCTACATCATACCTCCCATCCTTCAATGTGGGACTGCAACTGTTCAAGGGCTTCCAGTTTCTCCATCTGCCTCTTGGTCTCGTTGATATTTGTGCAGACTGTCTTCATGGCCTGCAATGCATTCTGGACAGCTGGATGATCAGGATGCTTGGAGGGAGTCCTCTTAGCTAATTCCTTTAAAAAAAAGTAGAAAGACAAGAAAACATGCTCTGTAAACTTAGAAGCAGGTCACAGAAAGGCACAAGCCTGCAATACCATAGGAAGATGCCAGAACCACTGCAAATTAAAAAGGAGTTGTGAGTATGTTATTGTAGATGCTGTTCTCTGTTCTTCACCTGTGCAGGTCTGGGGGGAAATAGAGGGGTTGAGAATGCAGGTGTGAAGTTGAGACTGAGGAAAAGAGTAGGGACTGGGGGGAAGGTGGGGTTGTTTATCCAAATGTCTTATCACTGGCAACAAATTGTGTTGAATATGTTTTGGCTGTGATGGCAATTACTAAGCAATCTTCCTGTCTTCATCTTGATCCGCAAGCAGTTTTCATCTTATTTTTTTCTCTCCCTGTTGAACAGTGACAGTAAGAACGTGGCTGGGTGGGCAGACAGCAGCCAGTCAAGGTCAATCACCACATGTGGATGAGCACCTACAACTCTGTGCATGATGACTCTATCCAGAAATTGCAGGGAAATTCACTAGCCACAGCTGTCCATATTTGTATATACAACAATAATTTTATGAAGAAGGAAATTAATTCACAGAGAGTAAGTAACTTTCCCAATAGCATATGACTTGCAGGACCAAGACTTTCTGGCATTCAGTTCAGTGTTTGAACTGTGGAGAGAGAGAGATCAAGAAAACAGCAGAAATTTAACAGGGACTCTTCCCCAGATTATGTCTGAGAGATCGGGGTACGTGTTTTGACTGGAGAGATTAACATAAAGATGAATAACATCCCTGCTCTGGAAGAGTTCCTAAGAGACTCTGTTTCACCTGATTCAATGAACAGCCCAGTTAAACACTGCCCACAGAAAAACAGCAGTGGGAAAACTTGGCACCTGACAATATTAACCAGTTTAGCAAAAGGGGAAACCACTGTCAACTCACAATTAATCATCTTTTAGACCAATAGTATTTTATAGTCAGCCACAATTGAATAAAAATACATTAAAGAAACCTTTACTAAGGCTGGTAATTTCATCTTGATATCTAATATGGTGTTTAAGACCCACATTTTTAGATTGCCTGGAATATTGAACTTTCTCACTATGTTCTATTTTGCTTCAACATGTTATTTAAAGACCTACGTTTAAATGGCAAACTGCTGCTGAACTGCATCATTTTGCATGAGACACCATAATGAGTCTGAGTTCCACCAGACAGCCTGCACAGCACTGTGGTCTGAACACAGCTAAATTGCTTCAATCCATAGTTCCCACAGCTAAGGGCAAAGACAGCCTGTTACAGTTGTTGTTCATCCAAGATTAAGTGATTACAAGCCCCAAATGCCTGTCATGGGCTCCAACGAGGCTTACTCTGTGGTTCGATTTGTCTTTTGCTTCTCCACATCAGCACATTAACCTCAGCAAGCGTCCCTTCACCACACAAAATATTGACATTAAAGATCTTTGTGCCATGCTGTCTTGCTGGGCACTGGCATACTCCAATTTCAGGTATGATCCCAAGCAGTGCTGGGGCTCACCTTGCCCGAGTTGGTCACACAACCTGTAATACAAGCACTGCTCCTCAACTGACTTATGTCCACACACAGCCTGTAGATCAAATTAACTGGTGGTTTTTAGGCTCAAGTTACATGGCCTGTCAGAGAGTGGAGAGATGTGGGCTGAAGTTCAAGTCCTGCTGAAGCTTGCATTAACTTACAGTGACTATAATAGCTGCTAATCCAGACACTCCGAGCTACTACATCAGGGAACTTTTTCTGTCCTAGTGTCGATTCATAGATCTGCTTTACAGAGTTCTTTAGACAGGTCTTCAGCATGCGACAGGTTTGCGCATATTTAGCTGTACTTTTCTACTAGTAGGAGTGACTGTAGAATAAATATACTGTGGGATGCTCAGATAACAGCAAAATTGGAAGGCACATTTGAAAGGAGGAAGCTAGAGTTAGAAGTAGTACAGATTTCTTTCAACCTTTACACAGACTCAGTGCTTCCTCTGCTCCCTCACACTGGCAAGACTTAATTCACTAGCACTAGTAAACAATTTTGAGACCCACTGTTACAGAAACTCAGAGTATTTTAATTATTTATTTATTAACTTCTCCATTTTGCAGAAGCTTTTAAACCAACATCTGCATCTTGAGATTAAACCACTTGGTGACCGAGGCTCCTTTAAGTAATGCAAGAGACAGGTCTTCTGAGAATTGAAATACAGCAATGGGAGGTACTCTCATTCCCACACAGACAGACCCCGGAGACAGAAAGGCCCAAATGAATGGACGGGAATGTCGAAATTGTCCTATGAAATATAACTGCTCAGTTCTTGGCATAGATTTGGTATTTCAAGAATTTACTCATAGCTACGATTTCTCTTTTTAGAAAATTATAAATGGAGGTTGACAATGGCTCTTGTCAGATGGATGACAAAGGAGATGGGTAATGTGCTGACAGCCAGGAATCTCAGTAAGAGAGAGGAGTTAATGATCTTGGTTGATTTAGAGAGTAACACATGCACAGGAAAAAGGGTCTGGCTGCTACAAATGTCAGCTGATATCACAACTGAAATTCCCTATGGAATATTTTACTTTTCCCGAAGATAAGGCCAAGGAAAGTGTTCAAGAAGAAAAGGCAGGAGAGCGATGCTGCACTTTGGTGACACTAGCCTCTGCTCCATGCTTCCAAAACAGAGTGCAGGATTTTTGCTACATGGATCTCATTAAAAGTCAATGAAATTTTGCAGCTCAAGTGTCCCTCATGCTGCTCTGGAAACAAATATGCATACACTAGCCCTGTCTAAACATCCCTTTCTGAAATATCACCAAAACACAGAAAAAGAACTCTTCACTCACTGCAGGCCTCTGCTTCAATAAGCACAGCATCTTCCCCACTCCTGATGCCTGCAGTTCTGCCCAAGGACTTGGAGAGATGGCTGGAAAAGGCAGTAAGGGTGCTGGTTGGGGCAGTCAGCTGCGTAGGTGGCACAGACAGTCAGGGAACTTGTCTCACCACTGCCTAGTCTTAAGCCCCCTGAGGAAGAGCCACGCTGTTCTGACACCACCATTCGCCAAAAGAGCAGAGCCTAGCACTTCTGAAACAGTCAGGGAGCCCCGGGCACTTATTTATTTTAGTGACAGATTTATGATGTGTAAACTCTAAGAGCATTTGACAACATTTTGAAAAGCAGCTGAGAAATGGAGCAGATGGCAAACCTTGGGTACGACTGTCTCGTCCTCCACAAAGCTCATGTATGTTGTCTGGAATTACTATCTTATGTATCGCAAGTCACACACTAATAGGTCTAGGAAATAAGGTTGATGCCACTTGCAGAAAACTATTCCTTGCAAGGAGTTTCTTAAACTAATTCATAATAATCATCCAATAGTGAACAGAAAACCTGGTATTTTTCAGTGCCTCTAACTTCTTTGCCATTATCCTCTGACTTTTCTCTTTTTCAGAAGGAATGGGAGTTGCAAAGGTATTCCATACCATAACCGGGGGGGGGGCGGGATTTATTCTTTAAAGAACTTAAAAGAAAGAAAAGGTAACTGTGTCCTCTGGGCACAGAATTTTCCCTTCATTTCACTCCTCCTTTATAGCTGCAAAGATTGGAGGTTATGCCACTTGCAACACCTACACACAGAACACAACTCATTTTACAACAAAAGTTAGAGCGCTCCAAGCTGTACTGTCCTCCTGAACAGCATACAGAAAGGAAGAATAGGACATCTACATCTAACCTACTAAGAAATGTCAGGTTTTGCTTATGCAATAGACGAAAAGGATTTCCACCTTAAGTATTTTAATCTCAGATGTAGCTTTAAATAGCTGAAGGTTAAAAGCTCTAAACATAATGGAATCTAAATATAAGAACTAAATCACAGAAGATGACAGACACATCAGCTGCTCATTTTTCGATTCTTTATTTGTGCTTCTCCCCCCGAAAAACAACCATCAAACAAAAAGATTTTGAGGAGAGAACTCAGCAAAAAGAACATGACGCAGGAAGATGCAAAGAGGCGGCAGGAGGGATGAGTAGCGAGAAATGCAGGCGGGCAGAGGAAACTGGGGGGGTTAAATGTGAAAACAAGTTTAATATTTCCTAGAAAAAAGGATGCTCTTCTGCTTAACTGAGCTCCTTTAAAACAAGACACCTCTGTCATCCTTCCCCATGCCCTCCCCTGCCACATTAAAATGGTTGGTTGTGTACTTAAACCTGACAACTCAACACATGCTTTGCAGCTGAAATTTCCAAGTCACTGTACTTCAAATTCCTTCCTCCTATCTTTATACTCCTGAGAACACTCAGATACAGCTTAAAATGGATTTTTTGCAATGAACATTAACATTGTGCATTGCCTGGTGCAAACTGTGGCTTGCCAGGCTGCCTTGTTCTGCACCACAAACCAGGGCACCCATAAAGGACGGTTTCAGAGGTACATCCGTTGGTTACCTACTGAACATCTCAAGATTACAGAGATAAAGACAATGTATTTCTTTGATTATTAGTTCAGGAAGTTGTGTTAATAAACAGTTCAACTCCAAAATGTGCTCTAAAACCCACAAAATGCAGAATCCAAATATCATCTTTCTGTGACTGTAACTGTTTCCAGGAGGTTTATTTTCCTATTTTAGAGTTTTGAATATTTACTTGTATTAAAATTTATTTTCCACTTAACCTAACCAGAAAGCAAATGTTACACGAGGCTCTATCTGTGTACCTGCCAATCATAACAGGGTTTTTTATTCTGTATATAATTAAAATTTGTAATTTATGTCAATGTTTCTGCAGGGTAAAGACTAGACAAGCAACAATAAATCAGTAAAACAGATTACACTCAATGTGGCATCAAATCTATGACATATGCTAAATTAAAATGCAACTAAAACATGTTTCCAGTTTTATAAATATTACCAGTTATCTGTGATTATATATAGAATGTGTGGAAGACAGAAGTATGATTTATAAATTGGCAGTGTTCCTGACAACTCTGTAGGGTATATACCATTTTTAATGCTGTGCTACATAGAGCTGGATTTCAACCAGGCAATGTTATGATTCTAAGAGCAACATGACTTTTCTTGGAGGGAGGAAAGGAAAGGGAAAGAGGAGAAACCAACAAAAAAACCCACAACAAAACCCCAAATCCCCGAAGATTAAATCTGCCCAATTGTGGCCTACTGGCAGGTTCTGTTCCTTGAACAGCTGAGATGAACGGAGAGGAAGAAGAGGGAGACAGTGAATTAGTCTTTCTCCAACCTAGCTTCCCATCTTTCCCTTTCAATGTCCCAGCAATGCTTTTGTTAAGACCTGTGTGTTCCAGTGTTGCGCTTTCCTTCTCAAAAGGATTCTGAATCTGGTCACTCAGCTTTCTGCATCCAGATTTTTCTTCCCTTCCTAGGGTCAATGACTCTTCCATCACATGAAGCAATACACAGCTGCTGCCTGAAATTGCCCATGAGGTTGTGTACATTATGAGGTACTTTTAAAGAACCAGAAGTGGAATGTGCATTTCTGGCTGGATTCTGAGCAATTCCTTAAGAGAACAGACATCAAACAAGAAACCACCTCAGTGACATGTGCTGGGAACCGCTGGGGAACAGCTATCATGTGCTGCACATTCCTGGTGCACCAGGAGGAAGGAGGCAGAAATGACTGCTCCTAATCCCCACCCCAGCGGTGTGATTAACTCATGATCACCACTCCCCTAGGGTTTTCTTCTCACTGACAAAAATTCTCTTTATTAAGGGAAAAAGGCTATTTTTGTTCAGAGATTGGTTTACACAAACAGCTGCTTCTCCTCTTCAGTAGTGTGGTTCACACTAATTAATACAGTCATACAGCTATCACTGGTGAGACAGAGTTGCCTTAGTCCAGAATGTTCTGCTAGAACATACTTATGCAGCAAGGTACATGCACTGGAATTTTAAGTTGCTCACACAGTATATGCTCTCAAGGTCTATGCATCTGTTTGCTGCTTTCCTTCTCACCAAATCAGAATGCCCATCACAACAAGCAGCCTTGCTTTGCTCGAACCTAGTCCAAGCCCCTTTCTCACTTCTAAGGAAGTCTCACAATGAAGCTCATAGCTAACAAATATTCATAACTCCTACACCCTCAAATAAACTTCATATCATTGCTGAAGTTTCACAGCAAGAAAAAGAGAAGTGGAGGTCACATTAGAGACATTTTGGACTGGGGATAAAACTTATTGACCAACAAATCCTGTGCTGATTTTCTTGCACAAAGCAGACAAAAACTGTATTAGGGACAAAAATACTAATACCAACACTTCTCTGTTTGCACGGTGTTATTAAAGACCATGGCTAGGTTTGAGTCCCACCTTCAAACCACATACAAGTTTCAAAAAACAGACAGAAAGAAAGCAAAAATAAAAACAAAAACCACCATCAAACACCCTGTTTACAGTCAGCGACTGTAAGAAAAGATGCCCAACTGCAGGATGCTATACTTGATATTGGAAGTAACTGCAATATATGCTTAAATTGTATCTACACCTGGAGATGCTCCAGTATATTTTTCCTAATTAAATAACCCAAATTAATTCCATGTTAGATGCTATTATTCTGAAGAAGAATACTCACATCTGGTATCAATAAAAAATAGTTACAGTATTTTAAACACATCTTTCCCTACTACTTAGGTTGACTTTCAAACACAGACAAGTCTGATTTACTTCGTTCATATGCTCTTTTAGCCGTACTAAAATACTTACACTATAACAAGGTCATAGCAAAGTTACTACACAATCTGGATGTTCAAAAACTCTTGTTAATAGCAAAGTAAAAGAGGAAAGTAGGATAGCTCTGGCCTATGACTTTTCTCATCAGTTGGAATACAGTAGTATCTGTTTGCCCTGGGAATTAGATAAAATAAGATCCAATCCCCATGAATACAAACCAGCTATTTCAGGAGCAATAACTGCAGTTCAGTAGCAAAGGGAGAGCAAATACTTAATTTGAGGGTTGTGTTATTTTTAAATCTACTTTTTTCTGGCTTGGAGAGTTGCATTTTCCTGGTCAGCAATAACAGAATCAGCCTGGATTTTCCCTTGGCTGTTCTAGTGTCCAAAACATTTGTGCCCACTCTGGTAATTTTGTGCTAGCAAGTGTCAAACAAGTCTTGAATGGTAGACAGTTTATTCACTATGAATTCACTACCTTTGAGAATCAGCAATTAACTACACTTTCTAATCATTATGGATCGTTTCCGAGCTGAACAACCCCTTGTAATGACAGAATCTCACTGACTGAGGCAGATTTGTTGCCAAACCAAAATGAAATTCCCCTCAGCTTTTTCTTTAAGCTTTTATTTCCTGTCCAGGAAATTCTCAAGTAGTGAACAGTGCGTGATTTATATCAGCATGTATACAAGAAGAAATCCATAGAAAGACGGAATGCAAGATCACCAGATGCCTTGTCCCAGCTCCTCCTATTGGCTCCCTTCATGCTATTTGTTTGACAAGTATACAAGGGTCTGGGTCAACTCCACCAGAGCAAAACACCCAAGTATCCACCCCAGAAGGCACAGAGTTGGTGTCAGAGGACAAAGCTATCTGTATTCTACCCTGCGGTGGCTTGAAAGCAAGAAACACTGACTTAGTCTCAGCCGTGCTGGTCTTGGCTTTAGCTTTCAAAGAAGAGAGGGCTGTGCAACCAGGTCTTTTGACATTTACAGTTGTACATGTATGTGAAAGTGGAAACCACCAATTTATTTCCACAGGCCAATATTTGATCCTCACAGCCCAATGACTTTAGCTGCCACTGAACCTGGAAAGATTGGTGTTATGGTTTAGAAGCATTTACTTTGTTCTATTATTTTGTTTACTGCCCCCTTGCAAAGCAAATTCCTGAGGAAAAGGAAGAAACTGGTCCATCTGTAGCTCTTCCAATCCCTTATACAAAACCCCAGACTTGCCAAAACACCTGCCCTAGAATGGTAAAGAAGAATGGGAAAACTTAAGCTGAAGCCTACTAAAACATAATTGTATTGATGATGCTACTATCTTGGAATCAAAGGTGCATTTCTTCTAAGTGTGTTTCTGCAGCCAGTACCCTCATGGCATTTGAGTAAAAGCCCTGATATTTCAAACAATTTATAGTATTGGCAGGTTTTGCCATTCTAATAATTTTTAAAAGCTTTTACAACAGGGATTATAATTTGCAAGTGAAGTTTCTGTCAGTTGATAAAAGTCTACAGATGATCCAAACTGATAAAACATCTACAACTCCCAATCATTCTTTCTGAAAAGCTTAGAAATTAAGCAGGTCTGATTAGCAATGGCTGATTCAGCAACAAAGTCATACTGAAAACAGAAAAAGAAGAGGCAGAGGTGCAGAAGAAGGGTAGGGAGTTCACCAAGACATCCATGTGCATGGCTTAGAGCTGAGATCACCAAATTATGCTTGAGAGATGACTGGTGGTCCACATACTGAGTGGTCAGATCTGTTAAATGAAACCACACTGACCTCAGAGCTGCTTCAAGCTTAACAGAGACACAGAGCAAAATATAAGAAAAATGGAGTACTACCAGTGACCTTTTGGTCCAAAAAGTTTGGAAAATACTGGGATAAAACTGGTTAAAGATCACTTTCAGATAAGCATGGCAAATGCACCCCAGATATTGACCACTCTAACTGGATTAATATATCTCCAGCATGGAATAAATCAATGAATAAACATGGTCTCCAGACTCTGTACTCATTAATGACTCCCTTCATACAAGGGGGAAATCATGACAGGAAACCTGAAGGAGATTAACTCTTCATCTTTTAGTAACAGCACAAATGTAGAGAACAATTCAAAATTAAGAATCCAGCCACTACCTCCTCTGGTTGAAGTTTCTTGGAAAACAGAAAAGGGAATCCTGTAAGGAATCAAAACAATCTCTGATTTTCAGTCTTGAACATACAGCTAGATAATAGCCACAAAACACACTACAGAGTGAAAACAAGAAAACATAATCACGATCAAAACACTTGGGCAGTAACACACATTCTAAGGTCCCCACATCCCCTGGTCTATTTACAGTATCAGGTACCATAGGAACTCCTTTTCTGTGTGCATGGATGTTGCTCACAGTCATCACATAAAGCCACAGACTGAACAGCCACCAAATCCTTTCCACATTAACCCCAAATAAACACAATGGACTTAAACTGAGGCATCATTAGGTTTTCAATTATCTCTACAGAACCAGCTCTCTCTGAAGATAAATCCATGCTGGGGCCACTTATGCGCTTTCTCGATCTAGACATCCTTTACCCTATCTTGACTATGATTAGTACTGTGGAAGAAATGTTTGTAGCTCTCTCACACATTAGCTTCTCCTGCCATGTGCCTAAACTGCATGTGCTTTTGCTTGTTCCAACTGTAAGTGGAGTTGTGGATAGATTGACTGGACTGATAAACTGGCTGTATACACATAAATCCCAGCAGCTACATCCATAAGGAATGGTGCATGAATGCCTGCTCTAAGATGTAGGAAAGAATCTTAAAACTTAGTTCTGAAAGAGCCCCAAGTGAATAGAAAGAAGTGATTTCAATATTTATCGGATGAAACAAACAACTGTAAATGGAACAACACATCAGATAGAATTGTTACTTTCTTCCACAACTCAGGAAGGGACATTTCATTCACAGTTTCTTCTTATATTTTTTATTCTTTAATTTTCTTTTAATAAAGGTAATGTTACTGACTGAGAAAGAGACTGCCACCACTGAAGACTGATGGCTGTTAGTCACAGAGCAGCTACACAGCCACCAGTGATGCAAGCTCTCCCAGAAACTGCTTTCCCCTTTTCCCTCTCCTCATCCCCACCAGGCAAATGACCCAGCCTTGACCCAGAGGGATGAGAGGGAAGTTGGCTTTTTTTAAGTCTTTTATTCTTTAGCTCCTGCAGTAAGAATACTAGTAAGGCAGCCAATTAGTGCCAATTGCAGCACTCATTTCTGCAATGACACCTATCCACTGGGAACTCCTCAGAGACAACCAACCACTTTTCAAACAAGCCTCCAAACAGCTGTTAGATGATACAGGATTTTGATCATTACTGACCTGAACACACTCAAACTAAAGACCTCATGATGAAAGATGTGCCCCATTTATTGTCCCCAGAGCCATCCAGTCCCTCAGAACACTGATAATAATTTTTTCTGAACAAAGCTTCTCAGGAAGTGGCTAAAATAGCACTCAAGCCTTAGTAAACATCTGAACAGAACTGAAGTCAAAAGGCATTAGTTATTCAGTAGTTGCCATGTCTGGTCTAGCCACACCATTATGAGATTTAGCAGCCTGTCAGCTTCAGGCAGCATTTTGACAGTACCCATAAAAAGCCATTTTCTTCAGAGAGGATCCAACTTTTCCAAGTGCAAGCCGGGAAGGCAGTAGTGACAACAAGAGCCAGGGCTACAAAGATGCGGAATCACTCCAAGAATAAAATAACCATCTGGAGAAATACTTTCTTTGGTTTACCTTAAGCAGAAGTGGGTATTTGCAAATTCTCTGAATTGGAGTCAGCAGATAACCCTCTAGTGGAATGTCTGTCGTCTTTCTGCCTCCCAGAAGCATGCAACCCTGTAATCAAAAAAGGAAACAAATGTTACCTCAGACACAAAGCTTCCAGATGCTCTTGGACATGATTTTGTATTCCTGTAACCCTTATTATGGTCAGAAAACACTTTGCCACACCTAAGATACAGAAAATGGGACTTCATTCACCACTAAAATACAAAAGAATCCAATCTACCCCAACAATTAATAGGACTATTGTCTTTATTCACTACGCAAAGTTTGCACTGTTGGTCCAGAAAACTCTTGAAGGCCAAAATAAAGCTTACTACCTAGTAAACACATCATTAACTCCAGTCCAATCCTTATGTCTGAAGGAAATGGAAGTGGAATTGAAATAAATGAGTCATCTGCATCATATCCACCAATTCTCTGCAAAACATTATGTCTCATCACAGCTGGACAAACACCATGGGTACACTGTCTGTGTAATCAGCACACATAGAGTGTCAACCAGACACAACACATGGTGCTGCCTGTCCAGCTACAGCTCCAAGTGCTGGTTAAACACAGTGAAGAAGGGAACAAGCATCAGAACAGTACACCAAAGAAATCCAAATCCAAATGGATTTTAGGTTGAAGAACAGAAGCAGCAACTGATCAACCCCTGCAATACTCGCACAATGAGTCCACACAAGTTTGGAGAGGCCCTGCATTCCAGCAGAATAATTTCACAGATAAATTTGTGCACACTACCTCAAACAAGTGGTGCTCAGATTGCTATGGAAGCTTTTTTATCAGGATTAACATGGAAGGGGAGTGTAAGAATTGGGCATGGCATAGAAAAAAATAACCTACAGTCTTTGACCTGTCCTTATTTTGTGACAATAATCTGTATTCTCCATGTGATAAACAAATACTGACCTATAAGCTTTCATACGCGTCCCTGAAGATTCTGTTTTTGGCTGCTGCCAGAGACAGGCAGTGGATACAAATGGACTTCCAACCTGTTTCAGATAGACTAGTCTACATTCCTATGTTTGACTGTGAATCTGGACAATCTGCTCCAAAAATCACCCCAGCTGCAAACCTGTCCTGTCAACAGGAGCTGAAGTTTAAATTCAGTTCAGCCAAGATGTGCTTGCTTTGGGGCATCACTGATAACGTTTTCCCCTGTGAAATGTGTGCTGTGGCTCAGACACACTCTGAAATTCAGTAGGTTTTTGGCTGTAGTTCAACAATCCTGATCTTCAAGGAATGTTCACAGACATCATACATAAATCTCATTAGTCCTAACTGGTATTTTTACAGACAATCGTCTGTAAAATAACCCTTCCCCAGGCTCTTCTAGATCCGTGGCGTTGGCTACCAGCTCACAATGCTCCCTGTCCAATTTTCCAAGTCTCGGGTGATTCAGTTCTTCCCATCTCTTCTTTCAGCCCTCTCTCTAGGTCTGGGCTCAAAACTGCCCTTCAACACTTACTGATTTTTCAAACACGTTCCCACATTCTATATTTCAGCAGCTGTGAAGGGGCAATCGGGCCAAATCTATCCTCACAAGCAAAGCTTTGTATTTTAATGCAGCCTTCTCTGCATGGTGGCATTATAGCAATGGCTTTAGGAGATAGTGGAGAAGAGAAGGGAGGCCTGGAAGATATTACAGCAGCCACAGGAAAGCAGACATTTCAGTGTAGCCTATCCTCCCATATTTATGGCTATTTTAAGAGTCTCTTGGATTCAGGTACTGCAGCAAGCCACAGCAGACAGTGTGACATCTTTTATGTGCCTTGTAATCAGTTTGCCAGCTGCTGCCAGTAACAGACAGGAGGCTTTTGCCAATCCAGTGGCAGCGGAGAACACTGAATACTGGGAAGGATCGTGTTTACATGCACTTTTGTCTCTCCTCTTTCTCACTAGATTCCCTCAACAGAAGTACCCAGAAGAACTCATAAACAAAGGTCATTTGGTGACTCAAACTAATGGTTTAGCAAGGTTCGTTAAAACTCAGAGATGACAAAGAGATTCTGACTACCCAACAGCATAAGTGCTTGTCCCTGCTGCTCCCTCCAAGGCCTGTATTTTGTGGCTAAAAGAATGCTCTGGCTCTGCTTGTGACAAACATGTATGCAGAAGTTTTCTTTTGCTGTACTATACTGGGAAAGAGAAAAACCTTGGCTGAAAGGAAAAAAGAGAAGAGCAGGGAGAAGAACAGAGAAGCAGGTCCTTTGCAGAAAGACAGCCTTCCTTTTAGTTCATAGCATCTTCTAAGAAAAAAAAAGCTAGTGTGCTGAATTAGTCCAATACCTACATGCCAACCCCATTCCAAATGCTATGTGCCCATATCTAGGAAAGCAAGAAACCCCACAAAATTAAGGGGAGTTGGGGTGAAGGCTAGGAGGAGAAACATCAAGAAAAGAAAGAAAACTAAGGAATGCTGGGTAGAAGATACTATACACTGGTTCTTTCTTCTCCCACCCAGCCTCTTTAGGAGGCATTTGAAGGCTGTATGCCACATTCCCTCCCAACATTGATTCTAATGCATCAGAGGTTAGGCAGGGAGTTAGGTCATTTTTGATACAAGCAGCAATGACGCAGTGAAAGCAATTCATCTAGACTACATTTCTTGCCCACAACTGGACTCCTGGGGAGAAGGGCGGCAGAAGCAGATCACATTTTCCTGGTGGTTCTGCAGATGGTGAATTGGTCAGAGAAGTGGGCAGGGAGTCACATCCACTGGGAACTAGTCACAGCCCTGCTGCTGACTTGTTGCATTAATCCTTTCACAATCTTTGCTCAAATTTTCTGTTGCTTCTTACAAACTAAATAAATAAAAATCCATTTCCACTGAAATCCCTCATACCAGAGCTGTGCTTAGTTCTGTGCTTCAACTCATCAATGATTTCAATACCCATCCATCCTGAGTGCTACATACCTGGAATGGGTAATGTCTGCAAAATGCCCAGCATTCCTGGGATACCAAATAGTTATTATGAGTACAGTGCAAAGTCACATCAGTAAGTCAAGAGTGCTAGAGAAGGTGCTTACCAAGAGGAATGTTCTCACTGTTGGGATCTTGTTCAATTCCATCAGCAGTCTGAGTGCTTTCTCGTGGTTGCTACAGTACTCCTCGTACACAAAGAACTTGTCTTTCTGCAAGGAAAAACAGAGTAACTTACTGACTTAGACAAAACTGGAGTGACTGCTTTGTCACAGTCCAATATCAAATTCTTTACAAAAAGGTGTGCACACAAAGTGGTATCAGGGTTGCAGTTTACATGAAGCGTGTGATACCGCTCTAATGTGAATAATGTATAGAGGTATTCCACTAATTCCTGACTTACTCTAAATTAACATTAGCTTTCTGAGCACAGAGACTTCCAGGACTTTTCCTCTTAATGCCTCACTGAACAGTATAGTCTTTGCTGAAAGAAGGGATTTTGCTATCTCAGGGATACTTGCATGTGTGTCAGGATATTCCAGAGGATTAGGTAGGAGCAGAGTAAAGCCAGGAGCAAAGGGGCTGACATTTTTGAGCTGTGCTGACTACTCCTGTGGGAGGAAGAAACAGAGGTGGTTGGGAAGAACCATGACCTGGAAGGGAACGATATCACAAAGCAAGCAGCTGGAAATCCTCTGCCTTTCAGGGCTGAGGAAGAACCCCCAGTGAGTTAGCTGGTTCACTCTGTGTCCTGAAACAAGCAGCAGGCTTCATTATTTTGGTGCAACAATAAACAGTGGCTTGGCTGTCTATAACAGTTTCTCTTAAATGGAAGAATTTCAACAAACACACACAAAATAACCAACATTATTACAGAAATTAAAGGAAGGGAAAGGTAGCTTCACAACTAGGCTGAAGTACTTGCACTGGAACATGTCACAAGAACCAGCACATGCAGCAGAATGAAATCCCCTGTTAAGAAACAAGGGTCAGCTGGCAGCACCAAGTTCTGCTTTACTGCTCTTCAGAATCAAAGACTGTACAACAACTTCTATCTAAAATGATCAGAGCTGCTCAACCCATTGCAAACACTAGATATCTGGAAACACTGAAATGATTCACAAAGGCAGCACTAACAACCATCTCCATACCTGAGCAGATCAGGCAAGGAGCAATTTTATCCTTCTAAAGCTGTAGAAGCAACAGCTATGTTATGAGATTCCAGTAACACATTCACGGGAATAAATGGGGGACAAGACACAGAAACCAAAAAGACACATCTTTTATTGGGTGCTTCTCACAGTAGTAGCTTCTTTCCTGGTTCAGGTCAGCTCCTATGCCACAACACAGAGGTGCCATGCAGAGCTACTAAGACATCCTACTTCACATATCAGAAGTAATTTAGATGCATTAGCGTGGCCCTCTGCCAGCGTAATATGTGAGGCACCTCAGGGCACCATGCCATGTAGACAATGCCCCCCAGAGTTTGCTGTGGCATTCATATCAGTAGTTTTCTCTTTAGGATCCTGGCCTAAAAACATTCTATCTGAATCTTTCCATCCCCCCTGAACTAGGAAGTTAATTTTTCTTAATTTTGATTGGACTTATATTGCTCATCAGAGCCTCCTCTGTTAGCTGAGGGTATCTGCAGCATCTAGGCACTTTTAAGACAACTCACACTGACCCAAACAAAGAACTACTGTCAAATGAAGGAGTTGAATAAATCGATGGGAATACCTCTACATTCATCAGCATTATCCCTTTACTACTGTCACATGGGAGATAAATTGTGTTTAATAATAGTTTATAAGAATTTGACAATCTGGACAGACACAGAATGGACATGCTCCAGACTGTAAAATGCTTTTGGATTTGGTGTATCATTAGTCTGATGATTTTTACTTTCCCTTTGCACTTCCAAAGGAAGAATTGAGAATAAATAGATGAATGTCCGAACACAACAACAATGGTACAAAGCAAATAAAACAACAGCCACAAAGAGTATGGTGCAAAGAGCTGGAATGCAGATGTTCAAGACTTTTATCCTTCATCTACAGCTGTTCATATTAGTACTAGTCTTTAATACTGGGAAGCTGAAAAGAAACAAAGGCTTCTGATCACCAGATGCAGGAAAAGGCAGGGCTGGGTCCACAGCACAATAGAAAAGAGGCAATTGGGAGGCATGGGATTGTTTTCAACCATAAAAACTGAATTATTACAGAATGAATAGACAGATATATGAGTTTCTCCTACATTTCTTCCTCTCGCCTCCCCTCAACTCCCTGGATGCACACAAGCAGCATGCTTGAAACTAAAAATAGTAACCATTAACATTACAGCATCCGTTACATCAATGGATACAAAATGTCACTGCTCAGGTTTCTGACTGCAGCTTTGAATGCCTGGAGTTTTGGGAGGTTATATTTAGATCACAACAAAATCCCTTTGCTAAAGCTCAAGTCAGTACAATAATTATACACACACCAGAGTGCTTTCATCAAGTCTTTTCCAGCTGTCCTTCATGCATGAGACCCACAAACACGAGAACTGTGCTTTAAATTACTCAGTGTCTGAAGTGTTTAATTTCCTTTCTGGGTGACATCCAGTCTTGGACTCTCCCATGCCCTGGTGAGGAAATTATCAGTCACATAATTACAGATGTTAGCCCAGGAATTCCGAACCTGAAGTTATTCTATATTAAAGCGCAATTATGGTCAGAAATGTGACCACATAAAAGTGCATCTTCTTACTCAGCAAATCTGCTGGATACATTGTTAGCCCTTCTGATTTTGGTGACAGAAATAAGTCTATAATATTCTTAGTTTGGTTAAAATAAATCTTTAACCAATAGTGTATTCTCCAAATACATTATTTTAGGTCTATTAGAACTGCCCACAAATTAGTGTAAATTTGAAAATAGTTTTGACTAGAAAAAGCAAATAAGACTTTGGGAAAATTGTAACAATTTTATTTGGACACGTTTTTAACAAAGCATTTTCATGTTTCAAAGCAGGTTGGAAACAATGTTGTCAACATGAAAAACCTAAGCAAAACAGAGATACAATTGTCAACAAAACAAGATCTCTGACAACTTATGCAGTAAAACTTAGCACTCATGCAACACTGCTCCTAAAAATGAGAAGAAAACTTGTCCCTTGAACAAGTTTCTAGCTATTACTCCACCAAAGCTCTAGCAATATGGCAATATCAGAAATGAAGCATCTGCCTATTCCCTGCCCTTCTGCTCTGCAGACAGTCTGCATACGTTTTCATGACCTGCACAAAAGTGCCTGTGCTGATGAGGTGCGATTATTCCAAGTTCAGTGTATATACTCTCTTTGATGTTACAGACTTTTCTCCATACCATTTTGTTTAAGACTGAAGATTAAATTTTGAATGAATGAAGTATGTTCTTTACTGTCTGTTATGGTCATATTGAACTACACCACCAAAAGAAATCCTAGGATCCCACATCAGACAATGAACTCATGATCATCTGATCAAATGGCATTAAGGCAAACGATGTCTGAAATAAAACAATTTTTCACAACTAAGTATGAACGCAAGTGTAATACATCATAGAATCATAGAATAGTTAGGGTTGGAAAGGACCTCAAGATATGTTAATACACTTCACAGAGTCAATGTGCAGTGATTATTCTTTCAGAACCCTTACAAAATCTGTCTGCTTGTTTCAGGTGTTATCCAAAATGGAAGACCAAAGAAACAGGTTACCCATGTTTTCCCTGGGTAAGCTGGCAACAATATGCAGCTCTTCAGCCATGGTACAGGAGTGCTTCACTATAGAAGCCTTTATTGTGACAAAGCACAAATCTCACCTCCCTTCTCAAATAACCATGGTGAAGCTTGTCTTCTAAAACCTAGGCACAATCTGCATGCAAGGACAGATTATTTCCTCCTCTCCTGATAATCTTCTGTTGACTGTTCATTGCTCAGATTTAGGTACCACAATGCTCCTAATGGTATTCTTGCACTGCCTTAAGGTAATTATGGATGAAAATAGCTTTTTCTATACATTCTCAATTAAGCATATGCTTTACTTCCTTCAGCATAAGATGCTTCTTCCCTAGGGGATCATGAAATAGTTGATGTACACATTATTTCCAATGCAGTCAACAAACAGCAACATGAGATGTACTCAGACAAACTGCCTCTTTCAGAAGACAAATTCTCACCAGCATTACAGTTTCAGAATTCCTGTATTGTTGCATGTTTGACAAATAAAACCTTACATAATTATTAAATTTAACAACACTAAAGTTACAAAATACACTCATATACGAGAAAACACTACCAATAACTACATATACCAGGCTTGAATTGAGTCAAGTGACAGGATATTAACATTTCTGGTTATTCAGTGCCACTAAAACAGAGTAGACAATTTAACAGCATCACTCAAAAGCCCTCTAATTTTGATACCTTCACTAATGAATACTAATGTATTAGTACAGCACATCTTGTGGCAGGCAATGATTCTAGTGGGTATTCAAGGCTCTACCTAAGATCATGTTTTTCAACAGTCGACAGTCAGCCCTCACATCTGATGCAATTTTGGGGCATGATCTCTATATAACACTTTCTGATAATATTTTAGTAATTGTCACAGCATAAATAAAACTTAAGGGGGGTGGGGAGTAGATGGTAAAACTCTATGAGTAATGAATGGCTGTATAATTGCTGTCCACTCAAATCTGATGAACTGTGAAGGCATGAATTTTGATTATGAAAGCATAATAGAACATATTTTGACACGAAGTTGGCCTGTGGCTTAATGCAGTTAATAAGAATTTGAAGAAATGGCTAGTATGTACACGCTTTCTCATTTTCAAACATCTCAGGAGGGCTGCTCTGAGTGAAAAAATGTGCAACTCAAAGTATTATACATGCAAATGTGGTAACTTTACATTTAAATGAGTCCAGCTTTTGACTAGGTGCATATATAATAGCTGATCTTGCATATACAGTATGCTCTATATACACATTAGTCAGAGGATGGCAAGCATAAATGATTGAGAACTGAGTCAAGTTAAAAACAAAAAAAAAACTACTACATGAAGAATTTCACAGTATAAGAAACAAATTATGGTAAGAGAAGCATAAGCTCCAATTGCACGACCCTTAGTATAGGTCTGTGCTTTCCCAGCTTACCCAGCAGTACCAGTGTGACTGGATTGGGCTGGCACACATGATCACGTTATGGACGTAGCAGAAAAATAATTCAGTTCTTGGGCACAAAGTCAGATGATACAAAAGTAATGTGCCAAAAAACCAACCTGGAACTGGCAGAGTTTCATATCATATGACTACTTCACATTCTGTATCTCTGGCATTCTTGAGTCAGCATTATGAGTCCAAAAGCCATATTTTATTTCCTTTTGAGCTACAGAATGCAGGTACTCATCTATTCCACAGTAAAAGGCTGTGCTGTAACTTGTGCTGCATTTCAGCAAGATAAACCATCTCACACTACCTTTTGTTTACTGAAAGAAACATCTATGCACAGACATATTATTACAGCAATACTGTAAATGATGTATTGGCCTTTGGTTTTAACTTTGACCTTTGTGGGTTTCAATTTTAAAATACACAAGAATTATTCATTTACTTGAAATTGTGCTGCTGTTTTGACACATTTGGAACCAAAGCAGATGAATTCGTCACAGTAAAATATGATCAGCTGGGTGAGAAAATAAAGGGACAAAAAATATTCAATGGGAAAAGGAAGAGTTTCCAAAAATACCTTGTTGTTAAGTGAGTTTGATGTGATTTCCATTGTTCTAACCTCATTCACAAGTTTTTTCCCACCCTACCTACAACTTTCATACAAGACACACATTGTCATAGTACTGCCACAAACCTGAAAGATTAGGGCTAGCTAAGGGGCATGGGAGCTTATGACAGGAAACTGCGTTTTCAGATAGTGTTAAGTCATTGTACTCACAAATTTTAAGAAAACATTTCCCAGTTCATGCTGAGACTGAGGTTCTGGTTGTAAACAAAATTCCAGGGCAGCCAGGAACTCCTTGTGAACACCGAGAATGTCTTCGATGTTAGAAAATAAGATCTGAAATATAAAGTGAAAAACATTGCGAGCTGTTAATACACCCGACAGGGTTCTTTTAAAGTAGTAGCACCAAAGTATTGTGGCTCTAGACTTGTGGTGATAGGATCTAAAGCATAGACAGGGACTTGTACAGAATTAATTACACTGTATTTCCCCATTTCCTGCCCCTCTACGGAAATCTTTACTGCTACTGAAGTACCTGCTGTAAATGAAGTTATCTTTCCAGATACCTCAGCTTGATGAATGAGAGCAACCTCTTTCAAGTCTGGAGATTTCCTATGAGACCAGCCAAGTGAGTGGAATCACAATGACCAAAGCCATTTTCCAGGAGACAGAAGCAGGAAGTCATTTGCCTTTCCTTCCCTTGTATTAGAAATCACTTTCTGGAAGAAAGGGACTTGGAAGCTATTGCACACAAATATGTACCTGTAAATAAGAGACTAAACCTCTGCCCGTGGGATCTAGCATTTCACTGACAGGAGTGCAGAATACTGCAAAATGTTTGCAAGCCACACAGGCAGCATTTCTGAGTTCCCTTTTGCTGACCTCAGTGGTTCTAAAAGGCCTATGTAATGGGATAGTGGCCCCTAGTTTAGACAGGCACTAAGAGGTAATTGTGAAATATAACAGCTAAATGATCTCTAGCAATTTGAATATACATGTGCTAAGGGGAATAAACAGCCAGAGTGAAAGCTACTATAAACATAAGTCTAAACATTAAAGACAGGAATAAAACCTCAATTCCTGATTTAAACCAGTTCCTCTCTGGTTTTGCAGATGTAGATGAGATCAGGAACCCAAGAAGCCTTCCTTTCCACATGCACCCAAGTTCAATGCTACACCTTCTGTTAGTCAAGGATGGGCAGAGTATCTCTCAAACTCCTCCTGCAAGCTGCCTGCATGTGCAGAGCAGAACCTATTGCATCTGCCTTGTCTTTACTCCCCTCTCATTTCAAGAATACTGGGATACGGTAGTATGCACCACTGTTAATGCATACTTGTGCCTCATGGCCCCTTTCTAGCTCTGAATAATCTAAAGGATTCCAACACACTGAATTTGCACTGGTGGGCTCTGATCCAAAATAAAGGACAGGGAGCCAGGACCATTTGACTGCTTCCAGAAAACTTCCCATGCTAATTCAAGCAGAGCATCCTATGGTTCTGTCACACGGCTGAAACTGATGTGATGACATGGTAGCCTCTGTCTGCATGGCTTTGCCAGAAGCTGTGCCAAAAGGGGATTAAGAAGAAAGAAGAAAACATCTGACAGAAATGATTTTATCCTTCAGGAGCAGTCTTTGGGGGATATTCTTTTATCCAAAGAATATCTGTGTAATCTAATAAATTCTGTGGTGGTCAGTAGAGCTCTGCTTGAAGTAGAATTTGCAGATAAGAGTCACTTGAAGATCAAGGCAGCGGAGAGACCTTGACTGAATGTGCTTCTGTATGTAATACACAGTTACCCTTTATAAGCCTCATGTGATGATCCATGTCTGGCAGCTTGCGCACGCTCTCAAATTGTACTGCCTTCAATCTACTGTATCAGTAAGATGACATCAGTGCCTGCTGTGAATGCAGCACAAGCACAACACTAACATATCAATGGAGTTATTTCCACATGAGGCAGCGAAGAAACTAAAACCATTTTATGATGTTGCTGCAGCTGTAAGTCACTGGAGTACTTGCGAAATCTGGGCCTGGCACGGGACTCAGTGTGGTCTTTCTGGAAGGGGATACAGTGGCCAAAGATTACTAAAATCTCCAGTGCTTAGCACCAGCCGCAGAAGGAACCTGCAAAAATAATACTGGGAGCAATAACCCAAGTTATCGTAAAAAACACTTTCTCTTTCAACTCAGAGGTGGGCAACTGCCAGAATACCCTGTATTTTCCTCTAGACAGTTCTGCTGCGTGAAGAAAGAGAGGAAAATACAGGCTTCTCCTTACACAAGCTGCCAAACCATTTATACAGCCTCTGCTACCGGCCACCTCACAGCTCTGCGGTGACTCAAGATACATAATATTAAGAGGCAGAATTACCTCAAGTCCCAAAATCACCTTGCTTGTCCTGCCTCTACCAGCAAGGAGGGAGAAAGGAGAGGGAAAGAAAGAACAAGATTCTTTCAAGTATAGGAAGGAATTAAATTATTTGGCATAGGGAAGAAGGGAAATGGGAGGGGGAGGCAATATTGACTGTGATCAAGGAAACTGTGCCTTTATCATTCTATTTCACCAGAATAGGCATAGGCCTGTTATTACCAAAGAGAAGCTCTTTTATTGAAAGTTTGGTATTGTAATATTAAGAATAAATGAGGTCTCACAGTGGCCTCAAAAAGACCCCCCAGGCACTTCAAGAATGACACAGAAATGAAGTAGTACTTCCCCAGAGGAGTGTGATGAAGCTTCAAACACAAATACATTTAAATCAGCATAGAAAATACATGTTCTTCTGCACAGGCTTTGTGGGCACTGCATCTGATTATGTGGCACTCATAATTAATATTCATTTTGATCATATATGAATAATCATAGAATAACAACTTTCATCAACATCTGTGGCTGTTCATCAAACTGGATAGCTTTATTTCTCATGCAGACCTTAACTTTCGCACACTCCTCTGCACACAAGATCTAGTCACAGAATCGCAGTATGGTTTGGGTTGGAAGGGACCTTAAAGATCATCTAGTTCCAACCCTGCTCTCACAGGCAGGGACATCACTGTCACTGAACACTCATCTACTTCTTCAGCCACCCCTAAACTTACTTTAGACTATGGAAGGTGAGTCTGGGGGGAGCAGGGACTTGCATATTTGAAGACAGCAAAAGGCTTAGCTCCGCAAAGCTGCCAAGCCATCTTGCTATGAGCCCCTTCTGATGCCAGTCAGTCAACACTACAGCATTGCCAGTCTATGGAATGAGTAGTAAAAACAAGGCCTAGAGCTCTGCTAGGATCTCTACACATTCAGATAACACTAGCACATGAAATGGAGGAACCAGCCTTGGGGAAACAGTGCAGCAGTTATTATTGCAATGCCCTGCTCCCATCAGTGTAAAGGGCAAAGTTTCTGCTGATTTAGAAGCTACAGGAGCAAATGCAAGCTCAGTAAGTGAGCCTCTAATGGCAAACAAACTGCACTGTGTCCCACTGATCATCAGGTTTCACTTGCATGTGTGTACAAAGAGGGTTTTGGTTTCACATGCGTTATGTGTACAAGGAGAGTTTTTAAGCCAAATTAGTACAAGAAAGCTTTGCTTGTATTTATGAAAATAATGAACAACAAGGTCTCCTGTGACACTGAGAAGCTAGTACCTCACAGCTCTGTCTTCTACTTCCTAAGTCCTTCCACAAGAACACAAAGTCCTTCCCACTAGACCACAAGGGGTATTCCTGCTTCCTTCTCATAAGCCTTATCAATTTTAGATTTGTAAAAGACAGCCGATGCAAACTGATTAATTGAATACTGTCAAGTAAAACAGGCAAGGCTGTGCATTCCCCAACTTTACTCTCTAAGACACTGAAAAGGCTCCTCTGTCTCTACCCACCAATTCACAAATCTTGCCAAAAGTCAGTATCTGACAACACTACGCTGTTGTCAAATTTTACTGAAATTAACTGGTGGGATGAAAAATTGCAGGAAGATGACAGCTATACGAATGGGCAAACAGATTGCCAGATAAACTGTCAACATGAGCCTCTTCTCCTTAGGGAACCAGCTTAATAATAAGCATCAATATGAGATGAGGATAGTTGATATTCATATCCCTGAAACTAGCCTTTCATTATGTATCATTTTCCCTGCCAAGAAAATGAGGAAGATAGAAGAAATACCTTAACATTCTCCTCTGTTATGTACTTCTCAGCTTTGTCCACAGCATTCTGACGGATCCGGTGAAGAAACGCCTGCGAAGATAAAACAGATTGTGTTCAAACAGCTTGATACAGCTTGATTTCAGTCTTTTATATCTTCTACATTCACAGCAACAGAGTGTGACTGATTATCTTTAAGACTAAAAGAATGTAAACATCCACCGAATCACCACCACAGTTTCTAGACTCACGGCTGCATTGAGGGCAGCACAAAAGACATTTCCTACAACATCGTTGGGCTTTGCCTGGCAATAAATGTCTTCTCTCTGCTGAAATTTTTAGACTTAATTATCTGTTACTACCAACAGATTACAGCAAGTGTCTGTTTGGGTTTTCTTTGAAGGTTTTCCCTCCCTGAGATGCAGCTGTGAGATGCCTTTGGAAGGCAGAGGCCCTGATGCACAGCAAGATGTATGTCAGCAAAAAGGACTGCAAAGAATGACAAAAGGACACTCATGCTGCTGGAGCTGAGGCATGACAGAGCTATGAGCCAGGGTTATGGACAAGTTCAATGGACTACATACATGGGGAAGCGAAATGGAAATCACCAGACAGGGGCTGGGATACATTCTGCTGTTTGCCATGCTTCACTTGGTTGAAAACAGACAAAACAATGCAGGAACTTTCCACCTAGGCCAGGCTTCCCCTTCCCTCAGCTCTGACAACTCTGCCTTTAACCAGCAAATCAATAAAAAAGCCCCAGGCCAGACACAAATGGATAGTGATCTGAATATCAGCCTACAAAGCATAACTCTGGCTACTGGAAGTCAGGACCTACTTGTATTTGCACTGAATGTACCCACGACACATTTGATTCAGTGGGAAGGGTTTAGTAAAGCACACTGCACAGGATTTCTACCTCAGGTCTGCACTGTTCTAGCAGCTATCGGTTAAAGGGCACTTCAGACCTGAGAGCATGGAATTTTATCTTCCACAGACATCAACAGAGAGATACAAATACCTGCAGGTGAGACTGAAGGGAAGCCAGTGCGGACAGAACCTGCTGTGATAAACTGTGTGACGCATGCGCAGCAGGGCAGAGAGCTTTCCTCTCTGCTCTTGTCCGTGGTTTCCAACTTACCTCCCACACAAAAGAGTGAACTCTGGGGAGTGCTGTGAGCATGGAAGAACGGAACTTTTCTTACCCACCTGAGACAGAGGGGAAGCAGTTCATTCCTTTGTATTTATGGTACAAAGCAGCTTTGTTACAGCTGGATAATAAAAGGCTTTGAAAGTTGAACTATTCCTGAGCAATGCCCATGTCGGCTGATGCACACTCAGCTTTTTCTTTTTTCCCTTTGCCTGTTGGGATTGGCAGCAGTTTACAACCTGATAAGAAGCAATGGCACTGAACCAAACTTAGAACTTCTGGAATGCCCTCTCCTCTGGTATTTTGGGTGGAAGACAGGGAACATGTCTCTCTGTCTGACCTCCAGCACTAACACAAACACATCTCTGTTTCTGCTAAGCCATGGTGCTCTGTCACTTGTCAGCCATTCACATTTTACAGGACAGGCATCCATAAAAGAAGATTAATTAATGAGGCACACAGACCCTACATTTATTTTCAGCCCCGCTTTTGAACAAATTTCAAGGACTATAACCACATTGCTTCTCTTGCATTGCTAAACAGGAAGGAGATCCTGGCTAGATTCCAGCTAGATATGGACAGCTTGGAGCAGGTTGTGCGGACTAAGAAGTCTGAAGAACAAATTCCTGCATTAAAGGCACAGGACACGTGTGCCAGTGGTGGAAGAGGCCTTTTATAGGAACAAGCTAGTCCACTTTGCCAGTAACTTGGCCACAAACTGCCGCAATGTTAATGTACTGCCCAGCACCCTGGCAACAGTCAGGGAACTGAGATGAAGTGTTCAGCATGATGACTAATGGCAGGAGGACTGACAGGAATAGCTGTTGCCCTCCCACTTCAGTGCTGGGTGTGATATCTGAGCATTAATAATCAGGCATCTGATTTATACGAGGTAGTACATCATATTAAAGTCACTCTCCAAAGATAAGCCAGGCAGAGACTTTTCCTTGCTTTAATCACATGTCTGTTTGGAGACAACAAATCCAAATGGAATGATTCATTAATCTACACAATTAGCAGCTCCACTGGTGACTAATAGTTACCTGCATATTAGTCCCAGTATGATGAGTCTAATTATAGAAAGCTGGTAAACAGAAGTGCAAATCACATTAGCTGTTACAGGCCAGACGGTAAAAAAGTAGAGTCCGTGTTAATCTAAAAACCAGCTTTTCTGTGATGCTTGTCTGAAAAGATCATTTAATGTGGGCGTGAGAAAGGGAGAAGAAAAGGAAAACCAAGCAAAAAATGAGAGGCACAGGAGCAGGGAGAGAGTAGAAAGGACGAAAGACATAAGAGGGAAAGAGGCAGTCAACTTTGTAGATCATCTGTCAAATCTCCTACAGCCTCTGATTTGTCTTGATGTGCATGAAGAGCAGCCTTTCCAGCAATAACAAAACAAGACAGTTACAAGAGATTTAGGTCCTAGAAATTCAGTAGAATGCTTTCTAAAATGCAAACTTCCCCAAAATACCAGAACTTCGTGGACGAAGAACTATTTGTTCCCCAGTGTTCAATACCTTCTCATGTGCAAACAGAATCTTTTGCAACAAGGTCATACAAATTAAAAAGCATGATAAATACAAGCTATTAAACAGCAGCTCATAGAGCTAATCTTGCATGCCCTGTTCACATGACAACACCACTTTCCTTCCAAACCACTTCTAGCTTGGAAAAAACATCCCTTTTCCCAGAGATGTTGTTTAGACATTCAGGTCAGCGTTTTCCAAACTTCTCAAGTGACTTTTTGTGCTACTGGTCTGATGAGGCTCTAAGCTCATCTGTACCAACACCATCCCTCTACTCACATGGTGACACAGACTCGAAGATCCATTATGCAAGCAGTACGCAGCACTCTGTGGGAAACAGCTCAGGGAGTGGTGTGATCTTTTATTAGACCTATTGATTTATATGAAAAATCAGACAGGTATTTGGAGGAGGACATGACAAAGGTGATGACAAATGAGAGAGGAGGGTGGTGGTGAGTATTAGAAAACTTCCATCTTATTTATATCCCAAAACATCTTGTTATTAAAGAGGAAGTTGTTGAAGGGCTAAAGGCTTTTCTGGCCACCTAAAAAGTTACTGAGGCAAATGCTCTCTCTGGCTGCTCCAATCCCTTCACTCTAACACAACTTGCAAATTCAAGGGCTCCAGTCCTTGGTATTTCCCACGAGGAATTTTCAAGCACCCCTCAATATAACCCTCTTTATCTGCAACGCTTTCCATCTCTGCAAAAATGAACTCCCTATCCTGCAGAGATCTGTGGAACCATAGGGTCAGCTTTCTTGGGAGCTCTTGAAAAACATTCCTAAGACTTGGGGACTCCAAAAAATCATTTCAAAGCCACAGCAGGGTGACTGTGATCACCCCTTTGCTGCAGCCAAAAGCAGAACTCTCTACTGTGGTGTGCTGTTGGTTTACTACACTTACAAACTATCAGGGATTCAGGGAAGGATGGCAGTTTGTGATGCACACTGGGGAGAAGGTCTGGTAGAGCCCATGGGTCAGAAAAAAACAGATCAGAGCACAACGTAGGGAAAAAATTGTGAAACCAAGCTGAGAAACTTTCATTCTCCTGATAAAGGTCGGTGAAGGTCTCATCTTCCACAAGTATGTGCTAATCGTTAGGAAAACAGCCCAGAGAGGATTTGTTTTTGTTTAAAATTCTGCTGCTGCATCAACATAACATGTATTTGTGCACTGTGACTTGTTGCCCTCAAGGTCTGCTGCTTCCAAGCTCAGCAGGCCATGTCTGATGCTCCTCACATCATGCATAAACACATTTTATAGTTCGTCTTACAGTACAAATGCCTTGCAGGATTCAAGCAGATCTATGACAAATCAGAATAAGCAGAGTGAAATGCTCCCCTTCTGCACCATGTCATGTTGGGCAAGTCACATCCGATACATACTAATAGAAACACATTACAAATCAAGAATGCAATTTATGTATAAAAGTTAATTTCAATAAATAAGTACTTTTAATGGCCCCTTTTTCATGAAGGTGTTTATTCTTCAGTTCACTGTCCTTACAATTTACTGCTGTAATGAAACCTTGCTGCTTAGAGTGTCTTCGCTGCACCTCTGAACCACAAAAGCACAAAGCATACCTTAAGGAAAGAATCTCCTAATTGTAAGTTGTTCTCACATAAACAGACTGAAGCAACTGGGATTTCTCCCAAACGCTTTTCAAATGGCCCTTGTTGAACTTTGACTTGTAGCCTTGATTTTATTAGGAAAAATCAGTGTTTACTACCTTCTAGGTAGCAAAAGTAACACATGGCAAATACTAGGGACAAGGCAGTCACGGTTTGCTCATGCCTTTCTCAAAACTCATGTCTGAGGCAGATACTTCCTCACATGTTCAGAAATAGCAAGAGATTTCTGATTAAGCAGCAAAGCAGGCAAACTGTACATAACCCTGAAGGAAATGAAAGGGAGAACAGAAACAGACCAACAATGAGGCAACTGGCGATCATATCCAGAAGGAGCAATATCTGAAAGCACAATCCTGTGAAACCCGTTTTATCAACAGGTGACTGGAATTTCATATTGCTCTTGAGACAAGTGAGGCAATTCTGTTAAATGTGTCAGTGACCAGGGCAGATTCAGAACAACACAGGAGTCTAGGTGAGCCTCATATTTCAGCGTTAAAATGAAGAGTTTGCTTTACACTTGTGAAATCAATTGTCTAAAGTTTCTTGCAAGTGCAGACGTTTTGATTCCAGAAAAATCTGCTCACAGTGAAAAAGGAAGAGGTGGCATGGACAATGAATTTCATCATTTGACCACCACTGGCATCTTTACCTTGCAACTACAGCTTAGGGGCTGTGCCTTAACCCGTGCCTGACGATACAGAGAAAAACTTGTCATAAAGATTTAAACAAATACTTGCAAGTGTAACTATAATTTTTATTTCTTCCATCACCTGAATTAATGTTGCCACTAAATGTGGCTTAAATAAGCCTTAGCCTCCATTGAAGTACAAGCGAGGTACCAAAATACTCCATTGTCTCTAGCAAAGCAGCTTGAAAGTCCTGTGGGAACATGGCTCTACTGAAATAGTCTGATGATTTAAAATGAATGTTTGCTGAAGTTTGTGTTTTAAAAGCAGGTGCATCCTTGCTCATGTTACTCAATTGTTAGCTTTGAATATTGTCATCCTGATCATGTTCTTTTGCTTTCTATCAGATATGCCATTTTTAAGCTAAAGCTCTACACAAATGACAGGAAACATCAATATCCTGCATCCTACAAGTAAACTGCAATTCTCACCTGCACTGAAGACGGAAAGACAGTGCAATAAATAATCTCAAAATAACATAACAATGACTGCACAAGGCAATTTATACAAAATAAATCCCATAAGAAGTTCCTCTCCTCTTCTTCCCCCCCTTAATAACAACTAAGTGTGCATTTCTATGGAAAACTAAGTCTTCCAGCATTCCCCTTTAAGTGTGGTGTAAATACCCAAATGCAGATCTTTCACTGAATGCGAGCACAGCTTTGGGTTACAACTGATTGGGAATCAAGTCACTTCAACTGGAGGTGAGCCTACTTCAGTTCTGTTCCTCCTAGAGTGCTACGCAGTACTGTGCGCTGTTAACCGAGACCTATTGACTTCCATCCTAGAGACAGCTGGATTTTAAAGACAGATGGATTTATTATTCTCTAAATCAGACAACTACTTTTCAACCATCTCTTACCTCGCTGGACAAAAGCCAGCACACACATGTAGAATACTAGGCCTGATTCAGGTTTTTCAATTGTGAAATTCAAGTCAGAGTACATGAAATCAGAAGAAACTCCTTTGACATCACTAACATTACACATGTAAAATGGAGCAAGACTGAAGCAATCCTGCTACTTTTAGAGAGTATATTACTGTACATCTTACACTGCAAACTTGCAATCCTGTACTCACTTATTGCTCAATTACTAGCAGCTATATTAAGATCTCTATAAAAACATATTTTAAATTATCAGTGTCTGGTAAAGGAATAAAGAACTTAAGCATCAGATGAGTGCATTATACTGAACTTCCTGCATGAAGTATTCCACCTATGAAGAATACATTTCTCTAGATCCATTTAGAACAATAAAGAGCCACAGCTGTGAGAGCAACACTGCAAAAAGTAGCTCAGCTCTACAGCCAAATGAATTCATCAGCAAACAGCTGAACAGGGACTTGCCTGGTAGGCAGAAGTGTTTAGTAAGAGGAAATAGCATCAGAAATATCTTTTATTGCCCTAATTTCAGGCTTCCTGTGCATCAAACAGGCTTTAAAGCCTCAGAGCTTATTGGTACATATTTAATTTTTTATCTATCCCCTGAAGAGGAACTAAACTATTAGCTAACCCAGATGATTTAAAAAAGAAAGTCACGTACATTACAGAATAACAAACATTCTTTGCAATCAGCTCAAGCAGTCTGAGCTGCAAACTCTCACCACTGCCTGCTGTTAAGCAGAAGGTCAAATAGACTCTACTGTACAGGTTTTAAAATTACACTTCCAGCCCTTGCATCATCTTGGGCTACATTAGACATGAAATGAGTAGAACTTCTTCTGACCATCTCTGCTCCATGATACTCACTGCATTATTTCTGAAAGCAAATATGAAGGTATTTGTTCTCACACCTCTTACTCCCATATCCCAGGGGAAAATGTCTTTCTTGCTCATATGCCCCAGCTTCACCCTCACCTCCCATCTTCCTTCTTTTAAGATGACTTTTTTCATTCGAGTGTTGTCATTCCAAATACCAATCATTTCACACACACAAGCATGGATGTCACAGCATGAATCATCTCTTCTCACAGAAGTCTGCATGACCATTTGCAAAAAAAAGAGTAGATTCCATCTCAGGTGAAACTGGGAAGATCATCAGAACACAACTGCAGCTTCAGCTGCAAAATCCAGGTGTATCACAGGGCAGAGGTCTTTTCATTTGAAACGTACTTTAAACAGGTATTTTTTTAGCAATTGTACAGATATATAAGCAATAAATAGACCTACACCTATTACAAAACTGGCACTGCCAATGAACATTAACTAGCACTGATCATGGCAACTTGAAACCTCTTCCCCACTTCTTAATCTGACATAAATTAATCCTGATAAATACCAAATGAAATATAGGGAACTGTTCAGAAACTCAGCTGTTTAAAATTCTGTAAGTGCATGTATAAATAAAATGCTTAAATAAAATAACTGGATCCATTCTTCATATACAACATAAGAGAAATAGCCACTCCTTATATAAGCTATATGCCTGAGACACGTCAAAAATTGAGCTGATTTGTCCTTAATCAATCCTGCATTTTAAGGCTCATGCAGTTATGACCATTTGTCTTGTCATTGAGTGTTATACTGCCTATAACATCAATGTTAACGAAAAACAGTTGCAAAATACTGGCACTGCACAGCACTGGGATTTTCAGTGCATCACACACTGAGGGAGTCAGACTCTCCAATTGCTTTTTACTTAGATTCTTCTGACATGGGTCCACTACAAGAGAGTTTCTGTCAACAAATCACTGTGGCCAGGATTCCCCTCATCTAATTGCACCCACCTAAAAGCTGGAGCCTAACCTTAAGTTAGTGATGCAGATTCCCTCTACAACACAAAGCACTGGGCAGGCTTCAAAGGATGAGTCTCTGCACTCTAGGAGTGACCTTGAGGAAGAAAGGCTGAACTGCTCCCTAGAAATGCCTTTTTCTTCCCATCAGGAGTGCCTGGGTAAGAGGTTCAGATTAGACCACCCTCCTTTCCTGTACCAGCTTCACAGCATCTGCAAATACAAAGTTCCAGGGCAATGAATCATTTCTGTAAGTGAACCAGTGACTGACTGTCAGTAAGGGTGCTATGACCACGGGGGCGCTTCAAGTTGACACATGCAAAATTAATGGTAGTATTCTGGGACTCAGCACAAGTGAATTGATCTAGCAGCACTTCCCAGAAAAAGTAATTGAGAAAGCAGGCTCCCAAAAGAGCCTGGGCTGAAATATCTGTATTTCCAGTGTGCTGATACTTACACTGGAATTTTGCAACAATTAAAAAAGGTCAGACCAAATTCATTCATGCATTGACTGATGAAGAAAGGTGAAACCAAAGGGAAGTGAGAGTAAAATATGTTGCAGTGTTTCTCACTCAAAGAGGGATCCCTTTCATAAGGGGGGTTTGTTTTCATTTGAATTACAAAAAACTTCTTGTGAAGTGAAAGAGCAACTGGTGCTGCAGAGCATCCATTGTCTCTTCCCTACCATTGCCATGACCTCTGCCATCCCCTCCTCCCCTTGGTCACTAATATTTGCATCCTCAGGCAGGTCAGAAGATTCTAGTTCACTTCAGGGCTCAACAAAAGCTACATTTTTCACCTATGAGATCCTTTAGGACTCATTTCTACTAATATCTTCATATGTTCTGTACCCTGTCTCTCTGGACCCCTCTTCATGCCCTCCCTCCTCTCCAACTCTACCCCTAAATCACTAAATAGTCTCATTAATGCAGATTCAAAAAACAAACAAACCCCAAACCAACCAACCCACACCACAAAAAATCCCAGCCTTCCTCCTTTGCAGACCCACAGCTCCAGCATGTCCTTCTGTGCATATCTATCCCTCTATGACTCCAGCCCATTTTTAACAGCAACAGAAAATGTGATTGTTTGGATTTTCAAAGGGGCTTAAGAAAGTTATGCGCCTAATTCTCTGAAGCCTTTGGAATAGTCTCCCTTTTATTGGCCTCTTCATTTCTTTCTCCCTCTTCTGCAATCATGAGATAATTTTGATCATCTCAGTGCACTGTGGAACTCTTCAAAAGGTTTTCAGGACATAGTTTGCTTGAAAATCATGTTTTATTTTATTCCTCTTATGTAGAGGAACAAATCTACGTCTGCTTAACCTTTATGTTACTTGAGCAAAAGTTTGCTTCAGGAGTAAGGGCTGAGTAAACAACATATAAATATTTCAGGATTTGACCCATACTACTTACATTAAGTATCTCCATAATAGAGAGAAGCCTGCAGAATGCAACCAGTTCTAAGTTAGTGATGTCTCCAACTACAAAGATCCTATCAGTACCAAGGAATGTTTAATCGGGTTTCAGGCTCTACAGAGCTACTCCTATTTCAAGAGGGAGGTAGAGACATCAGTGACTAGACACTTCAAGTGGTCCCCAAAAATAGTAAAGTCCAGATGTTGAATGTACTTGTAGCAAAAATTTCTTCAATTAGTATTTCAAGATTCCATCCAAGCTAAAGCACTTTAATATCAGAAAGATCTTTATCTCCCTTTTCTACTCTTTTTCTTTCCAGCGACAGTGTCTTCATACCTGAAACACTAAACAGACACGACAGAAAAACTTTAAAATGAAATCTGGTAAAGTCCATGGAATTTTTTTACTTCAGTTGCAACACAGGCAAAGACTTCCCCAGTGTTATCCCCTCTGCAGGTAAGGATCACAGATCATAGATAAAAGCTGGAAAAAAAAAAGTAGAATCTTGTCTTACATACTCAGTTTCTGAATGTGTGTAATGAGCTGATCATTTCAATTAACAATTGAAGCTAATGGTCAGGCAAACAGACTTGCCAAAACAGGCAGGGGTATAACCCACATAACTTCACCAATTCACACGTGAGTGGATCTACCTGAGGACCTGGCCCTGAGTCTTCCAACTGAGTTTATGTGATGATACTGAGTAATATCAATTTTCAAGCTCAGATTGAATCTCTGAGCTAACCGAAGCAGACCAGTTCAGCTTACTGCCATCAGGTTCACTGACACCTGTGCTAAATTACATTGTGAATCTACACTGGGCTCAAGCACCATGATCTCGGGTGACCTGCAAACTTGATCTACATTGCAAACACGTAACAAAATCCCAGGATCCTATTTCACTAGGAACATTTATGCCCAGCTGATAAGTCCTCAGAGTCTTACAAGCCACTTCAACATCAGACTTTAGATCTAAATATTGAGATTGCTTCTATAGGTGTCTTCTCAAGTAGATATCTATCAGACCTCAATTCATACATATGTAAGTAGCTAACAGACTGAACAAACAGCAGTCCATTCACTGACTTAGACATGCTGGAATTCCACCAGATTGTGTACCAAATCAAACTCTCAAATGCACCTATACTGCATGAATATTTGTGCTTGATTAAGTTTAAAAGGACCCAAAAGTGCAAAGGTGACTGAACAGACTTGTACCTTCTCAACTGATAAAATTCAGAGCTACAGAAGAACCAATCACAATGCCAAAACTAGACATTTCACCTTAGAGAGGTCCCCAGAAGTATTTGCATCAGCTCTGTTTATGCACTCACAGGTTTCATATTAATCAGTCCTCGTAGGTGAGGTAAAATGGGAAACACTGAAATCTGTAGGTGCCTCATCCAGAAAACTAGTACTAGAATTGGCAGCAACTACTAGAAATTCCAGTGAAACTGTCCTGATTTCAGGCATATCAGCTACCAGATTTTAGGCAGCAAGTAGTAATAACTCCATTTGAGAATTTCCATGCAGGTATACTAGACACAAGTGCAGTCACGGGTCAACGGACTTAAATCACAAAGTTATTCCTGGCTTAGGAGACTATCCTGGTATCTGCCTGTGCAGCAACTGCAATCAGCTCCCCTCAGGCTCCTTACAAGCAGCAGTGTCTGTAAGGACTGTAAATTCTTATGGCACTTTTCTTCCTCCATAACCAGCAACTGGGGCTCTGGTGCAGCACACAAGCATTGGAGCTTGACGTTTCCTACTGGGAGAAGCCTGCTTAAGTGCCTGTGGTGTGACAATGGGGAACTACAAGCTCCACAAAAGGCTGTGACATTCTGGGATTCTCACCACTAGAGCCTAAGGAGAGTGGCTGTTTCTCTGCAGCCTGTGAAAGGTTTCCAAGAACTTCAAATGGATGGAAAAATATGCGACCTGGTGAAAAGGAGTGGGATCCCATAAGGGGAGGGGAAGGAAGGGAGGAAAAAAGAAGGGAACTCAGACTGCCCCAAGGCTTTTCTATTAAAGGCAGGATGGGCTGATGTCCATGGACTTGGCTCTCCCCCTCCCACTGGAGCACATCAGATAATGTGTGGCTCATGCAGCTTGGGCAGCTTTCAAGAAGCAAACAGTATGTCAAGCTCTCTCTGCTATGAATTCTCCCACCTTATAAAACCAGCAGTGAGGGGACATTTATTTGCGAGCTATAAGGTTAATCTTTAAGAGGTAAATGGAAAGGAAAACAAATCTCAAGAAGGACACTGATCAGAATTACTGCTTTACCCACACAGAGGCCACAAGACAATGTGACATATCACCCCCCTTGAAATCAGTGACAGCAAAGTTTAGTCTCCAATTTGTTGTCTTTATACGAACTGTTGATTAGGCCTATCTTCTGAGAAAGGGAAGTATCTGTTTACAGAGATATCCATTTCTATATTTTGACTACATAGCAAATATTCATTTGTATTACAATTTCACACTTCACTACAGAATAATGCTGTAAACAAGAATGAAGATCCCTGGTCTCTGATCAGACCACCAGCTTCTCTATAAGTACAGGGGAATAAGTTTACAAAACCCATCCAGCACTTAATGAACCTTTTCTGGCCAAGCACTCAAGCTATTCCACTCCACTTTGATTAAAAAGACAAAAACCAGGAAGCTTTGGTTTCACCTACACCATGAATTCACCTCAGGAGAGGTATTTCCAGGCAACATGGCGGGAAGTACTTCAACCTTTGACTATAGTCAAAAAACCCTCCTAATTTAGAGCTGGGTTTTGGGGGGTTGATTTGGGGTGGTTTTTTTTCAGAAACACAATGCATTTACACTTCCTCCCACAGAAAAGAAAGGAACACAGCTTCAGGGCTGCCACTTTGCATGCTTTCCCTGTGGGTGCTCACACACAACCGCTGATTGTGCTTGCATGCAGAGAAAGATGGGCTGCACACACAGCTGCACCTTGCAAAACTCAGCCTTGATGTATTTGCAATTATTTACACACAAAAAAGAGGAAAAAAAGAAAGAGTCTCTTTCACATGTTGGTTTCAAAGAGGAATTAGAAAAATTTACCTCACAAACACTTATTTTGACCCCAGCCCTGAGCAGGAACACACAGTTCAGCTGATGAAAAGCTGCTTGCACAAGAGCAGCAGCAGGTCTGAGCCCAGTCTAACAGCATCTGCCCCACTTTAAAGTGTGCACTGACTGCAGCTGCTCATGGGGGTGGCACACAGCATTTTCCACCTATCTTTCCTACACTGGAATAAAGCAGTAAGCAAAGACTGAACTAGACAAACAGGCAGGAGAAAATCCTCAACTAATTATGAAATATGATGTCAAAATTTTAACCAAACCAGAAGTCTCCCTGAAGGCAGACAATGGCATTTATGGGCCTCGGGCTTTTTAGTTCTCTTCCCCAAAGAGTATTACGCTCCTAAGCGCTACAGAGAAGAGTAAGGCCAATGCAGAGTGGTCTGGAGCCAACCTCTGTCCACAGAGCACCTCAAGCATCCTCAGAGGGCTTATTCCTGTCAGTGTTCCTGCCCAGTTTTACAGACTAAAAATATTTGGACTATTTAAAGGAAACACCAGTTTGGGGTGTGTAGCCAGACCAAAATTCTTCACTGCATCCAATACCCCACAGTAACCTGCCCCATTCCTTCTCAGACAAGTGGAAAATGATGCCATTTTGTCAGGTCAAAGTGCTAGACAAGAGCACAGTCTAAAAATACTGCCTGTCCTACGGCCCCAAGCCAGCCAAAGAGCTGGTTTCACAGTTCCCCTTCATGTACATTTATTTTGTTGTGACAGCCTAAAGAAAAGCCCCCTCTCATTGTGGCATTTCTGCTCTGCACACATGGTCCTGCAGAACACAATCATATCACACACAGTCTTAAACCCCAGCTTCCTCTGAATCAGAGCAAAGAATTAGACCATTATATTTTAAACATAAAGGGGAAGTTGAGAGAGAGTAAAGCTTGCTAGCAGGCCCTGAACTGGATGGCTCCAGCAAGCAGGCTGCCCTCCCCAGCATTCCCATGGCCTCTGACTTGTTTGCAATGTTTGAGAGGACATACTAATATTGCCTGGGTATGTATGAGGATGGACAGGGCTCTCTTAGCTGTAGGCTACATTAAAAGGTCATCTTCACTTGTTGCTATTTAGAAGTGCTGGGTCAAATGCTTTGTGTTGTGTTAGAAGGGTGGTGTTGAAAGTGACCTAGCAGTTCTGTTTCTAATTTATGTATATTCTTGAGCAAAGCTAAGAAAGTAGCAGCTAAAATTTGAGTTCCCTTCATTTGAAGTCAATGGAGTTACATTGCTGTGAGGTATGCAGCACGTCAATCCAACTTAATATTTCTGCAGACTGCCCTTTTCTCAAAACCACCACAGGTTTCTCCCTTGCATTGCAAGAAGAATGATTAAAGCAGCTTAAGCCCTTATCACCAGGACAGTCCCTTGAAAACTGGAACAACTATTTTTTAATGCAGGTACTTCATATCCGCAGACCTGGAGCTAGGATTGGATATGGCTTTGCAGATCCAGCGCCATCCAGCCGCAGGAACTACCCCTGGTAAGAAAAGGACACTGACCACACTGCCTATGTGCCAGTGCACTGACCAGGGCATTCAGCAGCCCCTTTATTCCAGCTGCCATTTTCTCTTCTCAAATATTTTCCCCTCAGCTGCCTTTTCATTAGAGGCTGAATAGTAGCACCTACTGTCTAGCCAAGAAATTCACACAAGGAGTTCCCTTTGGAGCTGATACTCCCATCATTCATCCTGTGTGTCAATGCGGCAGCTCCCCATCCAAGCCCATCGTCAGTCACCTCAGACACTGCTGGCACTGCTTTCCTCAATGACCTATCCTTACCAGTCCACAGAACACACCTCTAAATATGCTGTCAAAACCCAGGTCCATGCTGGGCCAAAGCAAATAGCTTATTTAACACTTCATCCACCACGTTTACACACTGGATTGAATTTAGCCTTTGCAAGAGTCCTAACCGCACCTGTGAACTCAGCTGATTGCCAGTTACTGAGTGCTCACACATAGCAGGGGTTTTATTTGTAATAAAATATTTAGAGTTGAAAACCACCCCAGAATTTAATAAAAGCAACAGTCTCAGATTGCCAATGACTTGTGGTGCATCTATTCAGATGCTCGGAATTCCCTACATAAATAAAGCTGAAATTTCAAGTTCTGCCAATTAAATAAATGTCTGATTTAACTCAATTTTGTATTAAAACAGTAACCAATTTTACTTACACAAAATAAAGTGTGAGGTCCTGGACTGTAAATATGCTCCATTTGTGGATGTATTTTCACAGTTACTTTGCCTAAATAGCTGACTGTTCAGAGAAAAAAACACATCCAATTTGTATACCTAGGCACAACGGCGTAAGCCAACTTAACGGCAAAACACACATACAACATTGTCATTAGACATCTGAGTTTTAAAGTGTTGGTCATTCCCATGGAAAATACAATAGGTATAAAAGCTTTTTAGGAATACGTGTTTATAAAAATTTCCCCAAAAGTTATAGAGGCAACACCTTTTCTGGAGAGTTTGTTCCAGCCTTCTTGTGCAGGGAAGATCCCAAGAAAAGAATTCTGAATACTCAACCATCACCTTAATATAGCATCCTTTACTAAAGCCTTTTTTATTTCTATTTGAGCTTTGTACCAAGTCAAGGAACTGTGTTTAAATGTACTACAGGTGGTGGACAAAACAGAGACAGGAGTAAAAGTGGGACTGTGGCATTTTGTTCTCTGCTAACAGCCCAAGCAGAGCTTCCTGCTTGCTGTAGTCTGAGGAATCACTCTGACCTGGAAAGAGCCCATCTTCCTCAATCACTGACACTGAAAGCTGTCTTGTGGTCTTCTCCAGCCTAAGTATTAAAGAAGCAACACAAGATGGAAATAAGGGAGAGATTCCACAGGCAATTACACCAACCAAAACTGCCTATGCACCCAATCCCTGGCTGCAAATTCCTCTCCTCTGCCTTGTACCAACAACATTGATGCTTATGCAATTAGGTAATTGCAGCCTGATTGCAGCCAGCTGAGGTAACTCACATAGCAAACACTAACCACACAGAAAGTAATTCCCTTACAGCTGCCTTAGCTTCCTGAACTGCCTCATCGCCCACTCACCTGAGCATTACTGCTAATAATAAGCAAGTTACACAAAAATTAGAGCTGCTAAAGCTACTGTACCCACAGCTCTCTTTGTGCTTTCTAGATCTTACCCTGGACAGCACTCATCTTCCACTAGAACACAGTAAACTACTAAATTTAAACTGGGGAGACAGTGAGGATGGGACTGCAATGCTTGGTCTATGCTGGAGTTTAGATCTATACCCTGTCTTTGAAGCCCAGTAGAGCAAGGCAGTTGATCATTCTGCATGTATCAAGCTCAAAGCAATGGGAGAACTTGCTACACTAATCTACTATTGTGTACACTTTTGGATTAAAAAGTAAATAACAGAAGCTTAAGGTTTTCACTGTAACATCCTGTGGCTAACACCCTGCTGCTGTGTGCATGAGCAGAAGTGCTAATTGAGTGGCAAGTATATGTAAGAAACAAGCATGGCTTGATAATCAGGGAGGGGGAGGGCACAGGGGTTTTCTTGAAAATGTTCAATAACAAAGAAATGTGACTCCATTGTCAAGCCTTATCCATCCATCCATCCATCCATCCATCCATCCATCCATCCATCCATCCATCCATCCACTCCCTTTTGTTAGGAAAGCCAGTGCAGATAGGAACTTTTGCCCCTATGCACAAGGCTTGCACTGGTGCAGCTCAGCGTGTATTCAGCAACGGCTGTGAGTCGGGCAGAGTCATGGCCCCAGTGTGGCCAAAGGCATAACTTCTGCTGGATGTCTTGGGAGGAAAGCTCAGCCAGAGGGAAAACATTCCCTGCTGGTCTCCCAGACAGGGAGCAAAGGGAAGCAAAACAAGAATTAACAGCAACAAAAAAATCTTCAGAACACTTATCTGGACCTTGAAAAACCAACACAGAGCTCTGACACCATCACTCCTGACAACATAAAAACAGCCATGCCAAAGAACAGTGGCTTGCTCTTGCTGTCAGCCACTTCCTAAACACAGAAAGTAGGCAACACAAAACACCAAGAAACCACAGCAGGAAGCAGTAAGCACAGGATATCATGAGAAGACTTTTTGTTTTACTTCTTTAACTCCCTTCCAAAAACACTAAAACCTCCTTCAGGGCAATGCACATGCCCCCATGCTCTACTGAAAAAGCCTTACAACTGGAAACACATCAGCACTATAGCTAGGTGCCTGTGTACGAGTTGATTCTGATGCTTGCTATCTTTTCAGTTTTAATAGAAAATATGGTCTGTCATGCTCCCCCATCTTGTCCTTGAGGGCATGCAAGACACCTCAATGGGAAAGGCTGCTGCCTGCTCTAATACTGTTCCAGTGAGTCCTGGCTCCCTCCAGCTAGGAATCCAAACATTTGCTGGCTTCACTTACTGCTCTGGAAAGCAACAGAAGGAAAGATGTGATTACCCACAAATGCATATATATGTATTTCTTGCCTTATGACTTCTAGCAACTGGAGCATAAAACAGTAAAAGCAAAGCGTTTTATTACTGCTTGCTACAGAAACTGCACAGAGCCTCTATATTTAAGACTACTGCAAAGCTATGCATGATCATGTAGTTTCAAAGGTCAGCGCAGGTAGACTGGTTGCACAGGGGGATCTTTAGCAAGCATCTATTCTACAAGTTTGTGTGAGCTACAAACAAGAAAACTGGACTCAAGAACAACATGCTGGTACTTCTGCATAACTCTATCAGAATGGGAGAATTCCCTGAAAGACGAAGAAATATTACCCATCATATTCATCCTAAGTGAACACTCTTCGAAAGAAATTCCTCAGCATGCTGGCACAGTATCTCAACCATGCTGTTTGAGCCCTTCAGCGCAATCACAGTAAAAGCAGCATACCACTTCCTACATGGGGATTTCTCTCCAATACATAAAAACAAGGCTCAGCCTGTGATGTACACATTAAACAGATCCTAAGGCATTCTTAAGCATCTTCCAGCTTCTCTCCTCTCTCCTTTCCCTTACAGTTTACTTTCTTTCCCTGCTCTGACAAAGGACTTGGTGCTCTCCTAATCCTGCTCTGTCTTGCTGCCAGCAGCATAAAACCACAAGTCTGAATGTGGTTTTGGCAGGCAAAAGTGTCACCAAATTACATACTATTTGTTACCTTCAAAAGCTGTGTTGGTCAGATGGAAGAATGTATTAAGGGTAAGTATCAGTACAGAGCCATGAACTGAGGCACAACAGAAAGTGAATTATTCAGTACTCACTGCACTGACTTCCACTTACTCAGTTGCTCTTCCTTCATTGGCACCATGTAATAAAGGATCAATCTGTGTTTCACATTCTATGACATAATTCTACAGAATTAAGAAGTTTTGACCTCAAGCCTTAAAGGTGACAGGTACTTTTTTATTGATCGGGTTTCTGGCTCATTATCATAGTGCCGATTTACATGGGTTTCATCACATTGCTCCTCATGCCTTGTCAATTACTGAATATAGAGGCAATGCTGGTGCCTCATCTTAGTCTTACCCCTTGCCCTGGAGCTGCCAGCAATGCTTCTAATTACAGAAGAACTGTCACAAACCAAACTTCATCTTTAGGGCAGAACTCTTAAAGGAATAAACCAGGCATGCAGGGATGCCAGAAATCTTCTGAGATGTAACCCATGGCCCTGGATCCAAGGTCCTCCTCTGCATTGAGTGCTGCTGGCATTTTATATGGGAGGGAGGAAACTAATGGCAATGACTGCACAGAATACAGATGATTAATTACAGTCCCATGCTTACAAAACCTTCCCATTATGCCAGCATTCCCTTCAAAATCTATTGCTTTTAACTAAGTAACATCTAACTCCACTACTATAAGAAATAATAATAAGCCTTATTCCCCAGAGTAACTTCTAGGAGATGCCTTTCTTCACCACAGAAGATGCTGACATTTTCTTATTCTCCAAGTATTTTGTTTAATAATCATTTCCATTTAATTCAAAGAATTAATTTTTGAGATCTGAATGCTGAAGCCACAAGAACAACCACGGGGTTATTACAGGAATATCTCTTTTAAGTGCTTCTTTGTTTCACCATGAATTCGCCAGGGAAGGGTAGTGTGGTTCAAGCAAAGTCTATGCAAAATACTGGAATATTTCAAACCCCTCTGTAAAACAAATAGAGCACTGATCGTATTAAAATAGGTAGGAACTAAGTCTTTTCAGGTAATTATGAGAGGAACTTTGATCAGAAACCAGATAAAGTGAAAAAGAAATCATAGTGCAGCTAGGCACAGACAAAGACATGGTATAGATACTGCAGCCCCCTGTTCTCATCAAAATAGCTTCATGACACCTATATACATGTTTCCCATTGAAGTCACAATTACCCAAAAGGGCCTTTAAAAGAAGGTACAGCACAAGTAACAACTTCCTTCCCAGAATTCAAACTTCTTTTCTTCAGCCTTTTCCAGCACCAGCAGAAGGAACAATAGAGAACATGAGTGAAGGAGAAAGGCAGACCTGTAAAGAAGTGAGGTATGTGAACAGACGGCCAACTTCTCACGAAGTTTCACACACAGCCCTGGCATAAGACAGCACTGGAGTTCAAATTAGTCTACATCTCAGTGAAGCAACTTTCAAAGAGCTCTTGCTTGAAATTTAGAACTTGCCTAAACATTGTTCCAGAAACTAATTTTTACCTAAGTCAGCACTAACTACTGGTTAAAAAGGATTTTGATTTTACAGAAACCAAAACACCTGCAGTTTATACCAAGGCTTATGGTTTTTTGTAGTGACAAGTACACAAATACATCTTCAGCTTCTCTATCCCTCTTTACGCTTTCCCTCTCTTCAGTTGCTCAAGACTTTTGTTTGTGTGAAGAATTTCACAGGAAGCATCAAGAGACTTTTTTCCTCATTTGCTTCTCTCCTGAGAGTCCAGCTTATTCTTACCCTTTGTGTTTCTTGTGCATTGTTTCTAGAGACTTCAGCTTCTTAAATCAGGATGACTTGCTAAACAGAAGGGAATTACTTCACCCCCAGCCAGAATACACCGGATGGTTCAAAGAAAAAAACTTTTGCATTGATGAAAACGTCATTGTCTTGCAGTGTCAAGGGTTAATTTTTATTGTTCTCTAGTCACAATCTATTCAGTGTTGTTAAATCTAAACACAGAATGACAAACTAGCAATGCCTGCCTTTAAATCCCACCAATAAAATGTTGTCACTTCTAACCTGGAATAACCCACCTAAAACCTGCAGTAAATCACTTCGACTTCTCCAATTCTAGTTCATCGTTTGTAAAATCAAAACAGTGGTACTTATCTGCATCCTCACTGTGACAACATAAATGTCTAGACAAAGCCTATCTATCCTGTGCCTTATAGTGGCAAGGAGTACTTGCTTCAGGAAGCCTAAGAGAGGAAGTTTGGTGGGTAGATTAGTTGCTTTCACATGTGAAATATAGGTGAAATCCTATCAAGTCAATGGGGTATGAGGTAAATCATTGAGGTGAAAGGTTTACCCCTAAGAAAGCATCAACTCTATACCTCTATTATTCTGTTTCCTTTACCCCTTGCATCTACGACCTGGTCCCCATTGGGGTTTTTACATGTTTTCTTTTCTAACAAATATTAAATTTCAATGAAGAGCTTTCCATTTACTGCATTACTATCTTGGTTTTCCACATTTTACCCCTTTTATATATAAAAATATTAAAAGAACACTGTCGCGGTTTAAGCTATAAACCCATACAGTCGCTCTCTCACTCACTTCCCACTCTTTCTTCCCTCCGCTCCTGGAGGGATGGGAAGGAGAATCGAAAGAATGCTACTCCCGCAGGTTGAGATAAGAACACTTTAGTAACTAAGGTATAACACAAATCACTGCTGCTACCACCAATAATAATAATGACAAGAGAAAATACAAGGGAAAAGAATACAGTTTCTCACCATCCAATATCAAGCCCAGCCACCCAGTGCACCCCCACCAGTGCCCCCCACCGTGCAACCTCACCACCCTTCCGGGTCTCTTCTCTCTGTCTTTCCATCCTGGACATGACGTGCTGTGGTATGGAATAATCTCTTTGGTTAGTCTGGGTCAGGTGTCCTGTCTCTCCTTCCTCTCGGCTTCCCCTCCTCCCTGGCAGAGCATGAGACTCACAAAGTCCTTGGCCAGCCTAAACATCACCAAGCAGTAATTGAAAACACTGGTGTTATCAGCGCTGTTCCCAGGCCCAAAAATCAAAAACACAGCGCTGCACCAGCTACCGAGAAGGAGAAAAATGACTGCTGCTGTTGAACCCATGACAAACACATACTCAAGGCCAGGTTGGGACTTTGAGCAATCTGGGCCAGTGGAAAGTGCCACTGCCCACGGTAGGGGGTTAGAACTAGATGATGTTTAAGGTCCCTTCCAACTCAAACCATTCTGTGATTCTATGATGATTCTATGAACCACCTTTGCCAACTCTCACCTGGCATTCAAACACTAAGAGCACAGTTTATTAAAAAAAAAAAACCTTTCGTATATTCCACTTCCTTTTGAGTCATCACAACAGTCACTGATACCCTTCAAATTCAGAAAAAAAAACCAAAACAGTAATGGAGGAACAACATTTTCTAACTGTTTTCCTTCGGAAAAGGCCTCTACCACGCAAGCCACAGAATACACGGTCAAAAAAGACATTCTCTGTTGTCCAAAGGCCCATTATGGTGATTATTAACTACAGGAATGTTATGCCAGGTAACACTAGTGAGTCATGGAAGGATGTTTTAAACACTCAGACTCGCCAGATAAAACTACAATTATCACAGAACCTTTTGTCCTATCTAAGCATGTTCCAGAGACAACTCTGTGACCAGCTGAGTATCTCACAAGTTATTCTGTGGCCTGTACTCTACCATCTTCTGGTTTTGATAGTTTTTTTAGGACATGCACTTACAATCAGCTCTTGTAAATCATCTTTCAGTATTGACAGACTGCTTCTGAAGTGGCTCCATGGACAGGAAAGTAGTATTCTTTTTTCCTGCAAAACTCCCAAACCCTCTACACAATGTGCGCCAGAAATTACAAGCCTCCCACAGATGTTTACAGCTTCTTTGTATAAAGCAGGTGTTCTTAAAATCACTAGTTCTACAATATCCCTGGGCTCTTACTGATAATATCAACATGCTGGCTGCTAAAACCATGAGCCAACTATATTCTTTTCTCCATGAAGTACACCGGTGGTAGGATAATGTAGTATCAAACTCCATTCACATCTTGTTCCACTGTAATAAAGACGGAAATATCTTATGTGTGATCTAGGCGGAGAACGGAAGAGATAAAAGCAGGTATTATTACTCTCAGAGGTAACACCAGCTGCTGGAATGACTCTGTGCTTTGTATTGACACTTGGGGAACTACTTAAATTCCATGACAATGAAAAAAAAAAACCACAAAACAAAAAAACCCCCCCAAAAAAACCCTCTATTTCTTTTGAGCCATCATGTTTTTACAGCCCCCAGCCCTCTGGAAAAGGATTTCAAAGCATAAATACAATAATAACAACAAAATAATAGCAACAGACACATTTTTCTCTTCAACAGAGGTACAGAAAATTCAAACCATTTATCAAAATGAATAGAGTTAATTTCATCACAGAGATCAGCATGGACCCTATCAGCCTGACAATTACAGAATATGAAAGAGGAACAAAAGAGATCCTCCTAGCATATTCCTTCTATATTTGGCCCTATGCAGAAAACCACAGAAACTACCTTCTTTGTTACAAACTCAGCCCCTCTTGCCTGAGTGGTTCCAAGACATTTTATTCATTGCACAGCACCAAGTTATCAGCTGTTCTGGCTGCTACTTTTGTTATTCCACCTTCACAGGTCTACTACAGGAGCTGGGGCTTTCTGCTGCAAGTGGTTTCACACTAAGTTTATAAGGGGAAAACACAGGGCCTGCTCTGCAGTGGTGAAATCCATCCTTGCTACATTCATGCAACACATGAGATCACATCCTCGTGTTAGGGGAAGTGATCCTTCTATGAGAGAGGTCTTCTGCTCCTCAGTAAATTGGCAGAATCCTGATTTAGCGTTTACTATAATTATTTATTATGCTAATAAATTTAGCGTTTATTATGAAGATTATGTATGAATTCTCTGTATGAATTCTGGCTGTTACCCTCAGCCTTACAACTCACAACTTACAACTCCCTTTAAATCAATTACAGCAAAATGCTTAGTTGACAAAACCAGAAACCTCAAGGAGTATCAAACACGGAGCCACTTCCCCTCCAACAGAAAGGGAGAGAAGGGAACGAGACCTTCATCATTTCCAGAATGAAGCAAAAGTAGCTGAAATAATTTCTGAAAATTCTGTTCAGAGAAATGCATCTCCTGCAGGAAGATCTGATGGTAAAATTGCCAATAAATCTTCTGACTAGATGTCACCTTCTAAAAAGAAAGAAGACCCAAAGACAAAACACAGTTCTGCAACCTACACAGTTTCTTTTTCCCCAGCAGTGAATTTTGGTAACATCTTTGTGAATAAGGTTTTAAATAACACAGATCCAGAAAACTTTCACACTAAAATGCCAGAGAGGAACCAGCATCCCAGTGAAGCTGGTTTTGTAAACAACTGCACCTTCAACAAGCAGGTACAGCACAGCTTTCTCAGAAACTAAAAGCAGATAGTGAATGGAATTAAGGCCTGATGACCAAAAAAGCCACATCTCATCTTCAAGATGGAGCCCAAGGTCAGCACTATTTTTGACGGCATGAAGTTCAGTTAACTTTTCTCACTCTAACTCTCTTAGTTCACACATCTCTGAGCTTCAGTGGTGAAAATGTAACTACAGAAACACGGTAACATCACAAAAAGCAAATAATAATTCATGAAATTGCTAGTAAAATTTTGCAACTGAGGGAAGTCCACCGAGGCTTTAGCTAGAAGCCATTGAACTGAGTGCTGATCAAAACCTTGTATCTCCTCAGCTCATCCAGAGAGTATAAAGAGTTGTTTGTACTCAAGCCTGCACCAGCTTAATTTAATTAGTAAAAATCCTTCACCAAGCCAAAACTAGTGTCTCACTGCTGGCTTGCTGAGGAACTAAGGTGAATGCTTGGCAAAGACTAAGCTTTGTTGACGCACTAATGTGACTTTGACAAATACTGGACAATTGGCAGGGAAGAAAGCACAGTTATCACTTAGGCCAGAAATCAGGCAACTACAAAAACTGAGCTGAAGCAACCACTCATACCTAGACTTCAAGTGACAATGAGGAAGTATCAGATTTCCCAAATGTGGGGAAAGGACAGTATTTTGACCTTGTTGATTTAAAGGGATTTAGTTAAGCAAGTGCAAACCTCTATGTAGATGCTTTGATTCCTAGGGAAGTACCTTACATCAGGCTAGTTTTAAAATGTTCCCAGCTGATCTAAGCTAAATTGCAAACAACCACTGCTGAAAGAGCTTTGCACAGGAGTAGTGATTTAGCTTAAAATCACTTCTCAGGTTACATGAGCACATCTGTTTGTGTACAGGCTATCTGTTTGTGTAAGGGCTAAAGTGACAGCCTCTATGTAAGGAGAAGAGCGGCAGTGAGGTCAGGAGGAAACAATTCAAGGAAGAAATGAATACTTTTCCACACAGGCTACATGAAAATAATAAAAGAAGTCACATTCCAGCTCTAGCCATCCTTTCAATGCCTTCTTCAAGTCAGAATGAGAGCACTAAAAAGTCAGAGCCTTTGTCAGGCTGACATTTGCATAACATTGCCAACAGTTCCTTTGATTCAAGAGTCTCCTCATGGCCCAGTTTCAGAGCTTGAAGTAATCAATTGGTGTGTACTGATTGCAAGGATGCTCAGCTCCTGAGGAACTCCAAGGCTAAAATTCCCCACAAAGGTTTTATTTATGGGATGAAATCTGGAAATGCATTTTAAGTAGAATACATGATTTTACTGCTCAGGTATTGTGTGACAGTGATGTCACATAGCAACACAGGGATAGACTCCAGCATTCACTCTCACATAGCAACCATTATAACTGACACTACCTACAAACCGGCTCATAAAAAATAAGGCTGCTTCCTCCTTGTTCCAAAGCTCTTTTGCTATTCATTAATATGGTGAAAAAGGATGTGTTCCATTTCTACAATCTGAGAACTCATGAAGTTCATTAAGCTCTCACTCCTGAATCTCCAGCATTCCCAGGATTTGGGCCATTTAACTTACAAAATGAAAGTATCAGACATGCCTGATTGGCTTTGAACATTTATTTGGAAGCAGAATGTATGAAAGTTAAGGTCTTGTCAGTGTGCCTGGTAGTTCAGCAACTGTCCCTTCTGCAAACTAGCAGAAGGATGACACAATCCAACTGTAATCCAGGATTCCCGAGAACTCCAAAGTTGTTGCCACATTAAACAGTGCTCTCTTCAGTATTCACCCACTAAGAGGAAATCCAAGGAGCTGAAAGCCTCCCTCACAAAGGAAGATAGGCTCTATTACCAAAGTGTCACATGGCAGCATAAGCTGTCACTGACCCAGAAGCATCAATTTGACATTGCAGTAACTACAATGAGGCAGCTACTGAGACTGAGGCAAGCATCCCATTGCAAATGATGTTCCTAGCAGTATTCCTGCACACAGCAGACTTGCACTGATGGTTTGCATTTCTTTCTGTTTCTGAAGTCTTATCAACAAAAATGCACTTCTAACTTCAGTACCCACAAAAGAAGCTACAGGAAATCTGACTATAAAATGCAAGCGAAGTTACCAGTGCTCAGAGGACTTAAAAGGAGAAGTGTGCGTGCTATTTGAATTGTTACAAATAAGAAGAGCCACTGATTCAGCACCGATATCCCCAGGAAAAAAATAAATCAATTCTACTTTCAAGAAGCAGTGTTATAAATTGTTCTGATAATAAACTTAGACATGCAAAACAATCCAGGGATTTTTAACTGTAATGTGCAGAGATGCCAGAACGTTAGTCAAATGCTCACAAATCTCTTAATTATTGCACTGCAGTGAATATAAAAGAATCCTGCAATCAATATTAAATGTTACAGGCAACCGACACAAGAATGAATTACTGGAATGATTAAGGTCTTTGTGTTCCTAAGGAAACCAGCCGCCTCTCACCCTCTTCCTTTCATTAACATCTCCCAGCAAAATGTCAGCTCCAAGTTCTTCCCAAAGCATTCAGTAACACTTGAGTCTTGGAAACATGCCTAGAAAGTTGAATCCAGTTCTGATGTGAGGGATCTCCTTCTCCAAAGGATTTTACATTTGCTTGGACATAAGGAATTCCAGCATATGGTACCAGAAGGAGAGGACTGGTGAAATTATTATCACTTCTTTCTGCAGTGGGCAAGAAGGAAAGTTCCTCTTCTCTTCTTGGGACGCACTTTAGGCTTTCCCCTTAACACAACAATTCACTGTCCTGGACTGAGATCAAGTGCTTACACTGCATCGCGTGCTTCTCACATTCTGTTGTCCTAGTTACTACATAAGCATTACAATGTATTAGCTCTGTGCATCAATTATCTGTAGTAATAACTCTGATTTTGCCAACCAGAATTACTATGACCTTAACAGATATGGAATCAAGTTGCAAAAGCCTTAAGAGCTGCAGCTCCCTGGACAGCCCAGACTTGTAACCCATCTCCAAAATGAGCAAAAGAAACCTTGATTCATCCTTCACATTAGCACCCACTCCACTCCTAATTAGAGCTGGCCAATTAGTCCTGATTTGGGATGAGAGGACTTTCTGAAGTACTAGAAGTTAGAAGAAGTTCTATCTAAATTAAGGATCTGAATTTCTACCAGCTCTGTGTGTAGGATACTCAGCCTGCTTCATTGCAATGCACTAGAAATGTTGAGACACACAGTTGTAGGACTCTCAGTTTTATCCATTCATCTTGAAAGTAATTAAGACCTGACTTGTCAAGGCACAAAACTCCATCTCTTCTTCCACCTAGTACAGAAGACAGTTGTGTTGTGGGTTTTTGGTAGGTTTGGTTGGTTGGTTGTTTTTTTTTGGGGGGGAGGGAGGGGGAAGAAATTAACAGTATATATAAGTAGCAGCCCTTAGGGTGAATGCATCCAAAGCTATGTATTGTTAGTGCACTTAAAAAGAAATTTGGATTGATTTATAATTGTAATCTGGGGTTCCATTAGGAGCTTTGCTTTGTATCGATGCTACTAATAACCAAGGTTCTTGTAATAAGCAAATACAGCTGCCCTTGACAATGGGCGAGTCTCTGGGGAGATGAGGATTGCATAATGAAGTTAATGAGGTTAGCGTAGAAGGAAGCAAATGCTGTAAAACAAGCAGTGGAAGACGATGTTTTGCAGAGGATCCACATGAAAGCAGTCTCTCATCTGTCAGCAAATGCTATAGAACAATTTCATAATTACAAACATCAGGCCGCAAGAAGATACATTTTTTAATAAATATTAAATTAGTGCAAACATCTCCATTTACTCTAAAAGGATCTTCACTAGCCAACAAGACCCCATTCTTAAATATATGTATTCACTGTGCACCTCAGAACTGAAGACAATTTTAAAGATGCAAACCTTGTTTCCATGATAATAAAATATTGAAAGCCAGTATTAATGGTGATCTGTAAATTTTATTCTTTAATATTCAAAGCTGTCCTAGTAGAAAAACAAACACTAACACAGAAACAAGGGTTTGGGTCAGCAGTATCAGCAGTTTCCAAAACAGAAAACTAACTGTGACTTGCTCAAATCCTCAGAAATTTAACTTCCCACATCCTGAGTATGCATTTGCTCAGTGACATCAGAGATAGCTGCTGGACACCAAAATGTTCTGAAACTCAAGGAGCTACTCAGATCTTGGATGGTTTTCCTTTCTAATATGGATTACCTTGTATGACTCTGCTTTCACTGAGCTGGGTTACATGATTTGTCCCCGTTATCCACCAGCCTCCTGGACAGTTGAGCTGGGGACACTTTTGCTGGGGAGTGGGAAAACCGGTGTAAGGCATTAGCTGCCTCTACATGATGCCTTGGGATGCCGTTACATGTTTCTGTCTCTTAAAGGGCTACACTAGAATACACCATCCAAATAACTGGATCATACTTCTTTTACAAATAAATGGTGAGATCTCCACATGTGATGTACTCATGATACCAAGGAGCTGCTGCTCACAGTTAACACTGCAGACAGACCTCACCTTCTATCACATCTCAGGAAACATGTTAACACAGTTGCTGTTATCAACAGTGTTCTCACAGTTAGTGCAGCACTTGGACATGCGACATACCTCCTGTCCTCAGATGTATGCTTTCAGGTTCTCTTCAGACTCAGAAGTATGTCTATACTGCACTCAGCAACATATGAGTAGCCAAACCTGCACAAACTGTACTAATAAGTACAATCATCAGTCTAGTCACAAACCCCAAACTATTTTTTATGCTCTTAAGTGAAGTTGATCATACTGGAGGCAGACTCCCATACAGACATGCCTAAATGTGCTGTTCTTTTTCTTTTTAGTCACACAAACGGCAAGTTGTGGCTTATTTTTAAACAACATGGAAGCAGCTGACGTCTAGGATAGGACAGGATGGCCAGGGCTGTGGTGAGATAGAGGCTTTCACAGCCAGTGCAGATTCATACAGCTTTATCCATAGCTCACAGAATCACAGTTACATTAGTTCTTAAATGGGGTCTGACTGAACAAAACTTCTTCCTTACTTTGCTTGTCCTTTCTGTTCAGGTGGCTCCTCTGGCTTACAATTCAAGGATCCGTGTATTTCTCCATCTACTTTAGTTTCCTTAATTCACTGATTCAAACATACATATGCTGAACATCTTTATATATTTCTGTTGTTTGTAGCTGCTAATTAAATTTTGGTTTATAGAAGTGGCTTTTGAACAACAGACCTATTGTTTCTGGCAAAGAATTGACCTCAGAATCTGTTGGTAAATATGACACCAAGTCATTCTTTGAGGAAGACAGACAAGACATGCTTACGTCAATTTATCATTCTGCTTTGTTCACGTTTTGCCTGTACAAAAGCTCCCATTCAAGTGGCTCCCTGTTGTGAGCATTCTCTTTGCTTTACTAAAATCCATCCCAGCTCCTGGGAAATCACTTCGAGAGGAAATTGGAGAGGCCCAAAGATCCACAAAATGGATTCATCCTTACCTTATTATGTACATAATCACACATCTGCAAGGACTGCACATACAAAACTGCTCAGCCCAACTCCATACTCCCAAAAATATGAGGCTTCATTTTAGGCAGGAGAAAAAAAAACAAGGTTACCTAAAAAAACGCAGGATGATGCCATGAGTTGCCTCAGTAGGATTAGAATTCAATGAACATCACGGCCAAAACAATTTTCATTATTTTGAATGTAAAACTAACGGCTTTCATACATGAAAAGTGCCATCTTTTCTCAATGATTCTGCCACATTCTGGTAGACAAGACAAGAAGCTTTATACCAAACAATCAGTTGATCACCTTGGCATTATCCCAGTACAGCAAACCTTCATATATATATTACAGCATCATTTATCTAACAGTTTACTCTGGTCTCCCTACTCCTTTTGGAACAGGAACTCCAGGACATCTCAGCAGCAAGACAGTTATAATTCTCACCTGTGGCAAGACACATGTGACTAGAAGACACAATCTGACACATGGTGCTGCTGTTAATCCATTAGAATAGAGAGAAGAGAAGACTGGGTACTTCAGGGGCTTGAAGCTGGTAAAAAATATTTAAAATACGTTCATCTAAATGTTTTCATATGATTATATAAAAATTCAGTCATCAAGTTAAATTCAGCTCACTCTCGTAACATTCTAGTATTTTTCTTCTGTGGCAACTGTGTGAAAACAGTTCTGTGTGCCACAATAATTCTTCGAAACTCACCACTGCTGTGGACACTCATCTGCAATCTTGGTGGTGGTCTAAGTAGAGAGAAATCCAGCTTTCATTTCAAACACAGATCACGTGCACTGCACTGAAGGTTGAAGCATGCTGCTACTGCCTGTCTTTGCCTTGCTGCAACAGACAGCCTCAGTCTCAAAAAGTTTCAAGCCCATCAGCCTCACCAAAATTCTGTGGAAGTCAGAGAAGAAAGATACCAACAACTATGTCTTGATGGGGGATATATTTCTTTCAGACACATCTAAGACATTACTATGGAAGGAAGTGAGGGAGAGTTACTATCTACTCCACTTACTAAGTCCTGTACAATTCCTAATGGCATCACAGTTAATGTTGTTTGCTTTCAAGCCTTAGGCAAGCAGCCATGTGACGCTCAAGCTTCATGATGCTGTAGAGGTTAACTTCTCAGCTTGGCTAGAATTACAGTGTTTCGTGGAATTTAACACTTCAGGAGAAGAAGACACTCTAGCGATGCCTGTAAAAACTAAGCCAGATGTTCAGCCTATAATGCATCACAGCCCTAAATGCATTAGCAGGGAACAGTGAGCCTAAAGGCCTCCTAAAATGAGTAACATCCATGCCTTCACTGCAACACTCCTCAACTTTCTTCACTGCAGCCACAGCCATTCCTCTGAACCAAGCAAGGCAGGGAGCGTTTCAATTCTCATATAATATTCAGAAAATCACTAGGGCTGATTGCTCCCTATGTCACTTCACTCTGCTCATGGGGTCTTCAAGAATCCCAGGGGAGTAACAAAGGAAAAAGTTGTGTTTATGTCTTGCTCACTGTCTATGCCTCTGCTAGCACAGCCACAAGTGGCAGCTGTGTGAGCTCCTTTCTTGCACAAGTACAGAACAGATTTGCCCCAAGAGGCAAAAGACCAAATCTCTCCAGGCAAAACATTCTGAGCTAACTTCTGCTCTTGACTTCCCTGAAGATAATTTCTACCCAGTCTAACTGGGTAGAGTAGTCTAACTGCTCTCTATTGTTTCATAACACACTAGATGAATTTATCTAGGCTCTTTCACATTTATCCTTTTTTATTTTTATCGTCTCAAAACCAGAACAAAAACAATGCTGTAGCATTCTTTGAGTCCAACTCCTTCCAAAGATGCCCAGGCCATGCAGTCATTTGCGTGCCCCAGGAGTTAGCAGTCCTGTTCCTTTTACGCTTATAACAGATGATAGATACCTGTGATCTACAGCCCACTGATCAATATCATCTAAATCTTCCTCTTTTCCTCCTCCCTCAAACTGCAAAGTTACTTTACTCTGCACTCCATTCCCTCCAGTGCAACACATTAACCAGTACTGTTAGGGTTAAGCAGGAAAGTGCATGTTATGGAAGCCTCTTCTTTCCCTATTCTTTCCACCCATGGGAGTAGCTTCAGAACCACACCTCTAATTTAGGGTTAGCTTCTCAGGATACTCCAGCATCACATCTATTTATATCACAGTCTATGACATGGCATTAAATATATACACATAGGTCTAAAAGCACACTAAAGGCACTCAGAGGCTGGTTCCACCCAGTCATCTGCTTCAGCAACTAGGCAGTGTGGTATCTCCTACAGGATAACTGGAGGAACAGGAGGAAAAGGAGGAAAAGTCCCTGGGCACTCAGATGGGTAGCCTCTGTGCACTCCCTTCTCCTCCATGCACACACACCCCAACCTACTCTACCCCCTGCTGAAGTGATATAGAAGCCTCAGCAGCAAATCTGCAATGCCAATGAAGTGATGAGTATCTACAAAGCCATTTGGATCTATCAGCAGAGGTGACACAGAGAGAGCCAGACTGCTAGACACTGCCTAGACATCAAGTCAGAGATAGCATTGGTCCCTGCATGCAGGGTCTGGCCAAGCTGTGAACAGCTCCAAACACAGTGCTCCATGGGGGAGACCGTAACACTCACCCTATAGTGTTGAGGCCCTGGATTTCAGGCCTGTTCTCATTTCAACCGAGTTACTAGTTGCAAGAAATCACAAAGAAAGACTCTCCTAAGCAGAGAGTGAATACAAACCAGTTTTTGAGAAATAGTTTTTAACCCTTCAGGGTGAGTGAACTTACATTTACCACAGTAATCAGTCACACAAAACAGGAGGGAAGGGTGCAGTAAACCAACTCCTAAACTGTTGTGGCAACAGAAAACTTCCAGCTGGTCAGTAGCTGGGGCTGAAGCTCCTCAGCAGATTGTCTGGATAAGCCTTTAGATCCAAACTACGGCACAATTCTCTTGCTGAACTACTGAGCACATGAAGTTTCTTCTTTTGTTTCCAGCCACAATTAGTGCTCTGCTAAAGATCACCACATGGGAAGGACCTGTCTTTGTCTCCCTCTCTCCAGGCTACTAGGCTGCAAAGAACATTTCTTACTCATCTTTAGCAGCAACATACACCAGTCAAATCAAGCGCTGAACATCAACACACATGAAATCAAAGCTATCCACAAAAGCAGCCTGCGGGTCATGATATGGTTTAGAATTCAAAGCACCTCTTTTAATTCTGCCCCTGGAAACACATGATTGATGCAGAAATTATTCTGGTAAGATACATGAATGTACATGACTGTGGTGCCTCACAAAAGGAAAATATGAACTAGCAAATTAAAAACAACTACTAAAACAACATCCCACCTGTGATGTTTTTAGACCAGGAGCTGAAGGACGTCTCACCTTGAGACATCCTATAGCTGCCCTTAGAATCAGTGCCAAAACTTCCTGGTGATTTCAGGTTGTAATCAGGGTTAACTCCTGAGTTTTCCTTTTCCTCTCTAGACTTAGACACTTCTTTAGACTGTGGATAGATAAATCCTGTGAGCAGCAGTGAATCAGTTCCAAACTCTGGGGCTAAGTATTTTTATTATTTATCATTATGTTTGCAGACACAGCTTTAAAACTTGTAAATACTGCATTAAACAACTATAAAAGACCTTTTAGATGCAAGGAATATATGAGGATTTAAAAATTCTTCTGCATTATTCCTGAGCTCACTTTGATTTGGTGCCCATAACAAGTAACTTAAGAGAAGGAAAAGCAATCATTTTGAGCAGCTTCTCTCTGCAGCAGTCTCATCTGGGAGAAGGTACCATCAGCCAGAACCATCCTCATGGAGATTTGCCCTCATTTTCTTCCTGTGAACTTGTATAAAACTGTCTCCACTCGGCTGCTTCTGAATAATGTACAACAACAGATGAGCGACAGTGAGCGCCAAGGGAGCCCCAGCCAACAGCAGCAAAGTGAGCCCATTGCTGTGCTTCAGCTTTCAAAAGCATTATGAGGATATCAGAACAACACAGATTTAGTCAAGAAGTATTCAGACTGTTAAAAATACATGCATTGCAAGAACAAAGGACACCTGATAGTTTACTCAGGACCGAAACACATCTACCAGATCCCATTCTGCTCAGTTTTCCCAGCTAAAACCCAGGTGATTCCAGAACCTGTACCAGATAATACAAAGTGAAAGAAATCGTTTTCTTGACCCTTTATAACTCCCTCTACTGCCCTCAGTCAGTTCACCCTGAGAGGAAACTCTGTCTGGTAACAGATTCCACAAGATTTTTTAAAATCCCCCTCCCTTTTTGAGGGGTGGGAGGATTCGAGTGTTGATAACAAACCTGGATACACACTTTAGGAAATTAAATCCATCAAAAGGGAAACACAAGATTCATTCCTCTTACACTTGAGATCTTACAATTGCACAGCCAACAAGCAGCAGCCCTGCATTCTTCATGCAGAGAGAATGATGGATGATTGTTTCTCACAATAGCCTAAACTTTGCGTACTAATCCCAACAGGACTGCTTGTCAGGACCATTTGGAGGAATCACTGAAGAGGATCACCTTCCTAAAGATAATTCCAGGTTACAGTGTTTCAACTGGAAGATTTCATTCGCACATCCTGTATCAGTGAGCCTGGCGAGGTTTGCATACGCAAAAGGATGCAAACTCCCAGGAGAAAATGAGAGAGTTGGAACAGCCATGAAACACAAAGAGCACAGAAAAAGACACAATGCACACCATGGTGCAATATTACTAAGCTTCAATGAGCAGTTGAGCTACACATGAAGTCCCTCATATAACTTATTACACCTCAGATACGCTGACTTAGGATGCAGATGTGTCCCTTGCTCAGCGTTCCATGAAGATACAGAATTTCCTCTTTAACACTGCCCATCCTGGCTGCAGGGTACTCAGCCACTCTAACTTGCAGCTCTGGGTCCCTCTCCTTGTATGCTATGACTGTGCTTTGGCCTCTGACAGAAATAGCTCCTTTCTGAAAACTGTGGTCCAGAATCATATGTCTGCGCTGGATCCAACAGAGAATTCAGCCAGGTTACAGCAGAGGACACTCAGCCTCCATTGCATCGCTTCACCGAACCCAACTGAAGAACCTACTCTAGCCTCTACCAAGATGTTGATACTAGCTGGCACTAGGCAGCTTTCCTTGCCATCTTTTCTTACTTACCAATTTAAATATGCACATGTGTATACATTTAAAATGCTGGTGTTGTTAACAATAAGCATTATAGCTGCTGCAGCTGCTTGTATTCTATACTATATACTCAGAGTCCTGCTAATATACAATGTTCCTTGTTACTGTGATACTATTTCTTTACATGGAGCTCTTATCAGCTTCATCGTCTACAGAGAAAAAGAAATACTGCCCAAACCAAGGAAATAATTCCTGTTTCCCTATTTTGAAATCCCAGTGAAACATGAATGAGAGTGGAAAGGGGCATCTGTTTACATGGGGGCAAACAGTATGAGAGTTCAGCTGAAGGTAAGGACAGCTGGAGTTTGTCTGATGCATAACTCCTTCATAGTGCTACCATATGGCTGCTGGTGCGGGACTGCAACAAAAGAGATCTTTGACACATGTCAATTCCAGCTGCTAATGTGTAATCAATCTTACTAGGAACATTTATTTCCTGTACCTGCCTTTGATTCTCAGCTGAATCTAAAGTCTTACCCTTTGTTTGTCCTGTCCTCCCATGATCCCGCTGCCCATTTCCACCAGTCTCTTTCTGCTCAAGCAAAGAATCCAAGGTTACATGCTGGCCAGCTGGTCATAGTAACATAACCAGAACTAGCCACTGGAATTGAGTGTTTCAAGAAAAACTCAAAGGGCTGCCTGCCACGGGGCAATAATCCTTTCCAGGGATTTGATTTAGGCAGCAAAGATAACTCATGCAGCAGCCTGAAAGGCCTCATGGGATAAAACATTCATGCCGGCAAAGCACAATGCAACCCCAGTAGTTTGTGATTAAATCATGTAGATGACAGTGCAGAGTAAATTTATTCAACATTGTTTACTCCACATCTTTTCCATATGCTTGAAAATAGAGAGGAAAGAAATCAAAATTATAAACAGACACTTCTTCCCTCAGACAGGAATCTTTGCACAAGGTCCAAATCACCAATTTAGCCAGGAGTACTCAAAGCTGGAAATGATGGGAGAGATGAACTACTCCAAGTAAAACTCCAGCAATGCTTTCCCTAACCACAAACAAAAGTTTGAGATACACAAGCGGTCTTCCCTTGGGAAGCTGTTTTATTTCACATTCCATCCAAGTCTGACAGTGTTGACTACAAGCAGCAGGCATGTATTGATAACATGTATTTCAGACAACTCCCATCCTATGATTGCCAACCCAGTTCTTCTGCAGACCTGAAATGTGGCACAAAACTTTGGGAAGCTCCTCCAATCTGAAAAAAAAATGCTCAAAACTGGATGTCATTCCCAGACTTCCAGTCATTCCATGGTTTGTGATCAAAGCAGTTGCATTTATTGATACAGAGGCGATGTTTTCAATAGGTTTTCCCAGTCATGACTGGGTACACCTTGGTGTGAGCATGTTATGTGGACAGCAAGGTGTGTCACGTGGAATGGGAAATTCACACAAAGCTGGTCCCACCACATATCTGTAATCACTAGGAATCTGCATTTCATAGCAGGTAGTGCAGTATGTTATCCAGTGGCAGAAGTTACAAATGCAATAGAGTTAGTTAACAGCTACATTTGCATTGTAGAAACAATTTGCAGACATCCAGTATCAGGCAGTCAAGTATCTCCTTCACAACAATGCCTAATCCACACAGCACTGCAGTAACAAAAAGAATTACTAGCTTTGCATCAACTTTCTGGACCTCTTCCCTGTCAAATGAGAGCAGGAAAACCTGCTTGTTGTCCCTTACACAGCAGTACCAACACAGGTCAGTCTCCTAAACCCAGCCCAGTACATGTGAAAGAAATAACCTCCTAAACAATTCCAAACAATCAGGCAGACACAACCCTGAGAAGAGAACCAAGTTAAAAGGAACTGGCATAATGTTATGACAGTACCAGTCAGAGAGGCTATCAAAATAACCATCCCATTCAAGGGCTTCCCTCAGCCTCATGTCATATGCTGAGGCAAACTGGTGTTGGAGTTGTCATGCTACAGAGGACTCAGAATGACCTACTTTCACTCTTTACAAGCTGGGACACATCCTAGTCCCCACCAATAACATACACACTACAGTTTAAATCATCTGCTATACTCTGAATATTGCTGTAGTCCTTAGAGTAATAAAAACCAAGCAAACCAAAAACCTAGTTTACAGAAACATCTTTAATACATGAGCATTTCAGATACTTGCCACAGACTCATGAGATAAGGGTTGATCCCAAAGAATGCATTCACTTCTCATTGAAGTTAAATCTCCTTTACTTCAGGGAGTTTGGCAGATCATGGTATGAGAACCCCCATTCTGCTCTCACGGGTTATGAATTTTGTAGATCAGATGCTGTTAAAGTCAACAAAGCATCCTTTGTGTTCCAAGGTCTTCATAAACATTAAGAAAACCTTTTACCATTCCAGTACTCAAAAGGTATATGACAGTGGAATGAACACGATGGCTTTATCCTATCCTGTCAAATCACTGTCTGATCCTGGTTCCCAGGAACCTGACATACAAACAGCATCCTCCAGCCTAAAGAACTCCAAAATACTTTCAAAGCTTTAGCTCATGTTTCAAGTTTGAGAGTTCACTTTCTGGCCATAAGAGCAAGAGGTAAAATGGACTTACAGAAATAAGTGGGGATTACTTCCCCCCAGACAGCAGAGGTTACCAGAGACACAAAATTATAACCAAGCTGTCAATAGAAGTCTAGGTAAACTCTTAACCTGTAATCCAGAAGAAACAAAAACACTTTAGAACCTTCTGGCCAGCCCACGAAGTAACAGCACTGACTCCTTTTGGGTGTCTCCATAACACAAAATAATCCAGAAAAAAAATCATCAGGCACATTTTCCAAAGCAAAATAGGAACCAGTTGAGGTTATCTAGGCAAAAGATCAAGACAAATTCAAGCAGCAAACAATGTACTTCCAAGCCAAACAACAATCAAGGTTCACAGAGTCTCACTGCAAAGCTGAGAGCTTGTCCCGGGGAAGAAACCCTTAGCTTAGTAGAAAGAGGCCTATCGACTCAGCACCATGAAATTGAATAAAACCTCTCTTTGTGGCAGCATCCAGGGGACAAGGACAAAGGGCCTCGGCCACCGCAGCGTTTCTGAATGACAGAGGCCTCCAGCACCTCCATCACTCCTCCCACCAGCAGCAGAATCCCAGGAAACTGAGTGCTTATTCATTACTTGGGCTCTGTCCATTTTCTGAGTCTCTCTCTGCATCCTCCAATGCTGAGTTTTTAACAATACCTTCTTTTAGCTTGCCTCGTCTGCCACTTCCGCATTTAATTGCAAGTTCATGGGGATAAAGTGGCCTGCACAGCTGAACTAAGTCATCTTGATTTGAAGGCTCCCTTTCCTCATAAAAGGGGAAACAGTTCTTTCTCTGTCTTTGTGTCTCCATTTCCCTTTCGCTCGCCACTTCTCCTCTTGCCCCTCCCTCCTCTCCAATTTTTCTCCTTCCTGTTCCTTTTCCCATCCTACATATCTTTCTCCTTCTCCCTATAATTCAAATTCATGCTTCCCAGAGATGTTGATGTGTACAGGGAAGAGAAGGAAAAGCTCTCAAATGCTGGCACCTTTCAAAATGGTTCCCAGGCTTCTGCAGGAATTTCTAATCTGCATCAAAGTCTGTGGCAGAACATCACAAAACAACCCAGTGCCACTCCTCAAGCTAAATGCATGGGCAGACTGCTCTGGGTTAACACACCTGAACAGCAGCTCACTGATAACAAACCTGTGCAAAGGTGGGATATGCTTTGTGTCGTACAGCAAGTTTCAAAGGAAAATATGCAAACGGAGATTGTAACTTCTACAACAATTGACTATGGAGAAGCAGCAGCACGGATACACAGCACGCTCTGATTTCCTCTTTGCAACATGAGTTCCAACTGCAGTGATGTCAATTTCTGCTCTCACTTACTGGGCAAAACTAGCTTATTAACACCGTCTGTAACTGTTTAAAAAAAAACAAACCCAAAACAGGTGTCAGTTGGAAAGGATCCAGAGTATACCCCGGATTCTTTTTGGACAGCTGCTACATCAAAAAGGGAAGAATCTAGTGCCAAAACCAAGAGCAACAGTAAAACCACCACTGCCCAAGACACAAACCCCTAATTAGTTAATTGTGTCATATTATAACCAGAATTTCACATCTTTCTTTCATCTCGCCTCTTTCCGAGCTCTCCAGACATCAACAATGCCATAATTTTATGCAAAAATTGAAGCCCTTACTACAAAATCCACCCAAAAACATCACAAAAGGCAAATTCATGGTGTACATTTAACTTTGCACTGCTCTCTTTGACTGTCATTCTGTTCATGATGATCCTTGCTTACTGCATCTCTGGCTCCCAAAACTCACAACACTAATGTTAAAACTTTTCCTCCAGCAAGATTTCCAAAGATATAAAAGTATGTTAATATCTAAGTAGTTTATAACCAGTGCCTCTGATAGTCCTGTTTTACAGAAGCAGGCACAGAAGAGCCAGCTGCTTAATTCATCTGGTGAACCACTGTGAGGGCAGGAAAAGAATCTGATAATGAAAGTTTGCTAAATCAGTGACAAAACTTCTTTTAACAAGATCAGAACAGGCAGCTCCCCCCTGCACTCCAACTCCCGCATCCGAAACTCCATGCTCCTGCATCAGCCATTGTCAACAGGGCATTCAGCTGCAGAGTCAGCTCTTAGAAAGGGCTCCTAAACCGTCAGCTGCCAGTGTTCGGAATAGCCACATGACACCAGTTATCTCACCAATTTGGGATTAAATAATTTCCCCATTGAAAACACTGGATTTCCTGAAGTTTTAAAATTCAGCAGGAAAACGCTGTCTTCTACTTACGATATTCTTTCAACACAGAAGTGTAAAAAAACCAAAGCTTTGAACCAGAAATCTGAAATTAATCTGACTCTGTTGTAGGAAATGCCTAGGGTTTGGTTGGAAATCTTCATATAGGGAAAGGAATGTTACGAGATCTGCAGGAAAAAAGAATAATTAAAAAATCAGAAAACACCTTTCTTTTCAACTGAGCTACACCTGTGACGATAGGATGTTTCACTGCAAACACCTTCCTTGGAAGAAGCAATTGAATAACCTACTTTATGGGCATAGGGATGAATATTTGCCCAAGAGAAAATCTAAAGGGGGGTGGCAGAGAGCAGAGAAAATTAATCCGCTTTTTCTTCCAGACCTTCAGAGAAGTTTCCACCAATATTAATGAAATCAAGACAATTTATTCTTTCACATCAGTCAAAATAGGGCAAACAGGCACCTCTCTCTGATCCCTTCTTTCTTTCACATCCTCCAGATCACAACAACTGAGCCTCGGCCCCAGCAGCTCGATAAGAAAAGACACAGCATGTGGAAACTAGTCATGAATTCCTTGGTATTAAAAAACATAAATTAGAAAAGCCATGAGCAAATCTGGTTTGAGGACAGACACCCCTCAAAAAAACCCAACCCATTTTAGTCCTGTTAAAAACAGTGCAGAAGGGAGAAGGCTCTCTCAGCAAGAGGTAGTACAATACTGTGTGTTCTGCTGTGAAAAAAACCCATAGCTGTCTATTTTTAATGTGGCTGTTTGAGCCAATACTGACATGGAATTAGAGAACTCTCTCCAATTTTGGAGATCCATGTGTTTTAAAACAAACATTTACAAACTTTGCTCAGCAGTACACTGCACAAGATACACAGAAAGGACAAGTCCATGTTGTACATAAGCGCCTCAGCAGTTTGTTAACATGAAGGCAAGTTGGTGCAGTAGAGTGATCTCTTTGCAGAGCTGTAAGAACAACAGGATAACACTAGAAGGCAGCCAAACCAGTTTGCTTGTTTGTTCATAGCATCATAGAATGGTTTGGGCTGGGAAGGATCATAAGATCATCTAGTTCCAACCCCTGCCATGGGCAGGGATGCCTCACCCTAGACCATGTTACCCAAGGCTCTGCCCAGCCTGACCCTGAACACTGCCAGGGATGGAGCATTTGTCACTTCATTTACCAATTTCACATGTCCTCCTTGCGCTCTACATTCACCGCTTCTGACCAGGAGTCTTCACGACACCTCCAGAGGTACACGCAGAGGGGCAGGGACAACAGCAAAGTCAAACCCCTCCAAGGAACAAATTTCAACACTGTCCTCAGTTAACATTGTTTTGTTGTCTAAAGAGGGAATTTTTAAGTTTGTCGCTGATGACAGGGAGGCTCTTGGTAAGACAGATGAGGCAGTAGTAACTCTTCTCTCAGCCCTACATACCAATTTTGCCAAATAATCACGTAGTGGTCCGCAAGTATCAATGGTTTTTGGTGCCACAACTTCTTCCAGAGGCAAGTATTGTTAACATGTCGTCTGACCATATAGAAACAGCTTTTGTATTTGGAGGTTATGGAAACAGAATTATCCAAAAGCTGCAATGCTAATGCGATGTAACAGAACAACTGCCTCCCTGCTCCAGCTTCTCTTTTACCAAGCACTTAACAGACTGTTGAGGTTTTACATCCATTAAAACTGAGAAGCCAAAATTGCCCCAACAATTCTACACATCAAAGCACGTATCTGTTCAGCAGTTGTCAACAGCAGCCAGTGGTCACCTGAAAGAGGCTTTTGGTCACTGTCCTACATGTTTTTTGCAGCCTGGTACTAACACACAGAAGCAGGTTTGCCAAGTTTCCCTGAGCCTGAATCTGTGGAAGGTGATGATAAAACATTTCCATTTTGCAAGGTTTTTCCACAGTGCAACCAGTGTCATTTGAAAGCTTTGAACAACAGCCATTTCCAGTATTTCCTCTTCCCCCTAATGGACTTAAATGCATGGACAGAACAAAGCTCTGTCCCATGAAGAAGTACAATTCAGGCTCACCACGGGAGAAGATAAGCCCACCCATGCTCCTCCTGCTTAACTGCCAGCATGATTTCTACTTAGAATAAGCAGCTGAATGTGCAAACTTATGATTATGGACCAACAAATGAACTACATGAGAAATTACACAGAGCAGAGGCCCACCAACCATAATAGTTGAGCTTAAGATCAAAAGGGGTTTGGGGGAGGTTCTTCTGGGGAGTGGGATGGTGGTGACAGTCATATTTTAATTCTTTGCCTTTTGAATTCTGAGCCAAGCTGGTCTCAATTTCACTGAAGCACAAACCTCACCATACTTCATTACACACCTCTGCTGTACAACTGTGGGGGTTTTTATTCTGCTCTCCAGAGATACAACTTCGTAAAACCCAACCTGTCACAGACCTTCCTTCTCAAGGCCTTCTGTGATAATCTACATGCTTAAGAACAAATGCTAAAGCACACTACACCCCAAAGATGACTGGGTTTTTTTCCTTTGGTTTTGAGAACAAAGGAATGTAAGAACCTGAAGAGATAAAAGAGAGAAAAGAGGCAATCCAAATTGCATGAGATTAAGTCCTCAAGAGAAACCCAAGGATAGTATCCAAGCTGCACGTGGTCCTGGGTTGCTTGAACACACCCAGTGAGTGTGTGTACCATTAAATGTGGCTGGCACTCAGCTAACACATTCTGAGAAACCACATCCCCTATTATAGCAAGGGCTACTGTCAGATGCCTCCTGATACAAAGCTACTAATTATTGCTACTGGCATCATTAATTGTCATTTTACAGCATATCAAAATAATATTTGTTCTTATTAAGCTCTTAAGAGCACAAAGTCTCTTGGAAACAATGACAAAATAACAAGTCTATGCAGTTCTCCCACACTGCCTGTGCTGTGATGGCAAACAAAAAGATCCAATCCCATTGATTCAAGGCACTGAAGGAAGCAGAACTTTTATACAGCAAAAATAACCAGGAGTCCTGAAAGGAGATCTGAAACCAGGCGATCAGGCATATGCTCCGGCAGATCCTATCTTGCAAACAGATTTCAGAAGCAGACTTTAGAAAAGAGCACCATCTGGATCAAATTTGCAACTCAATCCGTAAATAAGAAGGGACAGCTTATGGCACCACTGCCAGCATATTTATAAAGTGTGGGAATATCAGGCTGAGAGGCAAGAGTGCTAAGGGGAAAATTCTGCCTACAAGAGTAAAACACTAACCAGTAAAACTGTACCACACTAAGGAAGTGGTGTGAGGAACCACTTCACAGCAAAACAAAACAAGGCAGGACAAAGATGACTGGAAATGAGGCAGCTACATGCCAAGGACATTCAAAAAAGGTGAAACCAGCCAGGTTCAGGAGCTAAATCACAACTCGTGAAAAGGCAACATTCTTCCATCTCCACAGCAAACCTCCATTCTACTATGATGCTCCTTGGTGCAGAGATAGGGAAGCCAAAGACTTAGGAAAAGATGACAGGCAGTGCCTAGTTCCCCCAGGAGTATGTGGAAAGAGAATTTCAATGTACATCTGAAAATGGTCCAGTGATTTTTACCTTTGAAAATCCAGGCAGACATATGCTGCTCTTTTTTGACCCAAGTGACTAGCCAGAAATGTGAGGGACATGCATGCTGTCACAACTACCAAGAGAAAATTCTTAAGTTAGGTGTTTTTCCCATAGCTACAAGGAGGTTTAAACCAACTGTGCTCCTCATACGATGAAGAATATCAGTATTCTGACATTCATGTCACCAATTTATGTTGTCTTTTGGATGCTGCGATTGCTTAAATCCAGGGGTTTTTATTTCAAGTAAAATGAAATAGAAAAGGGACAGAGTTTTCTAAAGCATTCTGCATTTTAAATACATAAGCCAGGTCATGTAAAGAGACTTTGGCTGATTTTATACGAGGTGAGAGCTTCCAAACACAATATATGGATTGCCACAAAGTCATCAGGTCATCATATTTGCAGGATATATTTGAAACCAGGAAGAAAATAAATTACCTGGCAAAAAGGGAGGATCTAGGCAATAATTTTACATGATTAATCTCTCACAAATGTGAAACATCCACCCGCAGTATCACAGGATGTCTCCTGCCATGGTGTCCCTTCTTACCGTAGGTAACAGCATCATAAAACTGGATTCCACACTCTGGCTTTGGGGGAATTTGTAGTTCCAAGCCTACTTCTGTTTCACTTAGGTTACTATGACTTCTCAAAAAAGAATCCACACTCTTGATGTGTCTTTAGGGATTTGTTCTGGCTTTACATATGTTTGGCTTTCAGAGAAGTTAGGGTAACTTGTTCAGAATGGCTTATAAAGCTAAGTTACATTTACTCTGCTGAGGACTGGAGTGATTTAGGACTTTACCATCTCTTCTACTTGGTTACCACTTCACTGTGGAAGTTACTGCGCCTGTTCTCAGCCAGCTTGTGAACTACTTCAGCATAGCGTCAGCCAGCTCAGTTCAAGGCAGCAAGGGACCACTTGAAGCTAAACACCCTAACTTTTCCCTCCGTTATGTTAAAGAGCTCTCACAAATTCCAATGAGACCGAAAGGGTAAGAGTTATGAAAGCATAAAGTAAGGTAAGAAGAAATAATCAGACTGGAAAGGTGCCAAAAAGCAATTTAAAAAGCCTTTGACTAATTCCTCTTCACTGTTTAAAAAATCAAAGAATGAAATCAGGACTGTAAGAGAGCAGAATACCACCCTGTACACCAAGGCAGGAGAACAACACGTTTTATACTCCTGTCAGCAGCCTACCTCATTCATTCTCAACAAGAACTAGTTTCAGACGCTTCACAACATTTCCTTTATCTATTCCACTGCTTCATTATCCTGACTTTTTGAAAGCATTTCCTAATTTTCCCAGTTGCTGCAATTTAAACCCATTACTTCCGGTCCACTCAACTACGGATACAGAGAAGAGTTTATTCTCTTCATGTCAGCAACTTTTTCAGCCTCAGCAATCCAAATGCATTCAAACTTTCCTTTAGAATATTTCTGTTGCTCTTTTCCGGATACTGACAACACGAGAAGCTCATGCACAAAGCCAGACACTGTCCTCTTAAGAACTTCAATAACAAAATGGATAATTCAAGAATTCTTTCTATTTTAGCTGCACAAGCGTACTAATTTATTACTGGTCTGATTTACTACTTTGCCTGATTGTCAACACTATCAGATTAATTCAAAAGACCTCTCCAGAAATTAGTCATTCTTGCTGTATAGCCCACTAATTTTTTCTCATTTCCACAGTCTCCCATATAGCCTTCTTTGTCCTCATGTATGATGATTATGTCTGTCACAAACACAGATAAACAAAAATGACTATGGCATTGAGCTGTTTATTCAGTAAACACTATGATTACCACACTCATTTTCTGAGGAGCGGAGACAAGGCTGCATACACCAACCAGCACAGTGTCCAGGCAGTACATTCGAGGTGGCAAATCCAGACAGGGAAAAACAAATGGGCTCCCTGCTCCGGTATAGAAACACATGGGGTTTGCACACAGGAAAGGGCATGAAGTAGTATGTCAGACAAATGGCATTTCAGTTTTTCTCATGCTAGCAGCTCTTCAGTTGCTTTATAAGGGAAAAGGAGACTTCAGTTCCTCATTCTTCCGATTGGATTTTTTTAGCCTTTTTCTTCTCTTTTCAAAAATCCTTTCTCTCAGTTCTCTTCCAGGGACGTGCGTATGCCTGACTGAGCCTACTCTTGGCTCTGCTGTGAGCTCATCTGCTCTCCAACAAAGAAGCTATCACCCAGAAATGAAGAGAAATGCTTTCTTGTGGCTCCCTCATACCCAGCCTCTGGAGCAATCATGTTATTCTGTTTAAGTTATTTCTGCCTCTGAAGAGCTCTGGCCTCAGTTTTCTCCACTCATTTGTAGATTCATTTTTTTTCCCCTTTTAAAACTCAGAGCAGCAAGGATTAAAGTTCCTAATGTGTTCCCACCACTGAAATGAATCTATATATATATGAATATATTAAATATTTACATAGTAGTATATGAAAAACAAGCAAATTTTTTGCTGTTTTTTTATTGAAGAAACAGCCACTGCAACTGGAGAATTCAAGACCTGTAAAGCAGATAAGAGCTGCTGAGGAGGAGCATCATCTAATATTTAGCACCACACTCTTTATGCATGAATACCTTCCATAACTCACTCTAGACTCTGCCAAGATTTCCATCTCATGCATGCTTTAGCAGTTGGTACCACACATCAATAGGTTATGAATTTGGAGTTGTGACTGCTATGTAAGCTCATCAAGATGCCACTTGAATCAGTAATAGTCAAGAATTCACGACCAACAAACAAGAATCCCATAATTCCACTACAGTCTAGGAGGTACCATCCCCTTAATAAATGGGCAAAGTATATATGTGGTATTTTGTAATACTGCCTGTAAAATTAAGTTCGTACATATAGACACAGACTATAAATCCAGATAATCGAAAACATGTAAAAGACATTATTTTTCTAATCTCTTCTCTTACCATCTTCATTACATCTTCAGGTTTGTATTTCCTTTATAAGCAACAGGACTGAGAACCTTTACATGGAGAAAAAAAACACACCAAAAAAGATACTTTATTTCTCAGCAGTTCACACCCTTCTGTTTATCACCTGGAAAGTCAAAATTAGTTTTAGAGCCACTCTGAGAACAGTTATTTTATAATAACCACAGGGCAGCTCCAATCCAAGCTGGCGAATGAACAGCGATGGCAGCTGAACCCAGGGAAAAACAGGGGTTTCTGCAAGTAGCACAAAAAATAAGCAAAAACCCAACACCCTGCCCCATAGCTCTGAAGATTATATTAACACCTTTCCAGCACTGTCCCATTACCCTGAATCAGGAGACCTTTGTACAATTAATTTTGTAAAGTTCTGAACCCATAAAAGCTTTCCTAATTTAGGAAAAGTCAAATTTCACTTAAATGCCATTAGAATGGACAGGTAATACATCTCTAAATAGGAAGATTTGCAACAGAAATATCATGAGGTTTCTGTCATTAGTGCCACAGTTCGTGTATCATTAGTCAGAAAAAAGCATACTTAAGTCCAAATTAGCCCCCATACACCAAAAAAACAAACCCCAAAACAAAAGGCAACAAAACCCCCAAGGGAGTTTGCTCTCACTTCATCTGGAAGTCTCAACTCTCTTGACCAATCCCACCAGCTTAGTTGAAAATCGCTTACACAGCAAATACATGAAAATAATGTAAGCCTAGAAAACAGAAGCAGACCAAGACAGCATATGCTTCCCGTCCTCCATTGAAACTGTCACTCAAATATCATCTGTAGTTAACATGGCTAAATAAATAAATAAAGCAGCTGACTTAGGTGACCAGTAAAGGGTTGGGAGAGCCATCAGAGCTCAGTCTAGACACAAGCAGTCATACATCAAGGACATGCCTTAGCTATTCTACTGACCCTCACAGCTCCTGCCTTCACACAGTCCATAACAAACCAGTATCCATAGCAGACTGTCAGCCAGCCTGGGTATACAGCCCTCCAACAGAGAAGCTCTGGCAAATACTGTTTGAAAGCCCCAAGGTGTCTTCCTCACCACTTTCTTAGTGTTTACCGTCTCTGTCATGTATGTAGCAAAATGGGCAAGTGCCTAATCCTCAGCCACTCCAGCTGCCATCCTACAGGTAACTATAAACTGTTATTTATGCATTTGGGCGAAGGACTGTGACTCTCATTCACAAAGTGATTTAAATGACATGGCAGAAGCAATTATTGTCCTCTACTCTCTGTTCCTTCCTCTCCTGAAGGTTACACCTCTGTTTCATACAAAGTTGCACAGATGTGCATCTGCTGCTTTATGCAACTCAACATCTAAGTATTTAATCAAACCACTGCAGTCTTTAGTCTGCACCTACACATAAAACTGTGAACTCTAGCAGCTGAGGATACAAACCCCAGACATCCATTCATACCATGGGGCTTCAACTTCTAGGAATGTGGCAGGGCTAATAGTCATGGTGGTAACTGTCATGGTCACCCCATTTAGAAATGCACACAAACATAAATCAAAACCTTAAGCAGTGAATTGAAGTGAAATTGGTAGGAGTATCTCCCAGTTTGGTCTACCATACTCCAAGATAATGATGTGAAATAGGAATTCCAGGATAATAGCATCTCTCATACACTGGCATTTCAAACTGTTTGTAATGGCCAGGAAATACTGAAAATACAGTCCCAAGGTATCCACAATATTAATGGTGTGTTCTGCTCTGCACCAACTAGTCCCAGTGGGGACAACCGAGGATTTGTGATGTGGGAAACAAGACACGACAGGAGGTTGTACTGGTGCAGGGATGCAGAACTAAGAGGGGAAAAACAGTCTAACACCACCCTGGGCTACAGTACCCTCTGTATCAGGTGTCTCAAGCATTAAGATTTGGCTTTATAGAAAGATCACATCAGCTGAAGTGAAAGAAAAGGAAAGTAACATTCCTATAAGAGCTTTGCCTCACCTCTCCCCACACCACTCTTCCTCAAAAAAACCTCACCAATCTCAAAAGGCTCAACAGTATCCTGATTTGTAGAGATACAGTATGCCACTTTTTATTTTGGTATGTGTTAGTTTGAACAAGTCAGTAATGGCCTCTGAGAGAATCAGCTGGTGAATAAAAGCCTTTTTATGTGAAAATAAGGAGAATTAGGACAACACCCAACAACGGTGTTCACTGAAGATATATTTTCAAAATGAATGACAAGGAGGCAGCTGAAGCCTTGAAAGATCAGAAGTGTGCAGAGAAGTGCAAAACACACCAAAAATAAACCCTCTTGTCCTGAAGGACAGGTTTGTGCAGTGAATATCAGGATTCAACTACTTCTTTAATTTGACTTCAAACTTTAAGGCTGAACATCAGAGATAAAAAATTACAGAGAAGAAACTTCCTTTGTGTGGCACCTCTGAAGTTGCAGTTCCTCACCAAAAACCAAGAAATGCAGAGAAGCCACAGAAATGAAATGTTCTATATACTGCCTTTTATAAGAAGGCTTTTTTGAAATCTCTCCTTGGATTCAGTTTGGCCTCAGTTTTACTTTGCTTCAACAGACTGGCTTTTCCTAGTGAACACAGGGGCAGCACCAGCACTACATTCAAACCACCAACATTTTCACTTCATTTTTGCCTTTCACACCCTTTGTGCTCACTGTGTGCTTCAATGGGGAACTCAGTCTTTCACTTACTGCTTTAAAAAGTACTTCTGAATAGTGTTGAGAAGAGTAAGTTTCAACAGCTAACACATACACAAGCAGACCAGGCAAGTGTGAAACAACCAGATGTCTGTGTTTGCACTTGCACTTGCTCAGATTCTAGCATAAGCACAACTGTTCAGACAACTGCCACTGAGTAAGTCTGAGACAAAACATAGCTTCTTTATTTGCATTTTTACCACTCACTGAGAGCAATGGGAAGCTGCTGACTGGCAATTCCTGATGAGCCAAGACTTACATTCTACACTGTATGTTCACATAGGACTACAACAGTAAAAACTCTCCTACAGCAGTCTTGCATCCAGCAGAGGCACTCCCAGAACAGAAAAGTGTTAATGCCTCCCATCCCTGTTGATTCTTGGTCTGTGCAGAGATTGTCAATACTGCTTCCGGTTACGCCTAACAGTCCCCCTGGAATTGAGCTAAGAACACCAATTTGCAAAGCACTAACTACCAAGGATGCGTCATATGGTTGCCAGAAGACTAAATTAAAGACTGGAAATTTTTGTTGCACTTTTTCCACTGAAAAGATGTATCGCTTGTGTGACAGCTTTTGTTCAGCTTTGTCTCCTGAAAAAGGTAAGGCATACTTAGCTTCAGTTGCTGGCTCTTTTAGTTATTTCCCCTGCAACCTTTGGACAAGTCATCTCGTCTTTCTGTGCCTCAGTTTCTCCATTCACTAAATACTGGTTTTCTATTCTGATATAATACAGCTAAAACAGTGCTGCATACACACAGACAAGTAACTTCATTCTTCATGTGCTTCAAAGCAAAATTTTCTTTTTCTTTACATAAAATAGCCTGAGACTTTTCTCTGGGCTAAGCTGGTTTTGAGACCATGCTGCCCCAGCAGCTCACCCGCATTAAAAGAGAACTGATGTCATGCAGCCTGGCCTCCAAACACACACCACCTGGACACAGCAAGTGCTGCTGCAGCAGTTTAATTCTTGCTGATTGCAAATTTCAGTTCCTCTGGTTGGGTCCTGTAAAAAAATTTGATTCATACTTTACTTTCCAAATATTGTGGCTTTTCTCGTGCAACTGCTTAAGAAAGATGTATTGGTCCCTATTTTGCAAAAGAATCTCTTATGACACATGGATATACACTGTGTATACAGTGTAACAGACAAAACCAGTCAAGAGGCTGGCTGCTCTTTCTGGCTTTATGACAAGATGCATATTAAGCTGCTTTTAAACGGGAAAGGAAACAGATCAGAGTGAAATTTCCAGATGTACCTTGCTATTTATGACATTCATATTCAATACGTAGAAAATGATTACACTACAAGGCAATAGGCACCTGCTAGGACAGGCTCAGCATTGCCAGCTCCTCCTGGCTTTGGCACCCCACAGGATAAAGTCAGAGATAAGAGTCCTGAAAAGGAGCTCTACCAGACGCAATGCAAACTGGAATATCATCCTAAGTAATCTTTCTATCTTTTCCTCTGCTACTCAGTATAACTGCATAAAACTTCACCAATAAATCCATCCATAAAGGAAAGTTTTATCAGCCTGATCTGTTCACCATGTCAGAATCAAGATGCAGCCCAGTATGTTAAATATTCAAAGAGAGAACTTACAGTCAAAAAGAGGAAAACACACATTTCTTCAGGGTATGTTTTGCTTACTGTCAAGAGGAAAGAATAAGAAAGCCCTGCCGCATTTATCAAACATACAAAAGCTCCAAACCCAACCAACAACAAAAAAGCTATGAAAAATGTGCACAACTTGTCATTTAGAACAACAGGAACAGCCCACAGATGATTTTTTTAGAGGATCATTATAGTTGGTGAATAAAGACTATGTAATGATGTAGTATGTCTACAATAATCTCTTCTAATTTCAGAAATACTGGTCTGTCCTTTTTGACTTTTTCCATTCTTCCAGAAACAATACTCTCTCCAATTGCCTTTAGTCCAAAAGCCTTAGTCCACTTAGTTCACATTAACCCACTTGTGCTTCTTAATGCTTTTTGCTCTTCCTCACTAACTTCTAAGTGCAGTTACTCTGGCATACATTACTTGTAAGTGCTGAACAGAGAAGGAGGAATGCACAGAAGTGAAAAAAAAGTATGCATAAGATTATCTGTCCTTGTCCAATGGCTTTGCAATCCACTGCAAGGGAAGGCAATGGTAAACCAAAAATGTGAGTGCAATGTAAAGGCCAGAGGACTGAATGCAGCAGAACTCCAGAAATTCCGTGGCGGCAAAGCTGGGGGTGTAACTTAGTAAAAAATCCAGGAACACAGATACTGCAACACTAGATACACTGAATTTTGTGTGCCCTGCACTGTCTCATGACTAAGCTGCAACTCCAGTGGTACTTTTGTCTTGAATAAATAACTTAATTGGTAAATCTCACTTTTTTAACTATACCTCCCCCCCCAAAAAAAAAAATCACCTTTATCCCATATAGCCTGAAAAATCATTATTTATTTTATGACAAGTTTTCAAGACATGTTCTCCTCGTATGCAAACAAAACACTCTTGCCAATGCAAAGAGAAAAACATGTATTTGCAATGGGAATAGTTTTACACATTATATTTAATGAGCCAATGAAGGAGACAAACTCTGGGAAAAGTGTCTTCCCAATACCCATCTCTCCTTTTCCTGTTGAGGGATTATGCTTCTGACAACTGAATGGTCATAGCAAACACTTCTACAGCCCTCTTTGGAAGTCTTCCCCCACTGCTCTTCCTTCATTCTGTGTCTTGTCAACACCCTCTCCTCACAAACAGCTGCTTCCCATCTGAGCTGATTCCTGAGCAGTGTCAGTAACACAACAGACAGAACCACCAGCACCAGGAGGGATATGAGCTAAAAAATTACATGCAAGTGTCCAGTGATTATCATTTGAAGCCTTTGATTTTTCACAATAAAAAGGGAAGTAAATAAAACAGAAATAAACAAGCAGCACTTCATGTGAAGGACCAAAGCACTTTCAGTCTGCAATTACCTCAGCTCACAACTGTTAGTAATGACACTCAGAATTACGTAATTAACATCCACTTCTTTTTCACACTGTCCTAAAGTAGCCCCCACCCATTCAAACTGTATTCTCTTTCTGTCTCTTCCTCCACAGATCAAGAAAACAGAAGACCTCAAGTAACAAGGACAATAAAGTCGGTAACGACAAAATCTAAGAAAAGCTGGCAAAATTTATTTTGACCATTTCTGGCCTGGCACCTGGAACTTTCACATAATAACAAAGCATAAGCTATGAATTCATCCACACCAGCCACCAACACAAAGACGCGCTAGGTCAGGGCACCCACTCTGCCACAGGCATCACTGTTCTACCAGAGTCCTATTTTAGCAAGACTGACAACAGTGTGAGGGGGACCTCAGGCTCTGCCTACATTTGTAAGCTAGAAGTGATATGACATGGGCCTGAGCATCGCTATTCTGTTAGACAACAGTCAGAATACTTCCTGGCACCCTTCAGCCCAGCCCTACTCACATTCTCCTAAACAATTCTCAGGCATGATACCAGAGCTAGGATGGGCCAAGGACCATTCCCAATAGACAATCTGAAAGCACGCATCCTACTTTGAGACTCAGACAGTTCAGTGGTACAAGACAAGACCAGATCATGCCAGTTGGCCTCAGGACCAGAGAATAAAGCCTAGCACTGTTTTGTTTACCACATTTGTAGCCTAAGTCTCTTGCTTAACAATATAGGGCATCAAACATTGATCAGATCTAACAAGACAGATAAACTTCTGCCTCCATGCCTTCTCCTTTGTGACCTACATATTAAATAGCACACAGCACCCATATATACCTACATTAGGTTTGTCCACAACAATCTGGATTTTGTTTAAGAATCAAGCTTCAGAGTCCAAAACATTTTACCAGGTCAAAAGTTTTACAGCCTTCAGTTATTGCCCCTTCAAACAAAATGAAAGGGGCTTCTTCAGCCACCTAGTGATGAGGTTAACAGCAAACAGCTCCCTGTGAGGTGATGAATTCAAAGCACTTGTCAGATTAGACAGAAAGGCCCATGGGACCAGAGACTTCACTGTGTAGCTAAAACCCACCCACCTCTGCAAGATAAGAACTCACTAGAATGCAAATTCTTATCAGGAGTCTGTCCCCAAAGCAGATCCCTCCACCAGGGACAGGACGCTTTGAGTATCAGTGAACTCCTCTCATTGTCAGCTTCCTCAGACTCCAAAATAATCCCCAAATGAGACCTTTCAAGTTTTCCACTCTTTCCAGACATGCATTTCCTTCATGTGTCCCATGGCAGGTTGTTCGAAGTTACTCAAACCACACTATGATGCCAGAAGCATGAGCAGGCAAAACTTTCAAGACAAAAGTGTTATCGCTGAAATGACTTACTGCAGATAAGAAAACCTCTAAGATTTTGTGGATGATGTTGCTAGGCTTTTTTTAAAATCCAAGCCCATTCTTTTATGTAAGCCCATTCTACCAAGGTAGTTAACATCTGACAGCCATCCAGAACTCACAGGTTCAAAGCTTCTTCTTAATTAAATTGCACAGACCACAAAGACAAGCATCACTCCTTGGCAACCTCAGCGGTCAGGGTCAGCAGCTGCAAGAGATCTTGCAAGCCTCTGTAAAAGCAGTCCACTCAGGAAGAGGTGAACAGTGTGACCTTTCAGCGATCAACATTTGCTCATTCTGACACATTAGGGCAAGACATGTTATCAGAAAACATGTGGATTTGGTATCACCAGTAGTGACACCATTTCACAATTAAGCCAGCAGCTTAATTTGTGCAAGTCAAATTCTTAGCCCAACCACATCAAGTTTTACACCCAAAACATGCAGCCAAGCAGTTCCCAATACACACTTGATGGAGCTCTGAAAATGTTGGCCCTAATACTTCAACAGTGGCAACTACACAACTGACAAATCCTCAGGGAATATATATTCACCACCCTGCATCTGACATTGTTTACTCCTTTTTTTCATTTTTCTCTTTAATTAAAGTGTATTACTGAGAAAACTAAACAATGACTAGCCTACAAAGCTTTGTAATGACCAAAAGACAGTGCTTGTTGAAAAAACCAAAAGTGGTTTAGGAACCTGTTGGCACAGGAACTGACCACAAGCAAAACCACAAGTACAAATTAAAGTCGGGTTAAGAACGGTCACAAAATTTACTCCATGAGTCACGAGACATCAGATAAGTTACAGTAAGGTATTATCTGAGGGGCTTATATGCTTCCATAAAAATAATTATAGGAATGACAGAGCAGTGAGATTGACCCAATATCTTTACATTAACATAAATGCTCCTTTTAATTCAGTTCCATAGTCCTATTATCTCAGTAACCACCCTAATCTTGAAGTAGTCAAACTAGAAATCTATCGCCCTCTCCACAACTCAAAGCTGCATGACATGAAATTGCAGCTGTTTCCAGTACTGTACTAAGTCACAGGCAGCTTGTGATAAGTTCTTGTGCTAATAGCACTGGGTGAAAAAGCAGGTGGGCTTCTGTACCTAAGCATCATGATGCCCAGAATGGTCAGTATCAGAGGTCCTATTCAGCTTTGGGCAATCACTATCTCATGCTTGACATATGGTTATCAGCTGTGTAAGCAGTCAGTTATTCTTCTAAGGAAGAAGGCTCATTAGGAAGAGTGGAGGAACTGTTTTCTCTTACTCTGGTCTTGAGATCTGCAGTTCAAAGGGAGACAAGGCCTCTTCAGATGAGTGGCTTCAACAGAAGGGTGAAGGAGAGTATATATGCAGGAGTCAGGCATTTTAGCCCAGATAACCAGCCTGAGGTTCTCTCCTAATACCTATCTACTGCAGTTCTGGATGCCCCATACAGCTCTACTAAACCTCATGTGCAGAAGGCAATGTTAAAGCTTTGATTCGGCTGCAGTAGGCAATCAAGCAGGAGTCTTCATCTACAGTAGCACTTAAATCCAAGACTTTGCTCAGGTCTTTAGGCACACTGGATGCAATCCCCAGGCCATGATCCAGCAGGCAAAAATAGTAAAAGGTAGCATTTAGTGCCTGTATGAGAGATGGCTTTGCATTAACTGCACTGCTCCATAATGAAGTCTCTGTAGCCGATTGAGAAATTACATTGTTGCGTATTTCAAATCTTTTTCCTGCCTCCAGCTGTTAAAGGCTGAGAATGCTGCAGTCGTTCCCACTGCTAAATGGAAACTCTTCACAATAGATGAGAAACGTGATAAAATAGTGATACTTCCAGTCTGTCCTTCCAAGAGACAGGACTGGTTGCTTCAACACAGACTGAAAACAGAGCACAAAATACTGAGACAGAAACAGAGACAAAAAGAGAGGCAGGCGAGGAATGGATTGCAGTCACCCTAATAGAGGAGGAAGTAGCAGCCACTCCATGCCACAAGCCCAACACTACTTTTTACACCCTTAATTCAAACAGCCTTCACGCACTCTGGAACAGCATCACCTGTGATTGCACTAATCAAGGGATCATCTCTCAATTCAGAGCATTTAATGGGAATACTGCTTTGTAAATATGGATTAAGTATCCCACCACAATACAAAGATAATGGTAATAACCAGCAGCATTAGTGAACTACACATGATTTCATGTCATCTAAAGCATGACACAAAACTGTCCATCTGAAAAAGGGCTGCAAAGAAACCTTGCCATACAGTCAGAGAACCATTCAGGACAATTTCACAGATTTGATCCACAAAGCAGGATTTCTGCAATTGTGGCAATTGCTATTTGCAAATGAAAGAAAAATCTTCACAAACAATGTATTTCCATTTCCCAATTCCAAGAGTATCTCAAAAAAGGAGATAAACTGCAGGAGATTTGAAAGTCTTTGCCTCAGGAAAGACTTGGTCCAACAAGATGTAAGAGGTCAAATAAGGTTTCTGCAAAGCTTTGTCATTAAATCTCCATTCTGTGTAAGAAAACTGATTGTAGTCTTTGCAGATAATGAAGACCTAAGGGACAAGCAGATATACATGGGACAGCGGTACTCTCTTGATGTGATCAGTATAGACTAGCATCGCACAGAGATTTCAAGCATCAAAGTCAAAACATAAATCACCATTTATATCCTAAAACATATTACAACTGTGCAAGGCCTTTACCAAGAAAACTTTTTGCAGGCTGTGAAGCCACATAAGGCTGGAAACAATAACAACAGAAAAGGGATTCTACAGCTGGAAAGAAGAGGTAAATTCACACACAGTCCCTTAAATCTTCTTGCAACTGCCTGAAGGGAACAGTGGGCAGGCACAGAAAAAAGTAATTTCTCAAAAACTTCATCTGTCAAAACCCATCTGGATGCCCATAGGCAGACATTGCACTTGGGAGATGCTGCTTTTTCAAGCCTCAGATACCCTCTCAGTGTGGGATGCCTCTGGGGCTGCCAGGATCCGAACACAGGAAAGCTGACTGGAAAACACATCACTCTCTTTGCCTGTAGGAGGGCTCAGTGTTGCCCTTCCAGGGTACATCCCAGAAGTAGAAATACTAGATTGCTCCCATAAATCCTCTATGCAGACACCTAGTCACAGTCACCGGGATGAGCACTGAGCTGTCCTCAAATACAGGTACAAACACAGATAAACCTTTCTTAAGGCTCCTGTGCTACAATAATATTCCCATATAAAATATACAAAGTAATCCATTCCCTCACTCAACACTGCCTTGGGAGCATCTTGTTACCTGTATTTCAGACACTTGGATTAAAAAAACATAAAGATTATAGAATCCAGATAATAGCACAGGAATTGTCAGAGGCAAAATTATGTTTTTTTTTTTTTTTTTTTTATAAAAACAGTGAACATTTTGACAATTTAGTCTAGTCTGAGATGAAGTGTGAAAACGCCCATGGAATGGGTTTGAAGGGCCTGATGCAGAGAGGAGATCACCTCTGAGCTCACTAACAAAAAAATAAAATTAAAAAAATATACTTGACATGATGTTAGGCATCAGGACATTTCCAACAGAAACATCTAAACACCAGGGTAAACCGCCAGAAATGACCCTCCTTTCAGATCAGAACATGATGGGATAGGTTTCAAGACCCTCTGCAAGACTGCTTTTCATGATTCCGACAAGGAATTGCAGAACCACATTCCCCACCCGTGAAAAGCAGTACTCCTGCCCATGGGGCAAACACCATGTGACCTGGGAAGTAGAAAGCTAGCAAAGCTTTCAGGCTTTTTCTCTTCCTATATTTAGGGACAAACAGGCTCCCATAATGCGTACCAGTCTGCTTTCTGCAAAAATCAGCCAAAAACTCTGTAAAATCAAACATGCATGCAGCTGTTTGCAGCAACTCAATTTCTGCTATCTGTGATAGCAGATAGTTTCACTTTTTGATTCACATGCCCTTTCCTATCAAAGCCCAGAGTCTCCATCCCTCCCTTACCCGCACCAAGCTCCATGACTGCTACTGCAAGTAAGATTTGTTGCAGAGGCACCAGCATGGCGCTGAGAAAGCACAGGGCAGCCAAATACTCCCTCCCCTCAGAGATCCCAACACATGTTCAGACAACAACTGGCATCCCCGAAGTGAGAGGGAGGGACAAATGGCAGAAGGACTGATTGATGATATTGCTGCAATTGAGAGGAGGGAGAGATGCAGAGCCAGAGGCAGGTCGAATACCTCCTTCTGAAGGATGTACTGAGACCAAAGTAGGTCTCAGACAAAGGCTAACAAGGGTCAGATGTTCACCAAGCTAGAACGAGCTAGGGGAAGCAAAGAGAAAGGAGTTTCAGTTTTCACCTGTGTGACAATAAACTGGTGAAACTACATAAGGGGTTTCTTCATCTTTTCTCATTGTGGAGATTCTGAGAGACTGCAAAATAACTAAACAGCTTTGTTCATATGAAAGATCTGCATACTCCTATGTACCTTTGATTTGTAAAGCCTCACTGCAAAAGGCATGGGCTGGTCACACAGTTTTCCAAGTGAAAAATGAAGCTCAGACACACATCTCAGAGTGGAAAAGAACCTGGGAATTCTGTATCCTCCATCCCTGCTCTTAGACCCGCGGCTCATAAACTGGGTTCTACAGATCACAGGCTCAGATGAATAAGTATTTTCAGAGCTTTCTCTTTGCTTTATTTTGCTTTTCTGTTTTTCACTTCTGCTTCACATTATACATCCAGACTGTTTTCTCTCTTTGTATCCAAAGCAAAAGAACCTTTTAATCTGTTTGCATTTCAGCCTCTAGCAGCTGATTTTGCACTACACTTAGTCTGAATAGAAAACCGTACTAGCAGAATTCCAACCCTAAATATGCAAGTCATAACACAAGCCCCTAAAAACTCATTAGCATTTATGTTTTACTAATGTTACAACTTCAAACTTTGCTTTAGCACCAGAAGGGCTACAAACATACCATGTAAAATGAAAGCTGTGATCTTCCTCAGTTTACATATGTCAGGAACAAGGCTTTTAAGATGCTCTGAGTGTTAAGACTCAACAGGAGAAAATCTTGATCATTTGCAATCTAACAACTGCCTACAGTTGACTGCATGTGACCAACTGACCCAAAACGCAGAACAGCAAAGTTAATTTAGATCACTTAAAAATTTCTTTTCCCATCTCTTTCCTCTCCCCAATTGCTCTTTTCACTGCCTCATAATAGAGCAACATTCCCCTACCATATGGTTCACCTTCTAGAATCAGTTTATCTGCATCTACTGAGGGTGAAACAGGCAGAGAACAGGGTAAGACAGGAAACCACACCTTGCAGCTGAGACAAATGGTCTGTTTGCTGCTCTGAGTACCAAAGCCCTAATCTTGGATGCAAACAAGATTGTGAAATATGGTCAAAAAAAAAAAAAAAAAGCCTGTGATGCTTGTGCTTCAATATGGGTGGAGTGTGAACTCCAGAGATACTACATCTATTACAACTACAAAGCAAGCAAGAAAAGGGAGCATAACATAAATATTTTGAGTCTGTAGGATGTGGGCTAATTTATCTGATGGCACGTGTCCTAACATAACATATTGATTAGATGGAAAATAACTCCTAGTCTTCATATAAAAATAAAGGATGGCAAAATATTAAAACCTAAACATAGTCCTGGTGCAATTACTTCTCTAACTTGATACCAGTCTGATAAGGACAGTTCAACTTTCATACTGTTTTCATGTCTGCACAGACCACACAAATTGCTCAAGCTAAAAGTACATCCTGGCATTCTGACATTAAAATTTACAATTTGGTGGTTTGTCTCCAGAAAGATGAAAGAACCATATTTATAAACAATGTGGAGAACAATTTGGCTTTACATATTTGCAATTACCTAAGTTGTGGGAGCTGCAAATGCAGATTAGAATTAAGTGTTCAGTGAAAGTAGAGGATAGAAAAAAAAACACGTATGCAACAAAATACCTACCTTTGCAACCTGGTGTATTGGATAATTACTGTTACTACACCTTCTCATGTAATTCATATGATTATATCTACAAACTGGTAAACCAAACCTTTAAATACTGACATCCACTGCTGTGTACCCACTATTCAATCTTTTTTTAGAATGATAGTCAATGAGTACGTCTGAAATTGCTCATGGCTCCTGTGTCTCCTTACCTCAAAGCTGGTCTTTAAGTACTGCAGTGTTAGTATCACAGATTTGACTGGGATTCTGTGGAATGACCATGCAGCATTCAAACAAACCACGACCCTTCTTTTTTACAATTAGTTGTCTGTGACTCTTCCATATGGGTTGACAACATAGTCAAGAACAGATACCTAGGGAATGAGTAAGTTTAAGGGCTAAAATACACAGACATCGCACCTCAGTACCCAAAGGCTACTGTCAGTCATGTATTCATGTGCCTACCTGCATGCCACCAGACAGCTGCTTTGACATCTACCCAACTGGTCACTTATACTAAATTACCACCTGGTTTAATTTTGGCATATAGAAAAAAAAATATTTACAAGATCACATATAAAACAAACATTACTGCATAGCTGCAGAGAGTTGAAAGCGGCTAAAGGGAGGCAAAGGATTAACTGAATCATGAAGTCTGGAAACTGAAAATCCTTATGGTTTATGATCTCACCAGAGACTTATAACAGAATTATCTACCTTTATCTCTTTGAAGTTTATCTTACTGCATCAGTAACCTTTAGTAAAGTTCCATTAGCTTCCAACAACTTTTCACTTTGCTTCTTATTTGACCAGTAGTTTTTTAATAACATTGGCAGTGGTACATTTCATCCATTCCCTGTAGTTCTCCCTGCTGCTTAAAAGGTTTGGCTGCATAATGAACCTTTAGTAAAGTTAGTAACATACCTGCACAACTGCAGTATGACCTATTAATATTCTTGATCTACAAAGCATTTCTTCAAGGATGTTTTCTTATTTGAAACATCATACCTGCCTAACAAAATGGTAGACAAGACAGGACACAAAACAGCATGTACATATTCATCATTAAACCAGGAACTTCAGATCATTAGCTGTGAGGTGGTAGAAAAGGGTTTGCCCTCCCTCAGCATGGTAACTCTTCAGTTTTTGGCTCAATGTTGGAAAAGTAGGGATATCAAAATCATGATACGCATATGAGTATCATATCTGTATTGTATTAACACTTAATATAAAATCCAGAGTCTGTTTTACAAAAATAGCTATATCCCTTCAAATTGATCATCTCATCTTGTGAGATCTGGAACAACCCACAAAGAAAAGCTACTCAGTTTCATTCTCTCACAGTTCTGATATATGATACTGTAACATAACCTATCAACAGGAGTACCAGAAACTAAACAGGAGCAAAACTGACTAGGAATGCTTTCTTGCGTCCAAAATTTAATGGAATAAAAATGTTACAACCAACATACACACTGAAAGATTAACTGTACTAAACCTAACAGATTGAACAGCCTAACTTAGCTGTAGTGGCATGGGTCATCCAAGTTAAATTTGCAGATAAAACTCCATATGTATCAGAATTACTTAAGGTATGAAATATAACAGATTCTAAAGATAAATTTTAATTAAATATCTGGAGCATTTTTATTAAATGAGTAAAAAACTCACAGCAAAGTGTTCTTTATGGTGACTAACACAATTTTTATTGTGAAAAAGAGAACTCCACCTTTTATAACTTTAATGATACCCACTTTACTAATCTATGGAAGCAAAATAAGGACCACAATCTTTTCAGCCGAGCAAATAAGGATAGAGTCCTTATGTTTATAGAAAACCTACTTTCGCTGTGGCTTAGGGGGAAAATGTTTCTAAGCATACAAAAACAAAAGAAAAAGGAAAACTTTCCTTTGACATGGTCATGTATTAGTCTTCTAAAAAGGACCAAAATACTCCGAATAAAAGTTACTTTGATTTATTTGCAAACCCATAGTATTAAATACTTAAGAGATTCTTCTACATTACCAGGGAACACAGGAAGCTGCTGCTAGCAAGCAACCTCAGTGCTGTGAAGAAACCCATAGAATTTAGTTGTTTGCTTTTTAAGACATTGTTTATCGAGAATTCTTAATGAGGACTATTGCTTCAATAGCAAATATTTAACAAAGAACACAAATTCCCTCCCCTAACCTTCTTCTAAAGCACAAGTGTCCCATCCCACTTAGAGAAAACTCATTCCGATCATAGAAAGATATGAGATTTAGCTTTCCTTTATTTATCAAAGCTATTAAAGTTTCCTAAGCAAAGGAACCTGTACCCTGCAAATCTCTTATGTTTGACAGGAACAAGGTTCCATAAGATCAGGGACAACAATTTCAGTACACTATTAAAAAACCCCTTAACATCACCCAGCCACACTTGAGTGTTAACTAGGTGCATTATCCCAGAAAGTGTAATAGTTCACATTTATTTTGTACTGGGTAAGTGCTACTCACAGAGAACATGAGATGGTAAGAAAGAGACCCATGGGGCAGGAGCAGCAGTTCCTATGCAGTAACATCAGAGCACTCAGGAAAACAAAGTCCACTTTATACCCATTAGTTTATCTGTGAGGCCTAAGCAAATTTGAGACTACACTGTCCCAGTGCTACAGCATTATTTTTATGAGTGTCGTAAGGCAAATTTTTTGTCCTATAACTGCCTGTAATTCGAGTTGCTATATAATGATATTATCATTGCACGTCATGTCAGCTGTCCAATGTGGGAGGCAGGGCAGAATTCTTTCTTTGTGCTTTCTTGTTAGGAAGTATTAAGTTATAGCCATCCACCACAGTGTTTCTTATGCCAAACTTCATTTTTAAAAATTTCATCCCACCACTGCTCTTTTTACCCTCACATACTGCAGTAGATCCTCATTGTCCTTTCCCTAGTGCTAACACCATTCAACTATGTGAACACAGCTGCATAGAGATTCAGCCCATAAGAACTAGGTCAATGACTGAAGAAACCACCATTTAGGAGAGCACACAAACATTCAACACATGCTTAAAGTTAACCCGATGTGTGAATGCTGTTCCAAACCAAGGCCTTGAGATAGGTAAGATCCTACCCCTCAGTGCTTTTTTCAAACATAATTACCAAAACACAAACTCCATGAGGAGGTAAAGCTGCACTATCAGAATCAACCTCCCCCAAGACAGTACTACAGGCAATCTACATCTAGCAGCTAGTAACAAAGTGACTGTGAAGGGCTCTGACTGTCTACAGTGCCATCCCGAGACCACAACCAAGTGGCACTCTGTCAGCATCTCCTCCTGTCATTACCTAAGGCATATTACTCACTACTGCTCTCATGAAAACTGTCAAGTTAATGAGTATAAAGATTTGTTTTGTTATTTAATATATGGAAATCCCATTAGTTAACGCTGTAAATGCATTTTGCTGTAAGAACTGAAGCTAAAAATACACACAGCTTGAATCTGCAGTCCAGCCTGCAGCTAAGAAAAAATCTCAAATTCAGTACTTAGGACAGAGGAGTTTTCTGAGGGTTTTTTGGTTTGTTTTGTCTATAGGGTGGGGCACTTCTGCAACTTGCAGCTTTTTTTAACAATCTCCTCGCACAAAGACAGAATCCCAGTTCTAAAGAGAGCCAACTGGCACTTCAGTTGGAAGCTTTCTGAAAGACTAAGTTCAACTATTTGAGAGAGAAAAGGAGGATTCAAGCAGAGAGTAGGTCATAAAGCAACCACATCCTTTTCATTTATCTTTTATGCTGGACAGTTTGCCACTTGGGTGAATCTGAAAAACACTTTAGACAAACTGATTTCCAAAAACAAACAAAAAGCTTGCCAGAAAGACAAGTCAAAAAGGGTCTAGGGTCTAAACCCATTTAGATGAAATCAGGGTTTAGTACTTACCTAGCAAAACTCCAGAAAGAATTTCTGCCCTGTCCAATCCTTTCAAAATCTCTACAGAGACTTCCCTTGCTTTAATTCTTGATCTCTATGTGATCGAATAGTTTCTTCTTCTTTTTTATGGCATATCTGTTATCTAGTAACTTTTACAGCAGGCTCTTCTAGTTATTTGCAGGAGTGTGGTGGTATGCTGATGAATTCCACATCTAGAGCCCATATAGGTAAAAGGAAATATCCACATGGAGTTTTACTTCTGAACTAGTCCGTGGCTAATTTCAGAGGCGGGTATAATTGTCTCCACATGCACAGACACACCCGACCCATTCACATACTTAGTTTACCGTTAGAGAAAAACAACCAACCAACCAAGAACATAAAATTTATTTATAAATAACAGGCAGCAAGGGTAGAGTTTCCAGGTGGGTGTAACAACAACTTCTAAACAACAACAACAAAAGGGAAGAGGCGTTCTGAAAAGCATCTTCATGCCGGGATAGGTCCCTGTCACCCCCCAGCGCGGCGGAGCCACCCGCGCAGCGCTCCAGGGCACCGCCGGGATGCTGCAGGATCCGGCGCCTCCATCGCCCCGGCCGCACAGCTTTCCCTTACCGGAGGAGAAAACGCGGCTGCCGGCGGCCCCACGCCGGCCCCTCGCCCCCTCCCTCAGAACTCCCCCCTCGGCGGAGCGGGCCCGGCCTCAGGCACTTCCCTCAACTTACTCCAAACGCTGCCGCGCCGCCGGGACTCACTCGCAGCCCCCGGCCCGCCCGGGGAGGAGCCGCTCCGCTCCGGGCCGCCCGCCCAGCCCCCCTCCGGTGCCCCTAAGGGGGCTTCCCCCGCCCGCGCTCCCCGCCGCCGCTCACCGACTGCAAGAAGTGGAGGGTCCCCACGTAGTCCCGCTCAGTGCTGAGGATCTCATTGAGGACGCAGAGGCGGAGGCGCAGCTGGCGGTCGGTGTCCTTGGGGCAGCCGGCTGGGTCCGCCGCGCTGGGGGCGCCGGGTGGCGGCGGCGGCGCCTCCATAGTGGCTGCCACGGGGCGAGGCGTTCCGCTTCCCCGCCGTTCTCCTCAGGAGCCCCCCATGGCCGCGCGGTGCCCGGCGCGGCTGGGCAACGGCCCCCTCCCTCGCCGCCCCCTCGGCCCTGCCTCGCGCGCGGGTAGCGGCACTACAGGGGCCGGTCGCTGAGGGGCACCCCGTTGCGGGACATGCCGAGGTAGCAGCGCGACGAGCGCTCAGCAACGAGGCAGCGCTGAATGGAGAGAGAAGGGAAGCCCCGGCGGCGGGGAGGGGGGAGCGAGAGGCGGGCGGGGAAGGCGGGGCGGGGAAGGCGAAGGCGGTGGAGCCCGGCCCCTCGGGGCCTGGCCTGGCCGGGGCAGCGGCGGGCGGTGGGGCCGTGAGGCGGGAGCCCGCGGGAGGAGGGGGTCAGGGGGCGTGGGCGGGGCGGCGGGAGCGCGGGCTCAGCTCCCCTCAGCGCCGCGCTCCGCGCACTGCCGCGGTCCCCCAGCTTCTCACTCTCCGCGCTCTCCCGCCCGTATCCCCTCACGCCCTCATCGCGCCTCAGTGCCTCACAGACCACCCCTCGCACAGCCCCAGCTCTCACACCTGCCTCGCAGCCACCTCACACCTGCGCTCACTCATCCCACACGGCCCCCGTTCGCTTGCACTACACACACTCCCCCCTCACGCAATCTCACCCCTATCCCACACACCGAATTCACACAGCACACCGGACAGTGGACTCGGACGCCCCCTCCACACCACATTAGCACAGCACAGGTTGATGAGCACACCGCAGCTGCTTTGCACACGCAGAATTGCTCCCAGGTCTATGGACTCCTCTCATCTGCGCAGCACTGAGGAGTGGGTGCGCAGGCACAACTCATGCATAAACATGCAGATATAAACCATCGCAGATTTCTATGCCAACAGAGAATATGCACAACAAATGTAAGTGTTTTCATTGCTGTGAATAAAAAAACATGTTTGGGAGTTTTAAGTTGGTTATGACTGCTTGTACAAAGTGAGTGCAAGGTGGGTAAACCACACAAAACAAGACTGAGTCCTGTAGTTCGGTGCTGCTCCCCCAACTCCCACAAAGATGGCTTGATTCATACCAGTGGAGGTTCTCCCAAATGCCTTCATTATACCATAAGAAAGCTGCCAGACTTTTGTCAAACAACAAATATGTATTTATTTATTTTGAATTAAGAAAAAAAGTTCCGAGAGGGAATTTTTAAAATGCTAGCAATGTGAACTTCTAAGTGGCATAAGGATAAAGACACTTACTGACTATTCTCTTAAACACTAACACAAAAAATATAACAAATCATCTTTCTCAGGCTAAAACAAAATACTTCTTTGAGTATTTTACCTAAACAGTGACTTTTTTCTGTCTTGACTGATCTTCTTTATTCTAGACATTAAGTTTTCTGTTCAGAGGAAATTATGGCAGTCTAACATGCACAATTGTCATCTTGAAGGCTTCATGGATATCATACTGCACAAAATGAAAAAACAGCTCTTTAGTCAAGGTATAGTTGCTGCAGGTCTGCAATATAAAGAAAATACCTAAGATGCTTTTAGTCCTAAGTGTGGAAATTGCCTCTATCAAGTAATAATACATTAGTTTGCCACATTACCTTACAATGTAGCCTTGGGTCAAGGTGCTCAACCTGCACCTTCACAAACACAACTCGTGATATGTTGTGACACCACTTTCTGCAACCTCATGACTGAGAAATGTTTCCTTCTCTCTAAGTCAGTCTGAAACACAATTGCTCACAATGTGAAGAAAACCTAGGAAAGCTCTTGTCTGTAAATGGAGGGGGTCTGAGGGAAAAGCACAGAGGGGAAGGGAATAGCACGAAGTAATTCTGGGTTTTATGCTGACCTTGGCTGTACTGAGGAGCACTATGGGAGGGGGAAGAGCATCACAGTGCAGGTCGGAGACAAGGACAAGGAAGTAAGGTCTTCAGAAGGTCAGATTAGTTTCAAAATTCACTGGTTTTCTTTCAAGTTGTTTATGTTTACCCTTTTGTTGATGGTTTTGGTTTGGTTTGGTTTTTTCTTGAAAGCTTTTTCATGTATTTACTCAGTGTGTCTCTGGCTAATGTCTTTTTTAAAATCATCAAATGCTTGTTTGGGGCAAGTGGCAAGACTCTTAAAAGATCCCAATTGTTTAAATAACAATACACTGTTAGGAAATACCAGCATCCCTAAAGCTACGCCCCCACCCTGTGGCTGAATGAGAAAGCTGTTAGTTTTAAAGCTGCTAATTAGTTAATTCTGTCTCCTGTATTTGCCTCAAAAGTCTTAGAGTAATTTCATTTCCGTAGCAAATGCTGAGACAGGAACCTATCGCAGAATCAGTAGGATGTTATCTGAGCAATGCCTGAACCACGGTAGCGTGCTTGCCCTTTTGGTGACATTGTGTATGAGCTACATTGCTTCAAAATACTTTTCTAGCTTTATTGTCAACATTAGATACTGTAAGAATTTTTAAAGGGATGTTACTTGTGACTGCAGAGACTAAATGTGAACAAAAAAGTTTACTTTAAAATTAAGGTGAGCTTTTGACTCTAGAACTGGCTTTCTTTTAGCTGTACGAAACTTAATTTTGTGAAGTCCAAATTGATTCAGACGTGCACATAATCCTTATTTTATTAGTTGCTAGCATGGCTTTTCATTTTAAAGACAAAAATCTGTAATTAGCCAGCAAGCTCTTTTATTTTTAAAAGGATACTCTGTGTGAACTGAACGAAGCTTGAACTCCATATATGTTCCTTCTAGCTTGTTTTCTTTTTACTTCTGTTTCTTTTATTTTTTCCCTCATACTTCTAAAAAGGAAGTACTTTACAACCACTGTTCAATTTTGAGGAGAATTTTTACTGCCAGTATTTTTTTCAAGTGAGCACTTCAAAAGCAAATGAAAAATGCTGCTACTGTGTAAACCAGGGAGTCAATTATCAGGAGGCTGACATCAATTACCATGAGATTCGCCATCTTCCGTGAAGGCGTAATTAATTTACATGTGCTTGTAAGTTGTTCAGAGCTGTTGCATTTGTACATTGTCTACCACAGTGGCACCAGGGTGGTAAGGTGTCCACATGGTATTGCAATTCCAAAGAAAATAATCATCAATTATGTGTTTATCTACATACTGGCTGTATTCGCTCTTGTAAGACAAAACATTATTCACTCTTTGCCTGCTGAAGACTCTAGGAAAGCTCCCAGAAATTTGTATGGGATGTGATTGGGACCCTACTTACTGTAGAATAAGATTTAGAAATCCAAAGTGATTGTAGAATTTGTCAGTTTATACTGATATACCCTTGAGCCTCAGCAAGGAAGATCTGATAAACTACCCACCTGCCTCTTGGTTCTTGTAGTTTTATTCTCCTTTAACCATTGTTATTCTTTTCTGAAAGGAATATCTGTTCATCAGGCTTCCCAAAAGGATTCTGTTCTGAAGTTTGCTGAAGTTAACAGATGTTCTTTCTGCTAACTTTAGGAGATTTTTAATCAAAACCCCATTTCTGGCTTATCAAAAAATTGCCACTTATGCTTAGTTTTCCAAGTTTCTTGATGACAAAGGCAGATGTTCAAGTGCATTACACATTCAGCATGACCCTTTGTTTGTGCACACATTGTATATATGATTTATATGAACCAATCCCGTACATTTATTAATCTTTTTGTGGTGCTAACTAAACTCCAGCCTCACATGCTTTGATTTATGAAAATGTTTATACAGCTTTTCAGTGGAATTTAGCACTCCACAATACCGGAGTTTATTGAACCTCTCTATGGTGAAAAGCGTGTAGACAACTTAGGAGTGTCAGGTACAGTGCGCACCTAAGAGACAAGGTATCTGAACATCACTCTGCTGTATTGATCTCCACTGGCTCTTTGCGTGTGTGTGTGTGTGTTCATATTGTTGTGTAAAAAGAGCCACTGATTCATAGTCTCCTGTATGTTAGTGTACAAAGTGGATTGTCTGTATCTCTTTAGTGCATGTGGGTCTCAAACAGCCCATGTATAGCAAGCTAAATTCATGAGAAACTGAAAGCTGGGAATAAGCTTTGCATGGAGCTGCACAGGAGCTAGTAAGTGCTGCAGGAAGGTAGGCCATCAGAGAGGTACTGCTCAAATTACCACTTTGATGCTCTTTCCAGATCTGGTACATGATGTCCATGGGGTACCCTAAATTTACCATCTCAGTTCAGCATTTACTAATTCACAACCCATTTCACTGAGCAATACGGAAATGCCCAAGGACTCATGCGAAATCAATAGGTTGGTTGAAACGTGGCTCCCCAGAGCAATTTTGGCATTTGGCATTCAAACCCTGTGTATGATGTACCTGGCTCAAGGTAGTTTAAGGAACTAGAAGTTGTATCTGGACCATCGTTTTTAATGGTCACAAATATGCCTATTGCCCAATAAATGGTCCAAAAAGTTTCTGCATGCATTTAAACTTTTGGCTTTTCCAGGATCCTTTAGCAAGTGATTCCATATTCAATGATGTACTATATGGGGAAAAAAAAATAAATTCTTTTGCTTCAGACCTGTTAATTTCTATGGTTGCACCTTAGCTTCAGTGTTGCAAGAAATAGAGCCTAATCACTGTTAGTGCTTTTCTCACCATTTGAGATTTTTCAGACCTTTAGTGTACTTCCCCTCTGTGGTCTCCACATCAAATTGAAACACCTTAATCTGTTAGTCTCTCCTCATAATGAAGCCATTTTATATAGCATCTTTAATGCATTTCTCTGTACCTGTAGCAGTTCTATGATATCCTTTTAGAGATGGAAGTAATGGATTTCTGCGATGCATTTAAGATGTATGTGTGTGTTCAGTGGGATTTGTTCAGTGGTACCATGATGTTCTGTGTGCTCTTTTCCATATAGATTCTAAAATGGTGCTTGCTTTTATGGCTGCTTTTAAGCAGAGAATAAACCTTGACTCCAGGATTGAATGGCAGTAGCTAATTTAAAACCTGTCATGTATCTGTAGATATGCAGATTAATTCTAGAAACTTCAGTCAAAATAACGTAGTTAATAGAGATTTCCATCAGTGTAATTGAAATCAGATTCTGGCCAGTGTGTAGTGGGCATGAATCACCTTTCACCTATCCCTATATAATTCATTGCAGCTTAAGGATTTCACAAAAGCCACTGCTGATTTATTCTAGCTAAGAATTAATCCCTTTGATTTCTACAAATGATTTATTTTCAAGCCAGATATATGGAGGTAGTTTGCAGTGAGCTTTGCAGAAATAAGTTCTTAGGTTCTGACTCTCCAGGAACTCAAACTGCCAGTGGAGCATTTGCATTTCCTTTTTAACATCAGCATAAAAATAATTTTAGAATAAAAATACTCAGGTAACTTGACTGTAGAGTGACTTGGAACAAACAGAGGCTTAGAGTGAACATGGAGAACAAAGAAAGAGAATTGCTATGCAGGGTTGGGTGGAATTCTCTTTTATTAAAGGATAATATTGTACACATATTCAGTTTAAGACTCACAGTGTGTGGCAGAAGGAAGTAAGTATTATTATGTCCATTTGAAAACAGGGAAACTGAGATATAGATAGGTGAAGTGGCTGCCTAAGAACACAGTCAATATGTGCAAAACTGGAATTCAGGAATTCATGGTTCCTGGGTTTGACTTACAGAGACCACTTGAAGACTCACAAGTCACCAGTCAGCAACTCAGATTTTAACCATGGCGTTTGTTGTTCAGGCCATCTTGGAGCATGATAAGACAGCCGTGCCTGAAGCCTGTGATTCTCCTTGGCGTCCCCATGTACCTACTTATTTGATATCTCTAATATGCCAGAGAAAACTGAAGGTTAACACAACTTCATGACAAAAAGGGGTTAGGATTTGAGAAGAAAGAAGGAGGTTCTATAAAGTATCTCTTCAGATAACATTTTGTAAAGTGTTGTATCGCAGTTTCACTTAGCAGAGGGACAGCACAATGAGAATAAACAGTTGTTTCTATCATAAGGTCAGGTGAGATGGACAAAGCTTTTTGAACATCTTTCTGGTATTGAACTCGTTAATTATTCGGAAATGCTGCTTATTTCCTTTTCATAGGCTTCAGAGAGCTTTGTGTCAAATTATAAATGCATATAATCAAAGAAGAAGCATGTCTTATTTCATACATTCTGTAATCAAGTCAAGACATCCAGTTTTTGAAGACACTCTGGGAGGAGATTGTATTTGTTATTACTCAATTCTATGATACCTCTTTTCTTTCCACTGCCAAATACCTCTTTTATCATATTTCCCCTCTTTTGCTCTTCCTCAATCATACCCACCGACTTAAAACTAATCACGTACTGGAAAGCGCATAATTAGATTTTCATGATGCTCTTTCCTGACATAATTTTTGATTATGTAATTAAGGGTTCTCATTGGGCTCTTGAACTGAGGGAAGATTTTTGGTTTAATTAATCAAAAGGTTTTTCTCAATTCAGAATATTTTTAAGCAGTTTTTTTTTAAAGTAATGTGCAGAAAGAATTTCTCTTATTCCTCACATATAACATCATGTGATATACTTTTTACCTTCTAAAGTCAACAATAGCGAAGCATTGTCTTGACAGCAGGCTTAGGTACTTTTATCTAAAGCACCAGAACAAGGGCTGGGGAAAAAAAAGATGCATTAAACTTAAATATGCTTGAAATAGAATTATTTTTTTTTCCAACTTGGAAGTTTGTCAGATTTTGAGGAAATAGTTAAACTAGGGTTGTTCCAAGTGATTCTTTTTCCCATATGTGACTATTTACAAGTTTACAATTCCTTAATTTTTTTGATGACAAATTAACATTCTTATGAAATGTATGGTTTGGGGGAAGTACTAAGAGAGGATGCTGGAGGGTTTGAAGATTGTATTGCAAGTATTTGCCCTGAGCTGACACAACCAAACCAAGCAAAAGTCACTTTTTGTATTTTTTTTCCTCTGTGAGTATATGAATGAAAACCAACATGAATGATGTTGCTTGCTTTTGTTTATGAATTGCTTCTTCCTAACTGCATGGGAATTGTTTTCAACCATTGGTACATCTTACAGTAAAAGCCACCTACCTTTGTGTCAGCACAACCAATGTGTATAAATGAAGTAATGAAGAGGTGGAGACTAGAATTATGCAGCCACTTCTAAACTCGTGCGGCTTTCATAACTAGAGCTGGAGAAAAGTCTCCTTTATGGAACAGAGATTTGAGGATCTGAGAAAAAATGTTTTATGAAATACATGTTATCCAGCAGGCATCCATCTCTCCATTCTTCTTGTCTCCAGTTCTATTCACTGCTTTCTCCCATCTCCTCAGTAGCTTTGAAGAGGTAGAACTTAATTTTGGGGGCTAGACACTGGTATTAGCTTAGCAGCCTGTCATCTGCTGGCTTTCAATGGCAACATATGTTAAGAGGTTTGATGGATCATTCACATACGTAAGTTCAGATCATGCTTAAGTAATTGACTTGATTGGGGTCTGCTCCCTGTGCTGGTGTAAGAGAAAGGAGCAAGACATCATATAACATGATAACACATCAGCTGCTTCTTTGACACTCAGTGTTCCAAATGGATTTGAACAGAGATGTAATTTCTGCGTTTTATTGTCTGCACCTGCAATTTTAGTCAGATAAGAAACCTAATATGCATTTGTGAGATGATATGTGAATCTGAATACTGAGAATAAGGGAGGTCTGCATTTGATAAACTAAAGATCTTTTACTAAGGATGGGCCGAGTCAGATATCACATTAGCACAAAATAGATAGCTTTGTCATATTACATAATTTTTCCATTTACAGTCTCCCTGGGCATCTTGTTGTATTCAGGGTAAAACTCTCTCCATGGTTATTGTAGTGAGGATATTTAATACTCATAGGACTGAATTCATTTAATTGGGAAAAAATTAGTCCTGTATGTCTCTTAGCTTGTGGTTTTATGGTGGTACTTGAGTCAATCTAAGTGTTAGCTACTCTTTTTCTCCTTTCAACACTGATGCATGTTTTCACTACCTCCTTTGTGACACTGTGGTGAACAGGATCAGAAACTGATCAGCTGATCCAGCTGAAAATTAACCAGAAGGCAAACAAACAAAAGGCCCTTTTTCAGTCAGATTTGCTCCTTGACTGGCTCAGCGTGCAATCCCAATTGCTACTGCTCGCATGAGAGGAGGTGCAAGGTCTTGTGGCAAGGGCAGGGCTGGGGAAAAGATGGGACTGCCTCCTTTGCAGTAACTCACATGCAAATCATTTTAAAGCCATTTGTGAAACTATAGCCATACACTGCTGCATGCACCAGTGCTGAGTGCAGTCCATGGGATTATAACCACTTATATAAGGTCAGTGCATGCTCTGTGAGGTCACAGTGTAGGAGTAGAAAGACATATTCTGGGAAATCATCACCCAGCTCTAGCAGAATTGTACTAATTGACTACAGCAGCCCACCTAGAGAATAGGAATCAGACTTTTTTTTGCCTTACAGATATTTTCAAAGGGGGCTTTTTCTTTTTTCTCTTGCTGATTTTGTGCAGAAACATTAAAAGCAGGTATAGCAATAAAAATGCTGTTAACCTCACAGTATCGCTTGTGAAATCACAGAACACTTTCATTTGAATTACAGTGTAGATGCTGTATAAGTCATAACAGGAAGCCAGTGATAGCAGATTACAGTTAGAAGGAGGCCTATATGCTTTGCCACAGAAGATGAAACTTGATGTAAACACTAATGGCTCAGAACACAGCATGCAGAAGGTTTTAGACTGAAGCTGGAAAGAAACAGGGCAGATCTGTGTTTCTCGCAGCTTTTCGTAACAACCAAGGTGCATAAAGGATAGCAAGCATGTCAGTTATGGCGCTTTTGCTTTCAGAAGCTCAGTACTTTCGAGAAATCCTCATTATGGCCAAAACTTTCTAGTCTAAACCCAGAGGAAAAAAAAATTGAAGTTTTGTTCAGAATGCTTGAATGAGTAGAAGTGAAAAAAATACTCTTTCCTTTTCAAAACTGAGGAAAAATACCACGATGTAGATTCAATGCTATGCTGGAATTGCTTTTTTGGGGGGAGAGGGAGAAAAGCTGATTTGAACTAAATGTAGCTAACATGCTGCAGAATGCTTTGTTTAAACAAAAGTACTTGACTAAAGTCTAAGGTATTTGTCTTCAGCATGGAAGAGGTTTGGATTTCGCAGCTCATAGGTGCACTCTAGTGTTAGGTAATTACAAAGTATAAAATACCAAGGATTTTGTTTCCCTTTCTGAGGATGTTGACTTGAACTAGATTGTGCAGCTGATTTTACAGCTTTATACACATTGGTGAGCTCCATGATGATTTATTATATGAACAGTCCCAAGCCCTGAAATGGATCTCCACAATTGAGACTTGCAAGCTTCAGACAGCAGCCCTGAGTTCCCCTGAGTCCCTGGGGAAGAAGGCAAAATAACTTTTAGGTTTGCTTTCTCCCAAGTATAAGGAGAGGAAACACCTCCTTAGAAGTAGAATGCAGACAAAGCCTTCTCTTTGAATGGCTCATGCTTTGGGCTTGCACTGGAGCTGTATTTCCATTGTTCAAGCACCAAAATCCCTGGAAAGCTCCATCTTTTCCCTGTGGCCCTCTAGAAGGGCAGAAGTCTGGTTCGTATGTGAAGTCTGGGCTTTGGCTAGATTTCTGTTCAGTATGCACCAAGTCACAGCAGCAAAGCTTGTGCAAAGTAATTGTACAAATAAGCCAACTGAAGTCATTGACAATACCCGTAAGGGTGAAGGTGGGTGGATTCAGTAATTCTGAGTTTCCACATTTCATTTGAACGACCTCTGATATGGAAATTACTTTTCCACTCTACTGGCTGAACAAATTGCAGAACAATTTCAGTTTCAAACTGAGCACACTTCCTAACACCACCACACCAGGATGGTTAATAGCTTCTTTCTTCTATGTCAGTACAACATAGGGCAACTCAATTTTTGTTTAGGAAGTTCCCTTAAAATGGTATCTGGGATTTAAGGAATGAAATACAGATATAAAGGGGAAAACTGGAGCACTGAAATTCTGGTTTTAAAAAGAAGGCCAAAAGAGCCAACGTAATGATAAGACAGAGACATTCAAGAAGGTTGTGTCCAGTGATAACAGCATAGAAAAATAATTTTGTGCTTTATAAATTGAACCAGTCTGGAAGGAGAGAGAAAGAATCACTCCCATACCCCCAATTTCTCTACATACACCCACTTCAGTTTTGCCAATATGTTTCTTTTCTTCCAGTAATATTTAGTCTTATGAAATATTTGAGAGACACTGAAAGGATGAAGGAAATGAACCTTAAGTAAAATAAGGGTGACTGGAGAGCTCATGAGACCTGTTGGGTTGCACATGTTAATTCCGGCCCAGTAGTCAGAAGATACAAGAGGCAAAACCAGAACAAAGCCCCTTTTGTCTAAATGAAGATTCCTCAAAAGAATACCTAACAGCAAATTGAGAATAAATGAATACAGTAATGAGCAGAGAGAGGAAGCCTTTCCTGCTGAGAGGAAAGGAAACTAGTCTTCTTAAAACTGAACCAAGAAGCCAAGGAACTGTCTTAAACTGCCTTTGTGAAAAACATGAAGAGTTCTGCGCATTAATAAAATCCATACAGTATGGTAGAAGCCAGGGACATTTCTTAATGACTTTCTGACTTTCTTACAAGAAATGATGAGATATAAAGATCAGATGAAAGGTCAGAGAAAAGGTCACTTATCAATTTAGTTCCTGGTGCTGCTAATAGCTTTACTTGTAACTGAAGTCATCCCACTAGTAAGCAAAATCAGGGTTGATGCACAGGCGTGTGTCAGAGGTGGAGAGCGATTGCTAAACCCCTATAAATCCACAAGCTACTTTTGGTTTAAGAAATTCTGACAGGATTTTGTTATATTGTGAACCAGGATCTTTGGCAGCTTAGTATTTAATTTCCTTAATTTGGACTGAATACAAAGTTTCTGTCAACAAAATCTGAATAGTTACACTCTTAGCTATGTGAAAAGCATATATAATGCAAAATACAATGCAAAACAGGTTTTTCTATGCACAAGATAGATAGAATGTGTAACAAATCAGTCCTGCGGTATTCACACACATGCAACTCTAGCACTTGCTTGCATAGCGAATAAAGTCTAATTATCACCTCACAGACAGGAAAAATTGGAAGTGAGTGATTATTCAGCCCTGAATCTTCCACCTCGCAGGCACTTCAGGGTGTGGGAGCTACTCAATTTCATTTGCATCTTTCCACTCAATTAGACTTCTCACTCTGCAGTCAAAAGCAGTGATTGGCAAAACTATTTTTGCCATCTGCTCTCTCACTCTGGCTGCTATTTTTAAAAAATAAATACACTTCTTTTTTTAAAGACAAGTTATTTATAATGTTTCTGTATATTTAGGTAATTGTAGGCTTTTCTGCCTAGGTATGATTCTAAAGACTATAAAAGGAAAATAGTCTCAAAATTTCAAGCCTGTGTATGTTAAGCGTCTTAAAATGACTGGTTTTAGGGCTACTAACCACCAGAAGCACACACTGATATCAGTCACTTAGTGGGAACAGTGGGTGTTCAGTAAAACAGGCCATGAAGGTAATTGTATTTGAGTATATGTATACTTGGATTTAAAATCTGATTTTCAGATTCTATTGCATCCCTGGTTGTCTAAACGCTGTTGCATTCCTAGCAAATCCTATTATTATTTGTTATTGTGACAATGAACAGACTCTGCAGTTCAGGATCAAAGTGTCTTAACGTGCCTCTGTATGACACATCTGAAGATGTGATTTACAGTACTAAGTCATGTGAGCCTTGTATTCTACCTAATAGGTACCAGATTACTACTGATTTCAGTCAGGATCTCCTTCTGCTGGGACTACTACAGAAAAATGCACATCTAATTTGTTTTTGATTGAAATATGGGATTATTCTGTGGGAGACATGTCTGCTTTCTTTGGACATGATGCTGATCCTTTGAAATGAGAAAAATATGAAAACTGCAGATTTGGGCTTTAGCCAACATATTAGTTTTGGGGATTTATTTTTTTTTTAATAAGAAAGTCCAAGTTCTCTTGTGAGAAAGAGCTGAGAACCTGATCAGTTCTGTTGGCTTTAGAAAGGAAATAATTCTATTTTTATTGACTTAGAATTGTATAAATCTCACATATTCCATATATGGCTGTTACCTGTTGTAAAATACTTCAAGGCAAAATACGAAGAAGGTACGAGGTAAAACATCAACACTGAGCAGAAATAGTGACATGAGTCTCAGAGGCCTGACTGTGGAGGATCATTGCATTAGTGGAGTGCTGTATGTGGACTCATTACAGAAGCAGCTGGTCTGATTTGTCTGACAGAGTCCTGTGTAAATGCAGCTACATTGCCTCTCCTGGCAAATGGTACTTTTTTCATCTCATGACATTGCCTGGTGCTGTTTAGATATACTGTCAGTGTCCTTTTCTCAAATTACAGTGCTTCCCTGGGTAAGAATGCAAGTTCAGCAGGAGGCTGCTGGCAGTTAGCTTGGTTAGAAAGATACAGAACTTCTGAGATCCGCATTTGAAGAAAGCAGTGGGAATGAGAGGCAGAAAATTGTACATAAACTTCATGATGAAATGTCTTGCTAATACCATCTGGATACCCATATAAATACCCACTTAATAGTTTGTTTCAGTAATCCTTCAGTTACCTCAATTACACTGTTAGCAATGAGAACACTTTACCATTTGCATTTATTGATTTTTGGGCATGCAGGGTTGAACTGGGAAAAATTTAGAGAGCTGAGACCGTGAATCAAATGCAGTGTCCCCTGGGAAATCCAATAGTAAGTACATTACTGGACAGCAGAGAAAACAGCTAGAAGCCAAGCAGAATAAATAGAATCAGTCCCTATGGAAATGATTTAAAATAGGCAGCGCAAGGGATAAGTTCTGTGAGAAATTTCTGCTAATGCTGGACTGAGAACTGAGCTACTGTACAGACCAGTGCTGTTTTTCCCAAGTCTTTTCCTGTGTATTCTGCATCTTGTTTTAGGGTGAGGTTTCCTTCCTAATGCAAAATACATAGCAATATGCCAGTGAGGGAAGTGCTGTGATGTTAGCCCTGTCAGTCAGTGAGGAGCACCTGGTCCCCGGGCAGAAATCCAGAGAAGCTTCTTGCCAAGGAAGTAGCTTACACAAACTGTGAACTGTGTCCACCTGTTAGGCATTGTATGCTCTTGATTTATGTCTCACACTACCGACATATTTGCTACAACTGGCTCTTTACATCAGTTTAATGGTAAGCCTTGTAACTGGCACTGAATTTACTTGCAAACACACACATGCAGCTACATGTATTCTTTCCTTATTCATCTGCCTTCTGCTCTATTTGAAAGGCTTTTTTTTTCTTGTATGCCTTCAACCATGAATACACATCATGCAATTAAACTCTGTATGCGCCACAGTGCTATATTCAGTAGTGACATTGAACTAGTCTGTGTTGCTTTTGAATTAGCCAAGTAGCTCATGTTCTTCCCTCAGAAAATCAGCTAATGGGATCTTGAAATATTTTGAGGAAAATAATTTCCAAACTTTTAAAATAGTTCTGAGAATGATACCAAACCCATTATTCTTTCCCTGCAGTTAGCTGCAAAATCTCGTTTCAGTGCGATGACAGCACTGTTTGCTGATCATGCCTAATTTGACACTAGAACTGTGTGTCTTGGGAGATTAAGACATTACGTGGGTAGGAAGACATTAAGACATTATGCCATGTGCTGGAAAGCCCAGGTGTATTTGATGTGCAGGTGAAAGAAGCCCTCCGTGAGGTACTGTTCAAATGTAATGTAGATTAAAACCTATTTTCAATGATACATCAAGCAGGTGGAGACTTATCAGGACAGCAAAGGAGCTCCACTGCTACCATGTCAACCCGAACCAGAAGCACCCTTAAACATGTAACAGGCTGAGCTCTTATTCTCTTCCACCATTACCATATTGATGGCTTTTCTTTTCTTGACAGCCCAACTTCACAGCCCTATTTTGGCATTTTTGCTTCTACTGTAGAAGACTGTAAAATAGACATACTGCATTCATGTGCAAATATATGTTTATCTGTTGTATTCACAGATAAATTTAATTACATGGTTGGTAGCTACTAAGTTTGAAGGCTATTATTTCTTCCCTTTTTTGAGATCATAAATGGCTATTTGCAAAGATTCATGTGTTGATTCCCTGTCCTGCTTGTTCTGAAGTTCCCTAGAGGTTATCCATGGGAATTATAATATTGTCCTATCTGTCCTGGTCATTTAAAAATAAATGTGATTCCTCTTTTCTCATCAAAGTATAGAGATGTTAGAAGAGTAGAGGAAAAAGAGTATGTGATCACTTTTTTATGAGATCTCTGGATTAAATCATTCTAATTCAGTCTCCCTAGCCAGGGCTATTTTGAGTGACATTCTGGACAGAAACAAGCAATTTCTAGGCTTGGCTTCACATATCCTGTCATTGAGGATATGCCACTACTGCTTTAGGAAAGTAGCCATGATTTGTGAGAACATTTCTTACATTTTCAAGTGGATGCATAGCTTTTGAGATTGGAGAGAAAATCGTAAAACCGGGAATACTTAAAATCAGAAGGCTAATAGAAAACATACCAGCTGTGAATTCTGTAAAATCTTGTGCCTTTTAAGGCAATCTGATAGTTTGGGAAGCTGTATTCCTGCTTCACAAATGCTTGGATTTAGCACTGTAGGAAAAGCTAACCAGAGAACAAGGCTGCCAGGTTCTCACCATGGAAAAGTACCTTCTTCAGCTACCACAGTAATCTTACCAGAACATGTTGACTCAATCTCACATTGGCACAGAAAGCAAAAGCCTGGGACGTATTTTAATGTCTTTGTATATGGTGCTAAACTTTCATATGTGCTGCAGTGTGAGAACAGGAAAGAGATTCTGATCGTATTTTCTGTTTTCTGTATCTTTTAATGAACCAACTTGCCATCTGCTGACAGAAGCTGTAGGTTGTTCAATACATAAATTACAGGTATGTTTAGAGGAAAGGTCACGTAAGAAACCTGTATTTGTTGTCTGTTTCCTTCCTTAATCTTGAGTAAAATGATTTGCAGACTGACATATCAGGTTGTGCATATGGAAAACACACCCAAACCACTACGGGTTGAAACAGATAATCATATAGGATGGGCATCGACATATGAGGATAAGCCATAATCAAAGTCATCCAAGCCATGTTATCAACAAATTTTGAGGTTTTGGACAAAATATGAGTGAGATCTAAACCAGCCCTGGCCAACAAATTCTTTGGCATAAACCATTCTCCCATTCTGCCTCATTCCAAGCTCTCTCTGTTGTTCAGCAGCACTGCAGTGTGTGCTATATTCCAGCTGAGCCTGGAAATGGTTGCATTGGGCTGAGGCAAACTCACATTACGTGGCACTGGGTCCTTACTCATGATCATCTGTACTGATCAGTGTAGTTCTCTCTGGCTAGCTGAATTGCCTCCAAAATGATCAGTCTGGCAACTGGTGGAGGAGACAAAGCAGATTTGTGGGAATGCTGTTGCGATTATCCCCAGAGTTCCTCTTTCTCAGCTACCGAATGCATGCAACAAAACGACAGGGGATTTCACTGCTTATGCAACGAGTGTGCAATTATTTTCTTGTATCTGTGGATCAATTTTTGTTCAGACCTCACCACTCTCAGAGCAGTGGTTACACTGTGACCTGGCTTGTGGCCTCTTCACGGGAGAATGGCAGTGCACCGCTGCTTCCTGAGCGCATGAAAATCAGGTTACTCAAGGTCTTTCCCATCTTGTTGACCAAACCAAAAGGCATAATGTAATTAAATTGTTTGTCTCCAAGTGTCTTGTTTGTGCTCTGGCTTTGTTTGAGTTAGCTGGTGCAGAAAGGAAGTAATGGTTCTTTTTTTTTTAGATCTCTTACTCCTGCTTTTTTATTATTTATAGTAAAATATTACTTAACCATACGCCTGTAGTAAATGGATTTCTAAATTCCCAGTGCTGCATTTTGAATGACAAGCTTATGAAGCCACTGCAAACATTTGACATTTTCTATATAGATAACAAATACTTGAAACATCATAGATATGTAGTAATCTGAAAGAGACAGAGAGAAGACACCACCAATGGTTAAGTGTCTGTTATTATGAGAAGAAAGATCTGTTTATCTGGGAACTGTTAAAATTTTAGAAGCATATGAAAGTCAGTGGTTTATCATGTAGGAGTTTATGCAATTTACTGTAAGAAAGCAGCCATATTACACTGCAAAGGGATCACAATTTTTATTACACACATGTGTAATTGGAGGCAGAATCTGATTTTTGTTGTATATTTCTATAGTGCTTGGCATGAAGCACAGTGCAATTTGGGTACATAGTTGCAGTATTTTTTTTTGTCTCCAAGTCTTTTTTCACTCCCCCAAGCAAGGTATCTAACAGCATTTGGTTCAGGTTTGGCACTCGATGCTGTTTGGTTAGCAGGTGTGTCACAAGCAACTAGTGATGGTCAATTTTGATGATTTACTTGTGCTGCCTCCATAAAGGTGTATGCAAATCAGAGCGATGCTCTTCTGAAAAGCTTGTCTTTTTTCATACATGCTGACACAAGTGTCAGTGAAAACAGCTCAGCTGGTTTCACTGGAGTTAAAAGGAGTGTTGATTAGATGAACCCCGAGGAGACAGGGTCCAGTATGCTGCGGGTTTAAGGGGGTGTAGCTGTTCCTCTGGTCTCATTTATTGCAGTGTGGTTTCCTTGTCATGTAACAGAGGCAAGGTCATGCTTCTGCTTATGTTCTCCACTGTGACCAGCACCATAGACAATGCCACTGCTGACAGTGCTGTCCTAATTCTCTGTGTGCAGTATAGAAGGACGTGTTCATTCAGTATCTCACTTTTCTCTTCCCAGGAGACCCAAGACAGATGATTTAGCTCATTCTCTTTCTTACCTCTTGCCCTTACAATTTTTTTCATCATCATCCATAATCACACATTCTGGAAATGCCTTGCCTAGTAAAAAAAGGCAGACAACCCTCCTGCCTGTCAAAGGCCATAAAAGCACATTTAGAAGGGCCCTTCCTGCTTCTGTTTTGACAGGTTTCGTTGTCATAGTCTCCCACCAGCTTTCCATGTCCACTTCAGCAACACCTGGGAATTCAGGTGACCTCACAGAGTAACTTGTTTCCTATGTAGTGGGTGGGAAAGTAACCTTAGACAAATTGGTTTACTATAGATGGTAGGACAGGGAATGGAGCAAGCCCCACAGTGAAGGAGGGAGACTTAGTCTTCCCCCATGTTCACTTCAGGGCTTGTGCTGGACTTCATGGGGACTTTAGCCATCTAGTCATGCTGTATTAAACATACTATGTTTAATAGCATAAAACAGTACAGGGAAGGTTACCAAGGACATACGCTTACCTTTAGCCCGGGGCTAAAGTGCTGTGATCAGTAGCAAAAGGATGTTAGCAATGAAATCAGCATTGAAAGGACCACAGTTTACAGCAGCCCTTCATTCAGGTTCCTATTTTGGATGTGTAATCCTTAACAGATCCTGTCTTGTGTTCTCGTTTATATAGCAAGCAAAATCAAGCTACAGATGAAAAATTCCAGCAGGACAGAGGGGTTTAAAATAACTGAACCCATGGTGGGAAGTAGTCTTCTAGCTTGAACAGACCGTAAATGTTTCAAATGAACTGCCAGGTTATCGTGAAGCAGTAGTCATATAAATAGTACCGGAACATCATTAGAAACATTTAAACCACAACCCAGCACATCAGCATGACCAATATATTACTCATATGTGATTTAGCTATGAAAAGTGGCTTTGCTTATGACATTACTTCCTGAATTTAGCTAGTACTTTACAGCTTGAATGACAGTTCAATTGTGAAGAAGTGACAGATGCTCTTCTTATAGATCTTTAATATAAAATGGCTACTGTGTGGATTAATGCCATAGAAAGTTCCTTGAAACGGAGAAGCCAGAGGGAAGAGAAAGATAGTCTGAATGAAGTAAACTCTAAGTCTGTGGGCAGACCAGATCTGCTACTGAATTAAGTAGTAACTTTGGAACTAAAATGAGCTGTAGATTTGAACATGTATGGACTGGGGGAGACTAGGATCACATCCAGTGGAGACAAATGCAAACAAAACCGTCAGGTCCCTGTTTAGCTCAATGGGCTGGCTCTGGCATGTGTCTGTCTGCTCGCCAGTGTGGAAGAGGTATTGATCACAGGGACACATAATGACACTCTTGTCCTGGATGAGCTCCTGGTCAGCTGCTGATCCGAGGCGGCCAGCAGCCTGTGGCCATCTGTTAACAATCTATAAGACAGCAGTCTCTTTCCATCTCTAGCACCCAAGACTTCATTGTGTTAATATTTGTAACTAAAAAATAATTATTTACACTGTAGCGATCCTTTCTGGGTTTATTTGTTTGTTTGTTTGTTTGTTTTTTGTCTTGTGATACGCTTGCGAGCAGTACTGCTTGAGAACTCGGGCAGCCCTTTCCCTTTCCGGAGCTGGGCCTTTAGCGCCCTCAAGTGAAGAAAACCGGCTTAAACAAGTGCTAAGATTGAAAAAAGCATGGTCCAACCTTAGAACGCAGTTCCAAAGGAGAACAATGGTATAATCGGAAACAGTGCATCTTGCTCAGCATGGGCGTCTAGCTCTCTTGGCTTTTTAAGATTAGTAAGTCTAATGCAGATGTGCTCCCAGCTACTAACAATACTTCAAATGCAGCAATACTTCAAATGTTATGACATCTAACTATAGGATAAACTCAAATAGAATTTATGACCACCTAAATAACAGGCTCGATTTTCAAAGAGCCAGTTACTTGTAACTGGAGCTCTGAGCAGGGTTAGCAAGTAGGTCAGAGGGAATGCTTTGCTCATGGGTGGTGCCTGTTTTTATTTTCCATAGAATGCTCCCAAGTAGATGTGATTTTAGGCAGTCTTTCAAATTCTTCTATTTGCTTTCTGCAGGTTTGAGGGCTTGGTTTTCACTCCATGTATTGATTCTCTAATGTGTTTTGTTTTTTTTTTTTTCTCTATGCTTCCTGAAGAATTGTAATTTATAAATGACACATCTTTTTCATGATGATACATTTGTGAGAGGAAAAAAATGTATATTCTGTCTACAGATATTTTTCTGTCTATCATTTTTTGTCATTGTCTCCATCTGACAATTGATATTTGAAATTCAGGCTGCTGATGTGAGCTGGTTATGTAAATCACATAGAAATGTTTCTATTCCCTAGCTGGATGAATAGATTGCACTCAGCAGAAGTGGTTTGAAATCCCATAAGGGCAGTTCAGGCACAAGTAACAAATAAAAAGAATGTAAAGTGTTTTAGAAAATGTGAAGGCTTTTCCTTTTGGCACTGTGCAATCCCTGTGGACCCTAGAGAATCAGGCCATGCTGTGGATTGTTGCCTTGTCACAATGTGGAATGGAATTTATTCTCATTTCATACCCTTTGTTTCATTGCAGTTTTGTAGCATCACTTGCGAAGTTGCAGGCAGATCCCCTGTGTACCATCAAGTTGCCTCTGTTGAAGCATTCTAGTCAAAAAGCTGGAGGGAAACTTCCTATTAGCCATGTCCAGCAAAGCTTTTTCCAATCAAATGCATACTGTTCCCAGTGTGACTATTGAAAGGGGGTCAGAGTGTTTTGCACAAATAAAACTAAATGGTTTAATCTGTGTGGCCTCTGAATAGCAGCCACAAGACTGGCTGTGGCCTTCCATTTCCATGGCTGCCTCACCACCATCGTATATTGTTTAAAGACATATTATACCACTCAGTCTGCCTGGGAACTGTGTAATTTGCAATATTCCCTCCAGGTGACATTTGGAGCAGTCCTGCTGACTTGGCACAGCATGAACTGTTTTGAAAGAAGACGTGAAGTGGCCTGTAAAATGCAAACTAGAGACACCCATGGTTTACAGATGGGCAAAGTAAAACTATCTGAACATGTTGAACAAGCACTAGTTTCTTTAGCAGTAAGTGATGCTTCAAACAGGGATGAGAAGAAAGATCTGACCCTTTTGAAAGACCAACATTGCATGCAGACACCATTTTTTAATCACTAGCAGCCTGGCTGTGTGAGCTCATAGTATTAAATTCCTGACATTGAGATAAGGTCCCACCCAGAACTGACCATTCGTTCTGCAGCTGTGGTCCTTATATTGAGTATGAAAAATGCTTTGTGGGAATTGTGTCCAGTTATGTGTGCCCAGTGAGAGATTACCTCAGGGAAAACCTCAAAATGGTACCCAGACTAATCTTTCTTTGTATGTGAGTACTGGACAAAGGTCATAATCTCTCATAAAGGATGCATCCATGGGGTTGCACTTTCTTTTGAATTATGGATTGTAAAAGATATATTCTCCATGTCTTCCACATTTTCTTTCTTGAATCCTCAAGCAGTCTTTCATCTACTGAACTCATTAGTTTGGAACAAATTATTCAGGTATCCTTGGCCTCTGTATCCAATTGCATGCTAGCACCTCTTGAGTTGACTTAGCAAGGAATGTGCTTATAGAATCATAGAATCATAGAATAGTAAGGGTTGGAAAGGACCTCAAGATCATCGAGTTCCAACCACCCTGCCATGGGCAGGGACACCTCCCACTAAACCATGCCATCCAAGGCTATGTCCAACCCCACCTTGAACGCCGCCAGGGATGAAGCATCCACAACCTCCCTGGGCAACCCATTCCAGGGCCTCACCACCCTCACAGTAAAGAATTTCTTCCTCATATCCAATCTAAACTTCCCCTGTTTAAGTTTAAACCCATTACCCCTTGTCTTCTCACCACAGTCCCTAATGAAGAGTCCCTCCCCAGCATCCCTATAGGCCCCCTTCAGATACTGGAAGGCTGCTATGAGGTCTCCACGCAGCCTTCTCTTCTGCAGGCTGAACAGCCCCAGTTTTCTCGCCTATCTTCATACAGGAGATGCTCCAGTCCCCTGATCATCCTCGTGGCCCTCCTCTGCACTTGTTCTAACACTTCCATGTCCTTTTTATGTTGAGGACACCAGAACTGCACACAATACTCCAAGTGAGGTCTCACGAGAGCAGAGTAAAGGGGCAGGATCACCTCCCTCGACCTGCTGGTCACACTCCTTTTGATGCAGCCCAGGATACGGTTGACTTTCTGGGCTGCAAGCGCACACTGCCGGCTCATGTTCATTTTTTCATCAACCCACACCCCCAAGTCCTTCTCTGCAGGGCTGCTCTGAATCTCCTCCCCGCCCAACCTGTAGCTGTGCCTGGCATTGCTCCGACCCAGGTGTAGGACTTTGCACTTGGCATGGTTAAACTTCATCAGGTTGGCATCAGCCCACCTCACAAGCGTGTCAAGGTCCCTCTGGATGGCATTCCTTCCCTCCAGCTTATCAACTGAACCACACAGCTTGGTGTCATCAGCAAACTTGCTGAGGGCGCACTCAATCTGTCATGGGTTCAGCAGCAGCAGTCATTTTTTTTTTTTCTCCTACTTGGTAGCTGGTGCAGCGCTGTGTTTTTGATTTTGGGTCTGAGAACAGCGCTGATAACACCAGTGTTTTCAGTTAGTGCTTGGCGATGTTTAGGCTGGCCAAGGACTTTGTGAGCCTCATGCTCTGCTAGGGAGGAGGGGAATCCAGGAGGAAGGAGAGGCAGGACACCTGACCCAGACTAACCAAAGAGGTTATTCCATACCACAGCACGTCATGTCCAGGATGTAGAAACGGAGGGCGGAGACCCGGAAGGGTGGTGAGGGTGCACGGTGGGAGATGCACTGTGGGGGTGCACTGTGGGGAGGTGCACTGCTTGATACTGGGTGGTGAGCAATTGTATCCTTCCCTTGTATTTGCCTTGTTATTATTGTTACTGGTGGGGGTGCACTGGGTGGTCGGGCTTGATATTTGATGGTGAGCTATTGTATTCTCCTTTTCCTTGTATCTGCCTTGTCATTATTATTATTGGTGGTAGCAGTAGTGGTTTGTGTTATACCTTAGTTACTAAACTGTTCTTATCTCAACCTGTGGGGGTTGTATTCTTTCAATTCTCCTTCCCATCCCTCCAGGAGCGGAGGGAAGAAAGAGTGGGGAGTGAGTGAGAGAGCGACTGTATGGGTTTATAGACTTAAACCACAACACAATCCCACTGTCCATGTCACTGACAAAGATGTTGAACAAGACTGGTCCCAACACCGATCCCTGGGGGACACCACTCGTTACTGGTCTCCAGCTGGACATTGAGCCACTGAGCACTACTCTTTGCATGCAGCCATCCAGCCAGTTCTTTATCCACCGAGTGGTCCACCTATCAAATTGATGTCTCTCCAACTTAGAGAGAAGGATGTCATGTGAGACAGTGTCAAAGGCTTTACACAAGTCCAGGTAGATGACATCAACCGCTCTGCCCCTGTCCATCAGTTCCGTAGCCCCTTCATAGAAGGTCACCAGATTGGTCAGGCAGGATTTCCCCTTAGTGAAGCCATGCTGGCTGTCACCAAGCACCTTGTTGGTTTTCATGTGCCTCAGCATGCCTTCCAGGAGAATCCGCTCCAATATTTTGCCAGGCACAGAGGTGAGACTGACTGCTCTGTAATTCCCTGGCTCATCCTTTTTCCCCTTCTTAAAAATGGGGGTTATATTTCCCTTTTTTCAGTCATCGGGAACTTCACCTGACTGCCATGATTTTTCAAATATGATGGACAGTGGCTTAGCAACTTCATACGCCAGCTCCTTCAGGACCCTTGGATGGATTTCATCCGGTCCCATTGACTTGTATACATTCAGGTTCCTAAGGTGGTCCCGAACAAGATCCTCCCCCACAGTGGGCCCAGGGTCCCCACCCTCACCGTCCCCGCGTCTGCCTTCCAAGACTTGGGTGGTGTGGTCAGAGCATTTGCTGGTAAAGACTGAGGCAAAGAAGTCATTAAGAACCTCAGCCTTCTCCAAATCCAGGGTAGCCAGTTCTCCCGATAGCTTCTGGAGAGGGCCCACGGTGTCCCTAACCTGTCTTTTATTGGCAATGTACCTATAAAATCCCTTCCTGTTATCCTTAACATCCCTAGCCAAGTTTAATTCTAAGTGGGCCTTAGCTTTCCTAACCTGGTCCCTAGCTTCCCGGACAACATCCCTGTATTCTTCCCAGGCCACCTGACCTTGCTTCCACCTTTTATAAGCCTCTTTTTTCCTTCGAATTTTGCTCAGCAGCTCCTTATCCATCCAAGGAGGTCTCCTGGCCCTCCTGCTAAACTTCCTTCTAGTTGGGATGCATCGCTCCTGAGCTTGCAGCAGGTGATCCTTGAATATCAACCAACAGTCTTGGGCCCCCCTGCCCTCTAAGGCTGTATCCCATGGAACCTTACTGAGCAGGTTCCTGAAGAGGCCAAAGTCTGCTCTCTTGAAGTCCAGGGCAGTAAGCTTGCTGCACTCTCTTCTCACTGTCCTGAGGATCTCAAACTCGACCATCTCATGATCGCTGCAATCAAGGCTGCCCTGGAGCGTCACATTCCCAACCAGCCCTTCCCTGTTGGTGAGGACGAGGTCAAGCATGGCACCTCTCCTTGTCGGCTCCTCTATTACTTGCAGAAGGAAGTTGTCTTCCACACAATCGAGGAACCTTCTGGATTGCTTGTGCCGGGCCGTACCATCCCTCCAACAGATATCAGGATGGTTGAAGTTCCCCATGAGAACAAGGGCCTGCGAGCGTGAGGCTGCTCCTATCTGCCTATGGAGCGCTTCGTCCAGCAAGTCCCCTTGGTCAGGCGGTCTGTAACAGATCCCCACAATAATGTCACCCATTGCTGTTCTCCCTTTAACCCTGACCCACAAACTCTCTGTCGACTGCTCACATGTCCCCAGACAGAGTTCCATACTCTCTAGCCTATCCCTAACATAAATAGCAACTCCCCCTCCCCGTCTGCCGGGCCTGTCTTTCCTAAAGAGCCAGTAACCTTCCATTCCAGCACACCAGTCATAGGAGCCATCCCACCATGTTTCTGTGATGCCTATGATATCATACCCCCGTAGATGTGCACACATCTCTAATTCCTCTTGTTTGTTCCCCATACTACGGGCATTTGTGTAGAGGCAGTTGAGCCGAGATCCAATTGAAGCCGGCTCATTGGCTGGAGCAGCTGGAATATCTCTACATTGCTCCGAACGTTTACTGTAGGTGCCGGCAACCGACTGGGTGTGTTGGGATGGAATGATGCCCCCCTCCCCCAACACATCTAGTTTAAAGCATCCTTGACCAGTCTGGCAAGCCTCCTACCAAATCCACTCTTCCCCTTCTTTGTCAGACCAGCTCCACCAGCCCCCAGTAGACCTGGCCTACTATATTGAGTCCCATGGTCAAGGGTTATATTTTTAAAATATTCAGATTTTTATGAAAGTGAAAAGAAGAGAAAGAAATAAAGAGGAAGAGGGCTCTATTTCAAGAAAACAGAAATGAGAGTGGGTCTGGGTTGTGGATAGAAGTTCCTAGCATGTGATTCCTATCACATGTGAGCACAGTGACAGACCTGCAATAGCCCAAACAAGTGAAAGACGCATTGATATTAAAATAGGAAAGCATAGAAATAACAGACCTGCTATTCTTTGTCATGGACCTCAACCTAGGCAGAATATCATCATGGGGGTGAGTGCCTAGCTATGGAATAATACCGGTATTTCTGAGTTACTTTTATTGGGGCTGAGGGAAGTCAGAAAGCCTCTCTGCTGAGCAGCTATCTTGACCTCCAGGTTTCGTAAGCTACTGGTATTGCAGTAAGGGTTTGATCTACCTTTGAGTACTGCTGCTGATCACATTTCTGCTTCTCAAATTTGCTATTTCATTTCATTTGTGAGAATGAGCTATAGATTCTTACCAAGTTTGCTGGTTTGGTGAGTAAGCAGCACAACAAGTTTCCTTAGGCCATTACAGGTCATACAAAAGCAAACTGGTGAGGAAATGGAACAGAATGAAGAAAAGTGAAGCAGAAAGAACAGGTCCTATAAACAAACTGCATGCAACATATGGGATCAGTTGTACTCTCCTGGGGCAAGTCCAAAGAATTTGCTAGAGACAAAAGAACATCTAATGTTTCTTATGCGTATTTCTAGAAAAGAAATTTGCAAATCCATTTCAAATGCCTGAATTTTATGTGTGGTGGCATTTCCAGCGCATGGCACCTGGTAAGGAGTGGTAGATAGCATTTTCTTCAGATTATTCTGCATGTGTAAAACTGTTTCCTGCAGGGTGTTCCATTTGGCATGGACTGTCTCTTTTGGTTTGAAATAATGATGATGTTGGTGCCACGCATAATAGAAATAGCTAAAAGGATGTGAGTCGCTGAACTACTTATGTTTTGCTGACTTGTAACAGGTAACAACCTAAACTTAGGACTAAACTCAGCTGTCCCTTGTAAGCTCTGACTCTAAAGATACAGAAAAATTTCAGTCTCGTTTCATTTTCCAGCTCCAGCACTGAATGCATTCTTATGGACATTTGAGAGATCACCTTATTGATATTTAAACTAAGCTCCCTCCTCCTTGTTGATAACTAAGCAAGCAGTCCTCCTCCACAAAATTACTGCTTCTCCAAACATCTCTTATTTTATGCCAGTAAATGAAGGCATGTTCTTAGTTCATCTTTCCTAGCAAATTTATTATCTAACCCTGGTCCTAGCCCTAAGTCTAACCTCCCTCTTTGCTCTCAGCTAATGACCTATAGCAATCTGAAAAACAATTGTTAATCAACACCTGATATCAACGGTAAACTTGTCTGCTTTTTTAATACCTCTCAACAGAATTAGAATCTTACCTCAGTCATTAACCCCACTCCTAACTGTGACTGTTATGTTAAACCTAAGGAGAAAACCTGTCTTCAACCCCCTCTAAAACTGAACGCAGTCTGCATTGTCCCAGTAGACCGTGCTGTAACTTTCATATAGCCATCCCTTTTGGACACAGGCCTAACCTTAATTCACTTTGCTTGGTAAATCCAAACTCTAATCCTAATGCTACTTTGACTGTAATTCTAATGCTAAGAAAGTATCTTTATTACCTCCAAAGATGAATGTAATTGGCAAGGCTCGGTGGTATGAATGCTACTCTGAACCCAGAGACCTATTATAAAATCTAGCCTAACCCACCTTAAGGAGTCAGAATCCAAAGCTTAACCTGCATCGTAATCCTAAACCTATTGTCAATTCTCTTGTTAACCAGAAGAAAGCAACTGCTTTCAGCCTAACAAATATATTTAGTGGGAGGTGTCCCTGCCCATGGCAGGGGGTTGGAACTGGATGATCTTAAGGTCCTTTCCAACCCTAACTATTCTATGATTCTATATGTGTAGCCACTGATGATACCAGCCCTCAGTTTATACAAATCTGTTCTTTATAAAATAGGCCTAGCAAAAAAACCCCAGTGAGTTTCAGTCCTAACAAGAATCCTGGCCAAAACTCAACCCTTTGAAAAGTTTAAAGCTAGATAAACTTCAGTACCTATTGACATTTCCTGCCTTAAATTTAGCCAAATAGATGCTTGGAGGCCAGGCGTAAAACTAGCTCTTCTCTCTTACAACCTCTTCCCTAATTCTGAACCCCAATTTATTATTAATACAAAGCATTGTACTCCAGATTGCCTTCTCCTCCAGATCTAACTTAAGCTCCACAACCCTAGTCCTAATCGCAGTGATGATTCTGTTGCAAATCACAACTAGACTCCATTTCCCAGTATGAGCACTTGTTACTTAGCTAAAGTCCATAAATAACTGTTCTTTAACCTCAGTAAATCTCAAACTCAAGCCTACCTTTAAATAAGAGAGCCTGCCGTTCACCAGCTTCATGTTCTTCATATGCTACTAACCATCAAAGGGCTCATTGCAACTGAAGAATAGTGTTGACTCTTGTCTGAGACCATAACCTCGGTTGTAACCTTACATGTAGGAACTCAGATACTGCTGATTTGAAAGACAAGTTTTTTGATTGATATACAAGTTTAAAAAATCCACTTCCTAAACCCCAGCCTGTGTCCATTCTGCTTCTCCCATGAAAACTAATCCTATTCCACAATAAAAATCCTAAAATCAGAAGTGGTAATTTGCCTGACAATATATGAAGAGCTTCTGATGCTTAATTAGGTCTGCAATGCTGTTGACAGTAATTAGAGCTTTTTTCTGTCTCAACAACTAAGTCAGCATCCCTCAAAAAAGATTCAAGGGCTTTCTAGTTGTGCCACTTCTGCAGCACTGTAATTTCACTGATAACAGTAGAATTACCCATGATTTACACTAATGTAAGTAAAATAAGAATTGAATGTATAGACAGCAACAGCAAATGTGGGCAGCTCTTGGGGGACAGATTTGGCAGTCACATTTCTGATTATGCACATATTTGAAAAACATGCATCTAAAAATACTATCATGTGGAGGTGTAATATATCAGTACAATAAAACAAACACTGCAGACTCCTATACAGGATTAAGCAGAATCCTATTTAAATTGTACAGCTGGCTTCGAACCTGTCTTTCTAACAGGCGGTGACTAAACTCCAGAGGAATATGCTTGCTCTTTTCTGCAGATATTGGAGGTGAACAAACAAATATGTACAAGGAATACCAAACTATATATATATGTTTACCTCAAGTGAAGTCCCAGTTCCTTTAACATAAAATAATCCAAAGCAAAGTAAAATAAAACTTAAAAAAATATACAGATGAATGAATGAATTCTAGAAAACAGAGAACCAGAGGTGAAGCAACTACTTGAATCTTTTAACACATACATCGGTTATAAGAAAGCTCAAAATGGATCTCCTTGGGCTAAATTTGACTCTGTCTCATATTGCTGAAACCTAAAGTCCACTGAATTAAATGTAATTTACAGTGTTTAAGACACTGAAGATGCTATACAGCAGTCTGATTGTTAAATGGTTCAGGTCTATGCACAACAGGAATTGTGGTGAGATACAATCTGGGATTAGTATAGCTCTGCTGGCAGAATTTCTTATTGTGGTTAACATTATAAAGACAAAAGTATACTTTGTTGGTAGCTTGAATGAATTGCCATCAGAACATTTCTAGTGGTTCATCTTAAGAATGCTTTGCTGGTACCACATGGGTGTGAATTTATCAGGGAGGATAATAGATACCTCATGTCATGAAGCTGTATCTCTAAGCTGTTTGGCCAGACTGTGCGGATTCATAGCTCCTGACTTTTACCATTAATATCTCTTCTAGACTCACCCCCAGAGTATCCTAATACATTTATACTGCCAAAGCACTTCTTGTGTATACTTGGCCCTGAGCTCAGCTAAGTACCATCAGAATCCCAACAGCTTGGGGGTAGGTTTGCTAAACTCCACCCACTTAAAAAGTATGTTTATTAAATTTCTCTTAGATTCGCTATTTCAGTTGAATAATTCTAGCAGAGATTAAATGTTTGTGGACAAAACCATCAAAACATGTTAAAGAATTATAACAAATTGTTATATATTTCTAATGCTTTAAATGATCTTTCCAATCTACTGATCTTCTTTCCCTTGTGGTTATTACTATTTACATTCATTTTAGTACATTTCATTGTTTTTCAGTATAATACTATGCTGTTTGAGTTTCAAGTACTGCATGAGAAAATTTAGGCCAGTCTATTCTTTCTTCATCATTAGATTTCCATGCACATTAGATATGATAAAACCTAGAAAACGAAATAAGAACCCAAACTGTACTTCACCCAGGAGTCCTTCACTTCATCTCACTTATCATTAAGCACTCAACAGGTATGGTTAAATGAGGGTACTATACTATTTTGAGCAAGGACTTGGATTTAGGAGTTTCAGTCACTGAACTCCTGCATTAAAGTATGGGAAACCTGAACTCTGATAAGAAAGGCTCCAAACACGAGCACTTTAAAGGAGATAGAATCCAAAATTAATGCCTTACTCCTATTTAGCCACTGCCTATACATAAAGAAATTCTCCTGTAGCAAAACTGGATTGGTTTTGTTGAGACAGAAGTAGCATCTGCGTAAAACAGTGTATGAGTGGGAGAACTTAATCAGTTTACATCCCAGAGCACTAACTCTGGGGGGAATGGAAATGGAAAAGTTTCTTTGAGGAGGTATCCTAAGAACGAACTGGCCATTTGCACTGTTACATTTCAGAGGCGTCTCTTGTCTGTGAATTCTCCTAAAATCCAGTCTTGGGCTACAGAGCATCCATCCATTGTTGATGGGTTAACTGTTTTGCTGGAAAAATATATTTGAAGTGTTGCTATCACATATTGCTAACACTAGAGAACAGACAGTTTCAACATGATTAGAACTTTACATTTGATAAAAACAGTGGATTACTTCAGCCAACAGAAACAGATCACTGTGTTATGTTAAGCCCCACTGCAGAAATGTGAACTTAAGGCTACCAATTTCATGCTGCTGGCCCAGAAATAAACTGTCCTGACATTCGCTGCTCCTCATATTAACCTTTCCCTCCTTACATGAATTCATGCCTGTCAGTGCCATTTACTGCCAATTGACAGGCAAAAATTGATATCATTGCTCTTGGAGTGAGCTGAACATGCTACAGCACCTCAGGTTATTGTCACCAAAGTATATTTTGATCTTCTGGTAAAAGGCCTTGACTAGAAGCATCAAATGCAGATGCACTGAGCTGCTGACAATTCCTCAAGCCACTGTTCTAGTTTTCTCTTCTCTGAGAAAAATGGGTTTTGTCTTCCTTTGTTTTGCTTTCTCACGGATATAACATCCTGTGTCATCTTCCAAGACTTGGTTGGTTTGAGGATGTCAGGTTATCTCTGAGTATGCTTGCACCTACAAGAAAGAAGAAAGATCACCATTAGTTTCCAACTCCTGCCATGTAACAAGACAGATGCCACAGGCAAGGTATTCCTCCCTCTTTTTCTTCATAGATTTTTTACATTTACTGATGTTCTTTCTGCCTGCTCACCCAGAGTATTGCTATGTCCTTTCCCTCAACCTGCCCAAAACCTGCAGTGCATCATGACATTTCAAGAATGTGCAAAGGTTTCTCATCAGCATTTACAGAAGAAAAATAAAGATCATGTCTGTACTCCAGAACTCCTGGGCAGTGTGAGATCGTTGGTATTGGCAAGAGACAGGTTAGCATAGATGACAAGCTATCTGTTTACTGCATATGGATTACACATGATCATACAAAAATCAAAGCAGGCATTAAGCCTAATCAAGGGGAAAAGAACATTTCTGCAAAAAAGGGTTAGCAATTAGAACAGCCTGCCACTGTGCCTAGGACCAGGCATTGATAAAATAAGGGAGGAGATTGTTTGTTGGACACCTTCAGAATCTGAAGAATCTACTACTAGCAGATCAAGGAGCACTCTATACCCAGTTAGCTCTGACAGTGTGCCTTGCATATATGCATTTCTCAGGCTGTGTTGGATAATCTTCTACATTTGAAACAACAGTGTGGTCAGCCATGGCAACTCTGCACAGTTTGGTCTGTGCGCAATCAGTCTATATCAGGAATCTGCTTCCTTTTGCCCCACATCCTGCAATAATAAAAGGCAGTCAAGGCAAGGCCATTCTGGATGCTAACAAAAGCCTGCAGAGACTTACCTGAACACTGTCTGTAACAGTAAAGGACGAGGCTCTTTGGAAGCTTCAGATTATAGAAAGGACCCCTGGATAAGAATGTAAATAATCATAATAGCCCTTAGTGCAAATGAGAATGAGAGACCCCCTTTTTGAATAACCATACTTAACTCTCAGGCTCTCTGCTCCTTTTCTTATTCAAATAACCACACGTTTCGTCTTGTTATGGCAGAACTCGCAGCTTTTCAAGAGATAGGTCCTACTTCATTACCGTTACTATTTAGAATAAGAACTTTATGGAAGCATTAACATTGTCACCTTCCCAACACAGCTGTTTTTCACTCAAGCCTGACCACTGGTTTAAGCTGTATCAGCCAAATCTTCTCTTCTAACTTGGCCATCATGTTCTCCAAGGCATTGTCTTACCTATAACAGAGACTACAGATTTCAGCACTGAAATAAAATGACTCTTGAGTCCAAGCACAATGAGTTTGTCTTTTGACTTCCGAGCTCCCAATGTCAGTACTTGACTCTGTGACAGCTGATCCTACTCTCTCTTTTTCATGTACTATTTCTCCATCTCTCCATTACTAATGGGGATTATTAGGGAGACATGCTAAACCTTTGCTTACTTTGGATGTACTAAATTAAATAAGCCTAAAGAAATTTGATATTGTTCCCTTTTGTCACTTTTTTTTTGGTCACTAATGAGGCTCTTCAGGTTTATACTGAATTTCTTGCCCTTCAGAACAGAACAAATCAAATTAGATGTTTCCTGGTCAGTCAGACAGTCAATGAGATGCTCTGTGGAGAGGATTTGAGAGCCTGTGGTATAGCAGAGCCACAGTGGAGCTGAGAGTAGGAATTAAAGGAGGCAGCTGAGTCACAAGATACACAGCAAGCCACCTTCCCGATTCCCTCTCAGAGACACACTGAATCAGCGTCAACCTGAAAAGCCTATTTTTCAGACTTTGCCTTTTGGGAACAAGTTTTTGAAAACTACAATTAAACCCCGTACTACTACGTGTAGTTTAGTCTCTGATGCAAATGAATTCAACCACCTGGCACTGAAACTGTCTCCCAACCCCAATATCCAAAGTGGTTTATTCAGAAATGGCACACGTAAGTCATCACGGGCATATGAAGATATACAAATAGAGTTTAAAACCTTAAGATGCTTGCAAGCCCAAAAGATATTACAAAATATCTCATGGAACTGGTTACCCCATACAAAATACTAGACCATGTAATGACTTAGTACCCTACACTTTCAGATGTATAGCATACTTTAGGAATAAATAGCAAATATATAAAATGATTACACAGCTGATACTATTTAAAAGTAGTAGCATATGGAATCCTGCCAGGAAAACACCAGGAAAATGTATGGGCTACTTCAGCATTCTGAAATGAGCTGCATTTTTCTAAATATCTAATGGAGTTTCTTGCTACTAAAGCAGCACGCATTACATGATTTCACTATATGGTGCAATGAAATTAATACGCAAAGTATCAGCACAAAGCTTGAGGATGAAATCTACTCTTAGTGTAAAAATACTTCTGTTACTGAAGCTACAAGAAGAGTGAAACCAGACATACGTAAGTTAAAAGGAATGAATATCTTTTGTATAGGAGACCAGAAATTCAAACAAAATACAGGAAGAACCAGACTGTATAACACTTTCAGCAGAAAACAAAAATGAAACTGTAGTCATGATCTAGAAATGTCTTCATTAAAAAAACAAAGCCCCCCAAAATCCCAACCAAACAAACAACATTTCATACCTGGATTTCTACATTATTTCTCTTTATTTTTCTGGTATTCCCATCACCATGATTATAGTTCCTCCATCTGCTAATGGACAGCAGTTAACAACGAGGCCCGATATTAGGAAGAATTTCCTAATTGGATAGCTAGTGAAAGGCTGGAGGCAGCTGACTGAAAAGCTGCTGAATCTCCCCTATTAGAGCTTTTCATGAAGAGGCAAGTTCTGTCTTTGTGCTTAGATGGACTAATAATCTATTGAAGTGCTTCCTAGCCTCCTGTTTCTGTGACTTGGCTTGGAATAGCAATTCATCCTGAATGTGCATTATTCACTTAGTGCAGAGGAAAGTTCAAGTCAGTTGCCTTATGACAGTTTCAGTTGATAAAGCCTCAGATTTTACCCTTCCAACAATGTCTCACCTTTATTATGTGGCATGTTTTCTGCTGGCAGAAGAGGCAGAATGTCCTATTGCTGTCAAGAACACAGATACAACTACCAGATTTCTGGGCAATTACACCCTGATAAATTGCGATTTAATGATGAGCCTTGAAATCACACTCAGATCCCACCCCATACTTGAACTGCTGATCTCCAGGGAAAGCCCAAGTCTTCAAATACTAACAAACCTTAAAAGTCGTTTCAGACAGAGACCCTTCCCTGCTTCTCATGTTATAATTTCTGATTTCCCATCCTCTAACTCATTGTTTTCAATGCAATTGGAGTCCTCAGCTCTGTGTGAACCACTTCACAGAAACCCCCGGACACAGGGGGTGTGATCACAAAGGATCTGCTGCTTCCCCTGTGAAATTATACTTAACTAATGCTTTGCAAAGGTTTGGAGCCTTTGTTGGTGGTTTCTAGGACAAAAATTGCAGCTCTTGACAATTTGACACTTATGACCCATTAATTTTAAAGAATTTGAGTCCCTCTGCTTGGAAAATAGGAAAATAAAATTTCAATCTAGACAACGTGATGTGCCCCTGCACTCTCAGTTAGATGTGCTTGTCTTCATTTGATTATGTCCACTATGAAATGACATAGAAGAGGTGACTGCATCCCCGTGGTGGCTGCCAGATTATGGTGGAGGGTGTCAATGGAGTGAATTAACTCTGCAGATTATTTCCAAAGGTCGTACTGGCTTTCAAAGAGTCCTGACTTTGGTTTGGGGTATGAAGCCGTGTCACGTAGGCCTGAGGGTAAAGGGAGAAGGTGCATTTGGGCATTAGGTCATTAAAGGAGACTCAGTTTCAGGGACTTGAAATTTAATTTCTAATGATTCTTCTTTAACATATGACTTTGGGTCTTCCACAGGTGGGCTTTCTGGGTGCCTCTTCATAAGACTAATTCTGTGAAAGTTAACACTGGTGATGCAGATGTTGAGATGCTTAGACTAGAAGCATTGCAAAAATGAGTATTCTATTAAAATGAGTTCAGTAACTTACTTAGTACACATAATTGCAGCAGTAACCGTATTTGCAGTTCTTACTGATACAGAAATTCCTACTGAAACATAGCAAACCAATTCCCACTTCAGCATTTGGTGTTACAGCAAGGATGATAGCGGGGCTTTGCCCCTGAAGATGCAGGAACAGAAGGGGCGGGAACCCGCCGGGGGCGCATAGCAGCGCCCATGCACGCACTGCTGGCTGCAGTTACCTTGGCAGCCCGCCGGGAGCGCAGAGCTGCGGGGAGGCGCTGTTAATTACAGCTAATTACACCCGCAGGCTCCCGCCACGCCCCTCCGCAAGCCCCGCCCACTCCGATATCAAGCTCCGCCCACCCACTGCCGGAGGGGTGGGAGGTCGTCGCTGGAAGGCGGGGTGGCAGGCCGAGTCACGTGACGGAGCCAATATGGCGGCGCTGTGGCGGCGGCGCGGTGGCGGCCGCTGAGCGAGGCGCGTCTCTTCCGGGTGATGGGGCCGTGAGCGCCGGCCCCGGCGAAGCCGTACCCGCCCCGCCATGCAGCCTGCGGCCCGCGAGCAGGATGCCCGCACCAAGAGCATGTTCGTGTCGCGGGCCCTGGAGAAGATCCTGGCCGAGAAGGAGGCGAAGCGGCCCCCGCACGGACAGCTGCGGAGAGCCTGCCAGGTGGCGCTGGGTGAGTCCGCCCATCACGGCCCGCGGCACTGCCCCGCCTCCGCCGGGCACCGGCTGGAGCCGCCAGCCCTCCCGGCGAAGGGACGGACCCTGCGCGCCCGGCCCGAGGCGCGGGAGGCGGGATGGGAGGTGCCCTCTGCCGCGTCGGTTCCCGGCGGGGTGGGAGAGCCCCGGGTCCCCAGCTGACGGGCTGCGGCCGCGGCCCCGGTGGGGCTCGGGACTTCGGACCGGGGAGAAAGTTCTCTCTGTAATACCAGACGTGCAAATACGAGGGGAAAAACCCCAGATACCTGTTTTGTTAAGTTCTGGTCTCGATGTGAAACAAAAGGGGATTTGGGCTTGTCACTTCACAACTGCTTTTGGGAAATTTTATTATGGACGTTTAAAAGAGGAAACAAGGTGTTTAAGGCCCTCGGTTTGTGGCGGCTCAAGTCTCCCAGGGCTAGTAATCTACTGACTTCTTATCTTCAACCCGTGTTTTGACTGGCTAAAGGCTGTCAGCAGTGTAGACAAATATATATAGTCTCTGTGGTGTCCTGCAGAACTAGAAACACTTTCTGTGTAGTTGGCGGACTGATCCTGAAATCTACAAATACAAAACTGGTGATACAGATCTCTGTGTTAAAGTTCCTGCAAACATACAGTGTGTCGTGAAGGGGGGAAAAGGAAGCTGATTAAAGCAGCTGGAGTTCTCTATGGCCTTTCTTAACTTTCAAGAGTGCCATATCTCCTACAGTTTTGGTTGCTTTTCACCAATATCTTTGCTTTAATTTGGAAACGCTGCCTTTTGGGAGAACAGAAGTAAAGGCAGGTTGAGTACATAAGGTAACTGGGCAGATGCAAGTTCTGACCAATGCACTGCGAAAGCAAGCTTAAAAAACAGCTGTCATTTTTATCTTCTTTCCTACAATTCCTACCTTGTAGAGATATCTAGAGAAAGCTAACCAGACAGAAGGGTATTCTTTAGTATTGTTTAAAGTTGACATTGTGAGCAATACTGTAACACATGTGCCCCAGCAGTTAGATTCCTATTCCTACTTCCTTTTCCTGCTATCTTTCCCAGCTCCCCCAGCATGCACCTGACCATTTACAGGATGGGGAAGCTGTTTTGCTGTTAGGTAAATATATTTAGAATGTGAGAAAGGAACTTTCTTAAAGGATTCCTATTGAAGGTCTTTATGTTTGCTAAAACATCAAAGGTTACGATTTTGGGAGAGGGGTATTGCGCAATAGCCACCTATTAGTATTTGCATGGTGGATTGTAACTATTCTGTGTCTGTATGCTTTAAGGTACAGTACATCTGAGAGTAGTTAGTGCCTGTGATGATGGACTAATTTTTGCTATTTCGCTTGGAAAAAAAAGTCCATGTGCATTCCTGGGCTAAAACAAGCAGAGGTCAGCATGAATAGATAACCTTCTGTTACCCAACTGTCCTGCCCTATCAGGGCTCCAATTACTGTACTAAAGGGTTTCTGTTATATTTGGTGAATGTTGCATCATTTTAAGTTTCCAACACGAATATTGTTTTTTTTATTTACATGTGATTTTCCACCCCCCCAACTTTATTCTGTTTAAGCTCTTTTTCACTCAAATGAAAAAAAATCAGTTTTATTTACATGAAGTTTAGTTAAGCTTATACTTTGTTTACTCAGACTATGATTTCAGTTTCAGAAGTGTTAGCTTAATTTTCAAGCCCTGCAAATATGCTAAGAAATGTGGGAAGAACATTACTTGCAGTCTGAGGAATTGAGGCCAAACTTCATAATCTATGCATACTGTTATAGATGAAAGATGCTTCGGTGTTTTGAATAATAAATAGAGCGAACTGAGTAAAATTAATTCAGTTCGAGAGAAATATGAAGTCAACTTTATGAAGCTGGTAGTTGTGTCAGCTGTTGTCTTCTTTCTTCTTTTCTCCATGTCATGCTATCAATAATTCCTTTCTGCCTCTTACTAAATTCCATTTGCTATGCTGTCTTGTGTATACAATAGTCTTTTTAATGGGGCCTTGAGGTATTGTACCGTTTATAAACCAGTCAACACAGGCACAGCACGTGTGTAAAGTAGGGAAGTCTATGAGGAATCTTTTTTCTAAATAGAGAGTTGTGTTCTACAACTACTTAATACAAGTTAACCTGCAGCCACTTCTGCCGTTTCTGCTGTAGTGTTACTGCAGTAGTGTTTCTATTAAGCATGCATGCTTCGAATTTTTTGCTCGGTGAGACAGAGGACTATATTTCTAACTGGGAATGATGCTTTTGTTTTCTTTTACACAAGTTCTTCATAGTTTTGAATGTGTTCAACTCTTGAGAACTTAAGTAATTTACTACTGAAAATTACTGTCCTTCTTATGAAGGAAATATAGGTTTTCTTTCATTCTAATTTTAAACTGTTCTTACCCTTTTTTCTCTTCCTTTCCCAGTAATATACCTTCCACTGGACTAATACTGTTCAGTTTAGAACTGCAGAATATCTTCATAATTTTGTAGACATGAAAAACAACATAGGTTCAAACAGGACATAAACACAAGGAATATGGAAGAAAAGCAACAAAATTAGTTCCCAATGGTGTTTTGGGGGAGGGTTCTATTTCCCTCTCTTCACCCCCTCCTTTGAAATATACAGTGTTAATGTTGAGCAAGCAGAGTTTGAATAGGTCATTCAGTTTCTTGCTTCATCAGTAGGTGTAACGGTTGTATGCTGTACTCTCAGTGCCAGTAAGCCCCAGGAGAGACTGGGAGAAATAGGGGGGTTTAAACAGAGCAGCTTTTCTGTTCTGCTTTAGAAAACTGTGTTTTTAGAAAACTTGTTTTTAACAGGCAGCCAGTGTATTGTATGAAAATAGTTGCTTAATAAGCATTTACATGGAGCTCTAGGTACACATGGTTCTTAGTAAGTATACTGAAATAATCGCTACCTTGAAAACTTTACAGTGGAACACAGTATGTATCATAGCAGTTCATCTTGGTCTAATGCTAATTGTGTGCCTGAGTCTCTCATAAACTACTAGTCTTGCCCTACTAGGGCTATTTTTAATGACATACAGTGCAGCCAGCCCGGGTATGTGACCTTCTTTGATTGCCTGTGCACCTCCATGTACAGATCTTCAAGCTTTGTAAGAACAGATTTTGTTTAGTAAGCTTATTAAAAAATCATCTCTTAAGCCATGCTTTCACTTGGGGATCTAGTTGTCTGTTTAAGTCATCCCTGGATGTAGATGACAGATGTCTAAAACAAGTTTGTGTTTCTTAGTTTAGTAGCCTCTTGGCTAGCATGTTTTGACAACTCTGGGGCTGAGGAGATAGTCTTGCTTCATTATGGCAGCCTTTTCTGAAGGCTTCTCTGTAGATCAACAGAATCAATAAATGTGGGGTGTTAGGGGGTTTTTATTGAAACTGGAGATAGTTTGTAATTGGGCAATGCAGTAGACTTGACTGGCTTGGGAGGAAGAAAGCTTTTGCTGCTGTTCCTTGTTTGTATTGGCACTGCTGTCTGGAGTTGTGACAAGCTATGGGAAGACATTGGTTGTGTCCTTGTGCAAACAAGCTATACCATTTTCTGCACAGGAACTAGTTTGCTTCTACTGAAAATAACTTGACTGACATTAGCATAGGATGCATATAGCTGCAGGCAGGCAAGTATTTCCTCCGTTTTAATATGTAGCTTTCAGTACAAGCAAACTTAAACCATCCATCTACTATAGAAAAGGTAGTTGCTCACAGCATGGGCTTCATCCTGCCTTTATTACAGCCAGAAGCTCTGGAAGAAATTCCTATAAGGTCTTTCTTGTTATTCCAGTTCTGTTGCCTGGTAGGAATGCTGAAAGACTTGGGTTGAGCAGGAAGCGCACATAGTGCCTGAGTTGAAGATGTTTCTGACTAAATAGATGGGATATATGCTGGTACATTCTGGCCTTGAGAGTAGCAGGTAGCTCTGAAGCAAAACCACCACGTTAGGTATCAGCGTTGTGCTGTGGTGACCAGAGGTTGATCAAAATTCACTCTCTTCTGTGGAATGGAATTGACATGTGTCCCTCGATCCTATGACTGGAAGAGGAGAGTGGCAGTGGCCATAGGTTTCTGGGAGTTGGCTGTGCCTGGTCAGGGCTTGGCAAGGTGGTTGTAGCACAGACTTCAATGAGGCAACAGTTTATCTTTTGCTGTCAGACCACCAAACGAGCACTTCAGATGTGGAGGTTTCCAAACTAGTTTGTTGCAATCAGTAGCAGAAGCGTGCCTGCAATTTGGTTTTGTGCTCTCATTTATTCTTTTCTGCCAGCATTATCTACTAAAATACTGTTATGTTTTCATATGGCTTTAGAACACCTTTACGTAATAAAATTGTGGGGAACTTTGGCCTTGGTTAGATTTATTTATGTAATCTATGGAGTATCTCTGAGAGTGATGTGATTGTTGCTCTTGTATGGGATGCTAGTCTTACATATATTTCCAGTACATGTTTGGGTCCTTTAATATGTGTTGTTCTCTGCAGCTCTGTGGATCATAATCATAGAAATGTGGTGTTAAAGATGGGGAAACTAATAAAATCAAGAGAAGTGAATTAAAATTTTGCTGAGTTGAACTTCTGAATGGACACATTGTTGATAAACCAACTTGGATACTGAAATGAAGTAAACAGTGAGCCAGGAAGTGGATCAGTCAGTCTCTTTGGCATAGGAAACCTTGGTTATTTCTTATGGACAGTCTCCATTCTGTTCACTGTACTTACCAGTTGAAGCCTGAATTATGAGGGGATGATGATGCTGTCTTTACACTGCCACAGAGCTGCAAAGTTACTTCTGATTCTGAAATCCCAGGCACTGGGGCTATGGGCTCGGTTTGGTGCCTTGCTGTTGACTTGCGCAATACTGGCAAGTGAAAGTTGTCTCACCTTTAAAACTATGGGATATGGTTGTTTGCATGACGGACCTGATTAGGAAGTGATGGGCTTCTGAACAGAGCCTTGTGGGTCTGTGACTCTTCAAATTTTCTGTTGTCTGTTTTGTTGACTGTAGGGTGGGTAATGTTATTTCAGGTCTTGTTACATCATTTATTGCTAATGGATGTCAGGTGGACTTTCATTAATGAGAGAATATGGCAGGTAGAATAGCAAGTCCCAGTCCTGGATGTAGTTTACCATTCACAGCTTGTAGTTATGCAGGCTTCCTCTGCATTTTCCTTACATTTTGTCTATAAAATAGGGGTAGTAATGTTACAAAATAGGCACTCTTTGCAAGGATTAATTCTTGTAACATCCAGTGAAGAGTAGGACTGTGCAAAAACCTGTAGTATGTGTTTGTTGGAATCCTTTTTTGTTAGTATATTTTGTGTATTGATGCTTCTGACACAGAAGAAACACTTGAGGCTCACAAAGAGCACCAAAATAATCTGAACTTCACACATCTGATCTCAACCAATGGTGCCCCTCCAGAGTTGTGGAAAACTAGTATTGAGTGAATGATCTGTTTCTGATAACTTTGCCATTGAAAGAAGTTCTGTAGGCGTGACGCTGAGCAGGCACATGATGTAGGGCGAGATGGAGAGGATTCCATGTGGTGTTACAAATGATTGTAGCTGTGCAGCCTTAGTGCCTGTGCTGTTTTGACTGATTTTATGTCAGCATTCAGCATGGCTTCACTAAGGGGAAATCCTGCCTAACCAATCTGGTGACCTTTTATGAAGGGGCTACGGAACTGATGGACAGGGGCAGAGCAGTTGATGTCATCTACCTGGACTTGTGTAAAGCCTTTGACACTGTCTCCCATGACATCCTTCTCTCTAAGTTGGAGAGACATCAATTTGATAGGTGGACCACTGGGTGGATAAAGAACTGGCTGGATGGCCGCACGCAAAGAGTAGTGCTCAGTGGCTCAGTGTCCAGCTGGAGACCAGTAACGAGTGGTGTCCCCCAGGGATCGGTGTTGGGACCGGTCTTGTTCAACATCTTTGTGGGTGACATGGACAGTGGGATTGAGTGCGCCCTCAGCAAGTTTGCCGATGACACCAAGCTGTGTGGTTCGGTTGATACATTGGAGGGAAGGAATGCCATCCAGAGGGACCTTGACACGCTTGTGAGGTGGGCTGATGCCAACCTGATGAAGTTCAACCATGCTAAGTGCAAAGTCCTCCACCTGGGTCGGAGCAATGCCAGGCACAGCTACAGGTTGGGCGGGGAGGAGATTGAGAGCAGCCCTGCGGAGAAGGACTTGGGGGTGTGGGTTGATGAAAAAATGAACATGAGCCGGCAGTGTGCGCTTGCAGCCCAGAAGGCCAACCGTATCCTGGGCTGCATCAAAAGGAGTGTGACCAGCAGGTCGAGGGAGGTGATCCTGCCCCTCTACTCTGCTCTCGTGAGACCTCACTTGGAGTATTGTGTGCAGTTCTGGTGTCCTCAACATAAAAAGGACATGGAACTGTTAGAACAAGTCCAGAGGAGGGCCACGAAGATGATCAGGGGACTGGAGCACCTCTCGTATGAAGATAGGCTGAGAAAATTGGGGTTGTTCAGCCTGGAGAAGAGAAGGCTGCGTGGAGACCTCATAGCAGCCTTCCAATACCTCAAGGGGGCCTATAGGGATGCTGGGGAGGGACTCTTCATTAGGGACTGTGGTGAGAGGACAAGGGGTAATGGGTTTAAACTTAAACAGGGGAGGTTTAGATTGGATCTGAGGAAGAAGTTCTATACTGTGAGGGTGGTGGGGCCCTGGAATGGGTTGCCCAGGGAAGTTGTGAATGCTTCATCCCTGGCGGCGTTCAAGGTGGGGTTGGACATAGCCTTGGATGGCATGGTTTAGTGGGAGGTGTCCCTGCCCATGGCGGGGGGGTTGGAACTCGATGATCTTGAGGTCCTTTCCAGCCCTTACTATTCTGTGATTCTGTGATTCTGTGCTGTATGTGGGGTAGTGCAGTTCTGGCCTGCGTTGTGCGTCATGGTGATATATTAGAAATCCTGAAAAAGCCGTGCTAAGATCTTTGGGTTTGCTGCTGCATACAGGAGTAACCAGAAACTTATGGTTTGGTTGTTTTTTCTTTCTGTAATCAATTTTATGAAAAGCTTTCTAAACGTGTAATTAACAAACAAAAGGAAATCTGTGCTGGCAAAATGACAGCATGCATGTAGAATTTCTTATCTCTTGTGAGTTGATGTCATGTTCAAAGGGTTAACAAAGGCAGGTTAACTAGTTGACAGGAACTAATTGGTTATGCAGTGGCTTAAAGACTTCTGCAGACCTGAGCTCTCTGATGTAGACTTACTCTTGAATAAAAGTTGCATATCATACGTATGTGTTCTAAAGGTATCTTTTGTTAAGAATGTTTGGAAAAATTAGCTTTTTTTATGTAAAAATTGAGATACACCTTCCAGTGACTGTTTACAGTCTCTGAAGATGTTACAGCAAAGGAATAGCAAATACTGAAGTCTTAGACTTCTGGTATAAAACAGCTTTGCTTTATTTGTGTTATGGATAATGATAACATGTTGGGTGTTCAGTGCTTTGAATTTTTTTTCTTTCTTGCAGATGAGATAAAAATTGAGCTGGAAAAGCAAAGGTAAATATTAGTTGCTGTAAGCTATGCATGAAGACAGCAAAGGGAATAATTTGATAGTGGAAATTTAAGAGTGCATATACATTACAGCAGTGAGTTTGTGAATTCGCATTTACATACTTATCTGACAAAAAATACAGCCCATGTGTTCCAATTACACAATGTTTGTGGCTATGGCTCCTCAAGCCATAACTGCCTCTGAATTTCAGTATGGAAAAGCTTGCGAAACTTCTGAAAGCTGCTAGTTTTTCACTTCCTTTTACTGGGCTTAATATAGCCTGAAAGGAAATCACAAAGGGCAGTAGGTAACCCCTGTTTGATAGTATATCCTCATAACTTCCTAGATCTAGAATACATTTTTAAAGCACTCTTCCAGCACTCTGCTATGATTTTGAAATGAGCCCCCAAATGGGCTTAGTATCCCTCATGTAAGCCCTGTTTAGTTAATTTCAAATAACTGATAGATTTATCATTTAAGTTGTAGGAGTATTTCAGGTAGTGGGACAGTGTTGGAGTGTAGCAAGAAAAGAGTTAAGTTGAAGAATATGTGAGGAGGTCAGATGCAATATAAATAAATGTAAAATATTTTCTGTGTGGCTTTTTAAGATTGAACTTCCTTTGAGAAAGTATGTGTGAGATAAACCTGCATTACGTTTGTATGCTGCTACATACCGCTCAGCTTTAAATTCGGAAAAGGAGGAAGCGTTGTTTGCTTTGATATATATGTTTAGAAAAATTAATAACTCTTCTTATCTGGCCTAGAGAAGGCACTGCTGCTCCACCAAAGGCAAACTTCATTGAAGCAGATAAATATTTCCTTCCTTTTGAACTAGCCTGCCAGTCAAAGTCTCCACGCATTGTCAGCACTTCACTGGATTGTTTACAGGTAAGCGTTCTGTTTAAACTCGGCAGAGTGAAATGGGGAAACATGCAATTACAAACGTCTTGTGTGCATTCTTGGAGTGAAACAATAAGGTCGTCCAGAGTGCACACAGCTGTGCAGATGCTTACTGTGGCTATCTGGATGCATAAACCGCACAAAATTGGTTACCATCAGACTTGGCTGAAAGTGTGTCCTGTCATAGTCAAAAGTGCTGACAGTGAAGTAAGCCTTTATTGAAGCTTATGAATGCTTACATTATTCAGTAAAGGTATTTCATCTGTGGTGCTCTAAAAGGAGTATTAACCATGGTGCTTCTTGTAGAGCTGATGTGATGGGAGGTCAGACTCTGGAATCTTTCTACCTTGTTCCTCCTTAGATTCTTAAAGAAAAAATAAATGCAACTTAATTTCCGCTAATTACTTGGGCGGAACCTTTCTGTTGTGAATAGGTATAAAGATTGAGGTTTAAAAGTTCTGTTTGGCTATAGTAGGAAGAAATGGTATGGGTTGCAAAAGCTTGTGTATCACTTACTGAAGTCTGTTTTGTCTAGATGTGCGAAATCCAAGTAGCTGGTAGCCAGACTATTGATGTTAAATTTATGTCTTAAAACTGGTTAAGTGAGGTATATTGTCTAAAACCTCTTCTTAATACCTAACTGTATCTGTGGTTTTCTAACCTGCATTCTTTCTACCTAGAAACTCATTGCATATGGACATATCACTGGCAATGCTCCAGACAGTGGAGCTCCTGGAAAACGACTGATTGACCGAATAGTTGAAACCATTTGCAATTGCTTTCAGGGTCCTCAAACAGATGAAGGAGTACAACTGCAGATAATTAAGGTATTTTATTTGGTTCATTTTGGTGCAATATTGATTTGCTTTCTCTGTCTTTGATTCTGTAATGGGAAAAATAAGATAATGGGAAGCATTACTTAGGGCCCAGTTTCTCCATTTCTTACCTTGTTCCATGTGTCACTGAATACAGGGAGGCTATCACAATGTTAGAATTGGCATGTGAAATATATTTCCTGTTGGTGAAGCAGAATACTTTTGTTCTTTCTGGGATAAGCTGTGGCCTAGATACTTTATCTTGCAGACAGCTTGATGTTCTTCATCTAGACTAGTAATGTCCATGTTCATTAGGCCAATGAGTTGGTATGAGCCTTCAACTGAAGGTAGTAACTGTGATGCAGTATCATGGACTGCTGCTCTAGCCTGTTTGCTCTCCTGTCTGTTTTTCTAGAGGGATTTGCAGTATATGTTCTCAACAAGGCACAGTAGTATGTTATGAACAGATATGTGTTTCATAACAAACCCACTGATCATTATGGCAGACCTGCATGAAGTGTATTACTGCCTATTTGCTTAGATTTCATTATTACTATATTACGGACTTTTTCAGGCTCTCCTCACTGCAGTAACATCTCCGTATATAGAAATTCATGAAGGAACAATTCTTCAGACTGTTAGAACCTGCTACAACATCTATCTGGCCAGTAAAAATCTTATTAATCAGACAACTGCCAAAGCTACCCTTACACAGATGTTAAATGTCATTTTTACACGGATGGAAAACCAAGCTGTAAGTAACGATTACTTTTGCTCATCTCAAATGTTTAGGTTTGACAAATGAACAGGAAAGTCTTTATTTTTAATGGGTCTGCCATTGTACTTGGATATCTATTGATTTGTAATTTCAAAACCCCCTGTTAAATCCTGCAGTGAATCACACTGACTGATTAAATTATGAAGCTTATTGCTGTTAAGAAGGATTCACATTGTAGTTTCTGCCAAATGGCGTTGTATAAACAAATGATGGGACGCTTTTAAAATAAGCTTGAAGTGCATCTCTTTAATTTGACTGGCCAAGTGATTACATATTCACTGATTCTTTCTTGTTAACATGTGAATTCACAAAGGAATATCAGTCATCACAGGCACCTCTTTTCCTTTACTATGTTTTATGCCTTAGATTAACTTTTTCCTATTGTTTTTTCTAGATACAAGAATCCAGAGAAGTAGAAAAAATGAATCAGCAGAAATCCCAGGCTCCTGCAATTCAAGCAGTGTCAAAGTCTCCCAAGATCAGTCAGTTAAAGCACAGCTATCAAGAAGGGAAACCCACTGTTCCTGTAAGTGTGGAATTAACAAATGGTGAGCCTGAGAGGGTGGAAAATGGGGACATGAAGTTGGAGCAGGATCTGACTCTATCAGCATCAGGTGAGCAAGAATAGTTGTGTCTCCTGCTTTCAATTACAATCCTATTGGAAAATGTTCTTTTAGGCTATCTTGCGGAGAAGTGACTGGGGTTACTGACTCAATGCTTGGCTTTTCTTAGTAGTTATTGAGAATATACAGGCCATCCTTAGCTCTACGTTATAGTGTCTACATTATAGCTGTTGAAGAAAGGTTCATGTTATCCCTAGAATTCTAGTAAAACTATATATGGTTTATCTGCTTAGAATTCTAATGAAGTTAGACTTGATTAGGTTGATAAAGGGAAGGAAAGGAGGAGAATAATGGCAATTCATGGAAAGTGACAGAATCACTTTGAGGTAGTTGAAGTCCTGTGGTAAGAAAATGTGTATTATGAAGACCTTATCATAAGCACATACTGTTTCCAAATTGGGAATGTAGGATATTTCAAAACTAGAAGTTTGTAGCAGTTGATAAATACAAATGACAAAATCACAACATTAAAAATATCAGTACTTTGATTTAAACAATGGAAATAACATAATGAGTATTTTTATATGACTTCTTGAAAGTGGCTTTAGAGGAGAACTGCTAAAGAAAATCTGTAATTTTTAACCTTTTTGCCTCTGTCATGTTTCTCCTTCTGATCTTCCTTAAAAAAAAGAAGTACTAAATTCAAAATTATCTCTTTGTGTGTTTCATTAGAGGACACAACTGACGGAGAAAAGGAAATGGTTAAAGGCATCTTGGAAGATGTGGTCAAGTCAGCTGTGAAAGGTAACAAAATCTCCTAAAATAGACCAGGTGCATGTGCATTGACAAACTTGTATTCCTGTGAATATGAAAGCATGGAAGTTATTTTTTTGTTACTAAGTATATTGTCAAGGGCATCTGTTGAGGCAGGAAGAATAGGTTTTTGTCTCTCAATATTCTTCTTTTGCTGGTAGCTAATAAACTTTCTAGTTCACCAGCGCTAATTCTGTCCCACTTGGTCATAGAGCTTCACAAAGCCACAGGATACAAAAAGCTCAGTGGGTGATTTTAATCAGTTTTCTTTTTTCCCCTTTAGTGGCTGAAGAAAAACAGGTAACGGAAACAGTTAAAGCTCTACCTGCATTAGAGACTTCAGATATTCTTTCTGGCTCTAGTAATGAAAATATACAAACAAATGGGATTCCAGATGATGGGCAGTCTGTTTCTTCCACTGATAATCTGGTAAGTAACTTCACTGGATGCTGACATATATTTAGAAAAGAAGAAATGTGTTTATCATGCCAGCTAGTACAGTGCGATTTTGGAGAGAGAAGGGGCAGAAGCTTTAACGTATGTGTCCTGCTTGGGTTTGAAAACCGAAGCAGGAACCGTGATTTAAGTAGATATAGAAAACTGTTCTAAAATTGCTTATGTTGGCTGTATTTTGATACAGGGTGGGGGCAGAAAGGAAGAGTCAGTTAACACATGTGAAAAGATATGGGTAGGATAGCTTGTAGTCCTGTTTAGGTTTAATTTAAACTTTGCCAAATGTACCTTCGTTAAAAAATCTGTAAGTAGTTCTGAGGAGCTGTGGAATCTTCTTAATTGCTCCCTTCCTTTGTCTCACTGAGGATCTGATGTTGTGTTTCTTGCTTTCAAGGAAACAGATGTACCTGGACATCAAGGTGCTGCCAGATTTTCCCATGTACTACAAAAGGATGCCTTCCTTGTGTTCAGGTCGTTGTGCAAACTCTCTATGAAGCCACTTGGTGATGGACCGCCAGATCCCAAGTAATGAGGCAATATTTATTATACTGTCTTCTTCAGGTAGCTTTTGGAGACAGTTAAGTAGCTGCTGTAGAGTAAAGCAGGTATTCAAAATTCACCTGTCAGGCCCTTGTTTTAGTTACCTTGATGAATCTAGGATTGAAGTTTGCTTCAAATTATTAAAAATGAAATACTTGAGGGTTTTTTTGTGTAATGGGCTTATTACTAGTCAAAGTGGCCTTGATTGTGCTTTTTGTGGTGCTTTTGGTGGGGGAGTAAGGGAATGCTTCTCAGTATCACTGAGTTGCATCTGTTATCCTAGACTAAGATGTTAATACACCTGGCAAATCTCCGAATTATGTGGTGGATGTTGTCCAAAATCATTGCAGGCTGATTTCTACCTCTCCTACCCCCCACACTGAAATGAATTAAAATAGCAGTCATTTCTTTTGACAGGGAACAAATGCTGTAGTGCTCATGTTAAATGCAAGTATGTATTCAGAAACACAATAAAAACCTATTTAATGTTGAATTTTTTCTAGATCCCATGAGCTGCGTTCTAAGATAGTGTCTCTGCAGCTTCTTCTCTCAGTACTGCAGAATGCTGGTCCAGTTTTCAGGACACATGAAATGTTCATCAATGCAATCAAGCAATATCTTTGTGTAGCATTATCTAAAAATGGAGTCTCTTCTGTTCCTGATGTATTTGAGCTCTCTCTTGCCATCTTTCTCACACTGCTTTCAAATTTCAAGACCCATTTAAAAATGCAGATTGAGGTGAGAGACTTTTTATCTAATGATGCTCTAGTTCTCAAATAAAATTACTGCAATGATAAAAAGATAACTGGAACTTAGAAGTTAATGTCTTGGTTTTGTTTACTTACTAAACTAGTATATTACTACTGTATTCAAACTCTAATATGCATGAGATGATACTCTTCAAGAGAAATGAGTGGATAGAAATGGATCTGTACATCAGACATGGTTCTAATAAGCTTCAGATCAAGTCCTTTACTTCATTTATCTCGCAGGTGTTCTTCAAAGAGATCTTCCTGAATATTTTAGAGACTTCTTCAAGCTCATTTGATCACAAATGGATGGTGATTCAGACTTTAACTAGGATTTGTGCAGGTATTTCCATTGTTGTGACCAGCAGTCACTTCCTCTGGCAACAGATGAAAATTATTGCATAGACAAATGTCATACGTCATGTTTAAGTGTGGAAAAGCTGTATTTGATCCTGTAGTGTTTGGATTTAATGTCTGGATTCATCCCCACTGCCTGCTCCAACTGGCTGAATCCTTTTAAAAATGCAGTTACACCGAATGCTAATACTCACACTTTCATTTATTTTCCAGATGCTCAGTGTGTAGTGGATATTTATGTTAACTATGACTGTGATTTAAATGCTGCTAATATATTTGAACGCCTTGTAAATGATTTGTCCAAAATTGCACAGGGACGAAGTGGCCATGAGTTGGGAATGACACCTTTACAGGTAAGAAAGAGTTTTGAAGGTAAGGTACCATTTTTTCCATAAATGGTGCTGTCTCTGCGTCATCATTGATACTTCCAGTGGTTTGTATTGTCTGTAACCTACTGATGTTATGTACTTTTTATTGCTTGATTCATTTGCAGTCAGATGCTGAAGCAGTACGATTAACTTCCTTGGTAATTTTGATGCATTGTGAGACTGGCTTGTTCTGGGCTCTTCTGTTGGGCTGCCATGGGGGAGAATCAGACGAGCCTTTCCCTGCCTTACTGAAATAACTTCTTTTTATGTACCTTTTACTTCAGTACCTTCCTCTTATGCTTGCTTTATACAAACTTTTTGTGCCGTATCTCCACCACAAGTATTTTGTTTTTAAAATTACACTTTCCCAGTCCTCAGAGGGAGGGTAGAGTACAGACTGCTTTCAGCAAGGACACGTTATTCTAGTGTTGGCATTGTCCTGCAGCACTGTTTCTCTAGCCCAGCCTTATGGCTTTCAGGGCTGAAATTAACTTGGTGCTCAAGTTGATCTTAGAACTGAATGCACCTCATACCTTCCATTGGAATTGTTTCAGTGTTTTACTGTGCTCCTTTGACCCGAAAATGGGGGTAAAAACCAGGACATCTCTGTTCAGATTTTGAATAGGACTGTTTGCTGTGCAGTTAAGGTAGTGAGACGCTTGTCTTTCTTGTGGAAGGATCTGGCACTGTAGAGACTCAGTGAATGCTCATAATCATTCCTACAGTAGAGGGGCTGTATTTTTGGATTTGGTGTTTGTTGCCCTTTGGTTGTACTTGCCTGTTGACAAAACCAGATGGAATGTGTTCTGGTGTCAGTATTGTTACGGTTGCTTTTGGCCCAGATGCATCCAACCTAAATGGTCAAGGGGCAGAAACTTCATATAACCAATAGATTTCCCCCCCAGTGACAAACTCCCAAAGATCTGAACGGTGTCATGCAATGTATTCTAAAAGTTTGTTGGTATATCTATATTGGGGGGGTGTCGGCGTGTCTTTTGGTGGTAGTTTGGCAATTTTTTTAATTGTTGGTTTTGGTGTTGGGTTTTGTTTTGTTGTTTAGGAGCTAAGCCTGAGGAAGAAAGGACTTGAATGTTTGGTTTCCATCTTAAAATGTATGGTTGAATGGAGCAAAGACCTTTATGTGAACCCCAATCATCAGGCTGGCTTGGGTAAGATTGTTTTTTTTATGGAGAGACTAATTCCTTTAATAAGTTTCCTCTTGTGTTTATTCAGTGGTTAGAAGCTCTTCAGAAGTGTAGATGCTAGGTTTTTACATAACCATTTATACAAATGGACTGGTTTATGAACAATTGTTAATGCAATTGCAATAACCAATACTCCAAGTGCCTGCTTCTGATAACCAGGTTCTATTTAAGAGCTTTAGCCAGGGCATTGGCTACACTATAAAAGCTGGCTCATGCAGAACAAAGCATGACAAATCTTGCAGTTCCTAAGTTGAAATGCAAGTTTTTTTCCATGGCTGCAGTTGTTCTTCTCCCTTTGGTTGGCTTATTTTAGAATTGCATCAGTGTAGCACCTTCATGTAGTGTGGACTGCCATAAAGTAGACATGGTAAAATAAGAATGTTGATTCACACATTTCAACTATAAAATACTATAACTAAGAGCTTTTGACTGAACAGGATAACTGAAGTCTAACCCTGTTTATAAATAGGCTCATATAAACCATCTGAACAGGAAATGGCTGAAGGTAAAGGCCTTGACAGTGGAGGGAGACGGAGTAGCATCAGTTCTTTGGACTCCACTGTCTCGTCAGGAGTTGGAAGTGTTGGTACTCAGACTGCTGTCCCAGATGATCCTGAGCAATTTGAAGTCATCAAGCAACAAAAGGAAATAATTGAACATGGGATAGAACTGTGAGTCCAGTGTAACAAGAAAATAAAAGTTCACTAGTAAAACAAAAATTGTGTCAGACCATACTGCTATGGTTTTCACACAGTCAAACCTGTAGGGACACTTACAAGTTGATCTTAATGCTGGAAACACTTGCCTGCTGTTGTCAAAAGCTAGCTTACACTGGAGGCTATTGTAGTTAAAAGGAATTTGATAAAATCTAGAGTAAAAGGTGGTTTCACAGCTTTCACTTGTGCTGGTTCAGCTGCACAAGAGAGGAAAGTGTGTGTATATACCTAGAGAGAAAGTGATGTGGGCAGGCACTTAATGTTGTTTTACAGCTCTTACATCATTTGTTGTCTTTTATTGAAATGCTTTGGAGAACTGAATGATTGTCCAGCTCTGCTTTTCTTCCTTGATTTGAGGATCTTTGTCTATAAATGCTATAAGAAGGTCTTGAATAGCAATATTTTTAACATTTCATGGGAAGTCTCCAATTTTTAGTATTTTAAAAGGATCAGGTGTTATGTGAGTTTTCCAGCAATAACTTTTAAGCTTATTATCAACTGAATGTACTTTGAGATGTAACCTATGGTGTGATATGGATAATACCTTTCTTCTAACTAGAAAAAGGAAAATATTCTGTGCTATTGCTCTCTTTGGTTTATAAGGGCTCTGTAAAACTTCTTACAGGATGTGATATTTTTACAATTGAATGTCTCAATTTCACCCTCTTTTTGTCCGAACAGGTTTAATAAAAAACCAAAGAGAGGAATACAATACCTTCAGGAGCAGGGAATGCTTGGCACTACGGCAGAGGACATTGCGCAATTTTTGCACCAAGAAGAACGCCTCTGTTCTGTAAGACTACATTATAATTAACAAAATACTCTTGCCTCATCATCATCTTCCTGTCTTCTGATGTCTGTGTGCACTCTCTCTCTCTGTCTTAGTTCATATTTCATTAATCGATAACTGAAAGTGTAAGGGTTCTAGTGAAGGTACTTAATAATGCTAATTTCTATTTACTTCCTGTCCCAGGCTTTTTAGTAAAGTAGTTGTGCTTACAATAAAGCACTGGAGGAATTCCCCATAAATAGGAACATGCATTTTTTTCTATTCCTGCATTAGTGGTATCTTGCCAACAAAGTAATATCATGCAGTGCAGTGGCAAAGCATTCTCTACTGCACGTGGAATTGGGTGCAGTTCAGCTTTCCTTGGCTCACAGTAGTGCAGATCTTGCTTTGGGAAGTGAAGGAAGCAACAATCTGCAGACTAAAGGCATTTCCAATGACACTGGTTTCTTGTCTTCCCTCTAACGGTTGCTCTGCTTACTCAGTGAAGCATGTCAGTCTTACAAAATGGACAGCTATGCAATTCTTGTGCTGTAAACTTTCTTGCAAAGCTGGCAGTTGGATTGCACAGTAGTAACTGTTCCTTGTGTTTTCAGACTCAAGTAGGGGAATTTCTTGGGGAAAGCAACAAGTTTAACAAAGAAGTGATGTACGCCTATGTAGACCAGCTTGACTTCTATGGAAAAGACTTTGTCTCTGCTCTCCGTATATTTCTGGAAGGTTTTCGTCTGCCAGGTGAAGCCCAGAAGATTGATAGATTAATGGAGAAGTTTGCTGCTAGATATATTGAATGCAACCAACGGTAATTCAAACCCTTTGTACTGGATAAGTGCCTGAAGAGGGCTGTGTTGTTTGTGGCCCTTAGGGACAAGATGCAGCTTGTACTCATATCAGATCAGGAACTTCTACAGGCTGTTCTGAGGAGCACATCTTGTTGCTAGTATTGGTGCTGAACCTAGGCAAAATGGAAAATTTGGGTGGAAAGTATGCCGATGCTGACTTCATTAAATCCCAAATACTTGCTAGAAGGAATTATTGGAAGAGGAGCCCCAAGTCTCTCAGTATTAACTATTCAGTTTTTAAACAAATGTAAATCAGTCAAGTATAAACAACAGTAATAAGCAGTAGCAATTGCTGAAACTGAAAATGCATGGCATAAGTAGCTAATAAGATGGTACATGGTTTTGCTTGCCTATTTGATGTTAAACAAAATGTATATATGTTAGTTGACATCAAGTATGCAGCATTGCTACTGTTTCTAATGCAATAAACTAGCACTGAATTTCAGCTTCAGGCTTTGTTGGTTCTTATTCCTTAGTCCAGTAGGTGCATCACTGCATTGGTTCTGTATAATTCTTTATGAAATCCTGGCAGTGAAATATAAGCTGTTCTTCAGCTTTCATGGGATTACCCAAACAAGGAGAATGTTTAATCTTTTGGGAATGTATTTGAAAATTCCATTCATTGCTGGTTTTCAAAATTGTGAAGAAGGTGCTTTTATATTATTTCCCTTTTTATTTGCATTTTTAAACATTTGAGGCCTCATGTGTTCTTAAAGACTGGTTTTAGGCTGTGTTAGCTCTTTGGTTGAATGCACAGCACATCTGGGTACTTCTCTTGTGGGTAGAAATAGAGCAAATGGATCAAGGAATTAGAGCTCTAAAAACCTGTTTTGTTTTTTTTTCCTTTGTTAGGCAAACACTATTTGCTAGTGCTGACACTGCCTATGTTTTGGCCTACTCTATTATAATGCTGACTACAGACTTGCACAGTCCACAGGTAGAATTTAAAAACCCTCAAACTTCCCAAAGTTCTAATTTCCCTGGAACTGAGTTCAAAATCAGATATCCAACTTCCTTGCTTTTTTACAGGTAAAAAATAAAATGACAAAGGAGCAATACATTAAAATGAATCGAGGAATCAATGACAGTAAAGACCTGCCAGTAGAGTATTTATCCACAATCTACGAAGAAATAGAAGGAAAGAAGATTGCAATGAAGGAGACAAAAGAATATGCAATTACAACCAAGACTAGTAAACCAAGTAAGAAGGAACTAGAAACTGGAAAGACCACAGTGCTCTTGAACTACTGTAGTAACTTTCAGGGTGGCATCGTGGAGTTCAGATCCCTCTTTGAAAGCATCTTTGTGCTATGCTTAAATTACATTTAGAATGGCTAATACAGATACTGGGAATGAAAGTAGCTCAGTTATTCCTTAATAGTGCTGCTTCAGTGACAGAAACAGCTGTGTAAGTGCATCTGGCAACATCGCAGAGAGGCACCAGAAACTAGATTTGGGTTTTGTTTTATTTTTAAACAGAGGGGAAAATGGTGAAAGAACTGAAGGTGGCACTTTTTAAGTAAACTTCTTGTTTTCATGTGTTAGACAACAGGCTTGGGTTGGTTTTTCCATCTCCCTGTCAGTAGCATGTCATAGTTCAGAGGCTGGCAAGTGCCACAGTCCTTGTGATAATGTTTGAAAAGGAGAGATCAGAGTTTATCATGACCTGATCACCTGTCCTCATCTAGACCAAATGAGGACTTCTCTGTGTAGTGTACACTAAAAACCAGTATCTCCAGCTGTACTCTGCTTTTACTCAGAATGGCTGGCAGAGTGACTTAATAGCGTATGCCTCTCAAATGATAGGTCTTAACATGTGGCGTATAAGAAAGGGCTGAATTAGTTGTTTTGCATAGAATGAAGTCTTCAGTTGGGATATGGGTTTTGGTGCTGGAGTTCCTTGCTTGTAATGTATGAGAGCCTCCTGAATTCTGACATTCTGGAAGATTCTTATGTTCAGATTTTATTTGCAATACTTTTAACATTTTGTGATGCTCAGTACAAAGACATGCAATATTCTCATAAAAAAGGAACCAGTGCAACTGTGTGGTCTTCCCCTTAGGTGTAGCTAATGAGAAGCAGCGGAGGTTATTGTACAACTTGGAAATGGAACAAATGGCTAAAACAGCTAAAGCCCTCATGGAAGCAGTAAGCCACGCAAAGGCTCCTTTTACTAGTGCCACTCATCTGGATCACGTCAGACCCATGTTCAAAGTGAGTGTGAAGTTCTCCTTGTATCTTCACTGCTAAGAGTTTTAAGCACCAAAAAAAAGGTGGAAAACTACTCTGAAGAGTTAAGTACTGCAACAGTGGACTTCTTGGATATGTTTGGTTTCACTTACCTGATGTCTTGGGCTAAAATTGTAATAGACTTCTGAACTTGGTTTCTTCCTTTCTTTAGCTTGTATGGACTCCATTGCTGGCAGCGTACAGTGTTGGCTTGCAGAACTGTGATGACACAGAAGTTGCATCCCTTTGTTTGGAAGGAATACGCTGTGCAATCAGAATAGCTTGCATCTTTGGAATGCAGGTTTGTGTAAGATTTGGCATGGGGCTTGTTAAGGGCAGTGTAGGCCCTGGGAGGCAGATGAAGAATTATAAGCTTATGCATAGAAAATGAAGAGTCTCATCCACTTGCTTGAAATGGTAAAATGAAATATTATCATCTTGTTTTAGTTTAAGATCTTGATATATCACCAAGCTTTTCTTCATCTCTGCTTTCCTTTTATTGCTGAGTCTTCTATTAAGAGTGTTTGCTAACTGGCATCCTACTCTCCTTCAGCTGGAAAGTGCTGTGATAGTGCACATACATAGAAAACTGTGTGGGCATGCTGGACAAGTAGCTTTCTCTAGTTTTACAGGGATTTGATTATGATGCTTGTTTCTGTTTTGTAGCTTGAACGGGATGCTTACGTACAGGCCCTTGCTCGCTTTTCCTTGTTGACTGCCAGTTCCAGCATTACAGAAATGAAACAGAAGAACATAGATACCATTAAGACACTTATTACAGTTGCTCACACAGATGGCAACTATCTTGGGAACTCTTGGCATGAGGTAAATCTTGATTAGTTTAAATAGTGCAACTGTGGTGTTCTCTGAAAACTTGAAGGATTTTATTCTTCTACTGCTACTGCTGTGTTATGTTCTGTGGCATCACTCATTGGCTATGTGATAATCTGAGCCGAAAGGTGCTCTAGCTGGCAGATTACTTGGACCTGGCTTACAGCATGCCATCACAAATGCTTGTGCCAGTCCAAGGGATGATATGGGGGGAGTAAGAAGGAAGTCAATTTTGTACTGATGACAAGGCACAATTTTGGCATTTTCACTGCCAGTGTTGGAACATCGTTACTCAAAGCGGTAGCTATAATAATTCAGTCTTTTCACCTGCCTGGGACAATGCATTCTCTCAAAGATCAACTGCAAGTTTATAGTGTTGGAAGTTGATGCTGTGAGAAGTTATAAAAAGGTTTCCTCTACTAGTTAGAGATCCAAGTTAGACTTTGTGGGTACTGTTTGTTTTTTCTTGTCTTGGAATGACTCATGGCAGCTGGTGATCTTGAGTGAATCACTCGACTTTATTTCCAGTTGTATTAGTAATGTTTCAGCTACATCACAACTGTTACCGTTGTCAAAGTAATTTTAAAGGTTAGAGAAAGTAACCTTTAAATTTTTTTAACCTTTAAAACCTTTAAAATATTTATAACTTTCCAAGTTATATATAAATATATGGTAGGAATAAAAATATGATGGTTTCCAGAAACACAATGTTTAAGTATTTTTTGTTTTAGATCTTGAAATGTATTAGCCAGCTGGAACTAGCTCAACTGATAGGAACTGGAGTGAAAACCCGATATTTATCTGGCTCTGGGCGTGAAAGGGAAGGAAGCATCAAAGGTTATGCATCTGGAGGGGAAGAGTTCATGGGCCTGGGATTAGGTGAGAGTAATAATCTTGAATTTCACAAAGATGCACATATAAATCAAGTATGATGACTAAGAAAGATCAATGTTACAGGATATTAAAATATATTTACTTCTATTTGAAAACACTCTGGAGCTGATGCTGTACACAGTGATGCTGAATATAACAACTGTGCCCAGCATTAATTACTTGTGTCTGACTTAGAGATCATATTTTAAGAGAACGTTTTATCATTTCCAGTCTTAACAGCATTGTATCATCTTAATAAATGTGATGGTCAAAACAGAATATCTTAAGGAAAAAAAAACCTGTACTTCTTACTGGATGTTTAATTTTGTAATAATCTGATAGAGGCAAAGGCACAATCTGCTCATATAAATTCCAAGCTAATTAGAAGCAGTAGTCATGTGTCTTTGCTTGTATACAGTTGGGGTTAATAGAAAGTCATGATTTCATGATGTTAAATACTGGGGTTTAATGGCTTTTATTGCAGGTAACCTCGTTGGAAGTGGAGCTGATAAACGGCATATGGCGAGCATTCAAGAGTCTGTGGGAGAGACCAGTTCACAGAGCGTAGTGGTAGCAGTAGACAGGTACTGGGAGTATCAGCTCTTTCTGGGGAAAATGCGACGTGACGTTATTGACCATCCTCACTTCATTTGCAGACTCTGAGAGGGGCTTTTGTTCTCAAAGCCCATTTCTCTTGTGAGACAAATGCTGACACTTAGATGCTTCCTCTGGAACCAATATGTAGACTTCTTTAAGCATGTAATATTCACAAGCCAAAGACTGTCATTAAATAGCAGTGCAACTAGTGTGGTGTACTGTGAGAAGGGGCACTGTTTGTATGCATGTGTATTGGAGTAAGCTAATGAAGACCAGAATTAGGTTGGTGTTACAATATTTAGGTATTTTTGGTTTACAGATATTTAGGTATTTTGGTTTACAAATCTGTCTGTTATCCAATTAAATTGTGCAGTTTTGGTCTTGTGAACGTCAATATTTCAGCATTTCTTTAGTTGCTCTTCTTCAGCTCTTTATTTATTAGTCACTGCATTCTTGTCTAAATTGTTATCTTTCTTAACAGTCCTCCTAAAAATGTTGTCTGAAGAGATGTTTGTATCATAAACCATTTGTTGGAAGGGGACTTTTTATTTTTTTATAATGATTGAAACTATTGGGCAAGTCTGTAGAATCATATATTCAGACTTGCAGTATTTACTGTAACATAAGTGTGTCTGTTACCATATCGAAGTCTAAAAGATTTGGGAACATTCTTCACTTTCTAGTGGTTTATATGAACCACTGTAAGTGGTCTGAACTCCCCTCAAGACTCTTGAGAAGGGAGAAGGGATAATGGTGCATCCACAGTCTGTCTCCTGCTGTTTTGCCAGCCAGAACTACAGTATTCTTGAACCATGTAAAGATCAAGCAGATGGCTGCATCCAGTGACATCTTGCAGCAAAGCTTTCTTAATGTCTTTATTCTCTCTATGAAATTTAACATGCTGGCACCAAAATGAGAGTTCCAGCAGTACTTGCTCTGGATAAAATTGTGAGCCTGTGCCTCGTTTCTGCAGTGGGACAGGGGCATAGTAGACTGACTAGCAGCAGGGACGAGAATGCTTGGACTAGGAGATAGGACAAGAAGTGCTGCCAAGGAATAAGAATAAAACAGTTGCCTTTTATGGCATGGGGGATTGTCAAGTACGTCCAGGAGATGTACTGACATTTGCCTATAGCAGTAAAATGTGATTAACTCCTGTGGATGTGCAGCTAAAACTGCAACTTACTTATTTGTTCCATAGGATATTTACAGGATCAACACGTCTGGATGGAAATGCAATTGGTATGTATGCTGGCCATTTTGTGGGTTACAGGAACTCTTGCAAAGTAACATCCTGAACTTACTGTAGTGTCTTCAAATGTTCAGTTGACTTTGTCCGATGGCTGTGTGCTGTTTCCATGGATGAGCTGGCTTCCCCACACCACCCACGGATGTTCAGCCTGCAGAAGATAGTGGAGATATCCTATTACAACATGAACCGCATTAGGCTGCAGTGGTCAAGGATTTGGCATGTGATTGGAGATCACTTCAATAAGGTATTTTTAAAAATCAGGTTACAGAACATACATGAATAGCAGGACTTACTCAATCAGCTTTTACCTTTTATGTTCTAAGTGGTGTAGGCATCCAATAAAGGCATTTAAAGGAAGCACCTATTTAAAAACCTAGAGTGTATGCATTGAAATGGAAATGCTTATGGGAATGATCTTTAATCACTTCATTGCATGATTTTTGTATTTGTGAGTATTCTTTATGTAGTTTATTATTCTTCTGATCAAATGCCGAGTTAGTTTTCCTAAAAAACTGAATTTCTGTAAAATATATGCAAGTGATCCTGGAATAACAGTTATTTTCTGTTGGAAACTAGACCATGTTTGGGTGGGGTTTTTTAAGTCTAAGTTTGTTTTCTAGGTATCTAGCTGGCTATTATAGTTATGCACTTGTTGCATACAAAATCCATGGATTTGTTTAGTTGACTTAGAAAAAATGACTGAGAAAGCCCCCTCAGAATGTAACCCCCTACTTCCTAAATATCTAACAACTAGACTGTATTAATGGTTTTGAGTGGTCTGACTTGAAACTTGAATGAAGAATTTGTTACTCGTATAAGCAATAAATTAGCTGGTGTTTGAAAGTATCTTTTCATTCTAGGTTGGATGTAACCCTAATGAAGATGTTGCCATCTTTGCAGTAGACTCATTAAGGCAGCTGTCAATGAAATTTCTTGAGAAGGGAGAATTAGCCAACTTCCGCTTCCAGAAAGACTTCCTGAGGCCTTTTGAGCATATTATGAAGAAAAACAGGTATGGCGCACTGCACTCTGTGGGTTAGCTTGCTTTAGTCCTGCTTAAAGATGCTTCTTGGTATGGATTAGATTGTCATGTACATGGAAGTGGTGCAGTTACTTTGTGGCTGTGTGAAGCTGTGCTGCTTGTGAAAGTCTTGCTTCCCTTTTTCTTTTTAAGATCTCCAACTATTCGGGACATGGTAATACGCTGCATTGCTCAGATGGTGAACTCTCAAGCTGGTAATATTCGTTCAGGCTGGAAAAATATCTTTGCAGTCTTCCATCAGGCAGCATCAGACAATGATGGGAATATTGTGGAGCTGGCCTTTCAAACTACAGCACACATAGTTAGTAAGTAATGCTTGGCAGATGTGAGTGCCCAAATTAGATTTGCTGCTCTGACTCTGATTTAAAAGGCCTAGCTGAATAAGACTTTCATATTTCCAGGTAAATAAACACAAGATCTTGCAGCCAGACTGTTTAAACTCTGCAGCTATGTTTTACCCATTTAGTCTCCTGATTGCTATGGACGGGAAGACTTAGATACAGATATCCTGCTATAGAACTTTGAAAGGTTGGAATAGATTCAATAAGCTTGTATGCTGCTCCATCTGTCACACTAAGTTGTTTTAGATTAAGGAATGCATTTAATGATCTTCCATGCTGATATATTTTTTTTTTCTCTGTTGCTACAGAATATGAATAGTTACAGGCTTAGATAACTTAGGTAAATTTAGTCAACTTTATTCACAAGCTAACATTAAGCTTTAGTCCTGTTATTTCTCAAATATTTTAAGAGCTTTGGCTTGCATATGGTGTGGGAAGAAAATGAACCATATAAGAAGCCATGAAATAATCCTAGATTATAAAATTGGTAATTCTCCAACCTGAGAGAATGTTATGCTGACCAGTTTGGGCAGTGGGGTGGGATGGGAAAATTGTAAGGAATGATAGACTTATATTTAATCTAGAAGACCTGGGCCTTTCATGTTTGTCCCTTTGGTAATGATATACCATGTCTGACATGTCTAGCTCAATGCCAGTTTATCTATGGATGTCAATATCAGTAGGTTTTTAACAGTGTGTGTGTTTGTTCTTCACAGCAAATATTTTCCAACAGCACTTCCCAGCAGCAATTGACTCATTTCAGGATGCAGTAAAATGTCTTTCTGAGTTTGCCTGTAACGTTGCATTTCCGGACACCAGCATGGAAGCCATCAGACTTATTCGCTATTGTGCAAAATATGTTTCAGAGAGACCACAGGTATTTTCTTACTACTTTTTACCCCTTTGTATTCTCACATTATTTTGTACTGTTAAAACTGAGGCTAACCTTGTAACTAAGAAGAGCTTTTGGACTCAAACTTCAGTCTGCCAGCAGCAAGTATATGTATTAAAAGCGTATTCAGAATTAGGAGTCAGTCTGGTATTATGCAAGCAGTAAACTAGGACTAACTAAAAAATTTAGTCTTATCAGGCCAAATTTGAAATAGTTTTGTTTTGTTTTAGTAGTATTAGGATGACCTGGAAAACAATATTCTTGTTCTGTCGTCCTAATTATGTTTAGTTAAATTGGTTACCAGCACACATATTTCTCTACATCAGTTTATTGTGTGAATACTTAATATAATAACTACTTCTCTGAAAAGAGCTTGGAATTAAATTGCAGTTGTATGTTACCATGTATGCTGTATTCCCTATGTCAGAAAAGTGTAGAACTGCTTTATGCCGAGCTTCAATTTCCGTATTACCTATATGTATATAATTGTTGCCTGTCACAGTTAAACTTGCTTCCTGAAATCCAGACCTCTGCAACTTGTAAATCCTTTATCCGGATTTAAGTAAAATGGATTTAAATACTTATTTTCCGTGTATTTTCCCCTTAGTATTTTCACAAATAGTTATGCCTCAGTTATATACTTAATATTTTACAGGGTTAGAGTGTTATGGAAGAAACTATGCTAACTTTTCAAGTCTAACTTTTCAGGTCTCTCTGTGCCACCAATGCTATCTGAATCTGTCAGATTTAAAGATTTTTTGAGAGTATTGTTTTTAATATCTTATTTTCTTGCCCATCTTAAAGGTCTTACGAGAATACACAAGTGATGACATGAATGTTGCTCCTGGGGATAGAGTATGGGTCAGAGGATGGTTCCCCATTTTATTTGAACTTTCTTGTATCATCAATCGATGCAAATTAGATGTTCGAACAAGGTAATAAAGCTTTATTATTTTTGTTATTATTCAGCTACTGAAGAGATCACAGGTGCACATTTTAACATGTCCTACTTTACTTGTGTGGGTTCGTTTATAGAGGCTTAACAGTGATGTTTGAAATAATGAAGAGTTATGGCCATACCTTTGAAAAGCACTGGTGGCAAGATCTGTTCAGAATTGTGTTTCGGATTTTTGATAATATGAAGCTGCCTGAACAACAAACAGAGGTAAAAACAAAACCCCAAAAAGCAAGCAAATGTTCGAGTTCTTTTTCTTAAGAACTCGAACAATCAAAGCAGCAGTTTGTATTTTCTGTCTTGCCATTGTATTTCCAGCCCATACTGCCCCCAGAATAATGACGTTCTGTGATACGTATGAGGTTGTCATAGTATCAAGTGACCTGTCTGTCTGCCTGAATATTTGCAAGGAGAATATTCACTCTTTGTTATGAAAATGTATAGTTTTCTGAACAGCATTCATGTGGCCAACTAAATGCTTCTGACAAGACATCTGCGGTAGTGAAGCTTTTAATTTTATCTAAATTCTGCTCCTCAGAGGCCACATCCTGTGTTGAACAGCCATGCATATGCAAAGTGCTATCATCACAGAAGATCTCGCATAAAACCCAAAGACTTTTCTTTTTTTATCATAGAAATCTGAATGGATGACCACAACATGCAACCATGCACTTTATGCAATCTGTGATGTATTTACACAATTTTATGAAGCTTTAAATGAGATCCTTCTTCCTGATATACTTGCGCAGTTACACTGGTGTGTAAAACAAGGTAGCTTATTTTACTTGTATCTTTTGCTTAATGTATTTTTCTGAAATGACCACTAATTAAGAAGGGAAAAGTTAACTGAATTTTGGAAGAATAAAAACTACTGATAAAGAGAATATGTTATGTCACAGATGAATGCACTATTCTAAATATTTGAGCATCTTTCTATTTAATCATTTAGGTAGCTCTTCTGTTTATGGTGCTTCTGTTTATTGTGCTATTGTACAATGCAAAAGCTTTTGAAGAGTTGCATCGATCTTCTCCCAGCAACCTTTATCTATTTGGCTGCATGGATAAAATACCTCATTTACTTACATACGCACACATGTGCATATATTCATATGCATTCTGATTTTTTTTTTCCTCTTTTTCTTGTTTCCCTCTTCCCCTTTTCCTTCACTCAACCACATAGTACTTTTAAATATAACTTCCTAAAGAATGTGCTTTCTTTTGGGCTCCAACTGTTATGCCTGAAATCCTGCATGTTGCCAACAGGGAATATGGGGGGACTACCTTCAGAAAATCATGAGCTCCTAATTGGTGTTTTTCCTTCTGTTGTCTCACTGTATGCTCCCTTCCTGCTTCTCTTCTGTCCTTTGTCTTCCCTGTTTAGATTTCAATCTCATGAAGTGTAAATTTAAACACTGATTTTTTTATTCAGTAGTTTCCTAACCTTGATACTATTTTAATACACTTTATTTGGCTTTGCCACCATTAATTTCACAATATAGGTAAAAATGTCTAATGGAGAATGTTTAATTTTTCATTGATACTGTAGAATTGATAAATCTGGAACATTTCTTTCATAGATAATGAGCAGCTGGCTCGATCAGGTACAAACTGCCTAGAAAACCTGGTAATATTAAATGGACAGAAATTCAGCCCTGAAGTCTGGGGACAGACGTGCAATTGTATGCTAGAAATCTTCAAAACTACTATTCCTCATGTGTAAGTTCATAAACATAATTTTCATACAAATACTTGCTTTAAGAGCAACTATCTTTATCTGTTTTTATTTTGTTTTACTTTTTGAAGCTTGCTGACATGGAGGCCTGCAGGGATGGAGGAAGATGTAGGTGAAAAACACTTGGTAAGAGTTAATTCAGGGCAACAAACTGACCTGAAGGGTTTTGTGTTAGGTTAGTTTTCAAAATATTTTACTGTAGAAAATACACTTGAGAACAAACACTGGAGTTTACATCAGTTTGTATTTGATATAAGGAATGGGTAAAGGAGTCTGTGATGTCTGCAAACTGATGGTTGCTTGATAGTCAGTGTTTTGGATTACTAGAACTATTCTGCATTCTCTTCTAGGATGTAGACCTAGATCACCAGTCTTTAAGCAGCATGGATAAAAATGCTTCAGAAAGAGGACAAAGTCAATTTTCAAATCCCACAGATGACAGCTGGAAAGGTGGTCCTTATACAAGTAAGGAAAACATTCAGGTTTATTAAATAAACTTTCATAGCCACTCCTAGTCCATTTTTGTAGTTCTATAGAGAAAGTTTTGAGGCACTTTAAACTTGGGGTACAGATGTACAACTTGTGTTTATGCCTTGCAGAGATTTTCTCCTTACAATTCACAGCATTGCTGTATATCAAAATGTTAATGGTAACGTAATGTTTTGCTAACCTGTTGTAAGTGAATTGTCGTAAGTTGCTTCTGAAAGTTGCATTACTCCGTTTCCTTAGACCAGAAACTATTTGCTGGCCTCCTTATAAAGTGTGTGGTACAGTTGGAATTGATACAGACCATTGATAATATAGTGTTCTATCCAGCAACAAGCAAGAAGGAAGATGCTGAGCACATGGCTGCTGCTCAGGTATGGTCAGACTTATTTACAACCTTGTTGTGGCAATAAAAGTACTAAGAGCATGGCATGCTCTCAAGTGTGTTTTGCAAAATAGGGTATACAGTCTCTTCCTGTTTCTAACTTTCAGCATTACCCTGAATGTGTGTATCATTACTCTTAAGCTGTGCATTCAGGGTAGTGTTTTGGGGGATGGTATAGCTAAATTCCTAGTGAAATTAGCTAAAAATATTAACCATTTTTAATGAAATTTGACATTAGCTGAGGATGGGGAACTTCTACACTGTGCAACATTTAAACTTGCACTATTTTTATGGTTCATCTTGATGTTTTTTCGCAATTTAGCAGACCTACTCAGTCAGCTTGTACAGGAGAGGAAAGGTTTTATATTGTGTTGCTAGGACTTTTCCATGCCTTGGTAAGGGAGATTCTTCCCTTGTCCTTCGGGTTTTGGGTTGTTTCTGGTTTTGTGGTTGGTTTTTGGTTTGTGGTTGTTTTTTGGGGGGTTTTGGGGTGGTATTTTGGGGGGTTTTTTTGGTTTGTTTTTTTTTTTTCTTAGGTTTTTTTGTCTTAGCACTAACTAGGGTAGATCATAACTTCTCTCTTGTCAAATATCCTATTGAAAAGAGTATAACTCTGATATTTGAAAGACCAGTCTGCTGTGTCGTATTGCACTAATGTTTTGCTTATATTTAAGAATGGAATCTGGAGTTAATGGTATATGGCCTGTGAAGTATCAAAGTCTCTAAAGATTATATAAAAAGAATGTTATTGACATTCCGTTCCCTCCTTCCCTCCTCCTCACCCACTTTAGCGAGATGCATTGGATGCAGATATCCACATTGACACAGAAGACCAAGGAATGTATAAATATATGTCTTCACATCACCTCTTTAAGTTACTGGATTGTCTGCAAGAATCTCATTCATTTTCAAAAGCCTTTAATTCAAATTATGAGCAGCGAACTGTGTTATGGAGAGCAGGTGAGGCTTTTATTTTTGTTTGATAAAAATAGAGCTCCACTCACAGCTTTAGCTATGAAGATAAAAATACACCATTGCAATAAACTCCGCAATTAATCTAAGAGTGTTGCATGCTTTTATTACTTGTCTCCTTCTTAATGATGTGGATAATTCTGTTTGCTTAAATTATCTGCTTTTTTGACCAAAGTAAAGATGCACAGTTGGTACCACTGTAGTTAAATATCTTTATAAATAGATTAGGTCTCAACCAAAATCAAGGAGGAAATACTATCTAGACAAGACACATTACTGTACATTAGTGGAGGTATTGTTGATAAACTTCACCTCTTGTCAACTACAAATGTGAATGTTCCCTCTCTCCCTATGTGTAACTGATTTCTAGGGTTCAAGGGTAAATCCAAGCCCAATCTCTTAAAACAAGAGACCAGCAGTTTGGCTTGTTGCTTGAGAATACTCTTTCGAATGTATGTGGATGAAAACCGCCGAAACTCCTGGGATGCGATACAGCAACGGCTGCTGAGGTGAGAGCAAGCTGACTTGGTTCTGCTGCCTTCTGTTTTCAGCCACTGTCGTGCATCACTGCATGCAAATGTTCTGGTTTCAGTTGCTGAACAGAGCATGAAACGTATATATTAGGTATATACGTCCAAAAGTGGTGGTATATGAACTCTTTTCACATCTGAGTACATAATGCTATTTAGAGGCATATGGAGTGCAGTCTGAGCTGCTGTTTACCTGGAACTTGGGTAAATGTAAAAAAAATCTAAATTAGCATAAAAAGGTATTAGGATCCCCTTTATTTGAGGAGCTATAGGTACATAAAAGTCCAGAACATTAATATCTAATCGAATATGAAGAACTCTTAAGCTCTCTATTGGCACTAGTGCAGTGGATTTCAGTAGCATTCTGATTTGTCAGCATCTGTGGACATACTAATCTTTTCAGGTTTAAAAGGGGAGGTCCCATGCCTCCTGCAGTTTAAGTGGCACCCCAAAAAAGCCATACTACGTGCTACAGTTTATACCTTGTGTTGACAGTCTACATCAAGGACCAAAGATTTATTAATGCCATAGTAACCTCTCTTTAATCCATGATGTCAAGCTCTGCAGATCTTTAATAAAGCAGTCTAGATGTGAAGGGAGAACTCTTTCCCATTGCTGTTGCATAAGCTGTCCCAGTGTAATGATCAGGAAATAATGTTTGCAGGTTGAAGGTGGCAACACTTTAATTACAGAATGTTTATGAGGAAAATTGGACTGTCTTCCATCTTTGGCTCCATCGTTCCTTGTTGAAACTTTCAGTTCCATTATCTGTAACAACTACTGTGACAGAAAAATATTTGAGACAAGTTTTGTAATTAAAGTTGTTGCAAGTGATTGAAGACTTCACATGGAATGCATCTTGCTTGGAAACAAAATACACTATGAGAGAGCAATACATGTTATAAAATCTTTCTATGTGTTTTCTTTATGGCTTGTTTGAACTGTGTTGTCTCTTCAGTGTATGCAGTGAAGCCCTGGCATATTTTATTACTGTGAATTCAGAAAGCCACAGAGAAGCTTGGACCAATCTCCTTCTGTTGCTTTTAACCAAAACACTAAAAATCAGTGATGAAAAGGTAAGAGCAGGCTGGAAGTCGGTTCTCTTTGCATTCAGGTATTTTTTTGTTTCTGTTGGATTCAGTCTTTATTATCATCCATAAAACAGGGTGGCCAGTTTGCTTACTCACATAACAAGTACTCCTTGAAATACAGCAGTTGTTACATCTCTGGTTTTCGCAAGCATTCTGCACTGTAAAAATCAAACTGCATCCATGAGATTCACAGCTGTATCGAAACATGAATGGAATTACTGTAGAACTTGTGTATAAAAGCACATTGAGTGTGCCGTAGAGGATGGGCTTGTGTTGCATTACAGTGCACAAGAAAGGTTGAGGTGAATTTCACCACTATAAAACTCAATTCTGGTTCATTGACAGTGATGGCAAAAAAATAATGTTCAGGATCTCAGTCCTTTTGAGGAAAAGGTGAATGCAAATATTCACTGCATTAGGATGTGCAGAGAAACTTCTAGAGGTCTGGGGTTTTTCAACTTTCCAATACTCCATGTTTTTTCAGGTGTATTTTCCCTTTTTGTTTTTTGCCCTGTATTGCAGAGTGTGTAATTTCACGTCTTTCTTGTGAAGTTTGGAATGGTTTATGGCAATTTACTCATATTTGTGGTGGCTTGGCTTGTCCATGGAGCAGCAATTCAGTGATAGCATTGTGGCTATGGTGTGCTGTGAGAATAGTTTAAACTATTTGTAGGTAAAATGGCAGCTTGGCCATTTCTTAGTACACAGTCCCAGTATCTTTTTACTATAAAAAGTTCTGTGGTGAGTGTGTCCCATTAACTTCCCCTGTAACTAACAGCATTAGGGAAGGATAGAGAACAAAATGTATTTCTTACTGTATAAAGTCATGACAGATTTGCATCTTGAGTACCGTTTGCAGTTCTGATCCCCCATATCAAAAGGGTATAATAGAGCTGGAGAAGGGCTGAGAGAGTTTAGCAGGAAAAAGGGATATAGACTGGCTCACATACATGGACCTGTGTGTAGGTTAGACTTTTACTCAGTTATCCTTTAGCTGGAAAAGAAATAAAAATGACACCCATAAAGTCACTTTTAGCATGAAGAGAGGGAAAGGATTGACAGTTCTTATACTGGAAGAGATGGTGAATAAGAGTTCTGCAGATGGCAAGTCACTGAAGGGCAAACAAAACCCCAAATACAGAATGGAGATCTATCTTCATGCACTGGTTCAGCTGTGGAAGGCTTTCTTACATACTGTGGCTATTTTAAAGAGGCAGATGGGACAAAATAACACCAGAAGTGGGTGTTTCTGCAAGTAGTCCTTGCTACCACCTCCAGCCTGAGCAGTCCCTGAGCCACAAAACAGTCTGACTCTGTTTAGGGAAGTTGTGCCAAGTGCATGCTCAGTGGGTGGTTTCCTGTAGGCATCTGCTAAGGCTGCTGCAGAAAACTGTGCTTGCTGGCCTTTTGGCCACCCGGGAGGGCCTTTGATTCGGTGAGGACTTGTGTTTTAATGAGTTGCTATAGCCATGTACATAGAAAAAAATCTGTGCTTCGCTCTAGTAATAGAGAGTAACCTCCTTTTTTTTGTATCTTTGGTAGTTTAAGGCACATGCTTCAACGTATTATCCATACTTGTGTGAAATCATGCAGTTTGACCTGATTCCTGAGCTTCGAGCTGTGCTGCGGAAGTTCTTCCTGCGTATAGGTGTTGTGTTCAAAATCTGCATAACAGAGGAGCAGATACGGACAACTGGGATGAACTTACCTTCATGGTAGCCCTAAGTGTAGGGTTGGTTACTTCAGTTTGTACATAAAGCTGTGTTCCAGAGATGGATTAAAGTGGATGGGGGAAAAATGGGACCCTGGTGCATAAATACAGCAGCAAGTTACTCTTACCAATTGCATTTGGGGAAGAGGAAATATAAAATCCTGTTCTGTCCATCCTACAAAACGATCAGCAGTTTTATTTAAATTATTGCTTACAGAGTTAATACAGTAGATGTAAAGTCTTTGTTTCAATGCTAGGCATCCTTATGATCAAGTCTGTCTCTTCTAGTCTTTTATCAATTGTTCAGTCTTGCATCCCAGCTAAATCTGATGAATCAGCTGGATTCCTCAAGAGAAATTATGCCCCTTGGAAATAACAAATATAGTTGTGTAGCCTTGTGATGTTAGCACATGTGTTCATAATAAACTATACTGCTGTGGCTGACGACCACCTAAGATCACTCTGGGTTTTTCTTTGTGTGTACATGACTAGACAAGGCAGCGTGTTAAGGTATTTGAAGTGGACAGTCTGTAGGTTACTTAGGGAAGGGGTTTTCCTCCTGTTTAGCTAAAGTCACTTGTAAAACTTTTTTAATATCAGTGCTTGATCTTCTAAGACTTACTTTAGGTTTTATGGAAGGTTTTACATCCGGAGCACACAATAGCGAACAATTTAATACCCTGTTCAGCTTGTTAGTCTTGAGTTAAACAAAACCAACTTTTAGACTTTCCCTTTACTTTCATACATTGTCAGATCATGGACAGAGCATATACAGTAATATTAAAAACAAGGTTCAAAACAAATAAAACCACTTTTTTTGCACTTGAGTACAACGTATTTAGTAGTAACTGTGTCTGTTTGGAAAGTCCTGTCCTTAATACATATGAGGTTCTGCCTCTGCCGCACATTTGCAGCTTCTGATTTGTCTTTTTGTGTAAATGAGTTTTGTTCTCAACTGTTAGTTCCTATCGTGAGCTAAAAAAAGAAAATTGAATTCCACAAAACTGCTGTTGCAAAACTAAAGCAGTTCATCCATGGACTGTAAGAGTTACAAATATGTTTCTGTGTTTTGATGGTATCTGTGAAGCAACTTCGTTTGCCCTCGAGATTTCTCTTTCTTTCTTGGAAATGCACCCGTTTTCTGTGACAAATGTTGCCATGACAGAATGCCAGTTTACACTTGAAGCGCTGCAGGAGTGAGGTCTGTCCTTTGAAGTAATTTATTATCAAGTTTTAAGACTTCTCTGAACTGGAAGAGTGGTAGGATGGGAGGAGTACTGGCTGAAGTAATGTACACAAAGGTGTTAAATATTAACTGCTGTGCTATCCATAGTACAAACCTAAAATATAACAGTATTTAAAAACCAAACAAACCAACCAACCTGCTTGAATGGTATTAACTTATTATTTTGCCTTTTGAGTTTCCTGGTAGGGTGGCCTTAGTTGAGGTTTTCTGGGGCTATTCCACTGTCAGAGCTGTTGGAATTTTTGTCTTCCCTTCCTTTTATTTTGTTAGCTGTTTCCAAAGGGTTCATACGGTGCTCTGCAGTAAACTGGGTTGTTCTACCTAAGCATTGTTTGGGAATGGATTTGCAGTCAAGAGTAGTGATAAGGCTTTCACGTTTTTATTTTTTAACCAAAGAAAAATAAATGGTGGTTGTACTTCTTTAACTTTTAAACATCCATTAGATTAAACCTATACACTAATATTTAGTGAAAGGAATATATGGTTATATTTTACAATAGGGAAAGACTGAAAAAATAAGCAATGCTGATATTTAACTTTGCTGCTTTTGAATTGTCCTTTTCTGTTTCATTTAAGTATAGCTGTTCATTCCATGGTAATGTCACTTCATCCATTGCAGTAAAAGCATTTATTTTAATTCTATTTAAATCAGTAAGAATAGGCTATTCCTTTTCTTTTGGTCCTAGGCAGTCCTGAAGAAAGTATCTGAAACTTTGTCAGCGTTTGAATGTGTACTGGTTCATTGTATACCCTTATCTCCTATCCAGACACAAACTTCTGTCGTTGCATTCTTTTTGTGCATCTCACAGTTTTGAAAGCCTTACACCTCATGCCTTGAAACAAGTCTCTTGATTTTCAGATTAGATTAGTTGCATTGTGGGCTTTCTTTACTGTAATGTGCAACATATGTACTATCTCTGCATATAGACTAAGGGTGTTTAAGCAGTCCTTGCCTTCAGCCTTAGTTCTGAGACTGTTCTTTTACTTGAATAAAGCTTTTGTTGAATTTATACAATTTATAAACTGCTGAAATTAGGTGCGTGACATCAGAACTTCCTAGACTATAGCGCATGAAGGAGTAACAGGACTGGAATTCAACTGGATTATAAGAGCCTTAATCCTGTCAATTGTCTGGAATTTATTGTACATGCTAAAGCAATAAGAATATGTTAAGTGTGATAACCCAAGATGGTTGTATTTACATCAGTTGTTTGGTTTCCCTTATGCAGTCAGAAACAACATAACCCATAGACACCTGAATGAAGCTAAAACCGCTGAGCCAAAACATCCATGCTGCTCACAGCCTTGTCCTGACTCTGCTGACATAGACTATCTGCCTGTAGTGCTTTAATTAGCTTTACTAGGACTGTGTGTGAGAGCAGGGTTCTGTTGTCAGCAGGGCCCGGTGCAGACCAAGGCACCAGTGCAATACATGGAGTAAAGAAAGTTAACCGCTTAGACTTCTGAAGCAGTGTTACACAAGTCAAAATATAAACTGATTTACCTGCATTGGTATAGATAGGGAGACTGCATGATCTTTGTTATTAATCTTGTCTGGAACCCTCTAGGATGTAGGTAGGCAGGGGGTGGATGCTGAGGAAACCTCAAAAACTGTTCATGTTGACTGTATTGTGTCTTACAGTACAAGAAAGTAGTTACAGCCATTTATCCCTGTCTTGTATTACCAGAACCATCTAACCCCATGTTCACTAATACAGGCAAACACCCCCCAAACTTTAGCTCAGTCTTACTATGAAGAATGAGAAAGACTAAAAATATTAACTTTCAGTCTGAAGTAGAACTAAGCTTTTTCTGTCAGAACTGCAGCTCCCTTTAGTATGTAAATTCCACTTGTTCAGCACCTTTCTGTGTAAAATGTATGTCTGCACATATTTAAAATTCCCATGTCTTTTGTTTTTTTGAAGATTTCCGTATTAAGTGCATTTAATATGAGTAATTTAAGGAGCATTTCTTGCCAATGGATGTATACATTTTTGAGAGAATAACAAAATTATATAATATGAAAAACACCCTATGTAAAGTTTTCTACATGAAAATCCTGTGTATAATACTGTTATAATATTCCATGCTTTAATCAAGTGGTAAATCAATAAAGTTTTAAGAAGTGTTGCTCGTTTTCTCATGTAGCTTATTAGAAGGACAGCGCACCCGCAGCCTGCTCTGCCACAGGGAGAAGGGAGTGCGGGTGCTATCCGCGGGCCTCTCCGGTTTAGGGCTTGTTCTCAGTTGTGTTTTGGGGTGCTTTTCAAGCACGCCTCACCCGCCGTCCTCCTTTCTCCTGCCCTCCCATGCCCCGCGCCCGCCCCAGCCCGGTCCCTCCTCCCACGGCCACCCCCTCGTCCCCCGGCACAACCCCACCGCGTCCTCCGGAGCCGCACGGACCAGGCCCGTCCCGGCGGGGGCCCAGCGGCTTCGGGGGGGGCCGCGGGGCCTTGTGGGAAGAGTCTAGCCATTGGTGGCGGGGAAGACGGCAAGGATTGGCTCACAGCGGAGCGCGTCACGGAAGAAGAGCTCGCTGATTGGCCCGGCGGCGCCGCGGTGTAGCCGCCCTGCGTGATGCGGTCACGGTGCCGCCGCCGCGCCCTCTCCCCGCGGTTTGAATGTGAAGCGCAGCCGGAGCTCGCGGAGCCGCCAGCGCCGGGGGCAGTCTCCAGGTGAGGCCGAGCTGCGCCGAGCGGCGGTGTTGGCGTGAGGGGCGGCCGTGCAACGGAGAGGCACGCATGGCCCGCAGCCTCCCGCCGCTCCGCTCCGCGCTGGGCCCGCGGCGCAGCGAGAGGCGCAGTTCACCATGCTGGGCTGCTTCGGCCCGCCTCCCTCAGCTCGCGATTGGCCCGCGAGCTCCGGCCCTGAGCTATTTGCTCTCGTCATTGGCTCTCGCTGCTGCCAGTCTTGGGGGCGGCGGGGAGGGGGATGGGCGCAAGTTAGTCTTGAGGGCGGTCGGTGCCGCTCGGGGCTTCCCCGGCGGGACCGCAGCCCGCCTTGTGCCCGGCCCGGCTGCGGGCGGACGGGCAGGGCTGCCTCTGGCCCCGCCGGGTAGGCGCCGCAGGCGCGCCGCCACCACATGAGGTAGCGTAAGCGCCGCCGCGGGGCAGGCGCAGTCCGGCGGCGGGTGGGACGAGCGGCCGCGTCCGTCGGGTAAAGCGCCTGGCGGCTTCAGGTCGGGCGAGTGCGGGGTCGGGGAGCGCGGGACTGAGGCGGCGGGGGAGGGGATGGGCCGCTCCGTGGGGAGCTGGGGCTGGGCACCCGGGCTGAGGCCGGGCCTGGAGGGCTCCTCTCGCCGCTCTGTCCCGGGCGGCCGCCCCGCCTCACAGTGGCCTCACTTCTCCCTATGGGAGCGGCAGAGCGGGCAGTGGCGGGGGAGCGATGGGTCCCCGGGGCCCTGCTGTGTGGTGAAGTGGAAAGTGAGCGTCACGATCCTCAGTGCAGTGTAGAGAGAACCTTTCCCGCTAAATCTGGACCACGAACGTCCTCAGGCACGTAGATGGTGTTTGGCGGGTGCTGTGATGAGTGCGTGCAAGAACAGAGTTGTCTGGAGCTCCTCACAACGTGTGGAGCATAGCCGGGCTTTGGGGTTTTTTATGTTCCATAGGTGGTCTGTCATTAGTGTGACTGAAGGAGTTAATGCGTTAAGTACATTTTATGGGTTTTCGTCTGGAGAGGTGGTCTGAAAATACTCTTATTCACTGTTTCCTGTTTGGGAGGTGTATGTCACAACATAGGAAGAAGCACCGTATCACTCAGGCAAGTGCTGTCAGGCTTTTGTAGTGGAAAACAGACCAAGTAAGAGAGCCGTTAGAGAAAGGGAAGAAAATCAGAGCAAGTAGGGAGCAGGAGAAAATATGTGTCATTTTGTGTGAAGGGCCGAGTGATGGATTCAATACATTTGGCTTTCAGAGTGATCTCACTGTCAGCTGGGGGTGTATGTTTCTGACATGGGCCCCCTGGGTTGCACATGCGTGTGAGGTGTTTGTAAAAGGCCATTCAGAGCTGTCATCTCTTTCAGTTTGCTCTCCCATTTGAGTCAAGATTAGTCTCCATAAATGATTTCTGCATAGGTTTGCATCTCAGCTGCACAGACTTCCCGGGAGCAGATGACTTATTTGGTTTTAATTAGGAAAGATTTAAGTATTCTTTTCAACATCATAGAAGTGGTGTGCGAGGCCATTTTGTAGAACAGATGAGCCAGCTGTTATTGGTGCTGAATTTTATTGGGGTTTTATGGCTTGATGTGACTTGGTGAACCGGACTGCAGACAAGTAAACCACCAAAAGGTGAAGGGAGTGAAACATGGCAGATAGAACTCTTTAGGCAGATTTTTGACTTCTAGCAAAATATGTTGGGATCTGAATTGTGCCTTTAACATTCAGTGAATTTGAGGGTACTGCTGCTGTCTCTTTTACTGATACAGAAGGCATAGTTCAAATGAAAATTGCCATTAAAGCTCACTGCCTTTGCAGGCATGCTTAAATAGAAACTGTATTTATTGCACTGCTAATCAACATAAAACAAATCGAAAGTGAGACGGGGAAACTTCAGTCTATTTTGCTAATTAGAAACTCCAGATTAAAAATGGAAATCTTTGTTTCCTCATTACTTCTGTAGAGAGTGAACTGTGCTGCTGGTGCTAAGAAAGGTGGGCAGATTCATGAGGGTATCCTGAGCATGTCCATTAAGGCATGTCTTGCTGCTGGTTTAATGTTACTGTAAGTTTAATTATTCCAATTAAAGCTGTGAAGTAAACAGATCACTGAGGTTAGTGTGAGAACGTGTGTGGGAGGGTTACTAGAGAGGAGTAATTTAGACTTATTGCACAGAGTTATTCTGTAATAGATATTGCAGTTTAAATTAACTCCCACCCTTCTCTCAGTTAATTTTAGAGGATGGACAAACCCTCTGGCTTTGCACAGTCTTTTGTCTATAAAGAATTCATTTTCTGTTAAGTGTTTTCATTAATAAAGAGTATTTAATTTTATGCAAGCCTTGACTCTCCAATACACTTTGGACTGTTCTATTTATGATTATGTAGGACAGGACTATTCAGCTTTTTCAACCAAGAATATGATTCTGGGGCTGAGAGTAGTTCTCAAAAGCAAACCCAAACTCTTGTTGTCCTGAAAGGGCAAGAGATCATCTTTTGGCTCTACGTGGTTCATGGTTTGCTGTATTTGTGATGCTGTTCTAGGAGTTTGGTTTTAGTAAACTAAAAAATAGCAGTTACTCATCGTTGAAGAAACAGAATGTGTTCTGGTTTGTGCTTGGTGCGTGCTGTTGTTATATTGCATGAGATAGGGAAGATAGGGCCACGATTTATAAGGTGTGATCAAAAAGAACTGGTATGTGCCTTCTGTGGGATCTAGTTTTACATATATGTATCTAATAGGAGGGATTTCCTGATCTGTATTTGTAACTAAACTACTTGTGGGTTTTAGGTTCTGCCAAAATGGAGCTGAGTGATGCCAATTTACAGACTTTAACTGAGTATCTGAAGAAAACACTAGATCCAGATCCTGCTATAAGGCGTCCTGGTAAGTGATTCTCATGACAGACCAAAAAAGGTTTGGTTTCTTTTTGGCTCTTCCAAGGTTTACTTCTACCAGGTTATGACCTTTAAAAATGGTGGGGAGGCAATATTTCCACATCCTGCTTTGAAGTGAGAGCTTTTGTTAATAGCAGAAGCATTATAAAGAGCTTATTAGTAAAGAAAGTACAATGCCTTTTGTCAGACTTGCTCTGTGTTTCTGTTCTTGCGAAACTCTGGGAAGTGTTCATGTGTTGATTATTTTAAGTGGACACTTGAGGAATCATAGGATTCCTATTAGAAAAATCAGTCCAGCTTTTGCTAACCTTCATATATTCTCTTACAGCGGAAAAGTTTCTTGAGTCAGTTGAAGGAAACCAGAATTATCCATTGTTACTCTTAACGCTGCTGGAGAAATCACAGGAAAATGTCATCAAAGTTTGTGCATCTGTAACGTTCAAGAATTATATTAAAAGGAACTGGAGAATTGTAGGTATCCTAGTGAATAATTGTGCTAAGATTTAATATCCTTTTAAGGTACAATAAGATATTCTACAGTAACCTTGCAGAATGTATGTATGTCTGTACTCTGAAAGAAATTAGATCATTCAGAGAGCAAACACAAGGTGTTATTTACTGGTGAGGCACTAAAGCCTGAACTATTGGAGTCCATTTTATTAAAAAGAGCTAGAGCTGGGTGATAAAATGGTGAACAAGGAATTTTCTCTATTATATGCATATTTTGCAGAAGCAGAATATTTAAAGCTCATTTAACTAACAGTATTATTTAAACTGAAATGATTGTGAGGTGTCTGTACAGAGGAGCTGGCCAATTTGGCCTCTATCTATTGTCCTGGTGTTACAAAGATTTCAAGCCAACCTTGCAGCTGAATGTGGTGATACTAGTTTCTCTTTCATGTTAATGCTTCTGGGGCACAGAATAGTGTAGGGCAGTTTATGTTGGTGGCCTTGCCAGTTTAACACTTTGAAGTATTTGTAGACATCGGACAGAAGTATTGCTGGTTAATCCTTTTTTAATCCTTTGTTTTGAAGAGTTCAGAAATGTTTTTGACTCAGCTTTTAGCATTCATGAAATCTAATTTGTGGTAGAAAGTATTGCGTTTAAGAGCTCAGTTCTTTCAGCAATGAGAGGTTTTAATTAATTCTGTTTATGCTGTGTCTCACTGAAAGTACTGTTTGAATCTGGAAAATAGCAAATGTATAATGTTGCTTTACTATGGGGGAAACTGGTATTTCATCGTTACATCTTAATTGGTACCTACTTACAGATTTGCATGTGATTTCTCCCCTACCCCTCATACTAACATTAGGAAGCTGTAGCAGTTCTAGAGCTGGTGATGTTTGATAAAATCGGCATGTTCAGTCTGGCATGAAATTTCTAGAACTTTGTTTCTGTTATGCTGTGTTCTCAGTCATTTCCTCCAGGTTGCATCTTTATCTGTAGTATATTGTAAGTGGAAATAATGTTCTGTTATGGAAAAATCTGTAAGTGGCTTCCTTCTTATGGATTGCTGATGTAATTCGGGATGAGATGTTGTTTTGGAGTAGGTGGATACGCTATGCAGTAGGTGCATCCAGAGGGCTGTTGTGATTGCTGTATGGCTTCAAGCACATTGTTTTGTCCAAAATTGAAGCTTTTATTTCACGAGCAGCTGTGTGAATATAAAATACAGCTGTAAGGCTGGCTTACCTACATCACATGGTTTAATTCAGCAGCCGTGAACCTGACTAATACAAAGCCCAGTGAAAGTAAAAGGGTCTCGCCTATTCAAGGGCTTCAGTTTGGTAGAGCCTGGAGAGCCAGAAGGACAGGGCATTTCTGGGGAGAGAAAAGAGTTTGCTTTGTTTAAATTCATTTTGATGGATGCACAGACCACTCAGCTCTGTGCTGCCTCTCATGTCCTGTGAAAAGGTCCTATTTCTTTGAAAAATCTCATATATAACTCCAGAGTAGGATTTGCTGTTGTTGAGCTCTCCACTTTCTCTGTCCCCATCTATCAGAATACATAGCAGTGAGCCCTGCCTCCCTGCTTGGAGCTTGCCTCATACTCTTTGCACTGCTTTTCATATCATATGAACTTGTAAACCTTAGGTTTTAAAGATCATCATCTTTTTGTGGTTTTTAATGTATATATAGTTATTCTGTATGTTCTTCTGATTAGTGCATTGTGATAGAAGAAGAAAAGCAAGTTCTCTGTGAACTGTTTTTATAACTGCTTGTTTATATAATCATTGCATCATTTAGGTTGGATATAACCTTTAAGATCATTGAGTCCCACTGTTAACCTGCTACTGCCAAATCCACTGCTAAACCATGTCCCATATGTACCCATCATTAAAATATCTCCAAGGATGGGGACTCCACCATTTCCCTGGACAGCCTGTTCAGTAATTGACAAACCTTTCAGTAAATAAATTTTTTCCTAATATCTAATCTAAACTTCCCCTGGTGCAACTTGAGGCCATCTCCTCTTGCCCTATCACTTGTTACTTGGGAGAAGAGACTGACCCCCACCTTGTTAGCTGAAAGGAGGTTGTAAGTGTAGAGAGCAAGGTCTCCTCAGCCTCAACAACCCCAGTTCCCTCAGTCACTCCTTATAAGATCTGTGCTCTAGACCCTTCACCAGCTTCATTCCCCTTCTCTGGACGTGCTCCAGCACCTTAATGTCTTTCTCGTAGTGAGTGGCCTCAAACTGAACACAGTATCTGAGATGCAGCTTCACCAGTGCTAACTGCAGGGGGACAGTCTCTTTTGTAGTCCTGCTGGCCATACTGTTGCTGAGACAGGCCAGGATGCTGTTAGCTTTCTTGGCCACATGGGCACAAGGTGGGTCATATTTAGCTTACTGTTGACCAACATCTCCAGGTCCTTTTCTGCTGGGCAGCTTTCCAGCCACTCTTCCCAAGCCTGGAACGTTCTGTGGCATTGTTGTGACCCAGGTGCAGGACCCAGCACTGAGCCTTGTTGAACCTCATACCGTTGGCCTTGGCCCATGGATCCAGCCTGTCCAGATCCCTCTGCACAGCCTTCCTGCACTCCACCAGATCAACACTATTACCCAGCTTTGTGGTGCCTGCAAACTGACTGAGGGTGCACTTGATCCTCTCATCGACATCATTGATGAAGATATTAAACCACCACTGAGCCCTGAGGAGCATCACATATGACTGGTGTTAGAGCCAAAGCATAGAATCATAGAATAGTTAGGGTTGGAAAGGACCTTAAGATCATCTAGTTCCAACCCCCCTGCCATGGGCAGGGACACCTCCCACTAAACCATGCCACCCAAGGCTAAGTCCAGCCTGGCCTTGAACATCGCCAGGGATGGAGCATTCGCAGCTTCCCTGGGCAACCCATTCCAGTGCCTCACTACCCTTACAGTAAAGAATTTCTTCCTCATATCCAATCTAAACTTTCCCTGTTCAAGTTTGAACCCATTACCCCTTGGCCTATCATTACAGTCCCTAATGAAGAGTCCCTCCCCAGCAACCCTGTAGCTCCCCTTCAGATACTGGAGGGCTACAAGTCCAGGTAGATGACATCAACTGCTCTACCCCTGTCCATCAGTTCAGTAGCCCCAACTGGAAATCTTGAAATTGCTACATTATTTTTTAAGTGTACAGGAAAATGATGAAAGGGAGGTGAGAAGGAGGGTAATGGCATCTAAAGGTCATTGAATTGCTCTCTGGAGGTGCTGACCTATTTTAATTGCTGGATAATTACTAGGTTTCTAAACTTCAGTGCTGTCATCACCAGAAGTGTGGCTGTCACTGGTTGGTGACAAGCCTCTGTATTTTATGTCTGTAGTAGAGACTGTAATTTACTACTGCTTGGCACTACTGCCTGATTGATACTTTGGTTGGATAACTCTTAAAGTCAATGTTATGGTTTTGATTGTGTAACTTCCATCTCCATGTACAGTTTCTAGAAAGCGTGGCTTGAGGCAGCTTGCACAAAATGAATCCTCGATGTCTGCAGAAGTGCTGACAGAGGTGTGATTTTGTGGTGGAAGAGGAAACTGTTGGTTAAACATGTATATTATTGGCAAATGCACCCACCCTTGCTACTGCTGAATTGCTGATTTGAAAAGTTTCTGTTAGAGAAGGAGAAAGAGCTAGTTCAAAGTTTCACAGAAGGATTTAATTCCTTCCAGCCTTTTTCAGGTGCTACTGTTACAGATTCACTGTAGGCAATATTTTAAACAGGTCTTATTAGTTTCTTTTACAATGTCATAGTTACATACATCGGTAGGAGCAGTTGGTTTCTGAAATGCTGATACTCACTGTTGCCTGAGTGTACTGACTTAATTACTGGTTTAATTTCAGGTTGAGGATGAACCGAACAAAATATGTGAATCAGACAGGATAGCAATTAAAGCCAACATAGTGCCCTTGATGCTTAGCAGCCCAGAACAAATTCAGAAGCAGGTAATATGTTAATTCCTGGTTGTGTTTATGAAGCTTTTGGAGTATTTTAAGCATGTCTAGAGGCTCTGTTTATTAGCAGAACTCACTTCTCTTACCAGCGAGGTCATCCTGATCTAAATAACTTGGAGTGTATTGTTATAGCTACCTCTGCCTGCTTTTATTTTATTTTTAAAAAGGCAATTAAAATATAATCTTATAGCTAAATTGTAGCATTAGGCAGCTAAATACAATGTGACTTTACTTGTGGTGAAAAGTAGTAGGTGTTTAACCCAATGATTTTTGAATCTGACAACAGTAACAGGTATTTTCCCAGATATTTGCAACATCTTGTGTGATTGTGAGGAGCCTGCTATTTATATCATGTAATGGTTATGTTTCCTTTCCAGTTAAGTGATGCTATCAGTATTATTGGTCGGGAAGACTTTCCTCAGAAATGGCCAGACTTGCTGACAGAAATGGTGAATCGCTTTCAAAGTGGAGATTTCTATGTCATCAACGGGGTCCTTCGCACTGCTCACTCTTTATTTAAAAGGTATTGGAAATAAGGGAGTTAGTATATGGATTGTAAAATTGCTGTTCAACTCTAAATTCTTACCATGAGGCTTAATTTTGTAGGTTTACAAAGCCTACAGTTGTGGCTTCTCCGTGGACTTACTGATTTTTTTCAATAAGACTTTAAGTGCTTGACAGATTTACACCTTACACGATCTTGAGCTATGTTGTTTAGTTCTTGTTTACTTGACAGTATTTGTTCCAAGGTCCAGCACTTGAATTGTACACAAGTTAATTTGGTAATGAATGTGAAGACTGTTTTCTCTTGCCCCATGTATTTCTCTTCTATTTCTCAGGTACCGCCACGAATTTAAGTCAAATGAATTATGGACAGAGATCAAACTTGTCCTCGATGGCTTTGCTTTGCCCTTGACAAATCTCTTTAAGGTATTTCTTGTTGAGTCATTTCTAAAACAAGTTTAAAGTTTGGAAATGCTCATTGTGAATGCTGTAAAATGAAAACTTAGGAATAATTGCTTTGAAGCTTTAATGGGGTTCAAACTTAAGGGGAGGAACAGGAACTCTATTTTCTGGTTCAAAAAAGAAATAAAGTTACATGACTTTATGCACTTGCCAATGTGGTTTGTATGTGTTACGTGACTGAATCTTATGTCTTTTTCCAGGCAACTATTGAACTTTGCAGCACGCATGCAAATGATGCTAGTGCTTTGAAGGTTCTCTTTTCTTCCCTCATTCTAATTGCGAAGCTGTTCTACAGTTTAAATTTTCAGGTGAATCTCCTTGTTCTTCTAATAGTTCTACTTTGATCTTGTGAAGCTGTTATGCTCTTATTTAGAAGATCAATTTGAGGCAGCTTTTAAGGCCATGCTTTATCACAAAAATAATAGTTGGCAGTCTGCATCAGTGCTGGAGTAAAGGCACAGTAAGGATGGGATTAGTTAACACATTAGCTTGACCCTATCTAAACAGAAGTTCAAGGGAGTTTAAGCTGGTGTTGTAGCAAGGAGGTGTTGTACAGGTAGTTCTCAGAGTATGAGCTGCGAAAGAAGTCAGATGCCTGAGTTTGTACTCGCTGTGCTCCCTAATAAATATGTCTATACTGACATGAACTCAGGCATGTAGAGGAAAGTTAATTAAAAGCTAGTAGCTCTGTAGAGCTGTGAGTAGTTCTGGTAGCAGTGTGGGCTTTTTTGTTTTGAAACTGAATCTTAATTTCTAAAGTTATTAAATAAATGTACTATATAAAAAAAATGCTAAAAAGCTACTTTGAGGTGGCATAGACTTTTAGTATCTCAACATGAACATGAGTCTGTGAAGTGCGATGTCAGGCCTTGATCGCTTGGGCTGTTTTTCCATATTGGGCAAAAGAGGAAGCTGGGATTAAAAGGGAGGGAGGCTTGTGCTTTCTTATTCTGAGAGTAAGAAGCAATAATGATCTTTCTTTATGAAACTGTAGGCTGTATAGGGTGTGAGCAACTAGTTTATGTGGAAAAACTGTGTTCCAAAGCCTCTATCTGCAGGGATTTCATTTGGGAGGAGAAGGGAGGAGTGTTTCGTTTTGCAGACTGTTTTCCACACTTTGTGGTCCCTCATTAGACTAAAAGGTGGATACGTACTACTTACAATGTAGGTGTGTTATCTGAGCAATGCAATCAGAAATTAAAATCTAGATTTATTCTTTTCCTTCACAGGATCTTCCCGAGTTTTTTGAAGATAACATGGAAACGTGGATGACAAATTTTCACAGTCTCTTAACTTTAGATAATAAACTTCTGCAGACTGATGTAAGTACTGCATAAACCTCCTGGTTTGCTTCTGTGTAGTGCAGAGAGAGAACTTAGATCTAACTGTGAACAATGCAATGTTTCTTTTGCTGGGTAAGCAAAGGAATAGAATGATGATAAAGAGATGGGGTTTAAGAGGAGTTGTGCTGTCTAAATTTGAGGTCTGGTTCTTGTAGCTGTATCTCAGTTACAGGCATACCCAACTGTGCGCGGAAAGCAGATTACAGATGCTCATCAATGAGTAGATTCTTTAAGGGACTTCTGCTGAAGTAACCTGGTCTTTAGAGTCAGGAGTGCTCAGATTTTCTGTATCTTTCAGCTGTTTCAATGCACTATGTTTTAGAAAACAGGGTATCTTAACTTGAAACAGTTGAACATAGAAGGCATGACATCCTTAAGTACTTCAATTTAGCATTTTGTCTGGTTACAAGAAATAGTAATTTTACATGTGGAGGATGATACCAAGTATCAAAGCGCAAATGAATTTCGTGCAAGCTTTCTCCATTTTAAATGTCTTCGAGATGCAGTACAATAGTTTGCCACGTGGTGGAGACAAAGCAAGTCTATAAGTTTCTTTACATAAGGAGGCATGTTAAGTGTATTCTGTGCTAGAGTTTCACAGTTGTTTTAGTCTGATGCTGCTGCTGAGAGAAGCCTTGTTGCTCTTTTCTCTTGTGTCTGGAGCTGTTTCCCAGCACAGACATTCATGCAGCTGTGTGCTAAATTGAGTCAGGAAGTGATAGGCATTGAAACTGAAAAGTGGGACTGGGTGGAGAAAGAACTGGGGTGGTGTTTGGTTGTTTGGGGTTTTGTTTGGTTTAATTCCAGCTCAGCTTCCCAATTCACTTTGGTTTGTGGTTCCATGACCATCTGTGCTGGTATGGGGAATGGGACTACTTTTACAACTACTCCCTTTTGAAGTAGCAAGATACAATGTCTTCCAAGCATATTGTTTTCAGTGCCTTGTGTTGTCTTGTTTTCCTATTAGATTTGTAAATTAATTTCATGTCAAACTGTATCAGGTCTAAATGATTTCAAGTGCATAGTACTTTCATTAGAAATGTAGCTATGATTTATAACTTGCAGTGCAGTTCCAGTATACTTCAGCAAAATACTATAATTGAAGGGACGTGAGAGCGATTTCTTTCACCTATTTGGAACAAGCTAAAATAATAGCATAAATACTTCCTTAAAATGTGTCTATACTTTTATGTAGTGTTGAAGTTTGGATGTTTTAAGTTGTTAGTTTTGTTCTATGTGAGGATGAAGAGGAAGCTGGATTACTGGAGCTCTTGAAATCACAAATTTGTGATAATGCTGCTCTGTATGCTCAAAAATATGATGAAGAATTCCAGCCCTACCTGCCACGTTTTGTGACAGCAATCTGGAATCTGTTAGTCACAACGGGCCAGGAAGTGAAGTATGATTTGGTAAGTTGTTGTAAACTGATTTTGTTAAGCCTAATAGTGAATTATAAGTTGGTCAGGCATGCTAAAACTGCATGTTCTGTTTGTGTTGTTCTAGCTGGTTAGTAATGCAATCCAGTTTCTGGCCTCTGTTTGTGAGAGACCCCATTATAAGCATCTGTTTGAAGACCAGAATACATTGACAAGCATCTGTGAAAAAGTTATTGTTCCCAATATGGAATTTAGAGGTAACTCTTTGAGACTTAAGTTTTCAAAGACACAATAATATCTAACTGTAATTATGATATGTTGCTTTGCTGGACTAAGAATTGAGGATTACTTCTTGCATACTTTAGTACTAGATTCAAAACCAAGTTTCTGTAACTTATTGCTGTCCTAAGTAGAATTGTGTGAATATATCTAGTAATTTTTCTTACTTTTCAATTTGAGATGCTATTATAGGAAATCTAGGCTGTGTACCACTAATAGCTTTTCATGCTTAAAGTTTGTATCAAAAAGTACAAATAGGTGTGGACATTAAGCCTACTAAATTGTAACATCTATTTATCCAGGTTTGGATGGGGTCACATTGATCCTAGTATATAAAATGCAATGAAAATATATTGCAGTGATAGATGCTTCCCTCTTTAAGTCTGTGAGCCAGGAAGCATCTTTAAATGCACTTAGTGTTGAATATGTCTTACCTCTGTTTATCTGTGCTTTTCCCAGTTTTTAAATCTGGAATGTGTCAGCTCAGGAGTATGAAAGAATAATTTGTGAGGCAGCAGCAAGATAAGCAGGCTAGTCTGGGTACTTCTGATTAATTTGAATTAGTGTTATAGAAGAGTACTCGGAAGAAATAGCAAGTTGATGGTAATACACCTTTTGTTGTAAAAATCCACTAGATACTTCAGTATTTAAATCTCTCTGCATTTTATGTTTTCAGCTGCTGATGAAGAAGCATTTGAAGATAATTCTGAAGAATATATAAGAAGGGATTTGGAAGGATCTGGTAATCCACAGATTTATACTAAGAATACTTGGTCTTTAAATATATCTCTGAATAGTTGAAACGATTTACTGAAGCTTTTATAAGTGATTTCTTAAATTGGGAATGTTCCCCCCCTCCTCCATGAGTTTTATCCAGGTTTTGATCAAGTCTGCTGTCAGAATTTCCCATCACAGTGTCTTTTTGTTTTGAACAATGTTCCTATAGGCTTTTTTCCTTAATTGGATTGGTATGTCTCCTGCACTGCACATGTTCTCATTTCAGCAAATATAGCCTGTAAGTCAGCACGGAATAGTAGCCACAGTTGTGTATTTAGTTCCTGTGCATAGAGTTTTAAATAACATGGAGAGACTGTGCCTGTATTTAGTAGTCTGTCATGTTTAACTGAAATTCTGACTGGTGTTGCATGCAAGTCTGTGATCCAGCCAGCTGGACACCAGCCAACCCTTGTACACAGGCACTGTGTTCAAACCAGTACTGTAACCACCCTGAAAACACACTGCTGTGCTAAGAGAGCTACTTGATTTTCTGATTGTAGCTGTCTGGGCTTCAGCCAGGTCAGAGCACCAATGAACCAAATCTCGGTCTGTGTGACAGTTCTGGATGTGGTGCTCACAGTTTGCTGAGCAACACTTTTGCATTAATAATCTTAAAAATAGATTCTTAAATCTATTGAGATGAATAGGTATATGCATGGAGGATTAGCTACATTTCAGGTATTTGTGAAGCTTTTGTTTGTTAGCTACTTCCGCTTTTAAGAGAATCGAGGCAAGAAGTATTTGTTCTCCAGAGATAGATTTAGAAATGTCCTCTGTTGCGCTTAAGTTGACTTGCTTTATTTTCCCTCTCTCCCTCCTGTTAGGACATTGTAGTAAAGGCCAGCTGGCTTTTTTTTTTTTTTTCCTTTCTTTCTTGAAATAAGGCATTTTCCCAGATTTTTCTTTTCAAAAATGCACCGGTTCAGTGTGGTGGGCCAGCAAAAGGCGCCACTCAGCAGCTCACTCATTCCCCACCCTGCTGCAGTGGGATGGGGGTAGAGAACAGGAATAGTAGAATTGAGAAGACTCCTGGATAGAGATGAAGACAGTTTAAGTAAAATAAAGAGGAAGAAAAGACAAGGGGGGTGTGTGTGTGTGTGTGAAGAAGTCAATGACTTGCTGCTTTCTACAAGTAGACTGATGCCCAGCCTGCCCTGAGCAGTGGCTACCTCCCCAGAAACCATCCCCCCTCAGTTTTTATTGCTGAGCATGGTGTTACATGGCATGGTCAGTTTGGATCAGCTGTCCAGATTGTGTCCCCTTCTGACTCCTTGTCCTCCCCCAGCCTACTTGAAGGAGGGCAGAGCAGGGAAACAGAGAAAGCCTTGACACTGTGCGAGCACTCTGTAGCAACAGCCAAAACACTGGGGTGTTACCAACAGTTTTAGTCGCCAGTACAAAACACAGCACCATATGGGCTGCTATGAAGAAAATTTAACTCCATCCCAACCAGACCTAGTACATTCTGGTGCATAATTGTCAAGATTAAAAGTCTGGCCCTGCATACCTGCGGGAACATTCTTTAGAGGGCAGTAAAACCTGTGAACACACAGGCAGTGTTGATGGGTGTCCATTCCTTTCTTTGTTGTACATATAGTCCCTGAAATGATAGTAACAGTCTTTTTAGTAAAAGACTTAAAAATGAGTTATGTATAAGTGTGGAGGAGTGCAATAATTAACATAAGGTGTGGTGGTAGTCTGAGGATCTGTATATTGTGTGTTATGTTTATTACTATGAAAAGCTGTATGCTTTCTTATAGCCAAAGAATCTTTGGTTCTCCTGCAGATATTGACACCAGGCGCAGAGCAGCGTGTGATCTGGTCAGAGGCTTGTGCAGATTTTTTGAAGGACCTGTGACAGGGATTTTTTCTGGATATGTTAATTCTATGCTGCAAGAATATGCAAAGAATCCATCTGTCAACTGGAAGCACAAAGATGCAGCCATTTACCTTGTTACATCTTTGGCATCCAAAGCTCAGACGCAGAAGGTACTTGCACATTCTATTCATTTTAATCCATATTCATTCAAATATTACAGTGTGCGTGAGGACTGTGATTTGTTTTATGCTGCTTCAGAATGGCAGTGACTGTGTTTCTAGTAGTTTAATGTTGATAAGACTGAAAGTTGCCCATTATATAATCCTATTACAGTTAATTTGTTGATGTCTACTCTTCAGATAGATTGGGCAAAGTCAACAACCATTTGTGGCCATTTGGTGGGTCTTACTAGCATGTATGAAGCAGCTATACAAAGCAGCACAATTAGCTTGGGTCTAGAACCTCTGAACTTTTAAATGGTACTGAGCCAGAGTTTACAAGCCATGGAAGGCCAAATTTAGCTCTACAGGAGATGATCAGAAGTGTTAAGCAGACTAGAAGGAAAATAAGTGACTCTTACAGTTCTTGTCATTATGTTTCCTGTTATTCAAGTGTTTATGATTTGGAAATGGCATGTGAATTATAATGATGGTTGGAAATAGATCTTATTACTTGTTTGGGAGAGTGTAACTAATTGGCTTGATACATTGAAAAGCCACACCTGAGCTGAACTGTATTTGGAAACAGTATCATTGTATCAAATGTCTCAGGACTGATCTTAATGCAACAGTTAATCATAGAACTATAGAATGGTTTGGGTTTGAAGGGACCTTAAAACTCATCCAGTTCCAGCCCCCTGCCTCTGGCGGGGACACATGCCACTAGAGCAGGTTGCCCAAGCCTCGTCCAACCTGGCCTTGACTGCTGCCAGGGATGGGGCAGCCACAGCTTCTCTGGGCACCCTGTGCCAGGGCCTCAGCACCCTCACAGAGAAGAACTTCCTGATATCTAATCTAAATCTCTCCTCTCTCAGTTTAAAGCCTTTCCCCCTCGTCCTGTCCTTATAAACCTTTGTAAAAAGTCCCTCTCCAGGTTTCTTGTCAATCCGTTCAAGCACTGGAAGCTGCTCTAAGGTCTCCCCTGGAACCTTCTCTTCTCCAGGCTGAACCAGCCCATCTCTCTCAGCCTGGCTCCAGAGCAGATCATCAAATAATACCAAATAAAATAAAGTTTTTAAATGTTATTACAGTTCAAGTCTCAGTGGCTTTACAAGGCAGCTTTGAGACAAACGTAATAAAACATGTTACATGGTATCATTACACAGTTTTGTTGAAGGTTACTGGTCTTTTCCTGAAAGTCTAGTTTTTGTACCACTGCACAGCAGTTGCTAGTAATAGTGCTGTGTACTGGGAACTAGAGTCTTCCAGCAGTTGGTAAACTGCTGACTTGTACATCTTTCATTTTCTGTGCTATATAGTGGCAAACATTGGGATAGCATCACTTAGAACACTTGACTGATAAATATCCATCTGAAAACCCTGGTTTAAAACTTAGTTGCATTTTCTGTAAGAGGAGACCAAGTAGTCCTTATTTTGCAGCTGTAATTCAGAATTGGAGTTGGACTCCTAAACGTTCCCTTGTTAAAAGGCCTATCATAAAAAGAAGTGTCAAGTTAATAAGATGCTGATATTTTCTACCTGAAATTTTGGTTGATTTTCTATATGCTGCTATTCCTCAACTCAGAGTTGATAACTTTGAACCTCAGTAGCACTACAGCTGAAACCTAGGTGCTAAAAACATTAAGAAAAAGAAATTGGATGGCGCTGTGTGATAAATGCAGTTTGAACAAGCTTATCACGTGCATACACACTTCATGTTACTTTCCCTATTCCTTTTTATGTGCTTTTAATAAAACTAGCTGAACGTCAACATCTAAGACCAGAGTTGGTTTGTGTTTTGCTTTTTTAGCATGGAATAACACAAGCCAACGAACTTGTAAACCTGACAGAATTCTTTGTGAATCACATTCAACCTGACTTAAAGTCTGCAAGTGGTAAGTCTGTGTTAATTTTGGTGTGGCATTTTTTATAATACAGCTGCGGTCTTGACAGTGACCATTGTTTCTTGAAGCTCAAGAACTCATATCTCAGCATAATCTGAGACAAAAGGCTGTGTCACCAGGCACACAGAAGCAATTCAAATTTGTTTGGCCAGCAGTGAATGAGCTTTCAAACAAAGGTGGATTGCCACATGCTATCTTCAAGATCAGAGCATGCACACACATGGTTGCTGTTAGCTACATGTTTGAACTAATTGAATCAAAGTGATTTGATTTCTGTATTTGAGACTATGGCAAACTGCTGTGCTATACAAAACTGAATATCAGCCCATATTGATGAGCTTATGGATGTCTAGATTTAAGCCACATGATTTATTTTATGCCTCAGCAATTATCTTATATTTGGAATGTAGTGGGTTGTCTTGGAATATGTAATTGGAGGCTAAAATGGGAGCCAGAAGGGGAAACATCATGTGAAAGTGTTGGACTGTACACTTACTGGTACTAGGGCATGATTTGTACCTAAAGCTGACACTTTGTTAAACAGTGCCCGTACAGAAATGCTGAAACTAAGCAATGTAGAAAAACTGTGTATTACTTCTTAGGGGAAAAATCATGCCTTAATGTCTATACATAGTATATGTTCAGTAGTCACATATATATGAAAAGCGTCAATACAATTCTTGTATTTTTCTACTGCAGTGAATGAATTCCCTGTGCTAAAAGCAGATGGTATCAAATATATCATGATTTTTAGAAACCAAGTAAGTTTCTCCTTTACTCTTATGGTAAAAGCATATTGTAGTTTGTTACTTTATACTTGCCAAGCCTAATTTATCTTACTTGGCCATATGTTAACTCAACAGGTGTTTCATAGTCATATATAACACTTCAAGATGCATTTTTAGTTTTGAAAGTGAATGATATTGTTATAAATATCCAATTAACATGTAGTCTGTATGCTGCCCATATGCTGTGAGAGCACTGAACATCTTATCTTAGCATGCTTAGTTCTGTGACACTCAGACTTTTCCGAGTGAATGTTAGTCTAAATATACTTGATTGCTCGTATCATTGCAGTAGTTGTTAAAGAGAGTACAGCAACTTTGTGCTTTTCTGATTTGTGAGATGCAGTAAGAAAATGTAATTTTAAGTGGTAGATTACCTTTATTCATCTCTTATGAAATATCTGTAGTTGGTTGGATTTCTTTTAGGCTTGATATTTTTTTAATTGCCTGTTACAGTAAAATGGAAAAAGAAACATACGTTTGGAATATCTGCATTTACTGTTGGACGAATGTAACATTGATGCTCGGGGGAAGTACACACGCAGTGATAGAAATAGGTACCTCTTGGTTGTCAAGGTGCAATTTAGCAACTGGAGGAGCCTTCTGAGATTTCTTCCTTTGCCAAACTTTCAGTTTGTAGCTGATGAGCTCAGCGTGGTTATGCTCTAGTGTTGAACCATCTGTAGTTTTATGTAACATATGTATAATTTGTTGCTATGTTTTTGTAGGTACCTAAAGAACAACTGTTGGTATCTATCCCTCTCTTAATCAATCACCTTCAAGCAGAAAGTATTGTCGTCCATACTTACGCAGCCCATGCTCTCGAAAGACTGTTTACCATGAGAGGGACAAACAATACAACCCTGTAAGTTTTCAAGTAGAAAGAAATACACTGCTACATAGGTTTTGTCCATTAAGAACAGAGAAGTATCTACACAGGATCTTTTATTTCTTAGTATTACAATTTTGTAAAATGCTTGAAATTTGTGAATATCTTTCATCATTAAAGAGCTGTGTTTTACTTAACAGCATAACAGCTGCAGAAATGGCACCATTTGTGGAAGTGCTATTAACAAACCTTTTTAAAGCGCTGACACTTCCTGGCTCATCTGAAAATGAATACATTATGAAAGGTAAATGCTTTGTGGTCTGCAATATAAGAGTAACTTTTGTTAACTTGAGGTCAAGGCTTATAGTTACAGGCTCTGAAATTTTTCTTTGAAAAGCTTAATTTATACAAACATGTTAAAGAGGTTTGTGCAGCCTACAGTTATTTACCAGCCTGTATTAAGTCATCTTTGACTGAATTTATGGTACCAAGGTGAAACACTAAACGTAACAGTATTGTGGTAAATTATTTCTCAAATGGTATTCTCTGTAGTCAGGACAGCTACCTGAGCTGCGTCAGTAGGAGATCCAAGTGAGTCATGGCTAATAGTATGCCAAGATTCGATACTTGCCCAAGATAAATGATGGTCTGTGCAAAGTCGGTTAATCTTCTGTGCTCTATCTGTAGAATGGGGATAATAAGGCTTTGCTTTATCCTTTGTCATGGTTATAGATTGATTGTTCTTGCAGCAAGTGCTCTTTTTTATTGTACCTAATTCCTTGGGATTCGATTTAATAGTAAAAGGGAAAGGATTTAGGCATATGATGGATGGCAAAAGTGTGTGTTTGTATTCAGAAGATAATACTGTCGATTTATTTGCAGCCATCATGAGGAGTTTTTCTCTGCTACAGGAAACAATAATTCCATACATCCCTTCTGTCATCACACAGCTTACACAGAAACTGCTGGCTGTCAGTAAGGTAAAGAAACAGGCTGAACAAAATGTTCACTTTTTAGCTTTTAGAGCAGTCTTCCTAAAGACTTATGTATGCCTTGTTTGTGTTCTCTTAGAATATTGTTCAGTATTTTCTGGCTAAAATAAGTTAAAACAGCCTTCCAATGAAGTACTGTCTTCCTTCTGGGACATACTTTCAAATCATTCTTCCCTTGCTCTCATCTGAAATTTGGAAGCAGCATATGAAATCCTTTTCATATGAAATCTAGCATGAATGTTTGCATGTGCAGAGGCCCCCATTACAATGATCTGTCATTCTCACAGCTCCTTTTCCCTTTGTCCATGAAGCTTCTGAGCTGAATATTAAATTTAGGCACTGAAATGTGGCATTAAATTAAATAAATTACCCTCCTACTTTTGGTGGCTAGAATTCATAGTTTAGTTTTTTGTTCAGACTGGACTCAGTCTTCAATTTTGACATTAGGGAATGCTTTAGAATATCAACTATCCAAAACCCTTCTAGTATGTGCAGATTAAACCTCACTGCAGCATGTAAGAAGTGTTCAACAAAGGTTTGACTGGACACAGGATTGAGAAATAACTTTTCAGGTTTTGTGTTGTGATACTTTAAGTGCTTGCCAGTTTATGTTGAGCTTCTGAAAAACACTTGATGTCTTTAAAGTATTTATAAAGCACACCTTTCCTTTGTGCTGTAAAGGTTTTTGTTTGCTTTTAATGCAATTAATTTTATTAGCATATTAATAAGTCATAAGTATCCTTATTCCTAATTGCTAACTTAGAATTCAGTTGGAATAAAGAATAAGTGACTTGGCTGTGAGTTTGGGTTGATTTCTCTTTATGACTTGTCTTTAGAATCCAAGCAAACCTCACTTTAACCATTACATGTTTGAGTCAATATGCTTGTCGATAAGGATAACGTGCAAAGCAAACCCTGATGCAGTTGGAAGCTTTGAAGAGGCTTTGTTTATGGTGTTCACTGAGATACTACAGAATGATGTGCAAGGTAAATTAAATTCAGTAAGTGCTTGTGCTCTCTCTCTGCTATAATTGATTGCTATGATTTACCTCATGGCAGATTTTCTGTAACACAGGAAATTCAAGTGAGAACACAGCATGTTCACAGCCACTTCTAGGAAGCATCTGGGTTATTCGTAGGGTATATCAACTGTATTAACTTCTTAAAGCTGACTACTTTAAAAATACTTAACAATCACTACTCCAAAACCTTGTGTTATTCTTAATTATATTGCCTTAATTTCTAGTAGTTTGTTTGCCATGTTTTGAAACATTAGCAAATAGAGGAAATAGAAGTTGTATATATACAATGCTTGCAAATTTTGGGAATATTTATAATTGGGAAGTGATACATTTCTGCAGGGTTTTATTTGTTGAAATCTTTGTGTTAATATCATAAAACTGTAGGTTCAGTCAGTAGATCTGAGGTTCCCAGGAATTGACAGTGAGCATATTTACTGAATCTGTAAATGTCATCATTTCTTTTCCAGAGTTCATTCCATATGTTTTTCAAGTGATGTCCCTACTTCTAGAAATGCATAAAAATGAAATCCCAACATCCTATATGGCATTATTTCCTCATCTACTTCAGCCAGTATTATGGGAAAGGACAGGAAACATTCCTCCTTTGGTCCGGCTCCTGCAGGCTTATTTAGAGCGGGGTGCCAATACAATAGCAAGTGCTGCTGCTGACAAAATTGTAAGTTGGACTGATTTAGTCACACGTTGATTTAAGATTTAAAATTATAAGGAACTATTTCCTTTAGTGACTAGCTGGATTTGTGCAGAATTTGTGCTTGTACTTTAAATGAACGGTGCTTATGTGGAAATACAAAGCCCACTATGCTTTGTATAATGCCCACTAGGCTTTTTTGGATGCTTTTTTATGTGGATGAGGTAAATCCTGGACCGTTGTGCTTTTACCAAGTAAGATGTAATATTCCTGCACATAGTTTTTGCAAGCAGGTAAGTTTCCGCAGTTTTCCCATCTCATTTGCCTCATGTTGAACTGTGTATTAGGAAAACTCGCGGTGGTTCTGTTCAGAACACTCTTGAGTGACTGAAGAGGAGCCAAAATGTTGGGAGATCTGAGGATTAGTGAATTCAGTGGGAGATTTATTCTGCATACTTCTGTTATTTCTGCTGCATGATCTGCTATAGCCAGACTTGGTTAGACCATGCCATTGATGAAGCAGACATGTCAAATTGGCTTTGGTGTTCATTTGATCAAGGTTAATCTTACTGCTGAAAGCAACATCACTTGGTCCTGATAGAAATCTGTCTCCTGTGTCCTTAACTGCAGAAACAGACTCCTGGTTTAGGTTATGAAAGCTTTTGCCTTGGTGTATGTCTTAGATGGCAAAGGCCAAATTTCTGGTAGGTCACATATGAAGAACTGGTGTATAGAGTTTTATATTTGCTTTGTTTACAGCCTGGATTGTTAGGTGTGTTCCAGAAGTTGATTGCTTCTAAAGCTAATGACCATCAAGGATTCTATCTCCTAAACAGTATCATAGAACACATGCCTCCGTAAGTATGAGTTAAAATGACGTTTAAAACTAATTTCTGCAGAGTTTAATATATGGTATGTTTGTACACTTCATGGTTAATGTTTAACAAGTGAAAAATGACACATCAGTAAAATAGATTTGTTCCATTGTATACATGTTTTCTGTGAAGTGACATTAGTGAATTCTAGTTTGAATTGAATAACTATTCTTTTAAATTTCCAGTGAATCAGTTGACCAGTACAGGAAGCAGATCTTCATTCTACTGTTCCAAAGACTTCAAAATTCCAAAACAACAAAATTTATTAAAAGTAAGTTCCTTGCTATATGAAAAGCTTCAGCAGTTTAGAACATACAGCTGTACTCAAGAAGTACCTGTCATGTCCTGTGACTATGCAGATGGAGGGATACTAGTGACTCCTATCATCAGTGACTTGGTTCAGCTTACTTGTTGGCATGGGGCAGTTGCCACAGCAGGTGACCCTTATTTCATGAAAACTGAAGGAATGGAACTATAATATGGGAAAAGACTTCTGTTTTCCTCTTACTTTCTTGCTATGTGGTATCATCAGTTTTCTGAAAGTGTTTCCATTTTAATCTTCCACTAATACCAGCAAATTCTCACACAACACAGTCATATAGTCATATAGACCACACTTCCTTTAGTTATGTATAGTTGTGTGCTATTACTGTTAAATACTTTATTCATTTGTGTCATCCTACCTTAATATTACTTAAGTTATGATAGGGTTTTACGTTAAACTAGCAAAGCTGTGATGAATGATTGAAATACATATACTGGTTATTCCAGCTCTAACAACAAAACTATTGTCGTACTGATTAATGTAATGATACTATCACTACACAAATTACGCAATGTCTACTACTTAATCCTATTACTTAATGTCACCTGGTAGTAGCAAGAATGATAGGATTGCCTTTAATGGTCTTCCACAAACAGAATTTAAGTGGTGCTATTAATGCCTTGCATCTGCGCTCTGGTACAAAGGCCAAGCAAAGCGATTCACAACTGATCTGAAAAATTGCATTGCATTATGTTTCTGGCTGAAAGTATTGAAGAGTTCATTTGGTCAAAATTGTAAATGGCTTTCCTAATGCTTTATAATGGCTCTAAGGGGAAAAAAGACTGAATCTTGACTTAGTTATCTTGCAGTATGTGAAGAGGTCAGCAGTTTTTAGGCAGGTTTCAAGGTAGCAAGTTAATATACTTCACTGAAACAAAGCATTTATAAAGGCTGCCTTTTCTATCCCCTCGAAAAACCTGAGTGTATTTTGCTGCTTACTCTGAAGCTGTTCTTTTGCTTTTATGTTGAGTTTTAATTTGTCCTTTCTCTTGTTACAGGTTTCCTAGTCTTCATTAACTTATACTGCATAAAATACGGGGCATTGGCTCTGCAGGAGATATTTGATGGCATACAGCCAAAGTTAGTATGAGTATTTTTTTTAAGTCTGCTGTGTAATTTTTATCTGTTAAAGTAGGAAGCAGTTCTCAGATAAAATTGCAGACTGCGTGTCGCTAATTTGACTGACAAAATGCTGCTTCTAGTGTGGTTGTCTTGCAGTGTTTCTTTCTGATTTGCTGCCCATAGATCCTCGTTAATAGTTGAAGATATTACTCTCCTAAGCAAGTTACAAAAAGCAGAGTCGCATCTCTATTCCTTTCCCTTTGTGAAAAGTTTCTATGCTCAAATTTCTACTAGGCATCCACTGCAGCAGGGCAGCATCTTAACGAATGACCTGGTTTTCCCTTTTCCCTAGGGATTCATATTGTTTCTGGTTTTCTTTTTCGCGATAAGATTGATAAGACTTTGTAATACTTTTTCTTTTGATGTCACGATAGGATGTTTGGAATGGTTTTGGATAAAATTATAATTCCTGAAATCCAGAAGGTTTCTGGGCAAGTTGAAAAGAAAATCTGTGCTGTTGGCATTACAAAAATACTAACAGAATGTCCTGCTATGATGGACACCGAGTACACCAAGCTGTGGTATGTAGAGCACTTCTTCAGCTTCTGTTAGTTGAGGCTATTTGAGGTTTTGAAAATGCAAGCTAGCATCAAAATAAGTTCTTCAAATAAACTTCACCCCTACTATTGTTCTGAGGCTGAGTTTCAGGCTTTTCATACTGCTTCCTGTTCTACTGGTCAAGAGACCTGACAGAGGCACAGCAAGATCTTAGCTTGAAAGCAGAATGTTGGGGAACGCTCTCTGGGAATCCTGTAAGGCAGTGTGGCTGTTGGGATGTCAGACAGCCTGAATTCAGTGACAGTAATTGCATCCCTGAACTGGAACTTTATTTTTTAATGTACTAAGAGAAAAGATATAATCTGGAAAGTAATTTGTTTTAGGTGTACTTCGTGACAGTTGAACCTGATAAATAGATACGTTGCTCCTGCATTCAATAGGAGCCTACATTATGCCTGTAAAATACACAGATTCACAGTGCTTCTAGCTTAGCTTACAATTTCATTAGCTAAGCAAGTACCTGCAAGGGATAAATTGTAAAGGGTTCCAAGTAATTTGAACATTCTTATAAAATACCCTGTGTTCTAATGTATTTTAAGCACTCTAATTTTATCCTCCCCTCTTTCCATGAAGGACTCCTTTGCTGCAGGCCCTCATTGGCCTCTTTGAACTGCCTGAGGATGACACTATCCCTGATGAAGAACACTTCATTGACATCGAAGATACTCCAGGATATCAGACTGCATTCTCTCAGCTAGCCTTTGCTGGAAAAAAAGAACATGATCCTGTAGGTCAAATGGTGAACAATCCTAGGATCCATCTGGCGCAGTCTCTTCACAAACTGTCTACAGCATGCCCAGGCAGGGTAGGTGACTTCTATACATGCATGCTAATGCTAAATTTTACAGAGAAAAATGTCTTTTTGATAATGGGTTTCTCTTGCTGATGCTTGATAATCGCCAAAATGAAGTATATCATAACCAGAATGCCAGATATTGCTCTCTCTTACTCTTTACAGGAATTTGTAAGGTTTTTATAAGGTTTTTTCCCTACTAACCTTAGGTTCTATTTTCACATTACCTAATTTAGCAATAAGCTTAAATTTGTCATTTCTTAAATGAAAATTGGTCCACTTTTATGTAACTAAGGACTTCTCTCCAGTTCAATTGTATGTACTTGGGAAATTCTGGGCAGCTGACATTCAGTTAAACCATTTCAGTTTGCAGTTAACTGTTTTAACTGGAGGCGTCTTTGTTTTGTTCAAGATTTTGGTAAGTAAAGATTGCTTGATCCAAACACCTGCTTTAATAACTGAGGCTTTCTTTACTCTTCCTTTGGATTTGCTTCAGCCAAGTAGTACATAAAACTGTCAGCATCAGGCATTGTAATTCCAGCAACTGCTTTCACAGTGAAAAACTGCCGCTCTCAGAATGTCGTTTGACTTCATACCGTATGTTGACACACTGATTAACAGGCTGTAGCAGTAGTTTAATGTATACACACATTGACACTTCTGCTCTGTCATATGTTTTAAGGTTCCATCAATGCTGAGTACTAGTCTGAATGCAGAAGCGTTGCAGTATCTCCAAGGATACCTCCAAGCCGCAAGTGTGACACTGCTCTGAGTTGCATATATTCCACAAGCAAGATCAAAAGCGGTTTTGTTATACAGAAGGTTGACACTGACATTTTTTTATAGCAGAGCTCAGACAAAATGAAAAATGCTACTTGAAAATGTATTGCAGAATCCATCTTGTATAAGACAAATGTGGCTTTAAGCTGAAACGGAAAGAATGTGGTGGTTTGTGTACTCATAGATAAAAGGTGGCTAACTTTCATTCCCAGTTTAATTTTGAAGGGAATAGTCATAGCGGTTTGTTATGGGATTTGTTTGCAGTCTGCATCTGCAGCGTTTGGATAACATTTTGCAATGTATGGAGAGCACTGGCTGTAGAAACTCACTTCGGTCACTAAAATTCCTTTTCATTTTGATGTTGTCCTTTGTATTTCTTTTGTCTTTCCTTAAACTTTATCTAAATTGTGAATAAATAAGAAGTACTTGTTTAAAATGCCTGTCACTGTGCGCTTACTGTTTCAGAAGGATGTAGTTGGTTTAAAAAGAGAGGCTAATGTTTTAAACTTAGGATAGAATATAACGCAGTGGGACTGTGAGGATTTTCCTTAATCTGTTAAGTAATAGTTTAAATACATTGTAGGATCATACGGAGCAAACCTGGAACTTCGGCAGAAGATCCAAAGCTATTATCACTCTTGATATTCACCAACAGGTGCACCCCTTCTCCTTTGAACAAGATATGTCAGTGGAGTGCAGTAAAAGCAAGTAATACACCCTCTTAGAGTGGATGTCAGTCTCCAGGTGGATTTTTGGTGATGTATTAAAGCTGAAGCAGTGATCTTAGAGTAAAACTTAACTTAGATGTTGTCTCTGCCTCCTCTTAAATATACGGATTAGCTTTGGTAGCCTTGAATTCTAAATGCAACAGTTTACCGTGTAGTTACAGCTATTTAAGTGACTAAATGCCTGAGCCTTACTGCGTTCTTGTGTGGCCTGGGCAGCAAGCTACTAGACCACACAGGCTTTTAGAGCACTGATACTGCAGGGGAATAAATAGATCTAATTACAGAGACTGAAAAACTCCTGAATAAGAGTGAAGTCTCAGACTTAATGTCATATTAAGCCATGTCCTACATGACAGGTTTTAGTTACTCGTCCACAGGAATGCTGCAGGTGACTTGAATCAGGACTGGTTTTCTGTAGTTAAAATGCCTGTTGAAGCTGGGCCTTCTATCAAGAACGTTACTGAAATTACTAAGTGTGAAAACACAGGGCAGAATCAAGTGTTCTTTCTTAGTATCAGTGGCTGCCATGTGAGAGCACACGCTGGCCATTTCTCCTTATATATAAGAAATTAGCTGCTTGTTAGACAATGGATTTAAACTACTAAGTGCCTAATTATGGATTGAATGAGTCAGTGTCAACAGGTTTTCTTTAATCAGGTCTGTCATGCAGTGTAAGACCCTCTTTGTTCCTAGGTATGAAATGAAAGCAGTTCTCAAGAGTGAAATAATACAGTGGTGATCAGAAAAGCATCTGCCTTAATGCTGATGAGAGAGACTGTGATGTGTGTTACAAGTTTGCCGAAGCACCTTGTGGAATGAATTTCAATAGACAGGCTGAAACCACATGAGAGATGCATGACATTTGCAAGGAACTGAATGCCTACCTCCAATGTCAATGTTAATTGAGCTGTGGTCATTCAAAACCTGCAAGCTGAAAGGATACTCAGGAATCTGCTCTGCAGCTCTGTCTTCTTCCTTGGATAATAGGGAGAAGGATTCTACAGAGAACTTGCAGACCTCGTTTCCTGTCAGCCTCAACCAGAATCAAATTGGTACTGGTGGTCCTGTAGCAGTGCTGTGACATGTTACGTGCTACCTTTGCATCTCTTCAAGCAGGCAGCCTATTACGCATGTGTGCTCGACAGCCTTGTGCTGAAATGGGCTCTTCAGCACGATGCAATATTAAGGGGTTTGTATTACACCATTTTAGTTCTGCAGTTCTAAGCAAGATTTCTTTAGGGGTCAGGTTGCTGAGATACGCAAGTTAACAGATGTTTCTTATCTTACCAGTACCAACATAGCTGGAACTGGACAGGATTTACAGCAACAAGCCAGAACCTTTTTGAAAGGCAGCCAGAGAAAAATTGGCTGTTCTGAATGGAAACATATTGGTGAATCTCGATGTTCACGATCTTGCACTTCAACGTGTGACTTTTTGTTGTTGGACAGGCATTCTGTGTGAGTAAGTGCCTGAGTGACTTCAGATCAACAAATACCAGTGGCATACTTGTCCTTTAGTTCACTCAGAGTAACTTAGACTTTGTAGATGTGGCTGTGGCACCGTCAGTGACATGTTATTTAGTCCTGACATGTTCTGCACCTTTCACAAGGCATGCAAGTGTTTCTACAGAGCACCGACCCTTTCGGGGAAATGAACTTTTCAAGTGCAGTGCAGACAAGCAGGTGTATCTCTGCTTCATGGTACGGGTGAATGGTGTTGCAGTGCCCTCATCTTTGTTTAGGTGGGCACCTTAGTGCTGCTTCTGACACCTCCCATTCTCAAGATGCAGAAGGCAACACAAAGTTCCAGCTACACTGATCTGTTAATTTTAGTAGGAACTGATGCAAGTAATGCCTTAACAGTGTTGTTGCAGATTGTCGAACTTCCCTAGGCCACCCTTCAGTGTATTCCTTGTTGAACAGTTGGGCAAATGCCAGTTGCTTTAGAAAGCTTAAGCTAGAAACAGCCTGGTGTCAGTGGATCTTCTGAGGACTTGGGAGCATCTAATTCAGTGTTAACCCGAGATCTTCTTCTGAAACTCTTCTGAAAATAAGCAGCCAATTCTCCCTTGCAACTCTAATAGTACATTATTCAAATGCAAGGGGAATAAGATTATTTGCTCCATTTTGAGTATGAAATGGGCAACGGGACACCTGTTGTGGGATCTTCTGACACCACAGAACTCTATAATCTGCTGTCCTTTTCCGGAGCCGACTGACTGACTTGTGGTTGTCAGCTTCTAAGTAATGTCCTCAGGCTTTTGTAGCAGAAGAAATACCTTGTTGTTGGTTTAAGGTGGGGGGGAAGATGGTCACCACCACCCTCGAGACCAGTCATATTCTTGTTTTCTTGGGTTATAATTGGGCCATTATATGGCAGTGGTGGCAGCACATACTGAAGCAGAGTTCTATTTTCCTGTTTCTTCATGCAAATACGTGCTGAGATGAGGGTCATCCTCTCAGTGAGTCAGACATCTCATTCTGAAAACTCTCTGAGGAGGCCAAAGCGCCCTCTTTCAGCTGACTTCTGCTTTCAGAAACCTTGATCTTTAGGCTCTTCTATTGGGCTGCACATCTTCGATTGTGGTGTGTACTTTTGTACTCATTCCATCACCTTTCCAGCAGGAACAGCCTTCCTGAGAGCTGTAATATTGTCAAGAAGGGGGGGTAGGCCAGATTGAAGCCATCAGAGCATGTCTGTACTGTAACCAGCACGAGTTAACATGCATCATGTGAGATTCTGGCTGGTCACAGCAATCTTTGCTTATAGTTCGTTCAGTTACACCTTTCTCTGGCGTTCTCTCATCCTCGTACACAAAGGGTTGTCATTCCCTTTGTCAGTCCCAACCCTGCGTGCTTCAAACTGTCAAAAATGCTGGTGAATCACTTGGAAAACATTTTGACAAAGCTGTGGAAGAAGGTTGGAGCGTGGGATCCGTGCACCTGCATGAGCTTGGATGACAAAACCAGCTTGGCTGTAGCAGTATGGGGATGTCAGCATCCAGCTGTATTTGGGGGGGTAGATTGTTTCACCTGACAAACAGAGCTGCCTCTGCCAGACTGCGTGCGGTGCTGCATGGAAGGCTAGTTTGGATGTAGCTACACCCTGTGCTCCACAATGGCTGGTACTTCTCTTGTGCCAGAGCTCCCAATGTCAAACCTTGACATTTGTCTTAGAGCAGCTTAATCCTTTCTTCATAGGAACAGCAGGATTGCTCAATACCTGTTACCTGTATTGCTGATTCCATCAACAAAATAAAGCTGAGAGGAATCATACGTGTGCTTTTAGCCGTCAGCAGAAGTATCACCAAAGCATCTCCTGTTCCAGGTGTGCGCTTTGAGAATTGTGCAGTTGCGAACTGACAGAGACACGCTTCAGGCACGAGTTCTCTATGAAAATCTAAATGCACCTCTAAACTTCCCAGCCTCACAGTAGGGTAAATGCTTTGTTTTCCCTTTCCTTTCTGCCTTTACTGATTTAAATGAAATCATTATTGCCTTTAATATAATTTAGAGGAAATCTGAGGTGTTCCAGGGGAATGTGTGCTGTAACACCAGGTACCAGCTGGCACACGAAAGGCTCAGTTCTTCCATTGACAGCTAGTTGCAGAATGGCTGTAGGCTTAAAACTTGTCAATAATCTAATTCACATGAGGTCAAGGCTTGTGCTGGACTTGCTGTATTGTATTCACGATGGGAATAAAAGAAAATGCTTTAATAATAAAGTAATAATGGAAGGTAAAAGGTATTTTGTTACAAGTGAGCAATGTGTCAGAAAAGCAAAATAAAGGGGGTTAGCACAGCTAGTTCCTATATTTAGCTCCCTAGTAAGAAGTTGTCATTTTCGAAAGCTGTGAAGAGAAATTCACACTGGTTTTGTGCCTGATATAGGGGTATTGAGATAAGTGTTTAACAAAGAAATGATATTAATAACAAATAGCAGATTGCTACATGAACAGCTGAACACAGTGTAATTGCAGACTGCTGCGTAAAAGACAATGAAAGGCCCAAATATTTTACTAATTATTAGCTAGAAATAAGTCTCTGTCCTTGTTTAAGCTGCTGCATAAAGAGTGGAAGAGTCTTTTGAATAACTAATAATCATGCACATAATAGAGGAGCAAATACCCTTCAAATGAAAGGACAAATGTGGGTATTTGAGGTTCTATGCCAGGTGTTCCTTGGACTTCCGAATTCCATATGTGTCTGTTTAGATTATGTTCAGTTTTGTAATCTGGCCGCAGATAGGTTTTTATCCCGATCCTGTGGATTTTACACTAACCCAGAAGTTCCAGAGAACGTAAACCTGGAGTTTTAACGTAACTCAATCAGGGAACAGAAAGCGAGCTTTGTACTTCCCTGTCTCCATTGAACTTTCAGCACAAAACCTGCACCAATGTTGTTTCTGTTACAGACAACATGAAGCTGTTATAGGAACCATTACACAACAGTTGAAGTTGCATTTCCTTCTGAAATATAACTGTTGCTGGCTTGGAATACTTAAAGCATCAAACAGCACGTATTGTTATGCAACAGACCACATGAACATATGAATAGATGTGTAAATGTGATATGGGTTATATATCTATATGCTTATGTACTGGAGAATGTCTTCTAAATGCTCTATTGTCAATTGATTTTAAGTGTATGATGTATTTTCTTTATGGTATCTTCAGAATCCATATCAGTGTTAAGTACCGAAGTGGATATGGAGCTTTAGGTGTATTGGGTTTTATTTCTGATCTGGTTTGCAGAAATGGCTGTGATTCTCCGCACTGACTGGAGGCTTTTGTGTCTTCTGTAGAATTAAGTTCCATGTGTTGGGTCAGTAAATGCGGGCTGAAGGCCCCTTTGTTTTGCTGAACAATGCCAGAAATCACTGACGTGCAGTTTAATGATGCCATAGGGTTTAAATGCACCCTTGTGACTTAAAATGTATTTTTACCTATTAAGAAAGATAAAGTATTTCTAAACCAAAAAGTTCTCATAGTTTCTTTTTCTGACAGAACGGACTGAGCTATTCCAGCGCATGGGGGGACTGCTGAATGTTGCACTGTGATTTCGGTCTGCTGCTTTGCAGTAAAGCAGTTGTATTGCTTTAAGAAACCGTGCAGGAAAAGTGTTGTCTTTAATACCCCGAATGCTTTTTACCGTTAAAACAATTAATGATGCCGTTTATTTAAATCTTGTAGGGCATTCCCATTGTTACATGGACTCACAAAGGGAAACTTCCCGCTGTGTCAGAGGTGAGCAGGGCAGCTGCACGCTACTGTTCATGTAGTTGTCAGTTTTCTCTCAAGAGCTGTGGTGTCTGAAGCAACGTAACAGCATTTAAAGGCTCATCTGGTACAAGTCTACAGTTATTAGGAATTACATGCTGGAACGTTTGCTTTCCCAATGTAAAATGCACATTTATAACTTGGTACACGGATTCACTCCCGGCACTGATCTTGAGTCCAGCAGGAACAATCCCATGGTTGAGGTGGTGGCACTTGTGGGATCTTTGGGAAACGGGGGGATAGAGGGGGGATAGATGCAAGGGGGGCAAACTAAAGCTGTGCACTGAGTCTCAGCAACCAGCGTTACCTTCCGTATACACTCTTCACGTTCAAATGCAGAGCTTGAAGCTAAGCGTTCATTTAAACCCCCCCTTTCTGCTGCCGTTCGCCATTAACACATCTGGAAACGGCTTCCCCCGGCGTTGCACCTGAGCGCTCCTTCGCTGCCCGCACGGCGCCTTCGCCCTCCGCCTCTCCCCTCTCTTTCGCCCGCTCCCCGGGGGCCCAGCCCCGTTCTGCGTTCCCTCCGCTCCAGACCTTTCCCACGAGCGCAGCGCCGCCACCTGAGCGAACGCGTCTCTGCTTTATGTGAGCACGGCCGAGGCGCAGGGAGAGCTCCGCGCCTCTCTCCGCGGCCCCACCAGGCTCCGCTCCGCCGCCCCCGCCGCAGGGCCCGCGGGTGCCGGTTCCGTGCAGGGGCCGGGCCCGGGCCCCCGCGCCTCCATTGCCGGGCAGGCCGGCGCCGCGCGGGGCACGCCGGGAGCTGTAGTCCCCGCGCTCCCCGCCGGGCTGCGGTCCCCCGGGCACGCCGGGACCTGTAGTCGCCGCTAAGGAGGCGGGGCCGCCAGCCGGCCCCTGCGTCTATTGGCTGAGAGTGCAAGGGGGGCGGTGCCCGCCGGGGCTCGGCCGCTCTCGATTGGCTGTTCGCCTGCCCGGCCTCCCCTCCGCGGTGTCGTCACTTCCTCCCCGGCCGGAGCTGGCCCCGCTCATTCTCTTTAGTGTTTGCCCTGTGCCCGCCGCCTCCCGCCGCTGCCGCGGTGCCCCCCCCGGCCCCGGCCCATGGACTGAGCCGCCCGCTGGCCCGCACCGCCCGCCGGCCCGGGAGCCGCAGCCCAGGCAGCCAGGTGAGGGGGGGGGCGGCCCGGGCTCCCCCCCGGCGCCGAGGCGGCGGGGAGGGGGGGGGCGGCGGCGGGGCCTAGCGGGGGCCGGGCCGGGCCGAGCCGGCGCGGCTTTGGGGAGGGGGCTGCCCCCCGCTGCCGCCCGCCCCGCCCGCCGCCGCTCCCGCCGCGCCCGGGGCTTTGCCCGTCTCCCGGGGGCGGTGGCGGGGCAGCCCCCGGCCCTGTCCCCACCGCCCCGCTGGGCCCGGCGAGGGGGTGCGCGCGGGGGGCTGGGGCAGGTCGCGGCGGGCGAGCCGCGGGGCCGGCCCCGCTGAGCCTCGATGGGGCCGCTGGTGGGGGCAGCGCGGGTCCCCGCCCGCCATCCGAGTCCGAGCGGCCGCGGCGGCCGCGGCACCCGGGGCGAGTGGAGGGGGCGGCAGGTGGCAGGGCCGGCCCCGGCGAGGGGGCTGACGGCGGCGGAGCTGGGCCCCCCCGGGCGCTGCGGGACGGGATAGGGGCAGTACGCGGCGCCCCGGACAGGTGATGCCGGCAGTCCTGCACTGCCCGGTGTGCCCGTTCCATCTCGGAGGGTGACAGCGGCGGCTCGGGCCCCGCAGGAGCAGGGGTTGGTGTCCGCAGAGCTGGGTCAGGCTCTCTGAACCCGGTGCGAAGGCGGCTGCGGCCGTCCTGCTTCTCCGGGCTGCCCAGAGCGGGCGACAAGTCCCAGGCTGCGGAGTCTCGGGACGCATGATTTTGGTAGCAAAACTCCCGCGACTGAACTGAGTGTTGTGATCAAAGGTGTAGGTACGGTGACAACAGCAGGTGACACCCCCACCCCGCACAGCGTACGGTGCAAACCCTGAGACAGCTGGCATTAGCAGCCTTAGCTCGCTTTCTGAACACCGGCATCATCCCACTTTCTCTTTTTTGCCCACTGGGTTCGGCAGCCATTGCTGCACAGGGCTCTCTTTTCACTGTTTTTCAAGCACAGCACGAGTTTTTCAGGAGATGGAACAGCAACAAGTTCCTTCTAAATCTTTCCACTGCTTCTGCCTGTCCTAGAGGTGATACAGGGATTGGTGTGGTTATCCGTGTAGGTGATACTACAGCCAGTCATGTTGACTGCCAGTTCTCTGATTTATTCATCTGCTGGGTATTTTTGCCATGGCTTTTCTGGCAGGTTTAAGGCAAACCTGGGAGGAGCATCATTTGGAATGTAAATGAAGGCTAGGTGTATATATAGCAGTGCAATAAAATATGTGAATGAAGTCCTTTGTCTGCTCTTGGAATAGTAGATTTATAGAGTCTTCCAACCAGACCCTGGAGTGTGCTCTGTTGTTCCTGTGCTCAAACTGCCCAAAATGTATTTTTCTTTAATACTGCGGAACATCAAACTTGAGTTTTAATGCTGCAGCGATGAGGTAATAAAGTGATCTCTGGTTTATCTGCCGATCATCTCATGGAGGTGACAAATCCGTATGTTCAGACCTGAAGAGATGAACATTTAAAAGGCCAACGGGTTGGATATTTTACTGTATTTTTGATTTTCTGGTGTTGGATCAGCATCTCACCTCGAAACTGCCCTTAAAGGATCCATGCCAGGTATGGTTCTTTTACTGTAAGCAGCCACTCTTCCTTTGTTTGACATTTTCCATCACATTTACCACTGATCATCCTTTCACTTTCAGTATTGGGTACTTTGTGGCAAAATCAAAGTATTCACAGGTTGAAATACATTTGGGGTGATTTAACTGCACAGTCAGAGCAAAACTGAAGTCTGCCTCTCACACCTTGCTGAAGAACAGCAACTTTGTTCTGAGGATATAGGAACTCTCAAAACAGATGTAATTGCTTTGTCTGGAGCCCTTGCCAAGGGGTTGATGGTTTTATTTGAGTTCTTGAAGATGCAACTGCAACAATAGAGTTGATCCATGCGCTGATTGCCCTGGTAGCTGTGATCAGTAGCTGTGGCTCTGTGACCTGTTCTACAGCAGGAAAAACCCTTAACTCATGAAGTATCTTGTCCCAGTAGTAACTAATTCAGCTCAAAGTAAGCACTGAAGCATTTATCTTTATTCATGATTGACTTATCACTTTCTGGTTTCATAGTTTGCATCATGTTTGGAACTGTTTTGTGCGTGCATCTGTTGGTTCCCTCTTTCCCTTCAGATTTTACTTTCAAATCTTAGCTTTTCATCACCTGTTGGTGTTAATAATCCATGTCTCAGCTCCCCAGCTCGTTTGCTTAATCTTTAGTGTTTCCACCCTTCCAAATTCATCTTACCAGTACTTGAAAAGATCATCTGTATTTACAGGGATTGTTTTCTTTGAGGTGCACCTTGTCTTACCCAAATATTGTAGAAAAAGATTTATCGAAGAAGAAAGCATTATTCACCTGGTGCTTTATGTGTAAATAGCCTCGTCTGTAAAATCTGTAGTCTCTTTCTCTGGGTTGCTAGTGACTATTTATTTAGTCTTTCCAAGTGTAAATAGTTCTAAAACACTGTTGTAGCAGTCAAACACTTTACAGTTTTATGCTCTATATCACAAAGCTACCACTGATGGGGGGTTTTGAAGGTGTATTAGGAAAGAAACCACCTGAGCATGCCTCCTCGAATTTGTGGAAGTCTGTTCTTCATGCTCCAACATGGTCAGTGGGGGACAAAAGAGACTCAGCCACATTTGAATGATTTAAAACCCCTTTTAAAAAGGGAGGGGAGAGGGAATCTCTGATCAATCCTTTATCTGGGTGATGAATGCTCTGTAGTATTCCCCAGCCTGCAGACAACAGGTGAAACTGTTGTTGCTGATTAGAGGGTCTGTCTTTGCCATGGCTGTAAGTTCTGATTTGAGCTGGGGGGGACTGGCCTCTAACAGACCAGCTCAGCACATTGGTCCTGCATGGCAGATAAGCGCCGTCGTGATGCTCAGATGAGGCTTGGTTGATACTGAGTGGCACTACAGCTACAGGAGTGTAAAAATACAGGTGACAAAGGGATTAATGAGTAAATGTTGTGCATTCCAGTGCTTGTTTTGGTATATCAGTTCTGCCTGGCTCCCACCTCAGATACCTAAATCCTTTTGCCCCGATTGGGGTTTGTGTTCTAGTTGCTTATCTGTGAAATAGGAATAAATGAACTTCCCTTCTTTGGGAACAGAGTTTATTGATGCGGAGCAATTAATCTTCCTGGTTCTGTGACTGAAGGGTCAGTAACTGTTCAGATACACTACACTGTGAAGAATCTACTTTTCAGAAAGAAATCAATGCTTAATTTAAAACCTCATTTCCTATAGCTAAAACTATCTCTTGGATATTGTTTATGGCGTGATTTTTAGTTGGTGATGTCATGAAGTCCTTGTAATTTGAATCTTGATGTGTTTATCTGGTATCTGTTCTGTTTCCCATTCTGTTCTGTTCTCGTTCCATAAAAAGCCCTCCCTGCTTGGTGCAGGTGAGTCATGAATGAATGCAGAGAAGGCTTTAAATGGGGTACATGCAAGTTCGTAACAAGTAGCATAATGAGAAGGTCTTAACTTCCATCCTTCCGAATGTGCGTCTCCTAAGGAATATTGGGAGTTATTATAACCTTTCTATATTGGGGTCCTGACAATAAATAAGACCTGTATTATAGAATCATCGGGGTTGGAAGGCACCTCTGGAGATCATCCAGTTCCAACCCCCTGCCAAGGCAGGGCTACCTAGAGCAGGTTACACAGAAACACTTCCAGGTGGTTTTGGAATGTCTCCAGGATATATTCCTTTGAGGATTTAATCTCTTTTGTGTTTTCAAGTGGTTTATGAGAGTTCAGACCAAGTCTGTGGTAGGACCCACGTGAGATCCCCTTTTTACCAAACCTTTGGCTCAACAACAAGGCCATTGTCTTCCTTTGGTCAGAGACAGAAATGTGCTGTTACAGTCAGGCGTGCAGAAGTGTGTTCACAGCCATGGGAATCTGGGATAGGAGGGACTGGAGGGAATGAAGCAGTTCATCCCTCTGCAGGGTCAGGTATGCCAGCCTCCTTCTTGGTAGATATTTATCAATTACTTAAGGTTTGCCAACAGTGAGGTCACCTCTGTCACCCAAAGCAGTATGGTTTATTGCAACCATTTCTATCGGAAAGCATTTTCTTGATGCACTTTTAAGCCTCTTGCCTCTAATTCTGTCACTTTAAGCATGCAGAACAGATTATTCCTTTCCACTCCAAAAGCCTTCTCTTCATCACACACAAGCCCAAATCCTTTTTTTCCTTAAAGGTTATGTTTTCCTAAAGCTGATGTCTTGTGCTTTTCCTACTTTGTTTTTGCTAACTGGATCCACGTCTATCTTGAAACGTGGTACTTGTGTGGATGCAGTGCTCCTGCTGAGGGCTTGGTAACACTGAGTGCAGAGTAGGAGGACTTCTGCAGGTATCTCTCAGGTTGTTTTCCATTTCTGCATCTTGGTATGGTGGTGACTTTTCCTAAAAGAGCTGTGTTAGGTAATGGTGTTGTGTTGGTTGTAGCTTTTCTCCCACCCCGCTGGTGTCGGTGCTTTTTCTGTCCTGTGTTTGATCTGCAGACAGCGCCTGCCCAGAACCTTGTACTTGTTCCTGCTGTGATCAAGTGACTCATTCTTGAGCCTGGTTTAACCTCTAGAGATGGCTGGAGAACATGCAGTTGTCTATACAACTTGGTTTTGATTCTGCCTGGGAACATTATCTATTTCCTAACTTTCCTGGGGTTTAATTAAGCCTCCAGAAAAACTTAGAGGAGAAAAGTTGAACTGATAGGACTGCAATCCTCGCATCTTCCTTCTTTATTCTCCTGTTAAACAATTAGGCACCATGTTTGCCTCTTCCAGGCTCTGTGTCCTCATCTGTTCTTCAGGACTCTTCCAAGATAACTGGTTATGGCTCTAAGATTCATCGTAGGATTTTGAAATGTCTGAAGTAAATTCGAGAGCTTGTTTGTCTGTGTTCACCTTAACCAAGACTAAGATCTTGCCCATGATGCTGGTAGTGATGTTGCTAGCTTCTGTGCGCAGTTGGCTTTAGTCATGGAAAAGAAGGATTAAACACTTTGTGCTATATTTGTAAGCAGAATAAAATACATTTTGATTTCCATTTAGAGCAGTCCATGCAGTGACAGGTTTCATACTCAGTACTGAAACAGCTTTATTCTGAAACAGTTTTAACTAGGTTGATTTCTTTTTATATGCCTGTTTATGAGTGAAATCATTAGACTGGAAATGTAGCCAGAAAGTAGAATTGTATCAGGTTTTTGCAGTTAATAGCTGCCAGAGTTTCTCAGGTTAGTGGCTTGCCTTCGGTTTGGCTGTGTGAATTAAGGTCTGGGTCTGATTTCAGTAGCTGATCTCCAGGGCTGTTAGGAAGAGGTTTAACTTCAGCAGAACTGGAAGCCTTACTACAGAAAGGAAACTGGCCGGTGACTCTTACCGTCCTGCAGAGAGCACTATTGTGAGATTGCACTGCTTGTGTAAGAAAAATCACTTGGGTTTGAGGGGGAAAAAGCAAGGAAAGACGATTCCTAGATCAGGTTGGAACTTCTGCTTGGAAAAACACAGTTTCTTTGAGCAGTCTGTCAGTGAGTTTAATGGTCAGACAAATTCTTCTCATCCAAATGGATGAGGCAAACTGGATGTAGTAGTGAGACACTGACACAGAAGATCTTTTTGTAGCTTTAGGAAGCAAAATGCTAACTCTCTGTTTTTCCTTTTAGGCATTCTCCATCATAAATATCCTATTCAGAACTAAATCCAAATCTTCACTCTCTGGATCTCCTAAAGGTACAGGAAACTTACTTAAAACATTAAAGTTTCTTACCTTTTATTTGCATCATATTAAATAAGTCACAGGTTGTGGTAAAACATGATTATCCACAGGAAGTGTCTGGTTCTTGTTTGTTCCTCTGGCTTCTATCTGCAGCACCTTTGAGAACTGTAACACGAAGCCCCAAGAGAACTTTTATCTGACAGTGCTAGTTTCTTGCTTTTATAAAGGAAGATTTTATTTTTGGCTGAGTGGACTGAGGCGATGTTCACATCTCTGTGCATTTCTTTGCTTGCCTTTTGGTTACCTTAATGAGTTCCGAACTTTGCATTTTAATGTATTCAACATTTCTGGGAATGTTCCAGGCAATGCTGTGCCAAAGGAATATAGAAATCTGAAAACTGGAGTGGGGAACAGTGCTCTGTCATCTGAAACTCCATCTCTGAGGTTGTGACCATCCATAGGTCATAGAGTTGTTTGATGTAGTCATTACCAGCATGAGGATAAGGCTCTAATGCAACACTGTCTCAATGAAATTTAAAATATGAACGTCTGAGTTAGCAAAAAGTAAGTGTGGAAGGGTGGGAAAGGAGCAGGTTATGTGATTAGTTGCCGGCAAAGATGCTGTGAGTAGAACGTTTGTTCACCTCTCTTGCGATGTTTGTGAGTGGTTTAAAGTTCCAACCATTCTTTGTGTGTTGTATAGGGGTCACTTACTTGTACTAGTATTTCTCCTGTTACATTTGAATTAACTAACCCCAATTACATGGAAAAACCACTTGAAGTTCTGTCATCTCTGTTTCTCTATCCGCTGAAACAGCCTTTAGAAGCTGATAGTCTCAGCTTTCTAGATTATGGTCCTTTTTTCTTGGATAGTTAGGATTTTGTAAGCCTGTTATAGGGCAGAAGACGTATTACTTTAGAAAAGCACTGGAAACCCAAAATAGAAACCCCAAATGACCTATAATTAAGTGTGCAACGATGGACTGTTCTTGTGTCCTAGTGAAATACTTCACAGGAGTCAACTACAGTATCATAAACTCCACAGGTAGCTGAAAAGATACAAACATCATTCCTGGTTTTCTGTCAGCCTGTTCTTTGAAGATGCTTGTTAAAGTATGAGCTGAATGTTTGGAAAAAGAAAACATATATTTGTGTATATAAACTTGCAAGGTATAATCTTGTAAGTTAGTGTGTAGTGGGTAGAATTGTCAGAAGTGGAATCTCAGCAATTCACAAGATGCTTTTAATGCCTACCCTGTTTTGGTTCCTCCTGAATTCAATCTAAGAACTCTGAAGTAGTTCTGAATTGCTGATGACTTACAGGATGTAGATTCAAGCTTTGATATGAATATAAAAGCATGTGAGATTGGTGAAGGAGAGAGAAACATAATGGTGATGTGGCAGCAATTTATGTGGAAATGATATAGCAATTTATGAAGAAACAAGCATTATATTTGCTTAGGTTAAAAATGATACCTTCATTGGGAAAGTTTTATTTTCATTGCAGTTCGGCTCTTTCCCTGACAATAACTTTCTCTTCAGCTGTACGTGGCCAAGTTCTCAGCTACTTGAATGTCTCGGGGGTAAAACCTGAACAGCAATGTGTTCTACAGGTTTCAGATTAATATTTCAAGTTAAGATGTAGCTTACCAATTCCCTACAAGTTCCTTTCGCTTAGGCATTGCAGCTTAGCTTTCCTCCACCTTTAGAAACAGTCATGGAAAGGAGCACTCCCAAGATCTTCTTGAGTACATCTTTTCTTTCTTGATAAATTAATGGCTCCAGAGGCCACATTACAAATACAGTAATTTCGGTTATCAAATCATGGTTACATTTATAATTGCAAAGCATTCTGCAAAGAAACATGGGTGAGATTGTTACTCTCTTACAGATGTGTACAGTGAGCTGAGCTTAAACTCTTCATACTTGGTCCCTTGTGAGATTGAAAGTCTTTTGGATTCCCGGAAGGTACTAGAGGGCTGAACTCATCAGTTCGATGAAGGGCTGGGGAGGGCACGTGGTGGATTGCAGTGAGGTGTACTTCAAACACTTTCCTGGGTCCTTCCTTGTCCGTTTAGATGTGACCAAGAAGCCAGACTGCTGAAGAAGTGGGAGATTGGTTTCTGTGTTGAGAATAAGCAGGTTACGAGCTATGGATGTTTCTGTAGCAGTGTTTTTTGGTCTGGTTGTCTAATGTGCGCTGCTGCAGTCTGTTTGAAATGGGATCAATTTCCACAACCTTATTGTGTCAAGCACTAGGATGTGACCTCAAGTCTCCACAGATTTTTGTGACAAATAGCTGACTTGTCTGTCCTGAATATTATTCTAACCAGAGGTGTTTAAAGAAAAGCTTTTCCAGGCTGAACACTGATGGCTGTAACTCTTGATGGAGAGAAAGCTGGGTAGAGAGGGGTCTGAGCTGTACTGCTGTGAGGTTCCATAGTGCTCTGCCATAAATACAGAAAGTGAATGAATAATATCCTTGTCAGGGACTTCCCTTCTTGGGGGAGAAAATTTACTAGAGATTGGTATACTCTTCTCTGCATTGTGTGAGTAGAAAACCATTTTAATGTATGCATTTTGGAGCAGAAATTCCATGTTCTCTAAAACCAGGTGATGGCAAGTAAATGAAGGGTAATGCCTTGCTTTAAGAGCAGAGTTCTGGCAGGCAGAGTCTCCAGAAAAGAATTTCAGGCTTCCTTCCCAGCCTGATCTGAAAGATCCTGAAGTTACTGACTTCACAATAAAAACTTCTGGTGTCATCCTCTCAAAACGTTTGGGTTAGAGACTGTTTAACTTCAGTTACTTTGAAGGGCATTGCAGTTCAGCAGGAAAGGGAAATTAGCTTTTTTATTGCATGGGAAGACTTTATAGTCTTTTCCAGGCAATTCTTATTGTTGTTTTGTGTTTGAAATTTTTCAGCATGCTCCTGGGAATGAAACTTGGTGATTATGAAGTTATTACCCTGGAGTGTTATTCTACATGCTTCTCATCTTTGTCTTACAACTTCTTGGAGTTCCTTTAGATTGTCTCCCAAATACCATTTTGACAGTGCACCCAGCATGGAATTTCTGCAGATTTAGTAGTCAAATATGGGATTTGTTTTGAGTATAACCTACATGTAGGTCTTCTGAACTAATGAGATCTGAACTGATTTTGTGCTCTAGCACAGAGTTACCCAACCAGTAGTAAGATAAGCCTGACATGTTTATGATGTTTTTTTTGAAGTAAAAATGTTCTAGATGGTAGATCTCTTGGTGTATCTGTTGTTTCCCTCTAGCTTCTTTCTTCTTAACACATAAATAAATACATTGATCTTCATGTCCATGAATGTGTTAGCCTAGGTTCTCCTCTTAGGTTTGTTTTGTCAGTAACTAGCTAAAAACTTCTCTCTGACTCATTGCTGCTCCTCTTACATTTGGAAGTCCATTCACAGGTTCAGAATTTGAAGCTTACAGAGCACTAGTGGAGTTGTGTTGCTACTAATAGCTCCCTGGTGGTATCTGGAGCAGTGATTTCTCCTTTTCATCACTAAATCATGAGAGAACAAACCTTTGTTTGCAGCCCCAATAAAACCTGTCAGTGGCCAGTGTGTGTGTGTGCACGAGGGTGTGTGTTTGTGTGTGAAATGTACTTACTTGGCTGTAAAATCTATTTGTAATAAATAAATTGATAACATGGATCGTAAGTGGATATGGGCAGCTGAGCTCTGGCAGCCTTCAAACCAGCAACCTGTTAGTGTATATTTAGGTATAACTGTGTGAGTGTGAAGATACTGTTGCATCCATGTGGAAGAGAAATCCAACACTAATTTGTTGGCGGAGGAAGGACCTATCCCAGTACTTCACATTGACTGGTGCAAGTTCATCTCTTGGAGGTGTTTTTTCTTAAATAAACATAGATGTCTATGAGCAATTCCAACATTTGCTTGTGGTGTTGCAGGGCCAAAAAAGTCTAAATTGATGCTTGAACTGTTACTGACACATGTTCTGACTTAAATAGAAGTAACCTCCAAGAACGCATGTGGCTTACAAAACTGAGGAACTCTTGCACCTTCACTTTTCCCAGTTGTAGCTACTTCAGCATTTTCTGCTGGATACCACTTGTGCTCCCCACAAAAATGGCTGAGCATTCTTCTTGGTCATCCTGGGGGTAAAAAGTACTCCAAATAGTTGTTTTGTGAAGACTGCATTTAGTGCTTGTCCTTCCAAATCAAAATCTTTAACTTCAAATGGTAGATAACCTAAAATGTAATCTGTTCACGAAAGTTGCTCTTTGTTTAGTATATAAGCTGTGGTTATCAGTTTAAGTACCTGGATTTGTGTTGTAAGTGGATTCAATGATAGGGAAAACAGATGGGTAGTTTTCTTAAATGAACAAGCATAAACAAAGCTTCTGTACTACTTTTATAAATGAAAGAAATGTGAAACTTAGATGATAGGGTGTATAGATTGAATATGCTATTAAAACTGGATGCATGACTTACTGCATACAAAATGGAAAGTGGATGCTTGATTGAACACTTCTGCCCCTTTTTGCTGATGGAGAAATAATTTCAATAGATTGAGTTAAAGAATGCTGAATATTTAGTATGGGTTTTTTTTTCTTCATTTTAGGTCAGCAATTTGGCTTCATCACACTGAGTTTGCCTGCATTCAAAGCTGTTTCCCTACAGTAATTTGCTCTGGTTGGAAGTGAACATGTCTCAAGTTCAAATTCAGAATCCTTCTGCTGCCCTTGCAGGGAACCAAATATTGAATAAAACCCCATCTCTTTCACAGCCTTTGAGTATTCCTTCTACTACTAGTTCTTTGCCCTCTGAAAATGCAGGTAGACCTATCCAAAACTCTGCTTTACCCTCTGCATCAGTTACATCCACCAATGCAGCTGCAGGTAAGATTGAGTGTCTGTTAATTAAGTTTCTGTATTCCTAGTGTTCATAGTTTGGCATGATATATTCCTGAGGTCCTGTAGCTACAAATACTTTAATATTTATCCAAATGCAGTAGCTTGTAATGCTTTCTCCCTATTGAATGACGTCTGTTTGAGACAGATAGAAGCATACTTTTCCATGAAGTACTAAGAATCAGCTGAAATGTTTGTATTTAAATTGTAAACCACTGAATTTTTAAAACATTGCTCTCCAGCTTTTCTACAAGTGGCTTCTTTTAAGTGTAAAAAAAGTGTTTTTTAAAATAGTTTGTTTAGTTCTATTATCTTTAGTTCTTTTATGACCAGTGTACTGATAAATATATTGTGCTAATAAAATCTAATAGAGCAAGTAAAAGGTAATCAATAAAAAATAACTAATAGGGCAAACCAGAAGGAAAAAGAAAGAAATTAATGTACTTTCTGAAATTACTCAAAGTATATGACCGTGATGAATACTTAGAAGATTTGCTTCTTGAAATCTTCTACATAAGATGCAAGCTAAATACGGGAGTCTCCTAACCTCAGACTTCTGGCTTGCATTGAAACATTACATTTAAAGATGCTGTCTTTTAGGCCCATGATTTGCTTGGAAATCCCAGAGTTCAGTAGATCATTGCCAGTTTGCCTAACAGCAAAGCTGTCTATTCCAGCAGATCTTTTCTGAGAAGTGGTGTGTTGCACACAATGAAATTCTAAGCCAATGAGACTTTTTTTTTGTTATTAAAAAATTGTAGTAGAGTTCATAGCTGTTCATTCATTGATTTTATGTAATCTTTCAGCTCCTTCAAACATGGCAAACCCCAAAGAGAAAACCCCAATGTGTCTTGTGAATGAGTTAGCCCGTTTCAACAAGATTCAGCCTGAGTATAAGCTTTTGAGTGAGCAAGGTCCAGCTCATTCTAAGGTAAACAGTCATAGAAGTTTCTTATTGCTGTGGTTTGTGCTCTTTCAGTTTCATAAGTGGAGAAGGAAAGTATACGTTTTTGGTGCAAGATAATGCAGAATAATAGAGAGGAATGGGGAGCTCACTGAAGTATTGATGGTAGGGAAGTGTGAAGCTGGTAGATGTGTACTGAAAGTTGATTTCCCAAAGAACACAGAGGTCGAATTTACCTGTTACTTAAAACTACTTAGCCTTTTTGAAGAGTTACTTATGTTAGCAACATTATGAGATGCGTGGCTTTCATTTAATAAAGCCAGGTTTGTCCTTTGCACTGTTTACTAAAAAAACAATGTATTAAATATGGATGATGTTTTACAGTCATTTTCTAGTATGATGTTTAGCTTTTGTTCTACATCTTGCCTGTCATGCAAATTTTCTGTTATTCCTGTGGTGCATTGTAACAGTTTGATATTAATCCCACCAATCTTTAAAAGGTAAAAATAGTTTATTAGTCCAAATTATCCTGTGCAATGCAGGAAGTTCTAGGGCAGTTATGTTTCTTTAGGAAAAAAGCTACGTAAGGAATTGTGCTCACTACATACATTTGTCTATGTAGTTGGCGAGGTACAAATCTGTATTTGTTGATATGTCTTGATTAACTTTTAGTATTTAAGAGTTGTTCTCTCTTTTACACATCATAACTGAACGTTGCTTTGCTGCTGCTCTGTTCTAAGTAAAAAAGTTGTAAATAAAATGAACCTTTCTATCCTAATTATCCGATATTTGGGAAACAAGGATCTTAGTATATATTCTTTAATGCCTGAAGTATAGAATGATTGAACAGAATGTTCCAGAACATTCACCTGTTCTGGAACAGTTACTTTAACAAAATAATCTTTAGTTCTTGTAAGAATGCCAAGGGTAGATCAGCGTGTGCTGTTCATTCCATATCATGGTATTTTTTACAGTGTGTAAAAATCTTGGTTATATACAATTCCTCTGGTGCTCTGTTCATACGTAGAGAGAGTTTGTCAGGAATACAGTAAATATACAAGCAGTTTGTGTTAGTTTAAAGAACACTGAAGGAAGTGAGTTTTAGCATTACTAACCTTTTAAATCCTTACTGAAGAGCTCTTTTGTACAAGAAGTGAGGTCCAGGCATATGAGGAAAATCAGCCTGGGATGTGTCTGTTTAACCTGACATTGTCTCTTTAAGGTGTTACCTGGAACAGCGTTTGTTGTATGTCAGATTCCAATAGCTTGGAGTTTAATAATATTAAGAACTAAAATGTGTGATGTCAGTGTCAATGTGCAAAGGAGACAAGGTTTGCATTTAGAAAAAGTATTGGAATAACATTCAGAGCAGCTGTTCACTTGTGTTTCCATCCTGATTGAAATTAAGCTTCATTTAATTACCAAGGAGACTTTGGCTTGCTGTTGTCTGATTAATTTGTGAAAATTTAGGGCAATAGATATTCTTCCTTACCCCACGTACTTAAAAAGTGCCACCGAGCTTTGCTTGGTAATCAAATAGGCTTGTGCTCACCTGTGGGCATGTGGAAGCTTTTATGCTGCAATGGGAACCTATCTTTTTCCAAACTCCTGAAAAATATAGTGGAAAAAAAAAGAAAAACCCCAAAACTCATTATTAAAGTAAGAATTGAGTTATGTGGAATAAAAAGTCTGAATTTCAGGGCTGCTGTTCAGAGTAATGTTGGCATGCCAGCTGCTCACGTAGCTGTTACCTCTACACACACAGTGTCTTTTGTTTCTTAGCCTGTATGATCTCATGCAGGATGCAGGATGGTTGCGAGCTACAACTGTTGTGAAATTCTTAGAATCAGGAAAATCTTATCCATGTCCAAGGTGCTTAAAGTCTGGAGACGACATAGTAGTTGAGGAAAGCTTTGATTACCATATTCTTAACTTTTGCATCACTAAAAGACTCATTGTTTTCTGTAAGAGGGTCTAGTAAGTTATGTGAATTCCAAAGCAGTTCATAATAAACCTCATGTTTTCTCTTTTTGAGGTGTTTACAGTGCAGCTGACCCTTGGGGACCAGCACTGGGAAGCTGAAGGAACTAGTATTAAAAAAGCGCAACATGCAGCAGCTGCCAAAGCTTTGGAAGGGACAAAATTCCCTAAGCCTACGGCTCGTCCATCTCGGAGTGAAGGCAAGAATCCAGGTATGTGCCACAACAAACTCATTTGAAAGAAAGTGCACAGAATAAACCTTCCTGGTTTCGGTACGTATATAGAAGTTGCATAGGGATGAATATACTCAGCAGTTCTGCGTATTTAACAATGGCATCAGGCTTTCTTGATTTAATCTTTGATAGTTGTAGACAACATGATAAAAATCATCATATTAACAAATTAAAGGTATAGGGGTTTTCCATCAAGTCATTCAGGCTTGAAGAACCCACTACTTAGCTTACTGTTTTGAATTGTAACACTTGGTGAAACCCTGGAAAAGATGTTTATCCTCATCTTAAAAAAACCCAAACCCTAAGTACAAACCAACCAACCACACATGACAGATTTGGTCACAGTAAGGAATAATCTTTTGCAAGGGCAGAAGAATGTTTTTGGTGATTCTGATATGATCATTTAAGAGCTTGACAGTAAAGATTTCTTTGGAAATGTTTAATTAAAAACACCCAACAAAACAAGCAAACAAACCCAACCCAAACAAACAAACCAACCCAACAAAACCCCAACCTCTCAAATTTGTGTTGAGGGATTGGAGCAGAACTTTGGAATTTGCTTCATTTGTACTTCTTTAAAGAGGCATAGATGTTGATTTGTATAAAGGCATTTAAATTGTAGTTTGCTGTGTTTAGGGAACTTCTTAGTTTACTGAGATTGCTTCAATTTAGAATGTAAAATTCAGTATGAACTAGCTTCACATCTCCGATGTACATGAGATTGTTTTGGATTTCCTCATAGTGACTTGAATTCAAAGCTATTGGGATAGCATTAGCATGTTCAGCAAAGGTTCAAACCTTTAATCTTTTATGCTAGTTGTGTTCTGATATCACATAAATTCTTTCTTTAGAAACACTTTACACAGCCAACAGTGAAAACATTAGAAGCTAGCAATTACCAATTTTTGTCTGTGAATCTGTTCTGTAATTTCATTTTCTTTTGGCAATTGCCCTACACCAAAGCACTGTTATACTTGAGGACACACGGATTTTTGATCCAGTGAGGCCCGTGATAGAAAAAAAGAACCATTTACATAACTCTTGTTTCTCAAATGAGAATAGCCAGGGAGTCAATTCTTCATCCACATGATATCTGCATCGAGAGAAATGTTTATAGCCCTTGGTGGCAATATAACTTCTTTCTGAATAGGCCAGTTGCAATGTGAAAGTGAAGAGTCATAAACCCCCTTCTTAGGTCAGAAAGTACAAAGAGAAACATTTGATCATTCTCAGTAAACAGACACAGAAGGTATGTAGCATGTCTGTTCATTTAATTTAAATGTATTTTGGGGGAAAGAAGTTTCTGTTCTGCAGACCACGTTGTTAGCTACCCTGTAAAAATAAATTAGTTGGTTGCTTCACAACTTTAAAGCAAAATAAATAAAAGAAGCCTCCAGCAAATTCACTTTCCTGTATCAGGATTTATCACAACTCATACCAGTCTGCTAATTTAATATGCATCAAATAGACTTTTTTCTTTGTGTTCATTAGCATTTCTAGTCAGAATTCATTAATTTAAGATACTCCATGTGGCAAAACTTGAGCTCATTTTTCCCTGCTTTGAGACAGCACAAGAGTTTAGATCGTTTCAGTTCCTGTGACAGCTGTACAACTCTATATTCCTTTTTATTTAGACAGCGTAACCCCCACAGTGGAGTTAAATGCACTTTGCATGAAACTGGGAAAGAAACCTATGTACAAACCCATTGATCCTTACACGGGGATGAGATCCACTTACAACTATACTATGAGAGGTGGTACTTATCCTCCACGGTATGTATTGCTTAAGTTTTTGGGTTTGCAATCTCATTTCCACTCTCATCATCTGAGTGCTTCGATGCTATCTTTTCAAAACTAGCTAAAAGTAGAGTGGCCCTTAAGGGGATGTTCAGCTTGAAACACAGCCATCTTATGAGGCCACAGGTTTTGATAAGTACACCCCATTAATATCTGTAATTTGTCTTATTTAAGTTGCTTTTTTTGCTTTGGGGGTAGGGCAAGAGGAGGAAAAAGGGAACTGAACCAAATGATGAAGCTTTTTTGAGGACATTCAGGTATAGCCAGCTTCATGAAATGAATAGCTAAATGTTAGCTACATATTTCTTGCGTTTCTTTTCTGTGGAAAAGCAAAAGTGAAAGAATCAGTTTGATGCTATTTCTAAAGCTATTTGAAAGAAAGCTTCCATTTAAAGAATTTTATATGGGCACAGGAACTGAGAATTCCAAACTCACTGGCCTGCCAAGCCTATAAAAGCACGGTTACATTGTCTTTCTCTGTTCTAGTTGGTTAAACAATTATAAAACAAAAAATGTTGATATTCTGTTTCAGAAATCTCTCCCTAAAGTTTTTTTTTATGGACTTTAAATCAAAATCTGGCTTTTTAATACTTGGGCTTCAATGCTGAGTCATGGTTACTAATATCTGAGCGATTCATCCACATGTAACTTATGTTTCTGTTTATTTTATAGGCCAAACTCTTTGCTTATTTAAAATCTCTCTTTGCAGGTACTTTTACCCATTTCCTGTTGGGCCCTTACTTTATCAAGTTGAGCTTTCAATCGGAGGGCAGCAGTTTCACGGGAAAGGCAGAACAAGACAAGCTGCTAAACACGATGCAGCTGCTAAAGCACTGAAAGTTCTGCAGAATGAGCCCTTGCCTGAGAAACCAGAGGTGGGAATTGATCTTAATGTTGTAAGCATAAACTACTCAGATAAACTGAGACACTGTTGTAGCTTTTTTTTCCTTATTAAGAAGAAAAGGACAGTTGTGAGATTCAGTTCTGCTTAGTAATGTTGACCTACTTGTGACAATAGAAACAGCTTGATTTAAAAACATAAATTTCTGGGAAACTATAGAATTTTTCTAAATGAATTTATGTTAATTCTTTTGCTGTCATTTTTTCTATAGCAATGCTATAGGCCTCTGTCAGATATGTCAGTGCTCTGTCAGAGCACTGGAAGCATAGATAGGAACTAATTTCTTATCAGGTACAGATCCCATACAACCTTCTGAAGAAGTATGTAAATGGGGTGCTTGCATTCTGGTATGGGCAACCTAGAAATCACGCATAGGTTTGCTTCCTGGGCAAAATTCCTATGTGATTTTTTGAAAGAACCATGGAAATTCTAGAAGATGGGGGATTTCTTGGAAGTAGTAAACTTGTTCGCAGATTTTTGTCCCTCAGTATACTTATAGCTGTCCAACAGTTTCCATTCCAAGACCCTGTCACTGGGGTTTTTTTCCATGCTTTTTTGTTAGGTTGCTTTAGGCAGAAGGTCTCATTGTGCACACATGAGTTACAGCTTCTGGGACTGGCTGACTGTGTGCACCCTCTCCCTAGGTGTTGGCTGATTGCTACAAAGAATGTATTTAGTCTTTCCTTTATGGGCTCATTGTACCTGAATTATGAGGGCTTGATGTTAGAACTAAGAGCAAGAGACCCTTGATGTAGTCCATGCTGGCATCTAGATTGTGTTGAGGAGGAAGGGAACATACAATACAAACCTAGAAGCAAGAGAGACTAGGACACTGCCAGAGAGGTGAGGAGGAAGCGGAGGTCAGGCTGGTAACTTACAATCATGAGAACTCACATGGATATAGAGTCTGGCTGTGTGCTGAGAAAGAAGGAACATGAAGAATTAGGCAAGAAGGTAATAAGGGATCTCAGACTGGGAACAAAAAATAGCTGAGAACTACTAGGAATGGCAGAGCAAGAGGATTTAGGAAATGTGGTGTAAAGACAAGGGACGCTGAGGTTAAAACTTCCAAGCCTATTTGTGGGAGGGAGTATTGCTCAGATAATTAAGCCAAAACACTGCATCTGATGGTTCAGGAAAGAGGCCTAGGAGGCATTGATGGTACTGCTTTGGGTAACAGAAAGCTCTCCTTGAGAAATGTAAATTACTGAATGATGGAGGATACCAAGAGCCAAGGGATTACAAATGCTACTGGGAGAAGAGAGTGATGCAGGGAATAAAAGCTGAAAGAGTGGAGATGAGTTCTGCACTGATATCCAGAACTGGTGAAAGGCAGAGTGTGGTCAAAGACAAGCTGGAAGCCTTCATGCAGAAGAGGTCAAGCCTGAGGGTGACCCCCAAATTCTTGAGTGTTGTCATTCTGTGCTGGTGATGCACAACATCATCTTTTTGCACTCACCCTTGTAAAAGATATCATACCATCATCAGCCATTTTTTCATCTCAAGTAGCAAAGTTCCACATACTGGACCTAAGGAGTCCAAGTGTGAGGAACATAATAGGATCACATGTGAGTTGTTCACTTTTTTAGAAATGCTTCTGTACAAGTGACTTTGAGTAGTAGTAGAGTTGTGTTTAAAGTTGAGTAATGTGAGATCTTCAGAACAAACACTGCAATTGTCTTTATGTGACCACGTATCCCTTTCTGTAGGATGTCTCCTTCAGTGTAAGGGGTGTGAAGCAGAAGGAAAAGGAAGAAAACCTATAGAGTATCTCCTTCTTGTAAGGACATCATAAGGGAAATACCATTGTGAATGATGCAGGAGATTTCAAGGAGGGAGAATTACTTTATGAAGAAACCAGTTGGAAGATCACTGGGAACTGAATGCTGTCTTGACCCTGCTATTTTGCTGGGCAATTCACTTACACCTTCATGAGAAACATGCATTTGTCATTTTACTTTTCTATTTGTTTGACTTGTCTACAAAAAGAACAGTAAGAACTGCAGCTATGCTTAAGGAGAGCAGTCCTTTGAACAGAGAGTACAGTCTGTACTGGGATAAATCAGGTCTTAAATGGCTTTCAAATATTGTAGTTTTAGACATGTCTGAGGGAATTGCTGATTTTGTAGCATTTTGCACTAGAAAGGAAGATTCTACTACAGAGCGAGCACTGTTCATTCTTGCATTCAGTGAGGCAAGGTCCTTGAAGGATACAGTAGTGCCAGATCATGAGATGCTATTATAAGGGGTATCGACAGGGGAGGCAAAGTAGGATTTCAGAAGCAGACATAATCCTCGATGCTTCCTACCTGTCATTTGATGTTTTCAATAATTTTCCTTTTAAATCTACTTATTTTGTGTATCCCATTTGTGTGTGTGTGAACAGAACATGCTTAAGCTTGAACTCTTGTATTTAGGGCAGTATTTTGTGCTTTTTATTTATTTTATTCTTATTTTACAAATTTTTGTATTTACAGGATTTTACTCTTGTATTTTTTAAATAGAAAATATTCAGTGCTTAATAATGGTTGGACTCAATGATCTTAAAGGTCTTTTCCAACCTAAATGATTTTATGTTTCTAAGAAGAAATCATTGAATAAAATGATTAGACTTTATGGTAATGTGACCTTTTCCCACACCTTCTCAGACTGCAAATCTAGAAGCAAGTGGCAGGAAAAAATTAGTAATATTCGCTCTCAACTGGACAAAGCCCTGCCTGAACAACCCAGTTGAATTTAAAAGTTTGTTCTGCTTTGAGTGGGAGGTTGTAAGAGACCTCCAATGGACCTTTCCAACCTCAATTACTCTGATTGGAGTTAAGACACACTGGCAAAGTTGCAGAACATGGTTACTTTGCATATTCAAAAACAGAGAGGATAAAGCATCGATTTTAATGCTTAGAGAAGAAAACATAGAAAGCTATCCTTTCTAGCGTAATTCTTAGACAGAAATTCTAACTTTTGCCTAAAAATACTAAAACTAGAATTGCTTCTGTGTTTTTTGCCAGCTTATTTGGTAAATTTCAGCTGCTCTTCGTTCCCTTAACATGGAAGAAAGCAGTCACATTGACTGCTGTGTTGACATCAGTGTAGTTCTAATCAGCAACTCCAGTGGCTTTCATAATTTGCTAATAAGCAATCTTTGAGGAAGTGCATGTCGAAGGCGTTCCTGGAAGGGCAAATCCCTCTTGAAGGAGTGTATTACTTCTGCAGTTTGCTTGGGAGTTTTTGAATCTATCCCTTTGTTTCCTTTGGAACTTTTTTTTTTTTAACTTGTTAGAGATCGATTTGAACAATTTGATTAGAGCTGACAGTGGTAAATGCTTGTATTTGTGGTCTCATTCTGATTTAGTCCTTGGTGAGTTTAGTCTATGCACACATGCAAACTACTTTGAAAGCAAACTTTGTAGGTCATCTGCCTTGCGGTGTGCAAGGAAAGAGAAAGAGGGAGAGCATGTGTGTATAGTTAGTTTTGATTTATAAAATAAACTGATCCAGAACTCAAGTAGAGACTGCCAAAGTAGAGGGGTCTACCAAAATAATTGGTAAAATAGCCAAGATCTCTTAATTGTTATTTTGCTATCGATTTACTTCTTTTAGGTAGAGGTATTGAAGAAAAGTACCAGTGTTTTACACCATGTGAACAGAACTGGAATATGTCAAGAATGCATACTGTAATACAGTAAAGCATTCCATACTATTTATTCGTATTCTTTTGAAAAGATGTTAAATGGGAAAAAACTAATCCCATAAAAGAAGTCCTTGTCACCTTTGCAAGGAAAAAACATGGCACTTGAAAAATAGTATGTATCTTAAATTAGAAGGAGGGGAAAAATACTTGTAATTAAAGTGATTGTGCTAATGTTTTGACAGTAAGGGTAGTGAGAGATTATTCCTAGAGATGCCAGTGGTAAACTTGCTGTAACACCTAGACTGTAATAAGACCCTAGTAGTTCAAATATTTTTTCTAGGTATATGATGCTATTCCGTTTGAACTTACCAACTGCATTTAAAATAGGTTTTAGAAGATGATATTCAAGAGTTTTGACTCCCGTATTCATTCTTGATTTTCCCAGTTTTTACCTGAGTTTTGCCTTCTGCTGAGGTATAGTATGGTTCCTCCAGTGTAGGTGTTGCCTCCTTGTTTCTCATGCAGTCACAGTGCACCTGCCTTGCTGCCATAGGAGTGGTGCCATCGTGTGGTTTCAGTTTTCACAGACCCGAAGATTGCCCTAAGTACACCTCCACAGAGTTTGGAGACTGGATGTAGTAGTGGAATCAGGAGTATTAGATGTTATCTTTGTAAAAGGATGTTGGGCTATATGTGCTCTTCCGAAATGGTTGCAACTCGAACCTGAAATACAAGGTCAACCCATAAGTACAGTGTAAAATCTGATGGGAGGAGTGAAACCCACAGATTGATTTTTATTAATACTTCTGTCTGAGATGGGAAGAGGCTGCTTTAAGTGTTGGAAAAAAAATTTCCTTCATATTTTAATCTGTCAGTAACAGACATTGGGGATGCTTGCTGCCATCTAGTTTCAATCAGTGAGAGCTCTCTAGCATATTTCTCCTGCTCTGATAAAATACTTACATCATTTTTATTACCTGGTTGCATAACTAGTGTTGTGGCATGATATAATTGGTGAACTTGTTGCTGTTCATCTTTATCATAATCTTTCCGATATCACTGCTAGACACTTAGTCTTAAAATTTGTCTGTTGCTGTTACCACACCTCTTAGTTCATGTCCCAACATCAGTGAAGACATTTTCAGAATCACAACCAAAATTTTACCTGGAGATATGCAGAAGTGCCTGTAGGTAAGCTTCAGCTTGCAAGGTTGTCCTCCTAGCAGGTGTAAGTTTCAGAGTTGTACACCGTTTGATTTAAGGCAAGTTCCTGATAGTATGTTCTTTAGATGAGAAAAAAATCTGTAGATGAAGCACTTGCAAGGGAACATGTTAAAAACAGGACTGTGCCAGGATCTAATTAGCCATCCTTTATTCACATTGGTCCCATTCTCAGAATTCTTTATTTTTCCTGCCTTTTCTCTTATCTGATACTGTCTTAGTGCCTTTGGTACAAATGTCCAATCAGTATATGAAAATTGCATTTCATAAAGGTACTTCCATTTGGAAATCAGTTCATTTAACACATCAGTTTGTTTTATCCATAAATAGATTTTTATATTGGCCCATATGCCATTTGTTCTTTCCTGTAACGAGCACATGAAAATATGAAGGTTTGCTGGCTTTTACACATACACCTTAAATGAGCTTCCTAAGTTTCAGTTCCGTAGTATGTGTGCTGCATTTCTACACGTTCACGTAAAATGGCAGTAAAGGTTAGACTACTTAAAATTTTTGAGAGCTCAGTAAACTGGTTGGATGGATAAAATTCAATTTAATAGGATCTTTATTTTAAATAGAGTATGCTTCTTTTAGGTTAACGGAAAAGAACCAGATGATGAAAATCTCAATAAATCTGAAATAAGCCAAGTTTTTGAGATTGCACTTAAAAGGAACTTGCCTGTGAATTTTGAGGTATGTTTACTTTACAAGCTCTAGATTTGTTTTTGTTAGAATATTAAGGGTACACATTAAGTTGAGTATCTTCTAGATAATCCAAACAACTGACTTTTAACATGTCTTGTTAGTTGTGAGTACACTTTTACCTTTGACAGTCACACTGATTGTCTTGGGGTTTATATGGTAAAGTGAAGTAAAAAGAAAAGCTCACCTGTTCACAAATTCGTGCTCTAAAGCCATTGCATGAGTGAACAGCTACGCTGTGGTTGTCTGTGCAATCTTTTTTCCAAGCTTTTTGAAAAATCAATATTCCAGTGAAGAAACAAAACAAAACTCCACATTAATGGTTGTAACATTGAAGTGCAGAGTCAAGGCAAACAAGGATAGCTCACTTGAAAAGACATTTATGGAAGTATTTGCTTAATTAAGCACTGATATGGACTACACACAAGGTGCAGAATCTCACAAATAGGTTTCTTTTCTTGCCATGAGGTGACCTCATGTGCATCTTTCCTTTCCCTTTGGCCTGGCTGCTTGCTGCCTCTTTGCCCCTCCCTGATCATGTTAGTTATCTTAAATCAATAGCTTCCATAGGAGCATCTCTGTTTCACTAAAGTATTAATTTATCATGCTGCTTTCCTGAGCTGGCAGAGTAATATTTAAGTCAACTATCTGAATTATTATAGTAAGAAAATGCAATTGTGTGTAACTAAATTGCTTCTAAAACCGTTCTATGAAATTTTGTATGAAGCTTTCAATTATTGCAGATTAGCTTTGAGCATCACTGGTAAAAACATACTGTCACAAAAAGCCAGTTGTGGGTGGAAGTTCTTCATTGATTTTTACTTTTTATGATTATTTTGAAGTAGGATGTGTTGTTATGAATGGAGTTAAAAGACTAAATCTGCCTTAGGCATCTATCTCTTAGATGTCACCAGAGTTGCTGGTTTCTGAACTAAAATGCTGGATCCTAAAGAATTGCATTCTCTGTAATGTTCTATTACCACAAGATGGTGTATTTAATGAGGTGATATTAACTGTGTGAAAGTACATGCTGATGAGATAAAACAGTCACATCTTAATACTGAAGGAGTAAATCAGTAAATTAAATGAGATGGGTTAATGACTTACATGTAAATACTGTTTACTGCTTGCTGCGTCTGATCTTTTCAAAGTATCTGTTTATTTGGGTGGGATTATGTTATTAGAATGAGTATGATTTACATGTCTACTCTATGGATTGTATGAGAATCTAAAATGTCATTATCTGTAGTTCTTGAGAGAAGTTTGCTATAAACAATGTGCCCTACCATTTTTAATAAGTGTTTATCACGCTTTCACTCAGTTTTTCCCTCTGAAACAGGTGACCAAGGAAAGTGGTCCTCCCCATATGAAGAGCTTTGTAACCAAGGTGTCAGTTGGAGAATTCATGGGTGAAGGTGAAGGAAAGAGCAAGAAGATTTCGAAGAAAAATGCTGCGATAGCAGTCCTAGAAGAACTGAAGAAATTGCCCCCCCTTCCTACGGTTGAGAAAATGAAGCCACGAATCAAAAAGAAAACTAAATCAATAGTGAAGGTAAGAGACAAACAGGTTGGAAATCTGCCTGTTATAAATAATCAGCAGATGAGAGGAATTTCTGAGTTAATTATAAACACTCCTCAACTGCTCAGTGTTAATCAGCAGTCTGGTACTACAAATGAAATGATATTTTGCTCCCACTCTAAATGGGGTTCTGACACCACCTTTACAACAGTTATCAGTAAATTCAGGATGGAAGACAAACCTTACAAAACAACGAGTGGCAGATAAAAATCAAGCTCTGACTTTCAAGCCTTAAACGTTAAAATTTTGGGTTTTGCACTCTATTGCTTGTGCAAATTTTTGTGCAAGCCTGTCCTTTCCCATATGGCAGAATTCGGACTTGTAAAACTGTTACCGGTGGCATGTTAAATGTGGTCAGCTGTAACAGCAGAGCCAAATAAATTGAGTGTTTGTCTTTGGCTGCACCGGTGTTTAATTAAGCAACTGTTATTGCAGAGTTTTTATATTCTAGAGATTAATGAATTTAGTGGCATGCTGCATTTTGTCTCTTAAACCAAATATTCACAAATTTTTTGCTTATTTCCTAAACATTGTTCTACGTAGCTGCAAACAAGTCCAGAATACGGTCAAGGAATGAATCCCATTAGCAGACTTGCCCAGATACAGCAGGCCAAGAAAGAGAAGGAACCAGAGTACATGCTCATCACAGAACGTGGTCTTCCAAGGCGCAGGGAGTTTGTGATGCAGGTTTGTATGTTGATTTGAGAGAAATCTAGTTGCATGGCTGTGATGTCTTGGTTTTTTTGCTTATGGAAATCAGGTCGTCACAATGATATACAAAGTTGACAGGATTACGGACAAATTCAATGAAATTTATTAAGAAAATATTTAGTGGGCAACATTCAAGGAGAATAAAGGTTCAATAAAGATGATCTGAGCCATGTTTTTTAGAAAATGGTATAGGGCACCAGAAGTCTATGTTGTAACTGCCTAATGTTTTAATTAACAGGGGTATTAATATTCTGTGATGAGATACTGAGCTGCTTGTATTTTTTAATATAGTATTTATTAACATGAACCTAGGTATCCGTCATTTCTTCCTTCCCCTGAGTTGTTGTGTGTTGCTTTAGAGTGCAGCACTTTCTGCACATAGTACTGCAAATCCCAATAGCATAGCAGTGGTTTTAATACTGAGTATCTACTAGACTCTAATAATTAAGTGCATTCCCCGGACCTCTCGCCTATTCTGGCCAAGACAGTTTATTTCTTTCCATTACATTAGTAAATCTTCTAAACCTCTAACTTCAGCTTGGAAAATTTGTATCTGCTGTGTTACCAGTTTTGAGCCTTTAAGCTGTTGCCAAGGTGAGATGATGAAATATAGCAGTTTGTGTGACTTCTGTTGGGGGTTTTGTGTTTGGAGGCCAATGATTATTGACAGTAAATGACAACTTGCTTATTAAAAATGATCACTTGAACTATTTTGTGACTTACGGAGCGCTTGAGACACAGACCACTAATAGGTGAATCCTTACACTACTGTTTAAGAATCTGTTTCGTCTTCCTCTTTGCCTAGGTGAAAGTTGGGGTACACACAGCTGAAGGAATGGGCACAAACAAAAAAGTTGCTAAACGCAATGCAGCTGAAAACATGTTGGAACTTTTAGGTTTCAAAATCCCTCAACCTCAACCTCCAAAGCCAGCATTAAAGACAGAAGAGAAGGTAAGAGTCTTTAAGAATCAACTGCTGTTTAATACTGCAGCAAAAGTTGAAGTGAAACAACAGCAAGGCAGCAACAGTGTTATAAATTCATGCCTCCTCCCCTAGCCAGGAAGCAATTGTATTGAGGTGACTGTTAGCTAAAGTAGTGTGTTTTAGATACATTAAGGGTTTGATTTTGCAAGTAAATCAAAGAAGGCTAAATTAATGTATTTCTTCTTTATGGAATGGCTCAGATTCTGTGATAATTGATATATTTGCCTTAGAAATCTGCAGACATGTAGGTTACAGGACTTTTTGACGGCAATAGGTTTTATATAGGCTCAGCAGAAATTGCAGTTGAAAGTCTGTTACAGGTCTCTTCCTTTGGTGGGCCCCTAAAGGGGGAAGAGCCTTGTGTGAATCTGTTGATTCAGCAGATCTTACCAGATCTTAGCAAGCCTGGGTTTAGTTATATCCTTTTCTTGTGTCCGGTATGTTGTCCTCAGCAACTCCAGTAACTCGTGTTAGTTTAACTGGCTTTATTATGGTATTTAGTTCTCAGTATCTGTTCTTAACACCACTTCGCTGTTCTGTAGATAGTTTTTGTCATTCAGTCTGTGAGAATCACTGAACTTGTCTCTTCTTAGTAGCTGTGTAATAATTGAGGGGTTTTAATAGATTTTTCAGTAAAATCCTGACTGTTTGGATCACCTACATCTTAAAAAACTTTAAAACCTGGGGCAGAGGGATAAAGTTTTAAAGGGGTATTGTGTGTTTGGCTTTTTTCTTTTTCTTTTAAAGACACCAGTGAAGAAACCAGGTGATGGAAGGAAAGTAACCTTCTTTGAGCCAGGCTCTGAAGAGACTTCAACTAGTAAGTAACCTAACTGAAAGAAGCACAGCCCTGTTGGCATGTGTGTGTAAGATATGGTTCTCAGTCCCTTCAGTAGTGTCATTTAACACACTACAGTGAGCAGAGGTATACAAGAATTAATGTTCAGGGCTGAGCTTGGTTCTGATCGGACCAGGCTCCTTCAACCAACAGGAGTACTTAAGCGGGGGAAATTTCTGTGCAGGGAAAAAGGTAAGGGGAGGAGGTGAGACCAGCCTCTGGCTCAGAAAAATGTTTGGCAGAAGCTGGAATTGAATTATTTATTCACTTTCTTGATGCTGAATCTCTGACCCACCAAAGCCAAATCAAGCCCACTAAGTTTGTTTGTGTTTCAAAAGTAATCAGAAACACATTGGTTTATTCAGAAGTGGCTTTGATGCTTTATCTTTGCCCTCGTGTGCCTGCAGAAGACCTCGCAGAACTATTTAGCATCTGGTTAGTGTGTACCTCTCTCTTCTCAGGTAATAAAGAAGATGAGTTTAGGATGCCTTATCTCAGCCATCAGCAGCTTCCTGCTGGAATTCTTCCCATGGTCCCTGAGGTCGCACAAGCTGTAGGAGCCAATCAAGGACACCACACCAAAGAGTTCAACAGGGCAGCCCCAAATCCTGCCAAGGCCACAGTAACAGCCATGATTGCTAGAGAGCTGTTGTATGGTGGCACTTCTCCTACCGCTGAGACCATACTGAAGAACAACAACTCATCAGGCCACGTACCCCATGGACCACTTACTCGGCCCTCTGAGCAGCTGGACTATCTTTCCAATGTTCAAGGAATCCAGGTAAGTGTTTGGCTTTGCAAGATTTCTTCCAAAGCTACCCAAACTGGTCCAACCTCTTGCTTGTTCTAAAGCTTTTTAGTTTTGCTGGTGGGTGACATATTCTGAAGGCTGCCTGTTAAGCTGAAATTCATATAAATGATGTACTTATGAAATGTACTGAATTTTACAGCTTTTTTATGTAGTTTTCAAATGTGTATTTCCTCAGCCTTAATTCAGTGCTATTCTGAAGTCTTGGAAGAATAAAACTGAAAGTAGTATTTTGTGATTGTCATACTGTAGGAATATAGTATGAACTTGAATGTGGCTGATCTGAAATCAGGGTGTTTTTGAACAATCTTTCTTACGTTAGCATTTGCTGTAAGCAGTACATTTTCTTCTGTTTGGTCCCTTTAATCAGAATTGCATGTCAGTTCCTATATTGATATGTTAAAGGAGCTCAGTGGATTAAAAAGCGTAGAAGGGAAACCTTTATATAGCTATAATAAAAAAAAGGTCCCAGCAACAATCATTAAGTAGCCACTTCTAATCAGACTTGCAGAGCTCTGATGATTGCTAAAAAACCATTGCAGGTGAAGACAAACTTCAAAGTTTAGGCTGGCAGAATGATTAGAAGTAAGGTTCAGCTTCATATATGGGTAAATAATCTGTAGCAGGTGTGATATGTTTTCTGTACATGGTTAACTTAAAAGAGCTAAATCCTTCTCTTTTCTTCAGGTTGAATATAAAGACTTTCCAAAAAATAACAAAAACGAGTTTGTATCTCTTATAAACTGTTCCTCTCAGCCACCACTGATCAGCCATGGGATTGGAAAGGATGTAGAATCTTGCCACGATATGGTATGATGAATATTGCTGAAATGCTTTTTCTTTGCCCTTCAGTGTGAACTGAGGGATGCAGCGGATAGACCAAGGTTTCATATTACTGCTGCGCAGCAGTGAATTAAATGCTGTACAATTCCCTGGCTAATTTTGTCTGATATTTCACAGGTTGCTGAAACAACTGATTAACAATATCTGAATCGAATCTAAATAACGTTTGAAATGCTTAACACATGCTCACAGTTTTTGTCTATTAAAAATGCATTTGCTTTATCTTGATATTATTTGCATGAGCACATGTTAAAGAAAATATATGAAAAGGAATCTTTGAAATACAAGAGCTTATCAGATAATTTTCTGTAACAGAATGGGCTGATATTTCACTGGGCACTGTAACACCTGGGTTTACATTACCAGACTTTCTGAGAGAATCCAAAACGGAAGAAATGCAATTCCCCATTAGATAGCAGGAGATGCTCTGCATCTGTTAAGCCCCGTTTATAACAGTAGCAGTTTCTTTTATTTCAGTATCCAGTGGTGCCCTGACTACTGACTGTGGACTAAAGTAATAATTTCCAATATGTAAATGCATAGGAGAACCTGGGTTTGCTGACTTCGTACTAAAGACATTTGCAGCAATTTTTTCTAATGGCTATAATTTGATACAGATTTCTTTGATCTTTGTCACTTAATGTTGACATTTTCCCACCCATCTCTGCGTCTAACTGTAAAGAGCTCCTGAAAGCATGAGAACTGTCTCTGTTCACATACTCAGCTTTTGCTAATGCCCATGCCATAATGCATCAGGCGTATTCTGAAAAGGGAATCCTGAAATTATCAGAATAAAGGTGACAAAATTTTTCAGTTCTCAAAGGAGGTGACTGACTTTTGCAGTAGCCACATCACATTGACTCTTTCAAAGTCACATGTGCCCTATTGGTTTTGTAGATTCAAGTGTAACTTGTATTCTTCTGGAGAGAACTTTTTGATTCTGTGTATTTTAATGTCCTTTATCTTAAGCTCTGTACAGTTTTTGAGCCATTACTAAGTTAGCATCTTTTTCCTTGATATTAATAGTATTTAATTTATGATATTAATAATAATTATGTATAAGTAATTAATTTTCCCCATTGCTGAAACAAACACAAAGGAATGCCCTCGCCACAGCACCATTTGATTGTTTAATGTGGCCAGATGAAACTACACCATTGCATTTTTGTCCACCATAATTACACATCTTAGGAAATATATTACTAAAATTAGTGTATTTCCTTTACGTGAGCCCTGGTCCTTTCACTGTGTTAACAGAAAGGGCTCAGGTTGCGTTGCTGAGTGCTCTCTCTTTTCTTTAGGCTGCACTGAATATTTTAAAATTGCTGTCTGAGTTGGACCAACAAACCACAGAGATGCCAAGAACGGGAAATGGACCAATGTCTGTGTGAGTGTGACCCATTGACTTTCCCTTGCATTAACGGAAGCCTCTAACCTCATGATGTTGTAGAAACAAATAAGATGTGAGGGTTTTTTTTCCTTTGACAGAAAAGTTAAAATGCCAAAGGCTGTTACCTTCTTCAGAAGGATCAGAGGGTAGGTTTTATGATCAAGCTTGTCATTTTCACCTGTCAAATGCAAATTACTAAGCACTAGCAAGTGGTTACAATGTGATGGCTGTGACACAGCAATTCTGACTGTGATCCCTCTGCTTCAACTATTCATTTACATGTATTTGTAAATAGTGTGACTCCTCGGTGTGTTTAAGTGATACAGCTGCTCTTCTCTTTCTAGAAATCTGTACAAAACATGTGAACAATCTATAGGTTTCATAGATTGTTTTCGGCAGACACATGGAGGGGTTGTAAATTACTCCCTTTGACCATGGGGAAAGAAAAAGCTTAACCTCCCAGTTAGATAATAAACATTCAGAATGGTGGAATTAACAAAGTGCTAATTGGTTGCAAATGGAAGGAAGTTTCCTGGAAACAAATTGTTAGATGCCTCTCAAAATCTTTGTATGTGATTTAGAAGCACCTTATTCATGGCAATAGTATTTTATCTCCTAAGTAACAGGTGTTTTCTCATTTGTAGATGTGTGAAACAAGAAATGGAAAGTGACCCTCTTCTCAAACCGGCTAACTCAAACACTTTGGGACAAACACTGGACAGCACTGCCTAAAAATGGCTTTTGACTGGACCCAAACCTGAAAGCACCAGAGAAAATCAAATGCTTCCTATTAATGTAACCTGTTTTAGAGTGCTACAGTCTTTACAACCTACTGTAGTGTCTAAATCATAACCATTGCTTTTTCTTCAAACAGTGATAAATTTTTAGTTTCATTATGTTGTTTTGATTGAAATGACACTATAAATTTTTCATTTAAAAGTTTCTTAATTGTATCTAGAACAATAGCACAGTTTAGAAACTTTGTCTTCTGAGACTGACATGTTATCTGTGAACTAACTTGGGAAGATCATATCCATGTATGTGGTTATTTTGTTTTTATTGAAATAGCGGAGTTTCACTGGAAACAAATTGTGTGCCCACCATTTTAAAAAGTCCAGGATTCTTTCATTTAGCTTAATTATCCAACGGTTGAATGAATTAAAACACTTTAAGAATTTTAAACTTTGATCATTTTTGGTTAATTTCTAGTTTTCTTGGGGGAGGGGGGTTGGGGAACCTGAATGCAACGTGACTTTAAATGATCTCTGATCTATGTTTTAAGGAGTGTGTGTGTAGATGGCGCACAGCTCACTACATTACAGGATATGATCTCAGTGTAGTGCATATAAAACCGCAGATTGATTTTCCTTGAGTGCTTTATACTGTTTAATTACATCTCCATGTAGGGCTGAAAAAAATTACCTATGTTTATATATAAACTGTGTTGCTTTTGATGTTGTGTTATTGCGCACCAAACTGTGCGCAATAAAGTTTTTGCATATGGTCCAGGTAAAGCACGATAGCCTTGCAAGTTAAGTACTGCTTCAGTTCATTGTTTACGCTGGAATTTTTTCTCCCCATGGAATGTAAGTAAAACGTAGTGTTTGTCACCAATAAATGGTAATACTAAATTTTTTTTTGGGGTTAATTTATTCTTGTATGCCACTACAGGGGCTGCTTTTTTATAGGATTTGTAATGCTTGTGATATAGTACGGGCAGTATTGTAAAGCTATGGAGTAACTGTACAATGGGTATCAATTACATATAAATAACTACTACTTAGTAATGTGGAGGATGTGAAAACCTGGCAAGGTCAAGGAAATTCAAAAGTAACGTGGGTACGTTTTGTTACTTGTGCCACAGTGTGTTAGTGCAACTGTATCAATGGGAGCTTAAACTAAAGTTATGATTATGACAAGAAACCTGGCATAACAGGTTGGTATGAGTTCAAAGTTTAAGTCTCTACTTTTAAGTTTCCTTGTTTGCTTGTACTTTGAGTCACAACCTTGCCTTGCACTTAGTAATTTTTGGAGGGCAGTACTTTCAAAGCAGAACTTTCCCTCTAGCAACAGAAACTGGCAGTGCAGACTTGACACATGACAGTGTATCATTTGGATGTGAACTAGGTTCCCTGTGTGCTTAACTGGTAACCTACAGCAGCGCTTGTAAACACCCATCTGCAGTGCGTGTGGTAGTGCCTGTCACAGAAGGCAGTTACTGCACATGCTGTGTCTCAAAGCTGAATGTCTCTGCTATTTTATTTGCATTATCAAAAGCAGTTGGGCCACATTAACTGCATACCAAATTTTATTGAGTCAGGTTGGTTTTGATCATTATAAGCAGAAAAAGACTCAACATTGTAAAGGTTTTGGGTTCTTCGGTTTTGTTTCATTTTGATTTTTTTCTTTTTTACATTTGTAGAACTAAAATGCTGTACATTTAAAAATTAAAAGAAACTTGCTAGGCTGAGGCTTTGTATTGCAAATTCTTACAACTTACCAAACTACTTACCAAAATAATTTATACTGGAAAACAGGTACCACATGGATAGCAATGTAAATGGTCTCCCTACCTTTACCTGCTGCTACTTAAGTTTCCTCTCTGGATGGAACTTGAGCCTATTCTTCTGACTGTTTTGCAGCATTCATTTGTTGAGAATGCTGTTTCATATGATCCTGAATTAAGGTACTTTGCTGTAGATCCCTCTTTTTCAGTACTCTTACATGCATCTGTCATCTTAGAGTGCTTCATCAGAGAAAGTTCTTTTGTTAAAGGCCTTGTAATCACAGCTCCATTATGGAAGACTTCAGGTCACTGTGTGGATTCTGGGTAAGCCAAAGGGAGTTCTAGATAAAATGTGTTATTTCTAGAGCATCACAGCCGCTTTCTTTTTCTGTTGTCTCCTTTGTGCTTGATGCAGCAAAGGCTAGGAAGATTATGGTACGATATGTAATCCCCTGAAGGCTTTATGTGACACTTTTCTTCAACAGATACTAAAATATTCTACAAAGACTACAAATACAAGAAACCTGAGGTGAAGGTGCAGTTCTGTGAGTGCAGCAGTCCAGCTGGCTAGCAGTGATTCCTGAGGAGGCAGGTCACTGGGGGATGGAAGATGTGATGTGGCAGAATGAGACACTGAATTTCAGTGCATTTCAGTCTTGTTCATAGAATCACAGAATGGTTTGGCCTGGAAAGGATCTTAAGATCATATAGTTCCAACTCCCCTGCCATGGGCAGGGATACCTCATCCTAAACCATGTCACTCAAGGCTCTGTCCAACCTGGCCTTGAACACTGCTGGGGATGGAGCATTTACCACTTCTTTGGGCAACCTGTTTCAATGTCTCACCACTCTCACAGTAAAGAACTTCCTTATATATAACTTGAAAGGCTCATTTGGACCTTTCTTAATGCCTGCCCATCCTACTTCCCCATGTGGAGAATACAGGCTCAAAGGAAGTAGCTGAGGAGTTTGGAAACCAGATTCTGGAAATAATGATGTCCATTTTCCAGCGGTTCAGCTTGTAAGTAAGATCAGCAGAGACCTGACAGTGTAGGTAATACATTTTCCTCCACCAAAGAAAATGTCCTGTCTGCCTGTACTCCTTCATATGTCTAGACTTTGACAGAGTCCAGTCTTCATGTTCATTTTCTGGTACTGGAAAGAAAGCACTTATGATTGTTCTCTCAGATTTCAAAGCCTTAGGGCAACCTCTAAATTCTGTCAGGTTTTGCACTGCTTTCCTTCAAGCCTTTTCTTGTTTGTCCAATTATGCAGCTGCATGTAATTGTCAGAAGAGTGATGCTGTGCCACTGTTCTTTGAAGAAGTGCAGGCAAATATCTGGTTGTAATGCCCTGTATAAGAACCTGAAGAGTGGCTTTGTAGATGGTGCTGCAAATGAAGTCTGTTCCAGTGCTGTTACTGAGCTTGAAGACTGCTGCTCAAGTCTCTTATCTGAAGTAACATGCTGCACTCTGAAGCTAGAGTACCAGAAGGAAGGTAGTCCATGTTCATCCAGGGATTTTGGAGTGTCATCTCTCTTGAATGGGTCAGTTTGCTGTCCTTGGGGCAAACAACTGTATCACATGAGAGTTAAAGGGGAATAATGAAAATTGGTCAGGGAATTTTTTTAAAGCAGAATATTTTATTCATTAGTCAAGTCCTGACTCCCCAAAGGAAGAAACATGACTCTTCATGATCCATCATTCTTGGTTTCAGGATGGAGATCTTGCAGAAAAGGATTTGTCCAAAGTTTATTTTGGGGAATGCTGACCTTAGGATAGCTAAAATGTGCCTATAGAATGTGAATTATCCTGGATTCACTGTGATACCCATTTGTTCCATAATACATTAAAATACATTCCTGTTACGTTTTGTTGTTTTCGTTTAGGATATAGACAGCTGGTATTTCTTTAGGGTAAGTCCTATCTGAATGGATTCAGCTAGGGAGTCTGAAACCAGCAGCGGAGTTATTTGTGTTGTCAGTTCTCTGGCCAAATTTTAGTAACACAAAGTGTAGCTGTATGTGGAGTTCTGCTGCAATTACTGCATTAGTGAAGGATGAAACCAAAATTCTGTTCTAACCCACTGATCAAAGTTAAAAATTGTTTTACTCTGTCAGAATGTATGAAGACAAACAGTGGAGGTTCCAAAAGTGCCTAACTGCAGGAAGCGAGAGGGTGTGTAAACCACTTCACCGCTCATCTTTTGTGAGGCAACCACGTAATTGTTTGCTCTTTTATTTTGAAGGTCTGCAGACAGAAACCAATGGAGTTAAGTGTGAGTCGATGTAATACCTTAAAGGCTTCTATATTTGTGTGATTTTATTTAGACTGCTTGTTTAAGCTCAGACAAAGGAATGCTGCTTCAGAGGTCCTTACAAATCTGAAAATACTCAAGTTCATCTCTGTGGCTGTGACATCCTGTATTGCTTCCCTTTAACTGCCAAATGGATACGTACACTTACTTAACATTCAGGAACTTCTGAGCAAGAACTGAACACCCCATGGAAAGAGGCTGGGGAAAAATAAGTTGTTGGAGCAAATTAAGATCTCTAGGGTATTCATTTAATCTCTGGATCAGAACTGAATAAAAGCATACAGATGATGAATAATACCTAACCAAGAGTGTATTTTATTCTCCAATATAATTCTTCTGTTATACCACTGGCAGTATCCTAATGCAAAAAAAAATAAAATTTGATTAGCAATGAAAAAATTGTAGTGCCTTTAAACTTCAGTCATTCTCCCACTTCCACAGTGTTTTTGGCATCCTTCTAATAGGGGATGTTGTAGATTTTAAGTGTCCTGTGTTAACGATGCAGAAAATATGCTTCATCCCTGGTGGCGTTCAAGGTGGGGTTGGATATAGCCTTGGATGGCATGGTTTAGTGGGAGGTGTCCCTGCCCATGGCAGGGGGGTTGGAACTCGATGATCTTGAGGTCCTTTCCAACCCTAACTATTCTATGATTCTATGATTCTATATTCTTCACAGAGTATGCTCTCAATGCTTTCATCCTCTGCTACCATTCTTTCATTTATCTTTACTATTTCCAATCAAAAGATAGTATTTTATGTTTAAATGCCTCTTTTTTTTTTTCCCTGTCTCCCTCAGAAGGAAGATTAGTGCTCCCAAAGAAGGCAATCCCAACCCTATGTTAAGGGACAGAACCTCTGAAATGTTTTATGTCAAAGCCCAAATGCAAAATCCGGGGACAACAGACACTAATTCCTAGTCCCTATTTTATTATGGGTGCAGTCTCCCAAATTGCTGTTCTCCCATTTTAAAGCCACAACCAAGCACATCACAGTAGGGATATGTATTGTCTGGTTGCTAAGCATTGCTTTCATAGTTGTCTTCACACAGCACTTTGGTTTTAACATTAAGCTCTTGCCTAGAAAAAACAACTGGGAAGGGAAGGCATCACTGGGAAAATAAATCCGTCAGTAGTTTGCTGTCAATAAGATTCAGTATAACTGTCCTATAACCTGCCACTGCATTTGCATAAGAAGTTTGTGAATTCCCTTTAAAGCTTTTTACGTAGGTAGAGAAGCTTATTAAAATGTTGAGCCACCAAGTTATTTTAATTACTAAAGTGGATAAAAACTTGAAGAAAATGTGCTACTTCAAACTTACAAAGGCTAATTACATTTAAATAATTGTCTCTTTAAGCATTCTAGCAATAACTCTTGTTGTGCTTTCTCTTGTGCTGTACTGACTTCAAAGCTAAGTGGTGTTTTCAGTGTTTTAACTTCTTATATTTCCATCTGCTAAAGCACTGATGTAGAAATTACAGCTGATTTTTGTTTAAAAGAGAAAAAAGGTTATTTAAGAGCTTTTACTGTCTAACCCCTCCCCATTCTGCTGGTCCATTATTGTACGTAGACAGGGAAGATGTACCTAGATTAAAGTGATACTTAAACTGGGTCAAATGCAGATGTCTTGTCATTTATCAGTCAGCTGGATATAACTTTATTGGTTTTGGTGGCCTTCTGCCACATGCTGAATGTGGTGTTTGTGTTTAGTCTGGACATTAAACAAAGCTAGTCCCCCTTCAAACAAGCACATGACCAGTGTTCAAGCTGTTAATGTGCACAGGCTTGCACATATTGCATCTGCACACACTTAAGCCCACAGTCCTCTGGTCCACCCAGCAAGGGAATGGATGAAAAGTGTTTCCAAATTCCTTGTAAATGCTGACATTACTTCCCAGTTTCTTGTCTATCAGTATATTTTGTTGGCCCTTTCTTTTGAAAAACTGTTTTAGCCTTTAGCTATGTGGCATGTTCACTCCTCCCTTTCTACTAGTGGTTTTACTTTATAGAGGCTTACTCTCTTCCCCTCTTCTCTCCATGAACTCCTACTAGAGTAGGACTAGAGTCCCTAGAAGAGTAACATCTGTTAAAGCAGGCTTTAAGATGATCTGATTTGTGATGGGCAGATTTCCTGCATCTGTGAGGTGTATGAAGTGTCTTTCCTCTCCCTAGAGATAAACACATTTCAACAAAATGTTCTATGAGATGTTCTTCCGAACTCAGGAAACAGAGCAAGCTGTACTTGCCATCAGGGCTGTGTGAAGTTCTGTGCTCCTCACCTGGCTACCCTGAAGTGTTGTCATTCTCAGTGCAAAAAATGTTGAAAGATAGCTCCAAGTACTGCTCTGTGAACAGGATAGCTTCTTTGATGTGTTTTCTCTTCATTTTGTGCTGCTTACCTTGACACACCCTGATCCCAAGAAGCCACTAGCAAGGCATGTGGTGCCTTTCTGATCGTAGCTAATAACACACTGTTCAGATGAACTAAACTACTGTTTACCTCTTGAACCAAAGTGTTTCCATCTGTGTTAAACTGAAAAGTCTTGTGTTTGAGTTCTTGCATGTGTTCTTTCAACATGCTGCAGTTGAAACTTGTCCCATGTAAATGGTCTAAAACCACTTGGTTATTTTTGAAAGATACAGAAGGATATAAAAATTTCTAAAGTATCTTTTAAGTAGTACCGTATTCATCTACCATTTCCTTTGTCTTTTGCTGCATCTCCTTCTGACAGAGCAGTCTTTCATCAATGCCTATGTAAAATTCATTTGCTAATAGTCACAGAGTAATCTGTTAAACCACCAAAGCTCCCTTCTCCAAAAATGTTTTCTGTGGAGTCTAGCCAATAATTGTGCAAGATCTTACTGGTGTCATGCAGCATCAGAAAATTCTATATCCTTAGTACACAGCTGTTAACATGGCAGTTGCTCGTCCAACAGGCATTTATTGTTTCCACATGTTAAATGGTTTATCGGAGCTTAGAAATACTGTTAGAACATTTTGAATAAGGCTAAACCTGATCAGATGCATAAAAACCAGCAAAGGACCCGGTCCTGCAAGGTATAGTGCCCTGCACTGACCATGACTCAGTGGAGTGTCCCTAGGGAAGACTTGTGTTCATGAAAAAATGAAAGTTGGGATCTCTTCGTAAGAGTGCTTTGTATCTCTTGTGATCCACAGCTACTGACCTCTAAACCTGCTGCTGCAAACTGGCCCGAAGTTTCTGCTACAGTCACGGTGTGGCTGTGATCCATTTCTATCATTTCTGGATGGAAACCCTTGACAGTCTGGAGAAAGAAAGAAAAAGAAGAGAACATAATTTCTCTGCAAATAGACATTAAACTGGTAAATCTGAATACATCTCCCTGTTGGGTCTCTTGCTGAAACTCAGCTGGGTCATTCACAACCTTCTTTTGTTTCTAGTTGTAGCTGCAGGCTAGAAAAATTCTGGCTCCACAACCAAACTGTGGCAGTTTCTTTCTTACTGCCCTTTAATCTTTTCTGTAAAATTTGTACTTGGAATTTTTCATATTCCAGAGGAGCAGTGTGTGTGATTTGGCAAATGCTCCCACTTTTTTTTTTTCAATACCCTGTCAGTGCACTATTTTATTTTAATTACCGTAATACTCCACAGTGAAGTTGCTGACCCAACAATTCAGAGAGATCTTTTTGTGGCTTCTTGATGCATAGCTTGCTTTTTGTTATTATTATTATTATTATTATATTACAAAACTTAATGCTAAGAATTACAATCTGTATTAGAATTTTCCTGACTATTGGAGACATCTGGTACTGGGGTTTCAGTTCAGATTATTATGTTGGGAAGTCAGAGGTTGCATCCCAATTAAAATTTGACTTTCTGCAATATTCAGTTCTGATTGAAAAGAAAAACCCTGAACGTAACAATGTAGCAGTTGGATGCTGGCATGTGAAATATTTAATCATCCCATGAGATTAACAAGGTCTTGTTTAGCAATTCAGAAACATTTCTTCTTTCATCAGGTTTCCCCTTCCTAGCGAAAGGAATGACTCTGTGCTAGCACTGTGTGTTGGCATTTGGACGAAGCTGAAAACGTGTCCCTGTGAAAGCTGGCATATAATGCAAGAAGTTGTGATACTTTTTAAAACATACGTGACTGAACTGCCTTTCAGCCTTTTTCCTTGGCTTTAGCCACTCATGTAAGGTTAGGCAGAGTGTGTGACTCCTACAGAGCACACACAGGGACACAAGACAGGAGAGGCCCAGCCCCACACGCTGGTGCCTGCAGCTGCTGGGAATAACCACGCTGTGCAAGAAAAGCACAGAGCTGTCCTGCAGCCAAAAGTCCTGCTAATCAGCTGTGAAGTGAAGCTTTCGTGGGCTGGCTGCTCTGTCCAGCAACGACCCACAGAAGAGGCCCCTCTGAAGTAAGTAACAAGGACAACTGGGACTTGTGTATGTCCTGACTTCTGCCTCTTGAGGAAATTCCTGACTTCAGTGAGTCTTGCTACAATGAGCCCTGACTGAGCTGAAGAACTCATCTAGCTAAAGAGATTTTCAACATTTTCTGACAAGAATAAAACCCAGTGAAGTCAAGTAAATTTGATACTAAGCTCTGCTGCAGCTGTTTAACATCCCAGACCTTCCCATTTCTCCTTCTTTGCCAAACAAGGCAACACAAATCACATTCACAGTTCCTCTTGAACATGTGACATGGGTTTGCAGCATAACAAGATTAGTTTTCCCTGTAATCCTCTTAAAATGTCTTTCATGATTGTCTTTTCATCTTTTGGTGTTCTGGAACTTGGATTAATGGGATTGAGATTTATTACACAGGTCCTGTTTGATAAGCTGCTTTCAAGAATTAGTTGCCTACAAACATGTTTAATTTGGTAAAAGCATTTTAATGGGTAGTTGAATTATGCAGTGTTACACCAAACATACTGTAAGGCCTATATATGTACTTGCAGTATTTATGTCTGTAGACATTACTAGACAGGGAGGTGAATTAAACAAGATAGGCTTACTCATTTCAGAGTGTCTAAAATACCTCACATGGCTTCTCTTGGCAGATTTGCAGAGCCTCAGCTGCATGCCTGCAAACTAGCCAACAAATTGACCACATGCTTTTTCTTGTTCTCATCACGTTTCAAGCACCATCCTCGACCTACCCCTTCCATTGGTCCCACAGGACGTATTCACCTTGCAGTCAGCTTGATCTGGTCCTCTTGTCACTGAATCTTTGTTTAGTTAGTAGAAGCTTGATAACAAAGGAACGGCTGGTTTGCTGAAGCACTGAGGTGACAAATCCCACATCCCATTTCATGCAACTCTGAGTGAATGAGTGAGCAACTGAACTGCTATGCTTGATGCCTTGGCATAACCAGTGCGTATTTACAAACAGAAAAAACTAAACATGGAGCAATTACATGATGTTGAGCCGAGCCAGTCCAGACCAGAGCTGCTTACTGCATGACTCAGGGTTGTTTCACCTCCTGTGTTTAGCCCAAAAGACCACCCTGCCGATGTAAAACTAGTATATGGCTTTATGCCTTCCCCTGCCTGTCTTCCTGCCTCTTACAACTGACTCCATTTCAACCCCATCTCTTTAGTTAGTCTTATTCTAGTGACAAGATTTCCTGCCTTCCCCAGGAGGTGCTGGGAGGGGGGCCCATGGCTGGAGCACGTTTCTGAATCATACGGTGGCACCCTCTGCTTTGCAGCGACCTCTGGTGTAGGATAAGCACTGTGCTTGGCTGACCTTCACGCCCCATTCCCGAGGTGAATTTACAGCTATAATATCGCAGCACACAGTGCTTGGTTACAGGCCAGGCTGTTCTTATTCAAGATACATCCTTTGCTCTCTGTTTCATTCCTCACATTACTCAGTGGCAATCTATTTAACACAACATAAATTGCCTGTCTATGGCCACCTAAAAGCAAGATAACTGCTGCTGCTGCAGTGGGCATTCCCTAAGTGACATGAACCTGAGCGGAACCAGTCACACATCAGCAGGAGCCTGAGCTGGGAGAGGAACAGTGGTGTAAACTGGCAGTCCTTCAGTTACCTGTTTGGGAGCTCCTGCTCTGGAATAAGGTTGGATCACAGGCTTGATGTTGCCACTGCACTTGCACATGCCTTTAGACAAGACACAAAACATCTCTGAAGGTGGATTTTTTTTCTTTCTAAGAGGAAAATAAAAAGAAAATTAATTTCCAAAGCTTCACTCACTCATCCCAGCAAAGCACATTACATGTACTGATGCCGCAAGCCTGGGTGCACTCAGCACCGGTTTGTCTCCAGACACCCATGCAGTGTGACATCCCATGTATACTACTGCCTGTACTGGGGCCAAGGCTTCCCTGTGGTGCTGGTGCCAGATCTGGGTGGGAGGCTGCAGCCAGAGGGTCCAACTCCGAGCGCAGGGAGAGGCACATGGCTGCACTCACCCGCCTTCACCCTGTCATCAAAATCTGGGAAATAAACCCTCTAACGAGAATAATAGGTGAGAAAGCTGACATTATTATCGTATTGGGTGCCTGGGGGATCACTCCACCTATCATGCACACCCAGAACAGACATTTGACTTATACCTTTATTTTATACATATTAATCATAATTCCAAAAAATGCCCACCCAATTCTTGTTATTCATTGCATATGGGAACTTTGGCAGGTAAGGCCATAGCACCGCCGCTGTGAATTTGACGAGTGGTCTCTGGGGGTCCTTTGGTGAGAAATACCGCTACTCATTTTATCCTGTATGGAATCGTGTTAGTTCAGGACACTCTAAGTCTTGCCAATTAACTACAATTACAAATGGCTAGTTTATGACCCTGAGAAGCTCCTTCAGCTGTTTCCTTTTGCAGCTGTTTACCTATTTCTTGGGCCTTACTGATGGAAGGCCCACATAAATTTGAAAGAAGGCGTGTGGTCCTCCTGTTGCACGCCGTTTCTTGTAGCCTTGTCTGTCTCTTTATACACAATGAAATACTTGTTTAGCTCGGCATCAGCCCGCCTCCCCACACAAAGCCCGGGCACAACGTGGACGGACTCCAGGCTCGACCCGCGCGCACCGCCATGAGGCGAGCAGAGCCAGGGCGCAGCGGAGCACGCCCCGCACTCTTCCCGCCCTTCGCCGCGAAATGGCGGCAGCAGCCGCCCCCGCTGCCGAGCGCACCCCAGGACCCCGCCACCAGCTCCGAGCCTGACTGAGCGGGCAGCGGACGGCTCTGCCCACGGCCTCCCCGAGGATCCGAACCGTCCACCACGGCAGCAGGACGGTGGAGCGCAAAAGAAAACCGACCCCTCCGGCAGCCCGAGCGGTACCGCCCAACATGGCGCCGGAGCCCGCCCTCCTGCCTCGGCGCGGGCGGGGCCGGGGCGGGCCCCGAAGACCCTATAAAGGGCCTCGCGCGGAGGGGCTCTCCCTTTCGCTCCGGCGTGGCTGAGGTAGGTATGGGCTATGGATGAGCTCCGGGCGAGCTTGGGGGGCGGTTGGGTTCGGGCGTTTTCTGTTTGCGCTTCTGTCATAGCTCTTGCCTGAGTGGGCTTCTGGCGGCCGCCGGTCTCATCTCCCTGCCCGCTCGCTGAGGGAGCGGTGAGGCCTGGTGGCATGGCCGCCTCTTCCTGCTCAGCTCCGCGCTTCTGCGGCGCTTCCGGGCAAGCGATCGCCCGGCCGCCTTTCGCGGGGAGGTGTTGAGTGTTGCCCTGGTTCTGCCGGGGGAGGGGGAGCGCAGCGCGGGCCGGGGGCTCGCTGGTGACGGCTTTTTCCTCGTCAGAGCTGTAGTGTTGACTTCTCACTGCTAAAGCCAGGTCGTGTCTGATGCACCAGCGGGAAGCCCCGCTGTGTCCCAGGCAGTTGCGGGCCTCGGTGCTTACGGTTCCCTTCGGCTTTTCTCGCAGGGCCTCTGGGAGATTTGATACCGCAGGGTCAGGTGTGCGAGGAGAGCAGTTGCCTGGTTTACTATGCCATGCCTCTGGCAGGGGGGAACGGTAAGTCCTTGAAGTAACTTTGCCTCACTGACTTAAAAATAAGTATTTCTTAAATTAAACTTTTGAAAAAAAAGAAGTTGTTCCTGCAATGCTCTGTCAGGTTGGTGTCTTTGGAGACGTTTAGTTCCTGGGGCTGTTCAATCTGGAGAGGGTCTCATTAATGCATACAAATTATCTCAAAGGTGGGTGCTAGGAGGAGGATGCCAGACTCAGTGCTATCCAGCAACAGGGCAAGGAGCAGTGGCGATAAGCTAAAACATGAGAAGTTTAAACCTCAACATGAGGAATAACTTCTTTACACTGAGGGTGGCAGAGCACTGGCACAGGCTGCCCAGAGGTGTTCTGGAGTTTCCTTGTATGGAGACATTCAGAACCCACCTGGACACGTTCCTGTGTAACCTGCTCTAGGTGGCCCTTCCTTGGCAAGGGGATTGGACTAGATGATGTCTAGAGGTCCCTTCCAGCCCTAATGATAACATGACTCTGTTAATAGATGTGTAGGTATGATAATTGGCATATATTCTGTGGAGCTGAGAGGGTTTCTTCCTGCAGAAGCCTTGCCACTAGGCCCTTTTTGCTTTGTCTCACTCCCGTTGTGTGCAAGGTGGCAGGTCCAGCAGGTCAAGAAGTCCACAGCGTGGGAGGGCCAGTGGGTTGAGTGCTCAGTGCCCCGAGGCCAGTGAGCTGGGGACCAGGCCATGCTGGAGACACATGCTGTGCTGCAGCCCTGGCATGGGGCAGAGCTGGGCTGGTTGCAGTGGGCCCTTGGAGGAGGGGCTGCTTCTGCAGTTTTCCTGCCCTGCCCCTTGCTGGTAGTAGCGTTCATTGCATGGCCTGTGCTGTGTTCATGGCCGAACTGACCTACCTTTGCACTGGAAGGTGGAAGCCTCACGTGGCCATAAAGGCTGGGCGTGCAGGAGTGTGTAATCTCTTATCTCTTGCCTGCCTCCTCTTTTTCTGTTACAGCTGTCTTGTGCTCTGCTGCTGAAGCCCCATACATCAGTGTTTTCTCTGGATTTTTGTAGTATTTCCATCCCGTGTGCCTGTTAAACATGCCAATCAGCCAGCTCTTTTTGGGAAGGATTTGCATGAATTCACTCAGTGCCCATGGGTCTGCTGGGAGGAGGTGGGAGTGTGGCACAGCTGCTGTGGGTGTGCAGCCACCTAACCCCATGGCGCCTGCTGGTGTAAATGATGACTAAATTTTTTCCCCATCAGAGCGACAGTGTTGATTTCTTGCTGTTCCAAGCCAGATCATGTCTGATGCACCAGTGGGGAAGTGTTGCTGTGTCCCACAGCCCTGGTGTGGCCTGGTGCTAACTATTCCTTTTGTTTTTCCAATAGAGTGCTGCAAAGGCAGAGGGGCTGTTGAGCCTCTGGGAGACCAGATGTGGCTGTAGCTGACAGTGATCAGTTGTGTGATGAGGGCAGTGGCCTGGTTTACTCCAACATGCTGAATCTATAGCAAGTAAGGATGGTAAGTCCTTGAAGGAGTAACTGATCACTGGTTTAAGTTGAATAAAACAAAAAATGAAAGGTGGGGGATATACCTTTCTGAAAGGGAGTTGCTCAGCACACAGTGGTCACCATATGCGTGCATGGCTTGGGCACTTCCTCTGCCATAAGTTAGCTCCCTCCCTGCAGATCTGCCACCGGAGGTGGGAGTGTGGCACAGCTGCTGTAGGAGTGCAGCCACCTAACCCCATGGCGCCTGCTGGTGTAAATGATGACTAAATTTTTTCCCCATCAGAGCGACAGTGTTGATTTCTTGCTGTTCCAAGCCAGATCATGTCTGATGCACCAGTGGGGAAGTGTTGATGTGTCCCGCAGCCCTGGTATGGCCTGGTGCTAATTGTTCCTTTTGGTTTTATTTATAGGGTGCTGCAAAGGCAGAGGGGCTGTTGAGCCTCTGGGAGACCAGATGTGGCTGTAGCTGGCAGTGATCAGTTGTGTGATGAGGGCAGTTGCCTGGTTTGCTCCACCGTGTTTGAACCTCTAGCAAGTAAGGATGGTAAGTCCTTGGAGTAACTGTTGGTTAAATTAAATTTAAGTAAAGAGAAAAAGGCAGAGATTGAAGAGATACACCTTTTTGCAAGGGAGTTGCTTCCTTTTCTCCCTAGAGACTTGGCTGATATGTAATTTTGAGCATTAGCCTAGATATTGTAGAAGTAAAAGCATAGAGGTTTCCCTCAGGTAGAAGCATTGCAATTGGGTCTTTGTGCCTCGTGTTGCTCCTGTTCCGCATGCCCAAGGTGGCCGGTGTGGCTAGGGAACAGGAATCTGCAAGCTGCGTCAGTGCAGGCTGAGCTGGAGCAGGATGATGCCATTGTTTCTGATGCATTGTATTCAGAAAGCTCATTTTAAGAACACCCTGCATGGAGACCTACAAGTGACCTGCTCAGAGCAGCTGCCCCAGTAAGGGGGAGGAAGGAGTCATCCTGGCTGAAGTGTGTCCCTTTGGAAAAGAAATGCTGTTGAGTCTTTTTTGCTGTTTCCCTTGTTGGTCGACTTGAGGGAGTGTGGGGGAATTGCAGATGTTCAGCACTCAGTGGTGGCCATGCATATGCATGGCATGCCACTCTTGAAGGGCGAGGCCTCAAGGACAAAAGTCCAAGCACTGTCCAACTGATAAATGGGGACGTGCTGGAACTCGTGGGCTATAAACCTTGGGAGAAGAAACAAGGAAATGAGAAACCTCTGACTATTGAGCCCTGACGGTCGAGATGGAGACCAGATAGTATGTTTAAGATTAGGGAACAAACAGTGCTGGGTGGAAACTGACAAGTCATGTAGATGGAAACTTTCCAGTTGCACAACAGAGACCCGCTGGTTGCAAAAGTTCCAGAAGGCGTTTTGTATTAGCTAAGAGCCAATCAGAAACTGTTGTATAGGTAGTGCGTATTTAGAAATAACCAATCAACAAGTTATACGCTTGTAATAGAAACATGTAAGTGTATGAGGGTTGTTAATAAACCAACACTTTGCTTGCATCAAGCTATGTCCTGTCTCTCTACCACCGCACCTATCTATGAAGAGTATAAATGTGAGCTTCCTATATGGCACTGTTGAATTCAGAAGTTGTAGAGTGCAAGTGGTCTGTGTCAGGTGGTGAAGCTGATAGAGCTGACCAGATATGGTACTCTGGCATTCTCTGCTCAGCTCTCCTAGGTTTTTATCAAGTACTATAAAAGCTCCCATAGTTTTAAGTGTGTCCCACTTGGGGTGCCTGGCAGAGAAGAAGTTTTTGCTGTTTGCAGAGGAGCCCTTGCTATCTAGTTTTGTGGGGCTGTTTAAAAGCTGTATGTTTACTGTTTGCAGTAGAGTGAACTGACAATGTTGGCTGTTCTCTTGACAGGTTGAGATTTGTCAGAAGTTGTCCTGGGACCTGCTGTGATTTCAGTGCACTAGCAGAAAGCTGTCTTCTGGTAATGATGTCCCTCTCCATGCTGCTGCCTGTGATCACTTGTCCAAGCTACAGCATTCACATCACTGCCAGCAGCTCTGGTCTTTTCTCAGAGCTAGCAGGAGTGATAAATTGGTGTCCTGCCAACTTACAGAGGGTGTTACATTTTTCTTTCCCTTAGTATGGGGCATTTAACTGTCATGGATTCTGAAACTTGCTGCATTTTTAATGTTAATTGGATGCTTTTTTCTCCAAGGGCTGCATTCACCACCTTGACAGCTAATGCTACCCTACCACAACCATTAAAAGTAAGGAAGCCTTTCCTTAGAGAGCAATTGTCAAGTTGGGGAGGATGGCCTGCTATGTAAGGCAAGTGGGATTCAAGTCTTGCCTCTCTCCTGTCATCCAGGAAACTTCAGTGATGTATCATTGGCAGCCTATAAAATGGGGAAGGGGCAGCTTGGATGGTGCAGCTCAGTGGCATTTCTGTACTGTTTAGAGCCTGTTTTTAATAAAATCTGAGTACTAGATGAATTCAGCTGGTGACTGAAGTTCTCTTCATGTGCCTTTAACAGCCGATTTCTGGATCTCGTAACTGGTTTTGGGAGTTGGATGGCAAGAATGCTTATTTGTAATCATTGCTTATATCGAGGTGTCTACTGCCTCAAGCTAGGAGGCCTTGTGACCTCATGGTCATAGCTTCACATACCCTGAAGTACAAGTGCTTAGCTGGGACTTGTGGATGCTGCTGTGCTGCAGGAAGCAACATGAGGGCACAGCTCTCTGCACATAACAGCTGAGTGCTAAAAGGTTGATAATGGGTCTGGATTTTGGACTAAAGGGAGAGGTATAGTCTGCACTATGTTTGCAAAAAGACTCCCTTAGGGTAGAATTATTGATTCAGTTTTGGTTTTAACTGACCTGGTAAAAGTTACAGGTCCGCATGTTCCCAGGTGAGTCACTCACTGGCGTTACAAATTCTTCCATACATGAGTCTTAGAAGTGACAGCAGTCTGGGAAGGAGGGGAAGCTGATGTCAGCTGTTGTGAGGCATTGGACATTTCCCTTGTGCCATGTGTTCATCTAGCAGGAATGACTGCTTCTGGCTAGAGACTTGGTGACAGATGTTCATCCAGATCCTGCAGCATTCCCCTGGATGCTCTTTGGCAAACTTCCAGCTTTGCAGAGGAGAATGAAATATGAACTGCACATATGTGCTTCAAGTAGGGAACCACTGAATAGGAGGAAGCTAAAGATTTTTCTAATGCCAGAGAGGTAGCCAAGAGTGCCAAGATGTATTGCTTCCTGTACCTCTGACTTGCATATCCCAGATCAATTGACTACACATCTGCCTCAGCAGGGGTGAAAATTCTGTGTAAATGTGCTGTGTGATGTTTGCACACATAGAAGTGTCAAATAGTGGTGAGTGTTCAGCAGGGAGGAGAAAGCATTCTTGGTCTCCTGTGCCCATTCGCCTGGCAGTCAGGAGTGATGTCTCTGATGCACAAATGGACCTTGGCAGATGTCTCATGCAGGTCCTGGTCTGGTAGCATTTGTGTACCCCGCTGGCAATGCAGGTGAAGTAAATGGCCCCTTCAGATCCAGCTGTTGTGAAAAGCTGGAATATATATTAACCTGCAGTGTCTCAGACAGCGGGTTCAGATTCAACCCCTGGGCATAATGGTGGAAGTAGGTATTCCCCATGTGCTGTTGGAGGGAAGCAGCACGGCAGGTATGTGCATTAGAGGTGGGGTTAAAACCCAATTCCCCTGCAGCTTCCTTAGGTTCCTGAGGAGTAGGGCCATTTGGCAGCTGTTGAAGGTTCCTGTGCTGCTAGTTCTGACCCTGTGGAAGCCTTTCTTTGATGGGTCATACATGGTAAATACAGAGGGGCTGCTGCCTGGAAGCAGCAGGGGCTGCAGTGAACTAGCTAGACCAACGGGGACAATTGGGCTTGAAAAAGCAGAAGGGCAGAAGTGAGGCATGGGCTGAGGAAATGTTTAAGGGATGATGTCCTGCAGCATTTGAAACATTGATGTGTTATTTTTACTGCCTGATAGGAACAGCCTGATTAATACCACAGTGGATTGGAGATTATTTACAGCAACTACAAGTTTAGAGGGTATTTCTGCTACTTAGAAGCATAAATAATAGTTTCAGTGGTTAGGGAAGGGAAACTGGGCGGATAGTGGCCTTTGGCATGTATGTTTAGTAGGAAACAGCAGTGATGGAAAATTAGCTATTAGCATTCAAAGCCGTCTTCTATTAAACTGGGTAGAGATTTTTCTCATTCAATTAATATAAGCAGCATGATGTCTTGAAAAAACATATTTACGAGTGATCAGAACTGCTAATATAATTACTATCATAATCTAATGAGCATACCTACCAGCAAGCATGCTTTAGGGAATGGAGAGTGCTGGTTGTGCAGTGGGAGCTGTAAGGACAGATGTAGCTGGAACGTGCTCTTTCCATGTTTTATTACCTCTCCTAGAAGAGTTGTTCAGGTTAAGATTCAAGCACTGCTATTGCATACATGCGTAGGGATGGAAGACAAAACTGTCTCATAGCTGATCCACTGCAGGCAACCGGTAGTCTGGATGCGGGAGCTAGTTAGGAGGAGGAGCTACACTGCATGACAAGAAGCTACTCTGGATCTCTCCTGACCTGGCAGCTGTAGGGGGTGCTGTGTGCATGCGTTGCCCAAAGCTTAGGGCCAGATGGAGTTTCTGAATCGAACTGCTTGTTGAGTTGTTCTGTGTGTACAGAGTCGGGGTACTTTCACCTTGTTGCTATAGCAGTGTGCTGTAATAAACGTCTGGACCAGTGGGTATTAGCTTATCTGTAAGAAGTGTGGCAAAGTGGAGACAAACCCTGAAAGTAACATCTGAACTTGTCAGTCTTTTACTTAGAGGGGTTGAGGTGGATGAAGTCTTCCATACTGACAGGCTTTTGTTTCCGAGCTTTCATCTGCTGGAGTTGCTAATATACCTGCAAACAGTTGTTATCCTTAAATGTGGCTTCATTTTGTATCTGTCTCTATGGGTTTTTTTTCTAGTTCTGGAACTGATTTGGGTCTAGAGAGGAATGCCAAGAGGTATGTTTCGGGCAAAGGCTGATTCACAGCTTTTTCTCTGCACAGAGAGCTCCCTACTAGCTCTTAGAGGCTGGCAAAGGGTTATCACAGCATGTCCTGAGCTCATATTCTGCTGAGCTGCTGTGAAGTGCCTGAACAGGGCAGTAAGGATGAAGGCAGAATTGTTTTCATCAGGTTCCATCAGGTCTAGTTCCATCTGGTCTAGCAGGAACAGACAATACTGTACATACTTCAGTGTAACTTTCTAAAACTGAAATCTGGAGTCACTCACTAGGCTGGTATGTTTAAGCAAATGTTTACTTTTCTCAAACAGCTCTGTTTCTTGGTGCCATGAGCATTTGAGAGGAAAATAGCACAGATTATTTCTGTCTGACGTTGTTTTTAATAGACATGTTTTCATACACAGTGAGAGGCTTAACATTTATATTCCCAAAGACCCAGGCATCATTTTGACTGCATGGTGATTTTGCTTTTCAGATCCATCTGTTAAGCGGCTGCATTAGCTTATGAAATAGCATGGTCCATTTACTCATTGCTGCTTCTACTCTTTGCATTATTTCCTCTGCCTCCCTCTCTGCTCTGTGATGGATTAAGTTATCTGACACATCAGCTGTGCTGACAGGCTAGATGCTATCATGGACAGCAATGAAGCAAAGCTTGGTTTTGTGATCACCCTAGGAAGACCACATTTCAGGACACTCAGACTGCCATGCAGATATTAAGAGGAAGACTTTTGTTTGAAGCAGAGGGTTTCTTTCTCCTACAGCATCAAATGTTTTAGAGAGATGTTCTGCAGCTGTAGACTTCTGTTCTTCTTTCACCCTTTATGCCAGATCCCTTGCAGTAGTGGGATGAAATATAAGTGTCTTGGTTCAGCCTGATTCTCCATTTTTGTGCTGTGGGAACTGCTGGTTTATTATAGCATGTAGGGTTCCCAGGCACTTTCCTGTCCAAGTGTTGGGCACAGGGTACAGGTAGGGCTGAGGCACTTGGGCGCTGACTGGTTGTCTTCTGGCAGCCTTCATCTTGCAGAAAACTGCAGTTTACGTCACTCTGCTCCCTGCTGTGACTTCTTGCTCAGACCACCTGGCCAATGGCATGGTTTAGTGGGAGGTGTCCCTGCCCATGGCAGGGGGGTTGGAACTAGATGATCTTAGGGTCCTTTCCAACCCTAACTATTCTATGATTCTATGCGCAGCTTCAGCTCACTGTAGAGGGAGGGCTGGTGTGCTCTCAATAGGGTGAAAAGAGAAGGGACAGTGAGAGCTCTGGTTTTCTGCTGAGGCTCCAAGCACACAACACCAAAATCTCCTCTTTGCCCAATGATACCTACCGGAGATTGGTTCTAAAGCCTTTTAGCTTGTTCCATAGTAAATTAAACTGGAGAAAAGTGCTAGTTATTTTCATGTTTACAGAAACAGGTACTCTGGCGACTGAAGAAATTCTCTTCACCTGTTTCCTGCTCAGAGCCAATGTAAGTCTAGCAAGGACTGGATGTCACCCCTGTCACATGCTTTCCAGTGACTGAAATGGGCTCAGGTCTTTCATAAAGCAGATGGGAAACATCTGGCAACTTGTAGGTAAAAATGTTCTTTATGCAAGACCATGTTCATGGTGTACATCAGATACCCCTGCATCAGATAAATTGCAGGGGGGTTGGACTAGATGACCTTTGAAGGAACCTTCCAATCCGAATTGTTCTATAATTCAAAGCAATTCCATTCTGTTCTCTAAGATTGATTTGGGTTCATAGAAATGGGTTCAAGACCATTTCTGTGTTACCTGAGGATCTGCCTGATTTCTTCAGTGTTACAGTTAAAAAAGTTTCCACTGGATAGTGTGTACTTCACTGTGCCGATCACTTGCTCTGTTCAGTTTTGAGTGCTGGGGCTGGGTCAGCTTGAAGTCTTCCCTCTAGTCCTGAGAATAAGCTTGACTTCCTTAATCTTTTTTCAAAGCAAATATTAAAGCTGGGGGCTGTCCTAATTTCTCTACTTTATGCAGATTCCCTTGAGTTCATGTAACCTTCCTCAGTGAGGGTGTCCAGGGCCAGAGAGACTTGGAGATGAGGACTCAGCACTGACTGCACAAAGGAATAAGGGATGTTTTCCATCTCCAGCAGGGTGGCAGGTGTCCTTCCAGAGGGCTGAGGAGCCTCATCTGGTGCATGAGGGTGGTAGGTAAGCAGATGCAGCCCATGTGGTGTTGTTTGCTCAGATGGATTCCCTGAAGCCTGTTCCTGAAAGCAGCTCTCTGAAGATAGGGTGGTATGTCAGCACCCAGGGGCTGGCCTAGAGTAGCACACATGCTTTGTGCTCCACACATGCTTCCATTTCCCACTGTGGGTGGTCATAATGTTTTCAACAGCTCACTGCTGCTGGTTCAGTGCTGCTTTTTAATTGATAGGGTGAGGTTGTGCTTTTGATCCTCCCACATATACTGGAATGCTTGCATACTGGTCCAAGATAGAGCCTGGCCTGTAGGCAGCAGCTATCTTCTAGATAGCATTCCTCAGTGAGGAGAAATCCTAAGCTCTACCTCTGCCCTTGTTTAGCAGCTTGGAGCGCTTCCTTTGTGGTACATAACTGCAGCAATGGTAGACATTGCCTTACCTCCACCAATTTTCCCAGATCAAGCTGGAGAATTTAATGGCTTGCTGATGAAAATAGATGGATGCAAACCATCTGCAGGCTCATGAGAGTGTTGTTGTAATTGTTACACATTACACCGGCTTAGTCTTCATTCATGTTTGCAAGAATTTTGTCTACCAAGAGGAGATAAAAACTTACTTTTTCTCTGAGATATAGCGCTCGGGAGGAAAGCCTGTCTTGAGATTGAATCCATTTTTCAGTGGATGTGAATCAGGCCCTTGACACCACCAGTTCAAAACTGACTGAGTATTCACTGTCACTTTTTTACAACAGGATATTTGTAAGTGTAATTTTCTTGGAAATTTAGAGAGAGCTGGAAGCATCTGAGAAATTCGTTAGTCACAAATCTATGTTGCTGTGGAAACACCTCAGTAGGGTTTGGCAAAACTGCTTGGAGAAAAGGTGGTTGCCAAAGGTGCTAACAGCAATGTGCATCTCTTGTTCCTAGCTTCCCTAAAGCTGCCCATCAGGCACATGCTTCACAACAGCTATTGTTATCATGAGAGGAATACTTTGTGCTCCTGGTAGTGATTTCATCTGTTAAACCCTCTCTGTTCTTCTGAACTATGGCACATACTCCCTGCTAGTCTTTCCTCTGATTCTGGATGATATGCTGGGTACCAAAGTGGTAATGGAAAGGCCACAGTCTTCCAGGAGCTGCCTTCTCCCTGTCTGAGTTGTGGCAGGAATCTGGCAAAGGCACTTATCCATAGAGGAGCCTAATGATTTTCTCTCACACTGAAGAGGAAAGTTCACCCTTATCTGGCTGTTGTCAGATATTGCTTCTGTCTGATGATGGGAGTCACAGCATTGTTGTTTCCCTGACTGTGGCTGAAGAGCTGAAAGGAGGAAGATAATAAAGCTATATGGGAGGTCCACAAGGTTAACAGAAGACAGAATCTCTCAGGCCTTCAGGAGTGCATCACTGGGTTCAGCCACGGGTGAGAGGCTTGTTGGTGAGTTGTGGTTTGCTGTAGGTTTGCCTGATCCTTAAACCTGCATAGGATCCCTGAAAGATCAGCTAGTAGCCCTGTAGAGAGAATTGTAGTGATGGGAGTGTTAAGAGGATTTATCCTTCATCATCACAGGGTTTATTCACCTTCATTTCCCTCATACTGGGAGCAAAGACCTCAGGAGCTGAAACAGTAGGAATGGTTCCCATATCCTGTGAGATCTATTGGCATATGCATGGTGCTCTGGCTCTTGGCTTCTGCAGCTGTAACTTATCCAAGTTGCTGTCACAGTGACTTGTGAGTTGTCTAAAGCAGATCAGTTGGCAGTCTAACTTTTCTTGTAGAAGCAAACATTGGTTTTGCTCCCTTTGGACTGTGTTGCAAAAGGCTGTGTGCAACTGGTCTGTGCAGTCCTCATAAGAGATGTTACTTGGGTCATCTTATTCAGAGATCTGTTATTATCAGAGCACTAAGCATGTGGAGGTGGAAAGATGTCATTGCTTTGGTTTTGCCTTTGGGGCAGTGGTTAGATAAACAGCAGTTACACAATTTTCCCATAGCTGAGCTTTTTGCACCTAAGTCAAGGCAGTGATTGTAGGTAGGGGGTTGGTTTCATGCTGAATGTTGATAACCTGGTTTACTGGGCAAGTATAATCCCTGGGGTTTTCTTGTGGTGGCCTCTTCTGTCTGATCCTAGTTTACTGAGGGTACAAATAAGCTATGTGAGCACATCGCACACAAGTGAAAGACCTATTTGGAAAGGGAGTGCATAAGGGTGATTTTGAGATTGACCAAGAAGTAGTTGAAGCCAACCATGTTCCAAGCGTCTGTGATTGACCAGTTTGTTGAAAGTGTTCCTTCTATATTAGTGAAGATCTTGCATACAGAGAGGGAAACAAAAGAATACAATTCTATGGCTATGAGCTGGTTGCATGGGTGGGGGCAGGCACTGGAAAAGCTTTTCTGGATCATTTTTCATCTGTCTCTGTTTTCAAAGCACTGTGGATTTAAGACATGAACATCAACACAATTATAATTCTTAAAATCTGAATTTAGACATGGAAGTTCCCTCAAGATTTAGATTTCTGGTACTTGTGAGCTGCTCTTGTGTCTGCCTTTCCCAAAGTACTATTAAGCATTATTTTCATTATCAACAGAGCTACAAAAGGAATATTCAGAGATAGTAATACTTGGGCTTTTAATGCTAATTTCCTGGACTTATTAGAGATGTTATTTAAAGACCCTTCAGAATGTTATTTTCTGTCATCCAGATGTCAACTGCTGTTTTCTTGAAGGCTCTGAGTCAGTGTTAATAGCAATGCTGTGCTGCAGTTGGAACAGAAAAGTACATCACTTCTATTAGTTTTTAATTTGTCAGCGTCACATAGGTCCATGGAAATACGGTTTTAGGAAAAGAAACCAAAAAGCTCTCAACTTGTTTCTCTGCAATGTGTCAGAATAAAGTCCTGGTCTGGCTACTGAACAATAGCTGCAAGGTCTGCAGGTAGCTCTGGTCATTCAGCAAAACACATTCCTTCACCATCCATAGGACAATTAAGCTAACTTGTCAAATATAGCTAATGATCCCCACACTGTAGACTTGTGGCCCACATCCTGCAGGCAACAGGATAAAGAGCAGATCCTACCAGAAGACTTGGAAAGTTGGACTTGGGAGTCTGCCTGTGTAAACGTGCTGGGAGGTCCCAGGGCAAAAGCAGTTCTGAAAAACCAGAAGATGCAGTTAACCCATTCTCCTCAAATCTTTGCTCATCTTCTGCTTGTATCATTGTCAAAACTTCCACAGTGACTAATTGTGACTTTAATCAACAAAAGAAAGCACCTCCTGATAAGAGAATAACAGGAAACTCCTGTTTTGTACAATTATCCTGACTGATAAGAAACAAAGGACTCGCACACTGCAGTCTTGCACACTGCAGTCGTCTGAACACGGTGTCTAGAAACGTCTCCATCTGCTGAATTGTTTTAGATCAAACTTCTTTTACCCTGTATCTTTCCAGAAGCCACTAGTCTTTAATAGTCAAGTCTTCAATATGCTACCTCCTACAGTTACCAGGAGAAAAATATAGCAAGTTTCTTAGCAATGAAAACTAAACTCCACTGGAAATACCTTGGTGGAGTTTTACAGCTTGCTTATGTAAAACACACTTTGTCAGTGAAGGGGGTAAAAATGTTTTCCTCATATACTTGATTTCTTTATCTTGTTTACAGCATCTTTCTTCATGTTGTAATTTACTGCATCATTTTTCATGGATCTGAGTAGGAGCCTTGAAAGATTGAAGAGCTCAACTGAAGAGAGGAATGTGCATTAATGAGGTAAATTAAGTTTCTCCCAGAGTTTTATAATTCAAACCTGGGTGTAGCTGAAATAGTGTTGAAATAGTAAAAAAAACGTTAATTTCTGGAGGAGAGGAAAAAACAATCAGTGCACCTTATTCCAAGTAAAACAAAGCAAACTACTTCTCTCTGCATTTACTAAATTGCAAAGTGCAGAGCACTCTGTGACTTGGTTTTGCCCACGGAACATGAATTCTTGACTGGTCAATGCCTTCCTGTGCCCATAACGGCTTCTGCTGTCATTTAAGAAAATAAATGTGACCATTTATGTCATGTAAATTGGATCAATTGAATAAAGCTGTTAAATAGGTGAGGTAGTGTTACAGGTTCTGTTTATTGTCATCCCTGCTATTGCTGCATGCTGCTTCCTATTTGCACTCAGAAATGCCAGGCACGAAAGGAGTCTTTGTGCCGAGAGTTGACTTCTGTCAGTTTGGGTCAATGCTTTGGTTTTTAGCTCTATTTTTTGTCATATTTCTATGCTGCTTCTCAGTGTTCTGTGTTCAGACTGGGTCTGTGCAGATGGGTGACCTTGAATCTCTTGTGGAAATGTATTAGCTGCAGGTAAGGCCTTTGGTTTCATCACCTAAGTGGTACCCAATTGCAAATAAACATCATCTTGTAGATTAGCTGTAACCTCATTAATTTTCAAGTGTCAATTTGCTACTTTTTCCTGTTAAAACAATGGGAAATGGGCATATTTCAAGAGATAATGTGGTTCCAAAGCTGAGGAGGGTCCCAGAAACTAGGACTTATTTGTTCTGGGTCTAGTCTTACAAATGCTTAGTCAAGTGAAAAGACCCAGTGAGGACAAGGAACTGCCAGCACAAATGAGGCCTATTTGGTAGATAGGAGTCAGCAGGACCAGGCTTTGCTTACAACACTGAAACAGGGATTTCTGTGCCACTTGGTAGACCGATTGTGCCAGATATGTCTGACTCATTGCATCCATGAGATTGTAATGCACTCATTACCACTGGCAGGCAGAGGTGTGGATCAGACCAGGAGTCTTCCCCTTTGTGGACTCCAGGAACTCTGCATAGCAGAGATTAAACTGGGGTCTATTTTCTGACATCTTTGACTTCTTGATAATTGCCATGTATAAAACAAAGTCAGTGTGATTGTGTGGTACAGGCAGCACTTGGATTGAAGAGATCCAGACTGTGTAATCAGAAATCAGTTGCTTTTTCTCTTAATGTTGTTACCAGTGTCAGCTAAAAGCTTGGCTGATGTTGGCAATAGTCAACCTGTTTTCTGTCTGGGCAACTGAAATTTCTGAAATGTATTTTGGTACTAAACCAATTGTTTTTCAAATGTCACCTATTGCAGTCAGATCCCGATGCATGTTCAGTTTATTGGAGAGACCTATTGCAGTCAGATCCCGATGCATGTTCAGTTTATTGGAGAGATTCACTTAAAGCCAAGGTTTCTTAGGATGTACAATCAACTAGGACCAGTTCTAGTAAGTGTATTTGCTTTCTTCTGCAGCTTGTATAGCTCATTATGGAGCCTGATTAATCAGAACAGTTGTCTGTGTGCAGTGTAATGTTTTTGAGTACCGTATTTAAGCATGCTCTTGAATTCAGAGACCCCTCAGCATTCTGTTTAAGCAGCGTGTATGCCGCTTTAAGATATGCTTTGCTTTTCTTTCTAAAATCTGGGGAGAGATTTAGCAGAGTGACAAATGTGTGGCCTGGATAACTGCATTGAAGAAGCTGAAGGCTGTTCCCAACTCTTCTGTGTTGTACAGGGTCACAAGGGGACAAGTGGTGCTGTGTCACGTTTGAGCCTAATGCTGCAACTTGCATATGACCCATTTGCAGCTGCTGACTTACAGAACAGCTTGAGTGACATGACACTTCAGTAAATAAATGGGACTTCCTTTAGTTGTGGGTAGATTCATTTATCCTGAGTCTTATGCTGCATGAAAGGACAATATCAATTTTTTGTCTCTTTTTAGGAAACCCATTGTGAAGAAAAAATTTGTTTCTCTTATATTTATTAGCTCCAGAAAATGAAGGTGTTTTACCTATTTCATCTTAATCTTATAAATAGCCACTTGTCAAGAAATAAAGGGGCCTGTATTAATGCCTGTACAGTTGTAACTGTTGCCTTGTGACTAAAGAGAAGGAGAAATGGCGGCCTGGAGTCCCAGGCTCTTACATTGAGAACACATTAGCCAAAATGATCAACTCATGGGAGACAGCGATCTGATGGTGACTGGGAAGGCTGATCTTGTGGGCTGTGAACTGGGCTGCTGTTTCTGGGGTACATATGTGTTTCTTATTTCTTGGGGTAGCATCTCATGAGCACTTGGAGATTCCTCATAGGAAGGGAATAAAATAGTCTACGTTAAAGAAGATAAAAAATTTCATCTTCTTGTTGAGCCATGGGTTCTTTGGAGTGAGGGAAGACCTGCTGGGAGGAGTCTCTGGCTGTATTATACAAGTTCCTGTTTATCTCTTTCATCTAAAACACCAGCAGCGAAATGCCACAGGCTACAGAAGCAGGAGGCACTGCGCTGCAGCTCAAGTCAATGAAGAGAGGGAAGCCTGCTGCTCCTGGAGCCATCTCACAGCATGGTGTGGGCTGCAGGAGAAGCATTGCTGGAGGAGGATGCAAAGGTGCAAGGGCTGAAGGAGGAGGCAGTTGTCTGTGGAGGCAGCTGGTGAAAGCATGAGAATGGAGCTAGTTTGGGAGGAATCTGAAAAGTGAGGCGCTGCTTCTGATTTAATGTGGGAGAGGGTCATGTAGCTTACGGAATTGATAGAGGATTTTAGGCATGGTGTTCCTTCTGCTAGAGAATGCTCCTTGTCATTCTGGATTTAAAAGATACCCAATAATGCTTTGTGGAATCAGGCTCTGGGCCTTCACAGACTCGGGGAAAAAATCCAGGTCTGATTTGAATGCAAACCTGTTCAAGGCTTTTCTTCTGCTTTGGGAAAGGAACATGCCTTGCCTTGTTCATAGGGTCCCCTCTCATGGCTCAGACTCTCACAGACTTTTGTCTTAGGAAAAGAAAAGCATTAACTGAAAGTACCAGGTTCAGAAAAGTTGGCTGATTTTCTTTCCCTTCCATTGGGAAAGCAAAAGACCCAGAGAGAAAACCACTAAAAGCTTTTTATTAAAGTATTTATCTTTCCTATTTTCTAAATAAGATTTTTGGTCACTTTGAACTTTCTCCACCTTTCATTAAAGATAATAGCATTTTAATGAGAACAAGTTTGTTTTCTTTATGCCCTGGGGTGAGTCATAGCCCTGCTCTCTATGGAGAGGCAGTACATGATGAGGTTTTGCTCTTGGCAGAAGATAGAAGGCAACACCTGTGTTATCTATGCATATGGCCTCATCTGAATGAGTGGGAACTCCCTACTTCTCTTCCAGCCTGACTTCCCCCCATGGTCTTTTAATGCAGCATTACATACGAGAGAGGAGAAGGCAGAATAAACACATCACACTTCCCATGTATTGGAGTCTGCTGGAGACACTAGTTTTGCTGTGTTGAGATGAAGTCTTTATCAAGGGTGAATGCTATAATGGGGTTTAAATCCAAGAAGGTGCTTGCTCAGCCATAACTGCCCTGCTGTAGTGTGGATTCTTTTGGCAGTACCTTGGGGACAAAACTGGTGACCTGAAAAACAGCAGATGGCTTTGGACCTATTTGGTCATACAGTGGGGCTCTAGAGCAGACTGCTGCCCTCTGCTAGTCCACTCTCTGCGCTCCCACTGCAAAGCTCATGTGGTTCCCCACCACCAGCTGAGGGTGAGTTTTGCAAGGGTGGCAATGGCACATCTGAAGGGGTGTGCAGCAGTTGTTGGCCTCCTGATGCAGAAAAGTTCAGTTCTAACAAGAAGAGATGCTTTCTTCTAGATGAGATGCTTTCTGGTTCCCGAGTGAATAGCTCAGCTCAGGTGTGCTGGCCAAAACTCCCTTCAGTCCTAATGAGATCCAGTCCCTTTGTCAGAGTATAGGACTTTTCTGGGGTGTGCCTTGATTGCAGGTGGATTTTTGGATTATTTGGTTCTATGTTCTTTACTTTGGCAAAAGACAGAAGAATCTTAAATACATGGGCCTGTAATCTGATTGTATTTTACATTTTCTTCAGGAAAGTCTAAATCTTGTTTGGTATCAACTCTTCTCCCATGTCCCTGTGTTCTAAAAACTAGCAGATGTGTACAGAAGGGGAATGGTGCTAGAAGGTCTTTTCACTTCTATTGTAAGATCTCTAGGAACACTGCTGAGGAAAAAATCACAGTACACTTTGAAACTTCTCCAAGTAAAGAGGTGTTAGGATCCCTGTAGATGTATTCTTTGCTTACTGGTTTTGACAAAAGAAAATTCCACCTGAATCTTTTCTTAAATAAGCCCTTTTCAAGACTCAGCGATCCCCCTTCCTCCCTTTCTTGACTTCTCTTCCTCCCAACACTTCTTTAATAATGGCTTTGTGCACAGGGTGCCTTGGGGAAGCAGGCAGACAGGGATTTTAAGAAAGCTGGTGCAGGTGTGTAAGTAAATTAGCCAGCTCCTCTAGTTCTTACTATTATTACTTTGAGTTTGTCAGAAGAAAGAAAAAGACTGGATTCTGGTATTAGGATATTTTTATACATGAGACATGTCTCTTTTTCTCAGTACTGAGAGCTTGTTATCTACCTGTTTGAATTTGTTTTCATCTTGGCCTTAAGTGCATGAATACATACTGCAAGTGGGATGCATGGGAAACCATGGGCACATCCACAGCAGTGATTTCTTTTGTTGTCAAAAGCTAGCTAACCTCTCCCTGGCTCAAACCACTGACCAGGCAACCCCTTCTGGCAGGGTGGCTCTTCAGCCTGCAGGATGGACAGTTAACAGAAGTTCAATGGAGATCTATAAAATCCTGAGTGGCCTTGAGAAAGTAAATGAGAATTGATTGGTCTCTGTCTCTTCCAATACAAGAACTAGAGATTCAAATTAAATTAGCTGATGTTAGGTTCAAAACAACTTTGTGCCCTGTGCTCTGTGGCATTCTGTTATGAGAGACTGGGGGCGTTGAAAGTTCACATGGGCTCAATATGAGATGGGAGAGAATGTGTGTAAGACATGGGCTGAAGCAAAGGTATCACCTATTAGGAAATCCTGGAGGTGAAATTAACAGAAATGTGAAAGGATTCTGGGAAGTACTACTACACATTTGTCCTATCTTATATCCTGTCATGGGCATCTGCTGTTAGCCGCTATTGAAGACAGATGCTGGGGGGAGATAGGTCTTTGTTTTGACTCAATGCAGCTTTTCTAGTGGGTAATTAAAAAGTTGAGCATTTATCAGCAGTAGCCTGAGCTCAAATCCCAGTTTCTGCTCTTTGCACTCATATGGTTAGATCAGTTCTGAGGAGGAATAAGAGGACGCTTTGCACTAGCTTGTGCAAAGGACAGCTTTGACCTGTCTTAGGAAAAAGCTGTGCACTAAGCTTGGTTGTTGAGAGTCTGGCAGGACTAAGGCAGCAGAATCCTCTGGGTCTTGGATGTAATGAATGGCTGAGATGCTTCAAAGATTTCCTACTGCCAGGGTGTGGGGAAGGGAGTTAAACACTTGAATGAAACAAACAGTAAAACCTCAGGTGGATGTTATTGAATGGAGCTGTTGAATGGCTTCAATGGACTGGCCAGGCAGAGTAAAATCCTCAGAGACAGCCAGGTGTTTCTTGCACGTGTTCCCTGCTTTTCCTGTGCTGGAGGCATTTTATTCTATCTGCCACACAGAGGGAAGGATCTGGGATGGGAAAACATTCAGCAAATTGCAGAATCAGATAAATGCGGTGAACACAGAACCATAGCAGTTCCCTTGGCCTTGGCATGGGGCCAGCTTACCCCTGTGCTGCCTGATCAGTCAGGCACAAGTGTAATGGACAGTTTGAAAGGAAGAGTTAGTGAAGAGTAATGCAGGACAGTTCAATCTCTGTTTGGATTCATGTTAGTGGTCCTCTCCTCTGCTGCACTGTCTCCAGTTCAGCCAGGCAGGGTGTAAGGGCAACTGCTTCTGCTCACCCAGAGCAGCAGCCTAAGAGGAGCAAGGGGAAAGGTAGGGCTTGTTTTGGAATGTAAATACTGTTGAAAATGAAACAACCTGTTTCAGAGGATGCTGAAGCATCTGCTGGGTTTCCTGGTGTTGGAGTTTGCTGCTTCTATTAGATAAGTGAGTTGCAAGAAGCTCGAGCATTTGCCCCAGCTTTTCTTTGACAACATTAAAGTTTCTACTTCCCTGATGATGTTTATAAGCTGAGAACAAAGTTGCTCTGTGCAACTGGAATTCCTCCTGTGCACCTCTGTGTCCAGCAGGAATTACTTCGTTTAGGACCATGTGTGCCAAAACTCTTAACAGCAGAGCCTGGAAAAGTGTGTCCTTGAATGCTCTGGGTTTGAGATAGGAAAGGCAGCAGAACACAGCACAGACTCTGCTGCAGAAATTGTTTTTTCAAGCTAGTACCTGTTCACAGCAGCAAAAGTGTAGGTGGAAATATTGACCTTTGCCTTCTTTTGAGCAAGTATTGGTGCTGCTCCCATTGATATGCGTCATGTTCTGGAAAACTTGTGTGAAGTGGTGGTGCTTCTTGCTGAATTATAATGAACAAGCAAAGCAGCCCTTGTGATAGCCTAGGAGAAGGGTTTGAATGAAGTGGCAGCCAGCTCTTCTGTGGCCTTCACATATCTGCAGAAATCAGCTCCAAGAAACCAGATCTCTTGGTTGGCTGCTTTCCTTTGATGCTTTTACAGACTTGGCTATGACAATGGAAAGTAAAATCAGACACTCTACACCAGAATCCTTTTTGGTTTTGGGGGGGAATCCTGCATACTCATAGCTCTGCTAGTTTCCTTATTGCTGGTATGTACAGGAATCCAAGTCCTGCAGAGAGGCAAAGGGATGAACAGTTGGGAATAGGGTAAATTCTACTTAAAAACCTGTTAAATCCTGCCCCAAATATGGTTTTGGGTTTTTTTGGTTGGTTGGTTGGTTGGGGTTTTTTTGTTGGTGGTTTTTTTTTGTGTTTTTTTTTTGTGTTTTTTTTTTTTTTTTTTTTTTTCTGGGGGGGGAGTGGGGGAGGGGAAGGGTGAAAGTTGTGGTGAAATAATGTTTAAGAAGGGGCTGGTATTGGACAGCATTCCCCATTCCACAGATGGGTGGATCAGCCATCACTGATTAACTATCCATAGTGAAAGTGAGAGTAAGCGTCCCTTTGTTCCTTGGAGAAGGGACTTTCCATCTGCAACATTCTCCCACCCCTCAGTGTTAATGAAGGGAGCAGGAGGGCCTCTGGGAACTGGGTCACAGCGGCAGCTCCAGCACAGTGCAGCTCAATTAAGTGAAGGAAAATGAGCAAGAAGGCAGGACCCCTGCGTGTCCAGCCAGGAAAGCAGCTGTGTTGGAGCAAGCAGATAAAGCTGCATTTCTACCTGCTCTATCTAGCTGCCTCTTGATGCTCCCAAAGGCTGGAAGACACAATCTCCACTGCCAAGGACAGCCCTGTAAGCTGTTCTGCTTCTGAAGCTCTCACTGTAAGATGGACTAGTTACATTTCCTGTCTGTAAAGCACACTTCCTTGGTTTCAGTATTCCTCACATGGCCAACAGTCCTACTTTTAGGCTCTGCAATTTTCTTGTAAGAAATCTGTTGCTGGGCTGATGTGACCCAGCATGGCTTGGTCCATGTTTCCCTCGGCTTCTTTAACATTACCATCTTGAGCCTGTCAGGGAAAAAACCCAACCCAACCAAACCCTAAAAAATCCCATAGAGCTCTGTCAACCCAGAACAAGGGAGAACTGCTTGCAGACTGGGAATGTAAGATGAGCAAAAAAGTTTGCTTCTAAGACCTTTAGGTGGGAGTGGGTTGAATATACACCCCATTGAGATGTCTGGACCCAGATCCAATTTTCCTAACAGCACAAGGTCAGTCAAAATTGCAGTCTTTATGTGGACACAGTGCTTTTTAAAGCTAATTTTCATTCAGTCAGTTCTCTGCATCTCAGAATGATGTGAAGATGTTCCTCCTACCTCAGCCACTTTTGGCAGGGGGACTTGGAGCATGGCAGCTGGACAGAAGCACTTAGGAAACGTGCTTGGCACTCTGTTACTGCCCCTCTGCTAATTGCACAAGAGCTGCACAGGCCTCTGGTTCCCATTGACTAATTAGCTGAGTAATGCAATCTCCTTTTAAATGTTCTTTCTCTTCTAGATCAAGAATGAGACATACATTGATTAAACGACTTGCCCAAGGTCACACAGCGAGTGACTCATTGGCAGAGGCAGGAGTTAACACCCGGTATCATTAAATTCCTGCTTCCCAGACCCCATGGCCTCTTATTTCTAAGTGCTTTTCTCTTTCCTCTCCTGGCTCTTTTGCCTCTTGCCTGCTGCAGGATTTGTTACACGTGTGATTTCCAAGGTGACAATATCTGACCACTGCCAAGAAAATGAGACATCTGCCCTTTGCTGCAGACTTCTATTGACACACTAAGAAGCTAAAGTTCCTTTTATTCCTTATCTTTTTGAAACACTTTACCATGTTCTGCCTGAGCTGGTGTGGTACCAGATTTCCTCTGCTCCCGTGCCTCCAGCACTGCACATGACGGTGTTAGCCTGTCCTCTAGTATTATTTTGTGTTTTTTCTAGAAGCATCTTTGCTGCAGTCTCTGAAGTGGGAACGCTCTGCCCAGACTCACTGTTTGTAGAGCAGCATCATCAGTTGCAGAAATATCAGTGGGTGGGTTTTATAAATCCCACTTCAGTGCTGAGCAAGGTGTAACACAGAATCATAGAATGGTTTGGGTTGGAAAGGACCTTAAGATCATCTAGTTCCAACCCCCCTGCCATGGGCAGGGATGCCTCATCTGTTGTGATCAATATTTTAGAGTAAGCCTTGTTTGATAAAAAGTTTCAGTAAAGCCTTTAGCTTCCTAGTGAATATCCAAATAATTCACAGGGGTGGCTCTAATCCCTTTAAGCTTCTTGCGTTTGAACATAAGGAGAAAATTTTGAGTACTTCTGTAGAGAGGCACTATAGTCAGCTGGACTGTGTTTGTCAGAAGCTTCTGCACTGGGAGTGAACTACTTTCAGGTTTTGAATGGCTCCTGAGGTATGCTGAAGTCAAACCTGGCAAAAAAATGGTCTCTTATGGTTTGTGATTTTTGGCTGGTAAATGCTAGCAGTGAGGAAACGATACCTTTTAGCTTTTAAGTCTGCAGAAATGGAACAATTGGACGCACGGTCGTTAGTCGATGCCACGAGGGTTAAGGCAAAGAAACGTTGTGGTCGCGTCGGGAGAACAAGGGGTATTTGTGTGCAGGGTTCCCGTGGCTGTCAGCCCGTCCTGGACACAGGGCGTAGCTGCGCGGCCTGCCCGGCTCGCGCACCTGCCGGCGTACAGAGGCGGGGACCGGGCACTGCCTCTGACCGCGCTGGGCGCGTCGGCGGCCCCGGGCCGAGGCACCGTGCGCGGTGCTGCACCGGGGCCCCGCCCGGCCCGGCCCGCCCGCCGCCTTCCCCCGTGCAGCGCCGGGGCGCGGGGTAGGCGGGCCGGCTCCTTCCCCCGCAGCGCCCATACCCAGCGCCTTTAAGCCGGCAGCCGGGCCGGGCGGCGGGCCGCGAAGGTGGGTGAAGGCGCCGGGCGGTGGGCCGCGAAGGTGGGTGAAGGCGCCGGGCGGTCATGGCGGGCTGCCCCCGCTGGGCCGCCGTGCTGGCGCTGCTGGTGCTGCCGGCCCTGCCGCGCCGCGCCGCCGCCGGCTGTGCCGCCCGCGGGCTGTGCTGCCCGGGCCGCGACCCGGCCTGCCTGAGCACCGGCCGCCGGCCCGACGGCTCCCACGGGCCCTGCTACTGCGACCAGGCCTGCGCCCGCACCCTCGACTGCTGCCATGACTACGCAGAGGCCTGCCCAGGTGAGTGGCCGGCGGGGCTGTGGCCGTCGCCAGGGGCTCTGGCTGCATTCAGGCTGCCTGGCTCCCGGGGGAAGCTAGGAGGGGCAGGCGCGGTGCAGGTGGCTGAGGAAGCGATGCTGGGACACTGCGGTCCCCACGCGGGTTGTGGCTCTCAGGGATGTAAGGTCCCCAGCAGCAGGTACCTGCCAGGTCACGTCAGGGTGCAGCGTGCTTGTACAGGGTAGAAAGCAAAACAGGACGTTTCTTGTCTGAGTCAGAATCTCAGAGTCCCTTTCTCTTTTGTGGATTGAATTACTGCGGATGGGATCAAATCTGCTGCTCCTGTTAGTCCGTGCTTCCCTGCAAAAGGCATCAACATCAGTGGCCGCAGCGTTTGATGTGAGCACTCAACAGCAGTGCCCGTGCAGCAGAGTGCTGGGGTCCCCTGCAGTGCTGCATTTCCTGGGAGCGCAGCAGCACTCCCTCCTTAAATGCCTTCTGTTAAAGTGTGGATGTGAATTAAGGAGGTGAGTTATTTAACGAGTGGTACAATCTCATATTCCCGTCCCACAAACAGCGTCATCAGAGTGTTTTACCTCCTCACATAATGCTTGTTTTTCTCTTTTTTTCAAACATGCATGTGCCTCAGCACCGTTTTGCTCAAGGCAGATGTGCAGACATTCCTATGATTTAATTGCATTTTTCCATTCAAGAGAGAGCTGGAAAATGGGTGGGAAATAAGTTTGTTGCAAAGTGCTTTAAACAAGCTGTGTCTGTGAATGAGGACAGGCTGGTGGGTCTGCAGCTCATCTCCGAAGTGCAGCAGAGAGCGTGGAATTGGTGCCCACGGGACCCTATAAACCTGCTTCACCTCTGTCCTGGTGCAGGGGTGCAGCGTGGCTGTCCTGCTGCTCTGGGGCTGGATGCCCCATTGCCTTTGATATCGGAACATGATCAGGTACTCCTTCAGCACCGCTGTGTCCGAATCCTGTTGCTTTCGGCAGTCATTAGGGATAGACAGGGAGCCCTCATGTCTGTTCTTCATGTTATGGAAGAGTAGTAAGAAAAACGTGCTCGCAGGCCCTTGTTGCGCACTGTGAGGGGCTGGCAGAGGGCAGTCACTGGTCCCTTTCTGTGCGGGGTGCCTTGGTAGCAGTGTCAGTGTCCCAGCTGCAGCACTTGCTGTGCTTGCCCAGCCCTGTGCCATCCTGTGGCTCACCGGGGGAATAGCAGCGTCTTGCTTGCGGAGATCAGGCGGGGAAGCTGGGTTTGCGCAGAATGAGATATTTCTGTGTTATTTCTTGTGATTCATTGTGCTGGATGTAAGGGACCCAGTTCTGCTTTGGGTTGTATTGCCTTCATAGCCTGGCCTTTTTTTGGTAGTTTTATTTCTCCCACCACTGAAGAGTTACTTTAATAAACTAGTTTGTAAATCAGAATATTAAGGAAAAGGCATTATTATCTGACACCAAGCAAAACTGAAGAGGGCAGAACATTCCAAATACATCAGATGCACAAAAGGGTTATAATGTTGGGTAGCCTAACAGTCCTGTGCACAGGCTTTTTATATTTTTTTTGGTTCATTGCTGTGTATAAGAAATGTCTCAATTACTCAGGTAATTGATTTAATGCCTAATCTTTGAGTAGGTTAAAAAAGCTGCTTGTGTTGACTTTAGACAAAGAGCAACAGCATTTGAGAGATCTTCCTAAAGTTTCTGAAGACAAGGGCAGTTTCAGTTGAGGTTTATGCAGTGATTAGGGGTTATCTGTGTCCTGTGGGACAAGCATTAAGCTGCTCAGAAAGGCTGGGATTCATAGCAGCATTTACGAGCTTGTGTCCAAGTGAAATCAGTGAAGCACAGGCTTTTGAATGCCTTTGTAAATTAGAGTGTGAATGTCTGTTACTGTAAGATGCTGGGCATAGAGGCTTTTAATGGTTTTGACCTCATCTGCTTCTAAACCTCTTCTCAGTCCACCCAGTGCAAGTCCCAGTTTGCAGGGGAGGCTTGCAGTGGTGTAGGAGAGGGAGGTGAGTGGCCCCTGGATGGCTGGAGCTTCTGAGCAGGTAGTTTCTTGGGAGCAGAGTGCACTGGGTGCTGCCCAACACAACTGTGGGACAGGTGAGGAAGATTGTTCTGATCTATGTTGAAAAGTGTAATTTCTGGAGCAGGCATGTCACTGGTATCAATTCTGTAACATTCCACATCCTTGGTTGTTACTCTTCCTCCAGTTATCCCCTGTGCTGTATCTCAGTGGAGTGTCTGGAGCGGCTGTGCAGAGCCTTGCAAGACAACATACCGTGTTCGGAGGAGACACATCATCCAGGAGGCCAGGAATGGAGGAGAAGCATGCCCTCCTCTGGAGGAGAGAGCTGGCTGTGTGGAGTACTGGACTCAGCAAGGAACAGAGTGCAAACAGTCCCTGAGTAAGTCCACTGAAAATGTAAGTGTCTGGGTAATCAGGAGGAGGACTCTTGTTTGTGTCAGCAGAGCTGATCTTTCTTCACTGTATCTAAAAAGAGTTGTTTTCAGACAGCAGCATGTTTGCTCTGGGCCTGTCTGGTCTAATAGAGAGCTGAGCTTTTCACACAGAGGCTTAGAGATGTCCTTCTGAGGACAGTATTTAAAGGGAGTGCCTGCCATTTGCTGTGATCTGCTGTGTTTCAGAAGTGAACTATTACAGGCCTGTTGTGATCTCCTGTATGCAAGTGTAAATCTCTGGCAGTTTAAGTGGGTGTGGAGCACTTTTTTAATGTATTTTTTAAATTTTATGAGTCACCTGCAAAAAGTCATGAAGGAGCAATACCCGTCAAAGGCATGATATGACTTCTCTGCTCTGGAGCAGAGTGCAGGCAGAGGGGACTTCCAGCTTGTTTCTGGAGACAAAGCCTGGTTACAGTTTGTTCAAACCCAGTTTTCATGCCCTACCTGTAGTAAGTTTTAGTAGAACTGCTTGTCATTTTCGCTTGTCATTTTGGGGTCAAAATCTGTCCGGTCTGGATGTTGGCTACAACTGACTTCTTCAAACCTGTTTAAAGTTGGTATTAAACAAATATTATCTCCCTGCTCTGTTTTTTGGCTGTGCCTGCTTATGCTGCTCATGCAAATGTTTGGCAACAAACAGATTCTTTTTTTAATGAAATGGTTGATGGTAATGGATAATAAGAAAATACAAAGTTATCATTGTTTTTATCTCCTGCTGAAGATAAAACCATATGACATTAAAACCATATGACATTGACTTCACTGTTTTGCAGATGTAAACAGCCTTAGTGTAGTATTGCCACTTACACTATGTACTCTCTCTTTGATATACACAGTCCCAGCGTCAATAACAACAGGAGGGTTTGGAAAAGCGAGGAAAAAGAGAGCTGCAGCTGATGGCAGTGAAAGAACAGGGTAAGTTGGAGGCTCAGCGCAGGGGCTCAGTTATACTCCACCTTCAATGTTCGTCTGGTTGCAGTTTTGGGCTCAGCTTTTTGCTGGTCAGAATTTGCATTTCCCAGCAGAAGGGCAGCACTTCACTAGAGCAGGGTGCGCTCTCCCCTCAGTGACAGCAGTATCTACAGAGTGTCTGAAGGTTGTGGGTCTGCCTTGATGTAAGGCCAGTACAGGACTGAAATTCATCTCATTCTTCATGGCATCACTGCTGCCTATTTTGTGATCAATCAGCCAAAGACCGTTCACTTCAGCTCTTCCCAATGTGGAATCTGGTGCAGTTTGCATTTTTTTAAATAAATCGGGTAAATTCGCAATTTGCTCTGATTGCATGGGAAGCGCCTTTCCCATTTCAGCTCCCTTGCTGTAACACTGCCTGTTTTCCCCTGCAGCAGTGTTGCACAGCACGGGTACAGACAGGGTTGTACAGAAAGCTCTGTTGCAGTTTACTTCGTGAGTCACAGCCATCTCTGTGTCAGCTGCCCTATGTCCAGGCTGGCATCAGTCTTCCCTGTTCTTTCCCAGTTGGGGTTATCACTAGCAGTGACACAGTGGAGATGGGAAAGGTTATCTTCCACAGTGTACAGTTCTGGTTATCTTCCCCTTGTACACAGCTTTGCAAGCTAGATGTTCCCAGGGATTCTTATTGCAGTCCTGGAGTTTTCCTGTTTCTCGTTGAGAGCTGCTGTTGCTGTAAACACTGTGTGAAGTTTCCCAGAGCTGCTCTTGCAGCACGAAGCAGCCATGCACTTGTTGATTGATTTCCCCACATGCTGTTGTACATGTAAGCATTTCCATAGTGCATGAGTGTATCCATCCTCCTCACTTAAGTGTCTGAAGGGAAGAACATCTGTTCACCCTCAGCCTCCCTTGGTCTCCTCATTAGTTAAGCCTTCTTGCTCTAGAATTCAAAAATATGAGCACGGCTCTATTGCATGTGTATTCATCCTTGCTGTCCTTCCCTCAGATAAGACAGGGAAGCAAACTGCTTACATGGTTCAGTGTGCTCCCTGAAGGTGTTTGGAAATCCTTGTGATGATTGAGGAAGAACCAGTCTAGACTAGAACCCAATTCTCTGCTGAGCTTATAGATGATTACAGAACTTCTTTGGTTTTCCCCTCCAAACAAGGCCAGTTCTTTTGGGCTTTTGTCTTCGGTTTTGGTTTGGTTAAAGTCAGAAGCACAGACAAGTCTGAGCAGGGCAGAAGTGCTATGTGATCTGGTGGTCCTCCCACTGAAATATGACAACCTCGCGATGTCTTTTAGGAGGAAGATCATCACAAGGAAAACCTCTATAGACTAAATCTTAGTTCCTGTATCAAGTTGCTCCACAAAACCTATTATAAGTGACAGAACAGATGATAGAGAAAGTGGTGCAACAAATGGATAGCTGACTTGGAATCAGAAGACCTGTCTGTTGGGTTTTCTTGGCTTTAGTGAAATGCTTGACTAATCTGTGTTTCTATATGTAAAAGCAGATGCCAGTAATACCTGATGTTTTTTGATATGTTAGTTGAAAACACCAATGGAGTAGGTTTAGTTCCCGTTTAACCTTGTCACAATGCGGGACACCATATGTTCTGGGTTTATGACCTTGTGTGTAGGTTAGTTTGGTTTTTGTTTTCTTTAGCGATCTGTGGTCGCCCAGTTTATTCACTCAGTCCCATGGAGGTCTCTAATATGGTTACTGAGCTAACCTACTTGGTTATCTTGGTTGCAGGTACTGTGTTGAATTCCAGCTTGTGGCCATCACGCCAGGGTGCTTGCACAGCCACCACTCGTACACTCACTGGATGCAATACCTTAGGGAAGGCCACACTGTCTGCGTGGAGTGTCAGCACCCAGCTTTAGACTCCAGAAGTCTACATTGTTATGGGGATGGCAGTGGAAGCAAAAAGTAAGAGTTTTAGCTTTTGTTTTCATGTCAAATTTTTAATTCTTTCTCTTGATCTGCTTTTACCAGTTTCATAATGCACAGCACAGCTCTCTGGAGCACTCTACATATATTAACTGGTCTTTGTCGCATGCCATGTGTTTCTTGGAGAGATGAAATGGCCTGGTGAAGTTCACATAGTAAACCAGTTCCAGAGCCAGGACTGAAGTGTGGGAGTACCTGCACTTAGTCTGCTAAATCTCACTGACTTTTAAGTGGTACACTTCTGGAGTCCTTTTGTTTTAAAGACACTCCAGCCATGCTTCTAAGGTTAGCAGTGCTGTCAGATGTCAAATAACACCAAATCTGTTTCTGATTTTTAAGCACTGGGGATTTTGTTTCTACAGTTGACCCTTTATTAGTGTTTCTAGTGATTGGCAGCTGGCTCAGGGACCTGGGGTATGTGCTGGCACCTGAGGTTGAATGGAAGTACAGTTACTTTTCCCTGGAAAGCTGAAGAAGCCTTGGGGTGACTGATGGTGACCACACAGCTAGTACATATTGGGCATACGCCAGCACAGAGGAAAGGAATGACTTGAAGCTGTGAAACACACCTGTGGCAGAGCCAGCAACAGAAGAGTTCTGGTTCCCAACCCTCTGCTATGGTCACTGGAGGCACAGTTTCTGCACTGCTTTTATCCTGATACTTTTAACCCCATTGTTAGTTTGTTAAATCATCCCTGCCTGAGAAAATCATTGCCCATCAGTCTAGGCAGGAATATTTTTGAAACTTATATAACCATTGAAACAAGCACATTCATTTAAATTAGAAACTAAACTAGGATTGTCAGGCCTCAAGCACACAATGTATTGTACTGCCAAGACTGCCAATAGTGGCCTTTTTAGACAAGGTTTTTCACAGGCTTTTAGTATGAGGAAGTCATGTTAGAGGCTTTTTCTTTCCTGCCCCAGCTTGTTACATGTAAATGTTCCAAAAGCTTTAAGATAAAGAAGAAAAAATTAACTGGTGTGGCCAGGAGTAGCTCTTGCCTGCGTTCAACATAGAAATAATTATAAAGCTTACAGTAATGTTATTTTACTGAAACCCTGGAGCCAGACAGGAACATCAGATTAAGCAAAATAAAAAATGTACTCAGGAATTCATTTCCTCATTGGGCTGCAAAAAGAGGAAGCATTTTCATTCACCTGATCTGGTGAACAGCGCTATACATGGAATGGAAGCACAAAGGAAATGGGACTGTGCCCTTTAGGAATGATGGTCTGATTGCCAGGTGCTGGCAGGCTTAAGGATAGGTAGTGATAATGGGGTTGGGTGGTGACTGGTTCACTGAAGTCAGGACTCAGCCCACATCTCAGCAGATGCTTTAAATCCATCCCAATGGAGCAGAGCCTGGAAATAGTTCGCAGAGCCTTTCTGGATGTCTATAAAATGAACTGGTGGATCTATTTTGTTATAGGCATGTGAAAACCAGCAGAAAAGCCAACCTTTACCACAGTGAGCTTTTATCCCTCCAGTGTTACTGCCTATAATGTCAAATGAAGTCATGCCTCTGTCATTTTCAAGGCTAGTATGAGCTCTCTGTGTTTGTGCCAAGTTGAGGTACTGTTGTGTTCACTTGGATTCATTGGCAGGTGTAGGCTTGGAGGACAGGCAGGGCTGGCCTGATCAGTGGACAAAGCTCCCATCTACAAAAGGCAATGGAGATGCACTTAAGTCCTCCTTGAACCAGCAGTTCTGGGCAGCTTTGTCAGAGATAAGTGACTGGAAGGTGGAACATGACTGTCTTTGGTCTGCAGTTTCTTCATCATGTGTGTGTGTGAAACCTTCCTTACATTTCGTGTGGATCTTTTCGGGTAACTCCCACATGTCCCTAAATAGGTAACCTCCAGGGCATGGTCTGGTGTTCTTTAGCACTATCTGACTTTACCGTAGTGGGTTGTTGTCCAGGATTGGGTATCTTGCTTTATTTTCTTGATAATATTTGCACTTGGGATGTTCTTTACTATAGGTGTTGTTTATCTGGACAGAGCTATCCCCTAATTTGTTCCCAGAAATAATAATCTCTTTTCACTAGGTTTCATGGAGGAAAAAACTGACCTCCCTAATCTCTGAGGAAATAATTGTACTGTTGGTGGGAACAGCCATTGAGTGGGATGAGGGAAATGTCTGTGAAAAGGCTTCTACCTTCTGTTAGAGTAAGTGGCCGTATCTGAGCATGCAGCCTTGCAAGGGAGCAGTGCTCTGAAGGGGTTGTATGGTGAGGTTCTCAGGCTGGGGTGTGCTGGTCAGATATGGAAGGCATAAATGTGATGCTTTTAAAGAAAGATGGAAGAAGATGGGAATGCAACTGTTGCCCTGAGAAAAAGGATGGTGCCAGAGCCTAGAATGCAGCATGTGCTGGGGTTGCTGACATCTGCTCAAAAGTCTCTGGCTGTGTACTTGGTTCACCCTCACTGTGAATTTTTGCTGGTGTAACTCTGCCAGGAGATGTGGACAGTTCGTGGTGGCCCCAGGGCACTGGTGATGCTGATGACCCCAGCTCTCTGGGGCTGCTGGTCGGGGCTGCATATGGAAGCATTCACAGCTGTTGCCGTCCCACTCACACCATGCCTGTGCTTTGCTTCTCGCCCTGTGGGTTCGGCAGCTTGTGCCAGCATTCAGTTCCCTGAGATATTGTTCCAAGAGTGACTCTCAGGAAGGAAAACATCTGACAGAGTTTATTTTAAACTCAGCAATGCTAGTATATTTTGATGAGTATTTCCTAATTATCTTCTTGTGTCTAAGTGGGGTCTGGCTTCATAAATGCTCCAAGTAAAAGAGAGATGCTTGTTGTCTGTGCCTCCGACCTGTCTCCTACTCTGTAGAAGATGCTAGTTCATTTTAACCCCTGTTATGCAAGTGCAGGAGGTTTACCAAAGTCCTTGGTTTATGTCCATCAGGTGAAGGCACTAGGAAAATCTTGCTTGCATTGGCTTCTTTCTTCTAGAAGGTTATGAGATTAAACAGGGCCGAGCATTGAGCTGGGAAAGGGATTTGTTAATTTTGGATCATCTTCTGAAAGATCTACCAATAAAGCACAGACTTGACACTGTGGAATTGTTACTCAGCCTGTGTCCAGGAGCGTCAGTTGCTCTTCATCATCTGGAGCAAGATGTAGTGGTTGTAGCACAAGAATTTGTTAATTTTGGATCATCTTCTGAAAGATCTACCAATAAAGCACAGACTTGACACTGTGGAATTGTTACTCAGCCTGTGTCCAGGAGCATCAGTTGCTCTTCATCATCTGGAGCAAGATGTAGTGGTTGTAGCACAAGAATATCCAGACTGCAGCAGTTTATGCCGATGCTCATGTGAGGGAAAGGATGCATGATTTATAGCAAAGTCAGTATTTGCCTTCCCCACCGGCAAGATGAGGGTAAGCAAGTCTAGCGTATGTGTTTAAGGAGCAAAGCGCTTTAAAAGTAAAACTGCAGCCCAGAGCTTTGAAGGATATGGGACTGCTCTGTGCGTTGCCTGCTTTATCTGGGATCTTAATCCCCTCTGTGCACTTCCCGGTATTTTGAAATGACCCCAAGCCAAAACAAAAACGCAGTGAGCCTTCTCCAACCATGTGTGATGCATAAACTTCTGCTCTGGAGCATGACATCTCATTAAGCCAAGGGCAGGGTTGTCTTTGTGGAGCTAGGTCAATAATTCCGGTTTCCATAGAACTATGAAACAAGCAGAAGTTAGAGGTCTGTTGGCTATTCTGTGGGCAGCTCTCTGCCCAGGGCAAGAGTTAATCCAGTTGTGGTATTTATGCTTCTCCAAAGGTCAGGGCTGGGACACAGTGATGTGAGGAATTCCCTTAAACCACCAAATGCTGAAATCTGGCAGTGCTATACCAAAATTTCAGTTTCTGTCACTGATAGGCCAGCATTGCTTGGGTGGTTGTGGAAAATGACCTGTGGATCTGCTTGTTTTAATAAGATATTTCTCTGTTCACTTCTGGTCAATGTATTGATGGGCTGCCTGGAAGAAAAGAGGTTGGTTGGTTGTTGTCCTCTGCTTACGAGGCCTGTGAGTAATGTTGTTGCAGCGCTTGTGGGTCTGGTACCTCCAGCCAGCTACCATTCAGAAGCTGTGTTGTTGTGTACCTTTTAGCAAGGTGGAAAAGCCTGGGCAAGTGTTTCACTAATGTGGTTATCCAGAGATGTTCATGTCCCTGCACCTGCTCACACAGACCTGTGCTCTGTTTATTTAGCATCTCGATGGCAATGGGTGGCAATAGAGCTCTGCCTGCTTGGTGTTGTGAAGAAAAATGGAGAAAGGTGTTTTGCCCACTTTGCAACCTGTCAGGTGTTTCAATACAGGGGTTGTGGGGATGTCAGTGTGCTTTGTGAGCTGTTGCATGCAATGCTGGGCACCTCAAGTGGATGTTTCTGTGAATCCTTTTAGACTTGACATCTACAGTATGTGCTGCTCCAGGTTCTTGCAGTCCAGTGTTACTGACTGTGGCTTTACTTTACTATAATCCTATGGGGGTCACTGTGGTTGCTGTTTCTTTACAGCAGTAGAAAGGCAGAATTAAGTTCATGAAGTGAAAATGGGTGTTAGAAAACTAAATGGGATTTACTTGGTGATTGAAGCCAGATTTAAGTACAAGTGACAGCCCTGCAGTGGAGCTGCAGCACATTAACTTTTCCCCTCTTATGACTGTTTCAGGAATCAGCTGTTGCACTGGCAGGCAGTAGGGAACCCTCAGTGCAAGGGAACCTGGAAGAGAATTCGCCAGCTGGACACTTGCTCCTGTCCTTCTGTTCACAGCTTCTTGTTCATCTAACTTCTGACAGTCTCAGCAAGCAAGTGCTGTGATGGCTTGTCTGGCATCTGCATGCGGCAGCGGTAGGAACCACAACCGAAACAATGACTTCTTCGTGTCAGAGGCTATGCCTCTTAACTTCAAGAGGTTTCTGTCTGTACTGGCGCACCCTGAATCCCCTCTGTCCGTGTGTACTTCTTGGTTTCCAGAGAAATGAGGCTGGCTGTGAAGTGCCAGTCTGTTTGTGCCCACCCGTCCCTGAGAGAAGCCTGTCTGACCCTGATGACATCTTGCAAATTCCCCCTTTCTTGAGATGAGCAAGAATTCACCAAATATGAATAAGGACAAAAAATTCTGTATGAGCCCAGGGTTAATTATTATTTTTCTAAAGTCTCAATGAAGAATCAACAATACAAAATAAATGAACTCAAGTGCCTTGTTTTCATGGCAGTAGCACTTCTTCATGGATGCTTCCTGCCTGTGCTTGTATGTGATTGCCTTTTGTTTTCACCCTCGTGGTCTCATCATTTCATATCGATCCTCAGTCTTACAGAGGGCTGATGGTTGGTCTTGTGCTGCTGAGATAATGGCAAAACTTAGCAATGAGCCAGTTCAAATCTGTGAGAATAGAAGGTACCAGGGATAAATTGGACTTGGACTTAAGGTTTCAAGGAGCATCTCTGAGTTGTCCCAAAATACAGTGCAGTCCTGGGGCTCTGAATTGGAAGTCATCCCAGCTGCACCAGAAAGGCTAGCTATAGCCTTGTATTTTTGACTGGAAAGTATTTGAAATATTTTCTTTATATTCTGCTGATTTATATTCATACTTTTCTACAAATGAAAATAAAAGAGACTTGGAGATATTCTCCCAGTGTGTATCCGTTTGATTAATCTGTGTACTTCCATCTCTTTAGTTCCTGAACCCGCCTAATTTGTTCTAGCTAATCTTGCAGCTGACTCCTCTTTTCCAGGAGGTAAGACTAGAGGAAAAGTAGCTGCTGTCCAGATCCAGAACTTACAAGTGGATTTCCAGGATATCCAGGACTTACAGGTGGAAGTCCAGCACGATGACCCGCCGCTATGCTGAAGTGGATGTGGTATTTCTTTTAATATACACATACTTCTGAATCTGCTTAAACAAAGTTGCAGAAAGGACTTGCACTTTGTGGTAGAGCGCTGCAGTGGTGAGCATCTAGGTAATTAGATCTGTCAAAACCCAGGTGAGTTGCTAGGGGTGGTTAGAAGAGTTTTAATGCTCAAGTATGTCTAGATTTGGATCATGAAGGTCATCTAGTGACCATGTTGAGGGTCTTTCATGGAAACATTAAAGGGCACTGTGGATACATGCTTGAGATGCTCAGAGGTGTGTGTAGTGTGATGATGAGAGGTCAGAAAGCGCCTGATGGCTCTTAACCAGTACAGGAGGTATTTGAGAGCAAGGCTCTGCTTTTCATTGTATGTTACAAGCTGTCTCTGTAGATTAATGACTCACAGGGGGGTGATGTCATTCCAGAGTAACAAGATTTAAAGAAAAGGAGAAAAAAATGGCTTATGCTTTATCATCTGACATAATCTGTCACTAACTTGTGGCCTGCTCAGGAGTATTTGCTGGTTTGTGAGCAGAGGGATGTGATCCTCTGAGTGATGGCTTGGGAATAAATAACCAGTGCACATCATTTCAGTTTTTGCAGTGAGGAATTTCTGTCAAGCTGGAAGCCAGTTTCATTTTCTTGGTAGAGATATGTAATCATAGTAGCACTTATTCATTGGAAGCTTTTCTTTGTCCTGCAGGAGCTCCGTATTAGGCACCAGGACTGTAAATAGGCAGCTGCTCATTTCAGGAGCAGAATGGAGCCAGCTATTGGAAATATTTTTCATTTTCAGAATCTACCCAGGCTTTAGACCACATGAAATCCTGCTCTTGTCGGATGCTTTCAGAGTTGGGTACTGAAGCTATAAAATTTGCTTAATAATGCTTAAAAAAACAAATCTACAAGTTGCATTCTCCTCAGTGCCTGTCTCCTACAATACCAGAGCCAGTCAGGTAGGAAAGGGCAGTATTGCTAAGTTATAAATGATAATCAAGTGGGAAAAGCCTTTATTGTCATCAGTGAAACGTTGTAGCACCTTAAAGCACCTTAATTGCAATCCCTTCAATTTACTGACTGCTTAAATGTTAGCTCTACTATATTTATGTGAAAGACTTTTATTAATGTACTTGCTGTCAGATATTTAGTCCTAACAGATATTTAGTCAATCTGTTTGGCTGTGAACGTTTCAGGGTAGAAGTCTGCCCTCTTGCTTCAGTGTCTGAACAATAAGGGAGCCTTCAGAGAGGTTCTTTTGGTAATACTTGGTCCTATTCTGGCAGAAACAGCAGGAAACTGTAGCCAGTTTTGATATGAATTTGATGTTTAGGGATTCTGCAGAATCAGTCTCTCAAGTGAGTGAAGGTAGCTGTGAGAGTTGAAAAGTTTGAGAATAGGCTGCTCGGAAGTAGTATTCTGGGCCAGTTTATTACAGAATCTGAGCTTGATTATTTCTTGAGGCTCAGGGCGGGTTTGCTAAAATGCATTTCAGGTTGACTGAAGCTGCTTGTGAATTCATGCCACGTTTGATGATTAGTCCTTGTAGATGGAGACAGAAGAAAGAGAGGGATTTAGAAGTGGTGAAATGTTTTTATACCTCCAAAATGAAGTGTTTTGATTTTTTGATTTTTGGGATTTTATTTCAAGACTCAATCGGAGTCAAACAGAATATTTCATTCAATCCCCTCATTGTTTTAAGTTTCTCTTTTGTGGAAAATGCTGCAGGAAAAAGCTCCTTCCGAATTGATCAGAATGATGTATTTATCAATAGTCTTCTATTCTGGGCCCTCCTTGTGAGACAGCTGCAATACTAAGTTAGTAAGCACAAAAAAGTCTGTTCCTATGGCCAGTGACTTATTGGTCGGGGTTTTCTTTGCTGCTGCTTCATCCCTGAGAGCTGACAACATGAGGTCCTAACAAGAGCTGCTGATGGTGACATGGTAGAACTTCCAGTCTTTTGCTTCTGTCACCCTAGCCTGGAGATGCAGGAGTATGAAAGAATTAGCCCCCAATGGGCCCTTGTAGCAATTATACTTCTACACAGGTTATGTCATTCGATGAAACAAGACGTTGCCAATGTCTCAGTGCATCAGCACATCCTAAAAAGGGCTGTGCAATGTCCTGGCTTCACCTCCACACCTTGGGTGACTGGTCAAACCCATTTACCCATTGGTAAATTCCTGGGCAAAGGAAGGAGAGATGCAAGTGTGTGTGAGAGAGAGCAAGAGTCAGCCTTTTTAGTAGAGGAAGATAATGGAGCTCTCAGGTCACTTTCCCTGCAAATGAAGGTTAGCTCATGGTGTAGACATGTATTAGGTCCTGCCTGTTTCCCTCTAGGGGCTTTATTACCGTCCATTGTCATAACTTCCATAATTTCTAGTGCCTGAGTTTTGGGAAAAATATCACTATTGGAAGTCCAAGGCAAAATGTTCCTGAAAAATGGCTTTGTGCAGTAAACAAGCAAGGCAGGCTCACACTGAGGAAAGGCTGTTCACTGAAGATGACAGCTGTTCCCATGACAACGCTAAAAACCTTTCACCATTGGGTATCAACAGGAGAACATCTCCCACAGCAAGCACATGAAGCCAGGAGCTTAGTCCTCATCTTCCATAAATCATCCTGTTGGGCACCGATAATAGGGAGCTGCCAGTTGCGCACACGCAGCTCTACCTTCTAGGCACCATCCTGGCTACAGATGAAAGAAAGAGCAAATAAAGCCAAAGCACTGGTAAGCTGGATTTATGTAAAAGGAAAATTAAGCTCGACTGATGTTCCTGCACTTCCCTCTGCTCTCCAGCTGAGGATCTCAATTTTTAATGATGAAAAGCCGAGCAAAAAATCCAGGCCATTTTACAAACTGCTGAAGAAGCCATGTGATTTTCTCTGTTGTAGAGAAATCTGTCATTGTCATGGGATGGAGAGAGGGGGAGGCCCTGGGTGAATTGTGCTTTTCTTTACCCTAATGCTGTAGTGTCCAGCCTGGGATTCAATAGTTAACTTTTGAAACAGAAGGTGGTAAAAGACCATTTGTTACCATGGGATCTTCATTAGGCCTATCAGTTCCCTGCGTGTCGTGATACCTGGGATTGCAGTCATCTGAATGTGTGAGGAGGATCTGCTTCCTTTCTTAAGGAGAAAGCCCTTGTGCATTTGAAGAAAAAGAGATAAAATGTGCCCAGAAAGCTCAGGAACCAAAGTAAAGAAAAAGAACAGCAACAAAAAAAGTAATTTTCTGAAATAGCTGTGTTGCTTTTGTTGAGCACATTCTTTTTGAATGGTAGGAGTTAACGCTACTTTCCCAGAAATGAGACTGTTCTGTTATCTTTAGCTTTTCAAACCTATTTTTCTTTTTTATCCTTAAGCCTTTAAATATTAAGATCGACTCTTTCTTTTTTTCCTTTTTTTCCCTTTTTTTTTTTTTTCAGTTTTTTTAAGTCTATTCCAGTTATAACATTAGTTGCTTGGTGATAGTTGTGATACTGCAAGTGGAGGAGTAGAGGTGAGAAAGGAGAGGAGAGTCTGAACCAGCAGAGATTATTCCTTTCTGTAAATATGTCTCCTGCAGCTTAAAACTACAAACCCAAATATTAGCAAGATACTTTTTTTTCCCCTTTCATTTTTAAACACTCTGATTTCTCCCATTCTCAAGCTGGGTGAAACACATTCACTTCTGAAGACTGTTCTATGTTTTCTGCAAATCACCACCTTTTTAAACCCACAGGGATATGCAGGGCTTTCGGGCTCTGGTCCATGGTACTCACGGTTGCTGTTGTCCTGTGGCACATGTGCACTACTCGCTGTGACACTAGCGGGACTGAGCCACGTATTCAGGACAGGATGTGCTTGGCTGCATCTTGTAAACATCTTAAATTGATACTGGAAAGGGTGAAGGTGGAACCATGGAGCAGTTTGTCCATGACTGCTGATAAATATCACAATATTACTTTTTCTTCATGAGTTCAGGCACAGTGTTGGACCCCGTGCTCCCCCAAGGCCTTGAGTCCCATGCCCTGGTTAATGCTGGAAAGGAGGTGCAAGGTTTCTTATTACCACAGTTCCCAAACGTTCAGGATCAAAGAGCTGATCCTGTGCAGAGGTCAGCATCACCATGTTTCTGTGCATCTTTTTTTGCTGTTACTTTCTGTGCTCAGTACTTGTTTTACTTGAGCTCTGTTGTGACCTTTCCGTACTACTGATTGTGTGCTTTTGAATTACTGGAAGGGTGTTGCAGGGAGATGCCAGTGCTAATGGGCTTTCACCTTCCTCCACTTTAATAACAACCCTCAGACCAGCTAACCAACTCTAGATTTATTCCTTGTGCCATATTTCAGCCATTAACAGGTGGAGCAAAAGCTGTCTAAAAAACGGGCGTTGCTCAGCTCATTCAATGTTGTTTCATTGGTGAAAGCCAGTGTGCTCTGGCTTGCCTAATCCTGTGCCTTGCTGCTCACCCAGAAGCTAAGGCTGATCTGTGAATGCTCAGAGCTCCTGTCTTGAGAGCATGAAGTGTGACTGGACATCTGCCCCCTCCAAGGGAGAGTGTGCCTGTATCCATGTGGGCTCCCCTCAAGCAGCACCTGTAACCCAATTGCTGGGACAAACGATGGGATGTAGGAGAGCATCTCCAAGGAAACAGTTGTTGGTTGTGTTAGAAGGATACTAGCTGGAGAAACTGGGTTTCTCTGACATGACAATAAGACGCTGTTATTTTTCCTTTCTCTAGCTCTGTTTAGCAGCTGGATGCAATATGGAAGCAGATCCCTGAAATGCTTTAACAAGAAGGGTGGCTTGAGGCTCAATTTCAATTCAAGGGGATAAATGAGTGAGTAGTTTTACAAGCGATGCTCAGGCACAATGTGGGTTTCCTCACCCACCTCTTGCCCTCAGCTCCCTGCTGGGGACTGTGCTTGTTTGGGCACAGCAGTGTGAAAATGCAACCTGTGATCACTGGTGGAAATAGCTGATCACAGGGAGTTATGAAATCCCACAGCCATGGAGCTGGTGTTCTGCTGGGCTTTTCCCCCTTGGTTTGTCTGTTTAGAGTGACAGGTACATGGGTTCATGTGCTGAGCTCTTCTGCATGCTGTACTCTGAATATTAATGTCTAATATTTGTAGGATTTTTTGGGAATTGTTCCTAATGAATTTAGGAACAAAGTCATAAGTCATTCATATTTCTCAGGCAGGAAAAAAGCTTAAATAGTTCCAAGAAAAGCACCACTGTTTATTATGCTGGCTAGGCTGGAAAGTCTTAGTTACAGTGTGTACTGAAGACTGACAGCTAACCCCAAAAGACATAAGCACACAAGCCCCCGGAGCACAGCTACCACCCAGGCAGCACACTTGTATGCAGGGGAGTGCAGCATAAAGCTGCCTCTTTTTACCTCTAGCAACTAAATATATTGGAAAGAAGCTGTGTTGTGAGAAAGGGAGAGCCTCCAGGCTGTGGGGGGAATATCAGGGCTTCATGCAAGAATAGGTTCCCCTAAAAATGAACTTATCATCAGTTGAGAGGTGACAAAGTGAGTTGCAGTCTCCTCTGTACAAAATGACCCTTTGTAACCATAAGCCTGCTACCAGCATGGGTCTAATGAAATATTAACACTTTTGATCTAAGACACAATTTCTTGTTGTTGTTGTCTTCGGAGCTGCCTGGCTGCTAGGAGGCACGTGAAATGGCCCCTATGTCCTGACAGGGGCAGGGTGTTATTGGCAGGCCAGAGAAAACCTCCCTGGCAGGCTGCCACCCTGTGAGACAAGACTTGATAAAAAAAGGCAGGAAAAAGAGGAAAGTCATGGAAAAGAATCTGCAAAATCTCCGCCTTCTGCCGGAGAAGAGTGGAGCGCGAACTGCAGGACCTGGTGAACATAAACATCTTGGCTTCCAAAACCTGGTTAAGCTTTGCAGTCAGACAGCAAACGTCAAAACAGAGAAGTAAGTATATATATATGCTGGACCAGCCAGCCCTAGCAGTGCCCCTGTGTGCTTCACAGAGTCTTCGTTACCCACTTACACTGCTTCCTTATATGAGCATTTTCTTTGAAAATACTATATACTTGAAGAACACAGAAGCAAATCAGTTTTGTGTCCTATAAACCAATGCTCACCCCTGCTTTGTTCCTCCAGAGTCACTGTTTTAATAATCCAGCAAATATTTACCTGGGTTTAGTTTTTGAAGGTCTCAATTTTGATGATGAAAGCCTTGAACCTAACGGAATTTTTAGAGCAGTTCTTAAGAGCAATTTCCTTGACTTCAACAGGACTGCCTACACTGGTAAAGGTAACCATATATCAGGTATCAACAGAAGCACAGGTCCATCTTTGACAGCATCTCCCATGCATACAGTCCTGGCTGGTGGCAGCTCAGAGGATGAGGCAGACACCCCTGCCGAGGGGTCAGAGGTAATTAAATCTGAGCTAGCTCCATTTTGAATTTAAGCGGTCTCTGCTTGCCAGCAATAGTTCAAAATTTGTACTGCTCTTAATCCATGAAGTACTGGGCAGAATTTACTCTGTACATCTCATAGCACATATGGAGCAGCTGGCCTGCAAGTCAGTAGTAAACTCAACAGAAGGATCCAGAACCCAGCTGAAGTTGGGAGAGGAAAAGCTGTATGTGAGCTGGGGTGAGGGGCTGGTGGCACAGGGCACCTGCCAAGTCTTTCCCTGCTTGGCTATGCAGCTGCATTTATCTCTCTTAATGGTTCCTATCATGGTATCAGCTTTTCAGGAATAGCTGTGATTTTTGCTTCATTATAATGTGGATGGGCTTTTCTTTTTTTCCTTCAAATTCAAATGATGCCCAGGGTTGGTACTGCTCCTCGTGAACAATGGCCCTACCTGTGTAGCATGACGAACATCTAACATCAAAGCTTTGGTGCAGGCTTGCAGGACATGCGGTGGTTTCTCTGGCATATCAGCTGCATGGCTTAATTTCTGTGTCAAACCACAGACTGATGGCAGGATGGGAGCTTTAGATTTGAGCATTCATTCAGCTCCATTAAGATTTATATATTTATTTTTACTTTAAGAATTGCAATATTAATGGTGGTTAACAGAGGTTTCCTGGAAACAGAGATGACATTTAAAAACCAAAGTACAATGAAATTGATGCAATTGTGGGTATCAGAGAGAGGGAGTGCTTACCATAGCTGGAATAATAATTGATATTACTAATGTAGACATTGACATGTCAGCATCGTTATAACATCATTACAGCTGCCCTGAGTTGGAGTTTGAAGGAAGCGGTGCAATCATAGCATGTCACTTGCATCCTCGAAGGAGAAAGGAGCAGAGCTGGGGCTGAAGCAGGACAGCACATCTGCTGACTGCCTCGTGCCTGGGACAACCCAAGACAACAAATGTGTTCAAGGGTCCCTCACCACGCAACTGCTATATGAGCCTTGAGCTTCACTGAGCAGCACTGAGTCATGAGTAGTCATGGGAATAAATTCATCCAGTAAGCCAGAAGTGTCACAAAGAGCAGTGTCCTCTGTCTGCTGGGTGAGGAAAGGAAGGATGCCTGGCTGGAAGAGGCATGTAGGGGTGGGCAGGAGGGTGGAGAGGAACTGCTCTGCTAATAGGTAGCAAGGGAAGCGCTCTGTAATGTTATATATCTCCAAATGCACTTCTGACTGGCATTTCAAGCACTGGCTTCCAAGTCAACGAACTGGAATGGTTGCTACATTCATGTATTTGGAATGGTTTATCAAACAGCTGTAATTGTGCGAATGCAATGGCAAAGATGTTTGCTTTATGGTAGTACATTTCAGTAAAAATGGCTTAATGACTGTATTGAAGTTGTTTGTTGGGAAACGTGGAAGCTATGCAATTAAGCAAATGCATTTTCCAGGATTATGATCATCCAGTTTCAATATATCCTATATGCTTGCAATGGATTTAGTCAGTCCTATGACCTTTGTGAGAAGTGGGTAGAGGTAGCATAAATACAGACTTTTCCTTCTAGCTCATGGATATGCAAAATCAGTTTTCTCTCTTTTTGATATGGAAAGCAACCTCACTTTCATGGAGCATGGCAGGCTGAGGTGCCTTTAAAACCAGCCAAATCCTTTAACCCTCTCCACAAATGCACGGCCTTGGGCCAGACTGGAAAGACAATGTACATGAAGAGGTCCCTCCTTGGCCTGTCTCTTGGGCTGCCTTCGCACTTGCTGTGTGCAGGATTTGATTGAAAAGCCTATCACTTCAGTGTGTTTGTGGGCTTGGAAAGGAGGTGGAGAAGATTAGGAGAAGCAGGCTTTTACTTGAAATGGGGGGGGGAGTCTTATGTGGGATCAATATGACAAGTCAATGTTCACACTCTACTAGTTTCTGGAGTGGGACAGAATTTCTTCTTTAATAGTCTGTCTTCTGCTTTGTGTTCCCATCCTACAGCAAACCCCGCCATTCTCAGAAGAATCTCAATTGCCTAGACCAGAGGCTTTCCACAAAATGGGGTGGGAATGAATTTTCCAAAGGCTCTGAGGCAAGTCAGATAAAGCTGAATGTTTAACTGCCTTCCATGCCTTGAGCAGCTAGTGTTGTGCAGGCAGGAACCCAACGGAAGTCAGTGATCTCCAAGGAGGCTGTAGATGGCTTCACGGTGGGGCCAGTAGTGTTCGTACTGGTGGATTCACAAGGGGGCTGTAAGGGTATAAAATGGCCAGATCCATAGAAGGCTTTAGGTGCCTAGGATAAGAGAGAAACGCCAATTATGGAAGATTTTTGTCATCATGACTCTATACCTACTGATCAAAGGTGAGAGGGAAGGTGGTCAGAGATAATTTAAGACCCCAAACTGCAATCACAACCCTGCTTGCTCTCAGATCTCTGTCCTTAAAGCACAAACAGAGGGAAATCAAAGCCAGTTCTCAAATCAGCTCATATTCAGTCTCCTCCTTGACCTCTGTCACAGGGGGAGAGATTCTAAAGCTTAATAAGGAAATCCATTTCACACAAGATCCTGTGCCTGTAGATAGCTATGGTATAATTGACTGTCTTAATTTGTGTGCCTCTTTTGCTCCTTTTTTTAATCTTTGCATCTATTAATTATTGCAGAACAGTTCTTAATGATAACTCCCAGGCAGTTTGTGCTGCTGTTCTGAAATTATAAAATGATATAGTTGGCAGAATGGGTACAGACATGTACAGTTAATTGGGTTTTCGCAGAAGGAAATTGCATAGTATAATAATATGCCCAGGGTGCCTTGGAAAGTGCAATTTCTTAGTGCTTTAGCAAATAGGATTGGGAGAATATGAGCTGTGCATTATAAATTGTCTCAGAATTTATCCTAAAGCTGTAGAGGGTTTCAAATCCCTGTCACTGAGCCCTGGCATCACAAAGTCATTGCTGTGAGGGCCCCTCTTTATTTCTGCTCCCCCAGCTCATTCACTAAGGTAATAGATTTAGCTTTAGAGTCCCAGGGATGCTGGTCTAGGTGGGTGCTCTGTGCCTGACATTGCAGGAATCATGCTGTCATAAAACATGGTGGGTCATGGTGGCGTATGAGAGGTGAGCTCTGAAAACCCAGAGCTTTGTGGAGGAACAGCACTTCTGTTTCTCACCTCTGTTTTTAGGAACTAGGATTGGATAGAGGTCGTTGTGGAGGGTTTTCCTAAGTGAGAAAGGTTGGTGGGAATGGATGTGTTTAATTTCCTGCTAAATGCAAGTCTCAAAACCAAGGCTTCTCCCACAGTCTGAATGCACAATCTTGGGTCAGCTTGAAAGGTGATACACAAACTGGGTAGTTTTGATGTCTGTGAAGACTTTCTTGAGTAAAAGCATTGAAGGAAATTTGAAGGGTAAATGGAGATTTGAAGTTTATTTCTACCAAGAAGCCAGTTCCATGGAAAGAACAACTCCTCCCCCAAAAAGGTTCAAATAGCAAATCTTGATTATTGCTACCTGCTGCCTTAGCTGGAAATGTCAATAATTTGATATCAGCCTCAGCACTTTGATATCTCACAAGCGCTGCCAGCTGCAGCATGGCAGAGAGACCGGAACCCTGATCCTGGTTTAGCTCCTGGCCTCCTGCACACCCCTGAGACTGCAGCTCTTCTCTTCTCTTCTCCATTTCATCTTCTCAGCTGTCAAAGAGGGGTTGTAAACTTTACCATTTCTGTGAAGGGCTCAGAGTCCCTCAGCAAGATGCTCTGGATGCAGGCAGCATGCTCATTTCTTCCTGCATATATATAGAGTGTGCAGTCTCCTGAGCTGTCTCCACTAATCTCATTAAAACTCTGCTTTTATGAGTTGGGGATTTATAATTTCTTTGTTGTTGTTGCTGCTACTGCTGGTTTTCTGTACCACCACTCAGAATTAGGTGACAGCTCTCGAACTAGTATGTCAAAACAACATGGTTGAAGCAGAAAAGTACTGGGAACATCATCTTTAATCAGACAACAGTGATTCATATTTAACAGGGTAGATGGTAAGTCCTAGATCTAGCTGGCTCACAGTGAAGTTTCCCCAAGGACAGGCTGTTGTTAAGAGTTTTACACAACTGTCTAGGCCCCACTGCTTGGGGTTTTTGATGGGAACTATTTAATATGCACTTTCTGTCATTGTGTCAGAGCTATAGCTGGGGAACTCTGAGCCCTGGTAATTCTTTTCAGGCTTATTTTATAGGAGCTGTACAAAAAAGGGGATATAAAAGAGGATATTTTGGTTGAGCCCTCCAGCTTCGTTGGAAATTCATTGTTTCCAGGAGTCCCAGCTCTTTGTTCCCCAGTCTCTCCACATCACAAAGCCTCGCATTAGCCCATGTGGCTGTAGATACCACATATAAACCAGTCTTGTGTTCCTTTGAAGCCTGCTTGATGTAGCTGCTTTCCTGGAAGGGTTTCTTTTTCTTCCATGCACCCAATGCAGGGCCATTCAATCTGTTATAACCAGACAGCTGCAGTCCTTGATATTTCAATATATTCCAGCTCCCAACTGGTAACATCCAGCCAGCAAGTGCTTGTTTTCCCTTTTGTACACTGCTGACCCTACCATTAGGGAGGTGCTGGAAGATCCTGGGGGTGGCTGGGCACATGTCAGGGTTATGTTCAGGTGTCTCAAGGACTTGTTTGGCCTTTGGAAATCCTGGGGCTGAAGAAAGGGGCTCAGTCTACGGGCTGACAGAAGGGAGGCCCTGATCAGGTCTTGTTCTTTAAGGTTCTTATGTCTTTTTGGGTTAATAATGCTTCTTATTAGAGATTTGCACCTAAAACTCTCCTCTTTCTTCTTCCTCCTTTCAGTGCATTCAGCTGGGTTTGATTAACTGGGATCCTTGAGGTAGACCCCTGGGACGTGGGAGCATCTTCATTGTTCATTTAAGATGCCCTGTGACTCAGCAAAGTGCTATCATGGCAGCCTGCATGTGGGGAAGCATTTAAATTTATCCTGCTTACAGCGGCTGCTCTCCAGCATCCTGGTTTGTAGGGTACCAGAACCCTGGAATAAAGATGGTATTTTTATATTGCCTTAAATAAACTCCTATTCTTGACCAGAGCTTTGTACTTCATTACATTGGTATGTTAAATGCAGTATTTATTCACAGTGCTGTGCAATCTAACAATAATAACATTTGATGCTGCTTAGGATTAAAAGGCTCAGGTTTCAAGAGCTGAAAGGATTTCTAGCTGGAACGAATCAGCCCTCCAGTGCTCAGATACCATATAGCATGGTCCTGAGCCAACAGTTCATTTTCCAGTAATGTTTCTAGTGCTGAAGCTACTAACCCTTGTAAGAAGACCACTGGAGCTGGTAGCCCAGCGTTGGTCTGGTGTAGCAGCTTCTGTATTCCTGTGGTATTTTACTTCTGACACATTATTCTCTCTCTGTACATAAACAAAATCACTCCTGATGGGTAAATATCATAGAATCCCAGATTGGTTTGGTTTGGAAAGGACCTTAAAGATCATCCAATTCCAACCGCCTGCCATGGGCAGGGACCGCTTCCACTAGAGCAGGTTTCTCCAAGCCCTGTCCCACCTGGCCTTGAGCACTGCCAGGGATGGGGCAGCCACGAAAGAGGAATATGCGGTGTGTGACTGTTCTTTGCACATGTGCTGCCTGCTGAAGGTCACTGAAAGGTGAGTTTGGTCCTCGAGTGCTACCGCTGGAGTAGTGCAATGGTTTCATGGGGACACTGGCCAGCTTAAGTGCTGCCAGGATCTCTGCCAGAATGTAGATGGATATACATGGCATGCTTGTGAATTGCTCAAAGAAATTAGTTGGGTGGAAGGGGAAAGAGAAGGGGGGAGGTGGAGTTGCCTTTTTCTCCTGCACTCTCATACAGTGGAAGGCTAATGACTGGGAGCGATTGAAATGTTTATAATTGTCTCATTATGGACAGAAAATGTAATTAAACCAGACAGCAATCTTTCTCCGAATGGAAAACACTGCTGTCTATCTTTGAAAGCAATTCTGGCTATTAGCACAGGTGGTAATGTCCCAGCAATTGAACCCAATCTAATTTAGGTGTCAAACCACTAAGGAGAAAAAATGAGTTCCCTTCCAGATGCCACCTGACACAGCTGCTGTGTGTGAAGGGAGAAACAGGAGCCTGGAGCAGTGCGCAGAGCTCGGATGGGACAGGGTGAGACAAGCAGCCCTAATACAGGAGCACTTGAGTGTGCAGCTGGGTACCCACCAAAGACATTAGGGTCTTTGCCTATCTGTTACCCCCCAGTGCTGCTTTGCCCTGAGATGGGGATATGATGGGTACACTGAGCAGCACATGATGATGCTGTCTGCAGATGGCATTGAGTGCATTACCTTTGCTGGAGATGAGCAGTTCAGCCAAGTGTCCTCCAGAATAATAAGTGAATCACTCACATCTTTGTCTTGTTTTGCTGAGATGTTAAAGCAGTTCCATGTCCTGGGAAAAAAGGGTATTCCTTGAATATGTGTGCAAAGCAGAGATGTGTATGAGAGAGACAGCTGGGTAAAAACATGAACCCTGTGCTGGACTCTATGGCTGTTTCCCTCTCTTGCTCAGAGAGGCATGGCTTCAGGCAACCTTCTGTGCAGAAAGAAGGAGGTTCACCCAGGCTTGCAGCAAGAAGCCTGGATAGGTGCAGAGTTAGTCCTGCCCAGAGGTGCTCTCCAAGGGCCTCAGAAAGCCTTCAATGAGTCAGAGCCCTGAAACTGCAAGGAATTTAATTTCACATTCCTCAGGCATTATGAGGTTAACCCCCTCCCAGTTTTGGTGGAGTAACCAATAGGACTTGCCTTCAACCCTTGGTGTACTTCCCTTGAATGAAAATCTACAAAATCCTGCGCTCTCCCTCTATTGTTCATTTCTGTGAGCTGCTTTTCTTACGGATCAAAAGCAGAGGAGCTGAAGTGCAGAGAGAAAATGATCTTCCTGCTCGTCCTCTCTGCATGAAAAATTGAGTAGTTAGAGTTGCTGCAGGTAAAAGAAGTTCCTCTGCATTGGTTCGCTGTGGCTTAATGCTGGGCTATGTGACAGGTTACTTTGGCGTTTGGCTGATGCAACCGGCCTTTTCATATTCAGCTGCTGAGTTCTGGAGAGGCCACCGCTGAAAATGAGCTGCTGCTTCTCTGTTAGGTGGGGACTGATGGCTCAGGAAACCCTGCTCAGAAAAGCCTATGCATGAGTAAGCATTACTAGGGGAACCAGTGGAAGCTGCCACCTTATGGTACCTGGCCACGGTCTGAAATGTGTCTCCATGGTCTCTAGCTTTAAGACTTCATGCCCCAGCTTTGCAGCCTGGAAAGGGGAGGGTGATGTGGCAGACTGAAAGGAAGAATTAAGAATCAAAGTAAAATAGCTGACTTTTTGTTTCATCCCCTGAGACACGAGAGAAGATTTTTGCAGTTAATGAATTATTTCTGAAAACACTGGTAATAGCTGCAGGCAACATAAATTTCCAGTTTCCCAATGAGCAAGCATCACTTATGTCCTGATTTACAATTCTAATGTACTTTCATTTGCAGTAGCTCAACTCTAACATGACTGGGGGTCTGGAAAGAGGCCAGAAGAAGTAGCCATGTTTCCAACAGTTGAGTAATCTCCTTAGATGCAGCAGTGGGAAACAGTAGCCAGATCCTATTGAAGCCTGGAGCAATCAATTATCTCAGCAGAGAGGCTCCAGAGCCCTGTGTTAGCACTGGGGAGTTTCTGGTTGCTGTGAGCACCACCGTGATTTCAAGCTAAGCAGAAATATCAGTTGTGTCATAGGGCAAGCAGCTCTGCTGCTATCAAACAGAGCAGGGTGGGATGCCAGCCCTGCTGAGAGCAATGCAAGTTTTGCTCTGGACTTCAGAGACACTGGGGTTTCTGCCTCCTTTTCAAAGAAAACCTATGACCAAGCCGGAGTTCAAACCCAGCCAAGAACGTGGACTGGAACACAGTGACCCACCAGTGCCTGATCCCCTCCCTGCCCCCAGGTGGTTATTTGAAGTCCCACCTCACACCAGGAGCTGAGGCTGTTGACCACCAGGGACATGGGGAAGAGGGAAGGTGCTGCTCTGGCTGAGTCTCCAGGGTTGGGTTGGCATCCCAGTGGCACCGCTCAGTGACTGAGGGATGTGTCATCCAAGAGAAAAAGAGAAACAGATGGTAGAGGGAGTTACAGTGGGAGGAAAACCCAATTAGAAGTCCCAGCATGGTTTGTGGTGGGGATATGGATCTCATACCTTAAGTAGCAGCCAGGAAAAGAGGCACCCAGCTTTTTCACCCGTGGTGGAGAAAATGCTTGTTTCAGGCAGAGAATGATATTGAAAAAAGCTTTTGCAAAGCTTTTGAGAGATTATTCTCTAAAGGGTGAGTGAATAAGAGAGATACAAAAGAGGAGATGGACTTAATATACCCAGAATGTGGGTTCATTATTCCAATATAGTTTTTTGACATTTCCCCTCCTAGAAGGATGCTTCATATAGAAGACAGCAGCCTGGGAGTTGGAAGTGTACAGTTTCACCCCTGGGAATACCCCTAGCCCCTCCTGCAATAAACACCCGGTGTCTCTGGGGTCATTTTGGCCTGTTCTGGCCATTCAGAAGTTAATTTTCTGAAGCAGTGGGCATTAGGATGAGCTGATGGGCAGCCAGCACCTCTGGGCCTCAACTGCTGTAGAATTCCTCATCTGTGAAGCAGAGTTTGCCAGCTTTCACTGTGCAGAGGGGCCAGGCACCAGCTCACAGGGTATGGGTATGTCAGGAGATGCTGTGGTGTGATTCAAGGCCTCTGATGAAGAGGGGTGACAAGGGCTTCTCTGCAGTGAGAAGACCACAGGGTGCTGTTAGCACACGGGGCAATGATCCTCCCTGTGAGGTGGCAAAGCCAGTGGACAGTCTCTCAATGTCCAGAGCCCATGATGAGGACAAAGAGAGCACATTTCATGTTCTCAGCAAGTGCTTGGGGGATGCTGGACTCAAAACCAGCTGGGACAGTGACTGTGGAAGGGAAATTGTTTTGAACAGGCAACTGTATGTGTCCAGAGGGGGAAAAACCATGCAACCTGCCTCCCCCCCCCCCAATTTGTGCGTGTGGGTGTTATTTAACTTGCAAAACACAAACCTTGGATGTCAGAAAACTTCCAATCTGTATTTTCCTGTGCAGTTCTTGCATTGTCATCATATTGCTGATGCATTATGCTGGAGCACGACTGCTGCAACCTGCCCCCAGTCGTGCCCAGCTGCCGGGATAGCAGGCGAAGGCACGACTGCTGCGCTGATCTTTCTAACTTCCACATGCTTGATCTGCTGTCAAAGCCGTCTCTGCTCCCCCTGCAGCCCTGCAGCTGGTCATGGTGCTGCTTTGCAGGTGAACTGCACAGTGTGTACTGAAGCATGCTATTTATAGGAGGGCAAGGTGTCTGTTTAAGGAACAGGGTACATATTCTGGGAGCAGGATGAGGAAGAGTGATTAAGCAAGAAAGAGCAACAGATTTATGGTTTTATTCCCTAACAAAAGAGCTAGGGAATAAAATCAGAAAAGTAATTCCTGACTAACGTGAGATACGGCAAAAGTAAAGTATTTTTGTTTATTCTTTCTCACTGTGAGCACTTTTTTCCCCATGAAACTGTATTCCTACCTCTTATTGCACTCTTAATTATCTTGCTGAATACACCGTGTAGTTCTCAGATCACTAAGTAATGTTAATAAATTACTCATATGAAATAGATATGAGTTTTCTCCCCATTGAAGAGTGCTCAGGAGCAAAGGGCTAGAGTTAAATATAGGACCAGAGTTCAGGCATTCTCAGGCCTCACAATTATGCTAAAGCCATGGAGTCATCCTAGAAGCTCATAATAGCAACACGAGTGGTAATGACTCCCCATCCTTCAAGCTTTTTGCTTTACATAAAGAAGTCCAAGAATTGCTGTTCAATGAGTTTATTCTGGAACTCTACGAGAGTATCAATAGCACAAACCATGATGTAGGCATATATTAAGAAAACCGCAACAGAGCACAGGATGCTTGGTGTCCTGGAAATCCTCTTTAGGAGCCTCAGAATGTCTGTAAAGTCTTCCTACAGCTCTGGGTATGGTCCAGTCAGCAGAGTATCCCATCTCAGCTTCCATTCATCCACCCTGACACCAGAATGCCAAAAGCATGGAGTCAGGAAACAGCATTTGTAAAATCCTTCCTTCACTTTCTCTTCATTTTTTGTTATATAAGTTCTACATTTCCTGGAATAGAGGCTCTGAACTGCTGAACTCAGTCTCAATCAACCCAGCTAACAAGCTCATTTATATTAATAGGAAATCAACTGTTCCTTTTTGCTTGATTCCCAGTGGAGCAATGAGTGGTCTGCTTTTTCCATGCAGCCATCCTATTCCATACTGAAATGCCTCAGAAATGTTTGTTTGCCAGGAGATGTTAGTGGAAACCAATATTGCTGATGTGAAAAACAAATAGAGAAAACCACAGATTCTTCTGGTCAATTAGACCTTCAGAAAGTGTTCAATCTTTTGCATACAGTTAGATAGCACTTAATAGCTGTCTTCCAACAGCCTCATGGCTTTTAATGACTAATCATTGAAAGAACACCCAAATAGAACAAACCAGAGTTAAAGCTATGGTCACATTATCTGCCAGGAGCTTGTATTTTGGAGTTTGGATGTAGTTGCTATAACATCTTACCTAGCCCAGCTGGTCAGCACTGGTTGTCTGGGGAAGATGTAGAAGAAAACCTGTATGGGATAACTTATTGGCTACTCTGTTCATGGAGGAGAATGAACAGTTTTTTCTTTATATCATTAGGCAAAGGGTTTATATATCTTCTATTCTTTGTCTTGTACTGTGATTTTCTTTCTCATTTAGTTGCCATTTTAAGTGTTTAAACTCCCTGGAGCTCCTGGGACATCCAGACTTTCCCATAAATGATGTGGGCACAGGTGGTCAGAGGCTGGGGAGCCACTGTCACTGTGGAGGTGGAACGGGGCCCTGTGCTTGGACCCTCACAGCAGGCAGATTGTACATTTACATAACGATGCAATTGAGGGACCTGCCCACAGCAGCAGTGGCACATCTTTCCCAGCCCCTCGTTACCATTATACAGGGTTGGACCTTAGCCATGAAGTTAGAGAAAAGGACATCTTCCCATGCTTGAACTAAGCCAAGAGAGAGAGACACTCTTGGGATTTGTTTCCTGCCTAATATTGCCTGAGGTGCTGTGCTGGGGGCCCAGTGGTAAACCCTATGGTCTGCTTTTTCCCTTGGCATGGCTGCTATTACCTTCCCCTATGGCTCAGGTAGATGCCTGGTGTCACCACACTGTGTTGGTTGTGCCGGGGTCAAGAGCAATGAAAGGCGGCAGTTCCTGTGCAGCCACACAAGCACTAAGTCTTCCCACATGCTCTGAAGGTAAGCATATGCTTGTGTAGAGTTGCAGGTATTTGATAAGCTCTGTCTCAGACTCCTGCACTTTGGGGACTCGATTTTTTAAGGCTTTTTTGGTTTTGTCAGCCTCCCATGATTCAGAAAATAATGCCTGCAATTTATAGTATCAGCTGCCTATTAAATCTGCCTGTAAAGAGGAGTAAAACTGGACCATGAACATCCATGGAAATCAATGATTGTTAAATAATTTAAATTTACACTTTTCATGGCTACATCAGTCTTATTCTCACTGTCCCCTTGTGTTTGCTTCACCATTCAGGAGAGTGCTAGAAGCTTCATCACCGTGCAGTTCATTGTAAGATTAATCATCATCAAGACGTGAAAACAGTGGATTACATTATCTATTTTTTATGTTCAGCACATAGACCAATTCATTTTAGTGTCAATTATTGTTAACCACATGTCTGCCAACATTATATAAACAGCACTGGGTATAGCAAAACATAAACCTAAATTCAGATTAGAGATGTGGGATCCTTGTTTAATTATATAGGGATTAAACTGAATGATGCAATGCTGCACAAATTTGCTCTTATTTTCCAAAGCTAAGGTTAATGCTCAGTGCTTGTGTTTCTAATCAGAAACCACAAAGTTTCGCTGCTGTGACACATTAGTCTCAGCCTCTGCCTAGATGGTTGCAGATGATACTCTGGGGCAAAGTTACCTCTAAATGCTCTTGCTTGCTGAATAATACTGATGTCGCATCTCTTAGTAGCTCAATTTCCTAACAGAAAGTAGGAATGAAGCTAAGTAAGTAGAAACAGACAGTATGGAAGAATCTAATCTGTATTTTATAAGCAGCAATTTTAATGCAAAAAACCCTTGTAAACAATTTAAATTATTACTTACTCTTCTGAAATGATTAAAGTATATTGAAACACTGTTCAGCTGCGTTGAAATGCCTAAACATCCTCCTTGGCTTTGATGCCACGATATGTTGTTACATGGGAGCAGAAAAGCCCCTGGAGAAGGCAGTGGCATCTTTAGGATAAGGGCCATGCTGCATCATCTGTACTTTCAAGCCCAACTTCTATCACTGCACACCAAGTTAAACTCTGGAAAAACACCATAGGGTTTACTAAAAAGAGAACTAAAACTAACCCAATAAAGTGCCCGTGGCCTAACAAAGCACAGCATGCACTTGCCAGGTCATTGCCCAGTATGTATTTAACATCTGTGTCTGACTGTATGAAGTAAAGCTCTACACAGTGCAGTCGGATCAGGACATGCAGACACAACAAGGAGTGCCCAGGCAGCCATGAGTGCTGCCTGTGCCCGGTGTGGTTTGTCCCTGCAGCCCTGCTGCTCTTCTTGGGTCCCTCTGCCTGACAGGGTGATGGGGAAGAGCTGGACAAGCCCCACCACTGCTGGGGCTCTTTTGCCCTGACTCAGGATGTGCACTCCCTCGCCAGATGGTTTTGTTTGATTAACATTTGGGATTATTGGCTGTCGTGTTGCCAGGTGCAAGGCGGACATTGACTTGCTCAGCGTGTTTGAAAACAGATACAATGGTTTGTAGGTGCTCTAGAGCATGGTGTGAAACAAAGAAAGAAACTAGAAGGTGCGTAGTTTAGCCTAAATAGGAATCACAGGAAAACCCATCCAGGTGGGAAGGAAGCAGTAGTGAGGTTATTGCTGATGGAGACAGAGAGGAGAGACCAGTAACATCTGATGCCTGAAATAATGCTGAGGCTCATGCTGAGCAGGCACTGAGCTGCCACTGGTGATGTGGGCTGGGGGGATCCTGATTTCCACATGGTGCTTCTGCTTTGTAGTTTACTTTAACCCACTCGTTAGGGTATAGGCAAGGCAAAGAAACGTTTCTGTAGTATATGTTAAATAGAGCATAAATAATTCATATCTATAGATTTGGCACACAATAATGAACCACAAGGCCTCAGGAGATAGGCATTATTTTAATTGATTCGATAAAGTAAATCAACTCATAGAGAAAACCTCCTTGGACAGTATAATTACAGATCCCAGATTATAACTCAGGAGCTTGCATGCTCAGGCTGGCATGCAAATAACAAGAAAAGTCATTAGCAGAAAGTGGAAGTGGAAGACATACGGTATGGGAATTCCTCCACTTTCTAGTTCTTCATTTGTAAACTTCCCTCCAAGTTCAGTGCTTTAATCTTATCAGATGTCATTGCCACTGCTGTGAAACTCTAACAATCATTTAGATTTTTCTCAAAAAGAGCTTACTAAAGTGAAAATGAACACAAGTAAATGCAGAAACATTCTGCTAAAATATCAAGGACTTAGGTGAGATTTGTCCACTTGTGCCTTTAAGTGTCTCGTTTCCACTTGCAATTGTGGTGGCTGTATAGAACCATAGAACCAATAGTTAGGGTTGGAAAGGACCGTATAAAATCAGCTGTAGAGCCGTGCACTTCGCCTTTTTCATTTGATTTGAATGTGCAGGAACCTGTAAGGGTCTGTGAAGTGCATAACCACATAAACAAGTGGTTGGCCTGGGAAGAAGCTTGTGCTTATTTGTTCTTCTTTTCATTTTTAAATGCCCGTAAACTAACATCTCCAGAAATCGGGGGGTTCAGATTAGAGCTTTGTAGACTCCTACAGAACTACATTCCAGGAAACAAAGACGTTGATGTAATCAACTCAGAGAAAATATTCCTGAGCAGTTTAAATACCTTTGCTCTGATAACTTGCATAATTTAACCGACCCATTGCTTAATCTAAAGGAGAAGACCACAGTGTCTCTAGCTGAAAGCCCAAGTTTTTGCCTCAAGTAACAGCAAAAGCAGCCTGTTTGTTTGTCTATTTTTCACACCCAAAGCTCTTTGTCTCCAAACCTTGGCTGTTCTCCCATCTGCTTGTGGCTCTGCATCTGCACAATCACACGACCAAGGTGCTACCTTCCAGGAGCTGTGTCTGTGACAGGGAGCTCCCAGGGCAACACATCTCTGGTCCATGCTCAGAGAAGCTGGGAGGTGTCCCGGTCTCTGCGCCCAGCCGTGGCCATAGGAGATGCGGGTAGATTTTGTCCATGTAGGGTGAGGGCTGAAGCCCACAGGTTTATGCACTGAATCCATCAGACAAAACAGGAGTTATCAAGCTTGGCACTGCTTTCCTGAATCATGATCTTATCCGTGAGCAAATAACATATGTCTAAACCTGCTGTCAACTGCAGTGAGCTAAAGCAGAAATTCAGTGCCAGCTGATGGTACTTATGTTTTTGGCCAGTGTATATGACCATGAAACAGAGCAAATAAAGGCTTTGGTTTTATCCATACCTTTTTATTTATTTCTGTAGTCTGTAGTGAGGGACCATTGCTTTAAAATCCTTAGACATTTGGACATATTTTACAAGACAGTACAGTTTCTGAATGTCACACATTGATCACAGTTTCATACTACTACATGCATATCAAGACACTGATTTTTATTATTTTTTGTAATAATTTGTTTACGGAAACAACTGGAGAGGTCAATAAACTTCAACAAAGAATGACTAAATCAAAGGTACGAAAAATGTTAGACTCTAAGTACACTGCTGTATGGCTAATGTTGCTGTAATCGCCCCAAAGTGCCAGGGTGTAGAAACATTGCTTTAAAGGGGAGAAAACATCTGCTGACGCATTGCCCCTTGGGTTGATCCAACATAACCCAATGAAGAGATTGTGCAAGTCGTGCAGGAGTGGCTGGGCTGTTGGGCAGAAGCATGAAGCACTGCCCTTCATTACAGACACACTGAGCTGGATTCCCCATTGCTTCCCTGTTGCACAGGTTAAAAACTAACTGAAGTGCAAGGCAATGGAGAAACCTGTCATGTTCTGCCTTTTCTCAAGCTGGGTCACAGTCAGTTTCAATTTCCAGATACGGAAGCAATTCAATCAACATGTACTAGCAGAGCCACTGGAAACTTATGTTTTCCCATGTTTTATTTGTTGCTAAATATCACATTTTTCTTTTAAAGGGAGCCCTGCAGCTTTCTTATCCTTCAATGACTACGGATGCTCAGCTTTGGAGATGGCGCTGGGAAGCCGTTGCCCAGGGCTCATGGGCCACTCTTCGGGCCCAGCAGCTGTCCTGTGCTTTTGGAGAAGGAAGACCTGAGCTGTTCCCCGGCCCTGTGAAGTGCTGAGCAGCCACAATGTGCAGCACAGCAAAACACCGCCTGGCATCCTTCTGTAGGATGGAGTTGTTATTAAACAGCACTTGCAACAGTGCCTCATTAAGTGTTTTCTCCCCATTCAGGAACTGCTTCACTGGCCTGATTTAAAAAGCAGGATTCTGCTGCAGTAAGTTGGGGTGTATTTTTTCATGCTAACCTAGTTGGAAAGTGAGTTTGGTCGGTAGCTGTGGCTGGCCTTTCTGATTGCAGAATCATGGCTTCGGAGTTCAAAGTAACATGGAGACACTGCTCTCCCCAAACCCTCCCACCCAACCCCACCAGTGGGGAATGTTTCAATGCAAAAGCAATTTTCTGCACCCACCACCAAAAATCCAGAAAGAATGGGGAAAAAAGGGTTCTCCATCTTTGCCACAAGCTAACAAAACAAATCCCAGTGGTCGTATGAGCCAGGGAGTGGCTAATAGTACTTCGATGCAGGGACACGTAACAGGAAGATGAGGCATAAAGGGCAGAGCTCCTAAATGAAATACGGATAGTAGAGAAGAACTGATGAATCCTACAATTGTCTTAAATGGAGATTGCCAATAGGTCCAGAGGTTGCCTCACAATTAAAGGTAACCGATGGCCCCTCTGCCAGTAGTGTCCTTCCAGCAGCCAAGGGCTGGACTGAGGGCTGAGAGTGTTGAACCATGTGGCTGAGCTTGTGGTCCTGCTGTAGGGACAGTCTTCTGTGAGTCTGGGATGCCACTTGCAGCACCAAGCCCATGAAGAGTGAGCTCACATGAAGGGATGCTCAGTCAAGATTGGGATAACATTATTATCATCTTCTTGCCTAAAGGATTCCTTCCTTTCCCAGGCTTTTACTGACCTGTCTCTCCTTCCAGTTCCCTTACCCACTGGTTTCCTCATAGGTGCTGTGGGCAGACACCTCCAGCCCTGAGGTCATAGAGAGCTTTTAGTTTTCTGTTAGCTTTTAGAGATATGGGTCCAAATTCATTAGTGGGCTAAATGGGGCACAGCTCCATTGACCTCAGTGGGCTTTTACTTACAGCAGCAAAGAATTTGGCATTTTGTGCAAATTTGGCTCCCTGGTTTCCACAAGGCTCTAGTTTGGGAGGGTCTTTGTACTGCGCCCAGCCAGATTATTAGTTTTTCGAAGGTAGTGTCACTACAGTCTTGAAAAGACCCCTTTAAGAATGTCAAAGGTTAATCCTTGTTCAGTCCTACAGAATATCAATAGTAGTATTTCTAGTTAAAAAGAAAAATGAAGCTTTCTCTTCTAAGCCTCTAGACTGAAAACTTCTTGTGCGATGAAGCCAGAATCAAGCAAAGCAAAATTCTGAGTAGTATTTACAGATATGAACACTTGTGGCACCCTACCATTGGTGTCAAAGGACACTTATTTGTGGCTTAGGTAACACCAGCAATAAAGGGGGATCACGTCCTGAATGCAGACGTTCAGTTTTTCCTAAGGTTTCCTTTGTCTGGCCAAGATAAAGTTTCAGTGCAAGAGCCTAAATCTGATCAGCATGGGGTGCGAAACACACGCTGGAAAATAAACATCTCTTCTTAGAAGGTTGGTATTTGGGTTGTTTCTGTTGTGGTGTGGGAGGGCTACCTGCAGGGGCAAATTTAAGACTGGTCTGACTAGAAGCTTTATGTGGTTTTGTTGACTATGCTCAAACACACTTACTGATATGGAAATTGCCTTTTGAAGGGATTTATGTGATTGTTGATGGTTTTGATAGATATGGTGGGCTACTGCATTAACTGCCTTTAAAGAAGAAAAAGCCCACCTGGTTTTTATACCCCCATATGTGAATGGGTGGTATACACTGATACATAATCAAATGCAAAACTGTGTCTGCTGGTTATTCTGTTCATTCAGGTGGTATCTGTACTTTCAGAAGCACATGATTTCCCGAATTAATTTGGTTTTGGGTTTATCGGCTGGTGTGGTGTGCAGGTAAGAAAATCACAGAAGCAAACAAAAGGAGATAGGACCAAAACTCCATCTTTAGGAAAAAAAATGGTCAATGACCAGACTGTTGGGTGGATTCAAAAGGAAATGTTTGTGCAGAGCTCACCTGAAGCTCTTTGTCATGCTGAACTTCAATAGGCCATGAGATAGCTTCAGGAGGCGCATTTATCTCATGGGCTTTTTATTCAATGTATGTGATGGTACAGCTATAAAGGAGCAAGAAAGATCGTTCAGTAAGCAGATACATGGACAGACTTTACCATAACCAAATCCAAATCCAAATCCAGTCCCATTCTGAACGTTTCCATCCAGGTTTTTCATTCCCCAAACTTTTTTTTTCTCATTTCCTGATTTTGTCTGGGACTGAAAACAGAAATTCCAAAACCCAGTGCAAAATGAAAGTCGTGACCCTTCTGTTTAACCCAGGAAAAACTCCCCTGAAGGTGGCAGCTTTGCCTGAGCATTGTCAGGTGATTGCCTTAAAGTAAAAGCCTGAATTTTGGTGCTTATCCCAACTCCATCACAATTATGAAGACAGTCAGATTCAAATCCCGTCTCTTCTTTATGCTCTCTGCTTAATCGACATTAATCTGGAAAAACACTGAAGTCCAGGCTGTGGCTAACACTGAAGCCAGTGGCATTCGTTGGCATTTATGCTGCCATAACCGAGGGCAGAGTCTGGCTCCCTCTGCTTCTCAGAAGGAACATCTTAGTTTCCATAGCCAGTCCCTGGTTATTCCGAAGTACCACAAACAGGAAAATACGAGAACACGACAACATCAGACAACTCAGTGACCTTTCGCAAACGCACTTCCAGAAGGAATGTTGCAGGTGTTTTTCAGGACAAAAGAAATAGCGACAACAGAAAGGTTAGGGGATCAGCTATGTAAATGGACACCAAGAAAGCATCTAATATATTATTCTGTAATACAAAAAGAAGAAATCTGACTTGATTGCCCTATTATAAATTTGCTAAAAATACAGATATATATTTATATTTTTATATATATATAATTTTTTTTTTTAAATCTGAACAGAAAAATAGACTACTCTGGAATGCATGAAAGTCACATGACTTTTCCATACATCAGATACTTATAAAGCCAACACAATGGCAAACAGGAGGTACAGAAGTAACTAGAACATCTGTACTTTATTCAAGAACTATTTAAAGCCATATTCTCCCCAAGTGGGTGATCCTAAAGCAACCTAAGGTAACACTTGTTCGGTCTCATTACTGTAAGCAGAAGTGACTGACCAAACATGAAGAAGTTGGAGCTAATTTGGAGTTGCCGGGGAAGCCCACCTCCCCATCTCGCTCCCGACTGAGCTGCACAGGAGGGCATTGGTGCCACACGGTCTCCATTGCTTGGCTACTTTATTCAGTAATTCTACTATTCACTTTAAAATGAGGAGTTAAAAAACTGTTGGAGATCATGTTATGCGGAGCTTACCGACAGAGAGAGAGAACTTGGCTTTAGAAACCTTGTCTTTGTGATGAGTTTTAAATACCCTCGTTATTTACTATAAACTGTACCAGTCGTAATTCTGTCAAGACATAAATATACAATAGGTACAAATATTAACAATACATTACAATTTTACAGAAGTGAATACTCTTTTCCTTAGAAATGTGTATCTTATTAGCTGCAAGGGAAGAAAAGGCTACAGTTTATCACAGCCATAGTTGCCAAAGAAACCGACCGCCTCGGATGTGTTTCTGCGTGACTTGCACAGACAGATATTCCCCGGCATTTGACACACGGCATGTTCAGGAAGGAAATGTGCGTTCCGCGGGTTTTCTTTTCCTCCTTTTTTTCTCCTTCTTCTACCTTTATTGACTTCCAAACCTTTTAGAAAAATGTGGATTTCACAGGAGACTCTTTCGTTTTGTTTTTGTTGGTCTGTAAGTGTGCTTAGGTGAAGTTTCTGAGAAAAGGCACTGAGAAATCTACTGCAATGTGACTGCTGTTTTCCCATGTTCAAGGCTAAAACTCAAAGGCTCTTTGTTCCTGATTAAGAAAACTGCACCCATTCCTTCTGCATATATATATTTATATATATATATTTATATATATGTATTAAAAACTATGTTGATGGCATAAGATACAAGCAAGCGCAGACATCACATGTACATAGTCCGTTCAGATATGATATCTTCTGCAGCAGCAGGTGAAACTCTGTCAGCTTGCTTGATACATGATGCACAGTAAATTCGCAGACCTGAATGCCAAATATCAGTGATTAAACTGCACGCTTTAGCTTGATGCAAGAGATATTGCATATTTTCCCCAACTGTTACGAGCTTTGGGAAATGTGACAAACGAACTATAAAATGAAATCGTCTTTCTACTGTCTATAGGGTTTGGTGAGCATTATGTTTTCAAAGCACTGCCTTTCCTTTTGTAATGAGTACAGATTTAGTCTATCATAGCTTTATGTCAGAGTAGATTTCCCAGTGCTTACATTATATATATGTGTATTATGCACACACACACATATATAGATACATACTTCATATTTAGACTTTATTTCATTAAAATAAATTAAACATACTTCCTTTTTAACTGGGCACAAAATGAGAGCTACATCTTCATACAGAAATAAGAAAGATGCTCTTCAAGCATATTATATGCTTAATTTTAAATTATTTGCTTTCTATAAGAAATCTATAGGACTTTGGCTATTCAGACTCAAAAGGTAGATTTTTAATGATACTTTTGAATTTGGCTTTCAAAAGTGACTCAATAAAATGCTACTTTAAAGGTAGGACTAAATAGATGCTATAAGGTGTGTGTCGTGAGTGATCACACAAGGCAGACAGAGGGCCTTTGGTTACAAGGAGAGTTGCACCAGTTGATTATCAGTTATAAAATGATAGAATTGTTGATCTATACATTTTTGTCAGTGCCATCTATAAACCAAATACATTAATTTGGATGAGAGTGTGGTAAATACTACACTATATGGCTATATTTAAATATGTTCACTTTCGTGATATGTAAAATATGACTTTTTTTTCCATGTGAAAGCATCAGCTCTAAAAATATTTAACTTGGAATTCACTATTACTTACTTTATCAAAAAATTTTTCCCTGATTTTTCCTCTTTTTACATTTGTGCTGATGGCAGACATGAATGATCACTTAAACATAGAGATTATGTTAAGACTGTTCTCTTTAAGATTTCTCATTGCTGCTCTATGGCCTCGGAAAGCCACAGCATAAATCAGTATTTAAAGCTTATCTGCTGGAAAGTCACTTTACTTTTTTCGTGACAACTCAATCTTAACTAGTATCTCAACAATACTTCGGTTCCTCTAAGTACACTTGTATTTACTATGGCCAAATCCTAAAGTCCTTCACCAGGCAAAGGGCCCACTCAGAGGAATGGTCGTTTTGGCTGAGGGAAGGCAAAGTAAAAGCTAACAAACCTCAGGAATTAGCCCTGTGTAAATACTTTGGAGAGTATCACTGGCACAGATAGGTGCCTTAGACTCACTTTGAGTGCCTCCCGTGTCACTCTTTGCATGGCATGAGGTCTCTTTCTCTGCCAGCAGGCTAATTCCTGAAGTGGTGTTTCAAGTCTTACTGTGCCTCCCCCAGTGTCTCACCTTGCTGGGACACAAGGGCGACTTCTGAGTGGGTACCTTGAGCTGTGTCCCACCACCCGGGGATGAGGTCGGCTGAGCAGAGCAGAGTTAATGCCAACGTGTGTACAGTTTTGTGCCAAGGAGAGACCTAACAAAGCTATCACTGTAACCCATAATAGTTCCTAAAACATATATGTGCTTATTGCTTTTGTCCGTACATGCTGCATTCACTATTACGGATTACAGACGGAAGTACTGTACAGCTTGGACAGACAGACATTTACATTCAGGACTAACCAACGGCTTTTGTTTTTACAATAGGTAGGAACAAAATGCAGTGGACTTGAGCAGCTCGGGGTCTTCCGCCTGTGCGCCTCTGCTCCTACATCCTGTGTCTCAGCGCATCCCTGGACCTGCTGCTTGCAGATCATTACATGCCCCGGCAGGTACTCAGAGATAGGTCAGGAAACGCTCATTGACAGAGTTATTTACAATTGAGTTTTTACAGTAGAAACAGAGAACAACATAAAGGATTACCATCACAGTTATCACAGGACAGGTTGTGACTTGCTACAGGCGTGTAACAAATCACGGTCACAACAGGAGGCACAAATTAAAGTAGTGCTTGGTTAAAGTGCTTGATTGTTACACTCTGCTATCCTACTCCCGCATCGCAACAACAACAACAGAAAGTCAACGTAAAGTGCTTTTCCCCCCCTCCCGAGATTAAAAACCAAAGACAAATCATTTCCTACACAATTTGACATAACTTTATTGAAACAATAAGATTTTAAAAACCTAGGCTGGTGGCTGCTAGTTCTGTTCATTTAAAATGGTCAGATCCTTTTTTTCCATTTTTCTTTTTTTTTTTTTTTCTTTTCTTGTTTCATTTAAAAATGACTGGATGTTATTAAAACATCAGGCCTGAGTCTCCTGTCTCTCACAGCTGCTTCGCGCCACTGCTTCACAGGAGCCTCTCCTGCCCGACCTCCTCACGAGAGAGAGCACAGCCAGGCCCGGGGTGGGTCGCTAACGAATCCCTCTATTTGCATATTTGTGTTACACTTGCATATCTTTCACTGCGCCTCTCGGGCGCAAAAAGCTTCAGACCAACCGGTTCCTCTCCTATGCCAAGGGTGAGACTGGCTGACGCCTGGATTCGGCGTGCCGGTGGGAAGGGGATGCCTGGGAGCCATCCCGGTACCCCCGGCACGTCCCCGCGGGGCAGGGCAGCGAGCATCTCCCCTCCACGGAAGGGCAAGGCGAGAGCTGAACTCTCCTTCCAGCCACATGCTCCCCGGCACCGGGAAGGGAGTCTGGCTGCGATGCCTCCGGAGAGTCCTGCTTCTGCATGGCTCCTTCACACCTTCCCAGCGTGGGCTGTGGGTCCCCCCGCGGGCCATGCACTGGCCCTGGGGCAGGTATCGATCTCTAGCAGAGGGTAAGTGCAAGTTTCACTATGCTCTAGGGGGTGTTTGGAATTAGATACAAGTGGTGCAACTCACCCTGCTATTCCAAAAGAAAACGTCAGGTCCTACAGGATATCATATTGTTTAAACACACACAGAGCATTTTAATAATTGGTTGCTCTAGACTGTTGTTTGTTTTAAGTGGTTTTCACTTGGGTTTTCCAATAATGCAAGTGTTCCCTGTTACCTTTAGACATAATATCCATCAGAGAAAGATGTAGATGGGGAACAGCTGCCCTGAAGCAGTGAGCATTGTGTTTTTGATAGCTTTATACCAACCCCAGCAATTTATTCCAGAGTTCAAATCTGGCTGCCTTGGCATCCTTTATGGAACTAATGCAAATAAGATGTTAATATTCCAAAAGGAGCTCTAGTGTTCAAGGGGAATGGATGGATATTTGGTCACATTGGCTTCACTGGACAACATGAAAGGAGATCAATGTGTGATCATGATTTGCAATCCTTATTTTTGACTGACGTGGGCAACGTCTTTAGAGTTGTTTCAGAGAAGGACATTTTCACAAACCCACACTGGACCTCCCCCAGACTTTTAGAAACAGGTAGCTTGTTTCAGCCAAGTTCATGCCATGCAGAAGCTCTTTTATTTTTGTGTTGACTGTAAAGACATTCCTTTAAACTTTCAGTTAGTTCTTTTGGAGCCCATCTCAGATGCTTTGATCATGTGTGTTAGCATGTCCTCCACTGCCTGGTAATACATGGACTTCTGGGGAAATGTGATTTTCTAGTCTGACAGTCTCTTGATTGCCCTGGGTTCTTCCAGTGATACCTTCCATAGAGTAAATGCAGTTTTGCCCTATCAGCTTAGGGGAGGTGGGTAAAGCAGCAGCTTCTAGATGGTTCTTGTCTGTTCTATAAACATTGTCTTTTTGCTTTAGATAGCCACTGCTTGTAACATTGTACTTGGGACTCACATTTCTGGGTGGACTTGAATCATAAAGCAGCTGACCTTCATCATCAGTGTCAGCATCTATGTATTTGTGTATACCAGCATCATGGAAGTTGAAAGCTATGGCTGACTGCATCTCTGGTGACTTTGGGGGTGTTCTCGCACTCGCGGTTGTGTAGATCGAGGTTTCTGGGCTCATGAGAGATCTGTCAGAGAGTAAGGAAGTATCTGTGGCAGCAGCAGCAGCTCCCCGGCTCTTGAGAGGGTCTGAATATATTCTCAGTACATTTGGCGCTGGTACTAATGTGCTGGTGTCCTCTTCCATAAAGTTGACTTTCAGAGATCTTAGTTTTAAAGGGTTACTGGCCTTTACTGAGCTTTTGGGACTCTCTATGAAAAAAGCGGAACGGTGGCTGCCTTCGGAGCTTGGGTTCATGTCCACATATCTGGCACCGCTCCCCTCCGGCCTGCTCTGCTCCTGAATCACATTAATGCCACCTTTGCAGGGAATGGTAGAGAGTGGGCTGTGGGAAAACCTCCCGGAGTCAGGGAACTCCGCCGCACAACTTATGAAGCTGTCGATGCTGGACATGCTCCTCATGTCAATGATCCCGTCAGTGCAAGTTGTCAGCAAGGGCACCATAGGGCCAGGAAGGGTTTCCATTTCTAGCTCTTCCTTTTGCTTTCCAGGATGACTCGAGTCCTTTGTATTAAGATTTGGCTGGGACTGCGTCTTTGCCATTTTGTTATACATGTCCTCTAGCTGTTGGACATTCAGGTGCTGGGGACTTGAAGAGGACCTGGCTTTTTCTGGAGACCCTTGCTCCTTAGTTTCAAAAGATTTACTAGAGCTAGTTTCAGAGAGCGTTCTCTTGGTCCATTTCCATTTGCTGGGAGATAGATGATTGTCCTGAACTTTATCCTTTTTGGCTATGCTTTCACCATTCTTTTCGACCACAATGTCCATGAGTTCTATACTACGGGCAAATGCATCCTTCATGTTCATGGAAACAATACTGCCATTCCGTTTTGCTCTTTCAAGAGCTTCCCTGCGCTTAATGGCTTTCTCCTGCCTCTTCTGCTCTTTGTAGAACTCAGAGAAGTTATTGACAATAATTGGGATGGGAAGAGCGATCACCAGCACTCCAGCAATGCAACACAGTCCTCCTACTATTTTACCTAAAAGTGTTTTGGGGTAGATGTCTCCGTAGCCTACTGTTGTCATGGTGATTGTTGCCCACCAGAAAGAAGCTGGGATGCTTTTGAATTTTGTATCATCCTCATCCTTTTCTGCAAAAAACACTAAGCTGGAAAAGATCATAATGCCCATGGCCAAAAACAGGATGAGTAATCCAAGCTCATTGTAACTCCTCCTCAGGGTAAACCCCAAGGACTGTAAACCTGTTGAGTGCCGGGCAAGCTTTAGAATCCGGAGTATCCTCATAATCCGAAATATTTGGACCACTCGTCGTACATTTTGGAACTGAAGTACACTTTTATTGGATTCTGTGAGGAAGATAGTGACATAGTACGGTAAGATAGCTAGCAAATCAATTGCATTCAGAGGGCCTTTGAAAAACTTCCATTTCTTAGGCGAGGATAGGAACCGCAAGAGGTATTCCATTGTAAACCATGCAATGCACACTGCTTCCACATGGGCAAGTTGGGGATTATCTGTGGTCTGCCCAAATTCATCCACGCCTTGTAGTTCAGGAAGTGTGTTAAGGGACAAGGCAATTGTAGATAGTACAATAAACATGATGGAAATGATTGCCAAAATCTGGAAAGGAAAGAGAAAACAGTGAGTTCATCTCAGAATATATTATGCTGTCTGTCATTGCCATTAACAGATGGCTGCATTTCCACTTACACATTTCAAGACTAGTTTTGCTCTTAGTACACAAAAGTCAGATAACTAATGTATCCTGAGGTGATTTTATTTTGGAAAGTGCTTTAGTTGTGTCATATACATAAAGGAGATAAAGCATCTAATTCAACTCATGTGCCTTCATCTCTGTGCAGCCAAGGAAAGTGTACCAAGCAGCCAGCATGCCAGGAGGGCTTGAAGCAGTTCACAGCAGGAGCTTTTGATTAGCTACTAATTAGGTGCCCAACAAAGCCCATCTGGACAACAGGCTCTGAAATATAAGCAAGAAAGAATGCAAGAGTGAATTCAAGATTTGATGAGAGCAATGTCCTCCATTTAACGCACTGGTATGCCTGTAATTTTGGGTGCCTATGGCTCGTTACAGAGTTGTGTGTACGGTTCTACTACATATAAATGGACACTCTTCTTTTAATGACTCATCTCTAACTTGAAACTTGATGGTTGTGAAAAACATAAAAACTTTACCAACATTTCTAAACCGTTTTGAGCTACTCTGCATGTGACCGACTGGCTACCCTAGCTCCTCATTGCAACCTGGGAAAGAGCAAAATCATCCAGGCAAACCAAGCTGCGCAACGCTTGAGACAGTCAAGGCAGGGCAGGTTCAACCACTGGAGAGTTCATCCATTATCAGAAACTAGCTCTTGGGATAAAGAATGCAATGAAAGGAGAAGGGTCTGCTGTGAGCAGCCTCTCTAAAAACCCACATAAAGCTGATCAGATCCTGGGCCACCAACTCTACACAGAGCTGTAAAACATGAAGCGCTAGATTAGCGTATATACATCTGTCCTTCCATACCTGTAGACATTAATGCTGTACGTTCCAGTTTTCTCTAATTACATCTTCTTTTAAAGTCATTTTGAGGAGGTTTTAGAGCTGACAGACAATTTGAGGGTTGTTTTTTTCTACTAGTGAATTCTTTCTCTAGTTTGTTAATTGGGTAGGATTATATCTAGTTTCTTAGGTTACTGCCAAAATACAGCAAGGATTTCAAAATACACGTATATGTGACTAATGTTTTATGTATTCATTTCAGTGTAAGCAGGTCCCTTATGCTTGCTTTTCTCCTGCTTGATAGAAAAGCAGCATGAAATCAATTGCAACGTGTGTGCCTGATGACTAGATACACAATATTAGACAATGAATTAAAAAACATATGATAAGAGTTCTGCATCACGAATTGCAAATTTGACACACTCCTTCCTTGCTGATAGAACTAGATTCCAGGTTTCCTCACAGTGACCTTACTCAGCCGGCCTCACAATACCGGAATATCCACAGTTGCCACTTGGTGCACTGGAGAAACAAATTCGTGCAGGATTTCCCTTCAGGCAAGCCCAGTACAGACATGGTAACAGCCAGGAAGTATCTGAATACAAACACTACAATGGAACAAGCCTTGCTGCAGTAGGAGAAACATCCAATACAGTTCAGAAACACTGTGGTTTTCTCAAGAAGAGCCTCACCTTTTCTCCAAAGCCGAAAAGCAGAAATGGTCTACAAAGGCTGGAAGCTTCGCTGAAGTTCAATTCCTGTGCCAAGCTTAAGCTATGGCTTTAGAAGAAATGCTCATATATGTTTAAAAAATCCAAAGGGTTTCAATCTTGAAATTTTAACAAGTGCTTTAAAATCCACTTGCTGTCAGGAAAATATTTCCTTCCAAGTCAATGTAATAAAATCATTTACCTTTTAACTCACTAAAATGCACTATATAACTTCGATATGTACATGACACTGCGGATGTAGTAATTTAATCTGAAGATTGAGATTTGACTAGAAACAAAAATTATCTCCATTAAACACTCTGGTTTCATTGTCTAAATTGGATTAAATGGAAGAAGTGAATGGTGTAAATGGCCTGCTATGCAATGCCCTAGTACCGGGAATTTTAGAATAGCCTCACTTTCAGTTACTAAATTGTTGCCAGGAAAGATGCTGGGAAGATTCCTTTTCCTTTATAAACAGGTTGCGTAAAAGAATGCTGCTTGTTAGCTGTGCTGTGCACCCTCACAGTGATAGTGAACCTTTCCCCTCCTCCCCACTCTTCTTCCATAAATTTGCTGCTGAAATACAAACAACCCCACAAGAACTCGTGCCATGGGACATTTGCCTTTCTGGGTGACTTCTCAGGTGAATAAACCAAAGCAGCTATGGGAAAGACTTGGGGGTTGCAAAAAGGTAAGAAGAAGAACCAAGGGATGAAGAGAAGCAGAGTAGGATGCAGGGAAAAGTGCTTGAACTGAAGGTTTCAGACTCGAGAGAGTAAAATCTATGTCGAGTGCATTCATTATGGGGAGAAATTTAGATAACTACTTCTGCATTGTTGTTTGTTTCAAAAGATCATGTCCCAGAGATAAGGTAATGCCCCTCAGAAGCTGGGAACCTGGTTTCCTTTCCTAGAAGGCTCTTTTAGCGGTTTTGCTGTCATTTCTTGGTTTTCCACCCAACATTTCTGAAGGTGTTTGGGATGTTTTCAATGGTAATTTCAATTTTTTTGCTGGGTTTTATCTCTGCCCACTATATGCAGAAGGGCTTATCTGTAGACTTGGATGTACCTCATGTGTTTTATCTCCTTCACTTTCAGTCTAAATATTAAACACTCCATCTTTATTCAGCAGATGACATCCAGCAGCAGTAATTGGTGTCAAACCTTCTGTTTCCTTTGATATAGCTTCCTGCTTTGAAGATCAAGGCAATGCCGGATGAACATAAATTTGAAAACTAGGAGATCTGAGGGTAAAATTTGGTTTTGGTTCAGCAGATTTAGCCACGGAGCTGAGCAATAAACAGAAAGAGACATTTATCATTTCTCCCGCAAGTTGCAGCAAGATGTCACTTCTGCTTCTAAGATACAGATTTTCCCCCTTATTGGTCTACTGCAATCATACATCTTCAGGAGTCTTGTCAGGCTAAGAAAAACTTCTGAGTGTGTGCTGACTGTCCTCAGGTATTGAAAGCAATTTTAAGTTGGAAAATACAAAAACCTGGGAGATGAAATATCTGCAGCAGGGTTTATAGGATCCTTCTTCTCTAAAGGAGATACTACCTTGTCCTGATAGCATCCGCCATCCAGCAAAAAACACCCAAGGAGCAGTTGTCCACAGAAAAACTGGATGTAGTTGCTGCTGTCAGGCATTAGCACTGCATTCAGTGGCACAGTGCTCTATCCAAATGTATTTACTGTCTGGGACTGCAGATTAAAGAAATCACTATCTGTCTGTTTAATAAAGTTTCCTATCTTGGCCATACTGAAACTCTAGCTTGGCAGCTTTTGTGTTTGCCACTGTCAGTAATGAGGCAAAAAGATGAAGGAAAGACATTTGTACCACCAAGAATGCCTCTAGAGATGCTCTGTGTGGCAGGCAGCCTTTTCATTTGATTCCTGGCCTTTCCTCCTTCCCTTCTTCTTCCAGATTTACTTCTGTTTAACAAGAAAAACCAATGGGACAAATGTGGACTTGAGCAGGAGCAATCCCTCTTAACAGCTCCAACTGTTAAGGTAAGCAGTATCTGGAAAAAAGTGCCTGTTGTTCCTGCTTCAGAGCACTGACCCAAAACCTTACTGCTGCATCAGCTGCTAACTACTGCTTGAAATGGAAACAAGGGTGGGGAGAGGATGCCCCATGTCTGCAGTAGGTCCAACAAAACACATAGCCGAAACAATGGAAAAGCCTGAAGTCCAGAATTTGGAGGCACAAAAGGCTGAAATGACTAGCCTGAGGACAGGCTACATCAGCAATCAAGGCAGGCAAGGGAATCCATGCACTTCTGGTGCCACATCCATGAGAGCTGTTCCCACTGTCTGTGCATGGGCTTCATCGGAGCTAATGACAGGAGCCCCGAGAGAACAAGTTCTACTGGGCACATATCCACAACAAAGCACCACAGATATCCTTCAGCCGCCAATAAAGCTGATAGGTTTGAAGACTAGCTGCACAACTTTCAGACCATTTCTGCCAACAGAATGCATGGGGCAAGCTGTGTAGTTCCCTTCCCCTTTGCTTCTGTATTTACTCTTACATTTCACCTGGAGCAACACACCATAAATCGTGAAATTCCCCATCAGGTACTTATCTTGGTGACTTGCAGAGGGTGTTGGATGGTCTCCTAATGACAGCACTGGCTTGTAGTGCAAGTCTCAGTATGTATGGGCAGGATTCCAGAAAAAGATTTCTCCTTTACTAAATTGACTGTTCCACAAAGATTTCTATTGAGTCAGATCTCTGGATTCCTGCTGTGGTTCTTTTGTGAAAGCTAAATAAGCCAAGGACAGGCGGGGCAAGGTTTTGAATGAATTTAAAGCAATTGCCTTGAAGTGATTAGCATGATTGTACACACATGATGGTTATTACACATGCAAATGAGACAAGCAAGCTGATTATGTACCTAAGTGCAGCTAGTCCGTGTGCAACTGCTGCTTTCTGAGACAGGGTGGATGTGCCATGCTTGCAAGCCATTAATCCCCACCTCCTCTAAAAATACCTCTCAAAATGAGGCAGGCAACCTCTAGTGGACACCTTTCAAGAGATACCCACTTGCACTGGGCCTGATCCTTCTTGCTGTGTGAGAGATGCCCCAGGGATTCATCCTTTGTCTTGGATGTCTGTGCTCATCCCTGGGGAGAACAGGGCTCCCATAAAGAAGCCAGTCTGTTCAGAAATTTCCCATCAGTCTGCTGAGCTTCTGGTAGCAGCAGCATGTGGGCAGCAAAATGGTGTATGCCACCCCCCAGACAGCACAGAGCAGGGTAAGTTTTAGGCAGCAGGAACTAACATTCAGGTTTGATGATATTTATTGCTTGATTGTCTGATCTTTGCACTGCTAAAGACCTTAACTAAGGTCAAGGCATAAGACCAGAGACTTTCAAGGCCATTAAAATTAATGAGAATTGGCTGTACAAATCCCATAGATGGCTCTAAAATCCCAGTGTAAGCATCTGAGATCTCTCTGCACATGGCAACATGCCCTACACTTTTTCTGTCTTCATACTCAGTAATGAAGCTGATATAGCAAGGAGAAGGGGTGGTGCGTGGGAGAGAGTAGGAGGGTGTTTGAATATAGATTCAATATTCTTGGAAATACGATGAGGAAATTGTTATGTAATCAAGAAGTTCAATAATGGTTTTGTCTAATGCGCTTTTTTAGCTCCATCAAGGCCTGCAGAATAAACTTGGCATCAGGAGCAGGTTTCATTCATATGCTGCATTTATCAAGGGGTTTTTCCTGTAGCCTCCCTACTTCCCCAAGCAAACAATATACTTTTGAGTTAGATTGCCCAGCTCCATCCTGCCATGCCTATGCCAGGCTCTGTCTCCCCAGGTTCTGAGAAATGGAGAGCACGGTGTATTTTGAGCAATATCCCACGTGCTCCACAGTGCAGAACCAGATGGAGAGTTCCTTAATCTCCTCCCTGCTTCATTCTGCATGGGAATAACATCTCCTGTTCATGGCAGCCATACATGTCTATGGTGTTTATTGATGGGGACTTGTTTTAGGAAACATCTCTTCACTAGAAAAAGCCTATTTATTCATTAGCTGAGACTGTTAATGAATAAATAGGCACAGAACATGGTCACTTCTGGTGTCATGATTCTGATCATGGGGCTTGCAGGATGTTATTGCTAGAAAATGCTGAAGCCGTAACAAAAGGTAGCATTTGCATCCTGGACCATGACAAGAGATTGAGGCCAAACTTGGTGATAGGGTTGCAAGGGAAATACAAAGAACATTTAATCTGTTTTTTCATGTGAAAGGAAGTTAAGACACAATGTAAGACCTTGAATGTCCAAACCGCTTAAGTCTCACTGACTCCTGTGAAGTAGAAAACAATGCAAAGTGTTTTACCTGGTCTGGCACTTTACATGCTACTTCTGCATTCTTCCCCCAGGGGGTTCTTGAGACCCATTTGCACCAGATCTGTGCTTTGGAGGCGTAGGACCTTGCACACACCAGGTTACTCACATCACTGTGATGCCCTCAGTGACTGTGCCCTCAGTCCTTGAGAAAGTAAATTCCTATGCTCTTCTGTAATTATTACATAATATAATTCCATTAAAACAAAGTCAAGATAAACCCATTTATATTTTTCTTTGGAAATACACAAGATCTTAATTTCGCCATTGCCTGGAAAAGCCCAGACTGAACAATGGTTAATTATTTTATTTCAGTTATAGCTGTAATAATTTTATCTGCTGAGAGAGTAAGTCTATTTGGTTTAAAAGGGAATACAATACTTCTGCTGATTATATGTCAAAGCTTCCTTTGCCTACAGGCACTCAAAGAGCTGTAGCTACAACTGCTGCTGACTAAGCTGAAGTGGGAAGAAAAGTAGCCTTCAGGCATGGCTGCCTGTAAATTCCTTAATGCTCCTAAGAACATGTTTAGTTGTTAGAGAGCTATCAAGCCCCATTAAATGATAAAGAGTGTTAGTCTTCCTTCCCAGCAAAGCCCAGATGCAAATAGTGCAATGGAGAAGAAAATGATAAATGAACAAAAATAATTGAACAGGCAAACTTCAAAGCCATTCACTGCCTTTAGACATCAGTGCAGTGATAGTGCTCAAGAAAGGATTGAAAGGGGAGCATCTGTCCTATTGCTGCTGCTGCTAGCATGGAGAAAATCAAAGAAGAAAACAAATGCGTGGCACATTGAAGTTTCAGTCTCCCATTTTAATCCTGGCCTTGCCTTCTGCCCAGGAAGACTGCAACCCCAGCAAGCAGCACTACCACAAGCAGTGCTTGTATCCAGCTCCAACAGCACCAGACGACCCAAACTGTTTGTGTGTCCTCCATGCACATCCATGCAAACAGACCTTACGCCATCCTCAAGCCACAGAGCATGTTCTGCTCACACCTTGCACATCAGAAGGTGATACATATTCCCAAGGAAGCTTCCAGCCACACCAGCAATCATTCTCACCACCTCTCCACCAGCCTGACCCTCACAAGCACTTCTACCTTCACCCTTCCCAGCCCTCTTGCCTGACCCATTCATCATGCTCGCACGTTCCCACCCTTTGTGCCATGCAAAATGCTGGTCTTGGAACACAGAAGTTGGAATGGCAGCGTGGTATTGCACAGCCTGATCTTTCCAAGGAAGACAACTAGAGAGCCAGACCCTAATGGTGAACCCCCCCAATACAACACACAGAACATCCCACCTGCTCTTCAACTCCTTGCACTACAGCAAGTCATGAGCTGTTATCCACTCAGGATCCAGACCACCTACCCAGTCAAAACCTTCCTTCCAGCTTGGTGCTCCCTTTCAGGTACTTCTCCCATTCCTGCCACCCACCTTACATTCAAGTAGACAATGGTTTGAATTCAGAAACACTAAAAATGAAAAATCAATGCCTCAACCCTCAGCACTGGGAATGGCTCCTCGAGGCTTTCCTGATTTTACCCTGCACCAGGCAAAGACAATGCTCATGATCGACTCCCACTGTCCCAGGCAGTCTGCTCAGCCTCAGACACTATTTACAGGGGATGCTGAGTTTGAAGTGGTGGTGTTCGCAGCAGCAGTTGTGGGAGGGTTTTATAAATGGTTAAATTCAATCAGGAATGTGCCAAGATAGCATGAAATCAACCAAACGTAATTAAGGAAAAACTATTAGCTTGATTGCTAAACCAGTCTTCCTCTCGTGAATATGCATGAGAATAATTGATATTAATTCTTTTCAAACCTGAACCACATTAGTCCTGCACCTTATAGTGTGGATTTTTTTGGAAGACTGAACCAGTTTCACTGCTGCTTTCTCACCAAAAGATACAGTGAGTTCTGCTGCAGGGAGATTTACCTAGGCATTGATACCATACAGGGCTGCCACGTAGAGAGGAAATCAGAACAGAGCTCAAGTGATGTTTTGTCTGCAAAATTGGTGACCTGTTTAACATTTGTTCCAGAAATGTGTTAGGAGAAGTGGCAAATCCGGTTACCAACATCAGTCACCCTAATGACATTATGAAGCCTGCAGGAACAGTAAATCCCTATAGATAGAAAGGCAGTGGCAATATCCTCTACCTATTTAATATGTTTGACACTAGCATGGTCCTGTTGCCCAAGTGTCTGAGCATTTCAGGAGGCTGTTCCTAAGGGCCAATTTTGGTTATTTGGACCGCTGCACCTCAGCTCCTTCTGTAGGTCATGGGAGACTTCTCCATCAGGTTTCAGAGGGCTTTTTCCATTCATGCTTGGAACAAGGGCACAAAATTTAGTCTGAGGCATCTGTGATGCCTCACAAGTTGGAGGTGCACTCCTTTAGGGAGACAAATCCTCCTGTGCCATGGGTGCAGCCTTTGCCCAGGGTGCACAGCCCCAGACTTCCATACGCTGATGTAAGAGTTCCTTTGGTGGCATATCTTGCACTGATGAGAAAGGCTCCCACGAGGAATTTTGGCTGTTAATTGTTTATTCCTTGCAAGTAGCCTGCAAAGAAGTTGAATATTAGCAGCCCTTTTTTTGCAAGAGACATACGAAACCTGTGCATGGTGGGAAACATCTCTGGACCCCTCTGAGCTCTCAGCACCTTCCCTAGTTCTTAGTCCTTTATTCTGCTAAAACCTCTTGTTCTCCTGATCAGCTTCTCTGCTCTCGATCATGCCCACGCTTATCTTTGTGTTTGGCAGGCAGACCTTGTATTAGGCAGAAGGGCTTTGATGCAGGGACACATCCGCCCTTTCCAAGCCTGGGTTCCCAAGGCTTTTCTCTAACAACAGCGGAGCCCTTGGTAAGGGCTTTGGCACAAAGTGAATGAAGTGTTTTAATCTCAAGCACAGATGGTTCTTCCCTTTGTAAGCACTAAACACTGGATTAGATATCACATATTTAATAAATAGCAACAACTGTATACAAACTGTGTGCAAAATCAGCTAAAAGCTAATCCTTGGCAATTAATCATTCCCAGTAGTATGAGGCCATAGCAAGTGGTAAGTAGAGACAGTAGACTGCAAATCTGTTTGAACACAAAAAGTATTTCAACAACAGAGCTTCATCTCAGCTGAGTAAGAAACAATTGTGATGCACTGTACTTATAAATACAGAGGATGAAGCTGAAGTGCGGAGAAGTACACTTGGTTATTTGTTGGGGCTTGGGAAAGGGGTGGTGTGTTTTGGTTTTGTTTTTCTTCTTTATTATAGAATAGTTAGGTTGGAAAGGACTTTAAGAGCATTTTTAAACTCTATTGAGCTTGGAAAACAGATCTAACCCTTTGAAGTGTCAGCTGGCAGTCTGGGAACACTCAATCCCATGCTTACCGACTTCTGGACTTTGACACAACAGTAAGCCTTTCCAAACCACATGAAATAAACACCTACTCTGGATAGCCCTTGACTTTCTGATAGCTTCTAAATCTCTTATGATGGCCTTTCCTGTGTTACTGCATGCTCCCAGCAGATATTGCACAGACAGGGTAGCAACCAGATGCACATCACACAGCACAGTCACTTCCTTCTCTCTCCCTCTCCTCAACACAGACCTCAGAGATCACCCCACTACTGCCAGCAGCAGAGACTCGTTTATGCTGCCATGGTACCTGAGAAGTACCTTTACAACAAGAAACTCACTTTTTCTTCACTATGGCTTTAGCAATGCTCAGGGCACTGCAGAAAACCAGCACTGAACAGAAAGAGTTAAAAAAGGAGAAAAAGGAAAAATAAAGCCACTCAGGCCATTTTGATAGACAGCAGAGCTGGGCTCGTGCTGCTTCTTTCAGGTTTGGGTTCTTTTTTGTGGCTATTTTACTGATCTTTTTGCCCTTAACCCTAATAAAAGTGACCTAAACTGTTAGTAAAATGCAGCTGTGCTGCTTCTTAGTGAATGGTTATTGAAGAGAAGGGAGGAGGCAAGGTTTCCTGTAAATGGCAGCTGAGCAGCGCCACATCGTACTGTAATCCCCATACAGAATGGCAAAGACCAGCACTGAAGATTAAGGGAAATGACACTTTCCTGGGTTTCAGTGCATTTTTCAGTTGCCTTTTTTTAAATTTGGGTTTTCTGTGTTAATATAGGATGAGACCACGCTATAGACTGCCTGGCAGAAATTAATCTTGTCACGAACGTACTTCTTTGAAAGGCTGAGCCTTCCTGAGCTCTTAATTTGAGCTGATTTGACTGTCTCATTATCATAGCAGCAGATTTTGGAATAGCGAAGTTGAACCTGACTTGAACTTGTTGGCTAAATTAGTACTGTTTTTCTTTCTCCTCCCCACCTCCATCCATGAATAATAATACCCAGTATCAGCTTTTTTTTATCCTACTGGGGCCTCCTAGTAACTGTTTGCTAAACAAACACATGCTAACATGGCGCGTTGGGGGAGAAGCATGTACAAGAGCCTGAGTTTTGTTTGCCAAAGATAGAACTTGTCATTCCAGGGAAATGTGCGGTTTTGATGTCCTGGGAAACTTGGGATTTTCTGTCAGGCTCATGGTCCCGTTATCTCGCCCATCAAACAGGCTGTGAGCACGGCAGCTTTGGGGTTTGCAAAACACGTACTGTGTGTGGACTGGAGCCAGGGCGCTTCTCTTTTGTGTTTCTGTTCTGAAATCTCACTGCAGTTCAGCTGAACAGTCCTTGTCTGGGCACACTGTTTTCCTCTCGGAGCACGGCTCGCCTTGACTCATCCTGCTGTGGCTCCCAAGTCACTGCAGGGAAGCAGCTCTAGTGTAGTTTGGACGTTTCAAGTAAGGCTCTTCTTGGCCACTAGAAAACAACCTGTCCCTCTAAACACACATGGGCTGTGGCACATCTGAGTCCTGAGTGCCATGGTCTGCACAGCAAAGGCATCCATCCCTTCCACCTGCAATAACTTTCTTTGGAAAGAGAGAGCAGGTCTGCAGAGGCCATGCCCTGGGAAGAGACTCTGCAATCCAGTGCAAGGTCAGACCAAAGCCACCCTGCGGGTTCCTTTAGCTGCTGGATAAAGCTCTGTCTCCAATCAGATTGCATTATCCCTAACAAGCTTTGGCAGATGCTTCAGCTCTCTGGTCTTCCATCAAGACAAACTGGTAAGACCCACCTTCCCGAGGGCAGCGCTTAACCCTTTCCATTGGGAAATGAGACACAGAAGAAGCCTGGCACAGGGAGAAACCCACTGCTGAGCGGGAAAAACAAATCCAGCCTAAACTGGTAACCATTTAAAGAAGGCAAAATAGTAGGGAAAAAAAGAACCACCTCAGCATGGCAGGCAAATAAGTTTATAGGAATTGTCAAGGGATCTAGGAATAACCTAGATTCAATGGCTGCAATCTGGCACAGATGTGAATGAGAGTCCCCAGCAGCTGAGGGCGTTATGTGGAATAAGCTGGCAATTCCCAAGGCAGTCCTGAACGGCCAGGCTCATCAGAGGAGCTAATATTGGCTTATTGTTTTCCTTTCTTTCTTTGAGAGGAAAGCGCATCCCAAGAGTAGCAATAAAGGAGCTGTGTGTCCCAATTAACCTGCTGCAGGTAGGGTCAATCTGCTCCTTCCTGCATTCCCATCAGAGAGCACAAAGCATGACTGTTCCCATGGCCACTCTCCCCTGGAAAGACAGAGAAGGAAAAGAGGTGTTGCTCTATTTAAGAGATAGGTCTGCTTTATGGTGCTGCCCTTCCTGCAGCCTGGCTGGATGGTCTTTTTGCTTTTTCTCTTTCTCATTTCTCTGGCGATTGATTGCTCATTGCCAGGGGGTATTATTGACTTCAAAAGCTTCATTTTCTGGCTCCTGAACTGCTCATCTCCTGGCTCATTGCTGCTACTGGAGATCAGATCCAAGTCCCACTGACATTAGGCCAGTTTGGGTTTGACCTTGAGAGCTTCCTTTGCTCATCCCATCACATGAAAAACCCCTTTGATCATTTCAGACACACATTTCTTAATAGAACATGAACAGTTCCAACGGCAAGAGATGATTCGATTATTTCAGTGATAGCAAGAAACAGCTGGAACCAAAGTGCTCCCAGCCAGGTTTAAAGAATCCTGCAGCCTGGTGCTATTCCTGCTCGCTGCAGAGCTGGGGGGCTGCAGCAGCACCCTGGCATCCTGCACACCCCAAAAGCTTGCATCATTTCTGTAAATCAACAGCAATTGCACTCTGGCCCCAGCTTTTGCTGTGGATGAATACATCAGTTGCAGTTGTATAATTGGCATGAAAACTGCAGCCTGTTGCTGAAGGGTTTCCACTGGGATTGGAAATACCCAAAGTAAGTTTGAGTGAGTGGCCACTGAAAACACAAGGGAAAAGAAAGGACTTGGTAAATCCTGAGGTTCCAAACTGTGCCGTTCAACTTCCAGCTGCCCGGCTGGGTACACAGAGAAGGTGCAGTGGTAAAAATGCCTTACAGAAAACAATTGTTTTCTTAACACCTCATACATTGCTCCGTGCAATATTGCAGAGAATCAGTTTGTTCTCTGCAGAGTTTTCTTAGCAAGCTCTTATGAGATTCAAATCTTTAATGTGAGATTTCCACTGTCTTCTGGGCAGAAATGCCTCTATCAGATTACTTCAGATTCATGAATAGTCGGTGGACTTCTTTAGGAAATGGTTACTTAGAGCACGAGATCAGCAGGGCAAGCAGCAGACACTTCCCTTGGAAAGGCAGGGAGCTGGGGTGAATAAGCTGGATGTGGAGCTGCTTCTCCTGCAGCTAATCTTGACTGAAGATGCATGTCTTTGGGCCTGTCAGTGGGTTAACTCATTTCCTCTAAGGCTTTGCACCTTTCCAGAAGGAATAAATAATGCTCTGTTCTGGATGGTCTCACCCTGTGCCGCTGCAAGTGTGCCAGTGCAAGCTCCCAGCCAGAAGCCATCAACAGGAGCCCTTAGCAAGTCAGGCTTGTGCTGACTTTATCTGTGGCCACATGGAAAGCACAGGTGAGGTACATGCTCTGCGGGCAGCTGGACATAAACATCAGCATCCCCAGTTCAGGACCAGAGGTTACAGGTGCCAGCCAGGGAAAACACTGAGTACAACATCAAGCAAGGAGAGAGGCTGTTCACCCGTGGGATGCAGCCAGGCACAGGCCGTGAGGTGGTGTTCTGGGGAAGGGCTGAAGAAGTCAGAATTGTTCTTATTTATGAACTTTTTCTGTGAAGCTTTTGAAACTCGTCACTTACGGAGCATTCCATTTAAAGGCAGAAAATAACAGCGGTTCAGGGTTAAAGAGGTCAAAAGGAAGAGTCTTGACAAAAATAAGTTAAAATCAAAATATAATGGGAACATGAAAATAATGAAAAAGCAGCTTTGTTTCACACTCTTCTATAATGCAGGCAGCTTCTGTGCATTCTGCAGCGCTTATGTGGTGAGTCCCCACTCATCAGCTCTTTATCTTCATGTGCAGTGACATATCTGCAGGTGAGAGGCAGTTACAGGATCCTGCTTCTGACCTAGTGGCAGAAATCCCTTGCTTCAGTGGGGCACTGTTTCACCAAGGGTCTTTCCTTCCGTTCTGTTTGCTGCAATACAGTACGGGACAGAGGGATGAAGTCTTTTTCTTATCAAAAAGGATGCAAACACTGGGTCCTGCACTTGTTACCCTGCTGGGGCAGTTGCTGCCTGCCCAGTCATGCTCTTGCCACCAGCCCCATGAAGGCAGGCTTGAAAGCTTCAACCCATTTGAATTCTGGCTTTGGGCAAGTTGGATGCCAAACCAGACAAAAATGGGGCATTCTGGATGAAACTCTGCTCCGGGAAATGTGAAAAGTTACTCAGGCTGTATTAAAGCTACATTGAAGAGATGACACTGTTGGAAGCCAAATGAAAAGTTGTGAATACTTTGTCAGCAGGGCAGGAGGGGAAGGGATGGCTCCTATTTAAAGATGCCTTGATCAAATCCAGCCCCTTCTACACCTCCAGATTTTGCTCTATAACCCAGTTAAACCACTAAGATGACAAAGACCCCAGTTACCAAAGGGAGAGACAATGAACATACAAAGGAAGAATACTGGCTGGCATTGAAGCCGTGTGTCTGGATTATTTCACTGCTCCATGGGGGAGCACTGAGATGCCGACAGTTTACCTTTCAAATCTCCCAAATAAAACAACTCTTGAAAATTGCTAAAATATTATCAACACAAACAGCAACACAGCAGCAGGGGCTCTTTGTCAAAGTGACGGCAAAGGCTGCGTCTCCCCTTGCTGCCAGCAAGCAGCATCTGACAGCCATGCTGAGAGGGTTTTACTCCATGCACACCCGGGTGCAGGATGTGGGACCCCCCTCCCTTGCACCTTCACACTCTCATTGGTGGGAGGTTGTCAGCCCGGCTCATACACTAAGAGTGAGACTATTGCAGCCTGAGCAAAACTCGCTTAAACAGAGGGTCTTCAAAGACTGCAGTATGTGATGCAATGGACCTCCACCCCTTAGTTCCGTCTGCTGCAAAACCTCCTCTCTCTACATCAAAACACGATTCTCAAAGAAATAAGCTTGAAACTAGTGTGGGACCATGCTCAGTTGCCATGAAAGGCAGCCCGAAGACTGGAGCTCCTTTTGTAGGGCTCACTTGTCACTTCCAAAACTTCTCCCTTCAGCTTTGGATACTAGGAGGAACCCAAGTTGGATGTTCTATCCCCCCTCCCAAGTTACTGTTTGCAGAAGACAATTGGAGCCAATCTCCCTCTATACGAAGATGATGGAAAACATGGAAGGAATGGGAAATTTGGAGAGAGCTATATGGTTACTCAAAAAAAAAAAAAAAGAGTATAAATTAAAGAAGTATAAAAATATGTATTAAATGAAATTCTGTTGAAGAAAAACCCTAAGAATCACCAACTCTGCATTTGCAGTGTCTGCTGCTTGGAAATCAGGCTCTAGCTGATGTTATTTTGGGGTATTTAAGCCAGACTCTTGCTGTCACCATCTCAATGTTCTTGGCTTAGTTGCTGATTCTTTATTTTATAATTCTGAAGAAAATAAGTCTATCAGTGTTCTTTCTTTGGCAGAGGAGCAGTTATGTGAGAACCAAACTGAAGGACTCTGGCTCAATGCTCGAGTCCCTGCCTCCTGCTACAGTCAGGTGCAATGCCACTGGGCTTTCCCTCCCAAAAGGGGGTTTATGGGCTTTAATGGTGTATCCCTGCATTACGCACCTGTGCTGAGCTCCAGGCCTGTGGTCAAATCCTGCCAAATGGGTTGCACAACCTGGATGTGAGGCTGGGGTCAGGACAAAGGGCTGCACTCAAGTGGGTATCTGTGTGTCCATCCCAGCTGGCTCTGGTCTACCCCATCCCTGCCTTCACAAGGGCCTGGACTTTAAGTAAAAAACCCGATCCTTGTTATATTGCCCAATTTACAATCCTCCATAAGGGTGACCCTGTGCATGTGCACAGTGTCAGTGAGCCTTTCTCCTGCCTCCACACAACAGGGCACTGCTGCTCTGCATGCACAGATGTGCTTGTGTAAAGAGACCCCAGCAGCAGATGTGACTATCCGCTATAGAACAGGCTATGAACCAGCCCAGTTTCAGCAAGCTGCTCTTAAGATCACCTGGAAATAGTCCGACAGGGAGCCAGGCAGATCTCCTCCCTTCGAAAGGCTTTCTTTTAAGAGTTTATTAGTTGCCTGCTGTTAGAGTAAAGGCTGGTGCTGTTACAGGCTCTTGCCTGCAAGCGCTCCTTAATTGCCCCCTGAAAACCCTACACCCAACAGGTACCCAGATAATTTACCAGCCAAGTTTTGATGCCTATACTTAAAAGGGTGACCTTAGTCTGAGAAAGCATTTTTTTGGGGCCAATCTGTAATTTGAAATAGTTTAAACATGTTTTTAAGTAACCCTGTAAAATAACGTGCTGCCAAGCAAGATCTTTGGGTTAAATTATACCCACATGAAAATCACAGCGTGTAAAGGTGGCTGCTGGAAGTTGACAGAACCTTAATTACAGCAGCCCCAGTGGGCGATACAGCAGCAGTACTATCAAGCCTCTGAAAACCTGTGCTTTAAGGCCACCGGTTAATCCTGTGTGTGTTGCGCACATCCTGCTCTGGAGCTGTGCTGCCAGCACAGGTCATGAGCCTTCAGCCATGCTTTCAAGGGAAACAGCTCCAGAAAAGCCAAACTAGGGCAGGTTTCTGGGCTTTTTCTTTTCCTAGTACAGGCTGCTCCAAACAATAAACACAGCAACTGCTCTGCACAGTGTTTCTAGACACAAAGCCACTGCTCTGCTGCGTTGCTTTGCGACAGCGGCACCGTAGAGTATACGTTCCTTTTGCTGCTCTATGCTGACATCCCCAGCTTGCGACTTCCAAGTCAACATATTCCCCCTACTCAGCCCTCTCCCACATCATCTCCTATGGAGCCAGGAGTATCAAAACACTAAGCCTTGTTGCTAATGGCCTAAGCAAATGATTTAATCACAGTGATGTAAAAGGAGTGAGGAGCCTGCAGGATGGAAAAAAATGCTTCATAGACAGTAAGACTAATGAGGTAACGTGTAAACCCAGGCATTTTCTAACAGATGGGACGTGGCAGAGCTGACATGTATACTGAAAGGGACATAAAAACACAGACAAAACAATAGCCAGGGTTGGCCATAGCTTGATTTATGCAGTGGAAACATTTTTTCCTCTGAAGGCAAAGGCAAGAAGGCTCTGTGCTTGGCAGTACAGTCACAGCATTGCAGCATCGCGTCTGGAGAAGCAAAAAGCCTGGACCCCAAGCACACCCGGGCTCTGCAGCTGTGGTGTGAGGCTGTCTCGTGAGCACTCATGCAACAAGTTTCCCAGGGCTCTGCAGGATTATCCAGCACCGCTGTGCCCTCAAGGAAAGTGGAGCCAATTTGTTAGGCATCTCAGTGTGGGAGAGTGCCGGTGCTGTCATCAAGGCAGCAGGCTTGGTGCACAGCAACCTGTCTGCATTGCTCATGATGGCCACTGCTTGCAAGGTAGTTCTGAAGGCAAACTCAGCTGCTCTGCAAAATGAAGCCCCCCGTGTGCTATCCATACAAAGCAGAAGGTGCCACTAATTCACACCTAATTCACAGGGTAACATCTGTGTGCAGAGAAGCTCCTGGTTCACACCATGGTGGAGTTTGGGTAGCACGAAGATGCGAGTGCTCGGCGGTGCCTGTGGGCATCGTGGTACCTCACCCGTCCCCAGAGGCTGGGATGAGCCATCCTCTTCGCAAGCCAGGCCGGGCACTGCTGGGCGAGAGAACCAAGTAACACAGCTCCTGGGGCAGCCAAACATATGGTGTGCTCTACATGTGAGCACTGTCAACGCTTCTCAAAACCACCAGCTGCTCAAGGTGAGAGCGCGTTGGGGAGGAGAGGACAGCTCAGGTACATGAGCACGTGTGCCCAATTTCACTGTGGGATGGCTATAAGGGAACTCTGTATCTTTGCCTGCTTTTACTGGAGAAACCTCTTGGAAATTCCTGGTGGTACATGCAGAAAAACATGAAGCAAAAAAACTGAGTCATCTGTTTCAAACCCTCATAGCAGCTTCCCCTGTCAATCTGTGTGACCCACTCAATTCCCATCCATTTTATCCATTTTGGGGGAGTTGTGAAAAATAAATACAATCATTCCGGCTGATTGGTTACAACATATGCTCAAGCTGCGGTTTTATTTGGCCAAATTCTCCTGTGGCTGTACCACAGCTTGGGCTTTATATAATCCAGGCAGTAACACCAGACACAATCAGAGAACTTGGTCTGACTGCACTGCTGCTGTGTCCTGAACAGATTTACCACAGTTCAGTGCCTGAAGGAGCTTAGCCAGGGCTGAAAGAAAAATAAGAATTTAGTTATTAATGCCATTTTCCATTGAGAGAGTGTGTGAAACCCGTCTATCATGCTAAATCTACGAGTTCCAAGCTGCATACATACAGTATATTAAGGGATTTGGAAAGATTAAGAATAGCTCCTAAATGTCTGTGTGTGTATATTAGCAGTGATTGTTTTATCTATGAATTACCTGCTGCTGTGCAGAAAAGGCACAGATAAGGAAACCAGGCTGAATCAGACATGCTGGGAACAGCATTAGTGGGATCCTTTTCTCACAGAGCCCTGCCTCTGCTTCTCAGGGTGATGTGGAAGTATCACAGAGGGGCGCTGCTCTCAGAGCCAGGGAGCCCAAGCAATACCTGCTGCCCCTAAACCAGCTGGCATTTCCACATATGCTCAGCAGGTGCCTCTCACTGGTCACCTCTGCATTTAAAAAATGCATTAAAAAATGCAGCATTAACATGCTCTAGTGACTAGAGCCAGTGGGAAGAGGCCTCTTGCTCACAGTGCGCCTTACTAAGGGTGCCTGCTGGCCCGTCTCATTCAGTTTAGTGCTGCCAGGGTGTTTTGGTGCAGGGGAAAATCCCTCTCTGTGTGCATCAGTTCCTGAGCAGGATGGGTGGCTAAACCATGACACTGGGCTGCAGAGCCACGGGAGGCTCTTGGTGTGCAGAGCCCACCTTGCATGCGGGCTTCCCAAGTGGTAGTTCTCTTATGAGCAATTGGAACGCCCTGAGCAAGAGCTCAGGACTGGGAGCTTTTAAAAATCCACCTTGTTTTCAGTGCAGCTTGCTCTCCATGGGCCATGGATAACTACCAGGGTTTGTAGCTGTTCCCAGTTAGTGTCAAAGCATCAGACTCACTCTGGCTTGGCTCCCAAAGCACCAGCAGGGCTCTGGATCTCACAGACCCAGGAGTCTTGTTTCTGCTCCTAATAAGACATGCTGCTGAACTAGCCATTCACACATGAACACAACCCTGCTCTCGCCTTGTGACTTGCTGAATCCCATCATTCCCACAGGGAGGTGGACACTCACCTCTCGGTGGTGGTGCCATGTGAACCCAGGCTTACCTGGCTGAAGGCACCTGGACTTTATTCCCAGGATTAGTATCAGGGGAAATGCTTACAAAGACAGACCATTCTATGGAGTAGCAAATACATGATTTGTGCTGTTAGTGGCAAACCTCACTGTGCCTGGCATGGCAAAACGTGTGCTATGCCAAAGCAGTTACCTGGGCAAACCTACGTGAGGAAGGATACCTTCCCCTCAACACTCATAGCGTGCGTAACTGCGCCGTTTATAAAAAGCATCCTCCGAAAGGATTTTCCTACTGGGTAAAGGCCCATTATGAGGACTTCCTGGCTTATGTGGCTGTATTTAGCAGCGGTAAACCTATTATGCTTATCCTAAACTGTCCTCCACCAAATAGTGAAATGAACTTTACAGAACACTAGAAGCTTAATTAAGCCTCCAAGCCTGCTGCGAGCAGCACAATTCTGCTTGTTTGCAGCCGCACAGTCTTGTTATCATAGAAAACACAAGCAGCACACCTGTACCATACACACACCAAAGGCTGCTTCTCTGGCTTCACTGTTCTTAGCGAATACAAGGCAAACTCTTTGTAGGAAGAGTAGTGTTATTCATTCTGTATCACTGAGAGCCCAAAGCCACAACCATATACACATGGCAATAACTCTGCTCTTGCAAATAGCTGTGCTGAGGCTGAAGACTAGTTCTACGCATTTCCATATTTCCGTTGCTTATCTGTGAGGATAAATACAAATGGTACTGATCAGCCAGGCCCTGAGCCTGCCCTTACTGAAGGAGCTTTTGCAAGTCTCTAAAGCAATATCACACCTACTGCTAGTGAAAAACAGCTGGGTTGCAGCAGCCCCAGTGCCTCTCTGGACTGCTTTTGTTGAACATCAGCATGAACCTTCAGAGCACGCACACAGACTGGAGAGCTGTCAGGCTGTGCTGTGGGTGTCAAGGTGGATTTGAGTGGCCTAGCCATTCGGTGTCAGCTGCACAAGGCTGGGTGACAACATTCATGTTTCTCCCTTAACACCTTTTCACACTATTCACACTTGACAGTCTTTGAATTGCTCCAGAAAAAGCTGAATGTCAACGCAGCTCCTGGGCAGAAACCAGAGGGATGAACAAGAGCACACAAGCTGCAGCCAGTGTGGGCTGTATGGGTGATCATCCTGAAATCTCAATAGAGCTAACTAATGCTTCAAATGTTGCTTTAAAAGCCACAATGCAGCTCACATCCTGCAAACAGCACATCTCCGACTGCCACACAGTCTGTGCAATGCATGCCCCGTCCTGGACAGGACAAAACCTGACCTGTGGATGTCACAGCACATTTGTAGCATAGCAAGAGGTGCTGACATCACCCAGTATGTAGCCAGCATGGCTTAACTGTTACCCATCACTAAACATGGATTCTTGTGACCTTGTTAGACCTTCCTCATGCTTTTTCCTAATGGAGGGTGCCTCTGAGGCTTAGCTCTAGAAATCAGCATCTTCAAATGCTTGACTTTTTGGTGTAACAGACTGAGATAGGCTAAATATCTTGTGGTTTTGTCTTGCCCAGCTGGTAACCCAGATACTATTAGTGAAGCACAACTGGGTCATGCAAATTAATATTAGCATCTGCGTTAGCTGCTTTATTTACAGCACTGTAGCTGTCAAAAGTTGTAGGTAGCTTAAAAGGAATATGGCTTATTCATGTTGATACTAGCAGTAAAATAGCTTGATGAAGGAAGGCTGGCTCCTCAGGACAAAGAGGCCAGGCAGGGCCTGCAGCAAACAAAAGGGCCAAGGGGAGCAAATGTCCAGTGAATGGTCTGATCAGTGCAGGCTGAGGGGGAAACTCATCCCAACCTCTGCTGCCAGCAAAAGTCTTGGCTGGCAACCACAGTCTAACAATGTCCTCCAGTTTTCTGTATCGCCCAAAATGAGAGTGTTGTTGAAATAACAGAGGATGGAAGGACCCTGATTTTCCAAGGATCCCTGCTTCAGGCAAGCCCCACCAGCACCACTCTGGCTACTGCTGGATGCAAACATGAAATGTATGTGTCCTTACAGCTAAACAGCAGGGATAGAAGTCAATACTGATTGTTAAAAAGGAAATGCTCACATTTCCTAAGCTATCTTCATATATTCTGGGTGAAGATCTGCTATGCTTCAAGATGCGGACCTGGCAGGTCTTCACCAAGGTTCAGGGTGAACCATTTCTTGATGGCTGGTCCATGGCTCTGGTTGCTGCAAACTTCACCATGTGGTGCTATTGTCACTTCAGGACTAAGGAACCCAAACCCTGTGACTCCCAGCTCCTACTGTGGCATGTGTCCATAGTGGGACATGGGGAAACTGCCCTGCAGCCCCCAAGACACCCGCCACCGCTGATGTCCTGCCCTGTGAGCTCAGGTCCTCCCCTAGCATCTCACTACGCTGCAGTAGGGCTGTGAGAGGGCTGGGGCTGGATTTCAGGCATCAGGTAGAAGAGGCTATTTTTTTAAAGCTCTGATCATGGTTTCAATATAATTAAGGAATTAATTAACTTTCCAGCTCAGTAATTATGGAAGCTTCAGCCATGTGAATCAGTGCCTCCTTCCATAGGTGTCTGTGGGCCTCACAGTGGTCAGTGTGAGTACCCTGCAGCTCCTGTTTGGGGTGGATGGGGGCAGGTTGAGGGGCTGGAGTTTGGAGAGGGACTGGTGTGTGTGCAGTCAGACTGGCATGAACCTGAGCACACAGAATTCGGGGACAATATTACTATTATTATTATTATTATTATTATTATTATTATTATTATTACTAAAGTCCAGAAAATGCCATGAAGTGCGGGGTCAATCACACCTCTCTCCACTGATGTCTGCAGCCGGAAGCTCTCTGACGTGTAGGCACTCAGTCATGTCTCTGTGAATGGATTTAAGAGCCAGGGCTTTGTCTCCACTTTAAAGTCTACCTCTGTGAGAAACTGGACCTGTCAGCTAGTGCATCTCCTGCTGGTTTCATTCCTGGTAGGTGGCCACTACCTTCTCAAGTGGATGCCATGTCCCTGCTGCCTTCTGCCCCCTTTCTACAATCCTGCATGACCAAGACCCAATCATCTTGTAAACAAAACCGATGCTGGGGTTTAACTTTATAGGAACTGAGGCAATGCAAATTTCTGATTAATAGAAATGTCAGCAGGGTGTTATTTAAGTAATTGCTGGCAGGGTGCTTTTTATCAGCAAAATCCTTAGGAATGCTTTTTCTTATCAGCAGAAATTGTATCAATTTATTTTCCTGGTCTGCTCAAAAAAACCTTGACCAAATTAAATGAGAAAACAGTTTCAGAAACCAACTCTACCGGGCAACAGCACTGTTAAATCCCCGGGTGTCTAAAACTTGGATTCGAAAAACAGCATAAAGCAGCAGAGCTTCAACTGCAGTGGCATAGACGTTCCAGACAGGAAAGGAGCTTGGGTCAAGCTCTGCTCGTGCCCCACAAAATTGCCTTTGCCTTGGGTTCAGGCAAGGGATGGAAAGAGCTACCAGGACAGTGTAAGACTGCAACAAATACCTCCCTGAATTCCCTTAACCCTCGTAGCTGGATGTCTTATTGTTTCACTGCATGGCTCAGATAGATCAGCAACCAGCACCAGGGATGCAATCACTTACCTGCTGAAGAGTCCAGTTATCAGGGAACTAACCAAAGCAGAAATCACATCCTCCCACACAGGCCAGAGAAATTACTGTAATCCTCTTATATTCCTGTCTCAGTTGTTATATAGAAAAAATCTTAAGATGTTCTATCACATCTTAAGACAAAGAAAACATCTATTATTTGAAGCTGAGCTAGTAAAAGCAGAGCTCCAGGAATCAGGTGTTTCTGGAGCCAGAGTTCTTGTTCTCTGTTGGATATTGGTACTACTGGCTGCTGGGTTTCCCTTTGCCTTCAGGAAATACAAGTAGCCATCTGGAAGCTTCATCAACACACCAAAACAGCAGCTATAATTGTGCTTATTAAACAAAAGAGTAAATCTCGCCCTGAGAAAGCAAAACTCTCCCACGGACTGAGCACATGAACGACCCTGGACCCATGGCAAACCTGACCTCCCAGTTACCAAGGGTGCACTGGTGAGAAGAGAAAGAGTGGCTGAAGCACAAACTTTAGGATAAGACAGACAAGCCCTACTGCACTCAGCTTTGCTGGTTATTGACTGGCCTATGCACTGATCTTACTCCTCAAGCTGTCGGCTTCAGTATAAATATTCTCAGACTATGAAAAACAGCAAAAGAGAGTGGCTTTCTCCAAGTGCATTTAACACAGCAAAATCCTGCCAGTCCTTGGGATTATACTGGTCTACTTCTATTGAGAATGGGTAGACAAGAGGCATGAGAAGTCAAATCTTTCCTCCTGCTTGCCCCATCAATACAAGGACAGCACAGCATTTGACTTATGAAACCGCCCCAGGCCCAACCAGGTGGTGACTGCTCCACCATCTCTCTCACTCCTGATAGGATATTCCCCAAACCTAGCTCCAAAAGAGCCCAGTGCGCACATCCTGTGGCAGGAATTTGTCCCTGGAGGCTCTGAGCACCATGACACTCTTTGCACAGAATCAAGTTTAATTAACCTTGAGAATACATTATACCCTTAAATCTGCGTGATTTTTCACCTAGAGTTACACAATGTTTCCAGTTCAACCTTTAACTCAAATTTTTAAGACTCCAATTCCTGCTATCCCTCCCCGCCATACAAAACCCAACTCCTTTTGCCTGATCCATCAGCTTGATTGCCCTGAACTTGCCCAGGTCAGAAATATTACAGCAATATTTGTGACAATACAATCATTTATCAAACCAGAAACATTCTGGGAACAAAAGCTGAGTTCCTGTGGTCTGGTTAAAAAACATCTGTGTATTTTTGCATATTCAGAATGTTCTCTTTCAGTAACATTAATGAAAAGCTCACTTTGGAGCTCATAAATGCCTTCTTTCCTGTGTTTGGTTAATTAATTTTAAATAAATTATGAATGTTTTTGAAATATCCTGGTCTGAAATTAACTGAAATAAAGTATCTTCCATATTCAGGCCAAAAATGTAGGATTTCAAGTATTAACAATTATTTTAAACAAAACAACTATTTCCTGCACCTCCCCACTCTACCACCTGTGCCTTAAGCAGATATGGCCCAATCCCTGCTTAGACCTTCTTTGCAGCTCCTGGTATGACACTCAATGCATATCAGCTTTTCTTACTGTATTTGCTGATTAAAACTGACATTTTTTACAAGCAGCTTTTACAAGAAGCAGGAATTTCAATGGAATTTGCAAGTTTCACCCAAATTGGCATCTCCCTTATCAAACTCATGAGCCTTTATACCCAGCTGTGTGACACTGCACTCTGCCAGACCTCCCTGCTCTAGCATTCCCATGAAAGCTCGCTGTCCTGGTCAGCCTGCGTCTCCTTTTTACATCAGTAATGGGAAAAGGCAAGGCTTTTTTCCCCTTAACCAGCTGCCGGCTCCATAGGTGTTCCCCCATCAGTCATTTCCAGCAGTAACCTCAGCATCACCCTCTCCTTGCCTTGCACTATATCTAGACAATTCCCTACCAGGCCTGTACAGCTTTGCTCTTTGAGCTCCAAGGGAAGCCAGGAATAATTATGAAATGGCGCTTTTTTTTGGCTGGCAGGTTTAACAACCCTCTGGCTGGCTCTTTGGACGCCGTCCTGCCTGCTGCCAGTCACACTTTGTAGAGGCAAATCCGTAAGTATTACCTCACCACGTCTAAAAATCTCACAGAGGGCTTTTTAGGGGATGATTTGTTGGTGCTGGCTGAACAGCCCTTGCCAGCAAAGCCCTTTGAGCTGACTCTTTTACAGAGGACTATAAAGACAGCTTTTGAGTTACCACCTTCATCTCTTATGGTGGTACCAACCCCAGCCACTGCCCCAGGAAAGGGGAGAGCAGTGATTCTACAGTTAGAATAACTTGTGTTGCTTATACAAACACATCAGTGTAAGACACCTTGCATATGACTTGTTCCTCCTCATCTTTCCAGGAATCCCACCCTAACCCCCCCAGTTCTCTTCACATTGAACTGAATTGCTTTGAATAAGAAAGGCTTCTAAAGACAGAGGTGATGCTTTCTCTCTGAGAGGCACTTGCAAATCCCACCTAATGATTACACAGACACTTCTCCCAGCATTAAAACCTCCCAGGAGTACAAAGTAAATTAATTTGGAAGACCTGGGAATACCAGCAAATGCTGCTTCTGATTTGGGGAGCTGTTTTGTTGCTCTCTACATTGCTGTTGTGGGGTCAAGATGTTGGTCTGGGGGCTGCTCTCCTTATCCCAATGTCCCTGGGAAGGGAAGTGCAGGGAGAACAGAAAATATATGAAGAGCTGGTGGAAGAAAGAATTGCTCTGGCTGTTTATTTTTGACAGAGAGCTCTGAGCATGTGCTGGCTTTAGTTTTGCTAACTGTACTTTTTAATGTCGGCAAGGATGCCTCGACCCGGGAGAGGAATGTACTGTATATATAATTATAAATCAAAACATAATATAATAAGTAAATGAGCACTGAAAAATACCACTCTCTAACTGCATATGCCATCTACCTAATAGTTCCAGGTTGTGAGTCACCACTTGAATTAAAGAGGTGCAGGGAGGTGGCAGAGGGCCAGCTCTGCAAAGGTAGCAATGCCTGCCTGAGCACCTGCCTCTTGTTGAAGCTCCCAAATCTGACCTAAACCCCTCCAGGGACCCTGAGCTCAGCAGTGTCCTACCTGGCTGCCCTCACAGAGACCTCTTTGCTGGGCTGTACATTGCCTGCGTTATATAGGCAAAGAGTTAAATGCCTGAGAAATGGGATCACAGACCTGCCTAGTGATCAGCCTAAAAGGAGCATAAGAGATCCTGGGCTGGGGCAGAGCTAAACATCACCGTAAAAGGCAGATGGGAACTTGGAGAAGATGGACACTTACACCAAGGCAGTCCTTTCCTCTAGGAAAAAAGGGATTAAGAGAAGGTGTTGCCATACCCTGAAGGCTGGAGCAGGTATTTGGGACTAGAGGAGCCAGACCAAGCTCTAATCCCTGCTCTTCAAGGCTGGAGCAAGCCTTGCAGTGAGGAAAACGACCTGACAGAGCTGCTGAGCTTTAGTGCCTGGGGCACGGGAGGCTGCAAGGGTGGCTCTTCAGAAAAAGTCTGTGTAAATGGGGTTTTTAAAGTGACCACTTAAGGCACTAGAGAGTGGAAATGTGACAGTGACAGGAACAAGGATACTGATACAAGAGGTTTCTGCTTTTAATGCCCTGAACACAAGTTCGAATTTGCATGAAGATAATGAAAGGGTCTTTCACCTGTACAGAAGCAAATGTTACCCGTGTGCAGTAAAGCACTTCCCTAACACATCTGCACACACACATGCCTGCACAATGAGTTGCAATGCCAAAGCAAAGACACCAGCCAAGGACTAGACCTTCTCTGAGACCCCATGTCCCTGGTGCTTCTGCTCCTCATGCTTATGAACCTACAAACACCAGCAGTGCAAAATAATTTAGTGCTGTTTCGCTGTCAGATATCAAGGTCCCATAATAATAACTCATGATGACTTCACAGCAACCTTAAGCCAGACAGTTTCCATCCTGCTGTCAAGGCCATGTGTCCTTGGCTTTGAACTGCTTTGTCCCCGCTGGAATTCAGCCACCTCTGCCCTGGGACACACTGGGATTTTAATCCTGTAAATGACAGCATCAAACCTGGCCTCAGGGGCTTCCCTGGGAGAGAGGGACTTGCTGCAGGATCTTTCAGTTCTGTTTCCAGACAATTAAATATTCCCAGCAAGCTGTTAATCTTTGAGAAACACGCTGGGCTTTGCCCATCATTACTTAAATGGAGTGGATGGCAGAAAGTAGGCACCTGAAACCTTACTAAGAACCCTGGCCAAAACGTGTGAATATTGAATTCCTCTACCGGAGCAGCAGCTACAGTGTGTGACAGTGCTCCGATCACTGCTGTCTTGCTGCTCTGACAGGCCAGAAACAGAAAAATAACCATTTTGTGACACATTTTTCTTTACGGGATTCCAAAAGAGCTTTAGGTCTTTCTGAAACATTAGCAGCAACCTGAGAAGATTTAAAGTATTTCCTTCAGAGCAGTGTTTGTTCCTAGAGCGCTTTACATATCTTATGTTTGCGAATGGCCATAACAACGAATAAAGCCCATAAATCCAGCAGCAAGTCTCCTAAACCACCTTGTGTGTGGTTTAAATGAAGCTGATTTGTTTTTGGTACATTAAGGGCATTGGGAGGTTTGAGCATTTTCACCAGCTGTTCCTGGTGGTTTTTTTGGCAGCCCTTGGGATGTCATTGTCATTCCCAGCATATCTGGAGATGGCTCTCAGAAGCCCAAGGAACAGAAGCCAGGCACTTCGGCACCCTCCCAGGAGGTTTAGTGTGCATTGCACACTCCATTGTGTTCACTAAAGAAAAATCCCCCTGCTTTGCAGCGCCTTGGAGAGGCGTGCAGGTCAAGAAGCTCCACTCATTGAATGCAAGATGCAAAGACGGGGAGAAAGAACACCTTTTAAATGTTATTCTTGTCATTTTAAAGCTTCTCCCTAGAGGCTTTGGAGTTGTTGAGAAAAAAGGTATTAACTGTGATACTGGGAACGCAGCCCCTTGCCCTGGGGCTGAACCTAGACAGGGATTTTCCAGAAGATCTCACAGCACACCTTGTTCATGCTGATTGCCACTTACAGTTACTCCTTCTGATATACGTATCTGCATTTGTTTTCCTCTGCAGGAAATCAACTGCTAAGCTTAGTGCTTGCTTGTTTACCTGATGGGGGATGGACCTTCCTGGGTCTCCTAAAACCTTCAAGAGATCCAGGTTATAATTCAGGTGTTCCCTTTCTTGCACATTAAATTCATTGCTGATTTTGCTGTAAATAATGGTAGAGAGGTTTTTTGTGGTTTGTTAACGTATTTTCTCTCTTGATTGAGAATGCTCCAAGGGAATGTGATGTATTTACCTGCAAACTCTGGCAATATACCACTCATTTTGTCTTGTGAGAAGCCTCATCCAGTTAATGCACCAAGGAGTTAAAATTAACTCAGATACTGCTGATGATCATGCGGATGCAGTACCTGCTCTTGACACTTTCAAACTTCATTACAGGCAAAAGGGCCTTTTGTGAGGCCATCAAGATAATCAGAGTTATCCCCACATTGACTGGGGGACTGGAAGTGCATTAGATTGAAAGACTTCGGTGTGTCCACAGACTGAACTTAGCCACAATTTAGGTTGATGAAACAATCAGTTCCACTACTTTACAGAACAAGCTTTTAAACCATGTCATTATTAAAGGCTAAAAAAAAGCTATAGTCTCTCAGGTAGCTCTTACCAAAGTAAAACAGAGCAGAAATTAGTATAAATCAGTGCCTCAACACAACTGTGCCGTCTGTATTTAGAGTGCTAAAGAGTCAGATGCAAATCTTACTCTGCCAGACACGATGCTTCACTGAGACTGACTACTTTGGTGTGCACCACTATACTGCTGAGTCAGAAATGAAGGAGTAGGACAGGTACCAAATGAGAAAGAGATCCAGTGTGGAGGAGGCAGGGTGCAGATGACGGAGTGTCCAAAGGAGAGTAAGTCACAGCAAGGAGGAAAAATAACACTTGCCATTACAGCACAGGAAGAGGAATTAGGCAATCTGGGTCGTTTTTCTAATTATGGCCTTTTGGATTTCTTCTGTGACCTTGGGTAAATAATTCATTCTGTTTGTGCAGTTTCCTCATCTGTAAAAGAAGGTTAATAGCTACTGCTCAAAAAGGTTGGCTTTTCTTGGCTTCGGTGATGGTATGAGTCAGGGCAGACTTTGGCACACAGCAAGCCTGTGACATGCCAGGAGACGCTATGGAGGTAGAAAGTTCAAATAATTACTATTTCTTGTACTTGGGGAAGGTGTTAACCACAGCTCCATCAATGGCACAAAGCCGGCCAGAGGAGCTGCGTGCACTGGGGACAGGAGGAGCTGCTGGGGGTCTCTGGGTTTCACTGGGGATGAGTTTGGACCAGTTTTGGTCACCTTTGCTGTGGGTTTGCACTTTTGTTCACCGGAGGAGCAATGTGAAGAGGAGCAAAGTGAGTTCTGACAGCTTTAGAAGCACACAGTGAAGAATAGCTGCTTCTTGCACTGTGGATAAGAAGCTGCAGCTTCCTGTATGACTACTTGCACTTCCACCCTTCATCTTGAAATCCATACTGCTATTTTGGAAGCCAAGCTCCCTACAAAGCCTTCCTGCCTGTATTTGAGAGCCTTGGAAAAACAGTACTTACAATGGATTTGTGGGATTCATAGGCAACTATTTTTACTGCACTCCAGCCCAGGGTAATTGCTCATCTTGGTAACACAAGGATCACACAGTGGGATGTGGAACATCCATATAAAATTCAGTGACCTGATCCAACACAGCAGTTCATGAACTCTGCAGTATGGTTTGACCAAATTACTGAATTTCTATGAATACCCAGCATTTGCACCAATACACCTGAGAAGAGAATTTATCTCCCGATAATAAGAAACCTTTTTATGACAAGCTATAAACGTTGACAATCTGTAACTTTATATTCACTTCTCATCTCCCATAATATTGGTAATGTACAGTCTGTTTCATGGTAATTCCCAGCAGAACACTAATGACAAATTCACGGTACAATTTACTATTTTTTAGCAGTGTGAAAATGCAGAGCCCAATTCATTCATAGTATATCAGTGCTGGCCCAAATCCCTGAAAAGTCACTTATTTTAATTTCAGTGCACAATAAAACCGAAAATCCAAAAGCCCTCATGTAAGACTCTGCCTTACCTAACAGAGAGGTGGGAACTGGATGCAAGGGAGCAGAGCTGGGGGCTCAAACAGCAGAAAGAGACCATCTCTGGTGACATGGCGCAGTGTTGTTCTGTGCTCTGTTTGTTGAGGATGATTAAATAACTGCTTTGTTCCCCCGCAGGGCACAGTTTTATCCACTGCTACAGTGAATAATATACCAGCCTGGACAACAGATGGGCTCTCCTGTCTGTATAACAATGAACAGCATCCATATATTTTTAGTGAATTGCTTAGATTTCTACATCTTTTATAAAAATGAAGCTGTGTGTGCTTATAAGGCAGCTCACATTTTAGGCATTTCCTATTATAGATGTCATTCCCAATGGTTAATAACTCATCCAAGTGTAACTTGAGTAGCCCACATCATTAATATTAAATGTGACATTTACTATCAAGAGCAAAGTTTCAGGGCTGCTGCCAGCCCCACTCACTGAGCCGTAAATATTTTGATCATCGAACAGGAAGAAGAAGGAGCTGATCAGCCTGTGCTCATGCTGGATACCAGTGAGGAGTAAATGGGTGTTTTCACTGAGCCCCAAGTGGCGCAGCAATTGCAGCCTTGGCAGAAGCATCTTTGGGCTGCTGGAGCCAAGCCAGCAAACAACACGCCTATGACCCTCTGCCCAGGCTGGTACCCTGTGCTGCGGAGACCGTGCTGCTGCTGAATGTGCCAATAGGCGCATGGGGGAGAGATGGAGAAATTCCTCTTGGGTTTTAATGGCATTCCAACTGGGAACACTCTGGAGCAACAGTACAATCAGTCCTGCAACTGTTTGCACTAAGATGAGCACTTGGCACAGCCTGGGGACGGAGGAGCCTCAAAACGAAGACTTTTAATACTTTTGAACCAGAAAGGTTACCTTAGCACCATCTCACAAATGAAAGGGGAACCATTTCATTTAGACAGCATTACAACAAACTAACTCCTTTCATCGGTCCAAATAAAATGTTCAGCTGCCACCCCTGAACCTCACTTCCCAGTGGCGCAGACTGAACTATTCCCTATGGCTGTAAGCTGCACAATGCCCCCTCTTCTCCTGAAAAGGAGTATTTGGCAATGACATGATTTGCTAAAGAACATATTGCTCAGCCAGGGCAGTAAGGAAACGCCAAACAAATACCAGTAAATAGTTGTTTTGAATTATTTTTTTCAGAGTCCATTATTTTAAGTGGGAGAATTTTTGGAAAAGTATCAAGCTTGCTTTTATGAATTTGACCTTATAACTACACATGATAAATAAGTATGGAAGGTCCCATTACTATGGATTAACGCTGTATAATAAAGACTGCTAATACCAAATAGCTTCATTATTCCCATTATCATCTTTCATCATTGTTTAATTGTGTGTATCAATTTTTAATAAAGAAACTTCATGTGTCCATGAATTAGATCATACTGAGAGGGGCTTTCACTGACTGCACAAACACAGCCAGGCTAGCTGGGTCATCCAGGCTCAGGAGCAAGGTGGAGCAGGATTAAGCATCTTAGTTATTTTGGTCTGCATGATGAACAGAAACACTTGTTAAACTTTACTCAGTGTCACTTATTGTTATTAGCCCTCCTGGACCACAGTGATTTTACTGTTTCCTCCAAATAATGACAAATCATGCAGCTGGACAGAGCTGAGCAATTCACTGCAGTGATAATTGCTGCACAATGATATTAAAGAAGCATTCACCAAAAACTTCCCCAGTTAATGATGTTTAATTCATTATTAAATGCAGCTCATTACCGTTGGATAGAAGGCCATTTAGCAGCCATCAGCTCCGCTAATATTGCTGAATGTCTTGCAGCGGCCAGACGGCAGGGGGGGGAGGCATGTTTTTAAAACGCAATTTTCACTTTGGAATAAAAATGGAAAAATTTCTGGCAGTGTTTTGTAAAGAAACAATGTCCAATGCCATCTGAATTTGTTGCTTCCCTGTAAAATCAGAGCAGTCAGTTGTTTTCTCCTAGAACTGACATCCCCCTTATATGAGATTTTAAAGGTGTAATTTCATTGCAAGGAAAATCTTATTCAGCACTTGGTCCCCTCCTGCTCTTTGCTCAACATTGTCCCCTCATTGTCTTTGCTGCAACACAGGTACAGGCATGTCAACCACAGCCTTTCTGTAAGCACTTTCCTTGCTGCCACTGAGCCACCAGATTTCTCCCAGCAGATACTGATGCTCCTGCTCTTGCTGTTGCTCTCACCAAAGCAGCAGCCCCAAGGACAATGCATTCTTCACAGGTTTAAGCCTGTTACACAAGGCAGCTTCCCCAGTGCACCTGAATACGCAGCTGCAGGACATTCCTATCACTGAGGTGCTGAAAGTGAGGACAGATGGTGCTCCACTTCTGAAGCTCATTAAGGAAAGGTGTTTGGTGACTCTTGTCTAATTCCACGTTAATGTTTCTCCAAGCCTTCGGGTACAATTCCCAATGCCTCTCCTGGGCAGGAGTTCCCAGATAGACCCTGCTTTTGGACTACAGGTCTTTCGGTCTACATCACCTAGAACTGGAGCTGTGCTGGCAGGTCACCCAGATAGCTCCAAAATAAATCCTGAAACTGCAGCATAAATACCACCAATATAAGGAGACCAAAAGAGTAAACTCTCTGAGTAATCTCTTCTGGAGTCTGCTATCTCAAGGCCCAGCTAGTCCTGTTGGCCATGCTGATACCACAATATGTCACTGTTCATTAAGCAGAGAAATGACCCAGGGGGTGAGATGGCAGGAGGTGCAAGCTGCCCTCTGAGGGTGGCCCACAGGGGCTCTGTGGGGCTGGGTAATCCAAAGATCCAGATGTGCTAATGGCACTACTCCCTTCTTCCATAGCTCATCTTGAAATGTACAGGAGCAAAGGACAATGTAAGATCAGCTACTGCTATACAAGTAAGCGGCAGCTTCCCCACCGATGCACTCCGAGACACACACCATATGTTTACAACAGAGCCTTTCTAGATATTGTACAAACATTGCTTAATTAAACAGCAGATAATTCTTCTGAAAGGCCAGAACAGCACTTTTACCATCAACATTTACACATGCAGAACTGGGATGTAATGACTGGCTCATATGTACACCAGTTTGTGTGTGTCAATACAGGTGCCCATCCCTGGCGGCAGTGGGGATGGTACCTAGCTCCCAGCACCCTCTCCTGGCTGGATGCACTTCTAAACCATCCTAATTTCATTTTCTCCATTCTGACATTGGAAGTATTACCCAAGCATGACAAGATGAGACACCTGAGTAAAGGGATCCAAATGCTCTTACTCCTTGTGGTACGAAAGAACAGGAAGGCCATGTTCCCAAAACAGAATTAAATAATGTTGGTTTAAGTTATCTTCTTCTCTTTCTTCTCTTTTTTCCTTCCTTTCCTCCCAGAACTTAGTCTCCGGAAAGGGTAGTGAGAAAACATGTAGCTCTAGTGCAAAAAGGTTAAACTACCTTTATCCAGATAACAACACTATCGAGTCAAAAGCAAATCTGTACTGATAAGATGTGACTGTGTGGATCCAGAACATGCCAGTCCTGTTGCCTCTAATAGCCCTCAGATGACACATGACATAAAACAGCATTTTGCTCAGAGGGGAGCCATAAGGAGGGTTAATCAGTTCAAGGGACATTGCCTGGGATGCGTGGCAGGACTGAGAAGACTCCCTATGCTGTGGTTCAGCAGCTTGTACCTCCTGATGCCCATGGCTTGGAGTGGGGCACGAGCTGTGCCTGATGCATCTCCTGCAAACACTGCTCTTGTAAAGGCAATACATTTACCCAAAGGAGCCATATGTGAGCACCAGAGACAGTGGGAAGGAGCTGAGCTGCTATGGAAAAGACTGGTTTTACCTGGTATGATGGGGCACACCAGAGCACTCAGCTCTGTTTCTCACTCTGCCCTCCTCAGACAACCAGAGTACTAAAAACAGAGGGAACTGAGGTGCCAGTTTCCTCTGAGGAGATATCTCAGTGCTAGTTCACATCTTTTGAGCTAAAATCTTGCACAGGGTAATGTCAGGTTATAAAACAGGCCCTTGATTTGCCCTGGTTTAATTAAGATAATGAGAGGTGTAGGATGATGAGCTATGGTTCCAGACAGCAGCAAAGAAGAGGGGAAAAAAAAGGATGAAGAGCAATTACATTTGGAACAGAGAAAAGCCTCTGGAGTTGGGGCTGGGGAACAGGCTGTGACAAAGGGGATGTCTGCAGGAGATTTTTTGATACCAAAAATAGAGCAGGGCAGGACTGGGTGACTGGAGAAGTCTGGTGAAGCAAAGCCTTCTGCATCCACAAGGCAGGTGACAATCCAGCCTGCAGGCTCTCTCCAGTGGTGTCTGAGGGGTGGAGATAAAATGAGCTGGCAAATCTCAGCACAGTTCCTAATAGACACAACTGCAAGCTCAACTGACCCAGCAGCCAGGTCTCTGCTGAAGGGCTGCACCATGGTACTGCTGACTGCTCATGAATGTTTCCCATTTTTAATGTGTATTTTCCAACCAAAAGGGCTGTCAAGCATTGGACAGGCTGCCCAGGGAAGTGGTAGTATCCCCATCGTCCATGGAGGTATTTAAAAGATGTGTAGATGTGCCACTTAGAGATACGATTTAGTGGTGGACTTGGCAGTGCTGGGTTAATGGTTGGATTTGATGATCTTTGGTCTTTTCCAATCTAAATAATTCTGTGATTCCATGATCTGTCCAAGTGCTTTGCTGAATTGAGCTTAGACACCCCCAGTACCCAGACACACATGAGAACATTTCTTCCTTAATGCAAAATGCTGGGGAAAGTTGGTCTTACTGTGAGGCACTATTAGGGTGCCTCTATTAGCTCTGCTCTGCTTCACTGGGGCAGAGGCGAAACCCCAAATAGGTCTTTATGTGTATGCTACATAATTCACCAGCATTATACTGGATCCATATCACTTAGTTTTACAAGATGACCTTCAGCAGTGTAATTAAGCTTATTAGTGATAAATCAGAAGAGCAGCCAGAGAGAGAGTTGGTAGCAATAGAAGTGGGAGTTTAGGCTAGAGACAACTGGTCAATATTTGGGTGACATGAGACTCATTATATACCTCCTTAATAAATAAGCATTTATTTATTATAATTTCTGTTCCACTGTGTCTAACCTACTTGTATGATGTTGTATTATGTTGTGTTTCTATGGAGTTTTTATAGGTTGAGTCCCAAGAACCATGATTTATTGACATTAATTCATAAATCTTTAAAAGAAAGATTGACTTAATCAGAACGAATCATTTCCCCTTTGTTTGGACTTGCTTAAAATCAGTTGCTTGCTACTTGATGCAATTTAAGTGACTAATTGTGACTTGGTTTTCTCCCCTCCCTATCCCTTTGATTCATAATCAGCGCTTTCAGCTAATGAATTTACCAGAGTACCATTAAAGACTTGGTCTTCTCCATGAACAGTCTCATTTATGCAAGTACCCCATCGACTTCAGAGAGCATCACAGTGATTAATTCACAAATAATTTATCTGACAAATGTTGCTCCTCCCTCCCCACTCTCAGAAACCACCTGGGGGCAAATTGGAAAATTCTTAATTATTCATTATTCAGAATTACTTGCAAAATTTTCTCAGCAGATTATTTTTACCCTAAACATTGAGGAGCTGCAGTGTATGTGAGCACACTTTGTGCTCTACTGGTCAGCTTCACGGCCTCATATCAGCGCAAAACTGGCACGATTTCAGCACCTAACAAACACAGAAGCAATGGAGAATTTTACTTTTTGACACACAAAATGACAGCTAATTCTGTATTATCTTCAATTATTTATCTGTGAGCCCACTTTGAAGTATTTTAGGCAAGAGTTACATAAGAAGAAAGTATTGTTATTCCTTCACGTGCCCTGCTTTTCCCCAGGACAGTGCTCCTCGCTCCCGCCTGCCTAGCGACTGCAGGCGTACCCTGCTATTTTAACTTCTCCTGCTTGGTGGGGCTCAGGAGGGGATCTGCACTGCAGGAACAGCATCCAATGCTGATGGGGAAGGATAGACTTGATTTCCAAGTGCTGCTCCTCCCTTACCTCCTGCCTTTGCCCCCTGTTGCTAGGATGCCTAGGACAGGGAAATCCCCTGTGCTTCCCTGCTCTGACACCTCAAGGTAACAGAAGCTGAGCTCCTCCGAACTGAGATAGGTTGGATGGGGCTTGGAGCAACTTGCTCTAGTGGAAGGTGTCCCTGCTTGTGGCAGCGGGCTTGGAACTGGATGAGCTTTAAGGTCCCTTCCAACCCAAACCATTCTGTGATTCTGCGACACTCTGAGTGCTGGTTTTAATGGCAAATGAATGAGCTTGTGGAGTGGTTTGACTTCCAGCCCTGATCAGGGGTAGCGGCTGTACAGCCCCTGGGAGCTGTGGCAGCAAAGGGTCAGTGCTCAGCCGTGTACCATGGACCTGGTGCTGTGGATGGGCTGCAAACAGCACCCAGAGCTGTGCGAGCAAAGGCATCAACCACCCAGAGGGGTCTCAGGGATGCTCCCAGACATGCCCAGCATCAGAGTTCCCAGCAAACGTGTGTGTGCTGGGCTCAGGGAGAACTACTGTCATGACTGCCCAGCATTACACTATCTGGGGTGTTTGAACCCCAGCAAAGCAAAGGGTGTATTGGAGGCAGGCAGCTGCAAGGCAAACTGAAGCAGCATGCATGAGCTGCGTAAAGAAGCTTTTTATTTACTGGGAAATCGGATCATTATCTGACAATGGTTTATGGGCAATCACTCCCCTCTTTCTGTGGAGGGTTTTTCCACATTTTGGATTCAATATTATATGTAAATAGAATAGATTTAGGTCCTAAGAAGCAGCTCCTCAGCACAGGAAAATAACCAAGTTCTGCACAGGGATGTTTGCCAGGACATACGCTATGTCTCTCCTTGAGCAAGGGGCCCCTTTCATAGAAAACCCTTCACATGTGAAGTGTTCCAGTGACTAACAGAGCTTCATCTATTTTAAATGAAATTATTCCCTCTCTTTCCCAATCTGACCTCTGGTGCTTGCTGGTTGCCATGGAAAATGGACAGACGAAACACAAAGAATTTAAAGGAGAACTTAACCAAATTGAAATTGTAGCCCTAGAACCCTGTTCATCAGCCTGTTTCTTTGGCGGCCTGGCTATTAATTAATTGAACAGTGGTATTGATAAAACATACATCACAAATCAAGTTAAATAAAGGGTCAGGTGGATGCAGGCAGCTTGGCAAATGGCACTTTGATCCATGACAGGGTCTGCTCTGAGTGGAATCAGCGCATCCCAGACTGTGTTGAAAGGGATGTCAGTATCTTCTGATTGTATCTCCACATGCCCTTCGGCTGTCACTTGTTCCTGCCTGATGAAGGGCTGGACTGAGTGTAGTTACAGGGACTTGAGCCAGGTCAGCCAGAGAAGAGGAAGGATGCCTGGAGGGCTTATTAACATGTGCACGGGGCTGGGAATTTCCCACTCCATTTTATGGCCCTTCTGACCCCATCTCCACTCACCAACACTGAAAAAAAAAGAAAAGTATATATCTATTATGCATAAATAACCTTGTTGCCATGACAGCAGCAGTATCTGCAAGCACTAGGAGTATCAGGAGCTTTTAGGTAAATGAGAACTGACACTCTGCTCACAAAATGAATCTCCCAGCTAACCAGGTGGAGAAGAGCTCAAGTCATCTGCCAGAGGGCAAAGGGCCCGATAGAGTTGTTTTCTGTTCTAAAGAGGTTTCTGAGCACAATAGATATTTCATCACTATGCTGTTGGAAAGAAACAAACCTCCGAGGCGTAGGCTCCACTGTAGAGCAGGATGCACACACCAGTGACAGAGGAGATGCAGCACTGTGCCATCCATCACAACTCTGACTGCTTGCTGCAGTGCGTGTCATATGTCTGTCCTGTCCCCAGATCTGCTGTAAAACTTGTTAGTAATCGAGGAGCCAATATTCCTGAAAGATATGGCACATTTCCCAAGTGCCATTTTTGACTTTCATGAATGAACAGTGACTCACCCACTGCAGGGAGAGCCCAGCTGTAAGCATAGGCATGGTGGGGTTCAGGCTTGGCCCATGCCAACAGAGATGGGTTACACAATGGATCACCCCAGTGGTCTAATTCATCATCATGTCTTAGAGCAATCAAAACCAGATGAGGCCTCTAAATTTCTTCCTTTTGTTTGCAGTTAGCTGCCTCTTGCTATTCAAGATCCCATGGGAGGAGAGAAAAGGAGTGTTGCGAGAAGACAGGGTGGCATAGACATTATAGTGGGAGAGCTGGCCTTTTTCAGAATGCTCATCTTTAATAGACAGAGGAATTACAAGGTGGATGCTGTGGTTCGGTTTTGTGTGTGCCTGTGTGCTTTATCAAACCCTAAACCTCCAAAAACACAGCCAGACCAGAAGAGCTCAGAAATACTGCCCTGCCTGGTGCCTTGCTGAATCCTGAGGTCTGGATGCTCTCTTTGCCTCGGTGGTTCTGTGTTTTTAAAGTCTAATGAACAACAATTTTGGATTAGGCTTTTCCAGCAAGTGGAGGCTCTCTGCCTACTCAGGTGACAGCCGAGCACCCAAACACCTCTGGAGTAAGGTTTCCCTTGCTTCCTTTACATAGTCCCTGTCTCCAGACACATGCTTACAAAGCTTAATGCTCCAGGTGATTACTTCAGGAGAGATGATTCGCTGTTTTACACCGGCTGCAATAGGTCTGGTATCAATCAAGACCTGGGAGAAATCTCTCTTATCCATAACATACAAGCAAGCAAGGATGAAAGCCGACCAGAGGCTCCCCCTCATCTTTTAAGCACTGTTTTGGGAACTTTTTCTCCAAAGCATTTTTTGAACAGGAGCTGCAAGCATTCAGTACAACTAATATTAATGGATTAAGTTTCATCCCAAAAACGCACTGCTCAATCTCAGGTTTGTGCTTCTGGAAAATGATTTCTGTATTAAAGGGATCTCTGTGACATGGCCCTGCTCTCTGTTCCTGTGACTGTTCCCATGACCATCACATCCAGCACTGGTGAACTGGCCCACTGCCGGCTTCCAGATTTATTTTTATACACCATTTTGTGCTGCAGGATCACTGGTGCCAATGCAAACCTCAGCTGGTGCCAGATGGAAGAGAGAGGCCAACAGGTCATTCCTGCCCCAGATCTACCCCAGCCCCTTCTTGCCCTCACTTCACTGGCACTGCTGTGTCTCAAAAAGCCCTGCTAGAGGGGAGCCTACACATAAGCTGAGCCCTGAGAGTGACCCCTCTTTATGTGAACTGATGACTCCAGTTTTTCCATGCAAAGAACTGTAAAAGAAAATTTCCCTCACTGACCACTTCCGGCCTCCAAGGAACAACTCCAAAATGTTCCACAAACCCTCTGTAGATCCCACTTTGGGAATTATTACTGTAACCAGGATATATTTTCCCCAGGGAATAAACAGAAGGTTTTTTGCTAAAACATTTTGATTCCTTAAGGAAAAATTCTTCATTGTTGAAGTTTCGAACGCAAGGTGGAAATCTTTCTTTAAAAACATTAACTCTTCCCTGACTCGGATTTTTTTTCAACTGTCTCTTAAAACCCCACACACTGAAAGTTACCTCTTGGCTAAAAGGCAAGAATTGCTGTCACTGTGTGCCTCGAGAGCTGCGACATCGATGTGCCCCCACCTTCCCCTGCCTGAGCTCCCCACTCAGCCTACGGGCTTGGGGAGGATATGCAAGAGGGAGCTCGTAGAGGGAACAGGAACATACCAAGGCCAATGATGGCCTTTTTGGCCACTCTTTGAAAGTAAGGGTATCTGCATGTAACGTTCACCTATGGTACAAAGCTTGTATCTCCACACTTGATTTTACTGAAAATCAGCACTTACCCTTACTCCAGCACCACTGACACATACTCCATGCACACCTCTTTGTCAGACAGCACAATCTTTTAATGCTACAGCACATGACTGGCTCTGCAAGACTTGTTTAGAGAAGACAGAGTGAATATTGTCACCCCAGTGGTACAAGACACGTAGACTTGTACATCCTACGGGGATGTCCTGCTCACTCCTTTTCCTTTCTGGAGCAGGGATACTCACTCATGAACTACTAAGGAAACCTTCCACGTTTGCCTACTTAAGGCAGAAATAATTACACTGACTTAAATGTGAAACCCCCAGCAAGCTTTTTCCACCATTAATATCTCCTTGTATAGTAACCTTATTATAGCCAGAGATAAGTGACCCCACCACAGTACTGGCCTTGTTCAGGTTTCTCAGTAAGTATAAGAAGATTACTATATATATAAATATATATGTATCTTATTTCTGTTGTGATAAGCAGCTTAGACAATATGACTAAGGGTCACTCCATACAATAGCTCTATGCAATTATATAGAATTTTCTAGTGTGCAATAAAGAGAGCTGAAGGCTTCCGGTATGCAGCCTCAGGTCTTTGCCATTATCCAAACAACTCCATGCTATGACTAGAACTTAACAAAAGGCAGGGTTTTTTGTTTCCCATAGGGAATAAGGACATTTTGACATTTACTGCACAATAGCATTTTTGAAAATATATTTCAGATAACTAAAACCCTTTTGAGAATACTGAAGAATTCTATTCCAAAACCATGACCTTAAGAAACACTCTTACCTGTGCAATAGGAAATAAGATGAGTCTTAGGGAGAAAAGTCATTCCAAAACTGAATCCAAGTTTTACCATCTCAGCTTCATCAAACACAGTATCTCCTTTCTGTTCTCCTCCACAACTCACATCTCTGCTGATATCCACACTCCAGAACAGGCAGGTGAAACATCTCCCTGTGCAGGTAACTTTGTGCTTGTGTGGGGAGCAGACCCTGATTCAGGCTGGTCTCTCATTCAAGCCCCTTCTCCCCAGCAGAGCTGGCCAAACTTGATTTGGGCTAACACACAGGTCGGCACACTGTGTCTGCAGAGCCAAAATGCCATGGAATCAAGAATTTTAACAAAACACAAACTTCTGTAGGCCAAATGCTTCAGTGGAAACTACCTGGGCAGCTCTGAGAGTTTAGATACCAACAGGGAACTGCTGATTTCTTGGTAGGCAGCAGTCAGAATGACTAAACCCCACTTTGCCCTTAGTAATCCCAGTTTAGGGGGTCTCAGGGAGCTGCTGTGCTGAGTGTGATATATGGCAGTCCCAGCACAAAGAGGCAGTGGGTGCAAAGCCACATCTCCACGGCCTCAGACTCGGCTCAGACTCAGGAGAGACCTGTGACCTGCTTCTTTGTGAGCTACATCAGCCCAAACTAATCCCCAAACACGGAACCACCAGACTTCAGAAGAACATTGCAAACCCTGCTTTTAACAGGAACATCACAGGGCTGGGAATTTAGCTGTTCATGGGAGCATCAACAGGTCCAGGCAGGAAGCGCTCTCCTCCTCCCTGGTTTCCAGAGTTGTATAATTCCTTTACCCAAAACAGCTGAAGCCTACTAACTACTGCATTTCATCTCTGCTCCTCAAGTGTGTTGTTATGCTGAAGGTTTAACAGTACTTCAGAGCTATGCTGGTACCATCCATTAGCAAGCAGGTCAAGATGCCATTTACTGAATTTGCCACTGGAAAACACAGTACAATGTTAAAGGATTCACAAGATAATGCAGCTCAGGGCTCAAGCAAAGTTAACTGACCCATGTCTGATTTTGTGAACCCTTACAAATGTCAAGTTATGAGTTACAGAAGGAGAACCTGGGGTATTATAACTGTATCAGTATTTGTCCTAATTGAGGGATTCCCTCTGGTCTCCTAAACTGATGTGGAAGAACCACAGTACTGTGCTCCTCATTACACACCCTTTCTGACCCGTGAAATCTACTACTCATTCACATCCAGCAAGTGCAAGTGTAAAGAGCAATACAAGTACTCAATGGACAGCCTAATTTACAAGCCCCATGATACCTATATAACGCTTCAAATGCACCCTAGATCATGTATAAATGTATAAATAGGCAAAGCTGCATCTCCAGAAGCAGAGAGGAATTTTCCCTTCAGCTTCTTACTTGCTGGGTGTGTGAAGGCTGCTCCAGCAGCATTGAGCACTTAAGATCCAGTGGGTTTGGTTATGAGGAGTACAGGTTGTTGGGCATCTTCTAGGAGCCCTGTTGAGATGCCACAAAAGGAGCACTTCCCTGCGCTGCCTTAGGCTGGGCTGGTGAGACCAGAAACATGCCCTGACAATATGCAGTGTTTCTGCTGTTCAGGAATCCAAAATCTCTCCCACCTGGAAATCCCTTCTTTATAGAGTGGGGCATAGTGGAACACTTCAGGGCTCTATGTCTGTGCTTCTCACTTGCCATGCTCTGAGCAGACTGAATGAGCTACCAGATATGCAGCGCTATATCCAAAGGAGATTAAAACCCAGAGAAAGAAATGCAGGAACATGTGAAGAGACAAAGTGTTATCAGAAGCAGCCACTTCAGCGCCGCTACTGTAAGGAACTTCCCCTCCTGCCCATGCTAACCTGCAGCCTTTGACAAAGGTACTGACCTGCCCCTGGGAAGCACTCATGCATTCCTGTGAAGTTGACTCTGGAAATCCCTCTTTTCCATGGGCTAGCTGAGCTTGCAAGGTAGAGAAAAGTGCCAGCCAGGGAAAATGCTTTTGGGCACGCTGGTGGGATACCGAGGTTTGTTCGGCTATTTACTAGGGGAGTGACAGCTCCCCCTTAACTCCCAGAAGAACAGCCTGATACCGTGCTGCTCTTTCAAAGGTGTTTCAGTTTCCTAACTAATCAGAGACAAAACACCCCTTGAGACATGAGCTGCAGATGACCAAAGCTTCTCTATGGTCCTGAGAGAGGACTGCAAGTCAAGTCCAGGTCTTATTTGGCCATTAAGATACTGATTTCCCATTGACTTTGCCTGCTGAGCTTCCTACGGAGAAAAGTCCTCCTTAGCTGGATCCACCAACCAGTTCTGCATCTGGAACATTGATTAGGGGAGCCTCCAAAGTGGTGACAGCCTACAGAGTTTTTGTGTCTGAGAAAATGGCATGGCATTTTATTGTGAGACGAAGGGGAGGTCTCCATCTGATTTCCTACAACCCATTTCACAGAAACCCACTGCTCTACCCATTTCCCATTAGCCTGCAGTTTGACAGGGAGTAGATGCTGCCAAACAGTAAGGCCTGAGCGGGTCAGACAGTCTGAGCCCCATGCTCACTCCCTGGATCCTGCCAGAGGGATCTGGAAGTGCCACTGGAGAAGGAGTGAGGGAAGGTGCCCTGGTCCCTGCCATGGGGTGCTGGATGCGGTCTGCAGATACAGCCTTTGCAAAGCACAGAACACCTTCAAAGTCTTTCCAATGAATAGCTCTGCAGCTCTGTCAATCCCTCGTATAATTACACACACCATCATAGAATCATAGAATAGTTAAGGCTGGAAAGGACCTTAAGATCACCTAGTTCCAACCCCCCTGCCACGGGCAGGAACACCTCCCACTAAATCATGCCACCCACGGCTCTGTCCAACACCGCCTTGAACACTGCCAGCAATGGAGCATTCACAGCTTCCCTGGGCAACCCATTCCAGGGCCTCACCACCCTCACAGTAAAGAATTTCTTCCTCATATCCAATCTAAACTTCCCCTGTTTAAGTTTGAACCCTTTACCCCTTGTCCTATCACTACAGCCCCTAATGAAGAGTCCCTCCCCAGCATCCCTATAGGCCCCCTTCAGGTATTGGAAGGCTGCTATGAGGTCTCCACGCAGCCTTCTCTTCTGCAGGCTGAACAGCCCCAACTTTCTCAGCCTATCTTCATATGGGAGGTGCTCCAGTCCCCTGATCATCCTCGTGGCCCTCATCTGCACTTGTTCCAACAGTTCCATGTCCTTTTTATCTACCATGCCAAGCAGATTCCTTTTAAAACCAAGAGCTTAATTGTGACCTACTCTTTGGTTACCGGCTTACAGAAGTTTTTGAGAGACCTTTGAAATCCAGGATGCTAAATGGCTCCATGCAGGAGAAGGAAATCTGTTTTTCTTCCTTCCTTTTCTTCTTCAAGCCTTCCGATGCCCCAAGGATGACTTTTATCCTAAGCAGTGTGTATGTCAACATCTCTTTCCATAAATCAATTATTAATACAAGCCTAGCAAACCCCAGCTGTTTGCAACCTCACTGAGTTGACGTGGGAATTAGAGAGAAGTAGGAGCATTAATAATATGGATATATGTCAAGTGGAAATCCACCTAAAATCACATGGCTTTTCTTCCTAGTCAGAAGAGACTGAAGGAGGTGAAGGGGCCACAGCTCTCCTTCACTGTACATCTCTCTTCTGCACGTCTGTCTCTTAAAACACCATTATTTGCCTCAAATTATTCTGACCTGTTTCTATTGATCATTGGATGTCCATGGGCTGAGAAACAGGGGACACATTCACCTCTGCAGGGAGAAGCTCTGACAGGACTAAGAGCCCTTACAGCCTTCACCCTGCAGCAGCAGGCAAGCACTGCTAGCTCCACATGGGCTGGCTCTAAGGATGACTGCTCAGCTTCCAGCCCTATATGAAATCAGGGATACCTGGCTTCATACTGTCTGGAATAAGTCTTGTATTTATGGAGCAGCCCCCCTTTCCCCACTTCATGTCATCCCAATGAAAGCCTCGCTGCAGCCCAGGATGCTGAGGGTGCTGGCTGTGATGGAGGTCTGGAGGGGGACAAGCAGCCTGTGCCATAGCTGGGGGGAGAGTGGATTAGGCAGGGAGGAAGGGGAGGTAGTGTGGGGTCAGTACTGTGTCGGCGTTTGGGGAAGAAGACCCCAGTAAAGGCAGTAGATTTGGATTTACAGGCAGCCTGTTCTCACTGGGAAGGGGACAGTGTCATTGAGAGGGAGCAAGAAAGGGGAAAGGAGATCATGTTTTCTCAATGCTCTTATCTGAAGCAAACCCTTAATAAGGATTGGGATGAGCCCAGATAGAAGGGAGGGTTACCTGTGATATGGTGTAAAGCTGGTGGCAAGCGGTGGGCTGCTGAGGAAGGGGGTGAGCTATGTGGAACACAGAGGACATTATGTTGTACTCTACTCTGCAGGAGAGCCCGTGAAATACAGGGGCTCTGGAAAACACCTCCATTTACAAAGTGTTTTCCTTACAAACTTGGCATGGATGAGAGTGGGGATATGGAAAATTCACAAGCTACCCTGCAGGGTACCAGCCACACATCCCTGAGCCCTGGATGCATCGTGCCAAGGGTATCAGGAGAAGACATTGGAATGAGGTTTGTGCCCGGCACAACGAAGTCAGTTTTTTGCCTACTGCCACTGTTGATACTGATAGTTATTGACCTCAGCAAAAGCAGAGATAACTCTTTCAAGGTCTCCTGGGAAAAGCCATGCCATGCCTGACTCGAGGAAGAGAGGTTTAGCAGCAGTGTTAGTGGGGCACAAATGGGTACTGTTATCCTCATCCCTCACCCAGTTGTGGCTGCTTTCACAGAAGCATGGAAATGGGGATTAAAGGATTGAAAACTCATTGGGTATTAGAGCTACAAAAATACTCCTGGTGCGTGTTGGTTTGCCGCAAGCTAGGTGACAGCGGTCGGCATAGGGCAATCACAGCACAAGGTGTGGGTCTCCATCCCCTTGGATTAAGGGTCTAAGCAGTTCCAGTCTCTCCCAGTGTTTCCATCCACTCGGGGAAAGCTGCTATACTCGCTGGAGCCCTAATATACCAAGAACCATCAGTCGTGACAGAAATTCCTCTCTGAGGGGCTGGAGAACTCAGAAGTGCCATTATTTCCTGCACTTAAAATGACTGGTAATAAAAAGACTTGTTTGGAAAGCCCCATTTGTGCCTCACACAACCCTGAGCTCTGATGTATACTAAAATCTCACTTTAATTATGCATGAAATGAGCGTCTTTGGCTTTTAGGGACAGAGGAAACAGTTTTGTCTTGGGAATAACTGAGAATTAGTTTGGCCTGGAGTCAAGAGCACACAGCCCCATGTTTGTTCATTTCAGTTGGTTTTGGGTTACATTCTAAGTGCAGGCAGCTGTGTGACGAGGGCCCATTTCCTACAGAAAATGAAGTTGTTGTGTTCTCTGCAAAATCTCTCAATGCACCATTTCAAAACCAGAGCAGGCTGTGCAGTGCCTGTTTCCCCACCTCCAGGGCTGCAGCCTCACATGTAACCCTGTTCTGAGTTGTGTTCTGCGCCTCTATATGTGAAAATCCAACCGAGAATCCTCCAGCACTCCTGGCACATAGGGAGTTTCAAAACTGTGGGCTACGCAGCCTGGAAAAGGGTTGAAAATCGTTAAGTACCTCAGAAAAATGTTGCTTCTCATTTTCTTCTCATGTGTGAGCCTTTTGCACTGGCCTGCAAGCCCCAACTGCCGATCTGCCATAGCACTCACATACATTTGAAGACCTCTTGTTTGATTTCAGTTGAACACGGTGTCCATGGACCTGACAGTTTCCTGTGATTACAGCTAAAATCCAGATGATGCTGACTCCCCTCCTCATCTTATGCACACATGCAGCCAGTGGACATCATATGTGTCCCTGAGCTGCTGCAGTAGATACTCATCACACAGCAAGGAGACATAGGAGCTCTTCTTCTGCTTTCAGATATACAGAAGTTACAGGGGGAAAACAGTAAATACATGGCAGTAGATCCCACCTTCACCATGTGTCCTTATCCTCCCTCTTCTCTTTCTTTTCCTCTGTGGCACTCATCTCTCCCACCCACTGCTCACTGATCCCTCTCAGTGCTCACCCTCTGTGCCTGTGCCATGACAGTTCCCTAAGGGATTAAGGAGCACATCTTGGAGAGAGTTGGCATCATCCCTTCTTCCAGGGCTAACACACACTCAAGGGCTCAGTGCTTTTGTCTCTGCCCCAGATCACTCACGCCACGTTGATCCGTATGTCCTAGGACTTCGCTCCTCATTACTCACAGTGATAAAAAGGGGCTTTTGGAGATGCCTAGGTTCACACTAGCTTTTCCTGGAGGAAAAAGTTTGCTTGCTCTAAACCTCCCTCCCCTCGCAGCCTTGAACAGGGAGCTGTTTGGAACCCGAAGCACAGCTGGCACCTTAAAACCATGTCTGGCTGACTGTGTTCATTGATAATTTGGGGAGCATGGCAGGAAATGAAGTCCCTTCCACTCCCTGCAGGTGCCTGGCAAGGCAGATGGGAGGGCCAAGTGCACTGTGCCACTGGGAGAGCTGCGGGGCAATGCAGCCTGATGATGATGGGAGATATGGACCTGGAAGGGGTGGAAGAGGATGGGGGAAGCTCCCTATGGTGTGCCCAGCCACGGACTCATCCCAGCTCTGCTTCTGATGATCGGCAATCTGGTTTCCTAGACAGTGCCAAGTGGTAAGGGGTGCTGAATGCAGCATAATACCCAAGGGAGAGATGTGGCCCCTTCTCAGGCACCTCTAATGTGGAATTTTTGCTTTTTCTCTAACTGTGCAGCATAGTCTCTCAAGAGGCAAATGCTAAAAACGATAGAAGTTGTTCTAGCCCTGGCCCTAAGAGCCACATAACTGGACTGTGATTCCTCCAACCATCCCAGTCAGCATCTATGCAATTCCTGTGGGCTTCAGTGGGACACAATATAGAGTGGGGTGTTTCTTCCTTAGAACCTGGCCCTGAGCAGCAGACGGCCATGCTACACAGGACCCTTTCCTGCTCTCAGCACAAGCTGAATGAAATCCAAGTGCCACTGTGCTCTGCGGCAGGCATCTTGCTCACAGTCTCACTCTCAACTTCAGGAGCATCCCAAGAGCTTCCTATTTCCAGATTATGCTTCCAAGGAAGAGCAAACAATGCACCATGATATATTTAACGATGAATCATTCTCTTAAAAATTATCAGCTGTGAAAGGCTTTCACCACTCTGGGAATAATGCAATGATGTATTTCATGTGAATCAGTGCAGAGCGTATCCATGGCAACCCCATCCTTGCAGTTTGCCAACAGTTGGAGTAACCAGCCTGGAAGAGTTGCAGAAAATAAACCCGCATATTATGGGTTTTTAAAGGAAAAATCAGGCCTGTTTTGAATTACAAGTGGCTTGTCTGTATGCTGAGCCTAGTCTTATTTGGTTGGCATATTGCGAGACCTTCGGCGGGTGTCATTACCCAACGAGGTATTCATCATCTCTGTGCAGCATACATCCCTGCTGGGTGGGCACAGACACCTTAGGGCTCCTTCCCCTGCAGCACCCTGTTCATCACACACTTGGCTGAATGGCCATGGGCTGCACCCAGGGACCTGCAGCAGCTTCTGGCTGTGGAGGCACAGGGGTGCAGGCACAAGCACATAAGCCCTGTGTGATGCTCAGAAGTAAGTTCTTGATTTAGTAGTCTGCCTTCTGCTCTCAAAAGAGGTACAGGCACCACAGAGCAGACCATCATTAAGGCTACAGGCATTTGAGAAGACAAGCAGATCCTAAGCCCATCCTCAGCGCACTGATCAAGGCAATGCAAATCCCACCATAGGTTCTGCATTTCTGCCTGACAGTAACTTTAAAGCAGATGAAATGCTTGTGATGTGCTCAGAACCCTATTTCCAGCAGGTGCTCCAGAGCCTGCAATATTTAGGTAGAGAGCAGGAAGCACCTGCATCACCATGGGGCCTTGATCCCCAGGATGCATTTTTGGAAGGCTTGGAGAATGCCCTGTTGCATTCCTCAGGCAAGTTTGAGATCCGGGAGGGCAGCTCATGGAAAATTGCTCCCCTCCCTCCCAGAAACGTCAGGGAAAGCCACAGAAATTCCCCGTGCAATGGGAAGTTGGACTGAGCAGCTTCTTGCATTACTCAGGAGTTAGATTTTGAAAACCACAAGGGGTTGGTGAAAGTCTCAAAGGAAAAATCATATTCCTGTTTGCTCTTTGGCTCTAGTACAGGTGTTGGACTCTCCCTGGTAATAAGAATCCTTTAGAAAGGGACAAGATGTTCTGTATGATAGCAGGATTTTCATGAAGTTGCTTAAAAACAGCATCCTGCAGAAGAGTGCCATGGCTTGTTTAACACTCATTGGGTCAGTCTGGGGTCTGTGTCTGCCTCAATGAAAGAAAAAGTAGAGAAGGGCAGGTCCCTTTACGGAAGGAAATGCAGTTTTGACGCACTTCACTGAGCATTAGCGGCCCATGTTGGAGGTGCCTTTCCGCAAATTCAGATCATGAATGGTCAAGAATGGGGAGATCTATTGAGCCAGCCCAGCTTCCGAGCCTCAGCCCGTTCCTAGTGCTCCAGAGCCCTGCGGACATGTGAGCTCTGCTGAGCTTTGCTCTGTGCAGATACCTAAGGGGTTTTATGACTGGTGTCTGGAGCTTGAAAATCCAGCCTGAGGCAGCATAAAACGTGATTTCCCCCTCAGTATTATACGGTGAGTGACTCCAGCCCAACTTTATTTTCTCTAAAGCATTATGAAAGACTAAACACTCCAAGAAAATGCCATCCATTCACAGCACGCCAAGGGCCACCGGCAGTGCTAATAAAAATTCTAATTGCAAGGATAACTATCAATCTCTCTGACTCATGCTATGGAAGATGCTGAAATGGCACTCTTGTTTTCATCTCTCCAGCACGCTGTTGCAGAGTGTCTTTATAACAACATCTATAAAGCACATGCAGTTTTTGATGTATTTCCTAATTTCACAGAACATATCCCTTGTATTTCCCCATTAAAAATAAGGAGCAAACAAAGGTGGGAGGGATTAAAGGATGAAAAATGGCAGAGAGAAGGAAAGAGAGGGAGAAAATTGGGTAAGGAAGGAGTAAGAAGAGTAACATTTTGGCTTCTGCCAACTTAAGGTCTTTTGGTGTTCTATAAATTAGAACCAAATATTTATCTGTTTCCCCATGTTTCGCCTCTCCAAAACTTCACCAGCCCAGCCCCTGTCCTGGAGGCCACCTCATCTCCCATTTAGCAGACACAGGCCAGTTGGCTACAAGTATTGCTCAGGAGAACCAGTCCTTCTGCCATGTGGAGAATTTCCAGGATGGTGGGATATATCCCAAAAAAACATCAAGCCAGCTCAAGGAAGTAAACTTAAGGATGTACCCATTATCATATTAATCCTCCTACTAACTTCCAGCCAAGAGAATTGTATATTGGCACAGCCCCAGACCTCATGAGCCCATCCATGTCAGCAGCACCTCCTCGGTCTCAGCCAGGACCAGGCAGTACAGCCTCAGGGAACAAACGTGATGCAATTTTCTGCTGGATCAGCCTCAATTCTAAGTCTACAGCTAGTTTTCCATTGCTTTGCAGGGCCTTTTGGCACGATGCAAGTTATGCACAAGTCCTTGTGCTAAGGCTGGCACAGGTGATGGAGCCTGCTGGGTTAGGAAGACTGACTGGGTACAGGTACTCAAAATTATGGGCAGTCACTAGCACTCTTGCTGCCTCATGAGTACAGAGATGATTAATTACTGCACAGTACCATAGAGAGGCTGGTTGTAACTGAAGTGTGTGAAATGAGAGGAACAGATATTCTGAGATTTACTGGGAGATTTACTGCAGATCCATCTTTCCCCATCACTACCTGTAGGCCCATGGTAGCTCACCCTCTGAGTGGCTCCTGGCTGGTTTTCAGCAATGTCAGGACTAACAGTGTCTGTCTAGAGAAGGCAGAGAATGTAAATATTGAGGTTAACCTGGATGTTTGTTTCATTGTTAGTATGTAAATCCTGGGGCCAGACTCTGCCAGGTGACTGTGATATTTAATATTACTACATGAGTAGTTGTAAAAGGACACATCTGAGGAAGGCTGAAAGCCATCTGTATACACATATGCAGGTATATTCTGGCTTTGGAAGAATGGAAACTCAACCACTCAGATCATCAGGGAGCTACAGGGTGCTTTGTCCGTGCTCCACACTTGGACAGTGGCAGAACCAGAATTTCTGGTGTACTCCTATGTATGACTAGCCTAGATGTAGTTAAAATGATGTGGCAGTACAAGTGTCAGAGCCCAGATATGCCAACTCTCAATATCCTGCTTTCGGAGAAAGCCATTCTGGTCCAAACTGTCCATTCAAGAGGTCTCCTCTACCAAAGACAAGTGGTGATTCTATGATTCTATGATAGAGTGGAGTGACCAAGACTCACAGTCCATGTGCCAAGGTAAGAGCTTTGTGCTTTCAGATTGAATAAAGAGGGCACAACCTAGAAAACCATGCTGCGACTGTCCGCCTTAGCCTGTACCTTAATACAGACCTCCTGTTGGACCCATCCATACCTTGCTGTCCAAGGACAGCAATATGGGACCAAGCTGGCGTGCCTGGACTCTCCTGTTCTGAGTGTTGGCCAAGGAACCTGCAGGAACCTCTACACAGGCTGCTGAAAGGCTCTTCCCACGTGCTGCTTGCCTTGTGCTGGGCAGAGCTGCGTGCTCCTTTTCCTCTCAGCTGCTGCAGCCTGCCAGTTCCCATTTGTTCCCCTTCCCAGTAACACTCCAGCACCAGTGCCTGTCTGCTGTTGCCTATGTTTTATTGATAAAAACTTGGTCACTCCCTTGGCAGATGACTCCAGATGTTTGGTTTATGAAGAAGTGTCTCACCCTTCCCTGTGTCATTTCTACCTGGTTCCTGCCCACGTTCTCCCTGTGCAAGCCCACTGCAGCCTGAGCTGGATTATGCCTGCCAGCTGGGCTTGGTTGTGCTAATGACCACCAGATACACTGAAATCACTCTAATTAACAAGCTCTGCAAAGCACTTTCTGTAGTTAGCACCCTGCAAACATCCAATGCCAGTCATGTCCAACAGGACACATTTTCCTCACCCACATCTGCCAAGAGCCATTTCAAATACTTATTTGGAGCAAAAATAAAACTTGGTAGATAAAGCAGGCCTGGGCACAAAACCACGTATGGAACAATACAACATCACTGGCCTCTCCCCAGAGCAGCAGTCCTTTTCTGCAGAAGTAGTAGCACACTGCTGGCAATACACATGTGCATAATAATAAGATCAATGAGTCTCTAGCATGTATGGTAGAATGAAGAGAGACTTCTTTTAGAGGGAAAGACAAATTTCGGAGGCCTCGGCCTGCCATGAAGTTGGCGAGTACAGCTGATATCAGCAATAAAATAAGATCTGAATGATTTTAAGGAAACTCAGCAAAGCACATTGCGGTGCAGGATTGGGACCTGCAATGCTATTTTCGTGCTGTGTTCTTTTCATATTCATGCCACTGGTGAATCTGCTGCATGCAAGCAGGCAAGACACAGAGGGGAAGTTAAAAATACTGTTTCCTGAATACATAGCCCTAAACAGTGGAGACTGAATTTCATCCTATTCAGATAAGCAAATTGAATATGCCATTCTGATAACACTGTTTTCAAGAGGTGAGTTTTCCTCTGGAAGCTGACACCCTTTTAATACTCTATGTCCAGGTCTTACCTTTGATTGCTTGCATTTTGCATCACCAACTGGCATCTGTGGCAGAAATAAATTGACCATTGCTCCAGTTTTATTGATGACACTGTGTCTTCCAGAGGTGAAAGGACTTTATCAATGTCGTATTAATAAAGAATCCATTACTCTTGATGGCTTGCTTCCTCCTAGGTACCCTGAAATCTGTATTTCCACCTTAGCTGAGAGCAGAGCCCTCATGTTTTCAATCCTCAGCTGCCTGGTTAAGCCCCAAGAACCCCCCAGCCTCTCATTACAGTAGGTGTAATGTAATTTAACAGAAAAGCTCAACAATATCATAGAATCACAGAATCATAGAACAGACAGGGTTGGAAAGGACCTCAAGATCATCCGGTTCCAACCCACCTGCCATGGGCAGGGACACCTCACACTAAACCATGTCACCTAAGGCTCTGTCCAACTCGGCCTTGAACACCGCCAGTGATGGAGCATTCACAACTTCCCTGGGCAACCCATTCCAGTGCCTCACCACCCTCACAGTAAAGAATTTCTTCCTCATATCCAATCTAAACTTCCCCTGTTTAAGTTTGTACCCGTTACCCCTTGTCCTATCACTACAATCTCTAATGAAGAGTCCCTCCCCAGCATCCCTATAGGCCCCCTTCAGGTACTGGAAGGCTGCTATGAGGTCTCCATGCAGCCTTCTCTTCTCCAGGCTGAACAGCCCCAACTTTCTCAGCCTATCTTTATACGGGAGGTGCTCCAGTCCCCTGATCATCCTCGTGGCCCTCCTCTGCACTTGTTCTAACAGTTCCATGTCCTTTTTCTGTTGAGGACACCAGAACTGCACACAATACTCCAAGTGAGGTCTCACGAGAGCAGAGTAGAGGGGCAGGATCACCTCCTTTTACTGTGTTGCCTTAGTGGTCTGCATTGATTGCTGCAAGCCCCAGCCATGGCTAAATTCCAAATGCTCACTTTTTTTTATACCTCTGATTATATTTGTTTCCTGGACTGCATATGCAGCAGCATGTTCCTGAGTGGTTTTTAAGATGGCTTTTTGCAATCATTCTTTGCAATCAGTTTCTCCTATGGAACAGCTGGGAATGGCTCACCAGAGCCTGAGAATGTAATACAGGAGGAGAAATACAACCTGTGACTCTCTCCCTGATCGTCACCGTCACCAGAAGTCAAAATTCTAACAGCTTTTCTAAACCCTTCCACTGCTCGAAGTCTGGCAGTTGGAGAATTATCCATTTCCTCGAAAACCGACTTATGAAATGAATCATTTTGATAGGTGGCAGGATAACATTGTCCTATTTTGTAGGAATTTATGTTCTGAAGCGATACGAGTTGAGTTACAAAGTAAGTAGAAAACCAGAAAGATATGTGAACACAAATTTGCATGGTTGGTATGACAACAGGGATGTTTTGTTTAGATAAGAGTGAAAGGCCTTGAGGGGAGAATGGAAGAATCCGTACACTAAAAAAATGCAAATCTGGAATGGCTTCCCCAAGATAGACAAGAATTTATTAATAATTTCCTTCTGAGACAAGATAAGGTTGGCACACAGCAGAATTAACCTGAGAATCATCAGTTTGCAACGAGCTGAAACCAAGTGGCAAACACACATCATGATTACATTACAGCTGCAACTGGAGAGATATTTAATTATTAATTGTTAATCTTATGAAGAAGTAAATTTATTCTGCCTTTGTTAACAACACTCTGTGTGTTTGAGAGATGAAGATCTACAGCCCCTCAGCACCAGTTACATTCAGGCTTGAAAGATTCCCCCCAGGTCCAGCTTTGAGTTTATAGTGCCAGGAACCTCCAAGAATCCCCGTTTTTGTGGGTGAAGCCTTGGAGATCTCCTGTCTCTCACAGAGAGGCACAAACTGGGGGAAACTCACTGCAATTGAGTCCCAGCCTACAAGCATAACAGAAAAATTGGCTCCTGTTTGTGTTACTTACAGTGATTTTCATTTGGAAGCTCCTACAGGGACACAGCAGCAGGACTCCCTGGAGCAGTTGCCATTTTCCAGCATGGTACTTGCATGATGGAGAAAATCCTATTCCCTCCCCAAGATACACACGACTGCATCTGCAAGGATGGTGGGGTGATGGAGAAATTCATGAGAGCAAAGTCAGCCCGGCATGGCAGGTGCTGTGCTATTCTCAGCTGCACTAAAACAGACATGGAATCGAATACTCCCTTTTCTTCCCAAATTGCAGTGCTTTCTGGCTTGTTTCTTTCTCTAATAGCCAAGGCAGTTATATGGTTGCTATATACTCAGCCTTTTAATGTGTTATATGAACTGCTGTGAAGCACTGCTGGGTTTGTTATCCTCTCTTTTCACTGCAGATATAAAGTCAGATGGAGCCATCGCTGTGGGAATGGCCCTTCGTCCTGCGAGATGGGTTGTCCTGGAGCAACCCAGCTGGGAACTTGGAACATGCACAATGGCAATGAAGCTGTACAGAGAAGGCAGCAGCTCGTGAAAGTTATTAGCAGGGAACTGTGGAGCATGTGAAGCGGAAATAATAGCACATATCGGTTCAACGTGAACCAAGAGCAGCATTGAAAATGCATTTCCAAGTTCATTCAGTATTTCTACGCACAGCAAAGTTGAAAACCCCACAGGTATATGCTGACAAACCCTGCCAGAACTCTTCCCGAAGGCACTTCTGATGGGGGAAAGAGGGACAAAGTGCAAAGGAGAAAGCCTGCACATTTCCCACTCTGATATTCCCTGATTTTACGCACCACAGACAGATTTCAATCCTCCAAACTCAACAGGTATCATACTGCTTTTATCTTTCCTTTAGCAAAGATAACCAAAAAAGTCTGTGTTGTGGAAACTTGAGATGGTCTGGAGAGCCATTACTTTTGTTTTCTTTGGGACAACAGGATAGAGAACATGGGATTACAGCATGCTTTGATAATGTTGAATTGTTTCAGTTTGATGAAGTACAATGTTTTGTGCTAAAACTGCAGAGTCATAATCCACTATAAAAGACTAAACAGAATCTGTACCTTATAGTCTTATACACTCACATTTTAAAGCTTATATTTTCACCTAACATAGAAGCCAAACTGATGCAGATTGAAATGATTGAATCAAAGGGTAACACTTCTACCTTAGCAAAATGAAACACCTTTGATGTTACCGAAACCAGACAAGAAAGCCAAAATGATTTGACATCTCCTATCAAACACTTAGTCTGTACTGACACACTTCTGTGAAACATTTCTAACTTGAGGAGGATTTGGGGAGGCCCTGTGCCATCACAACAGGAGATTCTCTGTCCCTCTTGCACCAGCTCCTGCTCCCTTCAAGGTGCTGGCTCTGCACCGGCTCATTGGAAAATCATTACACTGGTGCAAAATGTCTCAGGTTTCCCAACCAGGACTGATTCTGGGCATTGTGTGGGGTGTCTGCCATTCCCCTAGAGGTGCTTTAGCTCCCAAAGCCTTCCCTCATGCCCCCAGACCCTTCAGAGGAGGAAGTCAGCTTGTGGGTTTGGGAGGCTGGAGACAGCACATCTCTGGCATGAGGCTTACGAGCTCCATTGAGGAGCAGGAGGTCTCAGTGCATGTCTACACTCTTTTCTGTTGGCATGAAGAGCCACTCAAGCAGTGTGAGCCTCAGCACTTTCCTATCTCATGTGAATCGGTTCCTTTGATGCTCTGCCTCATCTCCCCCTCTACAAAAGTCTCTTGGATACTTGTAGGGACAAAGTGGGTAGAAATCAGTTCCATTGCTAGAGGCATTATTGTAACCCGCAGGCATTAATAAAAAGTTTATGGAGAAATTTATGCAGTGATTTCTATGATTCCACTGAGAATTACACTTCATCTGTATCATCTTATACTCGGTTTAAGAAAGAACATTATCCTTTGTGAAATCCTGCGGAATTTTTTACAAGAGACTTAGAGAAATAAGCACGTATCTGATTCATTCAGTACCCAAGGAATATCTTAATAAAAATAGAAAACAACACAATGTAGTACAAAGTGGAAAATACTTTGCACTACAGTAAATGGCTTTCCCAGTACAGGTGGAATAAAAATTGGAATTGAATGTAAAAGCCAAATAGTATGTGATTTTATTTCAGAACACCTGATATTTCTAGGTCTGCCCTTCAATATTCTAGGAAGGAGAAATCTTATACCCTGTATTTGTGTTTTGACTTCAGGGGACATGTGTTTGCCACCTGCTTACAGAGCAGCATCTGAGCCAACCAATTATTTAAATATCAAAACAGAGACATCATCTGTGACTCAATTAAGCTCTTTCTCTACCTTTGCAACCTGAGACAATCTCTCTTTTGCTCTGGGGCTCTTTCTCTGGCTGCTAAAGAAACAGCCTAGCCAAAAGTAATTTGCTCTGCTCCTTCCAGCCAAGTCACCCACAGGAGAGGAAGCTTCATTTAAGCGGGATCATTTTACACTGCTTAAGGCATCTGTCTGGAGCCACCCCAGGGCCCAGCTGTGTCCATGCTTGGTGCTGGAAGACAACAGTAGTGACAGAGCATACCACAAAGCCAGCCTGTGACAACCCCTGCATCCTGGTGGAAGTCTGATGCAGAGAGGCCAGGGATGCTGGGTCCCTCACTCCAGATGGTTGGAGAAGCCTCCTCCTGCCTGAAGCAGAATTGCACGCTTGTGCTGAGGTGGGGGTTTACACCCAGACACGAATAAACTTTGAGAAGTCCCATATGAAAATGAATTCCTGATATGAATAAGTAAGTAGGTCTGACCTGAGCTCAGGAGTCATGGGGCAGATGTGGAGAAGAGGCAGGGAACGAGCTCTTTTTCCTGCAGTTTCAAAGAGGTCTATTAAAACCTTGGACACCTCAGAAGCAGCCACAATAAGGTTAAATGAGCATCTGTCCAACTGTTCACTAAAAAAATGAGTTTTCAGATTACTATCTTGACATGGTAATGACACATCAATATTACAACACTGTCTGATGATGAATGTGAGACTAAATGATTTCTGGAGCTAACAGAAGCTTGTAATAGGTCATAACCTGAAGCTATGAAAACATATGACAAAACAATGCCTTAAAATAGAAAACCTTCATGAAAACAAAGTTCTGAAAGGTAGGATTGGGGTTTCCCACAGAAGCACAGTGAGGGCACGGAAAGGCTCGGATAATGGAAGGATACAAGACAAAGCACCCATGTTGTGTTTAAGCACAAGTGAAACTTTTGCACCTCATTGGCCTTTTCCACATGCCATGAGCCTTTGGAAAAGACAAGCCGTCTGCCATCCTTGTGTTAAACTGGATGCACCAGGAGCAATGTTCAAGGAGTAGAGATATTTCTCTGCAGAGAAGCATCGTTCAACCGAGTTCACTAAAAATGTTGAATAAGAGTCAAAAATACATCAACAGTCTCCATATAATAACGTTTGATAGACTCTGAGAAGGAGACCTGACCCAAGAGTACTGAATATTTACGACATGGATCTATTCAGCATTCAGACTCAAAGGAACAACCTTTAGCTTAATAGCTCCTGTTTGTTAAGATTGCCTCCTCACTGCCAAATTTTTGTCAGGGGGCCCAATCTCACTATTTAGCAATAGCTATTTATTCCTCTTTAGTGCCACCGAAACCTAATCCTATACATTAGCAGTCTATTCCTAACTTTCGTAACAAGAGATGCATCTCAGCCTGTGAGATCCTTGGGTTTCACTTGGTTTGCAAGTACCTCAGTGAGTTGTAACTCAGTGATTTACTGCTTTGAAGAAAGCAGAGCATTTTGTGCCTGACAGATTCATTTGAGTTTTTACTTCAAGCATTTTGCAGAATAAACTTACAGCAAACAGCTGAGTTACACAACTGCAAATGCACTGACAGAAAGAGCCTACAAACATAGAACACATTTAGAGCTAATCCCTTTGTCAGGTCATTACTTTGGGCTCTGAGACAGCCCTTGGAAGGACCTGAAGAAGGTCCTATCCTCCCCTATGCCCTCTTCTGGGTTACTCCAGTTACACCTGGGAGGTCAGACCTGTCCCCCCTGCACTCCCAGCTCAAGGAAACTCATCATGTTTGTGATTTGACTTCATAGCTGGTGTTTGTAGACTGCAGGGGTTTGGCATGCTCGGGGCCTTTGCGGCATGTTGACTTCTCCCATCAGACTCTCTCCTGCCAAGGAAGTTGACTGAATGGTGATGTTCCTGATTTCTCCTTTCTCAGAGAGCATGACTTGCATTTTGAATGCATTCCCAGGTCCAGAGTAACTTATCATACACGTATTTTTCAAGTCTTCATTTTTTCATCTCTAGACAACATGCTGATAGCCCTCCTGCCTGAGAGCCTGATGAGATCCTCTGGAGGCTGCATGTACAGGACAAACCTTACTGACTGCCTTTGGGGTCCTCAGTCCTCTCTCCCAGACATACCAGCCAGAATTAGAAGCACAAGCTGCTTCTAGTTATGTCGTTCTAGTAGTGCTCCTAGTTATAATGACTAATAACTTATTTAGCACTTCTATTTTCTAATCCAAAAACACTGCAGTAAGAAAGAGAACTAGCAAAATCCCAGGTTGACAGAAAGAGAATTTTAAGAGAGGAGTTACACAATAATCAGGATATAGGGGGAAAAAAACCCCCAACATTCACAGCTTGAATCCTATGAATCAAGAAATTTGGCAATAAATCAGTGCCTTCTAACCAAATCAAAAGCATGCTGATGTTTGGAAAGAGTTCAATGGGGAGGGAGTGGGACAACAACCATTATTTTTTACATCCCTTTGTCCTGTAGAACTGGCTGAGCTGAATCACCACAGTTAATACATGTTCTCAAAGCTTTTCAGAACTGTGAAAAAACAGGAATACTGGAACCTTGTTGGGAAAAATCATATTCCCAATTTGAAGAGATTGTCTGGGACAAGTTTGTAAAAAAGCTTTGTGATCTATTGGACAACTTTCTAAAAGAACTCTTAAATTCTGGAGTTGACTTAAGGGCTTGGGTCCAAACTATTCAAGGTATCTGAAAAGCAAATTAATTGAACAGCTTGGAATAAGGTCTGAAGTGATCCTCCTACAATTTCCATGAGACTATGCAGGACAAACTGTACTGCAGTCAACAGAAAAAAGGTAGATCAAATGGTTGTAAGAGTGAGGTCAGAGTCAGTCCTTAAACCACTGTTAGATAACGAGCCATGCTGGCTTCAATATTTCATTCAATGACACATGAACTATGGAGGTGTGGGAGTAGAAAATGAATATCTGAAAAAGCCAAGATTCAAATGAAAATATTTTACACAGATAAAGACTCATTTCCTTTCTTTGAGAAAGCTAAAAAAAGAAAAGGGAAATAACTAGAATAATTAGCCCAAATAACGCCATTAATCCTAAGCATAATAAAAGACTTATTCTGCTTGGATCCTCGGAGTAGGATGAGAACATTTTATCCTATGCAGTATAGTGATTTTCCTTGTTTACGTGTTGCACACTCTATGCTTCTCTCCTAACAAGCAGCAGTCATTGCCAGTCCTTCAGCAGAGCCTAGCCTTAGTGTTCGTATTATATTCATCACTGTTTCAGAGCCAAAATGCTGCAAATAATCTACCTCTCAAACTTATTATTATCTTGACTGCCAAAGCCAGCTGCTCTTGCTGCTTAGCATCCTTTTCAAAGGAAACACATTGTTTCTTACAGCTTTGGGTCTCCTCTATACACTGGTGGAAGCAGGAACAGCTCTTCTGAATCCCATGGAGTTGTAGAAATGTAAGCTTTTGGCATGCAAGAAAGAATTTATTGCTGTCTTCTTGTCTCCGTTTCCATCACTCCCATAGCCTCTCAACCAAATATGTGCTCCAGTTGTGCTGGGAGCTGCACAAGATGTAATCCGTGCTGCATTCTGACTCAAAACAAGCCTGTTTTGTTTTCTCGCTGGCTTATTCTGCTTATGTGGGAGCTCCTGTGAAGCCGGGGGCATGAATACATTGCATGATGCTACTCAGAGCTTGAAGAATGAGTTGATCTTGGAAAAGATGATGAAGAGCCAGGCTGTTTGAAATAGGATGTTTTTTAGCATTTTGTTAGCTACTGGCATGATCAACTCACCCTCAAGACAGAAGGTGAGATGATGAGATTTACCTCTTTAGAAGATGAGTTAGGTCTTATCCAAAGGTATTCCGTGTAATGTATGTTGTATACAACAGCTGACTATTTTGTGCACCTTACAAAAGAGATATGGAACTAACACGTGAAGAACCCAGGACTTCTACAATGCAAACTTCTTTCCACAGTTTTCTTTCATCTGCTCAGCTTCGCCTGCTCTTCACACATGACAACTGCTCACAAAACAACAGGGTCCTGGATAACAGAATTAGAAACTGGAAGCCATGAGCTGCACTAAGCTCCAGCCTTGCTGCATGAAAAGAGCCTCTGAGCTCAGAAGACGACAGGCTGGAGTAGGAGGAAGAGATAACTTTAGGAGGAATGCAGGGGAAGTCCAGGAGTGCCTCCACCCTGAGGAGACGTGCGAAGAGGCTTTGTTTCTTGCAAGCTTTGCAGACCCACTGGATGGCCCTATATCTAGTTGCTGGCATTTTCATTTTAATTGAGAGACCTCACTGGACATGCTGCTGGGTGACAGGACCCCATCAGGCTGGTTGTCACTGCCAGCAGTGCTGTGCTGCCTGTCTCTCTGAGAAATGACTGTAATACCTCTTCACACCACACACGACCAGTGAGGGCAAACAGTTGTGATTGTTGTGAAGACTGGACGTGTTGAAGTGGCATGAAAAGCTCTGCTGGGACGGGGATGGAAGGTGAGCATGGTGCCTGAGCAAACCCAGCCAAGGTGTGCCAGGCTCTGGCTAGGCAGGAACTTGCCATATGACTGGTCAGCACACAACACTCCCCCGGTTACATCCATAGCACATTTGGTTTGGGAAGCTCACAGAGCTCCAGCAGCTTTTGCATGGAATGATGAGATACTAAATGTATCAAAAAAGGGAGAGAAACTGCTGGCATCCTTTGGGTCTGCTTGCCTCTTTCTCTGCTGCAGTAATGGTCTCTGGCAGAACATGAGCAGCCTCCTCACACCTGCTGCTTAATGCACTTTACACGTGTGATCATCATACAGATTGCCGTTTATATGCCTGAAATGCAAGAGCTTTTACTTTCTCAACTATTTGCCTCACTTCAAAACGCCTGGAGGTAGTTCCCCAGGCACATACACAACACTGTTCATGTGCTACATTAGCTGGACATTCAAAAGATATTGGGGCAAGATCAGCCATACTGGCAAAGGAATTTTTTTTCTGGAGGACCAGTTTATTTTTTCACAGAGAGAATGAAACAAGGGGACTAATGCTTGACTATTTCAGCTCACCTGTGTTCTGACTAGAAGAGATACTATAAGATCATAAACCAGAGAGGACAGCATTTTATTGGTCCTAGAAATGAATGGAAGTTAACATACGGATGTTATAAAAAAAACCCAAATTCATTCTGCATACAAAACCACACCAGGAATACACAGATCTAACACCAGAACCAAGTGTCTGTGGCAATGGCCGCTAACTGTGCTAATTCCTTCTCATCTCCATTAAAAAGTACTTCTGCTCATCTGATGGCTTTTCAACCACACCAGAGCTCTTCATCTGAGAACACGACTTCAGGCATTAAGTAGGGTCTTAGCAAAGGTTTTAAGCAAGACTTCATGGATATCTTCCTGTTTTCCTAAGTTATTCTTAAGAGCTGGCTAACCATTTCAGCCCTGAAACACCTAGGCTAATGCATCTCAGAAGCATCTGGAGTGCTAAGACAGAGCCTGGAGCCCTTTGGATCACATTAGCTGTGAAAACAGTCACAGCGCAGCATCAGCAGCTGAATAACTTCACCCCCTCAGTGACCTTTTGCCATTGCTGCCTGTTCATCACATCCTTCAAATGATGACCCTGCCACTCTATGTTGCTGCGCTGGCCCTCTTGAGGCTTTGGAAACAGCCTCAGAGCATGCTGCAGGGATCCCTCTCCAGCTCCAGACTTGCCCTTTGCATAAGCAACAGCAGCAGGGAGGGAAACAGCCCCAACACAGTGTACCCACCCACAGAGACACAGGTTGGAAGTCTGCTCTGCAGTATCTTCATTGCTTTTATTATACGCATTAACTACATTGAAGATAAGCCTAAGCCATGCTGCGGTCCCCATGGAAACAGGTCCAAGGAGTTTTGGCTGATTATTAATCAAGGTATACGAATGCCCTTTCTCCTCCAAAGGCCCTGAGGAAATGACTCCCATTAGAGGCCCCAGGAGGAGATGGACATGCAGTAGGACATATACACGGAGGGTGCAGGCTGCGGTTGGCATGGGATTTTACTTGCTTTTCCCACAAGGGATGGAAAGGAGGAAACCTGCGTGAGGATTCAGGAAGTCTCTACCCTCTTTATCCCACAGTAGCCACAATTACATTGTTCAGAGACATGAAGTCAAGCTTTTTCTCCTTGGTCTCAGTGCTTGAAGGCCAGCGGCAGCATTTCCAGGGCTGGCATTTGTGGTGACAAAGTGTTTGCAAGCAGGGGTGAATCATTTCCCTAAGGACACCCTCAGACTTGCCGCAACATATTCAGGAGGAGAAAATGTTCTGCCTTTGGCCTTGACAGTCTTTTACCATCTCCCATATCCACCCATCAGACATGCAGACACACAAGGTGCTTGTCCACACTTCCTTAGCTGTAGCAATTACTGATGCTCCCACCACATATCAAACACAAATCCCAGTGCCAAACTGTCTACATGTCAAGAGTTAAGGGGCAGGCATGACAGATTACAAGCAGCACAGTGAGAAAGTAGCTTGAGAAGACTCAGACCCCTTTTCCTTTGGAGTAGATGACAGCCACCAAGAAACAGCACTGGTGGGAAGCAGGTGCCCCATCCTCCAACCTCACTCAGTTCCTAGACTAAACTTGCACTGGAGAGTGATGGAAAATTTATGTCCAAATTAGAAGATAAAATAAAAAAATATAAAAATTGAAAATATAAGAAATTTCATGTAAGCAGGGTAATCCAAATTATTTTTATATTATTTCAAATACTTTTTTTATAATTCTAAAAATTGTTCAATTTTAATATCGATTTTCAGCATAAATTAGCTGAAATTTCATTATAACAGCTGTCTTGAATCACACATGAGAAAATCCCATTTCGAAGCTTCCTTTAAACTCTTGTTTTAAACTTGTTTCAAAGAAGGGAGCCCTGAAAACTGACACTTCCATTTATGCAGCTTTAGCTTCAACAGTCATCTTCTAACCAAAATATTTCACCAGCAAGTTCCCAAACAGCATTTCTACAGCATCAGATTGTTCCCAGATCTTAATATAACCACATGGTCCTTCTAACCTGCTCTTCTAAAAAATTAAAGCAGTAGATTTTCTTTCTCCATCGCCCCATATTTATTCTCCCTCAACACAAAGGGTACCCTGAGGAATGGTAAACTCCTTCCTCCCTTTGCCACTTTCTTGACTAGCTGCAATCGGCTTTGCTCATGAGATGCCACAAACCATATATACAAGCTGCCACAGAAATATGCAATTAGAGTAGATCTATACCATACATGGTTACAAGCCCTGGGTGCTACAGAACAGGAAAGTTTTTGTACTCAGACCCAGCCCATGAGCAGAGGAGCACAGAGCACCAGGGCAGCCACCGAAATGCCAGCGAGCTGTCCCCCAAGCATGGCAGCAGAAGGGGGCACTGAATCGCTTGGAAACTCAGTGGGATCTCATTGTTAGCTTGCAGTTCAGTTCTTTTGTGGCTCTTGGGACAGCCAAAATGTTACGAGACGGCAAAGTCATTGATCACGTAGCTCTCCCAGGAGTTTCACAAGCTTTGAATGTCTAAACAATACAAATAGAGCAGCAGTTATGTACTGGAAGTTTCCTTTTCTGTCTTGCATTAAACAAAGTCTTTTTTCTTTCCATCTGTTCTGGAAGAGTCAGGATCTCTGGGCTGCACCAGAGAGAGCTGCCTTCCCTCTACCCACAGCCGCATCATGGCCACAAAATGATGTAATCACAGTGCCACAGGGCTGTGAGGTTGCACAACTTAACCCCTTAAAACTTCCCCACGAACTCTTCTCAGCCACAAGAAATGTCTTCTCTGAGCCATTGTATGTTCTTTAAGCGATGACACTGAAAATAAGACCACAACAGGACACTCAAAGGAAAAAGACATCAGTTCCAAGGAGTTACATGTTCCCTTCTCTAGAGGTTAGAAAAGCCTGCTCAGAAGATGCACACAGTCCCTGGATCTGTCCTCCTGCTAAACTCAAACAGAAATTTCTTGATCTCTGAAGAGTGGCTTTGTTTTGCACATTTTCTAGATAAAGTGTGAAGTAAAGGCATTATTACAAAGAAAAGAAAATGTCCGTCAGCTCCGTCTGAATCATAAATGGAAACCTGGGTGGGTTTGTGTGCATGCTAAGATGAGGGTCAGAACAGGTCTAAGTTTTCTATTTCTAGTCAAAAGCTTTACAGAATAACTCTGTGCCAGCAACTCCCATAACCTTCTTTGCATGGAAAGGGCAATGACCTCTTGGCCAGCTAAAAATGAAAATATCCAGGGTCCTTCTGACCTCATTCCTTTCTTGTAGAAGAAAAAAGGCTGGGAAGAGGAGATGGAATCCACAGTGACCAAGGGGCGTTCAGGATGCCCTGTTTGAGCAGCACTATCCTCTTTCCAAATGACTCATGACTTCAGCCAGGCTCCAGCTTTTCACAGCTGCTTCAGCACAAAGTGAAATACAGGGGTTAATCCTCAGAGGCAGCAGCTGAAATAACTGGAGGTCAGATAGCTAGATCCTGCCTGGCATGTTTTAGTCCTTCAGAGGATTATGAACTTTTCCATAGAAAGAAAAGGTTATGCATGGTCTCCTCTCTCTGCCCAGAATAAAGGTGCCCTGGTCCCTTCTCACCATCCTCTGCTCTGCCCTGCAGGGAGCCACAGTCAAATACATATGCCAAGAAACAACAAAATATTTAGCTACTTAATTCCTAGCTGGACTAATAGATACAGGCTGTGAGGCATTTGCATGGGAATTAGAAACTTCAGAGCTTTTGGAAACTGGACTGGAATTCTATTCTATCTGTAATGAACCAGAAAGCCCATGGCATCATCATGAGCCCAGTGATGATGTGAAGGCTGGCTATTTTCTGCATCACTGCCTTATCCCTTGGGCATTAACAACTTTGAAAATTCATGGGAAAACACACGCATAACACCTCTTAGAGCAAAAATCTCTGGCCTTAAAGAGAATACAGTGGTGAATGATGATCTCAGGATGAAATTGATGACCTGGGAGTATTTTTGACTGTTCTTGCCATGATGATGATTTTGTAGAACTATGACGGACAGTGGATAAATAGTTACTGTTCCACTGCAGATGGTCACAGTTTATTACTATTATTACTATATTATTATCATAATGATTCAGAGACTGGCAGAGGGAACCTGATGAGCAGCCCAAAATCTCTTGGAGGTGAACGTCACTTTCACGTTCCTCCAGAACTGTCTCTTCTTTAAAGTCATCTAACAGTAACTGCTGCCCGACAGCCTCTCCAAAAATTTACCCGTCATTTGCCTGTGCTGCAAACAAAACCAGGAATTTCTGTGGGCAACTTCCCCTCGGAGCAGGCACTGTCCCACAGGCTCTTGCCAGGGCACACTGAAGAGGTGTGGTGGTGCTTGTCAGTCCTCCAGGACTGGCAGGAAGAGCCTATTTGCATCTACCAGGATTTTAAAAGGGAAGAACTGAAATGTTTCATAGTAGCAAAGATTCCTAAACTTGACTTCTAGCTCAGCAGCCTCCCTGAGCACAGCTCATTTGTCCCTCCCAAAATACAGCGTGTACTGAGCGCACTTTGCTGTGTCGGAACAGCTTTACTGCTCTATTTTTCCTTTTTAAAACATGCACATTCTAAGGTTGCTTTTCTTTAAATACCTTAGTCTGATCTGGGAAGAATGAAAGGCAAACACAGCGGAACAGGCCAGGCCTCTGCTCATCCTTTTGCCACGCATAATCTATGGATGTGGTCCAATCTCAGTTTGAATGAGTGGGAATCTTACAGGTTAGGCAGTAACAGTGCCAATATCTGAGTTTTACACAAGGGAATTGATGTACAGGGCAATTTATTTTTCACAGGTTTTTTACTGTATAGCCACTTTTGTGTAGAGTGTGTTGAATCAAGTCTTGATCTCAAGTCTCTTAGATTAACACCTTGGCTGACAATACCTCCTTCACTGACTCTTCCTGATCCTTGCATAGTACCTCCACCAGTTTGTTTACTCAACTATGAGCAAGATGAAAGACTAATTCAAGTGTGATGCATCAGGGGCCCTCTATATATTCAGACAGGTAATAACAACAACAAGGGCAAACAGGAGTTATTTCCACTGTTGCAAACAGCCGGAAGAGCACAAGGAAGCCAAAGGCTGCAGCAAGGCAAAAGCAGTGGGGTCCCAAGGGGAGGCACAAGAGCCCTCTGACTTAACAGCTGCTAGTGCCAGATGGGATTGACCTGATCACCACGCACAAACCAACGGACAATGAAGCACATCAAAACAAAGGCTCTTAGACAGCACAGCCTTAATTTGTCCTGCTCCATCACCCTCCCATTAAACTCAAATGGAGTCTGATACATCTCTCTGCTAGAAATGGGTTGCCTGTGTCCCCTAACAGCTGGCCAGCCTGGCTTATATGAGCAAGCTGCTGGTATGCACTGCACAGCCTAATCAATGACAGAGGATGTATTTGCTATATTGTCCCCAGGACACCTTTAGTATATTAAGAACAAGCAAGAAATAACATTCAAAACAAAATAAAACAAAGCTGATTTTTAGTGCTGCAGAGATTTTACCTTGGTGGGGCTGTCTGCTGCAACTGACAGGAAAACGTTACAATAAAATCAGATGATATTACAAGAGTTTATGTTAGAGGATAAGAGCAAGACACAAAAAGCCAGCTGTAATTTTAACAATCTTGCCCATAACATTAAGGCACACACCAGTGCTGCTCAGCCTCTGGGTAACATGATGCATATTTTACAGCCACATTTTTATTGACTATAATTTATACCCTGAAGCATTATTGCCTCTGTATGAATAGAACAATTTTATTTTCCAGCAAGCAAATAGCTATCCAGAAAGCACCCAAGCCCTCCAGAGAGAGGCACAGGCAACAGCATGTTTAAGGCAGAATAAGGAATTCACTGCTGGACCAACACAGACTGTAATTTCTTTTGCCAGTGACCTTTACTGAACAATGCAAATGAGATATAACAATCTGACAATCTGCTGCTCGAATGTACAGTGTCTGAGGGGACAGAAAACTCATTTTCCGTGTAAGAAGTGATGCAAAACACCAGCCTTACGCTGCTGCTGACTGCATGTAGGACAGCAGGCCTGTGGGCACTTGCACTCTGTCCTTACCCAGCTGACAGCAGCATGCCAGGAGTGCTGCTCTCCTCATCCCTATTCCCACCCAGGACATCCTTCAGGCCCATGGAGAGCTCAGTCTCCACAGTTTCCTACAGGAGTCTTCCAGGGCAAGGTGGCAACCAACCTCCTGTACATAATGACTATGGGATGACAGAGCAACAGCTGTAAGTGGATCCTCAATGTGCTTCTAAGTGATAACATTGATCACCAGCACTGAAAGATAACAGAATTTTGTAGAACCAAACCCAACCGTTTTTCCTCTCTCTAAGGCCCGCAGTAAAATGGATTTGTCTCCCATTAGTTTTCTCAGCCCTCATCAGCCATCTGAGCTTTTACTAATTAAAAGGTGAAAAACTTTTCATTTCAAACAGATCTATTTCACAAAAATGTACCTAATTTATGCACATTTAATTATTGCAGTCGCAGAACCAAATAGCCTTTGCCTGTGCATTCCCAGTAATTGCATGCGAACATTAGCATAGTCTATGCATTAAAGAACATTTTAATATTTAGTGGTAAAAATAGTATCAGCTCTGTAGATGGTATAAATGAATGGCTAGAAAGCTCTCACAGTTTACATCCAGGGAGGTTTGCTCTGCAATTTTTAACCAATCAACATCTTTTCAGTCGACAAATATGAGCCGATATGTATCATGTTGCCTTGTGAGGCTGAAAATAGACTTTGCAAATACGTTTCTGGGTGCGGAGGTGGTTCATACAAGTGAAGCAAAAGATGAGGAGAGGAAAAAATGGACACGTTTTGGTTCCTAGGGCTGAATCCGAGTCTCTCTCATCTGCCTATGCTCATTAATCAGTCCAGAAAGGAAGCTCTCATCCTATTCACAGAGTGCATGACTTGTATTCAGAATAGAGAATGGGGCCTGGGAGTGACAGTGCTTCAGATTTGTATAAAAGAATATAACAGAAATACCAGCTAACATGTCCTCCTGTGCCGCACCATCAGATAAAAGAGCAGGCACTTGTACGTGGATTCTTATTTCTAATGGAACTTATGGGATTTTACAAATTGCTGTGAACTTTTTTTAAATCTAGACACTAGCAAGAGAAAATAGATTAAAAAAATTGACAGCAATCCATTTTGCTTCTGTGCATGTGAAAAAGTTGGGGAAGAGCATTGCTTAGGATCCCCACACACTAAAGAAACAGGCTTGGTCAGATTTCTCATAGTCTGGGTACCTGCAATCCTTCACCCTTTAGTCTGGCTCAGGGCATTGGTCCCAGAGAGCCAGAGACTGTGCTGCTTGCATGCACATAGAGGAGAGGAGGCAAAGTCTCCTGCAGTGTCTGATCCCTGAACCAGCACCGCAGCAGAGATTGTCACTGCAGGACTGACAGCCTTGACTGGAAGAGGTAGGGAGGGTGAAGACGGAAAGCCCAAACACAGGGCACTGCGAATAGACAATTCAGTGTCCAACTAAGCCCAAAACGCTCAGAAAATCTGGTATTTAAGGCATACACATCTCAAACCTGCTGCTCTTAAAATCTAAGATTCAAGGTAGTGCTAACCTTCAATTAACCTAAATGGGAACTGGAAGTTTGATTGGTTTTCAGCTACAAGACAGTTTTAGGATGTAAAACTCTACTATCACTTAACATTTTTGGCATACTCAGTCTTTTCAAGTTCTTCTAAAGAAAAAGAGACACTTCATTGGCTTGCTTATTCATTGCAGGAAGAACAATATTTCACAACTGAAAAATGTTCAAGAGCAACTTATATGAAGAGCTGTAACAGCTGGAGTGGAACCATTATGTCCAAAACAAGAGTTTGCTACAACTGTATGATTTTTATAATTGGCAAATTATAGCAAAATCATCGCATAATAATTACTTACAACCGACCTATTTTTATTTAGAGCAAGCAGAGAAAAGTCACTTCAAATGAGCTGGCAGGGGAGGAGGGACTCAGAGGATGTCTACTAGAGCTACAGGGAGCTGAACCTGTTGAAGAAGAGGTACAAGGAAAGGATGGTCACCCTGTATCTCAGGGATGAAAGAAAGAGGATGGGTACCTGAGGAGCTAATTTCACAAACGTGAACATGAAAAACACCTGAGCAAAACTTGCATAGAAAAATTTGGTTGTCCTCCAGCCCATGGCTATGATTTGGTAAAATTTCATTGGGTGGCTTCTAGCCATTCAGTCCATGAGCCCATAACGGAAAGGGCAATTTCATGGGTGTGCATGTTCTATAAACCATGCATGAAAAGATTCTGCAAAGGCCTGGCCTCTTGGTAGGAAACACAATGAAAACCATTGACTGAACAAGGCAGGGAGCTGGTGGTGAAGAGCACACACACAGGTTGATGCCTGTGACCCACACCAGTCCCCAGATGGATAGTTTACTCAGTGTGCAGGAGATTGCCCAGGGCAGTGACCCAGCCTGGAGCTGCCCATCTCCCAGCATCACAGCTGCTTTCCTGGGGGTGGTGGGCAGGTCTCCCTCCAGCCAGTGCCTTGATTTCCCCTAGCTGGGAATGAGCAGTGCCAGCACCCTCCATACACACTGTGGAGTTCAGTGGATGAGAGGACAGTGTGTGCGCTGGCTGTTACAGACATGCCAAGACCTAGGTGAATCACAGACGGAGGGACGTACTGCTAACTTTAAATATTCAGATAATGAGATGGGTACAAATACAGGTTTTTTCAAGCTTTTTAAGTGCTTTCTGCCTTTTTAACCTTTAGATCTGTATCTTTAGGCTTTCTCCTGTATTCATGAGGACCTGAGACTCTCTTTTCTTTCTTTAGATGAAGCTGAGACCATTACGTACTCCTAGTTTTGTCACGGAAGGCTTTAAAGACAGCATGACTAAGAGACTGGACAGCTTGTACTGAAGCCCTCAGTCCATTTGTACATAGCCACTACAGTATAATGTGTTTGTTTTCCTAGCTCGATAGGTTTTTTCTTAGCCGTAAAGTACCCACCACCTACTTGCTGCTGAAATCACGCAGAGAGAAGCGAGCTGAAATAGGTTCTGGAGTTATCTGCCAGGGACATCCATGTATGTTTCTAAGTTTTATGATCTTAAACAACTACATACTGTTCTGTCCCTAAAGAACATCTACACGGTGAATCACAGCATATATGTTCACAAAGAAAGCAATAAATTTCTGCCTTTCATATGTTACTCAAACTAATATAAAATCCAAGCCAACTTTTGTCAAGTATCTTATGTACCAGCATCCACCATCGCTTTTTAGCTTGACTTTCCTCAAAATCAAAGTTGCAGTCTTAATCCTATTAAAGTTGAGGCAAAATTCACATTTCAAAGACTGGTATTACATCCTTTGTGCTTAGTCTGCCACTGTGATAAGAGCAGGTACAACAGTAGAGAACATATTTTCTGCTAAGAAATATATCCTGATGCTAGATACTGAAATTCAAATACTGAAATTCTCCAAGAAGTTACAATTTTATCCAAACATTGCCTATTAAAAAGCCCCAATCCTGCTTTGTGGCTGCAGCTGGTTACCTCCCATGCTCCCAATTCTATTTACCCTCTCTCTTTGTAATGAAAGTGTTCTAGAAAATCCACTGAAGCACTGTAGCTTTGAATTCTGTTCTGAGTGACACTGGAAATGCATAAAAGGGGAAGGAGGGAGAGTAGGGAAATGCACTTCCATTTCACAAAGCCATGCGCTCCCATGCACGAGGGCCGCTGCGCAGAGTCACGCTGTGTTATAGCAAGTGATAAACTCACACAACAAGAAGCAGCAACTCAACGCAAGCTGTTGTATCTGACATAAGATGACACAGATTGTCACATGAGTGCTATATCAAACAGCCAGGGAAAGGAAATAACAAGAGACACTTCACAGCTGTCCAGACTGAGGTTTGGAGGCATAGCTGTTTGTGCACTGCGGGGGCAAAAACTCTTTGTCAGGTCTTGTAAAGAGTGTGTATCCTTCTATCTACAGCAAAACCACACCAGAATTAGATGTGTTCTTCTTAGGAGCTTCTTTCTGCTCCTTGTGTATTTATAGCCTCTTTCAATTCAGATAACGTGGCTGACAAAGCAGGATTGATTTGATTAGCATGTAAATAAAGCCTCATTGCTGCTCCTAGCTTGTCTGTCACGGTTATGTTTTGATGGGATTTCTGTCTGCCTTCCCTATTTACTTCTGCTTCTTGTTTGCTGACTTGCTGAGCCCGTGTGTTCGAAAGGGCTCAGGTCGCCAGGAGCTGCTGGATGGAGCCTTCTCAGGCAGAGGCACCACAAGGCACGTAAGAACAGAGATCCATGGCTGATTTCCCACTGGGTCGCGAGCACCACCAAGAATGTGCTGGTGCAGTGCATGTCCTGTGTTGGTCATCACTGGTCCAGTGGGGAATGAGGAGGGAACAGTCAAGCTAAAAGAGCTGCATAGGAAAGTAAGCACTCCAGGACATGGCCAGGTTTGGGAATCTCCTAGAAGGATGTTAACCCCCTTGGTTTATTTCACATACAGGCATATCTAACCAAGCTGGTCTCGGACATCAAGGAGCGAGTGAGGAAATGTCTTACTGACATAGAGGTGTGCCTCAGCTTTCAGACCACAAGGAAAAATGGCTGGTATCTTGCCTGCTATCTGTGTGGATGTGACAGTACCTTTGTGCTGCAGCTGATGCAGAACCACTTGAAAAACAGCCATGCCCCAGCTCAGCCAGTCCTGCCTCGCTGGTATCTCAGCAAAAGGCTACTGAATGGCATGCTCAGTTGGCCATGGCCAGCTCATGCTGGGGACAGACAGGGACTTCTGCCCATGCTTTCCCTTGTATTCTGTTCTCCTGCAGGGCTGCTCAGCCTCAGTTCTGAGCAGATGTCCCTAGAAAAGAGCCAAAGTTCCTATCCTGAGCATGCAGCACTTGCTCCTGATCGGGCTTCAGGAGCAGGATCCCATCAAAGCCATTCTGCACCATCCTCCTCATCAGGGGGCAGGAAACACTGATAAATTAATATCTCATTCTATGATTCTCATTTCTCAAGAAAAACAATTCTGAACAGCTTATGGGAGAAAGAAGCAATTCAAACATGTTCCACTAAATGCTGGCCACATAACTGCATGCATCTCTGGGAACAGCAAAAGGAGCCACAGATGGAGAGGTTCCAGACTGAATGGTTCAAGCAATGGTTAAATATGTGCTCCCCAGAATTAAACAAACAAATCCCCTTTCCAAATAAATTCTACCACTCCCCTGTCACTTAGAGATGGGGCTGGTTCAGTCCCTGTAGCGAGGAAGGATAAATCTGCGGAAGTTTGCTCTAAAGGTAACAGCTACAGGACTGAATCCTGACAGTGAAAGATGGTTTGCAATAATGTGTTAGCAGGAGACATAATCCCAATAACTGAAAGTGGCAGAAATCCACAATACGAAGCAACAGACTGCAAGCTAAAATTGATCACCAGATAAACCCCTACTATCAAAGTAGGACTTAAATATAAACATAGAAATCAACAATTCTTTTGTTTTGAGAGTTGCTAAGAGAAGGAAGAGGTTTGTGTATGTAAGGATGCATATGTACATTCACGTACGTGTGCATGACAGCCTGTGTGCAGACATGTTCGCATGTGTAAGACCACGGGTGTGCAAAAGGTGTTTACGGATTGGAGATATCTTACTTTCCTCAGAGCCACCATATCCCCAGGGATGCTCACGCACACCTCCAGCAGCAAAAAGCCTCTAAGGGAGCCCCAGGCCCAGCCCTGAACTGAACAGGAGTCATGCCATGTCCCCAGGAGGTGGGACAGTACTGTTCTTTGCTATAAGCCTTGATTTCCCCAGAGAGGATGGAGGACACACAACAGGCATTGCTTTTCTTCCCTCTGCTCAGAGCAGACCAGATTTTTGCTGTGCCAATGAGACTGTTCATCGGATGTTCCCTTTGCTTCTCAAGATGAAAGTCTCTGTTCCACGTTTAACAAGGCCAGGGAATGAGGATGGCTGATCTGAGGCCAGACCTGCCGTTCAGGTCTCGCACATGGAAGGCCCAGCCCTAGCAAAGCAGTCGTGTCCCACTGATCTCCCAGGCTGCCTTTGGATGGGAGCAGGTTTTCTGATACTTAGATTTTGATCTTGCAATAGTCTTGAAGCACTGTAAGTACATTTGGGCATTCGGGCCAGCCAAGGAGAACAATTACAGTTGTACACTGTTATTTAAGACAGATCTCTGTCTCTCAGGCCCAGACGCCATGCTGATGGGCTCTCTGGAATAAGATGCGCAGTCAGCCATTTGAACAACAAGGTGAATTAGGAAAACCAGAGCTGCTGATCCAAAATATAGGGAGAAAACTACAGGTTTGAAGTTTACCACAGAACACAAATGCAGAAAGCTTTTGTTAGAGCAATGCCAAATCAGGATTTTTGACTGCGTTGAAGCAGCCAAGACAATAAGCACACTACACCTTCACACCGCTCGCCTCTGAAAATGCAGTGGAAAGGGTTCATCCTTACGTGAAGAAGAAAGAGAAGTGCAAAAGAAATTTAACTGATGCCATTACAAAACAAATCCAACAAAGCTGTGCTTTCAGATGGAAAACTATCCTGCATTTAAAAATCACTCCCTTACCATCCCTGAGGAAGCACAAGGGAGGACCCAGTGCCCAGGGCTCCTCATTGCCAGACTCCTCAGGTGACTCTGGCAAAGAAAGCAGTCATTGGGTGTCCAGTGGGATAATGGCATTTCTGAGATAAACTGATTCCATGACAGACAGCAGGCTATTACGCTGATGGCCAGGGATCAGGAATGGAGGAGCCAGCCCCTCGCCCTCCATTTCCCTGCTGCTGCGGTTTTCCTCTGATTGCCTTTTAACCCCCTTGAAAAAACTCTTTATTATTATCAACCCAGTGAAGACAGCACCTCAGAAGCACTTCCCTTTTATCTGTGCAGACTCTGGGGCTGTGGAAATTGATGGGATTTTTGTCTTTGAACAGAGGCAGAGCAAAGCCAGAACCTGCAGGACTGCTCCCTGCCCAGGAGCAGGATCAGTGCCGTGCATTGCAGCCCTGCTAAGGGTTTAATCTCCTGCCGTGGCAGGTTTCAGCACAGAGGCTCTGCAGCACAAAGCCTTAGAAACTCTGGATGTTGACAAATTTTATTATGAGATAAATGCCAATATATCCAATGAATCTCCCTGTTTGTGGCAGTGGGGTTAGACTGCAGGCTGACAGCCTGCATGCTTGGATTATATTATCCAAAGGAAGCACCAGCTAAAGACTGCCTAATGTCATTTTCCCTCATTAGGAGGTTATTAGTAATTCCACTCATAGGGCTGTGCTGCATGCTGCATCCTGACACTCAGCAGTACTTCAGGGGATGGCATTTTCTACTCTCATTTATAGGAAAAGGGAAAAGATCAAGTTCCTGATCATGAATGCAACCTGTGGTCTGGGCAGCGAAGTGTTCGTCCATGCATTTTTTATGGAGTCCTTGATTCAAGGTTTCACTGGCATCTGACAGCATGATTTTATCAATATGTATGTGCCTAGTTTGGGGATGGATGCATAGAGGTGAGGGACTGAATCACATATGTACCTACAGCTTGCAATAACTGCCCCTTCACAGCATGCTGCCACCCAGCTTTGTGTGATTAGATGCAAACCTGCCAGCAGATATACCCTAAGCAATAATACCCCACACAAAAGGGTGTGTGTCTGTGTGTGGTAGAGCACATCTCCCTATGCACAGCAGGACCTGGTCCTGACCACACCATTTAGCAGTGCCAGTGGCACTGGCACAGCACCGCAGGACCAGAATAACCCCAGCACAGCAACAGGGGCACAGCAGCAGCTGGAGATTGATGGAGCCATGTGGGCAGGAACCAGGACTGCCAGCCGCAGGAAATCCTGTTATTACAGGTTTAGTTTAATAAAATCCTTCTGCCTTGGAAGGGAAAAAAAAAAGGCAGCCCTGAATCTTGACATTTCCTATGGAATGAAGTTAAAGAAAAAGTTGACTCATTGAAACGCTGTGCTTTAACAAGATTGATATGCGTGATACGAATATTAACTATAACAAGGAAATTATAGTTACGTATAATATCTGTATTTAACACAAAATTAAACAAAACAAGACCATCAGTTCATTTGGGCTGTTCCAGTGGGGAATTCAGACAAAATTAACACAGCCCACAGAGCATCTTAATACGAACACAGTTGAAACACTGTGGCTCCGCGCCTGATTTCTGAACAAAACCAAAGTTTTGAGCTATGCTACATGGCTTTAAAGCAGAGCCATTTTTCCTCAGGCACAGTCCTACCCTAACAAAAGCCTGGACAAGATCTGAACATTTCCAGAGCCTGAGGCTGTTCCTGGCCAGTGGGAGCACAGTGCCTGCTCCTATTTTGCTGCCCTGCAGCCTCCTGCTTACTTAAACCCACCATTTTTAAGCAAACATTATCCAGTTTCTCTCCCCAGTCTTCCCTGCTCTCTTCTCAAGAGACCGGCATCACTAATCACTTTGGTGTTTTGAAACCCTCCTTTTAAGAGCCAACTCTTCTCCCTTCCTCAGCAGACATCTGCCAGAGCTGCTGCAATCAAACATCGCAGGACGCAAACCAGGACAGCGATTCTTGGGGCAGGCACGCCTCTGTCTCTCTTACAACATGTTCGCTATTTTTATGCATTACAGAGAGCTAAAAAAAGGATGATTTTTTTTTTTTAAGAAGTACTTCAGGGAAAAAGAGACTGCCCTGAATCCATCGGGAATGGCTGACCTGCTCATCCTCAATGCCCCCAGCCCCTTCCCCTTGCCTGCTCCCCCTACTATTAGCAGGGATGTAGCGGATGGCTGGTGGGTCTCTGTTTGCCTGTCCCCTGCCGGAGCTGCTGCTTCAGCCACCTCACTATCAGGGTGCCCCAGTGCTGCTTGCCATTTTTGGCAGTCAAGCCCAGAAATATGCAGAAGACATAAATAATTCCTTTTATGAATTTGGTCAAGAGGACAGAGCGCTGGCTCCTGCCAGCAGTGCTGCTCAGCGTGCTGGGATGCAGGCAGGGATAGGCAGAGCACCCAGCTGCCCTCGCCCCCAGTGCAGGAGGTTCTCCTAACTGTCAACTATCCCCCCTTTTCAAGGATGAAGCCAGAGATGTGGAGGCAGCTCTAGACAGGACATGGTTTTAATGCTGATTACTGCAAGGAGCGCTGGGGGAGCACAGCAGAGGCTGATCCAACAGGCATCAAAGCTTACAGTAGAGGCTGCCGGACCCTGAAATACCCAGTGGCTGTCTCAGGGTGGCAGATAAGGTAGGCTCAGCACTGCAGGCGCTCACCATGTGCTGGCAGCACTGCAGCCACTCTCCTGTCCCAGCCAAGAGCATGGTGCTGGGCAGCAAGGACCCTGCTTCTACCCAGCCTTTTCCTGAGAGCCAGTAGCTTGTGTAAAACACAGTCTGATTTCTGATTTATTGCAGGAAGGCAGGCGAAGGCACGGTCAGGGTGGTCGGGAGCAAAGGAGCATCCCCCAGGGCAGGACAGGAGTTGCTACCCAGGCTGCCATGTCTCCCCATGGCTGTTCAAAGGGGTTGTGTGCTGGAAAAGTGCCCTTAGAGAGTGAATTCCTTTTGCCCTGATCCAGTATGTGTTACCTACATGAATGCTGCCATCTACTTAGTCCTTGGCTTCTCCACTGCTTCTGCCTGCCAAGAGACTGAAGATCACAGGCAGAAACACACTTATTAGGGAAATAACCATTAACCATACACCATGACATGGCTCAGTCTTAGACTGACACAGAAAATTGCTGTCAGATTCTGAACTTCTGCAAGACACATTCTCCCTTTCCAAGGCTGCTGGCAACCTCCTCAGAACAGCTCCAAAACATATGAGCTCAGTCCCCCTGGCCCCATCAGAAAATGCCAACATCTGAGGAAGCCCACATCTCCCAGGGCTCTCAGTTCAGAGCATCCTGACTCAGCAGCAAGTACCAGCACAAGCGAGTAACAAGGCGCTGGCACTGCATTTCACAACAGGGCAACAGCTTATTGTAATACGTCTGACTGCCTTCCTTCAGCATATCTCACTTGGTTGTCATTGCTCTGACCAGAACCTATGTGCCATTGTCCAGCAGCAGGAACCCCAAATCAATTCATGCTCCAACAGATTCCCATTGTGTATCTGGTATCAAAATCCATGGTGACCAGCTTAGTATGAGAGCAGCTGCTCACATAGACGGAAGGCAACAGTGTCTGACGCAGCATTGATTCTTCACCCAGGAACTGTCACATCCAGGCTGAACAGAGGAATCACAAAATATAGGAAAAAAGCAAGTAGGAGACATGCTTCCAGGTCAGGATGCCTGTTATCAACAGTGAACACAGCCCAGCAGCGTAAGGAAGGAGGTGATGTGAAGAGTTACCACCAGATAAGAAAATGGACCAATGCTGCTCCTTGTTCAGTTAAGGACTGCACTTAGATTTGATAATACCCTCCCTCTCTGATCACTCACCACCCTAGACTCTTGCAGGCAGTCATCTCAACAGGTCTGACAGCCCTGTGTAGTTTCTCCCCACCCCATTTCAAATCCACCAGCAAATTGCTCTATACCCAGACTGTGACCATCCCGAGGCACCTCCTGTGCTAGAGGGAAAAAGATGGAAAACCTTAAAGCCCGTTGCAATTTCCCTCCCAGTTAAACAGATCCCTGTGGTGAGTCAAAGCAGCTTAATTCCCTGCATCTACTCACTGCCTGCAAAGCAAACCATGCACAGGGCAATCCATTAAAAGGGAGGAAAACTGCAGCCTGTGCAAAACTGCTGACATATGAATAGGGCTCAGGAGAGTGCTTAGGACATACAAGGAATCTGCCTCCCCAGCTGGGAGGACAAGGAGACTGGTAACTTTGGTGGAGGGCAGCTTTGGAAGGAGGTCCTTTTCCCACTGATGGGGTTCCTCAGCCCAGGAGAGCCATGTTCACTGTTAGAAAGCTTACAGAAACCTGCAGTGCCATTATACCTGGTCTTGCATAAGAAAGGTCTCAACCTGAATATCTGAACGGGGTCTTTAACACTGGCCTGTGACCATGTTTCATACTGAGAAATAACCCACCCTCTGGAAATGTCCTGGGATTCCATTAGCTGACAGGAAGCCTGTCCAGCAGTCCTTAGACTGAGACAGCTGCTTTGTGCCGGTATTTACTTCAACTCTCCAACTGCGAGGGTTAAAAAAGAGAGGGGAAAAAAGCTGAAGTATTCTCCTGGTGCCTGAAAACAAAACACTCCAGAGTTTTGGCACCACAGGCTGATCCTTAGTAGGTGGAGATTTGCATCAGCTCCAGCTGAGCTTTGCTCTTTGACATCAGCGCAAGAACTCGCCTGCGTCTGCAAATACCATGCTTATGCAATGCTACTAAATACATTCCCTTGCTGCTACTCACACCGGCTTGTAAATACAACCCACTCCAGCCACCAGCTCCGTGCACCACGGGGGCTCACAGGAGCACTCAGTGCTGTGGCTGGCTGCAGGGGCACGTGGATGCTCTGGAAAAGCGGGATTCCTCTTCTTTGGTCCAACGGCATAGTGGGTATTGATGGGGAGCTCCTGAATGGTTGCTCCAGTCGTGAAGATGTGACCCAACCTTTGCAAGGGGACCCAAAAGGGGTTTTCTACCTCCCAACCAGCAGCACATGGCAAGTGCTGGTCTCTGCCTGCTGTTTCCCCTGAACCGGATACCAAGGGCCCATCCTCTGTAAAGTGGGGGAAATCTCAAGTTTACACACGGTGGGTGGAAAAATATTTGCTGGAGGGCCCAGGCTAATGACTAACGAGGGGATTAAAAGGCTGCAGCAACCCCGGTAAATCTGTTTCATGCTTCGGCTTCTTTTTTTCACCGTAATCTCTCCTCATGCTGGATGCCAGTGACTGCCAAACTGCTGTGCCTCCTGCAAACCGCGCATGATGTGTGCTGCCCATGAAACAAATAGGGGAAAATTCAGGGATGCTGGAGGAGGGATGCTCACAGCCTCCCTCCACCTCTACACTGCTGGGGTTCCCCAATCTCTAGGCTCCAGCCCAGCCTCTCTCCAAAGGGAACAACAGGCCCACATCTGCCTTTGACAGCTCCAGGAGCTGGGGCTGGCACATATCTGTGAACCAAACCGGGTCCACTAACTGCCCTGCAGGCTTTGCAGGCTCCAAATGAGTGGGGTGTCTGAATTTTTCTTCTTGTGCTTTTAAAGTGTCCCCAGTCGCAGCTTGCAGCTCCAGCAGTGGGAATCAGCTGCCATGGAAACCTTGCAAATGCCCTTTTCTAACAGCGGCTGCCTAACAGCTGAAGAGCATTTCCTCCCCAAGACATGCAACTCTGAAATTACCCCTGCTATCCCTTGTGGGATCCAGTGTATGCCTGCAATGCTAAGATAAATGGTTTTGAAACCCGTTGTGGAGCAAATTCACTGCATATGAGGCTGGGCACAAAAGCATCATTAGCCAGAAATTCAAAGAAATCCAGATCTTTCAGTCTTGTCCTGGGCTAACGAGTTTCCTTCAATGACATTTGCTGCCACAAAGGTATTTCCTGGCGCTATGAGACTTGCAAGGAAAAAAGAACTATTTCCATCTCTTGCAGGTAGACCATGATTTACATCATCCCCCACGCACGTTGCTCTCTGTCGTTAGGGCATTGCAAAGTGCTATCCATAAGCCATAAGCCACTCAGCTGAATGAGGCTGACGGGCAAAAGGAGGCAAGAGATTGCACTCAGAAAGTGCTGAGCTGCATGCACCAAGGCAGTGGGAGGCAGGAACCCTCAAAGCCTAAAGCTTCATTGGTGCTGGTGACAGCGTGGGCTTGAAAGAGTTTGGTGAGCATTCCAAAACACAAGTGCAACAGAAACCCCACATGCTACCCGGAGTTGCTGAAAATTGAGGTGTCAATGATGCAGCTTGAAAACTACAGACCCATAAATGTTATTTAAGAAAAGTCAGCAGATACTTAACCTGAGGCCCCAAATAAAGCCACCACCAATTCTGCATCTTCTGGTACCCAGAAGCCTTTCAGAATCTGGTCCAGTGTCAGAGGCTCGGGGTGACAGGACCCTGACAACAGCAGAGGTGCCATCCTGGCTCCCCATCTCCTGCTCCAGGCATACAAAAAAGCTCTCTTTGAGGTGAGGGGAAGGAAGCCAGAAATGCAAACACTCAAACCCTGAGTCCTGGAAGAGCCTCCTGATGGATCCTCTGCTGTCAGAGCCATGCTCACACACCAACCAACACTGGATATCCCAGCTTATTTGTTGTTTAATAAGTTTTGCAGGGGTGTGGAAGAAGAACAGCAGATAAGATCTGTGCAAGTTAACTGACACTATCAAGGGACACTGACAGACTGATAAGCAACTAAATGCAATTCTTGTGACAAGAGCTATCAGACAGCTTAAGGATTAATGAACTGTACCAGCCCCAGGGAACAAGGCCTCTGGAGCTGTAGGACTGCCCCAGAAAACAGCGTGCCAAGTCCAAGACATGCCCAGACAGCAAAAACAGGGACACAGGAGGGGAAAGAGTACCGGCTACAAAACTACTGTGCAAGTCATTCACCGCATGGCTTAGCTTTAGGTTTCTTCTGCTTGGTATTTGGGTCATTTGACTGCCCGCTTCTTTAATGAGAGGAGGGAGGATTTCACAAGCCAGATAGAAGTTATTTTGACCAAAGAACACATGGGTGTTGCCACAGTACATTGCAGGCAAAGCTGCAATGGCTGGAAAGGAGAGGAGAGGGCACAGATTTCATTTGTTTGAGGACAGATGATGAATCTGGGTTTTATTGTACAGGCCACAGAACCCCTCCACCTTCTCCATTTACCTGCACCCCATCATGCCAAGAGGGCTCAAGTCTGGTGTTCAAACATCAGTTCACCCTTGACAATCGAAAGAAAGAGTCCTGCAGCAGTAATGCATCAGCTTGGGGTGCATCCGTAGCTTTGTTCACTTGCTGTGCCGAGTTAATCTGTCTTTTATCACTTTAAGTTATCTAGCATTCAAGGGAGATGCATTTACACATTTTAATTGCCAAGCTCCTACCAAGTTTTTTTGCTGCGAAGTTCTTGTGCTGTCAATCAGAGGTGGACCCTTGTAGCAAGGGACACAAAATTTCACTATACAGAAAGAGAGACCTTGTATAAGACTGGCATCTGCTTACCAGAAAAATCAGGAAGTTGACAATATCTGTCAAAAGACAGCACGGTACATCTGACGTACAGAATAACCAAGGCTTAGTGCCCAGGTTTGCCTCACTGCTCCCTGGCATTCCACATCATTGTCCCTGGTATTCCACATCATTATCACAACACAGCCAGGCTGCATGTCCTGGAAATCTGCTCAGCCACAAAGAGATGTTTCCCATCCTGTACCTGAGAAAAGCAATTAGCAGCATCTTCCCTGCCACCTCCTGCAGCTGGCACTCAATGCAAAAGCTCTCCACTGCCTCTCAGAGCACAGCACACTCATGGATGCCCTCAGCTTTCTACTGTTTCCCATGCAGGTTTCTGTGTGCAGGACTAAAGCAAAGCAGGCAGCAGAACCTTCTCTCCCCAGCTCCTGAAGCATTGAAGGCTGGCTTAGGGCTCAGCTCCTCTCGCTGTCAGGACAGAGAAGTCCCTGCTCTGCTGCTCTTCCCGTGTGCTCCTGGTTCCCTTTGGCTGCTGGGAGCAAACACCTTCTGGGCTGATCAAGCACCAACTCATTTGGGAAACCCTGTGGGCCCCTGGAAATGTCAGGAATTCAGGCAGGCTTTTCTGCCTCTAACCTTCAAACCCTTGTGTTAAATCAGATATCGCTCCATCTCTGCAGCACCAGCAGACCTGGGTCACTGTCACTCGCAGCTGGAAATGGCCTCGGTGCTCACGTTCCAGCCAGCTCTGTGCTCAGTGATCTTCAATTGAGCAAGAAGTCTCCCTCAGAAGTCTTTTTCCTCAAGGACTGCTTGAATGGAGATAGCCTGACCTCTTCTCAAGGCCTCTGAGGGTTGACAGTAAAGAAAACTGCAACAAAACCCTGGCCTGGAGCTAGACCTCTTCTGGGCTCATTTTCAGCCAAGGTCTGATTTCTATTGGCCTATTTTCTGTCTCTTTTGTAGGTGCTTTTTCATCTCCTTCACACTGTAGCTCCTCTAGGTTGGCAAGATCTGTGATGGCCAAAAGTCTCTTGACTCCCCAGTCCCAAGGGAGGACTGGCACAACTGCATCTGTGCTCAGCTGCCTGCTGGGATGCTTTATGCTCCCCTCCCCAGCATAAACTCCATCTCTGCCTGCAAGGCATCTTTCAGCCTCTCTGGAAATCTTTCAGATGCTCCTTTAACTCCTTTTTTTGAAGCCTACCCTCTTAATTAGAATTTGCTCTAATCTTATTTTAATTCCTTGTGCGAAGTCTCTAGCTGCCTTAGATCTACTCTAATTCCTTTTGCAAGATCTCTGCCTCTTGTTTTAAGCCTTCATTTAAAGTCTTTTGGCCTAAGGTCCTGGGCTCTGTGCATGGCTTGGTCATTTCCTCCATCAGATTCAGCAGCAATACCAGCCTGCAGTCTATTCCTTTTAAACTGGCTCCTGCTCCTGACAGCCAGACTTATCCCTGTTTGAGCTGGATCAAATTTTGGGACCCCACTACATGACCCAATTCATAGGAAAAACTGACAAAGAGCATAGGCATTTCTCTGATGAAAATCCACTTATTTATGCAGAATGAACAGCCTTGGTTCCCTGGAAAGAAACGGGAGTGAAGCTTCCTTTCCTATAGCTCCAGGCGTGCAACAGCCAAGATTTAATCCCCCTAACTCCTCATTTTAAACCTTTCTGGAGTAAGTCCCCCAGGATGCCTCTCCTGATTTCTTTCCCTCCCCGACTCTGCTTCTTGAACCTCTATTCTCCTCTTGCCCAGGTTGATGAACATTCATCAAGCATTTTCCTGGACCTCCTTGCCTCAAGCTGTACCAGATGCAGTGAGCAGATGTGTACAGGAGGAAAAGAGCATATTTTGGAGGCTTAACACCAAAGGGGCAGCTCCTACTGACCCCACAGCTCCCACTAGCTCAGTCTGGGGTGAGTCACTTCTTCCTTTTAAATTGCATCTTCCTGCTTCAAAAACGAGGGCATCACAAAGCCTTCAAGAAAATTTTGCTCCGGTTTGGATGGGAATCACAGACTTTGTAAAGAAATGACCCATTTACACTGTACAGGTATCCCCTAGATGGGCAGCGTGCACTGCCTTGCACACACACAGACCATACCTTTGGTCTCCTTTGAGGACTTGGGTGTCTTTCTATAAAACCAGGGTCTCCAAATAACGTCCCAGGTTGCCTCTGCCCCCTCACCCTGAAGTGGCTGCAGAGGAATTCAGCCACCCTGCAACTGCCTGGACTTATGGAAGGAAAAGATGGAGGGGAGGAGAGAACTTGTTTTTCTGCTTGCCAACTTCTGGAAGTGAAACCAGCAGCAATAGGAATTGCATTGGCAGACAGAAAGACAAGTTTTCGCTGTTGGTAAGGCCTTAACAGACAGTTGTTTATTTAAACCAATGCAAAGTCACAGAGATGTCCAGCTTAAAAGAACTCATTGGGGTTTTTCCCTTCAAAATTCTTCATCTGAAGTTGCTCAAAAGATGAAGCAGGACGGTATGTGCATGTGGCTCCTGCTGATAGTGGGAGGCCAAAGAAGGGCTGGCGAAGATGCTGGAGCCTGAAGAAAAGCAGAAGCTTTCTGTGAAAGAGCACAGATTTAGGCAGTGCGGAAAGGTCAGCCCTCCCTTCCAGCAAGAGCAAACCTCGGAGGCAGCCAGAGGATTTCACGGTCTCTTCTTCTGGTTTTGGAAAGAAATTCCATCCCTACTTTTTGAGCAGCGAGGCTTTCAATGCTGGGCTTTCCTACATACTGCAGTGTGCTTCCCTGGGCACTGCCATCACTGACAGGGCTGCCGCATGGCCAGGGTGAGCCAGGAAAGCAGCATGGTCCCCAGAAGAGTTCCTGAGCAGCCAGGGACACATCGTTCTTGTGACCCCATGTTTCACCCAAACCTGGGGAGGCCACCATGTCACCTCATAGTGTCCTCCAGTCCCTGCACTTGGACATGGGGTCTCTGAGAAGCCATGCAATCAGTAAGACTGATGGTTGGTCAGGTCATGGGCACGTTACTAGCAGCTGAGTCAAAGGGAAAACACAATCACCCCAATCTCATCCTCTTCCAATAAGACCAAGACTAAAACATAAAGGTGGTCTTTGTTTGCATTTGGGATGTGACTACCCAGGTCAATGCCTTGTGCAAGCTTCTTTACTAATCCTTCACAATCTGATGCTCTTTTAGGAGATGCAGACCATTCCTCCTGTCCCTACTGAGGCCTCGCAGGCAGCCCCATCCCTGCCTGCTCTGGCTGGCTCGCTGGCACCGAGCACTGCTCTGCCAGCTGACAGCAGCAAACTGGGTCCCAGATCCCATTTGGTGCAGAAGGCTTTTGAAGGTCTGTAAAAGCCCCACAACCACAAAGCCGGTGTCTCCACAGGAGGGGGGAAAAGATGGAGAACTCACACGGCAAAAAGAAAGTTTGACCCTTTTTGTCTGAAGAGACTCTGCCTGAAGCATTGGAATAAGAAGGTGCCTGGAGAAAGCTTTGAAATTCAGATCTTGATTGTAAGCACAGGTCTCCTGTTGTAAGTGGAAAGACAAAACTATCCAAACTCTTTGGATTTATGGTTACTGGAAAGCACTTCCCAACTATTTTCTAAGTTGGTTCTCTCCAAAGGCAGAAGTAAGCTCGCTCTCTGCAGAGATTTTGCTGAAGAAGTGAAGCATTTACTTGGAATTTAACTTTGCTTTTGCTTGGTCAGGGATTGTGTGATTTCTATTTTTTTTCCACGTGGTCCAGTACAACAGAAACTGACTGAAACCAGCACCATGGGAAAGAGAATACTGAGGTTTGCAAGCGTTAACTTCTATTTTCCCTAAGTCCTTTCCTTCATGGATTTATGTGCTTGTGATCATGTGCTCAGCAGACCCATGACTTAGTCACTTCTTAAAGCCTTCTTTGCAGATAAAAGACTTTCCATGATGCAGAAAGGAAAAGTCTTGAGAACTGGCATAAAGCAAGCAGCCTGGTGCAGTGAACAGATGGGATTCCCAACTCCCCTCGGATGCTTCCCTCCACGCTGCCCACAGTGCGTCCCAGTCCCACCGCAGCCTGCTGAGCCCAAGAACGTGCCTCTGGGAATACTGCAATGACTTTGAGACTTTGTGCCTCTGCTTGAGTGTGTAGTTCCCATTGCACAGCCTGTGCTGGTTTTCATTGGGACGGACATGGTTTGTCTTCCCAGCACAGGGCTGTTACTCCAAGCACACCAGTTAAAGGCAGAAAAAAGCCATCCCGTGACAGGTTTCCAGCCATTGGGTGGTGACTGGAAGTGATAATTAAAAACTATGGAGCAATGCAGCCTCTCAGAGTGTTGCATATTCTTTCAGGAGAAAGTTTAGTTACTCCAAACTGGAAATACTGGTGTATTCTTTTGCTGAAGGATGCTTGCAATTTTACCTATGACTGGTCAAATATCCACACACACATAAACCTGCACTTGCAGCTCCAAACTGCCCTATGCATGCACTGTAGGAAAAGTCTGTAACTACTAGATAGATGTAGAGAGTGAGAAGGGCCCATATGCTAGAATTTGGTCAGCAGATATTTGATGCTTATAAATACAGGTATCATATATATACATGCTCAATCAATATATATATGCACTATTTTATTACTACAGTAAGAACTCCCTCACAACAATCCCCTTTGTAAAATACTTATAAGATGACCAAGACAACTCAAATTCAAATAAATTTAAATTTAAGGATAGTGGAATTGCAAAAACGAACGTGCAAACATATTCTTCTGAATTCATGATGCTTCATAGGCTGGGATCCCAGGGTGGCAGATTTCAATGGAGAGGGACCTCTGTTGTCACATATGTGACCAAGAGGAGGTATAGCATCGACGGCACTGGAGAATGAGGTTACCTCCTCTCAGCCAGAGCATCTTGCTCATCCTAACACACATTCCATGCACACTGCATGCTACCCATGGCCCCAGGAGCTCAGCTCATCCCCATGTGAACTTCTCTGGAGAAGGCTGAGGACCTGGACAGTGGCTGGTGCCAGCTGTACAAGCGCATGCCTGTGCCAGGACCCTGTCCTGCCACCTCCAGGCAGCTTCAGACCAGGGCTACCTCCGTGGCTGCCAGCACAGCTCAGTGGTGTGAGAAATGAGCCTCGGCTACAGCTGTCCATTTTGGTGCATGACTGGGAACCTGGAAACCTTGCAGAGGACATGGGTTTGGTTTGCATCCCCACTCTGTCCTATCCAGTGCTGTCTGGAGACATTAAAAACTTGTATCTGCCACATCTTAGCCTGGAATCCACAACTGCTTCATTTTCCAGCTCTAACAATCTTGACCTCTCCCAGCCTTTTGTGCACCCCTGAGACTCATACTCTTCTTGAGATCACACTGGGCTTGTGTTTTTTCATTCTCATGTGATTAATAAATTATGCTCTACAGATATTTAAGCAGCTCATGTTTATTTTTCTGTCAATAGACTCTTATTTGATCTGGGAGACCTATTTTCCATTGTCTGAATTCAAAGCAAAGTTCAAAACAAAACCTTCAGATATGAGCTGATTTATGAGCCTCTGCCAAAAATAACTCAGCTCATTCTCATCAGTGAATTTCCCATTTTGCCCTTAGCAACATCCCAGCAAAGCAATGGGGGAAAGAGGAATTGAAGTTGATGGCTGCAGGTAAAGACACTTCTGAATAGTTAAGATGCCTTGACATTACATCCGTATCTGCTCAGACAAGGCACTGCAAACACTGTAGGACCTCCCATGCATCTGGCAAGGCTCTACCATAGGATCCCTAAAAACCCACTATTTTTTGTTCAAGTTATAAGAACTTCTAGCTTTAGCTCTTGGGCTGTTATTCTCTGTGGCTTCTAACCCCAGCTACTGCTGAGTTTGGCGTGAACACCTCAATTCAATCTTAATTTTTGGACAACAGGTTCTGAACGAACTTCAGTTACTACAAGGTTTCCTCCCTTCATAAACCTATGTGGTACATGACAAGGTATATTCTATCCTGGGAGCTCAGAGCAGAGGGAAGAACAGGGATGCAAGGCACTGGACTACGACTCCCATGAATCCCTGCAAAAGCACTGACAAATCATTTCAGGTTTTTTGGCAAAAAAAATCCAAATGGTGTGTAAGGGAAGAAACTCCAACCCCAAACCAGCACATTCCCAGCAAAACCCCTTCGTTTTGATGAAATGCATTTTCAGTTAGAAAAAGGCTTTCCTGGAAATTGCTTCCGGGGGCCCTGGGAAAGGACAGCACTGGAATAGCCGATGAGCTGGTCTGCTGTCAGAGGGAGGGAACCGCAGGCAAAAGGCACCTTTGCCATGTGGGGCAGCTTCTGTACATGGGTCCTGCTCTCCTTTAGGCCCAGGGACACAGCCCTGCAAAGGGGACATTTGGCTGGGCTCTCCGTGAGCCGGAGCAAGGATCCCGGCGTTCCTCCTTCCTCCTCGGAAGGTGCAGTGAGCACATGTGCGAGGCAACCCCTCCGCGCCGAGGCGGCTGGGGAGTGTGGTTCCCACCTCTATATAAAGCCTCTGATTTCCTGTGATGCCGAGCGTGTGGGTGTCAGCGAAATGGATGTTTTCTGTCAGGGATGACAGTACCGGGGTGAGCGTCTGCTTCCCGCAGCGTGGCAGCGCTGGGAAGGCAGACACGAGCCGCGGGTGATGCAGCTGCCTGTGCCGCCATGCGGATAGGAGCATCCCTTGGGAAGAGAATTGGCTTTCCGCTGTCCTTTCACTGCTTTAATCCCCGCCCTCCCCCTGAGATGCTGAAGCGGTGTTCACAGCTCAGTGAAACGACCTAATTCGTGCCATGTCCTGCAAGGCGCTTTGGCAGGGGCAGAGCAATGGCTGTGCACGCAGCCCTAGCTCCCAAGGAGTGCAGTGTAAATAGCAACATCTCCCCAGCACCCATCCGGGCCCACCTGATATCCCCGTACCATTTCTCTGGGTAAAGAGCAAAATACAACTGGAATTCACAGGGCAAGGAAGGTCTCCGAGGTTTCAGCTCAGGGGGTAAATCATGAAAAGCAAATAAGCCGGTCTGTTGACAGAGGGGGCAGAGCCAAAAGCAGGGAGAATGAACCTCAGCTGTACAGCACAACAAGCTCAAAATCAACAGGAGGGTCCCTCAAAAGTAATAAATCCATTTGCTTGGGTGCCTCACTGGGAGAAATGGCCCACCATTTCCTCCCACAGGGATGCAAACCCATTATTAACCTGTCAGAACAAGTTAATGGCTCCCACCCTGCTATATCCAAAAATCCATCTCTACCAATGCCGGCTCCATTTGCATGTTCAATGTTGTCTGTTCCGGTGGCAGGTTCCCTTCCCACAAAGGATGGGGCAAGACCTATTCCTGCCCTATGGAGCTGTGGCCACAGGGAAGGGCCTACAGGCAGGGCTGCCTGGATCATCCCCATGCAAGCGACCCACTGGGGTAGACAGCCTGAGCTCATGGACTCTCTCAATTGCTAATTTCCGGAATACGTCAGAAAAGTATAATTAAGGAGCCCACCCCTTCTGGTGGAAGCCTGCTTGTGTCAACAGAGAGACGGGAGTATTTAGCAGAATTCTTTTTCCATCCTGCTAATTTTAGCCCCTTATATAACATTTCTTTTCAATACAACCCAGTTTCTGTAGCCCACTGAAGGAACGGCACTTCTCATTTGTCTTACACCAGTGCCTAAAATATTCCCCAGAGCCCATGTTCTGGCTCTGTGCTCCCCACCATGCACAAGACCAGCTCTGCCCACAGCAGCTCAAGGTTTAAATAGATCAGTGTGCAGAGGAAATAGAGGCAAAAGGGGTGATGCTGTAATGCAGCAGAGTAAAAGCCAGTCCCCACCATGCAACTGCAGGACCCCAACTCCAGGTACCCACACACAAACACCAGCAGAGAAAAGGGTTGTTGCTGTGACACCTCTCCAACCTCCACACACTGATGCTTGAACCTCCTGGTGAGCCTTGGGGCTCCATACAGACCCTTCAGCTTTCAGCCCTTACTGCAAATTCTCTCAGCCCCTTTCCTGCTCTGCTTTCAGCTGTCATTTCTGATGGGGAACTGTTCTTACCTTCCTAAGTAAACCTCAAAGTTTAATCGTGAAGCTCCAGAACGCATCAAATATACATCAAAATAACTCAAACTCCCTTTGACAGACCACATAAAGTTTGCAATTAGCATTTCAAAGCCACGATCGGGCATGGAAGTAAAAAGCAAACAAGGCAGCAGACAACACCCAAACTTGCCAATTATCCAGCTGGTTCTTTTGCACAAGGCTGGGGGAGCTGCAGAAATCACTGCCCAAGGCCAAGTTCATCCCTGCCATGGCACTGCTGACCTCAGTGTCTTTACACATGTGATGAGTTTTGAGTTTCCTACATGCTTTTTCATGTGAAAAGGTTGGTTATGCAGCATCACACCGCTGGACAGCCTCAGAGCAGGTTGGTGTAACAGAGCCGCCAGGTCAGTGGTGATGTGGCCAGTTAACCTGTTAAAACGTAAGGAGTTTTCACTACTACTAAGGGAAAACAGGAGCTGTCTGCAAGCACAGGGAACTTGGTGGAGATGCCACTGAAATGACATGTGTAAAAGAGTGTCAGCAGTGGGAACAGAGGGAAGTGTGGTGATTCCCTGCAAGAACGGGCTCTTCCCACACTGCGGGTGTGGATCCATCCCACGGTCGACCTGCTCTGTGTGGGGAAGCCGCACGGTTCCCTTTCCCTTCAGCTCCTCACTCACACAGAGACAAGCGTGGTTATTTACACACCTCCTCAGTGGCTTTGTCCTTTCCCCTGTATCAAGTCAGGCCTCTGAGCTCAGTATCCACCAAGGATTTCTAGTGAAGCTTTGAATAAATAACGAGCACCTTATTTCACTTTACAGTAATTAATCTGGGGGATAATGCACTAATTTGCCAATGCTGGGAGCATTTATCTTTTCCTCAAAGAGAAGCTTTGCTATGAAACTTTCACTCTAAGCCAATAAAAAGCAAACCCCTGTGCCAATCCAGCACTAATAGCTGCGTTTAGCACCATTCTAGAGAGGAAATATTTGCTCTGCAGCACATTAGGGTGGTCCCCTCCCCTATCTAGGAAAGTAAAATCTTTCTCTTATTCCCAGCATCTCCTACTTGGCAAACCTACAAATGCTATTCCCCAGTCTTCACATGGGGTGACCCCTGCCTTTGCCTGCTTTCCCTACTCCTTCCTTTTAAAAGCTATAGTAAAGCCTTCAGGGCAGGGTGCCTGCACAGCACCTAATGCAGAGGGCTCCCAGCCCGGGATTAGACCTCCTGAGCATTACCATAATATAAATAAATACAATTCATAAAGCCTGGCTTTGAATTTTTCAACTGATCATCTGAATGAAGCTGGTGAATAATGCCCTGAAGAGGTGGAACCAGCCACAGCCTTCATGATCGCATTAGTCAGCATGCAGGAAATCATCGCAATTGTTCCAACATGCGAGTTCAGTGTAGCTGATCTAAGTGTTGGCAGAAAATTACTTTCATAGTAATCTGAAGTGTTTGACCTTCTCACTGAAAATGATACCAAAGAGCATTTTTTTTGTCAGCCTGCAGTGCCAGATCCTGAGCTGGCACCAACCAACAGTAATCCACTGCATTACATTAGCAACAGGGCTGGACTAACACCAGCTGAGAAGCTTCACAACAGGTAAGTTACAAGAAGGAAAGAGGGATTAAATGTTAACATTACTAACACAGGCCGCAATTAGAATAAATGACGAAGCAGTCTTTTGCTTTTGTGGTAGCTCACAGTTTTGGATTAAAATGTTGGACAGTGTGTTGCATATCACTGTTTAATAACTGTAATATAACCATGTCAAGACAGTGATCCTCAGGTAATCAGTTACTGGTGGCTGGTGCAGCCTGGCTGGCTTGAGGGGTCTGGGATGGTTTATAAAGGCTTGGGATGGCAATGGAGCTCCTCCTGCATGGGTACCACAGCTCTCTCCAGGAGGGGTTTGAACAGAGTGACAACATCAGCTCAAACCAGATGGTGCATCATAGGGATACAGGCAGCAAAATGGGCAGAGGAAGCACTGAAGGAGCTGTTCCACTATATGCCCAGCAAGGCAGTGGCCCCTGGTAGCAGTGGATGAGCCACACACTCCCCCTGCCCAGCAGCACCAGGGTTATTCAGGGTGCAGACTGATGACAACCCAGGACAACCTCTGCTCATAGGGCTGCATGTCTAACAAGCTGCTGCAGTGCTGCCTGCAATCCCTCTCCCTAAGGCTATCCCTAAGACAATAGAAATATGAATTAGAAGTGCATCATGTCAGTGTTTGTGAATTTGTCAACAAGGCCCATTAGTGGGGATGCTGAAAACCATAAAATATTTGTAAGGCAAGAATCTACAGAAAGGGAAAGTTAAACCTAGAAAGAGAGATGGTCTGCTGATGTGTGACCATCCTCCCAGCCTTTGGGAGGACCAGTCCCTGAGCCATCCGTGCTGCACAGAGAAAAGATGCTACAACAGCCCAAGGTGTGCTGAGGGGGCTGGAGCACCCTGTATGGGGTGATGGCTCCAGTGGGTATCACACATCTGCCCATGTGAGCCTCTCTTGACTCTAAAAGTACCACCTCTCACCAGTTTTCCCTGCTCCATCACCCTGAGGCAGGCCTGTGCTGCATTTCTACATTGAAGCCTGAGTGGAGGCAAGGACCTGGGAAAGGTTTTCCCAGGCTTTTTGGGCTAGGTCACCTCAAACAAAAAAAATCCCCTGGTTCCCTGTCAGTGTTTGTACCACTCTGCTTCCTGCACATCTCTTCCCCAACCTCATTTGCCCGTATCATCACCTCTGGCCAGGCTAGGTCTGTCTGCCCCAGTAATATGGGTCCCGAGGCTGGCATTACTGGGATAGAAGGACCTGCCATCGCAACCTCAACAGGTACCTGAGCTTGGTTAAAGATGGAAAAATTCAGTTACAGCAAACACAGTGAGAAGCAGGGCATCTCTCAGTGAATCTGAAAAGCAAGAGTCTTGCCTCTTCACAGACCCTGCCCTACCTCCCTCTCGCTCCTGTCCTTACATAGCAGGGATTTGGGATGGAGCGAGGGTCTGCAGGGCAGCTTTCTTCAAAAAATGGGGAGAAATTAAAACCAGGACAGAAAGCTCAGCTCACAGCAAGAAAAAGAAAGAACTCCTTCCTTGCAGCCTGAACAGTGCGAAGGATTTTGTTCAGAACATTTCACACCTTATACTGATCCACCTCAGCCTTGAACACAATAAGGCCACATTTATGGCACCGAAAGAATATCCCACAAACCTCCAAGCAGCTCAGCACAAAGCAGTAGGACTCCCCTTTACTAAGGCTCACAACTGGAAGAAGGGAGGGAACCTCTATGCAAATTTTATTACCTGCATTTTATATAGCAACAAATAAAGGAAAGAAATATATAGTAACAGGAAATTTATATATCAATAGAAAAGGAAGATGGTGTTCTAGGGCACGTACAGATGATCAATGAGAGGATCCAAAGTGTGAGCAGCCCTGCCTGCCACAAACCCCCTTGCTGTGGGCATGGAAAAGTGGCCTGAGCTTGGCCAGACTGAAATAAAGGAGATAGATGCAGGTGCAGGAGGAGAGGAAAATAAACATGAGAGAACACGATAGATGAGATGTCAGCGCAAATACAAGGGAGAACCCATAACTGTCACCACACAGTATCACATAATTTAATGTCTTAACCCAACCACCCCCCCCCTCGAGTTTTGGGTAACTGGCAGTTAAATCTTCTACTTGTGTCAAGCCAACAAAGCTGGTGCTGCACAGAGAACATTTCTCCTTTAAGGGTGATTATCCCTCGCTGCCATCTGTGGTGACACAGTCAATCAGGTGGCAGAGGGCATGGAAAACAGCATTAGACCAAACAATCTCACTCCTCAATGGAGAACTGGAATCCAAGTGGATCACCTTCATTGAGAGGGATCCCCAAGGGAATGAGGGGTAGCAGGGCACCCGCTCACCATTGCAGGAGGGTTTGTGGAGGTTATGATGGATGTTGCAGCTATCATCAGAGAAACTTCAGCTGGGCAGAGTGAAGGGCAGTGGAAGAGCCATGAAGTTTGTTTCTCAACTGAGGTTCTTAATGTGACAAGTGAATCATCAGAAATGGATCTAACAAAGACAGTGTTGTAAACTTAAAAAAACCCATATCCCTCTGGTTATGTGTTATATTTTGAGAATAAACTGAAGAACGAGGCATCCCTCAGTTTAATCCATCTCCTGTGTTGGCTTAGGGAAAAAAACACAAACCCTGCAAGCCTTGTATTCTCATTTCCATATATCCTGATTTTATGCAACTGGAGACTAAGTCAGCCCTTATTAACCTCGCTCCCTTACAAACCTGCAGAAGTACAGACTGGGGATTTTTTATTCTCTGCCTCTTCAAAGAGCTCTCCTGGGAGGGATGGAAGTTCCAGACTGATGCAGTGCCACAAGCACCCCCTTATCTGAAGTTCACTCACCACGCAGTGACCAATGAACTTGGTTTGGAGATCCTGAGTTTTTAACCAGGATAACACAAGGCCAACCCTAACTCTGACACTACGGATGAAGGATGGAGAATGAAGATCCTCCTTCCAACTTTGAGGGGACTTCCAGGGCTCAACAGGTCTGCAGACATCTTTCTGGTGCAGCATGTACCTCTGTCAACTGAAGGCACCATCTGTGCTTTAAAGAGCAACACCTGATGAAGCCCAAAATGCATGCTTGCAAGGACACTGCTGAACAAGGCTATACTGTCCATAATTATGCTCACTTCTAATTAAAACATCTAAAAATTATGCAGATCACAGTGAATCTTTTGAGAAAATGTTGGTTTCAGCTGTTTGTTAACACAAATTCATCTGGGTGCATTGGTCACGTCTGGTCAGTGTACCCATGGAATCAAATCTGCTTCCCACTGAGGAACCAGGTTTAAACTCCACCTAAGCTGGCAGGAAAGCAAATCCTTCCTTACCTCAGTTTTCAGTGACCTTTGTCATGTTCTGCCTTTCCCACTGACAGGGAGCTATGAAATTCAAGGCTTTGCATGCCAGGATCCCACAAGTTCCCAATGGGAAACAGCCCATTGACAGACAGAGACTGAAGAAGAGGATTGCAGGGGAGCAGAACTGGAAGAAGCCAATTTCACAGTGAACGTTTCCAATTTCACGGTGGTGGCCGTGTTGTTCGGTGGGGGGGTGCACAGTGTCAGACATCCCCTGCGCTTCCCTTGGCTGAGGCAGACAAGGCAACCCCAGACACAGCACTTCAGTATCACAGGAGCTGATATCCAGCTCATAGCTTCTTTAGCCTCTCAGTTAGTATTTATAAAGCTCAATTTGTCCAAGGGGAGGAATGTTAAACACAAGTCCAGAGAGGAGGTCCAGGAGAGCAGATCTTATCCCAGGCCAGGCACTGGCTGCTTCCCTGCCTGCAGTGGGAAGCCCAATGTAACACAGAAGATGAGAGAATCAAAGGCAAAGTTTTAGCCAAGGGCACTTAATCCATGGCTATGTGCGTAAGTGTGTCTGCAGAGATAAAGGGCAGCCAGGATAAATCCCTGGGTGCAGTGGCTGCACTGCCAAACTAGAGTTGAACACTGCTACGTTTTTAGTACTGAAATACTCGTAAATCAAGCCAAGAAACCGGACTTTAGGGAAAGATCAAAGGATAAGTACATCTTACCGACCTGTTTCCATTTGGTTTTGGGGGGTTGGTTGTTTTTGGGTGTTTTTTATAAACTCTGATCAGATTTGCAAGGCTGGAAATGTGTTTTAAAGAAGCGAGAACAAGCTGCCCCTCCAGAGGACTCTCCCCTGCTCTGCCTGGAGCCGTATTAACTCCGTCTAAAAGAAGTAGCCATGTCATGACTCATACTTTCCACTCCCCATAATCCCTCTCAGCAGGGCGCAGACTTAAGAGTTTTCCTCTGACTTCGGTTTTGTTATAATTTATGCACCTGCTTTGAAAAAGCCTTTGAAAAATCTGATAGCGGAGGAAAAAAGGAGCCTGGTTTATCTGTCTGCTGGACAGGCTGAAAAAACACCCCACTGCAGTGGAATTCGGCATTACCAGGAGAGTAACGTCGGTGCCAAACTTCCTACAAGGCTGCTTGCAATCAAAACCAAACTACTAGAAATCCCGTCTCAGAACAAGGGCAGAGCTGAAGTGAAAGAAGCAGCAGTTCATCAGCCAGAAGTGTGTGGCTGACACGAGACAGAGCTCATGTCCTTTTAGGAAACACGCCAGTGAATTTTGTACGAGCGCACGCTCAAGGGCCCGGATCTCATGTCCTGCTCTCAGTGACACCAGCAGTGGCCATGCTGGGTCTCGCATGCTTCCCGAGCCTCCAGAGCCAAGCACGAGGCAGCGGTACTTCTGTTAAAGGATTTTTTTATGATGTTTTGAAAAGGTCAATAAAATCTGAGCCTTGACATGCCTGTTATTTTAGGAAAAGTGAGGTTTTTCCATTGTCCCTGGGTCTGAAGCAGTGGATACCACTTCTTCGGAACCACTCTGGAGTTGCAGTTTTCTGCATAACGGCAGATTATGCGACCATTGCACCTAAAACTCTGCAGGTGACAACCCATGAGACCTTTCCTATGCAATCCAGGTGTCTCCCCAGGTCCACAACCAATGCAGTTTATGCCTCACAACCTCACTGCAGCCTATCCTCAACACAACTAATTCCACCTGATTCCCCCCCACCAGTCACGAGTGCTTCCTCTGCCTGCCTTTTGTTGGTGTCAGCCACCAACGCTTTCCCAAGGTAAAGAGCTGCTCCTGGGCTCAGACGTGCCTCTCCTGCTCTATTTCCAGTGCTCTGTTCTACACTGCACGTTACTGCAGAAGGGAAAACACAAATTGCATCTCCTCACTGGTTTCTATGAAAGCTGAGTTCATCTCAAAGGGCCGATTTCATTGTTTCCATCCTGCAACAAAGAGCTTCCAAAGGGAACTATCTCACTGTGTTCCCACCTGCCTTACAAGCTGATGTCATCTCTGCTAAGAGCTGCATCCAGACCTCTTTGCAACACTGTGCAATGCACCCCTCAAATAAGATCCAGCCCTGTAACCTTTTCTGCTTTACATGGATGATACAGCTGTAAACCAGGAAGATTTCCTTTGGCTATTGTTTATTTAGCATCGTTTTACAGCTCTGTGGGTCCAAGTTGTGTATCGTTACCATCTCATAGATGGCTCCCTCCACCTACAGAAATGGGGGTGAGTGCACAACATATGCTGGAAAAACAAACAGTTTTACCACGGCCTTTCTGGAAGCTTTTTGTAAATAGCTACACCTGGTTCTAAGTGTACTTTGTTCCTAAGTGCGGACAGTATCTACTTGCCTGATGTAGTGCTTTCCAAGGTTGTTAATTACGAAAACACAGAGTTTTATTGGTGTTTGCATTTGAAGCTGTGTTTTGAGCAGGCGAAAGAATGGTGCCCCTGGGGAAAACTGCTATTTTGGCTGAATGCAAAGTGAAGGAATAGATGAATAAGAGAGGCAGACCCTCTTCAAACAGCTCCGTTTATCTGATCCATTTCTAGAAAGTCATTATTCCAGCTGAGAGTGTTTAAATGATACAAAATTGCCAGAGAGTTGAGCTCTTTTGGGACATTCCAAACCCAAGTGATAATATCTTGGTACTTCTGTGATGGATTTATTGAGTGCTAAACCTTCTGCACAACCTCTCATTCAGCAGTCAATGAGTAGCTCTCCCCTGAAAAGCTCGGGAGCCTTTACCATCCATCATCTTGATAACTGCAAATATCTCTTTAATGGTGCAAGACCCAGGGCTGATTTGCACCTATGAGAGTATGAAATTTCAAGAATACCCCTTTGCATGGAGCTTCCCTGAATGCTAATAACGGGAAGGGAACACGAGGGCAGTGGGAAAAGATCTGGAAGTGTATCCCACAGGTAACATTTCCAGGTTACCTGTGACCTTCACTATTCTTAGTGCTGCCGATACGGACACCTTATTCTGTACAAATCTCATATCATTAAACAAATTGTAAAGGAGCAGATTCGATAGTTTATGCACTTTTACACCCTTCCCCCAGCAGTGGGGGAAGCAGTCACTTGCGATTCTCAATTGTAACACAGCTGTTAGCTCTATAATTAGACTGGATAGGTCCTTTTGAATGGAGTGTGTATTGTTCACCTCAAAGAACAAATAACCTGCCACTCCACCCACGCTTACTGAACCTTGCCAAAGGCTCAGAAATACACATAAAGTCTGTGTGGTACTATACAATGAACATCTACTGCTTTGAAAACCCTGGTGAGGAGACCTAGTTGTGGGCATAGCTGGGACAGAAGCAGTTCGCACCTTCTGCTGGAAGTAAAGGAGAGCACTAGCTTGCGTTGCTTCTTCTCTGCAACACGGAGCTCAAACTAAAGACTTTGATCAAACGCTGCTGGAAGTGCTGGCAGCGCTGTGAAGGGCCCTGTGAGGGTGAAGATACGAAGGCAGCCATCAGCGCAGAGTTTTCTCAGGTCTTTGCCAGCATAAGAGACGCTATTCGTCAGCATAGCACACTGGAGCATCCTAAAGCACGCCTGCATCTTGCTGTCCCACATGAAATCTCATAAACCATGTGAGATCTCTGTAAATAGCAGGGAAAGTATAAACCAGACCAAACCACATGCCTTGGCATTAATGCAGCTATACTATTGACTACTGAACCCAAAGAACCTCAAAACACCCACCCCAAAAAGGAGTTAATCAGACAACCCCAATGCAACTGGCCTTTCAGAATGCTTGTCATTTGATCAATATAGCTTAAGTCATTTAAAACCCAGGTCCTTTTACCTAATCTACTTCTTTAAGAAAAGAAGTAATTTGGCTCATACATAGGTTGTAAAACCACCACTTGACTGAGTTATTTTGGGATAATGTGTGGTAGGGTCACAGAGCACCTGTGATGGAACCATTTGCTGCAGAATACTTTTATTCAACCCTCAGTGACTAACTCAAGCACAAACACAAGGTAGCCTTTGCTGTCCACAGTCTCCATGGCTTCAAATACGCAATCGAGGAGTAAACTGTCTTACACATGGGGTACACAAGCACATCACTGTGGGGAGTTAGTACAAAGCGGGTGTATGGTAAACCCAAGCCCTGGCTTCCAGCAGCCCAACATCCACGCCCAGGCAAGCCTCAGCATGCTTTCAGCTAAGCTTTTCACTCTGCCTGGGCTGATACAGCCACTTGCTGTTGAGAAAATAACATAATTGCACACCAAGCACTAAGTTAATGAAACCGTATTGATTTTGTTGTTAAGGCTTATGGTTCTAGGATTGCCGGCAGACAAAGAGAGACGGAGAAGCACAGAGAAATCTCATTAATGATAAAACAACCCAGAAACACAACAGAGCTTGTTTCACGTTCAAACATTAAAGGTGGCAGATTTTAATGTGCTTGGCATCTTTCCTCCTACTTGATGAGGGATAGTTGTGAATGGCAGCAGGCCACCGGTCATTAATTAGAGGCATCTTTTATACTGTACCCCTACCAACAGGGCTCACAATGCCAAAACTCCTCTGTACACAAGCGCTGCGACCAAATACCTACAGAAAGTGGGAGGGATAGTGAAGAGAGAGCAGCTGCTATGCAAGATGAAAACTGTATTCTTGTGAGTAGTTTCTGGCTACAGAAGCGGATGATGCTGAGCAGCGATTTCATACATAGGGGACTGTCCAAGTTGAAAATCTATGCCCATACCCGGTGCTGGGATCATGGCCCTGGAATGACTTGAGGAAAGTTTCTCTCCTCTCCCTGCCTTTTCCTTTAATTCCTTCATTATTTTTCGAAGTTTTCAAAAGGAAAGGTTGCAAAGGAATGATGAAGAGATGACCTGAGGGTGAGTGATGGAAAGTGGCAAGCCTGGGCAGCTCAGAGGGGTGGTGAGTCCTGTGGTCACCTCTGGCTGTGAACATCTGGAAGAGGAGGCCAGTGAAGGGCACCAATGTCTCCTCATCAAGAGGAGAAAACAAAATGAAGGCTTCACCCAGCACTTAAGGACAGGAGGTAAATACTGAGACAACATGATCTGTCTTCATCTGGTCTGATGCCTCTTCATGGGCCAAATGGGAGCCACCCCTATAACTAGGAGGGCTTGCTGCTCATAAATCTCTCCCTGATGTCTTTGCCTCTCTTGTGTCACCAAAGTGCTCCAAATTGTCTCAATAGACACCCAACTTTTTCACGGCACTGAACCTCTTCAGGAGAGACATACACATGGTATGAAAGCGCACGCTGAAAATGAAGCCTTACATGTACATGCTTTTTTGAATTAGAGTGAAATAAATTAGCAGCAGAGAAATAGTGTTCAAAGGTTTGATGTAGGCACTTGCACCTAGACACTACTGTTTCCCATAAATATCCCACAGACTTGGAAGAGAGGTGGAAATCACTGTCAAAAGTCAACAGACAAAACGTGGTTTCTCCAGCAACCTCTTCATCTCATTGTAGACAGAAACTATAGCAAACATTAATTGTCTTTATGATAATCACTGCACAGACTCAGTGCCAGCTACCTGGAGGCTTTAAGTGCATTGGGAAAGGTTTCTCTCCCAAATTTGGCTATTCACTACCTTTCACTTCCATGCAATCTGCAGGGCAAAGCTTTCCAGCACAGCCTCCCCAGGAAAGTCTCTTTGTCAGAAGGCAGCACACTCTCATGCTTACAGTCCAAAACCCAAGCATGCAAGAGTACACTCTCCAGAAGGAAAACAGAGCCCAGGATACATATTAATTACTGGTGGCATAAAGCCCAGGCAAGATTGCTGCTCCATAGTCAAGCTATAAATCTGTCCAAATAGGATTCTGACCATGTCTGCCTTGTTTATATTAGAAAATTTCATGGCCATGTGATTCTTCACCTGGAGAGGAATCGTATCCCTCCACGGCCAGTTAAGGACTGAGATTTATCATCTGGCAAAAAAGACCTCAATGTTCTCTGCAGGAAGGGAAGCATCTGCCTGTGCTGGCTGGGGGCTTTCCTAGGGGAACCACTCAGCTGCTGCCCCTACAGCAGGACCCCACTTCAGGAACTGGTTAAGAATTCCTGTAAAAGCTTCATCCCTTTGTTCTTTCCTGCAAAAATCTTCAGAATAGCAGACAGGTTTAAGCCACCCTACCCCTACCATCCTGTTGATCTGAGCACCTGCAAGGGCATCCTACTTCTTCATCCTGGTGAGAAACCTGGCCCATCAAAGAGCTGCTGTTATATGGGTTTCTGCTTTGAGAGGGGATTTGCTATGCAGTTTGGGAGGATATTTGCAAATGAGGTCAAAAATCAGTTCTCCTTGCTTAGTCCCACACTCCTGCAGTAAGACTGGCTCTGCAATGCTGACAGGAGAGAACCCTAGTGTTGCTTTCACCAGGGAGGGGAAAAGACTTGATCTGAATTTGCAATGGGAGACCAATGGTTGAATTAGAGAAAATACAGATTCCCTTCCCCGTTTCAGCCGTACCTCACGGCTCCTGCACCCAGCATTGTCACAATCATAGCCACAAAAAAGCAGATGAGACCTTAATGGTCACAGGAGATGCTAGGCTCAGGTTCACGAGGTGCTTCACTGTGGCTTACCAGCCCAGTGTGTCAGCTGAGGGAGGCAACCACTGGTGTGCCTGCTGTGAGCCACAGCCAAGGGGCCAGAGCACACACCTGGTGGGCACCAGCCATACACTGCCTGCATGGCTGACTTGGTGTGGGAAACACTTGCCTGTGGCTCAAACCTGAGCTGGCAGTTAGGAAAGCTGCTAGTGTGTCAGTGTGCCTCAGTTTCCCTGCCTGCAAAGAGGGCTTAAGCAGATTCCTACAGAGCACTCTGTGATCCCCTAGGGAAGAATACTGTGGAGATTGACCAGGGCAAAGAACAGCCTTTCCTGCAGAAGTGAATGATGCAATTTCTGCAAGCAGAAGCAAGAAAGCATCCAAACTGATGAAAGAAATCTAAAATACAGATTATTGAACATCTGTTCCCCAGAAACAACCTCTCCAGGCCTCTTGGATGTTGCAGATGATACCTTAACCTTAAGCACTAAAGAATTTTAATAGGAGAAGGAAAATGTCCTTATTTCTTAGAAACACAGCAAGCGCACACTCCTGCCTCCCTCAGTGAAGTGGGTCCTTTAATTGCACCATAACTCACTCCCTTTTTGTTACATGCTTTATGTTAAGCAGCTGCTTAAGACTTGTTGACTTCAAGAAGGCTACTCACATGCTGGAAGTTATGTGTGTGCTCAAGTTTTCCACTCTTAACAAGGTTTTCATTTTGCCTCTAGCCATGTCCAGCCAGAGGGTCGGCTGGATCGAAGCATCATGTATGCCCTAGGCAGAGCAGGAGGATCAGCTGTCTGTTCTGATACTCACTCTAAAGAGATAACTTTGAAAAAGGCTGGGGGAAGGCATCTTCCATTCCTTGTTATTATACGAACACACAGTTCCAAAGATCTCCATTCCTACTGGGTCCCAAAGGAAAATAGTTGAAATAATCCATATTCATTAGATTTTTAATCCCTCACACACCAGAATTCAGCAGGCTGCTAATGAAGAAGACAATTATACAGCACTTCACAGAAAAAGCAAACCAGAACAGGTGCAAAGGCTGGAGCTTTGCCATATTGGCTCTCTGTTCTTTGGCACAGGGCATCATTGCTTTACTTAAAATGTATGGATATGTAAGCTCCCAAAAGCTTAAAGGAGTCAGTATTAAAGGAAAAGAGGTGACATTTAAGATTAATCATTAGCTGCTGACCACCTAAGATACTAAATCAAACAGGCGACAGCTGACTAAACTAAGCTTTATCTGCATTCCTTCTGAAGAACACAAGCAGAAATGATGATGTTGCGCCAGAAGGGCAGTAAAAAGACAGACTGTGTTTGTTTTGCCCCTTGAATTAGGGCTTCGATGTACAAGTACAGAACAAAGAAGTGGTGTCCAAAGAATTTATGCCCTACCAAGACAAGCATGGGAAAAGCAAAGAGAGATTTTCCATCTTTTGCAGATGTTGGGCAGAGGCACAGAGAGAAAAAGCACTTTTTGGAGTTTGTGCAGAAAACACACAGCAAAGCCATGACCCCTGCTCTGCCTATATCAGCCACATCACTGCCCAACAGACTGTCTCAGTTTGGGGTTTCATCCTGCTGCCTAGAAGGAAGACAAACCAGAGCAGTACAATGCCATGGGGCTTATTTCATGAACACAGAGCTATATTTTGACTCACTGGACTCACCAGAAACACTTCAGGGAAGACTGCAGCAAGGAGGTCAGTGGTGAAGGACACTTGCTGAAAGAAACAGGCTTTTAAAGAGAGGGCTGTAGTATACATCTGATACAAAAGGTTCTGTGGGCAGGAAAAGGGAGACTATTACCAGTGTTGTGGCTTATTCTCCCCAAAAAAATACTAAGGAAAAGAAGTATTCCAGCAGGCAGGTGATAATGAAGGGAACAAGGGATGAAATGACAGCAGAAATTTGACCTGTTTCAGGACCTGGTAGAAAAGGGAAAAAGAATAAAATTAGGAAGAGACTTAGTACGTAGTTTCCCTTAGGATATGAAGTCATTAATTACTGAGAAAGGATCTGATTTGCTGACCATTTAAACACACAACTGCACTGTATGCAATAATAGGTCTAATTTGCACACAATTATCCTGTTTTTACACACAGAGATTAAGTAATTGCTTGTATAAACTGCAAGATACATTTGCGTATTCCAGCTACCCAATTTGCATGCTAAATCACAGCAACTGTGTGAACCACCTAACTGCTCATCCTTCCTTTGCACAAATCAACACCACAGATTACGTCTGTGTGGAAAGTATCAGTAACACACTCAAGTTACTGGAATGGAGCACCTGGGGAATGCTTCCCAGCTGCTTTAGGATTAGTTTATAGCAACCAAACCTGTGAGGCAACCATCTTAGGTGAATTAAGCAGGGAGAGCCAAAGCAATAACTTTCTCTCCACTTTACTGTTTTGGAGATCATTGCATCTGTGCTAGAGGAGGATGATCAAATTGGTCCTTTAATCTCTCAATGCTCTGCACAGCTCAGGGTTCTGCTGGAAACTGGGATCCCAGTTTTGCCAACCGAGTGGTGATGAGGTGAGCAGCACAGTTGAAGAGCAGGAAGAGGCACACCATCCTTCCGCTATTCCTTCTCAAGAAACAGGTCAGTTTGGTTACGGGATTGGTAATCATGGAAACCAAACCCATACCCTTTTGCAGGAGCTTTTGTTTTCTCTGTAAAAATCTTCATTACTTTTCTGGGGGTAGCACACACAAACTGTGAGCCAGGGCAGTCTTGCACTTAGTGCTGTGTAAGCACCCCACAGAAAGAAGGCACTTCCCACAAAGAGTTTACCAATGAAATAAATTACATCTGTAACTCCAGGAAGTGGCATTGCCGTTGTCATGGGTTCAGCAGCAGCAGTCATTCTTTTTTCTCCTTCTTGGTAGCTGGTGCAGCGCCGTGTTTTTGATTTTGGGCCTGGGAACAGCACTGATAACACCAGTGTTTTCAATTACTGCTTGGTGATGTTTAGGCTGGCCAAGGACTTGCTGAGTCTCATGCTCTGCCAGGGAAGGGGGGAAGCTGGGGGGAAGCAGAGGCAGGACACCTGATCCAAACTGACCAAAGAGGTTATTCCATACCACAGCACGTCATGTCCAGGATGTAGAAACGGAGAGCAGAGACTCGGAAGGGTGGTGAGGGTGCACGGTGGGGGGCACTGGTGGGGGTGCACTGCATGGTCGGGCTTGATATTGGATGGTGAGAAATTGTATTCTTTTTCCTTGTATTTCTCTTGTCATTATTATTATTGGTGGTAGCAGCAGTGGTTTGTGTTACACCTTAGTTACTAAACTGTTCTTATCTCAACCTGTGGGAGTTGTATTCTTTCGATTCTCCTTCCCATCCCTCCAGGAGCGGAGGGAAGAAAGAGTGGGGACTGAGTGAGAGAGCAACTGTATGGGTTTATAGACTTAAACCAGGACAGCCGTGCTCAAGTTATCTGCACCATGAAGCAAGTTCTCTAGAAGACCGTGCAAACTAAGAAGTATTTCACAGCCACTTTACAAGAAGCTCTTAAGAGCATCTTTTAAAATAACTACTAAGTCAAGTGGGATTCATTCATGGCTATTCATTCCTAGCCAGAAACTTTGGCAAATTTGTTAATGGACATGCAAAACCAATGGAATTTATACCTGCCCCAAGGTTCAGCAGAGAGAAAGAGAGGCCAGCTGTCCCTGTAGTGGGACACAATGCATTTGCCTGGCCTCATGGAACTCTCATATTTCAGTAGGTAGATTGCATACAGTAAAGCTGGCTTTAACCAGGGCTGCAGGTGTTAGATGAGACCATTCCCTGGGATTGCTGGAAGTCTCAAGTTACTCCTATAGAATAACATTGTGTATAAACAGAGAGCACAAACATGTCAATTAGCAAAATGAACTCTGATGCCTGATGTGATCTAGAATGCAGCACATCTTATGTTTGGCGGAAATATCACTTTATCAGAACAGCCCCAAAGTGTCCTGTCATGCTAAGCCACATACACAAACGTGAGGTCAAAACACATACAGTGCGTGTTGAGTCTGCGGTCACCTTGAGGAGCATGAAGGATATGTGAAATCTGAGGTTCTTGTTCCTGAAAAGCTGCCTTTGACAAGATCTGCTTCAGCCAAAGCAGGGTGAGATCAGGCCCCAGATCAGTGGGAATTAATCAGACTTCACACGCTATACCTCATCTGCTTCAAATTTACCTTGAAGGATCAAAACAACAATAAGTAGGACCCAGCATACCTGGAGTCAGCTGCCAAACCCACAACTTCGTCAAAGTGAACGTAAAATCAATGCTGGTCATGACATTTGGCATCTCCTCCAGAAGGCAGAACTTGAGGTCGACATATCTGAGAGCTCTGAGCTTCAGAGGCTTTTCAGCACTCCTGAGAAACTGGGCTGAACCACCTCCACATAGTCCCTCCCAACACTGCCATAATCTTCATACACTGGAAAAACTAGCAGGTACTTAACACTGCAAAACAAAACCGCTGTTGTGTGAGCCTGTCTCCCTCGTAGTAACAGGTAACACGTTTGCAAGGCACAGCTTTTCTCTGCTAAGTGCTGCAAAACCTGCTGAGATCAATCACATTCTTACCTGGGGAAGGTTAGAGGCTAAGAATAACCATGTGTTGACTAACCTAAGTTTAATTCATCTCACTGGCAAGAGGTACAACTGTAAAGTGAGGGGGGATTTGCTGCCAGAACATTAGTATTTTTCACCTCTGCTGTACCCTGACAAAAGCTGCTCTTTGAGAGCAAACCCAGTCCCAAGTGCTGCCAGTCACAACTTCCTTCTTGCCAGCAGAGATAATACTGTGTTGGTCTCCTGTCCAACACGGGTCAACCTCAGACGTAGGATCGCTCCCATTTGCTGACAGGCAGACTGGTAGATGCAGTTACACAGAACACAACTACAAAATGATGTTTTTTCCAGCTTACTTTACCCTTTCTAGGCCAGGTTTGCTCTTGCCTGTCTCTGGGAGACTCTCTTATTTACTCTTTCTTCTACGTTGTCATATTTAATTGATAGTAGTAGTTAACTGCACCAGGCAGTCATGAGGATTACTTAATTAATGCCTGTGAACCACTTTAAGATCCTCAGATGAAAGAAGCTAAGAAATGTAATATATAATTATCATGTATTATTAATAAAACTTCTGGCACATTGACAGGAGAGACAACAACACTTCTTGGTTGTTTTCCTTTTCTTTTCTAAAAAGATTGAACTTTCATGCTATGAAGAACACATTTACCAGAAATTCACAAATGAGCAAACAAGGAGTAAAAGCTCCCTATTTCACCAGAGAGGCTGGGTTCTTCTGACAGCAGACAGCAAACATCACCTCAGAAAGTGGGTTACACTCCTTTCCTGTCCTGGCAGTGGATGAACCCCTGGTTTTTAAGAATGGGCAGGTATGGAGAACTACAAGGATGTTACAGTAATTGCTCACAGTGGAAGTGGTTAAATGCACCAATTGCAAGAAATAAAGGGTTTGTTTAATGTCTGATCAGTACAGTTAAAAGCACATGATACAAAAGAAATAAAGTGTGCTGAGCAATAGATGGATATTTTGATATGAACAAAAATTACAGCCATGTGAAGGAAGTTTTTCAGAGCTGAGAATGTGCCCAATACACACATGATTCCAAGCAGTATGAGGAAACCCAATCTAAGATTAATTCCTAGGCAGTTTCATGGAAGTGTATTACAGCCGCCTTTTGAACGCTTATGGCTGGAATCCAGCTGCACCAGAGAAGAAAGTGGTCCAGGGATTACAGGTGGATTATGGCTTAATTCCTTGCTCCATCACAGGACCTGAGAAGCCACTTAGTCCCTCTGCACCCTGTCCAAGAAAACTGGGATAACTGTGCTGCTCTCTTTCACAAGACAACTGGAAGGGCAAACACACTACGATGCACTTAGATGCTAGGGTAGAGAAAGCCAGGGATGCACAGATGCTGAATTGCTGCAGGAAATGATAACAAAAGGCTGGACTTAGTCATATAAAAGGATCCTCAGGGAAGCAAGGAGCTGCTTCTGGTGCTCTGTGCCACAACATGTTTCCATTCCCAGTTTATGCTACCATCAGACACTGTTGAAATCAGCCAAGCAAAGCATACCTGGCACATGAAAGAGGTTTCTTGTCATGGAAAGCATACTTAGTGCAGTTCTTTACAATTTTAAGTATTGAGACCAAGACAGACGTCTCCGCTCACATCTTCAATTCATTCTTCTAGCAAAAAGAACTGTTTTCTTTTCAATAAATACGCTCAAGGAATCTTTAATTTAAAATCAAATCTGGGAAGTACAGTCACGTTTTCATCATCAATACCAATGAAGTGCATTTCTGGTGTTTATGCTGTTTGAGCACTGCAAATGAGAATTACAACTCCATTTTGTTCAAAAACGAGCAAGAGCAAATGGACTTAAATAAAACAAAACAAAACAAAACTAATCTGTGCTTTTGGCTAGAGGCTCTGCATGAATCCTAGTCCAAACAGCACTAAGTTCAACTCATAATACTTGGAACTGATTATGTACTGCAGAAAAAATGAACTCTAAAATAAACTGCCCCTTCCATTTGTTTTGACCCGTTCATCCAGCTTTTGTTAGTGACATATGTTTTAATCAGATTTGCTGGATGCCTGATGGATGTTGTCAATACGAGATTCAGGTACCAACAAGTAATTCAGTTTTTGCTTTGCTATGGATTTCTCTTGTCCAAACCTGGGTTTCTGACACAGTCGAGATGCAGAGCACTGAGTTAAGTCCACCTTCCCCTCACTGCAGTGCCAGCACCTCAGGAGAAGAGTCACAAAACATCCGTAGCCATTGGACTGATGATCCACATCGTTGGACCACAATATCTGCAAACTTCAGCAAAACCACTCCCAGGAATCATGACGTGTCTAGGAGAGACTTGTGAGTGGGGAAAAGGGGAACGCTCCTAAGAACATCAGTACCTCTTCAAGGCCAGGCTGAAAAGAGCTCCCACAATACCAAAAAAAAACATTCTCTGACCCTCACATTCACACAAATACTGCTCCTAATCAGAGGCTGGAACTGCTTTGTCTGAGGAGATGCTACTGCTGAGTAATGTTTGAATTGTTCATTACACTTGCTGTGCTGAAAGTGGAGCTGGTTGCTAGGATTAGTTTTTAATTGACAATAAATACCTTCCTGATACAGGTTAATTTTGGTACAAAGGAATTCCCATAAGGAAGAGCAATTTTAATATGGTATATGTGCATACATGTCAATATATACTGTATTGCATATGTATTATAATTTATTTTATCATTTGACAATACATTCTATACATTGACATGATTCTATACATCTAACATAAGTATTCTCTTCCTACTCAAATCAGCTTAACAACATTCCCTCCCTTCAGTCAGAACTGCAACAAAGCGCGCTGGAAACACTGCAGTAAATATCTTCTGCTTTTAGATCTACCAGCAGAAACCTTGCCATCTTACTTCAACCACTCATTCCTCAAACATGACATTTCCCAGAACCTTCCCATGCAGGCTAGGCTCAGTTAAGTAGGAATACTTGTGCTGAAACAAGGAGCACAGGTTCCTCTCTTCCCCTTAGGTAATCTGTCAGAGGGCTTCCCGCACCTTTCCCTCCACACTATCCCACTGTAGGCAGCAGGCAGGGGCCAGTGGAAGCTCATCTACACCATGAAAATAGACTGGGGACAGAGGAAAGCCAGGGCCCCCCCAGCAATGCCCTGGCCCTCCTCACTGACCTTGGCAACAATTACCTCTTCACTTTAAGATGAGGATAATACATATACCACAGGTTTGTCCTGGGCTTAACTAATCCATCTTTTCAAAGCACTTTGAGAGCTTTGCTTGATGAGCATAGACATCATAATACTCATCTGTTCCCATTACATTCAATGCAGTTTTACCCTCCACAGAAGTAGAGCTGGGGCTGCTGGTGTTAGTGGGGAACCTGGAAGATAAACATGCTTGGATGTTTAAATGCCAGCATTTTTGGAGGGGCTATCAGCAGGTACAAAGGCATGGTGCTCACATAGGGGTACGGTGCTCACACAGGGGTGTGTAGCACTGTTACAGGCTTGCTCTAGAATGAAGAATAGGGCTTTTTTCCACAAAAAATCAGCATGAGACCTCACCAAGATCTGCTGACAAACACGTTCAGCTGGTGCCAGGTTGTAAAGTAGACAGGAGAGCCCAAGAAAAGGTAGGAGAGCCAGAAACCAGAGACCAGCCAAACCCAGTGGGGAAGCTTACTACAAGGTTTATTTTTGCTGTACTGAGTAATGGAGAACACCAAAAAGTGAACATGTGGTTATTGCCCCAGGGACTAAACTTAGGGCAAGGTCATGTTAAGGACAGAGTGCCAAAGCAGCTCAGGCATGACAGTTAAGTGACAGTGCGTGGGGCAGGGAGCCAGCTGTTGCCAGCTCATAGGTCCATGGCACAGAGCAATGCAGAGCTGATTTATCTACTCAGCCCTTGAAGCAGTTTTGCCTCACAAGGCCAGCAACCACCAAGCCTGAGCTCATCTACCACTATAGTACAATGGTACCACAGTGCTGGTGCTCCCTGTCCTAGTGCATGGGAAGCTAACCCAGCAATGACAGAGCTGAGCCTCTAGGTCTTGGAAACAAACTGAGCAACTCATGACAGCAAGAGGCTGATCCTTGTCTGCCTTAATGTAGTGGAAGCAATGACAACATATAGCTCTATATATAGCTTTTTGAGAGAAGGCTAATATCAATGTCTTGCTCACATTCACTGGCCCCATTATGCCTCATCTATTGCTGCCAGATATCTCCATGGAGTAAATCATAATGACTGTGTTTATTATAAGAACTAAGTGATCAGCTGTGAACTTTCTTTGACATAAATATTTTGTCATTAGCAATGACAAATAGAAACACTCATGTTGTTAAAGTAACATTGGATTATTCTTCTCCATGGGGGTATTCACAAATCAGTAGGAAACTGTGATCTTCAGGATCATGAGGAATAGGTAAAAGGAGGAATGTGATGGTAAGGATATTTATCCCACTGTGTAAGAATTAAGTGAAGAAAGTGCTTTAGGAAGTGACAAGAGCTGATTTTTGCACACAGCTCTGGAGAGCCTCTGCCTAGCTCTGAACATCTCTGTAGTCAGTGCACACACATCAGGCACATCGTGCTTGACTCGGCAGCACGTGTCAGTGCTTTGCACAGGTACCAGCCGAAGCTGCACCTGCACAGCGTGCGCATTACACCACGGCAGCAGTTCGGGGGGGGGAAATCAGGCCCAGCACTTCTCTTCTGAACCCCATCATTACACTAAACCTCTGCCGTCACAGCTGAACAAAACAGGGATTCTTCCGCTCTTGCAGGCTTCCTTACATTTCTGACTGGTTATGTCGGCACCTTTAACTATGCCTGCTTGGAGGCTGAGCAGTGACAGGACTTTATTTCTCAGAGAGATTTTTCTAAAGGTACAAATGAGAGTTGGTGCTTTAAAAATAGCATCGACTATATTTCTACAGCACACATCCTCCAAGGGATTCAGCCCAAGCAAGTTTGGCACTTCCCTCCCAAGGCAGGCAAGCAGTCTCACACAGATGTGGATGCTTAGGCTCAGTAAGGACCACAGAATTGCTCCAGGCTTTCCTAAGCAAAAAGTTACAGGTAAGGCAAAAATCCAGGAGTATGCCTACATGCATGTTTATGAATGCTATACTTCATCAACTGTATGGCAAGTGCATCAGAAGAACTATGAGGTTTACCTTTCCTTTTTAAAAGGTCTTTAGTGACTGCAGACCTTGGCTTGGATTATAAACTGTGAACTCAAACCATTTCCAGGTAGGAAACATCAGGCTGCTGCCTTGGAACCGAAGGCTGCAGTAACAGGCCTGGAGAAAGGATCACCTTTGAAGGGTGAGGATTCCACCTGGAGAGCTTAGAAGCAGATTATTGCTGGCAGACGTATCCCATGAAGAAAATAATACGGGATGCTGCATTACAGATGTGGGAGACTAACAAGCCAATGTGATTTTGTGCAAGGATGTGTCCTATGTTACAAGGACTCCCAGCAAGGTTCTTCAGAGCTGGGAAAGAATCACAGGATATAATCACCAGGCTGGCAATATTACCAGGGTTTGGGTTGGTTTGGGTTTTTTTGTGGGTTCCCCCCCAGAAAAAACTGGGAGTTTAGGGAGTCTGCAACGCACAGGAGTTCTGGGAACTGGCAGCACATCAGTACATAGTGAGAAGGTCACCAGTGAAATAGAAGCAGAGGACATATTGCAGGGACATAGGAATTAGGGCTTCCCAGACAAAAGATCTAAGAAGCTCACTGGAAGGACAAGCACCCAGAAAGGAGCTGCAGGATAAAAAGAGATTGATACAGAACGGCAGTCGCTTATGTGTCCACAGGACAGTGCTGTGCTAGAAACCCAGTGATAAGCTATAGACCAAAGTGGCAAATCCCTGAACCCAGAGGAAAGACTCTGGAATGAGGCCCTGCTTTTGAGGATCTCTGAAGACAGGATGAAGGGAAAAAGTCTCCTATATATAGAAGAAAAACCAAGGCAGTAACTGCATCAGAAAAATGAAAGGCAGAGATGCAAGATACTATGGGCAATCTGGCTTTAACAGACAAGTCAACATCTGCCCTGTGATGGGAGCCTCAGAGACAGACAAGACATGGCTAAGATGTGACCCATGCAATTAGGGAGAGGGGTTTCCTCTGCTGAAAGCTAAATTCAGGCAGGTTTAGAGATGAATGAAACTGCACACCATAAGGAAGGGCCAGGAATAGAAAGCCCATGTGGGGGAAGAACGCTCTAGATGTAGCGAATGCATCTCCAAGAGGTTTTATCATTCTTATTTTGTCACTACTATCAACAATAATAAGAAAAGAGCTTACAGAGCAACCTCTTGAATCCCTAAGCAATGCGTCGAGATATTAGCAGCAGAGAGCAGTGGGCAGCTCGAGAAAAGCTGTTCAACAAATGTAGAGGCATGCATAATAAGATTACTGAATTGGAGTTGCATGTTTTCAAGGATAAACGCAATATTGCGCTGGCAAAGACATAGTAGGAGCTGGGGAAAGGACGAGAAATCACCTGTCAGAACAGAGGGACTGCTGCAGCCGAGCTCCCAACAGGACAGGGACAAGTGGGAAGTGGAGGCAGTGAGGAGGAGAGGAAGTGCACATCCTACTTGACATGCAGATATGCAGAGAAGCATTTAGCAAAGTGGGTGATGTCATCGTGTTTTTCTCAGCCTTCAGGACAGCAAGAGAAAAATAGATGAAGCCAGCACATGCAGAGGAGTCTGTAAGACGAGCAGACTTCCCCCACACACCCCATGCAACACTAATTGCTCAGATATTGATCTGGGAAATAACTTGTAAGGACTAAAAGAAGAAAGGATTTCTTTACTTCCTAGGAGACAAAAAGGGCAATATCCTTGCAGAATTGCTGGAAAGGTCCAGGTGGTCATAGGATTTCCAAGACCATACAATTAAGATGTTGAGTTGGTCTAATTTGTTAATACTGGAAAGCATGGAAAAACTGCAGCCTGATGTTTTTCAGGGGGTCATTGAAGTCTAGTTGGAATTACAGCTAGGCTGGTTCTCCCAAGGGGCACGAACATCTCACTGGGCACATGAGACCTGCACCAACCCTAACTATGCCGGTTCGTAAAAACCGAACAGCTACAGAAGGAACTCCTGCTCTGGACACCCGGGGCTCTAGCTGGGTTGTGGGTGACGGAAACCTGCTTGCCCAGGCTTAGCCTTGGCAAGGGAAAGAGTAATTAAGATTAAAAGCCCAAACCAGAGTGCTGGAGAACTGCTATCTACTACTGCCCTGTCATGGACATTTAGTCCCAAGAAAAGGCAGCAGTTTTGCTTGGCTTCTGGAGAGCAACTTTTCTTTCCTGAGGAAAGGAAAAGCTGCTATACAGTAGAATGTAATACCTACCCCAGAAAATATGTGCACCTCATCTTCATCTAGGTAAATCCAGACAGAACTGAGCACCAGAGAGTCCTCTACAGTTAAAAACAAATGGATGTTGTGTGTGCACCAAAGCACAGGAAGAATACTATTAAAAAATTAAAACCCGGCCACCAAGCTATTGAGCTAGACAGCGAGAATGATAACATAAGCAAAACCAGTGATTGCAGGAAGAGGAGCAAGCATCCACAAAGCCTGCAGTGAGTGTTTCTCAGGGATATACAGACAAAGTCACAGGAAGCAGGAGACACTGATCCTTTAAAATATCCTGTTAAGCTAGAGAGACACAAAGTTGTTACTGATACCCGCCTGTTAAATATTATTTAGTAGGAGGAGAGCCCCGCAATGCTCAGTTTTGTGTATAGGAGTTTTCCCACTGGGCAAAGTGAGCACAAGGGTGTGCAGCACAGAGAGCGCTTCCAAGTTAAATGGACTGATGGGTGAAATAGTTCAGGCACTGGCTGCACAGTCTGACCCTGGGGAAGGGCTGGAGTGCTGCCCCATGGCTCTACAGCACCTTGCACAAGGACAGTGTGGCTTCGGTTACATCTGCAAAGGACTGCAGTGTCATAGGAAAGGAGCAAACACCCCTCTGCTAGTGCTGGGGGGTAACAAGGCAGCAAGCCTGGGGCTTCAACAGCCATCTGATCCCTCATCATAGAGATCTGGAGGCTCTCAGAGTGGGTATTATAAAATCTAACAGAGCATTCTTTCCAGTCACGCACAGGGTGAAGCATCGCACATAAATAAGACACTGCTTGCCATGAGATGGGCAGTTTAAAAGCCAGATAGATTGGTCAAGAGATATGGGTAAATCCACAGTGGATAAAAAATTAAGGTTTGGGGGGCTCTTTGCTTGTTTAAATGCCATTTTCCACCCTGTGGTATATCACATAATTCCTTAAAAACCCTAAACGCACACAATTAAACACCTCTCAGTATTTAACCAGCTCCAGGGTAACCATGACAAGTCCTGCAGTAAGCTGCTGTGGAGGAGCCAGGTCAGGTACTGTGCAGGAAAGCCCACCTTGCTGGTGTGGAACATGGCTTACAGAGGGGCTGTGCTGGGTCTGGGGAAGAGCCTGCACTTGTAGCTATTTTCCAGATACCTTAAAGAGAACATGAAAGTAACCTGTATTTGTTCCAACTAGATGGAAAAACCTTTGCATTGGGTGGCACAAGCCTGAAGAGAAAGAATAAGTGAGAGTAGTACAAACTTCTCAAACAATGATTTTAGGCCCTTCAGTGATAACCATTAAACCTTTCTTTCTAAAGTAACAGTCTGAGCTCCCAGACCTGGCAAAGCAGATGCAGTCTGGCTTCAGGAAAGCTGACAGGAGTTGCTGGAGGCCTATAGCCTCAGCAGAAGTGCTCCACTGAGCAGATACCTGAGGAAAGCTGGGCAGGAGCTGTCAGGCAGCAGCTCAGATTTAGAAAATGCAGCCTGAAACAGAGCCTGGGCACAGCTGGTTAGGTCAGATAACAGGTCAGGCTGCCAAGTCCCTCTCCCCACGTCCTTCCATCAGAAGTTGAAAGCTGAGCCCAGCCTATTCAATATGTAGACTGAATTCTCATGAAGGTGATCAAAGCAAAGGGCATACTCTGGCACGAGAGAATAAGCTATCCACCAGCAGGGAGAAAATCGGATAAAGAATAGGCTTAGCAGCTCTGCTGTCCCTGCCTGCTAAGCTAATTGTTCATCATGCCCATTTGCCATGCTATGCTGAAAATGAGGAGAAATCCATGTTTGTGAACTGCCGGAATAGTTGAGGTCTGAGAATGTACAGCACCATTTTCATTACAGTAATGAAGTCACAGAATGGTAGCTTTAAATGCTAAGGATAATAATGCAATACCATTCACTCAATTAATCCACAACCTGCAATGGCGAATGCACTTACTCTGAGAATTTTCTCAGAAAATGAAGCTAGAGTGAATTTCATTTATAAATCACACAAGACACTTATTTGGCAAGAATGACCTCTGCTCATATACAATAAATCATGAACATCAACAGTCTCTAATGGATTTTGAGTCAGTGCCACAGACAGCAAAGCCCAGGGCCTGTTTCAGGATTCCAGGACTCTGCCAAAGGAGCCTTATAAATGATTAATGCATTCAGCAGTGTCATCTGTGCCATTGGAGGAAAAAAGACATTCTGGGGCTCCATTTGCCATTAAAAAAGTGATAATTGGTTAAGCAGCTGACCATGCCTTTCTCTTCCCCTGCCAGAATGAGCCATTTAGCTCCACACTTCATAAAATCCCTTCCCCAAACTTCTGTACATGCTGCTGGCTCATGACGTGCAACATTCTGGTAAGAGAGGGAAAGAAATCTGTTTTCATAAGTAGCCCACCAAAACCAGACTTCCTATGGGATGGATCCAAGGTTTGCTTTTGCAGATGCACATACAACATGGAGCTGACATTAAAGAGGTAGCTGGGGCCTCTTTGTACTTCTTTAGCATACCGTGAGGATGCCAGTACATGGAAAAATCCAAGTTTTGATCCCTACTGCTCAGTCTCTCATGCTTTTCAGTTATTCATCCCACAGTTTTCAACCTCTCCCCCTTCACTTTTGTCCCCATGGTTACTGAATCACTGTGTTCGCAGAGATTTTCCTAACTAAAGAAAATGTGACTAACATGAGACAGCTAAAATACCAGAGCCAACTCTGACATTGGTTTCTCCTAACATGGGTCTTATCTTCCAAATGCTTTCCAATAGATCTCTTACACTGGCATCAACTTCAGAGTAAACAGTACTTCAACTATTGACAGAGACAGAGCTGCAGCAGCATTGCACAGGGAGACTTAAAATAGTCTGGAATCAGGCAAAGCATGAAATTCAAAAGGAAGGTGGCTTTAGCAGACCCACTGACTAGGAGTGCTTATACAGATACCTAGGAGATGTATTTCACCAGAGAATTCTGAATTAGGTCCTAGAAGGGAAGGCATTACTTCCTGACTGGACCTGGGTCTACAAGTTCAAGCAGATTTCCTCTTCTTAAAAGCCCGTTTGGTTAAGCAGTAGGACAAGCATTTCAGGCCCAAAGAAATCTGTTACAAAACACATCAAGACAGGACACTGGATAGCAAGCCTACAACCTCCAGCCGCAGCAGTCAGTGTATGCTGCTGGCCCACAGCTCAGTGAAGCTGCCCCCCTGTCAGCAGCCTAGGCTGCCCCAGGGAAGCTTAAACTAGATCTTTTCTAAACTACACCAAAAAAGATACATTAAAACTTGTTTGCATCTGAGAGGCCTTTCTGCCCTTTACTCACAACATCCACCCAGTCACAAGTGCCTAGACGCTAAAGCAAGGCCAGCAGGACAACACTTCATGTAAGGCACCACCAGAAATGAGCCAATATAGACAACACTTGAGAATAAATGTTGAGTTCTTACCTTGGCCGCTACGGAGGAGTTGGGCTTCTCCAGGAGGTCCCAGAGCTTTTTCCTTTTGTCAGCACAGCAAGTGTTATCAAATTCCTCCCCTTCCCTTTCCCTCAGTGTCTCAGCTTCTCTCTTCAGCTCCTCATTCATCTGCTCCTTCTTCTGGTGGTAGCGGGCCTGGCAGCAGGACTCCAGGTAGATCTCATCCACCCCCCAGTAGTCCAGCTCCTGGCTGAAGGACAAGGCGCACATCTCCTCCATCATGTGCAGCTTGCCAGTACGGTAGAAGTTCAAGATTGAGGTGAATGCCCCGGGATGCCTGTCAAAGAAGTACTCATTCTCCTCCAGGTTGTAGTCATCACAGATCTCCATAAGGGAGTCGTGTGTGTTGCAGTCTCTGAGCTTACCCAGCCTGGTACGCGGCAACCTGTCCAAGGTCCGCCAGAGAACCTCGTGGGCCAGCCCCCCCACGTTGAGCTTGACCCTTCGGGAGCAGGCCTTGCTCCTGACGATCTCGGTGGGGTCCGGAGGCAAAGAGGTAGTAGAGCGAGATCCATGCTTATTCATCCCCAGAGGCATCGCTGGTCCCCCTCAGGCTGGACGCTCCAAGGTGTGGCGTGGGGCAGGGTGCGCGGGGACCGGCTCTCCTCACCTCTCCTTCCCCTCCATGCCCCAGAGCTGCAAGAGAAGCCAACCATGGGTCCCCGCCCGCTGACCTGCGCCTGCCTCGGCGCTGCCTTATCCCCGCGGGGGGCGCCCGGCCCCGTTAATCTGCGGGGGGCGGCGGCGCTGTCCGCCCGGGCGGTGCTGAACCGAGCTCCGCGCAGCCCCGGGCGCTGTCCGCGGTGCTGAAGGCCGCCCGATCACACGTGTCGGCCCGGCGGCTGCCGCCGAGCTCCCCCGGGCGGCGGTCCGGTGCCCCCCTCCTCCTCCCTGGGGGGTCGCTTGCACCCCCCGTCCAGGAGAGCTGCGAAGGCTGGGCCAGCGCCGGAGCCTCTGCTAGCAAAGGGCCGGGAAGTGCTGACTGACCGGGGACGGAACTGGGCTTCCACCCGAGCGCCACTCAGCAATGTGGCCCAAAAAGGCTCCGAGCCGCTAGCCAGCGGTGCGCTGGCCCCTTGTCCCCCATCCGGCTACCAGCTAGGAGCATACCGGCCCTGCCACCGCTTTCTCCCGCAGAGGGGCCCTGCTGGACCTCGGACCCCGGGTGCCCCCACTACCCAGCCGGGGCAATCCCCCTCCTGGGAGCCGGCGGTGCCCCCCGCCCTGTCCAGCCATGTAGGCTGCAGGGAGGCACAGAGGCTTTCTATAACTCCAGCCTTGCAAATTTCCCCGAGGAAACCGCTGGGGAAGGTAAAAGGGGAATTTGCAGCCACTCTAACTACACGCTCTCCCTCTCTGGACTGCCCAGGGGCACCCACACACACACCTCACGCCGACCTCTGCGTAACAGGGAAATCAACGAAAAACGGAATTGGGAATAAGGCAAAATCCCCGAACCTTCCCAGCAAAGCCGGGTGCCTTATGACAGCCCTGAGCACTGTTGCTTACACAAAATGGCACGGCAAGAAACCCCGGCGCAGGAAAGAATGGCTCCCCCATGCTCAACTGGCGCAGCTTCGGGGCCTCATCCCCCTCCCCACCGATCCAGGTACCCCAGCCCCAAGAGCCAAACACCGCCGCTGCCTCCCGGCCGCCGCCGTACACAGGGAAAGGCTCCCGTCCCTCGGCCCGAGGCCGGCCCGCACCTACCTCCTCCTGCGGGCTCCCAGCGAGGCGGTGCGGGGCTGTGCGGGGCCGAGGGTGGCTACATCCTGCGGCGGGGCGGGCAGCAGCGGCGGCCCCGCTCGCATCCCCCCGAGGGCAGCCTCAAGAAGGAGGGATGGCGGCGGCGCTCCCGGCTGTCCGCGGAGCCCGGGGGGAGGGGAAGGGAAACGAGGTAAATCGGATCCTTCGGCAGGAAGCTTTCCAAGGCCTTCCCTCGGCGGCGGCTCCTCACTCCTGCCTACAGCCAACGCCGAAACCGCATCTGCCCCCGCCCCCCCCAGGCTCTCTCTCGGTGCAGACACAAAGGAAAGCTTCGGTGCTTCCTTCTGCTGCCTCGGAACGGAGATCAACAAGTCTAGTCTGAACCTCCAGCTTTTCCCTGCAATTCTGTCCCGGAGTTGTTTGGAGTGAATTGGAAGTTGGGGGGTGGAAGAGAGGAAGGCAGCTCCACCGTGAGCTGGGATGCAGCATTGCAGGGAAGGTTAACGCTTTCCTGGCTGGGCCTCACCGCCCCGGGGCTGATTTCTAGCGGGGAGGCGCCTAGAAAGGACCCAGCACAGTGAGGAGAGCCAGAGCATCCTTCCTTAAGGGGATAGGTCTGTTCCAGCCATTCTCCAGCTCCCGGTGGTATCACCCATGAAAATAGGAGCAGGGATTGGTGCCAGAAGAAAAATGACGAGCAGAGAGTACTGATAAGCCCAGCAGGGTCCCTATTGCTTCCCAGGCCCTGCTTGTTGAGCCAGGAGCAGCTGAGCTCAGTACAGCTGCACATTTCTCTGTGGCTGAGGAATGAACTGGGCCCTTAATTTCACCCCATCAGCTCTCATCAAAGGGAAAAGCCTGATCTCAGGATGGTTGTGTATATTTGCAGGTAGGAGGAATAGCAGTGTAATTCTGCTCCTGATTAGGACTATAAATAAATAAAAAGCTCTTACTAACCTGAAAACACAGCAGAAATGGAGAAAAGGGTGACTTTCCAGGCAACAGTACAGCACTCAAAGTATCCCTCTGCCACTCTGTCCTTCTCATCTCTTTCCTTCACTCCCAGCAGGGGAAATGGACCTCACCAGGAGCCCAGAATTCCATTAGCACCATTTAATGGGTACATTAGCATCACTTAATGCACTTCACCTGCTTAGGCTGGTGTACAAGAGGTACACAGCCATGTTCGTTAGCCCTTTCTCCTCTTCTATTGATTGACCATGGCTTTTGGACCCTAGTGACAGTTCAAACTACACAGTTTCTAAAATAGGAGCCAGGTGTTTGTTTTAGGTGATTAAATAAGGGAAAAGACCCTCATCGCTTTTTTTCCCTACTTTCTGTTCTTCTCTCCTTAGCCCAAACTTGGCTCCCATTGTCCAGTGTACCCAATATCAATGTTATGCTATTATATTTGGTGTTTAAATGTAATCATCTTCCTTGAAGATAGCTTCCTGAAGTCCCAAACACTCTTTGCTTTTCTCCAGAACCTCCCACAACTGAATGCAATCTGTATATTTCAGAATTTCTTACAAGGAGAAGCGGTCGCTACTTACCTTTTGCTGATGAGGAAATGAAGATCTAGAAAGCAAGCTCAACAAGAGGAGAAGTGGAAGAGAGAAATGGGCATAAAACTTGTTGACCAGCTTAATCGCAGCGCAGTGCCCCTCAACTGAAGTAGCTCCCCCTACCCCGTTAAAACCTACAAGCAGTATTCAGAGCACTTCAGTTCTCCTCTCAGTTTCCCCTCATTCCACCTCCAGACCCTACTTTAGTCCTCTTACAACAGAGAGGAAAAGCCCTGATCAGAGCTCAGAAGTTAATGATTACAAAGTGTTTTGCAACTTCCAGCTGGCAGGTGCTGCAGGAGAGCAAGCCATTTGTTTTTTAGCACTGGCGTCCAGGGCAAAGTATCTCCCCTTGTGACAAACGCTGACGGATCTGTTGTGGGAAGAGGATGCTGGGAGGGAGGATGACAAGCAGCCTAATGCAGGGAGACGCGTCAGATTCAATGCAGTTAAATCACTGGAAGAGAAGCAATGTGGGGTTATTATCTTCCTGGATTACTCTTGCTACCTTGCCAATATCGTTCACATGTTCTGCCAAGGGTCCAGAGAACCAGCCTTGGAGGGGGGCATATGAAGGATCAGTGTAGAAGCACAGACTCCTTCACTGCCGCCTGCTCACTCTTCCACATATGTGTCCTTGTCAGCACTGAAAAACCACGCTGGAGTTCTCAGATGGGGAGCTGCAAGAGGGAGCCATGCCCAGGGCAGACCCTTCCACTGGCTGTGCCTTGCATGACCCAGGAGTCTGGGGAGACCCAGGAGTCTGGGGAGAGGAGAAGACTTTTCCACCCCCAGGATGGTTGCTCCCTGCAGAACTTTTTGTCCCACAATGGAGACTTTGTCAGCAAGGGGCAGTGCAGGCCTGAGGATGCAGGAGTGTGGAGCCTGCTCGCTCCTCTCCAGGGTTACCTAACCCACTCCTGGTTTGGATATACCTTTCAATTGGTATTTTCGTACCCTTAGCTTCTGCAAACTTAATTTATGATTTGTTATTTCCAAAGCCCATGGAGCCAGCCAAATGCTTGAATGCAGTCTGTGGCAAACCCTGTTCCTTTCCAAGTATTACAGCAGCTATTGACACGGAAACACTTTAAACCTCAAGTACTTCAGAAGAAATATGCAGAGTATGGCAAGTATATGTTCTCCTGGACTTGCAGTCAATGGTATGTACATATCTGGATTTCAGCTGCCAGGCAGAAAATGTCTGTAAGACAGTGTTTGTTGAGTGACAACATGATATGGAAATAGGCTGGGCCTAAATGTGGAAATATCCCTCTGCTGATCCACAGTGACTCCTCTGCCTGCATAAGGAGAAGTATCACATCTTCATGAACACCCACTCCTATACAACAGTCTGGCATCTTCTTGTCCACCCTGAGAATCAAGAGGGGAGGCTGATTTACATCATTCTACTGGTCACAGAAAAACAAAGGGCTGTGAGAAAAGGAAGGCTCTTCTTCCAGCCCATAAACAAGCACTCAGCCATGTCACAGCTATGGTATGTGGAACAATGGGCTTCCAGCAGAGACGGGAGCAGTAGCTTTGGTGGTCCACGAGTTTTGGCTGGCTCCTGGTGCTGAGGGGGTGCTGGGTTTCACATTCTAAAATGAGCTATAAGATGTAACAATAACTCATATTGTTCTTGCAGCCTAAGGGCTTGGGACTTGTCCTTGTGAGTGGGAAAGAAAGCCATACACAATAAGCTGTCTCTGTCACATAGTGTTTCTTATTATATCTCTTTAAGGATTCCCTTAATTTCCAGGGATTTTCTCTCCAGCCCAGAAGCACTTTAGGTACAACTGAGATTTTCTTTCACAGTCCAATTCTTTTCCTTAAATGGGGAAAAAAATAAATCAGGTTTCTTGGCAGATATCTGTAACGAGTGTCAAAAAGTGCAAGAAGAACTGACTGCGGAGTGGTTGTGCTACCGAGAGCCCAGGAGTGTGGAAACACTGGAACACCAGGGAAAAGCACAGGAAGCAGACAGAAAAATACAATCCAAAAGTGAACCTTAAAGAGACAAGGCTTTCCTCAGGAGAGAGGCAGAGCTCGCATGGCAATGTCAGCAGTGGCTGGGCTCCATCATCACATTCTCCGCTCCCAAAAGCCTCCTTTGGAGGAGTACAGCTGTAGCTGCCAGTGTACAGTGCCACGGGGGAGCAAGCTCTGCATGCGAGGTGAAGCCCTGGTAACTACAGCTTTCCTGGCCCCCAGCATGCTCCACCATTCACTCTTGTCCTTTACCAGCTCCTCTTCTCATCATGGTGAAAGAAAGCCTTTCCCAAACTGCTTGCGTATATTTATAAGTCCATAACAGCTCATTGGTCCACGAAGCAGGGCCTGACCTCTGCCGTGCTCTCTGAGTCCTCAGAGAAGCACCAAAGGATCTGGGAAGGATGAGCTGCTGCATTGGATGTCTGCCCACATAGGAGATGGAGGAAGGAAGGGCAAAGCGATCTCAGCAGGAACCGTGTACCAGAAGGCAAACGTGCCTTGACAGAGGGCAAAGTCTCTGAAGACTCTCAGCTATGAAAGAGTAAAGAGTGGTAAGGACAGCCCTGTCTCCTGTCTGGGAGGACGGTATCCACTGTAAAGAGTTGTTTTCAGCTTACCTAAATTTTTCACATCCATTTTGAAGTCCCAGGAGTGCCCAAAGTCCCCCCTGGACTTCCCTCCTCCCTGCCATCTTGCAGAGGGGCAGACCAAGCTGCACCACCATTTGCCTGGTACCGGCCCTGCAAACAGCTCTTGGTGCGTAGTCAGCACCAAGAGTTGGGCTCCTTTTGTCTTTGGGAAGAGGGCAGGAAACACGCCAGTGCAAATTGGTTATCAGAGAAGCTTCTTGGTTCAGGTTCCCACAAAGCACATTCAGAGCCACCCCCCTGGCTCCAGCTTTCTGCCTTTCCCAGGATGTGCATTTCCTCCTGCACATCTATTAACTCTCCTCTCTGCTCTCACTGACCACAAGCACAGACCCCGTGGCTCCTCTTCCCAAGGATGGCTCCACCAGACCCACCTTCCCTCTTATCTTGATAAGGATGAGTCCAGAAGACTGACTGAAAGCTGTGGAAACACAGCCTATTCCTTAAGGTGACCAGGTTTGTGAGCCTATCTTGTTCACATTGGGTTTGAGACCAAATACAATTACCTCAGGAAAGAAAAACGCACAAACAGTTCTCCTAGTTGCGGAATAAAAGGCCCCCAGTGGCCACTTTGTCCTTGTCACCTACCTGCTAGGGAATTTGCAGAACGACCTGAGACATTAGTTTGCTCCTACCTGTCAATACCATAGGCCAAATCCTTGGGGCCCCTGGTCCACTGTCCTGCCCAGGAGGGACTGGTGGCAGTGGGACTCCATCAGCCTCTGCATCCCATAGAGGGACTGGGAGGATGTTCCATCCTTCTGGCTTATGCTGTTCAGGCAGGGCTGGCATGGAGCAAAAACCAGCTGCTTATAGTACATTATCTAACAGTTAGCTTCAAGCACCAAGCTCTGTAAAGCAAATGAACTTGTTCCGTTATTCAGCAACTGCAGATTTATTTGCCCCGGAAGGGCTGGAGGCTCGCAATTGTCACCTTGCCATCAGTCAGGAGGGAGGGCAGCAGAGCTAGAGGGGTTGGCCAGTCTTTGCAGAGGTAGGGATGTGACCTCTCTCTCACAGGGGTTACCAAGTGCCCATCCATCTGGGCTGTTTTCAGCTGACGAGCACTGGAAATGGTCCTGCAGCTATTCACATCCTTTGGGGCCTGTGGCACACCAACCACATTGAGACAGCCAGGGTCCAGGGCCTTGATGCAGTATCATTCATGGAATTCACGGACAGGACTGATGCCCTCTCTAAGCTCCCACAATGGCTGGGATCCCTTTGGCAGCTGGGGGAGGCAGCTCAGCTGGTGAAGCCCCAGGTCTGAAGAGAAGACATAAATAGAGATGTAACAGAATTGACCCTACCATGTTTGCCATCAGACCTGTGCATTACAAACAAGTCCCTCTGATTCAGAGGCGTAGGGTGCCATTTCTCTCCCTGGGTTGGAGGAAGCCTGACTGCTTTAACCAGCATTTGGAGAACAAGCCTGCTTGGAGAGAGTCACAACAGGAGGGCATGTGCGCTGAGAAGGAGCAGCAGAGGGAACAACAAGTCCACCTTCTCCTGCTAGAGAATATGCTGGCTTGACATTCAGAAAAGGCTTTTGGCAATGAGACTGCAAGCAGTATATCCAGCAACTGGGTCTCCTAAAGAGCTTCCCCATTGCAGTCCCTGGCAGCATCTTCCCCATGTGGTTGAAGCAAACACAAGTGATGCTGCAAAGGAGCCGGGGCTCTGAAGGGCACTCCAGAATGTGGCTGCTCACAGCACCCACACAGCAGGGGAGGAAAAGTCAGGTCACCTCCCTAAAGAGTTTCCACCTAAGCTTAGGGATGGAGTTCCTTGATGTGGGCAGGTGACAACAAGGTAGCTGGGACCTGAACGCATTCCTGCTAGGGGTCAAATCTGATTTCAAGCAACTACTCAATGTTATTTCTAGTACTAAGGGGGTCTAGGTCCCCTAGGGGCAGGTCCTGGAGCAAAGGCTGGGCATCTTGTGCCACCAATGGGATGGCTTCTTGGAGCGGTGGAAGAGCTTTGGTTTCAGTGACATCCAGTCACAGCTGAAGGAATAGCATAAGTTGTCTCTGGAAAGGGTCACTTTCAGCCTTTCTTGGGTTATTTTGCATCTGTAACTTGTATCTAATGAAATGAATTTTAATTCGCAGGATTACGAAGATCATTTTAAAGCAGCTTATCTAACACTGTGTTCTCCTTCCCTGTTCTTCCCCAAAGTGTTTGTGGGTGATGCAGGAGGCTGCAATAAGCCATTCTTGAAGCCTGTCTCAGATAAAACTTCCTCACATGGGACAGCACTACTCCCCATGAATTTTAATGGGCTCTTCTAAACATGCCCTTTTGCTGTACACATGAGTTCTGCAGGGGAATAATACCCCGCACAAGCTAACCAGAAAGAACAAACTGGATGTAATCCTGCAAACTGGAAACACTGCAATAACGTACTGAAAACGCAGGTCTGCTTCCTCGATCTTGGATCGGAGGATGCTGAGAACACAACAGGTATTGCTGCAGTGCTCAGTGGAGGTTGGAGCCATCTTAAGATCACATTTATGGATGCTTGGATGGCCTCTCTTTGAGGGTGAAAGGGTCATTTCTCTGTCCCCTTGGATTTGCAGCCTGAGACCTTCTCCTAAAGGTAGTTTTGTGCTCTGCATCTTTCAGTGCATTGCCTACTTGTCATTTTGCTTTTCAAAGGTGCATTTGGAAAAGTGGGAGCAAACCAGGTTTGACAAGAGCTCAAACCAGCAATGAGCGCTTGTCCAGAAAGCAGAGACCCCTGCTCAAGTCCTTCAGCACAAAGAGGCTCAAATCCACCCCCAACTCTTTAAATGTAGGCACCAAAATTCCCCACAGCCTTGCAGCAAAACCTTTACCTCCGTGTCTGACCCCATCATCCCTGCCCTGTTGAGACTCACTTTCCAGTGTGACTAAACATCTAAAAAGGTCAGTGGTTCAGAAATCTCTGCCATCTCTGAACTTCTTGTGTTGGAGTGCTCTCAAAAGCATTTTGCTGCCCAAACTCCTCATGATAACCCAGAATCCAAAATTCTGGTGAATGCTCTGTTTTCTGCATGGAACAGTTACAGCTTTTCTGTAAAGCACTTGTGCGCGAAGGGCAGAGGATCTGGCAGGGAGGCCTTTGAAATCCCTGCCTGTGCTCCTGCCAGCTGCAGAGGGGGATTCGGCAGGAAGGCAGAAATCACTGCCTCCTGGTTGTAAGCAGATGAAGAGACGTGGTCTGGCTGAGCTCCTGCAGGTACTGAGAGCCTTTGGGTCAGCAGTCGTGTGTGCTCCCACCCACCTGCTCTTCAAGTCCCTGCTGGCTGGGAAGGGCAGGGGCCTGAAGGGAAGAGGAGGAGAGGCCCCAGGTTACAAACCAGCAGCATGGCCCCCAGGTTGGGAAGCACCTCCTGCTCCATGCAGAGGCACGGCAGTCACAGCCATGGGGCAAGAGCACCCAGGCCAGCGAATCACATCACAGAAGTCTGGTTTAAGGACAATGATGAGACATGAGAACTTGACATGGTCACAGCCTTCACTAACTGGGGACAAACTCCTGTCCCCATGTTCTCCTTGTCTTAGGCTGCAAGCTTCTGACTATCTCCATTCACAAGGTCCCTGGCACAGTGAGGTTTCCCTCCCTGCTCCTAGCACTTATGTTTTGCCATTCCAGTAACCAAAGTAATAATGGCAAAGATTCCTTAGGATTACTGCATTAGAGATTTTTAAGAGAGTTGCCAGCTACCTACCTTTGTCTGTTTGCATACATTAAATATTAACAATCCAGCCAACATAATGCAAAATTTAAGAGGCCTTTAATTCAGGCAGTTATGCCCCAGTAAATCAGAAAATCCCAGCAAATTCCCAATTTATCAGTCACCAACATGTTTGAAGAGCAAGCATCCATTTCAGTAGTCCACAATTGTTCTCCAAAATCCTTTGATGGCCTTTGAAGTTCAAGCTTAGCTCCCACTTTCAACTTACCTCCTCTCTCCTGATGGGATGTAGAACAAGGCAGAGCACGCAGCCATAGACCTGGGGAGCTGCTGACCACTGGGGCTGTGTGAGGCTGTTGAGGGGTGACCTTCTCACACCTCTGCTTTGGGGATCAGCACAGCTGGAAGCACTATCCTCTGCCTTGGCGCCTGGACTAGCGAAAGCCCACCTTCCTTATTCCCTTCAATCTCAACGCAGATCCTCTGCTCGGAGGCCATTGCTTGCTTGCTGGAAGCAGCAGGGTGTTTCTCCACCCCTCACACACCACCTGCATCTCCCTGCGTGCTGGGGAACACAAGGCACGTGGAGATGTTCTCTCCAGGTTTCTTCACCCTGTCTCTGTTTTCCGGCACATTCACAATGGTCAACCACAGTCCTGCACTGGAAAACCAGAGGTGAGTGAACCAAGCCCATCCCAGCACTCCCTTGTCCATCTCACAGATGGCTGCTCTTCAGACAGTCTCTTTCTCTTGCACATAAAAAGTGAAGGTGGTTCTTAATCAAAATCAATAGAGGAGGTTAATTAAATACCTCTGCTCAGCAATATATCAAAGCCTCCTCAAACCCAGTGTGTGTGCGGGTGATCTTTGCCTGCCTTGCCCAGTCAGACTGCTTTGATAGAGGAAGGGCTGTGCAGGGGGGACTTGGGGAAACCAGCAGCAATTCAGCTCTTCTGATTACTAAGGGCAACACAAGTATCATTTCAATAGATCTTATGCTTCATAAAGCAGCTACAATTTATTCCTAGCCCAAAGCTATTTATCCTACATGGGAGTTTTTCTCCTTTCTGCAGAAAAAGACCTGGTAAAATATGAATTGACTTTTGGGGTGCCACATGGGACTGCACGAACGCTGGTCTTTGCTCTCCTGAACCCTGCCTTCAAAGGAAAGGAGGAAGGGAGATGGATGGTAGCAGTTCAGAGACCGATGTGGGCTGAGTGAATCCCGAGGGTTGGGGGCTGCAGGGAACATGCTGCCTCTGAGAGCAATTACCCAGGGTCCCAGCAGCTGCTTTTCCAGTTAAAACAGCTAATAGCCCCAAGGAACACTGCAGACAGGGGAATTCAAACATGCAATGTAAAAAGCACGATTTTTGAGCTTGCATAGCTTCTTCCATGTAATAAATGTATTTTACTCTGCAATAAAAACTAGATTTGTTTGAAGCGTGTGTAACAATAACTTGAGGGTAGCTCAGCTGTTCCGCTTTTCCAGCTCTGGGGGCTAGCAGCTCTTCTCCACCTCTTCTCTATGGCTGCTGAGATGGCATTGGCCACTGACAGGTCCCTGCAGAAGGGCCCATGATTGGGTCCTTTAAGTCAAACAACGTGTCCTACCGCAGCCATGCAAAGTAATGTTGCTCAGGTCATGGACCACTGAGCATGTAACATTAGGAATGCTGTCCCCTGGTGTCTGTGTCTTGCTTACCAAAGATCCTGACTTTGTCTTGTACAGACGTGTGTGCAGAGAGGATGTGCGCCAGCCATCCTGCTGTAAAGTCAGAATCAACAATGTGAACAACAGGTCTCAAAGTACCTCTTCTTAAAGCATCCATCTTCATGGATTTTAATTTAGCAACCCAAGAAAGACCAGTTCAGTTTGCAAGAAATTGACTAAAACAAAAGTTTCCCTGTGGAAAAAGATTAATTAGGATAGAAACAAGGACAAACAAGCAGCAATGCCTTGGGAACCATCCCAGAAACTTCAGTGGTTTGTTTTACAAGTCTTTGCAGTGCAATCTGAGACCAAATCTCCCACCTATTTGCTTCATCAGGAGAAATGTGATGCGCCAGCCCTAATATGGACTAAAGCACATTTTTTGGGGGGTGACTTTGTAGACACAAGTAAATCTTTTGGCCTGCTCAGTGTCCAGGATTTAATGCAGTCTTTCCATACCCTGCAGAAGCACCCCCAAAATAGAGCAGGAGGCTGTCTCAGCAGTGAGCAGCCTGGAAAGCTGCAGCATGGGAGGAGATGTACTTTCCAGCCAGTGCTGTGCAGGAGGGCACGTATAAGCATCAGTAATTACAGGCAAAGCAAGCTGTAGTCCTTCCACGCATTTGTGCTTGGTACCACCAGGCTCACCAAGACACTGAAAAGCCCTGCTTTGGCTCTCAGGAAAAATAGGTCTCTCCAGGTATGGAATAAAGGGTCATAAAAACCAGCTACTGCCTCCTCTTCCCTGCTTCAAACATAACTAGTCTGCTGGGGAAAGCTGCATGGGGCAGCAGCTCCCTGGCGCTACGAGAAGGCACCGCAGCAGCTCTGAGCCAAGCCGGTTGTACAGGCTGCAGCCCTTGGGGAACACCAATGCAAACACAGATGAAACTTCTGAACACCCAACTGAGCATCTCCTGCCCAGCCGTGCCGTGTGCAGGTCTCATGGACCAACCTCTGCTTGGACTGGGAGCCTGAACTCCAACAGGAATTTTTCCCAGCAGCTAAGTATTGCACTAATGCACTTTATACGCACAGGCACGATGCTGAGTCACTCCGGAGCATCTTCTCTCCAGTTCTCACTTGCTGTGTTGCTGTCAAGGAACATCAGCTCTCTGCCCAGACCCTGGGGCTCACTCTAGAAAGAAAAGCACAGTGTTGTGCGTACTTGAGCTCATGAGTCCATTAGCTATATTTAGTTCCCATCTTCCCAAGGATTTGCAAGAAAATGGATGAATGTGCAAACTTAATTGCAAGTTACATCCTATAGATTCTGACAGTTATGTTCTCCCTTGAAACATGCCTCCAAGATGCAGTTGTTTTCAAGCATATCCAGTGTTTAGTTACTCAAAATGACTGCACAGCATGCTGGACCTCCCCCAAGCACCCTCAGACACTCAGCATCAAAGCTGCAGTCTCAGAGCTACAAAGCCGAGTGCAATGTTTTCTACCAGGTCTTCATTGTAATGGACTAGTCAATACATTACCTGGTTAAAAAGCAGCACAGTAACTATTATCAACAAGCCTATGGAGAAGTGGAAGGTGACCAGTGGATGGAAGGCAAGCTCTTGTTGGTTTACTCAGTTTCCAACTTATATTGAACCCTGATGTCCTCTTCTGGCTGTGGCATCCCAAAACAGCATCTTTCCTTGTTAAACCCCATTATTTGTGATCTGATCTCTTTCAACTCCAGTTCAGAAGAGGTCAACAGGAGGAAAATACATCTAAAATGATAAAACAGTCAATTCAGAAGAGCACACTTTCTGTTGCTGCATTTGGGAGACACCTGCTTGACCTACCCAAGTTATCCCATGTTCAGCTACTTGTATCTCTGCCAAAATTAAACCTGCTGAGCTTGGAATTTTCTATGCTATTTGTTGGTCTGTAGTAGGAATTAAAGGCCATTTCAGGAAAATCAGCTGTTTTCAATGACCAGACCAGGGAAAAATTACACATTAACAGGGATGAGATGGTTATTGGAGAATAAATAAAAAAAGTAAGGGATTCATCTGACATTCTCAGGTTGCACCACTCTATAGATTAACAGAGAGAATAATTAGGATTTTATGGGAAAACGTTAATTTTAGCATTTCATATCAATCAGATGCTTGATTTTGCAATCCAAGTATCCTTCCAAAAAACTAAAGGAATGAAATTACACTAACTACACTGGCTACAGTGGAGCCAGGATCTTGGGAGCACTCCCACTATACTGCACCAGTAAATAATTCCTGCAGTTTGGGGCTCTTCTTGATCAGTGGCATAAAACCCAACACCTAATTAAAAAGATGAGTATGAATTTCTAAAAGCATCCATACAGTTTGCTGGGGAATAAGCATGAATTTAACAGATGGCTTCGCTGTGTGATCATACACTGGAGATACCAAAGGTATCCAGTGATTTTTCTACGTGATGAACTTTCTCCAAGGCTAAGGGACTTCAGCTGGATTCATCACCACCACCATCACCAGGAGCACACTGCGGAGGAGAGCCACACTTGCTGCACACTTACTGCTTGATGCCACTGACTGCACGCTGCTGTCTGACACGCTTGCTTCTGCTCCCCATGGCATGCTGCAGTACTGAGGAACCCTCCTTATGGAGATCTTTCTTGGTGTTTTCTGCACTGAGAAATCTGTTCTATTTAAGTTCATGGAAAAAAAAATGCCACATCCCAGCTATTTGATCCCTCCCTGGTGCAGCCAGCTTGGTGCATGTTCCTTGGTTCTTGGGAGTCTCCTGACCTCACGGGAATGGAACAGTAACAGGGGATCACAGGGAGGAAGACCCCAGAGGGGTCAGTTCTTTGGACAGCATTTGCAAAAGAAAAAGAAATAGGGTAGCTCACAAAACCAGGGCAGTCCCTTCACTGGAACTTTCCTTTGGCAAATAACAAACCCCTGCACAGAGTAAGCTTGATGGGATGCTCTGGTGTGGTTTGTCTCCATCCTTGCCCATCTCTACCTCTTGCAGTGATGGTCCCCTCCACCCTCCATGGCAAAGCTGCAGCAGGGAAGAAGCTGCTTCAGCAGTTAAATGTTCCCTATTCTTGCTAGAGGATTTTGTCTTTCAGTCCAACATATCCAAGGATTTTCACTGAGCTAGACCAATATTTGGAGCCTGCACACCAAACCTCTGTATGGAGCAGGACCACCAGACGCAGTATTAGTGGGTGTCCTGACCTCACACACAGCACCTACCAGTTTGCACTGCTGAAGAGTTGGATCCATTTCTGACCTTTCTGACCGTAGCAGCAAGAAGGAAGCAAAGCCCATTTGCTCCTGTGTTATGGAAGATAGGACAGAGGGGAGCTATGGGGTAAAACTGGTTCTATATTTAAGGCCTGCATTGGGTTGTTATGGCAACAGGAATTCCAGCCACCACCATGGGCTCCTCCGAACGCCTCCCCACTATCCTCTGCGGAGCCCAACTCTGCATCACTCAGCAGCCGCCTGCCTAACACTTGGGCTGAAGGGGAGGGGAAAGGAATGTGTAACTCATCTTGTCACAGAAAGCCTTTTCCTCCAGAAGTGAAAAGCAAATGAGAAGAAAAAGCTTAAATAAATATGCCTACAGATACAGGCACTGAAAGCCAAGTCTGGCAGCAGAAAGGCTCAGACCCTCTCAGCTGATGGAGCTGATGGAGTCCACAGGGGCTGGAAGCCAGCAGCACAACAAAACTCACTTGATGTGGCCCCAGGGGGGGACAACCACATGTCTCTTGATGAAGGCGAGGTGCCCAGGGGGTTCATCCCAGTGGGATGGGAGTGAACCCCTCCTTCCATACCCACTGCTGGTCCTCACCAGGGCAGACCTGAGGCTCGCACGTACACTAGCAGCAGTCTGTCTATCATGGTGCTACTTCCCCGAGCTCAGTGTCTTTTGTCTGACTGTTGAAAGTCTGCATTTCATCCATGCACCAATAGGAGTGACCAGAGATAGAGAAAACAGCCTCTAAGGAGAGATGGAAGGAAACAGGTCAACTAACTGGTGAAAACAGAAGGCGGAGCGGAGATGGGGTAACAGTTTTCCATTCATAAAGATTCCTGTAGAAGAGAATGACAACTTGTTTTCCATATCTGCTGAGAAGCAGACAAAAATAAAAGGATGGAAGAATCAGGATGGCTGTTGGGAAAAACCTTCAAAGCAGAAGTATAGCAAAGCCCTGAGGTAGATTGCCCAAGGAGACATCAGTAAGACTTTCAAGAACAAGGTGCTTCATCATCTGTCAGGGGTGGTCTGGACATATTGATCTTGGCTTGGTTCAGGAGGATGGATTAGGGTACATCTTCATGTCTCTTCCTGCCATACAGAGCTGTGATTTTTATATGAGAACCTCATGTGTGCATTTGCACTGTTCTTACACACCACAGCAACCATTTACAGCAATCAGAGTCTTCTTACCTGCAGTGACTGGAATTAGGTCTGGTATTCCAGGAGGCAGCTGAGTTCCTATTGTCACTCCTGGGATCAGCTCACTTTGCACATTCAGCAGTTTTCAACTTGCCTTTTCACGGCCACACCACCCCGGATGCTCGGTGTCCCCAGCAGCAGCATTCACAGCTCTCTGCTCCATTTCCTCCCAGCTGATGTCCTTGAATTAGCAAAACCTGTTATTAGCTTATCAATCACAACCCAGCACTTAGGGCTGTAATGCAGCAACACCTTCCCCAAAGCCCATCAATTCCTGTTTTTCTAAGCCGCTTCTGTAAAACAGCTTTGCCTGTTCTGGAATTAACAGCAGCTCATTGCATTCTACCAAGAGTCAGAACTCCTTTGCTTACCACATTAAAGAAGCCAGAAGACTGCACACAACACCCCTGTGCACCTGAATGGCATGCATTTACTAATGAGGTGTACAAACCTCTTATACTGTTGTATAAACCTCTTTACCTTGCACGCGACACCGGCTCTGTGCACAGTGGCATAACCATGCACAATGTGCAATGGCTGCAAAGCACAGACACAGGGCAGCACCTCTGCTTGAGGCACTCAGTCCCCTTAAACACAGTGTCCCAAGCTGTCCAAAAGTTTTCTTTCCTGGTAAATTCAATTCTATGAATGTAAAGCTCAGATTTATTGGTAACCAAAGCATGCAGAAGAGGTGCACCAGCCCCTGGTTACATCCATGTATCAGCTTTGCAGCTCCTCCTCTGCTTCTAGCTACTTCTTCCAATTCACCTTGAACTGCTGCCGTGGCTGCAGGATGCTTTAGGAGAAACAGGAGAGGCCAAAAACCCTCAGGGCCTACATCACCCTCAAAATAAACCCCAAGAGGAGTCAGAGTTATTAAAATGGTGAGCAGATGAACTCACCAGCTCTGTTGGTGAGCCCCCAGAAAGCACAGAGAGCAAAACACAGATCAGTGTCAGCACCGCTGTGGTGACAAATGGCACCATCCCAGATCACACGCAGCTCCAAGTACTGCAGCTGGCTGTGAAACAGCCTCTTGACAGTGAAAACACAGTTACTGCAATGCACGACAGAGGAAACACAGCCCAACAGCAGTGCAGTGAAGTATCAGATTGGCCGGAGTTGGGTATTTTTGTTCTTGTTAATAGATAAATGTAAAGAAATGCGATGATTAAGTGGAAGCAAACCAGCACTGTTATCAATACAGGGTGCCTATGCAGTACATTAAACCCAAGTAATTTAAAGAGCAGAGCATATCACATAAATAATTGATTCTCTTTTGGTAAGCACACTGCCACTTCAGCTGCCTGAGTCCTCAAGAAGGGGGTTGCTTTGTGATTAAAATGTAGGCATTTACAAATGCACGTGGGCCTTTAATCATTCATATTTGGCTTGGTTGTGCACTAGAAAGAATAAAGCGGCTTTCATCTTTCGGCAGATTACACCCAGCAAACTGCCAGGGCTGTGAATGAGCCGAGGAAGTCTGTGTTGCGATGAGAGCGTGTTTTGGTTCCCTGTGCAGCACAAAGGCATCTGGGAAGATGCATTTGCTGAGGTCAGACCAAAACCAGAACAAAGTGTTGGAGAGCCAACGCGACGCAGAATCAGTCTGCCTCAGTGCCTGTATTAAAGCAGGTGCTCCCCATCAATTAGGGATATTATGAAGGCAGATAACCAGAGTGCAGATGATTTCAAAGGGCTAATTGCTTTCTTCATAGTGATACTGCAGGCAAGAGCCTTCTCCCCCTTTCTCCAAACCTCTGGCTCAGTGGGAGCTTCTCAGCTGGTTTGTGAGGTCTCAATCTGGCCGGTGCAGTGCAGCAGGACACTCAGCCCTGGTCCAAGCAGTAATGTCCACAAAACAGATTCCAGCCCAAAATAAAGCTCTACTGTGCATAAAGTAAATCAAATGCATCCCATGTTCATTATTTTGAAATCCCTGTATTTGTACCTTAAGCTGCTGAGTCTTGAGAGCCCAGCACCGTGAAAACAGCATTTACCTGCATGGTCTGCTGGGAGGCATAGGTCCATGCATGGATCCCGGACTGCTCTGCCCAAACCTTCCACTGCTCCAACAGGTCACAGTGGCCAATGATCAATTCCACAGGTTTTGTATGTACCAAGTGTTCTAAGCCTGCCTCGAAGCACATCAATCACAGTATTCCAGTGAAAATTAACAAAGGAACATTCAGGTTAAAACAGCCCAGTGACCATAACCTGTTCTACTGAGAGCTTGCACCCCACAGGCAGGTGAAAGCAAAGGAAGGCTTTGCAGCTGAGGTTCTGTGCTGATAACCTGTGGCTGCTCAGGGAGAGGCTGCAGCTGAACCTGGTGGTACCAAGCATCAAGAGAAGATCCACATTCACCTCTGCCCAGTCAAGCACACCCACCTTCATGGACCGGAGCTGAGGCTCTGCCCTGCGTCTCCCCTCCTGCTCCCAGCTGCGCTGCTGCTCTGGCTTTTCAGACAGCAGCTTCCGGAGATGCCCTTTGATGATGGCAGCCTCCTTCTCCACTGCACAGCAGCAGAAGTTCAGGTATTCAGGGGCTAACATACAACCTTGCTGCAGCAGAAATGCAGCCAGGAATGCAAACTCTTGCTGCAGCCACTTTGCATCAGATTTGCCCAGTTTATGTGTCTGCAGCTAGGACGCCAAGCCTGAACTGATGTGGGTATGCACGCCACAGAAACACCCGTCTCCTTTCCCAAATGCTTTCCCAGATTGTCTCAGCGTACATCCCAACATCCCATGCAGGCAGACAGCCAGACTGCCACAAACACAGCTCACACACCCCCTCAGAGCTCATAAAGCCACAGAGGACTCAGCTCCCCACACTGTCTGAGAGCCAAACAGTTTATCCAAACAGAGCATCAGACCATGGAGAGCTTCAGCTTCTTTCTAGGCTCGGCCAGGTCTCTGCTGGGGGATCAAGGGCCAGGAGTGCCACAGTGATTCCTGGAGGCACCCAGGAGGATGCTGCACTCCCTTAAAAGCCAGAGGAAGGAGCAGCACAGAGGCAGGTGACCGAGAAAGACCGGTGCAATGAGCAGGATGGGGAGCCCAACTGAGCCCCAGGGAGAGCAAGGGTGCTGGGAGTGGGGCCCTACCACACCACCAGCCACAAGAGCACTTGGGCTTCTCAGCTCATTCCTGTGAAGAATCGGCTTCAGCTCCCTGCGTCCATCTCCTGGCGTGACAAAGAGCTTGCAGCTCTCAGGAGGCTGACGGCATTAGAGCTAGGCATGTTTATCTGATGTTTCTACAGAGTGATATCAAATCAGGCTGCAGCTTATGCCAAAACAGGCAGGGAAGGAGGAAAGGGGGAGCTGGGAAACGTCCAAGCTTTAAAGCGTTTTATTCCATCTTTGACATTGTTTGAAAGAAGAAAAATGTTGTGTTGATAAATATTAATGAAGAAAAGGATTAAACAGAAGGGTAAAACGAAGATAAAACATCGTACCGGCCTTTGAGGGCAAACCTCTCTCTTCAGCACAGAATTTCCCCCGGTTTTGGTCACAGGACACGAGAATCCTCCGCAGGCTCCGTTCTGCTCAGTGGAGGGGCAAGGAAAGGGAGATCCTCACCCGACATCACCGGGGGGACGCGGGTTTGGGGTGTCCCCAGCGCCGGGGCCGGGCTCGCTCGTCCCGCAGCCCGCCGCCAGGTGGGGCCTTGGGACCGCGCTGCCGCCTGCGCCGGGCCCGCAGCATCCCCGCCCCTCACATCGGCTCGGAGGGGCTGCGGCCCGCCCCGCTCAGCTGAGCGCTCCCCACACCGGCCGGCCCATTGCAGAGCATCTCCAGAGCCCTCCTCTGGGCAGCTCAGGGTCTCCCCCAGGCCCGGTCCCCCGCCCCGATGCTCCCAGCCCCATCAGCATGCGGGCCTGGGGCGAGGGGACCAGGTCAGGGCTCTGTGTAGCTCTGCCTCACTACTCCTTCCCCTCTGCGTGGGACGGGACCCGCGGGCACAGCTCCTCTCAAGGTGGGAGCGCTAATTGCCCTCCCCAGCTGCACTGCTCAGCACCGATTCTGGGTTGCTCTGAAGCACTTGCTTATTTGGAGCCTGTTGAAATCAGGGCTGCAGCTGGGTGAAGGGGTTTGGAGGTTCTCCCCCCCCTTCCCCCAGGTCACGTTAGGTCTGAGCTTTATCTCTGCAGCTTTTCCTTATTACCTGACCCCAGGGATTGTGTGGCTCGCAGAGGTTTGGCCAGGAGGGCAGCAGATGCAGCCATCCTGCGTGCTCCATAGGTGGGGTGCAGCCCCTTCTGCAGGGTGTGCGGTTGCTTTCATTGGTAACGACCACCTCAGGCAGGGAGGCAGAGAGCAGCTTGGTGGGGATTCACACAGGCAAAAAAGCTGACCCGTGTTCAAGTAACTCCCCCTGCTCCCCTTGGGCAGAGCCCTCAGCTCCCCATGTGCCCAGTGCCAGATGGAATCACTGCCCATTGAGCTGCTGTAAACCGTGGTTCCTTGACTCCCCTCTGCATGGGCTCTAAACCCCAATAGAAATTAGCTCTGTTAAAGACAGGTGGCTCCATCCCCCTCTGCCCTTTGGCTGGCTGTTGGGTTATGGCATCTCCAGGCTGTTCGGTCACCTGTGAAGAGTTTCCAGCAGCTCTGAATTATGAATGAATTTGCTTTGTCAAATGAAGGTTTCTGCTCAGGCTCAGGGATTAGGTCTCAGCCATGTGCTGGAGACGGTTACTGATAGCAAAGCCTCCAGCACATACATACCCTCTGATGGATCCTGAGCCATCACTCCCATAACATGATTAGCTGCCTTAATGCAGTGCTGGGATAGGAGTGGGGAGGCTGGATCCTGGCTGCCAGGGAGTGATTCCTGCGCAGCACAAGGTTGGCTGCATCACCCCCATCCTGGTCCCCAGCCTGTCTTGAGGGGAATACAAATTGCAGCAGGGCCGAGATGTGGCTGCAGAGACTGCGCTGAGGCCATGGGTTTACTGTGATGCTCCCAGGGATGCACTGCCTGTCCCTGACACCTCCCAGAGCAGAGCAGGGGAGGGATGATCTACCTCATCCCGCCGGCAAGTCACGGGACACCACACAGCTCACGTTGGTCCCAGAGCAGGACACTTATCGCAAGGTTTTATGGCAGGGGAAGCATTCCTGTTCACTGCGAGCCCACCACACCAGTGAGCTCCCAGCAACGGAGTCGGTTGTGCAAGAGAGTCCTGGACGTGCCAATGCATTCGTGGCCTTTAGAAACTGCCCCTGCTGCCCCTGCGGCTCAAGACGGCGCTTACAAAGCTGATTTCCCAACTGATGTCCAGGCATCTCGTAGCTCTCCCGGGCTGACCAGCTCCGCCTGTTTGACCCAACCACCCACCCACCCATCCTGCATCCCTATCAGCGCCAGAGGGGGTGGCATCCCCCCTGTCAATGAGGGTAAAGGACCAGCCCCAGCCCCCGTGGCTCACAGAGCAGTGCTTGCTCTTGCTTCACCCAGGTGATACCAGATGAGTCCTCTTTTTGCTGTTCTCTTATCCAAAAGCAATTTGCAGGCACACACAGTGCCATCACCACTGATGGAGAGCCTGGGGGCCACAGTATTGCCTGCAAACCCAGATCAGCACTGCCCAGCCCTGGCCTGATGCCCTCCAGCAGCCAAGCTGCCACACAGGAGCAGGGCTGGGGGCTCTCCTCCCCCCCCCAGGGAGCACAGGAAGGGGCCGCCATAGCCCAAAGGATGCCCTAATCCCTGGAGGACCATCACCAAGGCTCCTTGCCCCAGTGGGTGCTGCTGGGGGCACAGCAGGGCTGCCGGTTGGCAATGGGGACACCCGGGGTGGTGGAAGACAAGATGCTAAGGGCAGGCAGCAGTGCAGCAGATACTGCCATGGGGCTGAGCATGATCATGAGCTACTGATCATGGGAGAGGAGCAGGGCAGCCCTTGGCTGCGTACCTGGGAGTCTTTCAGAGGGAAGGGGTTCTCTGGGCAGTCCTCCCCAGCAGGGTTTACTGAGGGCAGCTTCCTGAAAGCCACAGTTAATCCTCTATGACTCTGTTCCTCCTGCCCTCTCCTCCCCTCGCCTCTTGACTAGCAAGAGTCCTTCTTAAATAACAGTCAATATTGTCACACTGCTCACCTATGGGAAGAATAAGTACCAGGGGAGGCCTTGCCCTTCCCATGGGAAACGTGCCTGGACCAGCAAATCCCCAGGCTCAGGGGGCCATGCCCAGTGGGAGCAGCATCCTTCCCTCTGTGTGGGGAGAGAGGACAACACAAGAGCCATGGCACCTTGGCAGGAAGCTCGAGCACAGTGATTCATGGCACTGCCTCCACCCCACCTGCTCCAGGGAGGAAATCAGTAACCCTGAAAGGGAAGAAACTCATTTTCATAGCCCCGTCTTTGGTTACAAGGGCGCAGCCACCCCTGCTCTGGTGCCTATAAAAAGGAAATGTTAATGCAGGAAACATTTATGCTGCATGAGTCCTTGTGGGTAAAAGGTCATTACGGCTTCTATAGCATTTATCTGATGTTTGGAAAAAGCCTCATTTCTAGAGCAGGTGCTCTGAAGGGGAAGGGACAGATGCAAAGCTTCATTAGCCTCTGCCCCTCCCCAGCTCACGTGGGATGGGTGCCATAAAAACATACGTGAACAGGACAGAACCTCCTGCCCCAAGCTCCTGCCCAGCCTTTCCAGCGGCTCCTGGGCAAGGCACCCCCAGGGCTGCCCCGGGTGGGCTAGGATGCTCACAGCCACAGGTGCCCTGGGGTGAGTGTGGTCCAGCTTCATCCCAGGCTACCGTGGGCAGGTTTATTGTGCCACATGGAGACGAAGGGGAGAAAGAAGTGGGAGAAACCACCCTGCTTTGGTGGCTCTTGTTTTATGCACTCTGCGTAAAATCTTAAGGATTTTGCAGTGCAAAGGCTGAGCTATTTTCCAGCCTGAGCAGGGAGCACTCTGCCCCACAGGCATGGGGTGCTCAAGAGGAAAGCCTCGGCTCTACCATAGCCAGAGCTACGGTGCCATGCTGGGCCCTCACAGGGCTCCTCTCTTGGGCACCATCCTGGCACAACCCATGTAAAAGGGGGCTGGCACCCAGCTCTTTCTTTTACAGCTGGCCCAGTGAGCTGGTCCCATGAACACACCTGGGATGAGAGCTGGCACCTTCCCTAACCCTTCCCAATTTTCCTTCGCTGGGAACCCCCAAACTTCTGCATGCACCCATCTCCTCCACCCCCTGCAGGGCTGATGCAGGCAATGAAGCCCCCACAGCTGGCGTGCACCCATGGGGGAACATAGCCCCAGGGATCTCCCCAAAGCGGGGTCAGGGAATCAAAACAGCACACCCATGGAGGAACACAACCGGAGTCAGGGAATCCCAATAGCGCACAGCCAGGAACGAGATGGGCTCCCACCCTCACTGCTGCAAGCACAGGGGGAAGCAAGGCCATTGTCCCCAGGGTGGTGGCAGTGGCTGGAAGGATCCTGCCACCCCACAGGCTCCAGCCAAGTGCCATGGGTGGGAGGAAGCTTCCCAGAAGACAGAGAGCTAAATAAAGGCAAGGCCTGGAACAACCCGGGCTGCCAGCTATTTATTGTAGCATGCCTGTACGCTGCCGAGCAGGAGGAAGATATTTTAAAGCTGCTACAAGGACTCTTGACTGCGTGCCTGGGTTTATTGATCAAAAACCTCATTACCAGCCCTCCCCATCAACATCTTTGAGCCCTGCACCACCTTCAGCCAAGTACCTTCCTAAACACACCTCCCTCAAAGCAGCCAGCCCCTCCATCACCGAAGCAGATGCTTGGAAAAGAGGCTTCAGCATACACAGGAAGCATCCCCCATCCTGCACTCAGTTTGCTTCTGGCCAGCCCTAATGAGACACTTCTAACCAGCTTTTAGCATCTGGGGCTCACCTTTCTCCACTCAAACTCCAATAAGCACTTACGCCCTATGGCAAAAAAGCACCCCCAACCTCCTACAAGAACAGCAACCACCGCAATCTTTGTTCTCGAGTATGTAATTTTTTACTGAAAAAATCATTCATAAATTAACAAATACAAAAATGTACAAACACATGGGTAAATAAATGCAATGACACAAAGGATTGCTTTGCTGAGAAGTGTGTGTGTGTTTTCAAACACTCGTCTTCAGTGCAAAAACGTCCCCCTGGCACCTCTTAAAAACAGAACGGTAAGCTCGAAAGCGTGACGATGGAAAAGCTACTTTAGAGTTTAAAGCCACTCCTGATGGTGAGTGGCCCGAAGCGTGTGGCTGTCGCTCTGACGGTACCTCCTTCAGAGAAGCAGAGCTTGACAGACAATTATTAACTGTCAATAAATAGTTCTGCAAATAAAACCCACATGGCTCATTTAAGGGGAAAAAAAGAGGACAGAAATCAGCACTGAACAGGACCTGCCCTGCAGCGGGGCTGAGCGACGGGGGGACATGGAAGGGGTGAATGAGTGGCCTTGTTGGATTTCAGCTGCCAGAGTATGTACAGGTTCTCCTTAATACGGGAATTTTTACACCATAACAGCACATGCGCTCGACAGTATGTTTTAACAGTTACATTTACTATACAGTATTTGACATAGCTGATAAGATTAACAGTGCACATTTTCAGATATTCCACGTTTTATAAAAGGGGCGGGGGGAAGAAATCCAACGTGATTAGAACAAAGGAACTATGAAGAGGGATGCTGCTGGGGGGATGGACCCTTCCGTGCCAACCGCAGAGTGCATTTCTGAGCAGAGGTAACAGCTTTTTGTTCAACACAAGGTGCGATGGGTGTCAGGTACACATCGAAGGCTGAGGATCCTGACTAAGGTAGTTTAAACACCTACTCACACACACATGCATGATTCCTGGGGTAGTGAACGTGGACTGGTTGAAATACATTCCTTGTTTGAAGCACCATTAAACAAAGACAGATTTCTAGCAAGGTCTCAAGATGAAAGAAGAGAGGAGCAGAGCAACGCGGGTTCAGCATCCAAAAAGGGTCCACGTGAATTAGAGATTGAGACTCGGAAGCAAAAGTCTTTATTGCTATATGCGCCATGAAAAGCAAATCCTCACCTCTGCCTATAAATAACCAGGTTGAATCCCCTCGGGAAATGAGTTTAAAGCACATGTAAATTCAGAGACTTTAAAACCTAAGTCACAAACTGATCGGCACTTCTCAAGGGCAGGCTTGCTGTCCTCTCATACCGGCCGATAAGGATCTACACAAGAACTCGTGTTTTCTAAACTAATGTTTTCTGGATACAGGTTAGGAATGCCCTGGGCAGTCACACCCACAACAGATGCGTATGGGGATCATACGTCCATGGAACTGAGAAAACAATGTAAACCATGAGAAGGAAACTGAAGGCAAACAACGCAATCAAAAGAAAGTTAAAGTACTTTGGAGGCTAAGTACCCACCGTTGTTATGTATAAATACAAACTGAAAAGCAACCCCCAATGTATTTACTTTTAAGTCAGAGAGGTCCAGTAAAAGTGACTGCGTTGGTCTGTGTAAGGACTGGATTCAGTGTCAGTGGGGAGGAGAGCCCGGAGCCCAGCTACCCACAGCAGCACAGGATAGGAGGGGATGGCAGATGGGAGAAGGCAGGGGGCACTCCAGTTTGGATGGGGTGTCAGACCAAGCTCTCTGGCTCCTGGTCCTCATGTTTTCACTAGCGTGATGCATGTGTCCTTCATTTCTCTTGCTCCCACTAAGCTGTGACAACCTGCCCCATGGGCTGTGCCTGTGCCAGCACTGCTGTGCCAATGGTGATAACTGAGTGCACTGCCTGGCTCCAACAGCACCTCGGCAGCTGCTGGACTTACACATTAATACAGACTGAAACAACTTCTCAAACTGTACCATCATGTTGTAGGAGCAGTAGTAGGGCGCTGCTGGGCAGGGGAGGGCTCAGTGCCCCATCCCAAGGATGGCACATAGGCAGGAGCAGCCAGCACGGGGGCTGCAGTTCCTGTGGCAGCATGGATGTGAGCTCAAGTAGTCTGCAAGCTCACACTTGCCATCCATAAGGGTAGAGAGCAACACGCAAGAGATTTTATTCCATATGGCTTTTGGATTCATTTGCACATCATGCTGCAGAAGTGACAAAGGGGAGGTTTATCATAAATATTCCCATTTCCTCACTCTCCCTGGAAAAAGCCACCCCTGTGGCTCCTGGAATGAGCGATGACATGGCCGTGTTTCTCATCTGCTACACTGGAAAGTTTAGGGCCCTGTCCCACAAACATTTCTGTATATGCACAGCTTAAGTCATGCAAGCAGTCTCACTGGCTTAAAACGGAACACCTTGCACAAGTACAGTGATGCACACACAAGTGTTTGCAGAATTCAGGACTAAAATGAGTGACCGTATGTAAACCTCTAGCTTGGATCTGAGCCATAGGAGAAAAAAGGGGCAATTTACACAGCATATTTACACTTACACTTCTTTAAGAAGCGATTCTGTTGTATATACTTCAAGCAGGTCATTTAAAAAACCGCACAGACATAGAAGAATGATATCATTAGTCATTTGATCTCCCACCGGGGCAGTTGCTGACTGAATCGCTCCTGATGTTTACTATGGAGAAGCTGGAGTCCCTCAGCTGAGCTGCTTCCCGGAGGAGAAAGCACATCCGAGGTGAGTCCCAGTGCCAGAGGTTGCTGGAGGAGGAATGTGGAGGAGATAAGAGCAGCAGGTCAAACCGTTGTCCTTAAACCCAGAAAGCAAGTGACGGAAGAAAGAGACTGCTGAGCTTGCTGCATGAGTATCGGGCTGGATTGGTACAGCTAGGGCAATTTGTGCGTGCACTTTCAGCCTTATTCTCCAAAATACTGTGATCCTTCATTAGACAAAGTGTTGCTTGTCCTCGATAACCCTTGGAAAAGGAAGTCTAGCATGGTGCTTTCGTGTTGAAGGGCAGAGCAAAGTTATTTTCTCCTCTTAATATTCGGTCACCAGAGCCAGCTCTGGTGTCAGGTTAACAGTGATGTTCTTATACAAGGCGTCATATGTGACGTTTGGAAAGTAGTTCAAGTTATTGAGGCCATCCAGGGCTTGTCTTTCTTTCGACTTCCTCAGCAAGGCATACCTATGCAAAGAGAACCAGAGCCCAGAGTCACTTCCACATATCCCACAGCCCTGCAAAGTCCTTCCAATGCTACTAAAACACCCTTTAACAGTCAGTCCCAACAGCAGCTACAAAACAACAAATTTCTGAGCCCTTAATAAAGATAAATGTCACATTTTCTATATTGAGTATCTATATTAAATATCCCAAAGTTTAGAAAATTACAGTCCATCACTTGATGAAGTGCAAAATGCTCTGTGTCCCACCAGCATCCAGCCGTAAAAACAACCTCTAACTCCAGCCCAAAGCCTGTGGGTCCCATTCCTAGGAGGGGGCTGAGCTTAGGGTGGTCCTGTTGAACCCTCACCAGAAAAGCAGATGAGGGGTGATGTGGACCTTTCCAGTTTTCAGCAACTGATCACAAACAAGAGCAAAACCACATGGTTTTAGTTAAGGAATGGGGGATGAGGAAGTAAAACTAGAATAATGATGATCTGGGGAAGGAAACTGCAGCTGGTACCCAAGAACAGCCTCAACCAAATTTAGGGGCAGCATCATGAGATGTAAGGGCTGGGGCGGGGGGGGGGGGGAGGACACAAACTAAAATAAGCAGAAACATCTCAGCAGGACACTGACTTTCTGCACCGCAGTGCTGGGGGCCTGGCAGCACCAGGGCAAGTGAGAGCTGAGCTGAGACCTGGGGACAGAAAAAACACCAGGGAAGGGATATGCCAGGAGGAAAAGGAAGATGCTGGGTGACAGCAAGGAGGTAAGTGCCAAAGCCAGTTTCAAAGAGGACACAGCATCAGAACACAAGCAGGACACTTGGTGCCTTGATGAACACTCTCCTCCTCCATGGATGAGTTTTGGGTCTCCCTGCTTGGGTGGGAGAAGCAGCACACTTCCAGATGGCAGCAGTTAGCACTTGCCCATGGCTAAGAGCAGAGCAGAGGGGAGCAGAGATTTAAGGAGGCACAACAGAGAGGATTATCTATTGCCAAACCTTGTCTAGGCTGGGTGTCAGGCTCCAGACACAGCAGTGGAGGCAGAAACACCCAGTGACACAGGTATCAGCCTCGCCAGGGAGAACCACTGCCTTGCCCACCTTCACTGCAGATCCCTCCCTCCTGCAGCACTGACCCACAAGTCCTGCTGACACTGAACTAGAGCCCCTGCCCAGGGTCAGGAGGAGACCAGGGAAGCATCAGGAACAAGTGCTCAATCCATTGCATTGCCAGCCTTCCATGCCTCAAGGGTTTGACCAAATACAGCTTTTAAAGCCAAAACCAACTTCTGTTTCAAGAGGGAAATGAGAGAAGCATCTCTCATTCTGGCTGCACTCTGATAGAAATGAAAAGTAGGGCTAAAGATGACATAACCTCAAATGGAAACTCTCCCCAGAATGAGTCTTCTGTAAGAAGAGACTAGCAGATAGCTCAAACAGTATCTGCAACATAAGCCCTCCTTGCTGCCTCTTTGGCCAGCAGCAGCCAGGAGCCCCTCTGCAGAACAGAGCTTGCACTGTCCGATAGCTCATCACACGAGAGTCAATTCCTGCAGCTGATTGTGAGAAAGGTATTTCTCTGCTGCTGAGTCTTCAGAAAACTCAAATTCTACCAAGGTTCCCAGTCATGCAACCAACCTTCGCACGCTCCAAAACAACCTCCTGAGCAAAGGGGTAAGAGCCCTCCTGGAAAGCTCCAGAGAGAATGCAGCTTTTTGAGAGAAAAGACTAAAACACATAGTACTTGTGCTCCTCAGGCACAGGGGACAGTCACTGCTCCTGATGGATGTCCAAAGTGTCTCAAAAGAGCAAAGCTTGAATTCAGGGGCTCTGTACACCCACCCTGGTTTGGGGCCAACAGGCAGGAACAGAAGAATGGAGAGGGATGAGTTGCTCCATCTCAGCACTGCAGTGGAAGTGTGTCGGAGCTGCTGCCATCTCCCTGTTCGCATACACCATCATTATAGAATCATAGAACCATAGAATAGTTAGGGTTGGAAAGGACCTTAAGATCATCGAGTTCCAACCCCCCTGCCACGAGCAGGGACACCTTCCACTAGATCAGGCTGCTCAAAGCCCCGACCAACCTGACCTTGAAAACTTCCAGGGATGCAAGGACCTCTCATCACAGGAATACAGGGTATGAAATGGAGGGATGGAGGAATCCAGGCAGCACTCTGTCTCCATCTCCCTGCACTTCAGTTTCCCTCATGAGTTAGGGCTGTTACTGCCCTTAAACAGCTGCCTTTTAAATGATGGAGATTCTTTGCAAAGGACTTTGGGATTCTTAAAACCAAAGAAATGTACTTGCCTTCCTAGGAACTGCACTTCTCCCCGATGATGGTGGGGAATTGATTTGTATTTCCCCGTGTCTCCTTCTGGTCGAGTCACCGAGTAGCCTGCATACTGCACTCTGTGTTAGAAAGGAGAGGAATAAACAGAAAATAGAAATCAGTCATTGCACTTGCTGTGCCATCAGCACTTGCCAGGGCTGCACAGTTCATGCACACAGGGCTCCAATAGCAGCTTTGCCTTTTCACCCAGCAGATAAGCTTTGCAAACCTCCCCACTCCAGCCTGGGCTCTGGGAAAGTTACACTTGGCACCTCCAAGGTTCAGCTCAACTAAGATCAGCCTGAGCTCAGCAGTGTGGGATACTGCAGACAGAGCCAGTAATTTCCCAACCAGGACTTCTCTGTTTGCTTCCCATGTACTGCCTGGAGCAGCCCCTGTTCCCTCTGAGACACTGCAGCTGGGCTGGCTCACAGGACCACCCTCAGAAGCGGAGTTCAGCGACGAGCCCCCATACCTGTTCCAGAGGTCATCATCTTCACCGCCCCAGCCCCAGAAGGCATTAGGGAAACCATTGATCTTCTGAAACTGCTCAACAGTCAGGCCGCTCACCCCACCGAAGAACTCGTTGTAAGGGAGCCTAAGTAGGAAAGAAGGGGTTAGGGCAAAGCCCACCAGTGCTGCAGCTCTCCCGCCTGTAATGGGGGAAGCCTGAGCTGTGAGGATGCTTTCTTCTATTCCCCTCTCACGTTCACTTCAGACAAAGCCCGAGCAGCAAACAGAGATTAGTTTTCCACCTTTGAAAAACCAGAATCTAACACTGGCTCCTTAGCTGTTATGGTAGTGGGGAGGGAGAATAGTGCTTACAGATACATGTACTTATCCAGCTTGGCTGCAAAGTGCCTCGGCATCTGTCCACACCCATAGTAGTTACGGTCATTTTCTGGTATGTGGTCCACATCGTGAAAGATGAGACAGTCCCAATCCAAGTCCTTCATTGCTTCCCGAAAGCCAACGTTGAAGAGCATGGCACGGTTAAAGGGTTGGTTTCCAGCCTAGGAGGGAGAAAGTTCCTTCTCAAGGGGAGTCCCGTGCAGTTCATGCTCTGCATGCCCATTCTCAGCCTTGTCTAGAAAGCTGCAGAGGGCAACCGGCTCCCACGCTGGTGCCACAAAAGGAAATGATGCATTGGACAGACTAGCAAGATCGAACAGGACTTATGTGTTCCATTTACTGTGCACAAGCAAAAATAAAGATGCTAAAGTCCTATTACTTGGACACTTAAAACAACCCAATTTCGATCAATCTTTTAAGCTGAGCTAGATATGGAGGAACATTTACTGGGGGGATGAAGCCAGACAGCATAAGTGACAGGTTCACATACACATCAAATGACTGTCTTATGTTTTACATTCATGAAGGTCATCTAGAAACTGGCCAGACAAGAACCGCGTAACGGTCAAGCCATTTCTGTGCCTATGGGATGCTCCCCAGAACTACCAGAGATACATAAAAATAACACATTATTTAAGCTGCAAACACCTCGATCACAGCTGCCTTTTTAAAAAAATATCTGCTCCAGTACACGATTAACCAAAAAAAAAAAATATCAAATTTTTACTTCATTTTTTAGGTAAAACCAGTCATTTTGGGGTACACCTCTCAGCTGCGCCACTTTTACGCAGAATGGGACAACTTACACATGGCAACATGAACCCTGAACCTGCCAAGGGTCAAATGATGTGATCTGGCAGGTAACCTCCTCGGCACACAGCGCAGAGCTATGCCTGCAGCTTTGGCAGGCACATCATTGGCGCAGCACATCTGTGCCCCAGTGGTTGCTGCTCCAGCCCCCCAGGGCTCACTCACTTGTTCCACGACGTAAAAGGCGAACTGTAAACGTTGCCGCTGCAGCATGGGAATAAGGTGCCTGAAGAGGACAGGAAGATGCTCGTATCGATTGCGGAATGGGATCAGGATCGCCACCTGACAGGGAGAGGACGCAGCTCTTACTGTATTGAACCAGTTGCTCCTGCTGCCAAGCAACCCCCGGGACTGGCTGGTGTGGTGTTACAGGAGCAGCACCACCCATGGTGTCAGCTCTGCCATGTAGGGCTGAGCAGCACAAAACCCTTCCAACCTCCACAACATGGATTTCCTTGTCACTTCTGGTTAAACTATTGCTTTGGGGAAATTCAGTGCAACCTTGAGTGGAAGGGAGACCCACAGCTCCCCACCTCCATTGCTTCTGACCAGCCCAGGACTTGCTACCACACTGCCCTAAGCCACCTTCCTCTGGGGTCAGGAGTCTCCCACACTGCCACCTTGCCTCTCTGGGTCGAATCCTACCCAGGATAGGGCAGCAGGGGCAATGGGAGGGTAAGCAGCAGGGAGGAGCTTGTTGCCTGGCTCCTTCATAGTCCATGCAGAAACTCAGAGCTGACTCATGCGTCACTAAAGCAGCCCTTGAATACAGCATTTCCTCCCTAGGCACTGCAGCTCCACACTTCAGAGATCCTTATATATCCTCTGAAGCTGCAGCACATCAGAGATGTTCCCGTTAATGTCTTTCCATCACCCACCCAGGACTCTCTGTCCCCCTGTGCTCGACAGTGACATGGGGCTGCCCAGTTCCCCATTACCTTCCAGCGAGGCAGGCAGTCGCTCGGCTTCCAGTGGCCTCCCAGCTTGATGGAAGGGTCTTTTGAGAAGAACTGGTGGATATCCTCCATCGTGATCTCACTCATATTTACATCGATGGGGCCCTCTGCAACACAGCGGGGAGAAGCAGAAGAAGGGGTCAGGAATTGCTGTGGTCCTGAAGGCAGCTTGTGCCTGCTTGGGACAGAACATTGCTGCACCGCTGCCCTCTAGCCCCATCACTGAATGCAGACAGCCTCTTTTCCCCAAGCACCAACAAAAATCAATAGGAAATGCTGCTGCCATGACTTGCAACACCTTAATCTCCTCAGCAGATGGGCTCTGTTCAGCCTTGTGGCTGCTGTTGGATGCAATTCTTCCATCAGAGACCCACACTGGCCAGGGCACCCTTCTACACCTCAATACAGGTTTCCAGCACACACAAACCCCCACACCTCAGCAGGGAGCCCAATTTTCCACTGCAGTATTGCTTTGGTGGAAGCATTTCTCCCAGCTGCAGCTCCCTCTGAGGTGGATCCAGCCCCATGTCCGGCACCAGCCCCTGCCCAGCTGTACCAGCACAGCTCAGAACTGGGACCAGCAGCGCTGCCGAGGGGCCACCCTGCCACCACTGCCCCTGGAAAAGGGCTGGCCAAGCCTTTGCACCAGCTCACAGTGCTTGCCAGTCAATGGGCTCCTGCTTTGGCAGTGAGACCTGCCTCCAACACAGCAGGGATTAGTGTGAGTGGGTAAACAATGAGTTTCCAGGAGGGGACCAGGCTCCAAACAGTGCTCCCATTCATCTCCAGGTGCTGGCAGGGAAAGGTGCAATGCTGGTGAGCTGGGGAATGCCACAATGTGCCCTCCAAAGCCATGGGGAGCAGGAAAGGGGCACAGGGCCACTGGGATGCTACTCACTCATAGAAGGGAGCCTCTCAGGACAGGTGTGGTTGGGGAAGTAGGTGAAGTCTTCAGGAAGAAACGTTGTGGCTTGCAGAAAGGTGTCATTGTGGTTCAGGTCAAGAGGATAATCTGCGGGATGGGGGAAAAAAAGGGAAGATTTAAAACAAGTTTACTTTTGATCTGCAGATCTTTGTTATTTCCAGCCACCTTCCTGTGCGAGCAGCCTGCAAATGCATCCATGGCTGAGGACATCCCCAACAGCATGGGGTGTCCCCATGCAGCATGAGCTCTATCTGCACTTACAATTCAGGCTTCACATTTTCTGACCTAAGGAAGAGCTTTCAATGTCACCTTTAGGTATCACAAACAGCTCAAAGCAAAGGAGCACATGGCACTTGGAAGGAAAAGCTATTTAGCACCTTGCCGCTGAAGGACCATGGCACAGTGAAAGGGAACATGCTCCTCCAGTGGGTCTTTTCCAGGTCCCAGTGCCAGTAAGGAGTGTCAGTGCAGCAGCCTGCACAGGGAAATCCTGCCTTGCATCCTCCTCAAAAGATCAATGAGAACTATCATGTTACACATAGCCTCTCCTCCAGTTTGCATTGTGCAAAATCGGCAGAGGAGCCCAGCACAGCACATTTCCGTATTTCCCCAGTAGCCCCAGTGCTCTGCATCCTTTTTCCTCCTGGGCAAAACCCTTCCAGCCTCTTACACCTGTAGATGTCTTAAGGAGGTTTTTACATTACCGTAGAAAGCAGAAGTTCATGGTTAAGTTGCATAAGGCATCTTAGCCAAGCATGACTTCATTTCAGGCACTAGAATTAACTTCCCTGCACCAGCTGCTACAGAAAGATGCTGCCTCTCCACTTTCTCCGAGCATCAGATGCTTAGCAGAGGGTTGGCCTTCAGATCCACAGCACCAGCACCAACCTTACACCCCAGTGAGGTCCTGGAAAGCAGCCGTTTACAGCTGAGCCACCCAGTCCCATCACAGGCAGCTACCAGAACAAGGTGGTCTCATCCTTTCCAACTACCCTACCATGCGCAGGCATTCCTGCAGCAGCTAGCTGCAGAAGCATGCCATGGGGCTGACATTCACCACACTAATTCAAAGCAAGAGCAGCCCTGGTTTCTCGTGGGCATAGAACAAACCAGCTGGCGTTCGGGCACAGGGAGACAAAAGAATGTGTAGTGTCCACCCCATCATACCCTGAGAGCTGTCTGGGTAGCTCTGCAAAGCCTTGGGCACAAGGATTGTAAGTGACCCATCAGTAAACAGTCGGGTTGGAACTGGATGATCCTAAGGTCCTTTCCAACCCAAACCATTCTATGATTTGTAGGAGGTAGCCAGATTAAGTTATTTTACTGAACCCAGGGTGAAATTCAGTTTTTCCCTTTTAAGCAGCAGCTATAACCTTTCAAATTCATCTCACACTTAGTTTCAAGAACATATTGATACCAAAAAGGTTTCACATATCTTGTCCCCAGAGCAATTTAATAAACCCAGAACTACAGTGTAATGAGCTGAATGAATCTGCTAAGAGCTAACAATCCAAGTCATATGTAAGGATAGAGACATTTAAGTAATTGCATAAGCACAGTATATTTTCCATAGTAGAAAGGCTGTTGCGTTTAATAGCCACATTAATGATATACCAAGAAAAAATAATCTAGTGACAATTTCATCCTTTAAAGCAAAGCAGGGAGGGTTGCCTTTACCTGCAAGGTCAAGAATCTTTCATTTAAATCAACTGGGACAAGCCATTGCTGGCCTGATATTCCAACTTGCTTTATTGTGCTAGTAATCACATCATTAATACTGCTTATTCATTCTAATAAGTTGTAAACAAACTACCTCAGACTCAAGATGGACTTTTAAACAGAACCCAAGGGCTTTTCAAGTATGATAGATACTGTTTCGAATGCTTGATACTGCTCTAAATTCTAATAACCAGATTCCCATTAAATTCCTATCAGCAGAGCATGCTCTCAATACTTAGTCCAGCGGATAACATACAGTGAAGCTCAGCTCCCCTTTTTTGCACCAAGGGCTGTCTTTTTTGCTTGCAAAAGCACATAAGGGATCCCTCTTGGCTCACTGAACAGGAAACCTATTACTGCACCTACTAGCAAATGCTGAAAAAGTTATAAATTACTTCCTCATTTCAACGCAAGAGGAAAAAAGCTTAGGGCAAAGAATAAATGCAGATGGATGGGGACAAGCACCCTGTGCTCGGTCACCTTGCCATTCACAGTGGGATACCGCATTTTTAAGGAATCTGCCAGAAATTAAGGTCCCAGGAGGACACATGGACAAGGTAGCACTGCACAAAGAACAGCACACATGATGTATGGGAAAGGTTGCAGCTCAGAAAGCATCAGCCTCCAACTTCCCAGTGCTCCCATGCAGCCGGAACAGGGACAGCTAGAGAGGGGCCACAGTGTCTTCTGCCCAAACTGGTTTGTGACCTTTGCCAGATCACTCCCAGCAGCAGCATCCCTGCCCTTCCTCTGTATGCCTCTCCTTGGAAGAGTGGAGGGAGTGGAGGGAATGCAGGGATGGATATCCAGCACTGCCTACAGGGTAGGACAGGAGCAGCTGCTGGGACAGTCAATGCCTTTGGCTGGGTGCCTCCTGCAGCCATACCATGTAGGTTTGCTCTCCTGGCCATCGCATTGGAGAAGGATGCACACACCAGGCAGTGCCACCGCTCAGATCCCACAAAGGCACCCGAAAACAGAGTCAAAGAAGGAAGATAATGATCCTGGTGTTAAAATCCTTGCAAGCCACAGTGCCATGTGCCTTCCAGATGTCACCACCATCCATCATGTGCCTGCTTTCACCTGCCTGCCAGGGAAGGTCACCCAAAGATGGTGCATAGTGCTTGTATATGTCAAAAACATCCTTGCAGCTGGAGTTGCACCCTTGGGGCAGGAGGGGTATCAGCCCATGCCAGAGCTGGGATGGAGATGAGGCTCAAGCAAAGCCAGTTATTTTCAGTAGCAGCAGTACTGGTATTGCTGACACTAGCATGGTAACCATTTCCCTGTCTGCTGCAGGCAGGTTTTTGGAGGTCTCAGAGCCCTGAGGGTCAGGACCACAGCAGGACAGCTCTTGACTCTCATCACCACAAGCAGTAGCAGTGGAGTGCCCAACCCTCCTCCCTTCAGGGGCTCAGCCACTTCCTCACCCTGGATCTGCTTTACGTGATGTTTCCAGCCCTAAAAATAGCTCAGAATGGCAGCCCTGGCCAGTTTCAGCAGGGAGAAGAGGTGACCCTGGGTGCCAATCTCTTGTGCAAGTTGATAATTCCCCTCTCATGCCCATCCCTGGTCAGGGTACAGCTGAACTAGCAGCCACACCACTGTTCCTCGGCGTGCCGGGCAACAAGGACATAGCTCATGCTTTGTTATTAGTAAGGAAACAATCCTGCCTTGTAAACCTTTATCAGCCCCTGCTGATGAACCCTCACAGTGGAGGAGCTGAGCTCCCTGATGCCAACTGCACCAGCAGGATGCACCGGTGACAGGTCAGCAGGGGAGGTGCATGCTCGGTGCCACACCAGCCCAAAGGCAATGCCTCACTCCAGCTTAGCAGCCATGTGCATTTATGCTTCACAGTACCGTATTTACACCAAAACTTGTAACCCTGTTATGAGCTTTGTATTATGGATGACGAACAGCCTGGGAGTGGGAGCCTGCAACTCCACTCCCTGCATTCTGCCCAAAGTTTAATGTATTGTTTGTGGCAGATCTCCAGCCAAGTCATCTCTGCTCCTTGCATGGTCAGAGTGAAGCTTATGAGCACAGGCTCCTCCATGTGCATGGAGTCAGAGCTCTGCACATGCATGTGCCTGGGAAGTGACTTTTTAAAGATGAAACTGAATTTGGAAGTATTTACCCTCAGACTGGTTGAAGCTAACAAATGGAACTGCTGGAAAGCAATTTCTCAGCATCCCATCGTTTGAGACCTTTCAAGGTTTTTACCCCTTGTCCAAGTCAGAAGCATTTGAATTTTATATATAGAAAGAAAATAATTATGATTAATATAAAGAAATTCTATTCTACTAATATAGCCTTTATACGTAGCATATATACACATTAATTACATCTATAATAGGCATTTATGTATTTGTAATATCTATTCATACATATAAAAATAAAAAGGAAGCCAAAGTTCCCACCTTGCATTTACCAGCGCAAATGAATCCCTTCAAGCAAGAGCGGTTCAGGTCAACCTGATTTCCAATAGAAATGGAACCTCCGATCAAAATGACAATTACTCAAGGAATACCTGAGTCATTCACGCTGCTGTTCCTCTTGGCATAGGCACTGCGGACCACCTGCTCATACACCTGAGCTCCTATTGTTCGCATGTTCTCACGAATCATGATGCCTCGGGCTTGCATCATGAAGAGGTAGGTGTTCACTGCAGGGGGAAGAAAAAGGAGCATTTCCATGACCATCAGGTTTCATAGGAAAGAGAAATAGAGGTCTTCTGCAATACTCCCTGCCTCCTGCTTGGTTTCAGCTCCCTCCTGTCTGGAGGCTCCCCAGGTCACACGTGCCTGGTTATCAGGTGGAGATGGGAAGGGTATAAAGTCAGGAAGTGGAGGTGTAAAGCATATTTAGAAACTCAGCTGGCTAACAAGAGGACCATACCCAGCTAGACCTGATGATGCAGACTGTAATGCAGCACTGCAGATTAAACAACTGTACATTCTGCTTCCTAAGGAGGGAGATTTAATTAGGAAATACTATTATAACAGGAAAACTAAGCTGCAGGCCTGCAGAAGGGCATTCATTCCTAGACTGCAGCACCAAGGGCTGACACTTGCTTGGCAGAGGTACCACAAACCCCATCCCAGTACCAGTCTGAGCACACCAGCAATCCATATGTGCCAGAGCAGGCTGCGTTTTGCAGCGCAAGCCCCCTGCTTCCCAGGACCAGACCCCCCCCCCCCCGCCCGGGTTTCTTCCCCTCTCCTTTCCTGCTGACCCTGTGCCCTGGCACTGCTCAGGCTGGGCCTGCTTAGGTTTCAGTTTAAGCTGACACCCAGCTCTGGCAGGGACGGGCCCCAAAGCAAACAGCAGCAAGCACAGCCCTGAGTCACCAGCAGCACCCACAGGGACAGTGGGACTGCCGCCCATAGGGACAGCAGGACAGCCACAGCACCGCAGTGCCAGCCACAGCACCCCTGCACTGACGTCTTAGGCTTAAGAATGAAGGGGGGAAAATAATCTTGATTTGAAAATAGGGAGGAGGGGAGATCTAGAAGGCAAATTCTGCACTAGCAATTACAAAAACAGGTCAAAAGACGCCCCAGGAGGGATGAAGAGGGCGCCAGGCCAAGGAAACAACAGGGACCCATCATAGAGGAGGGCAGCAACTGATGAAATGTCACCAGGAAACATCCGTAACAGGTCATTTCTTCAGCAGGCGTATCACAAGATGCAATAGCCCAGAACCAGTGGCTGCCAGTGCCAGGAGGGTGCAGTCATCGCTGGAGTCACTGGGAGCACAGATTAGATAGGGCACCTGGGAGGTGCCCTCACCGCTGGAGAGCAAGGGTCACCCCAAACACCACCCACCGGTACACACGCTGATGCACTGCCCCAGCGTCCTTGCCCTGCTTTCCCCTTCTACACCCACAGCTCGAGCCGGGCTCCAGAAGGGCTGCCCACACGCATTTCCCAATCCCAACTGCGTTTTGTTTCCACACAGCTAAGCAAATATTTGAAGAGGCGATGGAGCCCCACGCCGTGCCCAGAGCTCGCACACCATGCCCGGGTCCTGTGCCCAGCCTATCCATGGGGAATCACATTTTCAGCAAGAAGGGGGTCAGCTGCATGTACTGCTTGGCAACTAAATGGCTTGCAATGAGATGTTAAATGCCATTCGCAGCCCCTCCTATACATGTACCCTTCGTGGCAGAGCCAGTGATAGCACCTTGAGCTGGTGGTTACACTGGCAACAAGCAGAGCTGCCTCAGGCAAAGCTGCACCCAAACCCTCTTTGTTCACCCACTGCTTCTGGGGCCAGTTCTGCAACCGTCGGGCTGGTTAGTGACAGCAACAAGATGAATGTGTGCTCTGCTGCAGTTTCCTGGCAAGATCCTCGAGTTGCAATGACAGTGAGAGGTAGCAAGGACTGCTCTTGCTCGGAGACTGGGAATTTGCTTTAGCAGATCCCCAGGGCAGAAGGCTCAAGGAGAAGCTGGCATTTGATGTGGCACTACAGGTCAGAAATGAGTGTAGCTGAATTCCACACGCAAAGCCTTACACCCAGCCCTAAAGCCTGCATAAGCTTGCACTTGGGCTCAGCTCCTGCTTGGAGCTCAGCATGAAACCACATCATCACCCAACACCATCTCCAGTCCCAGCATCCCTCCCTGACACAGCCCCAGCTTAGGCAGCTGCCAACCAGGACTTACGGAAGTGGGAGTTCCTGTGGGGAAAAGAAAGGTTTGCCGAAACGGGCTATTTAGGGTTAGTGTAAGTGAGCAATGCAATTGGGCTGGCATGGCCTTGGCGTCTAGGGGAGGATGCACAGGGCAGCTCCAGCCTGACCTGACCATACAGGCCAGGCAGAGGGCAGGTCTCCCAGACGACCACAACAAGGCATGTAAGTTGGGCAGCTTCTTCTCCAGCTCATCAGCTCAAGTCACAGCTCTGCCTCACTTGCAAAGGCAACATATTATGGGGTTGATGGTTTGGGCATATGGCTCCTAAGGACATGCTTATAGCATCTTCCACAAATGGCAGCATCCACCCCAAGCTGCAGGCAGAAGCACTGCAAGGCTGTAGCAGGAAGCAGCACAAACCAACACATCCAGCAATAGAACAGCATCCTCCAAACCCAAGCAAGCACAGCAGTGCACAAATTCATAAGGGAGAGCAGCACCACACAGCCTCACCTCAGCCACCAGCAAGCAGTGAGCTGCCCAGCTCCCTTTCCAAACTCCAAAAGACTAATCAAGAGCTCTGCTTTGCACAGAGCAAAGGGTGGCTGAAGACACTCAGGACAAGATGTTTATCAGGACCAGGCTATTGATAAGGGAAGTGGCAGCAGCAAGCTTGCGCTTTCCAGCTTCCATGAAGGCATAATTCACTGACGCTGAACAAGTAATGTAGCTCTCTAGCTCATTATGCCTTCTACACGCTGGATAAAGCAGAACCAGGTTTGGTGAAGCATGAAAGAACAGGAGACACACAAATCAGCATCCAATCCCTGCCTAATTTAAGGAAGAGGGAGGTTTCTTGGGCACAGTGAAAGCCCCATTTGTTCCTGCTCCTCGGCGGGCAGACAGAGCAGGGCCTCGCCACAGCCACATGACACGGCTTGCTGGGTCGGACTCGTACGGAGCAGCAGTGGGAATCCTGAACAGACTGTCACAGCAGCCACCATCCCAGGGGAGCGCCAGCACAAACAACACCAGCTTTGTGTAAGGCAGCAGTTGCCTTTTCACATATTAACCCCTTTACTCAGATGATTCCGGAGATACCTGGCCATGGATGAGATGTGCCATCAACAGCGCCACATGTGCAGTATCAAGAACCCCACGTCACCACACCAACCCGAGCCCCTTCTGCCCCCAAAACCGCAAGCCACCATGAGATAAGCTTCACAAAGCCCATGCTTATCCAGCACACACAATTCATTTGGGTCAGAAAATTGGATTTAAAACACATTATTGAAACCACATCACTCCCCATAGCCACACGGTGCTTGATTTAGCTCCATGGGGCCGCCATGTGCAGGGCTGGGTCTGGATCAACATCTAGGAATCACTGTACTGAATTCAAACCTCACTCCGCGGTTTACTTTGCTTTTCATGAGCATATCTGCCATGTTTAACATTTATTCAGGCTGACCCTACAGAGCCTAAGGCACCTGTGCCCAAAAGGCAGCGTTTCCCATAGCCATGGTGCCAGAGCCACCACCCGCACAGGAAGGAGATGCTGAGCACCCCCGCCATGGCCTCTGCCAGGGAAGAAACATGCACACACACACTGGTGATGCGCTCAGCCTGAGCCAGGGTTCAGCCATAAAGCAATTCTCCATGCAGCAAGATACTGCTAATCTAATCACACAGGATGATCTTGGAAATTACACTGGCCTTCTACCTTTACACGCAGCACCTCAGACCACATACACATGGTGAAAACAGCCAGGCTGATAACAGGTGATAACAGCAGGACAAGGACAGGAGAGGGATCTTAGCTGCTGTTAGGGGAGACGGGGGGGTGGGGACCACATCAGGGAGGGGAGATGCCCTTTTTCATACTGATTTCCAGCACTGACCCTCACAACTCACATAGCAAACAAGCAGAATTTAAGAATCAATTTACCCAAATGACTGCATTAAGCTTATTCTTGTTAGTTCATTACAGGATAAGACAACACTGCTCGGATTTAAACACATGAAACCCACAACATTGCACCTACAGCTTGCCACCAGCTGGAGCAGAAGCACATGGCTGAACCCCAGGGCCAGTGCACCCGGCAGGATGCTGCACCCCAACCTCACAAGCAACAGGGAGAGCAAGTGCTTATCCAAGTCGGGAATGGATGCACCAACTTCAACCAGGGAGGTAATGTCCAATTACATAAATGAGCGCTGAAGTCTTCCTGTAATCATTTTGCTGTTGGTATTTTTGGAGCACTTCTAATCAAGAAACAGCTGACTCTCTCATGGAAAATTAATTTCACCAAGATGATATGTACTAGAAGAGGCAGCAGAGTAATTTGCAGCTCAGGAGTTGATTCAGAAGAGGTCTGAGTGTGATCCATGCCAGCTACACACACAGGAAGGGGACAGACCTGACACGTCTGTCTCCTGACCTCAACACACTTCTTTTGCCTGCGGAAAGGACCTTCCTCCAGCATCCCCCGGCACAGGGGACGGTGCGGTACCCGAGGCCCCGAGCCAGTAGAGACAGCCGCCGGAGTCAGGAAGAGGGGCAGGCAGCTCACAGCCCCCAGAGTCAGGAAGAGGGGCAGGCAGCTCACAGCAGTCCTGCACGCCTGCAGCGGTATCAGCATCCAGCACGGCAGCCAGGCTTTCCTGAGGAAGAAGCAGGTCTTCCTCTGCTTTGAGATTTGGGGTTTTCTGTCACATTCAGCAGTTTTTCCCCAGTTCATTAGTCCATCAGGGGTTGTCTGTGAACTCACTGTGGGCCCATTGCAACGTGCAGCTTTCTGCGAGCACTGGGGCTCTGGAGCATCTGGGCCCCATTCCCAGCATAGGCAGCCCCACCAGCCCCCATCCAGCCCTGGGAGCACACATCTCAACCAACAGTGCCATAAATCAACGTACAACCAGGGTAACTGCTGCTGTACAAACCGCCTTGCCAGATGCTCGGAGCAGATACGAAGCATCCGGCAGAGCTTGCAGGATGGCTACGCATGGGAAATGTGACAGAGACCCTGAAGGTCCCACAGGCAGCAGGGATGGGTGCTCAGGTCACCCCCAGCACCCCATGTGAACACCTCTGGTGGGGCCCAGAGACAGTGAAACTAGCAAAGCCGTGCCTACATTAAACCTTTTGTTAAGCTCTCCCAGCAGATCCCCAGTATCAATTCAGCTCCATTAGCATTAGCAATACAAAGGGGTTTAATCAAACTAAACCTCCAAGGAACAGATAGACTGTTAGGGTAGTCTTAACTTGCAAACAACCTAACCAGGAAATTTAGCAGCACCCCATAGGTAATACAACACAAGACCTCCGTTGCTATCAGCCTTAAAGTGGCACCGCACACCCCAGACAGAGAGTGCCTGAACAATTAAATAACAGGTTCCTATTAGTTTTAGGGAATTCAATATTAATGCCGCCAATGTTACTTAGCCCTTCACCTCCAAATAGCACAGGAAGGAATAATTTGATACATTAAGTGATCTAAGAATTAACAGTGCAGCAGCACTGAGTTGGTAATGACAAACCACTCATCCCCAAAAGTGGCACGTTCACAGCCTGCACGTGCATGAAGAAAATGGGGAAGATGGGAGACTGCAGTGATGCTCAACCAAAGCCTGAATATGGGGAATTTGTATCTGAACCATCTTAGAGGAAAATGACCCCAAAGGCGGAAGCAAATTCATATTAATCTAATAGCGAACATTAAAAATTCAGGAACACTGAAGACAGCAACTTTCAGTTGCAATCCCACAGCTGGTTGAGCTGAGGCATTTGTGCAACTCGCTTTGAGGAACAATTTTAAGATACCTATCAAGAGGAACACAACGTGCTCTGTGCACATGGCAGAAACTCAGAAGGCCAAGGGAGTTCCTGAAGTGTATGCAGCACCAAAGCACCCACGGAAGGAACCCTGCACCCCAGCAGCAGTCAGTCATACCCAATGGGTCAGAAAGCAGCCCAGCGCTGGCACAAGTGGTACCCCGCTCCATGCAGGCGATGCTGCCATGGGGAAACCAGGAGGACACAGCTCACCCACGCACCAAAGCAGGAATATCAAGGATGGCTTAAGGTCACATAGGGCTTTGCAAAGCCCAAGAGCAGCTCAACTCCTGGGATCTGCTGCAATTCCTCTTTGGAAGGAAGGGCGTAGTGACATGTGCAGGCTGGAGCATAGAGCATAACAAGCATTTGCCCAAGTTAAATATTACCCTTCCTAGAGGGATTCGGACTCTCCTACATTAATTGCAGTTCAGAAGATGCGATTGCACATGACTGCATCCCCTGTTTATTTTCCACCCCTCCTCCTCTGCAGTGATGGGCAGCTCTCCCCATCTACAGCCTGCCCTTCCCATCTCGCCTCCCTTTGCCAGGGTCGGTGCAAATGCTTCCAAAGGAGAAAAAGAGCATCAGCTGCCAGCAGATTTCTCCACACACAGAGCATAAAAGCACAGCACTCACTGGGCACTTGTGGGCACTGCACAGTTAAATGCGCAATAAAAGGCTCTTCAGCAGGCAGAGTGAAATGGTTGCTAACCTCTCGGGCTGGCAGCACTGCCAGGCTGCTGCTGGATACCGACAGCAAACATTTACAGTCCCGCGTTTGTTCCCTAGGTTCATTAGGAGACAAAGTGGTGGAAATTCCTGCGTCCTGGACACAGTCTCGAAGCAGCAGGAATCCTGATGCCTGAGCCTGATGCTCATGGGGGATCAGGATGAGGAAATGGAGAACTTTGGTTAAAACATAAATCAATAACAATTAAGTGAACACCAAGCAAGGGAGAGGAAGAACAAGCAAATACTCCCCAGCAATGCCCCTGATGCAGGAGGGCAGGGAAGGACGTGGGCTGCCTGGGACAGCTCCTTGCCTCCTGGGTCATGGGAAAGGAAATCCTCCACTGCAGGCAGCCCCCACCACCAGCCTGGGCATCCTACTCATCAAACAAGCATTGGGATGTGCAGGAAAAGGGGATGTGGGGTGGAACTGCCCAGGAAACGTATTCAATACGGAGTTTTCATCAGGGCTGTCCTTCACCAGTTGAAGCAATCTAGAACACAGCCAGACCACAGCAGATAATAAAAGGCAGGTTGGATATGGATTTTAAATTCTAGATACATCACACACCACTTAAATAGATTTTGAAATCACCAATCTGTTAGTGCTCCAAACTAGGAGATTAACTATACCCACTGGAGAGTATAAAATTGTCAAGATAAAACCAAGTAAACAGTCAGGGATTTACTGACTCAGTTCACACAGTACAAACTGCACTGTCTAAAGCTTAAAGACCCTCACTTTGATGGAGGAAAAAGATAATGGGACTGCTGTTTAGGATATTCCCCCCAAAAAACAGAGACAAAGACCTGATTTTTCAAGCATGTTTTACAAGTTCAGCGTGGCTGAACAAGATGCGTTATCACATGTACAGCCTCCTGTTTGCTGCAACTGAGCTGTTTCAAAGCAGGGTCTGAGATGCTGTTTCTGTTCAGTGGTTTGCCTTCACACCAGGCTGGACCATCCCAGTTAACATGCACAAAGCCACACGTCCTCTCAGTTGTCATGCTTCAACGCAGGCACAGGACTTGTGGTTACAGCATTTGTTCTTTGCTCACTCCAGCAAGACCCGCAGCACATCTTCCACTGCCATTTATGGCTAAAGCACAGTCCAGCTCATATTTACATCTTTCTCTCCCAAGAAAGAATGAAAACACCATGGGGAAAGTCCCATCCCTGCCTAGTTTGCCCATGATGCACGCATCCAAGGGGACCTGCTTCTTGCCATTGGAATGGCGAAACCCAAGGCAGAGATTTTTGCCCCCGTGGTGGGCTTGTCTGTGCCAAGCTGCTGCCTGCTTCATGTCTCCAACCTCAGCAGGGCACACCAGGGGGGACAAACCACCCCACGGAGGTGCAAGGTAGGCTGCAGGGTGCAACCCTCAGCCTGTACTAAGGCATTTACCCTGCTAAAACCTGGCTATGTGCTTATCAGCAGAGCAACGTCTACCACCAGAAGCCACAGGCTCTCATTTAACATGGCACTGGGTGTTTTGACACCTCGCTGGAGCTAAAACAGACTGCAATACTGCAGTCAGTACCTGCTAGTGAAAATAAAGCAGCATGCAACCACTTCAGCCCTGGAAGGATAAAGATTGCTTTGCAGCAAGCATGACTGCCGCTGTGGAGACCCCATCTATGGTGAGATCCCTCTGTAGCAATACCCCAAGACTATCCCTGCTGTGGTTTCTTTTCCATACATTGCCAGGCCTTGGGAAACCACCCGTTTCAGCAGCCAGGGAAGGAGCACTGCCACAATCCCTGCTACACATCAGCCTGGCTCGTCTGCTGGAGAGCCCATCAGCCCTTTCAACTCCCAACACATCCTCCAAGCTGAAATTCTTCAATCACGTGGGGTTATTGTTGCCCGAGATCTTAAAGGACAGCAGCCCAGAGCTCCCTGCCAAGGGTACTTTCACCACACAGTGCCATTAAGATCCACAGCAGCTTGGCCTCCGCAGTAAGATTACAGAGTTGTTCTTGTCCGCAGTAATTAAAGACTGCACTGTAAACAGTCAGTACAGCTGCTGTGTTTTTACAGGGGAAAAAGAGCTATCAGAGAGAGGATGCAACTTTGAAGTTTCAACATACAGACCATTAGCTACAGAATTTTGTAACAACTCTGATGTCCTAAGACATTCGCTAGCTTTGCTGGGGGCTATGCAGCCTTGGAATACCTAACGTTTTTCATATGGCTTTCTTCTGCCTGACAAGTGAACTGGTAATACAGCTGCTGTAACTAAATTAGCCAATGCCATTATCAGAGTAGGGAATGACTTCACCGGAAATAATTAATCCCTCTATCTATGAACTTTCTTAGCACCTAAGAGACAATGCATCACATCGCACCTGCGTGACACCTTCCTGTGTGTCAGCAGAAAAACAGTGGCACAAGAGCCTGTTTGGGATGCCTTGAATAGGGCAAAATGGGAAAAGCCTCCTCTCTGCTGTGCACATTGGAACCAGACCCTGGGATCCAGCACACACAGACCCCTCTCTGTGGGGAGCAGAGCAGGGAAGCGCCATGCCCTGTGGCTTCCGTCTGGGATCACCATCCTCTCCCTCCCTCTGCCAACTCATCCCTCCTGCCCAACCACAGCATTTACCAACAGCACTGCTGCCCTGATACCAGGCATAAGAAAACCCTAACCCTTATCATAGGAAGGGGGAAATAAAGTGCCCAGGCATCACACACCTGCATTGCACCACCCTCTACTACAAGCACCACACTCACAAAACTGTGCCTAATGCACTGCCATTAAGTTACGCATTAATCCTAGATAAGCAGAAACAAGGCTGCTGAGTGAGCTCAGCAAGGGATAAGAGGGTCACACAGCCCCAGACTGTAAGCAGGGCTCAGGGTCCACCACAGGGTGAGGGGCAGGAGGCTTGTGGCCCCCACACTGCCACCCCACCAGGTTGTGTTTGCACAAACAGGGGAAAACCATGATGGAAGTTCAGTGATGCCGTTGTCTGCAGGAGGCTGTGGCACAGGGTGCTGGGCACCGAGCCTGGCTGCACACAGCCTCCCAGCAGCACAGGGCTCAGCCATCACTGCCTTCTCCTGCCCCAAGTCACCAGCCCTCATCACCATGGTGCCTCTGCAATTGCAGTTCCAAGCCAAAGTTCTTCCATATCACTGCCTGGCAGTCCTGGAGAGAGACAAGCAAACATGAGGGCACACTGGGGAAAAGCAAACAACCTCCTCCCTCCATCCCACTCCTTCACACCTTTAAGCTCCTCACACACAGAAGTTTCTTGAAGAGCTGTGCTTACCGAGGGACCTGACTGCTCACTCATTGATATGAGCCACAGGGCAGGGCAAAAAACCCAGTGAACTAATCAATTCCAGCCTGCCTGCAGCCGGAAATCCACCTCTGCAAACAGGAGTGAGGCATTCGGCTGCCTTGGGAAAGATAAACACGCTGGGAACGAGAGGCCAGTGCTCCCTGGGCTGAGCTGTCCCCAGCCCTGCATGTCCCGCTCATCCCCCCACAGGTTTTGACACAGCAGCACCAGGAGCCCATCCATGGGGAATCAGCACCAGCACCCAGCACCTGGAGGATGCTCCAGCCCTGGCAAACAGGACCTGGGCGGGCACAAGCAAGGCAGAGCAAGAGCTGGGGAGCAGCTCAGTGCTTTGCCACCGCAGCACAAGGCTGGGCTCTGGGAAAGCTGGGAGGGAGCACTGCTGGCACCATCCTACATGACCATCCTGCATGACCAGACCCTAGGCAGGGCAAGATGCAGAGGCCTCAGGGTACGCTGAGATGGGTCAGAAACACAACCCCTGAAAGCAAACATTGGCATCTCCTGCACCAATGCATTGCCAGTGACGCTTCCTTGCCCGGGGCTCAGTCCCAGATGCAGAGGGGAAAGCCCCCATGCTCACCTGAAGCTGTGGTAATCCCAGCATGGGCTTCCCTGCCCGCACCCAAGCAACTCCCTGTGACCGTACACAGAGCCCATAGGTGCCCACCTTCCATTTCTGGCCCCTCTGTATCCAACTCCCATTTAAGCCTCCTCAGTCTCTGATCCCAACATCACTATGGGAAGTTAAAGCTCACAAGTGCATCGAGACTGCTCTGAGGTCTTGGAGGTGGCACAGTTCCTTTGCACCCTAAAAAACACCACACCAGAATACCACGTACGACTGCATGCACCCTGTGAAGACAGACCTGAGCAGCTCCCCAGCGCTCTCAGGGCACACTGGTGCCTTGGCTTGGCTGGGCAGAGGGTGCAGGTGCCCTTTTGGGTTTGCTGGCTGCTTGCTGGGTGGCTGGGCACTGCCTGAGCACAGGCAGAAGGGGAAGGTGCAGCTTGGAATAACAAAATGAGGTTTGCAGCCAGGCTTTCATCTCCTAGGTCTTCCCTCTGCACTGTAACGGAGTGTGGTATCCTCCTATGGAACACTATCAGTGCTGCCTTCCCATTCACTCCCCTTCCCAAAAGATCTGCCAAGCAGCATTCCACAACCTCGAACAGTCCTGCTCCTCAGCGTATCCACTGAGGTATTTGCAGTCATTGGATTCAACAGTGATCCAATGTGGGTAGTAAGAAACCCTCAGGTGTGCCTGGCATTGAAAGAGCCCTGTGCAGGACAGCTGGAAGCAAAGGCAGCTTCATCAGGGGCTTAACATCCTCCTCTCCCAACATCCCCCTTGCTCCAAACGGTCAGGGTCAGCTATTGCAGACACCCCCACGTTTGGGAAGGCTGCAAGGAAGGAGCTGGGCAGGACTCCTCCAGGCTGGAGCAACCCCAAGGGGCCCTGGGGAAGGTGCTGATCAGGGCTGGTGTCCCACAGCCCCTCCAGCCCACCGAGCATGGCACCAGCCCACAGCAATGCAGCAGCCCACCCTCCTCCTCCTCCCCACCAAAGCACCAGCCCTTCACTTCAGATTAATTTATCCACTCAAGTTATCCAATTTGGCCAGGTTGTGTTTGCTTCTCAGGGGCATTATGGCTGAACACCATTGTCCTCTGCTCCCCTCATCCTCCACACAGCCGAGTCCCTGGCACTGCTTTGCAAACACAGCCCTGTAAGTGCCGTGTTGCTTTTCAGCAGCATTCTGCAATCTGGGGGATTCCTGACCCACTACCGAGGCGCACGGATGCAGTACCCTGGATGCAAAGGGGAAGAAGGATTGGTGTCAGCACCCACTGCGAGCCCTGCTTTGCCATCAGTTTTCTGCAGCACAGCAGCAAACGAGACAATTACTATGTTGACTGGCTTTATTTCTGCTCTAATTACGTGAAAGCAGGGTTAACCTGGAGCACCCCGAAGCTGGCCACCCCCCCCCAGCACTGCTCCCTCCATCAGCTCTTGCCCTACAGCCCTTCCCAACCCAATGCATGGAGCAAGCAAGCCTGGAGCAACTTAACAGGGCCAGGTACCACCAGACACTCCCCACTGCTGCAGCCTAGAAACTGTAAGACCATTTAATACAACCCAAGACACCAGAAAGCAGGCATTGATGGAATGATTGCGAGCCAGCAAGTCTGCTGCGGCCTCTGAAACACAAAAGGATGCTTGACCAATCCTTGCCTGTAATTACAAATGCAGGTTAGGGCAGGTGGATGCATAATGGGCTTGGGCTGGAGGAGAACTGAGGCAAAGCCTCATTTGCAGGTTTGATTAGCAATAAATTAAACAGGGGAACACTTTGCATGTGGCTGTCACACGAGAAGCTCTGGAGCCCCATACGAGGGCTCAGGCCATGTCCAGGAGAGACGAGGCAGCCAGGTCTGTGAATGGGGAAGCAGCAGCGATGCTGTGAGGAGCACCGGCACCTGCTGCTGTGTGAGTACTGCACATCTTGGTTCACCCCAAAGCGGAAGTTTCCAATACCTGCCCCCAGTCCCGACTCCCCCACACGAGCCATTTGGTCAGGGCGTTCTCAGTTCTGCAGGCAGCGCAGTCACGTCCATGGAGTGGAAGGGCAGCGAGCTGCGCTGCCCTCCTATGCTGAATGGCAGCAAGACGAAAAGGGGCTACTGGAACGAAGTTCTCTTTTCAAGGAAGAGGAAAGCTGATGTGAACAGCCAGCGTGTTCCAACAGCTTGCTCAGCTGAGGGCCGGCGAAGCAGCACAGGACATGCTCGTACCACGCTGAGTGCGGACACAGGGACAGGGCATCCACAAACACTCCTCTCCACAAAGAACCCCTAACCTTGCAAGCAGGAGACGATCGCTGCGCACCTTGGACACCCTTGCCCTACCGCTCCAGGCAGACCCTAGCAAGCACAACAGCTCGTAGCTGGAAAGCCACTTTCAACTTGCCTCACTGTCTGCTTACAGCAACACTTCCTCCTGCCCGCAGGCAGAAACAGACCTTGTGCAGCAGATCTGCTGCCACATCCACTCCCATTGCTCACAGTGCCGGGGTGCAGGAGGGGCATGCACCTCCTCAACCCGCATGGGGACAAGCTGCAGACAGAGCAGGACCAGCCTGTGCCGAGCAGGAGCCCCAAAATGGGGAGAGCTGCTCTTGCTGTGAAACATGGGCTCCCAGCACAGCAAAGGCCAAGGCGAGGAGCAAGTGCCTCTGGGCTAAAAGAGGTGTCATCTGCTTCACTCCTCTGCAATCAGCATGAGCAGCTCTGCTGCCACATCCAAAGTCCTACAGGGTTCCAGGGAAATGCTGCTGCAGGGACCAGGACAAGGGGAGATGAGACTTTTGTGAGCTCCAGTGCTGCTGGCAGCTGAGCAGGGCATGTGGGGTCCCTGCTGCAGAGCCACACAAGCTCACACTGAAGTCACAGCTGCTTTTCAAGGAGGTGGAAGCCTGATGCCAGAGCATCTCCCTTACCTACCAACATGGAGCTCTATATAGCTGGAAACATGGCTTCAAACTGAAACCTAGAAAACGAAGCCTTTCCCCCCCAGATACTCCAGGATGCTGGATGACGAACATTTGCATGCTCCTACCTCCCCATCACTTCACTTTTCCCATCTGGTTCTGCATTTGGTCACTGCTGCAGTGTGAAACCTGCCTGCTGAACTACCCAGCTTCTTCGAAAGCAACTCTCACACCACGCAAATGCAGCTGAATAACACTGTCACTCTGTAGCTGGTCTCCAGACCAGCATTTTCAAGGGCTTTGATCCATTTCAAATAAGGCAATGAGCTTAGCCCTTGATTAAATACATAGCATAATCCACCTAAATCTTGTTAGCAGAGAAGCAAGTCCCTCGTCTCACTAGCTGTGGGTGGCATTGCGTTTCACTGCCAGGCAAGCAGGGCTGCCTGCAGTGTGAAGGTGCCCATGGGGGCACAGCCGAGGCAGGCAGAAGCACTGGTGACTGCAGCAAGGAGGCACAGACCATGTCCATATGGATTCAAGGTACAGGAGTTCATGGGATGCTCCTGCACAGCTTCCCCCTGTAACAGGCAAAAGCCACCCATGGAAAGAAAGTCCCTTCCCTGTGGAAGGGCACACGGAGGGTGTCTCCAGGCTCACCTTCAGCCAGGACACTGGGCACCCAATAGGAACCAAAGCCCTAAATAAAATCCACAGCAAGAGAAATCACTGAGTGAGGGAGCCAGGCTGCAGCACGGGAGGAGGATGCGCTGCAGCTTTGGGGGAGTTTCACACCGTATCAGTTGTGCTTCCCTTTCCTTGGGAGGAATGAATCAGCACAGCACTTGTAGAGCCTTAGCAGAAAGGACTGGTGCCGAGTGGGAAGCACATCACAACAAGGACAACTATTCCAGCTGCTGGACGGACAAGAGCCTGGCTCCGGGCGAGATGCAGGTGTGCAGCCAGGGTCAGCATCACAAACATCCCATTTCCCAAGGGCAGCATCACCATCTGCCTGCTCTGGTCAGCACTCACCAGCTGTGGTGAGCAGCAGCATCACTCCCCTCCGGGTCCCAGGCTGCCTCTCTTCCCACTTCTCTGCACTTCCCAGCACAGACACCAATGTGGGTGCACATGTGCCATCCCCAACAGCGGGATATGGGGGAACCAGCAGCTTGGGAAGTCTGCCAAAAAGAACCCCTCCTTCCCCAGGCAAGCCCTGCTCCCATCCTGCTTGTCTCTGGGATCACTCTATAATGTACAAGCGAGACTTTCAAAGTGCAGAGAGGCAGAACAGCAAGCAGGGGAACACTATGAGGAGAGGGACTCTTCATTAGGGACTGTAGCAATAGGACAAGGGGTAACGGGTTCAAACTTAAACAGGGGAGGTTTAGATTGGATATAAGGAAGAAATTCTTTACTGTGAGGGTGGTGAGGCACTGGAATGGGTTGCCCAGGGAAGCTGTGAATGCTCCATCCCTGGCAGTGTTCAAGACCAGGCTGGACAGAGCCTTGAGCGACATAGTTTAGTGGGAGGTGTCCCTGCCCCATGGCAGGGGGGTTGGAATTAGATGATCTGAAGGTCCTTTCCAACCCTAACTATTCTATGATTCTATGCTGTTTCCCAGCCCCAAGGATGCTGTTTCCCAGCAGCAATTCCCCCTACAGCCGCTCCTACCTAAACAGAAAAATACACTAGGACATGGGACAGGAGATATTTGCTCCCGAGGTTACCCTGTATTTATTATTTGAGTCATTATAAGACAAAATCCCTGAAAAGCGCTATTGCTCCCTATTTCCCTCTGGGTTTCAGACCCAGCATGCAGGGATCAGCTCTGCAGGGGGGTGACCTCCCCCGGGGGCTGATCTCAACTAAGAGGCAGAAGCTCTGCAAATCCCTGCTCCATTAGCAGCTCCAAGGCTTCCTGCAGCAGCCAGGCACGTTTCAACAGCCACTGGAAGGATTTTAAGTTAATTTAACCATGTTAACACGTTATGTGGCTTCTGTCATCTCAATTACCTTAAAAAGCCCAGGCACAAACCTCGGGGGGAGTGCAAGGGAGGAGGGAACAATAATGATTTAAGAATTAGTAAGGAGGAAGAAGGAAAAAATAAGGTCTTGGGCCCAATTCCAAAGCACAATCTTAGGCAGATCGGGGGGAGAAAAGCAACTTCATAGGATTTCAAAACCAGAAGACCAAGCAGCGAACAGAAGCAGTATCTGCTTTAATCGAATACTAGCCAGGAAGGCTCAGCAGAGCAGATCTCACCAGTCACCAGCTGGCATAGAAGGAAATCAGCCTTTTGGCACTGGTATCCTCACCCAGAGCTGGGCAAGGAAAAGGGCTGCCCGCAGAGGAGCCAGGATGATAAATGACAGCAGTTGAGCATTGCAGGGGCATTTCACTGCTTCAGAGGCTGCTGCTATAACAATCTTCTCTGACTCAGCAGCTGAAAGGGATGCCGGGAAGGAAGCACCATAAAAAAAAGTCATGCATTATTAATATGGGCTCTGGCAGCAAGACATGAGTTGGAAAAACACTGAGGGGGAAAAAAACGACTGCAGAACAAGAGCGAGCTGCATGTGTGGAAGCATTTCACACTCCTGCCAGAGCCACTGTGGCCAGGGGCCACCCTCCATGGGGTCCTCATCCGCAAGCAAGCCCCATGTTTGCTGATAGCAACTTAATACCCACGATGCTCTCCCTCAGAGCAGGTTGCTGCAGAAAACACCGCACGCCTTGGGCATGGCCTGCTCTAGTTTCAAGCTACAACAGCCCCGGGCTGTCCTGCTGTGGAATACAGCCATTTTAGCAGGTTTATCTACCTGCGGTCTGCGCATCGCTCGCTCACTCCCAGGAGCTTCCCCCGTTGCCTCCCATTGCACACAGCCCCCCGGCCCTTCCCAGCCACCCCACTGGTGTTTTAACGGAGCACCAGTCACACCAGGCTCCTGCAGCCTCCTGCCAGCATGCTGACGCAGAGGGCACGGGAGGCAGGAAGGGGAATGAAATGCTTTCCTCTTCCTGCCAGGTAGGTGGGGGAAAGAAATATCAATTAGCACTTGACTACCTGGTGCACTGCAGTGTTTGCTTTCCTCTTTTATGCTGTACGCTTCGTATCATCACTGCTTTCCATCCAAAATCCTTGCTTCCAGACACAGCCTCTCCCAGCCTGCTGCTGAGGGGAGACACTGTACATTAGGAGTACGTGTTCCCCTATCGCAGGCATCACACCGACCTCCGCCAGCATATCCTCCTCATTACAGGGTAACCCTCTGATCCCTGCACAGGAGCCTCCTGGCAGCAGATCAGCATATTTAAAGTTTCAGCCCAGATTGGTCCCCAGCCTCTCCAAAGCAAAGGAGGTGGCTAACACGGTGCCAGGATTCAAGTGGTTCCTTTGATCGCTTGCATGGTGATAGCATTCAAGTACAACCAATCAATTATTTTGCCATAGAATTCCCTAGATAAGCAAACACACGCTGGCTGAAGACTGCTTGTACCATAGTCTATTGCAGCGGTGCAATGGGGTCTTTTTGCCTGTATTTGCTTTCTTCCATTATGTGTGCAGTGGCATCCTCCATACAGAAATATTTCCTACCCTTTACCTTTCAGATTAGAGAGGCACAGGGACAAAACAGCTTTGGAGGCACTGCTTTCACACACAGAAATGTGCCTGCTCATCAGGGCAGGAAAATAGTGCTTTCTAAGACAGCAAGCTCCCACTGAGCAGGGAAACTGAGGCACAACCCAGGGAATAAACCATGGTGCTATTTGAACCCACATCCCCTGGAAGCAGCCTCTTCCCTGTTGCGAAAGCCAAGGGGACAGGGACAGGCACCCTGGCTGGGGTCCCCTCTGCTGCAAGGGGGGCTGGCCAACACCACAACAGCATCTTCTGAGGGGCCTCAGGACAAGACTCACACACAGAGCAAGGGCTTTGGAGGCATTCGCACCAGTCCAGGGCCACCACACATAACACAGGTTTGCAAAAGTTCTTTTGCATCTCAAAACCAAAACACTATAATAGACAATCTTTAGGGAGTCACACACAGTTCGGTCACTTGCTTTCAACTAAATCCCAGCCCAAGCAAGCACTAACCCTCCTCACCTTCCCCATGCAGCCAGGAAGGAGAAGCTCAAAGCAAGTCTCTTGCACTCCTGAAGTAATATTTACATGTGCTGGAAAAGCTAAGTGTCAATTAGGGGCACTAAAGCTTGTGTCTCTACACAGAACACCCACAGCCACTACAGAGCTCAAGGGTTCCCCCAGGCACGACAGCCCATTCCTTCACTTTGGGCTCCTCCACTTCAGGTTTGAGCCATCAGCAAGCCCCAGAAAATTCCTTTTGTAATGGAAAGAAAGCACCACAGCTCTGCCTGTCACACTCCATGCTATAGCTGCGCCCACTGGGACATGCTGTCCCTCCACCACTCCATCACCCCTGGGACCCTTCCAAGCAGCAGATGAGGAGGGCCAAGGGTGGTTTTCCTGCTGGGCACTGACATCATCCCTCAGGTTTTCAGTCCACCTTTCCTGTCAAAGTAAGAGCAGCTCAGTGGGATGCTAAATGCCCTCGTGCTTTTAATGTCCTCAATTTCAGGTTCTTACAAAAATCATATAAAACATCTCTCAAAAATTTCCGATTTGGGTTTTTTCTTGCGTTTCCACAGCACAGCCTCACTATACACTTCCTGCTCCATCTCCAAACAGGCCTAATACCCCCTGCATGCAGAGCAGGGGCTAGAAAACCTTCCATCACGCATCCTAACACACCAGTATTTAAAATGCTGTCAGACAAAACCACAGTCAGAACAGTCCGAATGCAAAGCAGAAGTAAAAGCCAGTTTGAAAATAGACTTTACTAAAATAACCCAGCAAAGGTTTTGTCAAAGTAAACACACGTTTTATTGCAATGATGATGCTTTAAAAATAAAGCTGTTCAGGGGAAGACTTTCTCTCTCTGTAAAGCTGCATCTCAGTTTCTCTTCCAGACTATTCATCCCTTGGTGCTGCCACAGGGAGAGCAGAGGGTCCTGCAGAGCCTGACCCAGCACCACTGGTTGAAGGTCACCAGTGCCACCCTGATGAGGTTCCCCAGAAGATTCAATAAAATGAAGCATTTCAAGACTCCATGCACTGCTTGGATATCAAAATCCAACAACAGAAACAGCATTCAAATAGGCACAAGCGCAAACATATAGCTCCCCACATTGCCCATCTCCATTCCCTGCAGTGGTCCCTGGGGTGTTCATTGTGCCCTGAAGAGCAGATGCTGTCTGAGTTAATGCAATTAATGAGTCCACCTGGAAGAGAGGCAGACGATCAGCTCAGCAAACAAAGCAGCAGTGTCAGAGCCCTGATCTCCACCACAGCCGGCTGCCACCTGAAGTGACCGAGTACCTGATAGCACTGACCATGAAGGGCTCCCATGACCATGAAGATGAGGTGTCCTGGGACTCTGGGCTGACAGCACTAATGGTTTTGCTTTAAGGTTTGGTTCACTGCAGCTCACTGAAGTTTTGAAGCACTTCATTTGCAGGAATGAACCAGTACATGGAAGACTGTGACTGCTGATCGGCTTCCATAAGACAGGCTTTCCAGAGATGGATGGATGAAACATGAACTCTTCACATGCTCCCTGCAGTTGCAACACGCATCAGCAAAATAACCCAAACCAGACGTGCCTGACAGACAACATGGGCGCCTGCAGGCAAAGAAAACCTAGTAATTGACCTGCCCTCAAAGAAACCTTGTAATTTGTTACCCTTGACCAAAAGGTGGTCTCCAACCAACACTCTGCACCACCAATGCCTTGGATGCATTGGGAGCATTGCTGTCCTGCCTGCATGTGAGGCCTTTTGGGAGACTCGGTGCTGGAAGAAGGTGTTGTTGTCAAAGGAGCTATTTCCCACAGCCATCACCTCCCTCCTCCCACATGCTATTACAGAAGATCCTGAGCTCAAGTTGTTGTATCAAGGCACACTCAATGATTGCTTACTACCCCCAGTCACTGTCAGATCCGATGACTGCAAATACCTCAGTGGATACGCTGAGGAGCAGGACTGTTCCTTCCTGAGGTTGTGAAATGCTGCTTGGCAGATCTTTTGGGAAGGGGGGGAGTAGGAGGGCAGCACTGATAGTGTTCCACAGGAGGACACACACTCCCTTACAGTGCAGAGGGAAGACCTAGGAGATGAAAGCCTGGCTGCAAACCTCATTTTGTTATTCCAAGCTGCACCTTCCCCTTCTGCCTGTGCTCAGGCAGTGCCCAGCCACCCAGCAAGCAGCCAGCAAACCCAAAAGGGCACCTGCACCCTCTGCCCAGCCAAGCCAAGGCCACCACAGCTCACCAGTGTGCTGCTCAGATGAGCTGGCCACCAGCACCCTGCCATGGCCAGCATCCCCTGCTCCCTTGCTCATGACTCTGCAGTGCCATCCCCCTTCTGCCTTTGTCTCCACCAGCCACCAAGCCTGAGCAGGCTCCTGCTGACATCCCCACTATAAGCAAATAGAAGCCAAAAGCAGCAGCCACCCACTGCCCCACACAACCTCCTCACTCCCAGACTCACCAGCCCAAGCTCCATGTCCCACAGTGCCATCTCCCTTCTCAGGACCATAACCACTGCTCTTCCTCCATTCCTCACTACCAAGGAGGAACCATAACCTCACCAACCACTTCCCACAGCACCGTGGTCCCTCTACGTGGGGGTACCCCCATCTGGGGCAAGCCCATAGTAGCAAAACCTTTTCCCATTTTCACCCTGGAACTCCTCTGTGCTAACATCCGCCAGGCTGATGCACTAAACTGCACTGGACCAGCCACGCTTGGCCATCTAATACTCATACAAGGAACCAAAGTGACAAACAAGCTGTACAAAGGATGCTGCTGGTCTCTGCACTACTGCCCTCCCGTCCACCAAAACACAGTGAGAAGGAAGAGCGTTTCACAGCACTCCTGCCCATCAAAATCAAGGCCTTGTGCCATAAATATGATTCAGGGCTAATGCTCCTGCCTCATGCCCTCTATGACTGGTCTGGAGCAATTCCTGATAAGTTTTGAGGAAATAAAGCCAGAGAGGATTACAGCTCTCGCACAGGTCAATCTTTCTCCGAATAATTTGAATTCTCTGTGTTACCTCCCTGCATCAGACCCAACCATGTAAGACTCCTGCGCAAACCTAAGTTTAAAGGCACAAAATACAATAGAAAGTCTCCAACATCTGGAGAGACAATAAGGGAAAAGCCTGGTGCAGCCGCACAAGCACCAGGGAAGGCCCCTGACCTCCCTCCTTTCAGCGAGGATCAAGTCCAAGGTCTGAGGAATTCCTACTGTGGCAGCAAGAGCTATCAAGATGAAACAGCAACTTGCAGTGCAAGCGGCTTGTGAAAGCATTACTGTTCTCAGCTGCAGAAAGGAATTCCCCGATTTCCTAAAACCTCTTAAAAGAGCATAAAACCAGATGTTTTTAGGAAGGCCGCACGAGCCACCATGACACGGAAACACAGGACAGGCAGGGAATGTAACACGGCTCCTGGAAGGACCCACAGTGCCCTGCACGAATTCAGGAGCAGAGGTTAGGACTAAATAGAAACGGCTTCTCAAGGTGTTTCACCTCCATGTCAGCATGCTCTTTGTACCCACACCGTCCCTGCTTCAACCCTGGGACCAGGCACACACAGAACAACTCCAGCCAACCCATTCCTGAACATCCCTTCTGGATAAGCAAGAGGCACACAAGGCGGCTGTCCCACGAGGGCAAGAGCCCCAGTGCCAGGAACATGCCCTGCAAAAAACACCCACCAAGGTGCCCATGGGACTCCAGAGTGGAATAAAACAGTTCACCCAATGCCAAGCTCTGCTTATTCCAAAGACGAGGGCAGTGCCATTGCTTGTCACTAAAACAGTCTGCCTCACAGCACCTTACACTGCTCCTGCTGCTCACAAGACCCCAGAGCAAACAGCAAGGTAACCTCCTGAATGGTCCAAGCATCACCTCGTACCTGCTGCCTCGCAGGGCTCCCCTGGCAGGCAGCAGAGACCTATGCAGATACAGGAGCATCTCCTGGGTCCTCCAGCGGCTGCCTCTCCACCAGCCAAGCCATGCCTCAGCCGCAGCTCACCGCGCAGCAGAACAATCGGCTGCCTCATCCAGTGCACAATGGCCACGATGAGACAGACCCACATAATCACCCCAGCCACGGCAGGCACAAAAGCGAGCGAGCGCCAGGGAACAGCATCGAATAAAAGCAGAGCCTGCTGTATTTGTGCCATCAGCCGGGTCCCTTGTAATTTACTTTAAGAGATGGCTGCAGGAGCCCAGGGACGTAAACTGTTAGAGTGGCACATGGGGAGGACACACGGGTGTTGGATGTGAGGCTGGGAAGGAGGCAGCGTTGCCTGTTTACATTGGATTGCTCTGCACAAACTCGAGGCCACAGGAAAATTTCAGTTCCATAGGAAAAAACCCTGGTGAAGAACAGAGATGAGGAGCTCACGAGGCATCACAAACACAGCACAATGCAAACATAAGCCCCAAAAACCTTGTGCTCCCTGAGGGTACCTAGCACGGCTATTTGCTGACAGTAAACATGAATTTCTTCCTGCGTTTCCGTCTCAAGCAGACCGCTGGCATTACCTGGGCTGCAAGGAGCCAAACGCAATGGCCAGCCAGGCAACAGGCCAGTGCTAGGGTAGGCAACCGACAGCCTGGGCTGGGCCCCCTTCCCCATCTCCAGAGGACACCAGGAGCAGTTTTCCAGCTTTTCCAGCCAGCAAGGGATCCAGCAAGCATTCCAGCTCCACATCAATGCGCTGAGACAGCACCCAGAAGTGCAACTGTCCCAGTTTTCTCTTGGCATTGGCGCACAACTGCACAAACACAACAAGCCTCAGTGATGCTGATGAATTTTCCCCCTCAAACCAGGGGCTCAGGGATAGGCCTAGCTCTGCTCTCCACTACAGTATAGCACATCCTGCCACAGGGACACTGGGATGGTCCCAGCCCAGGCAGGGCATCCTGGATCCAGCCCTGGGGCCACGAGCCTCTGGCCCCATGAGGGATGCTGGCCGTGGCAGACCCTTCCAGCAGCCTGTGGCACTGAGCAAATCAAAGCCCTTTCCAAGCCCAGGCTCCACCTGGTTCAAGCTCACTTGGAGCTTCAGGTCCCATTTATTTGGATTTTCCCACTCCTCTGCCCATGGTTTATCTGATGAGCTGCACGTCCTTCTTCGGCCGCTTCCCCAACACATCCTTCAAGGGGGGAGTTTTAGAGGAGAGGCTTCTCCAGGCTCTTCGGCTGGAGAAAACCAGCCCAGCCCTGCCCCACCACACCAAAGGAACAGTGGGCAGGCCAAAGGCCCCAGAACACCCTGCTGATGGCATCACTCCATCACACACCACGCGGTTGGCTTATTAAAACCTCCAGTTCTGCTCATGTCCTATCTCATCCACTTCTCTTCCAAGCTCCTCCTTACCACTCTGGCCTGAAAAACAAACTCCCTCCAAGCGCCAGGAGGACAAGCCCAGCCGCCCCGTGAGCACTGGGCTGTTTCCATGACGGAACAGTTTTGGCTGAAAGAAGGGAAAAGGAAAGAAAAGAGGAAAAAAAAGGAAGCAGCTCTGTCACCTGATGGGGAGATGACTCAGAACATCGCTGACATCCATGGGCGCGTGGGGACAGAGACCACCTTCACCTCTCTGCCTCCTCTTTGGCATCGCAGATAGCAAGAACATCAGGTGGGATGTGACAGTGTTATCCAAGATCCATGAAGGGAAAGGCCTCTGGGCACAGAGTTGGTTTTAAACAGTACTTCATACCCTACAGCACCTCCAGCACCTCTAGGACTGGGGACAACGCAGAGGCAGCACAGAATTAATTTGACAACTCTAAAAAAGGAACAAAACTGTCCTTCGAAGTTCCCTTCTTGAACTGTACAGCTATTCCCTCTGGGCCTGCGGAAAACCCAGTCGTGGTTTAAGGAGAAAAATGACTGCTACAGCTGAACCCAGGACACCCATCCACAGCCACCCTGCAGCTCTTGGAGACATCCCTTGCAATTGGCTGCAGGATGCATTTGATTTAAACAACTGTCATCCCCATGGCAGTATAAGAACAGGAAGAGTCAGGCTGTGTATAGAGCACCATTAGCACCAGTGCGAAACTGTCCTCCAATGGATGCCACAGAGCAGCTCAGCAGCATGCCCATTGGGACAGCAAAGCTCTGAGCCACCATGGGAAGGCACAGGACGCCAAGCCCAGGACATTAGCAGGGTTCCCCACGCTAGCCCTAGGAAAGGCTCCCAAAGCCCAGCGGCAGCCATGGGACATCATCTGCAAATAAAACCCCACAAAAGTCATCTTGGAAAGCACACAAAGGTCTCCTTGAGGTGCCCAAGCAAGGAATGGCATAAGCAACACCAATGACATTTCAAGGAGAAACTCCCATTCACAAGATTTCTTTTGAAAGGGTTGTTTTGACAGAAATAAATTGTTGCCAAAGTTTGGTTGAAGGCCAAACCACCAGCTTGGCTCCTTGCAGGAATGAGATACACTGTATGGAGACAACAGCTGCTTTCCGATGCCATCTCAGGGGAGACGGGCGCACAGCCCCGCTGGCACCGGCACTAGGTGCTAGCCATTTGGGTACACGGCCACTCCAGTCCCCTGTGAAGCGCGCTAAGGGCGAGAACACAGGAACAAGTACGCTCTCCTGAGATACGCGCTCCTCATCTTCCCACCTGACAAAAAGAGCAGGGTTTCCACCGGAGAGCGAGCTCAGACCACAAGCACTTGGACAACGCTCCACTTCTTCAAAACAAACTCTCCAGCAGCAGAGGGATCGCTGCCCCCGGCTCGGCGCTGGCAGCGGCACCGCTCGGGCCCCGCGGCCGGCACCTCCCGCGGCCCCTCCACGCACCGGGAACCGGCACCGCCGCACGGACCCCCTCCCCCGAAGGGCACGAGTGGGCACCGGGCACCCCCTTGGGGAAGGGTGGGTAAGAAATTACCCCCCGGGCTCCCTCCAGCGCCGGCGGGAGGCGAGGACGCGCTGCCCAGCGCCGAGCACCGGGACACCGCGGAGCCGCCGCCGGGGGCGCCGGGCCCGGGCCGCCCCTCTCTGGGCAGCGTCCGCCGGGGGTGCGGATTACTCAGCGTTTCCCGCGAGAGACGCAGCCCCCCCGCCCCGGGCCGCGGCCCACCGCTTACCGATGCCCGGCGCCACATAGACGAAGTAAAGGAAGGAGGAGGAAAGCGAGAAGAGGAAGAGCGCGGCCAGCAGCGAGCGCCGGGGCAGCAGCCGCCAGGCGCCGCGGGGGCCGCGGGGCCACCGCATGGCCGATGCGGCGCCGCCGCCGCCCTGCTGCTGCCGCCGCTGCCGCTCACATGCGCCGAGGCCCGGCGGGAGGCGCCGCGCCGGGGCCGCTCGGAGCCGCCACCCGCGCCCAGCGCCGCCGCATGAATGAGCCGCGGCACGGCGGGGCGGGGCGGGCGGGAGGTGCGGGGCGGGGCGGGGCCGGGCGCCGCGGGGACCGGCTGCAAACTACCGCCGCTGCGGCAGCGCCAGGGGCCGCGGCCGAGACCACCCCGGACCGCCCCCGGGGCTGGCCCTGAGCGCCGCTGGTGGGCCCGGGCACCCGGCGCCAGAGCCGGGCATCAGGGATGGCACCGGGGCACCGGGCAGTGACGCGGGGACACCCGGCCACGGAGCTGGGTACCAGTGGTAACCACGGGACACGGGGCAGGGACACGCGGCCACAGACCGGGATACCGGGTAATGACCCAGAAACACCCAGCAATGGCCCTGGCACATGGGACAATGACGCAGACACCTGGCCACAGACCTGGGTACCACTGATGTCCCCGGGACACTGAGCAGTGTGCTCAGGACACCCAGCCATGGTCCTGGCACACCCAGCACCAGAACAAGGGCTGATCCCCCCCCTAACTTCCCAGGGTCCATTTGGACAGTGCTGAGTGCCCTCCAGACACTGCAGGAAGTGGCACAGCTTCAATGGAGGTGATGGGAGCAGACGGGAGGAAGTAAAGAGCGGGTGAAGTCATCACGGTCAGCGCAATAATGAGCACTGCCAGCAATCAGCAGCCCAGTCTGTTAAAGAGTAATTAAGTAGTTTTGCACATGTTTGTGAGCAGTTCCTCCGCTGTGTGTGGGAGGAGCTGGAAGGAGATACAGAGATGCCTGAAAATGAAAAAAAATGGAAGAGAAGAAACACCATCCCCATCAGGGGAGCCAGGAGAAGGAGCTGCAGAGCAGATGGGGCCCAGTTCAGCCCACAGAGCTGCAGGGTTTTGCCTCATTTATGATTCCAGGATCTGTGCAACTCAGACTTTGCGCAGGGGAGGCTGGAGGGAGAAGTAATTCCTTATTTCACCATCAGAGTTGAGAAAACCAAGCCTTGCTCCAGGCCTGGGGCAGGAAGCGGGACTTTGGACTGGTGGCATCTTCCCAGGATAGTCAGTGAAGGCAGCGACACCTCCAGAAATGATGGGGTGGGAGATGGGGACAGGCCATCTGCCAGCACGTGCCCGGTGTGACCACAGCTGCCTCTGCACCCCGGGGATGAGCCTCTTCCCAGAAGGGAATTGAGCATTGCTGAATCCAAACCTCTGACCCCGACAGTGACTGCCTGGCTGGTGGTGCCCATGGCAGCCTGGGGCCAGACGCTGGGATAAAGGATTCTCCAGGTACAGCCTGTGTCACAGTAATCCCAAAGGATTAGTCCTCCTTCCAGTCTGGATGCAGTACAGGCAAATAAAGAAAACAGTTCCCATGTTCAACAAATGGAAGACAAACATGTTCCTGTTAGCTACAAAGATTCTCAGAGGAGGGAGGAGATAAAAATGAAGATAAAGCAATAAAGAGCAAGGATTAGCAGAAAAGTTGAAATCTCTCTTTCTAAGGCAAGGAATTAATTTTCTTCATGTGCCAAGGTGCAGAAGGATCTCGAGGACAGAAGTTCCTCAAGAGCCAGGAGGCTGAGGAGGAAATCAGGGATTTCCCTGGAGAGGAAGCACGAGCTGTGTTAACTTCAGGAACAAGGAAACTGGTCCTTGTTTTCCAAGACTGCCACTCCACCACCTTCATTGGAATAAATGAAATCCTAAGCCCTAGTAATTTCTCAAGCCCACAACACTCCAGCAGAACTGCACAGCCCAGCAGGATTTGCTGTTCACAACATGGGTTTTATCCAACTCCTAAATGATGCCCCAGGCGAGGAAACCCAAGATGATTTCTTGCTTGGTTTACGATTTGTTTGATGCAGACATGGTCAAAGGTGAGACATCATCACAATAATCTAACCTTCTGAACATATTTAACTAGAAATTACATTGCTGGAGGAGCCGCCCAGAAACTCGCTCCCAGGCCCAGGCTGCCACAATGGGGACTGTCACAGAGGAGTGGAGCAGGGAAGCCCTGGAGCCACCCTGGAGCTTGCCTGCCCCATTGCCCCGCTCTGACTCACCTCCCCCCTCCCTCTCTCCCAGGGCTCAGCTCAGCCCCGGTCAAACCACTTCACTTTCCCCCCTTTGGGTTTTTTCTGCTTACTCTCTCTTCCCCTCCTCTCCCTGCCCGCCCTCTCTGCTGCATTCCAGCTAAGGGATGAGAAACACCCGCCAAAGCTGTTCTCCATCCTTTCACCCTCATCCAATAAAATAAATTGAATGAAACAGGAAGAGAGGTTTTAAAAGTCTCAGCTCATTCCACAGGGGCAGGTTAGGAGTTCAGGGCTATTGTAGGGAGCACATGGGTTGCTCCTGCACAGGGAGTCCTGCCTCTGCTCCATCCTTTTCCTCCACCAGCCCTGCTCCAGCCTGCACCAGCTTCTCCAGCCCTCCCAGACTGGGCAGATAAGCAAAGTCCCAGTTTCTGCACAGTTTAATGTACCTGAGACTCTTTAAGAAGGGCTTGTGTGAGCAGCTTTGCTGGCAGCCTGAAGGGGAAGGCAAGGTCTGTTGGTACAGGGCGATAAGCAGGAATGGAGGGACAGGTCCTGCCAGTGCACCTACACTTACAAGACATAGCTGCACCCTTAGAGCATGTGTCCACATAAAAGGCATTCTGCATCACTGTAGGGAGAGCTCTGTTTTGATGGCTTGGGGGTGCCCGGCGCAAGCATGGTGCTTGGAGGGAGGGTACGGACAGTGGTGCACCATGTGCAGTCTGGAGAGGTTGGAGCTGCATGTTCAGAGTGGCACCAACACATTGCTCAAGTGCTGTGTGTGGGAGGCCAGCCTGCCAGCTCTCATTGCCCACTCCTGGTGAAGGCTGGCCAGTCTGGGGGTTTGGAATGGTCATCTAAAGGCTGCTTCACTGCGACTGCACATCACTTACTGTCACTGTATGTGGAGGCTCGACATGGACTATCTAAACTGGAAGGATATTTGTTCTGTCACTTTGGCAAAGGACAGATTGTCGCAAGGATGGTACAGCCCTCACTAGCGTTTTGCAGTCCTTGTCACGCTCTCTGGAGCTTCTGGCACCTTCTGCCCCAATGGTAGAGACGTTCCAGAATAGACTCCGTTCTGTGAGGAGGAAGAAGCCTCCATTTATAAAGGTGAGGACAGTCAACGTCGCACCATGTCAGCCCTCCAGCTGCTCAGCCACGCTGACTGCTTTGGATCTTCCCTGGAGCTCCTGCTGCCAGACGGTTTGTGAGTGAAGTGGGAACCTGAGCAGTGTCACTCAGAGAGAGACAAGAGACTTGGGGTGGACTGGATGCTGCTCAGCTCTCGCCTCTGCAAAAGCCATGCGCTCCTTCTATGTTATACTTACTCTTTGCAACACAGGGCTTGCTCCAGCTCCATTTAAAGCCAACGCAGCATCACCACTGGCGTTGAGCAGGAGCAGGACACAGAATCATGCATAGTAGGAATGTAAATATTTGCTACATGTACACCCACAGACACAGCACATGCAATAAATACCCACTCAGCACATCATTTGCTGTGTGCCAGATCAGAGACATCATTATTGATGCAGCAGGTTTTCAGAAAGACACAACAGGGTGTGTACTTAATTTGGCAATAAGAGCACACCTAAGTGTCCCTGGCATTTTCGGCTGGGTATTAGACCACTGCCACCCACATGTGCTGCTATTTTGTCTCACACTGTTGTGTCAGCAGTAACAGAAAGGAAACCAAAGGCTGATACTTGCTTATTAAGATGGAAAAACTCGACTGCAAGGTGCTCCTTGCAAGCAGGACTTCTGTAGGCCAGTCCTTGGCTTATGCCACCCACTACACTTTCTAGCAAGGTTATTAGGGCTCTTGATCTTAACAACACCTGTACATGTGCCTAACCATACGGATGATTCATTCTACCGCAGTCAACAGATGTGTCATAGCTCTCGAAAGGAGGCAATATCCAGAAGAAGGATTCTGCGGAGCTCCATGCTCACTTGGAAGGTGGCTGTCATCAAACAGGATAAAATACTAAGCTTGTCACGGCACTTTGCAGAGATTCAACTTGTTTTGTTGCCTCTGTTTGCGTCAGCCCACCTCTGAAGGCAGATGATCTGTCCCAGTCACAGTGGACTTGTGCAAACACTCATAAAATCTATGAGATCTAAATGTACTGTTGAGGGAATACACCAGGCTGTAGTTTCCGAAATATCCCAAGGAAGGAAACTTCAGCAGAGAGATTCCGTTATTGTGTATTTTAGCATAAGTAATTTACCCAGATTTTAAAATCCCACTTCACAAAGTCCCCCTCAAAAAGTTATGACAATGCCTGGGCTAAAATACCACAAACAGCCCAAACTGTCAGAGTCAGATAATAAACAGGCCATTTTCAGCACACCAGGAGGTCAAGATGGGGATGCCAGGAAATTCTCCATTGGGACCAGCCTTATTAGTGGATCATGTGGAAGAGTGATGCTCTTCCCTAATCTGTGAGGGACATCAAGCAAAACCAGATGAAAGTGTGGTGCAGGCAGAGGGGAAACCCTGCCTATCTCCTGGCAGGTAACAGGGATGGAAAAGAAACAACTGGACTATTCAGACACACAGATAGATTTCAAAACTAACAGTGGAGAAAGAAAACGGGATTAAACTCTTCCTCTATTGAAACCACCTGTAAGAAAGACTTGAGGACTTCACACCATGCAGGAACATGACTGCCTTCCAGAAATCTGGGGACAAGGACAACCGGGAACAAAAGAACATTTCAGAGGAAATTGCTTTCTATTAACTCATAATTACATAATGCAAAATTAACTCACAAACGCCAACAGCTTAATTGGATTTCCAAGCAGGGAAGACAGTTGCATAGTGAATAAGAACCTTCCACGGCTATGTTAAATATGGTGTTTCAAATACCGCATATAAGTTCTTCTGATGTCCAGCAAAAACATATCCATTAACTTCAACAGCTACAACTGAGGGGATTTTAACCATCACCACTCAATTGCTGACCAGTGCCAAACTACCCCGGTGACCCTATGGGATGCCTCCATTCTGGGCACCTCCTTGCACTTCCAGCCACACAGCTGAATCCTACTTAATTCTGTGACTATGTTTGGATATTTTGCTGGCATAAAATATAAAGGCTTCCAGCCATCCTGACCTTCTTCTCACATTTCGATTAACTGGGATAAATATTTAATTAGAAAGGCAAAGAGCTGAACCTTTTGTCCACCCAGTGTTGCTTCTGTAGTCATCGCCCTTTGATGTACAAGGAAATGGCTTGTAGGACTCTCTTCAAACATGTGCAGCCTTTCATTTCTCTTAAAATCGTGGTAAGGTCAGGCTCTGTTTTGGGGTTTGTTGCTCAGAAACAGAGCAGTGAACACTGCACAAAGTGATTCCCACTCATCTTTGTCTGATGAGAGCAAGGGAGACTTGCTTTGCCTTCCACAGCCAACAGGAGCTTGGGCACTTTGTTTCCAGGTTCCTATGAAAACCATAGGGCTGGAAAAGCTGTCCCTGCTGCCCCACACTTGCCTGCATGCTGCTGGCTCCTGCAGCAACTGCCTGGCTGAGTGTTTGATGTGATGAGCTGTAACACGGCCGCAGGAAGAGCTCCTGATCACAGCCACTGCACAGCTCTGTGGTACAGTACCAGGCAGGACCGTGCTCTGGATGTTTCCCCCTTGTGCAGAGCACTGATGTGGTGCTGACATGAGCCAGGTAACACTGACATGTCGAGCTGCACATGGGTGACTGCACTGGGTGAGAGAGGTGCTTGTTCTGGCCATGCTCCCTTTCCCCTACCCATAACCTGCAGTTCACCAGAGCACTCAAATACCTGCTTAAAAGTCACCGGCTTCAGCAGGGCTTAGGCATGTCCTGAATCGAGGCTTAGGAATCAGCTCAGCCTGTGAGAGCGATCTGCTAGAACCATCAACGCTGCCCTTTAGGGTTCCCTCTCCTCTTGGCTTAATTACAGCCTGCTTTTGGCACTGGCACCATTTGTGCCGTATGCTCTTATTGTTCCCTGAAGGAGCATTTGCACCTTTACTACATTTATTTTATCCAGAGGAAATCCTAATGATTTCCTTTCATGCTTGACTTTGTTCCTGTTTGGAGTGGGACTCCTGCTGTCACTCTACAAATATCTGACTCTGGAGTGTCTGCAGAAGCAAGCACGACTGAAAGCAGGGAAGGTGAAGTCAAGCTAAAGAGACCTTTACCAGCTCTAAAAACAGCTGCTCTTGCTGCTGCAACTGATTTATACCTCATCTGGAGAACAACAGTTCAGAGCCCAGAACCATTGCCTCCACTGATTTATTTGGCTGTGCTGGAGTTTGATGATGTGCCATATAATGTTTTCTTGCATCAAGTGCCATTCTGAGGGAGGTTTAATTGCTTTAAACGTGGATGGTGATGAGAAAGCCTTGGTAAAAGCTATTTGCATACATTTTCTCGAATGCCAAATGTGTAACTTCCTTCCCATTCGGGCAGTCTGAGGCTGCTTCCCTGCATTACTCAGCTTCGCTGGGTGCCTCTGAAACATTAACAACCAGGAATTCCACAGCACGGAGCGGAGAGGGAAACTCAGGGCCAGTTGGTTTGAATGTAGGATTACTTGTAACAGCAAAACCAGCACGACTCTGAATATGGGGCTGCAAACTATAAACACAGACTGCCCCAGGCCCTGGCATTCAGGGCTCTACAGCCGACACTGCTTGCACAAGTCCAGGGTGAAGCAAGGGCAAGGGCTTGGCACTGCCTGTTCCCAGGGTATTGGCTTGACTTGCTGAGCAGAAGAAAGTAAATGAGCAATTCCGATGGTGTCAAAGAGCTGAGCTGCCACCTGCGCGATGCAGCACCACACCACTGCTCATACAACAGCTTCGCATCCATAGATTGTGCAAAATGCCCATAGAGGCATCCCCCTGATGACCTTCACACAAGGCCAGGAGGTGCCATGCACGAATCCCTTGTCCGTTCTCTACGGGATTCAAGGGCAAAGCATCTCTCAAGTGGCCTTGGTGGGTTTACACAGCATCAGCCACAACAAACTGGTCTAAACAGATCTTCACTCCACCGTGTACCTCACTCTACAGGGCAGTTCACTTTTGTCATTACTTACTGAAGCATCAGCTGTGGATATAAGCACATGGGAGTGAAATAGCTATTGATTCAATGCCCTCAGCTCAAGGCATCCTAAGGCACCTGGAAGCAACATTTCGGAACTGCAGCCATCCCCCTAGGCGCACTTGCTGCCTGCCTGCATTTCCCCAGACACAAGCTCTTTTTCAGCCTAGATGCTGTACCTGGAGAGCAGAGCAGAGTTATTTACAGCAGGCCGGGATCTGCGGGATGGCTGGCAGCGCTGTATGGCAGCCCCAGCTGTGCTGCCACACACAGCAAAACCCAGGAAGAAGAACAGCCTTTTTCTGTCCATCACACAATGAATTGCGCTGCAAGACCAACACCTTCTGGAAGCACCAGTTTTGTTGTGGAGGTGCTGTGCAGCTGCATACCCGTGTGTGACAGATCAGTACCTTTTGAGTGCAATGGATTTGCTGAATGGGTACAAAATCACCCGCCCGGGAAAGCCACAAAGGAAGGCACCGGCCCTGGTCCCACACACAGGACAGCAATGATCCTGTTTGCCCACAGTGACAAACAGCAGTCGTGTCAGGGTACACCCTGAAACAGGCAGAGCGTTTTCTGATGGACACCACTTTTCTGTTGTGACAGAACTGTTTGTGCCAACCTGGACACTGCAGAAGTGGTGGAAACCATAGCAAAGCAGAATACAAGCATCTAAACTGGAATTTAATCAAGGCGTCAGGGCTCATACACACTTGTTACGAACAACCCGAGTGACTACATGACGCAACTGCAGCCAGAAATACTCCAATGCAAAGCCAGGCTGAATTTTGTGAGAGCAAAAGAGGAAGTGATATTTTCTTTATATCTTGCAGTTAAAGCAGTGTAATTCTGTGGAATCTGTGTCAGCCACACATCCTACCTTCCTGAAACGCAAGCCACGGCATTCATTACAGGGTTTTATAGATGATACTAGTAGCCTGTGATACCGAGGTGGCCAGACACAATGACCTAATGGGTTTGCCAGCCCTAACTGCTCTGTGTCCCCAAACAGCCACCACCTCATGACTCACAGGGAAGAGAGGTACTCCCTGCACTACCAGCATGACGGCTGGTTTCAGCCAGGTTCCAAGAGTTTCTCATCTTATGCAACCTCTATTAGTTTGACTGCAGCTAGCAGGTGAGTTTGCTAAGAACAGTGCCCAGTTACAACAACAAAGCAGGCTTGGCTTTGCCATGGGCATATTTTCCTCTGATAAATCAAGAAAAACCCTAAAATTTACAGCGTGCAGCTCATTGTACACAACCTGGATTTAAGCTGTCTCACTTGCAACGGTATTTTCAACTAAAGAAGCAGCTTTTTATTAGCATTTTCACTGGCACTGCAGGTTTATGGTTTAGAAGAGCACTGATCACTTTGAGCTATACATCCCAGTTGAAACTCTGAGACCATGCAACCATGTTTCTGGCAATGTCCCCGACATTAATTGCAGTATCAGTCAAAGGTATCAGCCAAAGGCCTAACCCTCAGGCTTTCCCTTGGCTTTCAAAGCAGGGAGAAGGTGGATTGCAGTTGCAATCTCACCCCTCAGCCAGGGAGACACATGGGCAGCAACACCATGGCACGGTGTTGCTGCCCACCATGGCAATAGGCAATAGGCAACAGGCAACAGGCAATAGGCAATAGGTAAGGCACCCACGTCAGTGCCTGTGCCATGCTGGATGGGTGTGGCAGAGGGAAGGAGCTGCTGGATCCATCAGAAGAATCACTGCAGGGGAGAAAGGAGGTTGCTGGAGCTGATGTCTTCTTGGAAAGAGAGGAGGATCCAAGGAGAACGGCCTTGCCAAGGAAAGAAAGAATTCCCTTGCCCTTGGCTCTTGCTCTTTTTTCACCAGGCTCTACTCCTCCAGTGCTGGTGGCCTGGGTCTGTCTGAGGCAGACTGGAGCTTCTTCAGAGGCACCGGTCAGGCTCCGGATTGGTGACTAAACCAGTGTTGATAACACCCCGGTGGTTTCCCTCCTGCTGAGGGGGCTGGCACAGCATCAAGGCCTTTTCTTTTTCCCACTCTGCCCTTGCAACGAGGAGGCTGGGGGGGCACACAGCTAGGACAGATATGACCCCCAGTGACCAAAGGGCTATTCCATGCCATAGGATGTTGTGCTCAGCAATAAAAGCTCAGGGACAGGAGGAGGATGCTCAAGGTTATGGCATTTATCTTTCCAAGTAACCCCTATGTGCTTCCCTAAGAACAGCTGAACACCTGCCTGCTGATGGGAATGAATGATGAGTGAATTCCTCATTTTGCTTCGCTTGCTTGTGCAGCTTTGCTTCACTTATTAAACTGTCTTTATTTTAACACATTAGTTTTTCTTGCCTTTACCCTTCCAATTCTCTCCCTCATCCCACTGGAGGGAAGCAAGCAATTGGGTGGGTGCTTACCAGCCCACCACAGCCAGACAGGTTTCCTTCCATTCATCCTTTCTGTTTCTTTTGTTATATACCCCCTCTTTCCTATGAGATAGTTACCACTTTTGCTAGCGTTAGGTCTTGTTATCCTTCCTTTTTCACTTTACCTCTTTTAAACCTGAACTTTTCCCTTTACCCCTGCTCCAGGCCAACACCAGCAAAACAGCCATGGGAAGGGAAGATATGGGGCCTGCATGTTGTGTGTCAGAAGTGATTTGTGAAGTAGGTATGGACAGGAGCTGTGTTTTATCAACAAAGCAAATGCTGTCCTGACGAGGGATTACAGAGATAACAGAAGCAGCACAGCGTTCTTCTAGGGAGACACTTCCGAGGAATGCCCGTAAAAACCACCATCAGCTGCCTCTGATGAAAAGGAGACATGAGAGAAAGTGTGGTCTACTAACCACAGCAGAAGTCAGCATATTCAGACTATTATTTTGCCCTCTGCGGTCACTTTGCTGGATACTGAACTGGATATCTTCATCATTTCAGCTGGGAAACTTCTTTCTCCCTGTCTATTACCCATGGGCAGGGTAACGGAGCCTACCAAAATACCTAGGTCCTACCCCTTGGATTCCCATCGATCTGCTGAATAACACTGGGCAGAGATCTCCATCCTTCTGGCTGCATGAGGGCTACTGAGCAGAAGGAGGCTGGGGCCTGGGAAGACCCAGATGGTGAGAAATCCGTGTGCACACTCTGACCAAATCACACTTTGAAGCGCCCACCACAGTTGCCTCTCCATGTCCTTGCTGCCTGTGCCATACCGTCCCATTACTGGCAAAGGGCAGAGAAGACTGGCATCCTTCTTGGAAGAGCCCTGCATTGCCTCCTGCAATGAGGCAGGTTTCGGAGGCAGCTCGAGAGCAGGCTGCTCATGTAAGCATGAGGTGACAAGTCCTGGGAGTGCCCAGCAGCTCCAGGCTACCACCATGAGTGAGAAATGCAGTTGTTTGTACAGCTGTTCTCTTTTCCCATTGCCACTTGCTTGTAGACATGTCACAGCAGATGCTTCTCACCAGTACAATGGATACTTGAACTCATTTGGGGCTGGTACCAATAACTAATCCAGCAAACAAAACGTTGTTTATCAGAACTGCCACAAAGATTTGTGAATTCCCTCTGACACAAGGGCTCTCAGGATAGTCTGTAATAAAGAAGGAGGAAGAACTTTTCATTTATATGCCAACAAGAATGTCATCCAGAGAATACCTAAACACTGCCCTTAACAAAAAGGTATTCAGCATTAAAAACAACCCCTGGCAGAAGGGCTGGCAGTGAAGGACTGCTGTGGGAAGGAGGAAAGCAGGGCACAGCAAAGCCAAGCTTCCTGCAGCTGGTATTTGGGTTTCACCTCCCAGGTGATGAATGGCTTCTGTCAGGGAAGCAGCTGCTGCTGGCCACCAAGGGCAAAGGCGGACACAACACTCATGGTCCCCCCAGGCACATGGACCCACGTCCAAGGAAGCCGGTGGCAGCCAGGTTGTGGACAGAAAAGAAGGTGGCTCTGCTCACAGCCCAGTGCAAACAGGGGACCGGCTGCCGGGGAAAGCTGTGGGTACTATAAGTTTCCATGATTCCAATATACTGAAGGGCAGCTGGAGAGGCTATTGGGAGCAGAACTGCATCTGCTTGCCCTGTTCTTTGTCTCACAAGATATCTGCTTACAGCCTCTGCTGGCTTTCTGTGGGAGAAGGGGCGGGGGTGTTGTCATCTGAAATTCTAATTCTAGCCTGACCATAATTGATTTTTCCATTCTTGGTTATTTTGTTTGCTTTTCTTAATTTACAAATAATGGTTTCTACTGCTGGCATCTTCTTTCCATGTCATCCCCTCTACACATGCACACATGCAACACACCATCAAATTCTGGCATGCAAGCACACGCACCAAATATACAGACAGACAGCAGACATCACACCTGTAGCAGGGTACAGAAGGCTGAAACTTGCAATGCTTGTTTGAAATTAAGCATCAAACAGCCCTTTAAGAAGAAACTAGACTGGCTTGAGGAAGACATTCAGGAAGACATGGAAAATGGCAGTATTTTGTCATCACTGCCTTCTCTCCCCTTGTTTTCTGAGCATGCAGAACCGTTTGGAGGCCACTGCTGGAAAGAAGACCCAAGGCCTGCAGGACCTGGTGGCCTGACACAGTGCGGCTGCATCCCTGTGCCTGGCAAGCAGACATGACTAGGAAGCTGCATCATGCTGGGCTCCAGCCCATGGTGTGGTCAGCCCATATGGCTGGTTGCCTGCAGTGGCCAGAAAGGTCAGATAAGTCAGTGGTGTAAATGAGAGCTGCCTGTGCCAGTAAACAAAGAGAAGCCTGTTAACTGGGAGATTAGGGTGAAAAAGTGGGGGCAGATTTCCCCAGTCATTGTGGGTCTTAAGATACAGTGCTGGTCAGAGGGCAGGATAGGGACCCTGTGAGATGAGGGGACCCAGCTCACCCACTGACTTGCTATCCATTTCAAGGCCCTTTCTTCAGCCTCTCTGTGTCTCAGTTTAGGCATTTGTAAAATAGCAACTGCCTCCTGCCAAAGCCTGTCACTAAACATAACCCATTCATGCTGGGAGTCACGGCTTGAGACAGAAGGCCCATCACACACTGCTGGGAAAGCGGATTCGGATGAGTCACAGCACACAAGCACAGCACCAGCTCTGAAACACATGAAATGCAGAGCTCTCAGTCCAAAATACTCACTGTTTAAAAGCAAAACCAAGGGAGGACAATCCCTCTATGTCCTGTTTCTGGGACAGCACCTCCTGGCCTCATTTGACATTGTTTGAACCATTCTATCAGCAGAAACCATCTATTGGGAAGCCAGCAAGCTCTGTGGATAGGGACTGTCCTCTGCAGTGCGGCTGTTGGTGCATGGCAGAGCACAAGGCAGCATGAACAAGCATCCGGTGCTAAAAATGTGGATGCGAGGTTGGGTCAGGAGGGCTGCATTTCCCTGAAGGGCCAGAGAAGTCAGCCGTTGCTTCTCAACAAGGTGCTCCTCTCCCCATCCTCATGTCCAAGGCAAGGGAGCAGTTGAAACTCCCCAGCCTGTGTATTCAGCAGTGCCAGCCTGTGACATGACAGTGTCCTTGGGAACATTCCCTCCCAGTGCCCTTTGCATCCCTGTCCCCAAAGGCTCATCCCATTTGTTTGCATTTCAGATGGATCACAACCTTTGGTGACTGGCTACAGCAGTGCATCCTGCTGGGCACTGACAGAAGCCATGCAATGTGCTTCTGTCACTGCTTCCTCCTGGACAAACTCCAGATTTAGCATGTCAAAACAAAACAAAACATGAAATTAAAAGCAAACAAACCAGGCACCCAATCGTTTCAAACAACAAATACCAAAGCACAGACATTAGAGAGACATTATCTGCTGAAAACTGGCATTTGCCTCTCTATATATTTGTTTGCATTTATACATGTAAGCGCATGCATGTGTATGCACACAGGCATACGCTTCCTGCATATATCCAGAGAGGAAGAGAATAAGATACTACATATACTGAGAAACGTTAAGAAGATATAAAACCAAATCTATATAGTGAAGGATTTAAAACATTTCAGCATTTCATCAGTCAGCCTGAGAGAATCATCCCCATCTGCCCAAAACCAAATTACACAGCTGACTTTCCCTACCTTCTTAAGCGGCATGCTTAACTTGATCTGTACAATAAATAAATGTCCTGAGTTTGATAACAAAAACCATTCATCCTTCCTTTTAAAGTACCATCAGTTCTCTCTTTCTCAGTCACAGGAAAATTGAGAGAAGGGAGTAGGAGGAGAAAATCTTTTTGACAAGGAATTCTTTTCAGGCAATTCACATCCCAGCTGCCAACAACTTCAGGAACTGTAATGGCAACAACTCTGGTCCCCAAAAGGAAAGTCTTTTGTAAGCAGCAAGTGCCCTGTTGGCACTTTGGTGCTGTAGCCATAGGCATTTCCTCACATGCAGCCCTACAGATACTGACGTTTAAGGCCACTGCTGATTATGGTATTGATAATATTGTCGATTTTATCATATGTCTTTGAAACCCCAGGCTCATCTTGTTGTTTGGCTTATACCATGTTCCAGGCCAGAATCCAGAATCTGGCTTCAGGTGAGCTTAGAGATGAACCCCTCTCCATATTCCTGAACCCCAGGAAATATTTTATCTTTACTGTAAATGCCAAGCTATGAAGGTGATTGATGGAGGACAGTTCTACAGTAAATCTAGGTGAAGCACTTCCACCTTCCCTACATGTAGCAGTCTCCTTCCACTGTTAAACTACACGAGGTTAGTGTAGTCCTACGCTGCAGGAAGAAGTTCAGTGCTCTCTCTTTCATAAAGACTTGAATCAAGGGCGGCTTTGACCTGCCTGAGATCACCATGTCTGTAGATAACCTAAAAGGCTAACCCAAATCCCTGCAAGGCCAAAGACTGCCATAACTGCTAAACCAACTCCCTGGAGTAAATCTGGCGTGCCCTTGCCCTTTAGAGCTCACAGCCTTCACTTCTAAGAGAGAACAAACTCCTGTGCCTGTAAATTAGTGCCTTCCCCTGCGTTTCCAGTTACAGCTGGTCACTTACCCATCTGTGCCTGCCCTCGGTGTTCCACATAGCTATCTATTTAGGTTGCTCTGTATAATTTAAGAATTAAGTCTAAACATTATGTTACCTACAGCCACATCATCTTAGATGAGCTTAAACAACTGTGAAATTCCTGGGATCTATTAAAAGCAACGTTCAGCGCACACATTAATCAGCAGACGCTCAGTGGCTGTGCATCAGGAAGCCACAAGTGAAAAGCAGGCTTAGAGACCTCCTGCCAAAATTATTACTTTCTATTGTAACCAAGTCCTTCAAAAACCATCTGTACAGTGATGCTAGACCGGTGCTTGGTTCTGTAGTTCCCTCAGTGGCAGCAAGTCTTACTTACCCCTTCTCACTAGCAACAACAGGTCAAGCAAGCAGAGGTATTTCCTGCTGATGACTCAGAGATGAGACATGAAAATCACCATCTTTGCATCCAAAACACTTTAGACATTATAATTTGATATCACCTGTGGTTACTTCACCCATAGCGCGCTGCTCGGAGGGATGACACTTCATTTCAGTGGAAATGTGACAATTCCCAGTAGCTGACCCACTGCACCTCCTCCTACCTGGGGCTTTCTGTTCTTACACAGCTGTTTGACCCAGCAGCACTTCATGCCTCCAGCTGCTCTGATGCTCCTCCCTCTAACGGGGTCTCTGGGATCCTCATCCCCCTTCTACCTTTTCCCTTTTACTTTTTTCCTTCAGATTCTGCCTTTTGTGAGGCTCAGTCCTGGGTTTGTGTTTCTCCAGGTTCCCAGGCCCCTACTTTCCTGACTCAACCCTTCTTCCTTCCATGTCCTTCCTGTACCCTTCCCATGGTCCCCAACACCCATCTGCTTTGGCCAGGGCCAGCAGGCACAGTGAGGTCAGCTCACATCCTGAAGGGTTACATCTGCAGTCATCCCTTTCCTACATCAATCTCTCATGATTAAAAGCACATGACAGCTACAAGGCCAGTGAAACAAAACAAGCACGGAGTTTCCTGATCATTGATCATGCCAGATGAAAGATTAAAGGAGCAAAAACAAGCAAAAAGAAACAAGGCCAAGGCCAAACCCAAAAAAACCCCAAAACTAAACAAAAGCAAAGAAAAAGCAAACCAGCAAATTTTTCTGCCCTTCCTTCTCAGGCCAGATGACCTATTCATGCCAAGCAAAACTCAAGTGACTGGGAAAGATGGGTTTAAGTTTGTCTTTGTTCTACATCAGCCTAGTACAGAACTGATCATCGCTCTGGTGGCAACTGCAAGAGCCCATTGAAGCAGGGCCTCTAGCCATGCCCTTTCCCTGACAGACACTACTGCAACAGCTCTCCATCTTCCACCATTTGCTGATTTGCTTTTAAAAAGCTTTGCCTTTGCAGATGGATGCAGCTACTCCTTTTAAGAGTAGCATAGGCACAGCTATAAGATAGGGAAAGAGGGAGCTACAGGGACAAGGAGACTCTTGTCAGAGCTACACAGAGGCACCCTGTGGCACAACAGGGAGAAGGTTCTTCACCCTGAGAATGGTGCAGCAAGGCGACAGGTATCCCAGAGCAGCGGGGACTTAGAGAGCCTTAGAGAGCTCCAGAACTGCTCTGGATGAGGCCCTGAGCAACCTCCTCTAAGGTGGAATCTGGCCCTGCTTTGAGCAGGAGGTTGGACCAGAGGTCTATCAGTGACTTCTGCTCTGATTTGTAGGTGCTCAGGAGGACCGGGCTACCCAAGGCGTCTTCCTGTCCTGTGACTCAGAACAAGAGCCGTCCTGCCGAAGGCAAGACGCACATGGTCCCCACTGTCCTTTTCTGCCACATTCTCACCTCAATGCCTTTCAGTTTAACTTCTTCCATTTTCACTGCGCTTCTCAGAAAAGCAAAACAGCAAAAGTTACCATGAGCTAAAACCATGCGGATTTGCGTAAGGCCAATTTCTTTTTAGAGAAATTCTCAAGGGAAACACTGACAACTCACCTTTCAACCAGCAACTTCCCGCCATTGAGTTACCGCTGTTCGTACCGAAGCGGCTTTCCATACCCTCTGATGCTTTTGGACACAGCACATTGGGAGCACTTTGCAGATGCTGAAAATGGCCAAAACTCGGCAAATTTTGAATTGCAATTTTTGCACAAAAAAGGAAGCCGGCATTCACAAGATTTCCTGTCTTTCATCACCATAAGTATAACATATTCTGGATCAAGCCTCATTACTTATGGATGAAGTGTTGTTCATAATCTTCACTCCAGAGCATCGTGAAAACTGAGATCAAAGAGAAGAACAGCCTGAGCTTCTGATGTGTTTGAGGCCCCCAGTCCCCCCAGTTTCCAAATGGAGTGAGACGCGCACATCACTTCTGGAAATCAGCCTGCACCACGCTGCAAAGCACCATCCTCATTTTCCACTGGCACCAGCAAGCTTTAAGCGCACCACATCACATGTGCCTAAGCTGAAGTCATGCCCTCTAAACTGTCCCACACACTACTGAGACAGACAGAACAAATTAAAGCAGGTGGGGATCAGGAAACTGCAGATTGTCAGAAATCAGCCAGTGTGGAAAAAACCCACTTTGGTTCTCACTGTAGTGAGATTAAGTAGGTCACCACAAAACCACATCAGAAGATGAGAGCAAGGAGGAGGTGTGGATTCAGTTTCACTGCGAGAAACCAGATGTCCTCCAGCTCTGCCCCACCTGCGACACAGAAACGGCTGTTGGCCAAAAATCACTGTTTTTTAAACCTCACACATGCCCATACCTGCTTGAATGGCTCTCACTTTTACACAGACAGATCTCAGGAATACATGTCAGTAGTCGTGTGCCATAAATCTGAAGTTTCATTTGGATTTATGTGCACAGTTGATATTCTAAAGGTCCTTTGAAACGACCTGAGGTATACAAACCAATATGTCTGTCTGCACAGAGCCTTTTGCTTTCTTTTTTAACCTGGGGAAGTAAAACCAGACACAGAAGTGCATGTGATGCTGTTACACTACTTATTTCCACAGTGCCCGTCATCCCAGCATCTTAAACCTTCACAGACCGGGTCCATGAATAGCTTTGTAAGCTGGGAGGTGCTGATTAGCCCATTTTCCAGGTAAGAACTGATGTGCAGGAGATCTCAGAGACCCCAAATCACAGCAGCAGGCTGTGCTGGAGGAGGGCACTTGAAACTCACACCAGATAAGGCTGACAACTCAACAATATTTGGATTCAAAAGCATTTTGACACTGATTTTGAGGCAGCAGCTTTCTGCTTCAGCTCGACGGTAACCGGATAAATGCTAATTCAACACTTTGTGCTGCAGGGCTGGGCTCCCAGTTGAGCAGTGAAAGCCAGTCACAGATCACCCATGCACTTACCCAGGTCTGCCTGGCCAGCGGGAAAGGGTTGGGGGAGCTGCACGCTGAACACGTCTCATTTAAAAAGCCAGGATCCATTTCCTGCTTTAGGCACCACGGAGTATTCTGACGTGATGCTTCAGCACATTTTTTCAGTCACTACACCGGGTTTCCAGCACACCGTCTGACACAGTAACTCCACGCCACCGGGACTCTGCTTCTGCTTAAGCACAAGGAGTTGCTTACGAACTTGGGTGATGGCAGTATAAGGAGTCACCAGGCAGTGACAGTTGAGGAACAAGGAGCTGCTGGTGATGGCAGCTGAGGGGAAAGCAGCCAGGCAATAGTGCTGGGGAAGGAGCCGCCAAGTCAGGACTGAGGAACAAGGAGCTTCTGGGTGCCTGCAGTGGAGGGACAAGGAGCGGCTGGGCAATGGTGCCTGAAGCGGTACAAACCACCAGACAATGGCAAGGGAAGGACAAGGTGCAAAGCCATTGGCGACTGAAGGAGCCAATGGACTATGGAGGTTCTCAGGGATATTATGCCAAGCAGCAATGGCTGAGGGACAATGAGTCAGTGGGTGATGGCTGAGGGGCATGGCACCAGGCGGTGATGGCTGAGGGACAAGGACCTGGGTAACGATGCTGAGGGACGCGATACAAAGGCCGGGCGGGCAGCGCGGGAAGGTGACGTCACGCCACAGCACGAGGTCAGGGCGCCGCCACGCACCGTACCAGGACAGCGCGGCGCGCGCGCGCGCGCCATCGCTCACGTGACAGCCTCCCCCCCCCCATCACGCGCCCGCTTGGAGGACGCGGTCTGCAGACACCGCCGCTCGCGCATGCGCAATCCTCTACCTCTGCCGTACCATAGAGATTGCGGACGCGTCCGCTAGACCGTCACCCCGGAGCTCCGGAAGTGGCTGCGCGGCAGGAGCGGGGTTTAAGCCGGCGGCCGATAAGAAGATGGTGGAGTGAGTGCGGTGGTGGGGATCGGCCCCGTGGCGGGAGCGCTGCTGCTCCGGGGCAGGGCTGTCCCCTCGGCAGGGGCTTGCGGCGGGGCAGTGTCCCAGCACCTCGGTGCCCGGGGCTGCGGGCGGTCAGACTTGCAGCCGGGCAGCCCCGCAACCCCTGCGCTGAGGGGTGCAGGCCGGGCCCCGCAGGGGGTCCAGGACCATCCTGCCGCGGGAAGGGAGGGCGGCTCTGAAGCGGCTCTGTAGGACCTGGCAGGCGCAGTCCCTGCGGCTGCCCTTAGCCTGACACGGCGGGTTTGTCACACTCGGCAGGGGAGCGGGCTAGTTCATTCTTTGTGCCAGGCTCTACCTGCATCCCAGGCTGCGGTGCAGAGTGTTTGCTGCCTGCAGTGCATGAAGAACCTGTCAGCTCCATGAATATGAGCTTCCAATATTTGTCTGTGATCAGATACCACTTTAAAAAGCTTTAATGTGTTGGGTGCTAATACAAATTCAGTATGATTTGTACATGTCTTTAGTAGGCTGGCTTTTTGTGCTGCTCCAATCCAGTATAATAACTTACTATATTATATTATCCTGACAGATCTGCCAATGCCACCCATGAAGTCATCAATGTCACCCTGCACACCACGCTGGCTGCTACTACCAGACTGGTGGTACCTACACCTGCCAAGCCTATCCTTCCAGTTCAGACTGGAGTCCAAGCACAGCAAGAGGAGCAATCTAGTGGCATGACGATTTTTTTTAGTCTTCTTGTTTTAGGTGAATGATGAACTGAGAATCTTTTCATCTCTGTTAATTGTATGCTATATCTGAGGACATAGGTCAGCTTTCAGAATCACAGCATTTTATTTCTCCTCTGTTTTTTCCCCTCTATGAAGTGGGATGTTGCACAGGGATTTAGAAAGTTGGGTATGTAACTGCCTGAACCAAACCTGTAGAAAGGTGAGGTTCCTCCAAAGCAAGCTACACTGAAAGACTGTTCTGTGACAGACAGGTCGCTTAGTCTTCTAAGTGGTCATTCTTTCCAGTAGCAAATGGAGAAAATAATAGCTATGGTATTGACAGCAATGCAGAAACTTCTGCAAATCATTTGGGTTAAAAACGCAATTGTCTCCTAGGAATAACTATTAAGTGCAACAAAAAGTAGAAGGCTTCTGATTATTTCTGATGTATCTGTTTTTATTCAAAGAGGGTTAATATTTTCTCAGAGATCAGTGACATATTGGAATTTGAACAGAAACAAAATACCAAAACAAAATGCAGCAGTTCAGAAGACTTCTGAGATTAAAATAAGATTTCTGAATATGTGTGTGGTGTGGATTTTAAAAAGGCCATTCATGATAAAATTGTTGTCTTAGGACTTAAGAGCAGAGCTGTGATTTTTTTGGCTCTGTTCCAGCCTACTTACGCCAGTCTGATAATTTAATGGATCTTAAAAGCATTTCCCTCAGGACAGGGGAGTTCCCTGAACAAAGTAAAGCTGGTATAAAAGCTTATTGTTCATCGTTATTCCCATTCACAATCTCTGAATTAAGAGTGTAGGAAGGATGAAAATGAGTGTGCGCACCATACTCTCAAGCCTGGATGTCATGAGCTGTACAGTGGCGTTTAAAATGTTCTAAACTGGAATAGACCCAGGAGCAGATCCGTTCTGAGCTGAGTTGTGTCAGAGCCAAGCCCCAAATTTAAAGTGCTTGAAGTAACATGAGTTATTCTCTGACCTCAGATTTCTATGGCTGGTTTATCTGTTCTAACAGCACTTCCCTTTCAAAGCCATACCTCTATTCAGCTATGTTCATGTGATCCATGAATTCCCTTCTGTTTTGTGACATGCTTTTGCTACGCTTTTCCTTAAGGGGACACTCAGATGTTCTTTTAAGCCTGTCCAGAATGCTGCTTTTCCCAGCCTCTTGCCTGATTGTTATATTCCTGATACATGTGAGTGCTGGGAGCAGATGATATGCTACCAGATACAAACTGAGCAGTCTTACGCAAGAAATGGGTGATCAACAGCTAAAGAATATATCAGGCTGCCATAATATTTATGGTGGTGGGAGTTACTTCTTAGGCTTTTTGTTTTATTGCCAAAGCAAAGTAGTTAAAAGGCTGGTGGAAAGGAGCTGGTGATTAGATCTGTTAAATATGGATCTATCCCAAAGATAGGGGAATAGAACACAGGAATACTGGATGCGTATTTTTTTATATTTTTATATAAAAAGGCAGGAAATTGGTACAAAGTCAGTAATACTGATTGACAGGTGACTAAAAACTTTGCTTGGGATACATAATGAAGGTATTGCGGTTGGCAACCAAATGTCTGAGTTGCTTCTTGGTCTGAACTGCTGCAGTTCATCACTTTAAAGTAAACAGCAGTCTGAGTCTGCATTTTTGTACTATAAATTCTGGTGTTTTGAGAACTGATTGATCTATATCATAAAGATTGGTGGGGTGGAAGTAGGGCAAAAATGTGGGGAAAGGAGTCCTGACAGTCTTTATGAATGAAGCCATCCCTTCTCACCACTCTGAACCCAAGGTTTTGCCCTGAACAAATTGCATGCCAATAATTGAGCAAATATTACTGTTTTTCGTGAGTCCTTGCTCAGTTTGTAAGCCCATCCATCTATTCATATGCTCTTCAATTATATGCTCACTATGTTTTGTATGAACTTGGAGTACAAGATAACAAGGTGGAGAATGCAAGCATCAGTGTGATACACATTCCCTAGCACTGTATTGGCGAGTAGGACAACTAAAAGTGATACTTGTATTTATGAGGCTTGTACTTCTTTGTGCCACTATATATTTTCTAAACCATTTGCAAGTGGCTGGTTTTGGTTAACTGGAAGGAGCTGTTAAACCAAATCACTAAGAGAAGCTCCAAGAAGCTGAAGTCAGCCCTGCTTTAGGAGGAAGATGGGCTAGATGACCTTGAGAGATCCCTTCCAATGTGATTTTTCTGATTCTGTGATTATCCACTTGGTTAAAGGCCATCTGCTCAGAGGGACTCTGACGTGAAAGTGTATAGCTTTGAAATTCTAATTGAGGCCATGTGTACATGTGTGTTTTATTTACAAAATATGAAATGTTTACAAAACCCTTTTTAAAACAGTGTATCTCAGAGAAGGTTTTCTTGTAGGCTGACTTGAGCTCTAAATGTAGTAATACTGGTAATTTTAGAAGGTAATTTTAAGTCCTAAAATTTGCCTTATTTATTGTCTCATTTGTAGATCCATTTACATCCTTCAGTGAGAACTAGGCTTGAATTAAAATTTGATTACTTGCATTAGTGGATTTCTACTAAATCATTAGAAGTTTTGCTGCATGTATTTTAGAAATACTACTTATAAGTATATTTTATTCTCTTCTAACACTTCTAAATTTACAATTTATTTTTTTCCCTCGCAGCTATCTGCATCATATTGGTGCATTTACTGATAAAATACCGACTTCATTTTTTGCCAGAGAGCGTGGCTGTTGTCTCTTTAGGTGAGTAACCATGACGTTTTTCTATTGTATTTATGTTAGTTCAGGGACTCCCAGTAATCTCTACATGAAGTAATGCTTTGTTGTGTGCTAGCCATTACTAGAAAGATGCAGCAAACACGATGCAGTGAAGAAAACAACCAATTCACAGAATTAAATTCACGGAAGAAACCAAGTGCAGACTGGCCCAGTAAAATGACACATAGGGATGTCACTACCTAAGTACTTTGGCAGCTTCCTCTGTTGTTGGCTATCCACTATAGGATAACTTCATTCCCTGGCAGCAGGAGTCTGGCCTTCTCTTTGAAATAGAACATGTTTATATTAGTTGCAGTAGCATTATGTCTGATTATGTTATTTTAATCTGACTGGGGACTGTAATCGTATCCTGAAAACTCACCTCGACTGCCAGATACTTAACTGTCCCTGTAGTACTGTGACAAGAGCTCTTCCTATGCCTTGAGCTACAAGAATGCCACCCTTAATGAAGATCAAGTGCTTAATTTGAATTAAATTTGGAGTATTCCTAAGCCTGTAGTTTTATATTAGGGTAATTTCGTTTGTTTGTGTGTTGTTGCTCCCAATTTATAAATGTGTAAATTAGGAGGAAATCAGGCCAAATACATTTATAATTTTCTCAGCATACTGTCTAACATAATGTTTAAGGAACTTGGTCTAACAAATCCCAACAGCAATTTTTCAGCTGTCTCTAACTTGTTTGCAAGAATCTGTGATATTTTTGCTTCTATTACTAGAGGCACTTCCACTGACAGCCACTCTAAAAATGCAACAAAATGAGAAAGATGCTTAGCTGTAATCCTAATGTAGTGTGAAGCAGTGTAACACTCGAGCAGGTAGGCTTTTCTACTTTCTCCTGGGCTTTACTGGTACCTTCTCTCATATTTCTTTACTGTATTTTCACACAAATTGAGAAAATCTTAGACCTGTTACTTAGCAGAAAGAAAACCATATTTTCCTGCAAGCTTGACTCTCTGAATTTTCAGATAAATCTGATACAGACCACATCCCATTACTAGCATAGAGAAGGTACTGAAGCTTGCAAGGCCATATTGAAGTTCTGGTATTTCTCTAGAGCTAAAAACTAATAGGCTTGTAATAAATCTGTAGTGCTGGTATGGATTTCCTGGGCATTGCAGTCACACGTTATCTCTATAAGAGCAGCATCCACCAGGCTTCTGTGCATTTATGCTTCTGTTTACTACAGTATGACATAGAAAGATCAGAGCTGCTGCAGATCATCCTGACTTCAGAGACTATGCAGTGTTTGATTCACTAATTGACACACTTCTCTCTCCTTCCATTCTTACATTATTGCTGCGGACAGATGAGATGTCTTGTATAGTACATCTTCTAGTGTCGAAGGGTTCCAAAAGGACATTACCCTCCCTTCAGTATCCTTCTTCTTTGTACACAAAAATCCAGGTAAAGGGTGTTAACAGGTTTGGTTTTAGTGTGTAGCACAGCATAGCTGCATGAAGAGAGGCTGAGAAAGTTGGGGCTGTTCAGCCTGGAGAAGGGAAGGCTGCGTGGAGACCTCATAGCAGCCTTCCAGTGTCTGAAGGGGGCCTATAGGGATGCTGGGGAAGGACTCTTCATTAGGGACTGTAGTGATAGGACAAGGGGTAATGGGTTCGAACTTAAACAGGGGAAGTTTAGATTGGATATAAGGAAGACATTCTGTACTGTTAGGGTGGTGAGGCACTGGAATGGGTTGCCCAGGGAAGTTGTGAATGCTCCATCCCTGGTGGTGTTTAAGGCCAGGATGGACAGAGCCTTGGATGGCATGGTTTAGTGTGAGGTGTCCCTGCCCATGGCAGGGGGGTTGGAACTAGATGATCTTAAGGTCCTTTCCAACCCTAACTGTTCTATTATTCGGTCTCCCAAACCAGATGGATGATAATCAGCAAATGCAATTCCACTAAGCGAAGAGAGTGTAATACCCAGTAGCAACCCAATTAACAGAAGTCCTGTGTCAGTTAAGCTTTATTTATTTAGTTTATTGACTCAGTCATATTTAAACTACTGTCAGCTCTGTTGACAAGACTTGGTATCCGTATAATCACTGGAATTGCCAGCTAATTGCTGGTCAGTGAGCCTCTGTTACTAGCAATGATCTACACAGCTGCAAGAGCACAGCTTGAGTTTCAAGTATCCAGTTTTGCTAGCAGTGCCAGAAGTAAGGTGTGTCCTATTTTGACTAATAGATTAAGCAAATGTTCTCAGGCAGTTGTTGAAGGCTAATAAATGTGGCAGCAGAGAAGCTAAGTATGATTTTCACAGCTGTGTTTCCTCCTGTTGTCTAAGCTACTCAGAAGCTTCAGGTTTAGGGTTTCTAGGGCATGTTACTCTCCAGGTGGACAGAGAGAGAGTGTATTCTCTTAAGACTGGATTTTGATCTTTGTCCTTAAAAGTTACTGGAATTTTGTTGGTAAATAGTTGGCAGAACAGTTTTTCTCTTTGATTTGTTACTGAGTTTTAGCATGTTCTCAGGGAAAATAAAAGTTGGTTATAATAAGAAAGTTACTGTAACATTTTCCAAAGGATAAGGCTTAAATTAATTCTTACAGACTTAGCTTTATGATTAGGCCCTCAACAGAACTGATCTACCTAGTTTAATAGATGGAGCCAGCTGAACAGGAACTGTACTCAGGAATAAGAATAGCAATTCTAGTAATAAAAGAAGAGCAGTTTGTAACAATGTGTGGGACAGGTTTCTGCTGCTGTTAAACCCTCTTGGTGATGCATTATTTTGTGCAGCTCTCTCATGACTTTGCTTAGCATAATCTTGGTTTAGTAGTACTGTTGTGTTATATACAGGTAGAAATAACTTGTGCTATGTAAAGGTGTAAGTTGTATGACTCAGGCTCATCCTTTTCCCTTAACCTCTGCTGTTGCTTTACTTTTTATATTGTTCATTTAACTTTTGGTATAATGAAGGGACCTCATCTGCCTGTGGCACTGTTGTTAGGTTCAGCTTGTGATTGACTCTTACTCCAAATAAGAGATTGATACCAGCCCTTTGGTTAAGCCTCTGGAGCTCACAGGATAGGGATGCCCAGCTTGTAGCCCACAGGCCACAGCTGGCCTACTCACAGGGGTCCAATTCCACAAAGTCACATTGGAGCCCTTCCATGTCAGCAGAAGTGAGCTGAGGGATTCTCGTTTCTTTTAAATCCTCTCTAAACATAGTTTCATGTGGGGGCTTTCAGTACTAATTCATAAAATACCAAACGTTTCTTCAGAAAATACACTTCCTTAAGTCTGTGCCTTCAGATGTAGGCTCTGGTTGTTGTGGTTTGTTTTCTCCCCACATAAACTTCCTGTTAAGTGATAAAAATAGTTGCTGCTCTGCAAAAACTAGAAATGTTCTAGTCTTTGGCTTCTGACACAGCTTCTATCCCAGAATGGAAAGCCTGGCTATTTGTACTGGGACCTGTGTTTATATGGCATGTGAGTGGCTGTATCTGCATTCTGGCCTCCTTTAAACAGCAGCAAACCTTTGATGTTCCTACATTTTTGTTTTCCTTTCCGTATAAATGATTTCATGGAACAATTATTTCTATCCTCTGGGACCGATGCTTTCACGTATTTTTGTATGAAAGAAGGCTTAAGCCTCATGGCTTTGTGTGTATGACACATGCATCAGGAGTAATCCACGTGATGCTATTTGTAAGACTCTTGTGATAGCTACAGCATGAGAGAATAAAAACACGAGTTTCAGAAAAACATACTTTAAACTTCTCAGTCACTTTTTGCCTTTCATTCAGTGTATTCATTTCTGTATCCGAGTGTTTGACTGTGAAGCCTCCGTAAATAATAAACGCAGATCTGGAATCTGACTAAAGACAAATTCCTCATAACTCCTTGAAAGCAATTAATGACAGTTCATGAATTATCTGTGTGACTTCCAGAAGAAATCATATTATTTTGACATTTTCTGATGTATCTGAAGATGTATAGGAGGGAAGAGCGAGATAACGTTTAATCATTGTGTTTGTAGCACCCTTGATAAAATTCTTTTATACTCAAATGAGTATTTCTACATGACTCGAAAGGTGCATGATTCATTTGGGAAACAGTTCTTGACAGTGTCTCCACCTCAAAACAGAATTTGCTGCCTATTTCATTGCCAGTAAGTGCTATGACTTCATTGAGACAAAATTCACATCTGTGGAGAAGACTGATTTCACTTAAGCTGTGTTACTGCTGCACATAGCATTGAAGTGACAATGAAGGGTTTGTGCTGTCACACAGATGTCTAACTCATAACTTCCTGATTCTTTAAGAAGGAAAGGTGGAATTTGATTTGAATGCAGCTTAGATGAGTAGCATTTTTTTGACTAGTTAAACCTGTTACCTTTATGAACCGATGAACCCAGCATTCTCAATACACATGTTCAGTATTTGGCTATCCCAAGTGACAAGTCTTTTGTGCAGGAAAGCTATGGTATTATGTAACATATTGGAAACTGTCATATATCAGACCCAAAAGAACTTTGGCTTTTTGTGATTTAGGAATGAAAAACTTGCTGCTTTATGTTTTGTCTTGTTTTCAATTTTAAAGCATTGTTGACCAAGAGTCAATGAACAGTTTGTGCTTTGTGAGTGTTTCAGCATGTTATCTCGTTCTCTCCTAGGTATCCTTATGGGAGCTTTTATAAAAATCATAGAGGCTCAAAAGCTGGCCAACTGGAAGGTACATTTGAAGCAATTAATTTTTAATTAAAATAGAACAGTCCTTGACCATTTGTGATATTGGTTTCTTTAGATGTAATTTCGAAAAACTTAAGTACACGATACTTGGTACCACAGCTTGGGCTTTTTTTAACTAACAAACACAGCCAATTTGAGGTCCTGACTCTGCTGAGCATTTTCTACACAATATTTTTTCCCCTGAGTAATACTTTTTAAGGTACCACATCTGTTCCTATTTAGACACATGATAGAAGGCAATGGGCATCTTTGGGATCAGTTACAGTAAAAAGTATAGTAATTCAGTTATTTGTCTTGTGTACTTTTTGACTGTATTTAGTCCTCTTCCTCCTTTTGGAGTTGATTTTCTTAGGAAAACAACACCACATCACCAAAGCAATGAACTCTTCACTATTCCTGCTTTAATTTAAAATCTTGCAGTATTTAAATTAGGATTTTGTTTCACAGGATCAGACAGTTTATTAGGATTAGATCAGTGAACTGATTGAAATCACAGGGATTTGAATTACCAGTTTTAAACAGGATTTATATTAGCAAGCTGAGAATCTTAGGCTGAGTAGTGAATTTTAATCCTAGCTTGCAGCTCAGCATTTCTTGGCAGTTATTTCCCTAGAGGAAGATCTTTTTTTTCTTTCCTTAGTTGAAATACATTAAAATGAACAGATTTTCAATGAGGTGTAGCTTTTTAATTACATACTTCTTTTTTGTCAAATAACCACACTAATTCTATGTACATTCATTTAAATGGTTACATAGTTCAAGAGTTATGTAGTTCTATTGCATTTTTACATATTTACTTATTAGAAACAGTGGGTGGTGCACTAGTTAGTGTGTTTTTCATTCCTGATTTGTGTTAACTGGATTGGACTGAAAATTGAAAGTCCGTTCGACAGGCACAAAATCGACATTTTATGATAGCTTTGTGTTGGTTAAATAAGACAATCTGAAAAAAATCAGGTATGCAGGGAAAAGCGAAGGGCTTGAAGTTCTCTGGTTTGAGCGCTGATTCTATAAACACAGGAAATATCGATCATTGCTAGTGAAGTATGTAGTTTAGTTCTGGTAAGCATTGCTCAAATCTTGGGAGGCACTTGGGGATCCTGTGACTGGTCACTCGTGTTATCAGCTAAGGTAAAGGGTCACAATTACCACATTGTTATTTGCTTAGTTACTTTCACTGTATGAAAGCTTAAGTTTTAACATAGGCTGTCAATTTCAGATGTGAAATCTTCTAGTCAATAATTATTATGCACTTTATAAAATGGTTTTAAATGTTTAAATACTAGATAGTTTTTATGTATCTGACACGGGAAGAAAAATAGAATATTTAACTGCAGCCTTTATCCGTGTACAAAGCAAATCTTGAAGCATATCCCTACCCTAAGACATTTGTAATGTTATTTCTAGCAGTCACGCCTTACTAAGTCTTCAGCAGACCTTGTACTTGCTAGTGATTCTTGCTATCACGGAAGATAATTCCAGTCCTCATGGTTTGCTTTCCTGGTCTCTGCTTCAGTGCAGCACAAATACAGTCCTTCCTTTTCATTATTTCTCACCTCCTTGTCCAAATCTGCTTTCAGGAGCTTTTAAACAGTGTAATTAATAGAGTATGTGGAATTTTTGTCCTAGCATAGTTACTGTATGGACAGAATGTAGGTGGTATTAGTCAGTGATACATGGAATTGTGCATACAGAATATCAGGCTAGAGCATTTCTGTATAAAGGATGAGTTTTATTTTCTAAATTCCCCAAATCCTTTAAGATGATTACCACTGGTGCACACAGGAATGAGGCTTTAAAGAGATGAGTGCTTTTTTGGAAGCTGGTATTTTAACAGAACAGTCAATCAGCTGTTTAACCTGGCTTTAAACAAAGTGATCCTTGCTTACAAAGGTGACAAGTTCTGCTGTATTCAGAACTGAGGGGACTGGGAGGGGACCTAGTGGGTTAAGAGAGAGGCTGTGATTAATTTACTTTCTGTGCTTAGCCTGCCAGCAGAAAAAGACCAGGGTGCCATTGGGGGGGGGGTACAGCTCCATAAAGCAGTGTTAGCAAATTGATGAGAGGCAACAGTGAGGTCACCAACATATAACGTCTTACTTCACAGTAGGTTTCATTTATATCACTCTGATGGTAAAAAGGAACCCTCAGAGTAGTACCATTAATTTACAGGTATAAAGCACATTTCCCAAGAAGAATAAAGCCTCAGACTCTTAACAATATTACATATCTTGAGCCTGTTCACTTGCAAGTGTACTAAGATGGTGATCTGATTTCTTCTTGTCAGGTGATGAGTTTTCTAGTGAACTTGATCACAGTTAACTAGATTATGTTCGAGCCCGTGGCCAAGAGGTCACTGTTTCTTGACAATCCTCACAGGTTTTGAGGCAGATAGAATGGTAATACACTATGTGGGAACAGAAAGGCTTTTCTGTAGTCATAAATAACCTGTTTTCTGTGCAGCTTATTTGGAGACAGTAATTTAAAATAAGTAATGCCTAGATTTCTATCACTGGATTAAAAAAGCCCTATAGAAGTAGTAGCCCTGGAGCATTTTACTATTCTTCAGTCTTTTATATTGTGATAACAAAGGAGAAAGATTAATGCTATTTTCATTTTCCAACACTTTTGTTCTTTTTGGGTTTGTTTTCCCTAAACAATTTCTTTTTCAGAAGATTTGATGTTATTTCAATAATTATTATATCCTTGAAATTATACTGCATTTTTGTTTTGCAGGAAGAAGAAATGTTTCGTCCAAATATGTTTTTTCTGCTTTTGCTTCCGCCTATTATATTTGAATCTGGATATTCATTGCACAAGGTCAGCCCTCGCCAGACACTCAGATGTTGAGGTTTTGTTTGGAACACATTCTCCTATTAGTTATCTTTGTAACATTTAGAATAATTGCATTAAATTCTATTATATTAATCATTAGGGAATTGTGAATGCGAAATTTAAGCCTCTTCAACCCAGAATGCAGGGAATGCAGCTTGTTACTTTTAACCGAATGTTGGCGGGGTATTAGGTACTGCACAGAGTTTGTTTTCCTTGGTTGGAGAGGTTTCTTACCTCATCAGAACTGATGTGAAGGAGGCAAAATGGCAAGGAGTAGGATGAGAAGTGGGAAAGGTGGAGTCAATCCATAGCTAGAGAAGGGGAAAATGTTTACAAGGTTTTCAGCCTTTGCGTGGGAGCCTGTGTTTCTGTGGACTTTTCTCACAGTACTAGTCCTGCCTGAAGTGGTTCTGGCCCTCTGTGTGTACTTCTGCTTGAGCTGTGCTGCAGGAGAGTAAGTGAGCAGTGGGCAAAATACCATGAATGGGTACAAACACCAAAGACTTTTACATATAAAAATCACAACCTAAGAACAGACTAGCAGCTGGGAAGTTTGCAAGCTGTTTTCACATGCTTGTCTACAATAGATGGATTAATTTACAGTTCTGGCAGGTGGGGAAAGTGTCAAAGTGCTGGTAAATATCCAGCTGTTCATCTGAGATAGGTTTGTTGTTAGGGTACCAGACTGACATCCTGTCCTAGGTATCAGAGAGATTTCTGTTCTTCTCAAGGAAGCAGGTTCTTCAGGCAGAGGGGATGGATGGATGTCCTGGGGTACTTGAAGCTTTATTATCAGTTCTGTATCAGAATCTAATTCAGATGCAAACCCAAACATGATTTTTCTTTCAGATATTTTTCAGTGATTTGCTTGCTTTTATTATTGTGTTGCAGGGTAATTTTTTTCAGAACATTGGTTCCATCACTCTCTTTTCTGTATTTGGCACTGCGATATCAGCTTTCATTGTAGGTGGAGGAATTTATTTCCTGGGCCAGGTAAGATTTACTGCTTTGAAGCACCTAAGTTTATCTGGTTTGCTCTTTGAAAGCCCATTTTTCAAGAGCAGACAAACAATGAAAGTGAATTCCTAGGATACAAAGTCCAGTTCTCTGCAATCATAGATCAATATTACATACCCCCTTCCATAGGTGTAGCGTGATCCATGTTGAAAGCAATTGAGACATGAGTTGTGTTTTATTTACTTAGTCTTCCTATTGGAAAGTGATTCCAAAACCTGTGTTCCCTAGAGCCATCCTCTAATTTCCAGTATTAAACTTATTTGTTCTTCTGTCAGTAGTTTTTGCTTTGCTTTAGAGAAGCAAACCTTGCTTGCCTTGGTGTTTCCCCAGTGATTAGATATAGATAGTAATATTTTCTCTCAGGCTTCATTCTGGTAGGCCAAAAAATTAATACTTTCTTCTTTGCCTCTCAGATTTCCATTCCTTTGATTGCCTTAGTTAACTCTACTCATCAATTTCTGTTCCAGTTCCAACTGGTCTTCCCCGATTTTGGGTGACCAAAATAGTAGTAGACCACTGTTAGACTGGGTAATGTCACTAGCATAATCTTTTTCATTTTAACAAACTTAGGATTTGATGAAGTTTCATTTTCAAAAGCGTCAGAAAAACACAGTTGATTGTGATTTTTCTTTTTCTTTTATGTTTTGCCTATTCGTTCAGGCTGATGTAATTTATAAACTCAACATGACAGACAGGTAAGCTCTTGCAGAATGGTGTAGTGTGTGAAATGAAGCACTCTTTGAGATAACTGTGTATGGGAAATGCACTGTAGTTGGCCAGCTGTTCTGGTTAATGCTTTGATTCAACATGTATGAAACTTATCAAGAGATTGAACACTTCTAAACCCTATTTATTATTTAATAATTTTATTTAAATTATTACAATAATATAAATATATGTAAAATAAATATTATAAGTATAAATATGTAAATAAATATTTAATAAACCCTAATATATTTATTATTACCTATTTATTACACCCTTATTTCCAAATAGTATTCTGTGCTCAGTGATCTTTTTATGCAGGTTTTTTAAACAACCTTTAAAGTTAAAATATATAACTTTAGTTAGTTGCTATTACTAATATATATGATAAGGGCGTAACTTCCTTGTCTGAATCCTCTCTTAAAAGATAGAATGAATTTTTCATTATCAATAACGTAGATTTTTCAAGAACTTGACTAGGGTTTTAAACAGTTTTTTAGGAGTACATCGCTCTACCTAGGAATAAAGTTTGTTCTTAGCTTTTTGGGATCTGTGTTTGTTTATTGTATAGCCAATACAGGAGCTTTCTGTTAAAATCTATAAGTACATTGGGTGGGAAGCAAGAAGCATAACATGCACAAACAGCAAAAGTCTTCCTTACTTGGTTCCAAGTGTTTGACTTTACACGTCTGAGCAGTCCCATTAACTGTGTGGATTCCAAAGTCATGAAATTTTAGCAGTTCCCTTTAAATATTTCTCTCTAATACTCCCGAACACGTAACACTATGCATGTGTGATGCATGGTTTGGGCTGTGTCTGTAATGTTGTTTGGTTTCCCATTCCTCTACTCTTTTCTTACTTAGTTGGAGTAAGATACTGATACTGTTGTTGAGAGCTGGGAGATAGGTGTTTCTCCAGCATCTCTTCCAGCTGGACAGCTTTTCTCTTTGGTTTATCAGTAAATGAAAACCAGAAACTTCCCTTTTGTTCCTTCAAATTCTTATGAATAGGAAGAGAGCAAAAGTTTTCACTGCATAGAAACTATGACACATAATGTCTTTGTTGTTAGCTGCTCATAAAAGTTTACTAGGTACACGCTTCTCTTTCATCTAGTTTTCTTTTTTGTTTTGTGTTCCAGTTTTGCCTTCGGCTCTTTAATATCTGCAGTTGACCCTGTGGCTACAATTGCCATTTTCAATGCCCTCAATGTGGATCCTGTACTCAACATGCTGGTTTTTGGAGAAAGCATTCTCAATGATGCAGTCTCTATTGTCTTGACCAAGTAAGTGCATTTGAATTACACGTGTTTATGGAACAATGACTGCGTTATTTTCTGTTAATTAGTTATTCAGATGTAAAGTAATTCTCCCATCTGTATTTGGGACAGATCATGTATTTCTGGTGTAAAGCTGAAGTTTGTATGATCCTTCTTTATTAAAATCAATCTATAACATAAACTGCATAGGCAGAAGGAAGTAAGTGGATGTTTTATTACCACTACCTCATGTACCCATTGACCAGCATTGACCCCAGATAATTGACTGCTTTCTAAGTCCATATGTTCACCAGCTCTGTTTCCATCTGAGGGTCCTGACAACAGAAGACAAACATATGTCCTTTCAGGCTCGCACAAAAATATTTACCTTGCCAAATACTCAGCTGTGTCTCATATATTATTGGCTTATATCCAGAGTCTCACATAAGCTGGGAGGAATACATCAACATCCATGCAATAGTTTCATATTTATGTTGGGGATATCACAGGGAAGAGCAGCATCCCATATCCTTCTCCTTTGCCCATGATAATTATTTTGGGCTGAGTTAAATAGGTTTTATCTTCACATTATTGCTGAAGTCAGTGAATGTGACTATGAATGTACAGAAGGAGTAGCTAGACTAAGGAAGTTAGTGTAATTTTTCAGTTAAGTAATTGCTTTTTGTACAGTCATGGTTCTTTTAGGGAAGACCACGAAGCCTAAGAACAATCAAAAGGAACACTAGTTAGAATCCATGTTGTCTCTGCATGGAATTTTTATGAAATATATGGCTGAAATTCAAAGAGATCTCTTCCCTTTCCTCCTCTGAGCTTCTTTGTTTTTCTTCAGTGACCTTCTCGTCTCTCATCCATGCCTAAATATTTGATGAGAAGTCTTCCTGTTCATTTGTTCTTCTCTCAGGATCGCATGATGGGTCTTTTCTTTTTCATGCCCTAAGTTTTTACCACTGCAAAGCATGTTTTCCTATTCAAAGTCTGAAAACTGTTTTGTAATACTGGCCATTATCATAGCCTATTTATGCCATTCTGGGGCTTCTTCAGAAGAGCAGTGCTGGGTTTCCAGATTTTTAGCAGAATTAGGTTTCCCTTTAGGGATTACACTGAAGCTTGATTTAACATCTTTTGACATTCCTCTTGTTATATATATCACAGTAAAAGCCTTTTAAGAGTGGTAGCAACAAAGAAATGGAAGCCTTTGTTGTTGCTCTCAAAGGATGTTTGGTATTTTTGGATCGAGGCTTAGAACTTATAACTGTTTCTATTTATTTCTTTTTTTTTAATTATCTCTAGCACAGCAGAAGGTTTGACAAGAGAAAATATGTCAGATGTAAGTGGATGGCAAACCTTTCTACAGGCACTGGGGTACTTTCTTAAGATGTTCTTTGGCTCTGCAGCACTTGGTACACTTACTGGTCTTATTTCTGCATTAATATCCTTTTTTAAGTACTGGTGATACACTTGTATGAAGTGGTGAACTTCAGCATTCTAATAGTGTTTTTTCTTTCCCATCTTCTCCAGCATTTTTAGTAGATATTTTCTATTAGACATTATTTTGTTGGCCAAGGGTTTTCTCGTGTTTATTTTGTTGTTATGTTTGTGTGCAAGGGTGTGTAGTAAGAGTTGCATTAAATTTTTATGAACATAATTAAGGTCTGAAATGCTGAATAGTTGCCTATATTGTATGCACTGGAGTGTTATAAAATATGGTAATTGGTTTGTAAATTTAAAATACATTAATTCCATTTCAGTTCTGATCCCTTTTTACAAACATATGGCTCCTTTTTTACATATATAAACCAGTTCATTAAAAAGAAAAAAAGCTGCTTTTCCCCAGGGCTTTTGAGTCAGACCAGTTCATTTGTCCCTATATATCATATTCAGGAGCTGAATACAGATACTGTTCTATCTGGATTTACACTGAGTTATATTTTGCCTCTTCCACTTCCATGAAGTGGTTGCTAAACAACCCAGAAGCTTCCCTCCGAGATAAGGAAGGATGTTTCTTTGTAAGTCAGACACCTTTGTCACTTTTCAGGGCTTGTTTAATGTTAACACTGACTTCACTGAGGTAATCTTTTGTGTCAGGCTTGTACAACAATTATGCATGTCATACTGTTAAGCACTTAATTTGTAAATAACAATAATAGAGCATTTGATTAACTGCAGACATATTTCCTGTCTTGATTCATTAGTCTGATTCCGTGAACTTTTGAATCATTCTATATATCACAACAAAAGAGGGAAACAGATGTTCCGCACTTCTTTTACTGGTATCTAAATGAGAGACAAATGGAAAAACACCTTATTTGCCCTATTACAGTTGCTTTGCCTCAAAGTATTGGATTTACCCTGAGCATGCAAAATTTCAGTGCAGGAAAGGACATCTCTTATTAGTTGCCAGCAGATAAGTATAGTTGAAGGTTGTTGCTGGTTCGTGGCCCGAGGGAATGTGGACTCCCATGTGACAGGCATCTAAGCCTCTGAATTTTAACAAAGACAGTAGGTGGAGTATTTTAAAGTGTTAGGGCAAGGTTGCGGTTGAAGGAATATTCCTCAGTGTTAATATTACTGCAGACCTGGCATATCCATTTGAAAGTAACTGTAAATCTAGTGACTGACCAGAAGAGATTGCTTGCTTTCCTAGTGTGGCAAATATGTCTGATGCAAAATCTACTTGTACTTGGCAGCTGTGCTGCAGGACTGTGCATGAGATGCAAAGCAGCACTTCCAGCCCTTGACAAACATCCATGTTTATGACTGCAAATGTAAGTTTTAAATATCTTGAATGTCAAAAGGACTTTATTTTTGTTAAAACACAAATGAGAGCTATTTTACATTTAATTTGCTGTTTCATAGCTATCCCCTATTTTTAGAAAAGCCTTTACTATTTAATAATTCATTATGGATTTTCTGCGGTAGTTTTGGAGCAGATTTCAAAGACTGAACATTTCAGGAAATGGCTCTTCTAGATCCAAACAATTGGCATGTTGTTATCGGTATTGTAGAGATACATCAGTAGCAGATCTTTTTTGTCTCTGGTCTGTCCATTCTGATAGACTTCTACCAGCAGTAGCTTCTATAAGAAACACTCCTCCTAATTTAGTAATCTCTAAGATAAGTACATTCCACATGATCATTGTTTTGTCACAGAATAACACAGATTTCAATTTTTCTTTGAATTTTCCTATTTACATTTTCCATAACATTTACATGTATACGTGCTAAAGCACATTGATTTAAGGAAGACACCCTCCCTAGAGTTTGGGATGATGATTATCTTTGCTTACCTTCCTTATGGACTTGCAGAAGGTATCTCACTCTCAGGTGAGTGGCAAAATGAGTCTGTGCAAGTTTGTTGGATAAATTTAGGGATTAGGTATTACTTGTGTCAAAGAGGGCATTAAAAGATATATCTGCTCTACAACTTGGGCTATATAAGAATGTTACAAGTTTGTGAGGAGTAGTAGCAGGACTAGATTTCTGTAAATGAGCTGCAGGTATGAAATCAGGCTTTCTGAAAACGTACGTGTGAACTCACGTGAGTATTTTAGAATGGATCTGTAGCAGTGTGTATCAGCATGCCCTCACTGATGTCAGTGGTGTTGGGGTTTTTTATGTGTATGAAGATGTGGCTTATAAATCGCGGTAGTTACACAATCAAGGTGTATAATGCTAATGCAAACATTCCATTCTGCCCACTATATGCTCTGAGTGTGTGTATAGGCTAACACATATGTAGGGGAATGAAATTATAGGAAACCTAAACAAGTAGTTTGATACATTAAAATCTTTGCACTGCTGTAAAAACAAGTTTTGCCTTGTGAGAGGGTCTCAGCACGTAGCCTTTTCCATTTCTGGTTTATATTGCCTATTAATATAAAATGATAATAAATATTACAGAATTGCAGGGCCATAGCATTGTATAACCAACACGTCTGCATACTGGTATACAGTGAAGAAGGATTTACAGTAAGATTCCTAGGTAGCTACTCTAAGGATGATAAAGACTCTGTGTCATTTTCTTTATAAAGACAACCAACCTCCCTCCTTTCTCAAGAATGACTTCTCACGAAATCTAAACTTTGAATGACCTTAGGCAGGTCACCTCTGTGTTTCAGACAAAGGATTCTTTTGACTGTACCTCAGCTATTCTAATCCTTCCAGTTGTGTTTATTTGTGCCACTCCTGGGCACACAGCTCCAGCCAAACACTTCTAGTCTATTAAACTTCCCTTGTTTTGGGCAAAGCAGGCATCTCACATGTCCTCCCGAGAGCTGCATTGCAATTGATTTCTTCTGGGTTTTATTGTCAATTTTGGTTTGTTATTTCCTCACGAGGAATACTGTAGTTGTTCTTCAAGTGGGCTGCTAAATCCTAACCTTTGCAGGTGTAAGTCTATGCCCCAAGCATGGAAATGTTTCAAACTTCCTTTTAAGACACCCAGCTCCCTATGAACAGTGAGCAAGTGACAGTGTCTGCGATACATCTTGAGCACTTAGCAAAATAGGTTGATATTCACATTTTTCCTATAAATAACTGAGAGCAGGGAAGTAAGGGAGATGGAAAAAATCCCTAACACAAATCCAAGATTTGTCAAATACAGTGAAATCTGAGGTAGTTGTTCTGGCCTGCAATACCAGTTGCTATACCTCTGCCCAAGCTGTGCATGCCATTAGGGCAACTGACTGTAGAGTGGAAAATTTGATGGTTTCCTCATTGTTGATAGCTGAGACTAATCTCTGTAGTAACATGCAGATGGTTTGGTGACCCTTTCTGCTGAAGGCAGAGGACATTCTATAGCAGGTAGCATTCCTTGCAGGCCCTACATAACACACTCTACATTCCCTATGGTTGGACTCTGATCTTAAAGGTCTTTTCCAATGTAAATGATACTTTGATTCCTGCAGAGGTAATTTTTGCCCTGAATTCTCAAGTCTCAATAGCTTTTCTGATTCTCAGATAGAAAATTGGGGGTACACCTGTATGTGTTATTCATTCCTAATTTTCTATGGCATTAGATGTGGTGCACCGTACTGGATTGTATTCACATGGTCTCATTCCACTTCTGGTGGAGTGATTGGGGCTGGCTGATGAGCAAGTAGGAAAGAGGGACATGCTTTCTGGGGGAACTGACTCATACAGTTCTCTAGCGCCACTATTCTTAAATCGTTTTTATTCTTCTTTTGATGTCACTCTACCCATCAGGAGAGTGAAAAACAGGAAAAAACACTCAAGAATTGGCTTTTTAGTTCCTCAATTTTATGGGAAAATGTGACATAATGGGGATTTATTCTAGCTTGCATGTGACCTATATTTGACCTCCTAGAATTTGATATAATCAGTGGAGTGAGACCAGTAATGAGTAACAGCAGTAGTAGAAACCCCACTTATTGCTTCATAAGCTTTTGTGTTAGTAAGAACTAAAACCACAAATATTTACAGAGTACAAGGTATTCTTCTATTAACTGCCACATTTTTACCTGCAGGTATCATGGCAATCCTCTTCTCTGGCATAGTGATGTCCCACTATACGCATCATAACTTGTCCCCAGTTACACAGATTTTAATGCAGCAGACACTGAGAACTGTTGCTTTCATGTGTGGTAAGTGCTACCTGCTATTAATACCTAATATTAATAGTATAAAAATATATTTGCCTGAAAGGGTGATCCTGATGGGAGCAGCAGAGGTGTGAGTTTTCTTTTAGCCATTTGTGCCTCAGTGATACATGTCTTTAAGAGAAGAATTCCTAGTGGGGACTGGAAGGCAGTCAAAAGTCACCTTTCCTGCCATACTGGATAAAACATACAGGAAATCTCTCTCTCCCAGCCTGCAGGCTCCTACTAAGATTTGCCACAAGACTGACAACCAGATAGAGATCTCCGACTCCTATATTCCTCTGGTCTATTTTTAGCTGTAGAAGATGGGTTTTTAGCAGTATTTTTTTAACATGATTTTAATAATAGCTTCAAACTGAGAAGTTTTTGTAAGTAGAGATACGAGCAGCTCAGAGTCCCAGAGCCTTTCCATTTCCTTTTGCAAACCAAAGTTTCAAAGAAATCACATGCCTATTACAAATATATCTTGTTTCTTTAGGGGATTTCGTGAATGTGTTCCATATCATTTGTAGGAAAATGCATGGGGTGACCTTGATGCAAACTGAACTTAAGCACTTGTTACCTGAGCACAGTGGCTCACCAGGGTTTGATCTTACACATATTAATTCAAGTCACTGTAAAGGAGTTATTTAAGATACTGTTTTGAACATGCAGACGTAAGTAACCAGTACCCAGTGTCTCACCAAACAGCGTCTTAAGCTGCTACGGTCTGTACAAAACCATCCAGGTTTTAACTGCCATTTTGATAAGGAGCCTACCTTACTGGGGCTGCAGTGAACTGATGAAACATCTTGACTGTGTGATTCTCTGATGGTAATGGGTTGATGCTGTGGAAATAAAATGTTTGGATTACTGTAGTCATTGTGCAGTGGTGGTACTATTCCAGATCTGCAAATACCACTTCTAGAGCGTATTAGAATATATGAGGGTTGTTAGATCAGTGTGCTATTTTATTGCCAAGAAAGTCATGAACTGCTGCTACTTAAAAGAATTTAATGAATGGAATATTTTATCAACATGTTCAACTTGCAGGATATGAGATTGTGCCTGACATTTCAGTTTCATATAGACTCTAACACAAAGCTACAGAAGTCCATAGTAGCCCCTCCTGTAACTTGTGTTCTGCAGCTTGTCCTGTACTCCTCAAGTTAAAAAGTCCCCAGTCTTCAGAATGAGGTTTTATAACCTTCATTCATACTTACTACTAATTTACAGTAAGTAAAGTAAAAGCCTACACAGACACTAAAGTGCTGTCCGGTGACAGCAAGTGGAAGAATCTGGCCTTTTGTGTAATGCAATTTGTGCCTACTTCATGCATTCAGAAGTCAGGAAATACTATTTTATGTACTATATGTAATAACTGATAATAGGAGTAGAAAAGGTTTTATGTAATTGTTTATGTAAGGTGTGATTTCTCTTTTTCAGAAACATGTGTTTTTGCATTTCTTGGCCTGTCAATTTTTAGTTTTCCTCACAAGTTTGAGATGTCCTTTGTCATCTGGTGCATAGTAGGTATTTACTTTCGTCCATCCTTTTTCAGGTGCATTTTTGGTATTGGGGTGGGGGGAAACAATTTACAGTTAATATGTGTTAGAATAGTTATGTTTTATAGGGGTTTGTGAAAATACTTTTATATTTTTGTGTATTGCACAATGTTAACTCCCACCAATAGCATTAAATGATTATTCTTCACTCTGAGTTCACCTTCTTCCGAGGAAGTCCTTAACTCAGACCTTCTCTAATGTGTATTCGTTCTGTCTCCATTCTTAATTAATTTTGCTTCATTCTGTATTTCAGTGTAGCTTTATTCAAAAAGCAAATGGCATTTGAATTATGTTTCACATGAGGTTTACCTACGTCTATTGCTATTGTATAACATAAAGACATGAAAAGTACGTTCTCTTTTGCACAGTCAAAAGAGGGGAATGTGAATCCACTTCAGTCACATACAGCAATGTATCCTAGTGCATTTTAGTCTATGGTTTATGGCAAGAATTGCTACCTACAATTCACAGGTGGTGGTATCAGCATGGGGAACTGCTCTCGTTGCATTACACCCAACTTCTTTATCTAATATGTATCTAAGGTGTGACACTTCCTTCTATGTAGCATTGCCCTCGTAGGCATAATGCAAATTGCGTAATTTTGGGGCAATTCATAAAGGAAATCAGCACAGCCCTTCAAGGATCCTGGTGACTAATTCTAGGATATTTACTTTATCAAAGTCTGTTTGTGGTGGAGCTTAAAAGCTTGTTTGTGAAAACCTTTGCTTTTCTAAGTTTTCACTGTATTTGTTAATTGTCTGCCATTAAATCAATAGTACATTTTTTCCCTTCTCAAGACATCATTTCAATGTGTAGTATATTTTATAACCATTCACAAGCAAGCATTGAGGAACTCGATTTCATGCTATTTGTTTGGCTTCTGGCCTTTTCCTCTGAGGAACTGGTCCATGGGGAGACAATAGAAATATCTTATTGCTTCTTAGTGTTGCGCCAAGAGAACGATTAAAGGAGCTGAACTGACTGAACTGAGGAGCACTTTTACCCAAAGTAATTCTTGGTCTCCCTGGAATGCCTCTTGGGTTTCATTTATTTATTAAAGTAAAGTAGTGTCTACTCTCTGTCAGTGACAAGTCTGGTTTAGTTTCTGTTAAGCAGACAAAATGTTTAAAAACTTCAGTTCCACATTGACCTATGCTGAGAGATTTCTTGGTGTTGGCTTAGCAGCGCTCCTACTTGTAAGACTTGTGAGTGAAAAGAGCACATGCATCTGGGTTGCACAGGGTAAGGTGAAACTGCGGCATGCATAAATGTAACACATCAAATGGCCTTTTGCTTTTATTTCTGTTTTTCAGGTACTTGTTTTGTTTGGTAGAGCAGTGAACATTTTCCCACTTTCCTACCTACTCAACTTTTTCCGTGATCACAAGATCACCCCCAAAATGATGTTTATCATGTGGTTTAGCGGTAAGTTAGAGCTCAAATTGTGGAGAACTGGAAAAAATGTTGTGTCGTCTTCATCACATGGGCAACTCTGGGAGGAACCAGTTTACTGTCTGTGGAGCACAACTCAGCTGAACATTTGCACTGTTCTCAAACCCAAGTGCAATAGATAAGTTCTTTTCCCCCTTTGTGATAGAGGGCTATGAGTGATCACCACTAAAGCTTTCCTGTAAGCAGTCTACTATTCTTTCTAGGTCTAGCAACTTCACGGTTTAAACAGCAGTATCCTAAGAGCTTAGACTCATTTTAGGGTGGTAACCAAATGGTAGATGAATGGCATAATAGGACTGTAAAAGTCTTTTAAAGATAGAGAATTCCTGTTGGGCTATCGTGGTGCTGGGGACCATTGTACGTGCTGATTAATGCCTCATTGACTTGCTGTTCTCTGATAAGGTTTACGTGGAGCAATTCCCTATGCCCTCAGCCTCCATTTGGGCTTGGAACCAATAGAGAAGCGGCAGCTCATTGGGACAACAACAATCATCATAGTATTGTTCACCATTCTGCTGCTGGGAGGGGGGACCATGCCCCTCATCAGACTGATTGACATTGAGGACTCCAAAGCACGCAAGAGGAACAAGAAGGACATCAATCTTAGCAAGACTGAGAAGATGGTTTGTTTGGGTTTTTTATTCAGAGAATCATGGATTGTTTTTTACTAAAAAGTAAAATGAAAGCAGTGGAAGAAGCCAGGGTGGTAGGACAAAGCCAAGCAATGTAATTCTGACCTATCCCAAAGACAGAGCTTGGGTTCTGTTTACACAAAATAACTGTTTGGACAAAGGGAAGGGAGAGTGTCTCTTAACTCAGTCTAATTATAACTCTATCTGCACAAATTAAAGTAACCCCTGCAAAAGTGTTAAGCAGATGATAGAGGATTGAGTTATATACAGAGGGAAAGTAGCTAGTACAGCGTGAGTCATGAATTAATCATAAAAGGCAGATGGAAATTGGAAAAAGCCAAAGCAAAGGCCATGAGAAGGTAGTATCAACAGCACCCCTCCGAATGGCTTTTATGCTAAAGCAATTTCCGGCTAAGCAAGAGTGCTGAAGAAAACTAACAGCCGGTGTGAAACCTCATGTGCAAAAGACTGAAATACATGAAGTATCCCAGAGCATGTTCCTGGTTTTCCCCAAACCATCGAACTACACACAGGGTATTGTTTTGTAGGATCTGAAAAACAGCTCCTCCTGGCCTGAGGTTTCAGAAAGCTTGCAGTCTTCAGAACTATCTTACTTTGTCCACACAGGGAGGTACGTGTAGGAAGAGCACAGGGATAGGGTGTGTTCTGACACAGGGCTTGTTTTCAGTAAAACAATGACATTAGTGGGGCTTGCTGGATAAAATCATTGTTCAGCTCACAAGAGAAAACCTGCATGCTAGAAATCTGTTCTCAGCAGTAGCAGCAATACTGAACATGGAACATTTGAGGCCTTTTACCTTTCAGCATGAAAAGAGAAGCTAAGTGGCTCTGGGAATCAACAGCTAGACAGATTTGTATAGCTATAAGCCCTGGTAGGCTGGGGTGATAATTTCCCATGTTGTTCCAGCATGAGAAACAGTTGTGAGAAGGGAGAGCACAGAGCAGAGGGCTGAGCAAGCCAAAGGGATGACTGCAGCATTTCTCATGTTACTCCAGTATTTGTGATCTTTCCAGGGAAACACCATAGAATCCGAACATTTATCAGAGCTCACGGAGGAGGAGTATGAAGCCCAGTACATAAAACGCCAGGACCTCAAAGGGTTTATGTGGCTTGATGCCAAGTATTTGAACCCTTTCTTTACCAGAAGACTCACACAAGAGGTAAGTTTTTCCTGTTTTCTAGGAGAAAAGAACCCATGGTAGAGTTGGTTGTCATTTCCCTCTGTACCATTCAAAGCTCATAGTGTAGCTGTGTAACTTGTACATTAGGTGGGAAGAGTGAGCCACCTAATATATTACTTGTGCATATGTAGAGCAGCTGTAATGAAAAGCTGCACTGCAAGATTGCAGGTTGAATTAAATGAGCATCTCTCAGGGCTACCACAGTTAAAGTTTAAAACATGTATGGATTTATTGCCTTTTATCTTGCAGAGAGCCATGAACAGTATCAGGAGTTCCTAGTTATTACTGCTGCTAGAAAAGCTGCTGCCACTCACATAGAGCTTTTCAAGTACTGTCATGCAAAGTTGCTGCCTTTTACTGTACCTGGTCCTGTGCATTCTGGAGCTGGGATTTGTCTGCAGAGTGCAGTTTATATCTGGGAAATACACACCAGCACTGCAGCCTTCACCTTTAAGACTTCTTCACTGCGACACTAAGACTTTGAAACTGTAAATGCAAAATGACACCTGACTGAGCATGTAACGTAACACTTGAGTGGCTCTGAGAGGTGTAAATACTCTGCCATTTTTACTCCCATGCCTCAGAAACTTGAGGCTCCTTAACTGCATTGATTTGGGTTTTTTTTTCTGCAGTTTTTCCAGTTTGCCATAGAATTAAGCATTTTTGCTGTGGAGTTGATAAATTTGTGTGAAATGTGCACATTCCATCATCCTAGACTTCCCAAACATACTATTTTTTCCTCATTTTGTCTCTTTCTTTTCAAAAGAACATTTTCAGCACTTTCCCACAAAAGCTAAGGTCATGTTTTGCAAAACCAAAAGGGACTCATGAAACCAGAGTAAGCATCTGATTCATAGTTGGTAGCCAGAAGCATAGGCTGTCATGCAGATTGCAACCAAAGGCTAGAAACATGAGTACATGAATCACCAGAGCAGGCCACAAGCATTCCACTGGCCTGGGAACACGCAGAGATGAGTGAGATTCAGAGCCAGGCCATCCAGACAGCATCAGGGTTGTTGAAACCCACAGAGCAGGACTGTGTAGAAAACACAGGTATAAAAGTACCTGTCATCAAAAATAGCATCTGTGGCAATAATTAATGACTGAACACTTGATAAGTATTTTCAAGTAGGAAACAGAATTGCTTTGCATGCTTTGAGACCAGGAGTGGATCATTTCCTAAGGAATACGTTAGACTAGTCTTTCTCTTTTGCTCCAACACACAAGTAGCATTGTAGCTAAGTAACAAACTGTTCTGGTTTGCTTTTGCCTCAGGACTTGCATCATGGGCGCATACAGATGAAAACCCTCACAAACAAGTGGTATGAAGAGGTACGACAGGGACCCTCAGGATCTGAAGATGATGAGCAAGAGCTGCTATAAGACACCAGCCAGGAGCACAGTGAGTTTAGATCATTAGAATGAGGGTTGAAGGATCGAGAGTCTGGCTGCACAAAAGCTGAGAATGGACTTTCCCATTTCAGACGTGTCTTGTGCTACATGTTTAGGTATAAAACCACAGATCTACTGTGCTTGATAGTACTTGTCAGTGATGGAAACCGTAGTGCGAGACACTGGAGTGAATGAAGAACCTTTCATTCAGGTTTTCCAGCATAGCAAATTTAATGCAGCCTATTGAAAAGCAAGAACATCTGCCATGAAAGATCACACTGTTTAATGGGGGATTAGCTTCCTATTACGAAATCTGGTGTAAACATATGCTGAAGTACAGAGCCACGTGTGACTGCAAAACAGAATGAATTGCACTTTACTTTTTTTATATATATATGTATATATTCATTCACAGCATGGAGAATCTTGACAGTTTATACTGTGAATGTTTCAGCACTAGTAAGGGAATCTGACTGGAATAAATCTATCATTTATGGGATTTGCACATTATGGATCTGGAGAAGATGTATACCTTGACAAAAAGCGTATGTTGCACATACAAGAAAGCACCTCTGGGAATTGGTGGTTTTGTCCTTCAAGTTCTTGATTTCTATTTTATGGGATTTCTTTCTTTTTTTATACTGATGTATCAAACCCACAGAACTGATTATAGCATAGTTTGGGGAGTGGGGGTTGTGTCACATAGTACAGAACTGCATTTGACATTGGAGGTTTAATGTCTTCTCTTTGGCTAAAGCCAATTGCAGTAGGGTTTCTGTAATTGGCAGTTACTCTTTGCTGGCACTCTGGCTTCAAATCTCAGAAAATAGCAGCTTTTGTTTTGCCTGATTCATGAAGTATCCCTAACACTCCAGAATCCGCTAATGGAATGTTTAAGTTCTAGTGGAAGCCAAAGCAGTGTGTACATAAGGAAGAAGAGTCTTCAAGGTCTAATCCACATACTGTGGATACCACACATTGCCGAAGCAGCCTCAGTTGGGAAGTGCCAAACAGCTTTCATGAAGTTGTTGTTTGTTGATAGGGTTTTTCTCTGCTTACACGGTTTCAAAGCCAGCAGCATCATTTCACTTCTACGTGGCCTAGTCCATTTGCTCAGAGTTGTGTGCACCTAAACAGACCCACGGCGTTGGTTGCACATTTGCCATGGTACACACACAGCAGTTTGCTCTTGCTGCCAACCCAAATCTCTCATTGGGCATTTACATGTTCACTATCAAAATGTGAATCGTAGTTCTGCATGTAAATCTGACATGCCAAGTGCACGTTTGCTTCTGAGAGTGAGACATTTTTGGTCTGGTTTTGCTACACAGGTTTGTAGTCAACTGCTTACCACTGGGAGAAATAAAAGTTCAGGAATGTATTTAGAATCCTAAGCCTGTGTTGTCTGACTGCTTTCACAGTAACACATCTTGCAGCAGGACTCCCTTCTTCCCTGTCCCCATCCCATTTGTTTGAAGAGCTTAATCCCAGAGCTGAAACATGCACTAGTGGGGACAGCGCATGAACTTGGCTTCTGGTGTTGCCCAGAAAGCAGTTAATGCTTGCTTTATCCTTAGGAGAGGGCCTGTGTAAATCTCAGACTTTTTCGTCACTCTTCATGGCAACAGTAGACTTAATTACATTCTAGTTTCCCATCAGCCTCACTGCCTTTCTCAACGTGAACACACCAGCCCAGGAGCTGCTGGAAGCGCTCTGGGAGCTTCCCTTGTCACTGGAAGGTTTGTATGATCTACGTGCTATTGCACTGGGCTTTGTGTTATCCCTCAGTCATGCTGAAATGTAAATTAGCCTCCGATTTCTGTTGTTATTCCGGTGAAATGGGTCACCCGAGAAATAGAGACAAGTCCCAGTGGATCAACCCTTTGGGAACTCCATCAGGGCAGCTTGAGCGTTGCCTGCCCTCTGCTGGCAGTTGGTGATAGTGCTCCAGCACCTAATGAGCCATGTGCGGGGAGTGATGCCACGCATGAAACTGCGGCAATTAACTGATAGGGCTGGAACTAATGAAATCCCTTTGCAGCAATTACAGTGAAGAAAATTTGGATGGTTTCATTTAAAACAGCTATCCTAAAAGTTAATGAAATATTACGTTTGACAAAACTTGGAATTAAGACAGCTTTGTTCTCTCTCAGAATAGGCACCAACCTTCCTTATTTGGGAACCAAGACAAGTTTCTGCCATAGTGACCAATTTTCGTGTTCATTTATCAATGCATACTTCTCTGTGTCAGTCATTTCAGGTTGGGTTTCTTTGCTTCACGTAATATGCTCAGAAAACAAAAACTGTGTCTCTGTGTTGCCTTGCCGTTACTTTTACAGTTTCCTGTTTTACCAGGCCAGTATTGAATTAATCCTCTTCCCACAAGTACCAGCAGCCCCACCCTAACTTGGTGCCATCTACAGGTCTGTGCAAGAGTAAACCTGATTTTGTTACACTCCCTTAAAAGTGGAGGCACCAGGAAGTACAATGGATGTTACTAATTGCAGAGCCCTGATGTTCTGTCAGACAGCAAACCCAGTGGCTGTTCCTCCTGATGACCAAGGCCACATGCAAAGGAGAACAGGGAATCCAGAGTCCAAGAAGTTACTTTTGACTTCTTAAGCCCATCCCATTCCCCAAAGCAGCAGGGGCTTTCACCAGCTTTCACTGCACAGCTCAAGGACAGTGAACCCTCTGCTGTCCATCACTGCCAGCTCACAGGCACAATCTGTGCCTCAGTTTCCCCACTAGCCAAGTTGCCCTCTGCAAAGCCAGTGAGCAGCCCTGTGAGCTGCTAAAGCTATGGTCAGACTGGCCAGGCTGAGGGCAACCCCTGTGCCAGGCAGGGCTGGGATGCTGCTCTGACCATGGTCCAGGCTTGGTCCAGCACTAGCCACCCCTGAGGGTGAGAGCTCCTGGGTCTCATCCACGAGAGACAACAGAGAATGTGATGTGGCTCCAGCGTGTCCCTCCTGCAGACACATCACTGCTCGTGTGCCCCCCAGAGTGACACATCTGGGGGCACCCCGCATCCCAATACAGCTGTGACAGTCACAGATGGAACAATCCTTACTATAGGTCTGGGTTACATTCAACCTGCACCATCCCTGAGCCCCACCTCTGTCCTTGCTGCCTCTCAGTTGGACCCCAGCCCCAGCCTGCTTGTGACTCACCTCCATCTCCCCCTGCCTCTGCTCCATCATGATGGAGATGTCATTTTTAACCACACCTAGAGATATTTAGTTTAAACATCAAAGCACCTACGGTCTGTTTGTACAGCCTGGTCTAAAAGCTGCCATAGAAGGACCAAAAGCAATGGACATGATGAACCTCTGGAGACCAGGGCTCTGAGCTTTGTGTGTTAAACACTCTCCTTTTCCTAGTGACTGTGCACCCTGCAGGCCAGGTCACCCACACCAGAGCAAAGGTTTTCACTCATGGGGCTGCATTTAAAGCTCAGTGGCACAGACTATGGCTGAGAGATTCCATTGGGAAGAATGGGCCACAGGAGATGACACAGCCAGAGCACAGACACCAGAGGGCAAGGTGCATCAGCTTCATGCAACCAATGACTTTGAAGGTACAAAGGGCCTGGATGCAAGGAGTCGCTAGCTCAGACTGCACTGTCAGTAACTGTGCCCTGGTTATGTGTAGATCAATAGGGCATACATGTCTGCACTTGCCTCAGCACCTTCAGCCTCAAGAGAGCGATTGAGCTTGGAATACAATAGCTATGTGAAAATAAAGCCATCGCTGGTAAAAGGCACAAATGGCAGCACTGAGTATGAAACACAGCAACCACAGCACCCCTGCCTGGGCACCAAACCCAAACCAGGGCAGCCCTGCCTTGTTCCCTCACCAGGGCCAGGCTCCACCAAGCAAGCACACAGCTCTGCAGCCTCTTCCCACCCACTCAGAGCCCATGATGAGGCTGCAGCAGCACCAGAAGCTCAAGTTATCAATTCTCACACCCAGCACAGACCTACCTCAGCCCCAAGAGCAAAGCCACATCCTCCTCACAGCCTCACCGCACAGGGGCTTCCCTTGGGGGTGGGCTCTTATCCCCATGCAGTTGGTGAATTGGTGGCACCTGATGGCACCATTCCCAGCTGGGGACACTGATTGCATCAGCACTGGCTGTGCCAGGCCCCAAGGAGGGCTCGGGCCTGGCAGGCAGGAGGACCTGGGTTACAGCAGCCCCAGGTCATGCTGGGGAGAGCCCCTGGACCTGCTGAAGTTAATGAAAGTGATTGGGATTTGCTAAGGGCTTGCCTGGACTCCCCACCAGCAGGAGCATCTCTGAGTGTAGATTAAAGCCCACCCAGTGTTCCATTATTCAATGTTGGCTGTTCTGTCACCAAATACAGATGAAGATTCCGATCTGGGTTTTCCTGCAGCAATAGAGGACGGCGGAATTTGCAGGTTGTTTCTTTTCCCATCTCCAGGTGATGTCAGGACCGCAGCATTTTTTAGGCAGCAGGGAACAAAGCAGCTGTAACCAAAGCAGGGACCAGGCGCTGCATCAGTGGCTGGACCACCCCATGACCCTCAGCCCATCGCAGCCCAAAGCCCCAGCCTGGCTGGGGTCTTGTCCTTGGCCCCATCCCAGGGTGGCCCTCAGGGACCCCAGGAAATGGCGGCAGCTTTTCATATCCTTGTCCTCCGGTGGGAAACCAGCCCTTGGTCACCTTTCTGGAGGCTCCTGTCCACCCAGGCAGTGATGGGCAGCAGCTACAGCCAGGCTTGGCCTAGGAAGGAACTTGCTGGCCCCAAGTCCCCATAGCCCTGCCAATGGGCCATGCCCTGTCTCTGGTCACTCACCCGCAGCACCAGCGCTCCCATCCCGACTGCGCACAGCAGCAGGCACAGCTGTGGTATTCCCGTTCATCCCAGAGCACGGCCGCTAACACGTAACTGAGCCAAGTCAAACGCCAGTCTTGCACGAGTGAGTTTACTTTAACAGTGCACAACAGCTGGAATTCGATGACCAGTGAGCAGTGACTCTGAGCGATTCCCTCGTGTGCCAGAGTGCCTGGGAGATGGGGCAGCCCCATGGGTGGGAAGGGCAGTGACCTGCACCCTCGCCGGAAGCCCTGTCCTCCCTCCTGATTTTGATACCTTCCTTTTGCAAATGCTGCCCATGTTGGGGCTCAGTGTGGGTTTGTGTATGGCAGGAATAGGCAGGAATAGGCAGCAAAGGCAGGAGCGTTGCTCCCTGCGTGGCCCTTCAGTCACTACTTGGCTCTTGGGCATAAACCCTGCCCCTATTGCCTGCAGGTATCCCACGTGGGCAAACCCATCCTGGGAAGATACAGGAGCACCCCAGAGGTATCGAGGACCCACTCTGGTCACAGGGAAACGGCCAGTTCAGGTGGATAGGGGGAAATGACCACGGGACAAAAGCACGTGCATGACTGCTGTGTGCTAATGAGAGCTGTGCAGCAGCAGCTGGTAATGACGGCACACGCAGCACCCTTGCATGCAGCAACCGCCCTCCCCAGCACAGAGCTCACACTGGCTCCATTGCCTCCTACTCTGGAACTGAGCCCCAAACCCCTCAGTATTCTTCATGCTTAGGTTTAAGTTTGTAGCTCAAATTAACCTGTTTGTTGCCCCCCCCCCCCAGCATCCCCTTCCCTCTGTGTTTCTGCACACCCTGCAGCTATCAGGTCTTCTGTGAGGTGCTGCGAGTCCTTGGAAGAGAGGACCCTCCTGTGGCTGTGCTAAGCAAAGGCAGGGATAGATCCTGGGTCTGCAGCGATGGCTAAAAATAGCACTGTTGGTGTCTGGAGAGAGGAGGGGAGCTGGGGGTCAGCGGCAGGCAGAGCGCAGGCAGTGATGGCACCGGGGCAGCGCTGTTTCCCGTGTCCATGCAGACACAGGTCACTATTCCCATGTAGCACATCCATGATTCAGCGCTGCAGCCCTGGCAATGGGTTGTGGTGCCATTTCCTTCATTAACTGGAGACAACGTAAAGCGCTCCCACCGGTGACTGCCTGGCTGGGTGCTGGTGGGCAGCGCATTTCCACTGCTGCTGCCGACTCTTCTCCTCACCTCGAATGCACTGGTTCATATCTGGGACATAACCAGCCTCTCTCAGCACTCTGTCTCACTCAGCTTCTGCCCTGTCTCCAGGATGATGCTTGGCCACAGATCTGCAATTCCCTGCCTGGAGAGCACAACCTGGGGCTGCTGTTCCTCACACCAGGATTATTTCAACCCCAAACCTTACTCTAAGGACAAGCTCCCATTTCGATCTATACGATGGCAGTGGGTTTGTGTTCAAATCAAGGGAGTGGGGTTAGGCAGCTTGCACAGAGTGGTCTCTTGAGAGGTATATCAAGATGCTTCATAATCCCAAGTGAGGTAGCTGAGCAGCACGGTCCTGCTCCCATTTGGAAAGAACATGGTCAGCAGGAGCTGGCTCTGGAGGGAGGACACCTCTTGGGCCCTGCCTGCCAGGCACAGTTTCTTAAGACAACCAAGTTCCTACTTGGTCATCAGAGCACCAGGATGGAGAAACAAAGGCCAAGGGCCCAGAGAGCAAGCCGCAGGATGAACTGGACCCTGGACTTGCACCCTGGGCCGATTCCAGGCACTGGGGTTTGATGTTCTGTTTGGTTTTTCTAAGTGCAAAGACTCGGCTCAGAGCTGCAAGAGCCAGAGCAGAGAAGGAGGCAAGGGTGGCGTTAGATGTCACTTCATCTGCAGAGCACGACGGGGACCCATTGGATACACAGGTGAGAGTTTGGGTTTGGGTTTATCTCCCAGTGCACTGGTGGGCTCAGAGAAGGTCCTTCATGATACCCGATGGCAGAGCTTCCCCCACCACGTTCACAGCGCTCAGGCCCGACCTTCTCCTCGTGACAAGCACCATCACCTGCACCGTCCTCTTCAGCCGCGGCGGGCACGCAGCCCCATCGGCCAGCATGGCCAGGGGCGCCCGCGCGGGCTTGTGGCACTTGGGGTAGTTACTGAAGCACTCGAAGGTGTCGTTGCAGCTCCTGCAAGCCCCGGGGTGGTCCCCGAAGCCCGGGGATGGGAAGGGCTGGAGCACAGCGCTGGGGCAGCCGCAGCAGAGCAGGGTACGCATGGCCTGGAGGAGCACCGCGTCCTTGGAGAGGAACTTGTGGAAGTTGGGCTTGAAGAGCAGGTACACCAGGGGGTTGTAGAGCGTCGAGGACTTGGCAAAGACGGCCGACAGCACGAAGGCAAGCGCCGGCACTTGGCTGGCATCACCCAGCACTGCCCACAGGGCAACGATGGCGTAAGGGGTCCAGGCAGCCAGGAACCCCAGGCACACGGCAACGCTCAGCTGGAACGGGAGGAGATGGTGGTGCCGTGAGCCTCCTGTGCACCTGCAGGATGCTGAACCCCCCCCAACTCAGCCGTGTGCAACAGGACCCCCAGCAGTTGGCCACATCCCAAGGGAAAGGTGCTGAGCCCTCCGGACCCATCCCACTGGAGCGCTGGTGTGTCAGACACCAGCACAGTGACTCAGCATGTCCCTGCGTGGCGCATAAACCTGCATTCGCTTCAGGCAACTCGCAGCCTGTCCCACCTGGGAAACACGGGAATTGCCTCAGCCCAGTGGGTGTCAGATGGGTACTGGGACCTGGCTTGGACCAGGCCAGCTGAGCCCAACAGCCCTTTGGGAGCGCTCAACCTCTCTCCAGCAATCTGTACGCAGACCAACCGAGAGGCTCTGGAAATGGGTCAGGCTCAGACCCCCCCTCTAAGCAGACACAAACCTCTCCTCGAGGCCGGGGTTGCAAGCTGCTTTCTTTTATGTTTGGGCTTTTTTTGAAGGATATCCACCTTTTTTTTGACCTACCCATGGTAAGTTATAGCCCTGCTTGTAGTCTGGGGAGCAATGACTCATCAAGCTGCTTTTGTGACCTTTCCCAATGTCGCTGAAAATGAAAACCCCTCCACCTGATGGCTTAAAAGGAGAAGTGTGCTGTTACCGCGCTGATACAAACACCTGGAGACGGGGTCCTGCCCCATTCACCTGCCCACGGAGTAGGGCTGGGGACACCCCCGGACCTGCAGCACCCCGAGGCCCCCCCTACCTTCACGAGCAGGCTGTGCACGCTGTGTGCTCTGCGCTGGGGGGACGTGTGCTGCCGCACGGCTCTGCGGGACACCCGCACCCTCCAGAGGATCAGCGAGTAGGAGGCGAGGATGAGGAGGCAGGGGAGAAGGTAGCAGAAGATGAAGAGGGCGAGGATGTAGAGTGTGGCCTCCCTGCTCGAGGCATTCCACACGATGCAGCAGGCTGTCCCGTAGGGCTCGGGGCCGTAGCTGCCCCACTCGGCCAAGGGGGCCGTGGCAAACATGAGGGCATAGGCCCAGATGCACAGCAGCAGCACTCCAGCGTGACAGGGAGAGAACTTGTTGCCTGCAACACAGGGATCAGCGTGAGGATGGGTTCCCATGGGTAATGGGGAGCAAAGAGTGGGGTTTGGGACCCTGAGCTGCCCAGGCACAGGGGATGGGGCCAACTGCCATGGGACACAGCCAGGGTCCCTGAGCAGGGCAGTGCTGCAGCCACGGAGCAGGCAGAGCCATGCCAATGCTCAGCCCTGCACCCCGAGGTGCACAGGTACTGCCCCAGCCCTTGGGGTGTCCAGAACAAGGAGCCAAGAGAAACAGAAGGGTTTGCCATAAACCACTGAGGATTGAGGACCAGCAGTGCAGAGCCTCTCTGCCTGGGAGGAACTGCTGGAGCTCGTGTGGCCACTGGTGGAATGTGGGGGGCAGAGAATCACAGAATCGACCAGGTTGGAAAAGACCTTTAAGAGCATCAAATCCAACCATTACCCCAGGACTACTAAAACCACCTAAACCATGTTACTAAGGGCCTCATCTACATGGTTTTTGAATGCTTCTGCTGTCGTTGGAAGGATCTTTTCCTCTCCGGCAGAGTGAAACCCTGGGAGAGGAGGGGCTTCTTCCTTTCTGCCCCATCCTCTGTCAAATCTCAAACTCCCTGGTCTTCCGAGAGCTCAGTATGAAGAGCTGCACCTTCAGCCATACATGGGAGTCACATTCTTTGAAACCAAGCAATTGAAACCACATTGAAATTAGTAATTTCCTCATGGACAATGGGCCAGGGTGTCACAGGGAGATAAACTCCATGGGCCAGGCTGCCAGTGCCAGCCAACCTAGAGCAGAACCTGCGCAGGGAAAAGCCATGGTACCTGGGCTGCCTCCTTACAGCCCACTTCTGCCTTTATCTTTCCTTCCACCTTCCTAGTGATCTCCTGAGCTGTCGTGCTGGCACATAACCGAGGTGCCTGCGCTCCACATCGTCCTTGAGGCTGCTGCACAAAGCAGCTTGGTGGTTGGCAAGAGCCGCAGGCTCAGGGCAGACAGCAGCAAGCCACGGGAGAGGGGTGAGGATGCGCCCGGGGGTCTGGTCTGCAAATCAAACCGGTATCTTTGATCTCACATTTCATTCCTGGTTTTGGCCTTTAACCCAAGGTCTGTTCTGAAGATAGGTCCTAGATGGAGGGTTAGCAACCGAGCTGAGGAAGTCAAGAAGCAGCTCCAAACAGGAGCAGCTGTAAATGTACAGGGGACATCCCTCAGGTGCTCTCTGCAGTGCAGGCCCCCTCCAAAGAGCTGGTGCCCAAGCTTAGAGCTGCAAACATCACGTTAGCTCTGCAGAGGAGGTCCTGGTAAAAATAGGGCTGCAGAAGTGAGCTGCAACACTGCAAACCCAGCCCTTCTTTCAGTGAATTAAACACATTTGGCCTGTGGCTCTCCCACCAGGGACAAGAGAAAGCAGCTCTTCTTGCAGTGCCAGAGCTTGTGGCTTCCCAGAGGCAGTCTGCTGTAGTCTAAGCTCAAGTCTGATGCGATGGAGCATGTCTAGAGAAGGGCAATGGAGCTGGTGAAGGGTCTGGAGCACATGTATGATGAGGAACAGCTGAGGGAAATGGGGTTGTTTAGCCTGGAGAGAAGGATGCTCATGGGAGACCTTCTTGCTCTCTACAAGTACCTGAAAGGTAACAAGCAATAGGATAAGAGTAAACAGCCTCCAGTTATGCCAGGGGAGATTTAGACTGGAGATCAGGAACAACTGCTTCACCAAAAGGGTTGTCAAGCATTGGAACAGGCTGTCCACGTATTTAAGTGATGTGTAGACGTGGCACTTACTGACACGGTTTAGTGGTAGGCTCAGCAGTGCTGGGTTAACGGTTGAACTTGATGACCTTAAGGTCTTTTCCAACCTAAACTTTCCTTTGACCCTGTGTATTGACTGGGAATAGGCTGCCCTGGGGCAGTCTTCCCAGAAGAGGTGGATCTGGCCCATAAAACACAGTGGTTTATGTTAACAGAGAGGGGTGTAAGCACAGATCAGATAACACACCCAGCACTTACCGTATGCTGGGTAACAGACCTTCAGGCAGCAAACCGTGCTGAGCACCGTCAGGCTGCTGAGGCTGCACAGCCCGAACAGGACCCCACAGAAGGCGTAGAGGGTGCAGACGGCCTGGTTGAACAGCCACCTGCAAGGGGAAGCCTGCAGTAACCCCAGCCCTGCCCCTGCGCCAGGGGCCATGGCTGGAAGCCCCTGCCACCCCCTGCATGGGGATGCCCACCCTGGTCCCTGCTCTGGGTATTTCCCATCTGCTGGTCCCACAAAGCTGGCGCTGCATGGGGTGGCTGTAACAGGCTGCTCATGTACCAGCTAATGACTGCCCCAAAAAGGGGCACGATCTTGCCCTAATTTGTTCCCTGAGCATCCCACTGATGAGCACAGATGGAGCCAGGGGTGTAGGAGTGCCCTGATGCACACCAGCACACACCACTGCAGTGCCCATGCTGCGTGGGTACCAGCTCAGGAACCCACCACCAAATCTCTTTTAACAGCAGCGATAAACGTGAGGGACAAAGCTCCCTGCTGTGGGATGGATGCCTGTGAGGTCACACAGTGCCCCAGTGCCACCAGACTGACCCCATGAGTCCATACATACCCCCTGCCTGGAATCTCCCCATTTCAATACCAAAATGCGCCCAGGGATGTTTGCCAGTACAGAGCTGCCTCCACAAGGTACCTGTGTGCAAAGAAGGATGAGGCAGCCAAGGGGAAGAGCGTCACTGTCATGCTCAGGTCGCTGATGGCCAGGTTGACGATGAAGAACTCGGCAGGCTTCAGCATGGACCTCTTCCGATAGGCCACCAGCAGGAGCAGTGAGTTCCCAAAGAGGGACGTGATGCCTGCGGACAAGGCAGAGGAACAGTGCTGTATGTAACAGAGCCGAGAAAGGAGCCAGGATCATCTTGAGATGTTTGGAAGCAAGCACCAGAGATGTCTACAGAGGGTGGAAAGGGGTCCAGGCTTCCCTGCCTGGAATGGGCTGAGCAGGGGAGCCCATGGGACTTGCAGAGCTCTGTGAGCACATCTGGAGCTGCTTTACATTGAATCTGATCCCTTCCCCTTCCTGAGGTCCCACAGAGGCGTTTGGTAGGAGGGCAGGGATGGGATGAGACTGCAGCGGGCTCCGGGTGCAGGATCTGGCCGGAGTCACTTCTTCCAGCTGGAAGGAGCCAGGGGGCACTTCCTTCCAGCTAGATAAATAACGGGAGCTTTGTGTGATTCCTCTTCTGATGTGAGGCCAAGGAGCTGGGCCCCTTCATCTCTTTAATTTCTTCCTGGCAACGTCACTCCTGTGGGTCTGAGTTGTCCAATATCACGGTAACAAAGTAAACAACAAAAAAGGCATTGTGAAGATCAAGGGAAATCCAGACTAAACAAAAGGAGGTGCTTTGTTTGCCATTCATGTAATTAGAACAGCAGCGGTGATTAACATTTCATAACGAGAGCTTTCTCGCCTTTTTCACTATGTAACTGTGCTTTCATTGAAAAGAGGTTTATTGTCCTCAGAAGGGGAATCTTTGCTGTTCTTGGGGCAGGTTGGGTGGGATGAGAGTTTCTCCCAAGTGGATTAGACTGTAAATTGAATTCCACGGTAAGAACCAGCTCCCAGAGCTGCTGAAGTTCCCCTCAGGAACAGGATCCCCACACAGAACCTGGCCAAATCCTGAGCTTTGGAGGCTTTGGAATCGCTGGAGGGTAGAGCACCGAGACACTTGTCCTTCCCAGCCTCATGAGGAGTGTTTCCCACAGAGCTGGTCTCACATAAGTACATTTTAGTGGCTGTACTAACACTTAGGAGCTGTAGGAGCCCAGAGGACTGCTCACAGTCCCGGCGACGTGAGCATCCCTTGGGTTCCCCGTCCTCACAGGCATGAAACACTCTTGGGAGACAAAATGCTCAGGGCTAAGAAAAGTGGAAGGCTTTTCTTTGCCCATCATTCACTTCTGATCCACCCCAACCACATCCAGGCCACCTCAGAGTACATCCTAGCCCCTCAGCTTTGCCTGGCGGCCATTCAGGGCCACTAACTCCAAATCACAGGACATTCACCAGCACCTTCTGCTAGAAGCAAGGACCAGCTTGAGGTCTAAATCACTTTCAGTAGTCATGCTGGCAATGCTAACAAAGAGTCCTTAATCATCTCACATCAGGTGGCTGCAGTAGGAGTTGCAACATGTTCCTAAAAGGCTGTTCTTCAACTTTCCAAACACTTAAAACCGTAACTGGTACTTACAATTCCCTGGAGAGGGGAATGCAGCCACCCAGCTTTGGCCAGATCATCCTTTATGAGCAATGTTTGAAGGGCCACTTGGATGCTGCTGCTAATGACTGAACATTTCTGGAAGCATCAGTGACTACAGAGGGCCTCACTGCCTCTGGCAGGCAGGCACCTGGGCCGCCCGCAGCAGGGACACAGGTATCAGAGGCTGTCTTTCCTTACCAAAGACCAAGTAGAGCGTGCCAAAAATCAGGTCTTCTCTCTCCGATAAGGTGGAGATGAACACCGAGGTGTTGGATGCATTTCCCATCTGAAAAGCGAGATACAAATACAAGTGAGAGTGAACGCTGGCTAATGAAGGAGTGCCTGGCTTCCGAGGGCAGCTCCGTGTCATGCTCCTGGCCCTGCACTACAACGGAGCCAGCACACACGCACACACACACACACACACACACACACACACACACACCCCCGTGGTCCCACCACTGCAGGAGGTGGCTTTGTTAATGCTGGCGCTGCACTGCCCGAACCGGCCGGGCAGGGGGCTGATGACAGGATCGGGCTGTAACCTCACTTGATTGCTGCTCCTTCAGTTACAGATTTTACTGATTAGCATTGGCCTTTGGGTCTAAATCGTCTCCGCAAGTCTCAGCCATGCGCTGACGGCAGCAGACGCTGTGTGTTTGCACATGGGGGCTGCCTGCCCGGAGCTGGAGGCTTCATGTCCGCAGAGTACCCACCTCTTCCAGGCTTGCGCGGTCCTTCACATGCCTCCACCACCCATGTGTCCACATCAGCAGGGAGGTGGACTCTCTTTGTCCCACTCTCTTTGCGACACAGCCAGGAGCTGTTCCTGTGCCATCCCAGCACCGTGTAATTGCCTCTACTGTGAGATGCGCACTGTGTGTGTGAGAAGGGCCATGCAGACAAAGGGACTTGCAACAAGCTGCTCATCAAGCCCTAGACTCAGGAGACCCCACAGCCAGGGACACAAAGGAATTGTCACCCCCATCACCACAGCTCCTGGCTGGGACCTTCCTTCTTCAGCTGTAACTAAATGTGATCCCTGCTGTGCATTGCAGGTGGTGAAGAACGTGAGGGTGAACGCACGTATTAACACAAAAAGAATAGTAGTAAAAAGTCATTCCCTTTCTCAGGGTGCCTGACCCAGTCATTGAGTTTTATCAGTATAATTAGTTTCCCTGTTATTTTGTGCAGCTGAGCCAAAGGCTCCCAAGTGCTCAGGAAGTTAATAGGGGGTAGTAGAGCAGAACAGCAGACGTGTTTCAGGATATTCACTCCCTTCACTGATAACAAATAAATGGAAAAATATTGTGTTCAGGTGAAATAAAGAAGATGGGGTGAGAGAAAATAATGGTTTAATTATATGTTTCAATAGCTGTTAGCTTGCTTGCTGGGATGTTTAATGCATGCAGTATGCCTGCCTTCTTCCCCAAGGTCCCTACCTGCATGCTGCAGGAGAACTGAGAACTGAGAACTGCCCTGCCAGGGAGCAGGGGCAGCCGTGGCTCGGTTTAACCCTCACAAGTGCCAACAGGCTGCTTATTCCTGCCCCATCGCCTCGTCTTCATAGGGACGTGCTGTGAGCTGGAACAGGGAATTACCCTTATGGGGAGGAGGTGACTAGCAAACTGCTGTGAGGTGGTTTGGGAGCCATCACATGGACCAAGAGCCATGGGAGATGGAACCCCAGTTCTGCTGACAGGGACTTCACAGAGCAACTCCCCTTGTTATCTGTACGGAGGTGAATATGCCCACCTCTCATCCAAGGCTGCATTCAGATAGATGGAGCCATTTAATGTAATGAGTAAACTAGCTTTGAGTGTAAATGTATTTTAAGACACTAATTTAAGACTCTAATTGGCGTTCAATTGGTGCCAAGAGATCCTGTCAATAGTTTTTCCTCTGTGTTACTGGCCCATACAGCCAAATACAGGTGGGCAATGGTTCCTCTGGTTTACTTCATGGCTCTCATGGGTTAGGTGGGCACACACCTATGGCATGTTTACAGCTCATATTTACTACTTTTCAGTGAGCCTATCTCAAGCATCTGATGTAAAGCAATCAAATATTGTTGTGGCTGGTGCCTACATACCATGAGTATGATGGAGCTGTCTCTGCAGACCAGGCAGGATGCTGGTTAATTCTTTTGTTAATGGGAGCTGCAACGGTCACCCATGGTCCTCAATTCACTTTGTTGAACTTCGGGCCTCTCTGGATGGTTCCTGCTCTCCTTGTAAACAGAGATGGTGGAAAGCAAGAGCACTGGTCTGCGCAGAACAGTCCTGGCCAGTGAGAGATGTCATGCACTGAAGACAGAAGGAGCAACAGCAAGCCAGGTTTCACCTTGCTCACTCTAGTAGATATGGCCAAAGCCCTTGCGCTGCTGGCAGGCTCCTGGAGACCTGTTTTGCCCACGTTACTGGTTTGACAGCTTGGTGCAAATGTGAGCTTAAATCCAGCTCCATTTACCTCCTTCTGCTCAACTGGCAGAGGCACTCAGGAAGCTGGGCAGCACTCGTCCCCTTCCCCAGCTCATTTGCTGACTTTTAGCGGTGAGAAGGAGGCACTGCACTGACCCCATCCTCCTGCCTGGGTCTGGGAAGCCTGGTCTGTGGCACTGTATGGAGATTGTGAAGGCAAACACACACAGCCCGGTTGTTTAACCACTTCTGTCTGGGTTTCCTACTACAAAAGAGCTTCCTGCCATGAACTTCACTTTGGAGAAATGACCGCCCCAGCCCTGATTTTTCCAGTCTTTTGTTGTGCAAAACAAAGCATTCATTTAACAACAGCGTGTGCTTTACCAAGAAACCAAACTCCAGCTGTTATCTGCCAGGGGTTTGATGTGCAAGCACCGATGGGGAAAAGCACCAAGCACTGTGATTGCCCAGGCAGGCTGACAGCCACACAGCCGGTTTGTACTCGAACTTACCAAACATCTCCTGTCCTGTCACCAGTACATACAAATACAGCCCCACAGCTTTGCATGCACTGTATTTTGTACACACAGTTTGATGTTTGGCCATTTAATTCCTTACCCTTTAATAACTGCCTGCTAAAACATGTAAGGAAAACATTAACATTTGCATCTTAAAGGCTTCCCACCTTAAACAATACAGCGCTGGTGTCAGAGCAGCAACTTGGCTTGGAGGACTTCTTGCCAACCCAGCACACACTTGCTAGATGCATGCCGATCTGTTTTTCCATACACTTTCCTGGCTGGTGAACATTGCATCCTCGGTTCTGCTTTGGCTCTGGGTGTGACACATTTGAATGTCCTCATTTACAAGGTACAGTTCATGGGCATGGACCTGCTTTCCTTTGTTAACATAACTCACAAGATGCTTGCTTTACACCCTCCCTACCCTCTCCGTGTTCATCTCACAGGGTCACAGCACGGAGCAACTGAGCCCTCTCAGCACGGCCCCACAGCAGCAGATGCTGCTCGTGAGAAGTCACTGTAACCACCATCCGCTCGCTTGGGCTTTCCAGCTGCTCCATGCAAACTCCCTGGCCAGCCCCTTAAACATCTACACAACAGAGGTACCAGGGCACTCAAGGTGCGGGTCTGGGCAGCAGTGAGCCAAGATCCACCCTGAGCTCTGCCGAGAGGGACAAGGGTTTAGGCAGGAAATTACCCCAGCTGATATTAACTTGGGAAGCTGCACACCATCGCTCAGCCTGCTCTGGGTATTCACTGCCTCTCCTTTCTGCACTCACACTGCACTAAAAGCATCTCAGTGCTTGGCTCTCCAGCGGCTCTCAGGCTTTCCCCCACAGGTTTATGCTGAAGGTGACTGTCCCCTCTCTGTGTCCTCAGCGTGACTGATGGCACCCGCAGCTCTGGGAAGCTCCTCCCTGCCTGCCTGGCAGAGGCACTGGGATGTGCAGGTGCCCATCCAGGTGCCTTTTCCTATTTGCTCCCTGGGAGCTTGGGGAATCAAGTCAACAGGGGTCCCGGGCAGAGCCAATCCATCCCAGAGAAAGACCCCAGCACAGAGATGAGCTTCAACCTGCCCCTCCTCACCCTGGTCTGTGCTGGGCCCATCTTCCAGCAGATATTAAAGCAATAACAAAGCTGTTGTTACCTGCTCTGGGGGCTGTACCTGCAGACCCTGCGTTCTCAGCATGCTCCCTCTGCAAGGGCAGCCTGCAGAAACCAGCGCGGTTACATCCTGGTGCAAGCTGGGCTCTGAGCATCCAACACACACTGCTGGCTGCAGAGAAACCACATCACCTAGGAGGGGAGCACAGGGGCTCCGGGGTGGGAAATGATTGATTTCTGCCTTTATGAGATCAACCATTCCAATAAAAGGATGTTCCTGGATACCTGATACTGGCCATGCAATGGGAGCCCCTTGCAAATGCTTTCACACCCAGGGCTCAAGCTGAACCTCTCCCTTTACTGACTGTGGAGACAGAGGTGCTCCCTTGAGATAGCCACTGACAATCCCAACAACTACTGCAAATCCCTAGCAAGAAAAAGGGAAGCATTCCCGCAACTTCCTTCACCTGCCCCGTGCGAATCTTGTCCCTACGCTCAAATCCTCACCATACCATGCAGTGGCTCATGAAGAACAGCAAAATAACGGGGCTTGTGTTCAGGTTTTGTTTAAAATCTTGTGAGTCATTTTATCTTAGGAAAAAGCATTGATGGCAAATCTGGGCTTTAGTGGAAGACAGATGCAGGCTGCCAGACAGCTCTGGGATCTAAGGCTTTAGCTGAAGAGAGCAGGCACAACCGATGGGATGCTGCAGAAAAGTTCTCTGAGATGATTTCTGCGTCACAAGGAAGCAGAAGAGGTCGGAGCCCAACTTCTCCCTTTTTCAGGCCACCCTCTAAAAGGTTTGTGAGGAGATGGGGTTCCCTGCTCACCAGCACATCGGGAGCAAGGCAAGATGAGAACATCACTGACGCATACTCGTAACTGTCGAGGTGAAAAAGCTGCTTCAGAGTATTTGATTTCACAGCTAACGAAAATCCAATCTCAATGTGCTTCCTATGATGAATGTCCTGAGCAGCCCACCTCTCCCTTCCTTGTGTGCCAAAGCATGTTCATTGATGCCAAGGTTCAATATATTAGAAACCCACCAAGTTATTAGACCCACAGCGTGACACTGTGGATGTGAGGAAAGGAGGGATGAGGTTTGGCTACATATGCATGAGCTCCTGAGTTTCTTGAGAATGTGACTCTTTTCTCCTTAACTACAAACAGATGAAAGACGGGCAAAGCTCCCACAGGCACAGTTTGGATGTGCGCACTGTGAGCCTGTGCCTTTGGGATAAATGAACGTGCTGTCAGGTGATTATAGCTCTGCCTAGGGCACTGAGTTATGGCACTCATACACACAAGTGCCTTCAGTGCTGCTTGTTGCTTTGCCCACCCGTACATGCAACAGAGTGCAAGGAAGGGAGGTGCAGGTGCTGGTGATGAGAGCTGGTGATGGGACAGGGCAAGCTGGGCAAGACCCAGCCAAGGGGCCATGCGGAGCCACATCCCATGGGATGGGAGCCTCGGAAGCCACTCACCCTGGGAGCAAAGCTGGTGCAGAGAAGGGTAGATGTGGAGGTGCTGGCAACGGCCAGCACCCCTATACTATGGGTGGGCCAAGAGACGCAGCACGAATGGTGAAAGGCGGCTATGGGCTCATCTCCTCTACAGACAGAGCTCAATGCTTCACAGCTCAGTGAACATCATCCCTCTTACTCTCCTGTGCTCTTTGGATAGTAAAGAGCGTTTGTGTACAGGGACAGGTGATTTATACCTCTCTGTACCAGACCGAGTCACTCCAGCCATGAGAATGATGTCCTTCATTAACCTAATTGGAAACAACCTTCATTTAGGGCTGAGCAAATCATTCCTGAAATTCACATAATGCATAGATCTCCCCTGAGCCATATTTCAGCCTTCCTCAAGAGCCCTTGGGAGCAGACATGCTGAACACAGGACACACACACACCGCCTCTCTAAGATGCTTTAGCAAAGCATCCGTGTATTAAGAACACGGAGTCTGGGAAAAAGGAGGGACTGTGGTCACACAGCTGCAGTGGGGATGAGACAGGGCAAGGCCCAGCATAAACAGTCTGGAAGGAATTGTTCCTGCTCCTTGGCGTGCATGCACACACGCAGCAAAGGAAGGAGAGAACTGGCAAAGCTTGAGGACTTTGTTTCCTTCAGACCCCTGGCAGGTCTCCATCAATACATCAAGGGAGCCGCAAGTGTCCTGTGAGATCAAGCTGGCAAAAAGTAACACTAATCCAGGGGAGATGAACTTCTATTTCTGGCATATTACTTGGGATAGACCTTATTGTTATGGTTGTGCTTGAGCTATTTGTAAAGCACATGTCCCTCGTTGTAATACAGGAAATGATAAAAATGCATCTCTTGCACTGATAGATCTGCTGATGTCACTGACACAGGGACAATAAATCCATTTTATAGAAACATGGAGAGAGATCATTTTTGTGTCTGAAAGTAAATCATGAACTGGAACCGGGAAACTTCCCGTAGCTGTGTGCAGCACAGGCAAGTGAGGCTCAGTACAGAAACCACCGCAAAGACCTCAGCCTTGCCCCTGCTGCTGTCACTGGGGATTGTAAAGCCTTTCCCCTCAGGATGAATTAGGAGGTGGGGCACTTGTCTGAGCTCCTCTGTGAGGGGGGTGCCGGGACCTCTTCACACCTGGCCCCAGAAGGGACTTACATGGTCTTCACCCTTGTAGCAACAAGCCAGTGCGTGAGCTCCTTCCCTGCCAGTTCACAAACCTGTGCTGGTTCCGCCTGGCTGCTGCAAACCTCCGAGCTGCTCCCTCAGGTGAGCGTGCAACAGAAGGGGAAGCATCCCTCTGCCATCGTGTTTAGTGGAGAGTCACAACCTGCGCAAGTATCAGGTACCAAACACATTCACTTTGGACAGAAACAGCTGCTGGAGTGTTCTTACAACTCAAAACCATGACTGTGCTCAATCAGGACTAAATCCGTAATTCCTCTGGGAGAGACTTCACATGAGAACATCTCACCGGGAGCTACCCAGCCAGCACAACACAGCCCTTTAAAATCAAACTGCTCGGCCACGTAGTCCTTGGGCATACAAAGCTGCTGCTGAATTTGATTTAAGCTCCATTGCTCTGACTCTGTTCTGAGAAGAGACAGGCTGTGAAAGCTCCTTTCCCCTCAATTTAATCAGACTTCAAAATGAGATGAAGTTTTCCAAGCAGCTGCTGCGACAGGTACATTACCAGGAAACCCTCGTGTTCTGCATCGCAGACCCTATTCTTGAGTTCACAGGAAGAATCAAGCCTGAACCTACATCCCGTGTCTGTATCTGCCACCTGGGAGGACACTGGCAGGGCTGGACTGGCCTGACCACATGCACTCGGTCTGTCTGAAAAGTCAAGTGGCTTATACTGTGTGATTGTCAGGTTTGCCCTTTTCATCTCCAGACTTGGACAGCTGCTTTCCTTCAGTCAACGTGCCACAAAGCCTGAGCCTCTCTTGGAGAGCAGGAGGAAACCTGATGAGCCTGGAAACTCAGCTGACCTCCAGTCTCTTTCAATAGTACATAACAGGAATCGATTTCTGCAATACCTAGCTCAGGAGAAGCTCAGACACTGCTGCCTGCCCAGCAAATAAAGCAAGCCTTAAGAAGTCACAGGAGAGGAAAAGAACACAGCTGAGTGACTGCTCAGCATCTGAAGGACAATTTGCAGTGCAAGGAAAGGCAGCCCTCAGTCCCTACCTGAAATCACTTTGTAGGTTACAGTGTTTTCCTGCACTAGGACTGCCCTTACCCATCAGTTAGAGACAAAACAAGTCTGCCTTCTGCCACCTATTAGCCCCCCATGGCAAGCGGGTGCAGCACCATGCACACACACATGCACCAGTGCCCGAGGTGGGGAGTGGGGTCTCAGCCGCGACTGGCACTGCTGGTATCCCCCGGGACACGCAGCACAGCCGCGTTGTTGTGCTCCATCACCCCCAAGCCCCAGGGACACAGCTATGGGGCCGAGCTCCCTGCCCTCCCCACCATGGGACACCCACAGCAACCGGTGCCCCCCACACCCACTCCCGGGGATGCCCAGGCCCCCCCCTTACCTTTACCCGGAGAAGCCCCGGGCTCTCCCCGCTCCGCAGCCTGAAACTTGCCAGGGCTCCCGCGGCAGCTCCGCGGGGCGGCGAGGGATGGGGATGGGGAGGGGGGCGGAGGTTCCGCGGGAGCGCGGCGGCTGCCACCGCGGCTCAGCACCGGCGGCCGCGGACAGCTCCGCTCCCGCCGCGCCGCGGCTCTTCCGTGCCCGCACCGGGGCTCTCCCGCACCGGGCGCTGCTCTGCCCCCGTGTCCCCGTCCCGGACAGCTCTTGCACTGCAGGGCCAGCAAGGGCAGCTCAGCCCGGACACCCGCCCTCGCTGCACCCCGCTGCCCAGCAAGCACTCAACCTAAGCCCCCCCATCCCCAGCCACACATCCCCATCAACTGGTCTCAGAGCCGCTGTTTCCACAGCAAAAGAAACTGAGGCACGGAGAGTGCTGTTCCCTCCCCTTGGCCACCTCCTCTCATCCCCCCTCCCAGGAGCTGGTAAGTCACTCACCTCTCCCTGAAGATCTCGCTGGCCACGCAGCACAGCCCCATGCTGCGCTGTGAGGTACTCCAAGGACATGCTCGGAGTGACAGGGAGGACAAGGAGGTGGGGATCACTGTGCTGAGCCTGTTGCCAATTGGAGCTGGGTTTTGTTTTCCACCCAAATCATTTGACCTGTCTCCTCTTGGCAAAACACAAGTCACGACCATCACTTAACCATGCGTTTTGCTAATTGTCTCTAACCCAAGAGCTTTCCCTTGGCTGCCAGTTAGAAATGGGAGCAACATCAAAAATCCCAGCACTCCTTTCTAGAGTTCCAAATATTGCCAGGACTGCTGGTCAGTTTGGATTTCTGTGCTTTAATTTGCTTCAGAAAGGAAGCCCGAAGCTGGAGAAACACACAGCAATAGCCTTACGTTACTTTATGTGCTTTGGAAAGAGCCTTCATGAGAAACATCTATGAACTAAACAGCTATGTAAATAGATACATACTGAGATTATTATAAACCAAGACTTAGTTGTTGTTTGCGTTCCAGAAACACAAAGGCCTCAGCCAAGTTTGAGGCCCCGTCGTGCAGTCCCCTCCACCCAACCAGAGTTAACCCAAAGAGCATGATATCCATTAGGGAATGTGCCTCATTTTCTCCCTGGGATGGACCTCAGCCACAGTGTTCACTGACACACCAAGAGACACAGAGTCCTTGGCAGAGTCATGAGCTCAAATAGCAGCAGCAGCACCTTCCACTCCACACTGCACTGTAACAGGGACTGCAAATGGTTACTCACTTTGTGGGTACATTTGAACAATTGCATTATATTTTCTAAGCATAGTTTCCTTGGGAAACAGACCTCCATCTCAGCCTATGTCTCCTCAGCAACACTGCTCCTCCCCAATAGCACCTCGTTCATCAGCTGTCATCACCCAGATTTGGAAGAGGGATTGAATACATTGAGATAACTTAGTTCCCACTCGGTTTGTGCAGTGGGGAGCGACCCGAAGGAGCTGGCTGAGAAGGTGAGAGCGCTCAGTGGAGATGCCATGGGGCAGGGAGCTGATCAAGCGGCACCCACAGCCCCCTGCTCACTGCCTCCCTTCTTGTCTGCTTTCAAGCGAGATGGAGAAGCCATGGCTTGTGGAGGTGACGAAACAAACCCAAGCCTGCAGGAAACCAGACTTTGTAAGGTTGGCTGTTCATGGAACAGCTCTTTTATTTAGAGCCTAAGCACGTAGAGAGCCAGGCTTAAATCCAGGCCCACCTCACTCTTTCCACATTGCTTTTTTTATGGCAACAGTAAAGGCACAGTACAAGTCTTGAAAGGAGCACTTTTGATCTGGGCTTTAACCAACAGGTTCATTTCTGGAAACCAAAACTGACCTGAAGCACAATTCTTTGTGGTGAACTCTAGAGATTTTGGTATAGTCTTTGTTACCCCAAGCATCTCATTTTGTTTTCTAAGCTTCTTCCCCCTCAAAAAACCGATCAAACCCCAAACAAAAAAAACCCTCAATAAATGAGCAGAAAGAACTGAATATCTGAGCTATCAGTCCCCCAAAGGAGCAAGAGCCCAATCGACAGAAAATGACCACAGGACGCTGGCAGCATTACAAAGGCAACACAAGAGGGATGTCAAACCTACACAATGTCACCCGTCCCAGAACTAATATTTGTGGCTGCCTGCCAGGAGACTGAAGTGGGGAAGACTTGCCAAGTAGGTTACAGCCCAGAGAGCCCTGCTCCCCTTTCAGCACCAGCATTAATCACAGCACTGGGACTTTAATCCTGCTCCATTTTCCTCCGTCTCTCCCTCTCTCCCGTATGGGCCACAGGCAAAGGCTAACCGGAAGTCTTCAATTCCTCTTGGGCCACCTCCTGAAGAGACCTACTGGAGTTCAGTCTCGAGGCTCAAAGTACCTAGCTTTGCTCCCAATCCATCGCAGCTCATTCATACCAGCTGAGGTGGCTTTGTACAGCAGATCCTGTTGGTCCAAGGTCTTGCTTCCAGCTATGCCTTTAGAGAGAACAGGGTTTAACTCTCTAAATGCCTGTTTAATCCTGTTCTCCTGACAAGAACAGCTTTCCTGTTGGAAGATACTTTATCTAGATGCTTTTGTAAGCCTATGCTAAACAAAGCTTTTTCATGTAATTAAACATTCAGGTTTTTAAGCATACAAATGCAGTATTTGCAGCATAATTGCCAAAACCTGAGGGGAATGGCAGTGAACACAGGGACATGGGCACTCCCCTGCTCACTGGGGAGCTAGGAGGACATTGCAGCAACTGGTAACAGCTTTAACAGCACCGAACTCCAGACCTAGGTTCCAGATTCCACCTTTGAAATTAAACTTATGGGCCCTTCCTCTTACAAATAACTTGAAAATGAAAGCAAACACACACACAAATTACTGTGGCTCTTCAAAATGGGGATCTGGGTTCTCCTTCAGCCAGGAGAAGCTGGTAGGGGAAGAAAATGCACACACACTAGTGTGCACACATTAGACCGTCCTGTCCAGAGGAAGCCAGTAAGTGATGTTACAGTCAAAGAACAACACACCTCACCTCCTAAAGCTTTCAGCCAGCTCTGCGCACAGTGACAAAAATCTATGAGAGTCGCCTTGCTTGTCAGCTGCACTGATGAAATGTTACACCCACTGGTGCTTGCTCAGCTTCCAGCCTTTCGGGGCACATCCCTGCTTCCTCAGCACTGCTCTCCCCATGGGGCTGCCTCTCCTGCTCCCCAGCTGGCCCATGAGGGCGCAGGTATCGCTTTTTGCACCAGGTGAAGAAGGGACAGTGCAGCCCAGCTGATATCCATCGGAGGTGCTCTGTAGTGCTGTGTCCTCACCTTAGCGTTTCTGAAGTCCAGATGGTGGGAAGTAACCTGAAACTCTCAACCCTCTGCTTTATAGAAACTACCAGCCCACCACCAGACACAGGACCCTTTCCTGGGAGCACCCCATTAAAATGCTGGCAGCACACCTCTGATAAGTGGTGGAAATAAGGAGATGATGCTTTGAGAACCACTTGTCTCTGTGTTTGGACCTCCTTCCCTGTGGTTCTATCCCTGTGATGGAAGTCACTGACTACAAGCATTTGTAAGCATACCGGTGTGTTCAGTCATTCAAACTACATAATTGTGCACCTAATTTGTATGTGCAAATATTACAACCTTTTCCATGCAAACGGGGTGCATTTTAGTGCTCTGGTGGTACCAATGTTTTATCTTAAAATTAGTTATCTAGTATCTTCTGTGAGCAATTCCACCATTGATAAAGGCACTGATGAGCTAAGGGACAGAACGGTCTCAACATTGTTGCAGTCAATCCTGAGACTATGCTGAAATCCATGGACTTTCACGGTCTGTGGATTTTTGCAAGAGGTCTGTTCCTGATTACTAATGGCATTTAATTCACCCCTAATCATCTCCTTGGCTCAAGTGGCATCTTAAATCACAATTTTCCATGTGTTTTTTCTTCCTTTTTATGAAAACAGACACGGTTACACCCATTTTAAAGGTCTCTGACAATGGCAGTACTGAATGCAGTACAGGTAATTATTCAGGCAAATTGTCCATGAAGGCTGTATTGCTGGCAGATAACAGTGCTTACCAGTAGCTATTCCTACTTAAATGAGTGACCTTTACAGGCAATGAAAGGTGCAGCCTACACCTTGAACTTAAACCCATGTATCTTTTCTAATCACACATTTCAGTTTCAAAAGGGGACAGACATTTCTACTAGAAAACAGTAAGGAGACAGCATTTGTTTAAGTATAACACACCAGGAATGTTAGAAACTGAAGGACTGAGCAGCACATGAAAATACCACTTCCTTCCAGCCTAGAATTCTTGAGTTTGAACATGAACATTGTTTTAACAGACTGAACACTGATGTCAGGAGTAGACAACTGTGCATATACATCATTTGCCGTAGCACAGCAGTGGCACATCTAAATGTCTGGTGAAACATTTCATCTCCATTCAAACGACTTCTTAGGAACAAAGTCTTACAGAAGCCCCTCAGATGAGAAGACCCTCAGTGCAAAGCCAAGAAAGAAGAAACTCTACCACACTTGAACCACTTCTTTGCAAAGCTGGGTGTTTCAGAAGATTTATAATGAAACACAAGGCTTGGACTGGAGGGGCTGAGGCACAGGAGCACCCAGCTTCCCACAGTCTCTGCTGCAGTGACACTCGTGTCCAGCAGAGGAACAGAGCAGTCACAGATGGGATTGCCTTAAATTACAACTAGATTTTCCAGAGCTTCCAATGGATGCCCTTAGTAACTCAGAACGGCCCCTGTCTGGCATGCAGAGATGTTAACTGGACCATGCCCTGTGACCCTGTGCTGGCAGGAACAGATTTGCTTCTAGCATTCGGACTCTCAGTTTCCCCCTCAGAAGAAGGCAGAGGGCAGGGATGCTGTGAGGCATAATTCAGATTTGTGGAATGTGTTGACATCCCTAGCTGGAGATCTGTTCTGAATGTTCAATTTTTATTTATCATAGCCTAAGCAGAAAATCAGTCAGCAACATGCAAATTAAAACTGAACCATTAGAGGAGCCTTTCCATTAAGCAGCAGTGACAGATACAGATTCGGAACATGGTCCATAGCATGAACATGAAGCCCAGCTGCGGCCTGAGGTGTAGCAAAGACAGTTGTCTGCAGAAACATGAATCAATGACAGCATATGCGTGCAGAGATTTGGAAGCACATTGTTCTGTCTACAAAGAGGATATGAATACTTTTCTCTCTTGCACACCTAGTTTGTTCCTGCTGAATAAGGCAGCAAGTACTGCAAATTGCTCTCATCAATAACCAAGCCGGGAGAGGCAAAAATAAAGTGACAGGGAGCAGAGATCCAGGGCTCAAGTGGCAAAACAGCTCTGAGGATATTGTGCTCCAAAAATAAGACATCAAAAGTATTCATGAGAGAGAGAGAGGTCTGAATAATCACTTTGCATTGGCCAGGGAAGATGGAGACTCTGGGGGTAGCCTTGCCCTTCATGGTGTTTCAGGCATGAATCCTTTCCATCACCTCCCAAGCAGATGAGCAGTAGGATAATGGAATAGAGAGGAGGAATTAGAGCTGCTACGCCCCACAGCCCTTCACCTGTGAAGCAGGAGGCTCAGGGAAACAGCTCGAGGAGGCAGAGCGAGGACGTGCAGCCCAGACAGGGCAATACTGCTCATCAGCAGGAGGTGGAAATTCAAACTCCTGTGGGAAAGGGTCATGAATCAGAGTAACTAAAAATAGCCAACCCTGAGAAAGGGTCTCACTGTCAGGACACAGGGGGGTCACAAAGAATAGGAGTCAGCCAACCGCTCTGTGCTGCCCAAGCCAAATGCTGCTGTGTCCTATACTGTCAGGCAATGAAAGGAGCCTCATCCTTCAATCCAGTGAAAAATTAAGTCCGTGGATGTATTCATGGGACAAGGGACTGCACAGACAATTGGGAGGAAACTATCTTTGTACTCGTCTGGATTAATGACTCAGAGAACTGTCCAAACAGCTGTGTCAGATACTGGGGATATCTGCAGGCAGCAAAAGGCTCAGTACAAGATACAGACACTATCTCCGCTGTGCAGGCCAGCACTAGTGGGGAGTTCCCTAAGACACAGCTCTATTTTAAGCATGAGGGGCAGCAACCAAACATCCATGCGTGGGGTAGAAAGGTACTGATGTGCAGATGGGCACACTTACCCATTTTGCCAGTCATGTGTAGAGCACAGTGCTGTACAGTACCAGAACCAAAGGCTGAATCTTACATGTTGCATGATGCCCTTGCTAGGGATTCACTTTTGCCCTTGTTTGATGTTCTCTGTCTGCGGCCATCAGCACAACTGCAGCCCAGGCTGCAGGTTAATATGGAAGCTTCAGGTGGGAGCTGAAGGAAACAGTAGCCCTTAGGAAGATTTGCTTGTCAGCACTTCATACGAGCGCAAAAGGATCACGTGAGACTAAACCAGCCATTCTAAACAATTATTTACCTACTCACATACTGCTCCTGTGGTACAGGCAAAATAAATGCCTATACTGACCAAACACAAAGAAAACATGGCTGGCAGTGGGCTAACGACCTACCCACTGTGACACAGCCAGCTCAGGCCTCTGAAAGTCCCTGCTCCTTAATGCCTCTTCCAGTCTCTAGGCAAATGACATCCTTAGAACATCCTGTCTCAAAGGACAGTAAAAATCTGCTTAATTTTCCAGGCACAGAAGTCCACGAATATGATGGGCAACACTGTCCACCAGCCAAAGCCAAAGTGGAACCTTCATTTCTGAGGCTATACAAGCACAGAATACACTGTCTTGACATTGATTTCTCAGAGTTAGAAGTTGCACTCCATTAGCTCTTGCTTACATTAATCACCTCCACACAGAACTACTGAATGAACTTTCCAGCATTCCCCAGCCTGTGATGAGAACTAATTTTCCTGAAAAACACTTTTCTCCCAGCCTTTGCCTTGTCCTGTCCATGGCATACCTAAAGAGACCTTCCTATGCACACAGAATCACAGAATCAGCAAGATTGGAAAAGACCTTTAAGACCATCAAGCCCAACCATTACCCCAGGACTGCCAAGACCACCACTGAACCATATCACTGAGGGGCCTCATCTACATGCTGTGTAGATACACCTCCACAGGAACAGCTCCAAGCTCTGCTACTGAACTGTTCCATAACTCCAGGCAAGTGGCTGACATTCTGCCTTGCTACCTCCATCACACAACACTGACAGTGCACTTCTTGCAGCTCTTGGAGTGATACAAAGCTTTGGTGGCCAAATTGAGACAAAGAGTTAAGTCAGTGCAATTCCTCACTCGTGCTTCCTTACATGTGAGAGAAAACCTTTCACTGACAGAGGTGGTAAACTCTTATGAAAACCCTATTATTAAACCTATTAACTGGTAAGCACTCAACAGGAAGGATAACATTGACATGACTTGCCTGTAGTCTGCGACTGGCCCAGCAACATGAAACCCCAAAGCTACCAGCACAGCTTTAGTCAGGTCTGCCGCAGGAAACTTTAACACAGTGTCAGCAGCTGCCAAGCAAATGTCATTCAGGACAACCAACAAAAAGACTGTGAAAGGAATGTGAAGTCTTCAGTAAGTGACATACTTGATAATTCTGTGAGATATCAGTAAAGGCCTATGAAAATAAGCAGTGATGAAGTAAAAGAATCATTTGTGAAGGAATAGAGCCCATGAAGGACAGCTTGGACATTATTTCAGCTAAAACCAGATACCTACAAGTAGATTAATTTTAAATACAATGGAAATCACAGAACTGATACACTAAATAAAAAGTGTGGAACTGAAAAGAGGTATTTGGACTCTGCTCAAGTGGCTATTTTATGCCCCCTACAGAGAGGCTCAAAGGGACTGAACACAGCAGATAGTTTGTAAGTCACTTCCCAGTTCCACTGCCATGCATGAACAGGGTGTCTTAATGAACCATTATCATCCCCACTTGGCAGAAAATGTGAAGATCAAGAGAGGTCTCCAAGCCAGCCAGCTGCAGCTAAAGTGTTGCGTACTGCCACTCTCGGCTTCCACTCAGACCACAGGAGCATCTCATTTCAGAGAGCAAACTGAGAGGAGAGAATAAAAGAACTGATTGCAACTGCATCCATTAAGCAGACAGTGCCCTAAGCTTTCGAAAAGACAGAGCCACAACATAATCAATGAGGTCAATGTTATTTCCCTGAAAGCACGCATCTAACATGTAACCTTGATAACAGCTGATTGAAAGATGAGTTCTCTTTCAAGATAGGCTTGGTCAGATTCATAAAAACAAAGAAAATCACCATAAACAGGCACAGAAGAAAATTCTGAAGCAAAATTCCTTGAGCATAGAGCAATGTAAAGCCTCATCCCACCTCTCAGTACTCTGCAACTATTTGGCTGGGGCAGGGATGGACCAAAACAGTTACAGTACATCATACTAACGACATGAATCTGGAATGGACTACTTCCAGTTGTGTTGTTCTCCCTTTTGGTGAATCACATCATCTCACTCAGCCTCTGTTTCTCCACCTGCAAACAGTGTTAGCAGTATTTATTTCAGACGGTACAAGGTTCTGCTTATTACCTGTTTGTGCATGGCTCTGAAAGCTGCATGCAATGTGTTTTCAGCATGCCAGTCACGTTTTCTCCTTTTGTATCTCCCTTGCACATTTTGTACCTAACTAACCCTACTCATTAGGCTGTTGTACCTCACTGTGCCAAGCGTCTTACAGATGTTTGTGTCCATTGCTTCTTGTGTGCAACACTGCTCACTGCATCACTGCCTTAAAAAGATGGGGAGAAAACCCACTACAGTCTGAAAAGATTTAGCCACACTGGCTGAATTTTACCAACTCTCACCCCTTTGTGTTCTGATCTCATTTTATCATCACTAGAGTCTTACCTAGCCTGACTGAGGTCAGACTCCCTGGCCTATAAAATCCTGAGTAATCCTGCCCTGAAGAGGCAGCTCAGCATCTTACCAAGTGGGTTAGGGGTGGATTTGAAGGGCAACACTTTGTGAGAAACAACACTAGGTGATAGCATTCACTTAAGACAGACCTATGTTACAAGCTACACATGCTGTTGCCCAACTTCCTACCATCTGTACACCAAACTTTCAGCTTTATGTTAAATAGACATTAATCTCATGCTTGTACACTTAGATGGAGGCATGCGATAACACATATGTTGCTCTTGAGATGCACTTCCCCCCTCACAATTTGTGCTTGTGAATGTAATGGAAATACAGATTAAAATATATGTTTCTGTTCTTGTATTTGGCTTTTTAATGCCACCCACAATTCCCAATGCCTGAATATCCTGGCTTCTCACATCCCACTTGTCCGCTGTGCTTTGAATGCTGCCTGCTACTTAAAGATCAGCTGGCCAGAGTTTAACCCTTAACTTTAGAGACCTTCTCCCAGGCCCTCTCTAAACCAGACCTGCTCAGATCCACAGCCCCTGGCAGGACACTGCAACACATCCCTGGGAGCACACTGGGGGCTGGATCCCACCAGTGTCAGCACTGCTGGGAGAAAGCAGCGCGCAGTAACCAGAGTGCTCCCTCTCCACCTTCCCCATCATGAAGATCTCATCTCACCCCTTGTCAGAGTTTCTCAGCAGTGAAACTTTAGTGAAGAGACTGAAGCAGAGAGGAACAGGGCAAACATCTGTGGAACAACAAGCTGTAGATCCTGGAGCAGGCTCTGATGCTGGGAGTTGAGGGTTAGAACACGTCTTGGGGCTGCTTTCCTGGGAATCAGACAAAAGTCAAGAAAGCAAAAGGCATAAAACACAAATATAAGCAGGTAGCACTCAGACCAGCTAAGAACCATCCACAGAGACTGCAGCTGTCTTGGTCACTACGGGGGATGCCTTACAGTCACCTTTAAACAGCAGTACATAGAAAACTCTTCCAGGTCATGGCTATTTCATAGCAATGATAAGGGCTGAGCGGCAGGGATGGTGCAAAGGGTCTATGTGCTTCATGAAGTTATCTCAAAGGGAACAGATGGACTGAGATCAAAGAGCACTTACCAGCTCAGCCATTTCTTGTGTGCTTTGACTGTGGTGTCTCCTTTATGCCACATACCTGCCTGCTTTTTCCAATGAAATCGAAAAGATTAGCACACTTTTAGGCTTCTATGATACACCAAATGCATTAGGCATGTAAGTCTCATTTTCTGCAAAATCTCTGCAAGCACACCAACAGATCCATTCACATTCACCATGTCTCACACTTGCATTGCAAAGTAGAACTGGTGCACCCAGCACTGGCAGAGCAGTGCATGCCTCATGGCCTAACACACACACAGGAGCACAGTCCTGCTAGCACAAAGGTCCAGTAGTGCCAAGAATATGGGTTTGGTCCAGGAAAGGAAAACTTTGGTGTTTTAAAACCCTCTTTGATCTAAACTAAACTATTCTGCAGGGTGCTCGCTTTCCTTAGACCGATTTTCTCAAGAGTTTCAGCTCTCCCAGAGGTCACCAAGGGAGCCTGGGTCTCAGTTGCACAAGGATGCTGTACATTATGCTTCAGTTTGCCAGTGCCACATGGCCATATGACAAACCAAGCATGTTTCAGTATACGCACATGGAAGTGGATGGAGATCTGTGTGAGGTGGTTTTGTATAAGGCTCCACATGTGTGAAGTGACCTGACAGAAATATAACTTCTATAGTGGTGAATAACGCTTCATTCTTAGGAATTATGGACTAGATTCTCAACTGGTATAAGTCAAACATGGCTTTAAGTGATACCAAAGGAACAATACATAGCAGCTGACAAGAGGCTGTGACATGAAATCAAAGAAGAAAACATGCAACCAGAAAACTGATTACTGCTCAATCTCCTTCCTTCCCATATCACAGACAGATGCCCCAAATATCACCCAAATAGCTTCCCAGCCCCACCTGCTCCTCCCACAAGAACTGAAAGTTAGCTACCAGTTTAAGAACACTGCAAGGTGCAATGCTCCTCAGCACAAAGCCTGTGCTAAATTGTGTCTCAGCAAGCTGAAGAATCAGTATCTTGTTGCTCAAAACATCACTGAAAGACCTGCATCAAGCTCTCCTGTGCACTCCCCAACCCTGAGGGCAGCAGGACGGGTTGCACACTGAGCCCACTGGCACAGAGGAGGCCCTGCAGCAATGGAGTTTCACACTCCAGAGTGAATTCCTTTAGTTTTCCTCTTATTCTTTTCTAAAGTTGGAAGTCTACTTTGAACGCATGCAGGCTTAGTACTTTATTATTTTATTTTAGGAAAACTCATGGCATTTTCCATGAGAAATGCATCAATTTGAACAGATCTTTGGCTGGACTTTCAAGTTGTTCCTAATTAATATTCCCTTTGAAATCTATCAACTTCCTTTGCTACTACCAAGCTTTCCTGCATTAGTATACTGAACTAGTATTTCAAGGAAAAGCCACTTTTGCATGCAGTCATTAGATACCACTCCATCATCAGCTCAACTTTTAAGCCAATATTTTCTCCTCCTCTCTGAAGGACTGTCAGGCCAATAACTTTTCTCCCCTTATCTTCCTACTCCCACTGCTCTTTGGCAGTGGTGCAATTTCTTTCACACATGCCTCTACTCCATGACTTGATAGTTTTTAATGAGCCTTTCACAGCGGTGGTTTTATCTAGAATTAATTCTGTACCCTCAGCTCCTCTCCCTGTTGTACAGCTCAGGTTTAACCACATTGTAATCAGTGTTCCTCCACTAGCATAAAACCAGCACAAAGATTATAGTGCCAGGCTTTGTCTTCAGTAAAGAACTGTGTCAGTCATGATTAAAAGACAGTGCCTTGGTGAGTGGTGCATAAGCTATTTCAGTGTCTCGATCAGGTTCATAGCAGACTCTTCTCTAATCACAAACCCACTTACAAACCTCTTTGCTTGCTGGTGGCGGGAAAGCTGTTGACTGAACAGAACTGGAAATCAGGCTCCCCTTCATGAAGCTGCTTCTGGGACAAAGCTGCCGGTGTCCTGGCATTAGTGCGTCAGGGAAAACAAACAGACCAACCTTCAGCCCACTGGGAGGTGGGTGAAACCTGGACATCACCGGCAGCTGAGCTGGTGCTTTTCCCAAGCACCATGTTCCAGGGAGTACAGAGAAACTGGGACATGACTTTCAGCTTGACAGGGAAGGAGTCTGCTGACAACGAATGAACCTCCCCGTGACTTCAAGCTTTGCTGGGGAGAAAACAAGACAAATTTTAAGTGCTGCAGAAGTATGAACATCCCATCACTTCATTTCATCCCGTCACTCTGCGGGACAAATAAGCAGATAAATAAAGCAAGCACTGCAAGCAAATGCAGTGCTTGTTTTTGAGACTACTTTTCAGATGGCCATGAGATTTCTGAACAAAATCACAGTGCCAAGCACTGACAGAAAAATCACTGCCTCCAGCTATTACCTAGTCACATGGAAAATATTTGACTGAGGAAATAAAGTCCTTCATTGGAGAGCTTGAGTGATAAGCTGCAGGCATGAAAAGTGGGATCAAATCAGTGTCAAACCTACATTCACACCCAAGACATGTGAACATCCTACTTGAGTTCAGTAGAAGTCATTTTGCCAACAGGCTTTGAGCCTGTTGAAAAGTAGGAAGTATAATGAAAGGAAGAAGATTTTTAAATCAAGCACTGAAAAGTACCAGAAGATGCCTACTACCTGCCCTGAGACTTCAAACTCAGGAACAGCCAAGAAGCAAAAGTACATTGATTATACCCTAGGTTTGTACTACAAGAAACACTTGGGTTTGATCATTACTGCACTTCTGCAGCCACATGTTGCTTCCCAGAATCTCTCACCTTTCTTTCCACCAAAGTCATGTTTATACACCTCAGTGTTTCGAAACATCTCAAAAATGACTTCACAGAAACAGGCTGCTTTCTTCCTCTGTCTTCCATTGTATTGCAGCTAAATCTAAGCAGAATGATGGCTATACACCACATCTTCATGTCTCAACCTTGCTTCTGCTTACTAAAATCCCCGTAGTGCAAGATCAGGCACTAGGTTCCAAAGGTATCTAGACCATTGCAACATTTAAAAGGCTGTATTTGAAGCAGTGAGCACTGAACCAGGAAGAAAGAATTTAACTCCAGCTGCAGACAGAACTACATTAAAGAAATTCATGTCTAAAGTTCTAGGTGTGAATTACTTGTACATGAACACTGCACCTTCCCTCTCTCATAATGAAAGGAAATTCTTGGATAGGAGCATCATTTTATTAAGCAGCACATAATGCTCCCTGTAGTATATACAGCAGCACTGTTATCATGCTCTATTTCACAGCATTAAAATGAACTACTCTCCAAGCAGGAGAAATCTTCATATCAAAGATTCAAACACCACAGGCTTCCATGCTGCCAGATGAGAATCCTTTAATTTTTTTATATGCCTTTAAATAGCCCAAGACTTTAGGAGTCAGAATGGAAAGTGATGAGGCTTTGACTCCTGAAACAGGCGGAAGTCACTAAAAGAGTCCAAGTGAAAGGCAGATTTGAAAACCTAGCCATGGGAAACTTTGCACAGAGCCTGGCAGTGATCTGTGGGGCACAGAATGCACTTGAAATGAATCACGGAATGGTTAGGGTGGGGAAGGACCTTCAGAACTGCGCTCCTCTACCTGAATACTGAAACACAAGACTAAGGGAAAGAAAGGGATCTCTGAGACTGACTGCACATGAAGCACCTTTCAAGTCTGAATAAACTCCAACAATGTTAAGATCCTCCCCAACAGGGCAAGTGCCACACACAGAGCAAACACCCCCTTCTACTCACCTATTCTAAGTCTTATTTCTATTACCAATTCATATGTAGAGGTTTTGTGTTTTTCTCAGGCTGAAACTCTCCACTGGCGACCTAGGAGGGGGAGACAGAGGCTAAGCGCATCCGCTGCTCAGCTAGCACCTCAGTTCTGTCCTGGAGCTGCAGAGGCACCACAGCCTCCAGCACCAGCTCTTAGGGCAGGTACTAAATGAAGCATTCCCTAAAACAACGCACGAAATTCCCTTAAATCCTTATCAACACAAGATCCAAAATGCCAGATCATCTACATGGAAGCACTGCCTATAAGAAAATCTGTATAGCAGGAAACAGTATTGCTACAATATGATGCTGTACTGCCACTAGGCTTCATCTCATTCCTTAAATTTCTATCCTTCCATACATCCTTGCCCACATCATGCGTTCACTGCAGAAGCTACACATAAATCTCTCAGAAGCTGGTCAAATTGATCTTACTCTCCCAAGACAGAGGCTCACTGTGCTCTGTCCTCTCGGCACAGAAACGGGCTAGCTACAAGCAGTAACCAATACCAGAGTGCCATCTATAGCTATTCCACATGACTTCACAGCAAAGCACAGTAGAAAATGCATAAGCATGCTTATTCCCCTTCCTGGCATTAGGAATATCTCTCAGAAATTTCTGTTGTTAAGTTCTGGAGAATAACAGAATTTAATCATAGCAAAAGATGTAACAGCAGCTGCCCTAAGAGGGGCTTTACTTCTCACAGAGAGGCAGAGCACTGGGAATAAAGCCCCTCTCCCCACTCTCTCCTAAAAAGGAGAAGCAGAGCATATGCATGCAGCCCACTGATTTCTGCTGAGATGGCCCAAAGCCAGCTTATAAAACAGACTTGTTACAGCTAAAAGAATACATCTTATTTAATACTGTGTGAAAAGATACTAGAACAGGTTTGCAATTTAGGGCCCGGAACCAAGCATAAAGCAAAAAGTGATAGAAATGGTATTCTCCCCTCAATGCACATCCCAGGACAGATAAATGAGCCACCTCCACCAGCTCCAACCTAGGGAAACTGAGTTCCCAGGAGGTGTTTCACAGTGATGCTGAGCTGACCCCTCTGGACAGAAAGGTTTAAGGCTCACTCCAGCAATGCAGCCTGAGGAAGCAGGTTTTGAGCAGGTGATGGAGCAGATGGCATCCTTGTCCCCTTCTGCTTCTGCCTCTGAGTCAACCCGCACTATCTGCAGCCAGCAAATCCATACAGCCATCCTCCTCCTTAGGCACATCCAAGCACCAGGCTCAGAGAGAGCCATCAGTGGCACTCTGCCCATTCCCTCCAGTGTCCCTTTGGGGTCACAATACAACCCTCTCCATGTGAGCAATTACAGGCTCACTGCATGCTTGGTTGTAACGGAGAGCATGTCCAAAAAAACCTAGCCAAACAAAACCCCCATCACTCCAGAGTTAGACAATCCCATCTACACACCCCAACCAAGCCAGCAAAGTGCTATCAGGTGTCTGCTGGATTCTAGTGTCAGCAACTGGCAAGGAACAGTTATGCAGCTATTTCCAGGGGTTGCCTTCAACATTCCCACCCAGATACACTTCACCTAGCAGCGTAGAGGGAATTTTCATGCCAGGACTTGGCTCTCTGGGAGATCTGCTTACCCTGAGCTGATGTAGGTATCTAACAGGGTTCCTCTGTACCCTTTAAGGGACCACACAGATTCTGTTAGCAAGGTTCCACCAGCTTCTGCGGCCCTGCTGTGGGACCCCACTCACGCCCCACTGCCGGTGGTGCAAGGGACCACACAGCAGGGGAAGAGGCCTCTCCCCTCCATCACAGAGCTGCTTTGTGGGAAGGTTCACCATGAATATACTAGTTAGCATAAGTGCACCAAGACATGTAAACAGGCTGTTCCTTTTTAGACTTGCTTGTTAGTAGCATCTGTTTTGATTAACAGTTCATTTATTAGGATTTGGGGTTTACACATGCCACTGGCACAGATCCACAACTGAGTCACTACAGAAGCTCAGTCTTGCCTAACTGGTAGGTGAAGTGCAGAGCAGAGCTTATACATGTGCAATGATGGAGAGATGCACAGAGACTGCTGCTTTGGTGAAGACAGTTCACTAGACTGGCAGTGCTTCAGAAAGCTGGACTGTGAAAGCTTCAGGTAAGGCAGTTAAATGGGCACACGCTGCACACGAAGCTACAAACCAGACTGCACTGACTCTGGGGGAAAGCAGCGTTTTTCACTAAGGAGCTGATGAACAGTTGTGGGTTGATTTTTCTTTTTCCTTTTTTAAAGCAGGTTGATGATAAAAAAACCTCTCAGAACAGTATGACTATCATGAGAATGATTTCTAAAGCAGGAAGCATGACAGCCCCACACCCACAACAGCAGAAGCAGCTGCCACATGCAAGTTGTCAGCCACATACTGCAGGCCTGATTCTGCACTACTTAAAGCTACTTGGAGCTCTGACACTGTCTTCAATGCAGTGGACTGCACAATGCAGAATTAACTAAAAGCTCACTATAAGACAGGAAAACCAGATAGGTGGTATTACTTCAGTCAGAAGGTATTTCACATCCTGATCTCAAAGCAGGAACTACTATGATAGAGCCCAGCCTGAACAGAAGGACCAGGACCAGCACGACTTACGTTCAGGATCTGCAGCACTAAGAAAAAACCCCACCAATATGAAGTATCAGTAATTAAAACAATCCCTAACCTCATCTGAAGTTCCCTGCAATAGGACTTCAGTGCCTCCCAGATTCCAAATGCTGGCAGATAAATTTCTTCTTGATGCTAAAGAAAAACACCAGAGCAGGTTGCTTCATTTTTATCTGGAACATTTCCACTTGCCCACCTCTTTTCTGCACAAAGCCTTTCCAAGTTCAGTGGAAGTCCATGCCTGGCTTTAAGCACAGGCAACTTGGGAAGCTGCTGGATGTCGCAAATATTTCCATAGCCCCTTTTCATCTGCTACCGCAGTGGAAAACCAGACCCACTGCTGCCAGCTGAGAGAAGATCAGGAGTATGGGCAGCTGACTGCAGTAGTGGACCAGCAGTAACCATAGCCTCTGACCCTGCTGCTTCTCAGGGTAAGGAAACAGCAAACCCATCCCACCAGGAAAGCATCTGTGGCAACACGGTCCAGATGGTCTGTTTTTGCCTGCATTTGGAAAATCTTGGAGCAACTCTGACTTACAAAATGGCAGAAACCAAGTGGCAGCACTCCGTAGTCCCTGAGCAAGGCATTGTCTCCCATGTTCCCAGGGATTCCGAAGGAGACAAGATCCTTTCTTCTGCAGAGATCAGGGCAGCAGAGCAGCTGTTTCCAAAAAAGCAACAACTCACAGCAATGCCAGAGCTCTCATCACCTGTCCCCCACCGTGAAAGCAGCAAAAGGAGTGCAGGAGGGGAAAATAAGGAATTGTAAGGATTGCTCCACTCTGAGTGCTACTAGGTGCCATAAATTCCTGGTTACAGGTCAAGCATCCCCACAACTCCACATGGTCAGCCTGGTATTAGTTGCCTTTTCTGACTTCAGCACGGTCTGGTTGCAACCAGCTGCCCATCAGCACACTGACTACCTGTAGTGCCACACAGGTTACCTTGTCACAGGGCTCCAGATTCTGGTCTGAACCAAGACCCACTGCACAGTATAAAATACGCCAAGATATTTTCAGTGCAGAGAGCTTCAGTGCTGTAAGGAACAGCCTTGCTTTCCACACATTAGCACATTGAAATCTGCACAGCAAGCCTGTCAAACAAAGCAGCTGCTCTCTGGCTCTCCTACACCTCTCCTCAGATGGAAGAGCTTCAATTATGTGGCATGTCTGCAGGATTTTAGAGTTAAAAGAGCTGCTGCCATATCGCATACTTCAACCTTTTGCCTTCCTCCAGGCACTGCATAAGATGATCTGATGCACTTGTCTGTTCCTTTTCATATAGAGGCTCAGTGCAAAAGATTGCCCTCAGAGTTTGTTTTTCACAGTAGGGATGTAGGAGTACAAAACCAGAAAGCTACTTAATTACTGATTCCCTGCCCCTACATTTTCAATACTGCCAAGAAAAGTTACAAAAAAAAAGTATCTTTCCTAGGAGAATACAACCAACTGCAGGAAAAAAGTGATTAAAAGTAACTGCAATGTTCAATTCTACTTAATTTTATACAGGATTTATAAGACATTTACATACCTAACAGTCTTTAGACAAACACTATCACATTCCATGACTTTCAGAAAGAAGCATGGGGCATCCTTCACACGTAGAAACATTTGTAACTCAACTCAGTTGCTGCTCAGATACCACAGTAATGGCCATGCTAAAAGGCTTAACTCCCACCGATTTCAGGGAATTAACTAAACTGGAGCCAAAACAGGTACATCAATATGGTACCTTCACTTGGAATAACCTCCTGCTTTTCACCTAGTCACTCTGCCAATGTATCAATTACCACCATGCTCAGATTAGCTTCTGGCTCTAAATAAATACTAGAAAGGTGAATCTTTTCCCTTAAATAAATTCTACAGCATAATCAGCAACATGTACTAAATGCTTGTAATCCACAGGCATCTTCCAGAAACAAATAAATTTAACGAGCTGTCGGTTCAAACCATCAAGTCTGAACTACAAACATCCTTTAAACTTCTGTTGAGAGCAAAAGACACAGGAGACAGACACAGGTCTGCAATCAGAAATGTCAGAGTAAAACACCATAAAGTCTTGCTTTATATGCACCAGAAATACATCAGCACAAGCACAGTGATGTAAGATAAGATTTCCTGCAAGAATATTTTAGTTACCTGGAGCCTGATTTTTATCATCATCCCTGATGCTTCCAGTAGCCTTGAGAGATCATAAGATTAGAGGCCTTGTAGAAATGGTACTTCTGGCATTTCAGCAGTCGCCTGACATGCTTTAACATAAACGACAAATGAAAAAGTGATCTAGTTTGGAACTTGAGGAACTATCCTGCTCCGGAGCTAGCAGGATGAAGAAGGAGCCAGAAGGCCTAACTCAAGTGCCAAAAGTACATCAGTAGTACCACACATCTTCTGTGAGACGCAGCTTATATCAGGAAGCTCGTTAGAAGTGTGTATGACATCGAGAGTCAAGGCTGGAAATCAATGTCTGTTAGCTTCACATCACCCATGAAACCTGCTCTCCACCCCACGTTAGTCTGTCTGCTGCAGACTGCTGACATATTGGCTTACATGCTCTTATGGAACAAACTGAGTCATGCTGCTAAGACTTGAAAATAAAAGCTTTTAAAAAAAGCTCTGCATTCTGCAAGCAGTCCATCCAGTTTCATAATGCTGAGGCTCATGATACATACACTCTTGCCCATTTTTGCCCCCAAAGATTACCTCTGGGCACCAACTCATTCCTGCATGCAAAACGCAGTTGTGAGACAGACAGCTACATGCGCTCCACTTTAAGAAAAGAGTTTAAGCCTTTTCTTAAAGGCCTCTTTATTTTTAAATTCTTTCAAAACATAATTTAAACAAATCAGATGCAAAACACCTGCATTTTAAATTAGCATATATTTTACTGTATCAATCACAGCAAACTCATACAGTAAGATACACAAAAATAGAGCATGGTATCACTTCAATTCAACACAGTTTTGTACTACAGTATTCCATGACATATATACACAGGACTTTTCTTTTTCAGAGCAAGTATAGTCCCTGCTATGTTCACCGTAAAAATTACGTGGCATCACAGTTTTAGTTATTCACTGTAGTGTGAGTAGCCATATGGAAATTGAACTAGTGAACTAGAAGATACACTGTAGAGCAGCCAAACAGGCATGACACTTCAGAAGATGACCAAACCAAAATAGCCACCGAAATGAAAACCACCCTTAGACTGTATTTTAATAGTAAAATTGTTTTTAAATTCTTCACTATATACAGAATGTATCTACATTTGTGTCATATTTATATATATATATATTTATAGAAAAAACATACAAGATTTTCAAAACCTTAAAATCAGTCACCTAAACAATATTCACCCCAACCTTCAGGGTCAGCAAGGCAATACTTGCCTATACCATAATGTTCAGCTGCAGTCACTTGATTCAGACTTTTCCCTGATTGCTAAACACAGCCATTCACTTTGTTTCTTAGTGCAAACTGTACAGTAACTTACTGCTCTCAGCCCTCTGTAAGACTCGGATTTCATCTTATTTCCACAATACTTCTGACACCCATTTATGGCTAAAATTATTTTAGCTATTTTACAACATTAGCCTATATAGTTTCCCCCTCTACCTACCTCAAGCCCTCCCCCCACCCAAAAAATGTAATACAAATGATCATTCATGCATGTTTCTGTCACACAGGGATCAATGGACATGTAAGTTTAGAAGCCTAGACTCTAACAGTGTTTAAAAAACCCCTAAGTGAATAATTTTAGTGCAGAGTGGACTACACAGTTTACACCTCAGCTAGAGTTGTTTTACAGATATTTTAAACACATTAAATTCTGCACATCAGGTTAGGTTGCCCGATACTTAGTTCTAACCAGCTAGGTGGAATAAGGAAGCTAGAAGGATTCTTGTGGGTTTCCTTTTAACAAAAAAACTAAAGCCTATTCATAACCAGGTGTTGTCTGGGGGTCAAACTGTACAGAGCCTAGCACGACGGAGTCCTGCTTCTCCACTTGGGTTCCTATGTGCTACAGTAACAGAGATAAATCTTATTATCTGATTCACATCCATGACTGATGGGTTTACTTTAACAGGAGTCACAAACGAGCTCTGACTTTTAACCAGGCCAGTGCTTTACTTGCTCGACTACACTACAGAGGTGGCAATGAATTTGGAAGCAAGCATAACATTTATACTTACAATTTCCATAACCACAAAGGAAAAGCGTGCACTGAGAACCAAAATCCTGCAATTCTTAGACAAGACTACACTCAGACTAGTGGGAGCCTTGTCAGAAGGAGAGAAAAAAACAAAGTCAGATTAAAACCCAAAATTGATCAGTCTGCCACAGTGACTATAATAAGCTATGAAATACAGTACAAGGAAAAACAAAAAGTCACCTGAACAAATAACCCAGAGAGACTTCATAGTTATAATGATTCTACCACTTTTAAGAACTCAACATATTAAATATTTATTAAAAATAAACTGTTTCCAAATACCTATTTACAGTACAAAGAACAGTACTTAATACATGTGCAACAGAAAGTAAAGAAAGTCAGTACTCATCTGAAAGGACAACACTCCAGGCGTAATTTAAGTAACGTGACTACAGGTTCACCTTTTTGAACTACCATATGGTAAAATCCAGTAGGATGAAATTGGCAACACCAGAAAACAAAGCACAAATTGTCCAGACTCAGATTATATAACCTTGAGATAAACAACAGGGAGATAAGGGGAGAAGGAAGAAACGTAAAGACAAAAGGAAGAGCTGCTGTCGGTGTTTGCATTTTGGAGATTAAGAAATGCAGATACACTTCAAAAAGAAAAAAGATAAAATAGTCCTTGTTGGCAAAACGAGCCATTCACATCTCTTGCACGTTTGGGAGTCATACTCTAATCAAAAACAGGCAGTAGTTTCATCTCTCATAGAAAATGAGGACCTTCAATTTTCAAGCCTTGCATGGATTCACTTGGGCAAGGAGATGACTGCAGTGTAAGAGAAAGGTTTGATGTTGCTTTTCTGTCATACGACAGCTGCCGAGTATTAAAGAAAAAAAAAAAAAAGAAGGTGCTCTTCTCCCCCTTGAAATTCTAAAGTAATGATCATTCAGGAGTTACCTAAATTATAGCAGCATGAAATCCAATGTGTCTGCAGCATCTGCGAAGCCACAAAAATCAAGAACTGGCACCTGATCGCTGAACCATGGTTCCAGACATTTGGATGTGTTCTTTTGGTAAGAGGTCAGTGTTATTTTCTTGTCAGTGGAGTCAGAACGTTAGTTAAGATAGCCCTTTCCCCTCCCCCTTTCCTTCCCCTCCAAAACAGACTAATCAAGTCTATCTATAAACTACATGAGACAGCTGGGACGATTTATAGTTTAACTGATTGTTAGGCATGAATCTGTGAAGCTCGCTTTTCCTACAGCAGGGATCATAATAGTAAGCATTGAGGCAAGTGTCACATGAGACCTTAGAGCAAAACGTGCAAGTGTTTGCAGCTCCAGACCGGTTACAAAAGCCGCAGCGGGAGGTGCCTGAAGATTTGGGTTTTGAACTGAACTGAGCAGCTCTCTCTTGACTCTGAGTCTGTGATGTGTACTGAGATTTATCCCTTAAAGATGCAGGAGGCAAGCCATCGTTTGGAAGTGGTTTGATTGAATAGGTGCTCTGTTTCACTGCAGGGTATTCCTGCCTAGAGCTGTACAGATTGTCACACTTTTGGCAAACAGAAGTGCCACAAGGTACGCCACAGTTTTGGCACTTGAGGGAAGCTGTCTCTTTGGCTAGGTGGGTGCGTTTGTGGTAAACAGGGTTGGCATCATTTTTTAACACCCAAATATCAGGCTTAATAGCTTCTTGTCTTTTAAAATTTAACATACTTCTAGAATCAGAATCAGTATATAAATCTAAGTCCTCTTGAGCAGAAAAATAGGAGCTGTAAGGGACATTTGTTCTTAGCATGCCATTGTGATGAGATGAAGTTGGCAAGAATTCGTCTGAACACCCGTGTGGGGAGCTTGACACTGTCAGAAGAGAGGGTGATGGACGGATAATCTCATCTTTAATGTCATCTTCCGCATCAACTAAAAATGGTTCTTTCCTGAGACTCAGTGAGCTCATCAAAGGTGGTTTCTTACTTTCCCAATAATTATCATATGTGTCCACTGATTTAGAAGGCTTGCTCACCTTTGGCTTGAAATAATCTTTAGAAGCCCGTTCGCTTGCTGATTTCTGGAGTACCATTCGTGCCATGGAAGTGTTCAAATTTTCTTTGCTCTCTACACGCCGTTTCATGGCTTCTGAGCAGCCTCTAACATCTTCAGTGCTATTTTTTCGTTCATTTATGACATCAACCTCTGAATAACCTTTATCCTTCACTTGCAAGTGAATTTCAACAAGCTGCTCACATTCCACTTTGGCCAAAAAGAGTTCAAATGAAACCATTTTCACTTGAATGGCATCAACCTGCTCTTTGAGCTTATACGTTGTTCCCAGTTCTTGAACATAGCCCATGTAGTTCAAAATCTGCCTTACATCATCTTCAGTTAGAGCAGACTTTACATAATAAACAAAGGGTCCAGTGTAGGTCTAAGCGGTTGGGGGGAAATAAAAGGAAAACTAGGTTACAAATTCAGTGGTGGACTAGATGTTCAGATAATTCAGTGACAGATACCATATAATTAAATAGAATAATAACCACAGTGAACACACGCAACTCCCATGGCAAGATGAACTCCATTTCTGCATTCCTCCTGCTCAGCAGATGGAAATTCTGCATGAGGCAAATTCAGAGTAGGAGAGTTTCCATTCAAATCGAAATCCTGATTAGCATAATGTCAGTGTATAGCACAGTGATTTAAATCAACAGGGAGGACATTAACTTTTATGCATACCAGATACGTTTGCATTTACAAGCAAGCCTACTATGAAAGGTAAAAAGGCAGAGATCTCATGTATTGCCCCTGGACAGGGGGTAGCTAGAGGTAACAGGAACTCTGAGTTACTGTGGGAGTACGAAAGTCTTCAGCTTTAAATATACTGTACTATTACTATGCAGTTTCAAATGTCTGGTTTATATAATTTTATATTAAGTCAAGCACTAAAAATGACCAAAAAAAAACCCAAAAATGAGTTTGTGCACGTTCAAATATCCTTAGCATCTGGCATATCCGAGGAATGTTCTTAACAGAGTTCAAACTGGTTTAGACTGGAGGCAAGAGTAACCTGCCCATCATATCTTTGTATAGAACAGCTACTGGATCCACAATGCACAACCAAAGTGAGTATCGGCAGTGCATCAGGAGCTATCCTCAATGGATCAACCAGCATTTCAAAGGCCAGAACTCAAGCATAAGATGAAAAAGACTTATATAGAGAACTTGAATAAAGGTAGTTCCCCCTAGGGAAATAATGAAATAGCACCTTCAAGAAAAACAGAAGTACCCATCACTAGAGCATACAACCCACAAATGACTTTAGATACCTGCACCAGCAGTGTTTTCATCCAGCTTTCAAGTATCAAAACTGTTCTTGTAAGCCACCTGCAGCATTCATTACTGAAATGCTGCAGCAGTTTTGAATAATCATATAGGAAAAGATAAAAGAGAAAAATCAACAGCAGAAAACTCACTATCTGACTTCCAGCACCCAAGCCGAGCAATGTACAAGCTCCTACTTTTCCCTCTGAGATCCTGGCACAGATAAATGATTTGAAAGCACATTAAAATCCAAACTTCATGAACTGAGAGCTGAGAAGCAGATAAAAGATACTCTGGAAACAATGCTTTTAGAGAAATTCCTTTACCATCGTCCTACAACTTGTGGAAACCCCAGCAAAGTATCCACTTGAAAGCATGCAATGGTTGTTAGTACTTGTGCTCCGCTAATAGCTGTTCCAAGACAAAAATCAAACTTTGAATGAGCTTAAACATAACTTGACCACTCACCCTAGTGAAAGCATCTCAAAGTAGAAATTAAGACACTGTAGCAAGCTCGGCTGAACAAAACCCTTGAATAATCCCTTCCTCTATTTTATGGTTATATTATAAATGCAAATAGTACTTCTGCTCTTGGGATACTCTTGCCAGCACAACACTTTACACTGCAATTTTCCTATGGCTTCTGTTTACCAACTGTATGTAGACAAACATATACATCATGCTAATAGGTGGGGAAAAGAAAACAGACTATAGAAGAAACACATGAAGTATGTTGAAAGAAAGAAAAACAAATCATGTTCTCACTACGGCCACACATAAAATGTCTTACCTTAATACTTTTGAACTCCTTTTTCCAGGGGTAAAGAAAGAGATTAATTCCAACCGTCTCAAGCATGCTGAATGCATTATGTAGAGAATGTAAACTTGAGGATTTCACAGATCTCAATGAGTTTTCAGCGATCTCGTAGAACTTTATCAACCGGAATCTATAAAAGGGATCAATTTTGGGAAGGCAAAGAAAGGCTGCGGCTGCCACTCGCAAATATTCATCATTAATCGGACGATGCTTGTTGTCAGAGGCACTCAGTTTGCATTCATGGAACTGTACATACTTCCTAAATAAATCGTCTTTATATTTTGAATCCATTGAAATCAGTTTTTATCTCACGCTTGGGCAGCTACCTCGTCTCTTTCATGGTTATTCAGCAGCAAGTTGATTATCTGGCATTAAGAATCTTCGGTAATGGCAACTCTTCTGAAATAAAGATTGAAAACAAAGGCAAGTCAACAGAGTTGCATAAACCCCAGATGTCCACAGCACCTCTCTGCTTCACAGGATTCCATAAAATGGTTCACAGAGCAGCAGCTCCCAGAACAACCTCTCTAGGTTTCTGCATGAGAAAAATGTGCAAGTCTACAGAAATGCTGCTGTCCTGCTTTTCATTGTCATTCTCTACTCTTCTTCCAGTTATCCAGCTAAAGCAGTACAACAAACCTACACTGAGCAAGCCTCTAAGAGTTTGATGCAATAAAGCCAGGACTGAGGGTTCTTTGGCACAGGGAACTAAGGCAAAAGTAACTCACAGGAAAAAAGAGCAGAAGCACAAGTTTTCAGAGTCTCTCCTCTGCACGTTATTTTGCCCTTTCAGTTCAAACAACTTAATCATTATAATAACCAGTCACCGATTGGTTTGTTGGGGGGGGGGGGGGGGGGGTTTGCCCTGCACAGTGATATAAAGATTTAAAAAATCCCCTAAAGAAGTTTCTTTTGCTCAACTTAGCAAAGCATCCACTTTTCGTTTCCTCCAGTGCCCCAGACTTGAGCAGATTTATTTGTTTCGCCAAACACTTCCTGCCACTCACATTCCACCTGACGGGACGGCACACCCAGGCCATCCCTGTGCTGGGAATGCTCTGCACCCAACCTACAGAGAACACACTCCCTGACTGCTGCAATCAACAGCCGAAGTTTCAGCTGAGTAGTGGCAGTGCAAAGATGACTGCAATCTTTTCAGCAAAAAGAGAAAGAGCTATACCTGCCATTTATAGCTGCTTTATTAGAACAAAACCTTTCCTGGTTTTACATCAGGTATGCTTTCGTTTGCAGGAATAGCTGCTTTTACGCATATACGGATCTAGATTTTCACCTCACTGAGCTCACATACTGCGCAGGAAAAGCTGGTGGCAAAATCAGCTTCCTAAACCTACCAAACCCAAGGTAATGAACAGGCCAACATGATCCACCTCAACTGCCTGAGGAACTTGTGATCAAAAAGCAGACCACAGCCTTTGCTTTCTAAATAAAGCCACAATCCAGACTTCCCAGCTGTGAACCCTGGGGAGGGGAGGAAGGAGAAATCAATGCACTGTTTTGGTTGCAGTATGTCTGAAACAGCACTTCAGGAAAGACTTTCCACCCAATATTAATTGCAGCTGCTAGAATGCTGATCAATGCCCCCACACACTCCTGTTAAAATGAAAATCACTGTTAAGAGCAAAATTAACTGAATAAAAGGAGTTGTAACACGAATAGGGGGAAAAACACCCAACACAAACCAACAACCAAGAGGCCAGGAAAACAAACAAACAAAAACCCTCAACAGCCTAGCAGTTGCTATTACTTGATGAAAGGCTACACTTAATGACAACACCATGTGGGAAAAGTTAACGAGCAGTTCAGTTTCAGCTCAAAGGCACTCTGCTCTTGTTTTTTCTCACAGAAAATTGCACTGATGTCAAGAGACAAGCTGTGAATCACAGGAAATGTGGAGTTCTAAATTAACATTTGAGCATAAGGGCCAGGAGTAAACCCTTCTCCCTCCAGGAGATCTTTCCTCCTTAAGTTGTGTAAGATGCAGTCTGTGGACAAAGACAAAGGAATGCCTGTTCCTTAGCAAGAAGGGCTCAATGAAAGAATTTCAGAGAAGGATCTTTGTCTGCACATCAATAATACACCCCCAGAACAAGAATGATCCTGTGCTGACAAGGAGCTGGATTAAGTATTACAATTCTTCTACCTCCCCTGTTAATAACTACTAAACAAAAGCACTTGGTTACATGGATGAGATGTCAGAATTGGGAAAGTCCCCACACATAAAGGAAGTCCTCCACTGAGGCCTGCAGACTGACACTCAAAACCACAGCTGGCTCCCTTTTTGACTCCCTGTTTGCATGAGAGCCAGAGTTCACAGAGCCAAAAAGCAAACCACGACAGAGCAAACACCCCAGCAACCCTTCACAGCCCTGCTCCCTGCACACGGAGCTTCCAGAGCAAAACATCCCCATCTCAGGCAACCCACCCAGCACCAGGCAGGCTCTGAGCAGCAAACCATGGTTACAAGGCTTGGTAAAGCCCTCAGTATGAGCAGGCACGGATAAATATAGTTTTAAAAAGCACACTAGCTGATGCAAAAGAGAAAGTGACAAGGCCGTTTTGCTGCAAATTGTTGACTGAAAACTTCTCAGATTTCATGGAGATGCATGAAAAATAAGGTCTGACCAGAGTCCAGTTCCTGCAGGAGAGACGAGAAAACGTTTCTATCCATCTCCTGGCTCAAATCCTCAGCTAAAGGATCTAACCACTCTACCTACCCTAGACTGCCTAACAGTGCACCGGCATGCAAAACCCCTATGGCACACGGGGAGAAACACGGGACACGCTCAGCATTCCCCTAGACCACAGTGAGAGAACCAGGAACGCTAAGCTTGCACCAAACGTTACAAAACAGAACTACCCCGAACGCAAAGGCTCTTGAATAGCACCGGAGCACAGCGCATCGCTGAGGAACTCCAGCCCGCGGAACAAGGGGGTGGGAGGGAACACCGCGCACTTAACGCGCGCTTGGAGCCCTTTCGCTCCCCGGCTGTAGCGGAGACACTTGTTGCAGACAGCCGGCCCAGCCGGTGAGAAGAGCGGCGGGCACGGCCGCGGCCACCGCCTTCACCCCCGCGACGCGAGCGGCCTTCACAGGACACCGAGCCCGAGGCCGGCCCCATGGGAGCTCTCTCCAGCCTCTCACCGGTGAAGCGGTGAAGCGGCGCAGCGCCCACCGCGCGCACCCCCTCAGAGACCGCAGCACGGGCGGGCCGAGCCCCCCCCGCACCCCGCGTGCCAGGCCCGTCCCTCACCGCTCCGCGCTGCAACCGGGACCCGCCGCCGCTCAGGCCGGAAGCGTCCGGTGACCCGGATGCGGGTCTGCGGAGCCCTCGGCCCCTCACACGCACCAGCAGAGGCCCCAAGCCCCGGGAACACCCCCGGCTGCCCGCGGAGAACGCGCACCCCACAGCTCCAACTCCCGGCGCCAGCTCCAGAGCTGCCGGCCGGAGGGGGCGGCTTGCAGCGGCGCCCCGGAAGTGGACGACGAGCACCGCCCCCTGCCGCGAGACAGCGACCGCCGCAGGGCGACGTGAGGCCACGCCCCCCTCGGGTGGGCGGAGCCCAGCGAGGGGCGGATCCGCACCTGCGCACGGGTGCTCCCCGGGTGCCGGGCGCGGCGGCGGGAAGATGGCGGTGGCCGCCGCCGGGGCTGGGGCGTCTTCGTCGCGCTCCCCTGAGCGGCAGGACCCGCTGTCGCGCTTCACCTGCCCCGTGTGCCTCGAGGTGTACGAGAGCCCGGTGCGGGTGCCCTGCGGACACGTGTGAGCGAATGGGCGGCGGGGCAGGGAGGGCGCTGAGGCGGCGGTGCGGGGCCCTCTCGGCGGGAGGGAAGCGGGTACCCGTCGAGGTCGAGAACCGTCGGTGGGGCGGGAAGTCGTCGGGTGGCACGTACCCGTTGATGGTCTGGGGGGGGGAGTAGCCGTCGATGGTCTAGAACCCGTCCAGGGGGGTACCCGTCGATGATCTGACACTGGGGGGGATACCCTTCGAGGATCAGGTACCGGTCGATGATCTGGAATCCATAGCGGGGGGTACCCGTCGATGATCTGGAATCCATAGCGGGGGGTACCCGTCGATGATCGGGAACCCGTTGGGGGGCGGGACCCGCGGGAGGACGGGATCCGGTCGGGGGGGGGTGGGATCCTATCGGGGGCAATGAGGTAAAGCAGTGCTGGCTGAGGAGAAGGGGGCTCTGCTGGCAGCTTTGCTTCTCAGCAGCGTCTTATGGGTATCCTGGAGCTTCCATGAAAGGAAGGAAATAGGCAGATAGACTTTTATTTTCAGTTTCCTTTCCTCCAAAGCAGAGAGAGCACTGTACAAAAGTGGTAACACTGAGCATTATGAACTAGAATCCTACTCCTCCCTGGCCGTACAAATGTCACCAGGCTGCTGGTTTATTAGACATAGGTTCTTGAGATTCCATTATCACTTAGTGCAGAAGGCATGGAAGGGCTCTGAATGCTTATGCTGGGTGTCCAGGAGGGCTGTGCTCACCATCTGCTCCTCTCCCATTCCAGCTTTTGCAGTCCGTGCCTGCAGGAATGTCTTAAGCCGAAAAAGCCAGTGTGTGGTGTGTGCCGCAGTACCCTGTCGCCTGGGAGCAGAGCTCTGGACTTGGAAAAGCAAATTGAAACAACAGAAACCACTTGCAATGGCTGCAATAAAAAAGTATGAAAGTATTTGGAAATAAAGTGCATGAGGTGTGCCTGCTCAGCTGTACTGCTTAGAGGGAAATAAAGTGCTCTCTCTTCAGCTTTCCGCAGAATCAGATTGAAAGACTTGCTCTGATAAGTGCTAAAGATATTTAAGATAATATATAAAGGTATAGGCAGCACTCAAATGTTGACACTCTTTGCATGTTTCTTTATTGTTGACCTCTTCAGGAAGTGAATTCCAAATCAAAGGTGGTGACTTTAAAATAACAGTAAAATAGTGCTTCAGCAGTTGCTTCTGTGAGCATTGTCTCTGTGGAATGGGCATCGTAGTTAAACAGTGGATGTGGGGTTAGGTATTGGCTCTTAAACTTATAATAAATCATAAACATAAATATTAAACATAAATAATATATCATAAACTTAAAGTCTTTGGCTCTTAAGCATAAACCGATTTGCTTTGTTTGAAATAGTTATGAGTCGAAGTTGTCTTATATGGTTATTCCATTCCATATGTTTATTATTTGTTAGCATCCTGCATGTTGAATCCCTTTATAGCATTCTTCCTGATAGTTCCTTTCTCTTTGTAAACTTGGGCTTCTTAGTTTTAATTGAATGTGTAAGAAAATATTTTAGCAGATGGCAAAGCAAGAAGATAATTAGACACACTAAGGTGAGGGTAACAATTCAGTTAATTTCACTCTTTGTTTCTGGGTACTGTCTCCATTCCAGCTAATAGAAAACTGTAGTGCCTTAACTAATTTTTGTTAATGGCATCGAACAATTAGTGATCAATCTACACCAAGATCTGTACTTAAAGCCAAATCATTTTCCGTACATTGTCATAGATGAGGTAAACTGGCTTTAGATGAAGCAATTTTATGCATATATACACTTGTTGTGGTTTAAACCCAGACAAGACAACACTATATTAGAGGTTAAGAAAACTGTGCTGTCCTGAACAGCACTGTATTTGCCAAATATTGCAGGCAGCAAGGTTACAGATTAGCTAATCTATAATCTCAAACCTTGCCGCCTGGCCAGCTGAAGTGTTTTCCTGCTTCAACACTGCCTGCCAAAAGCTGCTTTGTTTTACATGTTACTACTTAAAAGCATAGGAGTAACTGCAAGTAGTTTCAATTAACCTTGCTCTACAACTGTTGCCTGCACAGATGTATCTCTCAAAGATGCGTAGCCATGCAGCTTCTTGTTCAAAGTACCAGAATTACATCATGGAAGGTGTGAAAGCTGTAACGAAAGAACCACTTCACAACACCAGGTAAGTAGCTCTTCTCTGGAAATACTTGTAATTTTGCAGACCTCACCCTTTTGCTCAGTTTGGGGATTAATAATTTTAATCCTTACACATAGTGAAAAACTAAGGCTTAATCTGCAACTGACTGTGCACAGGCAAGCTATTCTGCTTTCTGCTGTGGTCTGTGCACATCTTTAAGATCAGGGTACTCAGTAAAAGTAGCTGGTTTTTAAATAGAACCTTTATCTTTCTGTCTGTTGATTATAGTAACTTACAATGAAGGGAAGCTGGAATGAACTGCAGGGCACGCATCTGCGTTATAGCATATTGGGGGGTACCCTGTGCATTAAGAAAAATAGGTGATAATAAATGGCAACATTTGTAGAAAACTATCATTCTATGTAAATCTGGATGGTATTAAGAGTTCCTTAAACTATTGTTAGGAATTTATAAACTGCTGAAATTAGCTTGGATTTTTTGTATAGAATTAAACTATTGCCTGAAATAATTTGTATTCTTAAGAGCTGGTGAGGCAACATTTGAGTATTAAATCCTGAAGTTTTTATTTTTAACTTTCTTACAGTGATGAATACCCTCTTTTTCTCCCCCCAACCAGGAACTTCCCCAATCGCTTTACCTTTCCTTGCCCGTATTGCAGCGAGAAAAACTTTGATCAAGAAGGACTAGTTGAACACTGCAAAACATTGCACAGCATGGATGCAAAACAAGTGGTAATAAAAAGTCTTGGTGCAAGAATTGCAATGAAGTCTAGCCTTAAATCCCTTTGAAACAATGAATTAGAGACTCTTGAAGTTAAGTACATGTTTATTCCTGTTCAAGTCAAATGTGGGTATGCTATTCATACATTTAACTTTAATGCTGGGTTTCAGTACATTCTCTGGAGGTAACTAGCTTCTATTCCTGTTGCAGCTAGGTGACATCCTCGTTTTGCCTGTAAAAAATGGCAGACATTTGAAGTTAATTAAGCACAGTAGCAAACATAAGTTAGTAAAATACAATTTCAAGAAAAAGGCAAACATTTACTTTTCCCCTCTGGTGTGTTCAGCAATATACTATAAACTATAGGTAAAAATACTTGCAAAAAATAGTGTATCATTCTAGTAATTTTTATCTGCTGATACTCCCTCTCATATAAGAGGGATTGCAAAACAGGGAACTGAATTTGGAACTTGCGTATTTCTGGAAAGCTTTTTTTTAAATCCCAAATGATTTAGGAAAAAAGTTCCTTTTTTCTCTTGAAGAGAAGTGATCTTTGCAAAGGAGATCAAGGAATCTCTTCTGTTACTGAGAAATAAAGGCTAAAATCCTCAAAAGCAAACAACTGAAACAGCCGAATTCTGGTTTTCAGACTGTAGGGATAAGAGTAAGGCATTCCATGGCAGACATGTAAGACGTGAATTTAAATTATTTGAGATTATCTGAGGCTTTTCTGCTAAATATCCCAATAAACTATTTGACATTGCTGTGCATATAGAAAACCTTGAACTTCAGTCTTCCATGCTGTGTCTGTCCTGCCCTTCCTACTGTAAATGTTAAAGCACTTAACCATTGGGGCTTAATTGGCTTTTATGGGTTTTTCTTGAAGGTTTGCCCAATTTGTGCCTCAATGCCATGGGGAGATCCAAATTACAGGAGTGCTAACTTCATGGAGCACCTTCAAAGACGACATCGCTTTTCGTATGATACTTTTGTGGTACGTGTTTCCTCATCCTTGGAATATGGCCTCATGGCTCTTCAACCCCAGCTTTTTTACATAGCCATTACTGTAAAGTCTCATCTTGCAGATGGTATCATGAGAGAAATTGGATTATTGGCAAATCAAAGGAAAAGACAGGTTTTTTCTGTTCTTATTTGGTATTGTATTAACCAGCATGGCTGTTGTAGTAAAGGAATTTCTGTCCCCTTTATTCACAGGATTATGATGCTGATGAAGATGATATGATGGCACAGGTTTTGATGCGTTCTTTGCGGGATAAATGAACCAACCAGAAGATTAACTGTAAAACTCAAGCTTCCATGAGGGGGGAAATGCCCAGCATCCTTGCACTTCTCCCTGTACATTCCAAGATTAACTCAGGCATCCATAAATACGGAAGACTTCAATCCCTATCCCAGTTTCAAATCCAAATTGGTTATTTCTATACCAATGGTCTATACCATTCAACCCTGTCAACCTAATTTTCTTACTTGTTTCACACAAAGCTTAATTGCAACATGGAGGAGACAGATCTGTTTTCCTTTAATAATTTCCTTGTTTCTTTTGCAGTTATGTTCATTTGATTGTGTAGAAACAAAAGCGTTCCAAATGGAATGGCCTGATCTAGTTAATAAATATCTCTTCCCAGTCTCATTTACATATCTTAAATGCTAGTAGGAGAGGTGTAGTTGTAGCTCTGTTTTCCCTTAGTGAGACCTCTACGTGCTAACTATAATTGTCAGACCAACTCTCATTTAAACTGACTTATGATACCTGTGATTTCATAATGTTTCCCAGTGTTTAAATTCTTAGACACAGCCTCTCAACTGTATGGAAAATACATCTTTAGTATGAGTCTTCAAACTACAAACTGTCTTAGCAAACCTTTGCACCTCTTAAGCAACTCTTCGTTTTATGTATGATTATTACTTTCTTCCATATTTTGACCATAATTTCTAGCCTGGAAGATAAAGTTTAATGTTGGTCTAAGGTAAAATGCACCATTTTTAAACTGTCTTAGCAAATCTTCATCATATTTGCTGGCTTTGTGATTAAATCGGTGGTTTTGAAACAGATTTCCTAGTGACTTTAAGCCTTATGCTGATAGGGGAATTAAAAAGGGTGCTTTTTTTTTCCCAATACCTCTGCTTTCTATTTAAACTAAAATTTTCATATATAATCCTCGTTTTTCCATCTCTCAAGGCTGGTAGCAAAGCTTACCATCAATTCATAACACTTGCATAGCGCTACCTTTCTGCATTACAGATTTTAACAGGTATTTTGAATTCCTGTTCTTCATTTAAATGTTGCTAAAGTAGCTGAAGCTGTACCTGGAGTGTTTTCCATATAATGTGTGCAGTTTGCAGGTAAAACTTTTAAAGGAAAGTAAAATGTAACTCAGAAAGCAGGATGACAGTTCCAGTACATGGTAAATGGATATTCTGTATTCAAGTCTACACTTTTACTATAGACCTTCCTTTTTAGTTTAATGTTTTAATTAACAGTCTGCACAGTCAAGATGACGAGATCTAAGACACCTGGCCAGAACTTGTAAATCACAGTAGTGTTGAGATGTCTAGTCTAATTTAAGCATGTTTAATTGAAGCAGTGGACCTGCACCACTGCAGGATTGAGCACTAGTTTATTTATTTGACCAGTAAATTTATGGTAATCGCACTCTGCAGACTGCAGCATAGCCTTACCCTTAAAACAATGAAATGCACCCTGGCTAAAACCTCTTGACACCCCTGTATCCAGCCAGACCTCTAACATACTTCAGTTGAACTTGGGTTTAGTGTGTTTTCCCAGCCTGTTGAAGACTCATCTGTAGGTATCTGCTGCTGACTGGAAGCTCAGTCTTAGGGGCAGGGGAAATCTCATTGTCCTGTGGGAAAAGGTACTGTGTTTGGGGTTGGTTATTTTTAATGCTTGATCTGTAAAGAGATTACAGTGTGTTAGTGGTTGGATGGGGATTTCAGGGTTCTGGCTAGAACACAGCTTGGTGGTACGCACTGGCCAGAATCCAGATTTCTGTTACTATTCTAAGTGCACTTCCATGCAATTCTGATAAAATGTTTAAGGAGCAGTTAGAAGCTTCCGAGCAATTACTTTGTTGTGTTTTTGACTTTTGAAGATGAATTACAAATAAAGGCCATTTAATTTATAAAATCCTACCTTCATGTTAACTCCAGTCCTTTCTTCCTCGTGGTGCGTACGTTTCATTTCAGCATCTCCATAAAAACGCTTCTTGCCAGCTGTGGAATGCTGCAGGGAAGACACTGAGAAGCGCAGAGACTTCAGCTTTTGGCTTCCATTAAATATTTTAGGAAAAGAGTTTGGATCAAATTCTGTTGGAGCTGGCCAGGATACCGCAGGTGCACCCATGTATGGGAACACTTCCTATGGGAAGCCATGGAAACAACACCCCCTGGAGTTTCTTGTTAAATCGTGGAAGTGTGACTGTCCAGCAGGGCTTTCCTGTTGAAGTGTTTACAGCTCCCATCACTTTAATGCCTCTGGATGTCAGGTTTGTGGTGGTGACATCCTTATGTTGTTCTGAGTTCTGGTAGCTCCCAGTGAGGAGGTGATGCCTGGCTTGTAGCAATGGCTGGTTGGAAACTGCTGGTGACTGTACCCTGACTATCTGTGCAGAGCCATTCCCTCACTGTACAACTTGGGTTTGATTTGCAGCAATTTAGTTAGGAATTGTTTAGCGGAAGATATAGATCAAAAGCATTGAGTGGAAAATGCATGCTGGTTCTTTGACATTAGTGTGTGAGGAAGAAGCCATGTTTAGTGTGTGAGGAAGAAGCCATGTCTTGGCACTTGCTCGCTTGGCATCAGGGGAATCCGTGGCACTGCTTTCTGTGCTGTGATGAGCATCCAAGATAAACCTAGTCATAGACTTCTGTTGCTGCTGAAGAGCGTTGCGTGTCTGTGCTGCTAAATACGTCAATGCAAACATGTTCACACACATGGTATGTCTTACTGATATTTGCTGTTTGATTTAAAGGCATTCTGTTGGGGTACATGTGTGTATAGCTTCGATTCATCTCATCTGTGTGCAGAAACTCGTGATGAAAACAAGCCGTATTACATAGCGAGCAAGTGAATCTGGGCTTCTAAACCCAGCGGAGAGTTGCTGCAGGAGGGTGAAGTACTCTGCTGGGCTGCTCTCACCTCGTCAGCACCTGATCTTGTAGCCCCCAAGTGCCCATTGTTGATGCTAATGCAATCTGGCCACTCAGACCTGTGAAATTCCCAATGTCTGGCACAAGGAGTCAGCCTTAGGAGGTCAATTAGCGAAGAGGGAGGGGGCAGAATGGGAGGAGACAAGCTGGCAGTCGAGGTTGCTTTTCTAAATGAATCTGTCTGATAAATAGGTCTGATAAATTGTTGTTAGCATTAATTACCTCACAATTGCTTCATCTGGAACTACAATACATCCCCTGGTCTTGTGCTGGATAATAAGGTCTTGTAAAGCACCTCATCAATAAGAAAGCATTCATAGTGTACTCTGGATCTGCATGTCATCTGATTGACAAAGGCAGAGCAAACTTGCTTCCAGACTTTTGGATGGTCACTGGTAAGACCAGCATAAAAACGGTTAACCTCTCCTGTCGTATAAAGACTATGGTAAGTCACCCTAAAAGCAAATGAGGGGTGTGCTTGCAGTCCTAAAGCTTTTCTTTGGTTTAAGCATACTAACAATGACAAGGTTTTAGCCTGTTTGTGGAGTGTGTTTTTGCCTCCTGTCACAGTTGTGTTGATTGCCCTTCGTTCTTCAAAAGCAACTGATTTTTTTGGGGGGGAAACTACATTATTCTCCACGTGATACAAACAAGGACTGTTGAAACCTTCCTTTGCTTTCCCAACCATTTTCCCAAAGCTCCAGAAATACCCAGCACTTCATAAACGTGTGGTCACTACAGGCTTCCTGGCTCTCTCTTCCAGTTCTTCTCACGTTTGTTCTGCCTTTATCTCTTACTCAGACACTGGGCTTTAAGATATAAAACAGTGAAGCTTTGGGAGCCGTTTTAGCAGCCCCACGCAGTGAGGCTCCCTTCCACAGCCCGAGCGCAGGGGCAATAAGCTCGCCCTGGTGCTCTCAGCAGCTGGAGCGGCGGCCGGCAGCGTGCACCGACGGCAGAGGGAGGTCTTGCACCTCCGAGAGAACGTCCCAGCCCTGCGCTCGTCACCGTCCTCCTCCACCGGGATTCACGGAGCTTCTCCGCTCTTGCACGGAGGGTTCACGCCTCATCCCCGCTCCTCATGGCCGGCGCTTCCCTTCGCCCCGCCACAGCCTCCGTCGGCACAGGGAGCTTTGCCCCGCAGCACGGTGTTTGAGATGGTACGTGTGGCCGCGGGGCCAAAGACGGTAAAAAGAAGACTTTACAGCAGACTTGCCGGTTAGAGTGTGCCTGTGAGCTCCTTGGGCCAGCCCATGTGGGTCAGGGGCTGGAGCTGTGCCCTGGGCTCATGGCAGGACTGCTCTGGCCATGCTGGGGCTCCACTGCTCCGGTGCTGAGAAACCGCTGCCATTTCCAGGCTGTGAATCATTGCAGAGCTTCCCCTCTGGTCTCTTGCTCTCCGTCCTGTGGTGTTGTGGCTCATAGGCACAGGCAGGTCACTTTCTCCCCTGATCTCGGTTTTTCCTTTAGCACATAGCAGTTTTTTCCACGTGCGGTGGTTGGAACAGATCTGATTATTGACACTGCAGACAGAACAGAGGAGCAGGCTTTGCTTCTTGAAAGAAAACCACCCAGTTGGTTCCTTGTATGAGTGTCCCCAGTGTAACCACATCCGTGGCAGGTGGAGGAGCGGGGGGACACCTGCAGCAACACCCAGGCTTCTGCCCCCTCACCATGAGGTGCTGCTCCCCACACCATGGGGTTCTGCACCTCTGGACACCTGTGGGAAATGGGATGGACCTGGCCTCTGGGGTTTGCATCCCCCGAAAGCCTTTGGGGGCACATTAAGTTCAGGCTTATCCAGGGATGAACCGGGCAGATAAACACCTGCTGAAAGCCACAAGCAATTCTGCAGCAAAGGAGGGACGGATCCAGCTCCAGAGCATGTGGCTGAAGGGGAAGAGTTCACAAGCTCATCCCATCTCTCCAGGACTGTGTGTGGCTGACGGACTTCACAAGCTGTTCCTGGCTTCGGGAAAGACAGACTGAGCTCATCCCCCTGCTCTGCAGCCCTACCAGTGGAAAGCTTTGCTCCTCACTTCTGCATTTCATGTGGGCTGTGGCTAAACAGTAACGTGTGGTCAGTGAGGGCCAGCGGGGCGGTGTCTGATGGCGGATCACGAGTGACCTGCCACCATGGGCCCTTTCCCGAGTGGCAGGGCCTGGCACTGGCTGCGAATGAGGAGGCATTCCCAGCAGGTCCCGCTCCTCCTCCCACCACCAGCAGCTGTCTTGGCCCAGAGCTGAGCCCGGCTCCTGCAGCAGGTGGCTGGATCCATGCCCTGAGCCTTTCCAGTGGGGAAATCCCCACGTGAGCAGGAGGGATGGGGTGAGCTGGAAGCTGGTGCTGGGAGTTCCAACTGCCAGGCTGGGGGAGCCGCACCGGCTCTGCTCACCGCTGTTCTAGCACCACTGCAAGACCTGGGCACCTTCCCATGGGCGAGTGTGCCCTGGGGAGCAGAGATCGGAAGGAGCATGTGCCTCCCTGGGGCTGGTTTTCTGCCATGCCCGTGGGGAAGGAAGGAGGGAAGAAAGGCAGAGGGCAGCTTGCTAAGGGAGGCTGTGCTGCCTGAAACCTGCCCAGCGGAAGGGAGAAGCAAGTCCGGGCAGGTGCTCCTGACCCTGCCTGCGGGAGGGAGTCAGCGAGGGCTGTGCTGGACCCAGCCCGTTGCTCTGGGAATCACTGCTCTCCTCAGAGGATTATTAACCCGCGGCGAGGCTGCGCCCAGCGCTGCTCCGGGACAGCGGGACACGGCGGAGGCTCGCCCTAATCTGCACCGCAGTCCTCAGCGGTGAGGCAAGGACAGCCACGCGTGCGGGTCCGGGGACCACCCTCCCGGCACAGCGCCGTCCTCCAGACCCGCTGCTGCGGGTCTCCCGGGCTCGGGCACAGAGGCCGTGGGGCAGCCGCACGGCTCCGTGCCCTGCTTCCCTCCGGGTATCGGCTGGTGGGAAACACTCCGGGAACAAGCCAGAAATGGCTCGTTCGTGTTCATCATCGGCATCGGCAGCACCCATGGTCTCTACACCGGAGCCCGGTGCGCAACCCCGTGGGCAAGCCCCGCGGGGCCGACACCTGCCGGGCTCCCCCCCACGCCGACCCATTGGCTCCGGGGGCCAGGGGAGGCCCCGCCTCTCCAGTCCCATTGGGTCCGGTGCGGAACGACCCCGCCCCGCCCGCGCCGCCCCCCGGCCCCAGGTCCATATGAACGGGCGCGGCGGGCGCGGCGGTACTGTGGTTCAAGATGCCGCGCTCCTTCCTGGTGAAGAAGCACTTCTCGGCCAGCAAGAAGCCCAACTACAGCGAGCTGGAGAGCCAGGCCGGTGCGTGCACGGGGTGCTGCGGGATGGGGAGCTATGCGGGAGCGGGGGGGTGGACTTTCGCATGGGCAAGGGGGTGTTGTTTCCAGTGCCGTGCAGTTCGGGTGGGATGGGTCGCGGGATCCCCCATGTACCGAGATGTGGAGCCGCCACCTCGTACCCTGGGGTGGGCGTGGGGAGCGCCTCATGGTGGAGGTGGGCAGGGGCGTGGGGCTTCTTTCGCGCTGTCCCTCTCTGCAGGACGGGTAGCGGCGCCGAGACCCGTCGGGTCTCCTTTGCTGCGGAGTGGGCTGGGGCTCTGGGACCCGTCGGGTGGGCTGAAGTCCCTCTGGGTCAGGGGTGGGAAGCCTGGAGTCAGGCCTAATTGCCCTCGGGATGGGTTTGGCCCCCGTTTGCCCTTGTTCCCACTGAGTGCTGCCGCCTCCCTCAGTGCTGGCCGCCCCTTTGCTGTACGAGACATGCCCGCTGCCCGTCATCCCTCCGCCAGAAGTGCTCGGTCCCGGTGCCTACTACCCGCCGCTGGTGTGGGACGCGGGGCTGCTCTCCAGCCTCTTCCCTGGTGGTCCGGGCAGTGAGGCAGCGGGCGGCACGGCCCCTGCCCTGGACCTGACGGCGCTCTCCAGCGAGGAGGATGAAGGCAAGAGCTCGGGGCCCCCCAGCCCAGCCTCAGCCCCCGCTGCCGCCGAGCGCTTCCGCTGTGCCCAGTGTGCCAAGGCTTACTCCACCTTCGCCGGGCTCTCCAAGCACAAGCAATTGCACTGCGACGCCCAGGCCAGGAAATCTTTCAGCTGCAAATACTGCGAGAAGGAATACGTGAGCCTGGGGGCTCTCAAGATGCACATCCGGAGCCACACGCTGCCCTGCGTCTGCAAGATGTGCGGCAAGGCCTTCTCCCGGCCCTGGCTGCTGCAGGGCCACATCCGGACACACACCGGTAATGCTGGCTCTTGCCCCTCTCCCTCCCTCCCTTATCGCCTCCCGCTTCCCAGCTCCGCAGCCCCCAGCAAATCGGTGGGCCAGGTGTTATCTGGGAAGATAAGGGCTTCCCAAACCCCCTTGGCACATCTCTCTGAAATGTCCTTTAAATATCCTCTTGGCTGGAACCGAGCACAGGGTCAAGGCTCAGCTTGTAAATCTGTGCCACCACTGTTAGGGCTGTGCCTGTCCATGAGCCAGCACATGGGCCACGGTGTGAGAGTGCACGCTTTTGCACTGTGCTATAGAGTGGGGCACTGCTGCAGCAACTCCCTGTTCACTACCATGCCCAAAGCAACCTTCCCTGCCCTCACCAAGGGCTCCTGTCCAGGCTCTCCAGGCCTGGCTGCCCGCCACTGTGGCCTCTAACCCGAGGCCCCACTCAGCAGCGGTGAGCTCGGCTCGGAGCACACCGAGATGCACCGCAGCATCTCATGAGCCCTGCGGGCAGGTGCTGGGGCCGTGGGCCGGCACCCCCCGCACCAGTCGGTGCGGGTCCGGGTGCCGCAGCTGCAGCCCACCCCACTGCCCGTACAATGCATCTCCTGAGCATCCTTTGTGGGGCTGCGGGATAGTGTAATTGTGACTTGGCACTGATTTCACACCCTCTTAACGTACTAAAGATGATGGCTGCAGGAAGCCGGGAAGACTTAATTGTGCTTTCCAAATTGAGCATACGCATTTGTTTCCTCCAAAAGAGTCTTTCTGGGAGGAATTCGCCCTGGCCGGGCTTTTCAATGCGAGCCGGGCAGGAGAAGGGGGAGCGCGGGGTTCAGCGGAGGAAATAGCTATACTCACCCTGGCGCTGGCGCCTCGCAGCCGCTGCCTGCTATGATATAATTAACACATAGCGCTTGGCTTTCCTGCCTCTCTGCAAACGGCTCGCTTGGCTCCAGGCAGGAGACAAATATCGTGTCTTCGTCTGTATGTGCAACAGCCTTGCTGCTTGCAGATGTTTCCAGCATTAGTTTTCCATGGTTCATAGGAGAGGTTTTTTTGGGGAGTAGGAAATTCCCGAGTCCTCCCCAAAATGAATGCTGTACATACCTTGCCAGGCTTTTCCTCAAAACAATGACAGCCGGCACTTCTTTTTCACTGTGCTCTTGACAAACTTTGGCTAATGAATGGCTCCTTCTTTGATATTCCCCATGTGTTGATGCATTGGTTAATTGGGAGCATTTCTCTTTGTCCCATAGGTGAAAAGCCCTTTTCCTGTACACACTGCAACCGGGCCTTTGCTGACCGCTCTAATCTCCGAGCCCACCTGCAGACCCATTCAGATGTAAAGAAGTACCAGTGCAAAACCTGCTCCCGGACTTTCTCCCGCATGTCTCTGCTCCACAAGCACGAGGAGACAGGCTGCTCGGGCTCTCGCTGAGGACGCTGCTTCCCCAGGCCTCTCTCCACACAAATCCCTATATTATACCTAGTTTCTGTAGGAGTTAGTTTCCTCCATCGCAGCGCACACCGAGACCCTCACACTCCTCACTCGGTGCCTCCTGTGCAATGCGAAGGCCTGATCCTCCTCCCATCCTGGCATCCGAGGGTGCAGGATTGGACTCCGGAGCTAAGTGTGGGTGCCAAAGAGTGAAGCTCGGGGGGTGCAGCCCTGAGCCTGACCTGCCGCTGCCGCAGCCCCCATCAGGTGCCCCTGCTTACTGGGCACCTTGCAGGGCTGGTCCTGCACCCTGGCCCCACACTGCAAGGGGGGGGGGGGGGGCTGCTTTTTGTATGTTTTTTTTACTGTAACCACTCGGTAACTTCTAAGAACCGATATCCTTTTAATGAAGGACAAGATGTGCCGTGTCCCCCAGCCCCCAGTGTATATACGCCGCCTGTAGAAGGTGTAACTATGCAATAATATAGTATCCCAGTAGTTGTGAAGCAGCTGCTTCTCCCCAGCACAATGACAATTTGCAATGCCTGCGAGATTAACAGTGTCCGTAAAAGGCACGGGGTAGCCATTTCAAACACCAGCCCTGTTTACAGAGCAGCTATGCACTCAAGCACCTGTTAATATGACTCTTAACAACTGCTTTTCAAGAGAACTGTGACTAATAGCAGGCACTTGTCAGCGATACAATGGTGGCCTGTCCCAAGGCTGCCCATCGACAGGTGTGTGCCAAAAGCCCTATTTATGGGTATTGACAGGTGCCTCCTGAATGCATCTTTCTTTGGACATTGTTTTCATGGAATCATTACAAAGAGGATGTTTACATTTCAAAGGTACACTGGTATTTATATATATTTTTTTGTTTTCTTTGGTGCCACAATTTTGTACTGATGAAACTTTTTATATAATTATATACAGTTTATTGATATTCAATAAAATGGTTAATTTATAATAGGGTTTTGTCGGTGAAGAGGTGGCAGTGATGTGGGGACTGGGGTGCTGGGCCTCTGCTCCTAGCCTCTGGCTGCAGGTGAATGAGTGGCATTCACATACATGGGGGGGATGCAGAGCAGTTGCCTCTGGGGAGGAAAAGGCAGGCTGAGTCAGTTCCTGCCGGAGAACTGGGGAAGGGGCAGCTGTGCGGTGATGCAGGCTGATGGGGTGGCAGTGGGTCTCTCTGGCTCCATGTGGGAAAGTGCATGGGCTTACCCTGTCCCTCCCAGCCAGCCTAAGTAGGTGCTGGCTCCCCTGTGGGGCTACTGCAGCACCCATCCCTGGCTGTGTCCCTTGACACTCCCTGGGGAACAGGTCCATGGTGGGGCTGCCCCTGCTCTCAGCAGGCTCCCGAGCCTCCCCAGGGAATGGCTAAGCCATCCGCAGGGAGCTGAGCTTCTGTGTGGGTGAGTTGGTGTGCGGCACCCGCGGTGACACATCCTGTTGTCACCACAGAGCCTTCAAGTGCAGGTGGGAGCAGACGGAGGGGCAGGTGCCCCGGGATACCCCAACTACCTGCTTCTAGGATTCCCATCACAAAACTATCCCAGTGCCCCAAACCACCTGCCTTGCACCTTCCCAGCTACCTCCAAACTGGGGTGTTTCAGGGACAGCGCAGCCGGGTTTGCCACCTGCCTCCCCAGCGGCTGGGGATTTGTTCTTCCCCTCCTGTATTCCCTCGGTGCCATCTCCAGAACATTGCTTAAAACCCGGGAATAAAAGCTCACGCCCCCAGCGCTTATCCCCCTCCAGCCTGCTGGCGCCCGGCTCCCTGCACCATTCCCAGGGGCTGTTACGGAGCAGGAAGATGTGTGTGGCTGTAAAAGTGTGCAGAGCCGCTGCTCGCCCTTCTTTAATTAAGAGCTCGCCCCGCATAAACTGCCTTTCCCAGCCGGGTTGGACTCATTACTTGATTATTAAGCAGGGCAGGAAGTTTTGGGTTTGCTCTTGTGTGTGCTTTTTTCTTCCTTTTCCCAACAGGAAGCGGGGGAGGGGCACTAATTACTTTCAGCTTTCCATCCATAAAATCCTGGAGCTGCAGAAGCAGCTAAAGAGTTAAAAAAGACCAATTTTGAGAACAGACCACCTGCAGGAGCTGGGAAGCAGGCTCGAGGAAAGCAGGGAGCAGAGCCCTGCTTGTGAGGAGGTGGCCCCGGCTGTCCCACCGGCCCAGCTTGGTGTTTGTGGCTCTGACATGCCTTTGGTTATTGTTTGGCCCAGCAGTATGCATCCAACAGCACCACATGGGCTGTGCCTTACCCCTATACACACATGTCATGGCTGTCACTGATTCATATGGGAAGCCCTTCCTGCATCATTCAGGCTGCTGCTTCATCCCTGCATCGGCACCCACCAGGGAACGCTGCCAGCTCCCTCTCAATGGGCTTCAGCTAACACTGACTGGTTAGGCAAGCGATGAGAGTTGTGAGAAACCTCCTCCTCAGCAATCCTTCCTGCTCTCAGTTGTGTTCCTGGCTTTGTCCAGAGCCTGGCTGGGACGAAAACCTTTCAGAGAGAAGGGATAAACCGGGTGGAGGACAGCCTAGGCTCGACTGAAAAATCCCGCGGGCATTCAAACACAAATGCAGCCTTAAAACACTGGCAAAAAGAAATGCTGCCTGTTCTGAATCACAAAAGCACAGCCCATTGGCACTTGGGCTGCTGCTGCATCTGCTCCCTGCCCTGCCCAAGCACCCCGCACCCAAGAAACCCTCAGATGCTGTCCCACAGGTTGGGGCAGTGCCTCTGACCTCTCAGTCATGCCCAGGTCTGGACCAGCCATCGCAGGGTGATGGATGTGGCCCAGATCCCTCCTCTTCTGCCCAATGCTCATTTTCCAAACATATTTATTTCTACAAGGAGGGCTGTTGGTGTGAGCAGAGGGCTGGGGTCCAGGATAAGGGCAACCTTGAGTCCAGCTCAAACCCCTCAGCAGGCACACGCAGTCCTTTCTGTCCTTTTTCTGCCCCTACCCACCTCTGGGGCTCTGTGATGGAGATCTGCACCAGAAGCTAGGCCTGAGAATGAGTTGCCATTGCTTTTTCATCTCATTTCCAGAAGGAAACCTCCCAAAGCAGCATCCCTGGCAGCAAGGCTGCAGTGGGATGGTCCTCTGCCCTCGGTCCCCTGTGCTTGCGCAGGCAATGAGATCTGCATGGGGAAGCCAGAGACTTCATAGTGAAACCTCAGCATTTTTTCCTCCCTGCTCTGTTTAATGCCACAGGAACTAAACACACCGTAAAGCCACTGCCCGCAGCCCGGCTGTTTCATCCAGGTAGCACAGTTTCAGCATGGGGATAGCAGGGGCAGGGGGGGCAGCCGGCGATTAACAGGAGGAACCATTTGGTGACCACCTTGTGTGACCATCTGTAACAGATTACGGTGTCAGCGCTCGTAAAAGCCGGGATTCAATCAAGCGCCCGGCAGGTAGCAGGGGCCCCGCTGGCAGGGGCCGCGGTGCCGGGGTGCAGGCTGTGCCGGCTCCGGGCTGCCGCGTTCCCGGCCGGCACGGCCACGGCGAGGAGCGTTTGAACTCCGCTGTTTAATTTCCACGGACCTCCGCAGGACCTTTAGAGGAGCACGTACGTCCCCTCGGCTCCTGGAGCCCTTTCAAAGGCTCTGGGGAAACCACAAAGTGCCTTTTCTTCACGGAAAGGACCAGTCTTTTCCCCCCTTCCCTGCAGAACTGATGCAGAATTAAGGGTGTTTGGAGACCCACCCTGGCATGGGGCAGAGAGCTGGAATAAACGCACACAGAGAATCTGGGTTAAAAAGGGCTTTAAGGCCTCCATGTCGCTGCTTGAAATCATTCTGCCTCTGCAGGCATCCTGAGCATCCCACGGGAACAAGAAGGGAAGTGGGTGGATTACAGCCACCTTTGCAAAGGCTTCTTCTGCTTGGAGATTTTAGGGCTGTAGTTCCCAAAATTGCCTTTTTCACTGCTTTCTGTCCCTCTCTCTTTCAAGGACAGGCACAAGCCATGCTGGGCTGTTGTGCCGTGAGGGTGAAGAGCAGCTCTGGGAACCTCAAAACATTTCCCTCCACCTCCAGGGCTGTAGGAAGGAAAAAGGTTTCCACTTTCTTCTCCTGCCATTGCAAAACTGCCAGAGAGAAATGTTCTCCTCCATCCCCGCAGCTTCTGAAGGAGAGTTCCCAGTATCCAAGCATGCTGCTTCCAAAGAAGGCAGCCAAAGCTCAGCCCTTACAAAGTGTAGCAGCCTCATTCTTCTTTCGGCTCTTGCCTTGCCTAGAAAAAGCTGAATAAATAACCAGGAACCATGCAGAACCCAGGGAAAAGCCTGTTATTAAAGTCAGTCACTGGACGGCTGTTTCTGATTTGGGGAAGGGAATGACTGGAGTTCTGCAACAGAAGCCAGGATGGCTCATGGGGCAATCACCAGAGTTTCCCATTCGAGATACCTGGAACTGTGGGAGGTCTTGGAAGATGTGTGTGCGTTTATCCTTAGCGGGATGAGGGGAGCAGGTGCCTGCGCCCATGCAGGGCTCCCTGAGCCCCTGTCAACAGGCAGTGCTGGTGAAAGCCCCCGTCCATTAACAGCTTGCCATAAGGAGCGAGGTGCACAAACAAACTGCAGGTGTAGCTGTTGTTTTTCTGGCTCTGGGCTATTGACATGAGCAATAATCTCAAATTAATCTTTAATCGGATGATGAACTGATAGCGTGGGGCTGCAGAGGTGTGAGTCTTCCCATGGAGACAAAGAGCGTGGCAAATGCAGAGAGAGGGAGACCTGGGGAAGGGAGGCAAGGCTGGAGGATTAAAGTAAAGATGATTTCTCCCTGTGGATGCAGGCAGGGTGGGTTGCAGCATCACTGTGGTCTTGCTGCCGGCTGTGCTTACTGTCCAAGGGCATTGCTTCTTCCTGGCCATGCTATTGGGAGGCAATGCCCACCCCAGGGCAAACCATCACCCACCTGCTGAAACAGTGTGAGTGCAAGCGCCTCACTGCCTCATAACTCAGGCCACAAACCCCCCTGCCAAAGGCCTGCTTTCTGCTGGGTGAAGTGAGCACAAACTCCCCACCCCAAGCACACGGGGCTCACCCTGAGGGTTGAAAAACACCTTCCCGGGGCTGTCTCACCTCCAACTATTTACGTCCCTTGTGCAAATGTCCCGGCAGCAGCCAGTGAGTCCACAGGGGTTTAGGAAGCTGTGGAGGGATGGACAAGCCCAATGCCATTGTGGGTTAAATGGTTGATTCTCTTGTTTTGTTCTCAGGCAGTCCTAAAGGTGGTGAAGGCTTTGGGGGCCACCAGTGCTGCCCCCCTTATGGGTGCAAGCTCATGCGGGGTGGGAGCAGGTCTCTTCCAGGCAGATTGGTAACACTGAGCGAACAGCCTGGAGCAGCCACGAATCAGAAACACTCACTCAGAGCCCCGAGCACTTCACAGCCCACTCTGTTAATGGCAGTGGGTTAAAACAGAAAGCCATAAAGATGCTATATTTAATTCCTTCACCTGAGGACAAACACTTTGGCACAAGGGACACAAGTGCACACACAGCAGTGACCCGTGTCCTCCCCACAATAAGAAGCGCTGGGGCCACCAGCCTGCACCGACGGCTTTACAATAGCAATGCTGTGCTGTAACTTATTGGAGATCTGCCTAGAAAATCATCAGAAAGTATTTTAAGTCCGGCATAACACACATATTTATGGATCACCTTCTGCTTTACTGGGCTCCCCGAAAGCAATGCGAGGCCTGTTTTACTCCTCTCAATAAAAAGGCTCACGTTTCACATGCGGGGAGATTGGCGTCTCCCGAGCTAATTACTCCGGGTTCCCCTCCACCTCCGCATTTTCCACGCAGGGTTATGCTGGCGACACTTTGTCTGTGGCCGCTCCGGGGAGGACGGTGCTGCGCATTAAAGCTTCCTTTGCCGCCGATGCGCTGGAGGCAGAGCGGGCTGAGGCGAGGAAGTGGCTGCGTGTTGCGGCACAGAGTCGTGGCCCCGTTATAAAGAGCTTCAAGGGCCTGCATTATGTCATTACTCAATTAGCCTGTTGGTAATAGCACTTCATTAGAGAGACAGTTCCTATTCACTGGCCCTAATCCACTTTCTAAAGACAGGGATGAAGCCATTGATCGCTTTTCCCGCTTTCCTGATGAGGCAGAAAGCGGGTTTGGAGTGTGGTCCTGTGGCAGGCAGGGTGAGGGGAATGATCAGCCCCCTGCCACCCTGAAAACCAAGGCAGGGGTGGCAGCACCCAGCCCCAGCAGCTCAGGGATGTGTGGGGTGCTCCCATCACCAACCTCAGAAATCAAGCTGTTAACCAGCTCCCAAGAGTTTCGGTGTTGAAACAGGCACCACAGCTGGGGATGCGACTGCTCCTCACCTGGCTGAAAGCAATGGGTGAGCTGGTGTCAGGGATGCTGTTGGTGGAGCACCTGTGGGGATAGGCACTGCGCCTCGCTTCGGTCCATGGTGCAGACAGAAAGAGAAGCCACTATTTATAGTTCTTTTCCATTTTCCTTTTTCCTCTTTCCCCCTCCTCCGCTCTGTGACATGCAGTGCTCAGTGGAAACCGAAGTGGGGTAGGAAGTGGCGCGAGAGCCGCACGCAGGAAACTGATGTGTGTCAGGAAAGGATGTCAGTGCTGGGCAGCGAGGGGAGAGCAGCCGATACAGGGGCTGCCCCTGTCACGCTGGTGACTCGCTGATGAGAGGGGCGGGAAGCGAAATGGAGCTCTTCTGTAAATAAAGGAATCTGCTTCCATTTGAGGCAGTGATAGAGCGAACCTGGAGGTGCAGGGAATGCCCAGCCAGCCCAGAGATTCCCAGCACCATAGAGCTGGAAAGTGTTCCCCATGTCCTGCCCATCCCATTGGCTTCAAAGCCAGTGAGTGCCTGCACCCAGCAGGGACCTTGTCCACCACATCCCACCACCACAACAGTCACAGCATCCTCAGCTATGGCCCCATGTGTGGCTGCTGCATGACTGGTGCTTGGGGCTTCATCCTGCCTCATCCTTGTCCACCCCACGTTCTCCTTCCTCAGGGCATCCATCAGCCAGAATCTCTCTTCATGCAGTGCTGCCACAGGGGGGGCTGGGCTTGGGGGTTTTTCCTCCCCTATGAAAAATACCCATTGCTCAGGCTTCAGAAAGATGCAGCCTAAGCACAGAAGTTATTTTAGGTCAAAAGATGTACTGGGGTAGGAAAGTTCACTGCCCTGGTTATGGCAGCTGCTCTCTGATCAGGATCATCCAAATTTCCCCCCAAAACCTCACTTTACATCAATAGCAGCAACATGGGGCCTCCATTTGCTGTAATTAATGGTTATTAGTACTTGTGACTCAGGTGAGGACCTGAGAGCCAGTTTTTAAATGCACCATGGTAGGTGGCAACTGTTTTGCCTCAAATGGTCTTCACAGGAGCTGAAACGCTGGCCGGCATGTGCCTGAGGGTCAGGAACTGCAGTCCTTGCGGGCTGCAGGGCTGGGGCATCACACACCATCACCCATCGGAAAGTCAAAATCTCTCAAAAACCAAGCAAACACCTCGTTTTCATTCACTCTTTTGCCATTTCATAATATTGGCTACTTCTCGCTGAAAGGAAATAGCTGTCCCATAAATAAAGGAAGGTAGGAGGGAGCGTGAGGGAGTCTGTGGAGAGGCAGATGCAGGAAGCTTTCCTGGCGTGCTCCAGCTCACGACTGAAGATAACATCAGTAAGGGGAGAGCAGAGAGGGTCCACAACGTACACGTGTGCCAAAGAGCCACTCACACATGGACACACCTGGAGCATCCCTAGCCCTCCCCCTGTCACCCTCTGAGCATCCTGTCCATTAGCATCCTCCCAGCTGGAGCAGCTTGGTGAGAGCATGATGAGAGCGGTCCCTGGGTGAGCCCCACACACAGAGGCCTGAGCGGGGCTTTGGGCACCTGGAGCTGTTTCCCCTCTGCAGCACAGATCCTGGATGGGGGGGCCCTGCAAAACCACCTCCTGGCACCCGGCGAGGGCAGGATGGCAGAGCAGGCAACAGCCAGGTAGGTACAGGTATCACATCCCAACTCTGACACCATCTCTTCATCCTCGGTCATGGTGTATCATCTCCACATGCACTCTTTTCCATGCACAGTGGGGAATACAATACCCCAGCTGCAGCTCTAAGGAGCAATCCGAGCCTGGCAGTGGGGAGCAGGTGTGTACAGCAGACAAGCCAAGATGTGAGAAGGGCACCAGGGCCAGTATCCTCCCAGGGGATGCTTGCTGGCAGCCCCATCAGCAGGACCAGGACCGAACCTGCAGGTCAGGGCTCTGCCAGTCATGGATGTCTTTCTGTTGGCCTGGCCTCAGTGCTGAGCTATTAATAACCAGCTCCAGTTGTGTCTCTCCAGCCTGCAGCCCCTATTTTCTTTTAAAACCAAGCTGTGATGGGAATGAATTATCTCTCTTCATTTTCATTCTCCCTCTGTCTCTGGTGCTGGTGAATTAACAGCTCCCCTTGTTGCCAAACAGTCTGCAGTTTATCTCCCAAAGCACAAGTTTCACTCCCAATCTGTACTGGGGAAACTTAAAGTAATTGCATAAAACTATTCTGAGAGTGATCCAGCAGCAAAGAAGTCAAATAAATAGGGACCATATGCACCATGGCATTCAGAGCTGCTGCACAAAGATGCTCTCACTCGCAGTGCTCCAGTCCCAGCCTGAGCCAGCGGCGTGGCTCGCCTGCCCCACACACGGGCTCTGCTCTGGTACCAAACCTGGGTGGTTTGCAGCATTAGAAGCTGTCCCGGTTTGCAGATTGAGCTTTGCTTGGTTTGGTTTTGCCTGGGGTTTAGCTGGCTCTTGGTGAAGGTTGGAGAAGGGAGCTGGTTGCTAACCCAGGAAAGGGCTGCTGGTGGGTATTTAAGCCATCCTCTAGGCGCAATGCTGAAGGGATGATTTCCAGTGCATCACGAAGGCTCCTTTACAAGGGCCCCATTTGCTGTTGGGCTATGTGGGATCTTGCCAACATGGTCTCACTCTAAGGCAGACACTCGAGCTTTCCCAGCTGCACCAGGCTTGGCTCTTTGCTCCCATGGCCCATTTCCCCCCATTGATAGGGTGAACACTGTGAGATCTGTCAGCCCCTAGCCAGGCTGCTGGTGCCGCATCTGTAGTGCAGTGCCAAGCAGGATGCAGCCGCAGCCCCACACCACAAAGGTCTGGCCATGGCCTCTGGTTGCTCTGCAAGAGAGGGCAGAGGTGGGTGCAGAGCATCCCCTAAAGCAGAAAACTGCAGGACCTTTGATACCTGTGCAGCCCAGCCCCGCGTGGTCATGCACATGCATTTCGGGTACCCCGTTGGTCCCTGTTGGTGAGGTCAGTGCTGCCTTGGAGCTCAGCTCTGCTGGGGCCGCCAGCCCCATTCCTCCCTGTATGGGAGACGCGGCAGCTGCAGGGCTCATCCCGCAGCCACCTTCACCAGGGCCCTGCTTTACATCAAGGAGCCCCAGCGCAGATCAAAGCGCTCTGAAGTTTTCCTTGCACAGCCTGCAGTGCTCTCAGAGGGAGACGCGCTGCTGTCAGCAGGCCCTGGCTGCAGGGATGGGGTTATCCCTGGCCCATCACAGTCACCTCCTCATCACCACTCATCCCGTGAGTCTGTGGACCCTCGGCATCACTCAGCACCAGCTGCCCACCATGGTACCAGGGTTTGCCACGCTCCCTTGCTAAGGCATTGTTGGGTCTCTTGCTTGGCATTGCCTGTGCTTGCCTGTGGATGGAGGGTGACAGCAGCATTTGACACAGGAGTGGTGACTGTCACAGTGTGGGAGCTGGGAGGGTGACACTGCGGCCCCTCCTGGGGGGCACGACGCCCTTGGACGCCTGTTACCACCGAGTGTCATGGAAAATGCTGCAATTAGACAGAAAGAAGGGAAATAATAATGGCCGATGCTTCCAAAAGTAACTCGGGGAGCCTCCATTTAGAAAGCCAAAACTGAGCTCCCTTCAAGAGGCTGTTTTCCAGAGGCTCCTCCAAAACGTCTGGAGGAGTTATCCGTCGTTTGGCACCAGCAGCACTTGCCATGTCTACAAACTGTGGCTGGGAACTGCTAGTTAAGATGCCTGCCCACCTGGAGCTGGGGCTGCCCGTCACCAAACGGCTGTCTCGCAAAACCCACCACTGGCTTTCGGATGAGTAAGTCTGTGCCAGCAATACCGGGCTTGTGTTACCCCAGGCTTGGGATGGCACCACTAGTGAGGCTTCTGAAAACACACCCTGGCACCCCTCCATGCTGCTGCGACAGCACAAGCATCGCTGAGACTTGCTTCCAGCCTCCCCATAGCCCCAGTGGGAGGAGGAGCCTCTCTCCCTCTGCATTCCCTTGGTCCCCCCTGCCCAGGGCAGAGCCCCCTGTCCCAGTGCTGCCACCCGGCAATCCCGATGGCCATGCTGGAGGCAGCCTGCGTATATAAAATTAGCACCCTCGCAGGAGGCTGCCAGGGAAACCTGTGCTGGGCGGCTGCAATGGGAAGCAGATGCTCTGTGATTAACCCCACACTCACAGAGCAGTGCTATCCACAAGTGGGGCTGTAGTGCTTGGGCCAGGGATGGAGGGCACAGGCTGGAGCAGAGGCCGGTTTGGGCAGGGATGGCTCTGGCTGGGAGCTGGCAGAGGGACGGATGTGGTCTGGCTTCTGCTGGTGGGGCCAGGTTGATGGTTCTGTGTCCCCCATGGGTGATGTTCAGGGTAGGAATGGTCTCACCCAGAAGTGCCATCCCCTGATGGCAATGCTCCATGCCTGCGGGAGCCAAGCTGAACTTTTCAGCTCCCTCAGGCTGAAAGCACTCTGTGAGATGCGAGTCAGGGAACCGCATCCAGATGGCTTGCACTGCCAGAGACGAAGCCCTGGAGGCCAGGAGAGCTGTCCCCAGCACAGCATCCCCAGCACTAGTGCCACTTGCAGCCAGTTTGCATGAACAAGCATCCTGCTCCAACCAGCAGCACCTCAACTCTCCAAACCTTCCCCCTCCACATGGCCCCAGGTCACCAAACGCTGTACCTCTTCCCTGCAGAAAGGGATGCAGCAGGGTTTCAAAGTCCAGGGGCCGGTGACCCTGGCCGGGCCTCTCCAGCAGGGCCGTGCTGGGAGGCACAGAGGGAAGATGTGGGTTTGCTGTCTGCACTCAAAAGCCCTGCACGAACAAGCCGTGTAACCTGAGAGTGATTTTCTAGATAAGATCTAGGCAAGGGGTGGGGAGTTTGTAAGGTCAGGTCACAGGGGCCCACTGACCCCTCTGAGCACCAGCCCAGGACCCCAGCACCAGCGGGTGAGGAAGGATGCTCATCGGTGTCGCGGGCTTCGTTTCTTCTTTTCTTCCCTTTCATGGCTCTGTGTCTGAAGGGGGGAAGTTCCCACTTATCTCCTGCCCTCCCCGGTGTGGTTTCTCCAGCCTCGCAGTAAGGGATGGCCATTTCTGCTTCTTCTCAAGGCATTTTTCCACCCACCCTCTCTGGCCCTGGTGGGAATTGTCAGCTTTGAGATAACGAGAAGGATGAATTGTTCATACAGGATGTTGCATGAAGCCCTAGTGCTATTTGCAGGCAATTTTAATAAGTAATAATAAGGAGAGAGAACTCCAAAGGAAGTAACCTGGTACAGCAGACAAGGCAGATTTATCAAGTCAGGGAGGAAATACTCCCCAGAAATGAATCTGGCATGAGTTCCTGCACACCAGTCCCACGATCCTGTCTGCCACCGCAGGCAGCTCTTATCTGAAACAGTCCAGTGTTTAAAATAGACTGGAAAATAAATAGTCTTCCAGCACGACTGATCCTCCAGAGCCTGCAGTTCATCCCAGCAGCATTTACAGTTTTCTCTGGAGTGTTTCCGACATGTACTTCAAGGCCTTCCAACTCTTTTTCTCCTCCCCTGCTTGTGACATTAATGAACCTTAAGGGATTCTTAAAGCACATTTTATGTGGATGTATTTTTAAGCAGGAGAAGGAGAGAGCGGTTCCCAGCCCTCCATGCCTGGGGTGGATGGAGAGCCGCTTTGCGAGGCGCACTCCAAACAGGAATCCATCAAACGCCAGGTCTAAGTGTTGCTGCGGCAGTGCTGCTAGCCGTGAAGTTGTTTAATGTTCATTGTTCACAGCTGTGTCACCCTAATAGAGTATTTTATTGTTTTTCCAGTTGTACTTAAAACCTTCATTCATTATCCTGCCCAGCCAGCGAGCGCCTCACCTTTAATTGATGACACCAGACAGAACGCCTGGTCAAAGTTTCCAGTGTCTCCATCACCACAACTGGGACTGGCTCTGTGCCACCCCAGACCCTGCCAGCACCATTCAGGCCCAGCAGGTGACCTGGGGATGGGGGGACATGGCCACCAGGAGCTCCGGTCCCCCATGGAGCAGTGGCTGTACCTGGGCTGGGGCATCACCTCAGTGCAGAAACCCTTAGGAGAGAGCAGACACACTGAGGGATGCTGCAAGTCACCTGCCAGGCTGCAATGAGCGCAAGCCTGGGCAGCAGCATAGCCCATGGGGTCAACCCTGCCTGCTGGGACAGCAGAATACCCACAGCCATCGCCTTGACCTGACTGAATCAGCCCTGATTGACCGGGGCCTCTTATTGCTTGCGAGGAACAGACAGAGGCAGAGGTGATGTCCAGAGAGCTCCTGTGCTGCACATCCCACTGTGCCCATATCCCGCAGGTTCACCTTGCTGGGTCCTAACAGCCCAGAAAGCACCTTTATGGCCAGTGGAGCCATCTCCCTATGTTGTCCCCACACACCCGGCTGGCCACCCCCATCCTGCCTCAAGTCACCCCAGCACCACCCGCCCGCAGACCCTTATGTGATGTTCATGTATGACAACTAATTGCAGTAACTTTCTTGCTGGAAAACAGCCCTTTTCGCAGGCGGGGAAGTCTCTCTGCTCTGTGTAAGTCCTGACAGACTCTCTACAGTAGTTAAAAGGGACGGCATTAAAGAAAAAGAACTTAAACAACCCTGAAGTGAAGGGCCTGTAATTTATTTACTCCCCCCGATGAATGCTGGTTGCAAATCACTCTGTGTAAAAATAACTCCTTTCTCCAACTTTTGATCTCTGATATTCCTGTATTTCCCTGGGGAAAATGTAAATCTATGAACTTATTACTAATGTTTCCTGTCCCTGACAGTGGAGCCAGTTGATATTTTACTTGAGAAGGCAGAGGGGGAGAAAAAAAGAGGCAGCATAAAGTTAATGACTGCGGACTGTTTCCAATCTTAGTTTCACTTTTCAGATGGAGAGTTTCCATCTTACAACGGGGAAAGGAGATTTTTAAATAAAACATGATTTAACTTTAGCCAAACTTCCTCCTAGTGTTTATGCTTCTGGCTTGGGGCTTGATCCAGTTAAAGCTGGTTCCTTTTGAAGCAGCCCCGGCTCATCACCACGCGCCGACACGACGGCTTGGAAATTGTCTGTTCCACTTCTGGATCTGAATTCCCCAGCCTCTGCCTGCCTTGTTGCCCTCCTCCTGCCTTGCCCTGCTTCGGCGAATGGCTTCTGGCTCCTGTTCATCTATGCAGGCAATGGGCAGGAATAGGTGATGGCACCTTGCACTTGGACATCCCCTTGGCACTGCTGTGGGCGCTCTGTGGGGCCATGCAAAGTGTGGCCATATTAAAGCAGCTCCATGTCACCACTGTCCTGGACCACAGTCATTTTGTAGCCCCAAAGGCACCCAGGAGCAGCTGATGGGAAGGTGCGGGGCAAGGCTCGGCGGTCCAAACGTGTTTGGGAAGTTTCTGAATTGTCCCATTTTGGCGTGTTCTCTCCCAAAGCTATGATGCACATTTCTAGTTCACAACGGGCTTTGCTTGGAAAGGTAAGCTCTTTAGTGGGAGGCTGTGCTCAGCATGCTGCGCTCCTGTCCAGGTACAGCACCACCTCTGTGAGGTTTTACAGGTTTTTCCCTATTTCAGGGTAGCAAAAAAGAAGTCCCCCAGAAAATCTCAAAGCACAGGAAGATCATTTCCTGTCAGCACCAGCACTGGGGAGATGGCAGAGGGGTTGGAACTGGATGATCTTAATTAAGGTCCTTTCCAACCCAAACCATTCTATGATTCTTGGTTGCATGCAGGCAGCCCAAGCCTGGCTCCACAAAAACGGCCTCTTCAGCTTCTCCCTCCTGGCTTGGACTCTTCTCCCATTCCTCAAAGCCTTTCCAGAGCCAGGAGCCCTCCGAGTCCCAGGATGGCTGGCGTCAGCAGGGAATATCAGCGCCTCTTCCTCATGCTCTGCCTGTGCTGTGGTCCCCCCTCACTTCAGAGCTGCCCATCCCTGCCCCGCTCAGACCCCATGGAACCCGCTTGGTGCTGGGTGCTAGGTGCAGCACCAGCAGCCCGTCCCCATGGCCACTGGCCTGAGCAAGCAGCAAACCTGACGCCAGGGTGGAAGCCATCTCCCGCAGGAGCAATTCAGGCACTGTTTTAACATCAGCCAAAACACAGGGAATAAAAGGAACTTTAATGGGGTCTAAGTTGAGCTGTGCACCCTGGAGGATTCCTGGCTGCCTCTGTTCATGTCAGATAAATAGCCCTGTGACTGCAGTAATGTTTAACATCCCCTCTCATTATCTCGCTGGCATCCCTGGGCTCCTGCAGGGATTGCAGCCAGGCCTGGCCACATCTTCCCCCAGTCCTCGTCCCGTTAGCTGCACTGCAGCAGCACTTAAGAGCGTTTCTGAAATGCAGCCTGATTCAGGGCTTAGGAGAGGCTGTTAGCTGAGCCCACTGGTGGTCCCATCACAGGGCAAGAGCCCTGGGGCTTCTGCCACCAGGCAAGCCTCTGTGTCCTGCCCCTGCAGGCCAGCCCTCTCCTGGTGCTGCCAGCCAGTCCCCTCCTTGCCTCAGTTTCCCCATCTCCAGCACAGCCTTAGTGAACCTGAGCATTTTCTTTAAAGAGCTTTGAAGTTTAAAGCTGAAAACCCCAACATCTTCTACACAGGCAGTCAAAGTGCAATAATTAATAGTTATCATGCTTGCTCTTAATTAATACTTATCAAGCCTAATAGGCATCAACAGCCATTCCAGCAGTCTGCTGGAAAGAAGGAACCTTATGTCCCATGTCTCATATCCCACATCCTATGCCCCTGCCCTAGTGGCCGTCCTCCTCGCAGGCGTCTCCCTTTCTGTGGGAAGAGTTCGGTTTTCCTACATGGGAGGGATGGAGAGGAACACCCTTTGGGAATGACCCAGCTCCAGAGCAGACACCCAGGGTCAGAACAAGGGAGGATTGAGCCCTGCAACCTGCCGGCCCTTAAAGGGCTGCTTGTGCCGGGGACCACCAGCACTGCCACGATGGGGGGGATGGTCCCCCCGCTGCCACTGCGGTGAGGAGCCGGCTCCAGCAAACCGCACATTCCTCACCTCCCCGCTGACCCATGGCCGCGTGGTCCCTGCTGCTGCTCCGCTGGGATGCTGAGCATCGCCCTCTGCAAAGGGAGAGCACACACACGGCTCCCGGGGATGCGTGTGTGTAGTTTCCCGGGCAGCTGGAGTTGCGAATGCACAACTGCTGTATCAGGGCACTGTCTCACTCACCCCAAGATCAATGGGGCTACAGCAGCAGGAGAAAACATCACCAAACTGGCCCCACTGACAGAGACAATGGAGCTGGGACAGGGTCCCCTGGCAGTGGCTGTGGGTCCAAAGCTCAACTCCCACCAAGCTCATCCCACAGAGGATTTGGGGTGGGGTGTTTGGGGTTCAGGGCTGGGGCATCTCATCTTCAACATCTGTCCCAGTGGCCAGTGTCTCCTGAGCCCCCAAAGCGTGTTGGTCAGCCTGGGAAAGAGACATGGATCTTTGTCCCCCCTCCACCTCGATGAACTCTTTGAGCTGGTTTCTGGCACTGCTGGCTCCTCGCGTTGCCCTGACCACTGACATGAGACTGTGCAGGACTGGATCCCCAAACAAGCAGGGCATTTTCCACCATTTCCCCTCATCTCTGAGCTCTTCCAATACCTCCCACCCAATAACACTCTGTTTTCCTCCCCCTCCAGGCTGGGTGTGGGGAGCAGGGCAGGCTCTGTAGGTGTGCTGATGAAGACAACCACCCCACCACATTTTCAGGCATCTCGGGAGACGGTAGGAAATGCCATGCTTTCATTTTCATTTCCCTTCATCATAACTAAGGCTTGAAACTGAACCTACTTCCCAGCTGCGATGCCTCCCACATGGGCAGCGCCACAGTGGGATCCCAGCAGCACCCATGGCCACCAGCTGCACTGCTCTGTCCAAACTATTCCGTTGCTGGAACACTATTCCATTGCTGGGGCAAAGGAAACCCAGTGCTTCTCCCACCTCTCAAGCATGAACTGTTGAGGGTGTCTCCAAACAGCCCTACTGAACCAGGGGCTGCTTTTAGGACAAATCACCATGGAGACACATAGCAAATGAGCAATTAGGCTGCCAGTGCAAAGTTTCCAGGATCCCACCATCCATGTGTCAATCAGTGATGCCCACAGCTGTAACATCTGTCCTCTGTCACCCGTCAGTGGGGTGTGAGCACATGGGGTAACATGGGGCTCTGCCCGCAGTCCCATCCTTCTGGGAGAAGCCCCTTTATGTCATCCAAGTCTGTCCTTCCTCCATACAGTTTCAGGCCAAGCGTTACCCACCAGCTGCCTGGTTGGGGCTGAGCTGTCGGCATGGCCAGGGCAGGACACTGGCACAGCTGATGCCCCAACAGCAGTGGAGGTGACAGTGGGTGCTGTGGTTCCCCTCGGTGCCCACCACGTTCACGGGAGCCCGTTGGTACTTTTCACCCTCTCAACGAGTCCCCAGGTGGTTTCCTGGCTCTCGGGGCAGGATTAGCTCCCAGCATTTGCCAACTGGCAAATGTCCTTATTGTCACCTTGCTGTGGACACAAGCACCAGGCTGGCACTTGGGCTGCGGTGCCAGGGGTCTGCCTGACCCCAGGCCAGCCTACAGCCTGCCTGCCTGGCTCGCTTCTGCTTTTGGGCATTTAACACCGTCTGGAAGCTGTGTCGGGGGGAGAAGAGGAGACAGAGAGACGGACGGGAGCTGCTCTGATGTAAAACAGAGACAGGGAAGCGAGAGCAGAGCCTGCGAGTGCCCCGGTGAGCGGCCCAGCGCCGGGACAGGGTGAGAAGCACGTTTGTGTCATTACTCATGGAGGAGCTGGCAGGGAGGCGTGCGGAGAGGGCCAGGTCCCACTGCTGAGGCACTGCTGACTCTGCACAGGCATAGCGGGAGGGAGCGCAGCCCGACCGCTGCACCAGGATCCGGCCTCTTCCCATCACGGGGAGTGCAAAGAGAGCTCCAAGCATGGAGCCAGGGATGCTCCATGGCCCCAGGGCTGAGATGGGGTCAGACCAACTGCAGGGATGGGTCACAGCATCTTTGGCCAAACAGAGAAGAGGGGCAAGCCGGCCCCATGGTGGCAGGACAGCCCTGCCAGCCCAACCAGGACCCAGAGCTCCACACATCCCCTGCCCCACACCAGCCAAGCCTTCTTCCACTGATCCTTAATACCTAAATAGGGCAAAGAAAGAGAAGGAAAAACCCAGGGGAGGAAACGTTTCCTCTGCTGAGCAGCCAGGAAGGGCTCTGGTGGATGGCAGGGCTGCCTCCATGCTGAGTCCTGGAGCTCTGGCTCCTAGTCCTGTGGTGGTGCACAAAGCACATCATCTCCCAAGGTTACCCACACCCCTTTGACTGTCTCCTCCTGGATCTGCAGCAGGAATAGCCAGGCAGGCCCCTCTTCCAAGGACACAGGGCGATGACACAACCACACACAGGCTCATCCTGCAGCTGTTTGCAGCCTGGAGTTCCTGTGAAGCCATAAAATGAGCCGGGAGCCTCACTGTGTCAGTGATTTCCCTGGGTGACACATGCCAGCAGCCCAGCAAGCGTGGCGGTGCTTGGCATGCCGTGCCCTCCAACAGGAACACAAGGCTGCTGAGGAACAAGAGCAAAAATTCCCCTCCTCATCCCATGGAAGCAGCACCGGGAAGCAACACTGTGGGAGCACATGGGGTGGGACAGAGCTGCTCAAGGCACTGTGCATCCACCGTGGCTGGGGCTTTCCCAGAGTGCCAAAGACACCGCTCCGCAGTGCACGGCAGTGGCTTGGGGATGTGCCAGGGCCACAATTGCCAGTGACGGGAAGGGAAGCCCTGGCACCCGCTTCCAGGGATCAGCTCAGCCCAAATGCTCAGCACTGGGCATTTGAGCAGCCCAAAGCTTTGCTCTTGTATCCCAGGCAGGGGTAAACCTGGAACCAAACCTCAAAGCTTTGAGGATGCTCGTGAATGAATCTGCATGGACTCCATGGCCCAGCTCCTCCTGCTAGGACCATCTTCACCACCACCGCAGGCCTGGGGTCAGATTGTAGCTTTCCCCACACTGGTTAGTTGATGCACAGGGTGAGTGACCCCAAGCAGCCCTCCCTGCCAAACCTGAGCTCGCTCCTGCCAGGTCCTCAAGACAGCCTTGGAGAAAGGATCATTCTTTGAATTAACACCACAAGCGTTAATTCCATCCCAAGCAACTGCTGGACAAATGTAAACCCTCTTTTTGTGAGTGCATAGAGTTTGCTGCCTTTAATCAGCAATCAAAATCAAACCTCAGCACCAGCCCAGTACTGTAGCTTGGTTCAAAGACCCTCCTAGGGTAAGCCAGGACAGTGTTGCAGTAGCCCTGTCTTAGATGGATGTTGCCTACTGCAGCTGTTGAAGCGCAGAGCAGCAAAGGCAAGTGCCAGTGACAGTGATTAGAGCCATGCGGGTGCCCACACCAATGCTTTACACCAGGACAAGGCAGCAGCTCAGCCATGGCCACCAGTGGCCAGTGGAGGCTGGGGGCCCACAGGGAAGCCCCCAACACCTTCCCCAACACCCTCCACCCAGACACGGAGGGAGATGATTCGTGCATGAGCCTGAGCTCAGGCTGGGCAGGAGGAAGGAATCACTCCTGAGTCACCCCCTCGCTGCCCAAAGCAGGGACACGAGGCTCACACTGCACCGGGGCTTGGCTCCCCTCCTAAACCACTGCCTCTTCTCTCTGGCTCTTTCTCACCCCATGAATAACCCTGGAACTGGTACAGCAGGAGTAGAGGAGCCATGGTTTGGTGAGAGGCAGCCTGCGCTTGGAGAGCTAACGCAAGCCAAAGCTTTGTGCCGGTGCATCCGTCACTTGGAGAACTCATCCCTTCACAGGCATCCCCTCATCATCCTCCGATGGGGCACGGGGAGCCACGAGTCTGAGACATTTGTGTTTCCCCCACAACAAAACACCTCCCATCTGCAGAGATGGGAGCAGGGGGTGAGCAGGGACCCCACTGCACCCCACGGTCCATCCGGGGTGCAGCCCTCACCCTGAGGTTAACACAGACCCTGCTGGGATGGAGCCGCGACGCTGACGTTTGCCGGAGAGCTGGAAAGTTTTCTGCATACCAGCGTTAGCAGGAATGTTATTTACTGAGCGAGGGAGAGGTCTGACAGAGGAGAAAGCCTCGCGCCCGGCTCTTCCCCATGTATGGATGTGGACCGGCGTTACTCAGCAGGATACGGCACAGACAGAGGCACCGGCGCCGCGGGATGGTCTCCTCGGAGGAAGCTGGATGCAGGACATGGGGCACCTCCCGGCGCCCCCGAGGGGCCGGCTGGACTCTGCAGGGCAGAGAAGCACCATTCAGCCCCCACGAGTGGCTCCCCGAGACCCTCATGGCCCCATCCCTGTAGAAGCAGGGGGACACTGGTGGGACACGGACACCACACATGAGGGCGTGGGGAGCAGGACAAGCGGAGCATCGCACTGAACAGGAACTGAAACCCTTTCCCTTCATGAGTCGCCTTTGCCCAAAGCAAATGTTCTGATAAAATGGGATTTCAGTTCCCATTTGTTTCTGGTATTTGTTGGAAGCTGGCAGTGAACGCATTCAAAGACAAACACCATTTCCTGGACCTGAGGACTTTTCCCAGCCCCAGTGTGCCCCCGGGGAAGCCCCTCCATGTCCCTCGGGCTGCCTGCCACCCCCGGGCCTCCTGGCTCAGGATAATGATTTGTCATGGAGGGGGTGGGTGTTCCTGAGTCACAGGCATATCCGAAGTCCCTGCTCTTCTCCCTGAGGACTTCAAAGGCTTTGCAGACATAAATAGGTGCAGCCCCAGAGTTAAGTCAACAGAGCCTCCTCTGCCAAGGGGGATGTGGGAGGTGCACCCAGGGTTGCTGGTGTCTACACTTCTCATCTCCCGCATCCAAAATCTGTGCTGTTTCTTTACCATGGATGCTCTCACTACTCCCCATGCAGCCTTGTCTCTAGGATGCTGATATTCCAGGGATCAGGCTCAGCCAGCACAGGGACCGAGCAAGAAGGGAGAGGCACTGGGGATTATTTCTGAGCAAGAGGCATTCTGAGGGTGGCTGAGCAGATGCAAACGTGTTTCGCAGCGGTGCCTGGCCGGGGAAGTTCACAGCGTGACTCGTGCTTTCCCAACGCCCTGAATCGCAGCACTGTGCTGAGGAATCAGGAACACGCCGTCACCCTCCCGGCACAGCAACATCCCTCCTTGGTGCCCGTGCACCACAGCCTCTTCGGAGCAAAGCAGCTCAGGCCTGAGAGGAGCGATGTGGGGAGAAAAGCAGCCCCCTTCCTTGGAGCAAACACCTCCGCCGAGGGTGCTGAGCCACCGAACGCGCTTTGGCAGAGCGGAGGCCCCAGAGCTCTCAACCAGCTCCTTTAAAATGCCTCTCTTTTCCTTGGCATCCTGGGAAGCAAACAAACTGCAGAGGAGGGCATCCCTGCGCTCCCTCAGCAAACAACTCGGGGGGAGAAGAAAACAGAAACCAAGAGGAGCCTTTACCCGGCGCCCCTCTGCCAGCACCACACCTCTCCCCGCACGCCGAGTACACAGTTTATTTTCCTTCCCATTAAAGTCTCCCCCCGCAGCCTGGCTCTGGGAAGCTCAATTTATGCTCCGAGCCCTGGGTATATTATTCCTAGCGGGAACAGAGCAGGGCAGTCAGCACGGAGGCGGCCCCGGCAGCCGAACAAGCCGCTCTTTGGTTTCGCGCCGGCAGCGCCGTGCGGGGACGGGAAGTCCCCGTGCAGACAGAAAGTCTGAGCTCGGGCCGCTCCGTGCCACCGTGGGGCCGGCCAGGGCTGGGGCCATGGCGGGGCTGCAGCGGGACTGGGGCAGAGGGAGGGGAGGAGGTTGCCCCATGATGGAGCCTCAGGTCAGCGCATGGCCCCGGATGGAGCGATGGGCATCTCTCGCTCATCCCTGTGCCATGGGGCAGGCACGCCCAACCCCACGGCACGGAGCCACCCTCTGCCAAGCAGGCACACAGCATGCCACAGATAAACTGGGAGGCTCAAAGGGTGGTGGAGTGAGGGAAAGGGTCTTGGTTTTGTCCTAGGAGTCCACTCCAGCTCCTGGCACTGCTCAGAGATGCTCCACAGGCTCTCAAGCGCACAGTCCCATGGCCAATCCCCTAGAGGCTGGAAGGATAGGGTTGAACAGGGCAGATACAAGCACATGGCATTCCAGCAGTGTGCCAGGTGTTTTCCAGCTGTTTCACTGTACCGGAGCTGGTTGTACCGGTACCTGTTGTACTGCAACAGGCATCCCAGCAGGGATGGTGCAATGAAGAGAAAAGCCGTGTCAATGCCTCTACCACATCCCACCCACCCTCCTTCTATCTGCTCCTCTTCTAGACCTGTTTTATGTGACCCCAGACAAGTTAAACCCCCTAATGTTTGGTGTGAGCAGGAGGTGACCTGCCATCCCCACAGCTGGTTTTTCCCCTGCTCTGCAAGGTTACAATAGCTCCTTGTTCCTCCATGCTCCCCGCTCCTCTCCTGTATCACATCCTACACGACTGCTTTGCAGTGACCTCATCTCTCTTTTTTCCATGCCTCCAGCTGAAACCAAGGCTGCTGTGTCCCAGTCTCTGCCCCACGCCACCTCCCGGGGGTGCTGGAGGGGATGGGAGTCCCCAAGAGCTGGCCAGACCCCTTCCCCATGGCCTGCAGGGTAGCACTGGGGTCCAGGGACCCCCACAACCGGAGAGTGAAGCCTTTGAAGGTCTGCAGTTGTGGCTAAAGGGCCATCTGTGAAATCCATTTGCAGCTTTTCCTGGATTTTAACCCCTTTATCCCCACCTAGCCTTGGTCTGTCCATGATGCTGAGCAGCTCCTGCCTTTCCTCTGGGCCATGTGGCGACTCTGTAGGGTGCAGACCCATGAGGGACCTCACCCCAGACCCATTTCTATGCCAGATCAGACCCCTCTGGTTTCATACACCATAAATGTCTTGGAAACCCGTGCATCACTGGGGCTTCTCAGTGGCCCTGCACACATCTGTGTGCATCTCTTGCCTGCATAGATTGGCACAACCTGGCACCTGTGGCTGGGCAGCATTGATTTGTCTTGGCAAGACAGCCCATTTCCAGGGCACAAAGCTGTTTTCTTCTCTGGACCTTCCCTGTGTCCTCTCAGCTCTTTCATGTGGTGTTCACAGGAGGGTGGCTTGTGCAAAGCAGGAGGAAATCACCAAAGGCTTTCCTCCCCCAGGGCTCGGACCTTTGCACACTGCCAGGGCTGCGGCTAGCCAGAAGAAAACATTTGTGGTAGCCAAGGGCTGGTGGGAAACCAAGAGAGCCATCCGCTCCTCCAACCCAGAGCGCGGGGACTGCCCCGCTGCAGCAGCACCAGAGTAGGGATGGACTTTGCCTTACACCCAACTCCAGCCCCTACACATGGGGCTGAGAGATGGACAAGGACACGCCTCATCTTGGGTGCCAGCACTCGATTTCTGCATGCCAAGAGGCATCCCCTTGGTGGCACACGTACCCTGGGGTACAGCACTGCCTGCGGCTGATGGTGCCTGTAGGGGGGTGGTGTTTAAACACAGTGACCCTTTAGCAGGAGCTTCAGAGCATGATTGCTCACACCCTGTCACAGGAGCAGCTGAAACCCATCTGCCTCATTTAGCTTCCCACTGAAACAGGACCTTCCTCTAGCTCTTCCCTTGTTGAGTATCACCTGGGGAGGGAAGGGCTTGGCCTGCCTAAGGGCAGGCAGGAGCATTATCCCAAGGACCATGTTCCATCTCTGCAGCATGGGTATGCCAGGACCTCTCTGTGGAGATGCTGTGTGAAGCTCACTTCCAACCCTTGTGCTGGTAAGTCGCAAACTTGGTGATGTTGCTGCCATATCAGACAGGGTCTTTTCTGTGCTCCCCAGTTAGGGGACACCTACTAATGCCCACATCTTCAAATAGACTATGAAGATACACTTAAGTGAGTACAGAGGACGAGCTTTCCTGTTTAAACTGTGAGACCCTGATATCCACACAGGCAGCGGGAAGGGGTTGTCTGTGACCCCACCTTTTGCATTTCAGGTGGGGCTCACCTGGTGCCTGCTGGTGCAGTGGGGAGCTGAGGGAGCTGTTTTGCTGTGGGTGTAAGCCTTGGGGCAGGGCAGTGCATGCCTGTGAGCACCAGCATGAGCTCACGTCTGCCGGCAGTGGCGCGGCCTCAAGAGCCTTAAGTAGGTGTTGAAAATGAGGAGTTTCTTTCAAGAAGCTCTTGGGGTGGGAGGCACCGAGTGGCTGAGCAGTGATTGATGGTGTGCAGCCAGTGTGGGCATCACCACTCCTGGCCATGAGACCCCCTGGCCAGGAACATGGGGGGGTATGAGCAGAGCCAAGCCCTGCTCCCCCCATGCATGTAGCTGGGTATGTGGCCCCTGGAATCTGGCCCTTGCTTCCCAAGCACAGAGCTGGGGAGGAGAAAGCAGAGGTGTCACTGCACCAGACCCCGGTTGATGGGGACATACAGCTGACTTCTTGATGCACGCATGGTCACACTGCTCAGTCCTGCTCCATGTGCTCACCCCGGGGCCTGGCAGCAGCCCTAAACCCTCTGGATATCAGTATTACCTGTGATGGTGTGTCCTCAGGAGGCTCTGTAACAGGAGATGCCTTGCTTTCCTCTGCTGTTGTAGTTGTTTGGGGTTCATAGGTGGTGCTTAGAAGCTAAACCCCTTCCTTATTTCACAGCCAGCGCCTAGTTGTGAGTGCTCAGCTCTCATGTGGATGCTGTGAGGCTGTGTGTGCTCATGCTGTACCAGATCATGAGGGCATTCCTGCAGCCACAGCAAACAATTGTGAGTTACCCTGATAAAAGTTAATAGCAGAACAAGGGGAAGCATACCAGATGCTTTGCAGCCCTTTGGTCAGGCCAGAACTTGTCCTCCAATGCATGTGACTTTGCAGGTCCCTCTGCCACCAGTGCAGCTGTTCCCTGAGGGTGCCCCCCAAATATTTAATACATGAAGCACAGCTAGACCCTGCCTATGTGATGCTGCCTTAGAAAGCGTCTGCCCCAGAGAAGGGCCAGATTTGCCCGAGAGGGCAGGGTGTGGGTTGAATAGGGTTGCTGTGGTTAATGTGCTCCCTTGGGAGGTGGTGGGGACCCCCCTGCTCAGCCCAGCTGGGGTTTGGATTGCAGGTGATGGGGTGGAAAGCAAAGGGTGAGAGATGCATGGTGCAGAGCCTGTGTGAGACTTGGTGCACGGCAGGATCAGACTCACACCCTGGGTGTCTTACATGGCAATTCCCACAGCCAGACGGTGGCTTCAGGCACTGGTCCTGCCACACTGGGGGGTTATGGTCTGCAGGGTGGTGGGATCCCTGGGAAGGCAGCGATGTGCTGGGGGCAGAATGCCAAGAGCGAGTCTCTCCGTGCGCCGGGCCAAGCCTTGGGATTTCTGGGCTCTTTTCCATGTGTCTCTATGCTAGAGCTGTTGGCTTGTAGCACGACAGCGCAGGCTGTTCCCCAGCCTCGGCGCCTGGCTGCAGCCCTGATCGCTCCACAGCCAAGAGCAATCCCCATCCCTCGCCGCGCCACCACTAAGCTCCAAACTATGCCGATAACAGCCACTTGTGCAAGATGCTGCTTGCATCAGCCTGCCTGGAGATTAGGAAACTCCATCCCGAGACCTTGGAGCAGGTGCTTGGGCCGAGCCCGTGCCCCATGGGCAGGAACTCCCTGCTCCCCTCGGGCATGCCAGCACAGGGTGGAGACCTGGAGCCCTTTCCCCTGAGCACAGCGTGCCCAGGGCAGTCAGCATCACCTGCCTCTGACAGCAGCGGTGCTTGACCTCAAGTATCTTGTGGCAAGTCATCCGTGTCCCCCCCCACACCCCGTTATGCCTCTGTATCAGCTTTAATGGGAGTTTCAAGTGTTACCAACCATCTCCTTTAGTGTGGCAAGAGGTATGAAGTAAGTGTTGCTACCGGAGCCAACCGGGAATGTTTAAGGAAATGCTGTTGACTGAAAACAGTGTGCTGCAATCAATATGGTGGAAAAAGGTTGATTCTGATTAACTTCTCTAATTGAAAATATGCCCCCATAGTTGCAACTGTGTCAAAACCATAATTTTTTTGCCTAGCCTATATGAGTTATTTTCCCCATGAAATGTAAGGCAATTAAATGCACTTAAAAACATTCTGTATGTTCAAAGTGAAAATGCAGTATTTTGGAAATGTGTGAATAAGGATGGAAGAACTGACTTAAGCTGCTCTAATTCAAGGCTTTCTGTTGGGAATGAGCCTTGAAAAGTCATTTCTCTTCCCTGCTTTTTGGAGGGGAGATGTCCAAAACCTTGACAGCTCCTCTGTGCTGTCAGCTGTAACGCCCTGATCCTTGCTGGTGCAGCCCAGCTGAGCAGTGCGGGGCCAGACCTCACAGGGGATGTGCCTGGGTCTGCTCTTAGGTGCATGTCACCACTTAATGTGTTACCACAGAGGTGCCCTGTTGGTGGGTGTTTTGAAGGCAAGTGTGTATAAAAGATGACTGTAAGGACAGCCCGGATTTGATGTTGTTTATTAACAGTCTCATTTACTGCAACATCTCAGGCTCTTTCCAGGATGCTGTAGCAGAGCAGAGGGGTCATGAAACAGGCTCCAGAGAAAGCAGAGGTACCTGCCCTCCCTCCAGCACTGGAGAAGCAGACAAGTACTGACCCAGCCAGGCTGTGGAGCCCACATGGGCTTCAGTCTGCAGACCAGGTGCATGTCACCTGCTTCAATATACACTTCAGCAGGTCAAAATAAAGCAAATCTGGAGCTTTCCAGGCCTTTCCTGCCCTTCCTTCCCAAATGTGTATATCCACCAGGTCAGAAGGAAGGCATGGGACCCCAACTAGGTCCTGGGCTGTGCTGAAAGTACAGGTTAAAATGATCCAATTCCTGTGGGGATCTGACCTGTGAAGACCCTCCCATCATTGCTAGTCTAGATAAACATCCCAATAAACATGGGTTGATGCAATTAGCACATGCAGGGGGACACCAGCAGGTCTCCCTCCTGCCTGGGGAGGGTGCTGGGCTGTGGGGTGTCCCGGGGGCCTTGGGGACCTCCAGATTGCCCTCCCTGCTGGCCTGTTAATATCCAAAGTGGCTGTGATAAGAAGCAGTTGCTGGGGCCGCAGGTGGGAAGGTGTCAAGTCGTACGCACGGAGCTATAAACAGTGCGTGCCCATAAAGCAGATCAAAGCAGAAAGAGTTTATTTTCAGAAGGTCTGCTTCCTCCGCAGAGGCTGGAGACAAAGAGCTTTTGGGGGAAGGGGGGAATGAGAGGGAGGGGGGAAAAGAGGGAGAGAGGCAGAAGAGGGGAACGGATTGCATCGGCTGAGCCGGTTTCTGCTGGGTGGATTGCAAACCCCACAGGGATGTGAGTGAGTGGCTGGCTCTTTGCTGTGATTGGATCTAGCAGGTCCAGTGTCCAAGGGGCTGGTGGTGGTCCGCAGAGCACTCCTGCAACACCTCATGTACAGCTGTCCCGGGTTGGGATGCAGAGCCCTGCCCCCCCAGGACGGGGCTGCTCCCCGCCTGCCTGCCCGCCCGGAGCACCTGAGCATGAGGCTGTAGTCACAAGCCCTTAAGCAAACTCTTGTGAAACCCTCGTTGGTTTGCGGAGCCCGTCCCCACCTTCCGGGCCGCATCACCGGATCAGCTTCCGCAGCGCCCCGGGTGGGGGGGGCGCGGGTGCCCGCGGCTCCCACCTGCCCCTCGCTGGGGAGCCCGCGGTGTCTGCAGGCAGCAGGAGGAAGTCCAAGGGGGGAAGGCAGCCGAGGCAGGTTTGTCAGCAGTCGGAGCTCAAGAGGTCAGAGAGCAGATGTCGGGGTTGTAATGAGTGCGTGTTAGCTCAGAGGCGCCTGTATCCTGTGCTGCCCCGGCTCCCTGCGCACGCTGATTGAGAGAGAAGTTCCCGCTCCTTTCCCACTGCCTGGCTCTGAAATGAGCCAGATGAAGCTGCTGGAGATCTCAGCCTTGTTCAGGTTTAGTTCTAGTGGAAGATACCCTCTGAATTAATCCATACACCGCTGGAAACAGGTGCCACAGCAGCAGGCTCCCACAGTAGAGTGTTCCTGGGGGAGAAGGAGCAGCATCACTGCAGTGCATTTCCCCCTCCTTCATAGCATTGATGCTGGTGGGCTGAGGGGGTCAAATCCCGAACCTCTCCAAGGGGAGAGCAAGTGCTTCTGGATCTAGTGTGAGTCATCCCTGCCCTTGGCAGGGGATTGGAACTAAGTGATCTTTAGGTCTTTTCCAACCCAAACCATCCTATGATTCTATGATCTGCCCCAACCCGAACGGCATATCCTTTCCAGTGGCATGTTGGTTGCAGAGGGTACCAGACCCACATGGTCCCTTGGTGCTTTTTCTTAACCCGCCTTACATAGGAGAGGCACGGATCTTTAGAGACATCACTGTGGGACTGTACAGCTTTTGTTCTGTCCCACCAGCATGGGGTCTGATGTGGTGGTCCCACCTGGGGTTGGGTGTGCTGGTCCCTACCCTGCAGGGCTCCCAAGGGCCTCAGGTTGAACCACAGCAGTGAAGTGCCTGGGTTTTTCCAGGGCTGATTTTCCTGCATCCCAGCAGCTTCCCGAGCCTGCCTTCTTGGTGAAGGAAGAGTAATGGGCTCACTTTCCCTGGGAAGGCAGCGGTGCTGGTCACACACTGTCCTGGTAGCACCTGCTGCAGTGCTGGCCATTACCTTCGCATTCATAACCGCTGCGAGGGAAACACATTGCATGGCCTTCAAGGGGAGTTTCACTCTGCTTTGCACAAATATTTATCCCACCTGTTTCCTGTCGGGGCCGGCTCCAGGCCCGGAGGACGTGGTGGGTCACAGGCAGCGGGGCAGAGGAAGCAGTGGGGAACCGGCTGCTTCTCACACAAAGCCCTTTGGTCTGTGGGGCTGTGTGGTTTGCAGCGGCTGTGTTCTTGGGTGGGTTTCGTGAGCAGCTGGCTGTGGATGTGATAGCTCATGTGGCATCCTGGTGTCTGTAGGTGGAGGGCATAGGTGGCTGTGCCTTTCAGCTGGAGAAGTAAAAGCTGTTTACAGCTTGTCTTTGGTTTGCTTTCACCCACACTAGAGCATCTCTGGGGGGAAGTGAACGGGCTGGGAAAGCAGCATGTGTTTCTGATGGCTGTCACCAGCCTGGTTTTAAATGTCCCTATTTCTTCACTGCAAAGGATCCTTTCTCTGAGCTGAAACAGTTCAGAGCTGGAAGGGTTGAATGGCAGCCCAGGCTGGACCCTTTTCACCATCACACTTCCTGGCTACCCCAGGAATTGCTGCCATTGCCACCTGAAATACCTGTAGGTGATCGCCACCAGCTCTTGCTTTTGGATGGGACAGAAGGAGAAGCAATTCCTTGGCACAGAGCTGCAAATGATGGCACAGGAGCCAGCCAGTGTGTGGTCAGGCACAGCCATGGTGCTGCATCCACCATCCGCTGCAGGGGCACTGCCCTGCTCAGGAAATCCCTGGCCCACAGGGCTGGAACACCGGGAAGGATGGCAGTGCTATTCTTACCCTATGCCTCCCTCCTGCTGGCTGCAGGAGATAAGGATATGGGCTGGCTGGCTCTGAGAGCACTGCAGCGATGGCAAAGGCTTGATGAGCTTGGCCATGGGATGTCTTCCCAATCCTACCCCTAAAATTAGCTCTAACCATCCTGCAGGCAGCTGTTCCCAGCATGGGTCTAGCTCCCTTGGAGGCACTACTCCCAACTCATTCCATCATCGCTGTGTTTCTCCCCTTCCCAGCCAGCCCATGATTCATGCACACAGCTCATCAGGAAAGCCCCGCGGGGCTGCAGCTCACGGACACGGCACAGTTGCCAGCAGCACACCACGGGGCTGGTCATCGCTGGGGCCACTGGCCACATTGTCCTGCTTCCTGCTGCCCAGCTTCCACCCAGCAAGCAGAGGAGCAGCGGTGCCAGCCGGAGGCTCTGCACCGGTGAGGCACTGGCAGGAAGGGTTTGACTCACGCTGGAGTTAATGAAAACAAACCTCTGCAAATAAATAGCAGTCGTGGCGTTTCCTCACCGGAACGGGCTCCCGTTTCCTATGCAGGGTGTCTTCTGCTGTGTGTGCGCCAGGGCTCCTCCTGGTATTGCACCTAAGGGGACTGATCCTGCTGCCACTGAACTATCTCCCTTCACTGGTGCTGGCAGCAGCAGTGCCCAGCTAATCACAACCCTTCCCAAGTTTGTCCTTAGCTGTTAGTCGCTGTGAGCAGCCCCCAGACTGGAGGGTTTCATCACAGACCTGAACCCCAGCCTGGCTTGAACTCCTGGCAACCTCCAGCAGTGCTCAGCGGAAGCCTGGATCCCATTATGGGCTCACCTGGGCTGAGTTTCGAGCAAGCACAGGCTGCTCCTTGAGCAAGTATTTGGTTGGTAGTTGGAGGGGAGCACGTAGGTTTTACAGAGTGGTTCCCATCCCTGCATGATGCTGTTGTCCACATATAGGGCTGAGCTTTGCTCGGCAGTGTTTGAGCCCAGGATCTCTCCCTGCCCGCATGGGGCTCTGCCAGCTGAGCCAGGCTCCTTGTCCTTTTGGCAATCCTGTATTTCATGCCCGCTTATAACTCAGGAGCAGGCGGGGGCTGGGGCATGCAGAGCATCCCTATGGGCTACTCAGGTGGCTGTGGCAGGGTCAAGCAGCTCCACACCCCGAGTGGGATGCTGCTTTTCCCCAGAAATACATCAAAGGGTGGATGGAGAACAGAAACCAAGATTCAGTGTCAGCTTTTCCCATCCTTTGCCTTGATTTCCCAAACAACTTCCTTACCACTTAAAAAGGGTAAATGTTATTTACAGGGACTCAGAAGCAGAAAACCCCACTGTGGGATGTGAGAGCTAGCCTGACCCACAAGGTGGGTCGTTCTGCACCGGCACTCACTCCAGATCCCTTTTCTTTTACCCATGTGAGAAATCAAATGACTCAGTGTGTGATTGCTGCAGCCGCTGTGGGTGAGCTGCTGTGCAGCCATCTCTCTTCTCCGAAGCCTCTGCAGAGGGTGTCCTTGCTGGGGCTTCTCCAAACCTCTTCCCTGGGCTCCCGCAGCATCAGCCATGGGGAGCAGCATCCCATCGGCCAGGAGAGCCCCAAGCGTTTCCTGCTGAGGCAGCGCATTCCCAGCGGGAGAAAAGGTCACGGTGCTGGGGCTGCCCTGGCTTCCTCTCCGGACTCCCGGGCACGGCTGTCAGCAGCTGCGGTTTCCTCCGGTTCCTGCCTATCCCTGCAAGGTGCAACCCAAACCTGCGGTCAGCAGCCCCCCTGGCCCGGAGCTTCCCTCCCACCCATAGCGCAGGGTCTGTTTGTTCAGCTCAGGGGTGTCTCAGTTTGTTTGCTTGGCAGATGCTGGGTCGGGTGCAGCTGGACAGGGCGAGCCGGGCCGGATGCGGGTGGCTGCCCCAGTGACACATGGCCCAGCGGTGACTGAGACAAGTCACTTCCCTTTTCCCTCCTCTGTCCTTAGTGAAGCACCACAACAACCATCTTCATCTGCCTTCAGCCCCCAAGGTGAGGGGAGCAGGGCCAGGGCTGGCCAGTCACGGGGATGGTGGAGGTGATGATGAAGGGGACAGGGTCTCCGTATGGCACCCCAGGGATCCACCCTCCTTCTCATTCCTAGACTGCAATTTATATAAGATCGAATTTTGCACCATCCAAATAACCATGTCCGTGTAATGTATTGCACTCACAATGTATTTGCACACCATTTAACTGAAAATTTGAAGCAGAAGTAACTAGCATGGTTCTTAATATCAAAATTGAAGCAAAATTAACTGAGGCAATCATGTAGAAATGAAACTTTGAGACTTATCAAAAATCAGGCACCAGCATCGTTGTACCAAAATCCCCCTTCAGCATGAGTCATTTCGGCTCTTTCCCAGAGAAAAAGCACCAAAATGCTCGTGTCCTGGTGAAGTGTTTCACTTCTGATTGACCAAACAGTGAGCCGCAGCACTCCAGAAATGTTCCCCCCAGCCCAAGTGTACCAAGGAAGGAGAAACCTAGGTCAGTCCCGCTGTCGTGGCCACGGTGCTTATTGCCCATGGCAAGTAATTGAATCAGCAGCGGGGGTTTTCTATGGTTTCACGTATTTAACTTCCCTGAAGCACAATTTACTTCCACAATCTATTTGTGCAATAGGTTTTAATCATAACTTAGAAGAGGTTGCAATGCAGCAGGAGGTTGGTGATGCCTTGCAGAGCCTGCAGCCCGCAGAGGGAGTTGGCAGCCGCAGGTCAGTGGGTACAGAGGGGTGGGCAGGAGGGTTTATCTGTGGTGCTACCTGCTGTTATCGTTCGGCCTTTCACAAGGGTTTATCAGCCACTGGCCCTTCCTTTTACAAACTGGGGGGGAATTTAACAACCTCCACAAGCAGAGGGGGCTGATGATGGGAGTGCTCCCATGGCACACGTTCCCCATGGCAGAGCAGTGCTGGCAGCTTCAGGATGGGGGCTGGACCCCCCAAGGACAAACCCATGGTGGAGGGTCTCATCCCTTCCCCAGGGCAGGGGAAACTGAGGCACACGCAGCCGCACACGCAGCCACACACAACAGGCAAGGGGTGCAGAAGATGGATTGGGACCCCTTGGCTCCCCCAAGCCAGGGCTCCAGCTCCAGCTTCCTGGTGGGGGGGGAAATGACTTATCTGCACTTCTTCAATGCGCAGAATATGTTTGCTTTGGCTCTGGGTTAATATGTATCGGTTTACTCATCTGATAGATCAATGAGCAGAGCTGGCCCCAGACAAAAGACGTGACAGGTCTATTTTCTGCCTGTTTCAAAGCCTTCAGCCCCGGCAGCGGCGCAGGGCTCCCCCTCGTTATCAGCAGCCGATTAAAGTGTCTGAAATTCAGGCTGATAATTTTGCATGCTCTTCCATCAGAAATCCTGCCCGGATTGGGATGGAGCCATGGGAGCTGTGCCTTTCCCAGCATCCGTACCTGAGCACATAGGAGCTGGACTGCAGGGCAAGTTGGGGAGGAGGGAAGGGAGCTGCTGCCATCGCAGCCAGATCAAGGCTGGACCTGGAGGGAAGGAGAAGCGTGATGCTGGGTAGCCTTCCCGGAGCATCCTGCCCAGCTGTGCCCATTGGCAGCTCTGCCAAGTTCAAGCCAGGCTCTGCAGCCCAGCCGGCTCCTCCTGCTCCCGTCCCTGTCCCCATCATCCTCCCCTGATAATACAGGAACAATAGCAGCGGCAGCAAACTCAGGGCCAGGGATTAGCACAGCCGAGCAGGTAAAACAGAGGAGGGACAAAGACAAACACAGCAAAAAGGGCTCCTCCAGGCCCAAGGCCAGGGCCCTTTCAGGGATTAAGTCCCCTTGTGCCAGGGTAAAGCAAGTGTTTACTTGAAGCTGTCACTGTAAATCCCAGCAACCCCATTTGCAAGGGTTTGGGTCCACCCCATGGGGCTGCGGAGGAGCCTCTCCCTTCCCTTGCTCCGTGTCTGTTCTGGGGTGCAGCAGTGCCACTGCCCTGCCCCAGCAGGACCCCTGGGAGGGGACAAGGGCTGGTTTTACACTTATACAGGGACCAGTAGGAGCTAGAGGGAACCCAGGGAGCAGGACCCCGCATAGAAGGACCCACTGTCCCCACCAGCTGCTCGCCATGGCTGCAGTGACCACCCTGCCCACCTGCTCGCTTGTAAGTGATGGGAGCAGGGAGCTCCATCCATCACGTGACCTGGTGGCTCCAGCCCTGGCTCACACACCAAGGGACCAAGCATCCCTTTTCCTCATGTGCCAGCACCAACTGGGCTCAGTCTGCACCACACAGCATCACCTCCAACCCCGCTCTCCAGCCTCCACCCGCTTGTCGGCCCCCACCAAGACACAGTCTGGCTTTCCTTCCTCCCCCTGCTCTCTCTTGGCAGATAGTTCGCTGACGTCTTGTAAACCAAAAGCAGGTTGATTTGAATTTTCCATGGACGGCTCAGAAGCACGGATAATTCATTATTCACACCTCCCTAATTAAACCGCTGCCCAGCAGGCGAGGCGAGGCTGAAACCAGCCAAATGTGCCCTGCCCAGTGCAGGTCAGCAAGGTCCAATGTGGCTTGAATTTTGGCCGTGGTGTCACTTACTCTTTGCTACATGGAGGACACAGAGCTGCTTTGATAAGTGGTGTTCTGGAGGTGGGAGGTTTGAGAGCAGCGCAGAGGGGAGTGCACCCCTTTGAGGAGGGCTTTTCCAAACAGGGAGCCCAACCCAAAGCCCCACCAAAGCCTTTCTGCTCCTGGGGAAGGGCTGTACATTGCTGTGGTCCCACAGCAGTGACTTGGAGCTCACTGAAGCTTGCAACCATCTTGTCAGGGTTCATACTTGCTGCTGGTGCTGAGGGTTGCCTTCTAATTCCCACCGAACTCAAGCTCACTGGTACTATTTCACTTCATAATTCCAGCTAGCTATAACAATAGAGGACCACTGCAGACGGAGGAATTGATGCAGGGCAGGGAGCGATGGGTGGGCTGCCTTGGCCTGGGTTGCGTGCCCATCAACCAGACCGGGATACGGTGCCAAGCGAGGCAGCTCCAGGTAGGGAAAGGCGCTGTAGGATGATCTGGATTGGCGCATTCTGCCCTCCCGCTCCCCAGAGCATCCCCCTGCGCAGGGAGCCGGGCGGAGGGTGCGCGTTCCCAGCGCCGCTGATGAGAACTCCAAATGCAGGCGGTGGCTGCTCCGCAGGCAGCTCCGCGCCGCCGAGGCAGGCAGGGCCATTTTAATCACTTCCAGATTCGTGTGGGAGGTCAGGGCCCTGGGGTGCTGCTCCATGTCAGTTTTATAAACACGGCAGTTTTTCCAGATGGTCTCTGGCTCCAGCCTGGCTAGCAGGTTGATTGGGCCAGACCAAAATAACAACAGGTGGAGAACAGCCCATGCCTGCCGCTATCGCCTTTTTCCATCTCGTCCCGAAATGATTTTTTGATTTTTTAGGGTTTTTTGGGGTTTTCTTTCCCTTTGCAGAAAACAATCGAGTTCTGCCGGGGCTGCAGCCGAGGCCACACGCCTTCACTGCACGTGTGAGAGCAGCATCCCACCCGGCACACCTCTAGCCAGGACAGGGCTGGGACCGGGCTCATTGCTCCGCTCCCAACCGCTCCGCTGCTCCAGAGCTGGATTTCTTAGCCAGGGGATTTCTTACCACCCTCCGGCGGGGTGGCTGATTCAGCAGATCAGTTGCACACCAGCAGCTCTTTCATGTGTGTCGCGTTCCCCCCCTCCCTTAATTCTTTTTTCTTGTCTTTTCCATTAAATCCCAAGGAAATCCAGTGCCAAACCAGCAGGGTGGAAGCATGCTGCAGGCACCCTACCTTTCCAGAGCCAAGAGGGAGCCCAGTATCCCACCGTACTACTTGGGTGGCCAGGATCAAGCTGGAGATGATGGATCTGATGCTTTCTCGACACAGAGCCAGCCCACCAGGACCGCTCTGATCCAGGCCAGCTCCATCCCCACCAGCCACAGGACATGGCAGCAGTCCCAAATGGATGCCCAGTGCCTGGGGGCTGAAAAACCGGACAGCAGAGATCCCAGTTTTACTTTCACACAAGCCATGGCTCCTGTCCCTCTTGCACTGCAAACCCCCATGAGTTAGTGGAATGCCAGCAGGAACACGGCTTGGTGTTTGTGGAGTGCCATCGGCTCATCCCAACCATGGCTGCCCAACCACAGGCAGCATTTGGTGCAGCCCAGGCAGGGCTTGTGGTGCAGAGATGTCTTGGAGCAGAAACCCAGAGGGATGGAAAACCCACAGTTGTGTACTGCAGGCAAACTGAGCTGCTCTCCACATAGAGAGCCCTTTCATATTTCCCACTCGCCTTCGAGATGACGTCTCTCCACAGGCCAAATCTTCCCATAGAGGAGATGAAGTTCTGGCCAGAGATTATAAACTGATTGTGGGCGTAAATGAGAAAATTGCATATGTAGCACTGCTGCAAGCCAAGCGCAGCACATGTGCCTCCTGCATCTGCTGTGAGCAGCTCACCCCACACACGCCTGCATCCGTGCACGTGCAGGGGGACCGAGCTGAGGACAAACAGAACAAGGAGGGGAAAGAGGAAGGTTTCCAAAGCCCCTGCTCAGAAGGAGGTTTCCAAGGACCAAGTGGAGGTGGCCCAGCATCCGCTCTGTCCCCATGGTGCGGCCCCTCCCTTTCCACCTCCAGCATCCCAAATCCTCAGCAGCATCCCCCTCTCACTTCATAGCAGCAATCTGGCACTGTGCATCTTTATTTCCTAAACTTGGTCCAAGGCTCAATTAGCCCAGCCCTGCTGCTGTTCACCCAGCTAACACTGACACCTTTCTTCAGCCTGCCTTGATTTCTTCCATAGGAAACAGCCTGCTCTTGCTCCTCACACTGCCTCTCAGAGGATTGCACATCCCCCGCTGCTAATTACACAATCCGAAAGTAAATCTGTATAAATTGCTCGCCCTGGTGCAGTTTAGCATTTAAGACCAATTTATTTAGTGGCTGTTAACAGAGAAGAGGCTTCATCGCATAAGCAATACAAAGCACTGGCAGGCGAAGGGCCCTGGCACCAAACCCACCTGGGTGGGGGATGTAGCTGGGCTGTGCTGGACTTTTGGCCACTGTGTTGTGCTCGAGGTGGGGGGATCCTTGTGCAGAGATCAGCAGCCAGGTTTAGTGTGCATGGCAATGGATGTGCCCCCAGCAGCAGTGGGGGAACAGGCAGCAGAGCAGCAGCACGTTCCCAGCCCCTCAGCCCACATCATCCGCTCTGGCAAGAAAGTGGGGGTTAGAAATGCCTGACCTCGTTCCCATCACCTCCTAAAATGGAATTCCCCAGCGCTGGCGGTGGCTCTGGACAGCTTTACTCCCACAGGCAGGTAGGCAGTGACTCTGGAAACCCTCTGCGGTGTGGGAAGGGTGGCAGTGGTGTGGGGCTCGCCGCCCTGGCCCTTTGTTTAGGAGTCCCATTTCTGCCCTGTCTAAATACACCCTGATCCTACAAACATTTACCCTCAGGAGAAGGAGCAGGCCTTTCACTGGTTTTCCTCTGCACGCACCTGAAACCTTGGGATTGTAGGGAATGACTTGGCTCAGGTACAGCGCCTTTTCCACTTGAATCTTATCACCTTCTCCATAGCTTGAAAGTGTTATTGGCCCCATTTGCAGGTGGAAAAGTAGAGTTATGTTTCAGCGACAGAGGAAATCTGGTTTCAGCGCTTCCGAAGCTCTGCCACTGCATGATGCAAAGTGCTGATCCGCTGCAAACATTTAATTCATTAAATCCTATTGAAGCCCGAATGCATGTATTGAAAATGTTTTGACAGGTTAATTGTGTCCAGCCAGCTCTTTGACAACCGACATCTCATCCTCCTGTGCCACAGCTCCTGCCTGGCCTTCACTGGCTGTGATAAAACCCCTGCAACAGCAGTGGGATCAGCCCAATACGTGTCTCTGCAGCCCTGGAAAGCATGAGCTATAACATATACGTGTATGCTTGGTCCACACCTCTGCAGCATGCAGTGTTTGCCCCAGATTTCAGGACAATTTCTTCTCCTGTTGGCACTAATAACTTTCTGGATGCTAACACTGAGAAAGTGCTCTGGTAAATGCTGTATTTTCAGGCATAAGGGAATTGTTCATATAAAATCATTGAGCTGCTTTGGAAGATTTGGGAATCCAATAAATCAAGTAGCCAGGCAGGCTACAGCCAGCACTACAGGAGTTATAATCGGAAGCGACACCCTATAGATCTTTCTCCAGAACAGTGTTGGGTGGAAATTGCATCACTTGGGAAAAAGAAATGGATGGGGGTGGAGGAGAGGAAAAAAGTGTATTTTAATGGAGTCATTGGATAAAGAAGGGTCCTGAAGCCACATGAAGCCAGGAGCAGCTCGGGCATCTTCAGCTGCAGCAGTTTTGCTGCCTGACAGTGCTGCTCCTATGGTTTGGCTTTGCGACAGGGACCAAAGACCACTGAGCAGCACTGCTGTGTCCTGACCCAGAATCGGGCGCATGAAGTTAATTTTTGTGCCTTCAGGAGCACTCCTGCCTGCGCCCTGTGCTTTCAGGGACATGTCATGCTGCAGGAGAGCAGTGTCTTTAACTTGGTAGTTTCTGGACAGTCTCTCTCCCTGGCATCCACCTTTTATTATGGTCTCCGAAGGCAGCGTGTTCCTAAAATTACTGCAGTAAGGCTGCGCACAGATGTACTCGGGGATGGAAATGGGCTCAAGCAGCAGCAGACACGTTTGGAAGTGCCAGCGTGGAAAAATGTCTCTGGGCTCCACGTGACCGTCTTGCTGCAGAGTGCAGGAGTGCTGATGAAGAGAACATGTTCACACACATGCATACATGTTACATGCATGTTGCCCGCCTGGTTGCGTTAACAACACACGCATGTGCTGGTGCTTCTGCATTTGCAACAGAGCTCTGTGGTTTTGTGTGTATACACACATGCAAACATATAGATGCATCTCCTGCTCGTTGGGAAGGAAACAAAGGCTGGGATCCCTGTGGATGAAAGAGGAGGCAGAGGAAGGGCAGGAGCAGCCCACACACCGAGCTGCCCGTGTGCTGCCCGCGTTCCCAGGCTGCTTCCAGAGGCGCGGGCGAGCATCCCGTATTGCCTGCACCTGGCTGCTATTAAGCGTTCAATCAAAAAGGGATCACAAGGCAGATATAGCTAATTCGGAGGAGCCTTTTCACACAACAAGCCCCTTTCAGTCTGCTCAGTTGCGTTTAGATCTGAAGCTAACTCGGGCAGGTTTGAAAATGAGCAGGGCTCTTGGCCGCCGCGGGTAGCGGGAGGGACGCGCCACGTTTCCAGCAGACGGAGGTGGGAGTTCTCCTTTGGTGTTTTAAAAATAGCACTACAAAGAGAGCAGGGCTGCGATGCTGCGGTGTCGGGAAGGAGTGATGCAGCAGCGCCGGTGCCAGGGACAAGCCAGGCCCCGCAGAGCTGGAGGTGTCCCCCAGGTCCTTTGCGTTTGTCTTCCACCACAGTGGGGATCTGAGGCTGCTTGGATCACCCCAGGGTGGTGAAGAAGAGATGTGCTGTTGTGTGAGGTGGTGTCCTCGGCAAAGCTCGCCTGTGACCTGCTCTTGGACCGTCCCTGATAGTGCATCCACATAGGGCAGACCATGATGTGGGTCTTAGCACCAGGTGCTTGTGGAGGAAGGCCTCCCAGCCCTTGGAAAGTGGGTGACATGCAGGTCCCATAGCACATGGTGGCCTACATGAGCATTACAGGAGGTTGCCAAACACTCCCCATGCTGAGCCATTGCAAAGCAGGAGGAGTCCCAAAGGATACCTGGGGACAAGGGTCTGGCCCCCAGCAGCCCTGCACCAGCCCTGAGTCCCCAGCAAACAGCAGGCAGGTGGCAGAACTGTTCCCAAATGTTTCCCATCTGATGGCTTTGACCACATTTCAACAAGGAGCTCAAAGTGCCATCAATCATTTCTGACACTTCCTTCCCCTACGGCTAAAGAGCCGTCTTCTTACTTTTTTATTAGCTATGAAATACCCACATTAAGAGCTCCTCCTCATCCACCTTCATAGAGTCCCACTGGCAAAAGCTGCCGGCTCCTCCACAGCATCCTCTGAATCCCTGTCCTGAGGGCAGCTACTTTTCTGAAATGCCAGAAATGAAGGCAATGACAGTAATGATCACATGTGTCCTGCGGCTGCTGCCTGCGAGGGCTCCAGAGGTGCAAGTGCCTTAACCCCTGCATGCCATCACCAAGGTCCCCACAGCCCACCTCCAGCTCCACTCAGCACTGGGGACATGTCACAGCTAGCCTGTCCTGGTCACCTTACCCCGGTATCAGAGCGTGGTCACTCTCCTCTGTAAATGGCAGAGCCATTCCCTCGATCCCATACCAGCTTCAGTGTGTGTGTCCTGGGATTTACGCAAGCAGCAGCAAACCAAAGGCTTCCCGCACCTCGGAGCCTTCCCATCCCTCCAGCCCCCAGGAATCTCGTCCAACGCACGCTTATAGGGACCATACGCAAGGCATTCCCGAAGGCGCCCCTCCACACATGGGCACGCTTGGATCTCGGCTGGGACATGCTGGCTTTTAGGGGAAGGCTCCAAGAGGTTTTAATTTAATGCTGGCGCTCACCCTGGGAAGAATTTCCCAAGTAGGTGGAAATTCATGATCTACATCAACACGGGGAGAAAGGAGGAGTGGGGAAGGCATCGCCTTTGACAGTGTTATTCCTCCTTTGGGGAATGGCTTTGGGTGTTTATTCCCCAGACACTGATACTCCTCTTTCCTGGGAATTCCAGCTGTGTTAAAAACTTGACCAGTGTTTGCATGTTATTTACACTGGCTTTTGGGTTCCCATGCCTGGCTCCTGTGCTCAGGGGACCCGAAGGACCGCAGGGGCTGTTCAAGCTGGGCTCAGCCCAGGGTGGGAGGGAGCTCGCTGTCCAGCTGGTTTGTTTCCACTCAGGATCACACTCCTGGCCTGTCCTGGAGGCTCCCGACAGCTCATCCTCCTTCCTTTGCCAGAGGCGTCCCAGGAATCACTGTGGCCGGTTGCTGAGGGACCCCCCATCCCCACTGAACCCCTTGTTCAGTGGCCTCAGGGGGAATGGGGCTTCCCAGCTCCTTGGGATGATGCTGGCAGCATCCCGGCAGCATCCCTCTCGCTGGCCCCAGTCTCTGGTGGAAGGAATTAAGGAGTGGATTTGGCTGGGAACAGCCCCCAGGTTACTCTCACAGGGAAAGGCAGATGTAAAGCTTTGTCCTAGGAAGGACATTAAAGACCTTGCCCTGGAGAAGCACCACAGCACTGGGTTGCGGCCAATGTGACTAAGCCTCCTCTTCCTCTCTCCTCACCCCTCTGTCTGGGATGTCAGGCCTTTTTAAAAGCACCTTCAGTTTTGCAATGCTTTTGCTCAGAGCCCCATTACTCAGGCTGAGCTGGCCCTGCTTCCTGGAGGAGCACTGCAGCCCTGCCTGATAAGATAAGCTCCCCAAGGAAAGGTTTTGGGACCCTGACTCACTGGAGAAACTGCAGGGCATTGGTGCAGCCTCTGACACACTTAACTCTTTGATGGGCTTATCACTGAAATTCAGATGTTCATCTGTGTCCACTGGAGGACACAGCCCTTATCCAGGAGCAAGGTCATCCCAATCAGGTGTGAAGCGTGGAGGCTCTCCCTATCTGCACGCCTCCAGCCTTGGTACATATTCACAGCCCTTTCTCAGCCTTGTCCCTAAACCCCTCCTGTCCAGGTCTCCCCCAGGGACTCTCCCAGTACCACTGGTGCTGGAGTGTTCAGCTTGAGATCTGGGTGTAGGGTTGAAGCCCTGCTGGCAGGAGCCCCATGCCCATTGCTACCTCCCAACCCTCCCCAGGCACTGCTGAGTGTATCCATGCCCAGTGGCCATGGGGCTGCAGTCGGAGCAGCTCCAGGCTGTAATTCCCAATAACAGGCAGGATCTGGCCCCAGATTATGGCTTGTGCTGCTTCTGGCAGCCCACATCTGGCTTTGCCACCAAGCAATAAATCCCCATAGAAAAGCAGCTTTAAGGTCTTGATCCGAGTGATCACAGACCCCCCAAGAGAAAGCAGCTCCAGACCCCAAATGTTTGTTCTGGTCACCCCCCTTGAGAAGGCAGCAGTGGTTTTCCTTTCCAGGTATGGTAAAGTCTCACCCCAGACGATGCCAGGCCTGGGAGCTCTGGTTGCATCAGCAGGGCTGCAGACACGGATGTGGTGTGAGGGGGTGAAATCTCCTGCCACGGGCAATAACCCACGGCAGCTTTGGGGGCAGTTTCTGGGTGTGCTTGGCTCCTGGTGGATCAATTCACTGGGCACTGCTAAGACAGAAGGAGCTTTAGGGCTGCTTCCCGCCAGCAACCAAACCCAGCACCCTCTTCTCCCCCTGGTTGCACCCCATCCCCAGTGGCTTCCTCAGCACTGGCCCCAATGTGTTGGGGCTCTGTACACCCATTTATGCCTCTATGGCAGCAGGACCCAGCAGGTTAACGGGCGCCTCTGGAAGCCCCCAACAACTGCAAATGATCAACCCCAAGGGGGTTTTTTCCCTCCCCTCAGCTCTGGAGTCAATTGTCAGCCCTTGCTTTTAAAGACACCCTTGTCGGCAGCCCGGCTATGCTTTTCTGCTTCGGAGGAATTCCTCTAAAACAATAATAGTGACATTGTTCCTCGCTTTGCTGGCGGTTTTATAGGGCTCACGTTGGAGAAAGGTGACCATGGCTGCCTTTTGGCCACATGTGTTTACACAAGGAAATGCATGTGGGTTTTGGGGTGGCGCCTGGACTCAGCAGCCGCTCTCTGTACTCCTGACCCTTACAGAGCTGCTTTCTTGCTTCTGGGTACGTTTACTGCACTCCAGATGTGAGCTGGCTCCAGCAAGGCTGCGGAGCGCCAGGGATCTGGCATCCCCAGACTCATCAGTCCGTGGGGTAGAATGCCATGGTGGTTGTTTTAAAAGCTGTAATGCGTCTTGGTAACACATCATGATTTATTCAGGCCTTGTTTGACAGGGCGCCTTTATCAAAAGCTGATGCAAAGCCGGGCTGCCCCGCGCGCTCGGCGTGGCTGGGAGCCGGTGCTTCCCTAGGGATGGGCTGGTTGGGAATGTACTGGTGTGGGGCTGCTTGCGAGGTGGGTCTCCATTGTGCCACCCACCCCGAAGGGCTGCATTAGGGGACAACTGTGATGCGGGTGCACCTTTGCAGTGGGTTTGCTATAGAGAGGAGCCCTGAGGGGTGTTATGAGAAGAGCAATGTCCCCGTTGCTTGCACCCAAGAGCCATAAGGCTGTAGGATGATGGGGGTGACAGTCCCATGTGCCGCCATCTCACTTGACAGAGCCCAGGCTCGCTGCTGGCCTTGCTCTTCAGCACATGAAAGGAGGGGAAATAAGGAACAATGGAGTTTGGTGAAAACCAGGGCAAACCTGGAGCAGAGCATGGGCAGCGAGGGAGCCCGGGGGAGCAGAGCAGTGTTGGGGCTGGGGGGTGCCTGCCCTTTCACTGAAACCCACGCTTTGTTCCATTTTCCTGCCCTTTAACCACACAAACCACAGGACACGGTTACAGGGGGAAAGAGGAAGGGGGGATGCACAGTTTACAACCTGAAAGCAGCTCTGTGCTGGCCCTGGCTGGCAGTGGAGAGGAGGCCAAGGAGAACAAACCCTGCCATGGGGCTTGGAGTGAGCAGCCCTGGACAGGGCTCCCCCAGCCCCACATCCCAGCTCCAGCTCCAGCCTCCTTGCGCGGTGCCTCCAAGGTGCCATTCTCATGGGCACAGGCGGATGCAGAACACTTTAGCCCTGGATTAAGAATAAGCCTTTGGTTTAGGGATATTTATTTGCTTTTTATCGTAATGGGGAAAAAAATGAACCAGCAGATAGAAGAGGAAGGAAAAAAACCCCAATCTGGGTCAGGATCTCACACTGGCTAGTTCACTTCACAGTTTAAGTAAATAGTTCTCATCCTAAAACCCTTCAGGGTCATATAAATGTGCCTCTTCACATGGAAGAGACTATTTTGATAGTAGCTGGGTGCCTGATGAATTTGCAACTTTCCCAAACTGGCGGTGTCTAGAATGTGACATGGTTTTTCACAGCGAGATATAAAACCCTATCAATTAATCTAACTTTTATTGCACCTCTGGGGCAGGAACGTGATGTTATTTAAACAAATGGTTCCCATTACCTTCAATTATTTTATAAATGTTTTTCAGTGATTTATAGGCTTCTATTAAACGGACAATATACTCCTGTGCTCCTCGAGGGGGTAAACAGGAATCTCAGGAGCTGGGGCTTGCTGATCTTTAGTTCCTTTCCTCCTTCCTTTTCCCCATGCATAAGAAGCTGCTGTTTAATTAACAGGGAGGTGGGGAAGAGCCCGGCCAGACGTGCTGCTGACGGCTGCCTGCACCAAAGCCTGGTCCCCCTGTGGCAATGCAGGAGCTCCCTGCACTGACACCCCATTTGCACCATACCCCGAGGGTGCTGCCCCCCTTGGGGTCCCCAACCGGCCTCCATCCGCCCTCCCTGGGGAGTTTCCTGCAGGACCAAGCAGCGGGATGGTTATCCCTGATGTTTTCGCAGTGCCTCTGCCCACCAGCTGTGCTCTTGCTGGCTGGAGCTGTGTGTGAAAGGGATGCAGCCGGATGCCTGGGGTTGTGGGGACTGTTCTGCAGTGCAGGAGCAATACACTGAAGGGACAGCAGGATTAATACTTTGCTCCTCTCATATGGGATGGAAGGAACGTCTCCTGCCCAGAATATCTCCCTGCCCACAGGCTCCGCACTGCCTCGTGCTCTGGGGACATGATACTGCCATCATCAGCCACTGCACTCACTCCCCTCTGCAGCCCTGAGCCCCAGCAAGGACAAACCCCCCGGCTGCCATGGGGAAGGGACAGCACCTCATGTTTTGCACCCCTGGCCCTTGTGGCTGCCCCATCCCTGCCAGTGTTCAAGGCCAGGTTGGACACAGGGGCTTGGAGCAACCCGCTCTAATGGAAGGTGTCCCTGCCCGTGGCAGGGGGCTGGAACTGGATGAGCTTTAAGGTCCTTTCCAACCCAAACCATTCCATGGTTCTCCCAGTGTTTTCATTCTGGGGGAGGCCAAGGAGGGCCACAGCCGTGATGGGGACGGCGCAGAGACCGCTTATCTCAGCGGGGGTCATGCCGGGACGTGGTTTCTGGCGCAGTGACCCCGGCTGCAGGACCTCATCCATCTCCCTGCCACTGCGCTCCCCTGCTAACCCTCAGCGCCGCACGCTGACAGACAGGACAGCAATTAAGCCCTCGCTGAACTAATTCACTTGAGCCTGTCTACATTTCAAACAGCTCTGGAGATAGGCTCTGTTTACAGAGTCTGCTGCCGTTTATTATTTTTTGGGGGGTGCTGCATGGACCGGGGTGGGGAGATGTCACTGGGGGAAGATAAATAGGGCAGAAGACCCTGTAAAGACAAAGGGCTGAGCGTGGCCCCGCTTGGCCTTGGGATAGGGCAGCTCTTTGCACAGGGAGCAAGGAGAGGAGTTCCCAGCTCCCAGCTCTGGCTGAGGACATGCAAAGCTCAGTGCATGCACCCAGGGGCTGCTCCATTTTCTGGGCCACCCCGGCACTGGCAGGGGCAGGGTCTGCTCCAGCTCAGGAGCACTTGGATGGGCTCCATCTCTACTAATGAATACAATGATAATTTATAGGTGACGCCCCGGCACAGCAGCACCCTGGCTCCACGTGCACCCCTTTCCTTCCTGCTGCTGTGGCAGGGACACAGGGGTTGTGGGGTGCCCCCTGCTTCCCTCCCTGCTGGGATCTGGCACCAGCCACAGCTCTGGGGCCGCTACTCACCATCACCAACCAGGCTCAAGCTATAACCCCCATCCCTGAACACACAAGGAAAGCACAGCTCGATGCCAAGGCAGAGCACAGTGTGGTGTGACTGCAGCTACCTAATATGCACATCCCTGAGAAGGATGCCAGGGAGGCAGGAGGGCAGAAACAGGGGAAACACCTACAGGAGATCCCCAAGGTTCAGGGAAAGGGGCCCTTCCTGCAAGGAAAGGTTTGAGGAGCCCTGGTGGCACAGACAAGGAGGTATCACCCCCCAGCATCTCTTTGCAGGGGGATTGCTTGGAGGAGAAGATCTGGGCAGGACTCTGCCCTGTGGGTAAGGGGATGCTGCAGCGCCACGAGCAAGCAGGGAAGCCCAAACTTGCCCCTACACAGGCGGAGAAACCATGGCACGTGCCCTACAGAGGAGATGGGAGAAGCCACTGGGGCTGGGGCCGTATGGGAGATGCCCATATGGGGAGAACCCCCCAGGGCTCCCAGTATGGACCCTGAACCCCGGGACCCGGATACCTCAAGAGCTCAGCCCCTCTGTTGCCCAGTGAGCCCTCTGCCACTGGCCACAGGGGGCTGCCCCTTCCCTGAGGGCTGTGTTTCCACCCTCTGGCTCTCCAAAACCGAACCCTGTTTTCCTGAAAGGTGGATACCTGCCTCGGACCCAGGGCAGCGTATTCCAGCAGCCATCCCTGCAGCTCTGCCTCCAACAACAGGCATGAGGAGCCTCCACAGACCCTCCTGGCTGTTTTTCTTGGCAAAAGACGACCCACTCGAAGCTGTTTAACCACTGAAAAAGCTGATGAGGTTTCAGCTAATTAAACAGGGCGAGGCCTCACAATGCCCATCGTCACTTTTTCCTTCTCCTTGTGCCACTGCAACATCCCAGATGGGAATTGCACAGCCCCAGCTCAGGACAGGGCATGCGCAGGGCTGCGGAGGCACAGATAAATGCTAGCAATGAAAGAAATACCTTTACCTACCCCCTCGTCTTTCCTTTGCTTAAGTCAGGTCGTGTCTGGAAGACAAAAACACCCCTTGGAAGTCAGGGTTTGGAGCAATACAAAGGGGAGTCTTGTCTAAAAGCACTGGCCGGGAGTCAAAGCAGGGAAGCGATCGCTGTCCGAGGCTGTTTGCACAGCAGCAACTCCGAAATCATATTTCACTGCAGCAGCAGAGTCTTCATCGGGTTTCTCCGTGTCCCAGCTCGGGTCTATTTCTCGCTGCAAGGTTATTAAAAACACTTGAACCTGAAACAGCCTCAGTGTGTCCACACGGATGCTATTTATTATTATAAACAAGGGTGTCAGAGCCATTAAAAATAAATCAAAATGGGTAAAAAATGAGTAAGAAATACGAGGAAGAGGAATGATTGAGAACACCCATCCCAACACCCAGGACTGACAATTCCTGCTCGCAGGAATGTCTTCTGTGCTAGAGAGAAAATAACCTCTCATTTTTCTTTTCAACCAAACTGCATCCTTTTCCCAGCTGGGGATGCTGAGCTGCAGGGAATGGAAAGAGGAATAGATCCAGCTCCCAGCCCCAGATCCCGCTGCTCCTGGACTCTAACTGGGATTAGTGCTGGCACACATTGGCTCCCACCAAGGGATGTGAGTGCAGTGTCTCACAGGCCCACCACCACTGCAAACTGGCTGGCCACAAGCAAACACCAGCACATGCTGTGCCCTGTCAGGGCTGGGTGAGTGGTTTCTGCAGCAAGGCTCTGCGGTGGGGTTGGTGAGCATCAAGTGATGGGTGAGAAGACCAGAAACCTGCTGCAGCCTTCAAAGGGCTCCTGGGGCAGCTCCTCCCTGCAGGGCAGCCTTGGGAGCAGAGGAGCTGGCTTCCCTTCTCCTCCTGGTGGGAGGCAGGGCCGGGATGCATAAGGGGGATTGGCACCAGTGTTCAGGGTTACAGAGGATGCACAGGGAATGATGTCAAAGAACAAAACCCAAACCCCCGTGGTTAGGACTGAACTGTGGGAGCTACAGACCAGGACAGGGGTCCAGCTGAGCAATAGCAGGCACAGCCGGGGGTTAAATGGTTGGGAATGGGCCAGGTCATTACAGCACTCTGTTCAGAGCATCTCAAGTACTCAATATTCTTAAAAAGCTTTAAAAAGCAGAGAAACTGCAATCTGCTCTCATTCACACCAGGGCACAGAGAAACACAGAGGTGTTATTGTACAGAAACGCTAAAAACCTGTGCCTGTGGAATTACAAATTACGATTGTTCCTGAAAACAAGACCTCGGCTCCTACATGGGAAAGCCCATTGGCCTAAAGCAGCCTTCACACTGGCACCCCTGCAGAGACCCTGCCTGGGTCTGGGCTCCCCCCTCCACCTTTCACATCACCCTCTTGGAGCAAGGGCTCCAAACTGGCCAAAGAGCAGTCAGTGAGGCCATTGCCCAGCTCCTTCTGCCTTTCACAGCAAGCTATTAGTGGTCTGAAGGGCCATGAGGGAGCAGGGACACCTCAAAGCAGAGCCTCCCATCATTAACAGTGGGGGCTGATGAGCCAGGTTTAGTCTAGTGCCTTGCTCACAGTGGGACAGCCAAGACTCTCAGCCAAGAAACAGCACAAGCCATGGCACATCATCTGAGCACTGCTGCTGATCCGATCATCTCATTAACACCATCACTTGCTGATTCTCTTCCATAAACCAGAGCAGTTCACACCCATCACAGCAGCCACCTTATCCTCTACTATGGAGCTTCCGTGGCTGCTCTTCTGTCTCCAGACCAACACCAGAACCACACCGCTCCGTGCCACAGAGTCCACCTCAAACATGGTTGTACTCAAGCTTTTGACTTCCACAGAGTTGGCAACAGGGCACATGCAGCAGGACCCTGATGCAGGAGGTCTCTGTCCCACTGAATGTCACTGCTGTAACGTAAGTGGAGGATGATCAGGGGACTGGAGCACCTCCCGTGTGAAGATAGGCTGAGAAAGTTGGGGCTGCTCAGCCTGCAGGAGAGAAGGCTGCGGGGAGACCTCATAGCAGCCTTCCAGTATCTGAAGGGGGCCTATAGGGATGCTGGGGAGGGACTCTTCGTTAGGGACTGTAGTGATAGGACAAGGGGTAATGGGTTCAAACTTCAACAGGGGAAGTTTAGATGGGATATAAGGAAGAAATTCTTTCCTGTAAGGGTGGTGAGGCACTGGAATGGGTTGCCCAAGGAAGTTGTGAATGCTCCATCCCTGGTGGTGTTCAAGGCGAGGTGGGACAGAGCCTTAGGTGGCATGGTTTATTGGAAGGCGTCCCTGCCCATGGCAGGGGGATTGGAACCGATTGATTTAAGGTCCTTTCCAACCCTAACTATTCTATGTTTCCATGATGTTTCGGGAAGCAGCAGGCCAATCTGTCTGGATCATGTGTCTTTCAAGTGGTCTCCATGAATAAAACAGGGAAGGTGTTTGGAAGAAGTAACAAATCCACACCTTATTGTTAGCTGAATACTCGTTAATAAGCACGAAGGTGCTGAAAAGCCGCTCCCACACTGCTGCTTTCCAGGATACAGACACAGGCTTTCACCAAGGCAACAACAGGAACCTTTGCTCTGTCAGGGCTGACTTCACTATTTTGCAGGTTTCACCCCATTTCTGATCCTAGTCCCTCTTATTTCAGTGCCCTTCTCACTAACATACGCAACTGTCATTAGCTGTATTGCAGTAAAGCAACCCTGCAAACCATCCTCTGCAGGAGGACCCTGCCAGTGTAATGCTGGAATTACATTTGCTAAATCCAGCCTAAATACAGGATTATTTTTGTTAAATCCTCCAGTTTCGCCCATGCCCTGAACACCTGCAGCTTTTGAGTCTTTTGTAAGAAAAAACACCTTTATAATGTGATCGCTCCCACTGTATCTCACCCCTAGCAGCTCCGGCAGCTTAAAAGGAAGGAGACCAAGGTCAACCCCTTCACTTGCTGAAGCACCAGCCCTGAGGTGCAAAGTCATTCCCTGGGAACTGGCCCCAGGACACTCCTGTCTGTGGAACAGCATCTGGAAGCAACGATGCTGCACCTCCAGCAGAACCCAGCTTTGGTGTAAAATGGTGTTCGGTTTAGGGCTGGAGCAGGCCAGGTCTTGGAGAACCAAAGCATTAAAAGCCCATGAAAATGATGGCGAGCATTAGAAGACTCTCATTTCACACCAGTGGGAGACCAGAAAGGGTCACTTCTCATCACCCATATTCGAACACCGAAGCTCATGGGTGGCATTGGAGATACTTCAGGAGAACCCCACATCAAAACCTCCTGTTTTTCTTCTTTAAGACACATAATAATTAAAACCGCAGCTCTACATGCTGGATTTAATGAAATCCTCCCCTTCTGGCAAGCCCACCCAAGCCAAAACTGAGCTTACAACAGGTGGACAGTGACCCTTCAGAAGAAGGGATGCTGAAAGCGCCTCTGTTGTACTTGCGGGGTGAGGGGAGAAGGGACACAGGGGCTGGGACTGTGTGTTGCTGGGAAGCATGACGACACCCGGGGAAGGAAGGGAACACTCTCAGCCTTCTGGCCTAAATTATCTGCTAACACAAATAATCAAGTTCCAGGGACCACACTGCTCTGGCGCCACTAAAACAAGGGGGGGGCCGGGCCCCAGCGCTGCGCAGCAAGCAGGTGGCAGCCGCAGCCTGACCCGTGCAGGATATTCCAGTGCGATACAGAGAGTCCTGATGCTCTCTGAGGAAGCCAGCACCGCTTCCAGTATCGTGGGAAGTTTTTAATGGCTCGCTCAAGGCGAGGCCTCTGAGATGTTTATATTAATACTTACATGTTGGAGAGCCGCTCCGTTGGGCTCAGCTGGAAACCCGTCCAAGCAGCTGAGAAACATCTGGCTGCTAACCTTGGACAATGACTGATCTGGTAGCCCAGGGATTTAAGAGGTCTTTTTGGAGGGACAGGAGTTTGGCAGATAGCTCACAGAGATCCCTGCTCTCCTACGGCTGTTTCCCAAGTCCCGCTGACCGCACAGGGATGACACATGCAGCCCGTGCACACCCCAACCCCATTTACGCAGCATCCCAGCCTCAGTGTTCACAGAAGAGCTGTAATTAAGGTATTACTCCTAACTTCCAGGAATACGGAAGTTGTGTGACTGCGTGTGCTCCCCTGGGGGCAGCTGTTTGCCAGCACACAGAACACCCATCTCTCTATAACCCTGCCCTACGCTGTGTGTGCGCAGGACCAGTGCCACCGGCCCTCCAGCTTCTGCTCTGGCTTCCCTCCGCCTGCACTTAGCACCAAGCAAGCACAAAACTGCCCCAAAAAGCCTCCACCACGAGGCAAACAAAAATCCTGTTCTCCATAAATCTGGAGACCAATTATTAACCAGGCCAATTATTAATGTGGTTTTAAAGCAGCTCTGTAAGAGGAGCAAGTAGAATGGAAAATCGAATTATTTCTGATGGAGATGACTCAAAATCTTGCTTCCCTTTTCTCTCCCAAGCTCCTGTGCTTTTTTTGTTTGTTTTGTGTTTTTTCCCAAAAGAAACTTCAGCTTTGGCTATCCTAAAACATTCTTTGGTGAGTGAAGAGCCAATGAAATAAGCCAAAGTAAAAGAATACATGTTGAGCAACAGAGAGGGAGAAGGGACTTGCAGACTGACCATTTGACATTTATTTTCCCCTCCTATTACCCATTAAGGTACCACAGGGCTTTCTAGACGTGTCAGGACAAAGCCACCACCAACCTGGCTGGAGAGCAGAAAGTCAGGACAGGACCCACATTTCTGGAAACCCTCTGTAGGCTTTATTTAAAAGGAGATAAGGATGAAAGGTGACAAGATGCTTGACAGATATAAGATGATGAGAATCCAGCTTATCTCCTTATCTTCCACGATGTCTTCTGCTTTTCTGTTACAACAAAGTGTGTGTGACATTGGGGGAAATGTGAAGGCACAAGCACCAATGACCTAGAACCAAGAAGGGAGGACTGGGAAGAAAATGCTCAATAAGGGTTAAAAAGGCCAGTCCCAGCAGAAGACGAGCGTGCTGTCTCTGGTCCAGCAAGGTCTTAAACATGTGCCTGACTCAAGTTTTACTTCACTGGGGATCATCACAGGATTAGAAGTTCAGCATATTCTCCAGCAATCTGTTACAGACTGGACAAACAAGCAGCTATTACAGGACCTGAAACTTAGTCAACAGCAAGTTTAGAGTGCTTTGGAAAGAACCCTAGCCAAAAATAAATGCAATATGGCAATTTCCAATGACTTAGAAACACTCTAAGCCATCAGGAAAAGCTTCCTAAATATAAAAAAACACACAACAAAGTTTAGATATCAATAGCAGCAAAATCACATAGAATCATGAAATAGGTAGGGTTAGAAAGGATCTTAAGGTCATATAGTTCCAAACTCCGTGCCATGGGCAGGGACACCTCCCACTAAACCATGTCACCCAAGGCTCTGTCCAACCTGGCCTTGAACACTGCCAGGGACGGAGCATTCACAACTTCCCTGGGCAACCCATTCCAGTACCTCACCACCCTTACAATAAAGAATCTCTTCCTTATATCCCATCTAAACTTCCCCTGTTGAAGTTTGAACCCGTTACCCCTTGTCCTATCACTACAGTCCCTAACGAAGAGTCCCTCCCCAGCATTCCTATAGGCCCCCCTTCAGATACTGGAAGGCTGCTATGAGGTCTCCACGCAGCCTTCTCTTCTGCAGGCTGAGCAGCCCCAATTTTCTCAGCCTATCTTCACACGGGAGGTGCTCCAGTCCCCTGATCGTCCTCGTGGCCCTCCTCTGCACTTGTTCTAACAGTTCCATGCCCTTTTTATGTTGAGGACACCAGAACTGCACACAATACTCCAAGTGAGGTCTCACGAGAGCAGAGCAGAGGGACAGGAGCACCTCCCTCGACCTGCTGGTCACGCTGCTTTTGATGCAGCCCAGGATACGGTTGGCTTTCTGGGCTGCAAGCGCACACTGCCGGCTCATGTTCATGTTCTCATCGACCAACACCCCCAAGTCCTTCTCCGCAGGGCTGCTCTGAATCTCTTCTCTGCCCAACCTGGAGCTGTGCCTGGGATTGCTCCGACCCAGGTGTAGGACCTTGCACATGGCATGGTTAAACTTCATGAGGTTGGCATCAGCCCACCTCACAAGCGTGTCAGGGTCCCTCTGGATGGCATTCCTTCCCTCCAGCGTATCAACCGAACCACACAGCTTGGTGTCATCGGCAAACTTGCTGAGGGCGCACTCAATCCCACTGTCTTTGTCACCGACAAAGATGTTGGACAAGACCAGTCCCAACACCCATCCCTGAGGGACACCACTCGTTCCTGGTCTCCAGCTGCACATTGAGCCATTGAGCACAACTCTTTGCTTGCGGCCATCCAGCCAGTTCTTTATCCACCCAGTGGTCCACCTATCAAATTGATGTCTCTTCAACTTAGAGACAAGGATGTCTTGTGGGACAGTGTCGAACGCTTTGCACAAGTCCAGGTAGATGACATCAACTGCTCTGCCCCTGTCCATCAGTTCCGTGGCCCCTTCATAGAAGGCCACCAGATTGGTCAGGCAGGATTTCCCCTTATGAAGCCATGCTGGCTGTCCCCAAGCACCTTGTTGGTTTTCATGTGCCTCAGCATGCCTTCCATGTGAATCTGCTCCCAGACGTTGCCAGGCACAGAGGTGAGACTGACTGCTCTGTAGCTCCCCGGCTCATCCATTTTCCCCTTCTTGGAAATGGGGGTTATATTTCCCTTTTTCCAGTCATCGGGAACTTCACCTGACTGCCATGATTTTTCAAATATGATGGACAGTGGCTTAGCAACTTCATTTGAGCTCCTTCAGGACCCGCGGATGGATTTCATCAGGTCCCATGGACTTGTATACATTCAGGTTCCTAAGGTGGTCTCGAACCAGATCCTGTCCTACAGTGGGCCCAGGGTTTTCATTCTCACAGTCCCTGCGTCTGCCTTCCAAGACTTGGGTGGTGTGGTCAGGGCGTTTGCCAGCGAGGACTGAGGCAAAGAAGTCATTAAGAAGCTCAGCCTTCTCCAAATCTAGGGCAGCCAGTTCTCCTGATAGCTTCCAGAGGGGACCCACTTTGTTCCTAGTCTGTCTTTTCTTTGCAATGTACCTATAGAATCCCTTCCTGCTATCTTTAACATCCCTAGCCAAGTTTAATTCTCTCTGGGCCTTAGCTTTCCTAACCTGGTCCCTAGCTTCCCGGACAACATCCCTGTATTCTTCCCACGCCGCCTGTCCTTGCTTCCACCCTTTATAAGCCTCTTTTTTCCTTTGAGTTTTCCTCAGCAGCTCCTTATCCATCCCAGGAGGTCTCCTGGCCCTCCTGCTGAACTTCCTTCTAGTTGGGATGCATCGCTCCTGAGCTTGTAAAACATCTCATGCACACAGCAGCTCCCCCTGCACCGTGGTGCCAGTTCCCTCCAGTCAGTGCCCCTTCCCTCCCCGCTTGCTGGGTCCCCAAATGACAGCTGTGGCGGGTGACCCTGGCTCCTGCTGCACTCTCCAAACTACTGTGTCTGCAACCAGCTCCAGCCCCAAGCCCTCTTCCACCCTGCAGGTTCGGGACAAGGGGTCTTGGCAGAGAGAGAAGGAGGGAGGTAAAAGGCTTGGTTTCAGCAGCAGCTGGATCCAGCACGATGCCGGATGCAGGCTGCTCCCCTCAGTGGCCTGGGCACGCTGTGATTCTGTGATTCCATGACCGATTCCTTGTACGTGGCCGTGCTTCCCCAAATGGAGGAGCAGCCCCAGAAGCCTCGGTCAGCGCCGGCACAGGCGGTGCCCAATGGCAGCACCAGAGCAGGTGCCCTGCAGCCACCGAGGGGTCGGAGCGAGGGCCCAAACCTTTGGTCCCTCGCCTGTGCCCGGCCCTGCCCACAGCTGCAGAGAGCCTGAAAGAGCCGCTCTGCCAGGGCAGCGAGCCCACGTGAGGACAGTTGGGGTGCCCCAGCACCCAGCGCCAGCCCCCATGTGCCCTCCAGCTCTGGGAACCCAGAGCAAGTGGAACCCACTTGTGTGCCAAAGCCACGGGTGAGCGCAGTGACTACAAAGAGAGACTGGGTCAGAAAAACTGTGAGAAATGTGTTTACAAGGGAACAACAAATAAATGTGATAAACATGACAAAAAACAACTGTTCTTATGAAAAATACAACTCTTCTACCTAAACCTACACCTATTCTAACTGAAACAACTCTTCTACCTAAACCTACACCTATTCTAACTAAAACAAGAACTCTTCTTCTTAAACCTACACCTATTCTACCTAAAACTGCAATTGTTCTTCTTAAAACTACACCTATTCTACCTAAAACAACTGTTCTTCTTAAACCTACACCTATTCTACCTAAAAACCAACTGTTCTTCTTAAACCTACACCTATTCTACCTAAAAACCAACTGTTCTTCTTAAACCTACACCTATTCTACCTAAAACTACAACTCCTAAGGTAAAACCAACAATCTGTAGAAACAACAACAATCTTCTAAGAAAGCGCCAACTCTTCAAACCAAACTTCTTCAGCCGTTGTCAAAACTCCCTCTCCACCAGCCCTGGAAAGAAGCAGCACAAGGTCATTTCAGTGAGGCTACTGATGCTCGCTGTGTTTGCCACACGCTGAGGAGAGCGGGACTCTGCCACGGGGCTCAGCCCCAACTGGGGCTGGGAGCCGGGCTCGACACGATCACACTTGGCTCGCGTGTCCCAAAGGCAGCGCAGGGCAGCGCGGTGGTGGCGCTTGTGCCGCCAGGATGAGGCCACCGGGCACCACGTGCCTGCAGCGGGGCTGTCACACACAGCCCCAGCCCTAGCGCGGCAGCAGCCGACCTACCCTCACTGCCAGCACTGGATGGGGGCACGTGCTGCCTTACCACTGCTCAGTCCAAATCCATGGGCTCATCCTTCTCCACCTCCACGTCCACATCCATAGCCTCCTCCTCTACCACCACGTCCACCTCCATAGCCTCCTCCTCTTCCACCGCATCCACCTCCATAGCCTCCTCCTCTTCCACCACGTCCACCTCCATTGGCTCTTCCTCCTTCACCACGTCCATAGCCACCCGCAGGACCAAGGTGTTCTTTGTGGGGGGCTGCATTTGCTGGCGCGGGTTTGGGGACCGATGGGGATGGAGCAGGGGATTAGGGCTGAGAAAAGAGGCGAAGGGCTGGGAGTAGGTTGAAAGGACTGGGAGCAGGGCAGAAGGAATTGGTAGAGGAAAACGGGAGCACGGGACAAGCGCGGGGTGCAGGGGTGAAGCTTTGTGTTGTTCTGCGGGCATGGGCAGTTGCCGATGTAACGTGTCTGTGACATCAGCGCGGAGTTACAGAACTGCTGTGAGCAGGGGATGGGGACGAGCCCTGAAGGGGCTGCAGCTCCATGGGGGACACTGGGCAATGGTTACGTGAGCCCTGAGATGACAGAGAGACACTTAGTGCTTAAATAGTCAATAAAATGGGTGAAGGCTTGCGCTGGTCAACTGCATGGGGCCAGAACCATCTCCTTTGGTCTTTCCCTGTCCCTCAAGCAGTCAGTGAGCGAGCTGAGCAGTGCTCATGTGCTGCAGTTGGGATGCGTTCATGGGGGTGGAATTCAGCCCTGCCCAACCTTGGGATGCCTGCAGCAGCAGAACATGGCCGCATCCTTCAGCTGTGCCCATCACAGATGAGCCCGTGCGAGAACCTGTGCCCCATGTGCAGCAAAAGCTGCAAGGGCAGCACAAGCTGTGCTGCCAGCAGCGTGTGGTGAGAGCTGCCTGCTTCAGGAGGGGTCTACAACAGGTCCGACCTTGAGCTGGAATGTCCCTGTCTGCATTTGCACGCATATAGAATCATAGAACAGTTAGGGTTGGAAAGGACCTTAAGGTCATCTGGTTCAAACTGCCCTGCCATGGGCAGGGACACCTCCCACTAAACCATGCCATCCAAGGCTCTGTCCAACCTGGCCTTGAACACTGCCAGGGACGGAGCATTCACAACTTCCCTGGGCAACCCATTCCAGTACCTCACCACCCTTACAATAAAGAATCTCTTCCTTATATCCCACCTAAACTTCCCCTGTTGAAGTTTGAACCCATTACCCCTTGTCCTATCACTACAGTCCCTAACGAAGAGTCCCTCCCCAGCATTCCTATAGGCCCCCCTTCAGATACTGGAAGGCTGCTATGAGGTCTCCACGCAGCCTTCTCTTCTGCAGGCTGAGCAGCCCCAACTTTCTCAGCCTATCTTCATACAGGAGGTGCTCCAGTCCCCTGATCATCCTCGTGGCCCTCCTCTGCACTTGTTCTAACAGTTCCATGCCCTTTTTATGTTGAGGACACCAGAACTGCACACAATACTCCAAGTGAGGACTCACGAGAGCAGAGTAGAGGGGCAGGATCACCTCCCTCGACCTGCTGGTCACGCTGCTTTTGATGCAGCCCAGGATACGGTTGGCTTTCTGGGCTGCAAGCGCACACTGCCGGCTCATGTTCATGTTCTCATCGACCAACACCCCCAAGTCCTTCTGCGCAGGGCTGCTCTGAATCTCTTCCCTGCCCAACCTGGAGCTGTGCCTGGGATTGCTCCGACCCAGGTGTAGGACCTTGCACATGGCATGGTTAAACTTCATGAGGTTGGCATCAGCCCACCTCACAAGCGTGTCAAGGTCCCTCTGGATGGCATTCCTTCCCTCCAGCGTATCAACCGAAGCACACAGCTTGGTGTCATCGGCAAACTTGCTGAGGGCGCACTCAATCCCACTGTCCGTGTCACCCACAAAGATATTGAACAAGATTGGTCCCAACCCAGATCCCTGAGGGACACCACTCGTTCCTGGTCTCCAGCTGCACATTGAGCCATTGAGCACAACTCTTTGCTTGCGGCCAGCCAGCCAGTTCTTTATCCACCCAGTGGTCCACCTATCAAATTGATGTCTCTTCAACTTAGAGACAAGGATGTCTTGTGGGACAGTGTCGAATGCTTTGCACAAGTCCAGGTAGATGACATCAACTGCTCTGCCCCTGTCCATCAGTTCCGTGGCCCCTTCATAGAAGGCCACCAGATTGGTCAGGCAGGATTTCCCCTTATGAAGCCATGCTGGCTGTCCCCAAGCACCTTGTTGGTTTTCATGTGCCTCAGCATGCCTTCCATGTGAATCTGCACCCAGACGTTGCCAGGCACAGAGGTGAGACTGACTGCTCTGTAGCTCCCCGGCTCATCCATTTTCCCCTTCTTAAAAATGGGGGTTATATTTCCCTTTTTCCAGTCATCGGGAACTTCACCTGACTGCCATGATTTTTCAAATATGATGGACAGTGGCTTAGCAACTTCATTTGCAGCTCCTTCAGGACCCGCGGATGGATTTCATCAGGTCCCATGGACTTGTATACATTCAGGTTCCTAAGGTGGTCTCGAACCAGATCCTGTCCTACAGTGGGCCCAGGGTTTTCATTCTCACAGTCCCTGCGTCTGCCTTCCAAGACTTGGGTGGTGTGGTCAGGGCGTTTGCCAGCGAGGACTGAGGCAAAGAAGTCATTAAGAAGCTCAGCCTTCTCCAAATCTAGGGCAGCCAGTTCTCCTGATAGCTTCCAGAGGGGACCCACTTTGTTCCTAGTCTGTCTTTTCTTTGCAATGTACCTATAGAATCCCTTCCTGCTATCTTTAACATCCCTAGCCAAGTTTAATTCTCTCTGGGCCTTAGCTTTCCTAACCTGGTCCCTAGCTTCCCGGACAACATCCCTGTATTCTTCCCACGCCGCCTGTCCTTGCTTCCACCCTTTATAAGCCTCTTTTTTCCTTTGAGTTTTCCTCAGCAGCTCCTTATCCATCCCAGGAGGTCTCCTGGCCCTCCTGCTGAACTTCCTTCTAGTTGGGATGCATCACTCCTGAGCTTGTAAAACATCTCATGCACACAGCAGCTCCCCCTGCACCGTGGTGCCAGTTCCCTCCAGTCAGTGCCCCTTCCCTCCCCGCTTGCTGGGTCCCCAAATGACAGCTGTGGCGGGTGACCCTGGCTCCTGCTGCACTCTCCAAACTACTGTGTCTGCAACCAGCTCCAGCCCCAAGCCCTCTTCCACCCTGCAGGTTCGGGACAAGGGGTCTTGGCAGAGAGAGAAGGAGGGAGGTAAAAGGCTTGGTTTCAGCAGCAGCTGGATCCAGCACGATGCCGGATGCAGGCTGCTCCCCTCAGTGGCCTGGGCACGCTGTGATTCTGTGATTCCATGACCGATTCCTTGTACGTGGCCGTGCTTCCCCAAATGGAGGAGCAGCCCCAGAAGCCTCGGTCAGCGCCGGCACAGGCGGTGCCCAATGGCAGCACCAGAGCAGGTGCCCTGCAGCCACCGAGGGGTCGGAGCGAGGGCCCAAACCTTTGGTCCCTCGCCTGTGCCCGGCCCTGCCCACAGCTGCAGAGAGCCTGAAAGAGCCGCTCTGCCAGGGCAGGGAGCCCACGTGAGGACAGTTGGGGTGCCCCAGCACCCAGCGCCAGCCCCCATGTGCCCTCCAGCTCTGGGAACCCAGAGCAAGTGGAACCCACTTGTGTGCCAAAGCCACGGGTGAGCGCAGTGAACACAAAGAGAGACTGGGTCAGAGAAACTGTGAGAAATGTGTTTACAAGGGAACAACAAATAAATGTGATAAACATGACAAAAAACAACTGTTCTTATGAAAAATACAACTCTTCTACCTAAACCTACACCTATTCTAACTGAAACAACTCTTCTACCTAAACCTACACCTATTCTAACTAAAACAAGAACTCTTCTTCTTAAACCTACACCTATTCTACCTAAAACTGCAATTGTTCTTCTTAAAACTACACCTATTCTACCTAAAACAACTGTTCTTCTTAAACCTACACCTATTCTACCTAAAAACCAACTGTTCTTCTTAAACCTACACCTATTCTACCTAAAAACCAACTGTTCTTCTTAAACCTACACCTATTCTACCTAAAACTACAACTCCTAAGGTAAAACCAACAATCTGTAGAAACAACAACAATCTTCTAAGAAAGCGCCAACTCTTCAAACCAAACTTCTTCAGCCGTTGTCAAAACTTCCTCTCCACCAGCCCTGGAAACAAGCAGCACAAGGTCATTTCAGTGAGGCTACTGATGCTCGCTGTGTTTGCCACACGCTGAGGAGAGCGGGACTCTGCCACGGGGCTCAGCCCCAACTGGGGCTGGGAGCCGGGCTCGACACGATCACACTTGGCTCGCGTGTCCCAAAGGCAGCGCAGGGCAGCGCAGTGGTGGCGCTTGTGCCGCCAGGATGAGGCCACCGGGCACCACGTGCCTGCAGCGGGGCTGTCACACACAGCCCCAGCCCTAGCGCGGCAGCAGCCGACCTACCCTCGCTGCCAGCACTGGATGGGGGCATGTGCTGCCTTACCACTGCTCAGTCCAAATCCATGGGCTCATCCTTCTCCACCTCCACGTCCACCTCCATAGCCTCCTCCTCTTCCACCGCATCCACCTCCATAGCCTCCTCCTCTTCCACCACGTCCACCTCCATTGGCTCTTCCTCCTTCACCACGTCCATAGCCACCCGCAGGACCAAGGTGTTCTTTGTGGGGGGCTGCATTTGCTGGCGCGGGTTTGGGGACCGATGGGGATGGAGCAGGGGATTAGGGCTGAGAAAAGAGGCGAAGGGCTGGGAGTAGGTTGAAAGGACTGGGAGCAGGGCAGAAGGAATTGGTAGAGGAAAACGGGAGCACGGGACAAGCGCGGGGTGCAGGGGTGAAGCTTTGTGTTGTTCTGCGGGCATGGGCAGTTGCCGATGTAACGTGTCTGTGACATCAGCGCGGAGTTACAGAACTGCTGTGAGCAGGGGATGGGGACGAGCCCTGAAGGGGCTGCAGCTCCATGGGGGACACTGGGCAATGGTTACGTGAGCCCTGAGATGACAGAGAGACACTTAGTGCTTAAATAGTCAATAAAATGGGTGAAGGCTTGCGCTGGTCAACTGCATGGGGCCAGAACCATCTCCTTTGGTCTTTCCCTGTCCCTCAAGCAGTCAGTGAGCGAGCTGAGCAGTGCTCATGTGCTGCAGTTGGGATGCATTCATGGGGGTGGAATTCAGCCCTGCCCAACCTTGGGATGCCTGCAGCAGCAGAACATGGCCGCATCCTTCAGCTGTGCCCATCACAGATGAGCCCGTGCGAGAACCTGTGCCCCATGTGCAGCAAAAGCTGCAAGGGCAGCACAAGCTGTGCTGCCAGCAGCGTGTGGTGAGAGCTGCCTGCTTCAGGAGGGGTCTACAACAGGTCCGACCTTGAGCTGGAATGTCCCTGTCTGCATTTGCACGCATATAGAATCATAGAACAGTTAGGGTTGGAAAGGACCTTAAGGTCATCTGGTTCAAACTGCCCTGCCATGGGCAGGGACACCTCCCACTAAACCATGCCATCCAAGGCTCTGTCCAACCTGGCCTTGAACACTGCCAGGGACGGAGCATTCACAACTTCCCTGGGCAACCCATTCCAGTACCTCACCACCCTTACAATAAAGAATCTCTTCCTTATATCCCACCTAAACTTCCCCTGTTGAAGTTTGAACCCATTACCCCTTGTCCTATCACTACAGTCCCTAACGAAGAGTCCCTCCCCAGCATTCCTATAGGCCCCCCTTCAGATACTGGAAGGCTGCTATGAGGTCTCCACGCAGCCTTCTCTTCTGCAGGCTGAGCAGCCCCAACTTTCTCAGCCTATCTTCATATGGGAGGTGCTCCAGTCCCCTGATCGTCCTCGTGGCCCTCCTCTGCACTTGTTCTAACAGTTCCATGCCCTTTTTATGTTGAGGACACCAGAACTGCACACAATACTCCAAGTGAGGTCTCACGAGAGCAGAGTAGAGGGGCAGGATCACCTCCCTCGACCTGCTGGTCACGCTGCTTTTGATGCAGCCCAGGATACGGTTGGCTTTCTGGGCTGCAAGCGCACACTGCCGGCTCATGTTCATGTTCTCATCGACCAACACCCCCAAGTCCTTCTCTGCAGGGCTGCTCTGAATCTCTTCTCTGCCCAACCTGGAGCTGTGCCTGGGATTGCTCCGACCCAGGTGTAGGACCTTGCACATGGCATGGTTAAACTTCATGAGGTTGGCATCAGCCCACCTCACAAGCGTGTCAGGGTCCCTCTGGATGGCATTCCTTCCCTCCAGCGTATCAACCGAAGCACACAGCTTGGTGTCATCGGCAAACTTGCTGAGGGCGCACTCAATCCCACTGTCTTTGTCACCGACAAAGATGTTGGACAAGACCAGTCCCAACCCCCATCCCTGAGGGACACCACTCGTTCCTGCTCTCCAGCTGCACATTGAGCCATTGAGCACAACTCTTTGCGTGCGGCCATCCAGCCAGTTCTTTATCCACCCTGTGGTCCACCTATCAAATTGATGTCTCTTCGACTTAGAGACAAGGATGTCTTGTGGGACAGTGTCGAATGCTTTGCACAAGTCCAGGTAGATGACATCAACTGCTCTGCCCCTGTCCATCAGTTCCGTAGCCCCATCGTAGAAGGCCACCAGATTGGTCAGGCAGGATTTCCCCTTAGTGAAGCCATGCTGGCTGTCCCCAACCACCTTGTTGTTTTTCATGTGCCTTAGCATGCCTTCCAGGAGAATGTGCTCGGAGATGTGACCAGGCACAGAGGTGAGACTGACTGCTCTGTAGTTCCCCAGGTCATCCATTTTCCGCTTCTTGGAAATGGGGGTTATATTCCTCTTTTGCCATTTGCACACACACCTCATGCATGCAGCAGCTCCCCCTGCACCCCGCTGCCATTCTCCTTCTGGCAGCTCCCATTCCCTGCCCGCTTGCAGGGTCCCACATGACAGCACCGACCCCTGACCCTGGCTCCAGCTGCAGCCGCCAACCTCTGATATCCCAAACCAGCTCTGACCGCAGACCCTCTTCCCACCCTGCGGGATGGCGACCAAGGGACTCAGTGGGAGGAAGGGACAGAAGAAGGTAAAAGGCTTGGTTTGGGCAGCAGCCAAATCCAACAGGGTGGCGGGCGCAGGCTGCTCCGCGCAGTGAGCTGGGCCTGGGCACGCTGTGATTCTGTGATTCCATGACCGATTCCTTGTACGTGGCCGTGCTTCCCCAAATGGAAGGGCAGCCCCAGAAGCCTCAGTCAGCGCTGGCACAGGCGGTGCCCGATGGCAGCACCAGAGCAGGTGCCCTGCAGCCACCGAGGGGTCGGAGCGAGGGCCCAAACCTTTGGTCCCTCGCCTGTGCCCGGCCCTGCCCACAGCTGCAGAGAGCCTGAAAGAGCCGCTCTGCCAGGGCAGGGAGCCCACGTGAGGACAGTTGGGGTGCCCCAGCACCCACACACCCACCCCTGCAGCCCTGGCAGCCCGGAGCAAGGGGAAACCACTTGTCTGCCAATGCCGCGTGTGATCGCAGTGAATACAAAGAGAGACTGGGTCAGAAAGAGGTAAAGAAATGTATTTACCAATCAACAAACAAAAAATAAAACAAACAACGAAACAAACTACAGCTCATCTACTTAACCCTACACTTATTCTACTGGAAACTACAATTCTTCTAAGAACAAACAGCAATCTTCTAGAAAAACAGCAACTCTTCTGTGAAAAACTCCTTCCACATCCACAACACCTCCATCCCCCTCAACCCTGGAAACAAGCAGCACAAGGTCATTTCAGTGAGGCTACCGATGCTCATTGTGTTTGCCAAAGCCCTGGAACATGCTGGGGAGAGCGGGACTCTGGCTGGGAGCCGGGCTCTGTGTGATCAGGCTTGGCTTGCGGGTTCCAAAGGCAGCGCGGGGCATGGCGCTGGTACCACTTGTGCTGCCAGGTTGAAGCCACTGGGCATCGTGTCCCTGCAGCGGGGCCATTGCACGCAGGTCCAGTATGGCAGCAGCTGACCCACCCTCACTGCCAGCAGTGGATGGGGGGCATGTGCTGCCTTACCACTGCTCAGGCCAAATCCATCGCGTCGTCCTCCTCCACCACCCCATCCACGTCCATTGCCTCCTCCTCCACCTGCAGATCTACCTCCATGTCCTCTACCTGCAGCCCCCCTTGGGTCCTGCCGGTGGCCTCATCCTCCAGCTGCTTCAGGTTTTGCAATAGCCTAAGGCAAAAGCCAAGCAGAAGAGTGCATTGGTGCTGGCCAGAGCAATGAGCGCAGCTGTGGGACAGGGCCTGGGTGCTGCCCAGGCAGAGCTGGGGGGCACTGGGGACCCGGGCACGTCCCCAGCAGGAGCTGGTTGGAGGCTGGGGGCTCCGTGTCCAGCAGCACCCACCAGCTCTGACAGGCTGGCGCGCGCAGCTGGAGGATACGGTGCCTTCTCCTCTTGAGCACCTTACGGGGCGGCAACGGCTTCAGGACCTGGCAGAGCAGAGAGGGCAGGGGTGAGCGGCTGTGCTCCCTGCCTGCGGGGCCAGGGCACAGACCCAGCCCCGCGCCTGCCTCGGCACCCACCGCCTCCTTACTCTCTGTAGGCAGCCCTTTGCGTCCTCGCCTCCGCAAGGGCTCAGTTCAGGCACCAGCAGGACCAAGGTCTTCTTTGTGGGGGGCTGCATTTGCTGGCACGGATTTGGGGACCGATGGGGATGGAGCAGGGGATTAGGGCTGAGAAAAGAGGAGAAGGGCTGGGAGTAGGTTGAAAGGACTGGGAGCAGGGCAGAAGGAATTGGTAGGGAAAAATGGGAGCACGGGACGAGCACGGGACAAGCGCGGGGTGCAGGGGTGAAGCTTTGTGTTGTTCTGTGGGCATGGGCAGTTGCCGATGTAACACGGCTGTGACATCAGCACGGAGTTACAGAACTGCTGTGAGCAGGGGATGGGGACGAGCCCTGAAGGGGCTGCAGCTCCATGGGGGACACTGGGCAATGGTTACGTGAGCCCTGAGATGACAGAGAGACACTTTAGTGCTTAAATAGTCAATAAAATGGGTGAAGGCTTGCGCTGGTCAACTGCATGGGGCCAGAACCATCTCCTTTGGTCTTTCGCTGTCCCTCAAGCAGTCAGTGAGCGAGCTGAGCAGTGCTCATGTGCTGCAGCTGGGATGCGTTCATGGGGGTGGAATTCAGCCCTGCCCAACCTTGGGGTGCCTGCAGCAGCAGAACATGGCCGCATCCTTCAGCTGTGCCCATCACAGATGAGCCCGTGCGAGAACCTGTGCCCCATGTGCAGCAAAAGCTGCAAGGGCAGCACAAGCTGTGCTGCCAGCAGCGTGTGGTGAGAGCTGCCTGCTTCAGGAGGGGTCTGCAACAGGTCCGACCTTGAGCTGGAATGTCCCTGTCTGCATTTGCACACATATAGAATCATAGAACAGTTAGGGTTGGAAAGGACCTTAAGGTCATCTGGTTCAAACTGCCCTGCCATGGGCAGGGACACCTCCCACTAAACCATGCCATCCAAGGCTCTGTCCAACCTGGCCTTGAACACTGCCAGGGACGGAGCATTCACAACTTCCCTGGGCAACCCATTCCAGTACCTCACCACCCTTACAATAAAGAATCTCTTCCTTATATCCCACCTAAACTTCCCCTGTTGAAGTTTGAACCCATTACCCCTTGTCCTATCACTACAGTCCCTAACGAAGAGTCCCTCCCCAGCATTCCTATAGGCCCCCCTTCAGATACTGGAAGGCTGCTATGAGGTCTCCACGCAGCCTTCTCTTCTGCAGGCTGAGCAGCGCCAACTTTCTCAGCCTATCTTCATACAGGAGGTGCTCCAGTCCCCTGATCGTCCTCGTGGCCCTCCTCTGCACTTGTTCTAACAGTTCCATGCCCTTTTTATGTTGAGGACACCAGAACTGCACACAATACTCCAAGTGAGGACTCACGAGAGCAGAGTAGAGGGACAGGATCACCTCCCTCGACCTGCTGGTCACGCTGCTTTTGATGCAGCCCAGGATACGGTTGGCTTTCTGGGCTGCAAGCGCACACTGCCGGCTCATGTTCATGTTCTCATCGACCAACACCCCCAAGTCCTTCTCTGCAGGGCTGCTCTGAATCTCTTCCCTGCCCAACCTGGAGCTGTGCCTGGGATTGCTCCGACCCAGGTGTAGGACCTTGCACATGGCATGGTTAAACTTCATGAGGTTGGCATCAGCCCACCTCACAAGCGTGTCAAGGTCCCTCTGGATGGCATTCCTTCCCTCCAGCGTATCAACCGAAGCACACAGCTTGGTGTCATCGGCAAACTTGCTGAGGGCGCACTCAATCCCACTGTCCGTGTCACCCACAAAGATATTGAACAAGATTGGTCCCAACCCCGATCCCTGAGGGACACCACTCGTTCCTGGTCTCCAGCTGCACATTGAGCCATTGAGCACAACTCTTTGCTTGCGGCCAGCCAGCCAGTTCTTTATCCACCCAGTGGTCCACCTATCAAATTGATGTCTCTTCAACTTAGAGACAAGGATGTCTTGTGGGACAGTGTCGAACGCTTTGCACAAGTCCAGGTAGATGACATCAACTGCTCTGCCCCTGTCAATCAGTTCCGTGGCCCCTTCATAGAAGGTCACCAGATTGGTCAGGCAGGATTTCCCCTTATGAAGCCATGCTGGCTGTCCCCAAGCACCTTGTTGGTTTTCATGTGCCTCAGCATGCCTTCCATGTGAATCTGCTCCCAGACGTTGCCAGGCACAGAGGTGAGACTGACTGCTCTGTAGCTCCCCGGCTCATCCATTTTCCCCTTCTTGGAAATGGGGGTTATATTTCCCTTTTTCCAGTCTTCGGGAACTTCACCTGACTGCCATGATTTTTCAAATATGATGGACAGTGGCTTAGCAACTTCATTTGCAGCTCCTTCCGGACCTGCGGATGGATTTCATCAGGTCCCATGGACTTGTATACATTCAGGTTCCTAAGGTGGTCTCGAACCAGATCCTGTCCTACAGTGGGCCCAGGGTTTTCATTCTCACAGTCCCTGCGTCTGCCTTCCAAGACTTGGGTGGTGTGGTCAGGGCGTTTGCCAGCGAGGACTGAGGCAAAGAAGTCATTAAGAAGCTCAGCCTTCTCCAAATCTAGGGCAGCCAGTTCTCCTGATAGCTTCCAGAGGGGACCCACTTTGTTCCTAGTCTGTCTTTTCTTTGCAATGTACCTATAGAATCCCTTCCTGCTATCTTTAACATCCCTAGCCAAGTTTAATTCTCTCTGGGCCTTAGCTTTCCTAACCTGGATGTCTCTTCAGCTTCTTTCAGCTCCAGGTAGGTAGAGCTCAAAGCAGACTTATCTACAGATACATGCAGAACTGGAACTCCCTTGTTTCAGTGTAAGCTGGTGCCAGCTTGAAAAACACCCCTGAATTCACTGTGGTCTTTCTTGATGTAGGAAATGCTGTCCTGTAGGTAAAGCACCGACCTCAAATGCCTAATAGCCAATTCCCACAAACACAAGGTAAGCCACAAATAGCTCCTAGAACTGCAGCAGCAGACCACAAAGGCTGGTATTTGGCATTTGAGCATGTCCCACTGCATCGCTCTGTCAGGTTTGTTTCCCTTGTTAGAACTAGCCTAACTGTCCCTTCAGGCTGCAAATGTGGCAGTGCCACTGGGAGCTCTGGTATCACGGCTCCGAAGCAGCTCTAAGATAAACCTTCCGAGAAGCTGTCCTTTGGTCAGGCTGTTTGTGCAGGACCGAGGACCACCACCACATTCACTGGCTGCTGCCCCTGCTCTGCTCTGACCAACTCCAGGGACACAGCAGCTGATAACATCTTTTGGATTAAAAATTAGCTCTCTAAGGGTAGTGGAAAAAGTTAATCAACCCAAAGCACTACGAGGAGTTGTACAGAAAAAGCATATTTAAGCATATACTGCCTACACACACAGAGCTTAACTACAACAAAGCAAGAAGCAAGCAAGTAGTCTTTATTAGCCATTAAATTCTCACTGCAGTGCTGGTTTTCCCTGCAGCAAGTTAACGTCTGTACAGTGAGAAAGTAATGCTCATCAGGCTTTCAAAACTGAATTGATTCAGGATCAGTATGAAAAGTGGTTCCCACAAGAGGACAATTCCCACATTTCAATGGAGCAGCATTTGCACCTCACTCAGAGGCAAGCCTTGCACAGCTCGCTAGCTCCCTCTACCGGCTCGGACTACAGCCAGAGTCAAAACCTTTCATCACATCCCCAGGAAGCACTGGCAGGTGAGGAGGGGGTTTTACATCCATCGTATTCGGTGCTAGGATGGCCCTGGGACCCCCTGAAGGAACCAGGAAGGGCATCCACGTGGCCACCTCCTGCTCAAACCTGCTCCAAGGAACAGCATTTACTTTATGGCAAATCCACTCATTTTATTTATTATCCCTTCATATCTTTCTATTGAGAGACCTTGGTTCAAGACATAAACTGAGGGCACGTGGGGATCAGCTGCCATTTTGCCTTTACACTGCTAGAGTGGGGATAAATACACGCAAGACACAGTTCTGTTCTCAATTCTAAAGCCTAAATCTCAATTTCGAAGCCTAAACAAGCAACTAAGCCGTGGGGTGACAGGTCTCTTCCACTACATAGTTCGCAGGTTGCATACACTGGCAAAGCTACAATGCATAGATCCAATGAAGCTGACTCTTAGGGCTTTCCAGACCGCTGCTATGTGGTTTAGAGTGAAGAGAGCATGGGAGCATTGACATCTTCAAAGAGTGCAACTCCCAGGTGAGAAAATTCAGAGTGAACCGCTCTGATTTCCAGGTACCACCCCACTTCATATGGTGAATGTTAACAACACATGGCTCTTGCCAGCACAGCACAGCCCAGGTCAGAGGGGAATGCTCCAACCTGTACAACTGGCAGAGCAAACCAGTTTCAAGGTTTTAAAACTGTTACTTGAGGTACGAAGGTCAGGGGAGGCCCCAAACATGCACCGACCAACTCCAAAACAGGGCAAGGGCACTTACAACAGCTCTGAAAAACAGAGATAATCGAGCAGCATGCTATAATTATCGAGCATTGTTCCGATTCCCGTTTAACATCTTCACATACCAAGCTATTTTGAATAAACACCCACACATGATGCTGACAAAGCATTAGTCTTCACAGATACCCTCCGAGCAACCAGAGGATTGAGAATTCCAGGCTAGAAGCCAGCAGCGAGCTTCACAAAGTTTCACAGAAGGTCATTCCCTTTTTCATTCCTAACCCAGAAGAATCTTGTTCCACCACAACACCCAAGTGAATGCACAAGTACCTTCTGGCAACCCTCTGAAGCGGAGATGCTTTACACTTGGCAAGGCTGAAATCTCACAGCCCTGCTCCATATCCAGATTTGGAGAGGTCAGCTTCTTACACTTTGCTATTTGAGGGAAAACAGGTAAAGTTGCAGGACGTGAAGTTCTTGAACTTGACAGCGTTAACATGCAACTGTGCGGGGATTTGATCTCCTCAGGACCATGGCACATAAAGGTCACTGCAATGACAGACCACCTTCAGCCAGCACATGCATCTAGAAATTCACTTCAGCAGTTCCTCAGCATCACGTAACGTCACCAACTGCCAAGTCTAGGGAAGTTTGAGGTTTAGTCTAAGACTAAAGGCCCTCCTTGGCACAGCAGCAGCAGCTGGATAAAGACAATTGCCTTTCACCACCGGTTTACGTACTCTTAGCTAAACGTGATCTGTAGGAAGATACTTCCAACAGATCAAGAATTCCATAAGGGATTAAAATTCTAAACATAAATACAATTAAAGCCTTCTAATATTAATGCACACTTTTTATTATATTAAAATCAGGCAATGGTCTGATACAATAAAAAGGCTGCTTATGGAATACTGTTATGTTAAACTTTAATTACAGAGGATGTTAAATCCTTACAACTAATATTTTCCTCAAAAGAGTTAATGGAAACATCAATTGTTCATTGACTTGATAGCTGCTGCTTTAAAATGTGTTCATTTTTCCTCTTTTTTTTTTCCTTTTTTTTGTTTTCTTTGCTTTTTTTACACAAACACTGAATTTGTTCATAAAACTCAGGACACACTAGGTTGGTTGTATGTAAGCTTGCATCCACATTTCAGCAGTTAGTGGTCCGAAACAGTAAACCAGAAAAGGCAGTGATTTGCCAGGATGCAAAGCCAATCAAGGTCCTCAATCTGCTGTATGCACCAGAATCTTCACTGAGGAGATTTCTCTTCTAAGACTTACAGAATCCTAACAAAATCTACCCCGTATTTGATTTGTCTGTAGTCATCCCATCTTTAGAAGGGCCAAACATAAGTGCAATATTTGTTAATTAACATTCTTGGGTCAATCCAAAGCACCAAAATACAACTATTTGAGCTGGAGTGTGTGTTCAGAATCTCTGTGTGCAGTTTCCCCCGTAACAGTTTGGCAGCAGCAGAAGGTTTCAGCAATCCTGGTAAATTACTGCTCTTTTCACCACGTCAAAAGCCTATCTAATAACATCAGCCGTGGGCAGCTTGGCGGTGTGGCAGCAGTGCTGGAGGGACAGGGGAAATCCAAGTTTGCGAGCAGAATAGATACTCTTGTTTCCCAGGCTGGTGAAGCCTAAATTTGTTGCAGAACCAAAACGATAAGCAGGAGGGAACAGGTCAAGTTATTGCCCCAACACTTACCCCTGCTGGCCAGGGGTGAGAAGAGTCACAAAAGGGGCAAAAAGAAAGCAGCATCCCCGCTAAAAAGAGGGGAAGAGGGAAGAGATTAAAAGAACCCTGAATCCCTCACCCAAAGCCCACATCACTGGGAGGAGGACCAGGAAGAGAAATACAATCTATGCCTTGGCCAAAGGGAAGAAGGAAGCTTGCCCAGATCAGGGCATTAAAAAAAAACCAAAACAATAAAAAACCCCAAAACAACCACAGTCACATTCAGCCTTTACTAGAGCTAGCACAAAGGGAGGGATGACTGAGGTTAGCACACATCCCCATTAGTAGTCCGTAAAGCCCAGTGTAGTACTGGAAGCAAAAACCTTTGTGTCTACTCTAATAAATAGCCCTGAGCTTCGACTCTATTGCAAAAGACAGAAAAAAACCCAAACCCCAGGCCAGACACACAGCAAGGTGATTGTGGGATGGATGCTTTCACAGTTACTTTAGATGTGCCACACTGGTCTTGACAGTAATAAATTTAAATAGACTTTTCCTGATAGCAGAAGTTCAGCTATGTGGACAGTGGTTACACGACAGGATTATTTGTTATAGCACAACTTATATTTCAAATGAAAAAAAAACCAAACAAACCCAAAAAACCCCAAAAACAAAAAAAAAAATTAGTATCATTTACAGTATCTCATGAAAAAACTTCCTTTGAATGGGAACTTCCTTTCCAGTATTTCTGAGGTCTACAAGATGCATCTAGAAAATTTACTACTGTGGAAAATGAAGACAGCTTAGATTGAATAAGGGGGGCATGGTTTTGTTTTTGTTTTGTTTTTAATTAATTGCTGTAACATTGTCCTTCAGGTGGCTGAGGAAGTTTCATATTTTCTTTAGACATCATTAGACGCCGAAGCTCTTGCAGAACAACTTTGATACTATAAGAATTCTGCCATTTTGCTAGGACTGATATGGCTCTGGGGTCCACCTAAAATAGACAAAAAGATCATTCCTGTCAGAATTCATATATTTGATACACTTCAAACCCCCCCAAGCCCTCCAACTAAAGGGCTTCTAAGAAATCCGAGTGGGAGAAACCAAAGCAAGCAGAAGCGAGCAAGCAGTTTCCTAAAAGCATAATAAATCCCTGCATGATGCAACTACTTGTGAGTTGCAAGAGGGCAGGAAAAGCCAATTCCACGTTTTGATTTCAGAACACACTTAGTGCGTCCACTTCCCTCCTACCCCCTTTTCCTTCTCTTCAAGGCAAATGGCACCAGCAAGCAGTAAACAGTTAAGCAAGTTGTAAGTATAAAACAAAAGCATTAAGTGGATGATGCACATGAAAACCATGTTAAAATGAATAAAACCAAAAAACTTACCACTCCATTAGAACTATTTACTCCATTCATATTAATTTTTGTTACAAATCTTACAAATGGAGGTGCTTCTGGATACTTAGGCCCACATTCTATTTTAAGGCTGTATATTCTGTTTTCATAAATTGTCTGAGGGGAGAAGAAAGGGAGGAAAACAATTATATAAGGCAGTTCAGTAAGCATTTGGTTAAAACAGGGGTTATTTTAGGGACATGTTAACTACTTAACACGAGAGCAGCCACTTACATATTGTGCTGTCTACCTCTGTTTTGGGTTCATTTTCTAATACTCACAGTATCACAGAATGGTATTGAATACTACCTCTTCAGGGTAATAAATTCTACTGGTCTTTTAAGCATCCAATTTTCAAATAAGGAATGAAATTGGCATTGCTTCCCATTCACCAGCTGAAGTGATTCTTTTAGCCATCACATATAGCTCAGATACCTACTTTTCAGCTAATCTTTATAACGCAGCTTTGTCTTACCAGTTTACTAACCAGACTCTCTTCCTTGAAATTGAAGCCACAGCTTTAACTTATAGTTAGTTAGGCAACTATCGAAAGTCTGCCTGCCATAGAACTGCACTTGAAAAATACTCCTCGGTCATAAACCAACCAGCTGGTTCTCAGAAAGGGGAATGCCTCCCATTGCAAAGCACATCTCCATTCCAAACAGCATTATCACTATCTCCACAGCAGTAACACTGTTATACTTCACAGCTAATAGAAATCCTGGATCAAGAGTTCTTAACTAACCAATCAGTGGGTATAGATGAGAGACTACAAGGCTACACTGACTCTTCAATATTTAAAACTCATTAAAAGAAGTAACAGTTAAGGCTATTCTGCATTCTGAGAGTAACTCATTCTGACTGCTGAGCCAGTGCAGCCAGCCACAGAGCTCCAGCTAAGCTGGGCAAGGGAGGTGGCTGGCAGAAGCATACAACAGCCAAAGGATCATCATGGGGAAGTTTAGGCAGGCAAGATCTCCACATTCAGAGCTTCTGACACCATTTCCTGCACCCTCAACAATGTAATAAACATTAAACTCACAAAGCAGTGATCAGGAGCAGAAATCCAGGAGAACGTGTGAGTGCAGAAGCCCAGAAGCAGCTCCTGCTCACCTGCGGCAGCAGAGCATAACGGGCCACCAGGATCTTAAGAACAATACGTAACTCCTTGCAATCCCTCTCAGGGCCTGTTACACCCCGACCATCTTAATATTCCCCTTAATATTAATGACTATGTTGATGCAAACCACTACCAAAAACCCAAGAACTGACTTCCTGACTCAGCTGCTTCTCATGTGAGCAGATGAAGGGGCTTTCAAGCAACACTGGCCAGTGCCGGCTGGCACCAGTACCTCTTGGTCACTCCCCCAGCCAGCCTTTCAGATGCCAGCCAGGGAAGTGACAAACTGAGCACTGTGACAGTTTCAGGGGGAAAAAGTCATCTGTCAGCCCTTCCCAGGTCTGCTGAGCTCCTCCTGAGCATGCCTGGTCCACAGGGCAACTAACAGCCCAGAGGTTCGTGTAGGTTCTTAGGGTCCTTGCCAATAACCACACCACATGAGGGCTGGTGAATGGAAACCCTTGCCTGTGCACATGTCCATAGCCAATATAAAATACGTGCAGATAAAGCTGAAGTTTTGACAGTGCCACTGTTTTTAAATAGCTTGTATAAACAAGATGAATCACTGGCTGCGAAGCTATCCACACAAAGTCTGGGAAGGAGAAGGATGCTTCCATGTATGGTAGCAGGGACACGCAGAGCAGCAGCATGTATCTAACTCTGCACCACGATTCATTTTTCCCTCTGGGATGCCCACGATAAGATTCTTCCACCTGCTTCAAGCGTGACTGCTTTCTACCCAGAAGGAAACAGGATTTTCATTTTCACCCCCCCATTGCCAGTATTCTCACATCCTAGCAAGAAAAAAAATGGCAATAATATAACCAAGAACAGTACTGAAAGCAGGACAGCCACTTATCAAGCAAGAATGACTCAAAGTTCCCAGAATCTCTCCCAGTAGAGCCCATTGCCTTCAAGCAATAAGAAAGCATGATGCATTTGGAAAACATCTATGTCCTTAAGTGTGTCAGAAGGACAAAAGAGGCACAGCTGAACCATCTTCCATGGTAGTCCTCTAGTCTTGGTTGGCAGTATGACATGAACTACACGTTTCCATCACTGCTGGTAAGTCAGCACATGTCTATTTGCACACTGCAGCTTCTATTTAATTTTCTAAATTAGATTTCAAGGTTGCTTAAATTCTCCATGAAGTGTATGCACACAGCGAGCTTTCTTCAGTCTTACTGCTCATTAACACTCTCCTGATGTTCTAAAATCAAACGCTGCCCTAGAAAATGGTATCATAAACAAATGAAATGATCAAAAACGGGGAGACGTTAACAATGGCAGACAAAAAAGTAGACAACACTTCTGGATGGGAATACTGCACACGTAATGTAATATGAATTCTTGTACAATCTCATGGTGAGTCAGAAAAGGCAACTGACAGAGGGGAAACACATAGGGCAGTAGCATGGTTAAAGATCTGTAAAGATCTCCATATAATAGAGAACACTGGAAGTGTTTCACCGAGAAGTGAAACTGAGGCCAGATACAGAAGACAACATCTACTATTGCAGGAAGGAGAATCAGCTACTTGCATGACATGGCAAGGATATTAAGGACACAGAACAGAGATACGCAGTGAAACTGGAGACAACAGGCAAGTTCTGGGTTTAGAATACATGCACACATACAATGAACAATTAAGTCCTCAAGTTCACTACCAGAGTGGAGACCCACAATTTAGTAGGGTTTGAGGGGAGAAGAGAGTGAGAACGCAGCAATACCACCACGAAGACAAGTAGCACTGTAAGAAGCTACTTTGGGAAAGAACATTCAGAGAAGAAATTAAATTCATGAAGATTTGAGTTTCCCAAGTTAGCTGAAACTCTACAGGAGCAAGTCAGTACTGCTGCAATAAAAACCAGCCCACGAACTCAACAAGAAACAGCAGAAAGACTAGCAGTACTGGACAAAACATCCATGTTTTACCTACATTAGCTCCATATGTAATCTCACTAGCCGAAGGATTTTAAACCCTGCTGTATTCAAGAGTACAGGATACTAGAATCCTGGAATCTCAAAAGTTATGTCTTAATGAATCTGTAACTATAAAGCAGGCATGTAACAGAACTAGCCAGAGAAAGGCACTAAAAATATTCCAGATTCTAAGCAAAAGACACAGACACATGAGCCCCGTTATTATACTGAATGTGAACCTTCAACATAAATCACTTGCTAAAGTGGGTTTTTTTTCACTCATTTGTGTTTCCTTTGTTTTCTACTTCAGTGGTTCGATTAAGGGAAGAAAAGGGAGAAGAGAAACAAAAGTAACAGTACTATTTTAATAGTTAAGCACATAACTTACTCTTGGAGGTCCAATAATCATTCCTGTCCATCTTGTAAGTGTCATGTCTTCGTCGTCTTCAAGGCCCCAGCTAACTGTTCCATCACCTACTCCTTTCTGACCTTCTTCAAGTTCTTCCAACAGACGAAAATTACGAGGAACTTTTACTCCTGAAAAACATCAGAAAAACATTTTGAATTGAGAAATCCAGTAAAGAAATAAACCCAAAGTAACTGGACTGATACTTCGGGTCATTCTACAGCAAGCATTTTGGGTAAATCCATAAAAATATCACCTGTTTTTCAATGACAACATTTCAACACTATGAAAAGGATATCCCCATATTTAGCTTGAATTTTACAAGCAAAATCAAGGTATTCACAATTAAACACACGGAAGGATGACAGGCCAGGTACTGGGGCAGGCAGTAAAATGACAGGAAGTGCCTGTCCATTCAGAGATGCACAGTACCACAGAGCTCTGATTAGCACTTGTCTGTATGATTTATAGTACAAAAACTTAGGAGATTCTGCAAAATGAGAGGCTCAACAGCACCCAACTTACTCAGAGCTTTTAAAAATACCGTTCAAGGCAAATAAAACTAACAGTAGTGAATCTGAAGTTAATTTAAGTGGGCTTTGTCAGTAGCAATAGTATTCTTTCTACTCATCACCTCCACCACCAAGGAATTTCTGCACTTCTTAGATGCTGGCACATTTATCCTCAAAACATACAGCAGAACAGGGAAATTTTCTTATTCCTATCACATTAATGGAAAACAATGGCATAGAGAGCTTATGTGACATATCCAAGCTCACACACTAAGCCTGTGGCAAAAAAGGATCTTGAACCCAGGCCAGAGGGTACTTAATTACTCATTCTTCTTCAAGGTATCTGTAGCTCAGTCATCGCAAACCATAAATGCAGCCCAGGCCACCACTTCTCCTTTGTATTGGGTTTGTGTGGCAAGGTTTTGGTAGCAGGGGGCTACAGGGGTAGCTTTTGTGAGAATAAAGCCACCTCTGTGTCCAATAGAAGCTGCCCCAGCGTCTGACAGAGCCAATGCCAGCCGCCTCCAAGACAGACCGGCTGCTGACTAATGCTGAGCCCATCAGCAACAGTGACAGCACCTCCGGCATAGTTAAGAAGGGATAAAAAGCCCTGCGTAACACCAGCAGCAGAGAGGAGCGAGAGTATGTGAGAAAAACAAGTTTGCAGACTCCAAGGTCAGTGAAGAAGGGAGATGTTCCAGGCGCCAGAGCAGATTCCCCCGCAGCCCCTGGTGCAGGGCATGGTGAGTGCCCCTGCAGCCCAGGGAGGTCCTTGATGGAGCACATCTCCACCTACAGCACAGGAGCACGGGGATGCCTGAAGATGCTGTGACCTCATGGGAAGCCCGTGCTGGAGCAGGCTCATTGCAGGAGCTGTGGCTCTGTGGGGAGAGCAACCCGAACTGGATCAGGTTTGCTGCAGGACTGGCGAGCCCGTTGGGGACCCATGCTGGAGCAGTCTGTTCCTGAAGGACTGCACCCAATGGAAGTTGGCCATTTTGATACACACATCTAATGTAACATGTTCAAGAACACCCTGAGGAAACGTGATTCAGTAACACAGCTGCATGAAGAGAAACCTGGAGTCCAAAAAGTGGCACCAGAAGAGGCCAGACCTGCACTGGCTATACCAAACCACACGTGTGGGGGCTGCAGAGCACGACTCGAACACAACTCCATGCCAAATCTGCATCTTCAACTCTCAGCGAGACCGCACTGTTACCATGGCTGCTGAGTAATACCAATCTTTGGCTGCAAAAGGAAATGAGTCAGTTGGGGCTGGTGAAGCCATCCCCATAAGATTAACCAAGCCTCAAACCACCAGTGGTAAGATGACCTCTTGGGAATCATTGTTGCTTCCCCTGCTTAAAAGCTCCAGCATCTCCCCCCTCAGTAAGTCTTAAAAGTATGCAGCGTGTATTTTGCGTACCTCAGGCACATGAAGATTCAAGTATGCAGCTCATACATGAATCGTGATTAGCCACCCCATTTTTAACTACATTCCCAAAGCTCTCCATGCTGTAGCTAGAGGAAACAGAGAAGAGGGCAGTCTACCTCCAACACAGGGGACAACAAACAGCTGGAGTATGAGTTGAAGGACAAGGTGCCACCCTTACACACACAACCTATTTCACTACTGCAGCAGTGGATGCATGGCAGCACTGGTGACAGGGAATGACTCACTGCTGGGATGCCTGGAGCTGCTGTCTGGGTTTCAGCCCTGCCTGCTGGCGCCCAGGGAAAGAAACAGCCAGTGAAGGAGGACAAAGAAGAAACAAAAGGTCCTTTTGGAGGGTGAACTCCACCCTTGGGTCTGACACAGAGCTCTTCAACAACGCAGGTGATGCCGCAAAGGAAACCATCGTGGTTATTATTAGAAACCCAACCTGAGCCTCTCCCCACTCACGGATGCAATGAGCTGAAGCCAGCAAAAGACCTGCCTTGAATGTGCCGTGTTGCCAAAAAACGCTCTGTGGACCACAACACCGTGATGCTTAACAACCATCCTCTCAGTCTCTGTACTTCAGCACTGGATAATACCACTCCCTATTCACCAGTGGTTCAAAGACAATTTACTGATATTTACTTAGACCAAAACAAATAACCCAGAGGAATCAGCTTTATGGTAAGTACACACAGGCCACACATTAAAGGAGGGGAAAAAAAAAAACACTACCTGTCCACCCTCCCTCTGAGCATCACACACCCTGCCCACAGAGTGAGGCAGGAATCCCATGTGAAGAAAATTAAGTGATCATGTAATTACAAATGACATCATCACATTTGAGAAGGCCACAAGCAGGGCTGAAAGGCAGCTTTAATTGCGACATTTGCTAACTGGAGCTCAGCTTGGCTTTACAACCTTACAGGAAGAGAAGGCCACTTTATTTGAGCCCTCCCCAGATCCAGCTGACAAGAGTCAAACAGGATGGTAGAGTTCTGACAAGTCTGAGTCTACAGAGAGCTAGCTCGTCATATCATGCACTGGCTCCTATCACATGGAAAAAGTTAACATAAATTACTCCTGCTTCCACAGTAACTGCTCACTTGTGAACACTACAGGAGCACGAGTGGCAAAAGGAGGTGCCAAAAGTATATAATACTCAAGACTTTATGCACTTCACAGAAAATAAAATTATCATAGGAGATGACTGGTCACTTTACAACAAACCACTCTGTCCGACAGCATCACTGCCTTCTAAAATGTTTTATCCCTATGCTAAACCTCAGAGGTGTAACAGAAGAGAAGCACCTCAGCCACTACAGAAGGCAAGTTCAGAGTCTAATCAATGACAGTAACTCAGCTCCTCCCTGACACTTTCTCAGGGGATTCAAGAGGAATAAAAACAAATCTACATATAAAAGACTACGGCCATACAATCACAAATGCTTAAACTATTTCCAAATAACCCACCCTTAAGGAAGGCAGAGTAAAAGACCAGATTCACCCTTCTGTCAGCCTGGAAAGATGCATGCAGCCATCAAGCCAAACCCATCTCCTCTTCACTTGCAATGGCCTGCAGCACTCATGGTCAGCTACCACATCCCTCTGGGACCCCAACCCCAGAAACCACACAAGCTTTATCACTTGCGGTTGCATGCAAGTGTATCATCATTGATGTTCACTCTCCACCAAGATTCCTAGAAAGTGATCTGTTCTAGGCATACACAGTATTTGGTAAATGATTGCCATGGCTAAACCATGGCAGATTCAGAGCTGGGAGATGTCCTGCACCAGCTGACACAACCATGAGTCAACTACATGTCATCTTCCCACCCTCCAGTAAATACCTTGCATAATCTTTTCAGTGTAGCAACTGAGACTTTCAAGGCAGTAACCAAACCTGTTTTTCTAAGAGTCCTTCATTTAACACAAGAAAACCAAAATAAAGTAAGAGGCAATTAAAAAGTAATCAGTTTGTTGAAAGCACATTGTATGCATTTTAATTTAGCCTTTGCTATGGCTCAAGAAGACTCTGAAATAGCAGTTTCCTTTGAAACAAAAACACAGTAATACCTACAAAATTGCTTCACTTGCAGCTTGCCTGACCACAGAGAAACACTCCCAGAAATGGAACTGGAAAAGTATTTCCAAACAAAAGGAGGTATTTACTATTAATTGCAACAGCAAATCTATGAAAAGTTAAATGATAACCGTACTGCCAAGGTAAGATCTCTAACGACACAGGTTTGTGCAGTCTTTCTGAAAGCTCACCTTTTAGTAAAGTTGCGTTTGTGAAGCCTGAACTCTGCACAGTAGTTCACCAGTTACAAAAAGTTCATTAACTATTTCCATGGAAAATCAGAGAACAAGCCTAAACCACAGACTGGATTTCCCAGAAAGTGAGGAAGTGTACTTTACAGAGTTCAAAGTTGCATTTAAGAAGCTGTTAGGTTTTGGATGACATCCTCTTCAGCCTTCAAACAGAATCAAGACCTTCTGTTTTCACCTAATACCAGCGCTGCCAGGCAGACCAGTAATGATGAGCCTTCACTACCACAACTCCTCACAACCCAGCTGCTTACTAAGCAGTGAGCTGTAAGACTGAGACAGCAAAAGCTGAAATGAGGAGATGAGGAGTTTGACTGTGTCCGGTCAGAACCTCAGACAGGAAAGTTCTGCACTTGGAAAGAACAGAATTATTCCTGGAAGACAGTTAAATGCCAACTTGGATTCTTAAAGTCCTTAAAGTATTCTCAGATTTACTTAACAAGATACACAACTGAATGTGTCTTACAATAGTTTACCGGCCTGAGGTTTTTCTCATCTTAAATTTCATCCATGTGAAGTACACAATTTGTTTCTAACAAGTTACAATCAACATTCTGTGACAGACTATACTTTTTAATCTTCCATTTCCCCCAGTTATATAGTGGAAACAATTCCAAATTCACAGAAACCTTAACAAGCTGAACACAGCAGACTGAAACAAGGTGGAAAACGTGCCTCTGAGTCCAGATCCTCTACTCGAAGCGTTTTCATCAAGGTCTGTAGAACAAAAAAACACACCTCAAAAACTTCAGGAATACATTTCTCTTTCCTTTCTAAAGTGAAATCAAGTTACAAGCATTTTTCTTCGGGATTAAAGGACAAATACATGGCCCAGCAAAGCACACAGAAAATGCACTTCCCTCGTTAGGGGCTCTAAGGAGAGGAACCCTCATTTTGCTGAAGATTTCTTGACATTTTCACTGGTAACAGGCCACTTATCAAAAGGCCCTTTCAGGCCAATTTTAACTCTGCTTCTGTACTAGCTCCCAATTTACATTAACCAAGTGAGCAGAAATCCAATAGCTTTTAACACGTCTGTTGCTTAATACGTTAAAGCCCCTTCCATTGCTTGTTTTTTGTGTATCTAAGCCTAAATTACATATTTTCCAATATATTTCTCATATTTTTGCAGAAACTGCAACTACTGAAATTTCGACAGCTTACCCTTGCAGCACTGCCACTGTAAAGAAATAAGAAAGTCATTCCTCATCCAGTGGTATAGAAAGTTTCTGAAGTGATGGTGTATTTAAAACTGAGCAAAAGGCTTTTAGCAACTAGGACAAAAACTTCCAGGAGACAGGAACTTCAGATTTCTTGCATCATCTTTATAGTCCTGATCTCCACTCTGATAACACAGACAGGTAGTGAGTTATCGTGCAGATCCAAAATAGCTTCCTGAGCACTTGAAACAAACTGAAGTGTTTTCTGTTGTGTAAGCTAGAGAACTGGTTCTGTCTTTCAACACTTTAAGCACTTTACTTGGAAAGAGATCATGTTAAAACATTTGTCTGAGGCAGACTGGCAGCATCACTGAGGTCTGAAGCCAAATACCTCTTGTTAGATTCAGAAGAGTTAAAATCAGATGCATTCTGTGGCTTATATCACAGGTGAAAAGCAAAACATTATCAGCTCAGCTAGAAGTTACTCCAGAATATAAGTCACCTTGAACTAGTGTCCTGGACAAAATCTTTATGCTAAATCTCAAGAGGGAAAACCCCACCATCTCCTCCTGGCATTGTGATAAGAAAAGGTTGTCCACGACTGAGAGCCAAGCACTTTCCTCCAGCTGCCTCTTCTATCACAAAGTATTGCTAAGTTTTCTTACACTCACACCACCCACCAACAGGTGAGTGCATAAGTAGGCTCACTGATTCAGAGAGAGGCTTTGAAGAGCAAGATGTCACACTGATAGACTAAGGCAGTGTTACCTGCTCGGTACAGTTTTAACAGCAGAGCTAAGCACAGGCAGGCAGAGGCAGGATGCACACTGCTGGGCTTTGCTTCTGGGCCAGGCCCAGGTCAGACCTGGGAGGAAAGCACACAAACTCATCAGTAGGTGCAGACAGAGTTAATTCCAGCTTGACCTGCAGTAGTTGAAAACCACCCTCACAACCTGACAATCCTGACTTTCACTACCTTATCTGCCAGTATTATACCTTCTATGATTCTTAGCTACTTACATATTTAATACAATAACAACTCATTTTAAGTTCTCAGACAGAATGGTGTTTTTCAAATATGTTACGTAACTTGTATCATTATACATTAAAAGATTTAACTGAGTATCTTCCTGTAAATCTTAAACTACCTAACTTTTAATTTAATCTGCTGCATCCTTCCATTACAATACACAAAGAAGCTCTTCAAACAGCTCTTTTAGCACCTGCTATTTCCTGTGCTCTTATAGTCCATCTCATTTAAGAAGGCATAATTTATCTTCCCATTTTCTCTTCAATTACTTTTTCCCTACCCTTGAGTATTTTACTTAGAGACTTAGAAAGTACTCAGTGGCTGGCAATATTTATTTTGAGATAACAGTGACTTTTGTGTGCAGTGCCCTCCAAAGGAGACATCACGGTCCATTTGCAGAGGCAGGTACACCTTCCATACCCTTCAATACGCAGTTTCTTCCTCACTGTAATGTCGCATTTGCTTTTTGCAAGCATAAATTTGAGTTCACAGTAATGTTATGGGTCCCTCAACAACTAAAAATGCATATTTTTAATACACTGTACTAAAACTGAGCTGTGCTCTTCTCTCCGTTAGGAGCATTAAGATACACATATTAGCACTATCGTGCCTGTACACCTAATGAATCACCCTTCTGTAGTTCTTCACATTCCTCTTACTTTGCCTAACTTATATCTGGGGATATCATTTTACTACTCAGTTCATCCAGCCTGTGGGTAAGCACAGTATCTACCACAGCTCTGCAAGAGACCCTCTAAACAGACCTGTGAGAGGAAAGCGGTTTGAAGAAATTGTTAAAACTTCTTCCAGGATGAAAGTTAGGGAAGCAGGACTTCATAGGCCAGCATGGTCAGGATCTGACCCACCATAATATCAGAGTATGCAGGACAGCAACGTGGAGCAAGCTCCTGTAGTCTAACTGCAACACAGACTCCACACGCAGCTCAACTTCCCTGCAGGGCCACGGGGTGCATAAGCCTCTGAGGAACCCTGGATTTCTCAGGTAGATCACCTCTGGTACCCGAGCGAGCTGAGTGCTTCTGCGTGACACTTCAGACTGAAGGATGGATAGACATAAACTTACAGTTTGGGTGTTTGTGGTCTCCTATGAAGGGCCTTAATAGAATGATTAAAGTCAACCCTTTCTTTTTATCAAGACATTAATTGTAAGTGCGGAAATCACACATCATCAGCAATGCAGAATTCTCTGTATAAGTTTTGTCTGGATAGTTAATCTTCTTCCTAGTAGCAGTGCTGTGTTTTGGCTATAGTCTGAGAATAATGCTGATAACACATAGATGTTTTAGTTCTCGCTAAATAGCACTTACCCTGATCAGGGACTTTTCAGCCTCCACTCTGCCAGTGAGGAGGGGCACAGGAAGATGGAGGGAGCACAGCCAGGACCTGAACAAGCCAAAGGCGTATTCCATACCATAGAACATCACGCTCAGTATATAAACTGCGGGGAGTTAACCAGGAGAGGCTGATCACTGCCCAGGGACTGGTTGGGCATCTGTCAGCAGGTGTGAGCAACTGTACTGTGCATCGTTGTTTGTTAGTTGGCTGAGTTTTTTGTTTCTGTTATTTCCTTTTTCATCATTATTATAATGATTATTATTAGTATATTATATTTTAATTATTAAACTGTTCTTATATCAAACCATGGGTTTTACCTTTTTTCCAATTCTGCTCCCCATCCCACTGCTGCGGGGTGACTGATACTGCTGAACCTTGCATCATAACATTTCTTCCAGGTGAGGGTTGGTTTTTCTCCTGTTAATTATTTCTACCTGTTTATTAGATACAAATATCAGGCTTTCTTGTCTGATTCCCAGCACAAGCCCTATAACTTTAAGTTACATGGACATTTGTTACCACTCCTTCCTGTGGGTCAGTAGCTGCTTTTAAACACAGACTCATTTTCCATTCTCAGCCTCTGTTTAAGCTCCTTTGCTGAACTCAGGGTATCAAACATATTCAAGTGGTTATTATCAACAAATATGAATAAGGTTCCACGAAACAAGTATTGGCAAAATCTATTTTACATCTGAGTAAAAACACTACTAAGCTACTTGCCCACAGCAAAGTTGCCAGTGGTGGAGAACAAGGCGGTGTTATTTGTATGTGCTGGGCAATGCCTTCAGTGCAGTGTCAAGAGGGAACAATACAAACTGCATTGCAGTGCCACCACCACCACCAGTAACTGGACACTATGTTGTTCTCTTTATCAGGAGAATCTCCACCCTTCACTAATACAAGAAGAAAACCCAGACCACTGCTGGTAAGGCAGCCCATGATTTATAGCCAGACAAAGCTCTAAGGCTCCCATCAGTGTAAGATGCTGGTCTGTACCTGAAGGTTCTCCCAAACTGAATCGGGGATTTACTGCAAAAGTTCAGTTACTGCAACGTTTGTAAGTCACAACTGATTTACTCTCCACCCCAATCTCCCCAGCAGCAGTTAAACACTCAGGATCTCACAAGTAGCTGAACGGCACTGCTTGTCAAATGCCCACACCACAGACACAAGACACTGATGCCCTTACCCACATCTATCTGGCTGTGTACTGCTTCACACTTCCAGCACTGAAGAGACAGCTTTCAGAAATCCCTGCAGTAGTAGAAAGCAATCCAAAAGACACCATGTGGCTAGCAGATGATGGTTAATGACAGCTCATCACAAAGACCACTGGCTGCAAAAGGAAAGCTGTGCACACGACTAGCTTTGGGCTTCACCACCACAGTCCAAGCCCCTTTCCACATACACCCCTCCATGACTGCTCAGACAACTAATTCACAAAGCTGCCCTGGCTTAAAAAAAAGAACACTTGTCTTGTTCCTCCAGCCAAACACAAACCGAAAAGTCAGCAGCTTGAGAGGATTATTGGGAAAGCATGGCAGCCAGAACAATGTGACACAGGAGGGGGGAGAAGGCTCCACTACATTTGTCGTGTATTTTAATCAAGTGCTCCAACACGGTACAATCAGGTGACACTCAAACACAGATCCGTAAAGCATAGTTCTCAGCACAGCAACCACTGCATTTTGCAGCCTGTATTCATAATCTTGATTATTACAAGTTACCTGCCCTGTGATGGTTATTATTAGAAGTTGAAACTTGTCATCAATAGAGACCTATCTATTAAAAAAGAACTGCAAAATATTTTGTTATACCTTCAAGAGAAATCTTCTGGTGATTTCAAACTTGAGAAGAAGCAATTTTAACACAAGCATTACAGTGGCACACTGAAAACCCCACATGGGCCCTATGAACACAGGAAAATGAAACAGGCTAAGCAGAAGCGAAACTGATTTATTCAATCTAAGTTCATTAAATGATGTCAGCAAAGAAACTCCCACTCAAGATGTAGTTGCAGTGTTTCTTTTTAATGTGTGATGTTAAGTGCAAAGACAGGATTTGTTTAACTATTCGAAGTGGGTGAGAAGCAATTTTAAAGGCAAAAAAATACATACTGACTTCTGGAAGCACACACATCCTGACAAGGAAGTTCCATCCCTCTGATGTAACAGGAAAATGCTATTAGTGAATGAGGTTTTTAAAGCCGCTGATTTCACGCACGTAGACTTAAGTCCAGGCTCAGCGACCACCGCGAATGGGAAACCGAGGGCCAGCTCCGAGCACACGGAACTCACCCGCAGACTGAAGACAGCCCGGAGGCCCTGCGGTGCAAAGCCCAGGTTCAAGCCACCGCGCCGGGCTCGCTCTGCGGCTCACAGCGCCCAGGCCCGAACCACAGGGCCAGGCCGAGGGCTGCGGGCCAGGGCGGGGGTCCCGGCCCGGCCACAGGGCCCAGCGCGCCGCCTCAGCACCGCTTCCCGGAGCCGGCGCACGAAGCGCTGGGGCACGCTTACGGCCAGGCCGCGCGGCTCCACAGGCCCCTTCCCGGCCTCGGGCCGGACTCGCCCCGTCGGGGCCGCTCCCACCGCGAGGCTTCGGCAGCCCCCGGGGAGGCGCCGGCCGGGCCCGCCCGAACGCCACGAGTTCGGACCGGAGACCGGCCCCACCATCACGGCCAAGCACCGAACCCCTGCGCGCCGCGCCCCTCGGGCCGGCCCCTCCGCCGCCGCCGCCCCTTACCCAGCGGCCGCCGCCGCCGCCCTAGCCCCTTGCCCTGGCGCCTCCCGGCCTAGCGGCCGCCACCACCCCTCCGGCCGCGACGCGCCCAGCCGGGCCGTCCGCAGCCTGCCGCACCGCCGCCCGCACAGCCTGAGGCTGCCCCACAGCGAGGAGCGGCCCCGGCCGGAGCCCCCAGCCCGCGGCCCCGCCGCCCGCTCACCCGCACCCGTGGTGGCCGCCATCTTGCGCCGCTGCCGCCGGAGCCCCGCCCCCTGCCACACGTCAACGCAACGCGGGAAGTGCGGCTCCGAGGGCGCGGCGCGGGCGGGCGCGCTAAGAGGAGGCCGCGGCGGGCGGGGCTAGAGAGCTGCGTACAGAGCTCTGTGGTACACGCAGGGAGCTTGCAGAGCTCCACCGTGCGGGCGGGTGTGCTCCCCAGGGTCCTAAGGGGGGCCGGCGGCGGCGGTGGGGGGTGCTTCTGCCCGCTCCAGGGGGAAACCCTGGGGGAAGGAACCCCAGCGAGCCCCCTGGGGAGCTCTGAAACACCAGAGCACTCAAGCAAAGCACTGAACAGCCATAAAACTCAATGCAATTAATATGAGTAATTGCCAAGCTATGCTCATTCCAGCCAGAGCACAGCAGCATTAGCTCTCCTACTGCTTTCAGATAGTCATAGCTGCTTTGTAATACTCTAATGCTGCTCATGCATTTGCATCAGAACCTCGTCCTGTGATGCTCAGCGAAGGGAGGCCGTAGGACGCAGCCCAGCACATTGAACCCGGAGCAAGGCAGTTCTATTTGCTGCCCTCCAAGACCGACAGACGCGCACCAGCCTCCGCTGCAGCGGCCCCAGCTCGGCCTTAAGGTGCGGGGTCAGGGCTGTTGCTTGGGGGGGCACGTAAAGGGCACAGCACAGCAGTGCAGACACGCAGAGGTCCTGAGAGCCTCCCTGTGCAATGGGGGACACGGACACAACCACACACACTGCCTCCTTGTGTCTCATATGCAGCAATGAAAACACCTTTTGGCCTAAAATAGACAGTATGAATCCAGAAGAGACATCAGGAACATCAGGAACATCAGGAAGAGGTACAGTGCTGTGTTTTAACCAGCAGCACATGTTCCGCTTTCTCCAGTTAAAACAGCAGTAAGACAGGGGGGAAAAAAGGAAAAAAAGAAAAGAGGAGGAAAAGGATTTCTGCTTTGTCTTGCAACACTTATTCCGAAAACCGTGCCCCAAGACATCATGACAATTACAAAGCAAAACGTTTTGCAGACCCCTCACATTTGGAGTCATTTACCCATTTAAGCCAGCTTTAACATACACAGCTGTTAGCAGCGAGCAGAGGCAAGGTACCGGTTGTATCAGGTATTACCTGAAGCTACGTTAAACCAGCAACGCTTCCGCTACCGGCTGGGTTTTATGTCGCTCCGTTCCAACGCTGCACCTCTGGCGGGGCTGAGCGCGGCAGCAGGAGGCACGGACAGAGCCGCTAGGTGGCACCCGAGCTCAGCAAACCCGGCCAGGCGAGGAGGAGCAGCCCCAGCAGGGGCCGTGCGGCTGCCGCGGCCGAGCGCACCACCATAGCAATGGAGGGAGATGCTGGTGTCGAGCAGATGGAGAGCTTCTTGCTCCAGATGGGTATCAGTAGCTTTAGGAGCCAAGGTGAGTGACTGGTTTAACCCGCTACCAACCACAGCTTCCCTTCCACTCACGCCTGCTGCTAGTCAAGTTCCAGGAGGACATCAGATGGACAGGCATTGCACCTGAGCCAAACATCTCGGCCCTATCTTACATAGGGAAGTCTGATGCCTGTTTGGTGCATGGCTGTTCACACAGGACAAGTCCTTGACCTTGTTTTTAACCCCTTTTTTAAATGGGACAAACCCACACCAGATACACTGCTATCCACACCATGGTCCTCAGGCTGGCTCAATGCCTCCCTTCCTCGCATGATGGCTGCCTCACCTCTGTTCAGCAAATGCTACCTCTGAGCAGGGCTTCTTGTTGGCCCCCAGTACTGCACGGAGGCAGCAGACAGGTCAAGGCTACAGACAAGGAGAGAGAACGCTGATAACTTGCTCCAGCAGCAAACAGAAACAACACTGGGAAGCCAAGAGGCACCAGGAAGCTGAGCAGTTTGAAATGCAGCCGTGGGGCCTCCAAAGCAAACACCAAACCCATCAGGCTGTCCTGAACACTGCTTTACGAAAAGCCTGAGCAGGATTTTAAAGCACATTGCAGTATTTTTTCCACAGGGCGCAATGCTCCCCCATGCAGGTGAGTCCCCATCCAGCTCTGCAGCCCCACAGGTACACATAAAGGAATACACCTACTCCTGCTAGGCCCTTGCGTGGCCACAAGTAGCCAGCTCGTTGGAAGGCAACTACAGACTTGGGAGAAGCTGAAGGCCTGGAAGATCTTCTCCTGTGAGCAGCAGCCTGACCACATCTTTCTGCAGAGGTGAGACTGAAATGAAACCACTTTCAAAAGCATTTACACTAATGCGGGTCATGTCTGTGGAGTTTAAAAGGAGTCCCTTATTCTGCTTTAGCTCTAATCCGTTCCTAATTAACTTAAGACAAATTTATCTTTAGCCAGATTTACGTATGTTAAGAGGGATCCGCGCAGCCTTTTGCTCCAGAATTGCTGTACTGATTTTGTGGAAGCATCCACTACTTTAAAGGAGTGGAACGGTTTCCAGAAGCAGCTCAAAGACCAAGGTATTCATTAACACCTTGGTTTGTTCTTCGGTCCTCCAAGGGGTAGAAAGCTTACTGATACACATCAACTCGTAGCAGGGAGGGAAAGATAGAGGATTGCAAAACCAGAACTTGCTCAGGGCCATGCCCCATGCCGCTGCCTAATGAACAGTGAGGTGAAGACAGGACCCTGGGAGGCTCCAGCCACGTCGGTCACGTTGGGTCACTCTGAGCAAGAGCTGCCTCAGGAGTGGAGCACAGCATCAGCATGGAAAACAGCATCCAGAGATTAACGGCTGCCCCAGTTTCTCATAATTAAGATTAGCAGCTCAATAGTCCCAGCCACCATCAGTATTAGCAGCTCAGATTTGTTTCCAGTAAGACCATAGATCAAGCGGCTGAGAGAGGTTTGGGCAACAGCAATTGCCTTTAACAGCACTCTTGAAGTGAAATTCCAATTCTTGAAAATCTAGTAATTCATGTGCTTCAGATCCATTGGTTATGTACACTGCAGCACTGCTGTTCACTTGGCATTTCAGTTTGCAGTGAGATGTGCTCTCAAACAACCTAGAGCGTCAGGCTGTTTTACTCAGGAGCCCTGAGCATCCATCCAGTTCTGTACTGGGCTTTGACACTGGTTTACCTAACAAACTGGGGCTGAGAGTGAGGAAAAGGGGAGGAAAGGGATGAGGGCAGGAGGGACAGACAACTGATGACTACAAATCTGTTAGAAGATGGATTATAGGAGTCTCAAGATGGAAGCACTGGTGAATCTAACTGCTGTCAAGACAGCAGAAATAACCACTGCAGTTCTTTGTACTCACAGCAATGGATGTTGTTTCCTAAGCACACCTACACATCTAAAACTGCAGGACACCCACACTGGAAGGGGAGGGGAGGAGAGGAAGGAGAAGCATTCTTCGCTCTGGACACACTGTAGTTTGCATTCTCACCAGCATTGTTACACCAAAGGATTTTGAAGTAAACTACAGCCACAAACAGCAAGTATTAATGGATCTAACTGCACTGATTCATAGTAATGACTGCCACACGAACTTCCTTTCTTCCCACCCAGATTTATATTCACATCAATTCTTTAATATAACACTACTCTCACTGCCTGGAAATTAAAACAAGTAGAGAACAACTACTAGGAACAACTGTGCCAGCAGGTTCAGCACAGAATCACCCTCTTCAATGCCCAGGTCTGGAAGAAGCAGGCAACAACTAACAATATTGAGGGAGTATTTCTCCCTCCTCCTCCACTTTCAACTAAATTCATTTTGAGACTTCTATAAACACTTTTGGTGGAAGCACTCTTTACTGTCAAAGCTACGCAAAGATGTGATGTCAACTGGGACAACTGAAATAGACAAGTTTCATGTCATGGTATAAAGTTCTCCAAGGGGTTTGGAACTCGATGACCTTCAAGGTCCCTTCCAATGCAAACCATTCTAAGGGCCTGAATCATTTAAGCACATTAAATATTTTCTAACAAATGTACAACTCTGATTTTGGTCTGCAGAACCCAGCTCAGACATGTCTGCATCCAGCAGTTTCTACTGAAGCAGAGTTGCCAGGTTCCAACACTGTCAGAAGTTGTGGTCCATCAAGGTCAAGATTAGTCTAAACCTATGACTCAAAACCACCTTACCGTGCTCTTCAGGAACAGTTTGTATTCAACACAATTTACAACTAGGGAAGGCAAAACAGTCTTGGGTTTGACCATCTGCAAGTTTTCATTCAGGAAGGAATTCAACAAGATCCAAATCACATTGACATGATAAAGTACCCGTTGAATGTTCTATGGGGAACTTTGCCCTCCCCAATCCAGCAGCTTACTCCTTAGCATCCAAAGCAGAATTAATTGCACTTCTTGAAGGTGTTGAAGTCAAGCTCTTAGAAAGTTGATTAACAATTGATCACTTAAACCTAAAGAGGATGTAACAGGCTGCGAAGTGTTTTAGGTGGCTTGAATAGCATGAAGCATTTTGCAACCAGTGATCAAGTTCTTTGACTAAGCACTGACAATGCATGAATGAAGAACAGCAACAAGACTTAACAAACATGATTAGTATTATCCAACTGCTTTGTTATAAATATATTATATACATTCAAACATCACATTAAAATATTATTCCATTACACCAGAAGAGATTAAGGCTTTATATTATTTACAGAAACAAGCAAGCACCTTAAAAAAAAAGAACAAAACACCAGTCATTGACAATTTCCCTTCTAACATTACAATTTGATACCTTGAGCTCTTGAATACAGCTATTTGCAATGTGCCCAATACTAGAGCTATTTTAAACATTTATTGTCAGGGTAGGGAACACTTAACAGAAGACTCATCAGTGAGCACTCCGCATGAGCAAACGTGAGCATGTGTCATACTGGGTGCCCTCCCTCTTCTCAGAGGCTTCGTAAGTTGAAGGCTTATGCAGAAACAGCTCAGTTCCACGTAGAGAGCAGAACAACTTGATTTTAAGGGAAACTGAAGACACTTGAGGATTCGTGGCCCACTGGCGGAGCAAGATTCCCAAAGTCTGTTCCACATTAGATCAATTCAACATAGCAGAGCTGCAGGTTTATCAATCACTAAGTGCATTGAACAGCGATTATTTTATAGGCTTCCATTTTTCTGACACACTGTTTTCACGCAGTGCACTTGGACTCAAACACACAGTGACACACTGCTGTCACCATTCTCCCTATAGGTCTTAGGCAACAAGCTATCTTTGAAGTGTTACATAATGTTGATACAACACATGTTTACTACGCCACCATGTACCAATGGAGTGACTGTCCTGCCTTCTGGCTTGCCCGATAGCCTTTTGAGACACAGTGATGAAGTACTTCCTAAGATGTAAGCAGACATGGCCAAACAGAAAGGTGCTCAGTATGAGTAATCATCTCCGTTTCAAGTATTGTTTTAAGAATTAGTTCATTTTGTTGCAGTCTGTTAGCACTTTTTAGTTTGTGCTTTAGAGTCTGTTATTTCTTTGCAGGTCTTGAATTTGGCTGATGGCTTTGTATTTAAAAAACCAACATTGGCAACAAGTTAAGGACTGTAGAAGGCTGGCAAAAGTTACTTAATTTTCTGAGCCCATTTCATGTCGTCGGCTCTTGGCTTCTCCCCAGTAACTGCTTGGATAATGTTCTCCAAACATCTCCAGAATCTTATCTTCTCTAATGGATAGTTCAGCCAACCTAAGTGATTGCAAAGGAAAAAGAGGATTAGTTTGTCATAGCATCCAAAGTTCAATGTCTTGCAATGCTTGTTTAATAACATTCTTCAAATTAAACAAGGTAAATGCGAGGGCAGTGGACTACTCTATGGCCATTGCAAACCTATCAGAAAAGGAACCATCAAGTTGAATGAAGAGAGAGATTTTCCTGCAACCAGGAAGAGATGGATGTATACAGGGTTATATTACTTATCCCACACTTACAGAACCGTTCTGTAAGCATATGTTATACTTTACTCCATGTACATTTCTCTTACCACAATGGAAACAGTGAGCTAGCAGTTCATGTTAGAAGAAACAGCTGAAACGCAGGATAGCGCAAGCAAGACAGGAACCCAGGAAAGCTGCTGCAGAGGCAGCTCTGTCAGCAGCAGGAAAAGAACTGTTCTTGCTGGTGATGCCTGAGACTGTGTATAGCTGTTATGGGATAGAAATACTAAAGGCAGAACATTCAGGATATTCACTGCTTAAAATGCTGTATTTCTAGAGAGCTAGATCATTCCTAACCAGAGACAGCTACAGCTTTAACAATCTACCAAAACAGGAACTACTTTCAGCCACCTTCTGTAGTTGAAGATGTCCTTCCCCACATCACCTGTGATCCTGTAGCTCCACTAACTCACTGTATACTGATGCCCTTTAGGAAGTCAGCCCACATGATTATCATTAAACCCACCCAGTAACCCTCAAGGAATGGATGACTCCTTGCTGGTGTCTAAAAATGGTAGTCAGCCTGAAAGCTTTAACATTGGGAATGCTAGAAAGCTCTGTTATCTGACTCCATCCCTGGCAGAGATACAGTGGCAGGCCTTTATGTACACAGGTCAGCTCTGAAACCAAGTATACTCTTGGGACTCGGCTATCTACTCAAGTCAAGTCACTAACAAGTGTCTTACAGTAACTAGTCATATTTCATTAGGTAAAGGCCCCTTTTAAATAGTGCATTGATTGCATATTTCTGTCATCCTCCTCATTTCTATCCTAGAAGAAAGAGAATTGGGGCTGCAGAAACACTTTGCTCCACTGGAAAACTGAAGCAGCTACCTGCATGCTGTGCTAGGTCAGACTAGTATGGTATGAACACTAACAGAAAGCACAGAGTGAACAGAAGCACATGCTTTTTGGGTTTTAAATGAGAAATGAAAGCGATCAGCCTAAGACCGCTGATAATGGCCAGGCTTAAACTTTCAGGGCATAACAGGACTGAAAAAAGCTCTTAAGGTGGCAAGATTTTTGCCATCTGTCAAGCCATGCTTCTTAATTGTACCATGTTTTTACATGACATTCTGGTCATGAGAGTTAGATTTGTTTCCCAGCAGAGATTTCAAAACCAACAGAAACTGTGTGTTAAAGCCAGTGACAGAATGAAGAACCCAAGTGGTTTATTTCCAGCTCCCCAGTTAACTTGATAACTTATTCAGGACTGCGCAACGCTGGTGACTGAGTATACCCGCCCATACAATGGGCATAAAACTGAATGTAGATGTAAGAGGAACCTCAAGGCAGTTTTTGCAAGCTCTCACACCCCTCTGCCCAAATCAGAATGAATGAATACTGAAAATCCTGAAGCCTTGCTTTTGAAATGAGCATTCGAGGTAAGCTGCACTTGCAGATGATGAGCAATTTTGAAGGAACAACAGCTTTAAGACTTTGATGAACAAAATCCATTACTAGCATGAGATTACCAAGGTAGCATGCAACTGGATCTCAGTACCACTAACTATCCTGTCAGGCTGAAAGTTACCTTTTAGTCAATCACAACCCTTCTCCCCACATTTTTATGCAACAGAAAACTATAGTTTTGCTAAGAGCACAGTTAACTTCACCATGTCATAGAATCATAGAATAGTTAGGGTTGGAAAGGACCTTAAGATCATCCAGTTCCAACCCCCTGCCATGGTCAGGGACACCTCCCACTAAGCCATGCCACCCAAGGCTCTGTTCAAGCGGGCCGTGAACACTGCCAGGCACAGAACATTCACAACTTCCCTGGGCAACCCATTCCAGGGCCTCACCACCCTTACAGTAAAGAATTTCTTCCTCAAATCCAATCTAAACTTCCCCTGTTTAAGTTTGAACCCATTACCCCTTGTCCTATCGTCATTTTGTAGGTAATTAATAGGCTGTCACTAAATTACATATTGCCAGGTAAGTTGTTTTAGCCTACTAAACAGAGGGTGCAGTATGAACCAGGTGGCAGTACCAGTTGTAATGCAGAAGTACGTTTCGTGTGGAGACACATGATGGATCCTGTGATGCTTCCGTGGCAGGATAATGTGCCAGTCCTGTAGGAATATGACCCAGCGAGGAAGACCAAAGTACGTGTGAGACCACTTGTGAATCTGGTTCGTCATGGTTATGAAGATGATGAGTGCAAAGACATAACACTCCCAAGGACACGTTTCATATAATGCCTCTGCAAAACAAAGATGTGTATCTTTATCATTTATGAGAAGGTGAATTTCTACTAGGAATATGCTGTCTTGCCCAGAGAGAGATGCCTGGTGCTGCAGGGACTAACAAAGGCCCCAACAAAGCTGCTTTGGCAGAAGTATCATGAGAGCCAGAATGTCACAAGAGAGGCTGGTAAGCACCAGTGTCTGACAACGCGCCATAAACAAGAAGTTAAACTGAGTTCACCAGCTATAAAATTACATTAATTCTTTAATTCTCCCACTTCCAGTTTGCAAGTGTTTCTATAAAGAGGAAGCATTTTTATATACTTCAGAACAATGAGTTCCCCCATGCACACAGCTCGATCCCTCTTACAAAAACAGTATTTACTATAACTTCTAATGCTTCTGTGCAAGACTTCAGACACAGACTGTCTGTTGAGCCAGAGAATCTACCTGCCCCACCATCTAGTTGCTCCACCATCAAGGAAAAAGGTTTCCCTCCCTCCTCCCAGGAGCATCCTGCTTCCAAGAACTACTACTTGTCCTCTTGCGTCCACTGATTTCTCCTAGCTTCACACAGAGAAATGCTCCTTTAAATATCAGCACAAATGCTAAATGCACACAAATAAGACGTAAGGGCTTACCTGGGGAAAACGAAACAAATTTGTATGCCATGTTCGCCAACGGGACCAGTGTCATAAAGCAGTTGTCTCCATTGGTCTCTATAAAATCGTGTCTGGTAATCGCTGTGGGGTCAATGTGATGTTCTCTAAAGGGTCTGATGAAAGCCTGAAAAAACAAATTGATAAACATGAAACCATGGGTCGATAATGATCTTAGAAAGAAAACTATTAAAACCTCCCCAACCTCACATATGTTCAAATCTATGACAGCTTGAGTTCTCAGTACGGAGCACATAAGCAGAATTCAACTTGTGTGATGACAACACTTCAGATAACGTGATTTGCAAAGCAATTCAGTTCCCAGAACCAACCCAGTTTTTCTTTGCTTTTCAGTTTTATTCTTCTTAGTTTTCACTTAAGAACTTTAGTCTGTAGATCTCAAACCCAAAGCATCAACATCCCAATCTCACAAACAAAATAAGCCTGTGACATTCACAAATGTAAGTCACTTGCTGAGCAGCATAAACCAATAAATCACTGAAATAAAACAAATTCAGCCTCATAATTTGTGTGGGCTAAAAGGACAGCATTAAAGGCAAGTCAAATGACCAGACAAACCAACAGAAGTCTAATAGTCAAATACAAAACTCTCCTCTAGAAGCAGAAATTGCATCTGAATACACAGACCCAGAGAAGACCAAGCAAATGTGGTCAGCAGGACTGGGACAGGAAAACAAGTGCACTTATTTGCCTGTAACACACACATCATGTACAGTGTATGCAAAGGTGAACTCTTGTTTATTGAGTGCATAGTCTCCTGCAGCCTTTGTCTTTGAACTACGGTCCAGAGATACAGGGACTCAAGGACTCCTAAGCCTATTAATGGTAAACAAGAATAAGCCTAAACCCAACAGTTTTAATTCTGCTGTTCTAGTTCATGTATTTCTTGATAATTACAAGGAATATCCCATATACTTTCATACTAATATTGCACTGTGAGGAGCCATTAATGGTAGCTATGAAGAAGTTTAAGAAAGATTATTGCTTATTATAGAAGTCAGTGCACCTCCCACTAAGCACCTGGCATTTGTAGCTGCAGAGGTATAAATACTTCTCAAATCTAAAACCTCAGTCATCATCATTGTAATGCCATTGCAACAGGGGCCAGTAGCACAGAAACTGGAAAGATTTCTTACTGGAGTGTCTTCCTGTTTTACAAGGCAGCTTTTAGAGGGTTTAGCAACAGGAACAACCTTCATTTCTCGGTGTTTATCAGCCTTTTGGAAGATTTACACTAGTCTAGCCAGGTTTCCAGCCCCATTGTGGCACAGGCCATGCCCACAGTACTCTGGGAAGGCCTGGGAACACTGGGATTGCAAAACTGTGTGCAAACCTTCGACAAGGCGATAAAATGGGGCAGTGTCACCTTGCACATGTCACTGAGGCCAAGAGCAAACACGGCACTTCACCAGTACACCATGCCTTTCAGAGGAGGAGGGCTCTGGGGTGGGAGAACCGGTTACATTTGGCAAGACTGCAAGAAAGATACAGCTTACACACACTGTCCAAGGCATCTGGGAACACCGAAGTGTTTCAGAAAAGCATTTCATAACGTTTGCAAGCATAAGGACAAGAATCTCAAACCTTTCCAACTACGGGTAGCTCCACAGATCCCCACGTGTCCGCTCCCCAGTGAAACAGTCCTGATAGAAAGTCAGCCGTAATAACTCCTGCAACTTGAACAGGGAGAGGCACCGTTAGATGTACACAGCAGTTCTACTGACAAACTCACATCTAATGTTTGGCTTATAAATGTACTTATTTAACTCTAACTTAGATATTTACGACCACAGGAGAGCTACTCAATCTGACCAAACATCAGGTCAGACCAACTAGGAAAAAAGAAGGCCAACAAGACACCATTTGGATGGTTAGGTGTTCCTTAAATAGCAAGATTTTGTGTTTAGCCCATCTTCTACAGAAGAGCTTGACAAATCCTTACAATTGCTGGCATGGAAAACACTAGTTTTCCATCACTTATGGCTGAATCACTTAGATCTGCCCACCCTCCTCTTCAATAGTGTTTAACATATTACCAGGCTGTTAAAGCCATCCTAGCAGATAATGCTATCTGCAGACCCATCCTTTCCAACCTTAGTCCCTTATGTCTGTAAACAAGCAGCACTGCACACTGATGGGTACAGATAAGCACTAAGGAAGAAGCCGTTCCTGGGTACAGTGATACTATTTACAAAACAAGACTGGAATATCAAACAGCTTCAAAACTGTGGCACCTGCAATGCTGCAGGCAAGGCCCCAGAAACCAGGCTACCCAGTCTCTGTAAGGGGCAGAGTGCACTTGTGGTATTGGCATACCCAGTCAGATACACCATTGAACAGAGAAAAATCTTGCTGCAACAAGATTTTTCTAGCTGCCAACTGCAATAACTTTAAAACCATGGTCAAGTAAGGGTGAGTTTTAGCTCATGCATGAAAAGCCCTATTTTTGCCTTCACGCTCTGGATAATTTACCTACCCGAGTTTCTGGCTAATTCTGATGTTAAAAGTAAGGACACAAGAGATGGTATTTGATCAGAACAGCTGTACATTTTCCAGTTAGTCATCAATGGTGTTTAACAGACACCTATCACTCTTCACCTGCAAAAGACTCCCAGGTTCCCAATCCCTTTAGTACTGAAGTCTCCAGTACAGTTTGAGTTATCCCCCTGCACGAGCTCTGCTGCCAGGCTGTGCTTTGGAGGAAGAAAATCCAGAGGGGAGGAAGCTGAAAAAGCTGCCTTGTTTTTCACTGAGAAGCTGGAGGAATGTGGCTGACAGCACAGTGATACGGCTATAGCAACACAGCAATGAGTGAGATACTGCCTCAGGACCTCTGTGCTTGAGGGATTTTGGACTGTTAGACCATTAGACCCTGCCCTTTACAGAGCAGAGACAACAGGAGGTAGAGGTTCTAGCATCGTGCCCTGAGCAGGTCTCATGTTAGATTAGCCAGACCTGGATGGAGTCCAGGTTTGCTGAAGGATAAAGCAGATTAAGCCTCAGGATCATTCCTCCCCCCAGTGCCATCCCCTCAGGTGACAAAAACATCGGAAAGATCTTCCTGTTTGTTTATTCTGATGGACCACCGATGGAACGTGCACACAGCCATACCTGGGGATCCTCTGTGGAGCCAGCGTGCAGGCTCTGGCAGGGAAGGCAGCACACACTTGTTACCTGCAGGTCTAGTTAAAGGAACTCAGCAGAAGCACGACCTAGATTTCATAATAGCTGCTGCGTCCTGCGCAAATCCACCTGGGAACCGAGTGTCTGATCCCAGTGAAAATCCCTCAAAATCACCCAAAGTTCATGCCAGCCAAAGCACTCTGCACTGATCTTGCGGTTTGCTTTCAAATGGGTCACAACAACAGAAATACAAAGACTGTGTGTGCGCTCAAAACATAGTTTCAAAGCAGCTCAATTAGCAATTCACTACTTCATTTGGTGCTCAGGGCAGAAGGCACAGACACTTACTATTGGCACTGGCAGGCCTCAGAGGAGCCTGTGATTCCATGAAAAGCCGAGGAGTAGCCACAGGACCAGGCCAGAGTGGCTGCAACCCAGCTCTTTAGTTTTTCCTCCGGTATTTACCAAATTGGGGCTGTTTGCAGCACTCACACATTATAGCAGTCTTTGCTCCCAAAACAGCCGGGAGCTGCAAAACCAGAGGTGATGCAGGACATTCATTTTTTGCTCTGCTAATTCTTCTCCTGCACTAACTCTTCCTCAGATGTCCATGAAGCTAGAAGGATTCCTGGCTTGCCCTTCCACTAGCCAGCATTTGTTTCCTCTATGTGTCGGAAGACTTTGTTCAAGCACTGCTTCCCATTTATAGCGTTGAGGCTTTGTGATGGGGAGGGACCCCTTTTCCTATTACGATGTTAGGTGAGACAATTCCAACTCACTTGTAATCCAGCCCAAAAGTTAAAGTTGCTGGTATACTGGTTCATCTTGCTTTGATGCCAAGGCACCTTGTTACTCCTCCCTCCCTCACAGAAACTTAAAAGCAGTCTGAGATACACCAGAAAACAACAACAAACATGCGTCTTTCCCCACAAATCACACAACTTTACAACCCTGGTCGGGATCCAGACTGTGCCTGACTTTCCCACTCCAGGAAGCTTAGGGCAGCTGCCTTGGGAGTCCCGCTCAATGAAGGTCTTGTAACATCGGCAGGATTGCTAAAGAGCCGGTAATTTTCAAAGCATGACAGAGGATGAGGTTGCTCTGTTACTATCAATCAAGGGTTCTTCATCTTCAGCGCACAACCGTTACCTACAGCGCATGCAGCACAGCACACTTCAGATGTAGCCCTCCTTGTGGTTACCTTTTCCTTAGCTGATCCCTCACCTCTGCAGGCCTTCCCCTCACCTTTCATTTGCAAAAAGGGAGAAGAAATAAGATTAGGATTAGCGTGGCATCTACTACCCCAAAAGGTTTTCTTTTCAAATTACAAATCAATCCCCACTGCTGAATCCATTATCTAGTCGGCCCAAACTCTTTAATACAGCCAGAGATATCCCATCCTTTATGTGTCACTTTATTTACAGAACGTGACTCCTTTTTAAGCAGTAAATTCTACAGACTTTTTTGTTTCAGGGCACACACTTAAGCTACAGTGAAATAGGGTGGAACACAATAGCTATTAGGTCCCCACCTAGCAGCTGAAAGAGCAAACTGCCTTGATTCAGGGGGAAGATATCCAAACAACGCTCCACTTTGCAACAACTAAAATACCATTCTTGCTGAGGTAATCACCCTATTAACCCACATCCCCTCCAGCACACTGCATTATCAGAGCTTGAAAGAACAGCAGAAAGATCAACAGAAAGAGAGGCAAAATACTGACAGTTCTGTAGATATTCTGTGTGTTACTCTGATGCCAGCTGGTAGAAAGCTAAAAGGAAAGAATGAAGGGTGCCTGAAGCAGTGCATTATACTAAAGCAGTATAGAAAAAACCTAACTACCAGAAACCTTTGTATTCAGCTGGACTGCAAGAAGAGCTTGCTCACTCTGCACCAGTTGTGTATGACAAGTGGTAATAAAAGAGAAAGAACTGAACCAAAGGTTATATATATAGACATGACTAATATAACACTTCAATTTGCATCCTGTCTCTGGACTCTGAAAGTACAGACGGCAATGAATTGAACTCAATATTCTCATATACCTAGCACTGTCTTTAGTTAAAATGGGAAAATCAAGTGAGAGGTATCCAGATACTTCTCTAAGGTGGTATAAGAACTTGATGCTCTCTATCAAGGCTGGGAGGGTGAGAGAATTCATGTTCAAGGCTGTCAGTCTGAAGAGTTTATTATAAAGTCAGAAAAAGCAGAATATTCACAGTTTGGATATCTATGAACTGCAAACCACGGATTCACACACTCATGAGAAGCAAGAGCAGTAAAGCATTAGAGAAACACAGCTCTGGGCACATTAGTTTTACTCCAGCCTGCTGAGCAGTGGGATGGAGGATCAGCCCACCAATGGCTTAGAGCTGAAGAGGAGGCGAGCACTCAGAAGGCACAGAAGGTGAAGAAGGCATCGTAGTTACGAAATGAGCTGCAGAACTTGCTCAAAACATCAGGATTTGGTTTGGAAGTAGGCTGCTGAATGAGGAGAGAGGAAAAAGGCCTCGCAGACAGGGAGACCACAGGTGTGCAAATGAACCTCAACAGGCAGCAGATGTTTTAAAGCAAGTGAACGCACGACTGACACACATCTGCTAGAATGGCCATTCCCTTCCAGCACTTGTGATCCTTTGCACGGATGAGCCTGCAGGCACAGCAGCGCCCTTGGGACACCACAGAGGGAGTGGGTGCCTCTGGTCTGAGTCAGAGGATGTGCCAGAGCATGACTCAGACACCCAAGTCACCTGCCAGGTCACGCTCAAAGGGCTCCAAGAGACACCAGCCCAAACACACAGTCAACAAAGATGGCTTTGCTCCTGCTTGTGTTCTCTTCAGGAAGAGGTAACGCATGGGGGTTTGTGTCACAGAGAAGCCCCAACCCACCTCTTCCTTGCTTAGGTACCAAACTGAGGATTACAATCTGCAGCCTCAATAATGAGCCTCTCTCATGAACCTGTCACATACCACTTCCTGCAACCCCGCTGCTCCCCGTGCGAGCGGAAGGAAGCCACATGAAGTGGGACATTCGAACACCTCGTGCCTCCAGAGATAGAACTATTTTGCATGTTCTGCAACAGAAAGTTGTACTTCACCAAAATTGTACAGAGCCAAGTGCAAGCCTGGCTTTGCGCAGACAGAATTCTCATGTTATAGCCCAGAAGTCTTGCAATAGAGTATATAAAGTTTCATATTCACTGTAAGGACTCGGTTAAAAGTCTCTGGAGAGAGTAAAAAGAAACCAGCATGTTATTAAATAACTTGATACTGTTGTGCAACGTAATTGAGAGGTACAGTCATTTTTAATCAGTGACTGTACAAACCAGTTGAATGTTGCAGCACTAAAGAGCCCGAAGAATGGCCAATTCCACAACAGAAAGATTGGTTTTCTAAATAATCAATATGCTAAAGCAACACTGGTTTGTTACTTATATGCTAATAAAAATAAAATGCCTTCATCATCTGCATTCCACATTTAATGGCTTTCAGTACAGAAAAGGCAGGGCTTGATACCACAGCAAGTTATGAGGCAAAGAAAATCAAATCCCATTTCAAGAAGTATAAAGCATAGCATGGTGAACAAACAAGAGGATTAAAAGTAAAAAGGAAGAGTTAATTGTTTTGGCTATTTAAAGCTGAGAAACATTCAGTCAACACTGGGCCTAACAGTGCAAGGAAGCAGAGAACACAGCTGAACTATGAAATAAAAGGGCCTGGATATATTATTATATGCATTAACTGCATTATAACTGGGTTTTCAAATAAACCATGTCTATAACACATACGCTCCAGAGATGGGAAAGGTCCATCCTGAGTTGCACATGCTTATTTTGCATGATTGGCACACTACTGACACAGCAGACATCCCTTCTCCTTCCACTGTATGCTCCAGTTACTCCCCGCTATGGGAAAGCCATACAATCCACTGCCTCCCTAGAACCAGGCACACCTCCCGTACCTCTTGCCTCACCTCTAACTGCAACAGACTCGAACACCAGCCTCAGGGCAGAAACCACACAATACTGCCAGAAGCCACTGGGAAAAGCACATCCCCAGGGAATGAGGGTACCTGCTCCCCTGGAGTCAAACACCAGCAGATCCTAAAGCATGACTTGGCTAAGAATCACTACCTGATAAACTTACTGATAGGAACCACATTTTATGTTCATGTCCTTAATCATAGCCTGTTAACCCACAGCAAGACCAAAGCAGCTACTTCTCCAGCTGATGGAGTGCTGGTCAAGCACCCATCATGTTTAAATGACCACATCTTGACAGCTTTACCTAGGCCTCAGGTTCTTACACAAAAAGTACCATTGTGTGTACTTCTTTTCCCTGAAAATACATTACTAGAAAAAGCAGTAAATCACTTTCTCCTGGATGGCTTAAGAGAACAGAGAACAACGGTTACCGAATGAAACCCCGGAGCATGTTTTCCCTCACTGAAAGCTCCCATACTTTCGTTAGTATGACTGATCAAACTGACCCTCTGGTTTCACCCATTGCAAACACCCCCAGGAATCCCACAGGGCGAGCTCAGCGCTCAGCAGCACCAGGAGCTCTGTGCAGGCAGGTTGGCACCCACAGACCTGAACATTCGCCTGGCGAGGGACATTATGGACATTAGCATCCATAATCTCTCACCAAAGTGGATCATTCTGTCACCACTCACTCTAACCCCCTCCATCAGGGCAACACTCCAACGTGTGTTCATGTTCTGAAGTGCACGAGGCACTAGTCCAAGTAAACCAGCACCACCGAGACCTATATTACACCGAAGTCCCCTGCAACTTTAAGAGAGCCCCAGACAGCCCGGCAAGCACACAGAGCGGTCTTTGTCCCAGTCCTGCTGCTGACATAAGGAGCAAAAGCACATCCACTGTGCACACGAGGGGGAAGGCACAGATGGAGCCATGTCACCATCTTCCCTCTGCTCCCAGGATAAGAAGTCTTCAGCAGGGAGAAGGGCTCATCTCCCGCCATCAAGGTATGGCCTCCAGCCACTCTGCCCCAGAACTCTGCTGGCACAATGGAGAAGTTCATCCCCTAATCTGGGTTACACAAAGAATAGACAACTGGTGGCAACATCACCCAGCAGGGTGCAAACCATGTCCTCCATAATTCCACTGTCAAGACCAACAGCTTCCAGCATCTATTGGTGCCAGAAAGGCTGCAGCCCAAGTTAACACACACAGAACTATCAGTAGACGATGATGGTTGGATGTGGCTTTGAGCAACCTGCTCTAGTGGAAGGCGTCCCTGCCTGTGGCAGGGGATTGGAACCGGATGAGCTTTAAGGTGCAAACCATTCTGTGATGCTGTGACATTACACAAATTGTGTCAGTACAGAGCTGTTGTTATTTGTGCGATGCGACCCTGACTCAAAGCTTCACCTATTTAATCCCACTGTGCCGAGTATCCACCTTCAAGAGATGATACAGTTCAGGATGGAAAACACAAAGGTACCAACAGATAAGTAACTGACAATTGCCTCAGGGAGGGGATGACACAGCAGGTGACAAAGGTTTCTCTTACTTGCCCCGAGGCTGAGTTCAAAGATGATTTTCCTTAGTCAACTGCAGGTTTCCCTGGTGTCATTTTAAGGCCCTTTTAAATCAAGACTTCAAGTGGAAATTCATTTTAACGCACAAACCCAAAGCAAAGTGACATCGCCACAGCTGGGTCTCTCGCTGCAAGGCAGCAGGACCTTGATGCAGGGGCACACCAGTGCACTTCATAAAGCATTGATGATCTCTAGAGCACATTTACTCCAACGTGTGCCAGAGCTTTCATACGTATTACACACTCATCACTTGGCTCTGCAATGCAGGTAACCAAGTGCAGCTCTGCAGAGCTGCTCAGGCTTGAAACAAAAAGGTTCTGGGCCTTGATCAGAACAAGTTTTTATTTCAAAAGTGAACCAAGTGCTTTCTTTCTGCTCTGGCCAACCCACAGCATCTGCTATACTGAAAGGTGTACCTCTAATGGGCCTAGAAAAAATCAGTTCCCCATCTCCCAAGCGATCATTAATTGTATCTTGTGTTGTGTCCCAAGATGTTTCTAAAGAGATCTGCCCTACTTGGGGCAGCTCTTCGGAATATAAACAGGTTACAACACAAACTTAATGGATTTCCTTTGTAAGACTGCAATAAGCAGGATCTGTTAAGAACAAACATGGCTGCAGATAAAAGTCAGATGCCAGAAACAAGTCTCCCAACATGGAAAAAAGGCTTTAAAACCCTGTAAGAAGACATGAGGAGGGAGGGAAAAATGACAACCAGAATCCACGGTGTGACTCGCCAAACTTTTTATCAAGATGCTATTAATACACCACATATATATATATACATACATACACACACAGTGCTCATGTATATTGAACAACATGTTGGACACCACAAAGTCACCTGAGGGTGTAGGGGATTTCAAACCTAATCTTACATGTTCTGGTAAGGCTTTTCTGCTTATCACAAGGTGACACCTAGGCCAGCCTTGTCCCCAGCACTACTGAGCTGCTCTTCAGGGGCAGGAACTGCCCTGGGGCTGCAGCACCGCCAGGATGATGTCCTGCTGCAGTGGGACTATTCAGGTATTAACCCTCCATCACATCAGCTTTCTGAACCGAGGCTGCCCTGGGGTTCACTGTGTGCATGTGTGTGTGCAAATAAGTTACCACGTTCAAATCTACATCATTATCAGCTTTCACAAAAAGGAGATTTTTCATAGCTTCTGAGCAGCAGAAGATACTCAGAATAGGGCACGACTGGAGTTAACATGAACACAAAATAAATCCACCTTCTGCCCACTCTCTTTTCTCTTTTCTTTTTGACAGCGGGGAGGGAAGGGAATTGTCTTCCAGAGATAAGAGACTCGCATGCCTCTTCCTTTCCAGCAAGAGCATCTTTAGTCAGCACAAAACAACCGAGATCAAAAGCTATTTTAAACCAACACCATAAAGTTCTCTCCTCACAGCCCCAGTGCCTGTAGGTGATTCAGCACAGCAAATGACAGTGTGCCACGTGGAGCTCATTTCTCAGCACCCTGCTCACATCACAGAAGGAAGTAAGTGCTTTCAGACTGCCAGTAAGAGGAGGATCAGGTCTTTCTGTCCTAGGGGTTTATAGATATTTACAGCACTACCTATGTTATAACTATCCCTTTAAAGGCATGAAAAAAGAAGCTGTAACACAGCTTTTAATCATAGATACAGGGTTTACATAAGGTGAAGTGATGCAGGAAGTTCAAACTACTCCCTGTTTCTTAAAAGAAAGCACATATTCACATAAGAGTACACAGAGCCTCCCCCAGCAACACAACCCAATGAACAGGTCTGTGCAGATCAGACCCTGCCCGCTGGATCACCAATCACTTTTGGATTCCAACACACACGGTCTTTACTAGCAGAATGTTTAATTTGCCATCTCAACTCAAAGGTCAACATTCCAGTCAAAGCTTCATGAAAGCTCTCAATGGGAAAACACCTGACCATGTCTGTAACTCAATGCTCCTTATCTCAGCCACTGCACTGTGTTGCAGTACATAGGAATCGGGCATTTACGGAGAAGAGTTTCACAAAACTCAATTCATAGGGACAATGAGGCTGTATTACAGACATCGTTCACACTTTACCTGGAGAAATGATGGACTGAAGACAGCAGAACAAGATAGCATGGAGCACTTATTATTTTATTGAACTCATTTTTGTACACGCTATCTGTTATTTCCACACTGCTTTATTTACACAGAATCCAGATTCTGCTGTTTTAATCATTCACTACTACTTAAATAATATTATCAGTGAATTGGCTGCTTTATCAGTTAAACTGGCAACCAGGATATCAGAGAACTCAAGCTTTTATCAATATTAACATTGAGATGAAAGCCAGTTGCAAGCAGATTGCACTACAGATTAAGCATCATTACTGCTTCTCTTGTCTACATCTGACATCATTATGGAGCAGTTCTCATGCCATGCTCTTCTCCATTCCTCCCAACACCTCCACCTCATCAGCTGAGAGCAAGCAAGATGAAATTAGGCCAAGTGAGCTGCTGTGATTTATAGTAGAAGGCTCTGCTCCCCCTCAGCCCCAATGGAAAGCAAATAATCTTTAAAGAGGCATCAGGGATTACCTCTTCCCAGCTTTGGCAAAAATTCATGGCATCTATCGTGCATCACTCTTTGAAGCTGCTGCTGTGTCTTCCTGGTGCTTGGTTGGGGTTTTTTAATACATATAATTATCAACAAGTACCATTCTATTCTAAAACACACAACAATTCACACTGTTTATAGAAAAGTTACTTTATTATGAAGTGTGGAAGCTGAACACCTGCAGCTAGCTTACATGGTGTCCTGATGAATGACACCATTTGGTCTCCTTTCAGTTAACTGGGAAATCATATTAAAATACATAAAACTTTATACACACCCAACAGAAGCTGCTAACACTGCATTTAATATTCATCACAAGTACAGTAGAAGACTGCTGAAATGCTTAGTTACTGTTCTCTTCCCTTCCTCATCTCATATTAGACTCACCAGAGAGTTATGAGAGGTACGCACTGCAGAGCTGGCTCTTCCGATTCCTAAATTTAATCCTCTTTCCTTTCCCCACATCGCCTCCCATACGCACACAACCACACAGCCAACAGGAACATTTGCTGCCCAGATAATGCCAACAGACTGAGCAAGGCAAGATGCCCACCTGCTGCAGCTCAGCCCGCTCCACTGCCCTCTCTCCTGCCTGCTCCCAGGAAAGCTTCTGTGCCACAGCATTTCAATACCATCCCAGAAACACAGTGCTCACGTAAACACTGACACTTTTGGCTCCATGTGTTAAGGAACATTCAAGCTGTACGTAGGTTTAGGCTTTGAATGATGTAATGAATGTTGTGGAGTCCCTTTTTGCACCCAGGTTATTCCAAGACAAGACTTTCCTTCAGTTAATTCCATCCAATTCCTCATTCTGTCAGTAAAGGTGTACAGCCTCATACTAGGATTCTTTACTAGCTCTTCCTCTCCATCTTTTCAGATGAAATCATCAACTCGCACTGCACCTACACCAGCTACCTCTGTACTGACAACTTAAATGCTTCTACACATCTAAGGCAGAGATACAATACTGCACTTGCTTGCCTACGCTCCCAATCAAACGGAGTAATGAGAGACCAACAGTCATTTACTGCCACAAAAAAGCTGCACTCAGGATAAAGGCCAAACTTCATGTTTCAGTGTGAAATCACAGCACTCCCAAATACCCATTTTTAGTTCTCAGCCTCCAGAAATAATTGGGCTTTTGCTTTCTGGGAAGTTCTTGTGAGTATTTTTGTCATTCGATGTATTTTGTTTCCAGCTGTGACAGTCTTGAAAGCTTTTCCCCTCTCAACAGTCCTCACACTTGGGGTGACTACATAAGAGCACCACACTGCAGCAGCTACGCTAAAATCTTCACCTTTGAGATATAAGAAGTCACTGGAAAAGAGAAAGCACTAGAAATTATTGCAGATAGCCTCCGTTCCAGAGGCAGTGCAACTGCGCACACAGGAACATCCCTGTCCCTTTCAGCAGCAAGTCAAGCCTAAAAGATCACACACTTGTTTCCAGCATTACAACATTCTTGCTCATGGCAGCGAACGGCTCCTACTTACATATCCCAACAATCACTGAGGGCATGTGTTCCAGGCGCAAGTAGAAGAGAAGATTGTAAAAATTGAAGCAGATGAGAGAGAAGCACAGGATGACCGAGATCCACTCCTGCAGCCTCTTTCCTGTGGGGGAAAAAAGAGAAAAGGCATGTTTTAGTTTATCTGAGAGGACACTTTGACGTCTGCAATAATACGGACATTCCCCTGCCTGGATGACTGACTCCATTTGTCTGACAGGGAACCGAAACAGAAACTTACTTATCCGCAGGAGGTGTGCATATTTTGTTAAGGGATATTCTTCCTCCAGCCACTACTAACCCCTTCCCTGTGCCCTTGCCTAAATAACAGGGACAAATCAGACATCATCTGACATTGTCCTAGTTTCCTTCCCCCTGCGGTTGCTGGCACTATGCTCCTCCACATCACATCCTTTTTCAAATCTCCATTTCATTCAATATTCAGTGTTGCTGGGATGGCTGAATACGGGAACAAATTTCTGGCTTCAGATGCCCTGTAATTAAGTCACCTCATGATCTGCAATACTTAAAATCTCAGCGCTTGTAAATAAAGCTGCGGTGCTCCCAGGAAAAAGCATCACCTTGTATTCTGCTGACCCTCGAACTGCTTTCCTGACATTTGAGCTATACTTCTGAAGCTTGCTTACTTAACTCCTGCAGCCTTGTCTTTGCCTTCCTGCTCCCAGGCAGAAGCCTACAACCTCTCAACCATTGCAAGATGAGAGGAGACAGAATAAGCAAAAATTCTCTCATGTGCCTTGCTGTACTACTGTAGTATCTGAACAACCCCCCTCATTTATTGCCTATAAAAAGAGGCATATCAGAGTATGGTAACACTGTGAACATTCAGATTAGCAGCAGAAAGCTTCTGCCTGTCAATCACTGCTAGATCCTCAGAAGGCACGGATGCCAACAGCAAGAGAACACTCAGTGCAAGACCCACATAGATTAAGCCATCAGAAACAGACCTTTAATGTCTAAATCCAAGAAGACCTGAGCCACCACCTTGGCCCAGCAGGGCCCTGGCTGTAGTTAGCTCTTGACATGCTCAGGAGCAGAGAGGTCATTCATTCTTCACCTATTTCAGGGGCCAGAGAGCACAACTGCGCTTGCCCATGGCCTTCCAGGGCAGTTTAACCCTGCTGACCATTTCCACTCTCTCCTGCAGTCTTATACACTTTGTACCACTACAGTTCGAGGCGCAGCAACATGCAGGGGAGCAGTCAGTAAGGGCTATGTGCAAGGTGCACATCCTCTCACAAGAGCAGAGGCACACTCACACCTTTGGCACGTGGTCAGGACAGGAGCTTCTTTCCTACTACTCCACTACACTGACCTACTGCCTGATCAAATTTCTCCTCCTAAATGCTAAATCAAGTCCCTCTTCTCAACTATCCCATGCAGTGGAAAGGAAGCTAGGAACACTGAAGGAGGACCAGTGTTCTCCTCAATGTGCCTACAATGCAGCATTTGAAAGCAGTGTGAATAAAGACTTTTAAGTGTACAAACCAACATCCTCTGCAGTAGCAGAGAACCTTAAAATTAAATTAAGACACAAGAACAAGCATATTTCAAGGCAGCATCAGGTGACAATATGGGAAACTATAAAGAGATCCCTGGAGTAATGAAAGTAAGAGTTAATTAATGCTCCCTGCATAAGAAAACCACACCCTGATTAGGGGAGCATAGTGGGTAGATCCTCATGGAACAATTAGCTGACTGTGGGGAAACACTCACTCCTCACTAGCGGGTCCCAGGAGTTCAGTCTATGCAAACAGCTCTGTACTCTGAACATGGGATCCCAAGGTGACTGTCTGGAGATACCGAAGTCCAGAAATGCAGGCCCAGCTCTGGACAGACTGGGAAGGCGAATCGGCCAAAGGAGCAGAGTCAGCACCAACAACTTGTGCCTGGATCACGGGTAATGGTTTGTGTTGGAAAGGACCTTAAAGTTCATCCAGTTCCAACCCCCTGCATGGGCAGGGACGCCTTCCACTGGGGCAGGTTGCTCCAAGCCCCATCCAACCCGGCCTTGAACACTGCCAGGGATGCTCTCAAGTTTAAAAGTACGCCCCACATGAAGGGGCCAAAGCCACTAAGTATATGCTTAAAGAAATAGTGGAAATACTGCAGAGTCATAGTCACCCTGCACAATTATATGCAATCCCCTGCTCTTAAGACTTCCTGCTCAGTAGTTCAGCATCATGTGCTTCCACCGTAACACATATTCTGACGTTGTTTATGTAAGTTATTTATGTAATACCAGAAAAAAATGCACATCTAATCTACCAGCACAGCTCACTGCTGATGGGTATCGCTACACACACGCTGCTCCGCAGACTTCCCAGGAACTTACGTCCACAGCTGAAGATAAGAGCAGCAAGTTGCTTGGGGAGGAAAATCTTTTCCTTATGAACAAGAGCACAATGTAAAGTGGGTGTTTGCTTGTGTGTAAAGCACAGGAATTGGTCACCGCCTGGTTCAGATCTGTGCCTCTAGACCAGGCGAAGGACATCACACACCACCTTCTCTCAGTGCAAGGAAGAGGTAAGCAATGCAAGCTGAAATGGGTAGACTTGCCCTGTACAGTCGAGAAAACCGGCAAACTAATGGAAGCCTTTGTTTTCTTATTATAACTTGGCTCTGTGCAAGTAAGAACTCCTGCTTTTCCAGTAATGGCCGTGAACACACAAGCTAAGGTGTCCAGCTGACCTGCTGGAAACCACAAGATGGAGAAAACTGATCTTCCCTTTCCCATTCCCTCACCAGAGAATGAATGACAGAAATACCTGGCATCGCTCGCAGAGATAAAAACAACGACATATTTCGTTATAAGGAGTTTGCGGTTATTTCCAAGGCATAATCACAGAGCCGCGGTGTCTGACAAACTGCAAGCCTCAGGAAGACAAGGCCAAAACAACGCCTCAAACATCCCCCTTCCAGTCAGGAGGCGCCCGGAGTATCTCAAGCAGCCACTAAGTATCCTGAAATGAAAGCTTCTGTTGCTGCTTTGTGCAGCACCCGAGTTCGCACGTCCGCGTTCCGATAAAAGGTGAAGGCTGAGTGGGCATCTGAAGGGCAGCGCACTCACTCTGGGCAAGCTCTCGTTAGAAACCCCCATCACGGCAGCGCAGCCCCTTCCCAGCCCTGCTTGAAGCAGCCTCGCTCGCCCGCCCTGCGCAGGCCACCAGCGTGCGGCATCGCACCGCCGACAGCGCGGGCCGCCTGGCTAACGGGGGGCTCTCTGCAGCCGCGCCGGGATGGGCCGGGCCCGGGGGGAGGCCCCCGAGGTCCCTTCCCGCAGGGCCCCCCCGCGCTCCTCCCGCCGCCGCCCTCACCTGGGGAGTAGAGCTCGGCCAGCTCGCGGGCCCCGGCGTGCTGCGCGCCCCACCGCCGGCTGCCGCCCTCGGGCTCTTCCGCGGCCTCCGCCTGCGGCCCCGCCGCCTCCGCGCGGGCGCTGTCGCCGGCGCTCGCCATGGTCCAGCCCCGCGGCGGCGGCTGCGGCTCCTGGAGGCCGGCGGGCGGCGGCGGGCGGAGCCCAGGACCCGGCGAGGCGCCCGGCAGCAGCGCTGCGGCCCGCGGCAGCATCGGGAAACGGGCCCCCGCTGCGGGAGGGGGGGGCCGGACGGGCGCGGCTAGCCACGCCCCTGCACCGCCTCCCGCCTATCGCCGGCGCCACCGCCCTGCCGCCGGGCCAATGGGCAGCGCCGTCCGGCGCGGACGAGCCAATGGCGTGGCGGCAGGCGTCGGCGGCGCATCTGGAGGCGCCCCGCCCCGCCCCGCGGGCCGCAGCTGGCGGTGGGCGGGGCGGTCTCTACAGCGCACTCCCGCGCTGCACGCCGCGCCCGTGCCTTGCGCGCCCCCTGCCGGCCCGGCTGCCCCGGGGCTGCGGGGAGCCGCGGCCGCCACGGCGGCAGCCCGGTGACGTGCCGGTAGAGCTCTGCCTTCGCTGGTGATCCGGCGGTCCTCCGCCCACCGGGAGCCTCAAAGAAACACACCCCAGGGTGGGAGAGAAGGCCCCACACGATGTCTCAGTACCAGAGTGCGTCTATAAACACGATTTCTGCAACGGACTTACCTGGGTTATCAGATAAACCAGCACTAAAATAACTAATTAATGAAATAACTAATAAAGTGTTTCAAATAATTAAACAGATTTCACTTAAACATTTAAAATGGATCCATTTGCAGTGGGTGAAATATTAAACCAGGTGTCTGATCACAGAATCACAGAACCATGGGATGGTTTGGGTTGGAAGGGCCCTTAAAGCTCATCCAGTTCCAATCCTCTGCCACGGGCAGGGACACCTTCCACTAGAGCAGGTTGCTCCAAGCCCCTGTGTCCAACCTGGCCTTGAGCACTGCCAGGGATGGGGCAGCCACAGCTTCCCTGGGCACCCTGTGCCAGCGCCTCAGCACCCTCCGAGGTGATACTCGTGCCAGGTCACTGGTAGGTTTCCTGACACATCACTTCACTTTCAGGGTGCTTTTTCCACCAGGCACTCTGCCCTGCAGTCCCAGACCCCTGCGGTTCATCCCCTCTCAGTGTGAGGCGGCACTATGGCTGTGGCAGCTCTTGGAGCTATGAGTAGAAGTTGCCCCGGCCCGTGGCAGCAAACTGGATGATCATTAAGTTCCCTCTCAGCCCAAACCCAAACCATTCCATGATTCCATGGTCCCGCATCTAGGACAAGGCTGCTGAGACTCTGAATGGAACTCTGCACTAAAGGAGTGTTTCCGCAGGAAAACCTGTGTGCTCTTTGGGGTGATAAGGACGGTATCGGGATACGACAGACCGCGCTGCTGCACAGGAAGCTCCGGAAGAGCCGCATCCCTGTCCGGTTTGTTCGTGGGTAGCAGACAGCCAGGCCCTGCCCGCTGCGCGCATCCCGCTCCCTTGCGCAGGGGACCAGGCTGGGGGTGCGGGCGGGACAGCGGGCGCGGCGGCGGCGCGGCGGCAGGGGCCTCGGGGCGAGCAGCGTTCAAACCCCCGCCAGGAGCCGGCCGCGGTTACCGCCAACTGCCCCGCCCCGGCCCCGCCCCGGCCCCGCCGCACCCCGCTAGGTGGCGCCCCAAGCCCGGTGACGGGCCCGGCCCGGCGGGCGGCGAGGGCTGGGTGCGAAGCCCGGTGCCCGCCCGGCTCTGCCGTGACCCCCGCTCAGCCGCAGCCACGACCGGCTCCCACCGGCACAGCCCCGGGCACTGCCTCACCCTGTGGCTGACGCCGGCCAGGGCACCTCGGGCTCTTGCAGACCTGACCAATGCCCACCACCGGCATGGGCCCGCCGGGGCAGAGCACCCTCCGGGCTCACCTCTCTCCCCTGCACTTACGCAATTCCGGTCTCTTCCCGCGCCACAAGGCACAACGGGAGCAGAACCTGGCTGCAGCTGCCTTGCTGGGCTCTGGCATGGGAAAGTGTCAGTGGGTGGGAGAGCTGGAATGGCCACTCCTACGGCTCCCGTCTGAAGCGGTAAATGCAAAGACATGGAGATGACAGGGACCAAAAGGCGAGGCGTGTGGAGGACGGTGCTCCATGGTTATCCCTGCCTGGTACCCAGACCACCAAGGCCAGCTGTCAGATGACACAGACCAGCCCAGGGGCTGCTTTTAGGTGCTAGGACTCACACCAACAATTCCTAACTGATGCCTGGCAGCCCCACTTTTCTCCATGGTGCTTGACACGAGATGAGAGCAGAGGGAAAAGAAAGTACACTCAAAGGTACAGTCAAGGGCATGGACTGTAATGCTTATAGGGAAGAAAAATCTTGTTTCTTAAGCCCACTCTCCCATCACTCTCTCTAAGTCTTCCCTTGGTTTATGTCACCCCAGCAATACACACCATGAGTCCTGGCTACCCGGCCTGCAGCCTCAGCACCTCTGAACAGTTCTCTTTTAGAAACTGCCTAAATGGATTCCCAAGTTCAGTACTAGGAAATTCTGACACTTAGCAGGGTCTCTGGGAGGGACAGAATTCCCGTTCCCTTGATGGATCTTTCAAAAGCTGGCATATGTTAGAAAAAAAGCATTAATATATGACCCTAATAAATCCATCAAAGAAAGAGGCCACAATTACCTAGGAAATGTCAGACAACTATGGAAAACTTCCGGACGGTTGGTGGAGAGCAGCTTCTTTGCCAATTTTTTTTGGAATACAAGGGAACAGGCTACTCATGAACCACAAAGTCACCTCTTACAGTCCCTGCTTGGAAAGACAGCCCATGTCTTGCAGCCAAATGGCTTCAGCGCAACTCTGCAACACAGGACTGGAGACTGCAGCTTCTGCTTTGTCACTGTTCCGCTCCAGGGTGTTGGTGTGCACTCTGGCTCTCCCTCCTCCTCTGCCTCTTGTGGGTGCTCTGACCTCCAATTCGCTCTGGAAAATTTTCTGTCGGGCCGGGGAAGGTATTTTGCTCATGTTGTCTGCAGGCAGCGGTGCCAATCTCCAGGTGTCGTCTCTGCAGCTCTGCAGGGCAAAGAGCAACGTGGAGATAAAGTGGGATTGAGCAACGCAGCGCTGCAAATGCTAGGTCAGAGGTGAGCAGAAAATCAGCAGAAGACCAACAAATACTCGAGCATCACCATGTCACATGGAAACAAGGGGCAAGGGAGCACTTAGGGAGCGGGAGGACTCTGGTCTCTAACAAAAGAAGTGAAGGAGGCCAGGAGACATGGACTGCAAGCGCCTGGGGAGCTCCCTGCCACTGGAGACTGCAAGGCAGGGTATCGCTGCTGCGGTTTCAGAAGAGAGGAAAGCATGTGGCAATCAGTTTTGATGTTAGAATGAGGCGAAGTCTTGAGGCTGGGCTCAGAGCTGGGGAGACGGAAGGAGAGCCAACCCCTCTCTGAGTTGAGACATTGTCCCTGCCTGACATTTCATAAGCGCTGCTATTTTACAGCATAGAACAGCAAGTGGAAAGCAAGAGATTGAAATCTGGCCTCTGCCAGGTACAACTTTGGAGCTGTCGTTGGCATAAGGTGTGCGGCTGTACAAAGGGGTACCCGGGGGTAGGAAGAGGAGCAAACACTGCTCACAACATGCTCAAAAATACATTTCATTTTTACTTCTCTGTTTTGCAGCCCGTATTGCAACATCGCTCCACTTAAGCCAGTCTTTCAGGCAAGGTCCCCTCCTACCCCCCCGAGACCTTCCCACACCACCTCTGTGCTCTCTCCCAGCCTGCCTGTTTGCATGGATACCGCTCTGCTCTGCAGCTCCTCACACTCTCCTCTTCGGCCCATTTTCAACACACTACCTACAGCGCCTTGTTCATTGACACAACTCTCAACTTCTGGCATAAACCTCTTTCCTCTTTGTCCCTCTTCTGCCCATCCATGTTGTTTTGCACTGCAGAGCAGGGTGAGAGGCTGTGCTCACACACGGTTAAGCATGACACAGCTCTGATCTTACTGATCTGCTAAGAGCTACTGCAAGGGAAACAACACTTGAGACAGGTCTGCAGCAAGAAGCATCAGAAATCACAGCCAGCCTTTTTCTAGAGTATGGTCCTCAGTCCACAGACCTTATAAACACTTCAGTGTTTGAGCCATCACCATTAAACCAACAGCGTCTCCCCAGAGCTGGTGTCCTTCCAGGGACAGCTGCTGTAGACCGGCAGCGCATGAACTGGAAAGCTTGCAAAAAATCCTGGAAAAGAGACCATTTCCAGGAAGAAAACGCCTTTGCAATGCTTTATCGTAGGTCTGAGCCTCAAGCTGGAAAGTTGTGGCTTTTACAGGGCAAAAGAAAAACTGAAGAGCAGAACTTAATTCACGCCAGAAATGAGCAGTGAGGGTGAGATTCCCCCCTCCACCTTTTCTGGTGTCTTTCTGTTACCCTCCCACTGTCTACATTGTTTCGCACATGAATGTAGAGGGATTTGGATTCTATTGCATCAGATTTTTCTCTGCTCAAATATGCTTTATGTTCTTATTAAGTGATTTGGGAGCTATGCTGTCTCCTTCCTTAGCTGACTAGTTCCAAAGAAAAGAAATCATGGAATCACTAGGAAGAAGGTGCTTTCACAGAAGTGCTCCCTTCCTGTTCAAAATTACTCTGTTGTGAGACAGAGCAAACCTGCTGCCCCTGGGTTTTTCACAGCAGTGCCTGGATCCCTTCACCGGGAATCTCTGCATCTATTCTCCTATCTAAAGCATCTCTCTGAGGAGTTTTCCAGGACGACTACTAGCAGCCTCTGCACATGTAGCCACGCCAAGGGACAGAGCTCAGCGTGCCCAGGCCTCCCCTCAGCCCTCACGGTGCGAGCCTCTCTCTGCACCTGTTCCCATTCCAAAAACCCCATTTCTGGCCATGCATTTGTTATGACAAGTGCAGAAACAATTTATAAGAGACCAGAGTTAGCTCAGAACCTGCTTGTCGAATGCCAGGGCTTTGGATAAGCGGTTAGAGCCGCCGACAAGGTTCCCATGAGAAGCTGAGAACAGACATTGGCTCTGTGAGAGTGGATGCTGGGGTTTGAGGTGAGCTGGAGGAAGTTTAAAGAGATCCAGGTACAGCAGGGAGGTGAGGGGGGAGAAGGCAAGGAGGGGACAAGCTGGGCATCCAACCTCAATTACCACCCTGGCTGACGTGTGATCTCGGTGACTACAGGATTACTCAGCACTGGCCTGGAAGCGAGGTGTGGGCCACACCATCCCTGATATAATCTGTTTCACATGACAGTTGCACAGACACTGTGTTTTGTTAGGGAAGATCAGCCCAGGCAGGAGTACACCTCTGCTGCAGAGCAGGGGAGGATAGGGCAGAAACCTGAAGAGGGCAAACTGAGATCTCCTGCCCAGGAAAGTCACCAACCAGTCTTAGTGCTCAGCTTTATCCAACAGCAGCGGTGAGCTGGAGACCTGTCAGGGTAATGCCAAGCAAGGCATCACCACAGCAGGAGACCTCCTGCTCTGGGTCTCTGGGGTGTCTGGGAGGTAGGAAGCACATGAGGCCAACTTTCAAGAGCTCGGTTACAAGGGCCAGTTGGGGCAGCGGCTGGAGGTAACTGTCAGATCAGAATGCAGGATAAAGGCGCAGAACAAGGGAGTAAACAGCCAGAAGAACAAGCCCTGGCTCACTGCGACTTGCTAGTATTTGCACCCAATACAGATGTTTGTATTTATGAAGGTATGGGCCCCAACTCCAACCTCCAGACCCAGCGCTCTGGCCAGGCCCAGCTCCAATTTAATCTCTGGTACATTCACCAAAGATTAACCTGGTAGATAAAGATGGAACTAGAACTATTTGAAGCCTGAAAACCTGTTAGGGTACTTCTGCTATGGAAAGAAAAGAAATCCTTTTAAAATATGGAAAGAAAAAGCAAATTAAAAACTAAAGTGAGAAAAAGTCTGATGATCACTGCCTGATTCTTGAATTCTTCCTCTTTTCAAAGTTCTGAGGTTTGGACATTATGAACAGTTGACTGTTTGAATTGTATAATGCAATACCTGTTCCTCTGGCTTAACGTTACAATATTTCCCACACCGCAGGATTGCTTCACATTATTCTAAGAGGCAATGTCATTTTCCCTGCAGTGCTGGGTCTTCTTTACTGAGGCGAAGGACACTCCTACTTCCTTTAATTATATGTTTTGTTTTAAATTAATGTCCTTTATTCTGGGGATGAATCACCAGCTTGTAGACAGGTAAATGTGGGAGTAAGAGAGTGAAAATATAAGTTTGATTCCCAAGGTGGGTGTCTTTAATTAAAACGGACATCAGGATTCAGTCTTCCTTCCCAAACTTCACCCGCAATTCTAAAAACATTTGGATTCCATGTTTCTATGCACGTATCTCACTTCCCTTCTGAACCGTGTGGGATACAGTCAGTTCCCTTTGATTCCCTATCGCTCCTGTACCCTGACAGTTGCACCATATCATGCAAAACAAATATGCCAAGGCAAACTTTAAGGCCACCATCCCTGCACAAAGATGGTAAAGGGAGCTCTGGGTTGGCTCGACTCTTTTGCTGCTGGCGTGCAGGAGGCCTGCGGCAGCCCCGTGCCCTGCTCCCACCCCTCTTTGGTCCTCTCTGTGCCCATTGAGATGGATGGCGCTCACTGCTCCTGGGATTAACTCAAGCAAGCACGGGACGGAGAATAACGGGATCTGTCTGTCTGCAGCCGTTCCCCTGCCTCACCTAAAAGGGTGCGGAAAATCCCTCTTTCCTTCTATTTCCCAAGGGAACAGGGGCGCAGCCGGGACCTGCGCCCACCTCGGCAGCGCCGCCAGCCCCCAGCCCGCTCCCGGGCGCGAAGGACGGAGCCCCCGCGGGCACGGAGCCGGCGGCACCGTCCCGACACACGCGCGCGCGTGTCCCCCGGCTCCCCGCTCCGGCCGCCCCGGCGGGGCCCGGGCTCCCCCTGCTCCCCACAGCGAAGCCCCGTTCGCAGCGCGGCCGCTCGGCGGGCACCGCACCGGCACACCCGCCCCGGGAGCCTCCTCCGGGGCCGCGGCCGGGGCCGGGGCCGGCAGTTACAGAGCGTGCAGCGTGGCAGGCGGCCAGGCGGTGACGCGCCTGTTGCTATGGGATCCACCGCCCCTATAAATAACCGGGGAAAGGAACTTTCCTAAGTCAGAGACTTTAGGACACGGGACCCAGAACCAGATGGTCCGGAGGAGACGCGCCAGCTCCCGCCGCAGCTCCCGGAGCGGTGAAGCCCCGCCGCGCCGCAGGACCTGACCCAGCCCCGGTGGGCAGCGCAGCCGGGGGCCGTGCCCAGCGCCGGAGGCTGAGGCCGGGTCCGGAGCCCCCCCATACAGCCCCAACCCCGACGGCGGCAGCCTGACCCTCTGCCGGGGGGGCCCCCCGCGTCCTGTCCTCCTCCCCGCATCCCCCTTTGCTTTCATGCAACGCCTGGTGGCCTGGGACGCAGCATGCCTCCCCATCCAGCCGCCCGCCTTTAAATCCATGGAAGTGGCTAATTTCTATTACGAGGCGGACTGTCTGGCTGCGCTCAACAAGCTGCACCCGCGGGCGGCCGGGGGCCGCTCCATGACCGAGCTCACCGTAGGGGACCACGAGAGAGCCATCGACTTCAGCCCCTACCTGGACCCCCTGGCATCGCAGCCGCCGGCGCAGCCGCCTCCCGCCGCCGCAGCAGCAGCAGCAGCAGCAGGGGGCAACTTTGAGCCTCCCTGCAGCAGCGGCGCCGGCCAAGATTTCCTTTCCGATCTCTTCGCCGAGGACTATAAAGGCAGCGGCGGGAGCAAGAAGCCCGACTACACCTACATCAGCCTCGCCCGGCACAGCCACCCCTGCGCCAGCCAGAGCCACAAACCGGGGGGGCTGCCGGGCTGCTTCCCGCCCCAGATCGTGGAGACCAAGGTGGAGCCGGTCTTCGAGACCCTGGACTCTTGCAAAGGGCCCCGTAAGGAAGAAGGGGGAGCCGGGCCGGGACCGGGGGGCATGTCCTCACCCTACGGCAGCACCGTGCGCTCCTACCTGGGTTACCAGTCGGTGCCGAGCGGCAGCAGCGGGAACCTGTCCACCTCGTCCTCCTCCAGCCCTCCCGGCACCCCAAATCCCTCCGAGTCCTCCAAGTCTGCCGCCGCCGCGGCCGGGGGCTACTCGGGCCCCGCGGCGGGCAAGAACAAGCCCAAGAAGTGCGTGGACAAGCACAGCGACGAGTACAAGCTCCGCCGGGAGAGGAACAACATCGCGGTGCGCAAGAGCCGCGACAAAGCGAAAATGCGCAACCTGGAGACGCAGCACAAAGTCTTGGAACTGACGGCCGAGAACGAGCGGCTGCAGAAGAAGGTGGAGCAGCTCTCCCGGGAGCTCAGCACCCTCAGGAACTTGTTCAAACAGCTGCCCGAGCCCCTGCTCGCCTCCTCGCCTCGCTGCTGACCCCCGGCCGGGCCGCGGGGCTAGCGGAGCCGCCGGCTTCTCGCCCCGCTCCGCTCCGCCGGGCTGGGGGCGAGCCCGGGGGTTGGTTTTTAATGGTTTTTATGTTGGTTTGTTCTTGTGTTTTTTTGGTCTTTATTTACACGTTGGCGGAAGGCTCCGCCGCCGCGCGGGCATCTCCCGGGGGCTATCAGCGGGGCGGCGCAGAGCGGAGGGGCCCCGGTCCCGGGGTCCCGGTGCCCCGGTCCCGGACGGGCTCTGCAGGCTGCTGGGCGCTGGGGTTATTTAAAAGAGCGAGAGGAGAGCAAGGGCAAAGTGATGCAATCCTTTAAGCATGGCTGGGAGTGCTGTGTACATGATGCAATCTCGTGTAACTGTCAGTCATGAATTGAGTAATCTGTTAAAGATGTTCCTACAGTTTTTTTTTATTATAAAGAATAATCTATTTCTATAAGAAAATACATATGTATATTTTGGGATCTATGCATTCTTGCTACATTTGAAGCATTAATGAACAATTTTAATAAACTTTATGACTAGGTTAAAGAAAGTAGCTTGTTTTATTTTGAAGGCATGTTTAAAGCGAGATTAAGTGCAGGGTTGAAATTCTAGCTGAATCTGGCTCAATGCTGGGGTCTGGGATCAGGATTTTTGTTGCTCTTTTGGCTTTCTCTGTAACTCAGAGAAAGGAAAAAATAAACCCAACCAAAACCAAAAAGCAAAACCCCCAAGAGAAACCCAGCAAAGAGCAGAGCTGAAGCTTTAAGCCAGTTCTTGTTGCCTCATTTTATGTCCTCTAATCACTTGCTTTAGCTGCCGCTTGGGTGTTGTTTGGGGAGGAGGTGTTTGTGCTGAGTGTTTTGCACTTCTTGCTGTTCTGAATGTGTAGAGCAAGACGTGCTATCCAAACCATGACCAATCTTTGGCAAAGTAACACCAAGCCTGAAGTGGGAGGGAGGAAGAAAAAGTGAGGGAGGAAGCTTGAAATGAGGGTTTGTTTATGTTGTGTGTTTTTTCTTCACGAAGTTTCTATTCCCTATGATTCAGCATTTCTTATGTTTGTAGTTTACAGGAATAAACATGAGAAAGTAGCATTTCTGTTGGATGTCGGTAATTTCGGGCATTGCTCAGGAAGCTCTCACGAAACCCGGCCAGGTGAGAGGCTCATGAACAACTTCCTCATCTTTTCTCTTGAGATGTCTTTCTAAACCCTGTAGACAGAGCTTCTCTGATGAGAGCTGTTTGTTTCTGTGTGCATGCGTGTTTGCTGGGGACAAGTGACATATGAGGGTGGGGTAGCAGAGAAGGAGGTTTGTAGGAGGCCATCACTTTGGTTTAGGGAGAACTAAGGCACACGCCAGCCTTGCCAGGGCTCCCAGGCTGCGTTATTTCCCCTGTAAGAAGTTCACAGTCTCGAGCTGGTTACATGGAGGGAGCTGAGCAAATGATCGGCTCTTACTCAGCATTTTCCATTTTCCTGTCAGGCCAAATTTAAGCATTAAGTTTTTAGATCCAGATTCCCTGTGCCCCAGAAAAGAAACCGCTTCGTGGCCTGTGCCCTGTTTGACAGCTGAACACAGAAGGATTTTTTAGTACAAAGGCTGTGGACTTGAATTCGCCCCTATGCATTCCAATCCAAACAGCAGTGGTTTGCAGAGGAACAAATCACCAATTTGTTGCTTATTTTTAGTGTTTCTTTAAGCAAAGCAGGTTGTCTGCTGAAAGAACTGTTCTGCTTTTTCTGACACTTAGGATCCTGGCTTCCTGCAGGGAAATCTGCTTGAGAGAGCTCTCACTGAAATTTGTCACGCGTTCCCTGACTCCCCCAGTGCCTCTGCAGCCCCTGCGAGGAGCTGTGCGGTAGTGAGCACTAGGAGCTGTGCAGTAGTGAGCATTAGGAACCATGCAGTAGTGAGCATTAGGAACCATGCAGTAGTGAGCATTAGGAACCATGCAGTAGCGAGCATAAGGAGCCATGCAGTAGTGAGCACTAGGAACCATGCAGTAGTGAGCACTAGGAGCCGTGCAGTAGTGAGCACTAGGAGCTGTGCAGTAGCGAGCACTAGGAGCCGTGCAGTAGTGAGCACTAGGAGCCGTGCAGTAGTGAGCACTAGGAGCTGTGCAGTAGTGAGCACTAGGAGCCGTGCAGTAGTGAGCACTAGGAGCTATGCAGTAGTGAGCATTAGGAGCTGTGCAGTAGTGAGCATTAGGAGCTGTGCAGTAGTGAGCATTAGGAGCTATGCAGTAGTGAGCATTAGGAGCTATGCAGTAGTGAGCATTAGGAACCGTGCAGTAGTGAGCACTAGGAGCTGTGCAGTAGTGAGCACTAGGAGCCGTGTAGTAGTGAGCACTAGGAGCTGTGCAGTAGTGAGCATTAGGAACCATGCAGTAGTGAGCACTAGGAGCTGTGCAGTAGTGAGCACTAGGAGCTGTGCAGTAGTGAGCACTAGGAGCCGTGTAGTAGTGAGCAGCGAGTGTTACTCCTCATGCAGATTTCCTCTGTTTGCTTTTTAACTTGTACAGTGCAGTTCAGTTGTTTTTATGAGACCCTAAGAATAGATTTTCTTGGGTGAGCTAGCTCCTGCACCAGCATGACTCAAGTTCTTGCAGGCAAGACAGACGTTAGATCTTGTCTTGACTGTCCCTCGTGACGATGATTACTCCAGCCTCCTGTGGCTGTTTATTCTGCTATTCTTCTAGTTACGAAACTTATCCACATCGTTAGATTCTATTTTCTTGTTGTGCTGTAGGCCATGTAATGTTACCCAAACTTACAAGCAGTGTTCTCAGTCAGAGCCGAGTGCCGCTGAGGGTGGAACTGCAGGACTGAAGCTGTCCTCCGGCATATTTCTTTCTTTCTTTCTTCCTATCTAAATGACAAAGTTTCCAACAAAAGTTCAGTTTGTGGGGGCTGGAAGGCAGGGGAGATTGAGAGATAAGATGTACTGAAGGTATTTATATTTGTTTAAATAATACTCCAGTTTTGGAGATAGAGCCCTACCAGGCATGAATGAGCTAATCCTCATCCTTAAACTTTGCCTGCCACAGTTCAGGGGAGCCAGGGTGGTGTTGTTGCAATGTAAAGCATGATGTTTGAATTTCTGCTGTATTCCAGTGTATCTTTAAAGTAGGATTATAGATTCCACATTCAGGAGAAACTTGTGTAGCAGTGGGCTTTTGTCCAAAAGATGCCGTTGCAGACAGGAAAGTTAAGGACAGAAATGCACCAATTTTACACTAGTCTCAGAAGGAACCTGTGAAAGAGTCAGAAAGAAGATTCCCAAATCCTTCGTTCTTAGTCTTGTACTACCCACATCACTTATATTTTAGGAGCTGTGTAGCACTATTAAATGCATGGAGGTCAGGAAATACCCTGCTTTATAAAAAAGCATATGGAAAAGCCCCTGTAATTAAAACATTTCCTAGACAAGAAATAGTCGGGAAAAAAGCAGTTTGGAAATGAATCTGAGAAAACTACAAGCACTAAAGCAGACAGAAGATTCCAAATACCTTTTCTAATCACAGCAGGGGAATTGGAAAATCCCTGTCCAAGCAGTGGCTTAGCTCCAAATATTGATACAGTTTCCCATTACAAATAAGATTTTGTTGACTGAAAGCAGTACTTGGTATGCCTCGGTTGTCTTCTGACAGGGTCTCTTGAGCCTTTTTCCTAAAGCAACTCTGTACAGCTTGTGTAGGACCCTGCAGTCTGTTTGGAAGTTTATGGAACTTTATAAACAGCGTTTTGTTTGGCCTTTAATTATTTAACCTTCAAATTGTTTATTACATTGACTGATTCACACAGGGCTTTCTCCTCACTTCTAAAACAACAGTGTTTCTTCCTACATAGAAAGAAGTCTGTAAGATCAAACCCCTGGCACGGACACCCCCTTTTCAAAGCACCTAGCCCTGTTTTTGCTAGGTGTTTGAATCCAGTTGTGCTTCATTCTGCAAAAGGAATCATATGTATAATTTTAAAGCAGACTATTTAAAAGTACAATTATAATTTTGTTAGCAGTTCTTCTATTTGTGAATACAAATTATTACTCTCTGTTTATCTGCCCAAAGCATGTGTAACCCTGTGCAGCTCTGCCACTGTGCTGTTCCTTTCACACTTTTCCCACTGCCTTCCATCAGGGACTCTTGGAAGATGCAGGGATATTTGCACTTCTTGCCATACAAATCATTTCTCCTCTGTCACATAAAATCACTCAAATTGCACACATGCACCAAAGGGCTATGGGAAGGAGGCTTGATCACATTTGGTAACAGTATGGGTTTATTCTGCAATAGCTTTCAGATACTGAAATTACAGCCTGAAAAAAGCTTTGTGCACGATGTTTACCATTTCCTTGCTAGAACAATTGTCATTGATGTGGATGTGTATAAAAATATGAAATTACTCTCATACTAGCTAGTTTTCAAGCAATGTTTCATTAGCTGTGATGGGAATAAAAGTCAATGCAACCTAATATCTGCTTTAATAAAGAGAAAAACATGTATATGAGGCCAAATTACACATCTGCTTTTGTTATTTATAGTGATATCACTTAAGATGCAATTAAGCATTGTCTTGCATTTTCCTGTCATTAATACCGACACAAAGTGATTCTAAAGCAGCACCAAACTGGAATGCCAGGGTTCTGCATTCAGTTTGTACTGGACACAGATAACTTTATGGTGGGTGGGGGGGTAATGACAAATGTGGTTGTAACTTTCTGCTACTGATAGCTAATGCAAAAAAAAAAGGCTTTATTACTCTCCTGAGTGTTAGCCTCTTTTATGTTTAAGTCTGCACAAACGTTTAACAGTCAGAAGTTTAGGGCAAACCTCATACACTAATGCGAAGTGTGAAGAACAATTTAAACCTATGCACATATATTGAAAGGTTCCCACTACATTAATCAGGAAATCCAAGCAAAACTAGGAATATCGTTAACTTCTCCCAAGGAAACAATTCTGTTCACATTCTGGACACTTTTTTTGATCAATCAATAAAGTAAAACTAAACCCATGTGACCAAAACTGTACATGGAATATGTGAGGGAAGTAGTTCTCCTTCGAGAGATACTCACTGAACAGAAAAGTGAAATCATTAAGCAGATGAAGTCCTATTCAACTCTTTGCCGGGACCCAAATACCAAAACATGGTCTGAGAGTTTGATCTTGGCAACATTAAGCTAAACTTCGGTAGAAACTCTACACTTGGATAACCTAAGGTTTTCTGAGGTTCCCGATGCTTTCATATGTGCTGACGCTGTTCTGCCCCTGTCAGGGCAGATGAGCAGCACAATCTATGGTGAGTATGTAAACACCTAAAAAGATTAGATACAGCCTCGGACTAACATCAGGATCATGTGAAATTTATGGTGCAGTGTTAGCCTGATGCAAAACTACCTGAAACTCCCAGAGTTTCTCCTTGAAATGATCCTGGAAACAGCCACATGGTGCCTGGATTATCACCCCTGCGGCTGGAGTCCTGGGGAGTTCCCAACTTTGGGATAGCTGTAATTCTCATATGCTCAGTTTGATCTATTGGAAACTTGATTGGAAAGCAAAATGCCTCTGTGATCACTTCCCCACCTGCTGACTTGTTCAAATGCTTTAAATAAAAGGCTTTCCTCCCCTCCTGGAAATGGTGGTGGGTAGATCTGCCGGGATGTGAAAAACAAAAGGGCTGGGATTCAAAATGAGGATAAAAGAGTTAACAGTTGCAAATTGGTTTGCATTTATAATAGGGACACATTCAGTTCCAAACCTTCCGATTGGACTGGGTGCCACAATTTCACAGAGCAGTGCCACATTTAACCCTCATTTGTTTTACACTTTTCACAAATTTAAACATTTACTATTAAAGCTATTCATACACTAAATAATAATAAATTCCAGTAATATTTGCTAGTTAATTAAAAGCTAAGGAAGACTTTGATCTCCATCCAGTTTTCACCTTGCCCCATCCTACTTGCTCTTGCCTCTGGGATTCCCATATCACACATTATATAGCTATCAAAGCACTCTCAGAGTTCAGGCTATTTAAATCAGAGGGTTAAGTTAGGTCTCATAATTCCATACTATTTGCAGAATAAATCCTCTAAGAATTGCTGGCTCGCTCAGCAGACCTGGTTGAATGCAGACACCTCCGTAGTCATGGCAGTCAAAGAACTGTGGTTTTGATAGAGGCGATGGGATGCTGTGCTCCCTATCCCCACACAAACAAATGCAACAGCTTGTTTTCTATAAATACCTCGGGTTTGCTAGTATATTGCAACAGCAGTTCATTAAGCCTGTGGTAAGTAGCTCATTGATGTTGTCTAGAAATTACAGGAATAGGAATCGCAGCCTCCTTCAAACAATGGAAAAATGCCTCTAACGCTTCGTCTGGTGCCTTCCCCTCCTCCCTCAGCTCACCTGGGAGCCGCATCCACACAAGTTTCCCCAGTATATTTTCTCCAAGCAAGCGGAGGAGCTTTGGGTTTAGAAATGAATGTCATGGTGACACGATGGGAAAATATTTCTGTGCAACATGATGAAACAATTACTTGGCTGAAGAAATTCAGGAAGGGAATCACAAGAACAAGAGAAAGTGCCTGGAGCCGGTTTGAGAAGCAGAAGGAGAGCGGTGGTGGCTCCCCAGCAGACACATTGTTCTGCTGATTTCCCCAGCCTCTGCCATTGAGACAGTAACTCGGGGGTGGATGTCTCTGACAGTGATTTGCCACACTTCTCTGAGCCCAGGTGTCTTACTTGAAACAGTAAACCACAGATTCTATCATTTTCGGAAACACAAAAGGCCAGAAAATGAACCTGGAGTTGTAACTTATTAAGATACATAAGCATGTGCAACATTGAAACGTACAAGGCGCAGAGTAAAATCTGTGGGATAACTTGGCACAACGAGATAAGCAGAACTACAGAAAAAGGAGTAATTATCAAGGAGTTGGGTTGCTTGAAGGAATGCAAGCTGGACCATAGCCACTTACGCCTAACCTCAACACACAGAGCTTTCGTGCCAGCTCTGTGAAGACAGACAACTTCCGAGCAGGGCTGCTTTCTTGCTGTTGAGTTATTGATGGCCACTCACAGGGGCAGAAAACATTTTCGTGCTTAAAATTAGGAACAGTGGATTGAGGCCCCAAATCTGAAGGAGAAGAAGACAAAGCAGAAGTCCTTTATGTGTGACTTGAGCTACTGAGTGCACAGGGTGGGTCCTCAACCGTTTTCAAGGCAAATTACACAGCTGAAGAGTCAATGAGTGCTGAACACTGACAGAAATTAAGGTGCAAAGAATAAATATGGAGCTCAGAAACAAAAGATACAGTTTCTGGTCCTGACTTTTTCACCAGTTTATCATGTTAGATTATCAGTTAGCCCCTAAATGCCATAGAGGCTGCATGCACATATGCACATCTCTAGTTATAAGTGCAGTTGCCATAGCTGCAGGTATATTTGCCTGTTATATATTTAGATCCTGATCTTACATACGTGCTTCACTTTATACACGTAGCTGTAGTGATTTCAGTGGAACTATTATCACTTGCATGAGTAATGATAAATGCATAGATCTGTATTTACATGGATGTATTTACATGGATCTGTATATACATGGATCTGAGATCACATTGTCTCTGGGAAAATTTTTCCTTACCCAGTTAAATAGCACATGCCCCAGCAAATTCTGAGCACTAACATTCTGTGTGCTTTCAAATTCAAGAGAGCCACCCATGCACAGGGCATGATTTGTCTGTCTCTTCTGTACAAAAGATGACAGTGGCTTCAGCACTTCTGTACTTCCCAGAAGAAAAACTGACCCAAACAATAAAACACCTGACAAGAGGGGCGCAGACTATGTTCTAACAGCTATTGCTGGATTCCAATTCAACAAAGTACTTGAGTGTACCATAGAATCATACACTCCGGTGTATGGTTTGGATTGGAAGGGACTTCAAAGCTCAATCAGATCCAATCCCCTGCCATGGGCAGGAACACCTTCCACTGGAGCAGCTTGCTCCAAGCCGTGTCCAACCTGGCTTTGAACACTGCCAGGGATGGGGCAGCCACAGCTTCTCTGGGTACCCTGTGCCAGCACCTCAGCACCCTCACAGAGAAGAGCTTCTGTCTAATATCTAATCTCAACCTCCTCTCTTTCAGTATATTTCACATACCCTCTTTCAGTGTATGTCTACCAGAGCAGAAGCAAACCAAGTGCTCAAAACAAGCTGTAATGTTTTGGATGTGCCAAGTGCTCTCCTGAAACACATCTTTCTAGAGCCTCAGCTGTAGCTGATTGCCCTCTGGATTATACTGCTGTGATACAGCTGTAGCATGGGCAGAAGTCCTGGGAAGGAAACCATGACAGAAAAGCTGGATGTCCAGAAAGATGGTGAATGAGATGGACTCAACCAGACCCAAAGAATCCTGATTTCTTCCTACTGTGCTGAAGGAGCCCATCCAGTTTGCATGCTGTCCAGGTCTGGCAAGCCACCATTTCAGAGCACGGTGTTAGTACCTGGCTGCTGATCAAAGGATTCTTAAGCAATAACACACTCCACATCAGCAAGAGCTGCTGCCAAGAACCATAGACTTCTACGGGCTGGAAGACAACTGATAAAGCAGGTGCTGAGAAAAGCAATGATGCCTGCATTGGGCAATCTAAGAGCCACTAATGGCTACTGGAAAATGTTATTTTTACTTCAGTTCTGCAATTGCTTAAGCCTGGCTCGCTGGAGGCTCACAGGGACACAGCGTTTGCACGGGGCTTGCCTTTCTTCTCTCTGCACAGCATTTCAGTTAGATGTCAGGGGAAAACCATTACTCCTTGGTAGTTCTTCCTCTGCCAATAACAAATATGGGTCAACTGCACCTTTCTCCAGAATTATCTCCTGTGGATTTTGGCTTCTGAAGGACGGGCACTCAGAATAGGTGTGAATGATGCAACTGAACCTCTTGTGATACAGCCCCGTGCGTGGTTGTAGGGGATCCAGTTCTCGAGCGGGGCTGATAGATTGGAAAGGGATTTGCATGAAGGACAAGAAGGCAGATCTCCATGTGCTGAAGAGGCCTGAAAAGAAGGAAGTGATACCAAACAGCGCACAGTTCTGGGAAGGCTATTGCAGGCTGTGGCAGTGATGGGAACAGTTTCCAACAGACAGACAATGAACTATTTTCCCACTGACCTCATGGTAACGTGAAGTGAAAATTCTATTCTTGTGTTTTTCTGCCAAGTCCTTAAAGGCAAAACTTCAGCAAATGGCTCCTGCTTTTGATTCACTAGCATTGATTCACTAGCAGGTGCTCTTCTGCACGAGTCCTGCAAGAGCTTTATTACCGGAGGTACACTAACTATTAAGCAGCCATAAGCTTAACCTGGTATTTACTGTAGGACTGTGCCTTTTTATTGCGCAGAGGGAGGGAACTCCCTTCTCAGCCCTCCAGGTGGTCCCTTCAGGGCAGGGTTGAGGCACATTGGTGAGAAGGGGTGGGGTTGGGTGGGAGAGGTTTTCATTGCTGCCCTACCTGTTCTGGGCATAAATTGAAATGATCAGTCTTTAAACCCTGCCAATTAGGCATGCTTTACTGGCATTAGAGTCAGTTTACTATGATAGGTGAAACTAAAATGTTCCTTTTAAAGTAAGAGAGAGGCAAAATCCTGCTGTAACACAAATAACTCCTGGAACAGGGGTATCAGGGTGCAGCAGTGCACTCTGTGGGGTACCGGCCCTAGCCCAGGCAGGCAGGAGCAGGGCAGCATTCTGCAATGCAGAACAGCTCAGGGACAATCTCCTCCTAACACGTTTGCATATCCCCTTCCAGCAGTGACTGTCTATCAGGGAGCAGGGCAGCAAGATGCAGGCTGCAGCCCCCCGCAGCACCCTCTCCTCTCCTACTCCACTTCAAGGTAGCATTAGATACGGGAAAAATAAAAGGAAATCAAAACAGCGATACCCCTTTCCTGGGCTCCACCTGCCAATAAAGCTCCACCTACTTGGGAAAGCAAAATGAGATGCTTTTTACAAGACTATGAAACTGCTAATCAAGGTAGTGCATGTGCTCTCAAGTAAGTACCTTCCTAATCTCCTGATCAACAGATCCCCGCAGTGAAGAGGCACTATGGATCTGTTGGTCTAATACTTCTTGGTTTCTGCAGGCTGAGGCAGATACCGTTCTATTTTTCACACACTGAGGGTTATCCTGATTACTATAAAGGCCAGAAACGATGGGGTTGGTTTTCTTCCTCAAACAAAAGTGATCTTTGCAGCACGTGTTTCTGCCTCTGAAAATAGGGGTGTGCTGCGCTGCTACAAAAACCACAAGCTGGCTTCATCCTCGTGTATTCACAGAAGGAGAAGGTGAGGACCATCTCCCAACAGCCCTGTATTGCTTTCTTAGGAACCACTTTGTCTCTGCTGGTCAAAAATAAGCATTTCTGATATCAGCATTTCAGGCCTTTTTGACCCTCACTGGCTTCAAAACAGGCTTTGTTCTGAGAAGGGCTTGTCACTGCACTTAGTTATGCAGGAGGGGTTTTTTAGGAAGTGAAGAGGACAAATGGGAAAATTATTTATCCATGTGAAACTCATTTTATACTGCATAAAGCCCCGCCGAGAGGTGTGCTGCCTTTCACTTGCCTTTCACTCACCTCCTGCAACCAAAGCTTGTCAAGATCCATGGGAGTTTATCATCGAATCACCCTTGTGTACAAATCCAGGCCAGAAAAGCCCACTTGTTATAAGCTTCTTTATAAATGCAGTCCTAGGTTCTTCCCTCCTCTACCTACCACCACGTCTTGAGGAGAAGGGAGGTGAATGTGACCTCCAAACAAACACCTCTCTAAGCTAATTTGTGCTCTCCTCCAGCCTCTAAGATTAAACATTAGCTCGAGCTCTCAGGAGGGCTTTGGCCATACCACACAGCTGAGTAAACTGGTGGGACCTGGCATGGGCAGGAGGGTGCTGCACTGGCTGTGTGCTAAATATTAAGCCCAGATGGTCGCTTTTCAGCCTCTGCTGCAGACTGTCCCACGTTAATTAGGTAGAAGGGATGACCTAGTGATTCTGGAGAAAGGAAAGCAAGGTCCTGTATCTGCCATTGCTGCAAACTTGTTGCAGGATCTCGGGCAAGTTACCTCACCTTTCTTTGCTTCAGTTCTTTTATCTGCCAATAGATACTTCCTGGATGAGTCTCAGGTACTGTTTGCTTAAAGAAGTGTCAAATATGGGCTATGAGGCCTTAATAATACCACCTATTAATTACTTACAGTTTATATTAAAAGCTAAAAATAGGAATGAATTCAGCAGGGAAAGTCTTCTGGCAAAAATGACTGGAAGCACAATTGTCCCTCACTCCAAACGCTTCCCAGACAGTAATATGACCACATGGAGTTTGGCTCATTATGTATGTAAAATAGGCAGATGCTATTAGAAAGTCATTTTTTTCCCCCCAGTGACTACAGAAGCCTGTCCCTCATGATGAAATCCTCTGCAGGGGCCATATTTTTACCATGCCTCATACTTCTCAAGGTATTTGAAATGATGCTCAAGGCTGGATACTGTCTTCCCTTTTCTCCCTTTGAACGAGCCCTGCTTTCACAGAATTGCACTGAGGCCTCAGCATTTCCCTTTTGAATACCCTTCCTTTTTACAGTATATAATTCCTGATCTTGGGGGGCATCATCACTATTTTAAGTATGTAGTAACACACTGCTCAGAAACAACAGATCATGGTAATAAACCATCGACATAATTAGGAGACTTGTCAAACAACACGGAAAAGGACTGAATGGAGTCCATAAAAGCATTTTTAAGAGGCTGGTGGATGTGTTTAAAGAAAAAAGAAATCAGCAGTGTTTTGTATTATTAAGTGTTTTGTATAGCAGAAAATTAATTAGCACTGGAGAGAACACTCTTCTGGAATGCCCATGTGTGGCCCATTATATCCCATTTTTCCTTCTGAGTCATCCCTCTGCAGCCACCGATTCCATGCGAACAGGAGCAGTCACAGTGGGATCAAGTTAAGTGACTTACTTGTGTGAGTAAGCAGCCATAGAGGGAAATTTCCCCTTGAGCAGTGGCCATGGTACCACTGGCAAAACCTGGAGAAATAACATTTCTGGGCAAAACATAATCCTGGTTTTGGATATTGTTATTTTTACTTTTCTGCTTTTCACTTCAGGAATTCTATTGTGCAAAAAACGTGTCTCCATTCAGCTACACACATCAGAAGTCTGTATGTACTCCAGAGCGATGATCTGAGACATCTGGCACTTACACTTGGGGCCTTCCTGCATGGGACAAATTGCCCCCATGAAGAGAATGCACATTTCCAACACTGAAGTGAAACAAATAACAAAATAGCCCCTGGTGTGCTTAAGCCCTAAAACTGCACAAGCAAGTTAGCAAGGCTAAATCCAGCTCTCTCCAAGTCTAGGTGAAAGGTCATCCATGAATCAGGAAGCACATTATTGGGTTACTAGCATTGCAGCAACAGAATAAACTCTCACCAGCTGCTTGACTGACAGTGGGATATCACCCCCAGCTACTGGCAACTGTCCTTTCATCATTAACCTTCATTAAGGCGTCCATCTCCAAACCAAACAAATGCACAGTTCAGTTGCTAATATAAAAGACATCAATTAGATTTATATAAGAGTATTGCAAAATATTAAATAATAAAGGTTGCTACCAAGCAACAGCAGAAGATTCATCACCCTACAACACTTGCTCCTCAAACAGGCAAAGCCTGGGTATTTTGGGGAAATTACACCTTGACTGCTGGCAACACTTGGTCTGTGCAGTTGATGTGGTGGAGAAGGGGTACTGCTGGCATCTGTCTAAATCTGACAGCAAGGCTAAGGTTGGCACTTAACTGCATGAATCACCAACTACTGAAATTTAAAAGCTTGCATATGCAAATCACTAATTAAAGATATTAGCATAGCCAGTTACCCAAACTGTAATCTTAATCGTATCTCCAAGTGAGGCACGCAATCACACACCCATTTGGCAGATTTGCATTTGTGAGCTTGGTTTCCCGAGAGCTAGGGCCAGAAAATAGACTAATAACCAATTTTAGCTCATGTGGTTCCAGGAAGGAAAAAGAAGAGTGAAAGTACAGAGTGGCTTCCTCCCTGAAAAGTAATGGGGAATCGTACAAAATCAGGAACTGATGGGGACAGTGAATGATAACTGAGAGGGCTCGATGGTGAGTTATGCATCCTGTCCTTTAATCTAATGCCCATCTTGGTGACTCTTGACACAAACAATGTGGATTTCCCTCTATTAGCAAATATTCAGACACAGGAAAAGACTATGTGCCAGATTTTGATTTTATTTACATTGAATTACCTGAGATTAGAATCTGAAACTAGAAACTTTCTTTATACAGTTACAAATAGCTATATTATGCAGTTTTAAGGGGTTAAGAAAAGGAGGAAATCATAACCACAGAAGTCGTAAAGGCAACTTATCCCAAGCCAAATAGTTTTGTTTCTAATGCAGGGCTTTAATTATAACATGTCATATAATGATGACATAGTGCTATAATAGGCAAATATAATGCATTAATCTGATATTATATTCTGGCTTTAACAATAGGTGCAGCGAACCAGCCTTAGTGGATAACTCATTCAGAACCTATCTGCACACTCCACCTAGATACTTATCTGCCTCTTTAATTAAGTGGAGGGAAACTTCTTGAGGCCATACCCATAAAGCCAGTCTCTGATGATAGCAGAGTTACTGGAAGCCTTTGGTAATCGTTTACACCCACGTATTGTGGTTAGCTTCCAACTTTGGCTCTTTCCTTCTCCCTTTGGAACCACCTATTTATCCCGTAGTGTAAATCCCCTAGTGTTTTTGTACCGAAAGGGGTGCAAAAAACCTCCGGGGGTTGGTTTGAGCAACACGCCAACATACTGTCATTGGCCTCTTCAGGATGGAACCAGGCTTCTCAATTGCAGTGGTGAAAAAAAGAGTTCGGCAAATTCTTCACTTACCATATACTTCTTGAAACAGTAGCAACAGACTGCATCAGTGAGCACAGGATGGCCAGGGACACCTTTCATCATGCACATGCCCAAGTTTGTCCTCAGTGTGTGCTCATGGCAATCAGAGACACTACAGCAACCAACTTCAGAAGAAGCAAGGACTGGGCCTGTGGGATAAAATCATCTGTCCTGATTCCATGGGTCCTGTCTAACTTTGTGTACATTGAAAAATGTGTACATTGAAAAACACCCTTTCTGGCTTCTTCAAACACAGTCTGTAGGATTTGCACACTAAGCTAAAAATAAGAGTTTAACTGATACATGAGTTTGGAGAAGGTGGTTCCCTGAGTTGCAGTGCTTGCTCTCTACTAGGATTTTTTGAGACAAATATCCTGCTCTGAAGCAGTCATATACAGAAGTCACAAAGAACAAGCATGTAACAGCATCTGAAGAAAGCACAGGGACAATGATCTTAAGGCCATGTGAGATAATTTTCTGAGGTGACAGTAGTGTACAACAAGTAGTATAGTCCCTGTAGCAGAATAAAGGCAGGCAACATGGGGCTTCCTATCCTTCAGTACGAGCTAAGCAAGCTACACAGGATGAGCCCAACCAAAACGGCTCTGACAGCTTACCACCTCCTTTGCCTTCTTCTCTCCTCCTGTGGCTCACTTCCGTTCTCTCCTCCGATCTTTTCCAGTATGAAAGGCTCTGCTAACGACCTTTGAACAGATCATGTTGAGAATGTCACTGCAGACCTTCTTAATCTTATGGTGGCGCCTAGATAATATGGTGATGGGTACTGAAATGCTGAAAAACAGACAGACAGATAGCTAGATAAGATTAGATATATAAGCAATTTAGTCATCATACAGAGCAGCTGACATAAGTTCATTTGTAAAGCCAACTGCTAAAATTGCTTTAGAAGTCCTTACATTTTAATTCTGTTGAAAGACAGACCTTTGATCTGAATTGTTTTGGTGGCATGTGCATTATTTGAATGGAACCTCACCTGACCAGGTAATACCAGACCGGTCATTCCTGGCATACTATTGCCATAGGAGAACAGTGTACATGCAAATCCATACCTACCGATAGCTCAAGGGCAGACAGATAACTGAGCATCATGGAACAGATACAGACTGAAAGACGAGCATCACTTTATGCTGATATGCAGAATGAATCACAGCTAATAAAAAGCTCAAACAATTGTATATATATATAACTAAAAGTAACCCTAAAACACTTTCAAATTAAGCATGATCAGAAAATAAAAGGAGAAAAAAGTACAGATAAGTGTTATTGCTTCTCTTTTTCATTAATATTCATTAATTTACACTGAGGGATATGGAGGAGGAAGAGAAATAAAACAGACCTGTCAGATTTGCCACTGTTTATAAACAGTTTTATATTCCAGGTATTAGCAAAACACTGGGATGTTTGTTCTGCATTCACTGCAGGGAAAATGATTTGCATTCACATGTGATGTTCTTTTAATTTGGCATTAAAAACAATAAATTCAAAGGCACTTCCTAGGGCAGTTATTTTTGAAGTGGGTTGTTTGTTTTCAGTCTACATTTGAGGCCACAGTAATATTCCCAACTATGGAAGGGGGAAGAGTTAATAAAGAAGTGTAGAGTTAGTGCTCGGTTTTATCTGAGTGGCATTCACCCCAGCACAGCCACTTCGCACCACTAAAGCAAAACCTGTGCATCAGTGCACGGCTGAACCACAGATAAATGGTTGCATGTCTTAATGAGTGATGGCTGACACTCTCAGAAGATTCTGTGGTTGAATTAGAATAAGCATTCAAAAAGTTCAAATGTTAATCTGAGCCTCTTTGGTTTATAATGATGGAAGTCGGTCTCCAGAGCTGGCTTACTCACTCTGTTTTTAATATAACCTGACTGAAGCTGGGTTTGAACCGCTGCACAAACAGCCGCTGTCACGAAAAGCAGCTCCCTCCTTCATACCCACTCAAAATCAGTAATTGCAGGTGTGCAGAGGGACCAACTGATTGAACAGCAGTCTCCAGACAGTGCTTGCTACAGTCTTGTGTCTCTTGACACTTCACCTTTGCATATACTCAGCTGAAGGCTTGAAGTCTAGATTAATCTTACTGAACTGTTAGAATCCCTGTTTCCCTGACATTTGGGAAGCTCAACCTCCTTTTGAAGGTACCTGCATCTCACCAGTGACTATGGTGAAGGAGTCCTAATGTGAGCATCTCATTTATTTGCCTATACTTTGGAAGGATCAGGGTCCAGCTGTCTTGTGAAATGCCCAATGTTATGGTATCTCTCTGAGCATCAACCTGTCCCCCATAGTAGTCCATTATGGGCTCCTTCCAGTAAGTTTTCCTGCATATTGGTGTATGTCATGGTTTTGTCTGGGACAGAGTTAGTTTTCTTCTTAAAAATTATTAGAATGGGTGGTAACACAGGACACTTGATTCTCCAAATCATATACAATATACCTAAGGCCTGATTCCCCACTGTCTTATGACTGTGCAATCAAACCCATGGACTCACAGCAAGGCCACAGGGTGTGTAAGATGCTGTCTAGCACATCTGGAAGTGCCAGGCTCTCAGTCTGCACAACTAAAAAGCAATGGAGGATGAGGACAGTAGTTACAACAATTGCACTTTGATGCCTAATGTCTGCATGAGAGAATATTGGGTTTGTTATGCATCAATTCAACATCTGCAGAGTTGTCTGTCTTGGGCACAAATGGAAAAAGTGTGTATTTCTCTTGCACCCCTCATGCCAAATATGTGCAAATCAAGCACAAAAGTATGTCATCAGCTGAGACAACCATTTAAAATGGGTATCTAGATGTACTATGCAGCAAAGTGCGAAAGAACATAGTTCTAAGGCCTAGAAAACAAAACTGGGCAGAAACTTGTTTAGTGGTGGTAGTTACATTGGAAGCAGTAAAAAGGATTAAAAACATTAGTCCCATTAAACAGCCCAGTTCAGGCAAAGGGATGGAAATGTACTTGGGAATCTGTTTGCAGTGATAACAGCAGTTCTTCCTACGGCATTGTGCGCTCCCAAAGCTTTGAATGAATAAGTAAGTGTAGCTAATGAATAATAGTACCTTTAAATAAAATCTTAATTGCTAAACAAAGGAATAATAAAGAAAGTTAATACTTTTTTTAGATTTATTTTAGTTGAAGCTTAGAAAAGTTTAGGTTGGAGTTTTGGTTGAAGGTTTGGTTGATGCCTTTTCCCCTTTTATCTGAACCAGCTCACTCAGACCTAATCTTCATCATCTAAACCACATGATTAACACACAAAATAACTTTGGAGCAAGCCAAGTCCAAGCAGGAAGCTGCAAGTACTATCATGTTTTCATGATATTAGCCAGCAAAATAACTGTGGTTTCTTCAGGTTTTTTGGGGGTTTTGGCATCTTTTTTAATTCTCCACATTTATGTTTTCCTTGAAAGGCCCTTCTGGTTTTGTTTCTTCTTTGTGTTGGAAACTTTCAGATTTACAATCTCATTCCCAGAGGGAACGCTTATTCTCCCAGACAATCCCCACAAGACTGGGGCAGGCCTGGACCCTTACGCAAAATGGCTAAGAATGACTCTCGCTCTGCTCAGGTTTGTCAGTCAAACCAAACCATCCGGCCAGAGAGCACCTCTCCCACCCGGTCCAGTTTAAAAGCAAGCAGCTATGACTGTACCATGTGAGGAGACCGGTCCTGCTGGTGTGTATTAGGCTTGTTCAGAATATTCCATCTGAATTGGCTGTCCTGAGAAAATAGATGCTCCTTTACTTCTTCCAGGATCTCAGTGGGTTTTAGGTGGGAACTCTGCACTAAGCTGCTCAGGTCACAGCAGTTCTGGGCATGTCGAGACATAAAGTTGCTGGTAGTGGAAGAAATGTTATCCTGAGCAGGGAGGAACCTACTGCGTTGTAGGTGCTTAAGCCCTCTTTTGCATCTGGCCCTAACTTGCAAGAGGAGAAGAGCCAAGTGCTCAAAGGCAGCTTCCATTTTATGGCTATAAATCATGCAAAAAAAATATGGACTTGATAATTTTGTACCTGCATTTGTATTGGAGGTGAGGAAGAGCCTTGACCAGGCAGGGAGAGGCTGATTCTCTGCTTTTTCTCTGCTCTGTGGATTCAGAAAGGAAGAGAGGTGTCATGCCAGCAGAAATTATAGTCCCCATGTGTGTCATGCTCTCCTATGCAAAGCCCCGTGGTTGGTATACTGGGTTCTTGTTGGGCAATGGCATGGAGGAGGCTGGTTTCCTTGGAACATTTTCTGTTCATTGTACTGTTCCATCCCAGCATTTCACAAGCCACCACAAAGAAGACAACAAAAAGGGGGAAAAAAACCTTCTTAAAATGAATTATGTGTGTCTTCCCTCACTACCCCAACAACCTTGGCAAGCTCAATAGAGCCACGCAGAACTGGTCTTTGCTGGATGTTAATCTTTGTACAATTTGATGATAATTTTGGGGAGTTCACATGATGGAATGGTGAATGCACAAGGAGGGAAGTCAGGACTCTTCACCTTCATTCCTGGTTCTGCCATCAAGATGCTGTGTGCATTGGCACTGCATATGTAAACTCTTTTGGTTGTCCCATTGGCATGAACCTTGTTTTATGTATTTGCTGCTTCTGCCATTTCTAGGGCAATCTGAGCTCCAATCAAAACAACAGCAAAATGTCCCAATTAATCTGTAAATCAAACTATAAACCTAAGAACTATGAGCTCTCTGCTCTGGTTCAAAGCCTATTAAAAGACAATGCAAAGACATCTGCTTGCTCCAGTACACTTTAGATTACAATGCAGGTTCTTGATCAGGGGGAAAAGAGAAGGAAGGCCACTAGAACTCAAGGAAGGAGTGGGAGAACTACAAAATATATTAATAGGAAGTAAAAACACCCTCAAGGGATGCTGAAGGCAAGACTTCTGCCAAGGCTTGGCTAGAATACACAAGTTTAGGGACCCAGCTTTTGCAGCTTCTTGGCTCAACCTAGGAAGAAAACAGTTTCGTCTTAACTTCTTAATGTGAGTTCTGTATTTGTAATTTGCAGTACTACTTTTCATACCTGAAAGAACAACTCAGTTCTGCTTTCATGGCAAAATTCCCAATGATTTCATTGTGAGCACAGCACAGCTCACATCCTCTTATTCTCTGCTGTTGGGTCTTTTTCACATCTCTCCATGCTGTGAGGCTTCATTGGTCTTCTCCCCACTCATGCTCATTCTTGGTCTCTTTGACACAGGTTGTTAACTCCATCTAAAGATTGTATTTGTCTCTGTAGCAACCAAAACGTAAAAAGAAGCAATTGATTCAAACACTGTCTTCTGATTCCATTCAAGACATTTCCTGCTTATAGTGACAACATGTTTTCTTCTTGCTTTGCAGCGTAAGCCTCACCGTCAAGTTCAGCTGTTGTCAGATGGGGCTTACAGAGGAGAACAGGGCAGCTGGACAGCCCTCACTGCCATACTTGCAGAAGTAGCCTGTAAATGTAGCATGTGATCATCCCAAAGCACAAATGCAAAAAAGGAAGAAAAGAGTGAACCAAAAACCTATTAGCGTTCCTGAAAATGAAATCTCATGATTTCACTACGTAGCACTGCTATTTCAGTACTGTGGGTTTCAAAACAGTACTAAATTTGTGGTCCTTCTTTAAGTATCTACTTCCCTGGGGTTGGTACCTACAACTGCCCTCTTTGCCTTTCAAAATCCTCTTTCAAATTAACAAAGTGGTTTCAAACAAGTGGCAGGCTATATATAGAGCTGGAAAGTTGATCCAAGATTTTCCCTAAGTTATTTTAAAGTCTTTATCAAAATAAAAACTGTAAAGATGCATAACCAGGATCCACTTATAACCATCTCATTCTAATCCATCTGCTATCATGGCATAAAATGAAGGAGTTTGAGGAATATGGACATGGATTATATAAGGAGATGCTTTGGGTTGTGATCAGAGGTGGCTTTTTCCTTCTAAAAATACACTAAATTTGATTCACTAGCAGCAGTGACAAAAAAAGATGTTTTGGTTCATAAGGAAACACTTTGATTCAAATATTTAATTTTGCTTTAAGGGTTTCTAAAAATATAATAAAGTGCTAAACTAAAATGGAAACTCTGAATCCCAAAGTTAAAACTTTTCACTGAGAAAATGCTAAACTCGTATAATTTGATCTGTTTGGCATTTCAGGGTGATAAAACTGAAACAGTCAGTTGAAACCGATTCAGTTCACACAGCATCTTCCTGGATTTGAACATTTTGGTTAAGATTATCTGATAATAAATACAGGGAGGATGTTACAGTGAAGAAATAACGTGCTGTCAGGATCAAGATTTCAGTGTTGCCGATACAGGTCTATAATGACATTTTACTGCATTACTTTATCAATGATATTTACAGAACTCTCAGCTGAAAGGTGGAGTGGGTAGAGTAAGGTGTAAGTCATGGCTCACTTTCAGTATATTATTAGCTATGGCCAAGCTGAACTAATCTGTAAACTCCACTGGAAGGGAAAATACCATGCACATTTGTGATGCCTCAGAAATAAAGTATCATAATTAAACCAGTGGCTCTTCTCCTTCAAGATTTTCTTCAGGCCTGTCCTCAAAATGAATCCTAGGCAGGTAATTTCCTGTTTATCCACATGACATTTAAGCAGCATATTTAACACAGTTGCAGCTCATGCTTTAAATTCAAACATAACATCAACCCAACAATTCTTGGCAAATAAAAGGCAGCAATGGAGTGTCAAGAATTCAAGGAAACTCCGATCTAATTTAAATGGTGTTGCTCTCAAAAGCTGGCAGCAAGGAGTGCATCTTCTTCAAATGTTTCTATTAGAAGCTGATGTTTACGATGGCTCTCAGCTTGGCAAGAAAAACAGTCTTCTAAACATTTACATTTCACATTCTTTAGGACAGTTGAAAAATGTTGGCTTGCAGTTCCCCACACTGCAGAGAGGTTGTGAGGAATGTTATAGTAGAACGTTAATAGCCATGTACTTCTCTTGTTCTTTGATTTACTGTGTGGCAGTTTTTATGCCAGTTGTGTTCCTAATGTTGTCTGTCTGATTCGAGTATCACTCAAACAACATGGGCCTGGGTTTATTTTTCTAGCAAATGAAAACAAAGTCAATTCACTGATTAACAATACTTTGTAATAATGTTGCAGTCACTATTTGGAGACTTTCCCATTTGAATATATTCACTATCATCTGCTGCAAAACTTCCCAGCCGAGTCAGAAAATGAGCATTTTTAAGAGAAGCGGCCTGTGAAGAGGGGCTGTTACTGTTCTGTTTGTCCAAACAATGTGGCCGTGTTCCGGTTACCTATGACTCTGATCACAGTGTACAGACATCAGCACAAAAATGATAATATAATGTAGAACCCGCTCAGTCCCTCTGGCTCCACGTAACTACTGTCATGAGTAACTGCCATGCTTGAGTAAGACTTGTGTGTTCTGGCTGCTGTGTTACCTGCCGTGGCCCCAATGCACAGCTCTGGTGAGCTCTCACACACGGCACCATTAAAGCTAGCTGGACTGACTGCTTGTACTTGCCTACTCGCTCCCTTGCACATGGATTTCCCAATCTGACCCAACCTAATAGCATTAGAAATAAAACACACAATATAGCATCGGCTTATTCTTCACCAACAGCACTGTTTTCAAAGCACAATTAGATTGTAGATTAGAGGTGCATAAATATATTCAGTGTGTACCCCGCTCCACAAATCACTGAAGGATATGCATGAATCTTACTGACACAGTTTAATGAATTGCTGAATTAGGACTGATCCATGGGATATGATGAAGTCCTGAACACTGCCAACTCCCAGGAAGGTCACTGAGAGTTGATGGCACCTAGGGACTGCAGGATTGAATAAACACAAGAACATGAATAATCTTCTGTATGCAAATCGACCCACTGCAGTGTTGCAATCACTACAAGTCCCCAGACTGGACTGCTCCTGTGGGTAAGCTCACTCATGGTCTGAGGATCTGCAGAATCAGGCTTGGTGGTATGTGCTGGATGCCTGTACACTATCATTTTAATTCAGCTTGCTAAGGTGTGTGCAATCTCTGTTAAAGGACACGCAGGCCACAATCACAGTGGCATCGAGTCAGCTGCTTCAGGTCTGGGCCATTTTGCTGTCATTTGAAGATATGAGGCTGATGGAAGTGGCTTGTTCTAAGGCACTTGGATGAAGACTAAAATTTGCTGTATGCCTTGCTGGTAGCAGTAGGAGTACAGAACTCAAAGCAAGGGAATTTTACAAACTGTGAATACAAATTGTAAGTGTGAAGTTTTAATAGGGCATAATTAGGCAATGATATAAACAAACTGTACACACATAATGACCTTCATCAGAGGTGCTCAGACAACTTAGAAAGGGTATTAAAGTCTCATCAAAACATGATGCTGTGACAGTATTACAGAGACCCCCTGAAGAAGCTGTAAACTACCTTGTCTGGGGCATGGCAAAAAGCCTGGGCCTTACAGCTGCCGGCATGGTAAGATCATGAGTGCATTCCCTTCTGGCAGCTCCCAGTTAGCTGCGGGATTGTGTTGCTCAGGGAGGTGCTTTTATTCGGTAGGATAAAAGCTGGGTCTTGCTGGCTTACATCAAACTTGTTTGGGAATATTTGCAAAGTCATGAAACAAAAGACAATGCCTCTTGACACAACATTTTTAGTGTAATTCTGTGCAAGAACTCTTTAATTCTAGAATAAAAATGACCACACAAAGAGTGACTCAAAACTAACCCCTTGCCAGCCTTTAGAAACTGAAAGTCCCCTTTTAAAGTGGAAGGCACTTACAAAAGCCCCATGTTTTTATTTAGCTTGTTATTTCCAGTGTGTACATCCCCTAGAGCAAGCACCCAAAATCCAAATGCAGTCAGGGGAATCTCAAGGTACCCAGTGACAGTTGCCTCACTTCAAGATAAGCACCCAAAAATCAAAGAAGGTCAACTGAACCTCAGGGTGCTCAATGACTCATTCCAAGGCAGGCATTAAAACCAAAGTATCTTTGCAGGGTTTTGGGAATCTTAGCCTAAGCGGCTGGGGCAGATGATGAAGCTGAGGAATTCCTGTTCTTATAGATAAGCCTCCTCAGAACAACTCTTTATCAACTAATAACTTATATTCATAGAGATTAGCATATAGAGGTTTCTACAGGAAACCAGTAACACATCACAAATCGTAACTTAATAGAACCTGTGTATAACCAGTGTCTCGAATAACACTAATAACTCTGTAGAAAGAAATGAAGGGAGCAGCTCGGAGTGGGTGGGAAGCAGTAGCCAGCAGGCTAGCTATGAGGAAGGGAGAAATAATAAGGCATCTAGTTCCCAGGAAAGGCCAGCAGGTACATTTGCAGAGGTCACACATCTTCTGGTCAATTAGGTCTAAACCCAGAGGAACCACTAGTAAAACATCCATGGCTGCTGGCTTTGGTGAAAGCCAATTAGAGAGGCATTTATATTATAAAACCTAATTTCTAGGGAATAATAGTGTGGAGAACTTCAAAGAGTTGCACAAAGAAAGATGGAGCATCCCATTCAGGACTGGCACCAATGGAACCCGGTGCCTGAGCATGCGAACATTCTTTGATATTCCAGAGAGGATGGCCTAAACCACTGGCCTCTGGCTGCAAAATTTAAGGCAGAATTGAACTAATTTTTACTTGTTTATTTTATATTTTACTTGTTTAGCCCCTCCCAGCCTTGAATTTCAATGTTCAAGTTTAATTGCTCCGAAACAAACACTTGGTTTTCTCCATGGCTTGTCTGACACTGGGGTTAAGGTAAACGAAAAAAAGCTATGGTGTTACAATTCCATGGAGATCACAGACAGGGTCAAAGAAGCACGTGTGGGTAACCTTGAGGACCTGTACCTCAGCACAGCTTCATGACGGTCTTTCAGTGGGAGCTTTTTTGCCACTGCAGGAGCTGGGAATGCCAAGGGCCAAGTTTGCCAAGGAGGTCCCTTTATAGGCACAAACAGAACCTTCTTTGAGGCAGAGACTCCCCATGGCTTCTCCAAGCCACGGTACTGTACAATAAGTAGACCAAAGTCATACCACGGGTTAGTGACAAAGCTGAAAAGAATCCAGATTGCCAGCTCCCTGTCCTAAATACCAGATGTAGTCCTGCCTTCTCCTCTAGGATAAAAACATTAGGAAAATATTCTAAAAGCTTTCAAGAAGTAGCATGGATTTTGCTGTTAAAAGGAGGAAACATTATCAAAGGATCAGAAAATTCCACAAAGTAACACCACAGTTGCTATTGCAAAACTCTGGGGGATCTCTTCTGTGGTATAGAGCTATGCAGCAGCTCAGATTCATAGCTGTATTTTTTCGTCCTCCACAGACATAAATTCTTTTTCCTCTTTTAGCTAAGTTCACTAAGCTCCACTCTGTTGGCTTCAGTGAAAGCCAGACCTTGCCTAAAATGTAATGTTTTTATTGCCCTTTCCATAGAACATTTATGCTGTGTTTATCAGGTTCATTTCTTTTTTCATTGGAAGTTAATCACAGTGCCATGAGTACTGCTTTAATGTCATGAGAATCACACTCTGTAGGGTGCATCCTGTGACTGCCTCAAAAATCTCTCCCTGTGGATAACTTGTCTCTGTGAAATAGTCTGGTTCCAACTATTCATCTTTGCCAAGAAGAACAATGCTACCAATTATTCCTACAGTGGAAAATAAATCAGAACTATCATTTGTTTTCTTGCAGCTGGTTGCACGTATCCTTCATCAGAAGAAATTTAGCTATGAATTAGAAAATTTCCTTTTACCTTCCCAGTCCCTCCAGTTTGTGCAGGATTCATAGTAAGCCTATGCATGAGATGAGTTATTTTACCTGGGAGGCAGGAATTGTTCCAAGTTCATACCTGCTCAAGATGTAATTCAGTTTTATGAAGGAGACTGGCATAATGCCTATCTACAAAAAATCTCCAGCATCATTACGTAGAGCACAGAAGAGTTAACAGTGACCCAGTAAAAGAACATGGTTTTGCAGAGAGAAAAGATCTGTCATTACTGAAAAGAAATGAGGTGAAATTACTGAAAGAGCATTTCTGATCATGCAATCAAGGAAAGATAGAACAAAACTCCAGGGCACAGAGGGAACTACCTTGGGGAGAAGGTACTACAGATACTTCTTCAGATAAGGGAATATCAAAATTCAGTGCCTGAGCTCAGAAACCCAAACATATTAAAAATACAATAGCTCACATTCATGTATTGGCACATGAGTAGCTTTAGGACTTGGCTCTCGTATTCTCCTTAAACACTCAATTCATAAGAACAATTCAGAGGTACCATGACTGTAGTGACAGGACAAGGGGCAATGGGTTTGAACTGAAACAGCGGAAGTTAGATAGGTTAGATACAAGGAAGAAGTTCTTCCTTGTAAGGGTGGTGAGGCACTGGAATGGGTTGCCCAGAGAAGCTGTAAATGTTCCATCCCTGCAAGTGTTCAAGGCCAGGTTGGACAGAGCCTTGGGTGACATGGTCTAGTGTGAGGTGTCCTTGCCCATGGCAGGGGATTGGAACCGGATGATCTTAAGGCCCTTCCCAACCCAAGCCATTCTATGAGTCTATGATTCTATGACTGTGACAGTATCAGTCATCAGAGCAGATGCACACTCAGGTTACACAAACAGTCCCCTCCTGCACACACGCTTGTGAATATCTGGCCCTACAGACTTTCTGCCTTAATTTTCATTGTACCCCGGACTCATTGAGGTGTTGTCCGAGGTGCTGAGTCCACCTCAGGTCACTGTGAAGCTGAAGGAAGCTGCAGGTGCTCCGTGCCACTGAAAATCACGTCATGGGCTTAATCATCAACAAAGTCTTATTACCAAGATTTGCAGCAGTATCCAATGAACTCCGAGATAGCAGCCAGAGTCCCAGGCAACTCGCAACACCAGTTTTTCTAGAAAATTAATAAATGCAAATGTTAACTGCTCTAAATTCACCTAATAAACAAGTCACCTGGAAAGATTTGTGGGTTTCATTAGACTGGAGAATATAAATAGAAAAGGAAATGGACAGCCTGATAGTTGGTGTCCAATAAATCCCACAACGTGGCAAAGCTTTTGCAGGGCTCTCTGGGTATGCAATGAGATAATTAGCAAAATGTCATTGTAGTCTTTCAATCACTATAAAATACATTTAAATGCTTTCTAAGTGTGCAGCTCATTAGTGACTAATGAAGCAACTGCAGCTGATAGGCTGAATCCTGAGCTAAACAACGCAAAGTAAAAAGATAAAACAGCACTGAACTGTGCTGAGAAGCTCCAAGGAAGTGATTCTGTTCTCAGCTAGTGAAAGAGACTGGCAAGGGATGAACACTACCCAGTCCCTCATTAACACAGAGGCAATGAGTCTTGATACATGTCCAGTGTCCATTCACATCAGTGATTTTGAGGGTAAGTGAGCAGAGGAACTTGAGATTCATCCCCATTCAGTGTAAGAAACTGTGTTGCACTGAGTCTTGGCATTGTTTCCATTCTTGCTGTATCGCCACTACAACAGCTTGCTGTCCTGTAATAGGCAGAACAAACCCCAAGGAAAATCTGGTGTGACTGTTCAGCGCTGTAAAACCGATGCTCCTCCTCAAGTCCTGGCTCTAGGAGACAAATGTGGATTCCCCTGGGAATCTGCCCAGCTCTAAATGTGAGCATGGAAATGGGTGCTATTGCTTGCACTCTGGGTTTGTATTCAAACTCTCCCTTGCCTGCAGTGTCCAGGTTTTTCCTATTGAAACTAGGGTGAGATTACAAATTTAAAGGACCTATCAAATAATCATGTATCATCTTGATAATAAATTCTGGATTGAAAACAACTCTTACAGGCTGAGAAAGCTTGATAAATTCTGCACTTGCCTCCAAAGGAAAAGGAAAAAGGACATATTAAGACAATAAAACTACTGTACCACAGGTATACTGTCTCAGCAAAACTAACACAAAGGGCAGATTGCACTCTGAATCTGGACCATGAATAAGATCTTCCCAGCTTCTGCAGTGGCCTAGACATGTGTCACCTTCTACATTCCTCACCAGTCTCTCAGGGTTGTAATGCGCAACCACAACTCCCAGCCGGGAAGCCACCACATGCTACCTGTCAAATCTGGCAGAGCCCACGCGATGACACTGCCCCACACCAGTGTGTGGATGCAGTAAAAACTACCCAGCTGACCTCCATAAAAACCGATTGAGTGGCCCTGCTCTAAGCATTGTGTGTCTTCCTGGAGTTATGCATCGGAAAGGACTCTCTGAGTCATCCTTCTCATCTGCATATCCCTTTGCATCTTGGCATTAACAGTCAAGAGCCATTGGAGCCAGCTAGAAAAGCCTCATGTTTGTGCTCTCCCATGCAAATACCTCTTCTCCCTATATATTAGTTATTGTGTGTGGGTTTTCTCTCTCACTCTCTCTTGCCATATGTGTGGGAGTTGATGGCATCAACTTTATGAAATGTCAACACATGCCAAGAACAGCTGGAGAAGTTGAAACAAGTTCTGGGTGAGGTGAGTTTCATGGGCAGGGACTGAAATTAGTAAAGGTACTGTGGCTGCTTGCCATCCTTGGAGTCTCACATGGAGCATGTGGGCTTTGCTTGCTCCAAAAGCAGATTCCCCATGGAAAAAAGGATTTGATTTAGATAATGATGATGAGATAGCTGAATTAGAAGAATCTGTTCACCAGAAGAGACCATCTCTGCACCTCTTCCGTGACTGGTTCATTATGTAAATATAAGAATTTCGTCATGAGTCTGAGGTAATTAATATCCTTAGCCAGCATGCAGCACTCTTCAACTTCAAAACGCTTTACTAACATTAATAATCACAACAACACTTACTGTTATCATTTTAGGGTTGTCATCTGAATCAATGGGTAAACTGAGGCACGAAGATTTCACGTATCCCAGCCTGTCAATGGCAGTACTCTTGTGTCCCAGCCTGGTGCTCAGTGCGTCCCAGTGCATGGCCAAGATACCTGATATAGAATCATAGAATAGTTAGGGTTATTAAGGACCTTAAGATCATCTAGTTCCAATGCCCCTGCCATGGGCAGGGACACCTCCTACTAAACCATGCCACCCAAGGCTCTGTCCAACCTGGCCTTGGAACAAACCAAGAGGGCCCTGCAGGATGAATGAGATAGAATGTCTTCCAGACTGCACACGGAGCAGAACCTGTTACTCACTGGCTGCTCCCTGCAGGTCTCTGTGCTCTCAAACCCAGGATGTCTGTCCCCTCCTTGTAACTTCTACACATTTCTGTTGATCTTTCTGCATGTTCCCTTCAGCAGTCCAACAGTATTCCTGATGTGATTGGTACCCTCTGGCCTCAGCCTTAGCTATGACTCAAGTATTTGCATTGTCTTTCCTGAATGATTTTAGAATATAAAGAACCAGTGATACGTCTGTTGAATTTTACTGTTATAAATCATGTAATAACTAACATTTGCTTTTGAAGCAGTTTACATATCTATCTCAGAAGAATTTACAGCTTTTGCCTCAATCTTTTACATAGGAACATTGGAGTCTGGTTCGATTTTGGTCTTGTGAATTTTCTACAATCAAGTCTCGCTTAGGCTGTAGTAAATGCAACTTTTACCTTATCAGTTCCTGCCATTCGTTCCATCTGGACATCTCCACTGGCCCATACATTATTGCTTAGGTATGTCGTTCCCAGACAAACCTGGGGAGAATTGTGAAAGAAGTGACCTCCCTGCCCAATTCAGAAAATGAAACTTCAGCACAGCCTCCTAAATACAGGAACACGCACAGTACATCTCAAAGAGAAGTTTGCTTGTCTTGAGGCTTCACAAGAAAGATCTGTCAAATGTGGCAGGCTGTCATTAAAAACAATTAACCTAATCAAAAATCCCTTTTATTTCTGCTTAGTCAGGTGAATATTAAATACTAGATTTTCCAGGGGCATAGAGAAGAAGAGGAAATCAGCATCTCTGTTTTCATTCAAACAGGCGTACGAAGGAGCAAGTACAGATTCGCCTTCGTACACCTAAAGTATGCATGTCATTAGTATGACTGCACAGGGAGTCATGAGACTCGTATTCATGACTGGCCACCTGCATGTCACTTGGGCGGTTGTCTGAGTGACAATGCAGCCCTAAGCATTTAAACCTAGGGAAACACACATTTTCCTGGCAAAGTGGACTTGTGAGAGCTGCTGTTCTCCCAGGCCCACACTCCCCAAGACTTCTGGTACCTGTTAGGACAATACACCTCATTGAACATGCAGATTTTTGTGCCTGTTTGGTTTAGAATAAACTGGTTGCTTGTGATGTCTGAACTCCCAGCATCACCACCACCAGTGCAAGTACACATCTCTTCTCAGCACTCCCAAACCTCTTTTGTGTTTTCCAGGAGTGGAGGAGGCAAAGAAAAACCCTAGTTCCTTTGAGGTGGGAGCTCACCCAAGGGGGAGGAGAGCAAAGCTGACCTCCAGTGCATTTACTGATCATGTTTATTTTTAAAGGCACTTAGCCATAAGTCTCAGCCTATAGATCTGCTTCCTGCAGGCACACCCTGCTTGTGGCTGTGAAGGTACTCACTAAGCACTAGTAACACCCAGCATTTATATAGGGCTTTTCATCTTCAAAGCACTTCCCGAACATCGTTTAATTAATGAATCCTCACAGCCCTCTGTGAGGTATGCACAGTTATTACCCCCACATTTTACAAGTGAGGAAAACTGAGGCAGCGATTAGCTGAGGCAACGCTGTGGGAATTGGGATTAGAGCTCAGGAGAAGTCAGGAGTGCCTGGACCCCCGTCCCACGCAGCGATTGTCAGGCTGCCTCATTGGGAAATGCACGTGGTGCCTCAGTTTGGCACAGTATCTTGAACACTGTGGGTGCTGAGCCTTTGGTCCATCAGCGACGTCTTTTCCTTCCAGGTTCATATAATTTTTCTGTGTAGCGATCTGGAAGAATTCTCTGTTTTGTCTCCCAGTATCAGTTCTATATCCTGCTGTCACCCACTCAGGAGATGGAAACACAGACATTGGGACTGAGGTTGTGGAAGACATCTTCTATTACCTATAGCACTGTCTAACACATTCAGTTTTAGTGCCTTCACAGTGTTTCTAAAATGACATACATGGGGTACTTTCACCCACGGATCTCAGAGTGCTCCATGGACAAAGGACAGTGTTGCAATCCCAGATCACAGTATGGCTCTGTGCAGACTCTCAGACCCACTCAGGCTTGGCCTCAGCTGCAGATCTGATGATTCACGACCCTCAGCCCACATTCATGAAAGTTCAGTGAGTTTCACTCACATCCTCCTCAGCAACTGCGGGTTCCTCCCTTGAGAAGCCCCAGGGTATCCCAGTTCCCAGCTGACATGTGGAGAACAGGAGCAGACTTCCTGGTCATAATGGTAGCCGGTAGGGTGAGAGAGGGCACCAGTGACGGGGGTTAAACCTGGATGGTTCGACCTCGTCAAACTTGAACATCCGAGAGAACCTGCAGGGCTTGGTTCCCCTCCAGCCCTCCAGGGCTCTCACAGCCCTAATTATTATTGTTGTTGTTGTTGTTATAACAAAACATTAATATACTGCCATAAAATGCAAACTAGATAATACACGTTCTCTGCCTGAACAGCTCAGGCTTTAAACAGGCTGGACATTCTGAATTGGATCCCTCAGAAGAGACAGGGAAAGCACAGCCCTTTTTAGAGCAATTTCCCCTCTCAATTCCTTTGAAGTGTGCCTGGACACTGTGAAGGGATATGGGACGTGGCAGTAAACGGCTGACCAGGCAGCACCAGAGATAGAGCATGCTCCTCCAGCTGTGCCTCAGCTCATGTTCTGCTATGCACAGAGCTGTGGGAGAAAGATTTGTGGCTGGCAGTCACACTCACAAGGCAGGGGACTGGGGGAAATGGGGTTTCATTGAGGGATCTCATTGTGCTTCTCATATCAGCTGCAGCTCAAAGCTGGTACCTACCACTAGGATAGCAACGTCCAACCCACTGTTCCTGCCGGGGTAGCTGCTCCCAGGTCCTGCTGGGTTCTCACAGGTGTTATCAGGGAGTTGCTGTCAACGAGTTGATCAGCAATGCTGCCTCTGAGCCAGACAGTGTGCTACCACCTGCAGAAATGCAGCAGGAGCGGCTCCATCCTGCTCCTGCACAAGACAACCATCCCACAGGCGCTGCTCCTTGTGAACCGCTCTCCTAAATGGAGGTGGTGGAATTGTAATGCTCGTAAGAAAACAGGAGCATGGTAGTACATAGTGTGCTGGTGCCTCTGCACAGCCCACTGCTTGGAAGCAATGGGGAATCTGTGGTTTGTAAATGCTCTTCCGACTGAGACTGATGCCTTCACTTGCCTGTGAGGTCCCTTCTGTTCCCTCCTGACAGTGTTTCCCAGCCTAATCTGAGCTGCCATGAGATATCAAGCCAAGGGAGAAGTTGCAAATGTTGCAATTCCTAAGCTGCACTCTGAAATGAAATAGTAATACTCGTAATTAATAATAATCTCTAATGAAAAAAAAAAATCCCTGCTTATTCCAATGCAGAACCTTAGGTAGTGCTAGGGCATCAGGGAGGCTTTTCAGCCTCTGGACAGACTCACCCATGAGGCCCAGCATCAACACGCCCTGTGTACACCTCACATCGCTCTGAACAACTGCCCCAAACCAAAACAAAGACAAGGAGCACTTTAGGTTCTTTGTGTGTCCCTAAGCACAGGAGAGGATACCTGGACAGTTTTTACCAGCTGGAGGCTCCGAGCCAGAAATAGTCCCTGCATCTATATTCATAACTCATAAACCAAGCCAAACCAACCCCCGACAAAATATATTTAGACTGAAGGAAGCATTCCTCTGAAGCACTGCTGTTTTCATCCCCTCCAGTGCTCTGGGTTCCAGTGTTCCAATGTTCTCTGACCATTTGGTCCCAAAACCATTGAGCAGACACTGCCAAAGTTTCTGAATGCTGAATCTGACCTATCTTAGACCTGGCACAAACCCAAGACATACAAAGAATAGGGGCACACCTAGTATATTATTAAGGGATATAATGTTAATGTTCTGATTATTACTGAACTTAAAGCAATTCTCATCACACAACCTACAAGGCAGTGTGGAAGCCTCACTGTGTAAAGGTTCACATCACCCACTGCCCACCCCTAAACCACTGCTGCTACTTCTTCCCATTCCTTGTCATCAGGCTTTTAGCCTAGTCCCCAGCAAGCTAAATCCCATGCAGCTTTTGTTCATACACACAGGTATGTTTATGGCTTAATTTTCCCCCAGTTGATCTGCCTCTTTATGGCCAGCTACTGCCCTCCTCCCCGCTGCTCCCTGACAGCTTGCTGGCCACACCACCTGAACTCCTGCCTTTTTCCTTTCTCTACCCCTGCCCATGTTTTTGGCTGTCACCAGAGGAGCCCTTTTTCATCACTGCACTGCCCCAGCAGCTTACTGCTGAGCACACAGCACTTGTGTGCAGTGGACATCTGCTCGCAGCCGGACACGCACTGTGCTGCGTTTCTTTTTCCCCATCTGCAGGAGGCGATCCAGACAAAATGGCTCATTTCTACGTCAGCTCCTCATGGTTTATGCTTCCTGCCGTAGCAAGAGTTGTCAATCAAGCAGAGCTTAACTCAGGCATTAACTTGAACACAATTAATTCTTGGCAGCAGACATAAAATGCTATGAGCTCCATCTCGGCTGATGGTGATAAGGCTGACTGTCAGGACAGGCTCTGCATTCACTCCTTGACTTTAGCAAGAGTTAGATCAAGCCCATACAGACTAATAAAACAAATTACATTGTTGGCACTAGCAAGTGCAACTCTAAAAGAGTCAATTGATTTCTGTCTCACTGTGCCAACCAGGACCTTGCTTCAACTTACAGAGATGGCTGGGATTTTCCTATTACTTTTCAGGACAACAATGCAAGTTACTGCTGGGTGAGACTAAAAAGCATGAATTTGAGGCATACTGCCTAACCCAAAGGGAAGGTGTCTGACAGGCTGTACTGCTAACACCACCCCTGTGGCCAGACACATACCAGACAGTCACAGATGTGACCTGCTGCCATCTGGGTCAGTGTGATCTCTCTGTGTCTTCCTCTCCCATGTTGCTGTGGCCTCACTGCACTATCTGCATGGCAGTTTCAATCTTGTGTTATCTCATTCCACTTATGGGGCTGACTCGTGTGGCTCAAATGAAGCCTTATTAGCTTTGCTGGGGTTCATAGTGATCCAGGTTATGAGATGGCCTCAGAGAGACTGTCAGCGTTCGAGTCTGATGCAGGTTATCTGCATCTTGAGGTTGAGGAGCCATCTGTCTGCACCACTTGCAAGCCTGACACTTGTTGTCCCACTCCCTGCCCCTCATTTTTCTGGCTATCTATTTTTCTGTTGCTACCTTTATAAAGACAAGAACTTCACCAACTTGGCATACCAGCCTGATGTACTTAGCAGATTGTGGGGTGACTCAGTACAGAACTCTTCCTACGTTTTCACACATAAACATGGTCAGTGGACAAGAAGACAGTGAAAAGAGTACGCAATGCATCATGGAGATTGCAAAACCTTGAGGAGTCAACTGATTGGAAGGTCCCTCACAAAACAGGTCCCCATTCCCCATGGAAATGCCCTAGTCCTTTTCTGATTTGAACAGTATAAATTCTCAAAGCATCTGAGATTCATTAGGTTAAACACAGGGATTCCCATATTATTAAAACTCCAGCAAACATGTATTCCATTAGCAATATTCTGGCAGTCATCCTGAAGGGTCTTTAGGGCTTATCCATTCACAAAGCCATGTATTTGATGACTGGTGTAAATGACACCATTAATTAAGCTGGGACAAATATTTTGCAAGTGATCCATGGGCAGAAACACATTCCTGTTAGCCATCCAATGAAGAGATAGAGACACAGACATATCTGACTCAGGGGATTAAATGGCAAGAACTACCCAGGTGCTAAAGCTATGATATTTAAGATTGATTGCCGTATTTCACCACAGTCACAACTTTTGGTAGAACGCTTGGTCAAAAGCCATCTCTTCCGTGGAAAACCAGGAAGGATTTTGCTCTGTTTTATGTTGAACACAATCTTTACCTAAAATGTCATTTGATTTGTCCTGCAGAAATGCCTCTAGCTTGCACTGTTCCATGGACCCTTTCTGGATACCCTGGGAGCAAGGGTCATTGGTGTGTTGTACATTGTATTGTGTAAGGTGTTGTCTACTTACAGTTTGCATATTATTACAAATGCATTTTTCAGCTGACTGAAAAAACCCCACTGACACAAATTTTACTGATAAAAAACAGCTTTAGAAAGCACATGGAGAAAAATGTTATGATTTTCTTGCAAATAGTCTTGATGACATTTATCCTAAAAAGCTCTGTCTTGCCAAGATCTGTATGAACTAGAAACTCACATTCAGATTCTGAATTACTTGCGACAAGGTCCAAAGGCAGTAAGTGCTTGCAATGGCACTGTCAAGTGCTTGGCTTGGAGTAAGTAAAGTTCTGCAAGTGGCAGTATGGCTATTTCACAGTTCTGCTGAAAGTTCTTCTTTCACTTCTGCTGATATAACTGAAGTAAAAATTCACTTATGAAAAAGCTTTATTACTCAGTTTTTTCTTTGGCAAAGTTATGCAGCACTGGACTCAAAAATTAACTTGTTTGTACAATTCCAAATACACATAAAGAAGTAATTTATCTTATTCAAGAAAAAGAGCTTGGTTATGAACACTTACATGATCGTAAAGATGTTTGGGAGACAGTTAAACCTCAAAAACAGTCTTTATATCTAACACAGAACATATTACTTATATGTATGAGCTGGATGTATGCAGCACATCATATTAAATATCTCCTCTGAATAAAGAAACAGCAAAGGAAACCCTATACTCACTTCATTTAAAGAAATCCTTCATGTCCCTCATAAAAATCAGTCTGTACCTGTTACTTCCATGGTTCCTCCATGCTGAAGTAGCATCACAAATAACTTCTTGTACTCAAATATGGTTTAACATTTGCTTAATAAAACACCTTGAACCTGTGCTTCTTTGTTGCAATGCTTCTCAAGGGAATAGTAGCTCTGTTCCCCCTCTGTGTGTGCCCATGACCTGAGGTCAGGCATAAGAAGGACTGCTCAGAGTTTAAAGATGAAGAATTTAGTTAGTGGTGGTTGCACCCCAGGTCTCAGTGGAATGGGTTGAGTCCTATCCCATACCACAATACGATGGGGGCAAACTCTGCACTGTGCTGTGTGACAGGCACGGGCCCCAGGCACAGACTGCAGACAGGGAGAATCACATGCTGCTTGCCCTGCTCAGCGCCACGGGCTTTCTCCAGATCCCTATATCTGGTACATGGGACCACAGAATTGGAGAGACCCTGAAGTGCTGCGGTTTGTGGTCCAGTCCGAGAGTGTGGAAAGAACTCGCCGGGAACTAAGAATCCTCACAATTCTCACTATGTTCCATTCCCTTCCACTTTGATGTTGCTGTCTTACATGAATGTTGTTATGCATTGCGTGCATATTAAAAACAAATAAACATGAAACAGGACACTGCTGCACACAGTTTTCCATGTTAGAAAGGAATGAGAACAAAACCCTACAGCACATTACTTATGCAATTAGCTCTCCAGTACCTTGAGTACATCCATTAGTACAGCTAGAAGCTAGCAGAGATATGCTGTTATATTTCCTGTTTTAAAAGCATTATTTAAAAGCATTATCTCCAGCAAAATAACCCCCAGGAACATAAATACAGTATAACAGACTAAAGTCTTCATAGCCCTATCCCTTCTGCAGAATGATGGTTAAATGCAGTATTCAAATACTATGGGATGTATGTTCAATAGTGTATTCGAAATTAGCATCTATAATGGGTCTGTCAAGGCTTGATCTGGACAGAGGTAAGGGAGTTCAGGATGAAAGTGCTGGGACAACTGTACTTGAACTGCCACTTGTTGAGGAACAAGCCCCACTGTATTCAGTACCACACATCTTTCACCACCTCCTTAAGAAGTGAATTGCGGAGTGGTAAAAGGAACTAGAGTGTTGAGATCTCATGTACTGCATTTGCACCTGGGAATTATTAGGTGTATGTTCATAATAGCTAACGTGGCAGAGCAGCCCAACGTGGTCTTACTTTTACTACTGAGTTGCTCGTAGATCTTGTTCATCTTTCAGCATTTCATTTGGTCCTTCTGTAGCTTGGGGAGTAACACTTCTCTGCTCCACCAAGGCACTGAGGTCCATAACAATAACTATGAACCGTTTGATAAGAGATGCTACTGAAAGACAAAGGTATTATTGCAAAATTCTGTGGGCTGGCAACTGAGCTAGTGGCACTGTGCTGCATCCAGAGCCCATTTGGCTCCTTACAATGAAATGAGAGTGGGGGGAGAGGAAATCAGGTCAGTTTTTGGCAGACCTATTCAAGGTAAGCATAATCCAGTTGATTCATTATGCGCTGCAATCCTTGCTGGCAAAGAGTCTGAAGTAAAGTAGCCTCCAGCCCTATTGCAACTCAACTTCTGTGTGTGGGTGTTGATGCTGCACATTAGGGAAGTGTGTCACTGATGGATAAACTTATGGGGCTGAGGGCTGGATAAGGGATGCACAGGACTTCACACGAGTGTGCACTATCAGCCTAGTGCTCCCTACTGAGCAGCCCACTCTAAAAATGTTGGTCCTACCTCCTACAAGGCAAGGAGAAAACCTTTTGAGAAGACCCTTCTGATGACTAATGCAATCTGTGTGTCATGAATCATTGGGATGTCCTTGTGGCATAATCAGAGCTCTGGTTATTATACCCATTGATGATAAAACAAGTAAATCTTAATGAGTTGTGGGAAAGGAGACAATAGGGCCCTCTGCCAGGTCTCATTTATCTTGACAACACGCCTACAGCCCAGGTACAAAGATCGCTATTGTTTATTCTCAGTATTTGTGAAGGGGCCAGACAGTTCTCATTTCACTCAATCTGATGGTGCTCTCTTTATCTCTGCCTTAGCATTTCTAAGGTGCCTGTCACTGTGGTATCTAAGCATCTCAGCTTTAGTCAAAGGTTACATTTATGGTAAATAAACCACCTGGACAGCCTTTGAAGGTGAAAACCTGATATATAGTTAAATAGTGGTAAACAGCTCAATTTACATAGTGCCTCTTCTTTGACTAAAAGGACAAGCAAAGACTTTGTTGTTCATATTGTAAACAAATCCTCTGTGTATGATTCAGACCCTAAGTAACTGGGTCTGTTACCGCACTAGCACAGCTAAGCCAGTCTACCATGCCAGTAACGCATGCCCAGCATGAACTCAGCTTCTGTCCCAGTGGGACTGTATTTACACCAGGGACTCCTGTCAGCCTAGCTGTCCTGGTCAGGTTACAACTCATCACACTCCTGACCAGAACAGCTACAGCAGAAGGATTATATAGGAAAAAACAACCCCAAATATGAGAAAAATGGACCTGTTCCACTGGGCAGTTCATCCCCTGTGGGTACCCACACTCAGAGCTGACCTCATTGCAGCTCCTGCCCTTCTGCTGCTGGCTATTCTTGCAAAGCCAAAACCTAGTTGTGAATGGGCCAGGGAAGTCTTCACCTGGTACATGCCTTGTCTACAGCTTTGTCATCTACAGCTGCTTGGGAATCTTCAATTAAAAGGATTTTTTAACAGAAGAGATCTCTATCAAGCTGCATTTTTGTACTTATTTTTTAAGGAAACGTTTGTTAAGAAAGGCTTCCAGATCCCAGCTACATTAGTTAAAGCAGCCCCTGAATAGTCAGCATTCCAGCAGCAAGGCATTTGATAGTGGCAGGGGAGAACTGAGATCAGCACCTGGCACTTCTTTATCCCAAATGACTCCCAGAATCACCAGGCTACTACTTACACTGGCATGGGTGCGCTGTATGGGCTTTGTGCAGAAGAGATGTGAGTTTCAACTCAGTGTGAACACAGAAACATTCCTGAATTTCTGAGAAGTTTGTAGGATGGCAAAACACTTCCATTCAGATCTGGAGATAAGTGCAGGTTTCAAGCAAGAAACAAAAGACAGACTCTGACATTTAAATCTCAGAGTGAATTCCCTGGGACAACAAGAAGAGAAAAACATCTTCCTACTTCTAAATCAGATCAGTTGCTGACTTATAATGCTGAGCTTGGAGACCATTAAAAACAGTGTCTTTCTCCCCCCTCCATACTGCCAGCCACAGGGAATTGCAGCTAAATTAGGGATTGTTGACTGTTTGCATCTTTTAAACAACTTCTGTTCTCACATGTTCTCGCCCTGTTGGCTTCTTTTGCTGCTGTCAGCTCAGCGCTGCTCCATGACTCATGGTGCAGAAAGACAAATGACAACCCTTTGCTTTAGGACAGAATGTCACCTCCACAATACACCTGTGTCTGCTGGATTCACTGTGAGTCTCCAGTTCACACTGTTCCCCCCTGTAGTGACTAGATGCAAGTTTCTAATGTGACATTTCTGCTTTTCTGGTGTATAGAAGCAAGTGACAAGCTCGGACACATGACACAGTAAGGCATATACTGTGAGACCATGGTGATAATCATGGAGCAAAGGTCTCGGTGGGGCACAAAGAACTGTGTTTTAGGAGGGAAGGTTGCATAATCAACCAGATGCTCTTCCATCACATGGAACTGAGCAGTCTAACATGGGAGGGGGGCTATAGCCCTGCCATTTCCTTCCTCTTTCCCTTAAGAAGTCCATCACTAGGCCAGACTGCTAAAGGTCTTTTCACAAATGGGAGGACTTTCTTCCCACTGTATCCTTGGGCAAAGAATCATCCAATCATGTTCCTTTCGCATATTGAAAACAATTATTTACTGATAGAAGTAAGAGCTTAACAAAAGGTCTGAGTAAAAGGAACAAGCCTACCATGGAGACAAACACATATTGCCCCTGCCTGCTCACTTCTCCTTGCAGCAATACCCTGAATTCTCTTTTCACTTGTATTGAAGTAAATTAAGCAGCTCAGATAAGATTACATAGCTCCAAAGCTTTCATAAGTGACAGGAGGATCAGATCCATTGTGTAAGACAGAAAAGTAATTTTAGTGCTCTCCCATGGAGCAAAATGACTTTCTGGCTCCTGTTTAGATCCTTTCAGCCACAGGCAGCAAATGATCACACACACTTTAACCCACAGTAAGCTTTCAGCTCTCTGAAAACTTCCTTACTCATGGTTACTTACACAGGATCCCCTTTGAAATCAGTCACCGAAAGTCAGTGAGTCCTACCTTAGTAACAGATGAGTAATAAATAACGATGCTTCCCCACCTCATCTCCTTCAATACGCTGAAGGGATAGAAGCAGTTTTGACAGGAATTCCCCCCGAGGTGACTGATTTGTTACTGATCTTCAGTTTGACCTGCAGAGTGAAGAAAAGCTGCGGCTTCATCCACAACCAGTCTGCTTTCTGCCAGTTTGTGCCAGACAGACGCAATAAATGGCTTTGTGGACACTCCTGCTGTCACGCGGTATTTTTTTACCTTCTGGAAGAAAAGCAGCATGAATTCAAGTATTCTGAGGGCCTCATTCAGCTCCCCAAGAAGCTGCCAAGCCCTTGGAAAAACCCGGCCCTTAGCATCCCAGCAAGAGCTGCAAGGCATTGGCCATTTTGCCACTTAAGTACAATTACAAAGCCTCAGAATGGGAAAGGGGCTGCTTTGAAATTGTTGTCTTCCTGTTGGCAAGTGCTGAACACTGGAAATCTGGATCTGGCCTGTCTGAAACCTGGACTATGGATACTTAACTACACTCTCAGCTGGGCAGGAGCCACACAGCATTAGTAACTGCATGGCTTTGCTGGTCAAAGTGAACTAAGCAAGGCAGAGAAAAAGGCCAAGAGAGAACATGAAAAACATCATGAGTTAGTGAAACCATGCAAACAGCTTCAGTAACACTCCCAGAGCATAAAGCAAAGACCAGAACACAACTAGGTCATTTCTGCTAACGGAGGACACAGTCTTCAGTGGGGAACTCAAATCATACCAAAGCCATTTGGAGTGTGATGCTGTTTGCTCCATGGGGACAGATGAATGAAGTTCGAAACTCCTTACTGCTTTCCAGGGAAAAGGGCAATGCCTGAACAGGCAGTGGGGATGGAATTCAATCCCCATTTCTGAGGGAAGCTAGGATAGAGGCATATCCTACAGAAAGGTTAGCTCCTTGCGTCTACAGATCGAGACTTCATTCCTGAAGCTTTCTCGTGCCAAATAAATTCACCAGACTACGTACAAACCAGGGCTGAGCACTTGCCAATTCGTGCATGCGGCTATGGATACGTGGTGTGTAATTGCATCTGCCACCAGGGTAATTGTGCATGCAAAATTGTGCAATGAGTATTTTGTACACACGGTCATGCTTTTAACTGTCTCTTTTTTCAAGAGGCAGGCACTGTTTAAGCAAATACTCGGGTAGAATAGCTAAAATCATTAAACATTACTTTGACTTGCTTTAATTATAAAGTCACAAGCAAACCACAATACTGTGCACTTAGATGACACAAAAGAGAGACACACCACAGCACTGCTATGTCATTAGGATCTGTGTGCACGGTATTTTATTCGCCTGCAGAAAGATGGATTCTTTAGACTGAAGTAATTTGTTACATGTCTGGAACCCAAAGCCAATTAGACACTGAACACAGTCACCGCGCACTCCTCAGCAATTAACTTGCTATTTTTGAGGATTTGTTTAATTTTATAGTTGGGAAAAGCAAGGAAAAAACCCTTCTGACAGAGAAATCACAGCTGTTTCACTGAAAGTCCCAAACCATTCAGATGTACACTCAGATACAAAGTGACACTTCAATAAGATATAGCAAACACAGTCAGATTCAGCAGATCAAATGAAGTTTAATGATTAATTTCTCAAACAGAAGAATTCCCAGCTCCAATAAGGAATTGCAAGACTGGACAGCGATATCATTACCTGGATTCTCAACATGTATTCCATAATCTGATGCTATGAGCATAACTACAAAGCAGGCCCAGCTAAACAGTGTAAACCATGTAAACTTGGTTGCCTGCAGTGGCCCTGGATGATACCACTGCTAAAAGCAAACGTTACCAGGAAACAATATACCGCAGCACTGCACCTGTGAAGAGCAGACACCACTGAGTACCCACAACAAGGCAGTGTCATCCTACAAGAGCAACCAACACCATGAAGTGCAGCACTGCTGAGCACAGCATCTATTAGATGTGGCCAGGACATAATAACTGGATACTGCAGTACACAGCATAGTGCAGATGATAATCGGAGTGTTATTTCATAAACACACATATATCTATATGCACATACATCTGTATGCACACACCAAGTATTGTCTGAAGAGCAGTTTTGCTAGGCACAGATAAGTGTTTTCCTTTGAAAATGAAATGTAATACATGATTCCTAGAGGTGTTTAAAAAACCAGATACCTAAAAGAGGAAATGTCAACAACAGCAAGAGGGGGAAATAAATTTATGCATCCCAGTTAGGCAATGTGCTCTATCACTAAGATGGTCAAGGTGAATTACAGGCCTGTTTAAAATCGCAACTTCAAACATCCCTATCAACCCTCTCCAGAGCTCAATCACTGTAACTGCTGTGCCTGAAGAGTATGAGATCCTTCCATATACACATCCTATTTGTCACAGATGACACGAAGATGCCAAATATCTGGTGGTCCAACGCTAGGGAGCTTGCAGTGACTTTCAGCTCTTGGGCTGCTCCTGGACCTCTATGTTCAAGCCAGTATCATTTAATAAACTGACCTTAAGTGACGAAGGAAAGATACAGCCCTATCATAATGTCTGAGGTACAAGTGCATCCGAAGGACCTGCTGCATTTAGAGCAGATTAAAGAATCTCAGTGCAGTGAAATCAAAACTGACACCTTCCACTTTTGTGAAGTTTGATATATTGCAGGTTAAGGTTTCAGCAAAGCCAGAGAGACAAAAGCTCACCGTTGCCTTACAGAACTGTAGCTATCCTGCTCCAGTCAGTGGCTCAGATTTGCATAAGCTCTTCACTTGGCAATATTATTTTGCCACTGGCTTGTAGAAGATGAAACAGCATTCCCTGTTATGGAAAAGCCCCATCCACAGGTGGGCAAGCACCTATGTACATGCAGGAAGCACATATATACAAACCCAGCTTCCTGAATACTTACATGTATAACACACAACTTCCACCAAAGTCACAAAGTCACGCACAAACGTACAGAGAGACCTGTTCTGATTCAGTGTCTGCACACAAACATGCATCACATGTGTTTACGTGCGCACCTGTATAAACACACTTGCATGCAAGCTCAGACATGCGGCGTTCTCAGAAATGCACATGGGTACTCACACATATGTGCTTGCATGGATACGAGCACACACCCATGACTTGCTCAAGGCAGCACCATCAGCCTATGGCAGAGCCAAAGGAAAAAATCCCAGATGAAAGACCAGGAGTTGTCCCCGCTGCTGAAATGACAAGGCCTGTCCCGCGGTCCTTCCCTCCCAAGAGGGTGGGTAGCTGTGTGTAGGCAGTCACGCTCACTTAGACACATGTACAATCACAGGCTTGAGCCCAGACAAACACAGTCTCACTTATCCCATTATGCACTTTTGAGCAGTAACATGGACATGCCCTGCCGCCACTCCTCCCTTCTCCTAATCCTTTATTTGCACACAGCTCTTCGGATCAATCTGTTTCATTTCCCAAATAATGCATATTCACTTTTGTTTACAGCCGGGACACTGGGCTGCTTTGAGTCAGGTCTATAACCATCTTGGCAAAGCCAGTCCCGTCTTGTTTGTTTGTTTTTGCAGTGACTGTGTGTGCAAGGAATATGGAGGGTGTAGGCGGCTCTACATGTCCCTTCACCTCTTGTGGGTTTTGGCACATTCCTTTCATAAATACTCTCTTTCAAATGCAGGGGACAGGATGCTTTGTTTATATAACCACTGCTTTTTGATGAGGCTCAAACCATCCCAACACATCTCTGTCCAGGAGGCTCTTTAGAGGAGGTACTTGTTCCTAAGTTCCCTATGACATGGATTCTGGGTAACAGCCCAGAATGGAGAGTGTCTGGAAAAGGACCCAACCTCAGGCAGAGCTAACTTCAGACAGACCTACTTTAAGCTGGAATGCGGCAGTTTCACACCTAATTTTCTCCAGTTTTCTCTTCACCTCAGCTGGCCCTGGGTCTCCCTGGATGCTTTAGGGAATGGAAGCTTCCCAGGACCAGCTCTGACTCTGCTGATCCTCACGACCAGCAGAGAGTTTCTGTGAAACCGTGCTGCTTTGAATGGTGGGAGTCTATCCAAGCTGGAAGGAGCAAGAGTAAGAACAAGGAAGGATGTATGAGTTATTTTAGTATAACCATTTCACTTTGCATTTTCACACCCACACAACTATCTCTGCATAAAGACTCATATCCAAACGCATAAACATTGCTGAATTAGAGCAGGTGCTCTGCAAAGACCAGAGCGGAATTAACTTGCCCTGGTCAGTTCCACTGATAAAGGCACCTTTAAAGGAGTGTAATGAGAGTTACCCTTGCTTTGGCCGTATAACTTTTAAGTTAAGTGATCCAAACAATCCCTTTTTTAACTCCTTTCTTCCCTCTTCACGTCTTCCATGTGTTCCTTTAGCTAAAGTAGTGGGCTGAAGAGGCAGAAACAGCAATAATAATGGGAAAAGCAGGATGCTAGAGCAAGGTGCCACCCCATTGTGTAACACACAACAGACAGATTACTTATATGCCCTTGTTACAGACCTATATGCTATAAAAAGCACATGTTGATATAGTCGTACACACAGCATTTGCCACCATTCAGTAATTTATCATGAATGCCTCATAATACTGAGTGGGAAGGAAAAACATTAAATAGTTCTAGGGATTTTTCTAGTACCACACTGCTAGGAAGATGTGTTTCCCATAGCTAAATTATAGACACAAAACAACCACTAACTTAACCACTTGAAGGGAAGTGAGTACAGAGCTTGCCAGGCCAAGGGGATGACACCAGCAACACAGGTTGAGCATTGCCTGCCAAGCACAGCAACAGACAACAAGACAATTTTCATGGGTTTCAGTGGTTGCAAAACCTAAGTGCATCCAGCACAGACTGAGGGCGTTTCTGCAAACAGCCTGGGGAGCTTTTGATTTGGGGAGAAAAAAGAGAAATAGGAGAGAGAGAAATGGGAAAACAATCATGCAATTAACGAAACAGTGAGGCAAAACAAAAGGGAAAATTCTACAAAGACACATGTATGTATAGCTAGAAGTTAGTCCTTTCAGTCAATAAACATTGCTCTAATGTTCATTCAGGGATTATATACATCACACCCCCCCTAGAATGCCTATACTGTGGCTCCTGCAGCGTAGAACTTGTCAAAGATGCATCACCTTCATTTGCATTCAGAAACATGGAGGCAAAATAACCTCAGCATGATTTGTTCCAGTTCATTCAGACACCAGTGATCAAGGAGGCAGATAGACCTAAATCCCCTCTGTTGGCTCCATTCACTACACAGGAACCAGCAGTGCATTTGCAGGCTAAACCACCTTTATCGATTCAATGCATCTTCTAAGATACGCACATTTCATTTTCACTCCCCAACTCAGCAACAAGATGAATTCCATTCATGACCTAATACAGCCAAGTTTTCAATAACTTGGCTTGTGTCTGCTATACCCAAGATTCCCAGATGGTCTGCTACCCAAATAATGTGAGGACCGCTTAAAGGCCACCATCAGATTAGTTCAGCTCATATTCTTCATCTCTGTGTACACATTCTTCACTGAGGAATAGCAGACAGAGAAGCAATTTCCACTGTGTATTCAAACTGGAATTGTGATACTGGCAGAGCTGAAAGCAGCAGCACCTTCTAATCTGCACCAGTTCAATCTTCAGCATTTAAGATCTCCCCTTCTAAAATGGGCATCAATGGCAAATTTTACAGAAATGACTACTTGCTTACAAATAGCATACTAAGCAGTGCCTCAGCCAGAAAAAGAACTAATCAGCCTTTCCAGGTAGAGGAGAGACAGGTGGGTTAAAGTCCTTCGCAGCGTGCGACCACTGCTTTCGCAAGAGCAGCTTTTCCTAGTGGAGCCTGCTGAACTCCTCCACCAGTTAGGGAAATTTTCCCAGTTTTTACTGTTTCTAAATAAAAACCTCCCATGTCTTTATACACTTAAGACCTATCCCCACTTCCTTTATTCACACCTGAAGTGCAGCGCGACTACGTACGTGACTCAGCTGAGTCACATTTGGCTTCAGCCTCTTTTGTTATCAGGATGTCCCCTACCAGTTCCAAGAAAAGGGTTCCAGAACCAAGAATTAGCTAATTTCCTAATCCACAAAAGGAAGTGCTAACAAACTGTTTGACTCTAAATTCTCATTCTTAATCTTCCCCCTTCGATTACTCCTCACTGTCCTTGTTAAATGGATTGTTAACATGCACCCATGTCCACTTTTATTAACGCGTTTAATTTGCAAGCTTCACACATATTCCAGCTAACCATACCTGTATAGGCTTTAAATAATATGCTTAGCGCAATAACACAATCAGATTAAACGCAGTAATTGGATTGCAGAGGTTTTAGGCAACCCTGGGTCAGTGGAAAGGGATGACAAGATTGTTGTGCCATCTGTTTCAGCTGGTCAGAGCTGCCTTGGTGCATATTCTGTTATTCTTCTTACACCTCTTTCTGGAGGGCAGAAGGAGATGATCTGCTGTTTGAGCTTTCCTTTATGCCATGACTTTATCTGACATAAGGGCCTTGTTTCAACTACTGCAGCTGACATTCGCTCTCTGGTGAGCACAACCTCGAGTGAAAAGAAGCACCAGAGGTAGTCTGAATCTTTTCTAATCAAAGCAGTTCTATAGCATCTTCCAGGTGCTGAGAGCAGTCTACTGTAACTACAAACATTAACAATTGCCGATTTGTGGCAACTGTAAACCTAGATATCTTATTTATATCCTTGAGGTATACATACATTTAGAAGCGCTTTTAGCTAAGTCTTACATCCCCACAAAACCGCAATAGCTGAACTTCAGAAACTGACTTTTGCACTCCAGAAATGTCTCTCACAGTAAGTGAAACCAATTTCTTCCATATTTGCCAAGTACAGGTACATGTTTTAAGACAAAACCCTATTTCCATCTTTTTTTCTGTGCTCATAATACTCCTGTCACACCTCTGATGCAGTGACAAACATTCCAGTGAGTACAAAACAGAGGAGCTGCGAGCACAAGAAAAAGGCTGATTTGCACAGTGAGATATTTTGATTACTAAGCAACTTTAAAAATCTGCTTCAACTTTGGATTCTTTGAGTCCCGGCAGCTTATTTGTACTGTTGTCCTCTGCCTGTATTCTTTGACCTTCTGACATACAGTTACTGCAGTCTGTTGCATGCATCCCCAAGCAGAAAGCAGATTGGATAGAGATTAGATAACATCATGGTGTATGGGCTGGGTACTTCTTTTTTTTTCTTACCCGTTTCCTGTTGATAGAATCACACTGATAAGGAGTTTAGTTGGTAGTTGAAGTATGAAACTGCAAAAGGCTGCCTTTTAAAAGACATGTTCCAACTGGGATGTAGATGTGGCCAGAAGACGGTTTAGCGTGTAGCTGGGCTCTGGTGCTTAGGCCCCTCAATCTGACTATTAGCCAGGAGCAATGAGCAGTTAAGGGGGACCACGGTAGGTGCACAACACAGGTTTACAGCATTTTCAAGCCTGTTTATGAACATGGTTAGAGAAACACTGCAGAAACAGAGGAAGCTATTTGAGATATTACTTCACTCTGGCTATATCTTACCACCTTGTTTCTGAAAGTTATTGCTCCACAGTGCTTCAAGGGAAGATGAGTTAGCAGAACAGTGCGCATTTGTCTCATCCACTTCAGTACAAAGTTATCCAGGCTGCCTCCAACCATGACAAGCAGCTTAAAGTAAGGCAGCTGACTTTGCCCAAAGTGGATGCGCAGCAGTGCCACACAATTCAGCCAGCTGAGATCCAGATGCATGAGTTCTGGCAGTGATGTGGGAACAGCGTGTGGGCAGAGATGTTTCACATTGCCACAGCTCTATCTGCTATGATCACACACAGATCCAAGGCCTCCAAGGCCCATAATGCCAACATGAGAGCACAGTTGGAATGAACCTTGGAAGAAGCCAGTTGATCACCTACACTTCAGTTCGGAGGCTTTTTTAAAACATCTGGATTACTGGGTTCAGGAGCTCTACAGAATCTGAAGGCCCATCCTTATCTTCCACTACCTGCAGGAGAAATGAAGAACCAGCCAATGCCTCTGCCGTTAGTGGTTTGTTGGCATCACGGTGTTTTCAGTTGGAGGGATGGAGGCTGTGGTTTCACACTGAGTGGCTTCTCACTCCTCACGCTGCTGGCACAGCTCTTGGTGCAGCTGCGCACTCGACCAGAACAGCTGAAAAATTCCTTCCAGCTGACAGCTCAGGGTACCCCATCCCATGGAAAAGGTATGCTGATTCCAGACAGGGCAGCACAAGAACCAGGACAAAGTGCTGTGGGGAGAGGAGAGCTCCCTGAGAACACTGACATGAATTCACAGCCCCAGAAACACACGTTGTCCTGGAAGATCTTGGCAGGGAAGCTCAGCAGAGAAAGGGTCAGTGTACACATGCAGCTTGCTCTAAGGCAGAAGGGAGTTGCAGATCTGAATTGAGGGCTGTGCAAGCAGCAGTACAATGTAAAGCAGATTTTCTTTGATTAGCCGCGGCATCTAATCTCTCCTGTGCCCCCCTGCAGCGAATTCCAGAGTTCAACAGCCCCCACTGGACTTTCCTGTTAAGGCTCAAATCATTAAAAGTATTTGTTTAGTAAAGGCTAAAGCACTCAGGTCCCAGTGCCTGAGAGCTCTGTGAGGTTAAATGTTGTCAACCTTTTGAATTCAAGCCATGTTCCACAGGGTCGCAGTGATTCACTGGTAGAGCTATACAGAAATCTCATCTCCAAGCTTCACCCTCCACCCCAGCTCACTTCAGTACCTTGGACTAAATGAACTCGTGTGGTCCCAGACACAATCCTGAGCATGTGGCAAAGCTTCTGCCACAGCTTGCACACTCAGCAGAGATGTCACAAGCTGGCCGCCTGTGCTGATTTTGGCCAGGACAGAGTTAATTTTATTTATAGTAGCTAGTATGGGGCTGTGTTTTGGATTCGTGCTGCAAACAGTGTTGATAACACAGGGATGTTTTCATTACTGCTGAGCAGTGCTTGCACAGAGCCAAGGCCTTTTCTGCTCCTCACCCCACCAGTGAGGAGACTGGGGGTGCACAAGGAGTCAGGAGGGGACACAGCCGGGACAGCTGACACTGACTGACCCAAGGGATATCCCAAATCATGTGGCATCACGCTCAGCACAGAAAGCTGGGGGAGAAAGAAGGAATGGGGAATGTTCAACGTGCTGGTGTTTGTCTTCCCAAGGCATAATTGTGTGTGATGGAGCCCTGCTCTCCTGGGGATGGCTCAACATCTGCCTCCGATGGGAAGTGGTGAATTAATTCTTTGCTTTGTATGCACACGTGGCTTTTGCTTTACCCATTAAATTGTCTTTATCTCACCCAGGAGTTTTCTCACTTTTACCCTTCTGATTCTCTCCCCCATCTCACTGGGGAGCAGTGAGCAAATGGCTGAGTTGCTGGCTGGGGTTAAACCATGACACCTTCTCTGACAAACAAAAAGGGATCTTCAGCTTGCTGAAAGCTGGTGAGCTTATGGCAATGCAGCGTGCAGTTCTGTTGACCAAAGCAGGCAACAAAGACAGAACCCCCTGACCCACCAGGCTCTCCGCCAGGTACCTTTCTCAAATACAAAATTTCACATGTCTGAAATCAAGGATTTACTCTGCCATAGGACCAGGTTTCTTTTCTAACCTGGACCTGTTCTTCTTTTCTCTACACTTTGTATCGATGAACCAGTAAATGTGGTTTGAATAGTGCAAGTCTGACCCGCATCAGCTTTGACTCAATACTGCTTAGGGCAGAAGGTGTTCAAAGATGAGAAGGATCAGTTCCCAGAGTGATCCAGGAATTGATTTGTCTATAACTTCCAAAAGGATGAGTATTTCTCACAGAACACTCCCAGTTACACCCTAAAGAATATTCCTCACCTGTCCTCATTACAGTGAAATTGCCATGAATTAGGGGGCAATTTCACATTCCTGAAAAAAAAGTTGGCACTTCAAATTGAAGCTGAACATGATATGGTGGAGCTGGAGAGTCTGCATACCTGCCCTGCAGGGGAAGTGGCTGCCTGACCCTCGGAGAAGGCAGTAGGTGGGAACCAGCAAGTAAGCGTCCAGAGCTTGGAGCCCTTGGGGAGTGCTGGTGCCATGCAGCCTGTCTGGAGAGCTGCACAGGCAGAGCAGAGCCCAAGCCTGCCAGGCTGCCCGGGAGCCAGAGATCCTGATGATCCCTGCAGGTTAACCATTACTCTGGAAGACCCAGCTTGAAACAGTCCAGTCATGGGCTGCACACAGCAGCAGTCACCCAGTGACAGGCCAGAGATGTGAAGAGGTATAGAGATGGGTTTGTGGCTCTTAGCTCTGTCTGCCTCTCAGCAGGCTCCCTTGGAGCTGGGTGGCCGAGCTGGAAGGAAATCAAGCGGGATTTCAAACCTGCCTGGCAGGCAGTGAAAATCCTACCTGGTTTCTGTCAATTTTGTCATACTCCCTCAGCATCCAAGCTGAGATCAGCAGGAAATGCGGCTGCTTCCCTGTGCATATTCTGAGATTTCAAAAACTTTCCTGGTACCTACTTGGAAAAACGGGGGTGATTTTCACAGCTGAAAACTGAAGGGGAAAAACAAAGGGATAGGTCAATGAAAAATTCTGTTTCAAAATTATTTTCTTAATTATTACTGTTTCCAAACTGAAACATCCACTGAGACCAATTCTGCACCTCTGAGTACTTCCATTTGAAAACCCTGACATATTCAGATGAATAAGGTGTCCTGTTCAATAACAGTTGCACTCTTATTTTAATGTCTGTCAGAAGCATTTAGCTATTATTGAGCATGCCGAAAGTTGTACAAACTGGGAGCTCAGTTCTTAAGCCTCTTAGTACCAGTGTGTATGTACAATGGCTCTGATATTCCCACGTAAACAACCTTAAAAGCCCACACCTCACAGAACCATCAGACCCTGCAGAACATTGCACTGGCACTCAGACTTACTTGCCTGTAACAAGCAATCCCTTACTAAGAGTTTGACACTGGCCACTACCTTGAAAACCAGCCAAGAATAATCTAGTGAAGGTCTCCCTCACCTCACTGGAGTAGGAAGGATTTGCTAGCCATGACCAGTTTCTTCTGTCACTTTGCCAGGTACCCAAGGAGAGGCTGCTCAGTTCAAAATCCACACTGCCACAGGTTAATCTTCTCGTCTCCAGCAAACCAAATCCTCCTGCCCCGCTCACACCCCAGGTAAGGCAGGGGTCTGCTATTGGAAAGTGCCTACTATGAAACACGTCCCCCTGAAGTTTAGAGTCATTTGGCACTCCTGAAGAATCAGGTCAGACACAGAAATTTCTATTAGATTGAAACCCAAATCCAGGTGGTTACATTTAGACAGGCAGTGTGGTATGATAGGAAGGTAACGTGGCCTCACAGGGAGATGCGACCAACTTCCACTTCAAGCATGTATCTAATGAGAGAAGTTACCAAAAGAATACCATGCTTTTGACCAAGACCTACTTCGGCACTTTCTCTCCAGCTCAGGCCTGTGAAGAGCTGAGTGCAAGTTACCTTTTACCTCCAAAAAATATCCTTATGTCTTTGACCTTTACAAGCGAAACACGAAAACAAACCACAGGATCACTTGAACAATGCTTGGGTTTGATCCAGTCACTGCTTCTGCTTGAAAAGGGAGAGTAACCCCTGCAAATGCACAAATTAGTCATGTGTGTAAACACGGAGGAGCAGGCAGAGCACTGCCGTCAAAACCACCACTGAGAACAGGTATCCAAGAGCAGCTTGTGTCTATTACTTGAGGTGCATTAACAACTAAGCAGTTAATTGTCTTCCTAAAGGACAAAACTGAGGGCGATGATGTGGTACCCAAAGAGGTGCTGTTTCTCCTGGTGTCACAATTCTTCTGGTTTCTATTTGGTAACAATTTGGTCTGAGAAACACTGGAGAAAGACAGCACCACAGAGCTGGTTGTTTCATCTGGGAGCTGAAAAAGAATGGCTTTGCTGATGTGTGGACTGAACGAGACTCTTCTATTGTATGCTTCAGGGTGGGTTTTTTGCTTTAGGCACTTAGAGAAAGAAAGGAGGAATTCACTTCCAGAGGGAAATTGAAAAGCAATTTATTTCTGTCCGTATGGGGAAGCTAACCTTTAGTTCCCAAATTGGGCACATAAATTTGGGCAGTTTCACATGATGACCTCTCCTCTGCTGATTTTTGTACAGTTTCTATTTATAGTTTCTTGGATGTGATGGGCATCTTGTTTGACCTTCTGCATAGCACAAGGGCATGGAATTCCACCCAGTTTTCACTGTTATAAGCTCATCTTGACAACAACACAGTAGCTGCTGCATAACGTTAAACAGAGACATGTTTAGAAACACACAGCTAAGGTCCCATGTGCCTTGGAAGGAAGGGGCTGTATGGCAGCAAGAAATAACCACAGTTAGTATTTAAGATGACCAAGGAAGACACAGCTCAAAGAGCCATCACGCAGCTCTGTCCAACACCCCTTGCCATCCTTGGAAGTGGACGCTGAAATGTGCTCATAGTAATCCTAATGTGGGGAAGCATGAAAAGATCCCCTCAATCAATAAGAATATGCATATAGCACTGGGAGAGGCACACTGAACCCACTATCCAGACCAGGATAACTGTCTGTACAAACAAAAAACAAGGAAGCCTTCCAGAACAAGCGGGGCCCGAGGCACACAGAACACCTGGTGGTTTGGCATACCATTAGAGAGCTCAGACAAACAGTTCTAAAAGTATGCTGGGACCAGAGAGAGTATTTCCAGAATCTCATCTGGTGTTTAAAATGGGATCTTGTGCCATGTGTTTGTGTCTAGGGAGACAGAAGTCCCACTTTCAGAGGGAAGATGGGCACACTTTTCATAATGAGTACACCAGGCAGTCAACCCAACACTGGGCTGGTTTACTTAGAGTGGAAGGAGGCCTTGGCTGGAAGTCAGCTAAACAGGAGAGATGTTACTATCAAAAAATAACCATTTTACGACAAAAAACCCTCAAAAACATCCAAAACCCCAAATGAATCTGTCCAAGCCAAAGTAACTTGTAGCCTATTTTATGATGCTTTTATGATTATCATTACTGTTTAACATTTATAGTGTAGTAGTGATGACAAACAGATCTGAACACTCACTGTGCCAAGTAGCTACTGTGCAAATATGGACACAGTCAGGATGTCTTTGGAGTCATATTTACCGGCACGTACATGAATTGCAAAAAGAAAAAGCAGCTCAAAATTACCTCCTGCAACTTTCTTTCAAGACGCATGTTAATGTCAATGGACTTCACAGGACTTGCGCTGCAATCACGTATTGGAGAGTGGCTGGAGTTTGAAGTGGTCAGCTTTGCAAAGGGGACAAAGTGCTCGTCCATTAGCAAACAAACTAAATAAGGCAAAAGCTAAGGCCAGCCTTAGCCTGTCTGTGCCATCTGCCAGATCGTGGGGCTGAGCTGATTTCACCGCAGTGGAACTGTGCCAGGCTAAAACAAAGAAACCACAGAACTCATGGGCAGTGCTGCAAGGAGGCGGAGGCTGATCCAGAGGTGCCAAGCATATGCCCCCTCCCTGGACCACAGTTTGCGTGCTCCCCGTAGTGCAAGTGAAAGTACAGGGAATGAGTTCCAAGAAATGAGCACGCCATGAACAGAACTAGCAAGAAGCAAAGAGGGTAGAGCAGCTGCTGAATGCTGCAAGTGCAAGGGGTCCATTCATCCAAACAACACCAAATCTACGGATTTGGAAAGAGAAGGAAAAAGGAGAAGAAGGAAGACAGAGTTAAGTTCATATTCTTGCTGGTATTAAACTAGTCATTACATATTGGAGAGGGCTGAGAAGCAGCTTCCTTGCCCAACTTAAAAACTCTTACCTCTTCCTAAGATCTCAAAATTCCATAATATTCCAGACAGGAATGTATTTCCTTTATAATAAGATTTATCTAATGGTTCTCATGTGAGACTGAACTCTGTTTTCTATACTTAGCAGCAAGTGATACTGAACAAATAACTGAGCTGAACCGTGCCCCAGTTTCTCTTTCCGCAAAACGGGGGAATATCACCTTTTATAAAGCACTTAGAGCTGTCTGGATTAAGTGCAAGTTAAGTGTGTAAGTTTAAAACAGTTACTTCTATTAAATCAGTCATTAAGCTTGCCTGTATGTTGCTATTTTCTCCATACCCCAAGCTCATAGAGGAACGCTGAAAAAACATCATCTTGAACAATCAATAACCAAGTTACCCACAAAGCCTGCATTTCAGAAAAGGTCATCCAGCTTACTGCTATTGGGGGATAGAAAGCAGAGTTTGTCAGGAAGAACATGTTGGGGGATAAATTTCCCCCCCCCCTGCGCAAAGTTCAGGTTTCCCTGAATTCTGGAGTGGAGAAAGAGGCCTGTCATGAATCATACCCCTTTGGGGCTGCACAGAAGATACCCATCTAAACCCAGATGGGGAGCACAGATGAATGAAACCTCTGTATAATACATGCTTTACTAACAGAGGGACCAGTCCGCTGTCTTAGAATATGGAAGGAATTTAGAAATCACAGAACATACTCATCAAAAAGAAGGTGAGCAGCAAAGCCACTGGTTTTTCCATTGTCTCTCTCATCCATGCAGGTATGTCAACAAATGCATGTTTTACACAGTGCAGATCTGATTTGGAATGGGATGCAACTGATGCTGTTGCCTTCTCATTCTGATCCTGTGCACTTGTAATAGCCAGCACAACACATGGGGATGGAGACCTAACCTTCACCAGTGCTGTTTAAAAGATATCAAAATGCTTTTCTCTGAGCAGTATTCATTTCTTGACCAAGACTCCTGACTTCTGTACACTCTAAAACATAGTTATACTGAATGAGTGGGTTGGGAGGTCTTTTCCCTCGGTGTTGTAGAGTAACCAGCAGCCCTCACAACTATGTGCCCAAAGGAGATTGTCATCAATGACATAACTTTGTGACAAGGCTTTGGTGGCCTACTTTGCTGAGCAGAACTGAACTCTTCTTCCGCCAGGCCTACTGGATGTGAACCAGAAAACACTTTCACCAAGGATGACCCTGGAAAAAGCATTCTTCCTTTATCCGGTCAAGAGAAAAGCTAGGAAACCAATAAAATTTTTGGAATGAACCATCAGTAGGCCACTTTCCAAAGGCCAAGCGTGCACAGATGTTACACATCTGCACAACCCAGTCAGCCAGCCCTTCCAGCAATATCTACTTGTTGATAAAGTACTACAATTACAAAACCAGCTTAAATGACGGAGTTTGTTCTCTTTGATCAGGCTTCACTGCTTCGTTCTAGCTGGTTGTTCAGAAATCTTCCACATAAATGGACATTTCCGTGAGATTATTTCCTACTTCACGGAAAGACTCCATTTTCTGACTGCCTTCTTCTTTTCTTTTCTTTCTACTGCATTATTCCCAAAGCAGGCAGTGATCTGAGTGAATAGAAAAGCAATATGATTTTTTTTCTGGGAGGAGACCAAAGAACTAGTGGCTACACAAGCAGAACTGAAACTAGCATCATCACTGGACATCAGATCAGAACGGCAGTGATTCATGTCTCCAAGCTCTAATTTAGGCCCCCATCTCAGATGAACACAGCAATGCCATTCTGCAACAGAACCTCATGGAGGGATGTGCTCCACCACCTCTCCGTCTAGCAAGCATGCAAACAGTGCCACAGAACTGCAGATGCAGGATGAAGATGGTGGGTGGCAAGGCCAAGCCTGGCAGCTTGCTGGAACGGGGGCTTCATTTCATTCTTCCCACCTTAGGGCATGCAGCCTGAGCTTTGGGAACTCACAGAGGTCTTGTCATAGGGAGATCACTCCTTAATCATTCATGAAAGAAGTATAACATTTTTATGCCCAAGCTTTGGAAGCAGTATTTCATATATGTGTAGGAGTTCCCAGAGGAATTCACTGTGATGGAATACCTCGGGCACTGTGGAAAGTTCTGGTTTACTCTAGTACACAAAAACTCAGCACATACGTTTGTTAAGTTCAGGTGCTGGGGTAGAGACCTGATGAACTGTTTGACTGACAGTGTATGAAATATGTCAGTGTTCAAAGGGTAGGAACTACCTGAAAAACAAGTTAAAAAAGGCAGCATCAAGAGTTTCATCCCATGTTAGAGGAGTTATGTGTTGGCAAGTGGCCCATACGGGTCTTAGGCTGGGTTTCTGATACGGCAGCAGGCAGAAGAATGGGGGAGACTTGTACTGGTATTCCAGAAGTACAACTGGCTGGAAAGGAGCTGCACCGATAAATCGGACCAGCGACTCCTCACTCTGTCAGGATGCCTGAAGCCAAGGCTGCCTGAAAGGGGGAAACTATGGCCCCACTTGAGAACAAACAAAGAAGTGGAAAGGCCTCGGGCTGGGTCATGCTCCAGAAAAGGACAACAACATATTTTTAAGCTAAACAAAAAAAAAGAAAGAAAAAGGAACAAGGAAAAGGCAACCCACCCACTGAGCCGTCCTCGTGCACAACACCAGCAGCACAGACATGGGGCAAAACAGACTGATTTTAGTGTTGCTGCTCGCTTACAAACTGCAGCTTCCCCACATATGGGGTCACTGAGGTAAGGGACAGGTTGACAGATTACATTCTTTCAGCAAAGTCTCCAACCGTGTGAAACTTTGCTCCCTCCTGGTTCCTGACATGAGCACAAACCTCAGAGATTTGGAAAGACTGAATGAAACCCTACTGACACTTGGGGATGCAGAAATGAAAATCTCAAGTATCTTTTGGTATTCAGATTAAACAGTCTGGAGGAGGACTTGCTGCAGAACTGAGATGAGGTGGTCTTCAGTTCCAAGAACATAAGGCATCCTTGGAGGGAGGAGGAGGTTCCTCAGGTGTCACAGAGGGTGTTTTTCCTGAATTCCATAATAATAATGCTGTGAAGGATCCTGAAAGAAACAAGCTGAACTGCAACAGGTCCTAGATCTCAGTGTTAGGAGTAGATTACACTCAAACCGATGTTGCCACATTTGGATGCATGACTGAATGGGACAGAGATAAAAGGAGGGAGGCCACAGCTGTTCTCACAATCAGCGCTGTGCCCACTGTCCAGACGTGGGCAGGAGGAAAAACTACTCAACAGACCCTTACCAACACTGCAGTGTGAGCAAACAGGGTGCCCTCTTCCCCCGCTGCAAGGCACAGTTTCAGCCAACCCAGAGGCAGCATTCACCAAGTCACAGGCTCTGTAGAGTTCCTCTTCCTTCTCCTTTTCATCCACTGGAGGCCCCTCAAAAGCCTTCTCCTTCTCTCAGTTTCTCAGTTGCTGATCTAACACCTAACGGTTTCCTTTCTTTTTTTTGTGTGTGTGTGGGGGGGGGGTGTTGTTTTTTGGGTTTTTGGTGTTTTTTTTTTTTTTTGGGGGGGATGGGTTATTTGGTTTTCTTTTTTTGGGTTTGGTTGATTGGTTGGTTGAGTTTTTTCCCAGTGAAAGAGAGCCCAAGCCTGACCATGAGGAAGAGGGGCAGGTACCTTACAGAATCTTCTGTAACGTACCAGATAATTCCCCCATCCCTGATTCTCCCGTGTGATGGTTTCCAAGGGAATACAGAGAAGGCACCAGGCAATAAGGAAAGGTATTAATGATGAAAATTGGGTTATCAGGGTCTGTGTGATTCAGTGTCTGGTTTTGTTTCAATTTCGAAACAAAGGGAAGGGAGAGGGAAGAACTGGGAGGATGTACTCAAGCCTGCTACCGTCTGCCAAGGAAAAAGCTTCTTCCTGCAGCAGGAAGAATTCCCTTAAGGATGATGGAAACTGTTTACCTGTAGGAGATACTAAAGCAAATTAATGTGCACTCACTCCAGTGCTACTGCTTCTCAACAGTCCTCATACACAAAAGGCAGGGGGGAAGCACAAGGTGTGTCTGTCAAAACTGGTCGTGCTATGCCCATCAGAACAGAGCTGAGCACAAAGAACACAGGTCTGGAAAGTGTTCCCATGTCACTGAGTCAGGCTCCTGCTTTTCCTGGTGGCACAACATGAGCTAGCTAGCTGACAGCTAGTCCTGTATGGCCAAGAGCACTTCAGTCCCATGTACATGTTTCTCATGTATATCATAGGAGGTCAACTAGTGGTCAGGACTAAGGACACCATTGCCTTTCCTTTGAGCCCCCCAATATGAGTAAGAAGTACCTAACTTGCAGGGCAAGGAGGAAGGATAAGAGTGAAATGCCAGGCATGAGAGTTGGCCCAATAAAGTCCAACTGGAAATCACATCCAGCTCAATTTCTAATTTTAGTCACCTTCTGAGGCCACCAAACACAACATATTACTCTGCTCACCAAACCACAAAGTCAGGAAGTGGCTAAAACCTGAGGAGAGTATGATACTGCTCTAGTCTGTGCATAAAGCAATCACATACACACCAGGGTACCAGCTGGGCAGTGGCTTCTGTAAAGGAACTGCACTAGCATATGTTACTTAGCATGGTCTTATCCCTTCTTCTCCCTTCTGCTGAAACTTCAGAGTAGGCCATGAGTAGCTGATAACTCTTCTTATTCACCTTCCCTCATCATCCTCAGGACAGTGGGAGGCAGGCCACAAACTCTGTCACCCTTGCCATTAAATGGCGCTAGAGTGCTAATGACCTTGAAGGCCAGCTGATCTGGATCAGACTGGAATGAGCCAACAGGAGCAACTGGGAAAGATTACATGGCATCATCTGTCATCTTTGGCTTGGGTTTGTCCTGAGCCAAAGTTATGCAAACAGCTCATGATCTGAGGCCAGTGACAGACCATTACTCACAGGTTGGCCTCTCTCAGCACTGAAGTCTGAACTCTTCATTCATCACTGCTCTGACAGCTCTTGTTGGTCAAATGGAGCAACACGCTGCCATAGGACACTACTGTAGTCAGAACTTGACAGCACTCACGCACTAGATGTATGTGTATTAGAAACATCCTTAAGTCATCAAGGAGAAAAAAAACCCATTACTGTTTTGCTATGGTGCTTACCAAGATGTCTCAAGTTAGAGAGAGACTTCCTCTTTCATACTGGGCTAGCTTCACGTTTACCACAGGGTAAAAGTACACAAGGCCAACCATAGCATAGATAATATGCAGCAAGTTCACACCTTACCCTGTCCCACAGAAACACATTCACATCTCCATACCCTTAGAAATAATTATTTTTAATACTCCCTCAGGAATTTTTAGTAATATATTGTGCTGCCTACAAGAAGTTTAGGGTGAACTATCTCTCTGGTTTAATATGAAGAAAGCCTTTATGCTTTGTTTGCTCTTTCTGAAAGCAATGGTGATGCATTTCAAGCATCTTAGTCTTGTCTTGCAGCAGCGTTCTGTGACCCCCCCCAAAGAACTGTGGGATTCAGGGCCTGGTTTTTCTTGCGTAGGCAAAAGCTACTCCTAATTAATTCCCTGTGTGGCTGCTAATTTGGAATCTACTTTGGAAGCAAGTAAAATTAATTTGCATGACAACACTTATATCCTGAAAGAGCATCCGTGGCAGTGCGGAACAGCGACCATTAAAATTCATACAGAAGACAATCCAAATTAATGACTGTATAAACAAATCATTTTTACCCAGCCACAGGGCGGGGACCCCCCCCCCCGTAGCTCATTTCCCCGATGATCTCCATAGCTAACATGAAGCGGCGGCGCTGGGAGGGCAATACGGGCGCGTTGACAACCGTGCCCCGGGGCGGCTCCTATTCCGGTCCCCGCGGGGCTCAGCACGACCCCGCCCCGTTCTGTCGCGACTCCAGCCAGTACAGCGATCGCAGCCGCGGGCCCTCCCGTTCCGCTCAGCCCGGCGCGGCAGCTCCCTCTCCCGTCCCGTCCCGGCGCGGCCGTGCACCAGCGGCGCCGGCCCCGGGCACACGCACCCCTGGGGCGGCTGCCGCTCGCTCCCCGCCCCGGTGCTCATCCGGAGCCGCGCTCCGCCCTCACCCCCCGCGGTGCCGGTCCCTGCTGCGCGCACAGCCCCGCGCTGGGCTTTCGAGGGGATTTCCCTCGGCCCGGCTCCACTCAGTTCTTGTAAGCAGGAGCACATGACGGTGAGTGGCGAGGCGCTTACTGGTACTGCAATTAGCGCTGTTGGTAACTGAAACTGCATCACCCCATCGCGGCAGCACCAAAACCACCTCCCTGCCGCGGGCTCGGGCAGCGCCGCGCTTCGGAGTCAGGGAACGGCGGGGCGGCGGGGGCAGCGCACACACCGAGTTAATGTGTCCCAGCCCTCACTCCCGCACCGGCACCTGCGTTCTGCCCCTTCCAGTCCATGGCAGCGCGTGTCATTCGCCGGAAAACACGAGTCACCCATGAGTTGCGGGGCTTTCTGCACCGGCAGGCTGACATCCCCTCCCCCTCCAGACGTGGGAATCTGGTGGTACATGTGCTTTCACTTTTGCATTCAACTGACCTACATTGTCCGAAATCACTTGGAATTGCATTGCTTTCCCAGCTGATTTTGAGCTCAGACTTTGAAAAGCAAAAGTGTGTTAATGCTGCAAATGCATTAAGAATGTGCGTCGTTCACAACCCCTTTTACAGAAACTTGTTCTCATCACTTTGATCCTTGACATCAGTTCTGGCTTGGAGCCTGATCACACTGAAAAAGCCTACTATGAGTGTGCTGGCAAGCATTTGTGTTATCACAAGGAAAGCAGGATGTGAAACAGTTAATCCAAAATATTGCTTAAACACCAAATGAATGGATTAAGGCACCTTCCAGTCCTGCATGCTCACATCTGCTGGCTCGCCCGTCTCAGCTGTTCACAGAATGGACTGTTCACACAATCAGCTCACCTTGAGTCTGCCCAGTGGTTAAGTTATAATGAATAGTAAGAGAGTAATAAACTGAGTAAGTGGCTTGTTTGGTGACAGTCTGTAAGTGCCATAGCTTGGAGTGCTGCGGCATTCCAGCAAAACTCCAGCACAATCTGGGAAGAAGCAAAAGGAAACGCATCTGTTCAGCTATGTTGTGGTGTATTACTCAGTTCTGGCTATGGTGAGCAGGAAATGGGAAGAAGTGCCTTAATTTTTAAGTAGCGTTTCCCAAACCATTTGACTCTATGGAGCCTCAGAGCGCCGGCGCATTTACATGGCAATTGCGCAGCGGTGGAGCTTCAAAGGCAGCCTCAGAGTGTGAGTAAGCCTCACATCTGCATGTGCAAACAGCACCAACACATACAAAACACAGGCCCAAGTTTTCAGAACTCCATGTGCGCTTTCATGCAGCCGTATGCATATAAAATTACTGTAATTGTACTTCCCCATTAAAGGTATGTAGCAACTCTTAATTTGTATACAGATCACTGTTTAATTACCTGCGCTATGCTATAATCTAACTTCAAGAAAAATGGTGCTATAACAGTACGTACAGGCATCTAAACACAGGTGTATATACTGCCTGTAAATATGAGTATTAGAAATCAGAGCTGAAGTAGAGAACATCATTTTGCCCATCCGGGAAAGAAAACATGTCTAGATTTCTGCAGGACAGTTCTTTCCTGCAGTCACAGCCACACATATTAAGAAGAGAATTACTGAGGTTTGCACAGAAAACAAAGGACATTCTTGTACTTTTCTGTGAGTCCATAACAGCTCCACGAACATACAGAAACCCAGTAACTGCTGATGTCCTGCTTGATAAGGCTGAAATCAGAAGCTTACTTGCTTCAAGAGATGACACTGATCCACCTAAACCATACTGTGGAAAGAACCCCTTATTGTAAGCCTTGCAATTGATTGTACATGGATTGTGCATCCAAATATGAAACAACCACTTCTTTTATACTCTTTTGTCCTTCTCCTCTGAACTGCTCGCAAGCATTAAAGGTGTTTCATGCCACCTTGGCAAAGTCATCATGGACAATACTTTTAGCCCAGGCTCAGCACAGAGAGATGGGAACAGACTCCTATTCTTGCAATGCATTTCCCAGGTTGCTGCTCCTCTTTTAACGCTCCCTGTTGGCTCTTTAGGATTCGAAGGGCAAGGCTGCCTTTCCAGAGCTAGTTATACACTTCCCAGTTCTGAAGCATAAGAAAAAATGCATTTTCCATACTGGGTGTGGATAAACCTCAGCATGTCCCATGTCCTGCCTTCTGAGTAACCCCACACCCAGCAGTTCAGACATCCCCTCGCTCAAGCACCTCTCCTGTTGTGCAATGGCATAGATGGGGAAAATAATTCTTTCTTAACTCTAGCAGTTGAACTCTTTGCACTCTGCAGCATGAGACTGGATCACACTGTTCACTATCTTATCTTCTTCAACTACACGTTACTAATGGTCTAAAAATTAGCCAGGCCTTCTGTAAAAATCCACCCACTCAGCGGGTGCCTTTGACTCAGTTGAATGGCAGCGTTCGGGTTGACACATTCAAAACCCCCATACATCTCCCAGTGCAAAAACAAAGCTTACAGAACCAGTTGGTCAGGGACTGACTTTAGCACTGTGTACTGCATCCAGCACAACTGGGTTCTGTTGGACAGCTGGGACTCTTAAACACCATTGTAACACACACAGATAAGTTAAATGCATGCTTAGGTGTATTTGGAGGGTATTCTCCAGTCTCAGCATACAGATATGACAATTTAATTTAGCAAGATGCTGACCGCTCCCAACATGAAGCTCAGCCCTATAAACTTTACAGAGAGATAAAGATGGCTTGTGTTCTAGCAGCATGCAAAACTAATCTCTTTCTTCCAAAACTCTAAGCTGCAAATGAGCGCATTTCAAACCACAGCCCTTCAACTTCAGCAGATTCTCTTGCGCTGAGCATAACATAACATTCCATCCTCTGTTAAACACAGGTTGTTCTTCAGGCCCAGAAATGAAAACATCAGCTCTGTCGCTGGCAATTAAATACAACAAGAAATTAAAAGAATTATTGGATTCAATACAATTAAATAAAACGCCTAAGAAGCCAGTGAGAATATAAGGGTTGACACCTTCAGTCTTGCCAGTGGTTCTCGAGGTGTGCTCCCAGGTCCTTTTTAAAAAGATGGTTCATTTTTGATCGGCACTTGGGAAGCTCAAACACTTGGGCAAAAACACAAAAGTGCACACAAATCATGTCATTTCAGGCAAGAAATGCAACACCTGCTTAGGCATTTAAAACTGTGGTTGTGGCAGTTATCACAAATCACCTCTATAGAGCTTGAACCTCTAGAGAGGAAAGGGTTTTGATCTTGTGCAGAGGTCCACACGAAGAGGCCATCATTATGCTGGAAAACCCCCGGGGTCCAGATGCAATGTGCAAAGAAAACATCCAAAGGGTTTTCTTGTGCATGGGAGAGACTCCCCTGGAGCAGGGGTAAAGGCTTGCTGACAGTGGGCAGCTAGACATCAGACTTGCTCTGCAGCCTTCGGCCTCCCTGGCGAAGAAGTAAATTTACAAGACCTGGCTAAAGTCTATGCGTAGAAGGCAGTCTGCCCTTTTCTATCTTTTTGTTTGAAGTGAAGTTACTACCTTATTAGACTCTCATTTAACAAAAATAACAGTCTGGATAGGCTGAAAAACTGGTCTGTAGAATTGCCCCCAGGCCTCTGGGTAAGTCATACAAAAGGAATGGGTCTTCAGATTGCTTCACTTGGGAAAAAGATACCCGTCATTAGCTGATGCTGAACAACACCCCAAACTGCTCTGACTGATTAAGGCCTGCAGTGTGGTAGGTGAGGGGAAAGGGCAGGGCCTGCGCTGTTTGGACAGGAGGTTGGTCAGTCCATACTGATTTCCTGTAACCCAAAGGCCTCCACTTCTCCTTTCCTTCGCATGGCTTTTGTCTAACAGGAAAGCTGCTTCTATGCCTTGTTTGGACACTGATTGCTGAGGACAGGCCAGTTGCATAAGCTTTAGGGGTACCTCTAGTACCTTAAGCTGCCTTCTTCCTCATTAGATGTGTGCTCATTGCCTCTTTTCCTTCCTCTTCTTCATTTCCTTGCTGTTGCAGAAGAACAAACACTAAGCGAGTGGGGAAAGCATCCATAAAGGAACTTCAGACAGGGAAGCATCCAGTGGTTCTCTGCTATGGGTAACATTTAGGGAACCTGCTGTTAATCAGAGATGAAGTTTCTCAGCGCAGTGTCATACATCCCCCGTTGCTGCCTATTACTTAATCTTTGCTTCCTCAAATGGTACTCGGAATTGGGTAACTGCTTTCCTGAAGATGACAGAAGCAAGGAAAAGATAGCACTTCAGTGATAAAAATGAAAAGTCTATTAACAGGCACTTTGGCCCACATTCACTGATGAAAGAAGTGGTTGAGGAGGTTCTAGTAAATGTGAACTGGACTCAGAAGAACTAGCTTGAGTTTTGCATAGACTCAACCCTTTCACAGGGTTGATCCTCCTTTTGTCTGTCCCTTCCTGAGCTCACTACACACAAGCAAGCAAACTTCACAATTAAATGGTGCCTTTTTTTCCCCAGAAGTGACCGGTCAGTTCCATTTGGGCATTTAGCTCAAGAGGGAGAATGTGAGACATGAGATAGGTAATTTTACCCTGAAAAAACTCCCCTAGAATAGGCTCTGTAGCCTGTTTCTTATCACTGATGATAGCATTATGTTCTTAAGGACCAGTAAACAGCTGATGTTCTTTGTGCTCCTGAATGGAGATTAAAACTTCCCAAAAGTGCTTGGACTTGCACTATGTTATTAATCCATAGAAGTGCTACGTGCAAGTACAAATCCTCCTGATCCAATGGTTGTAGATTAGGAAGTTTCAGGACTTTCCCAGGTGACAATGACTTTCAAGGCAGAAGCGGATGTTGTCCTCGGTCTATTTGACATTCAAAATGCCGAACATATTTTCCAGGTGAAGCATTAATTTGTGGACCTATACCCCAAATCCCAATCTTAATTCCACCCAAGTCACACTTCTGATTTGTCAAATGAATTTCATCAAGAGAGTGGGGAAGAATGAAGACAAGCATTTTAACATCTAGAAAGCAATAACATGCACTTCCCTGAGTAAGTTTGGAAGGAAAAATTAGTAAACTAAAAGGTAAAATCCTAACTGGAATCCCCTGGGATTCACTGCCACTGTCTGCTCTTAGATTTTCTGTTTGCCATCTGACCCTCTTTATTTCCTTCCTTAGCTTTTTTAATACCAACAAACAGAGCTCTCAGAAATAGCACTGAGCAGCTAGAGAGCAGCATGTTAGAGAAAAGGATGGAAGAATACACACTCCACACAGTCCACTGTGCCTTTGTGTGCCACTTACTTCACTTCTCCAACTTCAGTGGCTCATCTGTCCCCACATAAGGAATGTCACATTTTGCTTAGTGTAATTGATTCCCACAGAGAAGGTGCATTTTATGCGGTCCTGTGGTAACTTCACTGTTAATTTTGTGTCCTTTAGTAGAAGAAAAGCTTATTCTGACAATAGGAGTTTCCACTTTACATTTGAAAGAAAGCTGGTTTTCAGGAGGTTTTCCAGTGCCACACTTTACAGGAACACACTGGGACGCTGAGGAAGATGAGGAGCATGAGGTGCACACCCACTGAGAATGCAGCAAAATTTCATTCTTGACCTGCAGACGTGAAGAAAGTGCCACATTAACCAGTCTGCTGATTTGAAGGACAAGTTAGGTCCTCTGTGACAGCAGCAGTACATGAGACATTGAATGACACATTTCCATATGTGCACACACAAAGGAAAATGATGGCCATCAGGCCCAGCATCAAATGGCTAATCCTCCCCTGCAAAGCCCTTGACAGCAGGTAATCTGTGCCAGTTTACGTGCACCTGTACATGAACGCTTCTCCATGTTATATGCAGTTTCCCACAGCAGCTTGGACCTGCCAAGCAAACAGCCGATTTCAAATAAGAAAGGGGTGAATTTTGAACAGAAAACATTGGAATGGGGTTCTTTCTTCAGGCCAACATCCTCTGTGGGCATTGAGGAAGTGGGGAAAGTGCATCTTTACTCTCAGGACTGTGGAACAGGAAACATTGAAGGCATCTCTTCTCAAGGCTAAGAGTAGTAAACTTGGCTATGTAGAATAGCCCCTTGGTTGCCAGAAGCTGTAGGCAGAAAAGGAAAACATTTAAAAGCACATTGCTTTTGGTTTCTTTCATTTACTCATCAAGAATGTCTTCCCAAGCTTTAGAATTTAGAGTCTTATAATGGTTTTTATTAGCAAACTTGAGAATAGTGAATTGTATAGAAACCACAGCCACAGTAGAATAAAGTAAATCTTACCAACAGGAGTAAATATGAAGTACCCCTACAAGCCAGATACAACTCAAAGCAGCTGTTTATTATCTTTCTTTGGCATGTATTTTTTTTTGGATATGGGACACCTTCATCTTCCTAACCCCAAACAGAAAGAACAGAACACACTGTGCCTGTTGTGGGCCAAATCCTCTGCTGACATAAATCAGATCCTCTCCGTTGAAACCAACAGAGTTGTTGTGGCTCATACAGACTTGGACTCTGACCCCTTACAGCAGCCTCTCACACATCTACAATGTGTCTTCCCTTAACAGATTGCACTGTGCTTCACAAAATAACACAGGTCTAAACAGAAAGAGTTTACAGTCTACAAGGAGGCAGGACCAGTTGCTAATGAGGACTCCACACAAGGGCCTGTGCGGCTTTCAATTAATGTTTCGATTCAGAACAGATTTTCCCAATATTCAAGACTCTGGGGAGACAGCAGTTGGCAATACAGCTTGGAATCCAGCAGAACTAAGCCTTCAAGTATGTATGTCTCGCTGACAGATTTGGTTTGAATCAGTGTTGCCTTTACTTTCCAATAAGAGAACAACAACATGAAAGACCAACATATAAAACCTCATTATTTCTTATGTAAACAGGTAATTTTTTTTTGCCTCAGCTTCAGTATAAAGAGTTCCCAGGTTTAAAGACACAGTGCCTAGATATATTTGTTTAATTCCTGATGGTCAAAGAGGAAGCTGTTGGATTATTTGCATTTTTATTATTGCTTTTGAAAACACCAAGATGTTGCTTAAACAGAAATCAGGTCTGACTTTCAGCTACCGAGATTCATGATGCCAAGAAGATGAAAAGAAGGATCTATATTTGAGGTCAGATACAAGATCTAATATCTTTTGGCTTAGAAAACAGACTGGAAGAAATAGTAAGAGGTCATCTTGCTCATCGCAACAGCTATGGTTGCTTATGTGAATGTCTGTTCAGGAGGCGAGAGAGGTCTGTTGGTGTGCTGCAATCATTCCGGCAGGATCTTGGCAGCATTCCCAAAGCTGTTAATTAGCATGTTACTCACCAGTGGAGCTAGGGCACCCTGTAAACTGATGCCCCATTGACCCCACTGTATTCATTTTCCATAAATAAAATGCAAATCTCACAGATTTTATTGGTCTCCACAGGACTTTTTTCCCTTCATGTTCACCATTAAAGCAGCTCTTCTAAATGGTATAAAAACACTTGCTCAGCACTTAGCAGGCAAAATAGCCTGAGAATGGGTCTTACATAGAGTCTTCCATATCACATACATGTCACTGAAACAAAGTATATTAAATACTCAGGTAAACACGTCAAGGCATCTGCAGGCTTCTCTAGTTTGCTTGCAGCCTTGAACATTCGAATCTGCTCTGTTTAGAGCGGAAACGTTGACAAGGACACTGGGATTTACTCCCTGTTTATTTAAACAGTAAAAGAGGACTTTTAACTTCTACCTGATGGGCAGATGGATTGATCCTGCATTAGCAGCACATCTGCCACATAGCACATGCAGCTGGGCAGCACATTTCTTTTATGATGTTGCGAATGCAGCACGGGATAACAAAGCTGACTGAAATTTCACTTATACAACTGGTGGTTAATTCTGTGCCAACAGTAATTAGCTTCTGTAAAGAGTTTATAACAAGAAACCACAAAACAGTTTTATTCTGATGAAACTGATGGGAAAAACCCATGTGCGTCTGTCCATGGGGTGTGAGCTCCAAGGTTTGGCAGCAGAATTGAGACGCAGGCTTTCCGGCCAAAGGCAAAAGAATGCTTCACTGAGCTACAGAGCAGCTTCCTTTTTAATACTTACTTGTATTATAGCAGCATCTCTAATCCTAGTCAAGGATTTGGGCTGCTGGTATTATGAATGAAACAGCTAACAAGAGGTAGGATGCTGCGGCCAAGCATGCATAGTCCAGGGCCTTGATTTGGCCAATGCAGACTTTTAAGCTAAATCTTTAGTATATTTATGCCAAGGAGATTGCTGTCAAAATCAGGTGAAATTTTATAGAATGGGTTCTTAAACAATTAGTAGTAAACCCAAGGTGCTAATTAATAGTATTGATCTTGAAGGAGCAGAGTCTGTGCTTACTCTGCAGGTGGGACTACTTAAATTAATTTCAGTGGGATTACAGGATTACATCCATTTATAAACCCAGAGAAACTGTTCCTAGTTCATACCATAAAGGCTTGGAGTAACATCTGCATTCATATCAAAAGTGTGCTGAAACATGGATTGGGTTCCATGCTCTGTCTAGTGGCTTATAGAAGCCCTTGTCAAAGGTGGTCACTGCACCAAGCGCGGGACAAATATGGAGCTCCTCACCTTACAGTGGGAACAGATCAAGGGAAAGAAGGGAAAGGAGTCATGAAGCTAACTTCAGCTAGCTACCCATGGCAGCACACCAAGAGGATGCTGGGTGCAGAGACCAGGTCACCTGTGTCATGATTGTCATTAAAACATTTCAGTAGCTGATTTTACAAAAAAGATAAGGACATAAAAATACTTCATTCAATCCAGGTTTCTTGGAGAAAGCCTACTAGAAACCAAGCTCTTGCCAGACTTAGAGGGGAGCTCAGAAGCACGTTGGATAAGGGAGAGTCAACACTAACAAAGCTGGGAATCCCTGGCTTTGTTAACACTGCTTTTTCTAACACTGTTAGAGGAAGCCACTCTGGGAAGTGAGTATGACTGAGCTGTACTGGGGAAGAAACTCTCTACTCTTAGGTGGCTCCTGCTGTGACTGTGCTGGAGGGTGTGCTCACACACAACCATCTCTGGCAGGGTGCTGCTTCAGGACTCCTTACAGGACATAACAGGGGAGTTTTGTTGTCACTGCCTTCAAGAAACCCCATTCTTAGAATTCAATCCCTCTCAGCCTGGCAGTTTGGCAGTATACGCGTCTTTTGCGTAAGATACTACGCTAACCAACCTATGCTTACTGGGTAAACACCAGCCCTCCCTTCTGCTCCCATAACTCACCTCTCTTCAAGGATATGAGGTATATACTGCACTGCAAAGGCCAAAACCCAAGTGCCAGTAGCAAGGCACTGAATAACAAATGAATAACACCAGAGTCCATTATTTTTCAGTTCTAGCACACAGAGTAACAATCTGCCACACTAAACAAAAGCATGCTGGGGTTATCTGAATTAAAGTGTAAGGGTAGCTGGTTTCTTTAAAATGTTGAGCCTTTGAATGTCTCTATACATCAAAAATAGGGGAAGGAGTAAGTGCAGCATGTGCTGACTTACCTGTGCCAGGCTAATACAGCTTGGTAACAATAGCAGCAAAACTGTGGCAATGTGGGTTTAGCTGCCAGAGTGTGTATGCAGAGTCTCTAAGTTTGTAATGTGGTTATAGCATGTTAACGTCCTCTCAGGTGTATCTCTGTGGCTGTTATTATTCATGCTAATTAGATTAAGCTAGCAGAGATATTTTTGCACATGCTACAAGTGCACCTTCATTCTTCCTGGGTGGAGTATGAATGTGCAGGGGAAGGTGCAATACATAATCTCAGTTTCTCCCAAAGTGCAGATGGGACAGGCTGCTTCGTCCCAGTGGTGCAGAAGTAAGGAGCAGCAGTCCCATGGAGGAGCAGCGTGCAGCAGCTCAGCTTGTAATTCCATGGAACAAGCCCTGGCATTGTACAAAGGAAAAATCCCAACTGAAACTTGTAATAACTTTGCCATAACTTCTGGATGCATGCATCCTTCTTAACACAAAAAGGGACTGGGCAGTGTGCTAAAGTAAATGTATGATTAACTACTGAGGAGATGTGGGTTCAGTACGCGTGGGATTTCCTGACCAAGTTCTCTCACCAGCTCTGTCATCCTATTCAGATGATTTTCCCTCCTACTTTTGCTTCTTTTCTCACCGTTCTGTTCCACTCATTCATGCTGTATTTTCTCTTGACATGTTTTGAACAGCACACTGAAGCAGGGTCCCAGTCTGAGATTCTGGGCACAACTGTCATAGAAATAAAGAGTAATTCAAATTTGATATTGGTGTTCATTGGAGTACATGTGCTCCCTGCCAATTGAAAACAGCAAGAAAAGAAGAGCCTTTGTTTTTGTACAGTCTTGTGTGTCTCAGGAGAGAAGCAGGTGATTAGATCCTTGGGTTCTGTACTAGTACGCAGAGCAGGAAGGCTGGAACTCAGGACAAGTACTGATAACTTGTACCCTTGCTCAGGGGAAGGCCAGCTCACTCTGTGCTCTGTGCTCACTCTGTGCTCTGTGCTCACTCTGTGCTCTGTGCTCACTGTGCCCCTGTGTGAAGCAGAGGCAGCATTGCACAATCTGTCAAAATTTGTCGATGTTGCAAACATACTCCAGGGGCAAACATTTTCTGTCCAACAACCTTAATGGCTCTATAAGCCAAACATGGAAGTGACTTCAGGTAACAGCAGTGGAACAGAGAAAGACTAGTCCTGGCTTAGTCATTGGCGTGTTGCTCTCAGATTTTACTAGCGAGGTAGCACTGGTGCCTTGTTGCTCTGAAACTACTGGAAAACCATTAGCTGTTTATTCCAAAGCCAAACCTCCTGCATTCCCTTTTAATATCAGCCAAGAGATCATGATTAAAAAATATGTGTAATTAAAAAAAGATTTAATAGGAAACTGAGGAGAACCTCTAATCAGTGCAACTCTGGGCTTTATTCCACCAACAGAATAAACCAAAAAGGCTTTATCCTGGGTATGTTCTAAACAATGTGCCATTAAATCTGGTTCCAGTAAGTGTCACAAGTAAGCAGGTGAGGAAAAGAGGGGAAGAAGCAGCAAATGGCTGAGTCCCTGAAGGTACGGAACAGGCTTCCCCTGTATCTTCAGCTTCCAGGAGAGAGAAAGGGCCCAGTGTCTTCATCCTGCTGGACGCATTTGCCTGTAGGGAGGGAGGATCTTCAGTGCTATCCCAGGAAAGGCACTATGCTCAGATCCTGCAGGGATCATTTTTACTGTCAGGGAAACATCAGGGTTAGCTCTTGAGAGCAAGATCATCCTGCGTCATTCAAGGGAGGCTCCTCATTTGGCCCTTGGAGAGAGGGAGGGATCAGCCTTTGCCCTCCAGTAACCTCCCGGCCCCACAGATGCTCTGGGGACAGCCATGTCCCAGTCCTCCAGCTGGACAAATGGGACAGCCTTCAAGGAGAAAGGAGCAGACAAAGCAGAACAGATGAACCTGAGGACAGATTTTAGTTACAAAACCATTACATACTCCACTGACTTAAAGGCTTGAAATAAACTATGTGGAGCCACTAGGTTAAGCTCCTGCATGATAATGGACTGTGTATGGACCCATCTCATGACATTAATCCAGCACTTAAGGCATATCCCTATTTCATGTTGCAGTTACTGCTAAAACAAACCATGCAGCCCAGATTCCTCAAAAGAATTTTGGAAGAAGCAGGGACTGACACTGTCCAGTGCCAGATCAACCCGTGCTGACTTCCCAAGTTCAGTGAGCCCTGTGGCTTCCTGTGAAAGGCGGCCAGAGCCGATACAGACAATCCACAGTGGTTCAAGTGAAGTGGGTTCCTTGCTGGAGTAAACACATGAGGCAGGTTGCAGGGCATCTACACACTTCTGTGCCGCTTGGCTGTGTTGGTGCCATTCCAACCTGCTGACTGACAGACCTTCAGACGCTTGGTTAGGGTTACCAGCTAGTCAGTCCTTTGTCAATCTTCTTTGTGCAACACATGTCTAGGACATTGCTGCTGCGTTTCATTATCCGCTTGCTAAGATGTATCACCGTGCAGGAAGCAACTTTTGGGATAGATGGGGAATGACGCTGAAAATAGTTTTGAAAGGAAAAGAGAGCTAAAATATACTGTTGTGATGTTTCTGAGTAAATAAAGATAAGAGAGATGGACGCTTCTCTGGCAGGGACATTAGTAGAGCCTCAGCAAATTAGTTCAGCACTAGAAAATTGACATGGAACGGAAACAAGGCATTCAAAACAAGGATGTGCTCTAAGCAGGCACCAAGCCGAAGTCATTTAGGAAAATGAAGTGGAGTTGGTTCCAGAGTAGCTAATTCATTTCTCCTTATCTTCCCTTGGCAGAGGCTGATGCTTAAAGACCACTTGATGCATGCCTGCTGCTTCCTCCCCTCTCCCCTCGCTTGTTTGCCTTGCAGAAAACAAAAATGTGCTCTGTTGCAAATGACTCCAGTTCCCCATGGGCTGCAGAGGGACAAATCACAGCTTAGTGGGCATCTGTGTGACATCCAGCACACTGCAGCGCATGGCAGTGTTTGTCCTTGCTCTAAGTTCAGCTCTTGGCTAAAATATTTGTTGGAATTCAAATACCAGTTAGAAACGTTTATCTTTTTCATTACATTTGTGTGTTGGTAAAGGCCTAGTGAACACAGATACCCTACAAACACTTCCCAAGTACAGCTTCATCTGCTTACTGAAACCCAACTGACTACAAGTTTTATTGCCTATTTTTTTTTTTGTGGTGCAAGCTCATTGCAGATTTCAGGGAGATATTAAAAACAATAGGCTTGGTATCGCCAAGATAGAACATATTTTTGTTCTCTGATAGTTAAACTAATTTTCTCAGCAGTTCATGTAGCAGAGCTAGTATTAGATAGACAGAGACACTACAGCATTCTGCTGGACCACTTTGTCATAAAATTAGTCCTGGTCTACACTGATGTTTAAAACAAAGTGGTCCCTGTTCATTATACCTTAATAGTAGCTTAAGTTTCAAAACATGTCAGGGTTAAGGATAGGCTTAGGCCAAGCTGGGAATCAAGCTGGGTTAAACTTGCAACTAGGCCCTCAGCAGCTATTCCATGTCTGAGCTGTGTAGCCACTGAAAAGCTGACCTCTGAGCTTCGCAGTGTGTGGCACTGGTGGCAAATAGATATTCTGTGGTACCTTTAAGCAGCTACTGTTATCCTCTGCCTTTAGCAGATCTGTCTGAGGAGGTCCTCTCTCAGTTCAAGCCTACAGCCCTCTTCTGCCTCCCTAAATCTAAAAATCAAAGCACTCCTTTCTGCCTTTTCTTCAGCCATTCTGTCACACCATGGTCAACCTTGGCACATTTTGTGCTGCAGCTCCTGTCCAAGTGCGGGAGCATGTACTGCTCAAAGCTGTACTGCTCGGTTTCCCCAAAGTCACAAAAAGCAGAGGTGAGGGTTCTTGCCAGAACACCTCCTCTTTGCGTCCCAGCTATTCCGCCTGGCAGTACACATTTTCCTGGACGTTTTTAAAGAGGCTGACTCAGTCCATCCCTGCCAGTTTATGCTGAACGGACTACATGTCAGTGCAGATGATGTGGACTCATCCTCTAGTTTTGCATTTTGGTGGTTTCCAGTGAATTCCCAATAACCTCTCAGAAAACTCTGTGGGTATTGTTCATACCTCTAAGCTCTTCACTGTTTTTTTTTCTCTATTACCACCTCTAAACTTGCAACCTCTTCAGATGCTGCTGCATTTGTCACCTCTTCAGATGCTGCTACATTTGTCTAGTAACAAAGTGAGTACATTTCCAGGATTAAATAAAGTATCTGTAGGACACAATCTCTGGCATCTTAAGAAAAGCAAAGTAGCAGTTACCTTTGAGTTATGAGTTAGAGAACTGATGGATTCTGCTACAAAAGCAGCTTCCATCAATGAGTCCTCAGTTGAAAACCTGCTTACTGCCAGCATGTGTTACAGCAGTGGCAGTGACATTTTAAAATGCTAAGCCCAGTTGGTAAGTTACTATTTTAGAGCAGATGTATAAATTCATCAAAACCAGAGCATGCATCTGGCAAATTGGAACTTGATGTCAGCAGTAAACATTTGTGCAATGAATACAAACATGTAACATGAGAGTTCTGTGCCATTCTTTTGGTAACCCAGGGCTGGGGAGGCAAGGGGCAAGACAACGTTTCTTGACTGAAGAGACAACTCCTTCTCTGGAAAAAGGCTCATGTGTGCAAACCAGAAACTGCTGGTGACCTTGCCATACGTGGTCTCAGGCAGCATCTTTCATGGTGGTGAAAGAGCTGAACCGCTCATGAGGAACGTGTTTGTTCAGCCCTACAGCTTTGAAATGCATAGAATGGTAAATGCTAGCCTCTAGTGCCAGGAAAATTCCTGCCCAGTTCTAGCACACCAGGGACAGAAGTAGCTCAAGCACAGAGCAGCAACAAACAGCGCAGTCATAGAAGCCTTGGCGTGAAACAGTTAAAAATACTAGTCATGTCTTTTCAGGAATTGAAGGACTAGCTGTGAAAAGCTCTATTGGCTTCCAGGGAAGCAGGCTGAAACAACACAGCACAACTGAAGATGAGGACAGTATAATATATCTGACGGGTACAAATCTTCCACATGGCCAGCATCAGGCGAGGTGCTTGTCAAAAAGGCATCCGCAGCTGTTCCCTTTACAGGCTGTTTACTCTACAGGAGGATTTACCATCTGTGCAGAAAAACAATGCACACACCAGAAATCAGTGTCTGTCAGATGAAGCCTGGTCTCGTGGCTGAAGCACAGGACAAGCAGTCAGGAGATTCAGTTTCTATTTATTCTTCTCCTAGTGGCTCCCAGAGCAAATAAGGGGAAATCACTGCTTTGTGTCTTGTTTTTCTCCATGATACTACATAAGATACCTTATTAGTGGCATGAACACCCGTTGCTTGTGTTTATGACATGCTTTTTGTTCTCTGGACGCAAGGCTAAACCAGAATTAAACAAGATATATTTCCATAGAATTTCTAAAGCTTCAGGTCAAAACCTTTCTACTGCAGCAAAGTTAAAGGTCTGTAAACTATCGCGAACAACTCAAAAGCAGTCCAAGAGTCACTGTGCTCATCTCTCCATCACACTTGGTATACTAAAGGAGTGATCTTTTGGAGATTGTGACAATAAGAACACTAGAAATATGTGATAGAAGAGACAGATCAAATTTGTTCAAAGGCAACACCAAACTTTGGGGATTTTTATATTCTCCCCTGAATTTTTCAGCTTCCTACTGGCACTGCCAACTGAATGGCATTGGAAAGTGAAGGCACCCCTCTATACAATATGTTTGCTTCTTCAGAATAAATCTTGCAGAGCTTCTTCTAAACCAAAGCACTATAGCTGTGGAGGGCTCATGTCAGATTCCTGTGACAAGTGCTGTGTTCAGGATGCGCAGCTCCGAGCACTGCCGTGCTTTGGAAGCACAATAACTTCACAAATGTCCCAAAAGAGTCATAAAACCCCTGAGCTTTAGTTTGCTTCAATATTTCAAGAGCTTTTTGGATTGCCCTTACTCTGGGATTAGTCCCAAGTTGTATCAAAATATGAAGGAGATCACGGATGGGTCTTCACTGATAACACTTTTCTGAAGCCTAACAATATTGCTTAATAAAGCAGATTTATGAAGCAAGAGTCTGTAGGATAAATTCTATTGTCAGTTCCAGTGGGATACGTTGATCAGATGCATGTTATGTACCTCTATGGCACTTTCTCCCACTAAAATTAACCTGGTTGCCAAAGTACTGTAGCATTGTAATTCATAGTTTCTGCATTTTCTGCCTTCCACTAATTAACTGTGCGATCAGTTCTACTCCTTTCCCATCTTGGTGTGGTTGATTGTACACACAAGGAAAAGAGGCTAGCCATATTTGTATTTCCTTTTAATTCTGCTGTTGTTACTGAGTCCTAAATGATCCTGTTTTTGTTTTTACTGCTCTGTAATGAGTCACTGGCTTATTTAATTTAATTTTATTGTAATTGTTATCTTTTCATTCTTGTTTTTTTCCAGTCCGTTACTCATACGACCACAAGATATAAACAGGACACTGGTGCTTGGACAAGTCCTGAGGGTGATTTTTTTTCTCTGTCACCCAAATCCAAAGCAAGGTACTGAATGGGCCTCACTTCCTAAGAACTTTCACTTCAGTTCATGTATATTTTCTCACATGACATGTTTCTGTTGATCCTTATGTTTTCCAACTAAAAGAGATCTTCCTGTCTAGTTTGGTTGTTGTTTGGAAGCTTTCTTGGACGTTCTCATCAAGCCCAATCTAAAACTTTTCATGGAAATTTTAGTGCATGGAAATCCAGTTTAATTTTATATAATGTCTTTTGCAGCAAACAGATTTTACCAAAAACCTGGGGTTTGATTGAAAATTTGGGAGAAATAGCTATCCAGTGAGATGCTAAATTTTCCTTTGCCATCTTTCCCATTTTCAAGCTAACTGAATCTTTGGCTGGGTTTTCTCCAATGACGCTTGCTAGACTTCTTACCTGTAACCTGATTTCCTAAGGACACGGGATTCATGCGGTTGTGCTATCTTTGCATGTTGCATACATGCATCTCTATATCCATCAACACTTTACAATTTCAAAGCAACTGGCAGCTTCCCACTAAACCTGATATAAAGACAGAGGTCTGAAGTATGTTAAGATTTCAAATAATCAGATAGAGATTTTATTAATGCACCCATGAAGAGAAAAATTTCTATAGAAGCAACCTTGTTTTCAATACAAGGAATCACAGAAAGCAGATGAGAAAGAACAGTAAATGCCCAGCTATAGGAAAATCTCCCATCAGAACACACACCACAGGGCATAAAGGCACAGAAAACCAAGATTTGTTAGTTCCACTACTTTTTGTACTTTGTTTCCTATGGGATCAGAAATCCTAGGAAACAATGAGACTGACTACAAATGTACAACATGTTTGATTAGAATTGGCTCCTAGTTTGAGGTAAAGATATTATTTAGTGCTTTTGTTTGAGGTGATCTGCAGCTCCTAAGCTGTACCCCCATTTTTAGTACTCAGAGAACTAGCGGATTTCCAAAGACTTCAAAGGTTGTCAGTGTGCCTTCACTCCTCCTGTTACCTGTGCTGCCTAAGATAAAAGAATCATAGAATCATAGAACCATAGAATAGGTAGGGTTGGAAAGGACCTTAAGATCATCCAGTTCCAACCCCCCTGCCATGGGCAGGGACACCTCCCATTAAACCATGCCACCCAAGGCTATGTCCATCTTGGCCTTAAACACTGCCAGGGATGGAGCATTCACAACTTCCCTGGGCAATCCATTCCACTCCCTCACCACCCTTACAGGAAAGAATTTCTTCCTCAGATCCCATCTAAACTTCCCCTGTTGAAGTTTGAACCCGTTACCACTTGTCCTATCACTACAGTCCCTCATGAAGAGTCCCTCCCCAGCATCCCTATAGGCCCCCCTTCAGATACTGGAAGGCTGCTATGAGGTCTCCATGCAGCCTTCTCTTCTGCAGGCTGAGCAGCCCCAGCTTTCTCATCCTCTCTTCACACGGGAGGTGCTCCAGTCCCTGATCATCCTCCTGGCCCTCCTCTGCACTTGTTCTAACAGTTCCATGCCCTTTTTATGTTGAGACACCAGAACTGCACACAATACTCCAAGTGAGGTCTCAGAGAGCACAGTAGAGGGGCAGGAGCACCTCCCTCAACCTGCTGGTCACACCGCTTTTGATGCAGCCCAGGATACAGTTGGCTTTCTGCGCTGCGAGGGCACACTGCAGCCGGCTCATGTTCATTTTCTCATTGACCAACACCCCCAAGTCCTGCACAGGGCTGCTCTGAATCTCTTCTCTGCCCAACCTGTAGCTGTGCCTGGGATTGCTCTGACCCAGGTGTAGGACCTTGCACTTGGCATGGTTAAACTTCATTAGGTTGGCATCAGCCCATGTCACAAGCCTCACAACACCCCTCTGGATGGCATTCCTTCCCTCCAGCGTATCAACCGAACCACACAGCTTGGTGTCATTGGCAAACTTGCTGAGGGCACACTCAATCCCACTGCCCATGTCACCAACAAAGATGTTGAACAAGACAGATCCCAACACCAATCCCTGAGGGACAGAGGAGCCTGTATATGCCACAGCTACACTTTCCCATCACAGCTTTATATATACCCTAAGATGCAAATTATCTGGCATGAAAAAGTATGTGTGAATCTCTACTAGCAGCTTTTACATGAAGTAAAGTTTATGGAGCATTCTCTAGTAGCACAGAACGTAACAGCCTCTGCAAATAATCCACCTTAGACCAGAAGTTATTGCTCCAGATGTCACAGAACTGTTACAGACATCAGCCATTGTCCTGCAGCACTCAACAGATTGACTATGCCATGCTTCAAAAAGCTTTTCTAATGGGGACCCTTGGAATAGTCTTGACAAGTGATGGTGGATTTTAGGCGAAGGCTTTGATAAACTCCAGCGGTGTGGCAGCAGGCTTACCGGTTAATAACACAGTGGTTTTTCTGAGTCTACAAGGAGCCAGCCCACCTCCTCACAGGAGGATGTACCAGTACATGTGGAATGCCACCCACAGGACAAGAGGCCAGGCTGAACTTGTGACCAGCACGAGCACTGAAAAATGTGTGGCTGCTTTTGCAAGAGTTAACAGCAGTGAGCTGAAGTCAGATTGAGCATGGGTAATTCCATTCTGCCTCTCGAAAAGTCCCCGTTTATTTCAAACAGATGCAACATTTTTTTCGCTTCCTCCATTGAAGACTGCCAAGTAGTTGTGTATGGTTGGTTGAGTACTGATGGGTTTTACTTCAAAGGCACTACAGTACCCAGTGAGTGACCTGGTGCAGAGCTTTGGCGCATTCAGTGTGTTTGTGGGGAAAATGTTGCTCTTGTCTGTTCATAATCGGAACTGCTAAACATTATCATACAGAGCTATGGTTTGGAGCTATGGTTTGTAGTTATGGTTTGTAGCAAACAGCCCCCAAGAGTTAGCGCTGAAAAGATTTTGTCCCATGGACAGATGAGGAGAGCATGAGGCAGACCTGAGTCTGAGTTTTAGCTCTTCTATTTATTTCAAGTAGCAACTTGGTCATCTTCCTTCACTTCTGAGTAAGGCAAAAAGCGCCTTAATTTACTTCAGAAGAGGTTGGCTTTGACACTTAATTCCTGCCCCTCAGTACTCATCAGGAGCAGTAGAATAGCAATGCTCACTAATGTATCATAGATATTTACTATAATGGATGCTTTATGGTCACTTTCAAAAGGAGATGTGTTTCCCATTTCTTCTGACACATATGAATTGATGAATGAACAAATCGATCAATTTATACTATACACGGTGTTAGACAACTCCAAGTGCTTGATGGCAGTAAAAGGAAACACAGAAGTAAAGCCAGAAACGCTAATGAAAAGCATGTTCAGTGAGACAGAACCATAGCTTGTCCTTAACAAGTGTGTGGTAGAGATAATGTAAAAGCAATTACTTTAGCAAAGGCAATTTACTGCAAAGCTGTTTTTTACTGAGCACCAGCTCGCTCAGCTCACAGCCTTGCTGCCAGGACACAAAGCCAGCTAGTGCCACTTGCTACAGGGACACCGACACGTGGCCATCTGCCTGCTGAGACTCATCCCATACCTTCTTGTTGTGCCACCTGATTCCTCTGTGTCAACATGCAGATCCTTTCCAGCCTCTTCTCAGCAATATGCATTGATATGGCATCAGCCATCCTGAATGATAACCCTGCACATTATTAATGCAATAAACTAATCCACAATTGATAGCTCTCTATCTAACCATGATGTGTGACATGCCCACCTCTGGCTTTACAGTAATGTGATATATATTGGTGCTTTCCACCAATTTAGGATTTCTCCACTGATTTCTGTATTTCCATCAGTATAACTCGGGCAAGAATCTGACCCTTCGATCATGATGCACTTTTTTATGGGTTAACATTGAGATAACCCTACAGTTCACCAACACACTAGAAAGGCAACTGAAAAACATAAATGAAGAGTGACTTCGGGTTTCCTTATCAAGGACAGCGTTGAGCTAGCAATGACATCAAAACCAACTGGAAGAAAAGGTAACTCTGTGCTTTTTCTGCCATTCACAGGATTTCTGAATTCAAGTAACAATCACAAAGTTTTTATATAAAAAGAAAAAGTCAATGTGCAGCCCTTTGGTTGCAATTCAAGTTCTAATAAAACTGTTTATTGAACTCCTTGACCCCTTCCTGGAATCTGCTTGAGCTTCCCAGAACTTTGTGTCATGTGGTTCTTGGTCATTAATAACTAAGTATGACACAGCAGTTTAGACGCACAGCAGCCTTTTCTTCGCTCAAGCAGGCGCCAGGACAGAGCACAGAGAACACAAACAGCTCAGCCCAGGCTTCAGGATCCCATCCCGGAGCAGTGCTGCCGTGATGCAGCAGCAAGCAAAAAGGGCAAAGGCAGGAAGTGATTCACCTCAGTACAGTACAACGTGCAGGACACTATCAAAAAGACCTCAACCTTCAGCCAGGGCGAGTACAGTACTGGGCAAACAGCTCGAGCCTCCATCCTGGATATTAGATCCATCTCCCACTCTGTTTACACTGAAATACTCCCCCACCAGCCAGCTGTGCATTAAAAGCAGCATCTGGCGCTAAAGAGGGTCAGTGAATCGAAGGACCTCTGGATACATGGCTGATCCTTTCTGTCCACCCACTCATTTACGTTTATGTGGCCCTTCTGGCTTTTGCCTGGAAATCTTTGGCTTTCAAACTAGAGATTGCTCCAGCAGTTCTGCTCCAGCTTTTGGACTGCTTTACTGTTCCTTGAGTCTAGTTAGCCATTTCTCTGCCAGTTCCCAACCCTCAGCCCCACTGGCCTGTCCCAGCCCCATGGCCAATTAATCACCTCTTCTTGTGACAACTGGGCTGTAGCTAAGGAATTCTGAGTGTCAGTTCCCAAAGGGCAGAGCTGTTGTGTCTGCTGCACCAAGATATGTTCCAGGTACAGTCTGCCTTACCAAAGATATGCTTAAAAGACAAAAAAAGGATGGGGATATTGCTCTGTGGAGAAGTTAATCATATTCTAGCGTGAGATGCTGTGCTTCAGCTACAGTGGAATGAATGAGACTCATTGTGAATTGATTCAAAAGTCTTATCTTTGCCAAATTTGGATATAGTTACACGTACGCATTTCCTATACACCAAAGAAAAGCCTGCATGGAACTATGGGGAAAATTAGCTTCATTTTGATCGAGTTTCTTCTGCTGCCAGTCACTGCAATTTCACTAGAGTGCCTCAGAACTTGCTGTAGGAACGTGGGTGGTGACAGAGAGGGAGAAGAGAAAACTGAAATCTCAAATTAGGTTGGAAGTAATACATCAATCAAATTATGATGGTTTTTTTGTCCTGAGCTGCTGCTGTTTACTTCTCCCTATCCTCATTGTACTTACAGTGCATATTTGCAAATACCATAGCTCTGCATGCTCAGTTCAGTTAAAGTTCATTTGTTAAGGAAACAGAGATAGCCCTGAGTCCCTGGAATAAACTTCAGCACCTGAGCTCTGTTATTACCTTCTACCCCAAGCACGAGGCATGCTTTACGCACCTTCTCACACACACAGTGCAGGGGTGTCATTTTCAACAAAGCAGCTAACCAGGTTTTCAACATTTTTAGCCAAGTCTAGAAAAGACTGGTCTAGAAAAACGTCTGCAAACCTGGGGAGTGACCAAGAGCATGAACTGCGTATGGCAGGTCTCATCTGTGTTGCTTCATGCAAGGCTGCAAGTGATGGGACCGGTATTGACACTATTCCTGAAAGGACTTGGCATTCATTCCAGAGAAATAAAGCGCTATCTCACCTAGACAATGAGACGTTTAGTGTTTTATTATATCTAAGTCAATTTAAAACAAGTCAAAGGCTCACTGTCTTATCTGCTCTACTGTTAACTGGTGTTAGCTAGCACATTCCACATCCTGGTCTAGACAAAGACTAGAAGGAAGGAAAGCAAATGAGTGACACATGGAGTGAGGAGTGTACCAGTGAGAAAAAAATGAAGGGAGACACTGTGAGAAAAGAAGCGCAGACAAAAAGGAAGACAATGAAATGGAAAACAATAACCCCATCTGTATAATGAACAGGCCCAACTGAGCTTTCGAGGGGCGCTCTGTTTCCTAATCCGGAACACATGCTTCTTCTTAACTCCAGTGATGTGTTTGTTTATTTGTTGTGTGTTTTTGTAAAATGAATCACCCTCAGAAAAAAACTCATGGATTTAAATTACAGACAGCAAAAATCTCATTGTACGTCAGCTCCTTTGGCAAACCCCATAGGTAGCTCGAGAGGAAAAGCTACTTGGGAATTTTCCGTTGAAGGGTTTCTCTGTTGTTTGGGGTTTATTTTTAAAGGAAAACTACACTATGTTGAACCTGAACTTTTTAATGGGAACACAGCATTGGAACTGTTCTATTTCCTATAGCTATTAAATATGTATTGAACTTGGGCTCCTGCATCCCATAGAAATACTCTGACCACTGGGGCTCAAAATTATCTCTTCATTTAGGTAGAGGGATTTGCTAATCTTTTAATCACAACAGCACAGCAGGAGAACCCAAAAGCAACCACTGCTCTGGTATTAATACCCTCAACGTTAGACCTGGGGATAAGCCCTGCTTCTGCGTATGACTTAACTTACAAAATCTCTCACATTCAGCTAACCTCACTATACCTCATTCATGATAGCACTTCCACATAAACTGAAATCCTCTTTAGCTAATCATTATTTGGATTGATTACCTGCTTTAGGTTTCTTTCATTAGTCTCTTATTTTCCATGGGCTCTTATGGCTTTGGCACACAGAACTTGGGAATAAGAATTAAAACCATACAATCAAATGACATGGGCTTAAGTGGTGAGTAGTGACAGCCTGCTGGATAAAAAAGTCACTTTGGGCACTTTCTAATGAATGGAGATTAATAAATATGAAGTACCTGTACATAAGGGCATCAAGACATCCCTCATATTTCTAGAGATCTGTCATAAACAGAAAACATATCTGGAGAAAATCTTCACAATCCATTTTTCCTCTTAAATGTCACATGTAAAAATAGGTACAAAGACATCCTTCCATCCAGTGTCCTTGCCCTGATGATGTAAACCAAGCAACAAGGTATAATCACACTTCACTGTTCTGAAACCCTACTGAATAGAAGAGTTTGTCTGCTCCCTCTACAAATAGTAACTGCTAGATAACACTGGTAATCTTAAGACTGAAATTAGAATAAGTAAAGATATTTCCCCCCACATTCTGGGGGGAAAAAGGTTAGGTATGTATTCAGTTTGGAGCATGAAAGGTTATGAATTAGATCATCAATGCTGGTCTCTTGGCAATGGTGGTTCATACTGAAAGGCCTTGAGGAGTGCAAACTTCTGTCCTTTATGACCCAGTGGCCAGATGTGTTTTCAAGTGAGTGACATGGAGCCATTTCCTTGTTACACTAGTGTGTTGATGCCCTGTCACAAGATGGGACATATTCTGGTCACATAATCTAACCAGAGCATTACTGTTACATTGTCAGTCTGCATTTTGGTCGTATGGCAGACACATTCTCTGTCATTTGATAGAGAAAAGGTAGAAGAGAACAGGCTAAAAGCCACTTGAGTTAGGGGCTGGGCTCATGGTCTTCTCCCTGATGGTCTGTGTTCTCAGGCAAAGAGGGAGCAGGAAGTGGGCAACAGGGCACAGGAAGTATCCAAGAAACTTCACTTAACAGTTAAAACCTTTACGTGAATGAAGGCTTGAGCCTGTTTTGCTTCAAACAATGTTCCATTCAACACATGACTCAACTTTTGGAGCCTAATCCAAAGCCCAATAAAGACAATGAGAGTTTTTTCCATTGACTTGAGCAGCCTTTGGATGAGGGCCTTGATCCTGAAAGCCTGATTCACATGAGAAAGGCTACACAAAAATATCAAATCCAGAAATCCTTGTGAGTTTGTACACAATCCTTTCATAGGTAAGGATTCCAAATTAAACCGATGAAGCCAATTTAGTCTGATGGTCTGCTCACTATCCTCAACTTCACGCAACGTTTGATGATCAGAGGGATTTGTAAGGATAAATCCTTGGTCCTATGCTTCCGCAGAAGTGTTCATGTTTGCAGAGCTGATAAATTGTTTTTCCTCCCTCTTGACTTAATTTTGCCTAGGATTGTTATCAGAATGTAATTCATGAAGCACTCAGTATAGACTTCAGTATATCCTACACAGCTCATGTTAAAGCCCAAGGTCCAGTTATGCTTAAAAGTGTTGTCTTCATTACAGAAAGCTAAGGTATTCCAACTGTAACAGAGGTAAACCAAGCAGGATTTACTTTCAGTAGCTAACGTTTCACATGCTGGTTTTGGGAGGCTATGTTTTTTCAGCAAAAAAGGTATAACCTTTTTTGCCCACTGAGGAAGTCATACCTTATTATGTTTGAATAAGATGTCTTTAAAACCCCAGTATTCAATCGCAAAAGAAGAGAAAGAGCAAGCAATGCAACACTTGGGCTTTTCAACTTCCTCCACATAGGCTGTATTTTCAAAGCAAATGCCATCTGAAATGATGTTATAGATACCTATATATTATTCTGTATACAAACACACTGTCCAACTGTAACTTCTTGACTGGGCAGTTACATCCACTGAGATATCTTGCTTACAGACATACAGCTGGAGAGCACAGTGTGGATCAAAATCTCTTGGATGCCACTAGTCATTGACTCAATTCAGCATGTTTGCTTTGTGCCTGACAAAGCTTTTCATACAAATACTGTAAGCCCTATTTTTCGGTGCACACTGTATGGTATACAAATAGTATTTGATTTTCCTGGTGGAGTTACAACACAAAAAATTCTTCTACTCATATGGTTTGTATTAACTTTACTAGGAAAACACAGTATATGGGGGAAAATATTTGGTTTTGCTTGTATAACCATGTTGACACCATGGCTGCTGCCACAGGACTACTTTGGTTAACACAGCCTTGATATAAGCGGGGTCTAATGTGACAAACAGCACAAGCTTTTAGTAAGGAGTGCTAAGGGGGGGAATAGAGATACAACAGTTCCTCTACCTCCACATTCAACCTTGCAGAAAATCCACACTGGTGATGTCTGTCAAATCTTGTAAAGCAAAGCTGCCTCGTTTTTAAGTACAACCAAAACCTCAGATTGCCTCACAGAACTGAGTGCTCCAGGATCCATAAACGTCATTTCCCAGGATAATCCCTGACTTTTGTTTGAGTCTGTTATTTCCCACTTAATACCCACAGCTTTTTAATTGGTTATTATTATTTCTTATTATACTTGGAAATTTTAAGAGTCTCTTAAGAAGCAAAAAAGGGGTATAATTAAATAAAAATGTAGAGAATAATCCAAATCCACTGTGACTTCACAGATGCGACAAACATTGATTCTTGCCTTTGGGGAGGGAGACAGGAAGCTGTGGTGGGCCAGAGCCCTCAGCCATCATTTGACTGCAGAACATTCCCTTGGGACTAACTTTGCAAAATACAGTCTCACAATAACCACCAGCAGCCTTTGCACACAGACTCTGTGACGTGGATGGCACTGTTGCTGTGTGTAAGTTAGGATGTTCTTTTACATTATTTTGATGGCAGTGTGCTACAATGGACATCTATTTCTGTGATTTAAAACCAACCATTGACTTGCCATACGACTTTAGGCAAGTTACTTCTGTGTGCTGTTTTTCATCTTGTGATGGCCTTTCAGACCTTTACTAAGGTCTCTTCTAATCCAAGAAATAAAAGTATAAACAGGGCTGACAAGGGAAGGCAAAGGTGCAATATGAGTATTGTACATGGAGACTGAAGAAGGCAGTAAGCCACAATCAATTTTCAAACAGCATCGGCATGCAGACATGACACAACACCAAACTAATTGTAAATGCATGGTTTCTTTCGCACCCTGGTTTGGATATTTGGCTCTTTTGATTGGTTTGCTACACCAGTTCATACACTCTCATTCCAAGTAGTAAGTACAAGACCAAACCTCAGCTTTAAATTAGAAAATCATTAAAAAACCCCAGACATTAAGACAACACTCCTGCTATTGTCTGTGGTGGGTACCAAGTTCACATAAAGATGGCATTACTACATCCTAATTGGTATAAAATTGCATATGCTGTACTAAAGACTTAACTATAGCTTATTACCATTAGACTTAAAGACATGCACAGACAGTTCCTTGAATGCCAAGTCTCCTACTCAGTGGGTTACGCACAATGACAGCCAGACATGCTGTATAATATCTGTAAGATATCCTGATCATGCTGTTGATTAAAATTCAAGCTAGCTTCCAAAATACAGCTTTGAGACTGCAGTGTCACCTATCATGAGGAGAGGATCTGTAAACACAGAAATGGGAAGATAAGGAGGACGAGACTGGAAAGCACAAAGGGTCTCCCATTGACTCCCAGTTGGAATGACCCTAGCCTGGACAATCAAGATGGGTGACTTGATGAGAAAAAGGGTGGTAAAGACCATGGAGGGGAAAAATGAACATATAGGGCTCAAATAAGACAGATAGAGAAATCCCTGCACTAGTTGCTGTCCATAGTGTTTGTGTGACACATTCACACCATAACAGGGTGGGTGGAGATGTTTTCTGATCTCTGCCTGATTGACGTTAATGACATTCTTACAATGGCTGTGGCTTTCCTCACACCACACCCAGGAGGGGTCAGAGGCACATTTCTCCTGCGTATTAATGTGAAAAAACATATTTTCAGTCAAGCTGTTAAATGATGCCAGGGCTTGCTCTGCTTGACTAGCATAGACAAAGTCCTGCCTGTGCTTCCCAGCAATGTGTAACTCAGCTCTGCAGATTGCACCAGCTATCTGTTTTAATCCAAGTCCAGCTACTAAATTGATTACACTCATCCCTGTGAAAATGCCTCCTGTGCAGTGGAAGTCAGCAACATCTGTGAGTGTGGATACAAGCCCAGCATAGTACTGTGAATTGTTCTGTTTGTTTGTGTTGCCTACAAGTCCCGCTTACAGATCAGCAGCCTGTGTGACAGACACAAACCAAAAGCATTGCACTTTCCACAGAAGGGTTATTTCCCTCTGTTGCTTTTGTTTTGTCTGCCATGAGAAACCTTACTTCTGCCAGTGAAATAAAGCACCAGAAATGGAAACGGATGCCGATTCACTGCCTTAAACACGGCAGCGTAAGACCTCACTTAGCACTCACCCCATCCCGATTATCAAAGCATTGGGCAACACTGAAACTGTGTAACAAGCCAAACACTGAGCTTTGAGCCCAACTCCCTACACTGCTGAGAACCTCCAAGTAACAGCAAAGAAAGAACCACAGCCTCTTAAAAAAGAGGCTTTCTGTGTTAGGTCCCTAATATTAGGAATTGCAGTTTATAAAGAATTGATTCACGCCACACCTAAATTTAATAATGCCAGCTAATCTAGCAACATCAGCGCGCTGAAGGCTTCCAGACACCGTTCCACAACAGCTCCGTGGGATGTCTGTGTAACCTGTGCACCATGGTGTTCACACTGGCTGCGTTACTCCAGCCGTGGCAGGGCTGGTGCTTGCATGTCCCATCCTGCTCTTTTTTCTACCCTTGCAATCTCCCATTAGGATCAGTACCAACCCTATAGAAGCAAAGCGCAGACTAGCCTGGACTGTTCCAATGTTTCCAAACTTGTGGTGCAGCAGTGGATGTCCTTCTCATTCTTCCCTTGTGCACACAGAGGTGGTGGCATCATGACAAGACAGGCTGTCAGCTGATGAGGCATTGGCACATTGGTTGAACCAAAGATCCTCACATCTAGCAAAGCAAAGTATGGGCACTGCTAATCAGAGACACAGGAAGGACCAAGTCCCATCCTTATAGACCCCTGCACAGGCCACAGACCACTGTCATGTAGACCTCGAGCTTCAGCTCCTGTCACGCTGACAGGTACATCATTATCCATATAAACAAGTAGGAAACTTTCCTACTTTTACAGGTCTAGAAATTCCCTCAGGGTCTCAAAATCTGGCTAAGAGTGAGAGTGCAGATCTGTTTATGACAAGATCAATATTCGTGTAAACATGTAGAAGAAGAGAAGGCAAATCTTTACATTTATTAGAACACATTGAAAAAGTGCTATTAAATTAGTGAAAAACTTTCATATAGATACTGTGGGTTAATTTCCTAGAGCATATTCTCTTGACAGCGATCCTTTAACAGTCTGTCTACTGCCAAATTTTGCAAGAGCAATTTTTTGGTGTTTTTTAATTCCATTTCCCCGGTGACCCAGTCACACATATGCATTTTCTCAGGATTACCACAGTGATTCCTTTGCAATGATGGCTCTATTCTGCACTTTATACTAAGGGTCAGAATGTTAATCACGAAAAGAAGAATAACAGCATAATCAGTGGTTGCTTACAGAGCAGTGAAGTTGCAGATCAGCTGCTGAGGACAAAAACCAGACATGAACAGGCTTCAGAAAAACAGAGTCCTAAGATACTTAAACAATCTTTGCTAAACCAAAACATCTTCCATACAGAACACACTCAACATCGATGTCAGGGCCTTCCAGAATCGAATGCGGATGGGGCACAGGCTTGCACTGGGCAGCTGGGTTCTCATTGTAACTGGCCAGCTTCACCATGGGACTGAAAACGCAACTTCCTTTCACATCATCCCAACAAGCAGCATTTGCACCTACATCACGTTACTTGGTCATGTTCAGTCAATTAAGCTAAACTCAAAAAATAACAGTAGAATTTTGTGCTCATGCAGATACTAAAGAGGAAAAAAACAGGTTTCACTGCTGTTTCTATGCTAGCAGGATCTGCAGACTAGCAAAAGACTGGGGACCATGCAATGGCATTCCATGCCCAGGAGCAATACTAAAGACTTTCAGGCAGCTTTAATTAGGGCATAGAAGGACATGCCAACAGAATAGAAAAGTAGAATAGTTGAAGGATTATTATCTACAGGTTATGGGTATGCAAAATGAAGCACAAAGAGTTAAGTATGTAGGAACAGGATAGTCTATCTTAAATGGCCTATGATTTCATACTTGTGCTCAAAGTGATCTGGGTCTCAGAAGAACTTCTTACAGAGCAGACCCAGAGCATGGACTTGTGCCTTCAAATTGGTTTTGTTGTATGGGCAGGAAAGCCACAGGACACTGAGCAGGGGCTCAGGGAGCCTGTGACCAGAGTAAGTTTCCAGCTGTTCTGACGTACTCTAGAGTATCTGACCCATAAGAGTATTTTCTCTTTAGAGTCAGTCAGACAGACCGACCACTCTCTATTACATCAGGGTGCTACATAAGACTGGAAGCAGAAGTAACTCACATCCCATCTATTCCTCCTGAGCATGGCTTCTCCTGCACATCAAAAATCTTCCAACATCTTTGATGGAGTCACTTTCTGGCTACATGGATGACAGGAGATTCGGGGGGGGGTGAACTGCCTTTTCTCATTGCTTTAAAACCCTGAGTCAGACACAGAAATAAGAGAGAGACAGGAAAAAATAGCAAGGGAGAAGTGGTTAAGCATTCCTCTGTGACGCAAAAGGCAGTGATGTCAGAATTGGAGACCACAGACACCTCTGCCAAAATGAATGGGATTCCAGCAGGCTCCAGCTGGTCTCATGGTTTTGTTTCCTGGATACCAGCAATTCCCAGCTGTAAACTGAACAACAGTTAACCCCTTCCCTGTTATGGGTTTCCAGGCAGCCCTCACAGGGGGAAGTTTTTCCCTTGCTGGTGAAAGATTCCAATATTTCATAATCAGGCATCTTGTATGAATCAATGGTTGGTTTAAAAATAACCTCTTGACCCCAACCGTCTGGGAGAGCCAACAGAACAGTGAAAGAGAGAAGCCTTTATACAAAGCAACATCCCTTATCTGATCCCTCAGCTGCTTCCCTGGCCCTTCAGTTCCATTCTTCATTTACCCATATGACTTACTCCCTTTTTCACTTTTCCAGGATCTCATTTTCCTTTCTGACTTTTTGATTCTTTTCTCCCCTCCTCCTCATTTTTCCCCCCGCTTCCTATCTCTGGAATGAGAAGATGAGGCACGGCTTTAGCTCTGGACATACACTGGGAATAGATCTGAAATCCTGGACCTGATATACAACTCCCAGAAATTTTTGTGAGGGAAAGCATCCAAATTCTTCCTGTAGTGGCTGATTCTCTCCTGGCACAAGGTGAAAGCCTAATTTTGGATCTCAAACCCCTGAACTTCCCGAAAGTAAAAATCTAGGCATGGATTTTTTTTGGCTGCACAAGCCCTCCCACTGCTGGGAGTGAACAAGAATCTGAATTCAGGCCAGACCAAAATAATCAAACATGATTTATTAATCACTATTAATCAAATTGCACTTAAGCTGCACAGGCAGGTCCCACTGCTCTTCTCTCTGGTACTGACTGAGAGAATAGAGAGACAACAAAAAACATAACACAGCCTGAGACATCAGAACCAATCTCATCAGCTGAGCATTGATCTTGGGAGCAGGAAGAATGAGTTACTTTGTCTTTTCACCACTTGAATGCATAACAATTTTCAAACACATACAACATCAGAGCAAATTAGAATGCAATGATTATATTTTTCAACATGGACAGTATATATTTGTCCAAACCCCACAAAATTAAAGTAACCCCATTAAGGGCTAAATTCCATTTCTAGCCTGCTCACACTGTGCTGCTGCCACACCAAGCCCATGTAGGCTCTGATTAACTTATCTGATAAGAGATGTGGGTCAGGGATTCCGAGTCGATAAGCACTACAGTCCTGCCTGAGACAGGCTCTTTGCACTACACCTCGCGCTGATGCAATGAAGGCCAGGCTTTCCCATCACCACTGCATGGCACTATGGGGACAGCCATCCTCCCCTACATGTTCCAAATTGGCTTAACCAAAGGAGAGCTTAAACAGGGCAAAAGTTGGCTTCTTTTTATCTCCTCTCTAATTTTGAGCTTTTACGGCTCAGACATTCAAATTTTTCTCTGCTAACATAAAAATTGAAAATTCTTACATGGCTGAAAGAGTTCAACTTGACGAATAATACTAAAAGTTGAATCTGGAAGTACTGATCCAGCACCCTAGCCTCCCTCAGCATGCAGTTAGGCCCCAGTACCAGTGGGCAGACCCCCATTCCTACAGGTGCTCAGCCCCCAGCAGTGTGCCACAGGACAACTTCTGTGGAAGCTGAGCACAAAGACAACCATTCTGGCAACACTGAAGAGGGCGGTTCTGTCACCACTCCCCATCTTTCGTAAGCCTACCACAGTCCAGCTCATGGTAAGGCTGCAATAGAGTTAGACCTTTTTCTGTTCCACCTTTGCACTAGCCTATTTGATGAGAGTCAGTAGGCTTCATTCTGTAGAACACGTTATTTCTTCCTGGACTACTACAAAGATGTATTATTTGCCACAAGCTCAAGCAGTGGGGAAGTGTAATCCCAGCCCCGCAAGTCTTCTTTTGAAATAATAATCAAGGTGAATTTTCCTTTACCAAGAGAGCAATACAAGAAAGAAGATCAGGAAACTTAGCAAAAAGAAGAATGAAAAAGAATGTGGTTTCTGGCTATAAATACATCAAGAGGAAAACAGGAAGGAAAAGAACAGATTAAACTAAATATTATTGCTGGTGGAAGAGCAAATAGGCATGAACTGGCCACTAATAAACTCAGGCTGAAAATTAGAAGCCTCAAAACCAATTCAACAATCTGAGGCTGTCAAATATGGGAGCAGCTGAAGCCCAAGCCTCAGCTTAAGAATAAAACTGTTAAGGCAACAAAAACAAGTGTATAACGTGATACCTCCGAAAAGGCACTTGAGTCATCATGCCAAGCACTCCTTTGTAGGCCTCTACTGAAAGTTTCCCTTTCCATTTTAGCTGCCTCAGCAAAGCACACATGCATTTCACTTGCAGTAATGTTTTCATTTCTGAGACCAAAGAGGAAGAGGAGAGGTTGTACTGCAGTTCAGGGGCTAAGGCATGAAACACTTGGCCAGACGGGCTTCTATTCCCACCTCTTCAGTCCTTCAGTCACTAATTTCTTGCATGATCCTTGATCATTTTTTCACCCATTTGGCTCAGTTGATACTCAGAGCAGAAAACAGATACATATCTTCATGATTTCTATTGCAGCAGTGCTGCAGAGCCAAACACTACATTTCATGTGGAATACAATGCCAATCCTCCAAAGTATTCATTACTAGGTAGGTAAAATAAGCAAGTATTGAGAGCAATCACACATCAAAAGGAGTTGATCCTGATTGATGTGATGAAGCTCCCTTAGTAGCTTTGAAAAGATCTTCGAATCTCAGAAAAGTGACACCATTGACACAGGTTAAATTACTTCTATAAGGCTGAAAGACGCACACATACGGCACTAGCAGTAAACAGGTAATATAAAATACAAACCTGTGGTAATGCAAACAGTATTAAATCAGAATTGTGGAATTATAGAGTCCTTCAGGTTAGAGCAGACCTCAGGAGGTTTTCTGGTCCTACCCCCTCACTCGCAGCAGCCAGTTCGAATGAAAGTGAACACAAAACATCTCTGACAAGGCAGCCAGGCCAGAACAGGCCTTTCCAATTCTACAATTGCTAAAGAAAGCCCAGTCCTACATGGCCCCAGCAGCTCCTGAGCCAAAGGTGCTGTGCCATTCACTGTGATGTTCACACAGATCCCTGGGTTTCCCAGCTTGGTGGAAATAAATTATATTAGAGTCTTGCTATTAAAATCTTTGGTTGTCCCATGACAATTATCAACATGGAACCCCATAGGAAGATGCTGCAAAAGGCTGGTCACATTAGTGATGTCAAGCTGCGCTACTGAGCAGCCAGCCCAGCACAACATTATTAGTCACAGCAGAGATTAAACAAACCTGCTTGGCCTCTTTCCCCTTTGCTTTGTACTGATGTTCACAGATAAACCTATGCGGGAGAAGCTGGAAAGAACTGAATGTCCTGTGGGAGCCCTTATCAAGAGCAGGGAGTGAACAGTGAATAACCACTCAGCAAGTCACCTTCTAAGTTTAAAAAGCAGTCTGTTGTTCTAAAGTATGTTAGCCATCAGCAAATTGGCTGGAATGTTCTTCATTCCCTCAGTTCCAGTCTCCCTCTGCTGGGATTAGCTAGCTGGTTTTCCTGAGGCTTTTTTAGAGATAAGAACAAAAATCTTTTGCCCAAGTTTAGAATCTAACTTGTGTCATCTTGATTGGAAGTTTAACATATGTTTGTTCTACTATATGTTTGTACTTCCTCCTTTGAACTGTAAGCTCTTGGGACAGGGACTTTTTCTCATCCAGTATTTGTCCAGCATCAGCATTTGTCCATCTTCATCAGAGCCTCCCTCTGTCTCCTGGCACACAAACAGTAACTCCAAGCTACAGTTATTTGCTTCTGTGACTCTTCCCTGCTGGAAATAGACTCAGCTACTGGCAGCTAGAACCTGATCAGGAAAGTCCATCACAGTGAACCCAGGGTGTCTCAGGAGATGTCTGGCTGAGATGTGGGATAAGGTTCTCCTGACTGTGCCCTTCTCTCTGCATACTTACTTGTGCACGGAGATGCAAAGATGCATTTCCCAATAGAACACAGTCACCTATTTTTTTCTTTCTATTTCTTGCTCTTTACAAACAAGAGTGCGCTCCATCTACACAGGATCGACTAAGGCCTCTCTTAAAATGTGCATTCAAAAACATAAGCACCAATTTCTGGCATAACGCCAAGCTGAGCACAAACAGCACAAGAGACCCTACCCCACTGCACTGCCATTACTCCAGTAACAGTGATTCCAGGATCAGCTTTGCTATCCCCAATTCATTCTGGCTTCAACTCCACAGCAGTAACACTTCCTAACCTTCCCTTTCCTTTACAGTTCCCGTCCCTTCTGACCTTCTTCCAGTTCAAGGAAGAAGAAGCTAAAGCCTCATTTTTAATGTATCCTACCAGGATGCCAGGACATCCTAGATTGTTTGCAACTACTGTTATTAACCATCTGTAATTTAGAAGTAGAGGCGGTTTGCTTAGCAAGTACAAAACATGGGATTGGTTGGGACAGTAGGAGGTAGAGACTTAGAAACATCTCTTCTCATAGTTCTTATCAGGGTCAATTCTCCTCATCCACACTGCAATCACTGGCTCTTTCATTTTCAGTTTGCCAGTTTGATTACAGCGCTTGACTACAGCTTGATCTCAGATCAACTCCTCTTAGGGAAAATGCCACCACTGCCCTCTCCTGTCCTTTCCTTGTCTCCTGTTTTCATTCCTTCTTTTCCCAAGTTTTCATTAACTCTGGAGCTACAGTCTTCTCATGGATGTGACACAGAGAAACACCTAGGAAAATTTGTGTGCCCTCTTCTTGCTGTATTTAGAAGAACTCAAGACACGAATTGTCCCTTTCTGCATTTGTTTGTCCAGCATGCAGCATAGGAGGTCTGCCAGGGGCACTGACTGCCAACGTGAGGTAACCCACTCCTGTAGCTGTAGCACAAGCTGCACAGCTTTCCAGCTCTAACTTCTCCCTACTGCTAAAACAAGTTCAATGATCTCAAATTGGCAGCAAGAGGATTGTTTTTCTGGCATTTCATATCAACATCTACTTCTGAAACCCTTTACTTAGAGGATGGAAGAACTTTGGGCAAGCCTGTGTACTTGATGGAGCAAGAAGAGCATTCCGGGAATGAAGACAAGCTTCGGGTAGCATCCCCTCTGCCACTTATCCTTGAAAATTCGGGTTTGTACTGAATACGGATCAGCTGTGCCGAGAAACTTAAGTTCTAAGATCTGCAACAGATACTGGTAGCACAAAAATCTGTCACGGAACAATCATGGGCTAAATGTGCTATGAGATCAGAGGTCAGTGAGCATGCAAGGATAATAGGCAGTGATTGTAAACACAGCTAAGCACAGGAACAGCAAGCTGATTCCTTGGATCATGCACAAAGTGCCTTAGATAAAAAAAGGATCCAGGAATCAGAGCTGTACACGTGTACCGCAGAGCATGCGCTGCGCTGGCCTGTGGCTCCTCTGGTGAAGGATAACCCTCAAAGTATAAAAGTCCCAGATCCAAAACTTTGTCAAAGAGAGAAGCTGTTGCACAGAGACAGACTGTTTGGAACAATTAGGAAAATACTAATCAGACATAATATGCCCAGAGTCTCATTTCGTCCTGCATAAAAAGGAGAGACATCATTTTAGTCCAGCCTTCTCCAAAATAGTTGAGAAATAGCAGCTTCCACATTCCACTACTATGACATTAATCGATAAAGCAAAAGATACAGGTATGAAGAATGTATACAAAGATATGTTCCTTCTGCCTGTGAAAGGCTGGACAAAGTCCTGTCAATGTTACTTTATGCTAGGACCAACTGGAGGTCAAGACATGCTCTAAACATCACATACTTAAAGAAGTCATGTCACCTGAAATGTACAATGTGCTACTTATGTTTACTCCCAATTTCATAAGCAGGAGTTACCAAAGAGGAAAAAATGTCGAGAGACCATTTCTGACCACATTAATACCAAAGCTCAATACAGAGACCGGCAGGAGAAGGAGGCTACTTCCTAACTGTGTATCTGGGAATGGGAAGGATTCAGAGCACTACAGAGGATATCAGACACGACGTCCAGACATCTGGGCACAGTATTCATCACTGCCATATTGGTTCAGTTCCTGTCAGCGTTACTTATTGGCTAGAAATAGCTAGGAGAAGCAGAGGCAAGGTCAGTCCAGTGCACTTGAAGGATAACACCTCTGTTTTGCAGGCACCTGGCTCCCAAGTCTTTCTTCATATGGAATAGCAGGCACTGGTAATACCATGTATCCAGGTCCAGATAAGAGGGGCCACACATCACTAAGTAGTCAATCCTGACTCCAGGGGTAGCAGCAGTGATGACAAGGACAAAAGCACAGGGAAATCAGTGATCTAAGTCCTGAGGCTACAAATACCTAAGAATAATTCCACATATAACAATAAGATGATACTACATGATGCAGCTGGACACTAACCTACCCTCTGTTTTATGGAGCATTTTAAGCCAGAGAACATAAAATGGAAAGTTTTGCTTTTTGCCTTAGAGAAACCTTGTCATCCAGGTTTGGTCATACCATAACAACATGAAAGCCCATGTCAAAGGCAGCGTAGTATTTTGTGACGTTTTAAAGCAAAACTGTCTTGAAATGGGGCCACTGTGTGAGTTGGCTCAGGAGAAACAGAGACATATGATGCAATCCTAAAAGTCACCTGCTTTTAGCACATCACTTTTACATTATAGGTGCTATATGCAAAGTGAGGGGACCAGAGCACTGATTCTATATACAAATCTTTGTCACTTGTGTCCCTCTTATCTGACATTTGTAACTTGGAACACCTCTGTCACATCTCAGATCTTGCCTTCTGTGTATGGCAATTTAGCTGTTTGCATAACAAGGTAAAAACCTATAGTTTGGGGGGAAAAATTACATTTTAAATATAGAATCAGCCAAGGTGATTCTCCCCCTGCTTCATTCTTGTAGTGAGACAATGAAGTCACTTGTTCACCATAAACACCACTAAGCCATCAGAAGGTAGAGAAACTCCTGTCCCATCAAGAGTCCATGTAACAAAATCAGCCTCAAAGCGTATCATGAAGCCCCCACCAACCAGCACATCAGCCTCCAGTCCAACAGGAGTTTCTCTAAAGTGGATTTACAGGTCCAAAGGCTGAAAGAGCAGGAAGGGAACATTATGGTCCTCTAATTTGACCTGAATAGAGGCTGTAATTCTTCTTAAGCCTAAACTAACACATGCATTCTTGAAAGATACCTAATCTCAATGTAAATGTTCAAAACCTCATGAAGCCACTGCTGTCCCTCATAAACAGCTACAATGAGCAATTGCCTTCACTGCTAGTAAGTTGTGTAGTATTTATTGTAAAGATTTATTTATTTATTTGTTACTTTTGCTTCTAGCTTGAGATCTGGCCACGTCTTTGTCTGCACAACTGAATGCCCCAATAACTGCATGTCTTCATTCGCAAGTATCTACACAGGGCGCTCAAATAATTTCTTAAATCCCGCCTTTGAGATGAATTCAGCTTCCAAAATTTGTTTACCAGCTACTGGATTGTTTTTGTCTTTTCAATCCCCTTTTGGGATTCCTGCATCCTGCTTGGAGCGAGTGGCCATCAGAATAAGGCATTGTGTTTAAATAACAGCATTATTAACATGGGATAATTGTCATTTTTCTGGAGGCCTAATGGTTTTGTAAGCCACAAACAACTGTGCAACTGAAGGTGACAGCCTGGCCCAGCCACTCCTGTGCCCTGATCATCTGTGTTGAAACTCTGTTGTTTTGGGAAGTTTCTTTTTCTTTAATTTTTCTTTCTTTCTTCTCAGGCTTTTTTTGGTGTGCTATGAAAAGAAGCTCTTCATGAACAGTTAGAGCAGAACAATCTCCCTTGGCTCCTCTCCAGTTCCTGGAGGTAAAAGCATGACAAGCAGCATTATTCCACCAAACTGACAAATAATCTTTGCCAGATTTTTGCCAATTAGAGCGTATCAGCCTTTACAATGAAGCCCTTTATTTGTCCATAAACAAAGTCCAATTATACCTCACTAGGAAAAAAGAGGGGCACGTGCTTCTGCATTCATAATATGAGCACTAGTAAGATGGAAGGGCTTTGTTTTTAACTGTCATAAGTCTTTGTGTGCCGCAGCTGTGTTGCAATAATGGTAACTCAACTGACCAGAGAGTCACTGATGATACCCATCACCCAGGAGCACAGTGTAACAGATCACTTCTAGGGCAGGATTTTCCAAAGGAGTTTCTGGCACCATATGTAGACAGCATCCATGCAAAGAACAACTGAAAACATAAACGGGGCAGCCAGAAAGTTCTGTTGCTACAGCCATCACCAAGCTCTTCATCACACAGTTGACTCATCACTTCCTTCAGGGTACATGTACCCTCAGAGATGTACTCTCCACCCTCCCTAATACAACAATTCTGGACGCCACGGGAAAACCAGGGAGATGGACTTCAGAGAGTGGCTCCGCTCACGGCTTCAGCTAAAAAGCATCTCCTTTTCTATTATCAAAGACAGACAATTGGACTGACCTAGGAGAGCATTTCCTACGCTTGAACATTATTATTCTGAGGTTATTAAACACAATGTATCTGAACAGCTGTGTGTCATAGTTGTCATATTTTCCACGTAATACTTATTTCAGTGAAGATAGTTCCATTTTGAAATTATCTTTCATTAAGATATATAGGTACAAAACTTTCTGTGACTGCCTTTGTTTCTGTCATTGAACATGATTCACTGCTCTGTTTGTACAGGCCATGATTCATTTGGTCTATGGTTTTCATTATGAGAGTTATTTTAGCAACTTGGCTGTCCTTAATCCACTGGGATTAGATTTGATTACAGAACTAATACATGGGATAACTATAACCTGTCACATAAAACAACTTCATATTGGTGATGGTGTATTTTATTTCAGCTTATTGAAAAATTACACTGCATTTTTCTCTCACTTTGAGTTTTACATGTGTCAGATTATAAAAGGAACCATGACAGTGCGTGTGCTATTAACATGCAATTCTTCTTTTCCTCCTTCATATTCAGAAAGAAAGTTACTTCACCACAAGTGGGAAGTGTTGTGTGTTTCTGAGGCGCAAGGCCACAGGTTGATATTACATACATCAAAATCAAAGTCTCCTGAGTTACCATGGGACTAGAACCCATTTGCGTGCTAGCCCTCTGCGTCTGGAGCCACACATCTGGGAGGCCAAATTAAAACCAGAAGCTAGGCAAGTTGTAGCTTCCCAGCTATGTAGCTAGAATTTCCAAAGTGACGGGATGTTGCGGTATCTCCCTGAAAGCTGTCCTCACCTTGCTGATGAATTACAGTTCCTGTAATTTTGGCCACATGGCATCATGTGATCCCATGATGTCCAATAATTTCCCCAAGAGAATCACAGTAGGATAACCCAACTTGGCTTCTGGTGACTACAAAAAGCTTGCTAATCACTGGGTTTAGAATGTGCATGTCAAAACATTTACTCCATATGGCATTTGTGTGACTAGGTTTCTCCATTTTAAGAAACTAAATATAGATTTAAATGCTGTGGGTACTTTATTAGGCAAAATAAAAGTGTCCTAAATCAAAAATGGCAATGGAATTGCAAATATATAGCTGTTCCCACTGATATGGTGCGATCTCTGTTCCTACTGGGCTAGCAAAAGAAACAGTAAAAAGGAAGTAGTGAAGATGCAGGCAGCTCATATGTTGCTCATAGCTTCATGGCAAGAGTTTACACGTACTATCAGAGACTACAAGACTTGGCATTCTTCTTTCTTATAATGCTAAAAAGATAGAAAAGTGATAACTTGCGTATGTGATTATTTACTTACCTTAGCAAGGGTCTAACAGCCTGGCTGAGCTCGTACACATCTGACTGCTCAAGACTGTTATAAGAAAAGGAGCTACTTAAGAGCTGGTTGCTCCTCTAACCAACACAGTGCTGTAATCAAATAAGAAAGGTGTAGAGCAGCCTGGATTGTCTGCCCGGGAAGTTGCAGGAAGGGATGTCTGTACGGAAATGGGAATGGAGCATCTGAATAGTTTCACAATTTTGACACTAGGATTTCTACTTAGCAGCTTGAACACTTTTACATATTGAAATCTGGGCCACAGAGAGAGACCAACTTAGAACTAACGACAGTGTCCCAGCTATTCAAATTTCATGCTTCTTAGGTTCCATATTTTGTCTATACACAATACTGGGTTAGGAAGAAGCGATGTAATGCAGCTGGGAGAGATGTAGGTTTATACCGGCTTCTACCACTGAGCACAACTGAACAAGTCACTTGCCTCTCTTCAGCCCTGCTTCCTCTCCTGGTATTTTGGTAATAAAGCAGATGATTGTCTCCTACTCAGTTTTGAGCTATGAACTTCCTGAGGACAGCTCCTGCCTCAATCAGCTGAGGACTCGCTGGCATCACAGGACAAATCAACCAGTTCAATACCACAGCCGTTTTGCTTTTCTTTACTGCTGGTAGCCCAGCAGAAGCTGCTGCTCTCCCCACAGCAACAGGCAGTGTACAAGTCGAGTGGATTTAACCAAAACAAACAAGGTTATGTCATGCAACATGCATAAGGTTCCCTTTCTCTTGCTTAATCAAGCAAGCTCAGACTCCACGAGGTCTCCCACTCTCGCAAAAGCAAGGTGTTTATACTGTGAAGGTCTTCATTTTGCACAAAACAATAGCAAGACAGTTAGGAAAGCATTGGACTGAAGTGTTGTGTTTCCCTTCACATCATGTCACTGCAGAGTGTCACACAAGAGCCTGCGATTGGACTGAAGTGTTGTATTCCCCTTCACAACATGTCACTGCAGAGTGTCACAGAAGAGCCTGTGAATAATTCCTACAGACTTCCGTATGAAAATAGAATTTACAGAGAAACTTCTCATCCCCTCAGTGCTCCAGGCAAGAGTAAGGCATTATTCAGAGAGGAAGCATACCCATAAACCAGTCAAAGGGTACTGGGTTTAATTCTGCTTATGCCATAAATACTCTGTGACTTCAGAGAAATCATTTAAATCCAATTTTTATTTGCTATGGACTCCTGTGACAGCCAGTATCTGATTTGTCCTTTGTATGTTATTTTCCTTCAAAAAATAAGCGACTGGGTCTGAAGAAATCCTGTGGACGGAGTGAGAAATTGCTTCTTCCCTTGAGGAGCAATTGAGACTGGTCTGGGACAGAAGCTTCCAGACAAGAAGAAAGAACATGACAGACAAATGGAGCGAGACAGTCACAGCAAGGAGCTATGAGCCTGCGGCTGCGCTAGTGAGACTGCAGAGAGACACAATTGAGCAAGCACCCAGGGCTCAGAGGTGATGGGAAGAGACCAGAGCAGCCACTGCCCACACACTGGGCAGGGAACTTGTTTACAAGTTCTTTTCGTTTCTATTCTGTTTTAGCTAATTATTTGGAGTTTTCTTTATTTAAAAGGTTACGTATTTTAATTTATACTCTAACACAACTTGGCTTCTTTGGACGGCTTTTGTTCTAGCTGGTCTGGGCCACTTGGTAACAAGTTCAAGTAAGTTGCCACCATTTCCAGAGTAACGCTGAGGATCTGTCAGTGCTTCAGTGTAAGTTCTGCAGATGGAAGAGCCTCACTCCTCTGCCTTTTTCTGGCAGGAGTGCACACACTGAATACTGTTCCTTATCAGAAGTATTCGTTTGCGTCAAGTCTTCAATTTAGGTTTCTTTCCTCTGCAACTGTTGATCATTGGTGCTGGCTTCAGTGACTGTGATGACATGAAAAAACTGCAACAAATTTCTGCCAGAGCCCAGAGGGAGCCAGGATAAGGGACTTCTGCCATTGCTCTTTCTTCTCTTGCTCTTGAAGCTGACCAGTAGACTTCCACTAAAGTGGCTTGGAGCATCCAGCTATGGCTCCTGTCCTTTCTTTCTCAGTGATAAAAGGCACCATGTTGAAAGACCTACCATAATCATACACTCTAGCCACACTAATAAAAGGAAAGCATTTGAAGACCAGATCTCCAGCTGACGTGAACAAGTATTTCTCCACAGATTTCAAGTAAATATGTATATTAAAACTTGCTTTGATTCTACAGCTGGAATTCCAATTTAAGAGCCCATAGGAAGTAAGATCTAAATTTAGTCATTCGAGGTGAAAAAAGATAGGGTAGAAGGGAAACTTTCCCAAATGTATAAAGTAATTTGCAGCATCAATGTTGCGGTGAACCGCAAAACACTCACAGTAGTTTACATATGAAGATGTAACCTGAAGCATAAGATAGTTTGCAATAACAAAAAGAGTTGATATCCTGCCTATGTCAATATTCCTAGACGTGTTGGTCCAGCAAAGAAAGGAAACAAACTGCAAGGAGATGCTGACAGCAGAAGGCATCAACGTGGAGTTATTCAGAGGAAAAAGACAATCTGACAGGTTTTCATCACTGACGCCAGTGCCAAAAGAGTCATCACAGATGAAATACTGAAAACAAAGAAAGGCCATATCTCGCCTATTCAAGGATAGTACATTATATGGAAAGAGCTCCGTCAGGACTAATGGTCAACCTCTGTTATTAGATACTTCATTTCACTGCATTGCTTATTTTTCTTCCCCCAGCTAGAATATCACTCTAGCCACTAAAAACTTCCCTATTCCAAAACTCAAACATGAAACTGCAAAATACAAATCCCATTGGGATAAAAGTTTGACATTTACTTGTTCTGAATATTCAAAAAACCACATTTTCTTTTCCCAAGAGTTCATGGAAAGAAAATCCAAATGGATTTCAATATGGACAAAGATAATTCTTAATTATAAGTAACTCAAAGATTTAGAATAGCATGTGTTGACCATGTGCTTAACTCTCACTGATCTAAATTATATATAACTGCATTCTTAGAATCAAACACACAATGTAGTGCTGTCTTGAACAGCTAGGCACACACTTCAGTACTTTTCTGAATCAGGGCCGCAGCCTGTGGGATTTCATTAGCTGATTCATTAAAAGGCACATATGCGTAACTGTTGTGACAAGGGGTAACAGTTTTAAACCAAAAGAGGATAGATTAAAACTAGATATAAGGAAGAAATGTTTTACAATGATGAGACACTGGCACAGCGTGCCCAAAGAAGCCATGGCTGCCCCATTCCTGGCAGTGCTCAAGGCCAGGTTGGACAGGGCTTGGAGTAACCTGCTCTAGTGGAAGATGTCCCTGTCCGTGGCGGGGGTTTGGAAGTGGATTAGCTTTAAGGTCTCTTCCAATCCAAACCATTCTGGGATTCTATGATAACTGCGCTCCCCATTGACATATCTGTCAGCAGTTATGAAAACCAGTGTGTGACACTTCAGAACACCTGGACAAATAATCTGTCATAGTAAAACCTTTCAACTGTTTTTGCTTTGTACACCACACAGGATTGTTTATTTTCTTTGGCTTTGCTCTGATTAAAGTGGAATCCTGCTACAAACTAGGAGAATCACACTTGACTGGGTTAATTTTTTACTGAGAACTTTTTTTGGTCCAGAACTGAAACAGCTTTATTGTTATGTTCTTCTGAACACAGAATATTTTGGTTTATGTCCTTTTAAATCACCACAGAAAGCTATATGCCATAGGTACTATCTGTTGCAGGAATCAGCAAAACCTAGTCAATGTACAAATCTGGACACATACAACACTACTGTCACCATTAGTCACTGCAGCATCACTGCTTTGTTCAGATCCTGGTACAAATTAATTGGTGGATAGACAATTAATTTGGCTCCCTAATATCATGTAATGAAAGCCAGGAGTGAAGCGAGAAGCACAATGTGTCTGAGAAGCTTTATTAGTTACAGAAGGATATGAAGAAGCTTTGTGGAAGGTTAAGTACACTGCATGCTTCCTGAGGCTGCAGCTCCCTTCCACCACTTCTGTAATAGCTCCACTCCAGTCGTCTACATGTGTGTGTGTGTTGTGTGTATTTGTGTATATTGGGCATGGAGAACACAGTCCACTTGAGTGCCCCCGGAGACAGTGCCTTGATGAACCCACTAGAAAGGGACCTTACCAGGAGAGGCAACCAGGTGAGGTGGAGAATATGACAACAGTGGCCTAACACTGCCTGACCATGGAGTGAAAACGGGAAGAAGGAAAGATGAGAGTAGCAGCACACCTCCAAGAGCACTGAGGGGAAAAACTAACCACTCTTACACAAAGGACTGTCCCATAAGAAAGACACTTGAGGTCTCTGGAACTGATAAAGAGGCAGACACTCCTCCTGCTGGGTAGGCAGGCGATAAGCTGTGCTTCTATCATCTCACTTTCCCACTTTTTTCCCACTTTCCCAATTACGGCTGAAAGCATGGCAGACACAAGCCTGTACATACACTAGACAGACTCCAGGCACTGAGGAGAAGCAGTGTCTGTGCAAGGGCATGGAACTAAATATTATGAGATGATTCAGCTCCCATTTGGCAACTGCTGTATTAGATCACACGATTAAGCATCCTGTTGTCTCTATGGGTCATTCCTTATACAATTTCTGGAACACTTTTCCTTAACTAGTTCTACATTATTACATATAGAGATCTACCAACAACACACTAAGTTAATCCTTAGTTTCCAATCTGTCCTTATCAAGATCTTTATCTTTGTTCATACTCACCTGATAGTAATTCCCTGGTTAAGACACTTAACTGTATGTTAAGTATCATACAAAATTAAATCAGTGTTTCTCTCCACTCCTTTAACTGGCTTTACTTTAAGTCTTTTTATTTCGATGTAAAAGAACTTGCTGTTTCTTTACATGGATTTTAAGCACCTGAATAGTTTACTTGCACATCCTTCATCTGGAACTATCAAACTCTTAACTATCTCCACTTCCTCCTTCATGCTTAATCTATTCATATGTGACTGCCTCCCACTTTTTGAAGTTACTAGCCCAGTTTTAATGAGAACAGGATCTGTATTTTAACTCACCATACAAGTCACCCTTTATGTAGTGCCAGAGACATCATACAGATCACATTGGGACTGTAATTTTTGCTGCCATATTTTTCTTTAATACAGAAACATCTGCATCTATTTCCTTTTCCACTTTAAATCCTACTATCTTGTTCTGGCCTCACTGACTGAGACCGATTGATCTTTGTATCTTAATAACATTCTTGGTCTTGAGTCACTCCTTACTCATTTCAGATTCTAAAGTTACCGCTTTACTACACACTCACAGTAAGACCAGGCCATGTCTGCTTTGGTAACTAGTATAGATTTTGCACTGTTGCACATATGTACATAATAGCCTTTTCCTGTTTGAATGAGCAAGTACGTGAGGGATCTGAAGAGCTGAATGGAAATAACTACTACACTTGCTGTTATGTGTCCCTCAGAGAATGTTAGCCAAAAACTCATGGTAGCTGAATAGACACTGGACATCTCCCAGTCCGGGCCATGTGCCATGTCAGTTATTAAATCATACATGTTCAACCATCATTCAGTTGTTTTCAGGAAAAATGATGTAAGGCACAAAAGTGCCACAAGGCACTAGAGCTTACGTGAATCCCTCAGCGTTTGGCAGGGGTGAGAGCTGCAAGTGACGTATTAATATACTGTGTTGGAAACCCCTGGTTTTCAGCACAAAAGGATTGCAAAACCTGAAATTTGGTACTGACTCCAAATTTGAGCCAACTATAGCAGGGAAGCTGGCATCCTTTAACAGAGGAGCGGATGCTGTGCTTTGTGGCAGACTGCACTGCTCTTTTCCCCATTGGTGCTCTAGCAGCAGTTTAGGCTATCTTCTTCAAACAGCTCTTAGTTGTACCCCAAGGATGAACTGTTTACTGCTATCATTCTGTGTGCACAATACAAGCCCACAAGAATACGATTTAAGCTAAAACCTGAATCTCTTCACTTTTACAAGGGGATTTTCTCACAAAGAGCTTGAATGCTTGGTATCTGGCTCCTTCTACATGTGCTAATGATACACTGAACGGACAGTGGAATAAATCCTTCACTGAGGCAGATGGACAGTTAAGTTACCTAAATAAATAAAACCATAGAAATTGCAAAGGATCTGGAGGTTGTGGCACCCAATCTGCTCAAAGCAGGACTATCATCAGCTCTAGATCAGGCTGGTTGTGGTTTTGCCTGAGTCTTGAAAACCTCCAGGGAAGGAGATATCATAAACTCCACAGGTAATCTGTTCCCCAGTACCTTCTTGGTGAAAAAGTTCTCCCATGTCCAGTTTGAAACTCCCGAGCTAAAATGTGTGGTCATTTCTCCTTCCTATATTGGCTGCCACTACAGAAGATTTTGCCTCTCTCATCTTCACCATTCCCTTCCAAGTAGCTTTAAGCTGCTATGAGATCCCCCTCTCTATCCTCCTCTGTGTCAGATTCAGGTTTATATATAGTGAATAATTAAAGGGATGACATCTGAGTGCCTTTTCTGTCCTTTGTACAAACAACCAATATAACTCAAAATCTGAACACAGTGATGAAATAAAACATGTTTTGTGAGATTAACATGTGAGCAGCATTACATATTGCCCCTGGGTACGCATGTGGTCTTCATTGTAAACCATGATCAGCAGTTATAATCTAATCAGACCCAACTTGGGCTTAAGAGTAACAGAAGGACACTTTCATTTGTTAAAATTAATTATCTGTGGGACATTTCAGTTTAGATAAGACAGGATTTTCCAATCACATCCAGCCTCTGATGTAGGGAGACAGTATAACCCTTGTCACATTATACATGCAGCCCACAGTCTTGCAGTCAAAACCAGACAGAAATGGCAGGTTGAATCTGAGGTTGTTAGTGGCTTGTGTGATAGAGGCATCTCAATTTCGACATGTTTACACACAGCTTGAAATACCATGTTCTGAGCAAGCTAGGGAACCTTGAGCAGAAGCTGGACCCACTGTGACTTCAAAGGCAAGCAGAAGCACTCCCCGCCATGCAGAGAAGGCCCCCAGTCAGACACAGTGGTCCCTTGAAAGTGGTGTGAATACTGACCAGTGTAAATTGAAGTCAGTGAACGAAACCCCACCAAGGGCTGTTCTTTCTTTCTGCCCGTCAATCTGAAGTACTTGGTAAGCTGAGCAGAACCTGAGAGGTTAGAAAGGCCATGAAAGCATTTCCTTTTTGCAGCCAAAATTACTGCAAAGCATTTCTGAATTCTTCCTGAAAAGCGTCTGTGTGGTTCTTACAGGTGGGTTACTAAAACTGTCCCCAACACCACACTCGCTTCGTTTCCTTCTCAGTGCTTTTATTCACCGAAGCTTCACTCTGAATGCTGACAAAGAACCAGCAAAGGCCACAGAAAACAAAAAGGTAATTCTGAACATCTGTAGCCCATTCACACAGCGCAGAAAAGAACATCCTTTGAACTGCGCAAGGGGAGCATGTTAGATGAGATCAGACACAATCATTCCATTTTATGCACACAGCTTAACAACGAAACTAACTCACAGTCTCATTCTGCTTACAAGAAAAGGCTGTTGTGTCATTAGCTCATCTGATGTACTTATGCCCTGTCACAGTTTTTTTCAGGTGCTTTTTTAAAGCCTGAGCACTGTGAATGCACTGTGCTGTCAGGCACTACAGAATACCAGCAGGTTGAAGAGTGCAGAGAGAACTTCACCAGCTGCCATAGTTGCTTGAAAATTGTTCCGTTTTCGGAAGGAAAAAAGAATGATTTTTGCTGCAGAACATGGTGCAGGAGCCCAGCTTTCTATGCAGTCCATATACACCTCCTAGTCTGATAAAGCTCTTCTACCAGTATAGCAAGCATTAGAGGGGGACTGCTAAACCAGCCAGGGCTGGGTTCTGGCCACACAGCCTACCTTTGTCGTGCACATCAGTACAAAGATAGCATTAAAAATTCCAGCTCCTCAAATCTGCAAGTAATTGTACAATGTGAGAGGCACAATCAGAGTGGAACTTCCAAAGAAATGGCCTCAGGAGAATCCAGCTGCATCCTTCCATATCTTCATAAACACCTTACCATGGAAATCATTACATTCCAGGTTTTTACAAAACGAGTGACCCGAGCCGATACTTGAAATATTGGAATCTTTAATCAGCAGCAGCACTATTAAATGTAGCAGCATCAAAAATACATGGTAGTCTCTGCACAGAAATAAGAAGTCCACTTCTTATTGTACAGACAAAGTGGCTATTACTAACAGATACACATTTCTCCACAGAAATACACTTCATGGCTTGCTTTCTGCAGAGACTTCTTGGATTCCTTATCAAGATGGAAGCAAAAAATCAAAACCTACTTGACTGCAAAATAAGCACTGGATTAAATTAAACCAACTTCTGTTTATTCTTTTCCCTTTTCTCAGACACCTTTTAATGTGGGCTTGATCCCCTTCCACAAAAGGGAATGTTGAGGCTGCCTGACAAGTGCTTTAACCTGTTACTCCTATTGCCCGTCTACTTTGCTTGAGAGAGCCACCTACACACATCCTCCCTGCAGCTGGTGGGGTATCAAGGAGTGTCTCCAGCCCCAGCCTCTGCCGAAATTCAGCGTGAGCTTTGCAGGTGAAAATACCACCCGAGCCATGGAACAGGCAGAGCTGTCAGCACAGCAATTAAGCTGTCAGGATTCTGATGCCTGCTGCTTTCTACATAATCATTAACTGTTTAGTTTCTTCCTTGCATAAAGTCCAAATTGCACTGTGAACTGTAAAATGCTATTGGAAACTTTACCAGCCCAGCTGAAATGATTTTAATTTCATGTGACATTGCTTTCCCCTGGCTACATTCTATTGTTACCTGGATCACATTTCACTTTTAAAACAGCATTCCATTTCCCCTGCACTTTAACACACAAGGATTCTTTAGGTTCCTCCACACCAAACTTCATCCAAACTGCTGTCTGCTTTAGGTTAGGGGAATAACAAAACAGGAGAAAACAAACAGACCTACACAACAGACTTTATATAATACATAGATTTAATATATGTTTAACATGCTACCATCATAAACAAAGGCCAGTCTTGGATCATGATCCATTTTATGAGGTGCTCTACAAAAGGAAAGGACAGTTTTCTGTCTCAAAAGATCAATGCACTCGCTAAAAGCACATGGGTGGTACACTAGCTCTGAAAACACAAGACCAGTAAATTTGGCACTTCGGATGTACCACTGACTTAGTACGTCTCCTGACCACAGGGAATGTCACATGATAGAAAAGCAATGGGACAGAGCCTGCCTCTGCCACCAGAATAAGTACATGGATCCTTAACCAGAAACCCCTGAGCTTTAGCTCCCCAGTGAGCTAAGAGCGAGCAATGGCAAGGAGTGTTGTCAGGGAACACTTTGATCATAGTGAGGGCAGTGAAAGCAAAGGTGCAACCATCTGTTCAACAGTTGCTGAGAAGTCTGAAAAAGAAACACAGATTTTCACTTTGCATAAGAAACCTCTTAAATATCAGTTGCTTGGGGTTTTTTCCTAAATATTGGAATCAAAATGTCCATGAAATCTTAGTTGTGCGATTTTAAGTGATGCATACGCTGCCAAAATGTGGGAGGATGAGGATGTGTAGGGGGAATAAAAGAATAGGAAGAGTGAACAAGAGTATCCTATGCAACTGCATTATTACCATGACTTCAGGAAGCGGAAAGGACGAGAAGTTCAGTCTTCTCAGAGAAGGGAAATGGTGCAAATTCCGTTCAGAGTAATGTCTGTTAAAGCACTCTTCTTGGTATCAGGTAAAGGAGTAGATACTTGCACTTGTATTTCATACAGCCCAGCTGAGAAGTGGAATGAACGGATTGTACAGTACAGGGAAAGATAAACATGTGAAAGCAAACACTTCCCTCTTAACTTTCGCATGCTCTCTCAAGTAGAAGGTTCCATGAAATGCTTCAGTCAGCATCTCATAACGGTAAATACACATTTTAAGCCAGAGTCTGATCCAGTGACATTTATACCAGGAAGTATTTGTTATTACACTTCTGTACTAGACCAGGAGAATACCTTTCATTCTGGAAATATTTTACATCAAAAGGTGAAGGCACCAAAGTAGATCCTTGGCTAAAGTAAGAAAACATTGCTTCAGTAATAGAGCTACACCACTGACTGGTGGGTGATCTGGCCACAGCAACGCTACGACTGCATAAGAAGATGCTTTTTCTATGCAAGCTACGAGAGGACTGAGATCATTATCTTTTTCTAACAGACGAAACAATATTCAAGGATTCATTTGCAAAATGGAACACTCAGGCTGATTCTGTGGAGGCAGAACAGACTTTCTGTGATCTCTGACTTTCAGTTTCACTGCCTTCACTTCATGAAGAGCTGCTGCTGCTACCTTAAAATATACATATAAAACATTTTATACTTGTCAGTCAAATACTGAGGAAGACTTTCAAAGTTTAGCTTCAGTGCATGAAAGCACTGAATATACCATCAGTGTACCATGAACACACCACCAGAGGAACCAGATGAGGAATACTGACTTCTCTGCTACTGTAATCCTGTACTGTAAATTTTGCTGCAGTATTTCAAGAATATAACTTTTTTGCTTCTACATCGCTAGAAAGTGCAGATGTGAAAGGTGATCATGCATCTTGTGCACATTCACCTGAAGGGGTCGGTGCAGAAAAGGGAACTCTGATGATCCTGGAGTTCTAGCTCATCAGTACTGGAAAGTGACCTTGCTCTAATTGTTTTATAGGAAAACTGCTGCAAAACATTTTCAAGGCTCTAATTTTGTCTCGATCCAGGTCTAAACAGTACGTTACACCAATGTGGGCTTTCACCTTTTGGTGAGAAATATGCCACATATGTCATAAATTTAAGTGACAAAACCCTGTACCTATTACTGGACCAGGCTCTAAGTGCAGGAGAAATGATGCTGCTACTATCCAGCCTTGTCCTCTGTGCAATTCATGTAAAGACTGTTTTTCCAAGTACTTCTTAGGCCATTACTATAATGGGTGAGAAATTCATTAGAGAGCAAATTCTTATATGCAGTTGCTGAGTTTGGGATTTAGCTGTAACTAATTGTAATCAGCTGAACAAGACAAAACCAGTATATAATGCAAAACAGAGGCTGGCAATGGGGTAACAGGCAATAGGGTCAAGCGAGTATAAAAATAGCGTGAAGCTGAAAAGCTCCTGCCAGACAAAATGAGTTACGAAAGGGTTAAACAGCAAAGGAAATGATGATGATACCCTCAGCAAACCTGGGGGTGGGGAACAACTGCTCAGGTTTTTGCTGCACATTTTACTTCAAAGCGTTACTCACAATCTCCTGTCAAGGGCTGCCAAAAGCATTCTTAGAGAGCACCAAAAGCACCAGCTGAAAAGTGAAGGACTAACAATATAACTGGGATTCAAGATTTGCTTTCACCCGAATTCCTTGTCCTCAAGTGAAATTCTGAAGAAAGCTACTATTTTCTGTACCACATGCTAGGTAAAACATGATCCCTGCCTGCAAACCTAACTGGCTCTTTACATGGAAACAAGTATTGCCGGAGGTTCAGCCACTGTCCTGTGCCAACTCTATCCATGCGCCAACAGGCTGAGGTCCTCATGCCTCCTTCAAATTCCTACACCACGTGCTCTGCTCTCTGAATTCATGTGTGTTGCTACATCTCGCCTTTTAAGAAATGACATTGATCAGGGTTCTGTTTAAGCTCCGGCTTGTCAAATAGCACAGATTAGAAGGCCACAGCCTGTCACAAAATCATTCCCTTGGCAACATGGGGTTGCATCAACTGGTCCTCTCCCACTGGTTGTATGGTCTTTACAGAAAGGTTTGCTGATGGTACAAGACCTTGCAGCATTCTCTCTGGTCACATCTCTGTGGCCTGTCTGCTACTATTTAGTCGAGTGCCCCACATGAAGTTCTCTGACAACCAGCCTTTTTTGTAGGATCACAGAGTCACAGACTGGTTTGGGGTAGAATGGACCTTAAAGATCATCCAGTTCACCCCTCTGCCATGGGCAGGGACACTTCCAGTGCTCCAGTACTGTGAGGAAGGGACTCCTTCATGTCTGCTCTTCTTTGTTGTTATTCTCTTGGATATATTTACTGTTGAATTAGCCTTACATTATCTTATTAAACATGAAGATCTGTTTCTAAATTCAGACTTTCCTTCAAGCTGCATTCCTCCCTTAAAAACTGCTTTCCTCTTCTGAACTGCTGGCCAGAACTATTCTCTCTGATTCATTCCATGCTGAGAGCTTTCTAACGCTGCATTGCAACCAAACTTCTTGTTTGCACAAAGGCAATATCTGTGTGTGCCAACAACCATAAACTTCAGGTGATAACACCTTTTTATTTTCACAGGTTTCTTATCAACACAGAGTATTTGCCTGCTGACCTCAGAAGTGCTTTATTGTAAATCCCAGCAGCCAGTCATATGTCTTCAGTCTGGTCTAACGTCTATTGTGCACTGGAATTGCGCTGTGCCTGGCTCTGAGCATGGCTGCAAGCAGAGGGATCATACCACTGGCACCTTCTTCTGTATTGCGTAGCCACTGGCAAGAGCTCGGCTTTGGTGAAACTGTTTTGCAGAAAGCTGTTTCTTCATGGGAAATTCCTGGAGTCTAGCTCACTGTGCCTGATTTATTTCAGGTTACTGAGGCTACTGTGGCACTGGGACATAATAGGACATAATACAATGATTTTCCACACATTTGGTATTGCTGCTGATGAAATAGACAGTAGTATTTCCACCTTCTGGGCTATTTGCTTAAGGGTGAAGCCTTTAAAAGGTCCTGTGCTTCAGAGAGAGTGGAACATACAAGGCATCAAAGTATATTTACAGTAGGAGGCCAAGTCCTGACCTCAGTGAGATTCACTGAGACCAACTCTTACACATGAAGTTGAAATATCCGTACCTAACTGTTGAAGGATTTGGCTGCGATTATACATTAAGATTAACACAGAACCGGAGTCTGAAGGTGAACATTTTGAACTTTGGGAGACAGAGAAGCTGAAATGGAGGTATAGAAATTTAATGGCCCTATTGGGGAGCAGCTGGAAATTGGCACTTGGCTGAAAACTCAGTAATTACAGTGTAAGCTTCATCAGCTGAATTACAGCAACGTTCTTACCCTGCCCCAAGGAAAACATTTGTTGAGGCCATCATGACAGCAGCTGGGCACCATAGGTATTCTTTCTCTAGTTCAGTTACGGATGGTTTACTCTGTGTATAAGTTTGAAGGTAAGACCTTCTACTTCCATAGCAGGGCATTTAACCATTCCTTAATGGATACCTTGTCCTTTGCCCAGCATTAGGGAAGCCACCCTTCTGCCTTTCAAAAATGAGAAAGGGATCAACCCTTATCATTAACATTAAACAAATGATGATAACAATTAAATTCAAGTAAGATGTCTTGTAGCACCACCACAAACATCAGTTTATCCTTGTATGAACCAATACTGGGTAAACAATTAGAAAGTTGGGGGGAGAGGGGGAGAGATGTGAGGAGGAAAACTGAAAAGCCAAAACCGAAGAGGCTGTTTTGCAAGAGCAATTTACAGGCACAAATTCTAATTCTGAGAGCCATTTACAGGCACAAATTCTAATTCTGAGAGCCACAGAAAGCCTCAAGGAACAAATCCAACAGATCACAATAGAATGAGAGAAAAATTCATAGAATGCAGTGTGTCTGGTCTGTCTTTTGATTATATTTGCTCTTCTTGTTTGCATCAGCTTGTTTTTAATTGTTGGTTGCTGTGGTACTGCGGCTTCAATGTGATTTCCCACAAACCAGGATTTCACCTAAAAGGCTTTTTAGGCAGGTGAAGCAGGAGGTATTCTATTATAGGAGACAGAAAACAAATGCACCATTTTAAGGAAATATTCCTTCAGGAATTAAATACAAATTAAGTACAATTTGGGTGTATGTAAATGACATGTTAAATTATATAAATCTAAGCTGTATGAGCCCACATGTATAATAAGAATGCCGTAGCAGAGATAAGGGCTTTAGAATGCTGGGAACTGTGTGTGGATAGGTATCTGTAGATACACATATATACAGATATGCATACATGCATATGTATGTATACCATACATATTTAAGCACATATCTAATGACACTTCAGAAACCTGTGCTAATCTTTATCCTTCTATATTGCCTTATATGCTGCTTCAAGTTAGAACAGTGCAAAGAATTGATCGTATTGCAACACAGGGAATTGAGAACAGACTACTGCTCTGAATCTGTGCTGCTGCTTGTGATGGCTTTTAATACCATCCTAAAGACAGTAAAGCAAAAAATTACAGATTGCATCAGTGTGTCCGCTTGTGTTCTCTCCACTGTTACAGGTGAATTTTCAGGACTGACAGGAATTGTTGCAGCAATCGTCAAAAAGGTAAAAGTGATACTCAGCAGGAATTACAAGAATGATGCAAAATTAGGAAATCAGTTATGTTCAGCTTGGTGCTTTCATCTACCTAACTTTGATTTTTAAAATCCACCCCCTCACCTTTCCATGTTTTGCATCACATTTCATACTGTCAGCCCCCGAGAAATACAGAGGGAGGCAATATTATGCTGCAGGTGCTTGTCCACACTTCAGTCTACTTTTGAGTCTCCAAATCAATTCTATCCACATTTTCCCAGCATATCCATTCTGCTGTATCCCATCCCATGTTCCTCTTCCCACAGATTGTTTGGCTCTGTCTTGTTTGGCTCCATTAGTCCTCTCTGCAGCATTGCTGCAATAAGTGATCCCAGAAAATCTCTGGCGTAGGGAAAGGGAGAAGTGATTTTGCCCTAGATTCTGTTTTGCCTGATGAAAAGATCAGTCTGCCTGTCCTCTCCACTAAGCCGAGAGTTTATCCCTGGGTAGGTCTGATACACTCAAGGGCACAAGCTTCTAACATGGCAAGTTCTGACTAGGTCCAGCCAAATGCTGCCACTCATAAAACAGGAAAGTAAATCATAAGCATTAACAGCAGTGCTGGCATTCCCTGCACTAGCTCTGGGGATCCTAAACTGCATTGCTGTAATCTCAAACTACCACTTATATTCCAGATACTGGACATAGAGAGCAACTTCAGAAATTTCAGTGTCACCGGCTCTGTCAGTACAAATAAGTAACACAAGAATAAAATTAAAGAAGCAATGTTAAAAACAATCTGCAACACATTCTGTGCTGACTGACAAAAAACCCCATATTTAATTCAGGAAGGAATGCAACCAGATAAAGAATGAAGATACAGAACACGCATGACTCAAAGCTGATGGAAACAAATTAGTCAAATGAATACTTGCCAGTAGTATTCACCCAGCTCTCAGCCAGATAACCCATGATTGTGTCCTCAGTTTGGCAATAGCTCAGTGTTTTTCTAAATGTGACACCCAGGAATGTCCAGTCAGCCCTTGGACACAAACTGCTTCTACAATTCAGACTCAGACATGGAAGCAACCCTGCACAAGGTCTGTTCAATATGCAACGTATGCAGCAGGAGCACATTTGCGTCTGCCAAGATGATGCATGTTTTGCCTATATTCAGCCATTCTCACCAACCATATTCAAGTAATTTGTACAATTAGTGAGTGTCAGATTGGCCTCTTCTGTCATATAAGTATAGAAACTAACAGAAACCCTCACGTTTCCTTTAAAAAAATCTAATCTTTCTGAAGGGCAATACTTGAAGTTAAAACTCCAATTACAGAAGGTAAGAACAAAAATCCATTATCGCTATCATTAAAATACCTTAAGGTTTTGAATCCAACCAAAATATGATGAGCTGGGCTCTTCCAATTGGAGAAGGGGCTGGCTCACTATATTTAATCCCTACACTTGGCTATACCACTCATGGTGCAAGAACAAGTCTTGACACACGTCTCTCAGATCCCCCGGGTGTTTTGCCCTCTGTGCTACCAGCAGGTCCAGGCAAGGGTTGTTTTTTTGTGTGCAAAGGGTGGTATTGATGGAAACAAACAGTTGGGGCTTGTGGGACAAGTTCTTCAGGTGGCTTATGGGAAGGTGCTTGGGATTTTCCCTGTTCCTTTTCCTCATTGTTAAGACTGACTCCCTCTGTCCTCAGCAGAACTAGATTCAATACATTAGATTCAATCCACACCACAAATACTAATACCGTACCTACGGGAATTCAGAGGTGGCGTGTGAGACTTACTATTAGATCTTTATCAGAACATGGCTGATTCAAAGTCAGATGCTCACTATACAGTATTTCTCTTTCACTTTGTTACAATTCCTCTCATTGTATTTCTTTTAGCTGTAATTTCCTCAGGTACAATTCATCCTCTCCTTCATGAAACTTTTTGCATTTAAAGGTGCATTATTTGCACCTTTAAATTGTTTCGGTATAAATTCAAACCTGAAGTTTTATTAGTTTACATTCACATGACTCAAAGACAGAAAGGGCTATCCCTTTTCTAGCCTGACCCCTTATATATCATGGGTCATTTGATATTACGCCAGTAACCATTTGAATGACACTAGTAATGTTGTTTGGCTACAGCAAGTCCTTCAGAAGGGTACCCAGTACTCCTGAGAAGACAAATCATGAAGAATCTTCCTCTGTTTGACAGTTTGCTCCAATGGTTTCAATCGTCGCTGCTAAAAATGGGTGTTTTTCTTATACCTGGATGTCTGATTTCATCTTTTATTCAGCTCTTGTTATGTTTTACTTCACATCTTAAATATTCAACTACTTACTCTTTTCCCCCTCAAAATTATATATAGTAAACCATTCACTCCTTAGTCTTTGGTTTGTGGGGGTTTTTTTAATCCAAGATTAATTTCCATAGCATTTTTCTAAAACCTCCGTACAACTCCAACAACTTCTAGAAATGTGGATACCAGAACTGTTGGAACATTCCATTCCCAGACATTTCTTCCATACCATGTTTGGAATCCAGAGAAATAACACACCACAGAGCAAGAGAGGCAGGTGTACACCTGCCAGCATTTGAGTACCAACCTTTGCGCTGAATCTCACAAGCAGCACGGAGCAGTAGCGTAACCCACATGTCACAGAATCACAGAATCACAGAATAGTAAGGGCTGGAAAGGACCTCAAGATCATCGAGCTCCAACCCCCCCGCCATGGGCAGGGACACCTCCCACTAAACCATGCCATCCAAGGCTATGTCCAACCCCACCTTGAACGCCGCCAGGGATGAAGCATTCACAACTTCCCTGGGCAACCCATTCCAGGGCCCCACCACCCTCACAGTATAGAACTTCTTCCTCAGATCCAATCTAAACCTCCCCTGTTTAAGTTTAAACCCATTACCCCTTGTCCTCTCACCACAGTCCCTAATGAAGAGTCCCTCCCCAGCATCCCTATAGGCCCCCTTCAGGTATTGGAAGGCTGCTATGAGGTCTCCACGCAGCCTTCTCTTCTCCAGGCTGAACAGCCCCAATTTTCTCAGCCTATCTTCATACGAGAGGTGCTCCAGTCCCCTGATCATCTTCGTGGCCCTCCTCTGGACTTGTTCTAACACTTCCATGTCCTTTTTATGTTGAGGACACCGTCATCACATCTGTTCCACTCGATTACACACCGTATACAGTTTGCCTGAATGCCCACCACAACTGTAGTTACAGCTTTTATATGAAATGTTGCCCAAACTTAAGCATAGCCAAGTGCAGAAAGCAGAGGGAACAGGGATTTCACTGGTGTGACCAAGGAAAAATGTGTAAATCCTTAAGGAATACCTAAGGACATGGAGATCTGCTACTTGACCCATAAATTAGATGACATTAGACATGCCAATAGAAGCATTTTTTAAAAATACAGCCCTTAGAGAATACAGAGATTTAAACATGTCTAACGTCTTTTGTGACTGCTACACAATCCTATGAGCTCTTCCATAGCATCTGAATCACAGTAATTTTCAGTTACAAAATGATTCTTATTCATACAAATACAGTTCTTTGGTGATAATGTTTATTGACTGGAGTTACTTTGCAGTTTTAATGTGACATCATATATTCCACTCCTCAGAGACAACAGACTTCGCCTTTCTTCTCTCCAGTTTTAATGCGGAGAGGAGATGTCTAAGGTCAGGTCTTCTCAAGAGAGTTTGGCCTATAATGTTTCTTGTTTCAGACTCTGATCCCAATTACAGCTGCAGTTCCACCCAACTGCAGTATTTTTTGGGTAAAAAAAAAAAGTTATGGGCTTTTAATTCATTTCTGGATTGAATCAGGTGACATGTATTGGAATGAACGGGGCTCAGTGAAATAATGATGACAAAGAAGCTGAGCTACGTGATTTACTATGCTGAGTACAAGAGCTGGATCTGACTGTTCAATCCTTCTTCAAGAAACGTGACAGTTATCTTGTTTCTAGAACTGTGACAGTAAGGAAACAAACAAGAGGACCTGCCTGGCAGAAGAAATAAAGCTCCATCACAGATGGCACATGCTGACTGCTGGGTGATTCTCATAGCCTTCATATCGTTTTTTCTCATTGAAATACATGTGGAGTGTTGTCGTCTCTACCTTGATCCCCAGCAGATTATGTTAAATTATTCATATTTCTAATTAGCAATATAATTAAGCAACAGTATACGACAAGAAAATTACATTTTGAGCTGCGGGTGACATGCCATTGGTAGTGTTGGCAGAAACATGTTATTGTGAAATGGAATTTAAAGGTGAAAAATCCCAGTGGGAAGAACTGGAGAGAGAACAGTCTGTTCAATGCCAGGTAATGCTGCTGTGAGTGTGTATTTCCTGACTGCCCATCACAAAGTCCCTGCTCACATTAAGCAGCAGCGTGCTGCTCTGTGATACTGTAGAACCTGCTAAGCACGCAACTGTACTGCTACAGACTGTGTTCAAGTAACAGGAATGAGCATCAGGCACAAATCCTGTGCACACTCAGCCCCTTCTAGAGGAAGCAAGACATGAACATTTATGTGATTATCATATGTCTGCTGGAAGCAAGGTGGGTATTGAATCCCACAGGTGACAGAGAACAAAAGGGGATGATTCCGTGGCTGTAAAGTTTGAGAGAAGGAATGGGTCTGGAGAATTTAGGAATTATTCTAGCTCACTAGCAGTGCGTATAGGCAGCTGAGAGCCTGCTGTTACTAAATTGTAAGGATGTTACCAAACCGTAAGGAAGCAATGTCTGCATGATGACCATTAGGACTAAGTAAGCTGAATGAAAACTATTGCATATGGGATATATGACAGAAAGATGCTTTCCTGTAAGCAAATATTGCATTGGTTTCTCATTATAGTGTTACAGTTGTACTATATCCAAGGATAATGGGTTGCACTGGCTGCACTGTGGGCCACTATGAGGCCTGTAGTGGGGCATCACCACACAGACATAATGTGTGTACCAGAGAGCTCAGAATCTAGAGGAGTGCATGAAATTAGAGAGAGAGATGCAGAACAAGTGTTTGTTTTAGGAAGCTCTGCTCTGTTTTAAGCCACAAGGCCACATTGTAAATAAACAGTGAGAACAAGCCAAGGCCGTTGTTACAAGTAAAAGCATATAGAATTGGGTATTTCTACTCATGACCTTACATACCACCACCACCCCCCCCAAAAAGAAAAGCAAAGCAAAGCAGCTACTAGTTAGCAGGGCAGTGGACAATAACCCACTGTATGGTAGTCCTGGTTTTAATCAAACAAAGCCTTATGAATGTTGGCTCCCATGTTATTCCGGTGCCAAAATTGTCATGTGTGTCGATTCCCTTAACTGTGGTCAGCAGATGGTACAACACTTTCCTGCCCCCAGGACCGTGAGGGATGATTCAGCAAAGGAGGGTGTCTGCAAGACATTGCATTTTGTGCTTCCCTCTGCTATGAAAATGTCTCTTTGAGGCTTTCAAAAGAGCAGGAAAAGCTTAATAAATCTATTCTTTGCAATGGGCTGGGAAGCAACCAGGGATATTAGTCAAGGGCCTGCCATGGATCTGCAGAATGCTCTGTGTCAGGTTTTCCACTGAGGAAAAGTAGCCCTGTGGTGTTCCGCATTTATGTCCCAAAGCCCTGGTAAACAGCAGCACCATGACTATCCAAAGGCAGTGACATGATTCACGTCATTCAGTATTGTCATATGGCACATTCACATGGCACATCCAGCGTAACATCCTGCTATGGAACTCTTTCAGTAGTTTCCAGTGAAAAGAAGAGGGTATTTCCTTACGTGAAGTGAAAGAACAGCTCAGGAACCGCAGTCCTGACTGAAGCCGAGTATTTCATAAGCAAGCACCTCTGACAAACACCTTCAGGTATTCACTACTTTCCAACTTTGGCTTTCCTCTGTTCCCGATAATCTCCCCCACTGAATGTGCACCAATGCATTCTTCCCACAGGGATAAAGGTAAAGCAGCAAACACTTCTGGAGAACAGATTTGTTCTTTTTGTTTCTTGACTATCAGTTTCAAAGCATAAAAAATGGACCAGGAATGAGATTAGAATTGAGGAAAGAAGATCATTGTAAACCTCCGGCTGCACTGGAGAATCCTGGTTGCTCTCAAGTGAGGAGGAACTCAGGAAACATTGCAGTGCTTGCTGTTTTGGGAAGACAGAGCCAGTCAGTGCTGTCATGCAGGTTACATGCATGACAACCTCAGCCATTCATGGCAAGTTCTAGTTCCCAAATCACTGGAAGCTAGGCTTAGAAGAAAGCTCAAAAGATTATCTAGTAAAGCATTAAGATGGGACTGCTCTTCCATTTACTATCATACTGAGAGAAGTTGTAGGGACAAGCTTATTCCAGCTGCTGAGCTGCTTGACACTGAGCCCAATTATGTACCATTACTGTAGCACACTATTCTCTGGCAGACGTTTCTCTTTGCTTTGCGCCCCCTTTCCCACCTCCAACAAATTCCCTATAAGAGGAACACAGTATCGCAGGTTTCCAAGAGTTAATGATTCACATTAAATAAACAAGAGCATGTCACTGCAAATCTTATCAAAAGACCTAAAAAATGCCAATGCAGATGTCAGATTGTTGCATGATTTGGAGAATGAGAGATCTACTTGAACGTTTTGGGCTTTTGGCATTATCTGTGACCTTAGACAGAAGTCACATCTAGTTGTCAGATTACAGCAATCTTTATGATACGCAGTCCTCTGCAAAAAGCTCCAGATCTTCACATTCGGCACACTGCTAACCTTAGTAGCCCTTGCCCAGTTGAAGTAGTGGCCCAGGGAGTGCACTTCATTCTCATATGGCAACCAATGACTGAATCTCATTTCCCAAACCAAACAAAAATGAATGTTTCATTTCCAAATCACTATCACAAGTGCCATGGCTTTGAAACATGTTTCACTTAGCTTTTACTGTCATCATCCTGATTAAAGCAATGTTAAGGACCTTTGCAATTGGCCTGAATGAATATAAGGGGAATATGAATCTAAGCCTCAGATCCAGATACTCACAATCTTCAGTGATGCTTCACAAGAACTCAGGTATATGTGAGTATATACTCAGGTATATTCTGTCTTTACTAATGGTCTCTATCAACAACACTAGATTGAAACTAATGTCAACAAAACTAATTCAGCTGTGATTCTGCACGTGTACAATGACTAGAATTTTTTCCCTCCATTTTATTTGGGGTTTCAGTGATATGATAATAATACAAATAATACAGAATAGATATGTACATATAGAAAACTTCAAGTTTCCATAGTTCCTACTTTCATTCCACTCTTCAAAGCTAAGACGTTTTTCAAATAGCTTCAATAGAGTCAATTTGAGTTGGTTTTTAAATCTGAAACATTTGCTGTAAGGTTCAGGCAAAACAGCTATAATGAATCTGTGGCTTTGGTACTATGGACTGCTTGTCGGCACACAGAACTCACAAGCCAACAAATGTCCTTTATTTACCCAAGAGGTGGCCTCCAGAGGGTAACATCAACACAAGTTGTGCACACTCACGTAGCTGGATGATGGTGTAACTATGTCTTTGTGGCTATCTTTGGTGGAAACTGATTCCTGGCATCACAGTCCCACACTGCCCCTCACTAGCACAGGGTTCCAGTGTTGATACTGATGATTTCAGATTTTACCCCATGCAAACATTTGGCTTCTGAGCCGATTTACAATTTTACACCAAAACAATGGAAATTTGAAAGGTTTCTTTATTCGTTTTACAAGGCTTCACCATTTTCTTCTATTCTCTCTGGGTTTTCCTAATGAATCCTTAACCCCAGCATGTGAAAGCGCAGCCAGATAAACAGCTGGGAGCCAGTATTAGCTGTCACAAATTAAACAAACAGAAATATTTGTAAATACATGTAATCAGTCTCCAAAAGCCAGCTCAGATCATCTGTATATCTCATGTATCAGCCTGTCTCAGACAATGAAACAAACACTTGACAAAACGTCAGCCAATCTACCAGCAAGATCCAACCAGCCAACCAAACCCCGTACACAGAGGGCAAAAGACAGCTAAAAGGTTTTAATGTGACAGGATCAGCAATCCATTTAAGTTGTTTGCCTTTCCATGTGGAGCCAGCTTTACCTTGTTTCACTTTGCTTTGACATTTCTGTTTCCTGCCCAAATTGTTTCTAGACTGTTTTCCTTGAAAGCTTGTTTTATAAGTCAAATATATTAACGTTAAATGACACTGTAACTTTCTGGCTGCTTGTGAAGTACTTGCAAATAAGCTTTTGCCATTGCATCTCCAAAATCAAGAGTACTCATCTCCGAGCCCTACCGAATTCACTTGTATGTTATTAACCTGTAACATCTGAAAAATAGGTGTCTTCCCAAAGCAGGTATCCTGGCTTGCTTCACTAGCTTTTTGCCATTTGACTACTGCCTTTAATGGAAGCAGCATTCCCTGTGTCTGGCCAATTTCTAAACAAGAGGAGGTCCACATTCCCCAGGACATTTTTGATGGCTATCACTTTCATCACTAACAGGATGAAGAGTAACCGTGAAAACAGACTAATTACTGGGAAGACTCATTTCCTGTGATAAATTATCCCAGAACCTGTGAACATGGCATACACTGTAGATACAGCATTGTTGTCCTCTAAGATTTGGACAACTTAGAATCACTCAAATCTGGAAGGTCACACACACTGCAGGATGAAAGGTTCCTGCAGGATGCAGAAATAAACCATAAATTCAGTGTAGTTGCCAACTGCATTGGGTGATACTGCGGTTACTTAATCTGAACTACTACGTAAAATAAGCTATTTGATTTCTTTGAGTTAATTCCTCCATCATTAACTGCAATTGAGGTCGAATATATCTATTTTAGAAAAATATTTCTAGAAGTTTGCCGATGACACCAAGCTGTGTGCTTCGGTTGATACATTGGCGGGAAGGAATGCCATCCAGAGGGACCTTGACACACTTGTGAGGTGGGCTGATGCCAACCTCATGAAGTTTAACCATGACAAGTGCAAGGTCCTACACTTGCATCAGAGCAATCCCAGGCACAGCTCCAGGCTGGGCAGAGAAGAGATTCAGAGCAGCCCTGCGGAGAAGGACTTGGGGGTGTTGGTCGATGAGAACATGAACATGAGCCGGCAGTGTGCGCTCACAGCCCAGAAAGCCAACCGTATCCTGGGCTGCATCAAAAGCAGCATGACCAGCAGGTCGAGGGAGGTGCTCCTGCCCCTCTACTCTGCTCTCGTGAGACCTCACTTGGAGTATTGTGTGCAGTTCTGGTGTCCTCAACATCCAAAGGACATGGAACTGTTAGAACAAGTGCAGAGGAGGGCCACGAGGATGATCAGGGACTGGAGCACCTCCCGTATGGAGATAGGATGAGAAAGTTGGGGCTGTTCAGCCTGGAGAAGAGAAGGCTGCGGGGAGACCTCATAGCAGCCTTCCAGTATCTGAAAGGGGGCCTATAGGGATGCTGGGGAAGGACTCTTCATGAGGGACTGTAGTGGTAGGACAAGGGGTAATGGGTTCAAACTTAAACAGGGGAAGTTTAGATGGGATATGAGGAAGAAATTCTGTCCTATAAGGGTGGTGAGGCCCTGGAATGGGTTGCCCAGGGAAGTTGTGAATGCTCCATCCCTGGCGGTGTTCAAGGCAGGGTTGGACAGAGCCTTGGATGGCATGGTTTAGTGGGAGGGGTCCCTGCCCATGGCAGGGGGGTTGGAACTGGATGATCTTAAGGTCCTTTCCAACCCTAACTATTCTATGGTTCTATGATTCTAACTGTGGAGGTAAAAAAATCTAATAAAATGATTGGCAATTTTTTTGAACTGTTAAAAATGTCTCTTACTGCTCATTGAATGTCTGACTTCAGATATCGATATTGGTTCATATTGTGTATTGTGTCTTACAGTGAGGGGTCCTAAGTCAAATCTGATCTGGTTTTGGATATGTGCAATAATTAAAGTTCTTTGAATTTCCCCCTGAGGACTCTTCAGTCCTTTTCTTGCACTTTCTGAGTTCTCAGATTTTTTGCAATCTAGAGCTAGAATAAGAATGCTGATTTTATAATGTGGACACCTTTAGCCTCTAGGAAGGGAAATGAGACCAACTGTCACATTCCCACAGGTTACAGCAAAATAGCTGCTCAGTGAAGTTCATTTAGGTAGCAGCCTCCAGTTGGATTAGAACTGATCAGCTACACACAGGAAAGCTGTCCAAGACTCTGGGGCCAGCTGTTCTCCAGCAGACATTTTATGAACTGAAACAACTGAAATTGGAATAGATGGGTTTGCAAGCTGACCATAAAACTGTAATTAACAAAATGGTTGAAATGCAAATCCAGGGGACACTCTTTGCATATGAGAAACAATTTTAAAGCCACATGCCTCTTATGATAGATAAACATTTCAATAGAAAGAGCAATCTAGTGTTTCCTTCCTTTGTTCTAATTTCAAACCAGAGCAACGCAAACAAACCCCACCTGACATGTAGCTCCTCCACTGAGGTCATTATAAGAGCCTGTACCTCGTTTCTGACTTGAAAGGATGTCACACTAGTGAACAGGAAACTGTGTGAATGCTTCTTGTGGTTGGAGTTTCAGATCACACAGTCGGCAATCTAGCAAAGACATGTTGCCCTTGCATTATTTGGGTTTTTTTTTCCAGCCAATGTCCTATTTTCTGTAACAGGGCAACTAAAGAGCTTGACAGAATTTCTGCACTGCAGTCAGAGACACAATTACAACATGAGTTAGCAACAGCAGTGGGAAAGTAGAGACATGGAATTCAATACAACTCATCATTTGCATACATCCACCAAGTTCCCAATGTGCTTAGACAACCTTTTGTAAAGTTTACACTGCCGTTCCATTATTGCTATTGTTTAAAAGTAGCTTAACCATGCCTGTACATGTTGCATTCATGCCTCTGATTTAGTGTAGACATACCCTCAGGCTTTGTTTGATTTAGGATCTCAGTCATGATTATAGCTGAGTAAAGTCCAAGCACTCAGTGTAGACGTGACCTAAAATCAAGCTGTGCTGGCTTGAATTGCTGCAGTTACAACTCTACCCGCCTGGAAAATCTGGATCCAGTAACAGAGCATATTGGACTTAGTGACTGCTAAAGCCAATTGCAATGTGGTCTGAGCAGAGACTAAGGTTAATATGAGTGGTTACAGTGGGAATTTATTTTGAATAAGAACCAGTGTCTCAATGCTGGCAAACTGACTGCTTGGATGTTTTTGCTAGAAACAACTCCAAGCAATATATTTGGCACCAGATTAGTACTTTGCATTTGCTCATTTCAGAATAACATTTCAGAAGTACCTCACCATCACATCTTTCCCTCTTTGCTCATAATTCAGTGAAAGAACACTCACTTATCATGCCACATACAGCTCATTAACTGTCATTTATGATGCCTTCGCAAGCCATGGCACATGTTCAGACTTCCTGCAACATGTAAAGCAGCTCTCCCCTAGACTGGCAGCCTCCAATAGAGAAGAATGCAGAGTATGAGAGTTGGCAATGCTCCACATGAAGGCTGCACACAGACTGATGAAGAATAGACATCATTCAGAACTTAATCTCTAGACAGCAAACTCATACACATACCCTGCTTGAATAAGTGTGGTATTTTTGGCAAATAACTAAGAAAAAGCCAAAGCAGTTTAAAAGGAGAATAAAAATACATGAAAACCATCAGTTAAGCACAGAGGTAACAACTTCCTGACTTTTGGAGTCACATTCTAAAATCTTCACAGGGCTGAGAACTGCACTCTTCTCTAACCTCACGGTTCCTCATTTCTCCATACTAACACCCCACTCTTAAATTATCCTTTATTGCTACCTTCCTAAATCCCATACTCCTGCATCTCCACTGCCATATTCCTTGTATCTGAAGACAATTGCCTTCCCTCAAAGCAAGCAGGAAATCTCAGGCTGTGAATCACCCCATGTATGTGAGGGCCACCACTTCCTTTAGAAGCTTGTCAATGCACCTCAGCTGACATGCAGTTAAGCTTTTTCCCATGTCCATAAATTTCATTTGACGACATATTGCTGCAGTTGGCTTCTGAATTCTGGACAGAGCCTCTACATACCGACATGGAACATGAAAGCTGAACCCGCCGCCAGTATTCAAGTCCTCATAGCCCTGGTCCCACAGTTGTCTGCACATTTAGGACAGTAAGTCTGTACTCAGCGGGATATCCTGAATATCCCTTCATAGTTATATTATCAAATGAAGCTCATCATATGAACTTATGTACCACTGTTACCCTGAAATAACTGAGGACTGAACCCCTACAGAAGTTCTCTGAATGTGATGTTTGGTCATATCTAGGTACTAACAGCTCAGATAAAGGTACTGATCTTAGAGCTACCACAGTTGTGTCTTTCTCGGCTATCCTAGTTATCTCTGTCTCAGACTAAAGAAAAGGCACTGATTCATCATTTAAAATGAAAATGTAAATTAATCTCAGATACGAGTCTTCAGTAGAGTCTCACACTTGTGTAAATTTTAGACATCCCATCATTCACCCTGTAACCCCGAGTACAGCACCTGCGTGGCTGCGCTTTTGTGCAGCCGTCATTGCCCTGCAGTCCCCGCACACTACACTAGAACTTATTTGTGTCTTTGTGCTGCCCCCTGCCTGGTCCCGGCCCCGCTGCCTCGGCTCTGCATGATCGGAGAAGAAACAGGCAGCAAAGCAGCTACTGATGAAGGGCACCGTCCCCTGAGGCGACTCTGGCAGTGGTAGGGGTCATCAGATGAGTGGGTACGAGTGACCAGGGCAGAGTACAGAAACAGAAAGCAGCGCTTTCTGAAGCTAATGGTGCTGCCAAATGTTCAGGATTGCTGTATCTCCAGAGCAGCAAGAGAGCAAAAAGCAACTGAGGACAAATTTTTCAGGAGCAGTTTAGGATCACAGTTATTACAGAAAAACCCCTGCACACAAGACAGTATAGCTGATTTTTCATCACAGACTTCTTGATCCTTTCAGGTGGCACAGCAGTAACAGTACCAGAAAGAAGCATAAAGCAGCTTCCTGGAACAAAACACTGTTTAATATACAATCTTTCTGCAAAAGTAACTTTTAAGAGCTACATAAAGGATGGTTCTGGATTCTGAGTTTCAAGGAATTGAAATGGAGGTTAATTCTCCCCTACCTGCCAGTTGCAAACTCAGCATAACTGAGGATACAGCCCCTTGACCTCTCTCTGGTTTAGTCCCAGAGCACTGCCATTGCCAGCCAATGACCCTGAGCTATGTATTTAGAAGAAGAGCTGGAGCACTCTGCAGAACATTCCTATGAATCACATAACCCAAAAAGAATGTGGTTTTACAATCTTTTTTACCAGTGGGGGAAGAATTTACTGGCACCAAAACTTGAATCCAGATGTTTTCATCAGGCACGATTTTGTTTTTCTTTGCATTCAGTCATGTATGATGCCTACAGTTGCATTAAATTAATGCAGCTACAAACAGGCAACATTCCTTACACATTTTCATTTACTTTGCAATATGCATTTACTTAGTTCCAGAAACACAACAATTCACTCTGGCACCATTTCAGCTTAACAGTTCAAAAAGACTAAAATTTAGTTAATGGTATATTTACAGCAAAGTAACTTTTCCTGTATGTAAGCCCTGTTGCTGACCACATACACAGGCATATAGATGTGCCTACACATACATTGTAAACTGAATAGCCATTTAAAACTCAATAAAAAATGAATTCTTGTTCCAAACTCCAGGAGCTGGCCAGATTGAAGCAGATCTGTCGTACCATACAAAGCGACAGTCAGTGGGATCACCCCACCAAAGTTAAACACATACACTGTGGCCTGCAAGTTCTGTCCTGGGAGAATAAACTTCAAAATCAATTTCTAAATGGAGCTGGACTAATAAGATTCCATACAAAATTTTCTCAGGAACTCTTACTGAATAGGCATAAAAAGACCAAGTGAAAGACATTTAATGACCAAACCAAATTAATTCTCAAGGGCTGGGAAAAATAGATGCAAATATTTCACAGTTTGGTTCAGCTAATTAAAGGCCAGGACAAACCAGTTGATATCCAAGTAGGTTATTTCATTTGGTTTTCTCACAGAACAGCAGCAAATTGTGTTTCAGTTCATGTGCTTTTAAGAAACATAAGCACAATGACAACAGCTATCTGCAGGCTGACAACAGACCTGCCTGACCTCCTGGAGAAAGCAAAGTTTACCCTCCAAAACTGCATCTGAACCCATATCTTGCATGCTGGCACTGCATGAAGATCTTATCTTCTCCTGTACTGTGTGAAACATTAAACAGGAGCTCAGAGAGAAAGCAACTGAAAAATTATGTTTTATTGAAGAACATGAAGGTTAATGGGTGTTGGATATGTCACTCATTCATCCATCTCTCCCTGTGTCTAGACTGGCAAGTGATGGGGTGTAACAGAAGCAAGCCAGTTGGTGGGACCATTTAACAGAAATGATTGGTAAGGAGAACCCAGCAGACACACTGCATGTGTGGCAGGGGTTTACTTGGGACTAACTCTAGTGCATCCTCATGAACAGCATTCCCATCTACAGCTGGAGCTGCTCACCTTGCTCCTGAAGAACAACAGTTCCATTTCATCTGAAAGAAACACGGTACATGCACTGAAGACCACCCCATAATACCAACCAGACTGCAAGTGGCAACAGTTGTGAGATTCACTTCATAAGAAGACTCTTCACCTTGTCCACACAAGCTATCTAAGATCTGGAAGTAAGCCAACTGACCACATACTACATATGGGAACAGAGAAACTTTGGAAGGAAGTCACACACATCCGCACTACAGAGTTAACAAAAATAGAAATGGATCTGAATTGTGGCTGATGTTTTTCATGTACTCTTGCCAATATTTATTATGTCTGAAAGGGTGGGTTTTACCAGGGGGTACTTATCCCCAGACTAAGTGTACCTTCTTGGACATTCACATAAACTGCCAGGCAGGAAGATAGTACCTGGAAGATAAGCAGCAGAACTGGAACAGATGGTGATGTGAGCCAACAAAGTGATGAGACAGAGAATAAATGAAAAGCAACCTTCATTTTAGAAAGGTGATATCTTGTCCATCTTTCATTTGAATTGTCCAGCTGGTGAGTATGGCATGAACCCAATTTCAGATAAAGTGGCGCAGGTAACCACAGCACCAACAGTTTGCGGCATTCGGCAGAAGATGGAACAGTATAAATGCAGTATTGTTTGGACAGAGATGTCAATCTCCCTTCTTCTCCCAAAGATCCTGAGAATGTATAAATTGCTCTCACGGCTTCCTCAAACAAGTTGCAACTAGTCTTCCATGAGCAGCAGAAAACAGGCCTTCATAAATCTAGTGTTTATGAAGAAAATAACTTGCCTATTATTCAAGCTGTACCCTGGCTGATTTCAAAACTGGTCTGTGCTTGCGCTAAATGCACTGAGTGCTAATAAAAACTGTCTTGGATTAGAAATGGGGCTCTTTATTCAGCATTCCAAATGGAAACGTTGAGATGACTGAACAGTTCATTTAGTGCTTTGATTTTATTCAGAAACATTGTTTCCATTGCATGCCTTTATGAACTGGCAAAAAGCTCCATCCCAGGACTGCAGAATCATGTTTTCATTGCTGCTTCCCCCAAGCCAGCAAAAATTGTCTCATAAATGCAAATATCCACAATATAGAACAGAAATGGAAGCTTTGTCACTTGGTGTGTGCTCAGTTGCATCATGGCCTACTTTACACCCCACAAGGATGCCTAATTGTATTTGCTATAGTGGGTAGGGAGAGCTAAGGCAATTTTCTTCAAATTAGTCTAAACCTAAGCTTGAATTTTGCATAAATGCAGCTTTTCAGCACTATATTTTTCTTCTTTTTTTACATTTATTGTAGCATCACTCCTGCCTGCAGACACTGAGCACCTCTACAGACAATCTTAACATTTCATGGCACTTTTCCGAGATGAGGCTCATCTCTCCTCTTATTTATATTGGTGGAAATTAGGACGGCTTCAAAGTAGCAATTGAAGCTACACATGTAGTAATCCAGTATAAGTGAGTGGAAAACAAATCCTCATGGATTTTAACTGCAGGTAAACTAAGGAATTTTTTATGTATATTTCTAGTTTAGAGCAGAAATCTTTGTCTCAAGTGACAGCTTTGACTCAAGTGACAGAAGCACTGCTATACGTTCCCCATGACAGAAAGCTACAGAGAAATGGCGCTTTTTCCCCGAGGAATTTTACCAGTCAGACAGACTTTGCTATTCATTATTCATGGGTTTCCTCTTCATTAGATTCCCTAGACCAGTTTAGTAGAGAATTCAACTGATAATGTCTCCCAAGTGACAGCCGTAACAAATGCAAAAGCCACTTACCTAAGTTACCCCATGTTCTGAGAGCGCAGCGTATATAAAGAGTTATTTATTACTTCTAATTTTTGATTCAGTATCTAGAGTACAGCAGCAACACAAACACCGGGTAATCAGTTAACACCTCAATACTGCTCTATAACCTTACAAAAATAATCTGTTAAGAAAACTGCCGTTATCCAAACTGCTACACAGATTAAAACACAAAATAGTGGAGATTGGTCACTTCAACACAGTGCTGTTCTCAGATAAAGGTAATAAATCATGTCTCTGCAAAGCAACTTCATTTGCTTTAACAGCTACTACATAGTGGCTTTCAACTGTCCACTGGCACACAAGCAGGTAGATAGCCAAAGTACTCTGACACATTCTGAGTAAAGCAGGTTTAGCTAGAATGCCTTCGGGAATGGGTTACATGCTGCTCCTCCTGTAGGCTGTTGACAGAACCGACTACATTCCCCATAACCTCCGTCACTACATGTGGGCAGGCTGCCCACTCAGTCCAGCTGGCCCCACTGTTCTGGATTGTGTAGTGAAACCCATGTGCCTGCTGTTTGCCACAACAGCAAAATGTAAAAACACTTTTTCTTCCCGAGTTCAGGCGTGTTCCTGCTCCTTTCCTAGGCATGAGGCAAGCCCCAGAGTTGCAGCAAGATTTCGCATTGCCCCAAGTGGTCTATTTCACACTCCTGTTCTTACTGAAATCTTGGCACTCCAAAACAACTAAAAATATCTCACAGCTTAGGCAGGAATATTGTGAATAAAGTTATGATGTCTCACATTATCATGCATATCTGTAACTACTACCATCGTTCTCACCAATGACTGTCAAATAGCTCAGCATTTCCAGCAGTACACTGTCTTCCTAACGCTTGGAGTTACACAGTGCAGTGAATCAACTTGTCCTGTTTCAGGTAACAAGTTTATCAATAAAGGTCCCTTCCAAGCAGGATCTCCATGAGGTGCTTAAATAAACACAAGGTTGGCACCTTGAAGTCAAGACAAAACCAGATGTTCATGCGTCAATCCAGCAAAACAAAATTAGGTGGGAAATAGGCATGCAGCCTTATTTCAGTAAAACCTGACCGCAGCCTGAAATCACGTGGTCTAAAATATTGCCACGTCCCTTCTGCCCTGAGATGGAGCCATATTTTTAACTATTTCAAGGCTTAGCTAGGTTGCAAGTCCTAAAAATGTTACACAGATCACCCTCATCATGTATGTTGGCATTTGAACACTGTCAGTGGATACACTCAAACCAAATCTGAGAGTACCTCTTCCCTGCATTGAAAACCTCTACTGTGCTTTTTAAAACCACCCTGCGCACGAGGGCTCAGTGAAATGTTGCCAACACAGCACTACGCTCATACCATCCTGCTGCTTAAACATTCCCTCCCTCTCAACCCCCACCCTTTTTGTCTTCCCGCAAGGTACACACCTGTATAACTCTTCAGATAGAAAAGCAAAGAAAACAACCTCAGAGCATCGTGACTGAGCTCTCAGGTACAGTGCGTACACAGCCTGCCGGGGCTGACAGTTGACAGTACTTATTGTGGACACATTTGCTGATAAGGACGAATGAGTTTGTACATTTCCTCCAAACCTCCACGCTCCACTAATAAGCACCTGAGAGGAATGACTTGTCTGGCAATAACCCTGACACCCCCTTCCACTCCTCACCTTCCTGAAGTACAGGTTCTAGAGAGCTGTCCAGTTATCCCGTCAAGATCACGGGAATGCTTTGCTTGAGTGTCTTTGGCACATTTTCTGCCTTAAGACAGAGTTAAGGTTTTCATATTAAAGCAGCATCTGTCATTAGAAGGGGCTGAGACACTGTAATACATTTCAGGCATATGGTTTAAGCCTATAAAGGTCTCATGTATACATATATATATAACCAGGGCAGATATTTTACACTTTCATGACATGTTAAAAGGCAGTATTTTGAATTGAAATCCTTTCTTTTACATCCTCTATTTCTTCTTGGGCCTCCACAATGCTGCACCAAAGAAACTTTGATCACAGAGGAATCAGAGACTTCCAAAAGTGAGATGCAAGCAGAGTTTGAAAATGATATTCAACAATGCTAGTATTGAAAATCTACACAGAAAAATCCCTTTTTTCCCATGTGACAGTTTCCCATTACAATTCCTATCTGTGGACAATGTCACTACATTGATGTGAAATTTGTATCATTGGAAGTAAGTTTGTATTTAAAAAAATAAACTCATATAGGGTGGTGAGGCACCGGTATGGGTTGCCCAGGGAAGTTGCGAGTGCTCCATCCCAAGGCCAGGTTGAACAGAGCCTTGGGTGGCATGGTTTAATGGGAGGTGTCCCTGCCCATGGCAGGGGGGCTGGAACCGGATGATCTTAAGGTCCTTCCCAACCCTAACTATTCTATGATTCTATAATGGAACAACTCCCAAGCAATGGAGAAGGCAGCAGGTAATAACAAAGTACACCATTGGGTGGCAATCAAACAGACATGAGGTCTAGAAATGCCATTTTTCTTTTCATTTCCCTGTGCATCCAATACTAACATACTAGTATTGGATACTAACATAGCTAATGTAAATGGTGAGAAAAGATGTCAAAGACTGTTAGGAGAAACATAGAGCAAAAATCTTTTATCCAAAATCACTCCAGCATTCAGTGGCTGTCAGGAATAGCCCTCATTTTATCACATCACAGATTGGTGACACAAACACATCAACTCAAGACAAAAATCTAAATATTAGTCTGAATTATGAAATTCTTGTCTTTGGAGATTTCAAAACTCATGATGATACGGTTGTTATTTGAATCCTTCCGTGTATAGTAGCTAAGGAATGAATAGTATATGGTGATATAAGCCTAAGTGTTCATCAAAAGGCCATATTACTATGCCAATTTGTGTGTTCCATCTGTGTCCTCTGTTATTCAAAGCATGATGGGAGTGATCTGCTGTACTAAGATAAAGATGTTAGGAACTTAAAGGTCTTTTCTGCATCCAGGAGTGGGTAAGTTTCTGCCATCTATTCCATTAAATGCAATGGATCAATTTCTGTTCTGTTTTTACAACAGAATTTTTAGATGAGTAAGGACTCTACAGTGACTGAACATGAAAACTGCTCTTTGATCCATTAAATGTACATTGTTACCCAAGGAACATTCCCATGGCAGGTACAACCTGCATCAGACCTCTGCAAAGTCCTTAAATCTGAAGAAAATCTCTGTCATCAGAGGTTGTATCTTGTACAAACGGACTGGACAAGACTCAGGCTTTCTGCAGCCTGGCAACTGGCTGAGCTCTGCAAAATGTGCTTGGCACATCTTCCTGCTGTCCTCCAAGCACACTACATACCATGTACCATGCCCAGTTACTGGAGATGGCAGACCTTCCTAATAGAGATGAAACTGAACTGAGCAGGTAGCAACACCCCTATGTATTCAAAGGGAAACGGTTTGCCTGAGCTTCCAAGTCTTGTGTTTTTGCAGGCAATACCTACGCAAAACTTACCCAACAAGGTAACCAAATCATCCACATCAAGACCACTTTTGTTCCTTTATAATAAACAGAAAAGTATTACTACTGCCAATGCCTCTGTTTCCTGGGAGAGGAAAAGCAAAAACCGCTTCGTAATATATTATTACACTCCTTTTTGTGGGATCACAAGTCAGCTATTACATATATCACTAGTCAGATATTACACATACAGGGAGAAGTAGGTAAGGCAAGTAGAAAAAAAGCCTGGAGAGAAGCCAAGCAAAACACTATCATCTAAACATCATTTTACACTACAAGGACAAGGGCAAACCAAAATATCATTAACAGTGGTTAAAAAGAAAACAGAATGATATACATCCCCTTTAGCTCTGTTTATAAAAAGGTTAGTTCCATGGTTAAAATACACAAGATATGATATGACATAAAATAATACATCATCAGAGAGAGCACGGCAAGGAAAGAAGAGAAAACCACCATTTTCTCTGACCCTACAATGTACTTTCTTTCCTGGGGCCACGGGAAGTCTCGTGTGAGTTCCCTTTTTAACTGAAGCTCGTGGTTTCATCCACTGGAGACCTCAAAGTGCCAACCTATTTATAGGAGTCACTTTTTAGTCAAGCACATTTGTAACTCTCAATCGTTATACAAGTGCCTACACCAGCAATGCATTTCTTGAATCAGGCACTTCAAGGCTTTTGTTGAACAATAAATAACTACTGTTAAAAGTCAGCAAAAGTATAACCCAGCATAACCTGACATCTAATGCCTGCTCTGGTACAGAAGCAGATATGTTTCAATACCAGCAACAGCCTTACTTACCTCCTGATGCTGTAAGGGTTATTATAATAGTGGCTTACTTTACAGATGAGAAAATTAAGGTTGTAGCCAAAAGCGTGCCTAATTTTGGCTATGTTAATATTCTGTTCATTATGGGCACACAACAGAACACAGGAAATTCAACTGAAACACGAGCAAAAGCTTTTTGCTGCAAGGGTGCTCTCACACAGCAGCAGCTTGCCCTGTGAGAAGCTTGCGAGTGTCTAGCATTAGAGATACTCAAACTAGACAGGATCCTGAATAAAGTGCTCTATGTTGGTCTTGCTTCGAGCTAGGGAGTTGGACCAGATGCCTCCAGAGGTCCCTTCCAGCCACACATGTCCGATGATTCTGTGACAAAAAATCCCAAACTCCCAACTAGGCAAATTGTGTTGATTTTACAGCAATTACTTTAAGTAGTATTTACTAAAAATGTGAGAAGATTGAGAAATCACAACATTAAACGAACACATCTGGGTTTTCACTATAAATAGACGCATGATGCCCTGAAAGTAAGAGATTTCTGTTTGTATATATTGTGAGGTTTCATCCCTTCATCCAAACATGGCTTTTCCAGAGACACATCTTTGTTTTGAATGCATTTTTGTAACAATATAACTTCTTGTATTGTCCTTCCTCACTTCAGTCCTGCTGATCCCCAGGGTCCCTTCAAATGTACTCAATCTTTAACCAAGAAGGGCATTTTCCTGACATAATCTTTTTGCCCAGTACGTGTATTATTACATCCAAAATGTTACATACACCTATACATGTTTACAACACGAAACTTACAGCGACTAACCTATGAACTCAGCTGAGTTTCAGAACACTGTTTATAATTTACCATACACAGTGAGCTGCAAAGACAGAAACCTTTGCTCCATCCCTATTTCAAAGAAATCAGGCCTTGATGAAGACAATCCATCTAATCGACAAGCATTTTTTTTCCAACATTCAGTTTTCCCAGGACAAATCTCTATATGCAGAGTTTACCTTTGACTTCTGCAGCAGCAGGAGGTGTAAGACATACAGGCCTCAAAGACAGGAATGTTCCTTATCTCATTTATCGTCTCATTATCCCTGAAACATACATTTTTCGGTAGGGATTGTTAAAGGAGGACACACATAATGAAATGCTTCAGCTTTTCATAGGACCTGCCCAGCTAATTTTTTACAGTGTGTTTGAGCACATAACTATGTGAGGTTCAGCTGGTGATAAGAAATGAATGTTCTGCTGAATGATCAAGGAAGGAAAAATTCTAGTTTGGGCGAGAGAAGGTGAACCAAGGACACAGTGATGGAACCCAGGGTAGAGAAACTAAACTGAACCTGATGCTGAGCTCCTTGGACTCTAACTGGGTCCTTGCAGAACATGGAGTTGCTGGGATGTAGCTCATTTGACTGTACTGTTGTAGAATTCCAGAGCCCAGGGAGACTCTCTGAAATGATACCTAACCTTGATGTGAAGGTGCCTAAGATAAGATTCTGACAAAAGGCACATACAGAATAATATATCAAACAGAACAAAACAAGAGTTCTGTCTCCTTTATGTTAAGCCCCCTTACAACATCTCATCTCTGCACAGCCTTGACTTGGCATAGTTTAAACAAATTGCTTCTCCTTACGCTTCACTGACACATGAAATTAAATCTTGAACCATGGTGTTGTAGGTAATTCAGCTCTCTTTGAAATTAGAGGTAAGAGCCATTTTATATCTCTCCCTCCAGGAGTTCTCTCTGATGCTGATCAGGTTACCTGTTGCTCTACTTAAGATGCAGCTTGCTTAGAAATTACAACACAGAATATTCACCAAGCAGCACTGATTCCTCAATGAGGACTAATATAAGACACTCCATCATTTGAAAATGCCAACCTTAACTTCCATGGAGACTTTGCTACCTTTATAAGAGATCTATTTGAAAAACAGAAATAATGATATATATTCACACTTGGAAAGACTTGAGAAAACTGAAAGTGAGCAGCACAAGGATAAACAACATCATTATTATCTTTAAGAGATAGAAATGATGAGACAATGTAGAGTTAACACCAAAATGCCAATCAGTTATAATATCTCCTAACACATGTTGCAAACACTTGAATTTCCTCTTTTCCCAGCTTTGCGTTCTCTGAAGGACGTTATAATTTATTGTCTCAAGCCATATTTGGTATTTAGTGCCTGCAGAAGCTTGTGAAAAGATCTGTTTGTTACATGAAAATGAAAACATACTGTGGTTTCACCTCAATTTCTTTCCTTCTTCCCCACTTCTAAAGAGAAGAGACAATTTTAAGAAGCAGGAAAAGTAAACAAATCAGATACAGAAACACAAATACAAACAAAAACAACTCATAAGTTGGGAAAAAACTGGAACTTCTGCCTGGGGTGAAGTATGTAAGAAGTGGTGATATGTTCAAGGGCAGAATTTTGGCATTTTTCTTTAGCTTCAAGTAAATAAATAAGACAAAGAAAAGTCTTTTCATTTGATTGTTTCACGGTGCCTGAGGCTATGTACATTGGACACTGCAACTGTTTTCATTTAGGGATGAGTGAAGTGGTCCAATTAAAACACAAGCAGTTCTGAACCTTGGCTGTGAATAAAACAATATTTCTGGAGAGGTTCAAGGAAGTCCAGTTAATTGTCATTATTTACCTCTTTGTACTTATGTGTTGTGACACTGTCTGGATTCATAAGTGTCACCATATAAGCCAGTCCTATTATACTGTGCTTAATTCTGCTGATCAAAACAGTGTGAATTGGTTGGGCTAGCAGCACGGAAATTTTGGGGAACTGACCCAAATAAAATGCGAAGTTTGGAGGTCCACCCATTACAAAATTCCACACACCCACTACTGTGCCCTTTACTTCTGTGGGAAAGAAGGAGATGCTACAATTTCCAAGGAAAAAAGCATGAAGCACTAAAGCCTCAGGCTACGTCCACACTATAGGCCTCTGGAGGTGTATATCCTGTAGGTGAGAGGTATGATGAGGTGCAGGAGATGTGCTGGAAGAAACCCGTAACTTAACAAAGCAGTAACAGCACTTCACTGCTCTGAGCTGGTTTTCACTGGAAGGAGAGTTACCTGACATCATGTTTCACTGCACTGCTTCAGTACAAAGTACCGTTGCTGCCACTGTTACCCTAGAACTGCCTTTGGCTCTGTGGCTGGTGAGTATTCCTTTCCAGGTAAAGGCCTCTGACTGGAAGCATGTGTCACCTTATGGCTTTGAAGCTATCTCAGGGAGCTGTGATCGGTGGAACATTCTCCTCTGCTCTGTAATCCTTCTGTGATAGCTGTTTCCCACATCACGACCCAAGTTTATTGCATCCCTGTCCACTCACAGTCAGCTGCAAATAAGAGCCTCAAAGCTACAATGTCAAAACTTCCAGCAAATGCAAACCACACTAACAGACAGACCCGACTGCAAGCCCTCTTATGGATCCCAGCTTCACCAGCTCAACAAGTTCTTCTGGTTCCACTGAATCTGACCTGAGAGATTGCCTGCTGACTGGCTGACAGCCCAAGTGTTAAAGGCACGATGTATCCATAGATATCCCAGCCAGGTTTGTCACTGATCATATAAACTGGCATTTTCTTCACTACTGATACCCTCAGAGAGGATATACTGAACATTTTTTGCTTTGTTTGCTGCTGGTTCCTTCAGAAAAGGAAGGAAGTCACTGCTACTGCTCACATTGCACCTGCCTCATTCACTGAGGTGTGCATTGTCCTGGACTGTTTGCTACTCCAGGCTTTCTCTGTATCCAATTCTGCACTAAACTTTGCTTATTTGATGAAAGGTTAAAAGACTACTTTTCTTCAAATTGTATTGAAGAGAACTGGCTCAGAGATTGTATCATACTGCATGTGAAGAGATCATACACCTCTGAAGAAGCTCTCAGCCTGAGATATTTATGGCATACCATTTATAGTACATATAATTACACGCAGTAAAGCCGAAGGTTAACTGGTGGTGGCAAAGTTATACACAAGACTCACAATCACATAATCATGCTGGGGCAAGAAAGAAAAGCAACTTATGCCAATCCTACTTAATACCTTTCAGAACAAGTTGCAGAAGAAAACAGTATCACCATCTGGCTGAGGGATGGATGTTATTATTTTCCTCCTCATTATTATGTTTTTATTATCCAAATTAGAAAATAAAGGAGGATCACAAAATATCTTCTTCCCTCATTGTCCAACGCAGACTAATCAGATGGATATTGAGAGAATGACCACTGTTTTTAAAGGTTTGCATTTAAACCCAGACTTCTTCAGTTCAATGCTGCGAATGCTTACGTCTGTACTTAACGCTAATATGAATAATCCCACTGATTTCAAAAGCACAGGCAAAGGAATAAAGGTGAGCACATACGCAAATATCTGCAGTATTACGCTTAAAGTAGTGAATATAGTTGTTTATGAGGAACAATGATTTGTATGAATCTTTGGATTCATCTGGCATAAAAACTGTATTTGTCATGCTTTCCCTAAGCATCCTTAGTGATTTCACTACAAATCCTTTCAAAGAAACAAGTAAATACATTCAAGAATCCAGGTATTTTTCTATCGCGCATCTTTTGGCTGCCAAAATAGTTACAATTGTTTCCTACCAAGTGGAAGATTCAAAAGTGCCTTTATATTCATGCAAGAATAGCAGCCATTAGTAAAATTAATATTAAAATGTGCTGTTGCTTTGGTTTTTTTTTAATCTGAATGACAGTGTCCTTTAATTATGAAACAGGAAAACATTTACTATCCTAACAACCTATGAGGGCACTGATTTTTAATTTATAGAGTGGGATGCTTAGTATTGCTCTTTACTGTGTCTTATAAAAGAGCCCTGAGTACTATTAGAGTCCTTAATTCACCAGTTACTGGCATTATACAGGAGAAGGTCTGCCAAGGACCCCAGCTGTACACCATGCCACTGTCTGCATCTGTCCTGGACCACTGATCTCTCACAAAATTCATCAATGCATCTTCCCTATGTGTATTGGTTTGTTCCTTATCAGCTGAAGAGTGTGCACTGTTCTGCCAAATATGTGCATTAACTAACTTTTGTGGATGCTTTATGCATTCAATTTACTCTTTCCATCCAGCCAGCTGCTGGAAAATGCTGTGCAATTACACTGAATTACATGGCATGTACAGTATTGTCATAGAACAGTTATTCCTACCATGGTCATTTGGTCATTAGAAAAGACACGGAAACTGACTGCAATAACTGAAACTTCATACAACAGATTCTAGGCCATGAAAGAAGCTGGATTTGCACCCGCTGCCATCAAGAAGAGAACTAACGTGACATGGGTTTAGCTACACTTTCTTTTTTGGGACTAACTGATGGAATACAGATCATCTACCCCCGAGTAAATTGTGAGAAAAGAAATGCTACCAAAGTTGCCTTTGTTTTCATACTCCTGGAAGGACTCAAAAATGAGGAAATCATGAAAATGAACTGGCAGGAAACCGAACATCAGCTTCCAGTGGAGAAAGACAATTTATAAATGGAATTTCATAAAAATCAGAGCAAAACCTCTGGGCCAAAGTCTTATCAGCACTTTGGGATTACTGAGTTTACAGCAGTGAATTCTGATTAGAACTGTAATTTTGATGCCTCAGTTTTGCAAATGCACCGCTCAAAGCAGTGTTGTCCCGCAGAGCTAAGGATACATAGATGATCTGCAGGTCCTTTCCAACCCTAACTACTCTTTATTCTAGTCTTTATCGTTTTTGAAAGAAATGCATACCACATGAGCTCACAGAAATGTTTAGAGTTTGGAATCTGTCTTCCTTTTCAGTTTCTGAGCACCAGATAGGAACTCCTGCAGGCACAGGTTCTTTCTCTTACCGCATTTAGAATTTAGCAGCCGCTATGCATTCAATTACGTATTTCTTCCTTCATGGTTCTAGTGATTATAACTGGTTCTGAACTTGAAGTTTATGACAATATTTTTCCTGAGCTGCTGGACCTATTGTGAGCCCTCTCTGAAGTTCCTTCTAGTTCTACTAAGAAACACTGATAAATTGACATTAGCCAGTTGACTGAATATTACAAGAAGATTCCTGGCTCCAAAAGAGGCAACTACAATGTGAAATGAAAACGCCATTCATTCATTCACTCCTTCCCAGCAGCATTCCTTGGCCTGGAGCCAGGTACCATTTGACGTCATGGCTCTAACCAGGAACATAATGTGCTGGCACTGGGACAAAACTTTTACTATGGAAAAAACCAGCAACAAGTAGAAACTTATCACAGAAGCTGAGGAGGGTGAGTTAAGAGACTGAGACTGAAGGCAAAGTAGCAGAAAACTAGTTGAACTATGACAGGCCTAGTATTTTGCTTTTGTTTTCTGCACAGCACCTTCTGAAGTTACTACTCACAAGTACTAATGTCACTAACACAAACAGCACACGCAGCAAAAAGACATCCTTAAATACCTGTTACTTCCCATTCTACTTTTTGTAGCACTTGCTGACGTATTACAAAAGCTCCATTCTTTTATGCTTTTTATTTGCAATGATTTGCAACAAAACAATTAAAAGCTCTTTTGGCCTATAATAGTTTTGTATTAAAAAAATCTCAGTTCTGTTTATTTGAGTTAAATATTAAACAGGTCTTAAAGTAGAGACTGAAAAAGTTGGCAGTGTTAATACAGAATATCCAGAAAGTAGTTTGAGGATACAAAACCAATCTTGCCAGTCTCTTCAGAGCCACAGTTAAGGTGCTGGGTAAAAAATGACGGCCAAAAAGTTTCCAAAATACTGCTAAGCACAGAAAAATAGATAAATAAATAAATAAATAAATAAATAAATAAATAAATAAATAAACCATAGGACAGAATAGGAAATACCGGGATAACAACAGCTGAAATCAGTGTCACTGACAGGAATTTAGAATGCCAGATTAACAACTGGCAAATCACACATGGTGGGGAACAGCAAAGGTTTCCCAGTGTGACACTGCTGGATCCTGAGTGTCTGCTGAGCGCGTTCTGACCCAGGTTCACGCTGGAGACAGGAAGACGGTGCTCTATGTCAGAGTCTCATTTGAAGAGCTGCGATCCCTGGGGGTGGTGCACTGGAGTGGGATGCCCGCCATTCACACTCCGTTTTGGATTTGTCACTTACGAGCAGCCTGGTGTTTGGAAAATACCTTTACCTCTCTATAACTGAGATTTTAACTAAAAATGGGATTAATGTCACGGATTTCCCTTACAAAACACTTCAAGAGCTACTGCTAAAAATTCTATGCAAGAACTAGAATTAGTGTTACAGTGCTAGGTTGTTTTCATAACATGAAGCTAAAGAGAAACCAGACCGAGGGTTAATATGCCTCACACATCACACTGAGTAACAGTCATGTTAAAATTGCTGTCGCGACTGGGTTTAAACCCGTGACTTACAGATGAGGCTCTGATTCAGACCCTGGCATGTGACATTGTCTTTGGAACAGTCCAACAAAGACACTACCTATCTGTGGTAAAACTGAGGGTCTGCTCAGCTGAGGATGTTCCTCACGGGAAGAGCCTCCCATTAGATTCTCCTTATTGCTTCTAGGTAGAGAAGCTGCAGGGGTAAGACTGGTTGAAGAGTAGGGAGCATAATTAGTGAGCTACAAAAGTATTTAGTGAATATCAAAAACTTGTGAAACTACACTGCAAACCAATAACCACACTGGTCAGTGAAACTTAGCAGGATTTTCTTCTAGACAGAATGAGCAGACCCTGCTCCCCAGAGCTGCATGTTTTAAACTCATAGTTTTAAACTATGTTTTGTTTCCCTCATAACATTTAATTCCATTACAACACTTTCCAATCACCATTAATTTTATTTAAGAAAATTGAGTTGTGTTCATTTCTAACCACATAGCTCATATGTGCAGATCTACTTTGTGTTTCTAAACTTGCTAAGCAACTGACTACAAATGTGTCTTTCAGGGGATTTTTGTGCAGCATATCTGCAGTTCAAAAGCAGGCATCTGATTCATCGAATTCACTTATGTACAAGAGGACATTTAGAAACAGGACCTAAATGCGTTAAGCGTATCTGATGTAGACAGGTATGCATTCACAATTTGCATCAATCAATGCACACAGTGAATATTTAAAACACCACCACAGTATTTGCACGAGCCCTCCCATTCACAATACTGACATTTCAAATTCTATTCCTTTCAGTCAAAAACCTCAAGACTCCGAAGTTCTCTGTTAGTGCACATGGCATCCAGTGCCTAGTTTTTGGAACCCAAGACTATAAATTCTGTCCAATGCGCTAAACCAGATTCTGGCTCAGCCCCATGCCCTGCACCGGGAGAACTTTGAGGACATCAGGAATGCAATGCAGGCTTGCACAGTTTGTTAGCGCTAATCCTGAAAATCATTCTGAAATTCTAAAATGCACCTTAAAAAAAAGAAATCAGTGTTGATTTCAAATGAGTGTTCCAGAAGTTTCCATGGAATTACCCAGAATGGGCAATTAACTGAGCTGCTAAGGTGGCACTGGGGCCTTTGTGATAATTTTTATAGCACCAAAGTCTGAACTCCTCGATTCTTCTGAGAGTTCCAGTCACCGGTACCCAAAGTTGTACCATTCCAGCCAATGACTTCTAGAAGTTTACAGAAATTTCCTGAGCTCTCTATAAATCTTATAGCAGACTAACATGGAAATAATTTTGGAAACAGCATTTTTATTTAGCAACTATTTAAAATTTAATCCTTAAGAAAATCTTCTTCTTGGATAGAAAATCTTCCATCACCTTCCTGTTTGTTGGAGCTCTTCACAGAAGACTGAGTTTCAATCTGAGGCTGCTCAGCAAACACCATCAGACAGCTCTCTCTTTCAGTGCCTCTTCAAGGACTATATTCTTGTTCAATACAAAACAGGAAGGACATCTTGGGAAATGAGCTCCGTATGTCCTTCGGTGGTTTGAAGCTAAACTGGAATCATGCACAATACATTGCATGGACATTCCAGAAGTCAGTTTCACCAATTTCTTTTGGCCTAGGTCATCATGACCGTCAGACTCCCAGCATCAATATGTTCAAATCCTGAATATATCCAGTCATTAGAGACATATGAAGTGGAAAAAGTTCACAAACATCATGTTTTGTTGAAATCTGGAACTACTTAGGCTGAAATTAGACAAATATGGACAATAGCATACCCACTCTGCATGGAAAAACACCCTGCCTGAAGTGCAGATTTCTGTTCCATGAAGAGTTTCAAATGGGGTGTAAGTGTCTAATAACTCTCTCATGTATCTCCGTTCTCTTATTACCTCTGTAGCTGCTAATTAGCAGTAGCAATACAGACATATTCAGCTCTGCCAAACGACAAAACTGAGTAATACCATCTTGTCTGGTCACAGGGCAGTCTCTGTGCTGTGAGCTACAGCTACACCTAGCCACAGCCACAGATGTATTAATCACAGTGAAGTTTTGTCAAGTCATATTATCACTGAGACATTTACTCTGGTTTCCCAAATATTAGTCTGAATTAAAACCCAGCTGGGCACTCTTTCTGTACCTATGTTTCAGTATGTGTTGGACTACCCTAAAGGCACTCAGAAGTTGTAGATTTGCACCTTCTCTGAGCACAGGTAAACAGGTATCCACACTGGGGATCACCCAGCAAGTCAACTCCTCCAGCTGCTCAACTGTTCAGCATCACAGTTCTTAGCACTGTTGGTGTTCTCCCCCTGGTTACCAAATTGCTGATCACATTGCCTGACATAGAAAAAAATATTTCCTATTGACTTTACATTATTTCCTAAAGACAAAATGAAAGGCAGCTGTGGAACAAGTTTTCTAATCCCAATCTTGTAACGTTTAAACCGTAATAATTTCCATCTGTAAGTTCTTATTGACTGCTCTTAGTTTGAGCAATAAAGACTGTATTTTCTAAGTAGCCACAGATTTACCTCTTCCTTTGCAACAGGTATTCTGCCAGCTTCATTGAGCTGCTTCTATTTGATCACAGTTTCATTACTGAGCATTTCCCATTGTTAGGGCAATAGCAACTGTCTTCAGTCTCACACATTACGTACTTCTCCCAAGCCTGGCTTTACACTGACAGAAGCTGCATTGTAGGAATGAAAACCGTAACATTAATTATTCACAAAACCTATTCATTCCAACATATTCCACAATCCTCTGGACTTTTAATCTCTAATGCAAAATACCAACCTCACCTCAGCTGGACTTTGCCTGAGAACAGTCTGGATTCTCTCTAATCCTTAAAAACTGCTTTACTGCTAAAACGGTTGGATGCTTCTTGTGAAATCGTCAATTTGACAAGTTATTTTGAATAACTTATTTAATGGATTTCTCTTCTTCATTATTTGCTGGGGATCAATGGCTTATGCGCAGAATGTGCAAACCTAAACGCAAACAATCCCCAATCATCTTATTGTTCAAACACACATTTTTTGGTTTTGGGTGTACACAGCCCCACCTATTGCAACCAATGATACAGTGCCAGGATTTCAAGCCATTAGGTGGGTCACGCATCCCATGGCATTGCTCATCTGGGTAACACATGTAAGACAAACATGACACATACACATCCCATCTTCCCATAGGAAAAGTGAAGCCAAGATGCATGGAAAGATTTTACAAAGGCTAAAAGCCATTGTATTTAAACAGGAAAAAATAACTGGGAAAAACCCTGAAGTATCGACAATCAGCTCCGGACTTGAACAAACTGAAGAACTTCCACATTTTTTCCAAGAGGAGAACATGAGCACTTAACTCTTGTACAGGCAGCCAAGCTTCAAGCAGCTATTTTTTAAGGCACTTCTCTGCAACACAGGAGACAGAAGTTAAAGCTCTGGTTGTGAGTGACAGTGCTGACTACTGGACTTGGTTTTCCAACACATTCTCTTACTTTGACTGGAAATTCCACTCTGGATCTCAGAAGTTGTTTGTAAAAGGTACTTGTCTACAAGTGTTTTCTAATGAAGCAGCATTTTTAGATGGAGAATACCATTCTTAGACAAAGAATGTTCTGCTAAAAAAGCTCTCAACCAGTTCTCGATCATTCCTCTTACAAGCTATATATTTCTATTTCAGATAAGGAAAATAAAGCCTTGAACCACAGGATTTTGTGATTCACTGAAATATCGCACGGTGGAATGTATTTCAAAGACCTGCATCCTTCTTCACTCCAAAGTAGTTCAATTTTCTGTGAAGACACTGCCTTTTCCAGCACTGGAATCTGTGCTCTGGCATCAGAGATTTTTCACCTCATAAAACAAGATGTTCTAACATTTGAAAATGCTTTGCTGTAGTTAAAACAAAGTCCCTTGTCCCATCTGAAAGTTCTTTGTATAAAGAACAAAACAGCCCCAAGCTAAAATGACCCTGAAACGAACTGTAAGAGAGTTACCCTGAAGTTTCATTTTAAAAAAAGCATATTTGATGGGATTTTGCTGACTCTGAAAGCCATTGCAGAGTTATGCAAAGACATTTCAAAAGGAATTTTGTTTGTTTGCTTCCTTCTGGAATTCTTGGCAGTTTTATTAGAACAAATGAATTACTGCTGTAAGGAAATAATTGTCAAAGTCTCTTAACCTGTAGTAAGAGCTCGGTTGCATTTTCATCAACATCGGCAGCAAACTGGCACAAATGGGAGTACAGGATGGGATAAACAATCAGTAATTTTGAATTTATTACCAAGAAGAGAGGGGGAAATTCATAACACTGAGTTGTGCATGACCAACTGGCCAGCTAAATGGGAAGTTAGCTGTCCTTACTTAATCCTCTGTCAGCACAAAGTGGCAGTGCCCTTGGAACACAGGTCAGCGCACCTAGCTCTGAGTTCCCCTCTTTCTCTATGGCCATCTTCTTCTACAGGAAGTTAACAGCTGAGGATGTGGTTAGGATGTGAGCTGTGCCTACGATTAAGGACTACTTGCCTTTATTAGTTGATTGACTACTAAAAAGCCCTCTGTAATCAAAAAAAGCAAGAATATTACAGTGTGAACACAGACCTTCACAGAGAGTTTTTACTGAATACTTTGCATCTTAGAAACTATTTCTCACTGTATTGAGAGAGTTTGCATCTCTGTCCCTCTTACCAAGAGAATCACTATCAGTTTTCCCAGTAATCTCCCTATGCGTAAAGCTTTGGAGAAAGAACTGAAATTGATCCAGCAAAGTTTCAAAACATACTCTGCTGTATACACACTCACAAACCAGACACTCAGCTCTGCAATGATACCAGGTCTATCTTCAGTACATCAACCTTTGCCTGGCTCCTTATTAAACTATAGGGATGCTAAACACAAATCACAGGGTACGTGAACTCTTGTCACTATTAGTGGACTGTGCATGTAGGTAACAAGAGTTCTTTCCAAGACATCAAGGCTGGAGAATATTTTAAGGTCTTTTTACTTGTTTTACCATTCAGTTCCCAGCTGGATTCAGACTTTCTGTACACCACACAAGATCTGCAGAGACACACTACACAGTTATCCTGCGACTTTCAAAAGCATTAATACTTAGGAGCCTGAATCTTTAATTCCCAAACAAATGTCTGGTATCTTCACATCACACAAAGGGAATATACGCTTCTAAGGCTATGCACTTGTGACAGAGCACTGGCACCCCAACCAGACATTTTATTGCTGAATCACGTGCTGCATCAACAGTGGGGCAGAAAACGTTTTTGGAGCTTTGCTACACCTAAGTTATATTACTTCATCTGCCAAATGACACATCTGCAGCAGTGTGCTGCACCACGCTCCTGTGTCAGTCTGGCATCTATTCCATTCATATCAGCGCCTGGTATGGACTTGACTTGTCTGAAACTTCTTAGTTAATAGCTTTTAAAAATGTTATTCTAAGCTTGAGATGTGCACCACTTCCTGCACACAACAGTGCTAATTACACATGCCACTGGAGAACTTCTCCTACTTCTGCGCTTCTTAAAAATGTTTAAAAGTATCCTCCTAATAAAACAGTCATTTGACAAGGAAAGTGAAACAAGAAGCAATGCAGAATACATACACCTAGATGAAACATGCCTGCCTATCGATGAAAGTTTTACTTCGCTACAATGCAAAGCTGCAAGAAGCCATCTTAATACAAGATCATTCAGACTTATCTGTTATAAACTATCCTATTAGGAGCAGATACTCCGTGGATAAAGGTGGCTTGTGGGTTTTTTTAAGAACCTTAGATACATGTTAGTTTTGCTTGTCATGCAGACCTGCTCTCTGGGAGGTTACTGTGACCCATTCATATCGATCTGCACGCAGATAAGAGTGAAATGTTGACATTTTTTAAGTGCTTTTATGTTTTCACAGACAATATTTTTCATAAGAACTAGAATAAACTGGTTTGGTTAAATTTCCTCCTATTTTATCAGTTCAAAAGAGAGACTCATCCCTGCTGGAAGGGCTTTCTTAATACATCGGGAGAGCTCTGATTTAATGCTTTAGAAAGAACGCTAAAAAATGATTCATATGTGCATGCTCACTGCCTGATGCCTGATGTGCAGAAAGAGTAACTGATTTTTAAAGAAGCTAAACACACAAATGTAAGCTCAAAATGTGTATAGAACTGTTCCTTCCTTATTCTGACTACACATGCAGCTGGCACAACTGTGCTCACATTCCCCACCTGCTGCAGGTACTTGCTAATGTATGTGCACATGGCAGGTAATAGAGTTACATTCATCTCCCTAATGTGTTCGCAAACCAGTCTCATGGGCATCTTACATATGCATTTGGATGGCTAAAGTATCTGCTTCAAGCTGTTAAAAATGTAAAAATACCATATGAAAATAATTTTGGAGTATCTCTTAGCATTCCTGGTATATAAAACCACGTACTTCTTCCAGATATAAAGGCTAATCCTTCCACTCATGGCAGCATTTGAAAAAACCTCATTTGAAGCTATCTTCTGCAAAAAACACAGCCACAAACCACACTAGAAATAAAGATTTGTCACTAGGAGAAAATATCTAATAATGAAGCTACTGAAGCACTGGAATAGAATGAGAATATTAGAGAACTCTTCATCCATTAAGATCTATTTAGGTTCATCTGAATGCCTTCACTCCCTGCTACAAAACATTTTGTGCCCTTAGCATTCTTCTCCCCAACTGATTTCTCAGTGGTGCTCATACAAATTGGGAGAGATACCCCTGTAGATATCATAATGGAAGATCAGTGCTGCAAGGTGCTGAGCTGAGAACGGAAGACGTGTCTGAGAGAAGGTAGTGAGAACCAAACAGTGGAAACAGATTGCTTAACCCTACCTTTTTCTTGAACTCCTTGATAAATCCTGCACTCTGTTCCCAGAAACTATCAATATATTTTCCTCCCTTCCACCCCCAATATATTCTGTAGAGCTCAGCTTGAGAATCTCATAGACAAAGTTTTGGCAGAAACATTCCTGTATCTGATCCCTAATGTTACCTCTCAAGATCTGTTCCAACCAAACTCTAACACTATTCTTCTTTCATGAAATATAAAGCCAAACCGTGTATAGAATACATTGGAAAATTCACAAGCTGCAAGTTTTACCCCAACCCTAGTTTTGACTGAATATGTGAAGAAACACAATTTGGGAAGACACTATCATAACTGTGCAATAAAAATGACATCTGGATTATTTACACCCCTAAATAAGAACAGAAGTGGATTTGTCTGCTGCTAGACAGACCTTAGGCAGAATATACAGCAACATTTTAATTTTATAACGGCTCTTCAATCTCTCTCTGACATAGAATCAGAATCATTCAGAGAAGACCTTTAAGATCAAGTCCAACTGTTAGTCTACCACTGCCCAGACCACCACTAAACCATATCCCTAAGTGCCACATGTACACACCTTTTAAATACCTATGGACCGGTGACCCCACCACTTCCCTGGGCAGTGTGACCCAAACACTATCGCTGATACAGGCCAGGATGCTCTTGGCCTTCTTGGCTAGCTGGGCACAAGCTGGCTCATGTCCAGCTGCTATTGACCAACACCCCCAGGTCCTTCTCTGCTGGGCAACTTTCCAGCCACTCTTCCCAAGCCTGGAGCATTGCATGGGGTTTTTGTGACCCAAGTGCAGGATCCAACACTAAACTTTGTTGAACCTCATACCACTGGCCTCAGCCCATTGATGCAGCCTGTCCAGATCCTTCTGTAGAGCTTTCCTGTTCTCCAGCAGATCAACACTCCCACCCAGCTCGGTGGTGTCTGCAAAGGGATTTCAGACAATTTGGAATACTGCACAGTCAGCAAAGCTTGGTTTTGGTTTGGGATTTTTTTAGGATTTTGAAATAGTAACAAAGACCTGAAAATTCAGTTTCGGGTTTATACATTTCAGCAGCATCTTTAAGGCTTTGTAGAATCAGATAACCGGCACACAGTAAAGACAAAGCTATTCTCTAATTTATACCAGCTATTGTTTCATCTACCTGCTGATGTCAGATAGAATACTGGCCCCTGGATACCCGCCAGCAATTCTCCACCACCACAATTATGGATTGTGCAATTTCATTGTCATTTGAGAAACCGGTGTATACTTCCAAGAAGATTTCAGAAGAGTCAATGCAGGTTAAAACATTCCCTCCCCAGTCCCACCACCCCGTCCATTCTCCACCCCAACACCTCCTCCTGCACACGCACAACTTCTCTCTTCTGTTTATTTTTTGTTTTAAACACTCTAAGCAAGAATTGACTTTGGCTGCTCTTCCTGAACCCTGAAGTGTTTGAGCAGATAAGGTTCAGATAATACTCTGAAAGAAAGTTTCATAGGTCCCTTTTCCCCTGGCAGGTAGGCCAGCTCTGCAGCGAGGTTTCTTCCCCCTGCAGCGCTGTTTTTCTGGCCTGCCTGCTTCTCAGAGTAGGCCAGATTTGAAATTTTAACTGTATCTGACTTGTAAAAAATGCTTCAACTGAAAGATACTTCCTTATAGATACAGTGCTGCAGGGGAAATACAACGTGCCAATCTACTCACTGTCACCCCAAATGTGGTGTTAGTGTCTCAAGCAGCTTTACTGAGCCCTTCTTGGACTAAGTGAAATGGAGCTCGTCTGAGCAACAATTCCTTTATGGAAAATAAATTAAGAGTGATAAAACTCCCACATTACAAAAGAAGTAAGATATGCCTCCCGAAAAATAACCGGTTTTAGAGGACAACATGAAAATAGTTCCACTTGTTTCAATGAAGTACTGGTAAAAATGGATGCACTCTACCACTCTTTTTTTCCACTTAGGGGCTTATCTGAAACTAGAAGGCTCTCATTTTACTCCTAGGTAAAAAGAATGTCAGGGCACTCTTTCCACAGCCATTTTCTGTCACTACAGGGCCCATGTTAAGTCTGTGTGCCACCAGGAGATACCATATGGAAGCAGCTTCAAACACAATCATTTAAAACATTACCTTAAAATACAGTTTACTGTGAATCACTCAATCATAGATTTAATTGTGGTGTCTCAAGGTGAAGTCTTTAGTGGCAATACTGGCTTATGGTATTGATATTTGTAGCCTGCAATCTTTTTGCCCCAGCATCAGTGTACCCTGCTGTTCAAGAACAATTGTGTATGTAGCCATGTGGTTCACTGTACTGGAGACCTGATTTAAAACTAATCCAGGAAAAAAAGTAATTTGGTTGGGTTTTGTTTGTTTGGTTTTGTTTGGGTTTTTTTAAGTATATGTGTTTCCAGCTTCATTTCCAAGTGCAGCTGCATAAATAGTTGGGCTGGCACAAGTGAAGGGGTGGTGTACCACAGAAACCAACAGCAGGTGGCAAAGAAGGTAAGGCTAAGTCAGTATTGCTGCCAAACACTTCACCTTGGATACACAGCCTCAAGTCTAGTCAGCAGTTCATGTATGTAATTCACTTAGCTTCACACTAAGTGAACTGGCAGCAAGGAACTCAGACTGCAAAACCATACAAGAAACTCAGGCAAATTTGCAACCGGCTTGCTTGCACTGAGTGCCACACTATGGCCATCGTGATAGCAATGACATAACTGCCTCAACATTAAAGTAACGGTATATCGTTAACTGAAATTTAAGCTAATGCTTCCTTGCATATATAAAAACAGCAGCCACGACTCTGAATGAACTGCAGACATCCCCTGGAACACTGTGTCTTCAACTAGAGGTGAAAAATAGCTATGCTTGCAAGACTACAAGTCTGCAGACTCACTCAAGCACTCACCCATTCTGTCGCCCTCAGATACACAGGTGATGGTGATTCCAAACTCTGATATGCCACATCTGCTGTAAGGAAAAAGGATTACTTAATGAAAGGGTTGCTGAAAACATTCTCTCATTAATAGAAATCATTGCATAAAGCATAAGAACAGTGAGTGAAAGCCTTGAGGTAAAATAACCTCTAATCACAAAACATACCCATACATCTTTTATGACAGTAGGGAGCACACAGTACCTGAGTCCCATGTGACAGAATCAACTGCATTTTGAAATCTCTATTTAGAAAACTAAGCAACCTAGCAAGATTTCAACATAGACTTCCTAAAATCTAATGCTGCGAAACTAAAGCCAGCTCTTCAAGCGTGATTTTAAGTTATTAACATCATGTTAGCCATTAAAAGGTCTTTTCAGTAACTATTTCCCTATTAACTGCTGCTTGACCTAAAAGTCTGATGAATAAAATTATTACTGCTGCGATTACTATGAGCAGTAAGGTCTATAGTGCCATCCGATGGTAACACGAGTTTTAGCATCTATGAGTTACAAATTCCTACCTCTAGCTGCTTCTGCCACAGCATGACATCAACCTCAAACACACCTTGCAGAACCCAGGAAGGCTGAAAAATATCAGAAGCAGCAAAAGGTTTACGTGCATGAACATACAGGGTACAATTCCCCACAGGCACAGTTTGTCACACCATCACTGATAGCTGAAACTTCAAAGTACAGGTAACAGGCAGATATCCCTTCTTTCCTTTTCACACAATTCTGACAGATTATTTCTTCAGGTTAATTTACTGTAAACTGATGTACTTCCAAAAAAAGTTATTCTTACTCTCTTGTAACAGGGCAGTAACAAGAGATGTTGGTATCCCGGTCCTAACAGCATTCTGGTTATCCCGTCCCAGAGCATGACTTTCATTTCCTAAGAGCTACAGAATAAGCCTCACAGCTAACATAGAACTGTTATGAAGAGTCATGTATCTTGCACCCCATATAACAGATTAAGCATATTTGCAACCTGCTTCATCATGTTGCTTTGAACTATGGAAAGTGAAGAAAGAAGATCTGAAATGCATGTTCGGGTTTGGACGAGCACCTGCCTTTTTTTTTGTAGAGTGGAATAAGTTACAAGATCCAACCCTTTTAGATTCTCGTTTTCAAGTGCCAGGTTGTAATGGGTCATTTATCAACCAAAAACTCTGAATCAGTGTACATTGGGATGAAAACCAATGTGCCTCAAGTTACACAGGTTGGAACTATTTGGGGGGAGGGACTGCCTTGGTCTCCGAACTGCAAGAAGAGTTGTGTCCTGTGAGCACCGCATATTTTCAGTTACCTAATCCTCCACCATTATAAGGATCGAAGGCACCAGTAACGCTTTTGATCTCTTCTGCTTTTTCCCTGCAATGCTTTGCAGATTTTGCAACTTTTAGTATTTTGTAAGGTAGATCATGAATTTCACACAGGCTGTTAGGAAACGCTCTGCTGCTCTGGATCTTTGTGGAGAGTGCAATCTGAGGGCTAACCAGCTTTTAAATGGTTGCACGCATTTGTAGGGCACAGGTCTCTATGATCCAGGTGGCTCTTTTCAGCCCATACTCGTGTCTGGCTGAATATTTCAGACCTTTGATTCTACTGGGACAGGCACCCGAAATTGTGGAGCCTGTCGAGTCCAATTCAGCGTTAGGATAAACAGGTATTGCCCCCTTTGGCTTCAACTGAACTTATAAATTCAGACATTAATTTACCCTCTTTACACTGCAAGCCAGGACTGGAAATCTTATGGAAATGAACCTTCTTCTGGAAATTCCAATCCAGACATTCCTATTACCGATCCAATTCTATCCCAATCATCACTAGATTGTGCTATGAGATTATTTGGTTTTTATTTGTTCTGCTTCTTACCAAGAAGAAAATAGTTCAGAAGTCACTGAAATGAATCTTTCAAAACCAGGTGAACCATGCAAGGGGCAATTTGCCTTGCTGGAACATTTTAGACTGAAACATTTTGCAAGTGGAAAAGTGCATCTTCACAGTGAGTAACGGCAAAGAACAGTGTAAAAAATTAAATGACTCAACTCTTAATATCCCTCCATTGACACTTATGGCAAGGTTTTCAAAAATACACAAAGTTTCAGACCCTATAATGAAGGAAAAGAAAACAGAACTTATTACTTGATTAAATGGGTCAAGAATGGCCTTTTCATACTACTTTCATGCAGAGCCTAATTTAGAAAGGGACAGTCTATACATGAGACCCTACAGCACTGTTGCAACAATAATTCTGTGCTAAATTTTTTATTCTTCATAAACTGAAAAATGATGGCTTTGGTTTCCACACAGAGGAAAGCAATTGCACCAGTATGTACTCTGGAGCTGAGAAATGAGCAGTTATGACATGCAACAGGGCTGCAGCCTTCCGCAAGTACATCTGCCTACACTTCAGCTGCCACATCTACTCAGATGCTAAATCTCAGCCTCATCCTTGGAGAATCAGATTCACTGCAATGAGTAGTACAAGCTACTGATATTATGATCATTACAGGAAACAGTTCATCTCAAAGAAGACATTTGTTTCTTTACATGGGCAGCTGTGCTTCCACCCAACTGTCTACAGTAAGGTTTCCAAAAGAGACACCGGTGGAGTAAACAATTTATTTCCTTAACTTCCATTAACTGTGGGAAAGAGTGACACCAAGCGGTTACTTTTAATGGTGCATACATTTCTTTTTGCTGCAGGCAATTTTCTCTCTCAGTAGCCGTAATTTCGGGGCCCAGGTACATTACTGAGGCTGGAGAAGCCAGTCACGCAATGAGTTAGGTTAAGGTAAGCAACTCCTGAGCTCACAGTCAGCTAACCACGTCACGACATGCTGAAGCTCAAGCTGAGGCTGACCCACGGTTACAACGGCCTCTTGCCCCCTTGAGGATCGTAGTACAGGTCTGTGGCACAGGCGGTACAGACGGGGACCCTCCCCGGCTCTGCTCACGCGGCCGCGCGCCGCCGCACGTAACGCTCCTGAGCCACTAGATGGTGCCACCGAAACGTTCCCAGGAGCGCGACGCTCCCTCCCCGTCCCGCACCGTCAGAGCATCTCCTTTTCATCGCTGTCTATCCTCATTTCCCACTCCGCAGCTTCTTTTGTTCCTGAGCAGCCGAATTCCCATGCAGGTTGGTCAACCATCGATCCTGTAAAGCTCTGAATAAGGCCACCTTTATGCACCAACTACAGTGAAACAGACCCCTGATGGGCTCTCCAGCTGATTAGAGAGAGGTCTAGCGTACGTGCTGGCCCCTTTCCCAGCCACCCAAGGAGATCCGGATTCTCTCTGTGGGGCTGGGTAACCGAAGCAGATGAACCCATACACCATTCTTCACAGCTGTGCTCGTCTCCTCTCACTGAGGACTTTTGTTTTGCATTGCACTGCATCCATCGTGTAAGATGCTTCACTGCAGCGGGACTTCAGTGACTGTACCATTTAGTTTAGGATCATCTCTCACCATCTCAGTCCTGAAGTGCTTTGGACACAAGGACTGTTGATATCTGCATATCAGAGGATATTTTCTCTTGCACATTTACAAATTGCAGTTTGGGTTCTTACACTCAGTTCATTTCCTCTTTTGCACAAAATCCTAAAGCCTCTAGAGCATCATCCGTCTCATTAGGAGACAAGGTCAAGTGCACCACTTACTGCCCATAGATTAGAACTCACAGGAGGGACTCCACAGAAAAGTGATGCCGCCTCTCCTAATGTGTTTTGGAAATAAGCTGTCTTTTTTAAAAAGATGCCAAGCAGTCTCTCCAACAGACCCAATACGGAGTTGTAACGAAGAAATCTTACTTCCCTATAGGTTAACAGACTTGTGTATTAATATTTTAATGCCTCTTTCTCAAACTATGAATGAACACAGAAAGAACAAGCCAAGCTGAAGAGTCATTTTCGGAGCACTGCCAAGCCAAAGTGACTGTATACAACTACATCTCTTGCTAGGTATATAGACATCCATCCAGTAAAACCTTTTCTGCTCACTGAAGGAGAAGCTAGGAAATAACTTGTATCATTCCTTCTAAATGCAAAAGGTAGTAGTCACTGAGGAAACAGATACTCATCCTGTTTCCTGGTCTTTCAAAAGAGAAAATTCCCAAATGACTTCCACATCATGTAGAGCTTCACTGTCCAGAGCTAGTTAGTTCTTTATGTACTCCATCCTTTTCTTTATGTACTCCTTCCTTTTCTTCTTGGGGACTTACTTAGGATAAGGACACCACCAAGAATTCCAGACAAAATACTAGCCCTCTTCCCACCATCCTACCCTGTAAAGTTTTCTAGGAATTCAGCACCAATCAACTATGCAAACACTTCTGAGTTTGTTTGTGTTTTTTAACTGAGGTTCATTGATTAGCTCAACTTTCCTAGTGGCCCTCTCTGTGGTGACAAGTTTGGTAGAGTTTATTTCAGTATTCTCTTCCTAGCAAATGCTTGTTCCTTCATCTTGGCCTAAAGGGGCAGACATCAGGAAAGCCAGATAGCAGAAAATCCTTCCTTTGATTTTAAAAGGATAGAGTGGATACAGGGTTCCCAGCCAGACTGAAGCTCAACACTGATTCTCCCACTGTTCAAGTTACAACAGCCACACCATTTAATTGCACCTTTTCTGATAAACTGTGAATGGTTTCTGCCACCAGCATCCTACTACTGTATCCCTGTGCAGTGTCCAGTAAAATATGAATCCTCTGCTAGACCCATGCTGAGGTCACCAGTCTAAAACTTTGAGTCTAAAATGCTCTACCTGAACAATTAATATGCACAAAATTCCCTCAGTTTTGGCACAATTGCCTATGTCAATTTTTCTCTTTAGTCCAAGCCCCCAGCTCACCTATAGGCTCTCCACCCTTACACCCCTTGAGAAACCTGGTCCTGAAGACACATTTAAAGAAGCAGTAGACCACATTCTGAAAACAAAGGAGCTGTGGATGGGAACTGCCTTTCAGCTGACACCTCAGTGGTTACATCTCTTACTACACCAGGATGTGGCTGACCTGTGTTCAACTCTTGCCCCTGCCTGAGGGAAACATCCTTTGTGTCTCAGCAGTGTCCTAACCATGAGGTCATGGAGTCTGGTGCGGAGACCTTTTAGCCTCCCTTATGTATGTGGAACTGTTTTGCACAAACACCCACCCCCAGCAGGACTAAAATGTGAGTGTCCTTCCTGATCAGTTGCTTCAGACCTGGGCTGTAGTAATTTTGTCCTTAACTCATGTTCACCACAACATTTTCTCTCTTTCTGCTAAAAAAATTTCTCTGGCTTGTGCATCTTGCTCCCAAAGGCGGCTGTGAATTCAGATATGTACTTTCCTGAACCCTTGACTCAGATAGCTAAGCCTCTGAGGAGTACATAAAGTAAAATATTTCATAGTTTCCTAATTCTGCTACATCCTATTGTATTCCCTCATTCTGAGTCTTCACTAAGCATGCTCTTTTATAAGTTCTGCTTTTAATCACCTATCTCTTCTTCAGGGAGCTTTAAAGCTAGATGAGCCTGAGTATTAATTTGTGTTTGTCACTTCAGTATTAAAAAATTACAAGCTAATGTACATTTTTATCACAGAAATCACACCAAGTTAGAGTATACCAGGCTTGGTCCTGATCTTATATACAGTACTAAAGATCCAGAATAATTTTATCACATTAAAACTGATGCCAACATCAGAACAAAATCAGAAGCAGAACAGTCTCACCACACCATATGACAATGTCCAATCGCACTGGATTTTGCTCATGAGCTTCCTCGCACTTGGAAGTACCCAAGGCATAACACATGAATCATTAGAGCTTTGTGTGAGGAAAATTGAGACAGAATACATCTTCATGCAGTAACAATCTTGAACTACAACAAAAGAGAAAATCAGAACAAGGAATTGCTCAGATATAACACCAAAAGGACACGCCAGAGGATCCAAGTCTGAGCTCGTCGCACATAGATTGTATTCCTGCTAAACAGAGATACAAATGTGTACAGTGCAATGGCATTAAGCGTGTGGAATGTGAACGACAAGCTTCCCAGCTGCACACTGGAGGCACAGCCTGCTAGAACTGGCTCAATGTAACTATAAAGTTGCATTGAAAAATCAGTGAAGGAACAACATGTATCATATTGCAGACACTTTGATGAAGATTCATGATATCGGCTGTTTTAAAGTAGGTCATCTCAAAATGCTGAATATTGTTAGCAGAGAGCAAATTAAAATTTTGAAATTATTAGACTGAATAAGTCATTTTATGGGTTCTAAGTGAATTAAAAATAATAGAATTAGTTTCATTGTTCTGCTACTGTTATTTTTTAAACTTGAGGTCAGCCTGTTTCACATCGTTTTGTGGGCAGCTGGAGCCTTGTGTATAGAGACAAATAAAAATTACTACAAACCTCTACAACTGTTACAAAGCAAAAGGTGGGGTACTCCTCCATTCAGCAGGAGGAACTCCAGAACTCCCACCTTCAGAATGCACTCGATGGTGCCATGAAGCAGCCTATGTGCCCTTTACATTGTTGCAGCACCACAGGATGCCAGAGATGGAGCTTATTATTTGACATAAACTAGAATCTGAATGCAAATTGTTTCTGAAATAGAAGTCACAATGTGTATCACTGCTACAAATTGCTTCTGCATAAATAGCAAATACTTATAACACAGTCTATTCCCTCCAAAATATGCAATTTTTTAATAAAGTCATTGATTGAACCAGAACACCACGTTTTAAAATGTTACTGGTCACACACATTGCAACTGTGATAGACATAAATCTACGAAGAATGTAAGACACACTAGCAAGTTTTATAGTCTCTTACTTTCTGGGTTACTCTGTGAAATCTTCAGCTGAATATCAATTTGTTCAGGGCAATACAGAAGTTTTTGTCACTCAAGGCAATTATTTCTGTGACAACAGTACACACTTCGCAGAATGTATTGCTGATGAATCACTGACTGAAGAACTTGTACTGATTTTATTTATTACATCCATTCAGGTGACATAAGCACAAATGAATGTACGCTATCTTCCCTTATAAAATGCTTACGCACTGCAGTAATTCAGTTGCATTTAGCTGCAGCATCAAAAGCTCTGACCTCTTCTAGGTAGGATCAGGTTTATGTCTGCATGAAATATGACCATCCACAGGAACTGCTCTTTGGTGACGTTATAAAGATTCATCTCTCAGTATGGTACCCTGAAACACAGCAGGACTCCCCACGTAGGCTCTTAACTCATGACCCTGAATAACAGGGAAAGGGGAAAGCAGCAAAGTCGTTAAGTTTGTTATGCCCCCAGGTCCAGTAGGTTAAAAATTCACCACCTGGACTCAAGATAAAGATTCTGTGTCAGAACAGTTGGACTGGGAGAGAAGATGCAGTCCCCCATCTTTCAGTAATATGGAAGCAAGTCTCAACAGGCGGAACCCCTTTATTTCATGGGGCCAATATTGCATCTTCCTAGCACCAAAAATCAAGAGAAATCCCATGCAGTAAAAAAGGCAAAAAATTAATCTTTTTAATACCATCTGCTAATGCCTCTATGCTACACACAGCAGCTGACTAGAGAATAATGTTTCATTGTTTACCTAGATTAAGACCTTCATCCTATTAAGATGCTTTCACGGCTTGCCTTTGCTGTGGGCACTACTACTAACCCTTTCCCAAAATTCTGGCCCCCTCAGCTAACATCTCTGACTAGTTCTCTCCTCAGAGAGTATCCATTTGCACTTATATAGCAAGTCTGGATCTGGGTGGCATTTTGGGGCTGAACAGTGAAAAGGGAGCCTCTTCCAAAGACTGTGCAGTAGAACCATTAGTAAAAGCAAAGGAAGAGCTTCCTCCAGCAGGAACAATGAAGTGGTGCGAGGGCTGCAGCTACGCTATGAAATACTTCTGTCTTTAGCAACACTGATACATCTTGCCTGGTGAGAACCCTACCACTGTCTTCAATCCATGCTGTACTTAGGGTATTTATACTCAAAGTCACTTCAGAAAAATGTCGATCCTACAAATCCACTCTCACAAACCCTATTTTGAGCCAGCATTCATGCTGCAAAGATACCAGGTATGCCAAGCCTGCACCAGCCCTCAGGAATAGCATGCTCTAAAAGCCTGAGAAGTAGTTAGCTAACAAACAGAAGCTGGCTGACATCAGGAGTGAAAATCCTTCCTTTGGAAATGAAGTACAGTCTAGCATTATACATGGCATAACTATGTCCGTATGTTTGGAATGTCTGGTCTTGAAACTCAGGAAGAAAGACCTTGACTCTCTGAGGTTTGCAGGCTACACCTTCCTTTGGAAATGAATGGCCTAATGAAAAGGGTGGAGTAGAACGACACACGTTTAGCTCCAGGGATAGGACTGTAGCACCTTGCTAGTAAAGGCCATTTCAGAGTAAGAATCCAAGAGCTGAGGACAGAAGATCCAACTCCCTTTGGAGCTTGTCACATCACACATTCCTTCAAGTCAAAGGGTATGGGACAACTGACGGAAACACATTTCACTCTGCGGGCTGTGTATCACTGAAAAACGAACTCTGCACCTTCCGACTACAGGGAGAATGACTTCCCCATCCATGAAGTGCACCACGCACATCCTCTGCACGGCCAGGTCAGGAACCTCCTGCCAGCCCGCCCTTCCCACAGCCTTTCCTCTGCAACCAAATGGCCTCCTGAGAAGTTTGACAAGTTTCTAACCCTCTTGCTGCAGACGAAGAGCTTCAAAACATGAGTCGAGCCCTTCCTCAGAGCTCAGGAGCCAGAGGACCAGCCTGGAGCCCAGGAGCTACAACCAGCGGCTCCGCCTGCGGCTCCCGTTGCCAGACCCCGTTACCGAGCACAAGCCGGGACTCCCCCTGCCACCTCCAACCTACAACCCCCTCAGCCCTGCCGGGGCCGCCCTACCTGTCTGCGCGGCCCCGGGCGGGTCGGCGGGGCGGGTGCGGAGGGGAGGAGGCTGCGGCCGCGCCCGCCCCGTTTCCCGCCGAGCAGGTCCGGGCCGGACGCTACCTCAGGGGGCGTTTGGGGGGGGGGGGAACCTACAGCCCGTCCGCAGAGCCCTCGCTCCCGCCGCGCCCGTTACAGACCGTCGGCGCCGCGCGCCCCCTCCCACCGCCCCGCACTCAGGCCCCGCGGCTGTCTGGGCCGCCCCGGACGTCGCGTCGCCGGGGCGGGTGCGTAGTTCCGGCGGGGAGAAGGGAGGGGTGACATGCAGAGCGGGCAGCCGCGGCCTCGGGAGCAGCTGGAGCCGGAGCTGCCGGAGCAGCGGGCGGGAGCGGCGCGGGGGGGACAGGCCTGGCGCGGCGCCCCCACCATGGAGATCGAGAAGGAGTTCCACCGGCTCGACCAGGCCGGCAGCTGGGCAGCCATCTACCAGGTGAGGGGCAGCCGCCCGGCCCCGGGGCTGAGGGGGGAGCGCTCCTTTCCTTCCCTTCACCCTCCTTCTGTTGCCGCCTGGTCCTGCCCCCCACACACACACCCCCGCGGCGTGTGTGCCGGGGGCCCTCCGCCTCCTCTCTCCCTGGTCGGAGCTTTCCCGACCCCGCTTCCCTTCCTCCGGGCGCTGAGGGGGCAGCGGGAGGCCCCGCTCGGTGCCCCCGCGCCGCGGAGCCCCTCTCACCTCCTTCCTCGTGGGCGGGGAGCGCCGGGCGGCTCCCCCCCGGCGGTGCTGCGGGTGCACGGGCACCCCGCGGGCAGCGCGCTCCGCTCGGCGGCGGGCGGGGACCTCCCGTGCCGCGGCGGGTCTGCCCGGGGGCAGGGGTGGGAGCGGGGCAGCGGCCCCCGTTCTGCGGGGCGAGCCGGGGTTGTCTCTGCGGGACCCCTCAGCCCCGCTCTTTCTCTCGCTCCGGGTTCCGTTTGGAGCTAAGCATGGACAGGAATTCGCAGTAACTGTTTAAAGTTGCCCGTTTCCTAACGTTAAGGGAATAAATCTTAGTATCCTATTTGTAGTCTTTTTTTTTTTTTCTAGTAGCAGTGATGGGCAACATTGCTTCGCCTAGGTTTTCAGTCACTTTAATAATGGCTTGAAACCAGCTTGGTAGAGTTACTGGTGCAGTTACCTGGTGCTGGTTTTTATTATTTCATTTCCTGCATTTAGAGCTTTTTGGTGACATTTGGAAAAACGTGCGTGGCAAACGTGAACACTTGTAAGAATATTTGTTGGTTGAAGCCACCTTCACACACACAAGCAAGATAAATGAAGGCTTCTCCCTTTAAAAAGTTCCTTGCACATTTATCCAAAATGAAGTTTAAAAGGAGATGAATTAAAAGCACATGAATGGGTGGGCGGGTGTGTTCAGTCAGACCGGGCAGCATTACTGTAAAATCCATTTGAATGTTTAAGCTGGTATATTGCATAAACTAATGAGGTTTAAGGTCATATTTGCAACATAGAAGTTGGGCTTTGCTTCCCTTTCATTATGGATTTCTCTGGCAATAGGTGTTTAAGAGAAGGAGTGGGCTTTTCTAAAAGTGAAGTAGATGAACTCCAGTTTCAGAATCACAGCGGGCAAGCTTTAAATGTAATAATTTGGAGGATGAACACTTCTAGTTGTCTGGCAATTAGAGAATAAGAGTAAAATCTTGAGCATGCTTTTCAGAAGGTCATTATTTTGGTTAGAGTATTTAATTTCCTGTGGAGTTGCAGGGCTTGCTAACCATCAGTTGAAAGTCATGTGCATATATGACGTTATGTTTTTGCTAAACTGTTCTTGATGATTTGGTATGTTGCAGGCTTAGTGCTCAGGAAATGATTTTGAGTAATATATCTCTGTTATGGAGGTGGTGTATTTCTGCGGGTGCAATGTAATTACAGAAGTGAAATGCATAAAGAGGACGAGGGACTGTGGAATATTTTCAATGCAGGATCAGCATTCAGTGATATTTTTGTCCCACTGTCTTTCAATGATGTGACTCAGTAGCCGGCTCAGGCTGTGGCACAGCATGAGGTTTGATTGAGGACTAAAACTCAACTCAAAAAAATGAAGTGTTTCTTTGATCTGCGTCCAACTATTGACAAGCAGGAGAGGTGGGGCTCTTTTTTTAAGATTGATCAGTGTATGCATTGATGTCATGTAACTCCGCTTCTCAACTGCATCCTTTAAATATCAGATGTTGAAAATGACATTTTGGCAGATCATGTACATCTGGAAGAACAACATACTTCACTATAATCTGTGCTTTTGATGTCTTGGCTGTGACATTAGCGATGCAGTAGTCCTAAAAATACCAATCCTTTTTGGTATTTTTAGGCCTGAAGAATGGAGTAAGTAGAATAATGTATGTTGTTGGTGCAGAAAAAAGTCCTTCCAAGTTAACTGTACCACAGGCTTCTCGTATCTGGGTGTTATGATTGCAACTGCTAAAATTCAGAAATGTTCACCAGCATTCCATGTGAGGCATAATGCAATTTACCAACAGGCACCTCCTCTTGTTTCTTGGCTAAATCTATTATCTAGAGATACAGAACTGCACAGCATCTAGGGGAGGAATAATGAATGCTACAGGGGGGTGAAGCTGATCGGAAGGATGGCTGCATGGGCTCCATGTGACTCAAGGATTAAAATTGCCCAAGCTTCTTTTTTTCTGGACAAGGGAAAGCTGTGTTCAGCTATGATAACAGTACAGTTGTGCAAGAATAGCATTTGAATTATTTTCTTAGACCTTAAATAATCACAGGACGGAAACAAAGCCATTTCAAAATGAAGACCTTGTGTAGGTGATTTTGTGACAATCATGTCTTGGGCACTGCATATGTAGTGCAACTGTTCTCTGCTACAGGGTGAGCACTGCTGAAGTGCTCCAAGTTTTGTTGGGTTTTGTTGGTTTTGTTTTTTTAAATACCCACTGCTGTTCCTTCTTTTCATCTAGATTTAACTGCTACAAGAGCTATGAGATCCTGTTGAGGTTGTTCAGAGACCCAGTAGATAAAAAGGACTGGTCTGGTTCTGTCCATGCCTTGCATTGCAGAGAAACATACTTAGAAGATAACTAAAAAAATAAGACCTGATCTTAGCATAAGAACAAACTTAAAGGAAAACGCACAGCAGATTAAATGTGAGCTTTGCAGCATGATAACCAAGGTAAAGGTATGCAACAGAAAACAAATGCTTAAGGGTAAATAAGAATAATAGCACCCTGTGTAAATATAATTAGAAGTATCAATAGGAATGAAAAACATTCACTCTGGAGATGTCACAACAAAGAAGCAATAGCCCAGAGCTAAGAAAAGCTTGCTTTTAGAGCAGGGGAGAAAAAGATACAGATACTTGTCTAGGATGTCAAAGGAACAATGGATTTTCATTTGCTCACAGTGAGTACAATATCAGATTTTCATGGTAATTTTGTATGCAGAAGGTTTTCAGAATTTTAGGAGGTATTTTAGTTTCTAACTTCTTATACAGGGTGATAGAATGAGATATTATCTTAAAAACACAACCCTCAAATACTGGTAAAGTTGCTTCTTGTGTTTATATAAGCTGGTTATGTTGACTTTAGTATGTTGGCCAATGATATAACTTTGATGTACTTATCAGTAACAGTAAAGATACCTCTGAATTATTCTCTGATCTACCATTCAACTGGGATTCCATACACCATAGATGGAGGCAGAGCTGACTCTTGGTTTTACAGAGACATCTGCGGGGACAGCTCATGCAGAGAAGGTAGCAAATTAAACTGAAATGTGCACTGTTCTCTAATTGGTTTTTAGTCAGTAGAACACAAAATAAGAGCAAACTGGGTGCAGTCTAGATTTTCAAATATGCTTGGAGGCGAGTGTACTGAAAACAGAACTAACTGTACTGGTGTGTGTGCTCTGGAAAGCTGAAGCACAGTTACAGTTTGGTTTGAGGCCTGCAAGAGACACACAGCTCTTCTCAGTTTCTTTATTATTTTTTGAGGATATTTTAACTAATATTAATGTGAATGTTGCTTTTTTTCCCTCCGACCTCTCTAAGCTAAACTAAAATACTACAAATTATGAAAGTTAATAAGCTTTACCTACATTATGGAAGATGAAAATCTATTGTGGATGTTTCAGACATCTCTGTCAAGAGAGAAGAGGCATGGAAAGGGTTTTTTTTTTCAATGTATTCACTGTCTCTGGAAAAATATTTGTAGAATATGTATATAGATTTTAATGTTTAAAGTAAACTGTGAAATGGTTGACCCTGTAGACTGGGTAGTAGTGTGGTTGTGTTGTGTATTTAAAGTAAATGAACAGGAAGTTCTACTGTGTTTTCAGTTTATAAGCTGCAGTGAGAGTTCAGGCTTTGTGCTGCTGCAGTCTAAGCATTTGGGTTACTCTTTTGCTCTCGTGCTAGAAAAGTTTAAACTTCTTTGCAGCAGATAAATTGTGGCATGAGCATGACTTATTATAAATGCATCTTTGTACTTTATTCTGCCAGTTCTTGCTACTTGAAAATGCAGGTCTCTGCATGCATGCCTCACCACTTAATTCATGCTATGTTGATTCATTCGAGGCTTAGCTTAATTGGCTCTGGTTATGGAAAGCTAGTTTAGAACTGACAGTTGCAGGGAGTCTCTTTTTTTGACTTCAGTACCGCTAAAGATACTCCATGTTTTCCAGTGCTATACAGCCCCTGAATCTTGATACAAATGTGGGAGAGGCTTCAGTGATGGAGTAGCTAAGTCTCTGTGGCTTGCAAAGCCAGTATCTTCTCTGTGACAAAGTCAGACTGCCTTCATTTGCAAGTGATGGTATGTTCTGTGATATTGAGAATGTTTCAGGGCACTCAGCTGCATTGGTTAGTTATGCTACTGACTTTTTCAGATCAAGACCAACTGTGTCTACTGATGGCAAATGCGAGATTCTGCAAGTTCCATTATCTAGAGCTCCAGAGCTGCTTAGTTTTACTTGTTTTTCAGAGTTTAAAATCTAAGTACTTGAATCCAAATCTTCTGTGATAGCATTGCTGTAAATAGAACATTGAAAAGCGGAGCTTTTTATGGCTTACTGTTAAGGTGATAGAATTTGCTAAAAATGTAGAAATTGTACAATGTGCAGACAGTACTACACCTGATTCTGAGCACCTTTGGGAGGTTTTTATGGCCCTGGTGTGTTCTTCCCCCTGTTACTTATTCCTCTTTCTGTCTGCTGTAAGGGTACATATATAGAAGGAAACTGACAGTTAAGGAGAATGCAGTGTTGGCCATAAGCCAGGGGATGTTAAATTCTAATAGAAATAGCCCTTGTAAGTAGAGAATAAAATGTGGTAGTGGCAGACCAGGTATTTTGGAAACTAAAATAACTTTATATATATTCGGGGTAGGTTTGAATTAACGTTTAACAAAACACTAAAATTAAGTCTTTTCTTGTAATACTTGATTTGCAAATGGGCTTTCTCCAAGGATTCTCCTTATCTGAGACTTTCTAAGCTATGGTTTACACAGAAATATCACTGCTACTTGTAAACATATCAGTTCTCAGGTTTTAGGTCAGTGTCATTAGCATGCCATAATAATCTCTTTGGATTGTGAATTTAGCCCCATTAAATATCTGAGGATGTCAGTTCTAGGAAATTTGGAATTTCTGTATGATTCAAAGTGGTCATCGTTTAATTAAAAGAAGTTGGAGGAGGGGAGTTTGCAAACAAAAATGTAAAAACCAATCTATAAAAAGGGGTAAAAGCTTCAAGTCGTGCATCACTTGTACTGCAGTGAATGTGAGAATTGGGTGGGTTGTTTGAGCCACCAGATGATGCCACTGAATTGGTTTTCCAGTAGGCAAATAAACTTCTTTTTTTCCTTTACTGGCCCCATGTGCAAAATGAGATTTGTGTCCAGTAAAGCATTAGCTTTTTTTTGTTTGGTTGGTTTTTAGCACAAAATTGGGCCTTTTGTAACACAAGAAGGGAAGGAACAAAAAGTGTTTAGAGAGTATCAGTATCTGTTAAGCATAATATAGTAAGTAGTTTTCTGGTAGGTTTTGGGGATTCTGTGTTTGGGTTTTTTTTTTTAAGTACCCGCAAATTAAGTTAGCGCTGTGTGACAAAAAGGTCAGCTCCTGTAATGCTTTGGGCAATTCAGCATCAGAGGAGGATTTTCTCCTGTGGCCATAGGCTGTCTTGCAGTTTTGTTCACCTCTTTTAAAACAGAGGCTGTTCCCCAGAAGTAGAAGGGTATTTGCATGGAGCAAAAGTTCTTCAAACTGTGAGTTGAGTGGGAGGCTTATTAACAACAAATTGATTAGTGCTTCAATATTGTACCATAAACCTACCAAATTAACAACCAAACCCCCAACCGTTTAGCTGGAGTGGTGAGTTAAAATGTTCTTGGGTGTAGGATTTCATATTCAAGTTTACTTAAATCTGCTTATTTTTGTAACTGATTTGGAAAGAGGTTTGTATAAACTGAGATACAGGACAAACATTAGAAAATTGCCAAAGATTTTGTATCATCTTCAGTGCTGCTGTGAGGTGTGTCAGTGTTCCTGCACTGTACAGAGTGGCATGAAGTGAAAACTTTGTTGTTTTTAACGTAGCAGACTAGAACAGTAAGACTCAACATTTGTATTTGCACCAAGGCGTGCACAGCATTGCTGTCAGGAGAGCAGCCATAGTGAACAATGTATGCAGTTTATCCTTAAAGAACCAAGATATGAAAATGTAGAAGCAGATTCTCTGCAGTGTTCGTAATTAATAAAACAAACTCGATCTGATCTGGAAGCTTTGATGTTTACAGCACTTACCGTTGAGATTTATTTTTTTAGTCGTTGGTCAACTTGTTTCATGTTGATTCGCACAAGAAACATTTCTTTGTTTATCTTTCTGGTGCCAGTAGACATGCCCTTGCTGGTTTGGCTGGGAGAGGCACTGATACAGCATCAGAATACCTTTGTGTGTTCACTTTGTAGATCCTGTGGTGCCAATTCATTTTCTACCAAACCCTGTGAATTTAGATGTGCTTTTTCTCTCGCCCACGCGTAATGCAGCAAAGATTCAACAGCTTGCCTGTCATTATACCAAGAAAAAGTGATAAAAGTGGTTCTTGGAAATTCATGTGATTCTGCTAATAGTGATAGCTGATCTACTTTCCAATTGGGTTTGTGCTTTCTGCAGTTAAGAGGGAAGGTTCATAGAACAGCAGTGAAAAATCTGATGTCCTTGTTGGGAAGGAAAATGAACAGGCATAACAGGAAGACTTTGGAAATGTTTCTTTTTTTTTTTTTTTTTTCTTATTTCTATTTCTTTTATTTCTAAGTTCTTTTTCCATGTGCTTTCACCTTGCACAATACTTTAGCCTAGAATATGGACCGATAAACACATTGTATCTGTAAGTTATTGGTTTTGCATTCATGAGTAGTGGAGTAACAAGTTGGTAAAGGGCAACTAGTTGTGGAAGCAACATACAACCAGCTTAGTTGACAGATCCGGGTTTTCAACCAGTGTAGCTAGAGATTTTATAGTTTTCAACTCCAAGTATCTATCATCAACACCAACTCAAGATGTAATTCCTCCTGAATTGTGTGGGTTTATGGGGTTTTGTTTGTTTGTTTTTCCTGGTGTCTTTTGGTTTTGACATATACTTTCTTGCCATCTCCTACCTGTTCTTGTTGGCATGATAAATTATACTAGACTTTCAAGAGAATTATTTTGCACTGATTTGTTTCACAGAATTCTTCACTGATGCTGAACACGTAGCTTATTTAGTTGCTGTTTTGTTACCCTCTGGAATGAAAAAATATTCCTAGGTGGGCATATCTTCCATGGAAGAAAGTAGAGAGAGAAAAAAACCTTTCTGCTGAATCCAGCATTAATCTTATATTGGATTTCCTTAAGTAGCATACTGATAGCTACATTAAGGCCAGTTTCCTTCGTTAGGGACTGAAACTAGATTTGTACTGTGTATATAGGATGTCTCATTTCGTTCTGTGTTAGGATCCTGGACATTAAACAGTTTCATAGTTGTTTCAGCTCTTGGTTGTTGTGGATGCTTTGGAAACATGTGGCTTGAGAGATAAAAAGACACCTTCAGCACTGAGGGTGAAGAGATCAAGACGAGTAAGATTTGTCTTGCCAACTGTTAAATAGATGGTTGAATCAGATTTGAATTGTGTGGTGCAGTCTCTTTCCTGTACTTAGAAGAAAGTTAAAACAGTCTCTACATCAGTAGAAACACAAGATAAAGCAACAACAAAGCAAGTTTTGCATTCCGTCAGTATATGCAATTACAGAAAAACTTCCATGCTGTTCCAGTGGTGAGTGTGGAGCTGCGCAGATCTCGCTGCAGGCAGACAGCTCACTATACTTATTTTGTACTAAAATAATCGCTTGTTCAAAATGCTACTCAATAGTAGTATTTTGAACATAAAGTGGCTGTTCTATTTGTGATCTTTCAGGTGCTTATTCTTGTATCCCAAGTTCCCAGAATTTTATGATTCTGTGAAGTGCATGATTCATCTAGTACTTGATGCTGTGAGCCCTTCTACAAAAGCCACTCTGTTTCTCAGATTCTTTATATTTATTTGGAACAAGTGCTCTACACATAAAGAGGAATGTTCTCATAACCTTCTTCCCTTGTGCACATTTGAATGAGAATTGCTTGTTTATATAATTTCTAATCCCACTGTAACAGGTTACAGTAGCGTAAACAGTGTGACCTTTTAATGTGATCACAGGAAGCAAATGTGAAGTCTATTTTAAAAATGCATCTTCAACTAAGGAAGAGTATACTTCCTTTCTCTGTCAGGAAAAATAACCCATACTGGTTTAGAAGATGTCGATTCCATTATACTGTGTAGGGCCTATTTTTTTCCACTGTCTCTGTACAGTCTTTGTAGCTGCTTGAAGTAGAACCAAACCTCTGGATCATTGTGTAGACTGTACATCCTTGCTCTGTGTTGCGCAGGCGTAAGTGACTAAAGATGGGGGCTGCTGGAAAAAGCAGAACTCTGACACAAGCAGGAGCTTTTAGTAAGAGGAACTTCTTTTGTAAAGAAGTAGAGGGTGGGTCATTGGAGCAAGAAATGGAAAAGTATGACGTGGCTTATTAAACAGACAAAATACGTATACACATATAGAAATTTTCTTAATATTTCCAGAAATGGAAGAAAAATGTTATGAAGTTTTAACCAGAAAAGGATGGGGAAGTAGACAAGTGGAAGTGGATGTTTTTGTTTACTCCCTTTACATTTTAATTACGTTGGAAAGTAACATTGTTACTCTTTTCTGAAACTTCTGACAATGGCAGTTACTACCTGCAATGTGCAGTATGATATCAACAAGAGTCTTGTTTCAATTTGTATGATGTTTTCATTCCCAGTACTAGTATCTTCCCAGAATTGGCCTGAAGTGTTTCATGACCAGAGCAGATCTGCCCTTGTACTGTTTCAAAAACTAGTATATTAAATATGTGAAGGACAATTTGTGTTGTGAACCAACAAACCCATTCTTTTTATGCTTGCATATTACAACATTAGCTGTGGTTGAATTGGTAGTGTACTAAAAAATACAGTATTGAGTTGGGTTGATTGATTTGCCAGTGAGCAATATTACCGAGATGGTTCATTAGTAATTTCCTTTAGATAGCAGTTACTTTCAGTTCTTCTACAGTTATCACTCTGATAACTGAGTAACTCTGATAACCTACTAACAGACAGATAAACTATGAGAAAGCATGTGGCAGTCTCGCTCTGGCTGGTGGAGCAGAAGCGGGTGGACAGCATGGATGTTTTCAGCTTGGGGAAGGAGAGGATGTAAGCAGCGTGAGGTCTAAAGCCCTGAGGCAGTTAGCTGCCTGCTCAGGGGGCAGGCTCAGGAATAGGGCTGATTTTGGGGTGTACCTCCAGGTTCTGGAGCTTATTAGTTCTGGGTCTGTCAGACTTGTCTGGTTTTCAGTAATGGTGAAAGATTGGAACAGGGGGTTGAAAACATGTGAAAACTTTACAGCTGCTAAGTTTGTGGATTTATTAGCCAACATTAGTGGAGAGGTCTGATCTTTTAAAGCTTGTCAAGAAGCAGGCAGAGCAGAAAGGCTTCATGGAAACTACTGATTTATGTCTTACGTGTCATTGATTTCTTGTTCATAATTGTCATGGTTTAAACGTAAATAATTTGCATAAAGCTTGCCATTCAGAACCCCTGCTAGGAGCCAAGTGCAGTATGCTTGGCTTTACTTGATTGCCTTATATAACCCAGTGTACAGGCCACTTTCCTGTGACTGACTGACAGCAGGAAATTCCCTATTTGATGCGAGTCTGCAGAGTTCTCTACCACATGGAGTGAGGTTTTCTGTTATGTGCTTATTATCCTTTAAGAGTAGCTAAAGAAGTTGATATAGCTACCTAGTTAGGAACAAGTACTCAGACATTTCTTCTTTTCATGTAATAACGTCTACAGCTTTAGGATTTTCTTGTGCTAAAGTCTTTGGTAACAGTCTGTTCTCCTTATAAAACTCTCTCTCTACAGGCGAAGTTCCACCTTAGAGTGCTTAGAGAAAAATAACCCAGTCTTCTAGTAAAAATGTTTTGCCCTCAGCGCTGTTCATGTAAGAGGAGGCACTTTCTGTGATTCTGATGTTGATAACCTTTATCTGTAGATCAGTGCTGAGAAGCCTTCAGTGTAATGGTCTTTGGGGGGACAGGGGAATGGAAGGGAATGTGATAGGGGTGAAGGATTTTTTCGAAGATGTTTGGAAGTTACTACAGTTTATACTCCCTTCCTAGCTTCAGCTGTGACTGGCTGCAAATGAGGGTTTGAGAGAGCCACCAAGTTATAAAGCATGTTTAGTGGAGACTGATAACCGGCTTCGGCTGGCAGGAAGCGGAACATGATGAGCCAGAGTCTAGTGGAGCTGTGGGGTGTTAGGTACAGCGCCCTGTCTGGGCTCGGAAAGAGGAGTTTAGGAAGTACTAGGAGTCATGCATGTCCAGAGAGGATGCCATCCTTATAGAGGTAGAAGTTATGAGCGTTGCTTGGTTTTGGTAAATCAGTTGGTGTTCTCGGAATGAATTGTTTTAAACTAGCAGTACTAGTAGATGGATGAAGTGGCAAAACTGTTTATCTCATCTGATCTGTGCAGCTTACTTTCACTCACAAATCTATTTCATTAGCATGGAGAGGATTAAATAGTCCTTTGAAGGCCTAGCTTGTCAAGTTCTGCAGTCTTTTTCATGTACTGGAGTGCAGGGTGCCAATCTGTCCTGTGTTAGGATGTCTGAAAGCTTATCTTGATTATGTGATGTGACTGTTCAGTGCTGACATTTGTTTTTGTAAACTCTTGAGTTGCTTTTAGATGGGGAGAAGATGGCCTGCACAGCTGGAGCTGAAAGCTCTCTTTCACTGCAGTGACAGTTAAAACAGTCTCTAGTAACACAGGATTGGTTCTGTCAGTGTCTTAAAGTATTGCTCTCCAACTTGAAGAAATAATAAAATACGGAATAAGTTTTAGCATTTCATGTATGACTGCTTTGGGGTTAAGGGAGGAGTTGTATCTTTCCACAGGGAGTTCTCAGGCTTGTTGGCCATGGGCAGATTTTCTTACATATTGTCTTTTCTGAAGACATAATCTTGTTCACTTTCCTATGTGAGAACTAAATGCTAACACACACTAGAAACGATGTTTGTGATAAGTAAAATGCAGAATCGATACCCACTGCAAGAATTAATGTGCATTATTATTTGTGTGTAAAGGGCAGCAAAGTGCTCAGAAACCTACCTCAGATCTAAGCAGCTTAACCTCTCTGAATGTCAGTTCACTGAATGTTACATCTCTGTCAGCATTTAAGGGTTAAGTTTCTCTTTCCAAAAAAAGTATTGACTTTTCTCTGTGCAACTTCTTCTGTTAGACCTAGGCGTAGAGCAGAGGTGCGCAGTCATTCTGTCCTGGAGCCATGGGAAGGTTGAACAGTGTGTCCTGTCCCCGTCACCAAACAACATGCTTGCGTGTTTGTAACATGGCCTGTTCAGCCCGTACATGACCTGACAGTCATATAGTTGGGTAAACAAGTGTGTAAGCTTGTGTTTGTGGGGACACGGGAAATGGCATCAGTGTTTAATTTGTCCCCAAAACTGTACTTGGTCCGTAGATTGTGAGCTGATCATCTTAGGTGTAGAAAGCTCTAAGCTTTATTATTCAACTGGCTTAGCTTGGATTGGTTTCCTAAACACACGTTAGTCATGTGAGAAAACAGAAGTATCCAAATTGTGCTTTATCTAACATCTGTTTTCAGCAGTACTGTTTGTTCTCAGCAGGTTTTTGTGTGCATTGCAGTAGCTTGGCAACCTGTAGGTTGCACCATTCAGTGAATTCAGTATGCTTTTACTCATCACTAAAATTTTCCTTTCCAAATTTGAATATTATAAGTATAGTGAAGTGGGCATCTGTAATTATAACAGCAGCATCCATGTTAAACAGATCCCAACTGAAACAAGCTGTTCATGCGAATTTGTAATAGTTTCCTCAGATTTCAGTCCAAAAGTCTTTCTTGAAATCAGTGTGAGAAAGGATAATTGCAACTTCTGTCTGGGAATGGTAGCTAAGCAGTTAGAGCTACTCAAAGTTCCCAAAACCAGAATGGCAGTATGCTGAAAAACTTAGCTGCTAAAAGTAGGACTATTTCCTGGTCCTATTGTAGGAGCAAAGCTTGAGTTTGGCCTTTCCCTGCATGCAGAGGCATGAACATGGTTTGTGCAATCCTGTTAATTGTACATGCTCTTCAAGCTTGAATCTCATTATGTTAAAAATGGTAAAAAGCTTTGGTAATAGTGTAATGAGTATGCTTTGGCAGAATGAGTTTGTAGTTTCATTGCCTGCGTTCTTACTAATGGCCAACAGAGTGAAGCATTCATATGCCATAGACCAGAACTTGCTGAGGTTTTTATTATACTCCAGTTTCTAGTAAAAAAAAAAAACCAGAGTGCAGGAGGGAAATGCTCTTACATTATGGAGCTGATACCTGTTGTAACATATGGTTCATCATTTTGAATGAACAGGGTTTCTTGATACTAAATAAATCTAGTAATCCCCTTCTCATTTTTAACTTAAAAATGGCATCTCGAGAAAGGCAGTAAAACAATGTGTGGTACAAACATCTTCAAGGAAATGAAGTTTGCCACTAAGATGTAGATATCTTTTTTTAAGTAGGTAATGCAAAGTTCACAACTTCCTATTTAGCAATTCCTGCCACTTCCTTTCTTCTGTGTTTTAGTACTTCCTCTACTTACAAGCTCACAACTTAGAGAATTTTGATGGAATTAGTAGAAAGTGGGAAACATGGCTGTTTCCTGTCCCATCCTGATGTGGTCTGAATGTGTCACGTTGTAGTCATGATGTGATTTCATTCCCTTAACATTTGCAAATATATTAGACAGTTTTATTTATCTTTTAGGATATTGAGGTACCCAAAGTGAATCAAATCATTAATACAGAGTGACACCCGTTAGCCATGAGAGAAAAAAACCCTCCTTTAAAATCTGGTTGCAGTTGCTCAGTGTTTCAAAGTAATGAGCCAAGTTTACTTGCGTTAGAACAGAGTCCTTTCTTTTTCATATGAAACATTTACTGGCATTGCTCTGCTTGCTTTTTTAAAGGTTTAACAGATTTTTATATTACCGTAGTTATTTGTAGTTGTCTCTAGAAAGCATATTTAAAAATGTGTTTTCACCAATAGAAATATAATTCAAGAAATTATTCTCTCACCTTTCCTGTTTTTAAAAATACTGATCTGTATAACTGACATAACACATATAAACCAAAACCCCAATGCCTTAAATATGACTTACTTTGTGAATGCCAGTTTCAAGCACGCTTTTATAATGAATGTTGGTCCTCATCTGTCATTCTCTATCACTGCTCTAGCTGTTTCTGCAGAGTAAGAATCTGCTACATGTAGAGCTGCTTATGTTTTGATTTTTAACTGTTAGCTCATATTCAAGCATGTTTAACATTGGCTTTGCCACTACTTCTGCCATGTAAATTCAGTGACATTCAGACTGTTGGTGGGACAGTCAGCGTCTTGAAAGTCTCACCTATGTAATGTATTTAGAAGATGACGTAGCAGAAACTTGGGCTGTGTGCCCAAAATATAGTATTAAATGTAGTTTGGCTAAAAAAAATACCTTTGATTTCTAATGCACTTCTTCCATCATCTGAACAAAAATGGCTTTGACCTCCAGGTCACTACTTCTAAAACAGAGGCTTACAAAGTAAACTTCATGGCGTTTCTGGTGTGCTGTGTTTAAGATGTGTATTCAAGTCTACCCGTTTCATTCTTTTGCTGCTGAGCAGACACATGAGCTACATGATCACTTCTGTGCATTGATTACTGGAAGTAAAGTTCAGAGATCTTTAAGCAAGGAGTGCATGTTCATAAGCAAGCAGCTATGAACTGGACCTTTTCCTTTCAAGATAGGCTTTTCTGAATTCCACATAGAAAGGAGATTGCCTGAACCTTATCAAATAAGAATATATGCCTTTGTAAATGAAACATTACAGAAAAAATAGTGGTAAGTCTCTAAAGTCTGAATAAGCTGTTGCTGTTGCATTTGATCTGGTAACATTATTGTGCTGTGAAGGCTAATTTAGTAGGTGTCTGAGAGGGAAATAACCTTTGGAACTTCTATAATATGCAAACTAATTAGAGGTTACAGTGAACACAGCTGTTTCTGCCAAGCTGACTAAGCTAGGAATTTAAATTACTATTTTTAACCAGCTTGTAATGTCTCTAGTTCTCAATGGTACCCATGTTATTACTTTTTAAAATTATATTAATGCGTATGTCATATAACAAACTAGGTGCAGTAAACATTGTTAGTGCAACCAGTCCATTACTTTTGAAATTGAGCAATCAGTGTGAACATACAGACACAACACAACACTTCAGGTGGCATCTGGGTTTTATTATGCTAAACATATATACTAAAGTCATATCTATGACTTGTATGAATTCAAACTGAAAGCTCCCTCAGAGGAAGAGACATGAGCCCTGGAATGAAGTAATTGTTGTTTTCTCTAAGCTGTTCACATATATTTGGTCTAGTTATGTATATTCCCCCTTTCTTACGCTCCAAGAAAGTTGCCTTTCTCCATTATAGAGGAATTTCTTCCATAATGTTGTTTGCATTCAAAATGCTTTTTCTGTTGTTCTTTGAGAGCTGATCATTGTACAGACCCTGTAAAAATTACTATGAATTCCATCCTGAAATCTAGAAGTCATTGCAGGTAACTGTACCATGAAATAACTGCACTGATAACCACTTGGAAAACAGTGCTGGTGGAGCTCACTTTGCGCAAAGTGTTAACAGTTTGAAGAGATATTGTCAAGATTAACTTCAAAATTCTGAGCTAGTTTCTTTTTTCTAATAAGCTTTAGTTGCTACATTCTGCAGAGATTACTGGAAGAGCAGAAGCGTTCCTGAAAACCTGGGGGTACGGAACAGACATTTCATGCATAAATTTGTTGCTTTTACAAAAAAAATCAGTCCAATTTTAACATAACATATGGCAAGCTGGTGTCTAAATCTGCTTTAACAGACTGTACTTTCTAAAAGCATATAGAACTAGTTTAACTTGAGATAAAAATTATTTGAATTCCTATTTGCTTCTGTTAACACCAATAGCGTGCTTACTCTAGCCTCTAAATTACAGTAGCTAAGATCTGAGTTTAGTTTTAGCCAGTTGGCTGTAGAAAATGCTTCTTGCAAATTAATCCTGTTTTCATAAAATCCTCTTTTCACTTCTGTCTTTCATGATGGGAAGAGACTTTCAGACCAACTCAAACCAAGAAAATAAAAACTAGGCAAACTTCAGAAGTTCTGATTCCTAAGGAACAATCCTTTTGTTTCTGCGTTTGTGTCATTGTGGAAAATGGGCCATAGGCAGTTAATCTAGAAGTGCTTTTGTGTTTAAAAAGACTTTCTCACCAAAAACATAAAGGAAATGTACGATTCCGGGCCTGGATTCCATGGCTCTGAATGATGTCTGCTTCTAGTGACAGTTCTGGTTTTCTATAGTGCTAATGATGGGGTAGGGGAGCTAATCTAAAACTTTCTTCCTTTGCCTCTAGAGACCAGGAAGACAAAAGCATTCCTACAAGAGCCTGAAAAAATTGCTCAGAGAAATAGCCTCCCTTCTGAAAGGAGAAATATATAGATGTTCCAACACAGCTGTCAAACCAAGAGCACTGCAGTGAAGTGGTTGGATTCCTAAAATGGTAGTGAGAAACACTGACTCCTAAGTTAGAAAGCTAATGAGTTCGGGTGTTGCGGATGAAAACTAATCTGCTTGGAGAACACAAGTTTGCATCCATTATAGCAACCAAGAGGTGTTTTCTGACTGTCTTCAATGGATGACTTCCTTAACTGGTGAATGGGGCTGCAGCACCTCTTCTATGAAGACAGGCTGAGAGTTGAGGTTGTTTAGACTGGAGAAGAGAAGGCTTCAGGGAGATCTTAGAGCAGCTCCTCAGTGCTTAAAGGGGCCTACAAGAAAGATGGAGAGGGGCTTTTTAGAAAGGCATGTAGTGACAGGACAAGGGGGAATGACTTTAACTTGGCAGAGGGGAGAGTTAGATTAGATATTAGGAAATCATTCTTCACTACAAGGGTGGTGAGGCCCTGGCAAAGATTGCCCAGAGAAGCTGTGGCTGTCCCATCCCTGGCAGTGTTCAAGGCCAGGTTGGAAGGAGCAACCTGGTCTAGTGGAAGGTGTCCCCGTGACAAGCAGCTGGAACTGGATGAGCTTTAAGGTCCTTTTGAACCCAAACCATTCTGTGATTCTCACTACTCTTGAGGCAGGACGAAACTGGCTATTAGGAAGAGATAGGGTAGATCAGTGTCATTAGCATAAAGGCCTGTCTTCTTTCCCATTGAAACCCTCAAATGTTTTAGCAGTTCATGTTGACATAAATGTTTATTTTGGAATATAATGCCAGCAACAACAAACTTGACATTAGGGCATCCAAAGGACAATAGCAGTGATGTGAAAAAATGTCTGATATTTTCCTAGGTAAGTCCTAGAAGGATATTTTTGTAGCTTTAATTCTCTAATAAACCTACAAAGGATTATGTGTGTGCTCATTCTTACATACAGCCTATCTTTTCCCTTTGCATGCAAATTCCAGTGTTGTATTAAGAGCGTAACAAAAATGAATTGATGATAGATCTTGGAGCATACAAAGTCTCCTCCTTTCCCTATTACTCATTGCGTTGACTGTGGTTTTTAAGGAGGTATTGTAAGGTGCCAAATCAAGTTGTTGAATTCGTAAAGAGCTTGATATGTAAACATGAGAACTCTGGAGATCTTTAAATACTCTGTTTTTCTGTTTTCAGGCACACCTAGTGCTGTAAGACTTGTGACATAGGTGAATCTTTTGCTTTAGATCAGATTGTTCCTGTGTAGCCATCTCTCATTCCCCCCAGCTTTTAATATTTGTTTTCAGCACCCACCAAAAACTCTTGAGGTCATCTTATTTCCTGTTTTCAAGTGCTATTTGTAAATTGTCTTTGGTCTTTGTCAGGAGTAACTGGATGGAGCACCACTTTAAAGTAGATCTGGCCCCATTTGAGAGAGAGAGGTGTGTGGTATTTCTATTTGAACCTCATCTACACCTTCAAAAGAAAGTAGAGCTGCGGAACAAGCTGAAAACTGTAAAAAGCGTGTTCCTGTTCCCTGAGTCCGGGGTTAAAAATCCTTGTGGTCTTATTCGGGGAATCAGCTACCTTCCAGGGAATTGTCCTGGTGCTAAATGTATGGGTATAAAATTAAACTCTCTGAAATGTGAGAGTGGAAAATCAAACTCCAAGGGGGGGAAAAATCAAACAAAACAACGAACATTTATCTGTAGGAGACTGTTGAAGAAAACTTTTCTTTCTCTGACTTGTTAGGATTGCCTTGAGGATTAGATCTATAAAATACCCCAAAGCTTGGCAAATGAATTTTTTATCTCTACTTGACAGGCAAAATGATGGATTTAGGAGAGATGATGACTTTGTACTAGATGGCAGGTTTACCCATGTGACAATTGTTGCCAAGGTCTTGTGTATTTTGTAGATGTTTTACCTGTCCCTTAGGGCCATTTCATGGCTTCACTCCTAAGTAAAATCACTTCATGGATGCTACCTAATTAGTTTCAATTAGGGACAAAAGGGAAAGCTCATTAGTTGTGTTCCCAGCTTATTTGTGTTGGTGTTTTGGGGCTGCTTTATAAACGCCTTGTCATTTTCCTTAAGGTCCTTTCCCAGGACAGGCCTCCTTTTTAGTATTGGGCTCATACTCTGTGCTGTAAACTTCTGTACTCTGGCTTCAGGGCACAATTGCCTTTCCCCGCGGGAGAAAACACAATACATGTATCATACCAATTGGAATGTCTGGGGAATCACCCTTTTCTGGGAAGCTCTGGTTGGAGTTATGCTTTCATGGATCATTTCATAAACACATCAGGAAAGTGACTGTGTGGGCTTCTTGTATGGGCCATGGTGTGGAAACATACCTTGTGGTGGAACTACAACTTTTAAACTTAAGGGAGGCTTGGTAAAATGTTCTAATGCTGACTTTGTTTTTCTCTGGTAGCTTTTAGTTGTGGTGTGTACTAGATAATTAGATCTCTATCTCGCATAGAGTACCTTAATTTGAATATGACCTTGACAAAATGAAGATCCCTTGGGAATTGTTGCCTGCCCTTTTTTTGTTATTTTAAAAAGTTCTGTGTTGCTGATGAGCATATGTTGCTGCAGATAGGGAATACTGGACTTGACTAGTCTTGTTAATGGGACCAGTATTTTAAGATGAGTTAGTAATCTAGAGGTGTGTCGTGGTTTAAGCCGTAACTCACGCAGTTTGCTCACTCAGTCCCCCCTCTTTCTTCCCCCCAGCTCCCGAAGCGATGGGAAGGAGAATCGAAAGAATGCAACTCCCACAGGTTGAAATAAGAGCAGTTTAGTGACTAAGGTATAACACAAACCACTGCTGCTACCACTAATAATAATAATGACAAGAGAAATACAAGGAAAGAGAATACAACTGCTCACCACCAATACCCAGCACAACCCAACAGTGATCCAACTCTTCTGGGTCCCTGCCCCCAGTTTTTCCATCCTGGGCATGACATGCTGTGGTATGGAATACCTCTTTGGTCAGTTTGGGTCAGGTGTCCTGTATCTGCTTCCTCCCGACTTCCCCTCCTCCCTGGCAGAGCATGAGGCTCAGAAAGTCTTTGGTCAGACCAAACATTCTAAGCAGTAACTGAAAACATCGGTGTTATCAGCGCTGTTCCTAGGCCGAAAGTCAAAAACACAGTGCTGCACCAGCTACTGAGAAGGAGAAAAATGACTGCTACTGCTGAACCCAGGACAAGGTGTTTAACATGTTATCTACAAAAGACTTAAAAATAGTGCTGTGGCAGTTCTGCGGTTCTGTAAGTTTAAACTGCTAAGACCAATGTTGGCATTTCTTTAAAAAAAAAGAAAAAATCTAACATCTGTAATCTTACTTTGTTTCTTAAAAATATTTATCCTGAGTAACATGACTGTGGTGTTTGTCTATGAAGCAGTTAAAGTGCTGTTTGTTTGGCTTTTAGTCAACATACTTTCCAGGAAAAGGTGAAAGGACACAAATACCACAGGCGAGTTTCATTTGTAGTTCAGTGAATCTGAACTGTATGTTCTAAAATCAAGTCTCTCTTATAAAAAAACAATAGAGGCATAGTAGGAAGACACAGACTTCAGCTCCTCAAATATGCGGGGCTGCTTGTTTTCGGACTTGGCAAGCGTGATATTACTCATCAAGGCCACAGAACTGTGTGTTTGGATGCTGTGGGTCCTTCGGTAATTATAGTAGTTCATTAGTTGAGCATGTTAGTAGACTTGGGCCTTGAACAGTGACAGTAGATCCAGTACTAAGCACCTGCCTGGAGCCTCTCTTTAAGCAGAGGATTATATTGTACTTCTATATCAGTACAACACCTAGTACCTTAGGAGCCTCTCAAATTCCTTGTTAACAGTAATAATAAATACGCCAGATTTTCTGAACATCTGTGTTCTTTTCAGTGGGCAGTATGTCAGTGTGGAATAAATATAAGAGCAGGGTGTGTTCAGAACCAGAAGTCTTGGAGCAGACACATACATTGGGGTCAAAAATGTGAGATAAGTAAAAAGAATCTGTAAAGATGTGATCAGCTTTTAAGTTACAAGACCCTGAATCTCTTGCCTGAAGAGGATACTCAGGTGTTGGTAGTGATGGAAGTGGGTCTGATTGCAGAATGCCAGTTGGGTCCAAAATATTTCTCTGTTGTTAATTCAGATGCCAGGCCAAGTTTAAATCCTTATAACCCATAAACCCACAGGTGGCTTTTTGTTGTGTTTGTCAAAAGTAAGGAGACAGTTTTTGGAGTGGGCGCCTGGAGGAGGGGAGGAAAGACAACTTCAGACAGGGGCTGGTAATGGTTTTCGTTGCTTACTACTGTTGTCGTACAGCTGACAGGAATTAGGAATAGCATTATTAGCAAGTTTTTGTCACTGCACCAGAGTACATGCTCTGATGTCCTGTACCTGTATAGATCAGATCACACATGTCTCCTGTGTGAAGGGAGAGGATGGTAAGTTATTAAATGGAACTATGTGCCTGTGATCATTTACAGGAACATTCCTTTGCTTCAAGATTTTTAATGTTTCAGTGTGCTGAAATCAATTTACAGGAAATCAGGCTTGACTGATTCACTTTCTGCATATTGATTTGTGCCCAAAGTAAAATGTCTGATATTAGCAAAACGTGAGTGATTTTTTTCTTCTCTTTTTTTATTATTTTCAGTCATTTCACGTGGTTTCTTATTCTTGAAAGTTGTTGTTTTTTTAAAAAGGTGAGATTTAAATCTGAATTATTTGTGGTAATTCCTGTAATGGTCATAAAATTTTACAGCTCGGTTTGTGCTTACCCAGAAGAAGTCTCACTGTTTTACTGCCTTTATTTCAGTGCCTTTTCTTGGTCTTCTGAAGATAAATTAGGTACTGCCTGCTAGAATAACCTGTTTCAGGGCTCCAAGAATAGGCTGTCCATATTACAATCACGACAGGTAAAGAATCACCACCTGATGATGGGTCCTGAAACAGAGTGAAAAACTCAAAGGATAATACTTCAGTTTATTTCTTCTGTCTCTGATTCTTTTCTGTTAAGATTTAGGGATTTCATCCGTCAAATTACCTGGTGAGATTCAGACCAAACTCCTGATTCTAGTTCGCTGATTGTAACTGAAGATGAAGTAGGTTTTCATTCTGCTGCATGAAAATACTTTATCCTTCTAGCTAAGGGTTTTGGATAAAACTGTTACAGATTAGACTATGTCAACACGTCATTGCCTTCTGCTATCTTTTAGTAACTAGGACTCTGGTTGCTGAGAGGTATAGTGTCAAACGGCTGCTTTTAAACAGCTGTTAGGAAATTTTTAATCTCAGTTTTATTGTGGATTTTTACAAAAGGAATTATAAGCTAACTACTAGATTTCTTAAGAAGTTGGACATTCCTTCGGAGTGCCAGTTGTCACTAATGGCATTCACTGTGCAAACCAGGCTGCTTGGCTTTCATCTGAAGGCTGCTGCCCTTGTTCTAGCACAATCCTTGAAATTATTTAAACAAAAGATCATTTCAAACCTTTCTAAAAGAGTGGATTTTATTTTTCTCCCCTGTGCAGAACCCTGAGCTTTGCAAATGAGTCAGGCTTTCTGGATTTACATACTGAACTAGTAACGCTGAATTTCAGTGCCCAGTGTACTACATTAATTGGTGCTAATACACCAGTGTTCCCGCTGCTATATTAACCTGAGCTGAGCCATGTAAATGAATTTAAATGATTGAAAGTCTGGTATGTGTTTGAAAATATTTACATAGAGGTGAAGGAATTGGGAGGGTTCATACGTAGCTGCTTAATGATTTAAAACCAGAACACAATCCCAAATCAAGGTCAATTCCTAAAAAAGCAGTAAAACTTTAAAATACTAGTGACAGTGTGACAAGTGAGCAGGGCACCTCTGCAGATGATGAAGCAGTGAGCAAGGAGTGTCTTACATATGATTATCTAATTTATCACTTAGTTTTTTAATTAAATGAACTGGTTTATTTGAAGATTATATGGTGATCATGGATTATGCAGGAATTTGAGGCAATAGTCTTGCTTTCTTAACATTGACTGAGATTAACACTGTATGTAGTATCTCTGAAAATCAGTTGAGGATTCTGAGTGAGTATAAGTAAGAAGTTATTCCATGGTTCCTATTTCATGAAGTCAGAGATCCCCTTGAGAAAGTATAAACTACCTGCAGTGGTTCCAAGGGCATCCATCTCTTGTCCTTTTGTTTCCAGTTTGCACCTTGTCATTTGCCACTTGGCTAAACTCTAGAAAATGCCTTCGTTATAAGCAGCACAGTGATCTGGTTTTGCTGTGAAAAGGTGTGATAGGAAGCTTTTCTCGTCCCTCCCTCACCTTCTAGTACTTACAGCCTCCCCCTTCCTACCCTCCCTCAAGCCTTCAAGGTCTACACACATGGTCTTCACCTTGTTGGGTGGTTGGCTTTATTATTGTGCTGGTAGCTCTGTAAAAGCAATAATGCTGTTGTGAGATGTTAGAATGAAAATATTGGGTAACTAGGAAAGGAGGACTCTGTTTATAACCACAGTTGTCAGTTTATGGAGCCTGGAATACACTACAGGCCAGGAATTACACATTTAAAAACTCATACAGAATCCATGCTGCAAACATATTAAGGTCTGGATTTGCTACGCAGACTAAATTCCTGTAGGAGTTACAAAGATGTCTGGACTGTCAGATGCATCAGTCTATTTGAGATGAGGTTAAACCAGAACTCTGTCTGGACACCTGTAATGTTTGGGCAAATCAAGATCTGGATCTCATCTGTGATTATGTTTCTTATAGGAGAAGAGTAGCTTGAGTTAGAACCTCTTGACACTTTAATGAGACTGTGGTTTATTTCCTGGCACTGACTTTGTTTGATGATACAGATAGCAAAGCTTTTCTTTTGCACAAGGGCTGTCAAGAAAAAGCCATTTCGTCTTCTCGGAAGTCTCTGTCCTTCCAATAATGTCTAAGATACACTTCTGGAATAGATTGAGTGTCTGGGAGGAAAAATAGCAATGGACATGAAGAAGGGAACTTCAGTTGTTTTCTTATACTGACCCTCCATTCAGTTGTTTCCTGTTTTGGCAGTGAGTGCATGGCTACAAAACAGCAGAAGTCGAGTGTTCCTGCCAGCTACTCTGAACTTCTTCTGTTATGGGTCATAAATTTCAAGGACAAGCCGTATTTTGAACTTACTGAAATTTGAGAAGTTGCCTGTAATTCTTTAGCCTAATATTAGAGTTCAGCTCTTTGATCGCCCTGGCTCTGCTGCAGCCCTCAAAAATAGCACAATTGAAAAATCAGTTTTTCCTCATTGTAGATAATGACATTGAAGCAAATCGAGAATGGGAACAGCTGAGTTCTGCAGAATTGCAGTCATTTATTCTACAGCAGTGTCATCCTTTTGACAACATGCAGAATGAATATACTGTTGAAATGGCTTTCTCTCTTTTGGAAGTATATACCCAAGTTGTAGGAACTGTTCAGGTGCAAGTGTTTCATTGAACATTTGCAGTGTTCGGTTTTCTACCATGACAAAGTGGGCACAGTAAAGTACTCCAGGGTTTACTTTCATCATTCTTGTATTTCTGTGGTTAGGTGTATTGAAACTAGTTAGTTGTGAGAAACAATCTGTAATCTAGCTGCAATAAACATGGGCCCAGAAAAAAATAGTACCCTTTTCCACGTGCTGATATGATTTAAGAACAGAGTCGTGTCCAGTTTACATTCTCCTGGGGGATTATTTCTGTGCCTACAGCCAGCTGACTGGTGTCAGAAGCTCTGCTGCTGCTGCTTACGACAACCCGTTCAGATTGCCCACGTAGTGCTGAACAAGCAAGGGGCTTTCTAGGAAAACGATGTTGCAAGTGTGGGATTTTTTTTCTGACTATAATGTATTTATTCTTTTAAACTCACGTAATGGTGGTGTTGAACTTTAAACGAGCCTGGCCTTTTCTCTCTCTTCATGCGTGACGTCAGGAAGAAGCTCGGCATGCGAGTCAGTTTTGGTTTTTTGAGGGAGATTAATAAGAAAATCAATACTACCATATTTTACTTGAAAGCAAATCTTAGAGACTAGATAAAGTGTTTTCGAAGGGTATTAAAATCTACATTTATTTCATTTATCTGGCTAAAAGTCTGCAGCGTGTTGTTGAAATTAATGTCATGTGATGCAATTCCCGGTTTATCTACCTAATCTTTAGATGACCTGTAAGTTACATCCTCGTTTCTTGTCCCTGTCCAAATATCCTGATGCAAAGTTTAAAAAATACAGGATAAGAAATCCAGTCTTCCTTGTCAAAGAGGTTTGAATGAAGATTTGCTATATGTGTGCTTTGTATCTTAGCAAGGTGCTTTCGTTGAGTCAGTTCACTGCTTCTCAATGGCTCAATTTCATAGAGTCATAGAATCACGGAATGGTTTGAGTTGAAGGGGCCCTTAACAGATCATCCAGTTCCAGCCCTTTGCCACAGGCAGGCACACTAGACAGGGTTGCTCCAAGCTCCATTGATTTTTTTTGCTCCCTTACGCACTGAATCTGAAGACCTTTTCCCATTTGTGTAAAGTAGCTGTTTATTGTGGGTCCCTTTGTACTGCCTGTTTTTCTTGTATTCTTCTGTACAGGTCTTTGCCACCTCATATAACTGTAGTGGCATTTCCATTCTGAAATCAGCCTGTAGTGACCCCTCAGAAAACAGCAGCTTTCACTTGACTTTACTGTAACTTTTCTTTACTCTTCCACCTTTACAGCAGTGTCATCATGTTTTCAGTGCTCACTTTAAGAAGAAACTTTTTTTTTTTTAAGCTCCAAAGCTAAAATTCCTTTTTTATTTAAGTCTTTATATACTTGCTGCAAATCGCTTTCCATAGTGAGGCTGCGTCAGTAGATAGATTACTGTGCGCTTCTGCAGCCTATGATAAGATCTCGGCAATTGCTGCTTCCCGTAGGAACAGAACTGTTAAAATGACAGTATATCATTATCTCTTAGTCTGAGCTACTCCAGAGTTTATGGTATAATAAAAGAGTGTGATCAAATTAAGGCCTGCAGCAAAGTTCCCCAGGAGCCTTTCTGTTGAATCTGAAGGCCTTTAGACTGGACATTATTTCCTCTATTGGAAATAGTAGCATGCAGATCTGTGTAACGTTGTGGTGTGCTTGAATGACTGATGTCATCAACGGTTCTTCATGTGACCTGATACTTACATCAAGATTTTGGGGCATATCTGCTCTTTCTTAATCTCCTGGTGATGTCTGAACAAGATGGGGAAATTGTAGTCCAATGTGCTGTTTGTTGTGCTAGGAGTGTACGTATGGAAGCTATAATGTGGTGCAGAGTGCCAGTGGTTAGAACAAGTTTGCAGAAAATGCTTACTGTCCTAAGGGGGAATTGTCAGACCTCAGATTCCAGAGCAGTTACGGGTCGGGAGCCTGAATTGAGGGAAGTTTTTTGGAGGCTGGGAGGAATGGAAATGAAGTGCTGTGGGCTACAGAGTAACCACTAATGTTGGGTATTAACAGCAGGAGGAAGGGTCAGGTATTCTGGTGCAGAAGGCCTTGGGACAAGGGGGTGAGACCCACCATGAGCACCTCTTCCTGGTGAACATCTGTAGGTCTCTGGAAGGTAAGGCAGTGTTCATGGGACTTATCCCTTTTGTCTCATGTGCCCTTGCATTCTGTGTCCTTCTTTGTGGTTAGAATTGTGATGCTGTCAGGCCAAGTGGAACTCAATTCGCGCAACTGAGAGCAATCTTCTGTAAATCATGAAAGAACTGCTTATTCCAGTCACTACTGCACATGAACAGCTGCAAGAACTTTCCATTTGAAGAACAGTGCTTCAGTAGACTTCCTCTTTCCACCCCTGAAGCTTTTGGGGGTATTTACAGAGAGTACGGGACATAAAACCAGGAGATGAGTGGCATGGGATGACTCATGCTCAAAACCAGAAGCATTTGACTTTGGAAAACTGACTTCAGTTCTAGCCCTTCCTCTTTAAAGTTTTATATTGCATGACCTTTTAAATGAAATGTCGAGCTTCCTTTTTAACTGACAGGATCTCTGCAGTGTGGCTGTGAGCGTGATTCAAGGAGGAGTTTTGTAACTTTATCAATCCCTGTGTTCATCCGCTGTCCTCAGTTCTCATGACATCACTGGCTTCAAGTTCCTCATAGCATAATAATTCCTTTTGTGAGTGATTCTGCTTTCTCCAGCATGGAGATCATCCTATTGTATTATTATTGATGTATTCTGAAACCACCCTAACACTAGTGTTACTTGACTCCTGCAATAACCAGTAGCAAAGGTTTTGGAGGAAGGTACAAGAAGCCTGTAACATGGCCAGTTGTACATTGTTTCTCTCCAATAATTTTCTCTATTGAAGGCCATCTGATTTCCACTGAAGTCAGGTTCATATTCTGGAAGTGATCTTGGATATTTTTTTAGGTCACTTTAGATGTCCTAGCAACTGCTGTAGCCAAATAAAAAAAACAAACCCAAAAAAAACGCCAACCAAAACCCCAAACCACTTTTATCCCATGTTGCTGAGAAGAGTATGCCTCCTCTTTTCAGGCTTGGCTTTGACGCTGAGGTCCAGGCACGCATAGCCTCCAGGATTTTGGATTTTATTGGTGTCCATTACATTCAGAAACGAAGTGCTGTGTGCTGGCTGGATTTTTCTCAGGGAGCAGCAGGTTGCCTGTTGCCGTATCGCGGTCCCTCATTTTATTACCACCCCGTTCCCACTCCATTTCTTTTTTGTTTGTTGAAGCCCACTCCAGCAATGTATTGCACTTTATAAATTGTCTGTGTTTCTGGGATGTACGTGGGTAACTTCATTTTCTCTGTGCATCTCCTAGGACTCCCTTATTCTTTCATAACCTTTAGACAGTGTGGCATCTTTAAACAGATCCAGTATTTGGCAGCGAGGTAACAGCCAGTTCTCTGTTCCCGGAACAACAAATTACCAGTTTCAGATCCTCAAATATGGGATGTTGGTATTTGAATCTATGGAACTCTTCAAGGCTGAGAGTAGTGTGTATGTGCACATACACATAATATGCTTAAGTTTAAAGCTTTTGTATCAGAATGCCTTTGTATCATTCCATTTCCGTAATGAAGCATTTCATCCATTTCCTTTTTTAAAAGAGGGGACACTTCGTTTCAAATGTGTTAATGTCATGAAAGGAAACAGCGTAGATTAGTGCTGCTGCTAATTTAACCCAGCATGTAGAGCAAAAATGCCTAAGGGTCTTCTGGTTTCATTTGCATTTTGCTGTCCTTATAATATGAATCCTAAATGCCTGGGTTTTGTTGGGTTTTTTTCTCTTTTTTTAACACTTAAATAACACGTAGGCTCTGTGGGAAATGTGGTCAGAGATCCAGAAAACCATTTTTCCTAGTTCCCTGTTTCTGTCTCTTGTTAATCCTGTACAGTCAGTACAGAAGAAAAAGAAACCCCCTGCAAAATACAAAGTCACCAACCTAGTGTCAGAGATGGAATTTATGAAAACACCCGTTTTAGCTGCCTCGTGTTTGAGATATTAGACTGTGGCAGTCGAGATCATATTCTCCAGACTGCATTCTTCATAAGCAGAAATACTGGCAGCCATGTGTTAAGTTATAAAAAGATAGCAGCTGATGTCAGGGCTTATTTCAGAGAGGAGCCATTTCAGAATACTGTACTAATTTTGAGCAGGTATATGTAAAATAGAATTCTTCCCTTGACATGTAGCTTTCAGTGTAAACTGATACAGAGCTGAATAATAGGGTAGAGAAAGATGAACAAATAACAAGCTGCAGTATGTAGCACACTTAAAAAGAAATCGTCAGCAGTGTTCATGATTATTTGTGCAAAACTGAGAGGAAGAGAAAACCAGTTCAGTTTGGCCTCTGTGTTAGGGATTTTTGAGCTGGTACATAATCCTCTTGCTCTGATGTTGGAAAGTTACCCCAGTTTGAACCAGAGCCTTAGCCAATTCAAATCTGTTCATGGAGGAGAGCCCGGCCTTTCTGTGCAAGTGATCTATATGTCACAAGCAGCCCTCGAAATGCACTGACTTTATGTGTGCAGAAACCTGTTCTCTGGTTATACTGGGTGTGGATCAGCACCGTGCACAAATATAGCTGGATCTGGACAGAAAACTTAATGAATTTTGAACTCTGCTTCATTTGGTTGACAGTATTTAACAAAATTAATGTCACCCACTAAAAGGGCATGACTTTAACTCCGTAATTTCTTTTTAATGGTGATTTTTAGTGGCCTCTGGGCTAGGTTCACCTATTCATTTCATGCACAATGTCTGTCTTAGAATTTCTTAAACTTATTATGCCATTGAAATACCAGTTCTGTAATAAATCCATTCCATTGGTTTTCATTACTTTCAGTTAAATCAAAGAGCTTCACCCTGAATTTTCTAGCTCTGTAATTTTTGGCATAATTACACAGTATTTACTCACAATGTGCAGTTCCGTTTCTACAGATTGGGATTAATGTCCAAGGACAGCAGAATTCTCAGTAGAACTTCTGAAATTGTCTCAGATAGCTTGAAAAAAAGTGCATTTAACAGTTCAGCCATCAGTGCACCATCCAGAACTCTCTCTATATATATGTACTTTAACTGAGCATGAGACTTGGATGCAAATAACTTTCACCATTTGCAGCTTTATGACATCTTGCTGATAAGATAAAGATGTAGGTGTTCTTGGACAATTCACCGCTCCATGTGTGTGTTTGAAGCCAAGGGAGGTAGACAAGGGGTTTTTTTATATCACAATGTTTTCTAATTGCTGCTGAGTCACAAGTACAACGCGTAATTTCGGTGATATTGGAGCAATTGCTCCGTGAGGAATGTAAAAGCATAATCTCTGGCAAATGTTCTGTTACTTTATTATGCAAACTAATAACATTTTAACACACAACTAATGTTAGGTTTGTATTCTGATAAATTTAAATTCAGTTCTTAATTTGAAGCCCAAAGTGGTTTTCTGCCCAGAACTCCTATACATGAAATACAGTCAAATGGGTCTTTGTCTTAAAATAACTAATGGTATAATGATATTAGATGGATTAATATCTAAGGCTTTTTTTTTCTTGTTTGTTTGTTTCAGGACATCAGGCATGAAGCCAGTGACTTTCCATGTAAAGTGGCCAAACATCCCAGAAACAAAAACAGAAATAGGTACAGAGATGTCAGCCCCTGTAAGTATGCTTTCTTTTCCATTGTTTAATGGTTGGCCTCTAATGACGTCTTGTAACAGCTAAATGTTCTTTGTAAGGGCAAAATTTCTGTTTGGGGGATATGCATCCGAGACAGTTCTTTTTGTTACTATATTTGAGACGAATGTCACAGGATGCTGCTATATTCATAGGATTGTGCTAGAGCACCATGCAGTAGGTTCTGTATTAGTGGGTACAAATCTGAAGGAACTTACTTTACCTTTGAATTCTTGTGCTGGAGAAGAATGGTGGCTGAAGTAGTATTAATAAGATGGCAAGTATCCTTTCTGCATCATTGTACTTACTGCAGCATCCTTCTAGTCAGTATAAGAATCTATAGATTCTTATAGATTCTATAAGAATATATATATTAGAATATATAGAAGAATCTATAGATTCTTATAGAGCATCTTCTAGTTAATAGAAGCATAACTGCTTCTATTGGGAGAGGGGAAACAGTCTTGCATAAAATACATGACTTCTAGAAAGAAGTATAAACTAATTAGAACAGAAGGGGCCATTAGCAAAGGTGGTACTATTAGTGAGACTTGTGTTTCTGAAATGATTATTGTTACATATTCTGGTGCCAAGTACATCTTGAGCATGTTTCCTCTGTACAAGGCACAGTTTGGTGTTGCAGCATGTCCTCCTTTTTATGAGCCCACGTACAAAGGCAGTAACAGAGCATGCCAGGCATAGGGAAGTCTGAACTTCTGGGGTGCAAGAGGGGCTGCAACAACCAAAACATGCAGAGTGCAACAAAGTGCTGGACAGTAGTTAAATGGGCAGCAGATAATACTTAATGTGTGAGACATTAAAGGAAGTTCACAGCTGGCTCAATAAACTGCTGCCTTTGTGCTGCGTGACAGTGCCTGTTCTGGCGCTTCTTTCCTTCTTCAAGAGTGCAGCGCTGCCGCCTGATTTAAGTGTGGAGTTTCTATAGGCTCTACCACTGGGCAGATGTCTGCTGTTCAAAGAGAAGAGTCTTATTGTATATCAGAAAACTTCCTCTTAGTAGTTGAAGGTCCCTGAAGTCTTGGGGCAGTTGACTGGGAATGGTAATGTTGCACATGGGTTGCTTTACTGAGCAGTTCTAATATTTGGGGTGTGAGTAACAAATGGTTCCTCTTTGCCTGTAGATAATACTGCTTCCAGTTTGTTTGTCTTTCTTGCAAAATGTGGGAACTCGTGTGTGTGTGTGTGTTGGTGTTTTGGTTTATTGTAATTCCGAGTGGAGCAAGCTGAGACTAACGAGAGCAATGAAATTCCGCTTCTGGAATTCTGGAGTTTTGTTCATCCCGCATGAAGCTGTGGTTGCGTTGGGAACAGTAGCTGAGTGTCTGTAAGAATAAGAAGTCTGTGTTCTGTTTGTTCAATATATGTTTAGGCAAACCTTTAACAACCTTGAACAAGATGGGTTTGAATGTTTAAGCTGCAAAAGATAAGCAGTTGTGTAATGAGATTTTAAAACAGTAACTTGGTAAGTGTACAAATAGGTCAGTGTGATCTGGTTTGCAAATTGCCATTGAGATTACTTCAAATACTTCCGTTCTTGCGATGTATGCTTGGAAGATGAAGTGCAACATCTGTTACTGCCATGCTGTAGTGCTGTTCTTGAGGGACCTGTATTGTATTTGCAGAGTTACAAGCACCAGCAAACACTTCTGTGCTGTCTGTCATTAAACTCTTTAGGCTTTTTTGATCTAACATCTGATGAGGTTGTGCATGGATTGTGCTATGTTGCATAGACATTAACCAGTGTTTTCTAATTATGCTGCAGTTGATCACAGTCGAATTAAGCTAAACCAAGGTGACAATGACTATATCAATGCTAGTTTGATAAAAATGGAAGAGGCCCAAAGGAGCTACATCCTTACCCAGGTAATTGCTGGCAGTGGACAATAAAAATCGTATGGTGATTGGAGTTGGGTTTTGTGGGTTTTCTTTACCTTATTGTGTTTGTTTTCTTTATTGTAAGGCTACTTGAGTGCTTATTGACATCTGTGTGCATATGTAAACATGCACATAGAACAGGTTTACAGAAGTGCTACATATTCCTTCTTGCTTCCTGTCAGCTCAGACTGACTTTTTGTGGAGTGTTTTAGCCGCTTTCTATATTTGACTTCAGACCCATCGAGGCTACAGACTAACATACTTGTACAAATCTGCATGTTGGCTTATGACAAGCAGCATTTAGATGTGATTGAAATGAATCGTGCTTCTACATGGAACTCCAGCACAGTAATTTCATACCACTGGTCTTAAGTGGCCTGAGAAATTCTCTGAACAGAAGCGAACCTCAAGGGAGGGCTTCACGTTTATAGAACTGTATTTATGAATGTAAAGACATTCCAAACCTGTATGAAATAACGTACTTGAACTATAACAGGTATTTGAGTGGGGCAGAAGTTAACTGAAATGTATTAGGGAATCTTCTGTTCCAAACAAGCAGAATGCTCTGTCACGTGTTTCTTGTTAAACATCCTTCTGAAAGTGGTGGTTTTGTGGCATTTACAAATAACGTACCTACTGATACCACGACTTCCCAAAGGCTTAAGTTGGGCAGTGCTGATGCTTGTGCCTTTAATGTGAGAGAGGAAAGCTATTAATACTGACTTCAGTGATGGGAATTTGGGGGGGTGGAAGTGGCTGCTTTTCACTGAATCTGTGAATTCCACACCTATTTATATAACAGATTTAAAAATACACGGGTAGCCTGTCATCTTCTGAGAGCCAGCAACTGTGCCAGAGCCCTTGTTTGTCCTAATTGTTCAGCTTGCTGGAGACTGTCCTGGTCTTTAATCGTGCCTTGTTTTTTACCTCTCCTTCCACGCTTTAGATAAAGGTGGGCTGGGATTAATATTTTCAAGCAGCAGCTCTTCCTCCCTGTTTCTAGAGAATAGAGATAAATCTTCTAAGGAAGAAGTGTTCACTATGAAAATGCTTCTGTGCACACAGCTCTTACTCCACTTACTCAGGAAAAGGGAGGTTGATCATAGGGTCGAACTGGTATGTGGAATAGTCAAATGTAAAGCTAAGCTGTTGCTAGTTTTCTGTTCTGGTCTAGAATTTAATGGATTTGAGTGTCTTTGTTTAAATCCAGTCATTCTTCCTGCAGACCCTGGCCTGCAGCTGTGCTTAAGCAAAGTGATGGGTAGCACATATGAGAAGCACAATGATACTATGCTGGCTTGTGTTGCCCAAAATTCAGAGCAATGGTTTTGGAGTAGGAAATACCAAAGGACCATAGCACAAACACACAGTTACAACATCTACTTTGTGAGTAGATAGTAGTTTTTAAAAGGAGTTGGCATTGCTTCAGTCCCAAAGCAGATCAATGAAGATTCTGGAAAACCATGTAATTTGTTACTGATCTGGCATTGTTTCAGTCTTTTGAATGTCCATTCAGCCAAGTGATTTTCAAGTATTATGAATTACAATGATGAATAGAATAGTCTAACATAGGTGTTAGTTCTGCTCTCAGTCAATGAGGTTTTATTTCCCCATTGCTTTGTGCACCTTTTCTAAGAAGATTCTCAGCATTTTTCACTCCCAGTTCTGTTCTCACAAGTGAGACTCCTTCTCTCTTCCTCTTGTATATGGGGGGAAAGATTAACTGTGCTTTCATGGGTAAACTCATAGTGGGAAAATGGAACTTAAAGCTGTATCACTGCATTTATTTACAGTTTGAAATGAGAAGTTGCTTGTTACTTGTCGAAATTTATTGCCTAGTGCAGTAACTTTTAGAGGGGAGTGTTGCCCTGACATTAACAGAAAATAATGCTTATTTCTGGGGATTCTGTCTCTGCAGGGACCTTTGCCAAATACTTGTGGTCACTTCTGGGAGATGGTTTGGGAACAGAAAAGCCGTGGTGTTGTCATGTTGAACAGAGTGATGGAGAAGGGATCTGTAAGTACTTTTAATTCTACCTATGTGTTCAGTGCATGGTTTTTCTTCATTAAAAAACCCCAAACCCAAGCAATCAAAACAACAATAAAAACCAACCCAAGGAACGGGGTGGGGTAGGAAGGAAATGACCATAAGTTATTTTATCTAAGAAATTTTGCCTAGAATTGAATATCCAGTGAAGCAGTCTTAGTGCAGTCAGATAATGACTTGGTTTGTAATTGTAGGTCCTAATTTCTCCTGAATTTGTTCTCTATTGCTGCCCCAGGTGTCTGAATGCAGTTCTTTTCAGTGTACACAGATTGTACCTCTCAAAGGCCATTTGCAGCAAGTGTTCATTCATAAGCATTATGAAATGGTTTTGAAGTAGCTAGAGAGGCACTTTGGCTCCTTCATGCAGTAAGAGCTTTGATTATTAAAGGTACCACTAAGGCACATTGTATCTCTACCAGTGTCATTGTTTTACAAAATTCAAGAGAGGGCTCAGGAGAATGGAGGTAGGATTGGAAGCACTTCACGTGGTATCTGCTTTAAGCAGTGGTGTCCTGGGTGATGTGCAGCCAGCTGTTAAGCCTATGCTTTGCTCACTATGACAAGTGTGATGGCCTAAGGTCTGTCCAGACCTTTTAGGAAGTTTACATTGGACAAGACAGGCAGAAGGTGAAGGGAAACAATAGATGAACAAACAGGTGAGGTTAATTTTGAAGTAATTTACCTTCAGATAGAAAAAAGGTTTTGGTTCCTCTGGTACATAGAGTAGATGCTGTCTTGAGAGGAAATGCCTCGCCCTTTCTCATGGTAAAGACAGGAACCACCAGGCATGGTTTTCATCCTTGGGTCAGAGTCTGCCTCTGTGCTCATTCCACATCTGCCATCCTTAGAGGGGACTTGGCAGCTGTGTTGACTTCAGGCAGAAGCAATTTTGAAGACTGATAGAAATGCACGATTTAAAGTTGAATGTTACAGTGTAGTCAGCATACAGACACTTTGGAGGAGGGGTAGCGGGTTTGTTGGGCATTCCCCAGTGATAACTGGGTGGTACATGCTTCAGCATGATTGGGAAAACATTCCCAGCAATCAGGAAAATTCTTGTGCAGGGAGCTGTGTTCTAATAAACTGCAGCCTTGAATTTTGAGTTTTGCTTTTTTGATGTAGTGCAAGTGAAATTTAATCTTCAGAAGAGTTGCAGTAACCATATGTTCAATAGGTTCTTCCTTTCCAACCATTCCCTCTCATTCTCTGCACTGCCAATAGTTCTGAACAAAATGATCTGCTGAGATCCCTCGGGGCAGGCTGCTTACGCTTCTCAGCAGGCAGCAGTGGGGGACCTACACAGTGGAGCACAACAAAATATTGTTTGCAGACACATTTGGTGGAGAAATGAGACACAAAGCCAGTGGCTGTCTGTGTAACATCAGTAAGAGAAAGAGTGCAGAGAATGAGAATGCATTCTGCACCCTGATAAACTAGAGAATGGATTTTGAGTAAGAGCTAGAAATAGTCGGAACAGAACTGGTGTAAGTCCATGAATAAGTTACTGAAGAGTTTTCTTACTTATTGCAATACCGTCAGAAATCATCTCAGTCTTGAGAATGTTTTTTTCATTGTTCCTCCATGTCAACTTTAAACCCATATTATTTGCCCTTTAGTAAAGGAGGCATTAGCCATGTCCAGCAGTCCATTCTGTTGCGTGGTTGGCAATGGTTAGATGGTGGTCATAATCCCATTTCAGAGGTGCTTAGTGGCAGAAGCTGGCCACTTCAGCCAGTCGCGATATCCTTCGATTCAACTGTCAACAACTTGGCTGCAGGCTTCCTATTCATGTTGCTGATGAGTTTCTTTAGTTCTTAGTTTCAGTTTTTCACTGCAAAATGTGCTACTTTGCTGCTTGGTTGACTCATTTTGGCTCCTAGCACGTAGCAGGCTTTGCAAAACTCAGCTCTTTGTGATACTTTACTGAGAAAATTGAAGTTCAGTTCGAAGTACGTAATGGGAACGTTTGCTGAATGCAGGGGTTTTGTTTGGCTCTTTACTTCTAAACTGTGCCATGCAAAATCCAAATGATCTCACCGCTATTTTTATTTCTGTGGTAAGTGAATGGAGTAACCCAAAATCTCATCTGATGTTACACTTGCAAATTAGCAGTGTTGTCATTCTCTATATGTAGCTTCTTCGTGGAATGCATAATGCTTTTCACAGTATGTTCTGCTCCTGTTAGCATTTATCTCTTCTTTTGAAATTAAAATGTTTGACATGAGGGTAATAAATAAAATGCAGAGTAGACTGAAACTCAGCGTTTGGCAGTGTTGAGAGAGCTTTTATACCTAGGCAGTTATTAGATTTGTGGCTTTGTTTGTTCTGACACAAGCTAAAACAAATAATGGCATTGGTGATTCTGATTAGATTACGTAAGTCACACTCTTTGAGCTTATGTGTAGAAGAAAGAGAGCTCTACCGAAACAGATCTGTCCTTGATCCTTGATTCAGTCAGGGTCAAAAGAGTTGGGCTCATACAGTAGGTTCAGTGGAGACGTGGTTCTGCAATGCAAAGGAAGACTGTTGCTCTTCACACTAGAACTGGTCCTCCATGTCATAAAAGCAGATGAAGAAATTACCTCGTAAGAAAATGTTGTATTTAAGGATGTTTATTCCTTGCCTTTTACGCAAATATAAATGATGTATAACTGTCTCCTATTTGTTTTTAGGTCAAGTGTGCACAGTACTGGCCACAGAAGGAGGAGAAAGAAATGGTTTTTGAAGATACGAACTTGAAACTAACATTGATATCTGAAGATATAAAATCCTATTACACAGTACGACAGCTAGAATTGGAAAACCTTACAGTAAGTACAGGAACTAGCACCAGTCAGGTTCTTCAGTCCCTCCGAGGTGACATTTGCCTCCTCATCAAAAGGCCTTGGAAAAGGTGGTTGTGAATGATAGCAGGTTTTGGTGTGGAATTGGTGATTCTGCATGGAGTTGTTCTTCAGCCTCTGGTTTGTGTGTTGTGGAAATGAAACTCCTGAATATTTATGAAACGTGTCTGGGGAAACTACAGTCGTTTTCACGTCTCAGCCGTACACCGAGTGTGAAGGTTAGTTTGTCACTGCCTTGCAGAGAACCCCTCATAAAATCACTTAGCAGATGTTCTAGTGCTTTTCTATTATAGCTGGAATAATTGCTTGGCCTGTTAAGGTCCATGTTCGCATGGGTCTTGTTCTGAGGTAATGTATAGGGTTTTTTTGGCTTGAATCTTGAGGTTTTGCATTGATGGTCTTCATCAGAAAGCAGGCACTGTTTTAGTCCTGGTCTGCAATAAGCTGTATGGACCTCAATACAAGGTCAAACCACTGGCTTTAAGAGAAATGCTCTTTATTTTCTCTTCTTTTCCTTTTTTTTTCCTTCCTCTTTTTTCTTCTTGTTTCATCTTCTTTCATTGTCTTTTTTCTTCCTCTTCTTTCTTTGTCTTTTTTTTTCCTCCTCTTTCATATTATTCTTCTTTTGTGCAACACCAAAATGAAAGCATACATGCTGTTTCCCTTCCTCTTCTCTTCAACACTGCCCCGTATTAGAGCAGTGAGAGCTAATCTAAAGCTCCTTGGGGAGGCTGGCTAAGGAAGAACACCATTAACTTCCACTGAATGCAGGTCACTGAAGATGATGTCTTAGGTCCTCGATGCTGGGCTAGGTGTATATGCTGGGATATGCCTGCCTGTGTTGTTGTGTGCTGCTCACTGCTGGAGAACACAATTATTGCCTTGCTCATCTGTTAGTGTCTCACATGCTTCATTTTGCCAGGAAGCGTGACAGCAGATACGAATTTGATTAAATTATGCCTAAGGATTTAGGTGATGCAGTTTGTGGCGTGTTAACTACGGTGTCTGCCATAGGCATATTTGAGGGCTGTAGCTCAGTACTTGAGGAGGATGTGAGCAGCAGTGGGTCAGTAGTCTTAGAATAGGTATTCAAGCTGGGAACGAACCTGTAAAGAAACAGCTGTGGTAATGTGAGGGCTTTGTCTGTAGAAAGTGTAAAGGGCTTTTATAACTTGAGGTACTTCATTCCTATCATTAGAAACTGGAAGGCAGTGGCAGCTATCTTGTGGTGATACTGAGCTCTACTGAATAAACCGAGCCATGGTAGAAATCAGTTCATTTACTTACCCAGTTTCCTTTGCTCAGAATGGAGACCTTCACAGAGGTAATTATTTGTCATTAGTTTCTGAGCTATGCAGCTATAAAAGCTCCCTTAGCCTGGTGGAACTTTGTCAGTTGAATTTAAGCCAGCTGTTCTAAAGACGTAGTGACAGCCATGAAGTCCGAGTAGCGCACAAAGCTGAGCAGGCGCATGCTTCCACTTCATGGAAGTCAGAGTTGGTTTCAAAGGAAGTAGCTAAAGTTTTTCCAAAGGAACAAAATTTGAAACTAATTTGAAGGTAAAAATGTTTGAAGCTGAATCATAGAACCATAGAACAGTTAGGGTTGGAAAGGACCTGAAGATCATCCAGTTCCAACCCCCTGCAATGGGCAGGGACACCTCCCACTAAACCATGTCACCCAAGGCTCTGTCCAGCTTGGCCTTGAACACTGCCAGGGTTAGGGAGCACTCACAACTTCCTTGGGCAGCCCATTCCAGGGCCTCACCATCCGTACAGGAAAGAATTTCTTCCTCATATCCCATCTAGACTTCCCCTGTTTAAGTTTAAACCCATTACCCCTTGTCCTCTCACCACAGTCCCTAATGAAGAGTCCCTCCCCAGCATCCCTATAGGCCCCCTTCAGGTATTGGAAGGCTGCTGTGAGGTCTCCACACAGCCTTCTGTTCTCCAGGCTGAACAGCCCCAGCTTTCTCATCCTATCTTCATACGAGAGGTGCTCCAGTCCCCTGATCATCCTCGTGGCCTCCTCTGCACTTGTTCCAACAGTTCCATGCCCTTTTTATGTTGAGGACACCAGAACTGCACACAATACTCCAAGTGAGGCCTCACGAGAGCAGTGACTGTTTCCTAGGGAAATCCATGAGGAATTGCATTTGCTGCATAGAACTTGTTATCGACAACTGTGCTTTGAATACTCGTGACTCGTGTATCCAAGCTAAAAGACTTCCCAAATGCTGTTTTTACAGACACAGGAAACCAGAGAGATTCTGCACTTTCATTATACTACATGGCCTGACTTTGGCGTCCCGGAGTCACCCGCTTCATTCCTCAATTTCCTGTTCAAAGTGAGGGAGTCTGGCTCGCTTAACCCAGAGCACGGGCCCGTTGTGGTGCACTGCAGCGCCGGAATCGGAAGATCCGGAACTTTCTGTTTGGTTGATACATGTCTTCTCCTGGTAAGAACTGCTTATTCCAGATCATGTGCTATATCTGTAGAGTTACGGTTTGTTGTGGGTTCACAAAGAGCTGTGGTATGTTCTGTGAAGTGTTTTGCATGCTGTTCCCCATTATCTTATTCATATTCTGGTTTGGAAGTGTATTCCAAGGCAGATTTTGTTCTTAACTGGCCATATTGAGCCTGGGGAAGAGAGTCTCTAGTTTTAGTGTGATTCACAAAGATATGCTTTGCCCTCGTGGTTTAAAAACATCACTGATGTCCGCCAAGTAACGGCGTGGACTGTCCTGGAACAATGTAAAATAAATCCAATGTGTTTCCTTTTGCAGTCAGCTTTGCCTTAGGCAGGAGGAAGTAGTCCTGACTTCAGGACAAAAGTGCAGTTCCCTTGGCTTTATTCCGTCCCTGTGCGAGGGCAGTCAGACAAAGCGAGGCCTGGGTTAAAGTGTCCTGGGTGGGGATTTTTCCTAATTATATTTTCCAAACAAAAAAGGCCAAAAGGGGGAAATATACAACATTGGGGGCCAAGCGGCTGTCTTTTCAGAGACCCAGTACATAGCTGCTGCTACCCGTTCTGTGTGAGTTTATTAGTATGAAGGGCAGTGTGAAGGTCCTCCTGCAAAATGAGTCATTGAGATCTCATCAGAGCGTAAAGCTTGTTTCAAATCTTTATCTTCAGATGGACAAGCGGAAAGATCCTTCTTCTGTGGACATTAAGCAGGTCCTCCTGGAGATGAGGAAGTACCGCATGGGGCTCATACAGACAGCAGACCAGCTCCGCTTCTCCTACCTAGCTGTTATTGAAGGGGCGAAATTCATTATGGGAGATGCTTCAGTGCAAGTGAGTCCTATTGACTGCACAGCCTGTTTTAACTTGAGGGGATACGGGGGATGAGCAGAGTAGAGAAACCTTTACATTTCATGCTTGCTTTAGCTTCAGTAGTTTTTATGGGGTTCTTAAATACAGTGCTTTACAGTCTGTCATGATCTGCAGTGTGGTACGTAAGAACCTTCACAAAAGTACCCATGATAGAAGAGGCGGTCCTGTGTACTTTACAGCACCATAGCTGGTGTGTAGAGCGGCTGCAGTGGCCTTGTGTTTCACTTCAGATCATAAAAACTTGCTAATACGCCAGAAGTCGCAGTATCATGTTTGAATCCTCCAAGCTTGTTTTATTGCAAGCAGAACTCCAGCAGCGCTGATTCTGTTCTGCACTACTTGAATTGTACAGAAGTAGGTGATAATTTCTTGCATTTATAGCTGTGCCTGCTGATGGAGCTGAGGTTTGGCGTTCTTGTGTCTCTGTAATTTCCTTTTTTTCAATGCAGATGAACAGGTAGAGTGTAAAGACCCTGCGATGTTAAAGGTTACAGTAGCTTACGTAAAAGAAATGGAGAAAAGCTTAATAGGGCTTTTTCTTCCCTGAAGGAACAGTGGAAGGAGCTCTCCAATGAAGACCTGGACCCACCTCCTGAACATACCCCACCACCTCCCAGACCACCAAAGCGAACATCAGAAATGCACAATGGAAGGATGCACGAACACACAGAATTCCCTCCTAAACATCAAGTAGTAGAGGAAGAGATCAGGTGTTTGGTCAGCACTGTGGAAGAGACGGTTCCGGATGGCAGAGCTCATTCATCTGTGCCGCTGATCACAGACAGGTAACGCATTTGGTTTCCCCCTTTTAACTCTCCTAGGAAGGGTGTCCAGTTGGCTTCTAGAGTTGAGAGGTTGTAGGATGTTTGCTCATAAACAGCTTTTCATACAGAAGGGCTTGAACACACCTTGGTCAAGTTAGTGTAATAGTTCCAGCCCAAACTCTTTTTAGTAAAGCTCTTATGCTCGTGTTCATTTAACTCCACACATAAGCCAGAGCCTCTTACAGGATCCTGCTAGTAAAAGGAGAGGTGACACCATAATGAGGTGGTTCAGTCTTGATTTACGTGCGGTATATGTTAATTTACAGAGGAGCTCTTTCACTACTCAGAGGCAGTATTAGTCCTGTGGCTGAAAACTAGGCTGACAGGCTTCAGCCACACTCAGAAACGTGAAAGGAATTGCAAGCAAAGCTACTTGTGATGAAAGGAGTAGAGTGGGCTCATGAACAGAGGACTGTCTGCCTGTCATTGTAACCTACACTGTAAGGACTTGCTGTGTATGTGACAGCCGCGGGCCCGGGGCTCCTGCCTGCTTGAACCGCTAGGTGTCGCTCCTGGTTTAGCGCAGTGGTGTGGAAGCGGACGATGTCCGCATGCCCTGGTGTTGCTGGCGTCCTGCACGGTACCGGGTTGTATTGAGAGCAACCGAATGAGTGGAGAGTCCAGCGCTGAGTGGTTGTTCCCCTCCAGTACTGAGTGCTTCTTTCTTTGTCCTTAAGCACTAGTCAAGACACTGAAATTCGGAGGAGAACTGTTGGTGAAAACCTGCGTCTCTCACCCCACAAAGAAGAGTCGAAGAAGTCAGAGAGCTCAGAAGAGGATGATGAGAACATGATGACAACCTGGAAGCCATTTCTAGTGAATATATGCATGTTCACCTTCCTGACGGCGGGAGCTTACCTCTGTTACAGGGTGTGTTTTCATTGATGGACGTGTCAGCAAGAGCGACCCTGCAGAAAACACCACCGATTCCATGGGTTTGTAATCTGCTCCTCTGAAGGAAAGCAAACGGAGGCGCCTGAGCCTCATCTCAGTGGAGGTAGATCTTAGCTTGAAAGGCCAGAACTTTGGTTAGGGCTTAAAGAGAGAATTGATGCACTAGGGTTTTATCCAGCCCTGTGGTCCCAAGAACATAATATTCTAATCTCAGGGCCTTAAAATATTCAGGAGTAAGCAGAGAAAATGCCAAATAGTCTGTTTTCCTTTTCTTTCTTTTTTCCTCTTCCTTTTTTTAGACTCAACAGTAGAACTACAACACATTGTTGTTTTTAGCGTTTTTTAAAAAGCCAGTTCTTGTTCTTTTTCTTTTGTTTCAGAAAAACTAGGCACAAGTGAAACTTGCTTGTACTCTCCAAGTGTTGTAACCAAATACATGACTTCTATTGACGAGTTCCCAAAAACAGACCCCACATACCTGAAGAATGTACCTTTTCGGAAGGGGAGGGCACTGGGGGATGGGTGTTGCGGTTGGGGTCTTTGGTTTAGGGGTTTTTTAACTTGCTTCATCATTGCAGACTGAGTTGTGGGCAGTGCCTGTGGTATTGATATATTTAATCCTGGCATAACTGTTCTTAAAGAGCTTATTGTTTTACACGTGTTTATAGAAACAGGCTTCTGCATTTGCTCAGGGTATCCCAACATGTCAAGCTCTTTTTTTTCCTTCTTTTCCTTTAATAACTGTATCCCCTCATTGACTTTTGTTGCACTCTACTTGCACATGCGCCTATTTACATTGCACCATCCTCTCTGTAAAGCTGGTTTTACTTTTACATTCTGGGTTAGGAGAGGTTGAGGGGAGGGAGAGAAACAGGGAAATTCAACCAAAACATGTCCACCAGCATGTGCAGCTGGCATTCAGACGGACCAGTGCTTAAACCTCATCATTTGGAATGTAAAATGCAGTTTCACTCTGCTCCGTAAGGAATAGCTTCCTGCGAGGGCCGGGGAGGTGACGTACTCGGAGGGACCGCAGGTGGTGAGCAGGAAAGCATTGAAGTAAATCCAGAGCAATTAATGCTGTGGCAGCTTCTTTAAGACACAAAAAGCTCAACAGAAGCCGTGTTGGTCTGTGGACGTATCAGTTGGCTCATGATGCAAGCGTTCGTGTGCTGCTTTGTTCAAAGCAAAGATTTAACGTCCTGGCTTTAGTTCGGTTGAAGATTCGCTCTTCAGCATCACGGGGCAGATGGTGCGAGGGGCAGCCCTGCACCTCTGCAGCAGGGGATGGGGATGCTGCCCCTGCGCCGCGCCCGGGACTCGAATCATGTAAAGTGCTTGTAAATAAGGATTTGGGTGCATTGGTAGAACTGTGACTGGAAGTCGGCACTGCACTAACTCTTAAGTCAGTGCTGTTCCTCGTGTATTACCAAATTATCAATAGGATAATAGCAAAGGTGTCTTTGCTCACGTCATGGCGCAGAGAAGAGGAGTGAACTCACTACCGGAGGTTGTAGTGGTTGAAACCATGACAGCTGATTTACAACAGTGTTACTAATCAGTTCTTTTGATTTCTGAAGTCCTTCTAGAGTGATAGCACTTAACCACCATTCTCAGTGCGAGCATCGCTATGGAGTACCTTACATAAGTCTCTCCACTCCATATTTATTTGTGCAAAGCTGTCTGGTGTAGCTCTTCCTTCAGTGAATAAGTTGGTGAATGGGGGGGCTGGGGGTGGGAGTTATTTCTATTTTGTGTTTTGTTAAGCTTGCATCAAGGGCTTTTCAAAAGTACAATAATAAATCCTCAGGTAGTACTGGGAGTCAATACTTTACCTGTGAGACTGTTGGTCAGACCAGTACTTGAAAGGAGGAATGTTGTAATCAGTCAATATTTAGTTATATTATTGGAAACATGAAAAATGAGTATAGAAAAATGGTAATATATAATAGCTCATCTGTGTATTTAAGATACATTACGTGATTGCTTTGTCCCCACTATTCTCTCCCGTCATCTGGTAGAATATTGTTCTAAGGCAACGTTTGTACCCCATTTGTATTAAAATGCATGTAAAGTCTTCTAGTGTCCTGATTAAATACCACGTGCTTGAAAGGTGAAAGAACTTATATTTCTGCTTCCTGATGTGCCCCAAAATTATATTTGCATGACCTGATCATTAAGTGGTTGTGGTTCCAAGGGTGTTCCTGAAAGTCCCTTCGTTCAGCGCTAGACTGGTTTGGTGTTTATCGGATAACATGTACTCGCCCAATCCTTGGCATGACTTCCTATTGAATTCCTGCGTACTCAGTGTAACCCGGTTGTTCAGCATGGTTCATTTCAGCTGAGTAAGTATAGTACAGACATTCCAGAGAGTTTAGTAAGCCCTACCCACACCTCACCCAGGGCACCGGGGGCAGGCAACAGCACAGCGAGTTCAGGGGCTCACTGGCTGTGCTGCCACTGGAAGAGGAGGAGAGGAAAACCTCTTGTGCCAGAGCTCAGTGGCAGCCTGCTGCGACCTGCAGCAGTGGCCCATTTGAGAAGGAGGAACTGTCACTGAGAGAACTGCCCTGTTCCCAGGAGGGAACATTAAATGTTAGGCCTGACAGAAAACAGCATCCTTCCTTTGGGTGCAGAACAATTCACTTGGAAATGACTCTCACAAGAGAAAGCTTCTGCAGCTGATAAGAAAGAGTTCTGACCATCCCTCTTCCTGCCCCTGGCTTTCGCCATTTCTGCCTCTGTTCCAAACATCCCCTGTCCTGGGATAGGCTGTGGAATGTCCCCCAAGCCTGGTGAGCTGTGTGTAAGGTTTATCATACTGAGCTGTATGCATTTTTGTTTCGATGTCCTGTATATGTATGTAGTAGTTTGGGTGTGTATATACAGTAGCGTTTCAAAGTGGGTGTATTGGTTAACCTATTCTTGGAAAATGGACAAACATCCATGTTAAACTTGTTAGGAAGTTAGTGAGCTGCTCTGCTATATGCCTTAAGCAAATATTTACTCATCAGGTCTTTCTTTTTTACAGATTGCCATAGAATAAACTTTTGTAAAAAAAGAAAAGAAAACCCCAAAAAAGCTCCATGTTTTGGTACAACAGTTCCAGGTCTCCGAGTAACCTGTACAGTTTTTCAATGATTTCCCATATGAGTTTTCAGTTCTCATTTTAGTTGTAACAATAAAACTCTTTTTTAAAGAAGGTCCATGCGAGTGGTGTTGCTTCCCCTCTTCCTGGGGTGAGGGCTGGCAAGGAATGGGATTTAACTGTTACTGGAAGAACATACATGTAGGTCAGAGCTCCAGCAGGAGAGGGGGAAGTGAAGCAAGCACCGTGTCAGGGAGAGCCATAGGACCTCTATCTCCCTGCTCTAGTCTTTCACTTAGAACAGTTAATTTTAACGACTGGCTCAGGCAATTAGTGTAATAACACAAGTATAATAATGCTCAAGGACAGGGTTCTCAAAGAGCCCCAGCTGTGCCATAACTGGCCGCTGCAGTTGGCAGGCACAGGGTGGTGGACCTGTATGTACCAAACCTGCAACTCTGACACTGTGGTGGCAGTTGGTGTATTTACCTGTTGGTTATGTCTTTAGAGGTGCTTGGGATGAGAACTGTCAGAAGTTGCATGGAGTGGTGGTACATACAGAAGCCTTGTGTAGGCAGAAAGGTGACTGCTGCCCTATCCCCTTCTAGGGACAGGGCGCTGTGAGGGAGATAGGCCTGGGGCAGTGGAGAACTTCCCAATGTAGAACTTCTTCTTCCTGCCTTTAGAAAAATCTGTACATTCAAAGCAGCATCACAGCACAGGTAAGCAGCCTGATGTGGTGCAGCATTGTCCCAGCACCACAGCCTGCTACCCAGCCCTCCCCAGGACAGCCTCCAGCTGTGTGAGCAGGCTGCACATCTCCAAACTGAACCCCAACAGCAGAACAGCAGCTCAGCCTGTGTGAACTGCTGGACCTGGGACAGCCCGACCCCAGGAGTGGTGTGCAACACCCTGAGTAGTGGTAAGACCCTCCTTCCATTTGGGGGCCCTGCCCTGTGTGCCTGTGCCCAGCACTATGGAGCGCTCACAGGACCTTCTCTCAAATGTTTTATTAGGATTTTAGAAAACAGGATGAAATCCAACAAATAAATACTGAATAGAAAAAGTTATATAAAAATATATACACACAAAAGCCAAACCCTGTCAAGTATTTTACCTGAAGCCAGGCTTCTCTTCATAGTGAGCTCACTGGAGGGTAGCCAATGTTGAGTAAGGAGCCTGACAATGGCATACCATTATGTGAAGTTTGACCTATGGCTAAATGAATACATCTTAAAACCAACAATGACAACAAACCAACTTATCCAGAGCTGTCCATGTCTCTCAGACCTGCACAAGCGAGGTACAGTAACTGCTGAGGTCTATGTGTGAGTCTTTGCTTAGTCCCCTTGTCCTAAGCTGCAGTGATGATGAGATTGGCTGCTGAAGCTTTCCTTATGCAACTGAACTGTACAAGGGAAGGAAACACCAAGCAATAGCACTGGATAGTCTTTAATGGATGTGGCAGTTGCTGTAACTGACCTGGTGTCTGCTGGTCTCTAGATGGACTGCTGGAGAGTGATCATTTCTCTCCTCTCTAAGGAATAAATAGAAGACTTCACAGAAAAATAGCTCATATTTGACTTAGCTTGAGCAGGGGCAGCTGATTCCAGTGAGATGGGGAGTTTAACTCAACCTGGTTCCATATTTTAAGAGATCCTGGGTTTCATTTGTCCAGCACTTGGTACTTCATCATGTGCTGAGACTGTAAAGAAGTATTCCCATCTGCTTTATGCAGACTGCAAACTGCCCCTTTGGGAATAAACCTGTGCTTACTTAAGCAGGGCATAAGTAAACCAGACACTGATGAACACCACAACCAGCTCCTCAGGTGCCCATATGTGGCTGTGGGAACACCACGATGTGGCTCCTTGTACCTGCTGCTAAAATACTGTGATTTCGATTTCAGCCTCTTGCTGTACGGTGTCTCTGAGTTCACAGCAAATCCTGTCCATCTTCTCAAAGGCTTGCCGGCCCTGTTCACCTGCGGAGAAAGAGAGGACAGCCCACGCTGAGGACGAGAAAGCAGCCAGAAACACTACAAGCCAGGATGCTCTGGAGATGCTGCTGTTGTGACCTTGTTCAGAACAACAAGAACTCTCAGTAGTGACAAACCCATTTCTAAGGGAATAGTTTCCCAAAAACTACTCGAAGCCACCATGGAAAAAATCAGCCCTTCTGTAAACATTTCCACATGAGTAACAACTTGGAACATCACAGCTGGAAAACTTGTGTAATGCACGTGAATCTGAGCGTTTCCGAGAAGCAAGTCTGGAGATCCCCAGAACTAAGTGTGAACTGAAGTGGGTTTGGGAAGAGCAGAAGAGGGAAAATGCTATCTCCAGAATAAACTGGACACCCTCCCCAGCAGCTCTGCTCAGCAGTCAGCATGGGCAGCTCTCCGCCCTCAGCAGAAGCACAAGTACTGATGGCAGCACACAGGGAACACCTGTGTTTCATCACTGCAGGTCTGCTGAGTCCAGGTGAAGTAACAGGACATGGGCCAGTGTAAAACAGTTTTGTTTGCACTCTACCCCTCCAGTATTCAGAGTGGAACCACTTGCAGAAGAATAGGAATATCAAGATTAGAAGTAACCAGTCAGTTTTAGGTGGCTAAACAAGATTACCAGACCCAAAGAGGTCTGTTCTTTTGTTATATTTAAGATACCTTTCAGTCATCCTCACTCAGAGCTGGAAGAGGCTTCATTGTGACCTGCCAGGTTCTTATGTCCTTGTTACAAAATCTAGGAGCATGTTGCTGATGCCAGGACTACTGTTAGGCAGTACCATCAGTACTACCTGCCACCCTCTTAAAAGGAATGTTAGTGGCTCTTAAAGCACTTCACCCTACAGTGATGGCCTTGGTCCTGTTCTGCAGACTCTAACAGAGCCTGTGGTTATTACATGCAGTACGAAGTTTATCTCAGTGTTTATAAAGTAGCTGTTGATAAAATATTTCCATTGTCCCACATGTTCAGGCCTGTTCTGGTTCTGCACTATTTCACGTTACTAAGAAGCAGTTCAACAGACTTACCAAAGGACAGTGTTGTTTCCCTGGCTGCATTCCTCACTTCCTCGGCTTCGGACTGGCACAGCCGGGCAACCTGCTCGATGCTCTCAACCCCCTGTGTGAGAACAGAATGGTTTGCAAGAGTAGCTCTCCAGCAAGCAAGGTAAACACGTCCACACTGACTCCCATCTCTCCTTGCATCCGAGTTCTGCTGTCACCTTCCTTCCTACCCCCCGCAAACAGATCACTTCTGATCATGCTCAGTAATTTAAGAAGGAACGATACTTCCTCTCCTGTTTTAGGGCACAGAAAAGGTGCAAAAGTCCCCAGGTACAGGTCACTGCTGCAGCACCATTAAATCAGCACAAACCAGTCAGGACCTCTGAAAGGGCAGCTGCGGGTTGTGCAAGGGCAGCAGCTGCTTTGCAAAGCTGACTTTGAGGACAAGACTCTGATTGTAAAGGTTCTTTCAACCTAGCTGATGCTATGATTTGTTGGGCCTGTCTTGAGACTTGTTTGTAGAAACTGTGCTCACAGTAATGCCTTGTATGCAAACTCACTACCAAACTGTGGTGGCTGGAAAGCTTTACATCTGTTCTGGCAGCTTCTTACAGCAGTGATGCAAATGTTACTGTTATTTCCTGGCTATAATCAGCTAGTGTTGAATATGAGATTAACCGATTTAACTGTCAATTTCTACAGTTAAAGCTTTAGAACCAGCTCCATGTACAGCTCACTGGGGCTAATTTTTCTGCATGCAAGATGTCCCCCAGTCAGACAGTGCCTGTTGTCATTCACCAACAACAATGCTGGAGAAGGTAAAACATACTCTTTCTACCACTGTACTGTGCCTCTCACATCAAACCGAGACACTCCCAGATCCCTGCAGCCCCCTGTGCTGGTGCCTTTTGAATAGCAGCGTAAATAGTTTGTAACTTTGGCAATAAAAACCTCACAAACTCCTAAGACAAGGAAGCTGAAAAAGCAACCCTACTGGCTTCAAAACTATAGATAACACTTCTGCATGTGGCAGTTTGGGCCATATACTTACTCTGAGGTTTTTAAGAGCCAAACAAGCAGCTTGCTGAAGTCTTGTGTCAGAGTCAGCTAAAGCGTCAGTGTAAAACAAGAGAGCCTGAATTGAAAAAGAAACATTTTATGAACTACAGCATAACCGCACACTGAAATTCAACCTGACCTAAGCACTGTTGGTGTTACCAAGCTGAAACTGAATAACAGACATGGACAAGTCACTTGAGTACTGATGTAGTTTAGGTTCTAGCTGGGAGGTCAGAGCGCACAGCAACACTATTCCAGGACACCAGATCCATGTATTTCAGCGTCCATTCAGACAAGCTGGGAGCAATTCAGCCTTTACCTTTTCCCTGCAGTTCCGGCTCGCTGCCGCACGGCACAGACAGCCCGTGGCCGCTTTGCTGACGCGGTGGTTGTCGTCCAGCTGCAGGAGCCCCAGGAGCCGCAATGTCTGCGGCAGCGGCTGGAGCTGGTTCAGCCGCTTTCCTTTCAGCTTCTTAAGAGTCTTCAGCCGTCCAGGGCACTGCAGCTCCTCGATCAGCATCACTGCAAGAGAAAGGGCAGCGTCACTGACAGCTGAAGGCACTACCAAGAGAAGACAAACCCCTCTAATTCTGTCTCCTTTAGCCACCAGCAGTTGTTCACAAGGGTAGGACACAAGCCAAGCGAGGCAGGAAGCAAAGCGGGACAACTGGCCCTTTGACCATCCTGTCTTCTCTCCCTGTCATTGTTTCATTTCCTCCTATGCCAAGACCACCTGATGAATGGAGCACAGATTACTTCACACTATTAGTTCACAAGGTGCAGTGAAGCCCTGGGTACATCAAGTACAACATGCAGTGCTAAAGAACCGCACCTACTCCTACACCTTTGGGTGTTAGGACAAGCAGACCAGTCCTACAGTGAGGAAAACACCATTAAGCAAAATGCTGGAACCACCCCTGGCAGATCTTGCTGTACTGGTCAAAGAGAAAAGCCTCTGTCTCTTAAAAAACGATGAGCTCAGGCGCTGGATTTGCAGTTCCAGTTTGAAGACTATCCCAGGACTTCCTCACTGGCCAGCACCACACAGACCTCAGCCCGCCGCAGATGACTCATCTGCATCAAAACAAGACTAAAGATGCAGCCAATATCAGGACTATTTTTAAAGTAATTCTTTTCTGACCCAGACCAAGCTGTAAGTACTGTCACGTGCTAGACTCATGCTACATGTGTAACCGCAGCTGTAATCAGACATAGGTAATAGCAAACACACATAGAGCTGCAGACATTTACTCAGTCCCTGAAGCCAGCCCTAGATTGCTGCCAACTGTTTCTGCTTGAACTTCAGACTATTACAGACCCACTTTTTAGGGCACTTAAGATAAACCCATCTTCCCACCTCTGCTTTATTTTCACCTCATCAGATATGGGAGCCAGGCTTGTCTTCCCTGTTCTAATTAAAATTACATGGTCATAAGGGGAATTAAAATGGAAACAAATTGTCAATGCAATGGCTGGGTTGTTTTCTGCTCTGAAAGTAGATCCTGAGTTGTAACCTGGAGAATAGCAGCCAGCTGCTGGGCTTGTCAGTTCAAGGGAAGGAGCCAAGCGCTGCCCTTACCTTCTTTAGCAAGCTTTCCCAAGTGTTTTTCCAGGCTGGTGATGTGGTGCTTCTCCAGATAGCTGTAAAATTGGAATGAAGTCACCAGTTCTGGCTGGAGGGGCAGGCAGGGGAGCAGCCCATCACAGGTGACGATCTGCTCTAGCAACCTCTGCAGTACTGAAGCAACATGGGGAAGAACAAAAGAGAAAAGGAACAGTTGGTTAAATGTAAACTGCTTCAAACAAGTCAGAGTTGTAGTTTAGTTTTAAAGTGCATAAAGACAACATTTAGTCATGCAACAAATGGAGCCCGGAGTGGCGGCTCAGTACCTGCTTCTAACTGACGGGGGTATTTCTCCTTCACTTTGAGCATCAGGGTGTATTTCAGTGCATGACGGAATCTTTCTGCTGAAGCAAACAAGATGCTGCTGGGCTCTGCAAGGTCACTCCAGATCTTCAGGTTGTGCTTCTTCTTCTTAATCTTCTGAATAACTGAAAAATCCCATTTTAAAGACTGAGCTCTAGCAGATTTTGGATTTCACATCAGAAAAGAGACACCAGATGGCACATGTAGAGATGTGTCAGCACTGACTTGTGTTTGTGTTCTGCAGATGATGAGAAAGTTGGGGCTGTTCAGCCTGGAGAAGAGAAGGCTGCGTGGACACCTCATAGCAGCCTTCCAGTATCTGAAGGGGGCCTATAGGAATGGTGGGGAGGGACTCTTCATGAGGGACTGTAGTGACAGGACAAGGGGTAACGGGTTCAAACTTAAACAGGGGAAGTTTAGATGGGATATGAAGAAGAAATTCTTTCTTGTAAGGGTGGTGAGGGAGTGGAATGGATTGCCCAGGGAAGTTGTGAATGCTCCATCCCTGGCAGTGTTCAAGGCCGGGCTGGACAGAGCCTTGGGTGGCATGGTTTAGTGGGAGGTGGCCCCGCCCATGGCAGGGGGGTTGGAACCGGATGATGTTCAGGTCCTTTCCAACCCTAACTATTCCATGATTTTATGATTCTATGGCTTTGTTCAAAGCTGGAGATTTGCTGCCGGTATTTTAACATCTGCAAGCACTGATTTCACCAGGCTTGAGCTAAGCACCTAAACTTGTCATTACAAAACCTGAATGAGACACATAGCATCTCCTCTGCCTTGTGTTAATTCATTTTATCCAAGTCAAGTTTCAGAAGCACTGCGAGATTAACTGTTTCCATTTCTATCAACCAGAGCTGTGCCATTTCCAAGCACTTTAGAGATCCTGTCTTATGTACCTTCGCAAGTGGGGAACTCTGAACCTCAGTGCAGAGGCTGAGGCAGGCTTTCCCTCAAAGGAAGAAGAGCACTTGAAGAACAGCACTTCAGAAGAGTACTTGAAGCAATACCTGTGGCTCCTTGCTATTATTTAAACCCTGTCCCACTCTTTATGTTCTGCATTTAAGACTCCTACACTCTCCTCATCATGCTGTACCACAGGCCTTTCAGAGCTTTGCTCCAGGGAAGTTTCTTCTCACATCCTTCAGCATAAAATGTGTCAGCAAATGCTTCCAATTAAAACCTACATTCCTGCCACTCTGTTTACCAAAATGAGACCAAAAGTCTTCAGAGTCTCCCACTGGGCCTTTATCGTTTTGTCACCTCCAGCAGTCAATGGAAGCGATTTAGTAGTGGCAAGGCCCGAGACGGGAAAAACTGCACACCAAACTTTCCTTGCACATTTGGGCTGTTTGCTTTTATGCAGCAGAGACATAAAAGAGGATTTTATTAAGGCTGTTACGCTGTTCTTTGACTGCAAACTCCATCATCCATAACATCCCTAAGACAAACCAGTTCAGCTACTGGGTCTGAGACAAAGTTCCTGAAATCCTTTCTTTCCTTGCAGAGGAAAAACAAGCAATGAGCCCTGTTTTCCCTAAGAATCCAGGCTTAAGAGCTGGTTTAATTATATGAATGTGTAATATATTCAGGATGAAACCTGATGTGCCTGGAGAAGCTCAAGCAGAGTCACCCGCCCCTCTCACACCTCAGGCATGCCTTGGAACAATGCAGTTACTCACTTTCTTCAACAGACAGATCCAAGACATCCCCCAGGACCTGTGTCTGCTCCGATACTTCTTCCAGTATGCTCTTCTGGACAACCTGGGCTATACTGGGTGAGCTCAGTTTCTGAAACACAACATGCTTATCTTAGCAGCCGGAACAAAGGCAGTATCAAGCACAAGATGAATGAGGGTTTGTTCTTGGAATCAAACTCCTCTAATGTATGAGAGAACACACAGCTGCTCTCAAAAGGCCTCTTTGCTCATCATGGCATGGATGAGTCTTTCTGAGTGCAAAGCTGCTCAGCAGAACAGGATGAGTGAATCACAGTGTGCTGGCACAGGCTGGCTGGCACTTGAGTCTCTTCCATCCTGTCCACTGACAACTGCACAGCAGATCAATACTAATTGTTACACTGTCATCTGCTGCCCATCCTCATCAGAGGTAATACTTTGAGGATGATAATGTGCTTGAGCACTGTAACTGAAATTAATTGAGGAATGAGGTCTCAAGAGGAGGCAGGAGTTCTTTCTTACCTACATGCTGCCAGTTTCATTCAAGAAGTAGCAGTTTTTATTCATTAAGAAATTGATCCCCTGTTATCAATACACAATTCAACCCAAATCTGCCCTACTGCATTAGCAGCCTGCTTGGGGCACAAAGGAGCTATCTAGAGCTTCAGTGAAACCCAGAGGCTGAAATCAAGCAGCAGTTTTGTATGACACATTCTGAGCATGCACACTGCATTTTCCGGACTCAATTTCTATTCTGAGCCTCTTTTTATAAGGGAACCAGCTACGTATTCATCTTTGTAATTGGAATCAAAACCACAGGTGTTCCTACCTGCAAAAGGCCTTTGCACAGCTTCAGATGAGTTAGCAAAAGTGTGTCTAAGTTGTCATCACCTGTAGTTACATCTCTTGTTTCTGTTCTCGTGTCGCAGCTCAGGGACTGCAGTGTGTTCTCATTGCATGTGCTGTTGAGGAAAGAAAAGAGAAGAGTTAAGACTCATAGCTAAATAAGCTAAAGACGTACAGTCTCAGTAGCAGCCTGCAAGCAAGTTGCAGAAGTACAAACCCTGGGGCATTTAACAGATCTCAGCCTTTTTTATTGCATTGACAACACTTCTTAAAAACATGAGGACTTCATTTCTGTAACTTTTTCCAGTGCAGTAATGCTGGATCAGTTGATCCCACAAAATCCCATCGTGGAGAACCAATATTAGTAAAAGATGCTTCCAGATAACATGAATTGAGTTGCTGTCTCATTTGTAGCAGGTGAGCTGCAGAAGCAGCACATAGACAAATCCTGTGGTGTCTCCCAACTCGTTGATATTGGGAGTGTAATAAGTCTCCCAGGATGAGGCTTGTAGCTCTGGAATGTTTGGTTTCGGTGCACAACTTGCAATACTGAATTCAAATGAAGCAACAAGTAGAAGAGCTCTGTAAGTTAATAATAGATAGAGCAACACTGTCCAGTATCATCCTGATTGGCCTGCTTGCTGCAGTCTGTTTCTAGCAGGCCTACACGTTAGGCACTTCCACCATATTCTGTGGGTTATTCTGGATCTCAGAGTATTCAGAGCAATTGGTTTCTGCCCTGGATACTCCCAGCAGTAGCAGCTCTGCACAGTTGTTCAACTGTGCAAGGCAAGCACGGTGTATTGGGCAGCATTCCCAGAATCAGCCCTCCTTACCCCTGTAAGGAAGTGCTGCGGACACATACCTGATACTGGCTGTCCGTACGCTTCCGAACAACGAGAGCTCATCAGCGCTGCAGTCAGCATTTAAAAAGTCAAAACTTTCCAACACTGTCTCCACCATTAAGCTTTCCATAGATGCGTGTTTGTGATGAAGCGGCTTTAGCTGTGATGGAATAGGAGGGAAGATGCTGTTATTTGTAGTTATCAAGCCATTCTGTATGAGTTCTTGGAGTTTTTCTAGTCACTCTTAATAATAAATCAATTTGCTTTTCTGATTTCATTCCTAGCACACCAGGAAAGTTACCTCCTGCTACAGACAGATCCAAAAATAGTGTTCTAATTGGATTCAAAATGTGCTTCTGTATTTTGATCTGTTTGTATTTATTCCTCTCTGGATTTCCCTGCCTGTTCAGGTTGATATAAGAGCTCATTTCTCTGTATCTTGTGCCATTTTCACTTATTCCCTGGTTTAGATCTTGAAGTAACTATCTTAGGGGTCTGTTGCATTCCAGTAGTAACCAAGAACTTTGATATCATTAATGGACTGCATGGGACCAGTAACTTTCTTCCCCTTGGAAAGGCTGCTGTGAGATCACTGGTTAACACCATTTATTATTCCAGACCTCAGAGGAAGCCTTACAGTATCTTATCTCCCAACTCTGCACATTGATCCCACATACAATGCTCCCAGGTTTGCACAATACAATCCACTGCTTGCAGAAAGCTCTTCTCCAGGACCTGTTCTCCAAAGAAAGAGATGTTCTCAGCATCATACAACTTGTCAGGCAGTCTGAACTGCCTGCAAAACCTGGAGAAACGTTCAGTTCGAACTGGTGCAGTCATCTCCAGGTACACTAAATCTGAAAGCATCAACAAAACTTAGAAGCAGACAAACTGCAGAGGCTGTCACACAGTGACACAGAGGCTGCCACATCCTGCTGAGCCCAGGCTCGCTTCCACTTTGACTGCAGGCAACTTCTTAATTTCTTTTTCTCAGCTACTGACCTGCACGCAGCACCTGAGGGCCGTCTCTTGAGAGAGGCTGTGCAACACCAGGCTCCGCTGTAGTCAGCTCTCAGGGCTGTCTTTTCTGAGCAGTGTCTGACCTCTGGTGGCCAAACTTACTTTCTGGGAATATTGCCATCGCTACATCATCAACTCAAACCCACCACGGTCATGGAACCTCTGCAGTTTCAGGACTAGCAGTGGGAACTACACCATCTACCAAGAGTAAAACTCCAACATACCTTTAATTTATCCCTCAGCGATGAAACCTGGTATTCCAATTTCTCCAGCTGGGCTTGCACCACATTATGTGATTTCAGCAAATTTAACACTTCTTGGAGAGTCTTATCAATTGACTTTGTATGTCCATCTAGCTTTAGGTCATTTGCAGTATTCAAGCTTTTCTGGCTGAAGTCTTCCTGCTCCGTCAGACGGTGGTTTCTGGTCTGGTGGAAAGAATCTCCACCTTTGCGACGACTCAGAAAACTCGGTGGGTTACTTGGAAATCCATCCACACACGGCGTCTTCTTCAGGATATCCAGAGTTGTGTGATCTGGAAGAGAATGCTGCCGCTCTTCTGCACAAGTCTCTTGAATCATCACCAATGGCAACGTCCTGTGGTCTAGAGCTGGAGTTACAGTTCTGGATTCCGTCCCTTTCTGATCCTCGGAGCTGAATGAGTCCGCCTCACTTGTCTCTGCTGGGGTGCAAGGCTTGCTCCTCCCATGCACATCAAAATCACAGGCAGCCAAGTAGCTCAGTATGCTGGGAGGCTGAGCTTCATTATTTCCATCCCCTTGGCTCTGCCTTTGTTGCAAAACAGACTGCAGCAAACAGATGCATCAGCGAGCATAGAGATAATTGAAAAGCATGAAATACCACCAAAGACAGAGAACTGAGAACTGTGGGTTCCTGTTGATGGAAATGTACACACTCAACTGATCAAATCCACAGGGCTCTTCTGCATAAGGCAGCCAGGCCAGTGTAGACTAGACAAAAGAAGGCTTGATGGTTAGGTGAACATGTCAGTGATGTTACGAGCACTTGAGAGATGCAGCAAAATTAAAAGGGTCATATAAAACAACCATTAAAACAAACCCATCTTGAATGAATGAGTCAAGTCTTAGGTCTGTGCTTTGCATTCTGCTCTCCTCAGCATACTCACCAGGTAGTATTTCTCTCTGAAGCTGGGAGTATTTGGTGGGGTCCAGTTGTATAATGAGCTCTTCCTGCTACTCACAGAAAACTTGGCAGTGGTTCCAGGTGACAAGAACAGGTTCTCTGTGTCAAAGGGGCTGTAGAAGGAGACACAAAGACCCAAGTGTCAGTAAGTCTGGAAAGCACAGAAACATTTAGCAGCAGGAATAGCTGTTAGGATTGAACTGTGACATTTAGTAAACAACACAGGGAATAAAAGGAAAGCAAAACTGCCTCTCTGACCAATACGTTTGATTGCACCAGCACAGAAAGAGGTAGGCAAAAACATCCTGTGTTTTACAGGGAATTCTCAACACTCTTTAGACAGAGACATGTGCCACAGTCTTGGAAATAGGAGTCCAACAGGCCATAAATCTGAAGCACTCTCTGTCCCCCTGCCATGTCCTACACAGTGCTGGCAAGTACAGCATCAGCTGCTTGCCAGCAGCCACTGAGCAAATAGCAAGACATACACCACATCCGGAAAAGGCAGGAATTATAACACATGTAATAAAGGAAAACTGCCATGAATTTCCCCCCTGCAGAGCACACAGCACCTGGAAAAGCTACTAAAAAAACCCATCTTCATTATCCCTCAAATATTAATAAACAACTCCTTTGGCTGGCAGAGGAAAGCTGTGCACTGGGATATGGCAAGTTGTGTGGTTCATACAGTCATGGACAAGTCCAGTTACCAGAGGATACCGGCTATGGTCTAGAAGACCTTGACAAGTCCCACTCTAAAGACTTCCCACTTACCTACCACATCACAGGCATTAATTTCCCAACTTCTTTGCAAAGAGTCTAAGGAAACTTGGACAAATTGCCTCCCAAAATTCAACTCATCTAACCAGGAGAGGGAAAGCATATTTTAAGCTACTTAAAGCAAGTTCGGGGGGTTTTATTACAAGTTACTTTTGTTCTCCACCAATATGCCCTGTGGCACAAGGAGTGAGTTTGGTTTTCCACTCAGGTACTGGCATTTTGAATAGAAGTTAATGGTTTACACCAAATGTGTAATCTCACAGATATGAATGTAATGACCAAGGAGTAGGATAAAGTCAGCTGCATTCAGCTGTACAGCACAGAACCACTACAAGTCTGAAAAGATCCAATCACAAGGACTAATCAATTACATGGAGTGGAACTTCTGCTCTCCAGCAAAAGCTGAAAAGCAGAGCTCCAGTTCTCTCCAGCTTCTCCTGTTGCACAGGGACAATTCTCAGCAGCATCCTGCAGTGCCACACACCACTGTCTTCCTCAGCATGGAGGTATCGCTCTGTGAGCTCACCTAATGCAGGTTAATTGTCTACATGAACACTGTCACCCAGCTGGGGTTCATCAAGCAGGCCAGTTCCTTGGAGTTACATCAACCACCATCTGCACTGGCTCACCATGCAGAACATAAATCACACTTTTGACAGTGAAAGCCTTTTAGGCAAAGCCTCCTATGTTTACTGATGGAGGAAAATTATGAATCCCATCCATGGCGTTTCTTAAGAAGAGTCACAGGGATCCATTCCTCAGATTTTTCATTTTCAGCTTTTACTATAGCATGCAAAATGACACTTTGGAGGAAAGGGGCAGGCATGACAAGCTAAATCTCTTTTGCCCTTTAGGACAATTACTGAAACCCACTGGTGAAATACCACTATTGAGCTGCTTCCAGCCAAGCACACACTCCCTGTTACTGCAAGATTACAAGCTGAGAGAGCAAAGCAATGGGTGAAGGAAAGAATGTAATCTGCTCTAAAGCATCTATTCTCTCCTGGTTGTAAGCTCTTTGGGCATGATACATTGTCTTGTTCCACACTTGTATAGCAAACAAAACACCATAGGGGGACAGACCTGTGAAGCCATCTCTCCCAGCACCTTGACATTGACGGAAGCCAATAGGGGATTTTCAGGGGAAAGGCACAGGAAATAAGTCAAATCTAGTAGGTTTTCCCCAGACACGCACTCAAATCTGAGGCAATCCATAGCTCAGACCTGTCACACAGCAGACTTCACAAGCAGACTATTGCCTTTAGTTGTCGCAAACTTTTCCTTAGTTTGTCTGGTCACTTCCTGAAATCATTGACACAAAAGTCTCTGCAGAGGTCAAGTTTGCAAAAACTTCACTATTTCACTTGAAATTGTGGAACAAGTACTTTGCCATGGGGGTCTCTTGCAGCTGTACTGAGAGAACCAGTGGCTAACCATTTACTTTCCATATTCCCCACAGTGAACATCGCTATGCCTGTACAGTGTTATCCATCAACACCTTTCCAAGACAGAGAAATTCTATTAAAAAGCGAAAGTGGCCCCATGTCTGATCATCTTTGTTGCCCCAATTCTATTTCTATACTGCCAAACATGTTGGCCTTTGGTTATAACTACTTACAATATTGGCATTAAATGCATGACACTACAATGCCATCCAGGCAATCTGAAGGCAGCACATAACTTTCCATTAGCTTACCTTAGCACTGTTGCAGGACTTCAGTGTTCAGGACCAAACCACACAGCCTCAGCCTGACCTTGAAGGGGTTTATAACTCATTAGAGCTCCTGTTTCCTAGATTAAACCAACCCTGACATCAGAAGCTTTGCATCCACACACATTTGAGGTACCTCAGCCTTGCCAGCACTGAGCATGGATTCCCAGTGAGATACTATTTTGTCACAACCACCAAAGCTATGGATGGATTAAATACTTGAGATTTCTATCACTCCCCTGACCCTGCTGCATTTTTCCATTGGGTGAGGAGGACAATTCCTGGTTTATGTTCTCAGAATGTAAGTAATCAGACAGAGCATATCAGAGCTGAACCCCATTCTGTCCTCAGCCCCAAAGGGCCTATATTCCTTTCTCTCACTGCCAAGACTGTGCCCTAATCACTCCCCTTCTGTCCAGTCACTCCATGTATTAAACACCACCGGCCAGAAGGACTCCTGGTGGATAGACCTGTCTGAATCCCACTGTTAAGCCTGTGAATCCACACTTGCATTAAATCAAAGCACCACCAATTCTGGTCAACTGGACTGAACTCGCTGTTAATCATGAGACTTCTTTTTTCCTACTGAACACCAGTGAAAATGCCCATACAACTTGAACAGTGTGATTATTGTTAGGTTTCACCTACCCACTAACACATAATAAGCACCAGCTTCAAGGTCAGTACAGCTGAACACAAGACTAAGGTATGAAACATCACTTCCACCAAAAGGCACATTTCCATCAGAAGCACTGAGGTGGACTAATGCCTAAAGATACCTGCAGGAGTAACTACCCAGTCATGTAAGTTTTCATCTGTAAGAGCAAAGCCATCAGTAGATTTGCATCCAGAAAAAACAGACTTTCCTTTCTTATTCCCCCTCAAGTTTTTTTTCCTCCTACTCCACAAAGCCCTGTGAGCCAGGCCAGCACATGCTCAAAGCAGGCAGAAAGCACAAGAGTGGTTCTGGCTGGCTGGCACCCTTAGATCCCAGTACGGGGTGCTAACTGAAGTTCTGTGAAGAGAATACAGGCTTTCTCTTTGTCCTCCATGTGAGACATAGAATTCAGACTGCTATTTAGGTTGGCAAAAAAACCAAAGTCTTCTGCCAAACTGGCCAAGAAAGCTGTTCTGCAACAGGCCCAAGGTCATTCATGGCATAATCTATAAAGGAGCTGAAGGAACTTTTGTTTGAGCCCAGAAGACTAGTGGTCTATTTAAAGAAAATATACATTTAGAAGTGGAAGTCTGATCCACACTTGGATTTCTCACAGAGCAGGTCTAGATTGAAAGCTTGCCTCTCGGGGAAGTTCGGGCAAATCAGCTGGATTTGTTTAGTTATTCTTAAACCAAAGAAAAAGCAGCTCTTGAGTGCTCTGCCTTTGAAAAATACAAACACCCCAAGTTATCACCACTCAACTTCTCTTCTCTGTAAGCAACTTCACCAAACAGGCTGTCAAAGACGAGCCTGCCAGTTCTGCACAGAGCCACTCTGGAGAACCCACTTGGTAGGATACCAACACATTTCACCGAACTTAAACATAGCAGAGACGCAGAGACAGAGCTCTCATACACTGAAACACTCCAAGTGGGGAATAACTCCCAAAGAATACGTGTCACCACTAACCCTGTTCCCAGCTCTGCTGTTGCCAGCTCTAAAAGCTGGGTGATGGTTGTCCTAAATGCCACAGAAGTGCCCATCTCACTGAGCAAAAGCGCACTCTGAGCTGTGAGCTACTGCAACAACCAAGTGGCAACAGAATTGGAACTGTATTTTTCTACAAAATATATACTTAGTTACAAATAGAATTTGCTCTGGAGATTCAAACCATTATCTGAGAAACTGCAATATCCCAGAATAGGAAGGGGTTTTACCTCATATAGTCCCTTTTGCAAGAACAATTTCTGTGCATAACTATTTATGCAAGATACTGACAGCAAGGAAAGCCAAACAAGCAGATTCAGCAAAAGTAGATGAATTGATCTGTTAGATGCCATTTGTGTGGGTTAACAAGAAGAGAGTAAGACAATTTCTTCCAGACTCTACTATGAACGTGCCATCTCTCAGTACAGCACTTCCTGTATTAGGGCAAAACCAGATTTTAAACCCTGCTCAATAAAGGATTTCTTCTTCATTGCATAGGTGAAGCTTATGCTAGGCTTGAAATCAGGGACAAAGGAACTTCCTTTACAAGAGTGCCTCTGCAAGGAGAGGGTTCTGTCTGCAGTCCCTTCTGCTCTGAAAAGGTATATAGAGCTTTAGATCACATCTAGATTAAAGCCAAGACAAGCTTTGGTGGTGTGTGCTTGTTGAAGGGCAAGTGATGTCAAATAAAGCCATTGGACTTTGCTAGATAAGTACTGACAACCTGTAAATCCTCTTATACCCCTCTTCTTCCTTCCCCAATACTAAAACATGCAGCATACTACTTTAACTGGCTTTCATCTAAAAGGGCTGCCATTTTAAGAGATGCTTTTACTTAAAAAAATCCTAAACAAAATGCAACTTGTACCATCCCCGCTCCCCACAGTTTGCAATAACTCTGCCATGAATATCTCTGCTTTCAGATTCAAGGGGGAATACATGCATAACTTGGCATGAGTATGAGGAAGTTTCATAGGGCATATAATGCAAGATCACAGCAAGCTTCTGGAATGAGGTTTTGTTAACCAACTAATTAGTGACTCGGCTTCTCAAATAAGAAACAGAAGCCTCAAAAGTCTCAGAGCAGCTGCAGCACCTCACCAGAGTATATACTGATGCCCAATGTTAGATCTCAGGGGGAAAAGGTGCCATAGACAGTGGGTGCAGGCAAAACTTTGCTGTGCAAGTTTCTCATCAACTTAGAGCCATGTGTATGTTTGAAAGCAATTTTCAGATGCTGCTGCCAAGACTCATTTTTCAGCTCAATTGCAAGTACAAATCAATAGTAAATTTCAAGAACCACAGCACGCACAAAAGACCTTCAAAAAACAGTCTGTTGATCTACAAAGCTTTTCTTCCCCCAACCCCAGAAATGCAACCTCAAAACACCTGAACAGCAACTACAACAGAAAACCTTCTGGCATTTCTCCTGTTGGTGGCTTAGAAGACTGTGATAAGGGTTAAGTCAAACGATGCTTTCAAAGGAAATGAAGACTAAACCCAGGGTATTAAAAATCAAGTCTGATTATAAAATAAATTGGTTACTTTACCCTGAGTGCAGGAAAACTTTTCTCTAACCGAAAGATCTGTTTGGGTGTATTTGGCAGATCACACATCCAACATACACAAGCTTCATTGTTTTTTGGCAATTCTTAAAAACCAAGAAAGACTTGAGAGTCGTATTAGGTCGAGTCATGGGTGCATCTGGCCTGCAAGGCACAGCTCCCTGCCCTTCCTCATTTAAACACTGTTAGGTTTCTGCTTCTCCTGGATCTACAAGCCTAGATCCACAAGTCATCACAAAGTGGCCTTTCAAGAAGGTCCTCATCACATAGGTGTGTTCAGATGCTTCTTTGCCATGTTGAATTGGGAAGAACTGAGGACCGCATTAACCCATGTACAAGTGAAGAGTGCCTGCTGTTTCACTGGGCACTTCACTAAGATGGCTAAATTTAACCCAAACAAGAGTAAATGGAAACAGATTAAGAAGTTTTGACTTGTTGCAGACGAGATTCACAGAATGGACTGACAGTCCCATAAAGCAGAAATAACAGCACTACCTCAAAAACCCATGGTGGTATATAGAGACTGCGGAAGAAGTTCCAGTGCAGCATCCACAAAAGTGAGAATTTGCTTTTAATAACATCAATAATCCACTACAGAAATTGATTTACAGGTTCAAATTATAGAACAATTTAACAAATCACAGGTACCATGAAAATCCTCAGCTATTGTAAAAGTGCTTTTGCAACCAAGCTGCCCTGCAGTGCACAAACAGGCCTTAAATTGATAACTGTAATAATCACAGTGCAAATACAAAGGTACTAAGTCTTTGGGAAAGCTTCATTTTTAACGAATTGTGGCCTGATACTAGTGATTGTCCTAAAATTACAAGTACACATATTTTTATTGTGCCTAGAAGCTGCTATTTTCAGTATTATTTCATCATCTTTAAAATAACTGTTCATGTTTTATAGGTGTACATACATTGCTTGGAGCTAGACTTGAATGCTCATTCTGAAGAGTAGTAAGGTAAGCAAAAGCCTACTGTCAGTTCACACAGCTAGCCATGGCTCTGGCAACATCAACACATAGAACTAAAGAGTGATAGACATAGCTCCTGTCCCTTTCCCCCTCCCCTTCCCAAGGACTGGTGCCACAGAGTCAGAGGTAAAAGCACAGGAGGTGGGGTTGCTGTGAGGAAGCACAGGGCTGCTATCTGCTGCACCTGCTCTGCAAACAGAAAGAGGACTATGATGTTGAATGCTAGTAAGTGAGATATTTGGGAGCCTTCAATTTATTTCAACTGTTCAGCTTCAGCTTTATCTGAAGCTGTACTTACTTCCAGAGGACCTCCAGCTGTAGCTTGATGGTTCCCAGTTCAGTTATGTCCACAATGATTGCCTGAGGCTTGGTTGTAAAGAAGTTTATGCTGTCACATGTCACAACACCAACCAGAATAGTGGCCAGTCCTCGTAGCTCTGTCACCTGCAGGGACGAACACATCCATTTTCATCTTACCAGACAATCCTCAGTCACGTACATAGAAAGAAGAACACCCCAGGCTCAGATCTGCTCCAAGGCCCACAACAAACTTAAAACCTCAGTATTCAGTTTTGGGCTCCTAAACTGTTGAGAGCCAGTATCCCCACAAGGAATATGTTGTAGATGGCTAGCAAAGAGGAGAGAAAAGTTGGGGAGAGAGCTGTGCAGCACATCTGACAACAGAATTGGGGGGATTATGATTTTAAGAAAAATTACGCCTGAAGTTGGGAAATGTAAGCTGTGGTATACATACAAGTAGTTGCTATTAGTACAGTCTAGCTTGTCTACACATTGTAACAATACTGTCATAAAAATCTGTATTACACAGAAGTATATTACCCTACCTACACTAGACTATGTCAGCTCTCAGTTGCCTAAAGGATCCAGAAGCACAACTCTCTGCATCCACTGCGACCTTTCTAGCTGTCCTAAGCTCAGCTGAGGACCAAAATCAGAACTGTGTCACTTCTCTCCTCTAGCTCTGCAGGCGGCTCCAAGTGTGTTATCAATGCATTTGCAGACCTGCATTTTCCCCAGGCTGGCACTTCGCTTCTTCAGCTACTTAAAAAAACAAATGACAAGTCCAAATCAAACACTTGTGTAGTTCCACATGCTTCCAATGCAGATCAAATTGTTTCAGAAGCACATAAATCACACTCAGCACAGAGTTTTAGAATAAGCGACTGAAGTCCACTTCAGGAATTAGTTCCATGCCTGTATCTCCTTTAAGATGGAGCAGAATTACGTTGCCAGGCTCCTCCTGGAACACTCTTTGGCACTTCTCAGTTTTATTTTTTAATTTCAAGCCTGCTATGTATTTGCACTGGGCAAAGATGATTAAGTACAAATTGGAAAGAGCAGGAGGGTATGGAGAACATTAGTCAGCTTAAGAAAGTCTTTTCATAAGCTGACAAAAAGAATAAAGCTATCATTGTCACACAAAGTAATACAAGATTTTACAGCTATTATGGGAAAACAGGGATCTGAATCAGCCTCTCACCTGATATTCATTGTGCAGTGGCAGCAAAAAAATGCATTATAAGTACATTTCCAAAGGCTGTGAGGGCAAGATGCCAAAGAGTCTCTCCTATGTAACCCAGTTTTGCTGCCAGATTTGAGGGGAACATTGCAATAGCTGCTTTAACAGAGCTGCCAAAACTTGAAACACTGCACTGGCACCGTTTCCTAGTAGAACAGGATCCAGCACAGCCTTCGATCGCAGTTCCTTTTAGGTTGACAGGAGTCATGCTGCAGCGTCCAGCCCACAAGAGATGCCAGACTACAGTGGCAATGCTGTGTAAGGATTAACTCTCTATCTGCTAGGTAAGTGCCAGAACTAATGCCAAGGGCAGCTGCACAAGGGTCTATGAAAACTACATACTTCCTCAAGGGGTATTCATAATGTGTCACCTAAACATCACAGCCCACTAGCACTGGTCCCTTACTGTTAAGGATATGACTTTTCTAAGGCACTTTAGAGTTCTGGTGCTTTTTTTTCCCCTAAATAAAGATACCAAGTACAGACTCTTTGTACCAGTACATAAGTGCCATTGGTTCGTTGCAGATATGGAACATTTCTGGCTTAAAATACAACAAAAGAATCTGCACTGCCCCCAGAGAAAGGGACATTTAAACTACAGAGTCAAAACATACACACATGCAATGATGTTTTCCATATACGCAATTCTCTTTCAATAGAGAACAGAACCATAGGTAGTTAGTATTCCACATGGGTCATAAATAATATCTACGTACACATCTTTTTGTCTCCACATCTAGACTTTTCCTTAGAAAATCCCAGATATTGATCTAGGACATAAAAACAAATCAACCACACGCAACAAACATACACAACCAACCACATATACCAGACTCCGCAACACAGGAAAGCAGATGCACCAATAGAGTTACAAGTGCCAAGAAAAACAGAAGTAGATGTCTGTTCAGTAGGCAGAACATTGCTCAACTGCCATTGTTACCTGACTAGGAAAAGCAAACTACTTAAGAGTTTTGACAAACGTTTAGCAGCCTAATGGGCAAACTGTATGGCAGAAGACCTGTTAACCCACTGATTCCAATCCAACCATTATACACCACACCTTGATTTCAAGCTTCTCATGGAGATTCGGTATAAAGATCTTTTCTTCTTCATCCCATGTCTGGCTGTCATCAGTCTCAATCTTGCCTTTTAACCTCCATTTTTGGCGTCCCAGTCGCACAAACACCTAGAAAGCACCAAAGAAGAAGAATTACTTTGGGTTAACATATTCCAGAACACTCCCATCAATCCATAGGCCTCACATTGTTCCAGTACTGCAGAAGTGAAGCCATTCCTTTGATCACTATACATTTAGGAACTTGGATAAAGCTAGAAAACTGGAGGCAGAAATTCAGATTGAAGGTTTTAACACTTTAACTCAGTACCAAATGACATGTCCCACCCATTCGAGAACAACTGCAAAGCTATGTTGCATAGTAAGTGTAGGGGTACTGAGATAGAATGCACACTGGAATTCATTTGGAACTGTTAGAAGTAGGAAAGCAACCGAGTAAGATCCTTGGATGCATTCAAATCATGCCAAGGGGAACCCAGTAAGATACTAGGACGCATTCAAACCATGCCAAAGGCAGCCTTCCAAGAAACAGACAGCAACTGTTACTTGATTCCAGGGCAACTTTGAAGACAAAGACCTGACAGGTTGGCTTTGATAGACAATCACTGCAGTCTTTTAAACCATCTAACACTTGAATAACATCTTTCCCTCTTCAGTCTCAGGGAGCAGAGTAACCAGTGACTGTGCTAAAGCACTTTTCTCATCGGAACAGTGCAGTTTTATCACAGTCCACTTCCTGCCTGCCTTATACATGTTGCACGTTTGATCTCCTGTTCCTCCACTGCAAACTCACAGCAGTAAAATAAAGGACAAAACGAATTGCTGTATACTGCACCTCATACTGGTCCCCCGGGCAGAGACGTGCAAAGCCCACCAACCCTGAAAAGAGAAGGAAAATTCTAATACTTGTTAGTTTTACAATGTCCCTCAGAGCCTCAGCTTGCAATAAATAAAGCAACTACCTGGCTAACACCCCCTTGTGCTTAACTGTGCAGAAGCTACACCACTGGCCCAAATTACTCTTAGAAGGGCAAACATTAATTGAGTTCAGGGAAGAAAGCTTTTCATATTTTGTACTCAAGTATAGAAACCACTGCAGAGATGGTTCATAGCACTAAAGCAAACATTAATTTTCCAAAGTTCTATTAAGGGTTTCATTCAGAAAGCCAGTGGAAGCAACTGCCATTAAGTAAGTGCATTCCCAGTGGATCAGATTGTCACATAGGAAACCCCAAATCAACTGATGAGTCTTGAAAGAAACAAGAATGAACATACCTTTCATCTTCAAGTGAAACTCTCCCAAATGGACCTCCAATGCCCCTTCTATAAAGCACATGTCCTAGAAGAAGGAATGAACAGTCACTATGACTGAAAAGCAGCACAAAGTAGCTACCTTCCCATAAAAGGCTATTTTCTTTAATGACTTCTTTTTTTATTAAAGGACACACAGTAACATCTTCACTGGGGGAGGCTGATAAAGAGCCCATTCATACTACTTCGAAGATAGAAAATTATGATGTTGCTCCACAGAAGAATGTAACTACTTCAGCAGTTCACTGCCAGCTACCTTCCACTACTTGTTTTGTAAAAATAGCACAGCTTATTCATTATTCATTTCTCATCCCGTTACTTCCAGTAGAAGTCATAGAGGACCCCAGCATTAAAGCAAGTCTTCGCCAATGCATGAAGCCAAGCTGAGCTGGGGCAAAAAAGAGAGGCATAGAATTCAAGAGCTTTCCTGTAAGGCATTTATTTACCTCACAAACTTCAGCTCACATTATGTACCTGTAATTCACTTACAGGTTAAGTTTTTAACCTGCACCATTAAAAAGAAAGCCAGCTTTAAGACCGAGTACACTTTTTGCTACAAAACATTCAGGTCTTTGTTACACGTGTATAGTATTCCCTACCTCTGTGCACTCTTGGAAGTTCTTGTAAAGCTCCACTAGACTCTCTCTGGAGGCTTTGGTGGAAGGAGACAAGGAAAAGGCATGTTTCATATTCGCAGCCCCATCTCGTAGTCTGCACTGGATACAATAAGCTTCATAGAGTTCTTCGACCTGTAAGATTTGGAGGGTAGGGGAAGAATAAACAAGAATTACCCTGGCACAGTTTTAGTAAGTTTTGGAAAGGAACATCAGCAGTCTTTCCTGCAAAAAAATCCAACAAAACCCCACTATCACGGTATTGCACAATGCTGCAGCTCCTGCATTTTACAGACTGATAATAAGAGTGCTACAATTTGTAGACATTCCTGCACAAAAGCATGGGATATTGAGAAACAATCAGCTCTGCTGCTATCAGGCTACAAGACAAGGAGGAGACTAACAATTCATTCAGGGAAAAATTGCTTGGACAGCAAGAAACCAATTCTGTCCATACAGATTAAGACACCTACAGCTATGTCAGGAAGGAGATTTCATTCCTTTGGAAGCAGAGGGCAGACGGCAGACATTCACTCCACAGAGCTGCATGTTTGGCCCTTTGTGGGGAGGGAGAACATGCAAGTCTCCTCACAGCAGCATTTTCTGAATAAACTGGCAAGGTATACAAACTGGTTTCACAGGCAAACACCGGTTGGGCTGTGCCCAACATTCAGCCTGAATCCAGCCATTCAAGAAAATAAATAAATAAAACTCCCCTCCTCCTGTAAAAAGAGTGGGTACGGCTCTCAGAAAGCCCCAGCACTATTCCCCTTAAGGTGAACTGAAATATTTCCTGTTTAGATGGCTTGCTTATGTAGCAGTGTAAGATTAAAAACCCCCTTACCTTGCTTATGTGAAACTCCAGCTTTCTGATGTACCTCTCCACAGAGCGGATTTGCTTTTGAAGAGGGGAAAGAGAGGAGGTCTTGAGAAATTACTTCTTAAACATGCCTTTAAGTAATGCAGCAGACACATCATCCATTTTTCACTGTTTGCAACATTTCCTCTCATCCTCAATAGTCTTACCTTATCCAGGTCATAGTAGAAAGCCTGAAAGGAAAATAACAGAGGCTGAACAGAAGAGCACATGCATTTTGTATGTATTAAGGATACTTCCATATTGACTATGAGACTCACAAGGCTCATCTGAAGTTACACTAAATTAATATGCATTATTTACTACAAGGAGACAGGCCAATATTTTTAGAAGTAGTTTCATTTTCTGTGCATGGTTGGTTGGTTTCTTTTTGCAGATGCTTTAAATGAGACAGTAAGAGTCTCACTACCATCTATAACAAGGACCTGGACATTGAGGATGGTACATGGGAGGTTTTGGGTTTTCCTATTTTTTCTTTTTTTAAATCTAGCTATTCTTTCTCAAAGGAAAGGCAAAGCTGGATGTGTGAGGTGTCTTTTCATTACCCCTGTTGCTGAACGTACTTCCAGGTTGTTGTGAACATAACAGAATGAAGGACACATTCACCAGGCATTGAAAACAAAGCCCAATCTTTGTCACCATTTCTGTCCATACAGAGTCAGTTCCTAGAGTCTCAGGTGTGAGAGAACATCTATTTTTGTGACTTTAAAGTATTTAAGTATTTAACATTAAAAGCATCTTACCAATCTGGAGTTCCTTTTTGTATCTTTGTGTCGACCAGAAAGATAATCCAATTCAGCCTGGTGTGCTTCCAAATATTCACTGGAGAGGAATAAAATCCAGTGTTACATTCTTCTGGTGCGTTCATTATAACATCTCCCCAAAGAATTTTTCAGCAGAAGGTTAAAGAAACTTCCTTTGTTAGAAGACTTCTCTTGTTTTACTCTCTAGAGAGATGAACAGCACTATAAAGGGATATGGCCCAATAGCCAAGAAAGGGCATTTGTCTATGGAAATCACCCTAAATGCAAAGCCACTCCTCAAGGAACATCTGTACACAACAAGTGCCAGAAGATGCTGGTTACTTGTTACCTAACATTTAAAGATGTTGTACATTATGAATCCCCCTCAATCCTTTTTACTCCTCCAAGATGTCAGATGCTACAGTGCAATTAAAGAAGGCCACCAACTCCATTTTACAAAGTCAAAGAACTGCAACAGGAAACACACTACAAAGCCAAGCTCACAGAAGCACTCCGTGTGTAAAGCAGGACACGTCATTCAGTGTTTTAGCAAACAGATGAAAAACACCTTTTAGTATATGAGAATTTCTCAATGTAACCATTACGTTTTCCAGACTTAGAACTATTTTGCAAGGTGCAAAGCACCTTGTGCCAGTTGGCTTCTGGAGTTGCTTGCAAGCAAGGATTGTCCCTTAGGAGTTCACACAGGGACTTAACCTATTTCTGCTGAGACCACCTTTCTTCCAACTCCGCTTTTAACACAGAGCACACTTAGGTAACTTTTTCCTCTCATGCTTAAAAGGGAAAAAGAGTCACCTGGTAAATACTATAAGACACAGTCTCTGAGCAGTCAAAATAACCTTGTTTTAGAAAACTGCACTTCCTCACATCTGCTTTGATGCACTTACTTTTCTTACTGTTTAAAACCAGCTCCCCAAGACAGCCAGTGGCTCCAGCATTGAGTGGTCTGCTCTTTACACTTGCCTGTTAACAGCTCAGTGCAGAAGTAGCCAAGGCTGGTAGCAGAACAGAATTCACTTACCTTTTAGAAGAGCTTCACCACTTTTAGATTTAAGTATGTTAGAATCGCCAGCTTGATTAAATGGTACCCAGATGGTTAACAGAAGAGTTATTTTCTATAGCTATAAAGAAGCAGGCACGTAAAACATACTCTGTACTAAAAATTCAAGTCACTCCCAGCACCAAGTGGACTTAGTCTGCATCTACTTAAAATTTGGACTTTACACTGCTATTTGATACAGTTGTTTTCTGTAGGTTAGTCAATTAGCTAGCTCCTCGTTTTGGCAGGAATCTGACCATGTGGCATTCACTGCAGAACTGGGAACGAATTCTGATTCACTTTATGGTTTCTCCTCCCTAAGCTCTGATAAATTCTAAACTCTGCAAAAACATTTGGTTTCATTATTTGATTTAAATCTAAATCCACTAATAAGACATTGACTGATATTTTTAGGGCTAAGACTTTATAGATGTGTTACATTTTTATTCTGATAAAAGCCTGAGTTTACAATCTATTATTACAGTGTGTTTTATGTTCTTTGCTTAAGAAAACAAACTATGATCAGAATTAACACAGTAGCAAAATTCTGAGGACAGCGGTAACATACATGAAGGAACTGTTAGTAGGATGTCAGCAGAAAGAGCTACTGGGTTTACAAATCCAAGGAGAAGTATTTTATATTCCCACAGGTATTTCAGGGTGTAAGTATTCCTACAATATTAGACCGGATCTACCAACATCAACTGTAAAGATAAAAAATGTGCATTTTTATATAAAAAGATTTGAGGACTCACTTAAAGGTTGATGAGTTTCAACCGCAGATGGAGGTAAACAGCACATACCACACTTCCTTCCTGGTCAATAATAGCTGCCATTTCAGCATTGAATAATATCAGCATTTCTAGCAGGTAACTGACAGCTTCCCCAAAGCCAGAATACCTTAAATTCAGACTGCCACCCATCCTTTGAACTCTACTGTGCCTGCTGCATGCATCCCACTTCTGCCAGATGGGAGACAATGGACAAAATTGGTCTTCGGCCTTTTCACTGAAGTCTGTACTGATACAACATTTGCTGTGCAGTCAACCATAAAAAACAGTCCTATATTTAAAGCAAGATAACATTATTTACATTGCCATAAGAAGATAGAGCTGTGCTACATCACAGCTGCTTCGTCACCTCAAGCCAGCTGAAATTTTCAGGTGAATCTGCTTAGACCTTTCCATTACAACAAGCCACATAGAGATGAAAGAGTACTTCTGAACTCCAAAGCTGAAGTCTATTAAAATAAAAAAACCAAAACCAACCAACCAACCCACCCAACCCACAAGAATATCTAGCTCTAATTAGCACAGGGAGAATAGGAGCAGTTTATGAACCAGCCTCCCACTGTGTTCCTGCAGGACACACCCTCACTTTCAGACTTGGTCTTAAGTCAGTTTTTTGAGTCAAAGCAACTCCACACAACTCCCTCTCTAGAAGCATTCTGCCAATCACCCCCCCAGATCTGGCTCTCCCATCCCTATCCAAGTCTCTCCTTGACCTGCAGACCTGCTGCCTGCCACCCTGCATGCTCTGAAAGCCTCCCTTCCTCAAGGGAGAGCTCAGCTGCTCCCCAAGAGATGGGGAATCTCCCTACAGAGTTTGATCTGTCACTGCCTTTTCAGAGAACTGTAACAAACTAGGAACAAACAATAACATCAGAGCACTTTGTCTGCAAGCAGACTGTCTGAGAGTGAATGAAACTTGTTATACAAGGTCCCAAGCCAGTGTCTGGGAAAGTCATTACATTTGTTTAGAGAGGGAGACAGAACAGTGATACATAGACTTAAGCAGCATGACTGGGTGAGGTAAATTACAATATTTGAAAAGTCCTTACTTAAGTCCTTTCTTCAAAGCTTCAAAAATTTTCTTCACCTGCAGTGGCTTTGGATCCCAGATGACTGCCCCTTTCTGCAGGGAGTTATAAGCCTTGGGGGATTTCAGTGACATTCTTGATCTCACTGAACTTCTGCCGAGAGACTTTCTGTAGAAAGAGAGAAGAAATATGGGAAAGATGCAAACCCCATCACCGGGGAGATAAGATGTTTAACCCACAAGGCTTCCAGGCTACAAGTTGCATATCCAATCCCATATACCTTTACTCAAAAGAACCAAGAAAACTTTCACAGCTAACATTAGAATGTTAAGGCCCAGCCCTAAATACGTAGTGCAGAAAAGCTGCAAGCTTTCTGAGCCTTCAATAATAATCATTTCAGTAAGAAATGTCTCCTTCTCCAAGCTTGATGCAAACTCCAAGAAGCCTCCTGTCTCTCTCTTTCATCCTTTTTGAAATAAAGAAAGATTATGCATATCCCTATTTCCTCAGGAAGGAGGGGGGTGGGAACAGAGCAAGTAAGAGAAAAGATCATTTTTATAACGGTTAATAACAACTTAATGCTCATACTCATAGCAATCACCTTAACAGACACACATGGAAGCTAGCTAAGGCCCTGTTTCTGTGTGCACATTCACACCAGTTGTTGAGTCAACTATGGAATTAGTCAAGTAAGCCATGCTGCAGGATAAGGACATTCCCATTCTGCACCTCTCAAGTGAAGAGACCTACAAGTCAGAAAAACAAGGCAACAAACTTTTGAACTGCTCAAGGCCTAAGTACAAAGCTAACAGAAAAAGCCTTCAGAATTAGCTATTTCTTTGCCTGCATTCACCATCCATTTGAATGATGGCTTAGAGCCCTACCACATTTTATCAAAGCAAGCTACCAAGCCCAGATTGCATACAAGACATAATTATCCAGACTGCATACAAGATACAATTATCAAGGTGTTTTTTTCAGCGTCTAACACCTCATTTCCTTCTAAAAGGAACTGCGAAACCAAAACTAAATATTGTTTCTAACAGAAGCCCCATGCACAGGATTTTCTGTACTAACCCAAAGAGTTAAAACACCCCAAGCCATTAGTCCTATATACCTACAATATTTAAAACAGAAAATAAGTGATCTGCAAATCGTTCTTTCATATTATCAGATTCTTGCCTGACTTAACTCTACATATACACTTCTCTAAGTTTTAGCTATTTTTGTATAGCTTTGTTATTAGTCTCTGTAAGTCAAGCCTCTAAAACAATATTACCTAAAGAAGTTCCCCATTCCACCAAGCCAACTGGTTGCTCTTAGAGAAGCTTTCCACCTTCTCTACAACCTCCACCCTAAATCCAGTTCACTTGAAGAAATGATGAACTTCAACCAGCTCAATACTTTACCACTGGCTGTTTTAAGTTCTAAGCATGTGACTGGAGGCCTAAGGATATTGACCTTGGCGATTAAATCCTAGGCCCAGCACACCTGAGGGCAATTCCCAGTCCTGTTACAGAAACCTTTGAGTCACTACTTTAATTACCCTGGTGCTCCATTTCCACTTAACTCCATTTTTAACATATAACCTGCCAAAAAAATCCAATAAAATTAGGGGTTTCCAAACATTACTGGACATTTAATATCTTCACCCTGGTGATTACCTTGGTTTTTATGGTGGCTTAATGTAAAGCATTAATTAACCACACCATTTGGAGCTTAGGTTACCTATAATGAGGAACATAGCTGTTCAGTTAGAAACCTACATTGTTTTCACTGAGCATTCCATGCAAAGCAAGAGGATTTCAACAGGAATAACACTGGAAGGGACAGTCTATCCAATAACAGCAGTTGAAAGAGTCTCCTAGAAGGATCATTACTTAAGATTCTTTCATGCAAAGAAGGAAATAGCATCCAGTTCCATGCTTTAGACGAGTACACTGTTTAGCAAGATATCATATGGAAGATACAAGATCATGCTATTTTTTGAAATTAAAAAGCCCAAATTACTGCTGGGTTTTGTCTGGTTTGGGGAAGGAAAGGACTTTGATATTTACCTTCACAGTTTTGGATAGCAAATCTAAAATTCAGGAAATCATTTCCTTCAGGTGAAAGTACAGCACCTAAGCATGGACAGGTTGGGATTTAAAACTCACTGTTTTCCTCAGTATCTCCCACTGACTGATGCAGCCCATACATACTCAGTGCACTGACGTTAAGAATCCCCTTTTCCTACATTTCCTAGAAAAGTGAAGTGGCTGACAAAGGCCTTTAGGGACAGTAGCTATAAGCTAGATGCTATGCTGCTGCTTTCCCTTGTGAACTTAATTTAAATATCAGATTTCCCACTTTATAGATAACAGTAATAACATTTGCTTCCTGTAGAGACCATTGTAAAGAAAAATGAAATAGTGTGTCTGACAGAGAGACTCAAAAGGAAATTGCTAAAGAAATACAAAAGTATATTTAGCATCTGCTTAAGAATCATCTCCATGTGGACCTGATTTGTGTGTCATCCTTTGGACAGAGCTTGCATAGGGCCCCTGCAATCTCCTGCTGTGTTTTGCAACAGTGCCTGGAGGAGAGATAAGTTAGGAAAGGGTGATTAAAAAATTTCTTCACTATGCTGGGAAAGGCTTTTGGGTGTTCACTGGGCTGTGACTGAGCATTTAGTAAACAAATTTTCCTCATTGTGGTGATTCCTGAACAAAACTGTCTGTCTAAACACTGAAATAATGAAAAGCAACATCATAAACCAAAATGCGTAGAGAGGCATTTTGCAGCTAAAAGCAACAGAATAATCTTAAGGGATATATGAACTCTTCTGTTTGGAGCATTCTTGCCCCACTGGACTGTGCCTTTGATGAAGAAACAGCTGTTCAACAGTTTTCCTGGTAAATCCTTTCCCTGCTAGAACTCCCACTATGGACTTGAGCTCAAGTCTGTTTCTACAATTTAATGCCAGTGTTTTTCTCAAGACCTTAGTGATTGGTGTGGTTTAGCTGTCCAGCCTTTGCTAGGTGTAGTATCATCTTTCAGCTTCCACAACAAATCGATTTATTCAAATGTGAAGACTTCTTCATGCTGGAATTGCATTTTTGCTCATGCTTTACCATGCTATGTTTAGCTGAAAGCTCAATTCAGCCCTTTGGTTCTTTGAAAAGATATTTTATGACATGAGTCAGGTATTTTACTGGCACACAATAGGATTTTTTCGAGCACAATACTTCTAGAAGCATACTTTCCAATGCTTCTATATGATACTGCTAAATGATTCACTTTGTTATTATTCTAGCATGCATTGGCAGTCAGAGATTATATTCATTTTCCATTTATATGTCATATCTTTTAAAAGCACTTGACAGCCTATAGAGGGATCAGAAAAAGAACAAGAGCACTTCTAGTGGAAAAGCTGCAGTTATCTGCCTAGAGCAGTGCTACACAACAAGTTATGATAAGCAAAAGGGAAGAACAGTGCAGGATGGTTTAGCAATTATGAAGCTCAACTGAAGACTGAAAGGCTGGACTGAAACCTTGGCTATACTACAGACCTGTTACTGATAGCAGTGAATTTGCAGTGGTCTTCTTATCCTCTAGTATTGCTCCCTTCCTCTCTTTTGTGGCACTGCCAGAAAGCAGCCCTTCCTCTCATGTAATGCTGCTCTGCTTAAATAACTCCAGGGGAACTTGAGTTGGATTCAGATACATATTTTGCCAGGATTCACCACTAACATCTCAACCTTTGTAAAAGTCTATCAGATTTTTAATTACCATAACTACTCCCAAGGTTTTAATCAAAAAAGCATCAGTTACAACTAGGCTGCTAGCAGGAAAGCTCACATAAATGGACATTATTAATAGTCTGATACATAGCCTCTGAAACCCAGCCATCTCTGGAGTACAGTGTGTGTAAGATAGTAAGGTGTCAAGTACAGCTATTTATCAGTGAGCCATAACAACGCTCACTAGTTTTTAGATTAAAATGAAGGAACAACTGCTACACATAGGTACCTTAAGTTAATCAATACATTCGCAGTCCCTAATGTCTGTTGCCCGGATGATCAGGTGCTTTTGTGTTACTTACGCCAGTTTTCTGCTTTGCACAGTGCTGAAGCCAGTGAAGGAACAACTCCTGCTGATACCACCCCCATCACCAGGGGACACAAATGTGAGTTTGACCGACATGACTGCCCGTCAGTAACTCCGTCAGCTTCTGAAATAAACAGAAAAACAGATGAGAAAAAACCTTCCTGGCAGCTCTGCTTTGTGCTGCTCCAAGTGCTGAGCTGCATGGAAGTGGAAAGCCAAACCAACAGACAGTAGATTAAATAGAAAAACAAGACCTCTCTGCTATACACGTTTCCTCTATTGCTATCCACAATACAATTAATAAGGGACTGAATAGTCTAAAATGAAATCTCTTATGCCCTCTTCAATTTCTGATTGATTTTACAAACTCACTATGTAAAAGCCAGATTAGCCTCAATTCACAGGCTCTCTACATTTCTGTAATTGTCCCACTGCTCAAGGAGTTCAGGCCAACCACTGTATTTCTAAATCATTATGGATGCCAGCACAATACTTAAGCTCCAGACTTAGTCAGGTCCAAAAAGCAGTTCTTTGCATCTGTGCAGACCCACATTGAAGTCAATGGTAGAATTGGCTGAGTGTGGTACTTAAGCCCAAGGCAGAAGTCTGGTTTCAACAGTAAACTTCAGGTTCATACTCCTCCTCTAGCAGGATTGCTCTTGGATTGCTCTCCTCTGTTTTCCATCAGTCAAAATCTTTTGCTTTCTGGAGAATTGTGTTCTCTGCCATATGTCTATAGAATCCAAGTTACAATATAAGTAACAGGCATATCCTTCAAGCAGCTGTAGAAAATCACCCAGACAGTTAATATACAGCAAAATTCCCTTCTTTCCCCCCTCAAGCTGGTGTAACGTAAACACCACAACTGAGTAAAACCAAGTAAAACAAAAAGCTGGAGTATCTATTTGTAGAGAAAAGCACAAACCCCAGTGAAGAGCTCTACATGATCCACACAAAATGTCCTACATTACAGAATGTGCTCTGAAAAACACTGAGCTCCTAATCTATCACAATAAATACTGGAAAGAAAACCCTGTGCCTGACATTATCCCATCACTATGACTACAATTAGTCAGACCAGAAGCCCAGAAAAGTCAAAATGTCAAGATAAGATTCTTCTGGCTCTGCCACTAACTTGGAGAGCAACCTAACTCAATACTCTTCCAGACTGCATATAAAGACTTGTATGGTTAAATATGCCTCCCAAGAGTGGTGAGATTTGAGAGTGTTTTGCTAATTCTGGGCTAGTCTACAAGTACAGAGAATTACTGTAAGTGACTATGCTTTAGGTATCACTATCTACCAAAGCAGTAACAGAAGTTGTCATGGATTTCCACAGGCAGCAATCCTGCAGTGAGACCTGACTATTTCATCATTAGTTCCCTGGGCTGAGGCCTAAGACTCCATTGTTCTACAGGCTGTGCCAACCTCACGAATCCATCTGTGAAAAACAGGCAGAAGATCTGAGAGCAAGATGTAATAATGACAAATCTGAGCCAGCTACCTGCTTTGCAAGCTACCTAGTTGTCAAAAGAGGTGCTGGGCATGGCTAGGTACTTTGTATCTCAAGGCCTCAAAATCCATGTGACTCCATAGCTTCAGCAGTATCAATGGAAATCTGTTACATGGAAAAAAATTAGATGCCTCTTAATCACCTTTTAATCTAAGTGTACAGCACTTATGTTCTCTTGCTTTGAACGGATGTCTCCTCTACACCCTTAATCAGACTGTACTTGCATCATATCACAGCTGAAGTTTTGAAATATTTTCCATTCTTTCCTCAAGTTTTCCACTGCTTGTGAACAGTCACGCCATCAAAAGGATCATTAGGCTGAAAAAAAATATGCAACTTACTGAAAAATTTATTTGCATAATAAGCTGTTCAAGGAAGAAATAAAGGGAATAGCCTCGTGGTTATTGACCACATCCCTCATCAAGGCTAAGCCAGATTCCCAGGATCTATTCTTCAGCTCTCTAACCTGGGAAAGTTAGTTCATGAGTAAAAGGGAGGAAGAAAGTGCATGAAAAGCTTTCTGGATTTCACAGGACTCCTAAAGCCTGCATAGCACGAGACTGAAAGCTTGTAGGTATGGAACAAACAAAAAGATGCAGACCCCTGACAGGCTCAGAAAGTGGAAAATGATGAGAAGACTCCTGACGTAAAAATCTGTGGTACAGAGCTCTAGACGTGAAACATTAGGTTGGAAATGTACAGACCCCCCAAAACTCAGTTGGTGAAAGAAATTGCTTAAATTGCCTAGACTTGATCCTGTTGCACACATGTTTTTATAAATCAAATAGAATTCCCCAAGAAGATGTGCTGTTGCAAATGGGAGATGAACCGGACCTCACTTGTGCACAGCCATAAGCACTTAAAAATATCATGGGATGTTTGTTGAACTGCACAATGCTCAGGCCCCAAGGCCACTGACCAGGTCATGTCCTGCTGTAGCTACTTCCAAAAGCAATTCATAAGCACATTTTCACATCTCCCTCTTGTAAGAATGAAGAGAATTTAAATAACGTTAGGAAAGCACCATTAAAGGGGTTATCTTTCTTTCTTTGAAATAACGGCAACAGAGTCAAATACCACTTGTATGTATTTTTGTAGCAACCTACAAATCTTACGGCTCACTTCACACTTCTGAGTGGAAGACCATAAGTAGGATGTCAAGACAACATTTTATTTGTAAGAAAGATTCAAAAATGCAAATTGTTTAAACAGAGGGGTTTGCTAGCCAGAGTGTCTGTACAGAAGTGTTAAGCTACGTTACAACTGCTCCTGAGAAAAAGCATCTGGACACATCTCAAATTCAACTCTCCCTTTAGGCTACAAATAAATCAGGTAAGCATCCCTGACAAAGCTGAGTTCAAATCTGTCTTGAAACCTGCAACCTCTGCTGTGCAGGGCAGTGCCTCCAAATCTCATAACCACAGGGATTATACCCCGGGGAGCAGAGGAACTTCCTCTCTTTTAATCTTCCCCAAAAGCACAGTGTGAATACAGTAGCTATCATGGCTGACATTTGTAAAGCATAAAAATACCAGGCCAAACTGGAGGAGTCTATTGCTGGTGCAAGAGAAACACTGAACTACTGATAAAAACAAAAGGGGTCTTGAAAAAGTCTTATAAAGCTTGTGAGTCTCAAACAGCTCTCCCAATTGCCATGTACTAATTGACTCAAACATTTTAATACAAAGGATTTTGTAAGACTGAGAATTCAGGTCTCAGAAATGAATTTCTAATACAAACCAAATGAGCATTTTCTTCAAATTAAAAGAGCATGTTTGTCCCTGTTTCAGTGATTTGCTATATTAAACTATTAGCATTTAACCTGCAGTGTTACAAAGTATCCAGGCACATAGAGCCAAACATTTGACCTTCTATGCAGCCATGAGCACGCTCAAACTGCATGGTTTGCTTTGTCTCTGTTGGTATTAAGATATTCCTCAAGCCAAAGGACCTTCATCCTCCACAAACAAAAAACTGGTGTCTGTTTGTGTTTATGGCTAAACTTTTCCAGCCCTAGTCACATATTTAATTGTTTCTGGGCACAATGGTTTCAGCAATTTAATGGGGAAAATATGACTCACTGAGTTCTTGCGAAATATTTCTGCTTGTGTTTTGTATTTTGAATTAGTAGCCATGTTTTTCTTTTAGTACCTCCAAGAGGTTCACTTGAACTTGGTGAACTGTGGAGAGAGTAAGGTATTCACATTTCTTTAAAATGTACAATATTTCAATCGTGAATGACCAGTTGGTTAAGAGCCGTGCTCTTGTTCCTAGTTGTGCGCCTACAAAAACTGTACCAGATTTCTGTTTCCTTCAGCTAAGTGTGGACACACACAGCGAGTTGACAGCCCAGGTACAAGTGGCCACGTATCTCACTAGCATCAGTACTTGCCTCAGCAAGCAGCAGCTGCAACACAATGAAAGCCAGTTTGAAACCACATAAATTGTTAGCCACCATAGAAAATAAACACAATGACTGTACACAAACTATCAAATGTCTATCACTTCAATGTCTCAGGATCATGTTTGGAATTTGGGATATGTTATATGATTATAATTTGTCCAACACCACCTGATGTTAACTTTCATCTTACTTTTTTACACTATTGTTGTTCGTTTCATACATAAGTTTATTTGTAACTATTACATTAGCTCTACCTGGAAAAGCAATGGAGCCACTCTATCTTCTAGCTGTGGAAGCCAAGCAGAGTTAATTTAATTTTGTATTAACACCATATAATCCTTTCCTCAGTATCAGAGATGCTCAACATTTTAGTTTAGGGACTGCAGCCCTGACCCTAGAATATGTGGCTTATATTTGTGCCTATATGGAGAATCCTCTGAGATAGTGGATTTTTGTATAGATTTTATTGTAGGATTGCCACCTGGAATCCATGTCTTTTTAGAGCATGGTTTTATAAAATTGCTCCATGACAGCCAAATTTGCTATTAATGTCAAATGGTTCTACACCCTTTCTACTGAAACTCAATTTTCACTGCATGTACCCCAAGACAGTAGTGATTAAATAGATGAACACTTAGGGACTTCAGAAACATTCTCTACTTCGTCTAGCAACGATCTGTGATTCCAACTTATTATCTGCTGTTTCAAAAAACCCTTCAGTCAAAGGTGCTAAGTTACTCATTCCACTTCCCTGCATCTATCGTAAACTCATCACAATAACTGTTTTGCTGCTATAACTGCATCTGTATTGGGGTTTTAGCTGATACAAATATATATTGCAAACACAATAGGTGAAAACACAACCCTAACATAATTTCACCCGAAAATTTCTAGTGTAAGTCAAATTTAAGACTAATTTTGCAAACTGGACTACATTTGTCTACCATCAGATTGATGTGATCACATTTTATTTTCTTCCTTTCATTTATTTCAAAACTCAGGCACAATGGAATTAAGTAACCCTTCTGAATGCTTATGATGGGTGGGATCAATTTCAAAACACTTGCGGCAGACAATGGCATTTGAGTCTTTCATGACACTGATAAAGAAAAAGAAATCGGATTATCACAATGTATTACAATAATGTCAAACATTTTGGACAAAGTCTCAGGGCTGATCTGGGCCTGAATCACTGAAGCTTTTTATGACTTCAATGTACCACAGAACAGTCTGGAAATCTCCAGACCTTGGCACTTCATTTGCAGTGTTGGATATCTAAAGAATCCAGACCATTACATTAATGAAACTCCTGAGACGTGATAACACCATAACTCGGCCCTAATACCTCTAAAGGCAGATGTAATGAAAGCTAACTGAACAAAGAATGAAGTGACCATCTTATGTACAGCAGTGTTGAATCCACTGGGAAAATACACACTGTATTTAATCTTTGCTCTCGAGCATTCCTTAGAAAAACCATTGACCTCAGCAGCAATGTCTACGTTGCTAGATAAACATTCCAAATTTATGATTAAAACCCCTTAAATTTTAAGCATTTTTGTTCAATTGTTAGACAAACATGCTATTTATACACTTATTGGCAGAAGTAAGAAAAAATTCTGTGGTTATTCTTCTAGAGATGAAAAGTCATCTGAATTAGGGTCACGGAAAGTGCCCTTGATGCTACACCTCAATACAGCTGTTCTAACACAGCTTTACATTCAAATACGGATCCTTTCTTCTGGTAAATCCTTTCTGTGGAAAGTATTCATGACACAAGGATTCACAGCAGAATCTGAAAAGGTTATATGTAATTCACTTTAACATAGGAATTCCAACCTGTGGGAACACAGAAAGGGGAAGAGCCACTGCAGTTACATTTCCATCTCACCCTGTTCATCTCTTTCTCCCTGCTGATTCCTATAAATATCACAGAATCATAGAATCATAGAATAGTAAGGGTTGGAAAGGACCTCAAGATCATCGAGTTCCAACCCCCCTGCCATGGGCAGGGACACCTCCCACTAAACCATGCCATCCAAGGCTATGTCCAACCCCACCTTGAATGCCACCAGGGATGAAGCATCCACAACCTCCCTGGGCAACCCATTCCAGGGCCTCACCACCCTCACAGTAAAGAATTTCTTCCTCAGATCCAATCTAAACTTCCCCTGTTTAAGTTTAAACCCATTACCCCTTGTCCTCTCACCACAGTCCCTAATGAAGAGTCCCTCCCCAGCATCCCTATAGGCCCCCTTCAGGTATTGGAAGGCTGCTATGAGGTCTCCACGCAGCCTTCTCTTCTGCAGGCTGAACAGCCCCAATTTTCTCAGCCTATCTTCATACGAGAGGTGCTCCAGTCCCCTGATCATCCTCGTGGCCCTTCTCTGCACTTGTTCTAACAGTTCCATGTCCTTTTTATGTTGAGGACACCAGAACTGCACACAATACTGCAACTGAGGACTCACGAGAGCAGAGCAGAGGGGCAGGAGCACCTCCCTCGATCTGCTGGTCACGCTCCTTTTGATGCAGCCCAGGATACGGTTGGCCTCTGGGCTGCAAGCGCACACTGCCGGCTCATGCTCATTTTTTCATCAACCCACACCCCCAAGTCCTTCTCCGCAGGGCTGCTCTCAATCTCCTCCCCGCCCAATCTGTAGCTGTGCCTGGCATTGCTCCGACCCAGGTGTAGGACCTTGCACATGGCATGGTTAAACTTCATGAGGTTGGCATCAGCCCACCTCACAAGCGTGTCAAGGTCCCTCTGGATGGCATTCCTTCCCTCCAGCGTATCAACCGAAGCACACAGCTTGGTGTCATCGGCAAACTTGCTGAGAGTGCGCTCAATCCCACTGTCCATGTCACCCACAAAGATGTTGAACAAGACCGGTCCCAACACCGATCCCTGGGGGACACCACTCGTTACTGGTCTCCAGCTGGACACTGAGCCACTGAGCACTACTCTTTGCGTGTGGCCATCCAGCCAGTTCTTTATCCACCGAGTGATCCACCTATCAAATTGATGTCTCTCCAACTTAGAGAGAAGGATGTCATGTGAGACAGTGTCAAAGGCTTTACACAAGTCCAGGTAGATGACATCAACTGCTCCACCCCTGTCCATCAGTTCCGTAGCCCCTTCATAGAAGGTCACCAGATTGGTCAGGCAGGATTTCCCCTTAGTGAAGCCATGCTGGCTGTCACCAAGCACCTTGTTGGTTTTCATGTGCCTTAGCATGCCTTCCAGGATAATCCGCTCCAAGATTTTGCCAGGCATAGAGGTGAGACTGACTGGTCTGTAATTCCCCGGCTCATCCATTTTCCCCTTCTTAAAAATGGGGGTTATATTTCCCTTTTTCCAGTCATCGGGAACTTCACCTGACTGCCATGATTTTTCAAATATGATGGACAGTGGCTTAGCAACTTCATTTGCCAGCTCCTTCAGGACCCGTGGATGGATTTCATCCGGTCCCATGGACTTGTATACATTCAGGTTCCTAAGGTGGTCCCGAACAAGATCCTCTCCTACAGTGGGCCCAGGGTCCCCACCCTCACCGTTCCCGCGTCTGCCTTCCAAGACTTGGGTGGTGTGGACAGAGCATTTGCCGGTAAAGACTGAAGCAAAGAAGTCATTAAGAACCTCAGCCTTCTCCAAATCCAGGGTAGCCAGTTCTCCCGACAGCTTCTGGAGAGGGCCCACGGTGTCCCTAACCTGTCTCTTATTGGCAATGTACCTATAAAATCCCTTCCTGTTATCCTTAACATCCCTAGCCAAGTTTAATTCTAACTGGGCCTTAGCTTTCCTAATCTGGTCCCTAGCTTCCTGGACAACATCCCTGTATTCTTCCCAGGCCGCCTGACCTTGCTTCCACCTTTTATAAGCCTCTTTTTTCCTTCGAATTTTGCTCAGCAGCTCCTTATCCATCCAAGGAGGTCTCCTGGCCCTCTTGCTGAACTTCCTTCTAGTTGGGATGCATCGCTCCTGAGCCTGCAGCAGGTGATCCTTGAATATCAACCAACAGTCTTGGGCCCCCCTGCCCTGTAGGGCTGTATCCCATGGAACCTCACTGAGCAGGTTCCTGAAGAGGCCAAAGTCTGCTCTCTTGAAGTCCAGGGCAGTGAGCTTGCTGCACTCTCTTCTCACTGTCCTGAGGATCTCAAACTCGACCATCTCATGATCGCTGCAATCAAGGCTGCCCTGGAGCGTTACATTCCCAACCAGCCCTTCCCTGTTGGTGAGGACGAGGTCAAGCATGGCACCTCTCCTTGTCAGCTCCTCTATTACTTGCAGAAGGAAGTTGTCTTCCACGCAATCGAGGAACCTTCTGGATTGCTTGTGCCGGGCCGTACCATCCCTCCAACAGATATCAGGGTGGTTGAAGTCTCCCATGAGAACAAGGGCCTGCGAGCGTGAGGCTGCTCCTATCTCCCTATGGAGCGCTTCGTCCAGCAAGTCCCCTTGGGCAGGCGGTCTGTAACAGATCCCCACAATAGGAATAAAGCAATGTAGACAGATGAACTTGTTCAGCTGCCTTTGTAGAAAAATACAATCCCTGCAGGAAACGAAACTATCTCCTACCCTACAGCTACCTACTGTTTAGCTATAGTGCTGTGAAGACCACCAGATACAGCTATACAAAGCCATGAACAACCATTCTTCCACTCACTGACACCAAGCATTTCTCACAGAATCACAGAATACCAGATTGGAAGGGACCTCAAGGATCATCTGGTCCAACCTTTCCAGAAAAGCATGACGCAGACTAGATGCCCCAGCATGACTAGATTTCCCGGAGGAAAATGTTTCCAGAATGGAATTATTTCTGCTGGTTTAAGACCAAGCAAGGTGAGAAATTACACAGCAATTCTGCTGCAAGTGGAAGATTTTGCTTCACTACATATCTACACGTGTCCCATAGAACTTACTGGCCGAAACCTGTTTAACCTAGATTATCAGATGGGCCCTTTACTTTGTACCAAACTTAGATCTGTTGGGTTGTATTTTGAAAGTCTCAAATGATTCAGGAATATAATTCCATTCTCAGAAATAATTTAAGCTCTTAGGAGGTAGTTATATTGTTCTCTAGTAAGAATTACATTCATAGTTTACACTGTTTAGAAAGATGGGGCTTCGGTCTGTAACTCATTTTGGTACTTTTGCAGATTTTATCTAGGCCGATTCAATTCTTAAATATGTATTTCAATACTACATATCTGACATAGTTTCCTCCTAGCCATATTCAAGTTAGGTATGAATAAAAAGAAAATCAGATAAACAGCTTTGATCCAAGTTATTGCTTTAGTCATTAGGCCCATCCTATAGCTGTATGCCAGCTTCTGGAAATGAAGTTCTGGAGTCCAGGTCTCCTATGCAGCAATAAATAAAAATATTATAAGCAGTCCTCTCAGATATCTTCCCCTGTGCTGGAGGTAGTGTCTCTGATGTAACCATTTTTAGCGTGGTTCTTTGAACACAGGACTCAACTTTCAAGTCCAAGAGACCTGCTTTTCAAGCCTGCGATTCAAAACCTGACTGTATTTCTAATTAGCTTTCATCTAAGCATACAGATCCAAGTTCTATTCTCAGTGACAGTGGTGCACATCCAGAGGAAATTAATCGGTCATTTGTTCCAGATTTCCAGTAGAATCCCGGCAGCAAATGTTGGCCTGTGCTTAGTTAATGACCTGGAAACTATTTTTCAAGACATAATTTTGCGGTCAACTTTGTACCTCCCTCTAGTGGCAGCAGATATCAAACAAATGAAGCACAAAGGAGACCTTGTCACGGATCACACACTGATGTATTGTGAATATTTCTTTCATCAGAATTTGTTATCCGGAATCAAGGTTGGCTGTAAATCCCACTGTAACTTCTTCCTGGTTATGCTGTATGAAGAAAAGAATCGGTGGCTGCACATAACCCGAATCCTCGTGTACTTCCTTTGCCAGCATGTGGCATATTCATACAGCCCCATGTAGTTTCTCCATGCTTGCCTACATCATAGCTCTTTTAGTTGCTGTGAGTACTTTTGTACTGAGTTTTGCTTTCCACCTCAGGGGAAGGCACAGAACAATTCACCCATTATCAGCTGATTTATGAGCACAGGGCTTACTGCTAGCTCCTCTGGTTTCAATTTCCAACTTGATGACAAACTTGCAAGCCTGAATCAGAGATTGAGGAATGTGGCAGGCTCCACACGCTAGCCTGACCTGCAGCTTTTTCAGCTTTGGCAGAATTGGAGTCTGCAGTTAGCTACATTATAGTGAATACTTAAAAACAAATTCCTAGCAAGAGAAGAAGCAGATGGCGCTGAGGGAGAGCAATTTACAAGTGATGAACAGGCTCTTCCATTTCTGACAAAGGAAAATTTGCCTAGCAGCAAGGCACTGATTCCTACCAATTCTGTCCTCAAGAGGTTCCTCCTTCTTAATTAGGAACTCCAAGGAACATTCTTGTGTAATACATATTTCATTTTCCTTGTTTTCTCAATCTATGCCCGAATGTAAGCTACAGATAGACTTATCAGGTGCGATCATGTCTCCATCCACACATGCTTCTAATGCAGAAGCCTCCTAAAAGCCCATTTTCATGTCAATTATGAAATAAGGAAGATCCTTTATCTCAGCCTTACGCTTGTGGAAAGTCCCTAGTCTAGGCTTCAATAGAAACCACCATCATGGATAAAATACGTTTTGATTATTACACTGAGAAGACTACATTAACCAAAACAGATGATAAATTTCCACTAATAGTGAAATCTCATGTTCAACAGTATGTGGGATGTAGTTTGATATCTTCATAAACTGAAGTCTGTGAATCACAATATATTGGTATGTGTCCTGGGGCAAGCTTTTGATGTGGGAGAAGCTATCTGTCATTTAGTTGTCTGATCAAGAAAATTGCCCTTTTATGAAGTATTAAACTATTAAGTCAACTTCCTATCGCAATCATGTTTTATTCCCATAAATGCTACCGAGACAATCTTATGCCACAGAAGTAATGAAGTTTCGAAGTTAAGATCAGTATCCCAAAGAACACTGGAAAAAGAGGAAAAGTACACAAAACGTCATATAAAAGGGGAATAGGAGAGAAAATGTTTTATGTTTTAAATCAAAGTATTTTCTTTAATGCTGAGTAGACACAGACTTAGTTTTTCCAAAGACAGTATTTCCATAAACTGATTAGTGAATCTTGATACCCCTCTTAGAATAATGAAAACGGGTGTATTTTTCAGAAAGAGATACCAAAATCAAGACAATTTAGAATGTCTCTCACTGACCAGCTAACACCAGTGCATTTGAACATCTTACCTGGGTTGAATTTACTCTTTATCTTCTAACACAGGCTTGAACTCATTATATTTTCTACAAATGAGGGTAGCTGTCATAGCAATCCTAACACTGTGTTCTGTACTAACGTTCCCTTTCTGCAGATGCTCAACAAGTATGTAAACTTGTGGAAAAACCCAAGAACCTTTGAATATATGTGGATATATCTGTACTTTCCCTGTCATTCCTGGCCAATTCCTGACACATATGCTCTGACATTCATGCCCCACATTTTTTATGGTGTTATTCCCTGCTTTTATTTGGTTTGGGCTTGTTTTTAATGAGGTGAACTTTGCACAGCCCAACTCTAGCTCCTATAAAATCTGTGTCTTAAATAGCCAGATTTAGTGATTTTTGTATGGAAAAAAAAGGCCTACATACTAACCACACAACTGTACTTGGAAACAGATGTTTTACCAGCTTTAAACTGAACTAATGAGGACAGGAATATGGAACAGATAGGTCAGGAAAACTCCTGTTTAAATTTTGAATTTAGAATTAAGGAGAGAACAGAAAAGACTGGTGCTTCCACATAAGGGGAGGGGAGAAGGATGGCAATTCCACTGATGACGACAATTCGCACTGCTGCACTAGCTTCACAGCACTTCCACTTTACAGACCTGTTCATCCCAATGTCAGTCCTGTTCACTTAACTCACACAAAGTATCCCATAGTGAGCAGGCCAGATCCTCAGTTTTTATGAAGTCCAGGATTGTGCTGGGTCTCCTTTGCATTTAGAAGGTGTGAACGGCCTCTTAATACATTTTTCAAGACTTCTGTACAACATAATGTAGACTAATTAGATAGGATCAGATGCTGTGAAAACAGTAACTTCTGATACAAATTTGACTAAACATGAATTTTTTTAAATTATCTTTGCCTATCAGTATGCCCTTGAAATATAAAGTGTCTGCTGCTGCTAGCTTGGAAACAGATAAGGTTTTTAGGACCACTGCTTCTTTGCCCAATCTTGCTCCCCTCAAAGTCACTGGGAGCATTGCCATAACTTCAGAGAGAGGACAAACAAGATCTCAGTAGTCATGATTTGGAGCTCACACTGGAAAAATGCATTAGTGATGGTTTTCTACAGAAAAGATGCTTCAGGTTTTCCCTCTAGTTCCTCGCTTAAGCCTCTTCACAAAACTACTCTTGATTTGTCATTATATGCTCTTCATCAGTACGCTGCCTTGCAAGGGACAGAGGGTCCCTTGACTAAGTCACAGAAGAAAGAATCTTCTGCTGTTTAAGGCTTTTTTAGACAAGGTCATTATACACAGAGGAAACTGGGTTTAGTGGGGCCCTAATTCCCCAGGGCACTACCATAATATAAATTATTAATAATAAAAATAAACATTGGATAGTTTGAACTTCTCTTCATTCCCTTAGCGCTTATTTTTGTGACAGAATTAGCTAAATAAAGCCCACTTGAAAGAATGTTTAATTGCAAACTATCCAAACAAAACAAAATGGAACTAATTGGTTCTTAAATATTAAGCATTCAAAAGGACATGGCTTTGCAAACATGCAGAAAATTAATGTGCATTAGGATACATACGGTGAAGTGAGCAGTTAAGCAAAATGGAGTTTAAGCTGAACTACATTTACTTTTAAACCAGATATTCAAGTTTTGTCAGTCTGGTTCTGCTTAGAAGACAGATTTGGATTATTTCAAGCCTAAACAGAATTGCAGCAATACTCTTTGGCCAAATTTAAAATCAGAAAAGTCAAATTTGTGTACTGCCTTCTGGGCCTAGTTTGTGAGGAAAGACTACATCACCTACAATGCTCATTACTCCAAGCAGTGCCCCTTAAACCTGTTACAGCCATAAAACATAGCTTAGCAAAGACTACTGTTTCAAGTGCTTTATCTAAAGCAGTTGGGTAGGGAGAGTTCACATTAACAGTTCTGACAACACATCTCCTACAGGAGTCGTGATGCCGTCCATCAGCATAACTGATTGTAGATCTGCTTTGGCCTTTATGAACTTCCTTTCTTCAGCCCTCTGTTTTTGTTACTGCTATATAATTCAAATATTTCCCAATCAGCAAACAGAGAGTAGCTGTTTGGGCATATTCATGAAAGGTTAATACAGCTGCCACATTAATTTCTTAAATCAGAAGTATTTCTAGCAAGACTCGAAAATGATCTCTCTAATGCAGCTGAAATTTGCAAGCAATAAAAAATATATTCTAGATTAGAAAGGAGCAAGGAGCAGGTAAATTATAACCAAAATCATACTGTAAAAATGGTCTTAAAAACGAGTTAGTGGTAGAAGGATTTCTGTTTGGAGGAGCCAAGTGCGCTGTGACATGAAATCAGCCTAGTGGTGAGCCTTGGAAAGTGCGCTGCCTCACCAGGCGCATGTTTACTCTTCCGCTTATCAGTAACCGACATTAACAAGACTTCTGCCAGAGATAATAAATTCCTGGAAATGTCAGACTCTTCTACGTCACCCAGCCCAAGCACAAGAGAGCTACTCACTGGAAAGGAAAAAAAAAGGCAGACGCAACTGGAAGTGCTAAACAGAAGTTGCGCAGCAGGATCTGTTGAGATCAAACCACTCCAACATTTAGGCCAAAAGCTAATCTGATTTTAAGGTCCCTTGAAATGTTATGAATATCTTCAACAAAAATAGCAAGAGTCGCTCATGGAAATGCATTTCAGTTTCGTGCACAAAAAAAATATCAATCAGCTTTCTGTCTCAAACTTCTTCAAAGACTCTGAACCCAACTGTTTGTTCCCTCAGGACTCAAAGCTTTTACTGCAACGAGCAGTCACATCTGCTTAGTGTTTCATATTTTTCAGCATCACAAGGAGTTTTTCTTAGACTTTGGACTGGTTTAGTCAGCATCTATGTGTAAGTACAACAACAAAACTCCAACAGAAGAGATAAGTATTCTGCCAGTTTGTTTCTACCTCTCTCCCCAAAAGACACCGGCATTCCTGACAAAAGGAGTGTTCTTATACGAGTATTTTGCCAGCACAGCTAAGTCGTTATGGCTTTCATTTTTTAACATTCCTCTTAGCACTCATAGCTATGCCAGAAACTTTGTTACAGACCTATACAGCTACACAAGAAAGCTTTGTTGGTTTAATACATCTACTATAGTTCTGAAAAATACTAGTAGTCTGTGCATAGTATAACACTCTCTGTGTATCTATACTACCAGCACCTCACTGCTATCAGAATATTAGTATTATTTACTACAAAAGTTATCTTAGAATGAATGGAGCAACCTGGCCAGCCTGTGCTTTCTATTAGAACTCTCTCTCATAGAAACTCAGACTGGTTTGAGTTGAAAGGGACCTTAAAGCTCATCCAGTTCCAACCCCCTGCCACAGGCAGGGACACCTTCCACTAGAGCAGGCTGCTCCAAGCCCCATCCAACCTGGCCTTGAACACGGCCAGGGATGGGACAGCCACAGCTTCTCCAGGTAACCTGTGCCAGAGCCTCACCACCCTCACAGGAATAATTTCTTCCTCATATCTAATCGAAATCTCCCCTCTGTCAGTTTAAAGCCATTCCCCCTTGCCCTATCAGACCTAAACCAATTAGTACGAACAAACGCACACACAAGTTTACTGGGCGCTATAACTGATTCTATACTCGCACCTTCTGCTAATTCAGCCCTGTTGGTAAAGGAACAATTTTTCACAGCCCTTAACCAATTTACTGAGGGCAGGAATCTGTAACATAGACAGAGGTTTAAAAGCTGTAGAGATCACTAGTACAGATGTACGGCTACAAAGGATCAGATAAAAGAAGTAGTATTTAGCACAGAGCACTGCTGTATCAATACAGCTGCAGAAGCTTTTAATGTCACATGCCTACATCATTTGAAAAAACATCAACTGAGACAAAATTATAGTAGTACAGCCATACTACAATTAGGCACAGAACAAAGGTTAGTATGGCTACACAGCAAGCGTAGAACAAGTATCAGTTCTCTGTTTATAAAAGATCTGTGGGTGAGTCCTTACTGACTCATAAAACAACTTATGTCTGTGATGTAAATTGACTTAGTCTATGTTACCTAGACTCTATTACTTTCCCATGAATCAATTACAATAGAGACCTCTCTTGCTGAATAGTATCATGCCACTTGACAAAACTGGGTCCCTTCTAAGAAAGTTCTCTCAGTTTCCTTTCAACACGGAAGGAGTGAATTGCAGTGCTAACACATACACTGATTCAACTGTGTAAAGAGCTCTTACCCAAAACCAATGAGCTAAAGACTCAAGGTATCAACCAGTTCACTGAACATACTGATCCTTAGCTCATTAGCTTCTATTGTCCTAATAGAACAAGGATAAACAATAGTCACCTTCAGCATGTGGTATGTAGGGAAATTACAGACATGTTTTCATACAGTTATAGTTATCAGAGCTGCAGAGAGTTCTAACATAAAAACTGATGGCCAACTGCATAGTCCATATTCACACTGCTGTTGCTTGATTAATAATTTAAGGAGCCCTGGCAGTGGACGAGATCACCAGCAAAGAACTTTATATTTCAGGGCAACATATAGGCAAAACAGTTAAATACCACAGTATAGCGATGAGTCCAGTGATATCAAAGGCACCATGTGTGCACTGATCTGCTTTTCTGGCATCAGTCAGGCACGATTTGTGAAAGATGTGATGATTATGCATCTTGCCAGATGAGCCTGAGATGATGGCAGCAGTGTCCAGAATGCTGAAAGGTGCTGTAAGCACAACAGTGATACGCCTTCCCATTAAGAAGGAACCATGCCTGGCTGAAGCGGCAGCAGACAGAACAGTATGTGATGTTCTATGTCCCCTGGCAGTTTTCCCACACTTGCAACATGACCCTCCAACCATCAGTGCATGGATCATTGATCTTACGAACTCACATTTGTGATCCTCTACAGAATTGTCATTGAGAATATACAGCCCAGAGAACTTACTGGCAGAAAATTACTCTTGGGTGATCTTCAAAATTCAGCAATGGCTATTCAGATACAAAGTATACATGTTGACAAGAGATTCCAACAATATACTAATTCAGATCAGAATTAAATCCAGACTCTGACACAGTTACAGCAGCAATGGCAGACACTGTACTCAATGTTATAATCGAAAAATGTTATTTTGCTCCATATGACTTGGCTTACTCAAGAGAGATTTTACAATAAGCTACAGCTTTACTGTATTGTAAAGATAATCTGACAATTACAGGTCAAAGTATACTTGCTTATTGCTTTAAATGAAATGAAAACCAGTCAAATTCATACACATATGGGAGAAAGATTCATCATGTATTACCACAGCTCTGGAGAAAACAAGCTATGCTGGGCAGACACAGATATTATGTCTGGACTGGAGATCTTGCCAAAAGATGCAGTGTATGTTCTCATCCAAAGCCTTCTCTGCAGAACACATACCCCTTTTGTGGTTTTGTTCTTGAAGAACCCAAGCTCAAGCAATTATGAGATACTTTGCACTGCTACTTACTTGTTTTGTACTTCTGATGTTTGTTTGCATGCAGCTGGGATGCCTGCACTGATTGTCTAAGGTTATTTAAATTCTTTATTTGTTAACAAATTATGATGGTTGCACAACACACTGGCATGTGAGCACTTTAGAAAAAGGGAGGGGCACAACTCAGACATAGTGGAATTAGGAACAAGATCCAATGACTTTAGCAGATTTACACAAAGGATGGCTCTACTGTTTCAGGGGGAGTTGTGGTTAATTATAGTAGTATTTCCTGTCAGCTTTCTACTGCAGGACTCTCTTCAAAGGTGGCATTAACTTCAAGATCACTGTGTCCATTCCATGAATAACCAGAGACTACTGACAGATCTTCATAGCTTGGGCATATACTGTTGTATTAAAGGCATGAAAAAAGGCATACAGTAATGTGCAGACATACAACAAGCACAGAGATGCTGAAGCTATGATGCCACTGAAGGAATTAAACTGATGCGTTTTCAGACATGATCCATCCATTTTAACTATTTTTTTAAGTCAGGAACCACCTTTCTACAAATCAGTTACCTTTAAAACTTTAGAAAAGCCTATGAATTTTCTGTATAGATCAAGTATGAGCCACGTTTTCACACAGCTACCCAGTACATACACCCTATTGCAATAATTGCTCAAAGAGCTGCAAATGCATTTGGAACCCCTCTGTCTGTCAAATCTTTTTTGACACCCTGACCTACTATTTTAACTTCATAGGTCTCATCAAGCAAAATCCTTCCTTATAGCCTGGAGAAACCACCTAAACTCTTTCTGTAAAATCTCAATTACCTAATGTAAAAACTGCAGAAATTCAGCGCGTGGGTAAAGTGAAGGTTATTTACACTGCATTTGTCTGCACTAGTAGAAATATAAACCTACTCATGCTAACATTAAAGCAGTAAATATTAAGGTTTTAAAGCACACTGAGGTCTTTGAGTTGCCTGCCTGTTTATCTGTTGAGTTCCAACACTGAAGAATGATTTTCCCCTCTTCAAGTCTGTGGCCATTTAAATAATAAAACAGAGGTTATGTAAGTGCAGAGAATTATGGAAAAAATGTAAGTGGAAAGTACATGTTTTTAAAATGCACTTGAATAAGTCAAATGCAGCTGAACTGACATTGTTCAGACTTTCCAGACTTATTCAATACTGGATTGAAACCAAGCACATGAAATCTCAGGCCCAAAGGACGTTTTTAAGAAAATTATAAGTACCTATATTTCTAGATTACAATGTCTGTCTGGGAAAGCTCTGCTGCCTAAAGAGAGGCTAACCTATCTGCTCCTGGGATCAGACAAAAGTGATGCGAACTAATTAAGGGGATGTTTGAATCACCTTGCAAACACAGGACTGATTCAACCCCAAAGAGCACCCAAACCAGAAACCTAGATTCAAATATCTGTGGTCTTCTAGCGCAACAGGGATGCAGATTCAGATCCAAATTGTACACTGAAAATTCATTTCTAACCTGTGCAGACACAGGCTCTAGGCCCAGCTCCACATTCCTTCCACACCCAGAACTGGAGTTCTGCCTGAATAAGGAATGCATGAGTGAAGTTAATTTCTTATCTTTGTGGCAGATCTTGTTTGGTGATGTACATGCCTATGAACCAGCCAAAACTCAGCTGTGTGACACGGCATGCAGTCTAGTTCCAAACCAGATAGACTTCAAAAGATTACTCTTGCAGGACACTTAAAATAAGGTAAAACAGTTTACATAAGCCTAAGTAACTGCTCTTAGCTCTAGTACACCTGGATATATTCTGATACTTCTGTTATAAATGATTTTCGTCAATGGAAAAGTGAAAGTCTTACATTTGTATGAAAAAATGAGTAACAAAGGGAAGAAATCACATATTTCCAAACTGAGGGGCACTTAAAAGCATGGCTGTATGAAGAATATACTTAGAATACATTTCACAGATGGAAAACACTGAACAAACAAACAAATAATAAAAGAAGGCTTCTCAGCATAATAATGTATGTCCATTATCCTCCAAAGTCCCAGGTGGCATTATACATACAGATGCATATGGTAAATTTTTTCCATCACTCCCAAGAGACATGAACTTCACCCTGGCTTTTGAGGAGATAAATCCAGTGATGTTCCCTTCAGCAGTACTTCTAACTTTGCAGGGTGAAAGGCCTTCCAAATGCATGACTGACCAAGAACTATGGAAACAAGTCTCTATGTGTGGATCTTGGCCTTTTCTAAATTTCCCCAGATCTTTCAGTCAAGTTTATACAAGAATTGTTACTTACAGATGCTGATTATTCTGCTACATCTATTATAACATTTAAATCCTAGTGCAGACACAATTCCAGCTGTATTTTTGTTAAATTAGGTCAAAAATCAGCATAAATTGAACGATAAAAATCTCTTTTTGCAAATACTAAATGTATCCACATCCAGAGAGCTCCTGACACAACTATTACATGCGCCAACCTGTTTGCTGCAGTTGCGGCCTTCCTAGGTGTATTTCCCATTAACCTACCCCAAACAGTATGCAAAACTGTCGGATAAAGATGCCCTTCTGGTCAGAAAAGTGAACAGGGGATATTCAGGTAATTCATGTTGCATTTTGTTCAGCCAAATATTTTCATAATAGTTGAGAAAAAGCTATGTTGCACTGAGTATCCTGTGGCAACTACTGTAAGAGAAAAGAAGGCAAGCTAAAATCAAGGGCTTTCTTTGGCTGTTTCCTGGGCAAGATTAAATCGAAACATCCTATATACACTCCCCTTTTCAACAGCATGTCAGTTGTCATAAGAATGTGCTACTAATTCTCAGCATCAAAATCTGGGCTAATTTTATGTAGTCAAACGTTTCCTTACCTTTACAGAAACAACTATTACTGGAAATACTTTGCAAAGCACGTTGCAAGTGGAGCTGAGTAAATCAGTCAGCACACCGCATGCTTTTCAGGGACAAAGTTTCTAAAAATGAGTAAAGATTTAACAACAACTGTCACTGAGATATGCAACTCATGCTCATAATAGAATATTTGCAACCCTATATAAAGCATTTTAAAATGCTAACAGATGTATGAAACAAGAAGGCAAAATTCTCCCTTATTCTCTGCTGTGCACACATATAACACACATAGAAACCAATGAGAGGCTCTAAAACATTTTCCACTAGAAAGACAATTTGCTCCCAATCCCTTCTCTCTTTAAATTGTTTCTGTGGCAACACATCTGGTGCTATAATTCTGGGCCAGAACATTAACTATCCTGAAAGAAGAAAGTTATGTTGTTGTTCTGGTCTGCAAGAATGTGAAGCAGAGAGAGATGCAAACACACATAATCACATAACCCTTTTTGCCTTGATAGATCACAGAATATTAGCTACTGATATTTATGCATAGATTAAAATTACACATTTAAGAATGTTTCCCCAAAGGTTAGAGAAAACTCTTGTGGTGAGCAGACATTCTAGGAGCCAGCCTTTTTAAAACAAAATGACGAGGGCTGTGTTACCACTGCTCCAGCCATATGAAATAAGTGAGGAAAGTATTCAGCTAAGAAGAACAAGGTGAGTTCCTTCATTATCAATATAACTCTTCCTGTATGATGGCAAAAGATCGATATTGGGTTTTTATTATCTTGCCATTACTATGCAAATGTTACTGTATTATCACCATTTTACAGATGACAGATGTCAGGAGCACATGAGGACAAAGTGTGTGTTAAATTCCAGATGCCCCTGGTATTAGTCGCCCATATGAAAACACGCAGCCCTTGAGCTCTGAGCTCTGGAGGACCAGTAGATGTTACTGGCCTTACTTGAAATTATAGGAACTGAAGTCTTGGACATGCCATCTTGAGTGTGCAGCATGCTCAGAATTCATAGTCTGAACAATCTAGTTGTAGAAAAAGGAAAGAAAAACAAGAATAAAAGTTTACAGCCTAAATTCAGTTTGCTAAGTCAACAAATGAACAGGGGGTTTTAATCACTAATAATCTTGACAACTCAGTCTGAAATCTTAAAGCCATACTATATGACTGTAATCCAGCGAGAATTATTATGGGTATTTTACTGCGCAACTGATATTCACACCTCATGATATAAACTCTACCATGGATCCTAATTCATGATACAAGAGCCAGAGCAATTTGCATGGGCTATTGCATCCACTAAACTCAGCCTGGAGTAGCAAGAGTCAAAAAAATAGTGAAAGTGGATTTTTGCTACTCCACCAAGCAAATCAGGGAAGAATTAATGGAAAGAATGTATCTGATGAGTAAGAAAATATGATGACACAGTTATTTTTCCAATAATAATTGCATTTAAAGTTCCCCATGAAACAAATTTTATTATTTAATTTGAAACATCTAACTTCAAATCTAGATCAGTTACATATAAATCTGTTTGTTAGCTACACTCACAGTACTTTTTGTACTAGTAACAAAGAAGACAATATCGTCCTGGTGTTCCGATCTTCCAGATTACTAATGATTAAATGCATTGACTGGCTGAAAACCAAGATTTTTCCCTAACAAGTTGAATTGAATTAAAATTATGGGTTCCAGGCATTCTGTCTTTGAAGACGTCCTGGTTTAAAGCAATCTGTGTTCAGGGAGAATAAACTGGCAAAAGAAATGGAAAAGTTGAAAAAAGTGGATAAAAGCTGGTATTTCATAAATATGTATATCCCTTCCAGAGGCACACGCTGACCATCAGGATTAAGCCCAGGACCCTGAGCACCTGCAGTCACTAAAGCCCAGCTGATGTCCTGTGCAAGGCTTGCTGTCCATAGCATTTTGGATTGTCACCAGCCAATCACCTTCCAAAATTCAGTGCGGGCCAGTAACAATCTGGATAATTCAACTCTGTCCGTTCCCTTTTTCTCAGCCTTTTGGCTAAGATCAAGTGTGCATATTTAACTAATATTAAACCTTCTATTTTACATCAAGTACCTCCTTCACTTCCAATCCAGCCTTTCTATTCATTGCATCCAAATGGTGTAATTAACACACCTTCTGATACAGTTCTCACACCTTTGCTCTACCTGCTACAATGACATATATATATATATATATACACACAGAACCTCTGTTTTGTCCTGAGGCACTATAACTTCACATTATCACTCCTCAAACCCCTGAGAAAGAGACATATTAAAATCATAACTTTTCCCTCTCTGTAGACCGAATCTGGTTTCCCTTTCTCACCATTTTCTCTATTCCACTCCTCAAGTTCTTTATGAGGATATTGCAAAGGAATACTTGTGAAGGAATCAGCTGTGGAAAGGAACAGTGATATTGGTGGATCTGTATTACCCGGTCCCAACTCACTGCCAGGATTGCTCCTAAGGAACCCAGGCTGGAGCAAACATTGTAGAGCAACTGCACGGCTGCTCTTTGTCTTGACAGAAGGAAATCATCTCATCCTTATACTACCCCTTAGGGAATGCCATTACATAACTCACTGTTTGGCCTATATTTCCCAATTCTTGGCTCCATGCTGTTAAGAGAAACACCACTGCTTCACTGTAGTTAATGACTCAAAACTGAGCACTAGATAGGGACACAGGACCTGTCATCTCAAGGAAGCTCTTGAATTCCTCCAAACAGGATCCAGACTCCAACTGGATGAAAATTTTACCAAGCTACTACCATGTTGCATGTGTTGCATCTCCTGCAAGCTCTTCTCTGGACCTGGGGCATGAAGCAAGTTTGGCCTGATGTTCAGTAACAGCTCTGCCCCATTTTGGCAGGTTTTATGCAGCTTTTCCTGCATTACTCATTACATGTGGTGCTTATGTCATTCATGCTGCAGAACTCAGAGCACAAGCATGTAAGTGATCATCTGCATGAGAAACAAACACAACAGAGAAGTTTCTAATACGCATGTTCCTTTAGGCACCACATCTTCCCCAGATGTATCTCTCCATTCAATGTGAAATGTTTCCCCATATACATCCTGCGCTATTTACTACCCTTAGAAATGATCTTCCTCTGTTGTTTTATTTTTAATTCTTTCCAAAAAGGATATGTAATGCCCCCCATTAATAGGTGTAGCTCCCATTTTACAGCTGTGAAAACACAGGTAGAAATGGATTAAGTCTTGATCCCAGCAAAGGAAATGACTGAATCAGGAGTTCTGGGTACTGGTGCTGTACCCTGACTCTGGTTCAGCACTCAAGAAATGGCTCAAGAAATAGGTAACCATGTTTTTCAAATTCCTTGAAGTTCCTTTGGTTGATGAACCATTTCCATATGGTCCAACTTATTTAAAACACTTTTTAAAAGGGGAAATTAAACTTTCTCTGAAGCAAAATGTAACTGGGCTGTGACCCAAAACCTCAATTCGCATTTATGAGCATATAAAATGTAACCTCAGCACAGACAAAAAGAGTTAACTAAAATATAGCCAGCCCATACAGTGACACCTCCAAAATACAAACCCTACAGGACAGCATACTGTCCTGCTGCTCTTACTTTTCCACCTGCTCCAACCAGGCACTCACCATCCAGGAGGTTCCTGGGGGCTTCCTTGCATGAATGCGTTAACCCTGGATAAAAGCTACCGCACCCCTTCGCACGGGTGTAGCCTCTGTGGGAAGATCAGCATCCTTCCAAGCTTGCCTACTTACAGATGACCGCGGGCTCCTCAGGAGCCAAACCCCTAAGGTGACATGCACCCCCTCCATAGGTAACATACACTCCCCCATAGGTGACACGCTCACCCATAGGCGACACGTTGCCCCAGGATGACATGCCACCCTCTATATATGCCCTGTTGCTCTCACCTACCGATAAGATGCCGGTGCCTCCCGGTTGCCCCGCGCGTCTCTGACACCGCCTCTCTGCCCGGTGCCCGAAGCGGCGTTACCGACTCTTCCCTGCCCCAAACCGCCGGCAGGGCGGGGGTCGCGGTCTGCAACAGCGGGGAGAACCGCTGCCTCTCCCAGCCCGGAGCCGGAGCCGTCACCCCGCGCTGCCCCCGACGGATCCGCTCCGCGCTGTTCTGCGGCCGGGTGACTCCCGTGCCCCCTCGGCGGCTCCGCACAGCTCCCTCGGCAGAGCGAGGAAGCAGGGCCCTCCGGGAGTGCCCCGATAGCCGCCGCTTATCGCCGCGGCCCGTCACCCAGCTGGGCTCCGTTTCCAGGAAGCCGCGGCTCCCGAGAGCTTGTCTGCCGCTGGATGCCGATCACCCCGTCCTGCTCGCTGCCTCCTTCCCTCCCTCTCTTCCTCCCTCCTCCCTCCCTCCCTCCGACCCCCCTCATCCTGGCAAGGGGGCTGGGAAAGTGCAGCGCGGCTCCAGCACATGCCGCGCCCGCGGTCATGGCCCGGACCCTCTGCCATGAACGGGGAACACCCCGGGCGCCCCCTCGCTTGCTCCGGCCGTTCTGCTCCGGGCCCGGCGGCGCCGCAGGGCAGTGACCGACCGGCTACACCCGCGGGGACACCAGGCCCTGTAACCCCCGTTAATTCCTCCCTTCCCCTGACCCACCAACTCTTACCACCTCACTTCTTCTCTGGCATTTTCTTCCACGCCAGGATTCCCTTCCTTTCCCAGCCGCTCCATCCTTTAACCATCCTCCTCTGCCCCTGCCCCATGCTCTCTCTTCACTACCCCTTTCAAGATTCCCTCCTCTTACAACCCTCAGTCTTGCCCTAATCATCATCTTTCTTCCTTTTACTGCCTCCTCCCTTTTTCCACCCTGCCCTCCCATAGGTTTTCCATCACTGAAGATGTGCAATCTGCTCTCTTTGATTCTTTGCTAACCAAAGCCCGCTCCGAGTCCTCCTGCTGCACCCACCACTGACCTCCGTGTTGCTTCCTCAGGCAGGTACTGTTCCTTGAGAACGGGCTCCCTCCCGATAGCTTTCCAAACACCTTCCAGATAATCCTGGCAAAAAAGATATGAAATGGTGATGTAGAAAGCAGGCTGCAACACTTCTGGTCCTTGCCTCACGGCATGAACCCACACAATCACACCTCTTTCCTTTTGAACAATGCTTGCCCGGCCTTCTGTAAACACCAACACACAATGAGGCTTCTGCCTCGGGCAGAGCACTGTGTATTACGGTATGGCTCATCCCTCTTCTATTTGCCCCTCTGTTTTTTAGCACCATAAGGCTGATTGACTGACAGCACAGGAAGCCTGACACTCCTCACGAGGAAAATGAGCTGACTCTATGGAATTTGCACATGCTCTTATGATAACTTTATTACTAATAGTGTTTGCTCCCTTTCAGACATACTCAGGAACATCCAGGACATGCATGACTCTTCTACCCTTTTACAGGAGGATAAAACACACACTAAAGTTCTCAAAGGACCAGATACCCAGAGATCCCACAGAGGAACCTGTTAGGGCAGAGTCATTGCTTTCTTTTGCAGTATCTTATAAAGTTGATTAAGGTTTGTATTTTTCTGTGTGCATGCTTAAAGGAAAGGCCTGAAAGAGGCAAAGGAAGATCTCTTGCACAGCTGAATATGTTTTTAAGAAGATGCATGAGGGAACTGACACATATGAAAGTGAGCAGTAAGAGACAAAACCAGATGGGCTGATGGAGCTGGCTGAGCAAATAACTTAAGCACTTCAGGGTTTATATACATTAGAAGGCGCTGAGATGCAAGTAAAAGGGGTTTCATACTGGATCTTAAAACGGACTGGGTCTTGGAGCCCCAGTGAAAAAGGCAATGGTGATGCACCACAGAACAGACTAGTATCAGAGCTGGTGTACCTAGCAAGACAAAGTAAGGAGGTACAAATACATGGACTTGTACAGTTTAGTACATGACACATTCTAATTATTGTAATTCTACTAACTGTTCTCCTGTTTTTCCTAGTATTTTGGGGTTTTACAATCAATCCCACTGACTGGTTGAAGAATCCCTCTGGCAAATATACCTGCAGCAGTTCAGAATGCAGCCAGCCAGACATCCTGCCTGCTCAGGATTTCCAGTCCTGTAAAACAGTTGGCAAAGCTGGATTGTGTGTGCTCCAGCCACAGACCTGGCAGTGCCAGCAGTGTCAGCTCAACTCTTGCAGCCCAGGGCTGCATCAGGACACAGGCTGTGAGCTGCAGCAGGACTCACGTCTCTGTGCCAGCCCCACAGCAGGGTGGAGCACACAGGGGCTATTTTAAATCAACTTAACTGGATTTGCAGGAGGACATTTGTCAGAACAGCAAATCCCTGCAGGAACCCTACGCAACCAGTTGACCAAAAAGCCTTTACTGTTACTGTCATTTCCTCCTAAACATGAGACTCACAATAAATTTCACAGATGCAGACTAATGCAAATGACCAAGGCTCCATCACTCCCAGTGCACATGTCCCTATTTACTTCAGCTGAGGATTGGCCTTCCCTGGTTTTATTCCAGTTTATTTTTTATGATCTTCATTTGCTGTGTCTTCATCTGGTGTGTTTATGTAGCTGGTGCTTGGTTTTCATTATTTTTTAACTGCATTTCAGATTATTTGCTCTATGGTTTTATTCATGTTCTCCTTTTCCACGAAATTCTAATAAAACACTTGGCTACAGATTTCCCAAATTGGATACTGCTGTTCAGTGCAGCTAATTATGTAGCAGGGTTCAAAGCCAGTTCTATAATGTACCAATTTACATATTCATGAAAACAATGGGCACAAACATACATATTATTGTTACAAGCTAGTTCCATATTCTTCTGGAATTTCCTTCAAAATACATATGTTTAGTATTCTCACGCATCTGAGAAGCAGCAAATACTGCACTGCTGGCATCACTAGAATATTTACAATGAAAAAATAAACCACCCTCTGATGTCTCTTAGGCCTAAAGGGGCATTAAACAAATGCTAGTGCATTTCCTCTGAGGATCTCAAAGTACCACACAAAAGCACTTCACAAACTCAGCTACTCAACATCTATGAGATATGATATACAAAGATCATTTTAAAATTAAATATTCAGGATGGTTGCAATGTTATACATTCAGTGTTTCAGCCTCGCCAGTGTTCTGGCATACTCAGATTAACTATAATTTTATTGTTTAAGTACTGAATTAAGTGATTTTTGTTTGTTTTCTAAACCAACTGAAGTACAGACAGCAAACTCTGTGAGCAGAGCAGGCTTCACAGGAAGATCCAGACTAAACTGACTCTTTAAAAAGGCTGCTATAAACCATAACTCTGTCTATATTAGCAATAGCTAATAACTCAGTAGTGTGGCCTACTCATATGATCCTTTACATCAGGGTGACTTGGAGTAAACAATCATTTTTCAAGCTGCTCTTAATGCAAGCAGTATGTATGCAAAGATTTGCTTGTGTCTCCACACACCCTCATTCATTTTATACTCTTTTAATTTTAGGATGCTATTTAAATGTTAATAAATATGTAGTCATCTGCCTAGAAGTAGATTATCTATCAGTCTATCAAGATATAGACTAGGTACTTTCATTACTGTAACACAACAAACTTCTGACCATGGTATAACAAACCATCCCTACATAAAAACCATTTAGGCAGCATTTCTGAGGGTGTGTTATAGTAAGATTAAGCTCTAATTACACACATGCAGAATTCTAAGCACATGATTATTTTTGCTTCTTTGAGCATCTACCTGCATTGAAGTTTATAGTTTCTGGTAATATAACTTGGGAGGGAAATGAAGAGACAAGCCAATAGAAGCAAAGCCTATCTTCTAAAAGCTGAACACAACTGGAGCAGTGGCTGAACTCACATGGGTTCAGTATTTCCGAATATGACATACATGGAAAAACTGAATTGCTTTTCTGCTCCTCTTGGCTTGCACATCTCTAGTTTTCCTCATTACCACTGCCTCAGTCTTATCTGGTTAATAAACAGAGACAGTTCTACTCTGTTGGTGTTTAAACGTCTGCCTGCCTAAACTAGTTTCTCAGTGGGTTTGACTTGTTGGCATGTGTGCATGATTTCAATGCTAAATCAATGAAATATTAAACCACTGCAAGATTAACTTATCTACAATTGCAAGCACTGCAAGGTAACACAGCAGCTACTGCATCGGGAAGGTTCGGTATGGACATGGCCAGTGTCACGCCGCCAGTCCCCGGGGTTCACCGGCAGCCCCCCGCTCCCAGGGACCGGCCACGGCGCCCGCCGCCGCCAGCGGGCACAGCAGCGCCCTCTGCCGGCGCTCCGCCGCGCCGGGAGCCGCCCCGCAGCCCGCCCTACCCGAGGGATCGGCAGCCAGCGCGCAGGTAAGGAGCGCCACGGAGGCTGCCACCAGATTCCGCTCTTAACTGGCAAATCCACCTTCTTCACGGATGTAGCCCAGCCCGAGCTGCATCACATCACAAGCATCACAGGCGCTTCCAAGGCTTTCTGTTTTGAGCACGTGTGAGCAGCCTTAGATGACTCGCATATGATCCAATCATAATTCAATCATAAGTAATAATGAATTATTTCATAAACAGCTATCATTATTTTTGCAATTGGATGCAGGCAACAGACAGGCTGAGAGAGCTGGAGTTGTTCAGCCTGGAGAAGAGAAGGCTGTGGGAAACCTTAGAGCAGCTTCCAGTACCTAAAGGGGCTGACAAGAAAGGTGGAAAGGGGCTTTTTACAAGAGCCTGTAGTGACAGGGCAAGGGAGAACGGCTTTAACCTGAAAGAGGGAAGACTGAGATGAGGCAGAAGTTCCTCCCTGTGAGGGTGGTGAAACACTGGCACAGGGTGCCCAGGGAGGCTGTGGCTTCCCCATTCCCAGCAGCATTCAAGGCCAGGTTGGACGGAGCTTGGAGCAACATGATCAAGTGGAAGGTGTCCCTGCTGGTGGCAGGAGTCTGGAACTGGATGATCTCTAAGGTGCCTTCCACCCCATTACATTCTGTGATTCTATGATTCCATGGTAAGCATAGCAGGCTCTTCCAGTGCCTTTTTTTGAGCATGTGTGAGCAATCTCAGGTAACTCATAGAATCGTAGAATCATAGAATAGTAAGGGTTGGAAAGGACCTCAAGATCATCGAGTTCCAACCCCCCTGCCATGGGCAGGGACACCTCCCGCTAAACCATGCCATCCAAGGCTATGTCCAACCCCACCTTGAACACCGCCAGGGATGAAGCATCCACAACCTCCCTGGGCAACCCATTCCAGGGCCCCACCACCCTCACAGTAAAGAATTTCTTCCTCATATCCAATCTAAACTTCCCCTGTTTAAGTTTAAACCCATTACCCCTTGTCCTCTCACCACAGTCCCTAATGAAGAGTCCCTCCCCAGCATCCCTATAGGCCCCCTTCAGGTATTGGAAGGCTGCTATGAGGTCTCCACGCAGCCTTCTCTTCTCCAGGCTGAACGGCCCCAATTTTCTCAGCCTATCTTCATACGAGAGGTGCTCCAGTCCCCTGATCATCCTCGTGGCCCTCCTCTGCACTTGTTCTAACAGTTCCATGTCCTTTTTATGTTGAGGACACCAGAACTGCACACAATACTGCAACTGAGGACTCACGAGAGCAGAGCAGAGGGGCAGGAGCACCTCCCTCGACCTGCTGGTCACACTCCTTTTGATGCAGCCCAGGATACGGTTGGCTTTCTGGGCTGCAAGCCCACACTGCCGGCTCATGTTCATTTTTTCATCAACCCACACCCCCAAGTCCTTCTCCGCAGGGCTGCTCTGAATCTCCTCCCCGCCCAACCTGTAGCTGTGCCTGGCATTGCTCATGTGTTATCCAATAATAATTCAATCATAGTAAGTAATAATGAATTATTTTATAAACAGCTATCACTAGTTTTGCAACTGGATGCAGATATCATTTGTGAAATTAATTCATTTTCTCAGAGCCAGACAAGTAACAGAACCATAACAGGTCCAGCAATTACTTCCCGTTCTTGGAGCACTCCTTATCAGAGCACTGTGACTTGGCAGTGGGGCCAGCTTGCAGGACACGGATTTGTTTCTAGAACGTCTGAAAAGAGGCAGACACAGACAAGTATGCAGGTACAGGAAAAGGAAGCCAGCTGGGAGGTTTCTGAAACAGCACATACAAAAGCAGTGGACAGGAGGGACTTGCTTACAAGAGCAATGTACAAACTCAAAATATGACACTGATGGCAATGCAGAGCATTTTAAACATTATGCCCAGGGGACAAAGGGACATAAGGACAACATAGTCCAACAAAGTTGTGCAGCAAGGTGCTGTGTAACAGGAGCCGGGCATTTATAAAAGATTAAACTGTTAGCATCCATAGTAGCTTGTTCACTTTAAAGCTCAAATGCTACATTTTCTGATAGGAAATTACCTTTAATACCTGATAAAGCTAATAATTTGCTTTATAAGCACACTGTGTGGTCACAAATATTTTTAAGATCAACCATCATTCTGTAAAAGAAGTTAATTTATAATAAAAGACACAAGTACTCACTATTCAGTAGATGGCACTTACAGTACTACTTATTCTGGGTTGCAGCCGCTAGCAGAGGGCACTGTTTTACTCACAAAGAGTGATAAAACATGCTTTGCAGATGAGCTTAAAAGCAAAGTCTTTATTCCAAAAGGTTTATTAGGTGAAGCTTTTTATCTAATTATCTAAGAATAACATAAAATTAAAATTATCTGTGCCAAGTGAAGTTTGAATGAGATTTTGGAGTGATTATTCATTTCATCTGCTATAACATTTCCAAATTCTAGATCAGGAATACTCAGTGAGCACTGGAAAGACAAATAAGTAACATTCACAAATTACTCTGGGGAAAGAAAACGGGCATTTGAAGTAGACAATATTCAGGTCCTTTCCAACCCAAACCATTCTATGATCTACAATTGATATGCAAGATTAACATATCAAAATTGCAGAAGGTCAAAATGAAAGCCTGTAAGTACAGGCAGGGTTTTGTTTGTTTGAAGAAAGCAGAAAATCTGTGGTGACATTCCTATTATAACTTTTTAAATAAAGCTCCTCTTTTCCCCTTTTCCTCTTCCCATCAAAAAAAACCCAACCTCCCATCAACGCCAATACAAACTCAGATTACAATCTACTGACTGTAACAAACACTCTTCTGAGCCAGCACTGACAGCATCAACAACAGTTTATCTTAAATACAAAACCAGTATAAACCCTGATCTATATAATAAAAGTTTAGGCAGGTCCTCAATAACAGTCAGCATACACTGGCAGGCATTTTCTATGTTTTATTCTTGGAAGTGTTCTTTCAACTCCCAAGTGTTGTATGGAATACCATTCCTCTTAAGAAGTGGGAAGTCCCCAGATGGGAAAGAAGTATTACAGTAGAATGTCTCTATACTCCATGGTGGATTTAGTGACTGGATTTCTACACCAAAACAAACAATGTAAAAAAAATGCTTCCCAAAAAACTTTCCCAACTGTCCATATTAGGAAACCCAACCTGTCTTTCAGCTTCACAAAAGCTGAGACTGAACGTGCCATGAATAGCTTGATCAACTCTGAATCACAGGTTTTAGAGAACTTGTGACTAAAATAGCTCTATAAACTTGTGTTACAACTGGCACAGAAAGCTTGCCTTTCTCCCTACCTTTATCTGTAAACTGTTTATCACATTCCTTCCTCATACATCAGCTCCTTGTGATGAAAGCAAGCCAGTGATTAATACTTTTTATTAGGCTGGTTCCAGTGACTTGAAATGAATTTGCCCTGACTTCTCAAGCATGCCACCACACCCACCGCATGGCACTCCAACCATGCCAGGAATGCACAACAGAATAAGTTATCTTACACGATACTTCATAAATCTATAGCAATAAAATTAACTGCATGATGGCTTCAAGCACAAATCACCTTCAGGATGTTCTTCCTCCCTCTCTCCAAAAGAGGAAAGCCAATAGCTTTAAAAGCCTGGAGAAGGCACTGTTCTGTCACTTGTACTCTGTGCTTTCCTAAAGCTCATTAAGCAAAGCATGCTGTAGGAGACAAAAATGGAAAGCAGTCCAAATGCTTCAATTTCGTAATTACAAAGTGACAAAATAAGAGGTTTTATCCAAGTCTTGTAATGTATCCTCTATTACATCAGGATCACAGACTTCATCTAAATTTAAACTGAATTCTCTATGCATCCTTTTGCAGTGTAGACCCAAACCATACTAAATAAAGGATGGGAAGACTGAATTAGCCTAGACACCGTCTGACAGCAAACTATACTTAACAATATCCTCTGTACTAATTACAACTTGGCTTGTCTTGAGTGATGGCTGCAATTCCTTTGCCTTTGGCACGATGTACATAAACCAGCACCAATTTAAAAGTGATTCAGCACTGGATTTGTTTTTTAATCACTGACTACCAGCTGAGACTTGAGAAGTGAACAGACACTCACACCTTGCCTCAGCTGCGAGGAACTGTTTGAACTCCCTTCACAGCCATCTACAGAACATCTACACGCAGATACTTCACACTGACTTCTCTTCTATCAGTTTTATAGATTAGGGAGAGACCTGGATTTCAAAGGTTTGTTGACAGAACTAGATTAATGTACAAGTTTTCTTCTTGCTTATAAAATTATACAAGCGAAAAGTCTTTCCTCTTCAGACTGTGAGTTGGTTATGGTCCCTCCACTAAGGGGTTTTGTCAGCACCTCCCTCAGGGCAGCTAGGCAGACATTTATATGAAAATAATAGATCTCGGAATTATACCCCTCTGATACGTTAGATATATCTCTGACAGAGACAACCACTTTGAGATGTTACACGATGTTATTTGTGGTTAAAATGAAAACAAACTCCAAAAGTATCTTTATGCCCCGGATGGGCATCCAGAGAGCAAGAGTTCATACTTCCAGCCCGATCTGTACCGTGTCAATACAAGAACTAACTCTTGTGCGCTCTAAGACCGCAGGACCCCAACCAGCCTGAGGCAACCCGGTCCCGCCCGCCTCAGGGGGCGACGCACTGAGGAGCTGAGAAGGCGGGGAACCGCAGCCCTGCGTGTACACATCAGACTCGGCGACTGCAGGGCGAAGGTTGCCGAGGCACATCCCACACCTGCTCCCTAGGACAAGGGGACAGAAAGACTTCCTTATCACACGACCGCCCCTCCTCCTCACCCGCACCGGGCGCCCGCTTCCATCTTGGAACCCCGCCGAGCCCCGCGCAGGTGCGCGGCCCCTCCCGCCAGCCGGCCACTGCGCATGCTCAGCAGCGGCAGGTGCGCGGCCCCGCCTTCCCCACGGCGCAGGCGCCGTGGCGGCGCCGCTCCGCCTCCGCGGCTGGCCGTGGCGCGGCAGGTGCCCGGAGTCGCTGTGGTCCCGCCTCTCTTCTCTGTCTAAGGGCGGCGGCGGCAGCAACCGGCGGAGTGCCCGCGGGTGCCGGGGGGCGGCTGGCTTCGGACTGAGCCGCTCGCCCGCCTCCTCCCTCCCGCCGCAGCGCTCACGGCGGCACCCGGCGGAACGAAGACGAGGCACCGACCCTCCGGCGGCATGAACCGGCCTCACCGCGGAGCCGCGGGCAGCCGGGGCCTGGGCACCATGGAGGTGAAGAGTAAGGTAGGTGCTGGTCACCGCGCTGAGGGCCGCGGGCGGCGGCGGGGCGGGAAAGAGTCGGCCCGGCCCTGCCCTGCGGGGGCGCCTGATCACGGTGCCGCTGTGGAGAAGGGCGGCGGGGGGGCGGTGAGGGGTCGGGGCAGGGAACGCTGCTGACTCACCTGGTGGCACCGAGGGCAGCGGGCCGGTGTCCGCCGGGGCACGGCTCCGGTGTGGTTGGAGCGCTCCTCAGGCCGCGGGGCTCGGGGTGTCCGCGGGGGCCGTCTGCTTTCCCCACCTGCCCGTCCACGCTTCAGCCCGCTCCTGGGCTGCTCGGCTGCAAGGCGGCTGAGGCAGCGGGAGCTGGGTACGGGGAGCGCTGTCGGCGGGGGAAATAAGCGTTTTTGAGGTGTTCTTAAAAAGCAGGTTGGTGGAGTTGCGTCCTTCCTTTCTGCATAGACTGAAAAGGATACAGAGAAGTAGATGAGGAAAGTTTGGTATAAGTGGGCCAAAAGACGTGTTCAGAGTTGTAATTCACAAACTCCAAAACCTGCTGTCTGAATTAGACAAAGCCCCTACTAACTTAGGAGCTGTTTCTATATTTCTTTCTTTTTTATTATTTGACTTAGTGACTGTGTTTTCGTGCTTTTTTTTCTTTGGTGGGGTAGAGCATATTCTTATAACTTGCATTACTTGGTAGAGGTAAGCCTTGACTAACTAATCTTAAAATAGAACTTGCCTTCTTTTAGAGGCTGCCTGAGGATTTGACACTGGCAATTGTTTCATGTGTGTATATCGGTATGTTCTGGCTTATACAACAGTTTCTGTGGTCAGAGCTTTGCACAGTTGTGTAAATTCTCTCACGGGTGTATCTGCATCCATTCTTCCCGTTGTTAATTTCTCATGTGCTTGTTGGGCAAAGTCTTTTGGCAAAACTTTGTTCTGAAAGAAATTAGATTTTTTTATTTTCTGATTTACATTTGTTATGTTTTATTGATATTCTGCCATTAATAACTGTATAAGCGTTGGATGTGCCGTATTAGGCAGAGCGTCAAGCCATTAGGTAAATCTGGGTAGCTTTGATTAAAGCCCCTTTTTCATTGTCTAGACAAATTGTAATTGCACCTATGTGGGTGTGGGGGTTGTTTTTTTTTTCCACTGATAGAAAAATATCTCCTGTTGGCTTTTATTTTAAACTGGTCTGCAGCCTGTCTGTATCCTGTCTCTTCCTTTCCTGCCAGTCATGTGTTACAGCAGCTATGGTATAGGTGAAGTAAGTGGTCAAGACTTGTGTGTGTTTTTAAGGATAGCCTGCTACAGTGCTGAAACTTCTAGAAAATGCATGGTTTGTCTCTGTAGCTTGAATGAGGTTGACTTCTTTCAAGTCTTAACTTTTCATGTGATCAAAACCGAAAAGCACAGGTCTACCTGGTATGCCAAATACTAGTTAAGCATAGCTGTTACTGTGGTTGGGGAAGTCTTCTATCTGTGCTCTAACAAGGCTGAAAACAATCACTACAATGTGCTTACAAAATGCTTGTTTCCTCAGCCCCAAACTCTAGGCTTATAGTTCCCCCATTGTGTTTTCCTTGATTTAAAATATATCGAGAGATCACCTGTGTGATGTGTTCTTTGGTGTTTGTATGGAGATGTGTAGGAGTTTTAATGAACAAGGATTCTCTCAAGTGCGTATTATGTAGCAGGTCTCAAGGCATTCCTAGAACTACTTGTCACTAATGCATTATTTAACAGCACCTTGATTTTAATATAGCATAGGAGTTTTCTTCCTTTTATGAAAATTAGCTATTCTAAAGAGAAGGAAGAAAGGCTTCTTCCTTCCTTGTGTGGGAGGTGAAGGGGACCATTACTGTGGAGTGGTCTAGTGTTTGAGGGCTTATGAGTGAAGTATTGCTCTGTATTTAGATATTGCAGATCAATAATCCTGCCCAGCTGGCAAAGCTGTGCCAGCACAGCCTGGCTGTACTTGCAGTTATATGAGAAAATTTCTTCTGTTAGTTTGGTTTATTCAACTTGGGAACTGGGCTGAACTTGCCATCGAGAATCCCCACAGTATATTAATTTCAGTTAGCCCTTTTTCTTGTCATAGAAAATAAACTTTTATGCCCCAAACTAGAGTTCCCAATGGTGGTATGAAAGCCCCTAGATAAACTTCTCATTCTCTAGATACAAAATTCAGGTTTTCCCTGTGCTCACTCTTAGGACTTTGAATAATATTTTTTCTTTTCTGAATGAAATCTAATATACTCATAAAACAGATGGTTACTGTAGTTCATATTCTGTTGTTGCTGGAGGCTTACAGCATAGGAGCAGTATGCTGTGTTGCAAAGGACTTAAAAGATGTCCCTCTAGTCTTACTCTAGTAATATCCTAGTGTGCTGACATGGCTTGTGCTGTGTTTTCTCAGTTGAGTTAGCAGTGTAACAGTGTGTGTTTGTAAAAAGCTCAGGTGGTAAGACTTCTCTTGAGCTACTTTTCCAATCTTTCATCTCCCCTAAGTGCAGCCTGGAATGGGATGGAGTGCACCATTTGATAGCACATGAAAACAGTTCAGGGGGTTAAAATTGTGAAATTGAATAGTTTTACTTTTGTCTTTTACCTGCTTTATAGTAATATTGAGCATATGGCATACCATGTTAGGAAATGATAGATTATTAGTCTCTTGGTGTTTGCACCAACTGTGCAAAATAATGAGGGGGGGGAAAAAATCACATGTTTGAAAATGTGGCCCTTTGCATGCTTGCTGAAGAGGAGTTAATATTTACTCCAAACTGCAAGTGGGCTTGTTGGCTTTTTAAACTTTTATTACTGAATTATGTTTAAACTATGTAGTCTTTGGAAGCCAAACAATTTCAATTGATGCAGTGCATGGGCAATTCCTGTGGCATTCATACTTCACATAGCTGAAGATTTGAGAGGCACAGGATGAAGTCTTTCACTTACGTCATGGTTAAGCGTGCTGCCTCTGACATGATGGGAGTTCCTCCTGCAGGCTTTGCTTTCCTTGTACACGGGTATGAATCATCCCTCCTGCCTTATTGTTAGTTAATGTTACTGTAGTGAAGTATTTCTAGGTGAGGAATGTTCCCAGATATTTCCTTTATTGGAAGCTTTATGAGGAAGGTGGGGTGGTGGTAGGTGTAGCTTGTTCCGCTGTGCTGTCAGTGTTAGTATGGTGTTAACGTGCTAACAACAGGGTCCTTGTCTCCTTATTTTCATGCCTGTATTTGTATGTGAAAACTCTAAAGCTTTTGCTCATAAAGGTTGTTATCAAAAGTGAGGTAAAGGTTGGTCTGGAGGCTTGGTAACATGCACCTTCATATCTGTGGTGTGTAATGTATACCCAAGTATGTGATACTGAGGCTCAAACTTTCAGTCAGTATTTTGTTCCATGTGCCCTTCTGTTTTCTTTAAAACTAAACTTGCTAAAGTATTTACTTGAAAGTCTTTATGTTCACTGTAGATCAGAAATAGAGTTCACAAAAAATGCTACCAGCTGACTTTTGTTTGTTTTTCTGTTTTCTAATGATTAGCTTATTACCTTTCTAGTTCATATACAAGTTAGTCAGCTTTTTGTGAGCTGACTACTGCTGTCAATTTTAGCATCTTTAGTATGTCATGTGTACCTGACATGGAGGTTTTGGGGTAATTTTTATCCCATATTCTATTTGCTCTAAGTCCTGCCAGTGTTAGGCAGAACACTATAATTTTACTTGTTATGCATAATAAAACTCCAGTATATCTAGTCTACATCAGATACTTGCTTTCTCACTTGCACCTACTTTAGTTTTATGCCTACCACCACTGAATCAATAAGTGTTTGTTATGTAGGTGACTTAGGAGTTTGCATGGACTGGGGAACTGAGTGTTTTCTTGGGTGATTATAACTGACTAAATGCAAATCCTGCCTCTGAAAGTCCAGTGCCAGTGATTAAGTTTTGAGGTTTTATTTTTTTTTTCAAATCTGGATACAACCACATTTTGTAAGACTGCAGTCAGGAGTCTTGATCATGTAGGCAGATCTTCTGAATCCTTTTAAGGAGGAGTGGCTGGTTGCCTCCTTTCTATCTCTTTAGGTAAGAGCAGAATTGATGTGAGATCAGCTCACCAAAGCTTTACTGCACAGAGTTTGTACCGAAAAGCTGCAGCCATATTTTGTAGTCTCAGGCCAAAGTGACTTGTTCATTTCTTATCCAAACAACTGGGAATCTGAAAGCTATTCAGTCTTGCATAAGTTAACCATAGCTGTACAACAGTTTATACATACCGTTCTGAAGTGCAGTGAAATTTCTTTGAAGAACAATTCCAGGTAGTCACATACCATAGGAGGTTAATCATAATCTTGGTTTTGAGCCACCAGCGTCGATGCTGGGTATGAATTCTGTCTCTTACTGAGAGCGTGGCTGTTCCATAAGCATGTGAGAATCTGCAGTTATTCTTGGCACTAGTTTGTCACCTTAATGCTAAACTCCTGAATTAGTGAATTCTTTTACCAAGATGAAAAAGTTATAACTGCGGGTGGCGGGGGGGAACCAAACACCAAAAGCCAATTTATACTGACCTTTTTGTCACTTCAAAGTTATTGGTTGTTGTGTTTAGTGCATTTTTAATTCCATATCATTTCTAGTTCAACATTCAAATCATTCTATTGATTGAGAATGTTACATTTCCATATTAATGATGTACAATGTATTTTATTGTAGTTTGGAGCAGAATTCCGACGATTTTCTCTAGAGAGATCCAAGCCTGGAAAGTTTGAGGAGTTCTATGGATTATTGCAGCATGTGCACAAGATACCGAATGTTGATGTTCTGGTAGGATACACGGACATTCATGGAGACCTGCTGCCTATCAATAATGATGACAACTATCACAAAGCAGTTTCCACAGCTAATCCTCTACTCAGGATTTTCATTCAGAGAAAAGGTAAGTGCACGTGAAGTCAGTGAATCATCTGTTTCTCCAGTTATACAGTAACCAGTGTGACGTATGGAGGAAAAAAAACCCCTTCAGTCCTATTTCATCATGTTAAATTCCATAATAATTAGGGATCATGAAAGGTACTCACAACTCATCTGTTTTGAAAGAGTTTCCTCAGGCAACCTATTTATACTTTGTGGGTTTTTTTCTTGTATTTAGTTCAGTTAAAGTCAAGTTAAATCTCTAGCAAATGCTTCTTTTTGGTTCTATACAAGCAAATGAAAATAAACTTTAAACCTCTAGGGCTTTTTGCTCTATATGTTGAATGCCTTTCACTTAAAATTGTAATTTTGATCAGATGAGAATTACAGGACGGAAAGGAATCTTGAAAGTCTTATTACGAGGTACTAAATGTCAGTATAAATTAAAGGCTTAAGTTTAATATGCTACTCTTGTCATACTTTTCTAATAAAACATTCCAAAACCTTCAAAATGACAAGCTTATTTCAATTAGCAAACCTCAAGTGTGAGTGTGCTCAGTTTGTTGGTCTGCCTTTAAAAATAGTATGTCCTCTAGGCACAAAGTTCTCAATGTCTTTTTGTAGCATCTACTTCTTTTTTGTGAAGAAAAACCCACCACTTTTGAAGTTGTATTTGTTCTTGTCCAGGAGAGCATGTGAAAGGGAAGGGAAAAGTCTAGTGATGTGATTTGAAATTGTTTTAATACAGAAAAGTTGGGAAATTCTGATTTCTGCACTTCTTGGTTTTCAGCTGAATTGCATACAGGTGTGAGTGCACATATATTGTATGTGCATAGGTGAACACGTGTATGCAGTTCCTATTAGAACAAGCCAGTCAACTTCTCTTTGAATAGCAGGCTGCAGCTTCTTTAGCTGTTTTATAAAGATGTCCACTGTTTCTGACTGTTGCTAAGCCAGATTTACTTTCCTTAGAAAATACTTGGGCATCAAAGGCTTTTATCAGCTTTCTCACTCCAAAAAATAAGATCCACAGCAGCCTGACACAAAAACAACATTGAAAAGCAGTGTGGCTGCTTGCCAGCTGCTGTGTTGCTGGCAAAATGTGTTTGTTTGTATTGAGGATTGTGTAGTATAGCAACACTTATGTTTTCAGTCCTGAATTGCTAGAGGAATTAACTGTTTTAATAGCACCTGAAGGCAGAAAGAGTCTATGATTCCATTTAATCTCCTACAGTAGCCATATGATGAGAACACATAAGCCACTTTGTCGGAACGGGATTATCGAGTTTATATTTTAACACCATATGTTTTTAGATTGTTACTAGTGTTACATTTCTAACACCTTATGCCTTCATTGTACTGTTACTTAAGGTATGATAGACTACTCCTTATTACTTGGGTTTGAGGACTTGGTAATGTAAGTGATTGGTAATGCACAGAACTAGAAGTAAGACTAACCCGCTTAAATTTATCATGCCTAGAATTTACTCTCGGGAAAAGCTGTGTAGAAAGTATCAGTTGTCATCACCTTCTGTTTGGCACCAGAGCCTTCTGGATGTGGAGTTACAGGGAATGAAGAACCCAGGCTGGCACTGTACTTTGTTCTGAATTAGTTGTAACTGCTTTGATCATTCTGATGATTAAATTTAGGCTTTAGCTTCATTTAGTATCTTTGAATAATATAGAACAGAAGTTTATTTGATGGAAAATAAGGAAATAACTTGATTCTATATTTTATTTGTGATAATTAGCCTCTAAAGCTGCATTGCAGGGGTTAGAGATGTATTGGAATTTGTGCAGCCTAATTTGTTTAGGTATGGTTAATCCATCCAACTGTACAGATCTTTACTGGCGCTACACCTGAAATTGAAAATCAAATATCTGAACAAATACCTGCTGTTGATGGTACATTGATGGGGCTGCTTTGATCTATGGTGTTTTGGAACTGTAACTAGTTACTCTTCTACCTGCAAGGCTTTTTGTGTCTTTCATGCGTTCTCTTCAATCTGAAAAAAATTCTGTGGGTTTTCTAATGGGACTTTGTACTTTTCCATATTTCCAGCAATAATAGTTAGGAATTTAAGATCTTTGGTAAAAAGCCACTTGGGGAAAAAGAGGGTTTTTGCTGTCTTAAAAGGTATTACATGCTATTACATTGTCTTATCAATTTAGAAGATAGATGGAATTTGTGGGAAGCTAACAGAAGGTATGAGAAGACTACAATAAAATCTAGTAAATAGTATTAACTACTTAGTATGTTGCATCCAAGAACACCTTAAGGGGTTGAAAGGGAAGCAACAAGATGCTTTTGCATTTATTAACAAGTGACAGTTGTGATAATGTGACTCTAAAATGTCAGAAATTATGTCAGAGTAAGCACCCTTTTCTATTCTGACTCCGAATTTATTAAAGCCAGAAGATGTCCCAAGCATTCACGCGTATTGGTTAATGTAGTAAGCAACTTGGAGATCCTGTAATTAAATGAAGTCACATTATTCCCCATAGACTCTTCTAATTGTATTTAGTCAGATTTCTTTAAAACACTTTAAACTGTTTCAGTCCTAAACCTAAACTAGAGCTTGATATTGTGCAAGTCAAGAGTGGCTATTAGCTCCTGGAAAACAGCTCTCTTATCAGAATGTCTCACTGCAGTCACACAGATGAACAGGTACTGCTGACATCTGGAATGTAAAGGTTAAACTGATGTCTCATAATTAAATCCAGATGTGTAGGAGTCACTCTGTCTGTGAGAAAAGTCTTCCTGAAGATCAAACGGGGAGGGTGGGGGTGAACACAGTCCGCACAAACCCTGAAGGGCAGTTCAACATGGGGGACTTTGCATTGTAAATACAAGAATAATAGAGATGATAACAGAAGGTGTATTTGATTATAACGACCTTCAAACTCACATGCAAGTTATTAAATTACAATATACAGCTCTTGCAAGTCATGCATGTATATAGTTGTTTATAGTAAAAACCTAAATTCTTTGGTTAATTCATTTGTGCCTTTTGAGGTAGACTTCACTGAGAGGCTCTATTTTAGTGAAAATCGAGAGAAGCTGATTTTTAAACAGTTCTCTATAGAATATCCTCCTTATTCTGAGTCCTCTTCCAACAAACGTAGGTCACTTCTGAAATCCATGTGTTGTTATAACTTGTGACTCAATACGAGACAATAAATTTGGGCTTATTTTAGAAATGCTAAATTGCATCTGTATTCAAATTCACTAATTATTTGGGGTTCTGCAAATGTAACTTGTATGGGTAGCTCTGTGTTGCTTGCAAACAGATCAGGAAAATGTTTTAAAATCTGTCTTGAACAATGCTAAATGAAACCAGATTTGGCATTTGTGGGCTGTTGTTTTAAACGCCATGTAACGAGTATATACAGATTGTGCCACCTTGAGTTTGGAACTGTGGAGGGAAAACTCATTCTTGCACTATGTGGACATTCTCCTTAACGCTATCTGTAGTTAACACCTTGTCCTCTGGCTTTATGCCAAAATATTTTCCGCTGCAGCTTTAAACTGATTAGGTAGTGCCAGAACAAAGATGCCTTTGTACTGCAGAATCCTGCTTTCAAGCACTTGCTTAGCAGTGAAGAGAGGTTAAACAGAGTCACGCTGCTTGGCTGAGGTTTGGAGATGAGTTTTCATCAACCTTTCACTATTTCCTTTTCCCACAAATTATGTCACTTTAACTGTTTGTCTTAAAGCCTGCGCTAGTTTTGAGTCATTAGACTGCTAAGGCTAGTTACAATGCAGAAACCCTCCCCTCTGATGCTTTGTAGTTTCCAAAATGTTTTGACATATGGCCTGCAAGTTTGGGATACTTTTATTTCAACAGTGTGTTGTGTAATTCAAGTAAGTTTCTAAAAACAAAAGCACCAGCTTAGTGTTAAATATCTTTGATTGTACATTTGCCCTATGAAAGAGATTTCTAAAGTCCTTCTCTCTTCCAGTGTTTTTTGTGATCTCAGTTTTTGTTTAAAAAGCACATTCCAGTCTATTCTTTCACATGCAGATGTATTTATATAATCTTTGAAAAGCCAATTCTCTTGCAACTGAGAGTAGTTTCTCTACTGACTGTGTAAAAACTTGATTTGGACAGAAGTTTTAAGCCTTATCAGCTGATAGCTGTGGGAGGACAGGCTGGGTGCTGCTTTCTGTGGACTCTCATTTCTTGTTGTGGAAAGAAGTTGTGAATAGCTCTTACTCTTGGATAAAGAGCACAAACTTCCTGTGATCATTTGCAGGACACAATAAATTGCTTCTTGGATGTGTATGTAATAAATGTGTATATGTTTGTAGATATAGTATGTACCACACTTAGCATGTAGGCACAGAAGGCCTGAGTGGCAGAGAGAGATACTGCTATGCGGCCTGCTATGAAGATGAAGAAGCCTTGTAGCTGCTGTGGCAAGCTGGGAATGTCAAATAATGACATACTTTTGATAGGACAATGTATGAAATACCAGATACTGTGATTCTTTGACAACAATCTGATTTCGTGCACTTGAAATTTAAGGTGGGAAAAACCGAAAAATGAAATACCTTTTTAATGTTGGAACCTGTGCATGCGGAACAGCACTTGTAAGAAAATCAATGCTGACAGTGTTTTGGTACACTTTTCCTGTTTTTAAACCAATTCTTGTACTAAAAGCAGTAAAATCATAGAATGGTTTGGGCTGGAAGGGACCTTAAAGATCATCTGGTTCCAATCCCTGGCCAAGGCAGAGACACTTTCCACTAGACCACATTGCTCCAATCCTCATCCACCATGGCTGCTTCATAGGCTGTATGCTAGTGCCCATATCCCAGATCTTTCATTAGCAGCTTGCACTCTAACATGGATAAATGGTGCATGTGCAATTTTCCTGTTTTCCTCAGATGAGCTTAGTCTAAAAAACCCACTGTGATATGGCTTGAGGTCTAAACACTGTTGAAATACTTCCAGCTTACTCATGGCTGATAGGAGAACTTCCCGAAGAACAGAGCTCTTCTGGAGCAGTGTGCTGTTAGATGCCTAGAAATGTGTCACTGCTACAAACCAAAAACAAAGAGAAGCTTTTGAAATGAGGCAAAATGACATGTCTTGTCCCTGTAGTGTCTTCCTGGTCCTTGGAATGTGTTTATCCAGTCTTGTTGAATTTAACACAGATTGTGCAGCCTTAAAACCAGAGTTCTGCAGTATGAGATTTACACTACTGAAACATGCACAGCACGAAAAACCAGAGATTTTACCTAGTTTTTGAGGTTGCTGAGATGCAGCTGCTGTGGGGAAGTGGAAATCCATGACATAAAAAAACCCCTTTGCAATCATTAACATTCTGAATTTTAATATGAGTCACCATTGTCCTCTGGTTGTCTAAAATCTTCACCCATATCATTTTTAGTGTCATATTACTTTGTATTCAGCGTGAAAGATTTAAAGTAAGACCCTTCTGTCTAGTATCTTCTTTCACAATGGCCCTTTCCAAGTTGTTTTGTGAGCAATTGTAGTTCCAAAGAAGGGAAGCTATTGCACTCATTGAATTGCAAAAATCCTCCCAATGTAACAACAGATGTCTAACTTGAAACTGGTTGGATGGGTTGTCAGTGGAGATAAGGGCAGAACTTCCCACACTTTTTCCTTTGATCATAAATCTTAAGCAAACATTAAAAAAGTTGTTCCATGTTGTCTGGAAAACCAGCCCTGTTAGTGCTCAGTGATGCAGCGCAGGGTTTGTAATGGCTGATCTTCACTTAGATATCTCCAGATGCATTTGAGAGTAAATGGTGTTTGTATTCTTGGCAGTTTTACACTTCAGCCATAGTCCACCTGTTACACACTTGGCTTTGGGAGGTTGGATTGATTTTTTATTTTTTTTTATTATTATTTTTTTTTTTATCAACCCACTGTTCAACACAACCAATTTGACATTCTTAGGCATCTGAAGAACAGGTCTTAGGCTATTTCTAAAGCCTTGGTTGATGCTGAGACCTAATGTTACTGTAGTTTAACCTTAAATTACATTTCTTTTTCTTCTTGACCTATCTTTCTGAAGATCAACAGTAATTCCATTTTCTGAGAGAACCTTTCAGGATCCCAAATAAACTAAAAAAAACAAAAATCATTTAATGTTCTCAAGTATAGCTAGTGTAATTATTTTGTTTGCTTCTACTTTCCTGCTCTTCTTTGTACAATTCATAGAATAGCCCAGGTTGGAAAGGGCCTTGGATGAGATTAACTAGTACCCTGTCCAGTTGAATCTTGAAAATCTCTAGTGATGGGGGCTCCCTGTGTCCCTATGGAGGTTGTCCTAGTAATTGATCTCACTGGGGGGGGGGATAAAGAAAACAAAAGGACAGACAAATAAACCCCCATCCCTTTTGAAGACATTCTTTAAACACTAAAATACAAGAGGCTCCTCCAGGCTTTCCTTGTAGCACAGTTTGATCACCTTCACGGTCTTCGTTTGGATCCTCTCCAGTCTGTCCACATCTTCATTGACGTGTGAGGACCAGAACTGGACACAGTTACTCCAGGTGCAACCTGACAAGTGCTGAGCAGGGGGTTGATCACATCTCTGTCTCTGTTAGTAATACCCCTGCGGATGCAGCCTCAGGATTCAGTTTGCCTTTGCTGTGGCAGCGCACTGTGAAATTGTGTTCAGCTTGTCCACCAGGACCCCCAGCCTATACTGGGCTCCTTGGTTATGCCATGTGCAGGACCTTGCACTTGTCTTGAACTTCATATTGTGCTTGCTAGCCCGCTCCTTCATGTAGCTTTGTTTTTACCTGCTGATCCCAGGGCGGCAGGGAAGCAGCTTTGCAGAGGCTGTCTCACATGTGAAGTGGGAGAGAAACATCCCTGTGGCACTGTGAGTGCTGCACATGAAGTGAGAGCAATGGGGTGTCTAACGTAACACACGGAACAATTTGTGTTAGTGCTGTCTTTGCTCATCGAGTAACACTTGCAGAAACACCACTCTGGGTGAAAAGGTGGCCACATGTGAGAAACAGCAGAAGTAGAAATTAACTCTGCAAGGTGGCTGTGATAGTCCAGAGAAGCATCCGTGTCCTCCCAAAGGAACTGATGTTATCACAGAAGTGACTCCAGGGTATGGCTGTAGACTTAGCTACCTTCAGAAATAATTCCTGTTTAAGTTGTTTAACGACTTTATTTATAACCTTTAATGCTAAAGGTAGTCTGTCTTTAGCAAACAGCTTTGCCTTCCTTAAGGTGTGAGTGCTTTTTTTTAAGCAATTGAAAGCAATAATGTAACTGGGGCCTCCGTCAGGACGCAATTTTTAAACCACATTGATGAACGATGTTATTCTTGTGTAGACACGAGGTGTCAATTCATAGAATCATAGAATAGTTAGGGTTGGAAAGGACCTCAAGATCATCGAGTTCCAACCCCCCTGCCATGGGCAGGGACACCTTCCACTAAACCATGCCATCCAAGGCTGTGTCCAACCCCACCTTGAACGCCGCCAGGGATGAAGCATCCGCAACCTCCCTGGGCAACCCATTCCAGGGCCTCACCACCCTCACAGTAAAGAATTTCTTCCTTATATCCAATCTAAACTTCCCCTGTTTAAGTTTAAACCCATTACCCCTTGTCCTCTCACCACAGTCCCTAATGAAGAGTCCCTCCCCAGCATCCCTATAGGCCCCCTTCAGGTATTGGAAGGCTGCTATGAGGTCTCCACACAGCCTTCTCTTCTCCAGGCTGAACAGCCCCAATTTTCTCAGCCTATCTTCATACGAGAGGTGCTCCAGTCCCCTGATCATCCTCGTGGCCCTCCTCTGCACTTGTTCTAACAGTTCCATGTCCTTTTTATGTTGAGGACACCAGAACTGCACACAATACTCCAAGGGAGGTCTCACGAGAGCAGAGCAGAGGGGCAGGATCACCTCCGTCGACCTGCTGGTCACACTCCTTTTGATGCAGCCTAGGATACGGTTGGCTTTCTGGGCTGCAAGCGCACACTGCCGGCTCATGTTCATTTTTTCATCAACCCACACCCCCAAGTCCTTCTCCGCAGGGCTGCTCTGATAATAAATCCCTTTGTGTTTTTTTGTTGGCTAATTTAAATGAGTTTCTTTTTCTGTTGTCCTTTATCTTTTAGAGGACCAAGTCCAAGTCTGCCTTAGTAGAGCAGTCGTTCTTAAAAAAACTTGTAGTTTTCAGCAGTCCCAATGTCTGGGGAAGGGAGAAGTTAGTATTTCATGCTGCAATATAGAGTTAGACTTCACTAACTTCAGAACGTCTGCCTTTGTTCTCTTTTGTTTAAAGCATCTGAAGGGTCCACGTATAACTGGTACATGTCTGTATATCTTCATCTTAGCCTAGGGGAAAAGAAATCTGACTTACCAACTCTCACTGTGTACTTTCTCAGCAGCAATTGACAGCTCTCCCAAAATTTCACACTGGGGTAGCATTTCCATAGTTATTTCAGTTCACACGTTGAAATGTATAGTGTCTTTTACTTTCTTGGTTGAACCAATGGCATCTTAATGTGATAATACAAAGAAATCCCAATTTCTCCGAGTCCCAGCGTTAGACCAAAGCAGTTCTGCTTGACCATTTTATCCACAGCAGTAAATCTCTACAATGTTGCAAAAATCAAAGTGCAAATCCAAGGAAACTTGGGCCTGGGTGTGTTTTGGTTCCTTGTTTTTTGGAGAGTTATAGCGTATTAAGAAGAAAAATGGAAGCTTGCTTTGGTTAGTAGGCATTTCAGACATGAGAATTGCTTCCACAGAACATTTCCTCTTCAGTGAGAAGTATTGGCATGACTTGCATGTTTTCGTTTTGAAAACTCTCAGCCATTTGCATACTTCTGTATCACACTGTGGCAGTTCCAACATTGCTCTATGAACGGGTTGGCTTGGAGTATTTGTGCGCAAGATCTCTTTGTCTTTGTTTCTGCTCCTCAGCCATTTTACCTACAGTGCATGGGGGCAGGGAGGAGGGTGCAGAATGGAACAAGCTTTCTGGAGTTTGAATCCAGGTCACTTGGCCAGCTTCCAGGAGCCAGGCAATAATAGGCACGCTGGCTGCTTTCCCTTTTTCATTCTTCCTTTTTCCAATGATCTGAAGCCCGAGGAGAGAACACTAACAAGTGGAATTACTCTGAGTAAAATTAAAATGTTTCTAGGAACGTACTCATTCCATTCTAACCTTCCTCTAAAGCAGCTCTAGTTCTTTGTATCTCTATTGCTACTAACTTGCTTTAGGGGTTTTCTGTACTATCTTTAGTTTGGTAGAAAGAAACCAAAAGTATTACAAACTTTGAATGTCTTAACATTAAAGCCCTTGTTTCATGTGTAGAGAGACAAGTTTCTAATGTAGTAAGCCAGAAACCTTCTAAATAACCTAAAACATGACAGCAATGTGACATGGACCACATATAAAGTGACCTAATTACCAATGTGCTGTGTCTTACAGAAGATGCAGACTACAGTGCCTTTGGTACGGATACTATGACGAGGAAGAAAAACGTTCTATCGAATGTGTTACGTCCGGATAATCACAAGAAGAAACCACACATTGTCATTAGCATGCCACAGGACTTCAGACCAGTGTCTTCCATTATAGATGTAGATATTCTTCCTGAAACCCATCGCAGGGTGCGACTTTACAAATACGGGACTGACAAACCCCTTGGATTCTATATACGAGATGGCTCTAGTGTCAGAGTAACACCACATGGATTAGAGAAAGTGCCGGGGATTTTCATATCTAGGCTTGTCCCTGGAGGTCTGGCTCAAAGCACAGGCTTACTGGCTGTCAATGATGAAGTACTGGAGGTGAATGGAATAGAGGTTTCAGGAAAAAGCCTTGATCAGGTTACAGACATGATGATTGCAAACAGCCGAAACCTGATCATTACAGTGAGACCAGCAAACCAGAGAAATAATGTTGTGAGGAACAGTCGGACTTCTGGCAGCTCCGGCCAGTCCACTGAATCCAGCCTTCCAAGCAGCACGCCAAATACTTTAGCAAACTTCTTGCAAGGGGAAGAGGAGAGCGATGAAGAGGACATTATTATTGAAGACAGTGGTGAGCCACAGCAGATTCCAAAAGCTGCACCTACTAGTGAAAGCCTGGAATCATTGACACAAACTGAACTCCTTAATGAGCCAACACAGAATGGATTCCTTCCTTCCACTGAGATGAATTTGAATCATTCAGCAGGCAGCATTAGCATGGAATATGAAGTACAAGATTCAGATCATAAGTCATTAGAAGAAGATGGAACTATCATAACGCTGTGAAATCACACTGGTGTACTAAGGTACATGTACTTAATACACACTGGTGTATTAAGGATGCTATACATGTTTTGATTTGGCTTAAGATGTAATACATTCAATACCTCTCCCTCTATCGAGCACTGCAGTTAGAGTAAAAAGAGGGGAAAAAAGTAAATACAAAAGTTCAGAATTATGTAAGTTGACTAACTTCAGTTAAATGTGCACTTCAGTGTAAATACAAAGATGGAAGGTAACTGAGAAGTGACTGAAATCAAATGAGGAGAATCTAAATTGAAAATGAAGGATAACTAAGAGATGGCTGTGAGTTTTCTTTTAAAGGTACTTTATTTCTTTTTAATGCAGAATACTACTGGTTCTATAGAAGTAAACTTCCATTATTGTGCGAGGTTGACTGTCTCATGTACTGTGGTTTCATGTTCATCTGCTGCTTACGTATGATGGAGCTGCTTTGGCCACTTCATTCCTGTTCCGGGCTGCTGTTCAGCTGGTAGAACTGTTTGTGTGGCTCAGTGTATGAGGAAACTGAAAAATAAGCAGGAGGTGGAGTGGGAAGAGATATTTGTGGTTGGTCTAGTTCCCTGACACAATGAGCAATAGGCACCTGCGATAGTGGCCAGCAACTTGCCAGCAGTCAGTGTTTGAAGGTGGGGGCTTCTGAAGTTGACTATTCCTTTGTAAGTGAATGTGCAACCACAGTAAATTTCAAAGAAATCGAATGTAAACTTAATGCTATGGCAATAACATAACATAATCCTTGTTAAAATCGCAGTCCCGGTAGAGGCCATAAAGGTAAAAGAAAGGTAAATTAAATCCCTAGATTAAAAAAAGTTTTAAATCAGAATGAAGCTTTTAATAGACCTTGCTTGAGCCAGGTGATATTATATGATTTGTTATTATGAACTACACTATAAATACTGATCTTTCTGTGTACCACTGGCTGGGTGTTTTGAGTAGTACAAAGCTGCTATGCATAAAACACCAATAACAAGTCCTGATACTGCAAGTGCATACGTGTGCATGTGATCAGCTGCAATTACAAGGAGAAGCACAAGGAGAGGCTTTCAGCATTATTTTTCCCTGTTTAGTATCTCCTGCTTTACCATTTTGGCACTCAGTTCCCAACTTGACCCTTCTCTGGAAACATAATTTGTGGCAGGAAAATGAGATGGGGACTAACAGGACTGGGGAGAAGGATGGATGGAGCTTCTCGCCAGTGATACAGTAGTCTATGTCAACCTCTAAGAAGGAAGTAGGGTGCTACCAGTTCTGTACTGTGCTTACCAGAGCCAGCAGTCAAGGTTCTTGGAAGCTTGTCCTACCCTGTGAGGAGATAGGATGAGTGGGAAAGAAGACTAACCCCTTTCTTTTTTTTCCCCTCAGCCTATCTTGAGGAAATATCTACCTCTGGTAACTACTAACAAGAAACTAACTGTAAGTTTAATGTTAAGGTGTCTGTGGAAGTCTTTCTAGGGTATCAGAGGCTACAACTGTGTTTAAGATTTCCTTAATGATGTAAACAAAAATGCTTCAGAAATTACTACTGTTCAGTTTCACTAAATGCAGATTTGAAATTCAAGTCTGATGAGCAGTAGTATTTTCAGGCTGTCACTACCACTGGAGTTAAGTCTTGTAGATGACCAGAAAGGTTTTCATGCCCATTGTGATTCATGGAGAGTTACCATAACAGACAAGGGACCTCTGTAAATACAGGTTAGAGTTCTGCTTTGTCAGTTGTATTTATGGTTTCTTCAGTGTGCATATGGAGAGGCCCTGGAATCTTTTCCAACGTGAGCAAGAATTTTGATGTGTTCTACTTATTTTGCTAATACTTGTTAAAAATGAAGTAACTCCACCCACTTAGTGTGAAATGAGGAAAATAATTGTTCATTCTGCATGTAGACTTTAAATATACATGTTTTCTGACAGTGCTGCTCTACAATTCCTTTATTTAAGGAAGATTGTTTACTTTGAAATGTCTTTTCTTTTCCTATATCAAAAGACTTTCCTTCCTGTGTGAAACCATCAGTGGAGGGTGACTTTCATTGATTATGCTAGTTTGCACTTCTGTGCCTTTCGTTTACTTGAATGTATTCTGAATAAGCAAAGGAATAAAGGCACTTGGACGAGAAGAGACCTGAGGACCACAGATACAGAAAATGAACTGGTAGTGCACTTAACGCAGGTGTAACACTTTCGTTCAGTGGGAAGCTGTTATGGCTCTAATGTGGCACATGAGTATTTTGCAGCTTGGGTAATAGCTTTGAGCTATTAACTCTCACAGGAGGGTTGAGGCTGGGAGTGTTAGTGTTGAAAGGTAACCTATTGCTTAGGTACAAACACCCAAGGTTAGTGTGCTGCCAAGCTCTGTGTTACCCAATCTGTACTCCTAACAGACGCATGAATATTTTGAATATATATGCCAGTATTAAGGACTTGTAGAAATTTAACTAGGGTCCTACTCTAAACTGCATGAGAATCACTCTCGTAGGACCTTTCCTGAAAGCCTGTTAATCTAAATGTGAGATACTGATTAATCCAGTGTGTCTTTGGCACACATCATGTTCTGTTTCACAGAGATTTGGTAACACGTAGTAAAACTGAGCATTTGGGACATGATAAAAACATTAAAGAATGAACCTTAAAATGTTTTGTTTTGTTAAAAGTGTGCATTTACAGTTGCAATGACAGACTGCACAGCATGTAATTGCTTAATACTGCAGTTACCATAAAGTTTCTGAAGTTCTTCCATATCTTACTAATGCATACACTGTTAATTACAAAATACTCGTAAATTGTTACTTCAGGATGATCAATGGTTGATTTTGAGTGGCTAAACTTCATTTTGTACAGAAACGATGCTGGGGTTCAGGATAAGGTTTTTTAAAATACTCTGATATTATTAGCCTTTCATTCACTACCTCCTAGATTTTTAACATCTATACAGTTTCCTCCCTGGAAGAAAATACTTCAAGGCTTGACTGTTTTGTAGAGATTTTATCTTTTAGCTAAAAAAAAGAGGAGAAGAATCCCAAAGTGATGGTGAAGATGCTACGCATGATTGACAATACTCCGCTGCTATTAATGTAATCTGTGTGTTAAGTATCCTGTATATGTAAATTGTATTTTCAAGCCAGATTTTATAAATTAATTTATAAAATATCCAAATTGTCTCAAAATGGAATGGAAAACTTACAGTTCCTTGGACTAGTGTTATATATGTTGTGTACACGCACAGTGGGGGGAAAAGTCATTCCTTATTTGCAACTGGGAGATTTAAGTGCACCTTAATAGGAAAAAGAACAAATTCTTAATAGAATTAAGATGCATTTACTTTGAAGTTCTGCTATGATACTGGATAAGTCAAGCCTAACTGTGAATCATACGGTTTTTTCCACAGCTGAATTAAATTTAGGACAATGTTCTCACAAGCTGTCTTTAACATGTGTATTTTTGTGAATATTATGTATTTTCTAATTAAATTTTACTTGCAATGTGATTTTTACATGAATGAAACTTGTTTAAAATGTCAAATATCAGTATTTTTCTTACAACTTTAATGTATAATGTACATTGGTATCTCACTGAATGAAGAATGATTTTACAAAATCAAGCTAGATGTAGTTGTATATTAGTCTTATATTTTTACAGACTGGAATAATAAATGGATATAGAAATAAAGTGTGTTTTTCTTGATTACTTTGTGAAATAAGTAAAAATGAGGACGAATATGTCCTTTTATGCTCAAGTGTGAGATAAGATGGTTTCCCCCCACCCTTGGGCAGCGAAGTGGGCTTTGGTTTCACAGCAGTCTTGAGCGTTTTCTTCCTCTGCTCCCCGCTCTGGCGCAACTATCTACTCCAGAGTATGAAGGGCTCAAAGCATTTGTCTTTCAGTCCTGTTGACTAACCTGTGATGTGCTTATTCCTACAGTAGCTGCAGCTAATGAATCTTACACTGTTATCACTTGCCTGAGGACTGCTCGTAGCACACTTTAGGTCATGAGGCCTGGGAGATGGTTCCTCATCCTCCGTCACCTTTGTCGAGTGCTGCTGGTGATGTGGAGGTTGTCACTGTTACTGTAAGTACTTGGTATAATCATCTATATTGAAGTTTTATCTTGAACCCATTCCCCTTGTGAATGTTTTCTCGCATATCTAATGCCTTGGCAGCCCTTGTAAACATTTACCTAGTGACAAAAGACTTGAGTTTCCTTTAGCCCTTTTGTGTAGGGCTTTTGTGCCTGTTGGTCTTGGGGCCATTCACATGACTCGTATTCTTTACCTTCCGTCATACATGCGTGACTGGTTTCATTTGTATGGTTCAGTACTTCTCATACGTGCCTATGTAACTGTGGGGAGGTGACAAAAAGACTCAGAACAGCATTCCAGTATCTTAATACTGGTATGCAGCTGAAAGAACCTGGTCTACTTCATCTGTGCACTTGAGTCTGAATGTCTTGTAGCTGTAAGAAATTTCGTTACTCTGCATGGAAGCTGGTAGCTCACCCCTTTCTTAAAGGAATGCTGAAATTGGCATGGGATTCTTGAAATGGGGTGAGCTTTAAAACTTTAACCTGCCTGTATTAAAATCCAGGTGTAATGCTTTTCTGACTTCAGACCTTATGTCCAGATGCACAAAGCTCTGAAACTGGGAGAGATTTCCAAGTTACTGATTCTTGTTTACACGTGAGTTGTGGGAGCAAGTAACTGTCTAGTATTGCAGCTGAAAGTTTTGAAGTATTTGCTATTTTGAATAGATCAGATGAAAAAAATGAGGACCAAAATGTGAAGGATTGCTGGCAGACTGCAGGATGAGACAATGAATCAACAAACAATTCAGTGTAGGCTAAGTTTGCATGCGTAGGGAAAAAAGTCTGTATTGTATTTTGCATAGGTGATGGTGAATGCCAGGCAGACTTGCCTCTCAGGAGCCTGTCCTGAGTTATGGTAGTTTCCTGAACACATCAACCCCATAGTTGCTAGCATAAAATACCAAATCGCATTAAGAAAGGAGTGAAGGACAAAACTGATAACGCATTGTTGCTGTATAAAATCATGGTTCAGCAATGCTTTTAATGTAGTGTGCAGTTCTAATTGCCTATTTTCAAGGATACCAGGCTGAAAAAGCCATCTGCATTATAGAATGCTTTTAGTGTAACAAACATGGGTAGCAGAGAGCTGATCAGCCGGAGAAAGATTGTGAAAAGCAATAAAGCTGCGTGTAAAGTTTCGTATGATGAAATAAAGTGTCGACAGATGGATTGAAGAAGTTCAGTTGAATATAAGTTTCACATACCAGCTTTCTGTTATTTGATTCATAGTGAATTTTAGCTCCCTAAGAATTCTTAAGGAGGTCAAAAAGTATATTGAACCTAGAGGGCACTGTTTCATGTAAGGTTTATGTAATTCCACAGAATTAGTCTGGTGGTGTCTCAAACTCTGCATATGCATCTCCTCCAGTGTTCCTTGCCTTGGAACTGACACTGAGTCAAGGGCTACATTCACTGAGGCAAGAGCACAGACTATATAGCTGTATCCTTAGTAGCTGTTAATGTTTCTGTGCCTTCCAATAAGCTTCTGTATGTGAGAGAATTTGTCCTAAGCTAAAACTGCTAATAATCCAGGGGGTATATTGTTGCAGGAGCAAAGAGCAAGGAGAACATGTCCTTAGAATGTAGTGAGCTTGACAGGGTGCTTCAGGTTGGACAAGAACTGAAAGAGTTGACTACTGCTAGTATTGACCTGGACTGAATCTGCGGTGGAGGGACAGTACAGAAGCTAGTCTGGGATGCTGTAAGGGAATGAGACTGAAATGCATATTCATGCAGGTCAGCAACACTATTTGTACAAATCACTGTAATATCTACTTGTAGTTTTCCGAAACTAAAGGAAAAAGACTAAAAGACTAAAAGACTTTACACTAAAGTGTAAAGACAGACTGTAACTTTCCCTACTGCTGCCTCCTTGAGGAAGGAATGCAACTGTTAAATACCATGGAATAATATTTGCCTTTTTAAATGCCAGCAGTATTTTAAGAGCTTTTCACCTTGAGAAAAGTTAATAAGGTGTTAAGACAGTTATTTTGTGAAATTGAAAGTTCATCTATGGTTGCAGATACAAGGACTTCCTGGGATTTTCATATGTAATCAATTGAAATTGGTGATTTTAAATTGTATACCAACAGGAGAAGGAGTCAGACTTGTGCTACATACCCCTTTGAAGCTTTCTTGTTATCTTAAACCTGTGATGGTCTCGTTTCAGACACATCTGAATTATGTCTGATGCATTTGTGTTCCTTGCAATACATTATCAATATTCAGATACTATTAAGTAGTAGTTGCATGTGGTAACACTAGAGAGGAATAATCAGCTTCAAGGTAGCTTCATAAACAGCTTCCAATATCAGCATGAGGAAAAACTTGTTGGATGGTAACAATATTGTTCTTGGATACTGTAGAAGTATGCGAGAAATGGTACAGCTGGTTCTTGGAGAGGTGAGATGTAGCCAGGATTTAGGAGTTCAGACTCCTTGTGCAGCTGTGATAGATCACTTGTGTACGTTACATCTCAAACACAAGATGAATTTGTCTCTGAGGACTTCATGTAGTATACTTGATTTTAAAAGTGCTTTGGAAATACGAAGCTCAAAGCAATTTGAAGTATCATAGTGCTGTTTAACCATGGATTTCTTATTACAGCAGTTCAGAAGTGTTGCTAATAACTTAGTATTTCCTGTCCTTACAATTAACATTCCTTTCTACCTGAACTGCAGTTTCCTTACCTGATAGTGTAAGGAAATTCTTTGCATTTCATCAGTGTAAAAGACTGTTATTTAAAAGAATATATATGAGCATATTTGTCTCCCCCCACGTTTGCTTTCCACAGGAGACTATGGCTCTTTGAGGTGCATTTCTTCAGTCTTGAGCACCTGGTAATGGCTACTTACTGATATGACTTTCTTATTTTGTAGTCACAGCTGCAAGGCAATGCTCAGAAACAAGGAACAGATGAGAACAGCAGATGATGTGGAAGGAGCTAGAGAAGGTAGGGACCTCATCCAGTGCAGGGGTTCCTGCTTGAATAAAACCCATTATATTGGTGTGGCTACAACAGGTAAAACGATGCATATCACAATCTAGCATGTCTAAATTGGTTCTGAAAATAAGTGGCCTAGTTGTTCACAGATGCCAGACAAAATGGAGATAAAAGTAGGAAGCAGATGGAGAGAGGCTAATGAAGGAGGTGAGAGTTCAAGTGTATGGCAGAACGGAATACTTCATTTTGCAATAGCCAAAAGTTTGTTCATTGTATTAAGCTGTATAAGATGGTCAAATACAAGATACTATTTCTACCTGCAAGCCTAGTCTTTCTCTTTAGACCTGTATAGTTGTAACAATAACCCCTAGGCACAAAAAGGATATTCCTGGATATTCCTATTGTGAAACACTGGAATTCCTGCAAAGTCTTTTCTTTTTTTTTTTCCCCATTTGCTGCTTTGCTGCTGTTCTGGATATTATGTGCCCAGTAAAAAAAAAAGGGGGTGTTCTCATTTTTCTGTTGGAGGATGCAAAGGATTTGAAATGCTTAAAGTGCTGAGGAGAAAGTATTGAATAGATAAACAGATTTCTCTGACTTCCTGAATGCTGCGCAGGGTTACGTGAACACTTGGACTTGTAACTCAGAAGTTTTAGATCCTAATAGCTGAAAGCCCTGAATAACCTTCTTGTTAAGTCCGCCCTTCATATTCTTGCTGTCCTGTGCTGGAGGATGAGAAAACTAGATACACCTGCAGACTCATGAATCATTGAGCTAAAACTTAATTTTAAAAGCTACTTACGCAAGATAATTTGGGTGTTGTGTTAAAAAACAGAGTGCTGTTACCTCTCAGTAACTGGGTCTGTATCATGTAGAAAAATGGTGATTTTTGAGTCATGCTGCTAAGTTAGTGCCTGGAAAAAATGAAGTCATTCAACATGTGGCTTTCCTTGTATTTTGACTGTGCTTTGTATTGATAAACTGTTAGGATAGTGAAGAGAGAAGGGTTATCCTAATCTTACAGCTGAGACACAGAGGTCGCAAAGCCATTTGGTCATGGAGACAGAAATACAAAGCATGACTTGTTCTTTTTAGTGCTGTTTCCTCTTGAGAGGTTTCCTCTATGGTAAATAATTCATGTCAGTGCTGAAGCCCATGTGGATGGTACAGTCTGTATGAAATAATCAGGAGGAATTGAAGTTTTAAAACACACAAGATTTTCCCCCTGGCTTGTTGTGTTTCTTCTAAACATACCTCTTCATGCTCTTCCTCCTAGGATAGATAACTTAGGTTCGTAACAGTTAATCTGTGATACACAACAAGATAGGATTATTTCCTCCTGATGTATTAAAGGTTCCCAAATACACTTGCCAAATCCCACTGAAGTTTTATCAGGTGCATCTTCCCATGACACAAATGCTCTTTCAAAGGTACAGAATTCAAACCCTTGGGGTCTGCAGCATAAAAATGGCACCTAGGTGGCTGAGCAGAGAACGTCTATGTTGTTAACTCCACCAGTACATGGCAAGATGTTGCCCAGACCTGGAGAGCGTAAATGTGATGTAAAGTGCCCAGAGATGCAGCATGTCTCTCCTCTGAGTGGTGAGGGTCAGTGGGAGATACTTGCACACACCTTATGGTTTTACAGATGTTTTTAGTCACCAGAAGTTTAGTGTAAAAAGATCTGTCTGATGCTGCTGTCAGGGTCACTTAGACCAGGTTCAGCCCACTCTGTCCCTACTCTTTAGAAAAGATTTGGGGAAACCTTGTAACCCATTACCTTTTTCTTCTCTCGCTTCAAGTACCTCCTCAAGCCTCCATCGCTGCTTTGATTGCAGCAAACCACAGACTAATAAATCTGACATTTTCTTATGAATGCTAAACTGAATTTTTATTCCTGCCATTATTCAGCAATAATTTGGGCTTATCCAAAGCCAAGAAGAGCTCCGGATGATTGCGCGTTTCTATTGTGGCCTTCTGCTCTGCGAGCACTCAGAAGTAGTTTTATGTAGTATGAAAGTCTAAAATTAGATGATGTCTCAAAGGGATTAGTGGGAACTACTGCATATTGCAGCATTGAGAACTGCGCTGTTATTGAGAAATCCCCCCCGTCCTATGAAATGATAGCAGTTACCAAGCAGGTCTTGTTTCCTGCATAGAGGAAGAACTGAAACAGAACAGATGGCAGGTTTTGTCTCTAACTGCTGTCTTGATCGTCTGTCCTTTTCTAAGATATCACTTCTGTTTAAGAGTATGTTTTAAAAGAGCCTAATTGAAGGAAGAATGTTTTCTGCAGTGAAGAAACATCCAGAAGGGCTGAGAAGTGTCTGTAACTGCAGCTTCCTTCCACCCGGAGTCTTGCCGCTCCATCCTTAGGGAGGACAGGATGCTTCTGTGACTTAGCACTGTGTCAGTTCTGCTCTGCCTAAAGCTGAACTGAACGTCTCTGACTTCAGGTCATGTAGATACCTTGCAAACGGGGTGCGGAGAAATCCTGAGCACTGACAGCTGCGTTTGCAGCTGCAGCCTTTAATTTTCCAGCAGTTCCAAGCCAGACGCAGGGTCTGGTGCGCCATCGCTGCCTGATACAGCGCAGCGCTGTCGCCACCTTGGGTTGCGGCCCCGCCTGTCCCCGCTGGGTGGCGCGCACGGCCCGCGGGGGGCGCTGAGGGAAACCCCGGCGGCGGCTGGGCCCGGGCGGGCGGAGAGAGGAGGAGGAGGAGGAGGAGGCGCTGCCGGGGGCGGGGCAGCCGCTGCCATGGGGGCAGCCGCTGCCATGGGCTCAGCCGCGGACCGGCCGGGTGATGCTGCGGCCGGAGGGGAGTCCCCGCTGCCGGCGGCCGCGGCTGAGGAGACCGGAGCGCGGCTGCTGGCCCGCTGGCTGACCCCGCCACCGGGTGAAAGAGGTAGGCCCGGAACAGGGCGGGTGGGGAGCGGCGAGCAGGGGCTGCCCCGGCCCGAGGGCGGGCTCATCAGCACCCCTTGAGGCTGGGGGCTCCGCTCGACCCCACGGCTGGGGCAGGGGCCGGCTCAGCCCCCGGGTCGCGGCTCCCAGTGCAGGGCACGGCCGCCATGGGCCGGTCACCCCCGCTGCGCGGGCCCGCCGCACGTCGGAGGCTGCTGGGGGTCCCTTCCCCGGGTGGACGGATGCATGCATGGATGCATCAGCAGCTGTCGGGCTCGCCTTGCCCCCGCGCCGCGGAGGTCCTGCCCCTCTGCTCTGGGCCATTTGGGCAGGGCTGTGCGAGGAGCTCCGTCCTGCCCGGCTCCGGTGCTCCTGGGCCTTGACTTTTTAGGGAGGGCGGGGGTGTTCGCGTTCCTTCTGGCTGAGGAGGGTCTCGACTTCAGCTCTCCCGTGTGTGGGATGCGGTGTTGGATAAAGTTGAGCTGCTGCTGAGCTCCTGAAGAGCTGAGGAAGTGTTTCTGTGCTCTTTTATAAGTGACTATGGCTGCGGCTGCTACCCTGTTACTTGTTTCTTGCGGAAACCGAGTCTGCTGGTGACTGTAAGATCAGAGCGCTGATGTGGTGAAGTGGAACGATGCTTAGTTTGAGGGTCCTAGGTGAGGTTAGTTATGAGATGCTAACTGTTTAGCTCCATGAGGATGGTGACAGCGGTGATCTTGCAGACTGTCACCATCCTGGTGATGGATAGGGGACGCTTGAGATCCCTGAAAGCAAAGAGGGAGGTTTTGAAGTTGCACACTGTAGGCTAAGACGCTCCCCCACCCCCCAAAAAGAGAGGAAGGCTACAAGACACGAGTAGAGAGTGCTTGCGGGTATCCCTCTTCCTGACCTGTGGGTAGCTGCTATCGCACTGAGCCTGCTGCTGATGGAAAGTGAATAACATTCTCTTTGGGCAGATCATCTAAAATCTTGTCAAGATAAGACACTTCGAAATCAGTCCTTAAAACAGCTTCCCCTCACCCCTCCCTTCATTTTGGCAGTTAAATGCTGATGCAATTTATTTTTTGTCTCCATGAAGAAGAAGAAAAAATTAGAAACTCTTTTTCAGTTTCACTATTCAGAGACTTTTTTTGCCTATGCCTCTCCCTTGATACCATCACAACATTGATTTCATCTCTCCATCTGTGGTTGTTTGTGATTTGCAGTAAGTCAGACAGGTCCAAATCTTGGGCTCTTTATTTTGGTTTTCTGTTCAGCATTTCCAAGGAGATGATATAACACTTTAGTCCATGATACCCACATAATTCTTGTGGTAAAACCACTGACAACCCTTGTCTCACTTCTGGATTAAGATCTGCTTTATTAGTCACACATATGTACAGGGCCAGAAACAACAGTTACAAAAATGAATATTTAAGCTTGATTAAGATGACAGGGCAAAGTGAAACACTTAAGAGGGAATAAGTTTCATTAAAGTATTAGTTCATGTTAACTGGATTCTGTTGGTTTTATCAAGTGCTGCTCATACTGCTGTTAAATAAGACATGACAATGAGTAAAGCAAGATTCCTCTGTAGCACTGTATGGCAGGCTATGTATTTCTGTAACTGAGTCCTAAGCCTATTCTTACAAGAACAGAAACAACTTGTGTCCTTTTCTACTTGCAAGTAATTGTGATCCCTTCAGGCATCTTCAGCTGAAAATAAATGCCTGTTTTAATATTGCTCTCTCTTGACTCTCCCACATATTGGTAGCTTGCTCAAAGTAGGGATAGCATTTTGGTATTTTCCTACTTGGGGAACAGTCACATCTTTTGTGGAAGCATCTTCTTACGCACCTCTTACCGTTGGCCTTGCCTTGCTGGCTCAGCTCTGTCACATACCCATGTTGTTGAAATGAGGGCTTCCAGTTCCTAATCACAAAGAGTTGCCTTAGTTTTGCGTTTTAATTTTCCTCTAGCATACCACTCCTCATTTTCATAATGCTTTTTAATTTCATGTAGCAATTGTAGGAAATGAGACTACAGTCACGATGAATGCAAAACAAGGTGTTTGTATAGGCCAGTAGATTTTGCTAAGTGAAAGCATTCAAGCATATTCTGCACAATGTATTATTCTGCCCGATTTAAATGTATCCTGTAAATAGCTGTGAAATTCCTTAGTTTTGCTATTTAAATCCTTGCCATTCTGCTCTTTTTGCTTCTCCTTACACACTGATTATTTTCCCCTTTGTAGGTGGTTTTTTTCAGTGTTCCGAAGCTGATATAGGAGGCCATCATACTGAAGAACCTGTTAATTTTCAGCAATACTGAAATGTTCCTGCTGGAGTCTTTACTGTTACAAAGAACTGTGTGGTTTTCTGCTTTAGCTATTTTTAAAGTTTTCTATGCCAACCTTTCCATCTTAATGACATGCCAGGAGAGCACTTCACATTCCAACAAAGGCAGTGAACTTTTTGAGTGAAAGCAGGTGGCTTTTGGAAAACTTTGTAGAAGAGATTTAGTACTGAATTTTCTTCTTTTCACGTTCCTTAATGCAGTGTGGTAAGTTAGAGCACTGTATTGATAATCTGTGGGCCTGAACAGCTGACAATATAAAATACCTGACCCAAATCTTTTTACCAAGAACAAGGTCAGTGTCTGAAAGAAAAAATTAGATCCTTGGGAAAAGCAAATCAAGTGTTATAAGGTTGAATGGGAGCATAATGCTGAGGCAAAATGGAAGGAGAGATGGGGGGAGTTATAAAAGCTTATCTCAGGCTTGGAGTAAAGAGGAAGGAGTTTGCTGTTGAGAAACAAAGACATTTAAAGGGAAGTAGTGAGAAAGGGATATTATGATGGGTACAGCATATAATACACAAAACAAAGTTTGAAAGGGAAGCTAACCTCAAGCTAGACTGCTTATTTCTTCCAAGTTACAAAATGAAGTGATGATTTTAATTGTGTTTTGTCTTCTTTCCATGAATAGGAGAATCAGTAGTGGATGTGTGGGAATGTTAATACGCCATCTGGAAGTGGTGCTGTTGTGCCTTTGGCTAAAGTTTTCATGATAAGTTAACACCGCTATTGAAAGATCCAGTGTCTCTTCCTCTTGCTACCTGTTGTCTTTGTCAGTGCTATCCTTAACGTGGCTGTGTGATGAATTGAGTCAACTGATGGGAGCTAAAATGACATGGCAAAGATATTAATGGCTGGTTCCTGATTCATTCCACTGTGTCTGTCCTCTCATTACAAAGGGTTGGCTTTAGGGTGTGAGTGATGGAAAAGGGTAGGCTACTTCTGCTGCCAATGCCAGCTTACAGAATTTTAAGGTGATTGTGAAATTACAATCTTAACCAGGAAATGCTTGTCACCCCATATTTTCATCATAACTTTAAATTTGTTCAGTGGGGTTTATTTCAGATCTTAATGTTAAATATACAGTGAGTTCTGTAATCACCTGAAAGAAGCTTTGGTCTGGTCTATTTAGTAAGTACCTAATTACAGATGATGGTACATACATTGTTGATATTGCCGTTTGCAACAGGCCCATCTTAACCATTTTGGAAGGTGTCTTAAATACATTGAGCACTTAAAATGTTGGTTTTTTCTCACCATTCATATGGAACTGCTAAGTATTTGCAGTTGAGTCCTTTTCAAACATAGTATTTTGGCTTTTTATTCCTAGTGTGCTTTTCTAGTAGCATGTCTTGAAATAGTGCAAAGTGGTTGGTTTGCATCTATTTTCTATTGTTTCTTATTATTGTCTTCTGTTACATTTTAGGCGATGTAACACTCTTTAGTTCAGGACTGTGGATCTGTTTTGGATTAACTTATTCTCAGTGGTGTCAATAAACTTTGCTTCTGTCCCCTAACACATGAAAACACATTCTTTATGAACACGATGAATACAAGATGCTCATGGTAAGTACTAGAAGGGCTAGTAATGTCACCAAGCTACCTGCCTGAAGTGTGTCTGCAACCTCAGTCAGAGCAGGGCACCCGTACACCTGAGGCAGCTTCATTAAATGGACATTTCTTTAATGGATCACCTGCCAAATTAGTGGAACTGATACCTGCTGCACAGCCATGCTTTTAATGATTGCTCTCATTGAGCGGCCTTTTCCAAGCTGTAAGTTTGATATTACTAAAATAAACAGGAGAAGATCAGGTTGGATATAAGGAAGTTCTTTACTGTTACGGTTGCCCAAAGAGGTGGTAAATGCTCCATCCCAGGCAGTGTTCAAGGCCAGGTTGGACAGAGCCTTGCGCAGCATGCTCTAGTGTGAGGTGTCCCTGCCCATGGCAGGGGGGTTGGAACCGGATGATCTTAAGGTCCTTTCCAACCCAAACCGTTCTGTGATTCTGTGTTACCAGTTTCGGACTGACTCTTTATGCCAGCTGTGCTAGTCCTGAACATGTGTCAGTGGTCAGGCCTGTGACGGTGACTGCACAGATGTGCCAAGAAACGTCGGGAGCTTGGTGTTGTTTGTAAAGAGTGCACTTCCCTGTTATTTAGCAGTGATCTTCCCAGAGTTAACCTGTGTGCAGGGGGAGGAAGAGTGCACTTTCCTTCTGGGGAGAAACTGGATGTGCAAGTTCTGTTGCAGTGAGCACCACTGCTGGGCTGGTGCAGGAGCTTCCTCCGGGAACACCCCCATACCCCAGATCCTTCCCTCAAACCCATTCTGTTGCAGACGTTGTCTGCAAGTTGGTCTCCAGAGGCGCAGCATCACCTCCTTTGAGCTGGAAAGTTGACTCGGGCTCTGTCGAGAATGATGTTTGCTCCACTTATGTGGGATAGGTTTTAGAAGGTAAAAGAGGAGCTACACACTAGCAACCATCTTCAGTCCATGCAAAGCACCTTTTGTGAATGTGCATGTGCTGCTTTCAACGCTTGCTTCAAGCAAGGGCCTTGTGGTTTCCATTCCACCGCTTGCTGATAAAGTACATTTGTTTCCTTACCTGTTCTTCCTCTTCCAGCACCCTTGCTTCTATCTAATGCCTTCCCATGACAGCAACTCCCTTTGCTGGCTTGTTCCAAACAGGAGTTGTGCCTGTTTTGGGAGCTCCTTGAGCACTTTTAAGAATGGCAGAACCCATCCTGGAGTTATCCCACCCGAAAGCTGCCTGGATTATGGTGTTCATGTCAAAGTAACAGTTGGATTGACAACTGCAATTCAAATTTCACAGGCGACTCTGGCTTCCTTCGCTTTATCCCCAGGTGAAAGGAGGCGAGGCCCCCGCCCGGGCTCTGTGCCTGTCGCTGCCTTCAGGGGTAGGCAAGGGAGCTGCCGATGGCGGAGCGCTGCTGGGCGGCAGCCGCGGTCCGTGCCCTGAGGGCGCCGGCGCGCGCGGGGCCGCCATCTTGGCAGCGCGGCCGCCGCGGGGAAGGGCAGCGGGGCGCCGCGCCCGCCAGGTGGCGCTCGGGCGGGTGCAGGTGGGTGCGAGCGGCCCGCGCCTCATGGCGGCCCTTTCCCAGGGCGGGAGCTCGGGAGCGGTTCTGCAGCGCCAGCATTGCCCTCAGCGCGTTCCGGCATGAAACCCGCCGGGGGCGAGCACCGGTGCTGCGGCAGCGGCACTCTCCTGCCCGGGCAGGCGCATAGGTGTGGCGGTCACACCAGGCACAAAGCGAGGCCTGTTTAAAGGTGCTGGGGTCGTGTCAGCGAAGGGCCTGCCCTCAGGGTGTGAGAGGTCGGTGCGGATTAACGGCGGGGTGACTGGTGGCTGTAAAACGTTTTAGCATGCCCGTTATCCTCGCCGTTGTCACTGCCTAATTGTTCGGGTGCACCAGCTAGAACAGGAGAGGTGTGTTACTGTTCGGCTTACCTCAGGCTTTCTGCTTGAAGTGCTCTCTGAAGGCTACCTGGGTGATGGTGTCCAAATAGCAAAGGGGAGATCTGTGGTCAAGTTTTCTTTCCTTCCTCAGGCTAAACCTGTAAGATTAGGTAGAGGAGCTGCTAATGCATTTTAACCCTTTCCAAGTGTTTCATGGAGTGCTAGTTTAGATAGCATGGACCAAGTTTACCTAGAGGGTCTTCCTCTTACAATCGGTGATGCACAAACCATTTCACCTTCTGTTAGCACTTACCACAACGTTTTTCTTCCATTTCCAAGCATCTTGTGCAATGCCTGTTGTGTCACTGGCAGCTGCAATGGTTGCTAATTGCATTGAATGCACTTCTGATGGCAGGAAGTGACCAACATCTCCCTGCGCTTGTTGCCTGTGAGCTATTTTGTTGGATGATTCCTAGGAATTGCCGAGATAAATGGATTGAGATAGGATAAAGTGGAGCAGATAAGAAAATTATGTGGCCAGTGTTTCTTTAGGCAGTTGAAAAGCAGTTTCCTGGCTTTATTCTTCCCAGCTTTAGTGCAAACAAAATACATTGGTATGCTGGTCTTTCTGCACATTGTCTTCTGTACACAGAACAAATGCCAATATTGCTCCGAAGCCTCTTTCCACTTTTCTGTTCATGTATTCCAGTGTTGTTTGGTGAAAAGACAGAACTCGTAAGTCATAGGTGGCTCCAAAGCATCCTGGTATGGGCTGCAAGAGCCCATTGAAAACTCAAATGAACATATTGGATAGCTTATGCAAAACATCATAAGCTAATTAATGATTAATATTATTTGATTATGGAACAGATCTTCCTTGCACCTTGGATGTGAATTCTGCTCAAGAGAAGTGAGGCCGTCGTCCTTGTTCCAGGCAAAATCAGCTACAGAGTCAGTTATTAATCTTTTTCTGACTTCGATCAGAGGTTTCTGGTTTTGTCATTGGTGCATCTTGCTTATGGAAAGGAGACATATGAAGATAGGCTGAGAAAATTGGGGCTGTTCAGCCTGGAGAAGAGAAGGCTGCGTGGAGACCTCATAGCAGCCTTCCAATACCTGAAGGGGGCCTATAGGGATGCTGGGGAGGGACTCTTCATTAGGGACCATAATGAGAGGACAAGGGGTAATGGGTTTAAACTTAAACAGGGGAAGTTTAGATTGGATATGAGGAAGAAATTCTTTACTGTAAGGGTGGTGAGGCCCTGGAATGGGTTGCCCAGGGAGGTTGTGAATGCTTCATCCCTGGCGGCGTTCAAGGCCGGGTTGGACATAGCCTTGGATGGCATGGTTTAGTGGGAGGTGTCCCTGCCCATGGCAGGGGGTTGGAACTCGATGATCTTGAGGTCCTTTCCAACCCTTACTATTCTATGATTCTATGATCATTGCTTCCAGAAGGAGTTGACATAGAGTAGAAAGAAACAAAAGCTTAGCTTATCAAAGTCTCACATGGTTAGCAGGGGACTTAAAAGGAGAAATAGCTGCCTATTTCTATTCTAGTAAGAATAGTTCAGTATTAGTGGCTGTTTGAGCAGTTCTTTTTTCCATTCAGCTTTTGACAAAAATAGCTATAAAGGAACATGTGAACCTCAGAGCATGCCGTCTCTTTTTTGATACATCTTGGCTTACATTTGTCAGCTTTAGATTCTCTATATGGTACATTTAGTCTGTGCAGAATGTAGAATACAGGAGATTGGCTTCTTGGGCCCAAAAAGTCCTTTGACTTCATTCCTGAAAGATGATGATTGCTTGCTCAAAGCAAGTGGTTTGAATCAATAGCTCTTCACTGCTGATCATATTCCGTCTGATTTACTACTAAGTTCATTCACTCAATTCTTCTGTTTGGGAGCTCACGCTAAGATTTTGAATGTACCTTATGCTTTTTCCTGTCAATCAGACATGCACCTTACAGTTTTGGCTCCAGAGTAGGGAAGATATTCAGTTTGTTCATATGGATTCAGATTCTTCTTCCTGGCAAGAGAAGTCTCATAGCCTTTTCTACAAAAAACACTAACCTAGTTTCAACACACTGTCTTTGCATTACCCCCAAAAACATGTTTCCACAACCTGCAGGCTGTGAATAATTCCCTGCTATGCAGATTATTGACCTTATCTGGGAACATCAAAGCACTGCAGTCAGTGTGCTGATTCTGTACCTACGATGTAAGATTCCTTTCAGCAGTACATCAAGTGGTATCTGGGAATCTGATAAATATAATGCAGTATTTGAACTGATTCCAGGTTCTGTGCCTAGCAATAATTTGGTCTTTTGTCTATGCCAATGGAAGTCAAGGGGAATCTTGCTTTTCTCAACTGGACATTCAATAAAGTATTCACATAGGGAGATTTGGCTTTTCTCCTTTGAGCCTGGTGCTGCTTTTCACTTACAAGCACTCTTGATGCATACATTTGAATAGTGCAATGAGAAAAAACCTGGGTCCTCAGTGCTAGGAAGACAAAAGGCTATTCCCAGTGTCATACTGTTGTACCTGCATGGCACAGCATGGCAGAGCACTGAAAATGGACACTTGTACAGTAGGTAAGTTCCAATGACAGTGTAAATACAGCTCAGCATGCCTCACATTTGCCACAGAGGGAGCAGCTTGCAGAGAAGAGATTGTGCTAGAAAAATTTCAGTGCCAGTTAAATATAACCTTCTATGATATCTTCCTTACGGCACTGTCTTCAACAAAGTGAATTAATGTCTTTTAAGTGGCTTCAGAGCCTCTCAGGTATAATTATCACATTGTGATTCTTTTTTTTAACCAAGCTCTGATTTGAACCAGTGGCACAAAAGCAAAAGAAAAATATCATTGTAATAACCAGACTCTTCTACATGCTGTTCTTGTATTGTTTCCATGGGGCATTGTCGGTTACCTCTTTATATACGATTCTTTGTGCTTCTTGTGTATCTTAAAGCATGATTGAAAATTACATCTATTCAGACATGCACAGCTGGGTTAGCCACATGGAAATTCACTACTTCCGTTTCTTTGGCTCCTAGTCTTTGAAGAGGGTCTACGGATAGATACAAAATCTCCACTTATATTTGATACTCCTCTTTTTTTCTTTAAGACATATTCTGATGTGCCATCTACTCATCAGTTCATAAACCCACAGGTTAGTGGTTCTCAAGACGTTGAACCTTCTTGCAGAACTTGTCCCATGGAAGTGATGTGTCTGTAGAACTTGCTTTATTATGGTTCCACAGACAAGCTGCTGAATGCTTATCTTTGTCTCCCTGACTTGCAGTTTGGGAACCTCCTCCCTGAGGCTGCAGGTGTGAAACCTGGTTTTGTCACTGAGGGAAAGAGGAGGAGGTTGCTTAGTTTGGTTCCTGTGGCTAAGGTTTGCTGTCTTCTCAGGAACATAGCAACCTCAGTCTTCTCTTTTCTCACCAGTGAGCTCTTCAGTTTGCAGTGGTTAGTTGTGATCCTTTTATGTTACTCTACATTAACATATGGGATCGAAGACTGAAAAATAATATAGAGAGATCCTTTCAAAGAAGTCCCTGTGAAAACTAGAATCTGTACAGTATCTTTGACTTGGTGTTCCAGCTACTTCTTCTGATTTTATTTTCCTGGGCAAAAAAAAAGAGCTTTTATAAAATACTAAATAAACAAGATTTTTGTTACCTGGTGCAGATTGAACTGCAGTGTATGTATGTGAGGATCCGGCCCCACCGCCCTACATGCAATGTTCTTTTCCTGGTTTGTGTTCTAATTCACCATTCCTACTCTGGTTATGCTGTCCTCGAACTGACTTTGGTGCTGTTGATTTGCTGCCTCCTTGAGCTTAGTCTTGCAGATTTAAACTAGAAGACAGAGCTCAATCAAACCTCACGCCCTCCTCCAATAGTGTAGTAAAATCTAGTAAGAGGAATACATGGTTTTCCCAGGGACTGCTGTGCTCTGGTGTTTGTACAGAGCTAAATCTTCAATAAGATAAATACACTGTACAGGAGGGAAATAAATCTTGTTTTATAATGTGGGGTTTCAGACCAGTCCTGCCTTCTCTGGCTCATGAGAGGTTGCTGTACCAAGAGAATTGTTTCCCTTTGTCATGTGCTGACTCCTCTTGAACTCCTCTGTTGCTGTGGTTCTGCAGACTGCTGCAGAATTACTCTTCTTGAATCATATTTGCATATCATTTCCTTTCATCACAGGCTGCTTGCTGGAAGATCAGTTCTCCTGTGTCTTATATTGGTTTTTGGCTTTTACCCTCAAAGAAAGATGGTTTAAATCTGTTGCATGTCTGCTCTGACCTTGCGTTGACAGTTTTTGTACTGGATCTGTGCAGCATCTCCCTCTTTCTCACTGAGTCCCAAACTGTGTTTCTATTTAGAGTGGTTATCCAGCATTTAGCTGTAAGAGTGGCTATTCCCTCATCCTTTCTGAAACCAATATTAGCAAACAAGTTTGTTACCTTACGTTTGGGAATTTCAGGCTCAAATTCTAACCTGATACAGTTTACCTGAGCATGAACCTCACCTCAGAAAGATCACCAGTCTGCTTTCACGTATGCTTTATGATAGAGGAAGGGTTTTTTGCCTACCATTGATCAAAAGAATTCAGTAGAACAAACCTGGAATTCATCTGCTTCAGCTCCTTCATTATTTATTAATTCTGTATTTTTATTTAGCATGAGGAAATATAAGTCTGACTCTATTCACAGGGATCCTGCATGAGTGCCTGAGCTCCCTTGCTGTTGGCTATAAAGTGGATACAGAGTGTCTGTATCCACTTGTGTCGCTGCTGGTGGAGGTGTCTGTGTACATATCTGGATGTAGTGTTGAGACAAGTAATATTGGAGATGCTGTTGGTTTGTTTGCGATAGAAAGCTACTAGTATTTTGATATGCCTGTTTGATCTCCTGTTACAAAACACATGCAGTCATTCTGGTAATAAAAATACCATAAAATCTTACTGTGAGTCATTCTGTATGTATATAGCTTGGTGTATGCTCAGCTTTAAAAACCACAGCTTCTTAAAAACACCAAACACAAATGAGTCATATGATTATCAGTACAACGCTAAGCATGTGTTAGAGTTTATAAAGCATGGTCCATGGATTAAATGACTTATAACAGGCATTTATACCTTATTTCAGATTCTGGTTTATCTCAAAATGCCCAGAAAATTCCCTGCAGGATTAGTGCAATGCCAGAAATTCTCAATTCTAGCTAAGCTTTCCTTACTCTTTCCTATGAAATTGAACAAAGGATGTCTTCTAGTTCAGTCTTTGGGACAGAAATGTCTTTTGAAGGGATCCTTGTTCCTCTGTATTCTTTACATCAGTTAAAATGGTAAGCAGGACAGCTTTAATCCAGAAGAGAACCAAGATCTCCTATGCTCCACTCTAATTGGGAAAGAAAACTTGTGCGTAAGTGGGCTCAGCTGCATCTCTTATTTCTCTTGTCAGTGTGTTGCAGCTCTCTTTTACAAATTAGAATGCCTGTTTGAGTGTTTTCTTGGGTTTTCTTTCATCTTTCTCATTCAAGAGCTCTTCCCAGTTGTTGTCTTGTCCATCATTTTTGGCTTGTACGTCCCATTAGCTGTAGTGCTCTGTTAGGAGGCGTATCTCACCTGCACCTAACAAAGCACTGGCAGTTGTTTCTGTAGGAAATTGGGTAATTCTTGCTGACACAACACTCAGCAGGATTTCAGATAAGGTGCAGGCTCTCCTATGGTTATCAGAAACAGGCTCGGTTGTAGTAAGTAACAAAAAACCCAAATATCTTTCCTGTATTAGGGCACTTGGCCGTTGTGGAAGCTGACAGGGACTAGGGAGCAGAGGCTTCTTCTGTTGTGCCTATGCTATAATGTTGTGTGAAGTCTTGCTCTCCTGAATGCCTGTTGAAGGCAAGATACTCTAAGTGGTGTACTCAAAGATCTGTTTCCAAAACCTGATTGATAAGTAGCATGAGTTATATCTTCTCCAGTAAAATCAAAGCATGAAGGATGGTCTAGAGGCAGTTTTCATTGTAAATCCACCATTGCCTGTCATGTCTACAGTATTTCATAACGAAGTAGGTGATCTCTTGGGAAGAGTATTGTGGAAATTTGTGGAGAAGAGGAAAGGATGTGACTCCAGTTTTGGTGCGGGTTTTGGGTGTTGTTTTGGGGTTTTTTTTGTTGTCTCAGGGATTCCTTGAGAAAGGAAGTTATTTTCCCAGTCTGTACTTTATATCATACTGCAAAAGGGTCTTTGTAGTGTCTTTTCTGAATAGCTGTTTGTTTTGAAACATTTGTGTGAAAAAAATAATGAAATAAAAAAAAATAGCATTTATCTGCAAGATCCATCCTCATGTCAGATACTTTTTTTCATGCAGATCAGAAGTGGTACATCAGAGACCCTGGATGAGACTATTCCCCTGATTAAAGACAAGTGATGGAAATGAACCACATATGTGCCAAAGTGCATAAACTAGAGGTTTGTCCCTTGTATTAGAAAACTTACATCCTCCTTTTTATGTGTTTTATAGGTCAACTGTCCGGGTATTTATATGGAGCACTCAGATGTTTATTGCTCTCTGATGTCTTATGTTTGGTTTTAAATCAGTATGTTTGCCCATGGTTCAGCACATATAAGTGCTTATGGGTTTGGAACATCACTGAGTAATTTGTTGCTGTGGACTCTACAATTCCTAATGGTAAATTAAAATCATTAGTTGTGGGTTTGATGTTAATAATAATGCTAATAATGATAATTTGTTTTGTGGCTTGAAGAAGTATCTGTGAAACCATTTATAACTTCAAAAATTCAAGTCTCGCATCAGCGCTGGACATCCCCATTTGAAGTTGTTGATATGTAGTAGTGGAGAGATCTCTGAGCTCCCATCTTCTGTTGCATCTGCTTTGGTGTTTATTGTATCCTGAATGAGGGAAGCCAGCATGACTCACTGAGGTGATGCCCTCACCATATTTAGTAAGCAGCATGATATAACTTGTGTCAACTGAGGGCAAGTTGACCTCTGGGAGGAATATAACGAAAACATGACGAGATAAATTGTGTAATGCTTAAAATCAGTTTCAACTGACTCAAAGTGAAGGGAACCCACGTGTTTGTAGCATTAAATCCAGATAGGCAGCATTTAAGCTTTAGGCTCTATCCCTGTACAAAGTAATATCCTCTAGTAAGGTTTATTGTGCCTAGAGGGACAGGGCAATTGACTTGGCTTTCAGCAGGTTTTCTTTAAATGCTATTCATGTTTTGTAGTTTGCATGTTTACACCTACGTGTGGTAACAGACTTATGAAACTAGTTCTTATTTTATGGACTTAGCACCAGGAGAAAGCTTCAGACAGGAAACTGGGACAAGGCATTTTAGAACAAAAGTGGGAGTCAACTGATAACCTGCTTAGAAACTTCTGCCTGATTTTCATAACTGAGTACCCTAGTCCAGGAAGCAGCTAATGGGTTCTAAGCATACTTGACAATTTGGCCATACTTGAATGTATACATCAGCTAGAGCTGTGAAAAATTAATCATGTTCCAAACCAACTGTTTCTTGGAAGTGTCTCACCCATTTTGTCCTTTTTTTGCAATTGCCATGTTTATAGGTGGTTGGGAATTTGAAACGGGAAAATAAAACTCTAAACAAATACTGGTGCCAAAAGTATGGTAAGAACTCTTTAGTGCTTTTTCCCCCTCTGATACAGGGAAGGGAAAAAATGCAAACCTTCCTGATCCCATTCCCTTAGTACAGCTGTACAGACGTAGTAATTTGGAATATGAAGAAAGCACCAGTCTTTGCTGGGCTATAGGCACCCTGAACAGTGCAGCAGAATTCTATTCAGAGGCGTTCTTGGTTATCAAGGGAGGGTAATACCTTGGTTGGCTTGAAGGTAGTTTTGCTCCTTAACATTACCAGCTGTAATCCAGGAATCTGAGAATCCAAGATTCAATTGGCAATTGAGCAGTAGTTAATGTTTTAATTATAACTTTTAAATTTAAAGCTTAGCATCCATGGGGATTTTCAAGGGAGAAATTAACTTGTACTCCCAAGAGTAGAAAAGGAAAGAACTGTTGTGTAATGGTTATATAGGATGAGAATCTGCGGGGGTTTAATTGTGATGTTGCCACTGGTACATCTTGAGTTCAGCCTCACCTTCCTCCATGCCTAAAATGGGCAGTGCTCGACCTCTCAAAAAATGTGAAGCTTAGTAATTATTGGAGAGTATCTTTACAAACTGTTCTGTATTGTAACAAATAGAGTGTTGTTTCTAGTTAGCTTTCCCTTATGGCTCAAATGTCAACTGAAACGGAAGGCATGTATGGTTTAGGTCAATAATCCCTGACCTTTTTTCAGCTAAATCACTTGTTGTTATCATTTGCTTTGCTGTCTGCTTCCTCCTACCACTTTAGCCACTTTCTCACTCTCGCCAGTAGTAGCAGTCTCTTTGTGGGTTCTGGAGAGCTTTTCACCTCCCTGCTGAAATGTTGCCAGACCTTTAGACACTGTGCAAGTACTTACATACTCCCTGTGATGAACAGGGAGCAGAAGTCTGCCATTAGGTGAGGAGAAAAATTAGCCTTAGGTCGTGACCACTGGTGGTTCTCATGGCTGTAAATATCTGTAGTCTGCTTCTGAGTATATGCCCCTTGGATATTTATATTAGCAATAGCTCACTCTGAAATCTTGTTGCAGCTTTTTCTTTGACTTCTGATCTCTAGCTAGGGTAAGGTTGAAAAGCACAGATGCTTTTAATTTTCATTAGATATTTTTTCTCTCTCCAAAGGCATTTGTTAAAGTGGGTTACACACCATTTTCCCTCCTAGAAGAGCAAGTGCTTGAAGCAGAGAAGAGCCATGGCACCATTCTTAATACAGTTTGCAAATTACTTCAGTGTGCAACTGTCTCATCATTGAAAAATGTGAGTATTTTTAAGTTGCTTCCAGCAGTTGGGGAAGTGATGTTAAATTACCCTTTCTGTATCAAATGTGCTCTTACAGCAGAATAGTTCCAGCAGTAATTTTTTAGGGTCTTTACATTTTGCTCCTAAATGAAAGCATTTTGTCTGTATATGCATATGCAAATAGGAAGCTTATTGTACATCATCTTGCAGTGAGAGACATACGCAGAGATTCTTTCTGTTTAGTCTTTGGTTTTATGTCAATTATGTCAAAATTACTTTATAGGGTCATTCATGGATGAGTTCTAGAGGGGGGTGAGGACTCTTTCAGTGAGGTTTAGGGTTATTTGCCTATAGAAGAAGAACGCTAGGTGTCGGGGATAATGAGATCTGATATGGACTCAAGCTTTATGTGCTCTTAATCCTTTCTGTCCCTGTTCTTTTCCAAGAATGTCTTCACACCACTTACATTTACGCTCTGTTTTCCTTCTCTAAGCTCCCAGGTCATTCTCTAAATCTACTGTTTCCCAGCAATTCATCGTATCTCCAGTTAGCCTTTTCTGAGCTCATCCCTTCCATTCCTCCCTCTCCACGTTCATGTGGTATCTACCTTGTTTTCAGTCTGGGCATATCTCTAGCAGGGTCTTCATTCTAGTCGCAGCTACTTCCCTGAATTCTTTTCTGCCATTATATTTCCCTCCTCATTTTATTCCAAGGGGCTTCGTACCAGTGCACATAATACTGGCTAGGCAGTAATACATAGGTGTTGGTGAGCATGTAGCTACAGCTGAACCACTTTCTGTTTTGTTGGGTTTCACAGAAAGCTCTGAAAGCCTCAGTTGGAGGAAAAGTCCAGTTCAGTTTCTGCAGATCCAGAACAAGCCGTAACTGCTTAAGGAGAATAATGACTCTTCAGTCTGGTTAACAGGGGTGTGGACAGGAGATAGTGCATTCTGATTTCATCTTCAGCCTTCAGACTCTAGTGAATCTTTAGAAACCGTAGTTTATATAGACTCAGAGTTGTAACTTGGCCAACCTTGGTAATATTTTCATAGGAATGGGAAAATATGTCCCTGATATGAGGGTAGTGCGCTGCCAATTTGAAATCTCTGCTGTAGCTCATGAAGGCATTGGAGCTTTTCAAAAGAGCGAAACAACACATACTGTTCCTTAATTTCATTATCTGAATTGGCTTGGTTTTGTTCCATGAAACTTTCCAGAAATGCTAAACCTGCAGCGGATACCCAGTCTGGAAAATATATCAAAGCTGGAAGTTCTACAAGGTTGGGCTGCCTATACAAATAATGTTGTGCAACTGAGATGCCAGTAAGAATGTGGGGAAAGCCAGACTATTGACTTAGAAGCTGGCTTGAGTTGGGCTTGAAGACAGTGTAGTGATATCCATTTTCTTTTCCTTATAATTACAAAGAAAAATTTTGAAATATTGTATAATTGTGCATTCATGCTTGAAGGCATCTTGGAATGATGATGTCAGAGAAAAATAAACAGGAATAGTATAACTTCCTACTGTACTGGTCTTCTCCCTCCCTCCCATCCTTTTCCCCTACAATAGTACAACTAGAAAGCACAATGAGAGAGGTAAAAGGTTGTGTGCAGAAATGCCCCCAGTGATTCTATGAGCATAGATAAGGGAAAGTTCTCTCACAGAAACTTCTAAACAGAGGAAGACTCAACCTGAAGGAGGATAGGAATGGATAGGATAGGGATTTGTGAAGCCATTCGGTATGTGGAGCAGGTGAATAGAGAATGGTTATTCAGTCCCATAATTCAAGAACTAGGCTCATCCAATGAAATTGTCAGCAGACAGGTTCACAGTACAAAAAGAGAGGTACTTATTTCCATCATGTATTAATATGCCATGGAACTTAGGTCCACAGGGTGCTATGTATTCCCAAAGCAATTAGACAAATTCATTGGGAAAAAAGTCCAACAATGGATATTAAAGTATCTATTCTTCAACCGCACATTCTTGAAGACTGGGAAGTAAGTTTGTCTATTTACCCTTCAAAACTTCCCCTAGGCAATGCCTTCCACTGATCACCACTTAAGAGGGAGTATTTGGCTGCATGGGCCTTTGAATGATGCAGTATAACTGCTTGTTAATAGCTTGTACATTGTGGTTCTCACTGTAAATTCTGGCTCTTAATGACAATGCTCTGTGTGGGTACAGAATTACTCATTTCCCGCAGAAGTGAGGATGTGGGACAGGACAATTGTTTGTCAATGGAGTTTGAATTTCTGCAGTAACTTTCCTTTTGCCTTGACTGTTGCCTGAAACCTTATTAAGATCCCTGCCAACTATCCAAATGTCTCTATTCTCTCCAAATCTGTTTCTTTCTTCTGTTCTTTCTTTCTTCTATCACTTTTCCCCTATTATGTAGGACACTGATGCAGAGCTGCCCCTTTGGCATCTTTTGCCATTTGAAAATCAGGACTGTCCTGACCATTTTTGTGGGTAGCTAACTTGCTCTGAAATGACAGTATCTAGCTTGTGTATCATCCCTCCATAGCCTTGACCAGACTAGTTTGAGAGTGCCCCTCTCTCTATGTGTGTGTATATGTATTCCAGCTAAGTTTTTCCCACTTCTAATTAACCATGAATGCTATTTTAAGTGTAAGAGAAATCTTATTTTCAGTGTTTTGCAATTCTATTTTAAGATGCAGAAAAATCCTACTGTTTTATCTTTCATTGTGGTTTTGGTGTATTCAGAAAGTTGTTTCATGTAGACTTCCAGTCCACAGCAGCACTGGGAAAGGTATCTAACCTGTAGGAGAAAAGGGAGTATTCAGAATTCACTCTGTGTTAGGAATATCCAGAGGTAGTGTGTAAAGAAATGACCTTATACTAAATATAAATTACAAATATGCCTGGGTTAGCCTGACAGGTTATAAGAATGTAACACCTCCTGAGGGAATAGAAGAGAGGCAATAACTTCCTCTTGTGCAGTTTGCAGCTCTGTGGAGGAAAAGCTTTCCTTCTGTAGAGCTTGAACTTTGTGAAGGAGAAACTGTGATTCCAAACCTTTTATTCCAAGATGTGGTCTGTGCCGTGGCTGAATGGGGTGCAGCAACTTTAGAGGAAGGATGGGAAATCTATTTTGGCATACATCTTTTCCAATGGAAGAAAACTGAGTGTCAGCAGCTCTTGCTGTTCTGTCATGCATCTTGTGATAGCTGGCATTTTCTTAAAGCCAGACATTTTCTTTCAATGTCATTGGCTGAAAATCTTGTCAAATATTTCTCTTTAGAGTAGTTTTTAACTCCCGTATAGCTGCAAGGAAAAGCTGATAGAAATTCTCATGCTGATGGTATGAGGAAAAAGTGCACGGTTTAGGTTGTTTTTTCTTGGAGGCTTTTTAATTGGCTTTTTCTTTCTAATGTTGTAATCTCTAGAACAGCAGCTGCTTCTCTGAGATAGGGTTTTGCTGTCTTGTCTTGGCTAAGGATTTTTCTGATGCCTGCAGTAGGGCCTAACAAATTGAACTGGGAAACTGATAATGGGATACGTGTGGTACTTCATTAGTGCATCTGAGCTCGGTAATAAGCAAAACTTAGAGGTGAATTCTGACTAAAGTAGCTGGGAAACAGATCTGTGCTTAACAGTTCTTTGCCTTGGTTCCCAGTGTAAAGAGTGGAGGTGGACATAGACTTTCTGGCTGCAGTCTCCGTAGATTGGTAAGAGATTCATCCCCTGAGAGAAGAAAGCTCAGGACTCAGGAGCTGTGTAGGGTTAAGGTTTTGTGTACTGTAGAAGACAGCTGTCTGGGTTTGAATTCTCATAAAGAAATCTTAACAAAAATAAAGCACCAGAACAAGAAATCTTCCCTATATTGAGACTGCGTTTCTTTAACTTCTGCAGACCATCCTCAAAATGTAGTTTGACATAGTTTCAGCTTCACTATTTGCTATATATTACCAATTTCTTTTCTTGAGAACTCTGCAGCAGCACATATTGGGATTTCTGTTACTGTCTCTGCCACTGACAAGGTGTGATCACATATATGTCATGCTACTTCTCTGTGTCCTAATTTACCTCACAAGATAATGTTTGGTGTTTCCAAAATGCTACGAGATTTTTCTGACAGCCTTGGAGAAAAATATTTGTTAAATTATTACTCAAACATACCAGATGGGAAAGATGAGAAGAGAGAAAATAGAGCAGAGTATTTAAAAACTGGTGATGTACTGTGTTCAGATTTAAAACTCATTAATTTTCCAGTGCTAGATAATACCAGCCTTTTTTTAATGTTGGGAAAAATAACATGTACTTAAATATTAGTTAAGAACTTTGGGACTGTGTTCAGCTTATTTTACCTGAAGCTTGTGCTTGAAGTCCATCCAGTTCCAGTGTGATCTGGACTGATTCATTAACTGGTTTGGGAGCCCCAGAGAGGTAACACTGGTATTGTGTTGAAAGATGCCACTTTAAAAGGGGGAAGTTTCAAATGAGAGGGTGCAATAGGCTCAGAAGTCATGATTTCAGCTGCCCGTGGCCTTATCCCTCGTTCACCAAATGCTTTGAGGGAGCCTGCACAATTTCCAGAGGAAAGCCAGGGTTTCTTGCCATTTTCCTGAGCTTGGGGTACAGTGAAAGAACTTGGCAGAGGCTGCAGCCCTGTACTTGGGCATCCAGCTGTGCCACTGGTTTGGGGAGGCAGATGAGAGTGGTTGGGGTTGAACACTGTATGTACACATGCACACAGCTGTGTATTGAGAACATCAGGAGGGCTGGGGAGAAGTGGAACTTGGCCTGTTGGCTCCAGCAGGCACACATACAACACTGTTGACAATAAATGCAGTTTTCAAGTGTGCACAAACAGGAGTCAAGTAGAAAATACTGCCTGTTCCTACTTGAGCCAATCTTGTTTGAATGCACTTAAAGCAGGTATAAAAAGTCTTTGCAGTAGAAGTGTCATTGTTAGACTTTGCAAAGCAGGACAGCATGGAGGGACAGAAATAAGGATTTGTGTAGCACATGTTCTGAGTCATATCCAGAGTGATGGGAAGAAACCATAGTTCCTGTAGAGAGCAGTTTGTGCAATAGATCTCTTGTACTAAGCTGGTGCCACTTAGGGGAGACATCAGCTTTGAATTGAGCCAACATGTGAAATGGTAGCAGGGAGCAAAAATTTTCTGGTTTATGTGCAACAAAGAAGTTAAAATAACAGTTCAGATTCTCTTTTTTTTTAATCAGTGCTAAGATTGGCTCCTCACTTCCTGTTCTCTGATGGGAAGGGATTAGGCCCTTTATGTTTTGAAAGAGACTGAGCCAGTTCCTGCTGCAGAATTCCAGTACTGGCATCAAATGGATGAATAAAAACAGTTAGGAAAAACTTGGTTTGTCAGAAAGCCACCTTCATTAGTGCTCTCATTGCTTTTCTTTCATAGAAATTGTTTTTAAGCTGTAATTGCATCTCACTGACAAAAGCTTCTGGCTACATATGTAAAGATTTGTAAAAGACTGCCTTTCTGTAAACTGTATAATCTGTGCCAGAAAATAGAAACCCAGGCTCTGCATGTGAAGAGCTCCTCCTCCAGAGCTCAGTTTCAGTGGCTCTATTGGGTAGTATTGTTGGGCTTTGCACATACTCTGCAGTACATGGTTTACTTGGCTTTGATGCTTGCTCTTGAAAGGCAGGAAAAAAATCTTTCTTCAGAAATGTTTTGCATAACCTTGCCCTGCACAGAGTTAAAGTGAATTAGTTACAGAAAAGGTATGAGCTGGTGCCAGTGAAATAGGTGGTAAATGTCTCTTCACCCTCCCTTTTTCTTACGTTCCTTTTGGCAGCGCCTGTAAGGAATGCAGCAAGCAGTGGCTACTGCTCCACTATTGATTTAAGCATTTGCATGTTATACATTGCAGCTCTGCTCTGGCCTGTCTTCTGGGGCAATACAGGATGTCTGCAGCTGTATCAGGTTTTCTGTTTGTACTTGCATTTCTGTCTTCCATACGAGGCTGTGTTGTTACATACACTGTTAAACAGGATTGTGTGCATTCAGTGTTACAAAACAATGCCTGGAAAATACTCGCCATTCACAATCCCAGAGGTTCAGGGTTACTGTTCATAAACCTGTGCTGAGCTGCTGTCTTAAAAACCCCAAAGCAATAAAATAATAAAAGCTAAAACTTGGCTGCTGTGTCTCCAGCATGAATAGCCTGGGGGCAGCAGAGCAGCACATGGTGAGAGGTGCTGATGGGTCCCTTTATTAGCAGCATTACCTGTCTGGATTTTTCTGACAACATCCTCATTTCTTTGTTACACGTGTGCTATTTATGCGTCTGGTTTTAAGGGAAATTAACCACATTTTCCAAAATGCTCCCTTACTAATAAAGGATAGCTGCTTTCCCTGTTTCAGGAATTCTTTGCTCCTATATTTTTCTCAATTTATGCTCTACTGGCTATATTTGAAACTGTAGCTGAGCTGAAGGAACATACTGCAGATGACATGGTGTTAGGGTTAAACATTTCAAATGGATTATAATATACTGAGAAATTATGTTCTTGCCAGCCATAGTTGTGGTGAGCTTGTTGGGAACTTTGTTTTACCATATTTCTGTGGATTATTGTCTCCACAGCATGGTATGCCCCACTTATTGCTGTAGCCATGTAACATATACTTTTGTAATGGTGTCTCATCAAAGGAATGTCTGTAGAAATTGTGGTCTCAGTGTGACGAAAGCAAAAATTTCTGTGTTGATTTTCTTCCTATTTTGAATTGTGCACACAAAGAGGTTGACCTTTAAAATTATTTTCTGCTTACAAATATTTTACTTTTAAAAAACGATCACACTTTGTGCTGGGGGCTGAATGGCTTGACTGGGATGAGGGTACTAAATCCTGAGGGATTAGTGGTAGTTCCAGGTTCACAATGTTTTCTGGGTAAACGCACCAGACGAATGGGTGAAAGGAAACACAGGCACCATCTCGCTGATGGGAATTGGAGGCATACAGATATACAATGACTTCTTTCTGGTTCTACGGTGAATCTACATTATGACCTGGTGCTACAGTCAAGTGTCCACAGAACCCAGAGTAGGAGACTCTCTGCATGAAACCTGTTTGCTGAACTATCGTAACGCTTCGGCTTTCTACTTGAAGTCCTATCCTCAAAGATTAAGAAAGGACAGGTAAACAAAGGCTCCATTTTATAACAGGATAAACTGGTACAAGACCAGGATGATACTATGAGCTAGTAAAAGGTCTAAATAGAAAATTCCTCACTCCAGGTATTCCACACAGAGCAATTTCTATGTTAAAATTTGGATAAAGTTGGCATGAGGGAATTTTTGAAGGGAATCTTTATTCTGATTTGGCTTTTATAATACGGAACATGATGTAGCTTGTGGATTTTCACAGGATCCTAAAGTGATACTGAGCATCAACTCTTATATGAATTACTCTTACTGTAACTCAAGTTGACTTTTTCTGGAAGTATACTTACAGATTAAGATGAACGAAATACAAAGGCTGGGAAATACAGATCTTGATCCTGTATAAATACTTGCAAATAAAGCTAAGCATAAGTATGTGTGTGACTATCAGCTCATATGCAAAGTGATCCATGGAATAGTGTCATTTGTGAGATCAGTCTGAATCTCAGCTTTCACTAAAGTACTTGAGATCAGCTGTGGCTGAGGTGGGAGGTAAAGTGAAGCTCCAGACACTGGTGACATTTTTGCTTGTCTCCCTGTTATGAAATGAGTACAGTCCTGCTAGAGGCCACGTTGCTGTTACTAGATGCCCTGGGTAAGCAAGGGCCCTCAGAAGTTGTTACAGTTTTTACATAGGCATACTCTGACAAATGCGGATTCTACTTCCCTGCTCCAGTAAAGCTGGAGTCTTATTCCTGCCCTGTGGCACCTTCTGCTTATGGAGTTCATTACTGCCTTCCTGTCTGCCCTCCCCCAGCTTCACACAGATGTCTCATTAACTCCCCCCTTCCTCTCAACTCTTTCCTCCATCTCCTTGTGCTGCCACATAGATGTTCCTGTGTGGGACACCCACCATCTTTTAGAAGTATTTTATTAACTCACTTTCAGTGCCTCTGCCTTTTCTGTCTGAGAAAAATAAAGCATTTTTTGTGACATATGGAAGTTTCCTGAGGGATTCTCCTGGCCTCTGTGATTCATTTTCCCAATGGCTGCTCTTGTCTTGGTGGTTGTTCTTACTTCTTATACTTGGATTTTGCTTGAGACCTTTTCTTAAAGACTTATATTTCATCTAAGAGCATATGTAACTGTTAAATGCATTTAGAATGAATACCTGTATTACAGGGCAGTAATGAAAGCCAGGAATAATTAGAAGTCAAATAAGTGAAGTAGGTGCCAAGCTCTTGTGATGAGGGTAACAGTGGCTGGATCTTTTGTTGGTATGTGGAAGTAAAGTGAAACCAAAGTTCCATTTTCTTTCATATGCTGGGCTATTAACTGGGGCAGTTCAGCAGTTGCTTCTGCAGTGTGGAGGGATGCTAGAGAAGAGGCAGAGAAGCCAGCTGGGGTTGAAAATCACTGCAAATGACGTGATGCAAGCTGTTCTCTCTTTGAGCTTTCAGTTCCATGTATGCAGTCTGCCATGTTGATCCTTGAAGCAGCTCTTAAATGGGGAGCTGTGAAAGGGGTAATCTTGGGCCAATATACCTTTGAAAATAGGAACTTGAATGTTGTAACAGGAGGAATATACGTCTTTGTTTCCGAACATCAGAACTGTCTCAAGTAAATAAGCAATTTTACTTAGTTTCAAAATTATGAAAGATGTTAATAAAATCTGTGCAACTTTTTTCTAGCTCAGGGAAAGCTACCTGCATAATTAATATATCTCCAGAAAAGGGCAGTAAGGAAGAAACTGAGGACAGTAATACTTAAACATATGGGTTTCATTAATGTGACAATGAGTGAAGTGTTAGAAATGCTAAGTGAATCCAAGAAACACCTGGGCTCCTTTGTGGAGAGGAAAGATCTGCTGAAAGATCTGGGGTGGAAGTTAAAAAGGCATGAGTTTTAAGTGTGAAGGATCTGGAACCAGAGGAGTGGTTACTTTCACTGTACAGGATGCCTTGTATTCAAATATTTGTGGCCTGAATATATCCTGCTAGTGTCTCTTTTCAGTTGTGTGTGACATAGGCTGATGTTTATTCACTTTGATTACAACCACAGTGTTACTTTTTCTCTCTATTTCCAGTTATCAGGAATAGGACCCCAGCAGCTAACAATGTTCTACCAAAATCAAAGAATAGTGGGTAATGTTGGGAATACAGCCAAAGAAAGGTGACATCCAGAGACATTACACTGTGCTGTAGTTTTATGAAGGTAAAATAGTTCTGTGGACTAGTACCAGGAAATGGATGAGAGAGTTCTTTAGCCAGAATTCACCATTTCAAGTTTGTGCACTGAGTTTATCATTATAACTGAGGCATACGCTGGAGTCAGTGTTTGTGCAGTTACTGTGCAGTGGCTTCTGTGGAACGGTTTTGTCCAGCTTCCAGTGGATAGGTTTTCACCTCATGCACCATCACCATGTGTCCTTTTCTCCCTGGCAGCTTCTGTAGAGACACTTGCTTTTAATTTGCTCATCTGGATCAGGACCTGCTGCTCTGTGTATCTGTCACACCAAAATAGTCCATCAGATGCTTTCTTCATAAGCACCCATTATAAAACATGACAACTGTTAAAAGGCACAAATGGCAATTCCAGACAAAATCTGGCAGTTCTTTTTCCTGGCAACAGCTAAGCAGGACTTCATGACATGTAACTTCAGAACTACTTATTCCTTAGTGACCTGGTGCTGCAACAGATTCATTTTCACTTGCAGTACTGAAATGCTTGAGCGCTCTTTAGGATTATTACTAGAAGCACACTTAATGGCAAATGAAATACCTTTTGGCCAAAACTAAAATCTTATACCATCATGTCCTCTAAGTCATGCAGCCAACTTCTGGGGCAAAATGTTGATCTCCTTTAGTTTTCAGGGGGGTAAGTTAGGACTTCCTACCTCTTTTAAAAAAGCACTGATTTTTAAAAAGAATCAGTTTAAAAATGGCATGCTTCACAAAAGACACATTCCATCTGTTGGCATCTATCCCTTCCTGGCTGGGCCATTTTCTGTGGCCAGAGGCAGTTTGGGGAGGGATGTAATGGTTGTCTTGCCGGAAAGGTGCTGTGCTGTGCTGGAGCCTGCAGGAGCCGTAGTGACAAGCTTGGCTTTTGCCAAAGCCTCCAGCACACTCCTGTGCTGGTTCCTCGTGGCTCAGTCTACCAGCATATTACCCTTCCCCCACCTTCTTTCACAGTGTGTTTCTCCCCGAGGCAAATTTCTTGCTGTCTGGAGCACCAAACATGCACAGGCACTTTCTTTTTTCCTGTAAGCTTTCCTAGTGTAGCTATTATAAGGCAGCAACAGCTAAATAGACTGTTTTACATTGGTTCTGCTGGTTTTAATAGAGAGACTGGGAGTGTGTGTGTGCGTGTGTAAACCCCATAAAAATAAAGCCATAGTTTCTGGCTGAGTGAGGTCAGGTTTCTCCTATTGCTGTTTTTGAAGTGTCTTTACTCAGCAGTCCCATTTTTTTTCTTGTGGTAAAAAATGCAACATGAGCAGATGGCAAGTATTAACACATGAGATGCAGTGTCTGCCTGAAGTTGATTTAACAGCGCTCTAGGTTTCTGTCGCTGGCTTTCAGTTAGTTAAGTAGTGTTTACAAGTTAATGAATTTGTTCCACTTGGAATATTTGATGGTATGTGCCGAGGTTCAGTGGTGAAGGGATCCTTTAGGAGTCGTCAAGGAAGGCAGGAGGCTTCTAGACCCTGAGTTTAGGGGCTTTTTTTTTTCCTTTAACTGATTTTAGCATTTTTGCCATTAATGTGCAACAGAAAAGGGACAGAAGGAACAACAGTAGATAGCAATACCCAGCCTGTTCTCTTGCATTGTGATAGCGCTTTGAGCACTGCAGTGGTACCATACCTGATAGCAGCTCCATGTTTGAACAATGTAGTTGGCAGTTTTGTTCAGTTGAATGTTCCTAAACCTTTGACAAAGCTTTATGTAGCAAAATTTTCATGGTTATACATGGTCTGCTTCCATGCTTGCTTTGGAAGTACGAGTGCAAACTATTCACTAGGCTGCTATATATAAATTAGCCCACATTTGGCAGCAAAACCGCCTAGAATAGGGTGATCAAATTCAGTATATTTTGAGTTCATGCGTAAGTCTCCTTACTGCAACACCACATGCTGTCTACCTAATAACATTTGAAACTAAGCCAGCTCCAAGGATTGTATTCATAGTAAGAAACAAATATTGGCTGCTGGCAATTGACCATCATACACACTTACTACTTTACACAGCAGATTTCTCTCTGCGTAGAATGCTTCGTTTGTCAAAATCAGCTAAACCCCTAACCCCGCAAGCCTAGATTCTTTGTCAGCCTTTAAGCATGAGTGCGCAGAAAGAGTTAATATATTTTATTGTTTGAGTGCCAAAATAGTATGTTTGAAAGGCTTAATGGGTATTTCTGGCATTAGTTTCTGAATTTTGTAAAATAGAAGGTTTTAGGTTTGTTAGGGCTTTTGTAAAACATTACTCACTTCAGTAACAGTTTATTCAAATAGGGCTGAAGGTCAAGTTCCTGTTTGCAAAGGGACCATGCTTAGTTCACCTTTGACTTGAAACGTAACTTCCCAACTGCTAGGTGAGATCAACCTGATTGCTTTGAATATGCATGAGTATCTTTACTACCTAAAAACTGACAGTGGTTTACTGTATCCTTTAGGAAGGCTTCTCTCCCAGGTAAGCAGTGCTTAGTTAGGTACCATTAAGATCAGTCTGGGAGCACAGACAGCAGTGCAGCTGCTGGACACCATACCTGAGGTCCCAGGATTTGAACTACCTGGGAGATGGGATGGTTCATCCCTGTCCTGTCCTGGGCTGGGCTCCTGCTGCGCATCACACACACAAATCAGACTTGTTAACCCCTGCATTTTATTGGCCTTTATGGCTGTGTGACATCATTGGCAGCCAATCAGGAAGTGCCTTAGGGCAGAGTTTAAAAGCCATTTCATAATATATTTATATTCAGTGCAGATATTTTTGGGCTTCAGTAGCATTCATTTTGTCGCAGAGTCCATGTGTCAAGATGACTTGCAGGGGGGAAGGTATGAAAGTAGCATGTTTGCCCTTGTTTTTCTGTACATCAGCTGGGTGGTGAAGTGCTGTACAAAGCAAAGCTGTTGTGCTGCAAAACAGTTATTATGGGAATGATTTTTTTTCCTCCAGCAGCAGTTACTCTATGAGCCAGTCTTGGGCAATTGTTGCGTGCTCCCAGCTACGCTGCTCCAGCTTAAACAGCCAGACCTGCAAGTGTTTCCCAAGCTGCTCTGGTTTGCCAAGAGCAAAAACGCAACAGAGTCTGCGAAAACGTGCGTGTGTGCCAGAGCCCCCAGCGGCTGGGCTGCCTCTGCACACCTGCACTCACCCCTTGTCCCAGCCCTAGGCCAGGTTCCAAGCGGTTTGGCTGGCCTGGGATCCTCCTTCCCGTTCTCCAGCCCCTGTGCAGCACCCATGCTGTGCGAGGTGTCCTGCCTTGCTTTGCATGCACAGGCTGTTTTATTCTCTGTCAGTTGACATAACTTTACTGTATCGAAGAACAGCCATTCCCTGATAGTGACTCTTCCAGAAAAATCTGGTTAATCCATACAAACTCTCCACTGTTCTGGCTTAACTCTTTCATTTCCAATGTACCCCTGTAGAAGAACCATAAAGAACTGTAAAACCAAACTTTTACAATGATTTTCAGACCCTAACAGTTTTTGGTATCAGTTGTTACTATGACAAAACTGTGTTTCTTTATATAATATATATAAATGGAGACTTGTATCACTGTTGGGACTATTATTTTATTTTGGGCTGTTTCTCCTCCCACTTAAGCACTGTGGCTGTTCTCATGTCAGGTTGCTCAAGTTGCTATTCACATATGTTCCATGACAGGCCTGCAAAGCATACAAGTGTAGTGCTGACTCTGTCATCCTGTTGGTATCCCAAAGATTTATCTGCTCCTGAGCAGAAGACTTGGAAGGAAGTCTTTCAGATACTTGCTGTGTCTCTAGCATGCTCTTCAGTGCTCACAAATGATTTGGAAAATGAGGCATACAATGAGATGAGAGAGCTTGGTGACAGTTATTTTGAGATCACAGAAGTGAAGACGAACTGCAGAGCTGTAGACAGACCCTGCAACATTGAGAGGCTGAGTGGAAAAACTTGTAGACAAAATGAAATGTCAGTAAATATAAGGTGATGCAAGTTGGGATGAGGTGGATGAGTCCCACATGTTTGGTATTGGTCTTTGAATGTGCATTTTTCACTAAAGAAATGTATCATGAAGTAACCAAGATGGTCTCACGGAAACCTTCAGCTCACAGGTCAGTATCAGGCAGGAAAGAAAACAGGATTTTAGGGGTTATTAGGGAAAGTACAAGGAAGGAAGATAAAAACCTTCTTGTGCTCCTCTGTGGCTTCATCTTTAATACTGACTGAAGCTGTGGTCCTGTTGCAGCAGAACTAGGAAAGGCATCTGCACCAGGAGTTTGGAACCACATCCCTTCGGGAATCAGCAAAGCACACAATGATTTTAGTTTTCTTTTCCACACTGAAGAATGCACTGGAGTTCTTTGAATTCTAAAATTGCATGAGGCAGTAAGTAGAAATTATTATCGAGAAATAGTCTCAAAATTCACTAAAGGAGGGGTTTTTCCATGCAGCGTATCACCAAAATTTTGAACTCAGTGTTGTAGTTGTAAATGAAAGAAGATTCATGTATGTTAAACTTGATCAAAGTAATTTAGCACAGTTACCTTTCTATTTCTAGGAGCCTGTATGCTCCTAATTCCTATAGGTTAAGAGAGTATTCAAGGCAGGAACACCACGTACTGGCCCAGTTTTTATACTCTAAGCATCAGCTGTTGGTCTCAGCTGCAGACAGACCGTGAAGCTTTGATTTGACTGTGTAGGCATGCTGGCTAGTCTTGTATTTGTGGACAGATTTCATCTTGTACTACTGTAGAACAGCATCACAGCCACTGACTAGGGGTTGACACACAAGCCAAACCTCATTGATCTTTGTTTCCTGCTGTATTACTCTTGGAAACTGAGCGTAATTTTCCATCTCCTGTGACTTGTGGGTGGGTCAGTGTGTTTGTCTGAATGCCTTCCCAATGAGCATCAGAGTATTGTATATTTTGCCAGGCTAAATCTAACACTTCCAATTTTGCCACATTTCTAGTATCTGCTGGATTCTCCAAGGTGCTGTGTGCTTTCAGTTCCCATTGCCTTACATGGGAACATAGTAGGACTAGGACCTATCTGGTTTAATACTTCCCCTTTGTGAATGTTTTTTCCTAGCACTGTTCCTTTATTAGGAATGTTGAGTTTGTTCTAACTGTGAAGTCATCAGAGCACTTGATATCCTGTACCTTGTCCTTAGGAAGTCTTTTGATACAGACACCTACAGCACCCTTGTATCCAAATTGGGATGTTAGGCTGTAGATAGGTGGACTACTAGATAGATGAAAATACTGATTGGATCATTAGACAGACAGGGTAGTTGTTAATGGCTTGTACTCTACCTGGATGCTAGTTACAGGTGTAGTTTGTCAGATATTTGCCTAATACCTTTACCAGTGACCTGGAGGAGGAGATAGGATGCACTCTTTGAAAGGAGTGTGCTCCGGAACAGGGCTGCCTTTCTCAGGATACCGGCTGGCCAGAGGGATGTGCTCACTTGAATCTTGGTCAATTCAACAATGACAAGCACTAAATCCTGTACCTGGGATGGACTAATGCCCTGGAATGAACAGAAATGCTGAATTTAAAGCTTACGGTTAACGTGATTTAGACCACAGCAGGGTTCAAGTAATTAGTTGCCTCTGTGCCTCAGTTACAATCACTGAATAATGGAAGTTAGAACTTTTGGAGGTCATCAGGTCCAACTCACTGCAGGGCTGACTGAAGTTAGACTGGGCTGCCCAGGATATTGTCCAGTCAAGTTCTGAAATCTCCAAGAAGGGGGATTTTGCAGCCTCTCTGGGCACCTTTTCCAGACTTTAACTACGTTTTCCCCTTATGTCTGATCTGTATTCCTCTTTCTGCAACTTACATCCATTGTTTGTAGGTTTTTCTTTTGCTATGCAGCTGTGAGTTGTGTCCAGCCCTGTTTTCTCTGTAAGCAGCTCTGTCTTCACTCATTAGATAGCTGAAGACATCAATTAAATTGCACTTCTTCAGGCCAAAGAAACCACCTGTCTAAGTCTCTTCTCATAATGTATGTCCTCCATGCGCTGAGCCTCTTGATTATCCTCTGCTGGACTTGCTCTGAGTATGTCAGTCCAGCAAATCCTGCTCCTGGGAAGTCCAAAACCAGACACAGGACTTCAGATGCAGTCTTGTGCCCAAATAGAGGGGACCATCCCATCCCTCAGCCTGTTGGTCGTGCTCATACTGACACCAGTATGCTGTTAGCTTCCCTCACTGCTAGAGCGCTCTGCTGAGTTTCTGGTCTCAGAGGACCACCAGTACTTCTTTCTGCAAAGCTGCATTCTAACCAGCTGTAAATGAGGTTGGCAAAGCACTGCCCTTGTTAGATTTGTGCTGACTCATTTCAATCACCTCCTTCTCTTTGAAGTGTTGGAAATGGATTCCAAAAACATTTGCTCCATATATACTTTGGGACTGAGGTTCAGCTGAATGTCCTGTAGATTTGCCCTTGTCTTCCTCCTTGGCCTTCTTGAAGACAAGCCTGACATTTGGCTTTCTTCCATCATAGAATCATAGAATCATAGAATAGTTAGGGTTGGAAAGGACCTTAAGATCATCGAGTTCCAACCCCCCTGCCACAGGCAGGGACACCTCTCACTAAACCATGCCATCCAAGGCTATGTCCAACCCTGCCTTGAACGCCGCCAGGGATGAAGCATTCACAACTTCCCTGGGCAACCCATTCCAGTGCCTCGCCACCCTTACAGGAAAGAATTTCTTCCTCATATCCAATCTAAACTTCCCCTGTTTAAGTTTAAACCCATTACCCCTTGTCCTCTCATTATGGTCCCTAATGAAAAGTCCCTCCCCAGCATCCCTATAGGCCCCCTTCAGATACTGGAAGACTGCTATGAGGTCTCCACGCAGCCTTCTCTTCTCCAGGCTGAACAGCCCCAATTTTCTCAGCCTATCTTCATATGGGAGGAACCTCTGATTGCCCTGACCTTTAATATGACTGACTGCAGCCTCACTGTGGTGTGAACAGCACCTTGAGCACCCTCAAATGCAGCCATCTGGTCCCATGGGTTTTTTGGTTTGTTTTTTTCTGTCTTTTTTTAATAGCAGTTTGCTGTTTGGATCTGCCCGTGTCTCACGCACTTCGTTAGACTGTGCCTCTAGACAGGGACCTGGAAATTCTGGGAGCAGACTTTGCAGTCAAGACTAAAGACTGCACAGTTATTTTACTAGTAAAATGAGAACTGTGTCAGAAGGATATGAGGGTCAAACGGCAGTTTCTGCCCCTTGTGCTTCTGCAGGTAGAACTGCTGGGTACTATTGTTACTACTTAACTTTCTTTGTCCCATTCGTTCTCTCTCTCCTATTCCCTTCTGGCTTTCCTGAAGATTGACGCATGAGGAGCAGCCCCAAATATATTACTGCTTCTTGATCAGAAACAAATTGAGAGTCTGAGAGCACTGAAGCGGGGGCAGTCTGGCACAGCCTGTCAGAGCAGTTACAAATGGCAACAGCAAAACAAATCCAGATTTTCCTTTTTAAAGAACAAGCTCCTTCTGCCAACAGTGTATCAAGAAAATGCTTCTGTTAGTGAAGAGCTGGATCCGTTGCTGAAGAGAAGAAAGCCTGGTGGATAACATGCCTAAGCACAAAACATTAGACTGTACACTTAGGAAGAACACATTTTGCAGTGAGATCCTGCAAAGTGGTCACATCTCTTCTGCATCCAACACTCTTTTGGCAGGAGAAGAGCTGCTGCATCCCTGTGTTTCTGTCTCCTTACTGAACAGCTCAAAAACTGTGCTTTCCCATGGCCTCAGCAACATTATTGATTTGTGCAGTGAGCAACATTGAGCTGTGGAATAGATCTTTGCTGAAGAGGTTGGGGGGGGGGGGAAGGATGTTGTGGGTTTTTTCTCCTGTGCTTTTTCTAAGTTCTCTTGACTTTAGGTATCTCATTAGTATTTATGGAATAAAGATAGCTGTTTGACCATTTTCCATGTTTTCATGGAACTGCACTGCACAACGGGAAGCCTGATTTATCCTTCCCTTGAAGAAATTCTAGTCATAAGTCAGAAATGAATGGTAGTTGTTAGTGACTAATTTCAGCCAAAAGGATATATGTGATGCTTTTTGGAGCTTGCATGGAACTGACCTTCCTCTGAAGTGCTTACACAAAATGTTTAGGACAAAAGGAAGAAAAAGCTTATGATTTATGATGGAAATGGTAATATGATCATGCTAAGAAGGATAAGACATGTGCCTTGTGAGTTACCAAGCAAACTGGTGAGGGAATGAACTTCATTCTAATCAGTAGATTTCTTATTTCTGTCGTGTATTAGTTCATAAGCTGTTTTAAGACTGAAACTGCACAGTCCGTTTGTGAGCTATTTACTGTGCTTTTGAGACCCACAAATAATGTGATTTGATACGATTGCCTTATGTTTGAGGACCGTATGCCTCAAAGTTTATGTTGTTCTCTAATTCGGAGACTAGTAACAGACCTCCACAGGAAGGATTTTTATTTTCCCCCAATCTGTTGGTCAATCAGAGATAAGAACATTGATGTAAGAGTCACTATTCACCTGGAAAGCCTTCACAGTAATCCCACAGGCTTGAAGGAAAAGGGGAAGGTAAGATAGTCTTTAGAAAGAATCCTGTAAAGAGTGAATGCTCAGAGGTTGTTACTGGAAGCTGTTGTGTGTGCTGGGCTGAGGTCAGGTATCCAGCTTGGCTGAGTCCAGCTGATGATGGGCAAAGGTACCTGAGTCAGGAAAGACTTTATGTTCTCAGGAGGAGAATTCTGCCCCTTGTGCTCCTCATCCAGTCACATTCTAGGCTTACAGAATGATAGGTGGGCTTCTTTACCTTAAGGATGCTGTGCATGTGAAGCTGAGAATGGAATCCAGCTCTTGAAAGTCATGCTGGGTTAAATACATAAACTGCGAGAGGTAAGCAAAAACTGGGTTCAGAAGCTGCATTCTGAAAATTGAAGTGGTTTGATATTACTGTGTTTGTCTTAGGACAGAAACTACTACTAGAGCAGAACTTACACCCATGCTCTGGTTTTTGCAATTAATAGTTTTGGCACCTTGGTACAAACCTGCCTTCATCAGTGACTGGAGGCAGGGTGCAGCCTGAGCTGGGATGGCTCTGATGTGGCAACACACTTCCTTTGCTGACTGAGGGAAAAATAACCTCGGGGGGAGAATGGGGAGGACAGCTGTAGGTGGTGAAGGCTTCAACCAGTGCTGCAGGCTCTGCTAGAATTCCCCTGTCAGTCCTGAAGTCTGGGCTCTGCCACGACTTGCTGTCTTTTGGGGCATATCACACAACCTTGGTTTCCCAAGGTGCACGTGTTTGACTGGTTTGTAAGGCTGTTGTTGGGATTTATCTTCAGCCTTCAGTCTGAAGTTGCTAATTGAGAGGTGATTTCTTGATGCTGGTTAAGCACCTTCGAGAAGCTTCAAGAAGCTTCTGAAGTTATATTAACTCAGCTAAGGATAAGCCTTCACGCTGGTTTTACACTGCTTGTTTCTTCCCATTGGTGTAGATGAGGTGCTATGTTACATGTTCAGTGGCATGTTTACTCAGCACACGCTATAGAAGAGCTGAGTTTCATTTGTCTTGGCACAAATGGGAGTTAAGAATTAGGCAGCCTAAGCAAGAGAGGTCTCTGATATGGCATTAGTGGATATCAGACCCCTTGTTCTCTTTAAAAATCTTATTAAATGACTTCCTTGGTCCATACCAAGTGTTTAACAGAGAAGAACATGTGGGTGAGGATTTGTTGTGCTCAGCATCAGAGCTCATATGTGAAGACACATTTTGGTTCTTTAGTTCCTGCTTTTCCCCAAAGTGTGTCTCAGGATTCCACCAGCACTGTGCTGGACGGGCTGGTGGCAATTGAAAAGAGGTTGGTTGGGAAGTCAGAGGTGATGGGTTTTGAAGAAGTATGTTGAACTTTGAATCTGTTTTAGTGGAATGAAAATTATTTTACCATTGTTATATGAAATTATATTAAAAGTTAAGATCAAGAGGAATCCAAATTGTCATTTTTAAAACTTAGGTGGAAGAGGGTGAGAATAGTTGCTTGATTTTGGAGGTGCTGAAGAAACAGGTTTCAGTTTTTGCCATAGACTGAAGTCTGGGCATTGATTTAATACCTGTGAGAATGACCCAATCTGAAAAGTGACTATTGCCAGATAGATAGCCAAGAATCCCCTTTTATCTTTCAGAGCAGAACTCAGATTTCTGTTGCAGGTTTCTGCAGAGAAGTGTTCCTTGAGCTGCTCTGTTTTCTTTGGATATCTGCAGCGGTGCTGATCCACTCCAGAGAGCTTGGCGGCCTTTCACTGTAAACTAACAGGAGCAAAGATGTTTATTGATGTCAAGGGAAAGGTATTTTAGTGCTGCTTCAGGTGGTAGGCAGCAGATGTGAAAGAAATGGATTCAGGAGTCCTGGAAACATGAAGAGTACTTCAGGGAAAATCATTGCCACAGTCCAACAGAGTGGACAAACTCAGAACAGTTATATTTTATTATTACTCCTTTCTCTGCCTTGAAGCTGCAGAATTGATCAGGAGCTCAGTTCAGAGGGATAACTACCCCAGTACAGTTATTGTAAAGACATCTAAGGCTTTAAATTCAGTAACCTTAAAGGAGACTTTTTTTGATGGCTCTGGAGCAGTTGCTGTCAGAGTAAGAAGGAAGGTTCAAGTTAGCAGCTGCATTTCCAGAGATGCAGCATGTGGAAGGTTAACTTTCTTCTATGTGAAATAAAACCCATCCTCCTTTCTGTAGGTAATCTTCTCTTTTCTCTGTTTGTGAAAGCAGCTCAGTGTTTTAGCTGTGGTGGTCAGGCACACCACAAGCAGCCTGGATAAACAGACTTTGGAATAGGGTCAGAAATCCTTAGAATGATGCCAAAGCTTTCTGCTCTGACTGTACCAGTGCCCCTGCACCACAAAAAGACCTTACCCACTGCACTTGCCTGGCTGCTTCCCGGAATGTATTCATTATACATGTAGGCAGGCAAAGCGCTACTTGTTCTTGATCTGCTTGGGAGGCTGCTGGGAAAGAGAAGAGCCAGGGATGGACAGTGATTTGGTCTAGCTGGCCTGAGCTCGTGGTCCCAGAGGGTTGATGCCTTGCATCTGCACTGTAAAAGCAGTACCAAAATGGATTTCTGGATCCATTCTTCGATAGAAGTGGACACAAAAATTTGTTTCCCATCAGCACTTCTTAGAGCGCTTGCCTTAAAGTGATGTTGCTGTGCAGGCTGACTGAAGCCTGGCAATGAAAATGGAACTGAGCAAGCAAACACACTCAGCCCGGCATTTATTTTTCTTCAATAGAAGGTAGAATCTAATTGTCTGTGAATTAAGCTGTTTCCTGGATGTGATACAACCTGTAAGTGATCACCTTTTGACCCAGCTTTGCTGTTGTGATGCTGGATTGCAGTTGTCAGAGTAACCACTGTGCTCTTAAATGGGTCATTTTCTTCCTGCTCTCACATATTTAGTTCTATCCACCCGGGGCCTGGCTTTCAGGGGCTTCAAACTCTTATTTCTCAAGGGGTGCTTTTAGTGCTTTAGATACTATGTCACACAACTTGTCTCCCTGGATAACTTTACTGCCTGTTAAAATGCAACTGACTGAAGTCCCGAAAGCTTCAACCAGAAGTTTTAATCTTTCAGGCATGATCCTACATGCCATTTCTTTTATTTGCCTGCAAGTGCAGAGTTGCTTTTCAAAAGCTCTCACAAATGTTTTAATCCTTTCATTTCTACTATTTGGTCTGGCTTCATCTGAACTTCTTATACTGCCTTCCAAAAGCTAAATTCCTCTATAATTCTTATAATCCTTATTTCCTCAGTTTATTCACTCATAAGTTCATTAGTATTTTGCAAGTTTGGGGTGGAGTATGCAGGGGTATAGGGCATCTCAACAGATATCTGTTTCCAGCTTATGTTTTTCAGGTACAGTGTAAGCTTGCTACACTCTGCTCTGCTGTCTCAAGCCTCAACTAAAACAGAAGAGGAGAAAAAAGCATCTGTATTTACACTGGATAGGTGCCATAAGTGCTTATAGATGCCAGTGAAATGGCAGAACCTTGCCCCAGGCCTTTATACCCTGGATTAGACATAAAGACAGTTTAATCTTAATGCCACTTGGCCTTCAGCAAGCCACTGCTGGAGTCAGAGCCACCAGTGGTTGTATGTTATGGTATGGCTGCACCTAATGGGAGCACCTACTTCCTAAGGGCCATAATCTGGCCTTTAGTAGATTGTGACACACATGGATCAAGTGATGTAGAGGTGAAAGGCTGTTTGCTGCTACTTAAACCTTTCTTTTCTGATGACTTCAATAAGCTTTGGAATTTCCAGACGTTTTCACCCTCTTCCCTCCCCCTGCCTGCTTAGCAGGCAACCACATCGCTTTTCCTTTAAGTTTCACAGCAGCCCGACCACAAAGGAATTGTTTCATCTTCAGTGTGTGTGATGTGCACAGCACAGAGATTCCTTCTGCCCTTGTCTTTTAACCCTGTGTGGCATTTGTGCCACTAGGAAAGAAAGCTTTGCTCAGACCCTTTCCTTGTAAAACATTCAAGTCATATGGATTGCGATCTTTGCCTCTCATTTACTATGGATTCAGTAGCTATGCTTGAAGATAATGAAGGCTAAAGTAGTTCCTTTAAGGTAAGATGGTAACGAGTGTTCCTTGGTACAAGTTTGGTGGGGTAGATGTAAAACAGGAGGAGGCGCTTTTGTAAGTATTTATGGCACAGTTACACAGGGTATGTAGAAAACATACAGTATCTGCAGGTCAGAAGGGAACAAGTGTATCTATGGATCATTATAATGAGGTATTATTCATCAAAGCATCAGATTACTATTGCAAGGATCTCAAAAAAACCCCAAACTATTATTTCAATCATGGCATTATCTATTTGGAGGAATGCTGGATAATAAGTGCTAAGAATCAGAAGTCCTAAAATAACTGGTTACAAATAGAGAGTGGGGCAGTGGTTTCATGAGCTATGGGAAACCCTGAGTCTGCTTTTAGAGAGGCTGCTGTCCTTAGTTAAGTTTGATTGCTCTGATCAGAGCTTGCTGCAGTTTGTCACCCAGCTTTTTCAGTTCAGTTACTGTAATTCATAACACACTTCCTGCCGTTTTCTCCTGGTGTGACCACTGCAGGATTGTCTAGAAATGAAGGACACATTATTTCCCTTTGAAAATTGGAGTGACCTTCAACTTTCCTTGCTCTCTGCTTTTATTTTAGGGAGAATACAGGAAATGTTGGTATTCCCTGTGAATTGTTACAGCTGGCTGGTTTACTGCTGCTTTGGTTAGGGGTTTCTCTCCGATTTTGCAGAGGTGAACCTCATTACTAGTACTTCTTATATGATCAATTCAGATTCTTCATCGTGCCTCACTCAGTGGTTGTGACTGCTGATTTCCAGTCTGAGATGAAAAGCCTTACATTTTACATTTAGTATTCTGTCCATTAAGAGAAGCCCATCTCCTTTTGTTTAGTTCTGGACATAAAAACTTCATAACCACATGCATCTGGTGATGATTATGTTTCTCCCCCTAGCAAAGTGTGCATATTCTAACAGCTAGCAAATGCCCCTCTGGAGCATGGTGTTGATCTCCAGGATGTGTAAATCAGAAGCCGATCAGCAGAACTCCTGTCCATGCTGCAGCTCTGCCAGCCAGTACCTTGGTGATATTACAAAATGAGTATTTACTTCTTAAAGTGTGCCTAGATGGCTATGGAGAGCCAGTGTCCATTCCAGAGAATTAGCAGTGGATGTTTGTAACCAGCTGCAGAGCTTGAAACATATGAATGAGAATTAAATACAAATAAATGTGAGGATTACATCTCAATAGCAAACTGTTCTCTGGAAATAGGTTTAGAGCCTGAAGACCATTAGCTTTATGGGAAAGATAGGCTCTTCATCTTCCATTGAGACTGTGATTTTAGCTAGAGGTTTGAATTGCTGTACTACAGAAAAATGATTTTATCTCCTCAATTCAGGGTTAATCAATTATTTCAGTTCTTAAACACCCCAGAAGCAAACCCAAATCCCTTTCTGCATTTCTTCTCAAGTCAGTATTTTCCAGGGTTACCAATTAATTTGCATTTTTCTGTGCTATAAAGCTAATTTCCCCTGTGTTCTACTCTATTTTTATCTGTTCACTATTAATCCAGCTAAGATGATTGCCAAGTCAGTAGAATCAGGTGTGAAGGTAAACTTCACACTGTCATCATTGGTTACAAAGCCAATGATCTGGTACTGTAAAGTAAGCTCAGTTCTGAGCTGATTTCCCCCCCACCCCATGTCTCTTACATTGTCAACACCCTAAAGTAGCGTTGCCTGTTAAAAGGTTAATTTCTGTCCTATTTTCTTTCAGACATCCTCTGCCAGCAGCACACCCCTGCGACCTGCCAAACTACGGAACCGAAGACCTTTTTTCCTATGAACTATGTAGGTACCAAGTATCACAGTAATTAATTCTTGGCTATGAAAGAGTTTTTGGGAAAGGCTGCCTGAGTTTATTCTCAGTTCATACTTTATGACATTAGGAAGAAGCAACTGTTCCATTTCAGATCTTAGGCTAGCATCTGCAAGGGAAGCTAAAAGTTTCTGATCATATTGTACTAGCTATATGGAGGCTGGAATGCTTATTCTAAGAGTTGATCATATTAGTTTGCACTTGAAATCAATGGAGAGAATGAACAAACCCTCACTTTGTTTGCCTTCACATTTTTATACCTCAGATGGTAAGAAGGCTGAAGAGTGCTCTGGAAGCCTGTTAACACTGTCCTGTGCTAATGGGGCCAGCTTCACTAATGCACAAAGGATCAGATTTTACAACAGAAGTCAATGTCAGAATTTAGAAATTCAATAATAGCACATGGCTGAAGCTCTGAGCACTCTACTTCAAAACAGGAATAGGGGTTTATGAGCTGTTGTGTAATGGAAGTTGAATGGTATAAATAAACTATCTATCTGCAAAGCTGTTACGGAGCTTTGGGTGTGCTGCTTTGTGATGCAGATGGTCTTTAGGCAGGACCAGGAGTAGCACAGTTCATCTCTGCACCTGTAGCTTTATTTATTTCAAATTAAGTGTAGGGAAACAAAACCCACTCAGTTCTCTGAATAAGGAGCATCAGAAGAGGTTATGCACTTTTCAGATGATTGGCTTTGCATACAGTCATATAGCCCAGTATGCAGATAGAAATAAATGCTCTTGTTTTAAAAATACCTGTGAAAAACTCAAGATGGAGGATCCAATGTAAATTCTATGAAGGGGAGAAAGGCAGCTTATGGTGCAAGTAAAGCTACACGGCTGTGAGTAACCATGGAGACCAATGCTTTTCTGCTGCAGAAATAAATGAACTCAACCTTTTCATATTTATTAGTGAGACTGATGATGAAAGATAAAGTCAAATTAAAACATCAAGCACTAGAAGTCAGATCTAGTCATTGTCTCTGCCCCTGCAATGCAGGTTACTGTAATGGATTATTACAAACGAGCTGGTGTTACAATGAGGCAGATAAGTTATGAGAGGAAGAGAAGACACTTTAGTTATACCAACCTGTTTATCCAAGTATCAGCTGCTTTATTAACAGAAATGAAGAGACAGTTCACACAACAAAGTCCTGAAATCTTTTGGTTTTGATGAAAATGGAAATAAACTTGTTTTAATACCACAGCGGTGTATGAAATATATGTACTAGACAATGGTAAAGTGTTTACTGTAACTGCGTTAGTGGATATTTGAAACCTACTGATTTCTTGGTGGCAAGAATTAGAGAATTTTCCTGTAAAAATACTGGGGGAATGTTCTGATTTCTGTCTTGAAAATGCAAGTCAAAGGGTCAAATATTAATTGGCAAGTTCTTGCTACCGAAATGCTGCTGAACAGAGGGTGGCAGCATTAAGTGTCACTTGAACTTGCAGTAGGTTAAGAGCTTGTGAAATAAAATTTCAATGCAGGTATTTCTGCAGCATCACGTAAAAGGTTTTGAGTAGAAGTCCCAGTGCAGCTCAAGGGTTAAGTCACAGCACCCAAAGGGAAAGGCAGAGATCAAGTGTGACTTTAGTGTACGATGTACCAGATAGAAAACTGGGAGTTCAGCAAAAGCAGTCTGTCTGTCCTGCTGGAGAGTAACTGTTTAGTTTGGAGAGAAGCATATTGGCTATAACATGCTTCAAAGAGTGAGGGGGGGAGGATGGAAGGAAAGGGGTGTGCTGAAAGAAGGGAGCATGTACTTGTTGAACCACTGCATCTCAGCTGCAGGTCAGTGCAATGAGCTTCCAAGTAGCAGTTATTACAAGCCCATATGAACACCCACAGCAATAAAGCATCATATAAAATGCAGCTACCCTTAATGATCTCTGTCCTTGGCACTCTCAGGGATTCCTCAAAAGCCAAATTACAGGTCACAGCAGCTCAGAAGGCTGGTTTTGTTCTACAAGGCTGTCTTCTGTCTAGAAATGATATCTATGCTGATAACCGCCAACTTCATTCTCAACTGTTACAACCTTTAGATTTTAGATAGCTTATTTAACACAGAACCCACACTTCAATTTGCTTCAATTCAGACAAAATGCCTGAAAGAAATTCTTTAGAGAAGAGTCCTAATGGTCTTTGTGCTGGCCAAAGCCTGGACTGACTCACGTTTTCAGGGCGCACTGAATATAGAGGAATGTAAATGTCAGCTTGAGCTGGCTCCTTTGCAAGCACAGCTGGCACGTTTCTGGAGTTCTGCTATAGAACTTTAATAATGTATGCAAAAATTGGGTACCTTCCATCTCATAAAACTATAATGGTGCAGCACATTACAATTACACAAACTGGGTTTAAGGTTCCTCCAGTTTTATTGGGCCATTTACCTCTTCTGCTTTTTGACTTGCACAAAAATGTGTGGTTAGACTCCAATGTAGACAGGAATTCTTGCCTAGGCTAAAATCCAGATAAGAAGAGTAACTTGTTTAAAATACTAGAAGGGTTAGGCCAAAACTGAAACTAACCATCCTCAATCTTTGATACTCCTGATAAGCCAGACTGGTTTTGTACAAGATCTTTAATTAAATCACTATATAAAATGGTATTTCATATCATAGAATTTTCTGGCATGTGAAGCACTTCTAGAGTTTGTATTTCACAGTCTTACTATTCATTGACAGAAGCTCAGAGTTCAGAAATGTATTACCTATCGAGTTCACTAATACTAAATAAGCCTTATCAGGTATTGAGACAAATATGATTCAGTCATAAGGTAAGCAGTGAAAAAAGAACTGGGTAACAGAGAAAGGCTGTAGCACTGCCATTAAACCGTTGGAGTGTTTTGTTATTTATTCATTCATTCATTTAAAGTGTTTTAGAACTGTGTCTGTAAAAGCTCCCAACAGAGGGAGAAAGGAACATAACCAAGTTTTCTTAGAAAGGACTGACCTTTGCTAGAACTTCGATTGCCTGGGTTTGCTGGGGAAAGGATTACCAACCCATCAGCATTTGTAAGTGGCAGTTAACAGACTCTTGCCTGACTCACTGAAAGTTATTTCCAATGAAACAGAAAGCCTCCTAACATGAGTTGAGGCTCAAGTTTTCTTTTAAAGAAGAAAAAAAAGCCCACAAGGAGCTCTTGTGCTGATGTAGAATGCAAAAGTATTTTTCCCTTATTAGTCTTAAAACGTATCTTCTACCACTTGAGTGCATGGCTGGGAGCCAGTCCAACTTCCATCCTCTGAATTAAAACAGTAGAACGAAAGTACGCATCCTTCTGTGCCGGGGAAAAGAACAAAGCAAACCTAAATCATCTTCACCTAACGGTAACTGCTTTCAGTCATCACTTAACACACATAACGAGCTCAACACCACCCAGAAATGCTCATTCCAAAGAGGAGCGGCAGTAGAAGTGAGCTGCAGAACATGGACCATACACACATTCTCATCTTTAGATTATACCGGCTCATTTGTTATACAGGTGGGAATACAGCTTATACCCACCAGAGACTGCTAAATGTTTTCTCAACATCTCTGTGAAATGGGTTTGCTGTTTAAAATTGGAGAGCACAGAAGAACATTAATAAAAATTTCATAGGTCATTTTAGTTCTTGTAAAATATCCAGAGTAGGTACTCTGATATTGATGAGACATGCCTAAATCAAATTCATCGCTCTTCATTAAGGGTACTTTTTTGTTCTCCTCACAATTTAGATCCCTTCAGTAAGTTACTATCTGGATAAGCTTCTCGGTGTGCAGTTGCCTTACACTGCACACTTGCCAAAATGCTGGACTGGTTTGACCAAACCCATCCCCAATTTGTAACACACTCATTTATTAAGTATTCAAGTTACTTTTTCTCCAAAGCCAAGACAAGTCTGTAGCATGCAAGGCATGCTCAGTCATGTTTAAAGGGCAAGTATTCAAATGCCTCTGCAATCATTTCCCCTCCCTACATAGTGCTTCAGAGAGGCATGGTTCTAGATAACGTTTTAATAGGTAAAAGGGATGAAAAATGCAAGTAACTCATAGACCTTGTTTCCCCAGGCTGCACAACAAGCAAATCACTACAATCCTGTTTATAAATTAGTATTCTAGAACACTGAATAGTAAAGACAAACTCAACCAAAGTTGGTTTTGTGGGATTTTCAATATCCCTGAAGGAGATCAGTCTGTTCCGTAAGGAAGTGCTGAGCACACCCCCCCCAGCAGAGCTGTGCAGCACTTTGGGGAACAAAAGGGGAGAGAAAAAAACCAAAAAGGAATGAATGCAGCATTTGCATGTAATAAAGCAAATATTTACATTAAGCACAATACAGCAATTTATTTAGATGCTTAAATGAAGAATACAAAGGGAAATAAAGATCACAAAATTATACATACTACAACAGTGTGTCATATATTAGATGGTATAAATGAATACAACACCTTGTTGGTGTTAACTAAAGATAAAACTAAATATCCAAAACCCAGCACTTTTGTTTCAGTGTGCTGCTTCAACACAATACACTTTTATACAGATCTAAAAGGTGTCAAAATTAGTAGCTGCAAACTTGTTTCTTGCATGTGATTTTTCTTTTTTAGCTTAAAAGATTTCAGAAAATGGCTCTGAAATACGTTTGTCATCAGTTGTAATGTCAAGGATATTCAGAACAAGAAAATTCTATAATACAATAGAGTCCAGATATATTTTCTTATGTTGCTGGCCTCTGTTTTGAGATTGTACAAGGTTATGTGCAAAAACTAAGTTTGTCAAAATTCAGACTATAGCAGTTTCAAGCTTTTGCTAGGTAAACTAGATACAGCATTTATTACACAGCAGGGCAACACTAAAAAAGAGAAACAAATCTATGATGGGTACACAAGAACAATTTCATAAGCTTCACTTGAATAGGTCTAAAAGACTGTACAAATATACATTTCAACTATTCAGAATGATACATGAAAAAATCAATTCCCCCATAGTCTACTATACACGTTGAACTGGTAGCTTGTATGGCTGGCCCTACACTACCGTGTGAAAAAGGGTAATGTTTAAAAAGACATACAACTGAACATGTACAAGAGTGAAATAAATGTTGAAAATGCAGATAAAATAAACCTCTGCTTTTCTCTGTGTGCATTCTGGAGCCACCAGCTTATCCATTTTCACATTAAGTTACTGTGCTCATCCCAGCAGGTTTTCTCAAGCAAGATCAGCCAACAGCGTCCTTAAATAACCACTGGAACAGCAGTGGCCACAACCACCACATGCCATGACCTAGCACTCGAAAGGCAGTACCAGTTAAAACGTAAGCTTAGCAGTCAGACTGAAATGAAAGTGTTTCGACAGTTGTAGACTGGACCTTGTTACTGATGCTTCTGAACCGAGCGGCTCATGCTTGCTGGCTGCTCAGCTCCACACCGGTTAAGCTGCTGTGCATTGGCTCTGCTACTCCATCAGTCACACTGTCAAACTGCTCTCCATCCTCACTGTCAATTGTGCTATTCTGCCATTCCATCTGCTGATTTGACAAGCTCTCCTCAATCTCTGATGCGTTTTTCCATTGCGACTGGTCCTTAGACCAAAACTCTTCTACTTTTCCATAGGAACGATTCTTCCACTTTGACTGTTCTTCATCACTTTCAGATCCACCCCCCTTTGTCTCAACAGCTGGTTTACTGCTACTTGCATCTTCACTTTGGGAGGATTCATCTGTCCACACCTCTGGCTTTACTTCTGATGTATTATCCTCAAAATCAGAAACCTGTTGAGAACCAGGCCCACTTTCAGACTGTGAAGCTCCATCTTTCCATGCAACAGCATCATCTTGATCATCCTGATCACCGTCGCTATCCGAGACATCACCTACCAGTTTTGTTGGCTCTTCAGCAGATATAATCTCTTCGTATTTAGAGCTTTCCTCTTGTTTTTGATCAGACTTTTCTGGAGACTGTAATGTATTTTCTTCCATGATTTCCTTGGAGGATATGCTGTCCTCAGGGTTCTCCACTGTGCTGTCAGAAGAGGTTTTCCCACCACTGTCGGAAACAGGCTGACCGAATGGACTCCCACTTTCATTGTATTCCTCTTCTATGTTTTCATAGCTGTCTGAGGAGCTTTCATTGTCTTTTTCCAGGTTTATTTTTTTATCAACAGTCTTACTAACATTGACTCTGGAATTCTTTTCATCGTGGTTTTCAAACAGCCATTCAGCATCAAAATCCATTTCATGTTTGACTTTGTTTAACTCTTTCATATTGAAACCGAGCAGCACACCAGGTTTGTACTTTTCACAATCTCTCACACATTTCTTCCTTTTGTTACTAAAATGAGATGCAATATCAGACTTCCAGAGCCACAAACTGGCAGCCAGCTTTTCAATCTCTCTCCTAGTGGGATATGGTTGCTTATTGAAATACTTTGTAAGAAATGTTTTCCTGGCTTCATAGGAATCATCTTCATGACCCTTGGGGTCCAATGCTAGAACTACAGGTTCTTCAGGCTTCTCCTCAAAGGCAGAGGGGGAGTCATCGTCATCCATTTTCCTCTTCTTCATCAGTGAGAATTCCATGTGTTCGTAAGTACGTTTTACGGGTGCTACAGCTGGAGACTGACTGAGCCGAGATGAGGAAGTACCTTTTTCCTGGCCATTCTGGGTCTTCCCAACACCTCTGCAGTGAACAAGGTGCAGCGTTATAGTTGAGGCAGTCATGTTACTAGTATATACACCAAGGCAATGAATGCATTTGTAGGTCAGCTTTTTCTCAACCGGGTGAACTGTCTGAATTACTTGATGCCTTTCCCGTAGATGATGTGCAAGTGCATCAGAGATGGGTCCTTTTAGGATTGAAAAGCACAGAGGACAGAGGGTTTTCCCCACATCTTTTTTGTAGGGAACTGCTGCTTGTGGAGAACTTTTTACAGGTACATCAGACTTCTCCTGGACTTTCGGCTGTGGCTTTTGAGGAACCGGGGGAGTATTCTGAGCATGGTAAGCTACAGATTCAGCAGGAGCATCTCTCAGGTTGTAGGTGGTTACAAGAAGATGGATATTCGTGTGACTACCCTGCTGCAATGTCAAATCAAAGGTTAGGGTGGAATCAGTTTTAGGTCCCATTTCTTCATCCACATGAACCATTCGCATGTGAGCAGCCATCTTTTCAACGTCATTGAAGGTTGAACGGCAATACGGACAGGACAGACCATGTATCAACATATGATTAAGCAATGTATCAGTGGGTAAATAGCGATTACAGTATAGACATTTGCTCGTGAAATTGTGTATTTTCATTATATAGTTAGCTACTGCAGGCACCTTTTCAGCCTTGTGCTCCTTTTCAAAGTGGACACTATACACATTCTCAGGAAATAGCTCATTACAGATTGTACAGATTTTCCACTTCTGTGTGGATGACGTATTGACAGGGGAAGGACCTGTAGCTGCTACAGGAGATTTTGAGCCGGACTGACCTAATACTCTTGAGGCTGACTGTGACTGAGATAACGACGCCTGTTTCAACTGAGCTGATGAAAGGGAAGATGAATTGGCAGACTGAAGAGAGTATCTTGCTGAGGCCTGCGATCTCTGTTCCCCTCCAAGAGTGTAAGGCCTTCCATTTCCACTTGTTGAAAACTGTTTCATTGATTGTGATTGTTGCGGAATAGAAACCTGTGCACTACCACTTAAGTTCAGCCTCCCCCCTGGCTGACCAACGTAACTTGGTGGTACTGACTTGACTCCGTAATTGTTTTGTTGTAGGTGCACATTTGACATCATATTCACTCCTGCAGAATTTAACGTAGGCTTTGGTATAGTGAGTCTGTTCATCATCTGCTGTGACGAAAGAGATCGAACACTTCCAGGGGAAAGGGGACCCATCCTCTGAGGGAGGCCCATAGATTTCTTATCCTGTGGTTTTGGAGCTATCAGCATCAAAGGTTTAGATCTTGGAACCACTACATTAGTGTGACCTATCATTGCTGTCACCTGATATCCTATACGTTCGTGGTCTTCGATAACATGCTGTACTAAAGCTTCGTACGACTTCGGCATAAAAAGGCATCGTTTGCAGTGAATACTCCCCTCCTCTCGGGTACTGGAACTTAATGGAACTGCACCATTGAGTGACTTTTCACCTCCCTTCGCTACATAAGGAGCAGCAACATGCTGAAAATGTTCCCTGTAAATGTGCTTTCTAACTATTTCATACAGAGGATCTCGGTAAGTGCACTTCTTACAGTAATAAACAGCTTGATCTACACTGTCAGCCTGCTTAGGTTTAAGGCTATCATGTTTGTTTTTATCTTTAAAAGTGCTGATGCCTCCACTCTGTGTATTGGCATTTGGAGCATGAAATATTTTAATGTGCGTTTCCAAAGTCTTTTTGTCCGCATTGAACGTACAATAAGGACAATTAAGGAGAATCCTATTTTCAAAGTCTTCACTATGAACATTCCGGAAGTGGCTCTTGTACGCTGAAAAGAACTTCGAGGAGAATGGACATGCACTGCAGCAAAAGGGCTTTGTCCGATAGTCCTTCAAACAAAGAACAGAGCAGAAACTAAATATGGAAAAGCAGGTTTTAGAAAAACAGTATCCACACTCTCCTCTTAACAGTCATGTTCTAAGCAACAGTCTCACACCTTTAGATTTATTTCTTCTTTCCAGTTTTTGGCCTGCAGATCAGGTCCTAAAAAGTCTACTACCTGGACATACACATTATGTGGCAAGTGCCAATTCAGAGCTCCCTCAAGAATTTATGCATAACCTGAAAGTTAGCCTTGCCTCATGCAAGGCTAAATCATGAGCACCCTTCTCCACCAGACAAGAAAAAGCCTCACTCCCTGCAGCAGAGTGCAGGAAAGTTCACTGTAAGCTCATTCTGGGGGTAATGGCAACCACGACTGTTTGAGTAGAATAAGACTGCATCTAGGAACTGAGTTGCATCCCATCAAAATCTGCCGAACTTTTCTAGATAGATGATGGATGTATAACTGCAGCTATTCCAGGGTCTTAATTCATTACAAACATTTATATGAGATGCTCTTCAAAGGTTATTTTTGGTGAACAAATGGATTTACCAACTCATATTCTAAGGGTACACAAGCCCTTAAAGCCACCAAAGCCTTTTGCTTCTGATCAAAGCACAAACTCAATATTAAAACCAATCCTGAACCGGAAAAAAAGGTATTTGAGAATTCCACACTTGCAGTTCCCCTGCCCCTTTGTTACATTTAACATCATGCTGATGTGGTTCTTGTAAACCGCTGTAACAGAAAAAATAGTTACACTGGCCTTGGGAATAGCCACAAGCAACCTGGCATTTCAGGTGAGGTAAGACTTTACATTGAACTAGTTACAAACGTTCATCATGAGTGTCAAAACAAGTCTTGTGCATCAAACATAGATCATCTGTGCACAGATCTTGTGCATAGGTCATTTGAAGTAGCTGGAGAGTTGTACTCTCCCTCTGCATAAAGAAGTAGGAATATACACTTCTGTCCATGTTCTGAAGCCTTAAACATCCGGGAGGCTGGAGACAAGATACAAAAAAATCAAACTAAAGAAAAGCTGTCTCCTTTTATATTACAATTTTTATTCTGGAATTAACTAAAGGACATCACCACTGTATTCTATGGATCACAGTAATAAAGGGGTATTTTTAGATTAATGCTACACTAGGAATCCATCATAATGCAGGTTCCCATTTCCTGTAGAGGCAATCCCTGATCTTTCAAATGCTAAAGGAGGTCTTATTCAGTAGAGGGATTTCTAACATTCTCATTGTTCTCTCAGTGCTGGTGTTACCCTATTGCACCATCAGAGGCTACTGCAGAGCACATGACTTGCCTTAAATGTGTTTAATCAGAATCAGTATTATTTCCTCCCTCAACTTATAGCTCAATTCAAATTTCCTTTATTTCTGGCACAGAAACATCTCAGAAGTGAGACTTAATTCTGCTGTATAGAACTACTATGCCTAAACCAAGTCTTGGACATAGTCACACTATGAAACATTGAAGGAGAGCTAAAAAACTTGTAACAAACTGTATAAAATCACTGATCTGAAGGATGGTGAAATTGTGCTAAGCTTGAAAACAGGCTCTTAATATGCAGTTGTCAAAGGATCAGTGAGATTTCTTGACCAGGGAGTTCTCCAGTACATGGCTATCCACGCCTCTAAGATAAGGAGCAGGATTATCACTTTCAAAAAGCAGCACAGCTTTTGCTGTCCCTTAAATTGATGACAAATGAAGATTAATGGGTAAAACTGCAGCAAAAGCCATTGGCATCTCTGTGCAATGGCCTTTAGTAAGAACCACCTTCAGAATGGGATGTGTCAACATGAACTATTACCAACCTGATTTTTTGTAAGCGATGGGTCCCACAATCCTACATCTTCCCATGTAGTGTTTTTCAAATAAAAGTCATTAGGTTCAAACTGCTTAAAATCCTGGAGAAGGGGGAGATGGGAAGAGAGTACAGAGCATCAACACCAAAGACCAACTGCTCCCTTAAGCAACTTTTGCAAGCATCCATGCAGTCCTCAAGTGCTGCCAGCAGACAGGAGATACTATTAACTCAAAGAAGTATGGGTACTGAAGATGCCCCTCTTTGCAGGTGAAGAGTTGTGAATAGTCTCAATATCATAAAACCCCTGAAGAACTATTTTCAATACTCATCCTCATAATTAACCCAAGACTACAATTACATACCTGCCCTTTTTCACAAGCAGTCATAGAGATAGGCTAGTGCTATACATTTGAGATCATGTAGACGCTTTAGCGTAACTCTGATGTTCGGTTTATTGTTTGGTTTGGGGGGGGTTGGAGGTTCATGGTTTTAATTGATTTCACACAGGCATTCAGATAAAAATTTTAAGGTTGATCACATGTACGATGTCCAAGAAGCCCAATTCCTATTGAGAAAAATCACAAAGTACTTTGCGTTTCCTCGTTGCATGTACATCAGCAGCACGTAAGGACTCAAACCCAGTATTTGCACAGAAATGAAACACTGAAAATAACATTGTCCCAGTTCAGAATGTTACCCTTACAAATGATACTTGCTCCACAAATTTTCCAAGCAGGAAGGGCTGGCATTTCCTTCTCTTATGCATTTCACCTAAATGCTCTTTAAAGAGACACTAATAGGAAAGCCAAAGCAAACAGGTCATCATTTGCTGAGTACTTCAGTGTCTGAACTGACAGTACAGTTGAGTGCTCCAGAGAGAAAGCTGCACTTTGAGAGGGTAGTTATGATGTTTGTCCAGAAGAGTAGTACAAATACTCTTCCCTTCTAGGAACCAACACAGGTACAGAGGCAATTCTTTAACCTACTGTTAGCAGTGACGAACACTTCATGCAAACCTCAGACCCTCTTCCGTCCCCCAGATGTTCTCATCCTGTACCACACCAAGTTCTCACTTCATTCCTAAATGTTCAGTTAGCAAATGCTTTTTTAAAGCATCCAACATACACAATAGACAACCTACCTTCAATAGATATCGGTCACATACAGCCTAAAGTGCATCTTGTCTCCACTAAGCTTTCTAAAGTGTTTACAGGTACATTTATCCCAAGTTAAGCCCTACTTCATGTAGAACTTAAAACCAATGCCCAAACAACCAGGCTCAAACAGACCCCCAGAATCATTCTCAGAGGCTGATGCAAACAGAGGGCTGTGGTGTGGGAACAGGATACAGGGGATTCCTTCAAAACTCAAAGTAAAAACATTTTGCAAAGGTCTAAAAAAACAAATGTCACCATACACCGGAGGCCTCCCAGCCCCACTGGCTCTGGAGCTCTGAGCTCTAACTGCAGCATGGGAGGTGTAATACTTACTTCTATATGTTCTTTACAGTATTCCAAACCAATGTCACTAAGTATTTTTTTCACAGTTTTCCGGGCCTTTCTTAAACTGCCAAGGTTGTTGACAGGAAGTTGGAACATAGTTTCTATTGAAAAAGAAAGTAAGAGAAAAGGTTTAAGTCAAATGTGTCTGATGGAGTCTTGCACTGTTAATTAATTACTAGTTATTTTCTGTCTGATTTTACCCATATAACTCAGTATCAGGGCTGTACCATTAACTAAGAAACTACCACATTTTCTGTCTGATTTGTTCTGAAATGAGCCTGGCCATAAAGCTAGATACTGACAAACTTGAGAGCACTAGAGAACCCAACAGACTGCTGTAACGACTACTGCAGGAGTAATAAGCTGCATCTGGATAGAACTCGTTTTTAAGTGTTTGTATTTACATGAAGTTGGCCCCCTATGCTCAAGTACTTAAAGCCTGAATTTATCTTTTGTGCAGATGCATCCTAACTGATGTTAAGTTGAGCTCCAAGGTCTGTGTCAGTCTTGCAACAGATTTAACAGTATCTCTTCAGTGAGAGATGTTTCTTGCATTCAGCTGCAGATACGATAAGAAATTAATACTGTTTCCTCCACGTACTGTACTATAGCTTTAAATGGCTGACAAGCTGTTTAGCATACATTCCTCTATTAAGTTGGGGCCTGAAAGCTTGGTTAGAGCCCTTCACAGATATAAATCACTGGAAAAAGCACAAGAGATGATGGTTTAACACTTCTAAGTGTAGCTGGATATTTTCAGCCTACGAGACAACTCTCCCTCTCAGTTCCCCACACAAACTGTCTGTTAATGACTGGGGCTATGCAGCTAAAACATAGTCTAAGATTTTAAGATACAGGGAATCCCAGATTCAAGCATTTCCATTAAGACTTCTTCCAAACACTAATAACTACTCTTGTATGCAGGAGTTGTCAGGCTGCATGCTGCTGTTGTTACACTAAGTGCTTGCTCAGCTACAGAACAATCAGCATCAAGTGACCTGCACTTTAAGGTGTGAAATGGCAGAAATGTGGAAGTCCCTGAACGTGTACAGTTACTGTGGAAGTGGGAGTGGAGCAGACACAAAAAGGTAGGATCTTCTCAAAAAGAAAGGAAGGCAGCATCTTAAATAGCAACAGTATCAGTTACCTTGTCCCCTAGCTTTCAATGGTCCAATGCCTGTTGCATCAAGGCTACTGCCCCAGAGGATAAAAGCTGCATTTCTGATGATTAATATTTCTGAGCCAATTCAGAAATATTGCTTTGTTTGAACAATAGCAGGTTTGATTCGTATCACCAAATTAAGGCACTGTAAGGCCAAAGGCTACCTACATCAACTAAAACCTGGCTTTTCTATGTTTGCAGTTTGAAAGTATTTTTAAACACTTTCGATGCAGAGTTAACAGAAGTTTGCAGCCATTAAGAATTTCAGACAAGAATTCTCCCCTTTTATCACGAGATCAAGGGCAAGTGCTAGGCTACAAAGAGCTTAGTAAGAAATTCTCAAAGCACAAAGGATATGGGCTGTGATTACAGCAACTGTCTCTGATCAAAACCGATCGTTCTATATGCACTATCATGCAGACTGCTTAAAAGTATCACCTGTCTGTTTGCACACTACCCTTTTTATCTTCCTAATTCTATCAACTTTTACTGGGCAAGGCTTTAAGGCAGTCACTAACAACACTGATTAGTTTCAGAAAAAACAAAACTGGCAAGTTCTGCATGTAACAGTGCTAGTACAAACCGCTTCAATCAGTTTCACAACCTACAAGGAGTGCTGCTAGGCTCTAGTCTCTTCAAACTCAATGAATTGAGAAATAGCTCCTGGGTAAGAAGATAAAACTATCGTGACATTTAGAATTCATATCACGACTAGAAATTAGAAACTAAATGGAAACAAGCCTGAGTTTATACAAAGATCTACAGTAAAGTTTTCAGAAGTACCAAAGCAGCTCTGATCATTAGGGACTGTGGTACCTGCATTGGGCTGGCCACTGTCACAGATTACCAGAAGCAAACAGTGTTATTTTAAACAGCCCTAGATCAAAACTAGGAAACCAAAGACAGTAAAATAGAAGAGTTCACAGACCTTGCCTATAAACCTGAGGGATTCCAAATTACCCACTTATAGTTCCTTGCAATCATGAAGTTAGACACACCATGCAAAGCGACCAATGATAATAATTTTCAAACAGCACAGGCTGGCGGGGGGGAGGGGGGGAAGTGGTATTTCTATGTTCTGTATTAATTTCCTCCAAGTAGCAAGGACTCTGTATAATCAAAACCATCTTGATCTCTTCACATACAAAACTCTAATGCAAGTATATTAATTTCTGTGGCTGCAGAGGTGTTTCAGTTAACTCCAGTTTCAGTGAAAAGGATTAGAATTGGAAAAAATTTAGAACTAAGTTCCTAAGAAAAGCATTGATGTTCTGTACCTTATCTGGCACCTCCATTTTAGGGAAATTCAAACAGACTTTAGAAAGATGAGAAATTACCATTCTAGCGAAACACCTTTTAACAGAGTCACTTACATGTCTCATAATAGGACCCCTAATGAAGCTCTGAAGAGCACTTCTACAGGCATTCTTTGCCATCTTGGAGAAGGTGAGGATTAAACAGATCACAGCAGTGAACTGCTCTCTTCCCAGTTATTCCCTCTAAAGCCTCTAATGACTTTGTATGGGAAATCATGAACTGCTCTTTTTGAATGCTGTATCCATTCTCATCCGTACTCTTTTATAATCCAGTATTTCATCTGCAACCCAGACAGCACCCAGGCCTAAGACACTCCCTATGTGACTGTGAATGTGATTCATGTCATCCTTTCTGAATGCTACTCACTCCTGCCCAGTGAATTATTTTTAATCCTCATAAAGGACTAAGAAATAAGGGTTGAATCCGAGTTTTTAACTTCTTGTTACTTTGAAATCCTGAATTTATCCACATGTCCCTTTCCTCTTTCTTATATTAAGAGCTATTGTTTAAGGTACACAATGAAGAGAAGAAAACTGCTGTCTACATACATAAGATTTTATAACTCTGTGCTGTGTGTATAAGGCTTTGATTAAGTAACTACAGAACATGCCAAGTTCTGCACTGCTCTTCTACCCATCCTTGCCCAGGCTCTGGTATCAGTTTCACTGTGTGAGCACCTCTGGGCAGAGGCTATATTCTATTATTTGTACTGAACATGCTTTTGGAGTAAGTAAAGATAAAAATAATGCCATTTATGACAAAGTACAAGCACATAAATGGTGGGAGAGCTTTTGAAAATGTTAACGGTTATTTACCTTGCAAAAGGAATTTGTGTTGAGGAATTGTGTTAAAAAATTTAAGACCACAAAGAGCACAATTACATATTTCAGAGCAATATTAAATTTAGTTACTTCAATAACTATAATTGAAAATTCTTTACTAAAAGGATGCAATTGTGCTTCACTTGTTAAAACAACATCTGATACAGCTTAAAGCTGAGCCAGGTCCATTTTAAAGGCATGCACAGGAATTGAAAATATTTAACAACAGGGCTGAGGACCAGCAATGCCAATTCGGTGAAGTATTAGTAACAAATCAGCTTAAAAGATGGTAAAGACTGAAGTGAAAAAATGCTGTTGTGTGACAATTCCAACTCCTAAAAGATTACTGCTTAGTGCAAATGCTTTAGTAAGGCTGCGTCCTATTTGCAATACTCAAGTAGTACCATTTCCTCTAGTTTGATCTGTAGATGAAACCATAAGTGAAGTTTAACACTTACAGATGGAAAAAGCAACTCCAACCTGCAGCGTCTTCTCCTAGGCCAGTCACTATGAAGTAGCTTTCAATGCTGAGCCCACTGTCACTTCTTTTATGACTTAAACCAGATCTGACTTGGGTGATACTAGAAGTGCATTAATAGGAAGCCAAAAAATACCACACAGCGCAAAGTAGATTTATATCCTCCAACACAGATCGCAAATGGGTAAGAAAATATGCTTCCTTAACTTTCTATCCCCTCTCTTCCCTAAGCAGAATTGAAGGCATGGCTCTGAACACTAACTTACAATAAAGTGACACAATTTTGATCTAACTCAAGAACATCCATTGAGTCAAAGCTCTGGTTGCTGCAGTTCATGGAGCCAGAGTTACAAATATTAACGTAGCCAAGACATTAATCATGGCTCCACTAATTCCTTTTCTCTAAAGGCACTGAGTAAGCGTTGCTCTCACTCTATTGCGTTGGTTCAGTGATGGTTCAGTAGCTTCTCCATAGCTACCTGTATGCTCTGATTTTTTCATCAAGAGTTACATGAAGCAGCACAGGCAGGTGTGTTCATGATTTGAATGAGTATTTTCAAGTGAGCTTCAAATCCAAGGAGATAACGTCCTAGCAATTTTATTCCAGAATAACCCAAGGTATTAGTATCAACTAAACAAACATCCGTGCATTAAAACATTACATTTTAAAGCACCTAGCAAGTTGTGGAGTTTCCTTCAAAACCAAAGTCTCCACTTAAAGAATATACTCATTTTGCTTGTAAAGAAACCTTGTTTTTCTCATGACAAAGTGAGTCAGGACAGTTTGTCTTCAGGCGATAATCACTTGTAAACTTGAAAGTCAGCCACAAGTCTCAATCAAATAGCTTATTTTAGTACAAAATGCCGCTAACAACTTCTTCACCAAAAGAAACAAAAGCTTTCTCTTAATTAGCATGTCCAATATACTGAGACATGCCAAATACAACGTGATATATATAAACTCAAGTGATAAGGAAAACAAATTCAGGACTGCCTGAAAACAAGACCTCTATTCTATCTGCACCATCTTGCTGCCTCTGCCCTTTTGCCTGCCTCACAGTCTTAAAGAGATTACGAAGATCTTCCTATTGCAACACATCATAACTAACTGAGGACATAATTAGATCTTCACATCTGAAAACTGAAGCTCAACCTTACTTTGCAAACTCTGCTTGGTACCTGAATCCAACTCACCTGATCTTAAGAAAACCCTTACCTTTAAGCAAATACAATTCCTTTTATTTAGCAAGTTTCTTGACAATTTGTTCATAGCTAGTGGAGATAGTCTGATAGTATTAGTTTGTGACTACAAAAAGCTTTTAGCATTTCCATTCATTTCCATTTACAGTAACTCCAATTTTCAGTGCAATATACACAACAGTGCTGGCACATCCTTGATTGGGGACATCACAATCAAAAAAAACCCATCTGGGATTAAGCAGCATCTCAAATCATCGCTTAGACGTTAATGCTACTCTGGAAATGAGGTATCCTTTTCTCATCAAAAGTTGATGCCTAAGAGAGGACACCTGGAACATCTCTTACACATCAGCTACACTTTAGAGCTGGTTGGAGAGAATAAATGATTACTGAAAACAAAGCTCAACAATGTCCTTATTCGAAATGTCCATGTAGGATCTTCAGGTGCCTCAGAAAATGGATCAATAACCTAGTGACAAGAAATCCTGAAGAGCTCCCTCATCTTTAGTGCGCTGTACAGAAACCATCTGACTTTTTCTGGCAAAACAGCCGACAGTCACAAAATAAGGGTAAACGAAGCAGACAAACTTAGTAAGAAGGATTTGGAACCTTCTTTTGCTCTGTATTTAAGCTGTACCCAGCACAAAGGTCTAGTGCACAGCCAGGTACCGATTCCTAGAATAATTCAGTAACCAAACAAAAGCAGGAAAAATAAGCTATAAAAGAGCAAAGTATCACTGCTAAATTAGAAACATTGTACTTCAGTTTTTGATTTCATGGGTCTTTGCATCTTCAAAATGTGACTATTTTAGACAAACTTCATGCAGTACTATTTCACTTCTACAGGTAACAGCCATCACACAATGCATGAACAAGGAGCTAAGACAAGTTTCCTGGCTAGTGCACGTGTGTTAACAGAAAGGCCTGAACAAAGTACTCTCAGATCTTCATCCAAAATCTGAACGGGGAATGGGAGGGAAGGTTTTTGTGGAAAAGCAGGGAATATTTGCAAGGTCAGCAGAGGAACAACAGTTACGAGAGACTTCACAAAATACCACGTACCAAATGCGCACAAGGTATTGTGCTTGGAAGAACTGAAGCACTCTCTTTGGCTTTAAAGAGGCTGGAAGAGCCCCAGGAGGAAGAATTTAATCTCAAGTGCAGTTCTGATATGTGCATCTTATAACCTCAAAATCAGGGTACAAAATGGCTACAGACTTCTGAAGTCTGAGAATTCCACAGGAACCAGCAGCTCAGTTCACTCAATAGAATCACATCCTGAAATGGGAATGGGCCAGGACACAATACAGGCTGACTGATTTAAATTAATAATTATGGCCAAGATTTAGGCAGCAACTAAAAACTCAGGTAAAAAGAGGCACCAACACTGCTCCTCAGCTGTTTAAAATCAAAGGCTCCTTCAGTGTTTTCAAAGCACTCAGGTTCACTGCTGTAATAAAAAGGGACCTCACTGCAAGGTTAGCAGTGCTTCACAGCAAAAGGCTTTTTCTCTCAATGGTCTAATCTTGTTGGTAAAAGAAAATACCAGCAAGAGAAAAAAATGCACACCACACCCTGAAAGGCTTTCAGGAGCAACAGTGTGAGCAGGAGAAAAAAGATCTGCTTAGTTTTAGAAGCTGAATAGTGCAAATATCCTAAGACAGGAAATCAAGACTTCTAATTTTATGGCATGACAAAAAACCCAGAAAGGAAGCAAGGTCTGGCCCAAGAATTAACCACCACAGAGTCAGAGGGAAGATTCAACAAACCCCACATTCTTCAGCATACCACTTCTTTTTTTTAAGAAAACCCACATTTTAGCCTTTAGATAGACTGCAGGGGCTTCCCGCTCCAAATTACCTCTTCACCAACTTACTACTCTTACTAGCGCTTCAGATTCCAGATGGAAATGATTGCAGTCACTATTCTAAAACCATCCAGAATGTGAAGTCTGACGTAGCCTTCTGTTATGTTATTATAAGTGATTTTAAACCACTTTTAGCATTTAATAAACCATCCCTACTGCATCAGCTTCAAGCACAAGTTAACACTGCCATGCAGTTCAGCCCTTTAACACGAGTTACCAAGGGACTGGAACCACTTAGAGAACCGAGTCAAAAAATGAGTTACGATTACTGTGCCATTATTTAGAAAATTAATTCATGTAAAATACCTTACTGCATGCCTGCTATATATTGTAACATATTGTACAATATTGTCTGCATTTTATAACGTTTATAATGTCTAAAGTGTAACAGTTAACAACAGTCCTCCCTTATGAAGGAATACTGATCTCACACACAATAGGCTGTATTCACAACTTGAGAATTGACCTTAGAGGAAGGGATGCACCCAGGAGCCAGGATAAGAAACACGAGAGGGAAGGAACAGCAAAACCCCCACATCAGTCAAATTATCAGAGGTGTTAAAAAAGAAAGCTTCCGTCTGTCATTAGACCCCCAAAGCTGCTTCTATTTTACTATAACTAAAATCTTAATTCTCCAGTAGGTCTTTTGTATTTTGGACCTCATCAGAACAGCGGCCTTGCAGCCTGCTACCTTTGGTACCATCAGGTAACAGAAATTAAGACTGTCAGCTCTGCCAGCTTTAGCTAGAACAATGAAACAGAGAATCCTGTAGTGTACAGCTTCAAAGCACCCGCAAGGTAACAATGCTATTCTAATTGTGGGAAAGATGCATCACTTTCGAATATGACAGCCTTTTCCTCTCAACTCAGATCTTCAGCAAATATTCCAAATCTGCCTCATTGTGTCATTTTCATTTCTGGATATTATTTGAAGTGCTTACTATGCTTGTTTCACGTTTGAGCTGTGTTACAGCTCTAACAAGCAGCAAGTATAAGAAATTTCTAAAATCACAGACCTAAAGAAATCTGGAGGAAAATCTCGCTGTGTAAAGGAACCAGGACCAAGGTTTTCTCCTCTTTATACTTAACTGAAAATGATACCATTTCCTGACTACAACACTGTGGGTTTGTACCATTAGGAAAGCCTTCCATGAGCATCCAGCACAGAGCTGTAGGCGATCCTAGATATCTCACTGAGGAAGATGTCTTCACAAGGTTTGCGAAGAGCATCACTGTGAAATGGGAAGTGAAACACAGTTATGGAATCCCCGAAAGCTACAAACAAGAAAACCCTAGTCCCTGGTGCATTTTCCTCTGACTCAGACATCTCAAACCTGTATAAGCAGACAAGAGATCCTAACACTCCTTACAATGGCCGCTAGTTCTGCTGAAGTACCCGTCCAGTGGTGGAACCAAGCCAGTGGAACACGTGTTTTTTAATTTCACTTCCCCCCCCCTCTCTCCATACAAGAAAAGTGTGATGCCAACATTGCTGGTGATACTACGGGAGTAACTGCAAAGTTACTATCTGGTTGTTCCATTTATTTCCTTTGGAAATGTATGAACATAGTTCTGTCTATCGAAGTTGACAGAACTGAGAAGCAGCCGTCAATCAAGAAAAGGAAAACTACAAATCAGAATTTCCTCGTGAGTCCTGAGTGAAAATTGGGAATGAAGAAAAAAGTTACAGAAATAAAAATGAGGCCCCTGGAAGCAAAACCTCTTTTTTTCATGTGTTTATCAATTTTCTTGACATACAATTCATCTTCTCAGCTGATGGCTCTCAGGTCTGCAATGAAAACCTCACAGGAAGAGAGAGGTGGAAAGCTGCTACCTCACTGTGAGAGCATTTTTCCCTCACAATGACATCTCTAAAGTTACTCATAATAAGTAACATTTACCCCTCATCCAACCTCTTAAACACTCTAAATTTATTTCTGGACTCAACTGAAAGGACCAGCACTAAAAGAAAAAGCTTTATGCATATTCATGATGTTGACAATTCTGGTTTTGTTGAGTAATAAAATTATTCAGCCACATTTAGTACAGAGCCATAAAGGAATCAGCAGTCCTGTTATTTACACAACTCTCTTATTGTGGCTCTGTCCTTCCATGCTGCTTCTCCATAACTGATCAGTCAACCCAGGGGAGCAGAAAGCTCTTATGGAGTACAAAAATGTAGATCTTTAATCCTAAACCAAACATATGTTAAATACAGAAAACTCAAAGGATGCAGACAACTGACTCAGTTTCTCATTCCCACATAGCTAGTTCTTTACTCCTGGTTAGAGGTAGCACTGTCTCACCAAAGATGAAGTGTGACAGCCCTTTCCCCCAGTGCTTACTGTGAACATCCTTGCAGGCAAAGCAACCTCATCTTCCAAAAAAGGCTCCACAACCCCAGCTGTAAAGATGGGAGCAAACACCCATCATGTGGGCAAAGGCACCATCCCTTTTACTTGTGGGGCTCAAGTTTCTAAATGGGAGAAGGACTTCCAAAGGCCTAGACCTCATCCAGTATAAATCCATTGGTGGTTTCATAAGAACTCATATGTTTCTTAGAACTCATGTTCTAGGGCTACTGCAAACCCCCTACACACAACATTTTATAACTCCAGATAAAAAAAACCACATAAAATTTAATTAAACTCCAACTTTAGAAAGGGTCTGCCTACTACAGTGTAACTATCCACTGGGTATCAGGTTTTTGGATTTGATGCCAAGGTTTTGGCTGAATTCATCAAGTCAACTGTGATGACAACTGATTTGATGCAACACCTTAGATGTAATGACACAGAGATGTGCATCTCTTGAACTGACTGCTTCTTAAAAGCATTCTGTGAGTTTTAAACTTCCATACAACTTTTGTTAAATAATTCACCTTGGGATAAACTGGGGGATGTAACTACAACTATCTCTTGGGCACATTATTAAAAAGGATAAAATAAACCATCAGCTTTGCCTTCTCTTATGAGCATGTTTGGTAGATCCTTCCTTTCCTAATGCTCTCATTAACTCAGATTATGAAGACTGAGAAAGCCTGAACTTTTTGGTGGTCTGAAACACAGTATTATCACCTGTACTACTGAAGCAGGTATTAGGTGCAAGCATGTGTGTAAACCGGACAATTTTATAGGCAACGTGTAAACCAACCCTTTTCTATCCCATTGTGACTTTAAGTTTGCAGGCACCTATACTCAGATCAATCTTGTCTTAAAATAATTAGCTGTGTAAGAACGTTAGTGCATTAATAGATTTCCTGTAAGTTTGAAACAAAGACACCAGTATTTTCTGTCATTTCTGCACATGCTTATAAAATGGAACTGTTCTTACTCTATCTTTTCCCCTCTGTCCCTCATCATCCCTCTGCTGCTTCAAAAGGTCCATGCTTTCGTCACTTTTTCCCCCTCTCCTTCACATCTTTTCTTTGCTGGTTCTTGGCCTTCTTGGTCCTTACCTCGCTCATTTTCCCTCTTCTCATCTTCCCTTTCATAGCACCAATTCATAGCGTCCACATTCTTTCGTCGTTCTCTCTCATCCTGTCTCCACCGCTTCTTGATATCTTTGTCCTTAACTTGCTCATTTTCTCTCCTCTTCTCATCATCCCTGTGCCATTTTATTGTTTCTGCATTTTTCTGCGGCTCCACGCTTCTTTTGAGATAGTCTTGTCGCCTCCTCCTCTTTTTTAACATATCCCTTTCCCTGGCACGAGCCTGCTTTTCTTTCTGGGAAAGAAAAGCTTTACGGGGCATCATGAGCTGCTGCTGTACCTGTAATAATATCGTATCCATGGAATAATATACTATACATGCACTCAGTCAGGCACCAACAACTCTCATTTGGAGCTGAACACTTCAAATACTACGGCAAGATAATTTACTGCTTCTCTTCCTTTCATAACCCCCTGCTAGCTAATAATCATTAGATAATGACAGACAAGTTGCTATGTTCAGCTCCAGGCAGAACACCTAGCTGGCACCTCCGAATTGGTGCACATCCAGCACTGAAAAGTCAACCCCCTACAATCCCGGGCCTAAGCAGTGTGATTTCTTTCCCCTCCCCCTTACAACTTCTCCCACAGAGTTTTGAGCAGCCACTGCATCCAATTGAAGGAACAGGCTCATAGGAGAGTTGTGAAGGAAACGGGTGAATGTTCAAGCCTCAGTTTCTTCTCTTACTGGAGATAACCTTTAATGAAACTTAAAGGTGCTCATTTATCTTTTGTGACCTCTGTCTCTACCAAATTTGGTTGAAAATGGCCAACTTTGTTTTGGCTGGGAGGAGGGAGAGGGGATTAGGAGACAAGCCACAATCTGAAAAATTGTATAAGCTTTGTTTCCTTAGGAAATGTGGCCAAAACGTTTAACTGCAGTTAATGAAGTAAGTCCTGACTCATCTACTCAGACTTCCTCCAAGTATGTTATGTCTTGCTATTCACAAGAACAAAGGAGAAAAGAATGTGACCATTTACTTGGAGTTCTGCTGAGGTATTCCTGATGAGTGGGGCTTTTGGGTTCTGTTGTTTTGGGGTTTTGTTTGGTTGGTTTTAAAGAAGTATCAATGCAAACTACCCTTCAGCAAATTCATTTACTTTTGGTCATTTCTCTGTAGTCACCCAACACATTCCCATCTTTAAATTCACTGTTGTTAATAGCTGCAATTTTGAAATCATGGAAAACAAAAGACAGCAAAGAAAGAATTTACACTATTAACTAATATCGTCTGAATACTCTTCCGTACCCATTGCACAATGGTTCAGAAATGACATACTGCAGTTGTGGCCCAGGTTTGGGGGTTTGGTTTGGGTTTGAATTTTGGTTTAGAAGAGAGTTTTGCAGAGGTCTAATCAAACTGAAAACTGCAGAAAGGACAAAATTACTAGATTAGAAACTTAAGCAAAGCCTAAAACAGAATGAAACAAATGTACTTTTAAAATTTAGCTACCTTATGGAAAGCACTTGTTCCCAGCATGCAATACTCCATCTTTTTCCTACAGAAAAAGCAATGTTTCAAACCCTTATTCTAAAAGCTGTTCCTTTTCCCTACACAATACACCCTCCCACACACTTAGACCCGCTACTCTTGTCAATTGCCTTTGTTAGGTACAGATCATGACCCCCTGGTTTTCATTCTAATAATTCAACCCCAAATTTCTTAATATCCATAACAATACTGAAAGGGAAGGGCTGCAGCAGAAGGAAACAGCATAATCAAAGAAATACATGCAGTTTGGTAACAAGTTAGTGCAGAAAATTCAGATTATGCTAAAATCTACTTCATTAAGAAGTACAGGATAGCTCTCTATAGACAGCCTGGGCTTAAGTGTTAAATATTTCTCAACAGTTATCATTAAGAACAGAAAGTAATAAGAATCCAGGATCAACATCATAAGTACAATCCAGACACTAAATCTTTAAGACAGCTTTCATTTCTCTACTGGCTTGAATGCCAGTGCTGCTTTACCAAAGCAAATTTAACTTACTAACTTTAAATATACATTATCATTTTATCAGTAACCTGATTTGATTCCAATAACAATAGCATGAATAAAATTTCAAGTAAATTGTATTTCATGCATTCTTCCTCCCCCCACCCTCCCAAGGCAAATACTGACATTAAAAATCTGTCATTTAAAACAAATTCTTTTGGCACCAATTATTTTCTGTCATTTGTTTTGGTGTTGTTCTTTTGGAGGTTTTGCCTCTGTTGGCTTTATCTTTTCATTGTACTGTATTGTTCCCTCCCCTCCCTTTATACATATCCCAACCCACTTTGACAGATTAAATTATAGACAAATGATAGAAAATAGCTTAATAAAACCCATTTCAGTTGAATTTCCAAAAGGAAACATTTCAATTGAGATTCAAATAAGAAATGTCACATTCCAAGGAATAACTTAAAGGGACAGTCAACTTAAATCACATATATTTGAACTTCCGTATCACAGCTCACAGGTTTTTCCCCACCATAAGAAAGTACTTTAGGTCATTTCTCTTGCAGTCAAAGTCATCTTTCACTTTTGCTTCTGTTGGTTTTAATAAACCAAAAGAGGGGAGGAAATTTAAAGTAGAAAACTGATTAATACACAGTGAAGCTGCCAGACTTTTGAGCTCAAAGCCCACCCCCCCCCCAATTTTCCTTGAGTTCAAGTTGATGTTCCTTTAAGTTCAAAACGTCCAAAAGTAAAGAATAAACAGAACTATCTTTTCAACTATTTTTTTGCCAATACTTTGCCAAATGAAAATCTTAACTCTTCCCAATCTACTCAGTACAAATTATGAGGCATTTACCTCCGAAATTAATGGTGCTTGGGCGTCTCAGACTCATTGGACAAGATTCATGCAAAAGACTCCAAAAATAATTCTCCTTCCAGAACACCCACCTCAGGGATTATATTACACCTACTGTGTGAGGCCAAAGCCAGGACATAGAAGAAGGATCATATCCTGCTGTATAAAACAAAGTGTTAAAGACAAGAGATGAGAAACGTAGTAAGGGCAGTCTTACATTTATCATGTATGTTCCATTGCAAAGGACTCCAAAGCTAATTATAAACCATGTTCACGGTACCTTTACTGACACAGAGCTACTGTGGAGTGCACTCCAGCAAGTCAACAGTGCTGCAGGAAGTTTTAGCAGCTTTGTAACTTCAACACATTTTGGTGGGTGATGCTACCTGAGGAATCTTTTAGTGCTCAGATTTCAATGAGGTTACCCAATTGAGAAATCCAGCAAGACACAGAGACAAATGCTCCTATTCACATTTCACAGAACCTTTTGACTGAAGGAGTTAGGACCTCAGTTTACACCTCACCTGAGCTAACAGTACCTGCAGCATAGCTGCACCCTCTGTAGATGAGGTACGCATGATGAGTATCAACAGTGCTTCCTTGTACAGGTAATTTTTCCTAGGAGGTAACCATACAAACACAGTCCCGCATTAAATTACAAGACAATGGGAGATCAGAGAGGTGGTGTGGCTGTCAGCCACCACCCTGGGGACATACATTCATTTGGGAAGAATTCAAATGAAACTTTCCAGTTACAATGCTGCTAGTAGGAGGGAGGATGTGAGGTTTTGGGTAATGGCATGTAACTGTAGGAAGTCTGATACCTCTTCAACTCACATCACCCATGGACAGAAACTCAGTCTTGAACAGACTGGAAGCACAAGACGTAACATCAGTACCGTGAAGTCTGAACAACCAAATCTGAAGTTTCTAAAAGCAGTATCTGTCCAGTCATTTATAGTTACTTTTTCAAGTAATACAGGTTTTTATGGTTCAAAAATGTTATCCAGATAGAACATCCGCAGCTTCAAGTACAGATTGTTTTTAGAAGACCACTAGCCACATCTTCAAACAGGGAAGGATGATGGGTTATTTTGTTTCATACTGCATTATTTTCTAACTAGAATTTGTGTCCCTGTATCTCTATCAAAGTCCAAATTACCTCTCTTCCACCGAATCCTCATTGCAGAAAGCACACTTCTGGATGAGGACTGATCAGCCTTGAGAGCAGATCACTGACAATTAGCGTATCAGGCTGAAGGTACAAACACTGAGCGCAGGGCAGTACTTCATCCCATACTGGGCCTCCCGAAGACTGAGGATCATTTCTCTGCATTGTGTTGCTGACAAGAATCACCAAGCATCTGGCATTTTTCTGACTTTATATAATCCTAAAATCTTTTATTTTAGCCCTTATTTTGATAGTATTTAAAGCTGAAGAAGTTCTTGGTTTACATATAACAGCACAACACAGGAGCATGTATCAGAGCTGGCAACAGATGTATGTTTTTGAATGAAATGAAACAAAACTCTTCATTTCTTGAAACCGTTCTTCATCTCCCTATTCCAACTGCATTTAAAACAAGGCCTACTTTTAACCATTTGCCCAGTTAACTGCACTTAGAAGCATGTTCTAAAAAGCCAGCCATGAAATGCATTTGCAAAGAAGGCTGTTGGTGCAACATTGAGTGAAATCTCTTAAAATGCAAGAAAAATGTGGAAGAAAATGAACCTACTGATGGTTCCCACAGCAATAGAAAAGCAGCCTCCTCTTGTATGCAGGTTAAATGACGCTATATAGTGTGATGGTGTGCAATATTCTACATTCACATGAGGACAATGATGGCCTGTCCCTGCAGCAAAGCTGGCACACTGGGACCCAACAACTCCAGGACAGCTGAGCAAGGAAGAGCGCTAGTCAGGAAGCAGAAAGGGATCTCAGGGAAAAGCAAGCAGATCAAAAATAACATCAGGAGAAGCATAAGGGAGAACAGAGAAGTTGGAAGAACTGAAAGCTACCAGAAACTTCCTTGAAAAGGTAAGAATTACAATTGAATATCTCCCCTCCCTGCACTGACTGACAGAAGAGTCTACTCCCAACATGTCTATGGCTGCCTTACATTATGCATTTTCACTTCCTTCTGATGGACTCTTCTCTTTCCTCCTTACTGAAGCATTTCTGCCCTAGTTTTCAGAGGGCTGTGCACCCACATCTCCTGTGAAGGTAATGAGATTTGCAGTTTAACTGCGCATCTGAAATGCCAGACAACTAAGGGCTCATTTTCAAATCCGCTATAATCCTAGGATGGAGGCTGTTTTGTAACAGCATGCACTCCCTTCTCATGGTAACATTTTAAACAGCATCCCCTCAGCACAATCATCTGCAGCACCAAGTTTCTGCCCATGTAACATGGAAGTCTTTAGCTAACTTCTAACACACACATCTCAACTCTAGCTAGGTAACTATTCTGTGTGTACAGCTGCCATGTTAGACCAGCACTTGAATTTAACCCTGTGCTAACACATCAGCAAGTACAAGCCCCCAAGCCCTTTAATTTGTTTCTACAGGCAAAGTCCTTTAACTTGTGTCTGTATTAAAAACAGGATGAGGCACGCTGAAAAGATAAAAAGTAAACAGAAAACCCAAGTCACAGCCTCTGGAAAACTACGATTATTGGAACTGAAGAAAAATCAGCAAATGTAATTTGCTCACTGCTCAAAGCATTGTAAGACTTCTGCAGCACTGCGCACATAATACTGCTGCTACTGCCCCTCACAAGCAGTCTAATTCTTTAAAGTCCTTGCGTCAAAAAAATAATAGAAAAAACCCCTAAAAATCTCTTCAGAGATTAAATCAGCCACCCCCAAAAAACTGCCACGTGGTGTGTCAAAAGGATTGTTTCACCCCACTTCTCTGACATCCTATGTAGATACTGCTGCAGGAGAGAAGGCCATCTAAAATGTGGTACCAAAAAAAAACACCACTTAATCCTTTGGAGGAAATTCTTGGGCTAAAAACCTCAACAAGCTGTTTCAGTGGTTATACGCAATTGTCAGCAAGGGCTTATGAAACTGTTATCTCTTTTGTTTGGAGCTTACTGTCTAGCTTCATGTTGGTGACTCTTGCACTAAGGACTCCAACTTCCCATCAGAGGAAGAACTTGTATAGGAGACAGTTGTAGTGAAAGGAATCAGTAAGGCTGATGTGTCTTACTCTTCATTCATGTTTTATTTAAAGGTTAAAAAAGCATCTTCTGCAGTCCAGCAGACAGGGATCTTCTAAGTCATTCACACGCTTCTCATTCTTGCTCAATTTCTGGAATTTTCCACTGGTGCCAGAAGCTCCATCTGGTGGGTGTGCACACTAACTGCAAAACTGAAAGGGAATTAACTATTTCCTTATCAACTTCTGTTGAGTAGTAAAAGTTCTGTACACTGTATAATTCCTATGCACTAATATAAAATATAAAATGGCCAAATTTCAATTGCTCTGGGAACCTTATTTCCGTTCTTAAACTCTGCTGAGAATGTCTGTTGTTTTTTTTGGTGACACAGGCTGGGGTGCGCTAAAGACTGTTGTTACCTAAAGTTGAATGTTTTCTAAAGGAGGATCTTTTGAACACACATCAATAAAACCCTCTGGCAATCTCTACCGTGTTCTGAAGAGCAGTTTTAAATTGCATCCATTCTCTAGGGCATGCTACACTTCAGTGCATAGGAAATCTTAAATTAGAGGCACTAGCAGCTCAAGTATGCTTATGCACCTACTGCCATCTTAAATAACGTCTTTTGTGACTGTTCAAGATCTCCAAAGATAGATGTTTATATGCATTCACAATGTGCGCTAAAATCAATATGTAATATACATACTCAATATGATGGTCTCACTTGTTTATGGCTGTTTCTTAAAGACTTCAGTTTGAAATGTAATAAAGCCTGCACATCTTGCAGAAATCTGAAATCAAGAGTGGAGACCACTGAAGCACAAAGGATATTATTTGCTTACACCATGATATCCACACTTCAGTGATCAGGAAAAAAAAGGCTGCATGATTGTACTCCACAATTCCAAAATAATCCTCATCTAGACTGTAGCTAAACATGGACAATCCCAGAATAAGAATTACTTTGGAAACAGAAGCATCTTTCATGAATTAGCAGTTACCATTTAAATTAAGAATCATCTTCAATCCAAATTACACAAAAACATTTGTGTAATTGAACAAAGCACCATAGAAGTCTCAGTGAAATATGCAAGAACAAAGCATTTAATCAAAATATACATCATTTATGACTGGATTACACTGATTGTGAAAATGCAATCAGATAAGACTGCTAGTGAAAATGGTAGTCCTGTCTTCTCTGTGCCATGTTTTCCTGACATCACCACTGTGTCAACAGCCAGAGCAGAGATCTGATCCAACTGAGAAGTGTTTTTCAGGCAGCAGTTCCTTTGCTCACCCAAACAGAAGCGTGAGGACTGGTACAAGTAAGGTGGCTCACGCTGCCCTGTCCAGGGACAGCACTGGCACAGACACAGTTAAACCAATAGTGACACTCCGTCCCCTGGTGTGTCCTGCCTGGTAAAATGCATGGCTTGCATGCTGGGGTAAGTGGCAGAACAAATCAACAAAACAAAAGAGTATACAAATACTTTTACAAGCTCATCCAAAACTAATGCCAATACATGCTTTCAGAGAGTACATAAATTAGATATTGTAGGGATCTCGCCAACTGGCTAGCATCTGAGTATCTGAAGTGTAAAAATAGTCAGTGAAGTAGGCTGATGCTAATTGTTTTTCCTTTGCCTTACCACTCGACACACGCTATGCACAAATGCTGGCATGACATGATTGTGTAAAGTCTGTAAAAAAGAGCTTAAAAATCAGTCTTACCACTTCACATTTCTTACCTCTTTCCCTTTCTGTCTAAGCATAGCTCCCAAGTGTTCCAATCCCTGACTACATTCCAGCGTTAATCCACCTCAGCTACTGCTGTCTTCGGTCTGACTCAGGAACCTTCGATATTCAAAAGGCTTCATAGCAGCAGCAGCAGGAATGGGGAAACAAAACACAGAAAAAAAGATCACAACCGTAAGTTTGACTTTTTAGGAGGGAGAGGGAAAAGCATTTTAAGACAATTATTTTGCCTAGGTAGTTTCCAAGAGACATTTTGTCCCCTTACTGTTGCTGCTATGAATCTGCAACACTAACAACTTCTTTGGCTCAGCTGCAGCACAAACAGAGAACTATCAGACCCAGAGCCACAATCGGAAAACAATACACAGGAGAGATAAAAAGGGGTGAAAGAAAGCATGCCCGAGGCTGGGACCTCGAAGAGGAGAGCTGGGGATAGAGAAGAAAGGGGACAGCAAAGACAGCCTTGAGAGCATGCCCTCTCCTACACCTGAAGGACCGGATGACCTGAAGAGTGTTACTTCAGCGGTTGGCTGTTTACACAGTTACTTAGTTTCTATTTCTTGTAAATGTTTTAGATAGTATTTGGGAAGTGGATTTTAAATGAAACATTTTGCCACATGCTCTGGACAGTCAAAAACCTGCAGATGGGATGTGTTCATAGATTGAACTACACAGGTTTAAGACCCAACAGCCTGTTAACATGTTTTCACCCAAATCATCTCCAATGCTACCTTAAATAAAGCAAGGATATAAATGGTGGTAACTCAACTGACTGCAGAAAAAACCATGGTATTTATTCCATTCTTATTCAAACCAAGAACTGTCATACTCATTCAAAAGCACTACTGTGAAATAGAAGTGAGACACTAAATTCAAGCCTTATGCTTGCCTTTCAACACCAGCTAGCTGTAGTGAAGCTCTGAACAATGCAGCTTTCTCCTTGAGGCATATGGCCCTCAGGTAGATAACTGAGAGTTACACCCCCTGCAAAAATGTCTTTATTCAAACCTGGAACACAGATTCAGTTCTTGTATCAGATTCAGCTATGTCCTGGAAGCTTAAAATGAGCAGCTTCATTTGGCCACCCTGACTAGCAACGCCAGGGTGTTCTTCCCAAAATGTGTCAGGTGAGTCAGAACACACCTTTTACCTACACAAAACACAGAGGATTCATTTTTTTTAAACTAAATTATCATAACCCAAAGTTCTTTTGCTTCCAAAGCATATACAGACATTTCCATTACATTATCCTTAGACCAGCACCTTTTCTTCTCATCTCCACTGCTTACACTATTACTAGGAAACATATCCTTGCATCAACAGATTTCTATGAGCAAGATTACCTCCACATTAACCATTATACTGTTATATTAACAAAAATCTGAGCATAGAGCAGATCTTTATCTAATAATAAATACTCTAATGCTTGTTTAGATGCAGGCCAATACAAATTAGCCGTTACCTTTTTTTAAGCAAGCATTTACATACATCTTTAAAGAAAATCCCAGCAAACAGCATTATTAACACACAATCTCATCTGAACTGACAACTTCAGAAATCTCCCATCTTCGCCATGCAGATAAAGCAGATCAAACAATACCTGTGACCCACACTAATCACCTGATTGACTGCAGTCCTACAGCTACCTGCTGCCTCTCTCCTGCACCCATGTCCTACAGACCCCTCAGACTATGACCCGCATCACATCTGACACTCTCTTCTTCATTCCTGATGTATAAAACAAAATCAAAACAACCAACCCCAAGCAAACCAAAACCCCTGAAACACAACCCAAATGTAAACCCACAAAATCCACCCTAATAATTCTGCTAAATCTTATTTGCAGACACCTCAAAATAAATACATTAACCCATGAGCTGTCTTTGCTCCCACACATTTGTTCCAATTTCTTTTCTTTACATTAATCAAATCAGCTGCCATCTTACTAAACAGTTATAAAATGCACATTTGGACTGTCTGAATTTTGACTACTGGTATGTTTATGTACTCCAGGAATGCTCTTTAAATTTTAATATTTACTCTGTATTTACTGTTCTTATGGAGTGGTTAAGCTGGGCTGGGAATAATCATCTATTATTATTCACTCTGCAGTGTGTCAGAAGCACAACTTACCTGCCACAGAAAATTTGTACCTGCATTCATCTAGAATTGAATAGTGAATTCAGTAACTGTGGAGTTTAGCTTGGTAAGTACCTAACAAGTGATAATTTATACTATTAAAGCTTAATTGAAATGCTGTTGTAATATACCACTGTTCACATACCAATTCTGAAAATGCTAATGGGCATCTTCTGACAACTGGTAACTTCTATCCTACCTATACAGAAAAACATTAAGTTATTCATCTTATCCTGAAGAGCACATACAGCCTTCCTAGATGTTCTGTTTGTGCAGCTGATGCTTAACACCACAGGGCACAAACTTTCCAAATCAGTCAAGAAGTTCCTCTCCTGTGAAGGTTTTTCATTTGCAAGCACTCCTGAGAGCAGACACTGCTCACCTCTTGTCTGTCTTACCTACAGGCAAAGGTGGCAACCTTTCACCTTCCCTGGCATATCCAAACATCTCCCTCCTAAACCTCAGGTGATCCTACAAGCTCTTAATGACTTCTAAGCTCTAGCAGTTCCACACAATATACTTTGAGGCATAAATAGTAGTAACCTAAAGAGATGCTTTCTATAAACCTGTCTGAAGGACCATCACTTCAAGTTGAAAAACAAAAACAGAGAAAAGAAAAAGGGGACTGGGGCACTAAAAATACATCAGTTTGCAATGATCTTAGAGAGTTATCTCCAAATGCTAGAGGCATCTCATTTCTGTTAGATACCAAAAAGGCATTTTAAGAAGTTAATTAAGAAATAATTTTAGCAAAGGGCAACTTACTATAAAAAAACAGTACAAAAACATTTAGCTGAGTATTACTTTTGGAGAGCAAGTTGCTCATTGTGTGCCATTCTATTTTGAATGAAGTTTAAGAACTTGCTGTAATATATCTTCAGGAAAGGTAACAATCATATTACAAACCATCAGCTTCAAGTGCAATGTTATTAGCAATGGGGTGTATCTGAAGAGACAACAGAAGTGTTGTCTCTTCTTAACGTTTTAAGATTTCAACACCCACCACAGTAGATAGTGATGTGCTGATATCAAATTACTGACCAACATCTGCAAATGCACATCTAAAAGGGAACCAAGTTTTGGTTTGTTATTAAAAGCAAAACCAAAAGCAGTGCTTTTCTCTTTTCTAAACGGGATGTCTTTCTCACCTAGAAGGATGGCAACTTGTAACTACACAGTTACCGGAGTCCCCAAAGTGAAAGTTCTTCCAAGTAGCTGAGACCCTGCAAGAGGCAGCGATGCTGGTGGCCTGCAGCATGTACTGGTTGTGCCCACACAGGAGCCAGCTACGATGGGTCCATGTACCCTGACAGGTAGGAATCACACATCTCCATTAGCTCACACCATGGGCCTCTCAACAGAAAATAGTAGTAAAAATAAATAGAAACACAGATAGTCAACCTAGGAAAAAAGGGAAAGTCTCTAAAAGGAACAAAACCCTGTTTCACACCTACCGAATGGCTTAAACACATCCAATAAGCAAAGAATATCAAGACCTCAAAGTGCCTGGTTATCCAAACTCTTGCCCATGGCCCCAGACAAAGCACTCGACGCTCCAGCAACGCCTCACGCTCAAGTTTCCACCGGTGCAGCCATGCACTCAGAATGTGTGAGAAAAAGAAAGCCATGCAAGTTTATAGAGCGAGTGGCACCACCAGCCACAACCGAGGCGCGATACTGACAACCTGCACACTGCCTCGCGTCCAGCCCCGGCTGCCCCAGCCCCAGGCGGCAGAGGTGCGCTCCGGGGCTGCAGGTCCCGTCCCGCCCGGGGCCGCCGCTTTGCGGCCGTTTCTACCCCCCCTCCGCAACCCGCTCGCTCCCCCCCGCCCTCCCCGCAGCCCTGCCCGGAGCGGGGAGGGCGCCCCCTACCGCCTGCCTCCGCGCGCCGCGCTGGGCTGCGGTGCATTTTGGGTGGGGGCTGGTATTTTTCTCGCACGGCCATAACCCGGGGCCGACAATACCGATCGAATGGGGAAACCCGCACCGCAGCACCGCATACACCGCGTACCTGCTGTGGAAACCAGCCCCCCGACCCCTTCCCGCCCCCCTCACGCCCCGGGTTGCAGCCGCCAAGCGAAGGGGGTGCGTGACGAGGAGGGTGCAGCTCCCGGCCGCGGCGCGGGGCTCCAGGGTTTGATTTCCCCCGCCTTTGTCTCAGAGACGGGTGTCGGTAACTGTAGCCCGCGGCAGGGGATGGAGGGATGGGTGAGTCAACGAGCTCCATCCTGCAGCTGCTGCCCGGCTCGGGATACCGGCCGCTGAGCGCGCCTTTTCCAGCGGGCAGAGGCTGCCGGAGGGAGGCGGCTGCTTCCCGCTAGCGCCGCTTTACGGGGCCTCGCTCCGCCGGCGGGACCCGCGCCCGCCTGCCGGCAGGCTGCAGGCAGTGCCGGGACGCCGGCCCCGGCCACCAAGTCATCACCCCGCTCATCGCCTTACCACCACCGCAGCCCCCGCCGCCGCTCCCGGGACACGTCCATGTGTGGTCCCCCCCCACCGGGAGGGGGAAGGGAGGAGGCTGGGGCTTGCAGCGCCGCGCGGGCCCCGCGCACAGGGGAAGGCAGCCGGCAGTGTAGCGGTCCCCGCAGCCGGCCGGAGCGCAACCGGCCTCCCCAAGGCGGCCAAGTCCCTTCAACATGTGTGCGGCTGGCGGAAGGGTGCCGCCCGCCAACTCCTCCGCAGCCCCCCGGCTGCAGCGCGCAGGGCGGCGGGCACGGCGCGGGGCTCCCGCTCCGCCGTCGGGGCCGGGGCTGCCGGGGGCCGCGGTACCGCCGGGCGGAGAGAGGGAGAGAGGGGGCGGGCGGGGGCTGCCCCCGCCCGGGTCGGACCGCGGACTCACGCACACACCTACCTGACTGGGGCTCTCCTCAGCAGCGAGGGCGGGCGCTCCCCCGGCACCTCTGGCTGGGGGTGGGGGTGCGCGGAGCTGCCTCCCTGGCGCCGCCCGGGTCCCTGGGCGGGCGGGCGGAGCGGAGCCGGCGGCGGCGGCGCGGGGGAGACAAAGGGGGCTGGATGGCGGCGGGAGGGGGGGGAGAGGGGGCGAGTGTGCGGGGGATGGCCTATGGTGAGCGGGTCCCGCGGGGCGGGGGAGGCGGCTTCACTGTGCCGGTCCCCGGGGCGGGGGTGTGGGGCTGCGGGGCGGGGGGGCTCCCTGCAGACAATACAGCCGGGTCCCTCCTGCCCACAGCCTGCCTGCACAAGATGGCTGCCGAGAAAGAGCGGAAGTGACGCGAGACTCTCATTAGCATACGGGACTCATTGTCCGGCGGGAGGGGAGGGGGCCGCGCCCCGGGGGGGAGGGGGCCAGAGCCCCGATGCGTTCCCGCCGCCCGGGCCCCCATCGGTTCCCGCGGGCCGCGTCCCGCCGCCGCCGGGCGGGCGGGTTACATAACCCCGGGGGGGCGGGGGGGCGGCGGAGGGGGCGCTCTCGCGAGAGACGGGTGGAGGGAGCCGCCGGCGGGATCTACCCCGGCCCCGCTAGGAGGCGCCGCGCCCTGCGGCGGGGGCCGGAGAGGCGGCCGACACCGCCCCGGTTATCCCTCCGCCGCCCCCGGCCGGGACTACATCCTGTCCTGAGGGGCCGGCCTGGGCGGGGGCTCCGAGCCTGGCGAGTCGCACGCCCACGTGACCGCGCGAGCGCACGTGACCGCTCGGCCCTCGGCACACGGTCTCCGGGCGCGCCTGCCCCGCCCCGCTCCGCTCCGCGCGCCGCCGGGAGGGGAGGGGCGGGGCGGGGCCGCCCCCCGCGAGGGGCCCGCGGCGGCGCCTCACACCATGGACAGCGCAGCGCGGCCCTGAGGGCACGGGGCAGGGCCGCAGCCGCGGGGCCGCTCCGAGCTGCACTGCCCCCCTGCGAGCACCGAGGGGGCGAGCCTCGACTCGGGCGACGGCCTCGCTGTGGGCCTCGTCGGGGCCTGGCGCCACAAGGTGTAGCGCGGGCTGCTGGGAGCGCGGTGAGGGGCGGCGGGGGCTGCCTCGCGCTGTCTGAAGGCTGAAAGCGGCGGGTTTTGATGCGGTTACTGAAGGCAAGCGGCTGCCCGCAGGTGGGTGTCAGGCATGCACCTGGCGAGCCTCATGCGCGTCTGTACACACACAGACACGGCTCCGAAACAATGCGTGTCAGGTTGATGACCCTCCGTAGCACCTGGATCGTGGCAAGGCTCCAGGTGCGATTGATTGTGTGCGGTGGATGAAGACAAAGGTGCTCAAGATCTCTGCAGCACATGAGGTCCAGTTCTATAGAGCTGTAAAGGCATTCTACAAGTGAAGGGGAATGTTGAGGTTTGCTACTTCAAAGCTGCACAAACACTTGAAAGATGAAGTACAGTTCCATCCTCAGCATCCAAAACCTTTCTGGTTCAGAGGCACAAATGCTATAACTAAGACTTGCAATACTAGCAAAGAAGAGTGTGCTTTCAAATCATTGCCTTAAGTAGAAAAGCATAGAAAAGTTGTCATAAATTACTTAGACTTCATAAAACTCAAATATCTCCCCCATTCTCCAGTGACTGATACCCTGAAAGTATGTAATGGCCGCGTATCACGATCACATAAATAGCTGTTATGGAGAATTCAGTGACATTCTGTTGTTAGCTTGCTTGAAGTCTGTAGTTGAGCAGGATTTAGGAGTACACTGTTGGTCACCATCTGCAGACCTTCATTTCACCAGGTACATTCATGGCATCTTCACACAAGTGGTCGTAAGACTGCATAAGTTACATGCAACAGAATGGAAATACACAAAACTTACCTGCAAAAACAATGCTTGCACTTCAGCGTTGAAAGGGATTCTAGAACTGAGGTACTTTAAAGCTCCTCTGCAGTACTCGGATGTGAAATACATCTCGACTAGGGAGAGCAAGGAAAGCTGGCTTGGGTTTTCTACTATAACTTCAGTTTGCCTTCCTCGAGCGGGTACTCTACTGAGACTTGTACTGAAAGATGAGGATAAAAGAAAGTTTGTATGAAAAGATTGATTTTAAAGGGAAAACCCAAGCAGTGGGGAATGAGAAAAGGAGTCCGGGTCCGCTTTTCTCCTGTGTGTACAGAGTGAGGTGAACAAAACGAAACGAAAGTTGATGATAATAGTCTTAATATACTTTTTATATCACTGAAGTGGGCATTGTTTCTCGCAATAGACTGTGGCCACTAGAAATATGGGTAAAATCATACTAAACACTTAACACCAGAGAGGATGCAATTAGCAATCCCAAGAGGAATAGGTATAATTGAACTTGTGTTGTGCTATTGATTCAGGTAAAAATCGTGCCCAGGTTCGTTAATTGTAGTAGTTCAGCAGCGAGACTGTGTTTGGTTTTTATTCAAATACAAAATAACTGAAACAACAGTCAATGGCTGTAAGCATCAAACGTAATTAGTTACATAATAAATCCAAGTTGATCCTCAGGAGCATTGAGATCACTGCTTTCACAATGATCTTAGAGACCCATTAAACCATTCAGCTCCAGCATTATTTAGACACTTCATCATCTGTCAGCATTCTCTGACGTTCCTCCATGGAGATGACTTTGGGAAAAGCAACCAGGAAGGAACAAAATATAGTCTGTATCAAGATGAAAGTAGGGAAGAACTATGCCTTGACACAAAGTACTCTTGTTTTCTCCTTGTTTTTTAAGACAATACTCCTACTGAGCGGGTCTGTGATTAGAGATGCTTCAGATAGGTTTGCTTAGTGGGCTGGGATAACCAGAAAGGAAAAGTCGATGTTTTAGTCAGACCAGTGAGAAACTGATCTCTTGTGACCCTTAGATTTCACTTGGAAGCTGGCCAGTCAAGTGTCACGTGCTTTGGAGGTGATGATGTGCTGCCAAGACAAATTGCTTTCTGTCTGTGGACGTAGGATTGATGTCTTGCATGTTAGTGTGTTCAGAAACACTGCATTCACACAGGATTCACTGTGTGAAAGGCTTGGCTGAAATTTAAAAATCACCTAACTTCAGTATTTCAGTCATTTATCTAGGATAAATCATAGAATCAACCAGACTGGAAAAGACCTTTAAGATCAAGTCCAACCATTACCCATCACTTTCAAGCAGCTTGTCTTTTATAGCTCCCCTGCACTGTACAGTAAGTAATATCATTATTTTGACAGAATCCACCCATCAGAAGTACTGCCATGTGCCTTCCTTGCGAGAGCAAGCAGGATGCAAAACTGGACTGGAAACAAGAGCTCTCCAAATACACTGCAGCCACGCCATGAAACTCACCATGTAGTAAGTAAAACTGATTACTTAATTCCTGATATCCCCCATGTAGTTGCATAGAAGTAGTGGGTCAGAAGACCCCAAAGCATTTTCAACAGTGACTGTAGGAGCTCAGTCAAGATCTTTACTGTTCTGGAACAAAAGTAGAAGGATAATTTAGTGCTCGGATCTTCTCCTTCCTGGGAGCACAGCATTTGGGGAGCTTGATAACCCCCCTGAGCTTCCCAGGGAACATCGAACTCTCAACTGTGGTTTTGTCTGGGCTCACCTAGGGTGCAACATGTTTCAGAAGTCAAAGCAGGAAGGATGTCTGTGAGCAAAATGTAAGGTAGCTTGTTGTTGTTTTGTTTTTTTATGATGATGTTGTGGTTTAAGCCCCTCATGCAGTTTGCTCACTCAGTCCCAGGGTGGATGGGGAGAAGAATCGAAAGAATGCAACTCGCACAGGTTGAGATAAGAACAGTTCTGTAACTAAGGTATAACACAAACCACTGCTGCTACCACCAATAATAAAAATGACAAGGGAAATACAAGGGAAGAGAATACAACCGCTCACCACCGATACCCAGTCCGACCAAACAGCAAACCGCCCACCTTTTTGGGTCTCTGCCCCTCGTCTTTTACATCCTGGGCATGACATGCTGTGGTATGGAATACCTCTTTGGTCAGTCTGGGTCAGGTGTCCTGTCTCTGCTTCCTCCCGGCTTCCCCTCCTCCCTGGCACAGCATGAGGCTCAGAAAGTCCTTGGTCAGACCAAAACATTACCAAGCAGTAACCGAAAACATCGGTGTTCTCAGCACTGTTCCCACACTGAAAGTCAAAAACACAGTGCTGCACCAGCTACTGAGAAGGAGAAAAATCATAGAATCATAGAATAGTAAGGGTTGGAAAGGACCTCAAGATCATCGAGTTCCAACCCCCTGCCATGGGCAGGGACACCTCCCACTAAACCATGCCATCCAAGGCTATGTCCAACCCCACCTTGAATACTGCCAGTGATGGAGCATCCGCAACCTCCCTGGGCAACCCATTCCAGGGTCTCACCACCCTCACAGTAAAGAATTTCTTCCTCAGATCCAATCTAAACCTCCCCTGTTTAAGTTTAAACCCATTACTCCTTGTCCTCTCACCACAGTCCCTAATGAAGAGTCCTTCCCCAGCATCCCTATAGGCCCCCTTCAGGTATTGGAAGGCTGCTAGGAGGTCTCCCCGCAGCCTTCTCTTCTCCAGGCTGAACAGCCCCAATTTTCTCAGCCTATCTTCATACGAGAGGTGCTCCAGTCCCCTGATCATCCTCGTGGCCCTCCTCTGCACTTGTTCTAACAGTTCCATGTCCTTTTTATGTTGAGGACACCAGAACTGCACACAATACTCCAAGTGAGGTCTCACGAGAGCAGAGCAGAGGGGCAGGATCACCTCCCTCGATCTGCTGGTCACACTCCTTTTGATGCAGCCCAGGATACAGTTGGCCTTCTGGGCTGCGAGCGCACACTGCCGGCTCATGTTCATTTTTTCATCAACCCACACCCCCAAGTCCTTCTCCTCAGGGCTGCTCTGAATCTCCTCCCCGCCCAATCTGTAGCTGTGCCTGGCATTGCTCCGACCCAGGTGTAGGACTTTGCTGCTGAACCCAGGACAGATGATTAGCATTGATAGCGATTTGTGTTGAAAAGTCAGTGCAACAAACCTTGCTGCAATAGCCTTCCATTCTGTGATCCCCGCCCACTGCTGCTTTGGTGAAATCTCTCTCTCAGGTGTGGTGTTTTCCAATTTAACTTTTGGTTACAAGTTGCAATTCCATTTCCTGCTCCCCAGTCCCAGTATGGTTTCCCCTGAACAGTAACAGTCACAATCTGTAAGAAGTTACAAATGGCTACCAGAAGGTAAAATGTGGCAGGAACAGAGAAGTAAAAAAAGTTCCGGGGCTTTACAGCAGCTCTGTGATTACCTCATTTTTTCATGTCTTCTTCAGCATGGCACCTTGCAGGTGATATGTCATTAAACAGTGATAAAGGCTGATGAGCAATCCTTTCGTCTGCATATACCCTGGTCATAGTGGTCCTCATGTTGAATTCTGGAATGCTAACCACTGAAAAGCTGTTGCTGGAGTCATCAATGTGCTGAACTCAGTAGGCAATCTGTCATTTAATTCATTGTGCCAAGATTTCAATCCATGTTTATATTGGAATCTTGATAGACCCTTAAATAAATATTATTGATTAGTCATCAGTATATTTTACTGTTGATATGCAGAAGGTTGTGCAACCTTGCAGTTGGCTTTCTACACAGTCCACTGGAAAATATGTTTTATTATAGTGCTTATATTGGCAACTAGGTACATCTTCATTGCAGGCTCAGATTAAAGCCCAAGATTTAAAAAAACTCCACAAACCAAAACTGCAGGAAATTCCCTCCAACCTCAGATCAAATCTTCACCCACAAAACCCAAACAAGGTAAGCTGGGGATCTCATTTTGATGCTGGTTTCACATTCAGTTGGATACATTAACCAAGCCTTGGTTGTCTGAAGTCGTTGTTCCAGCCTCAGAATCATTATGATCTAGGTTAGGGGGATTAAACTGCTTGACTTTATGAATTACATACTTAAATCCTCATAGGAGCAAGAGAGACAAAGTTATACATCAGGGCGTGAAATGTATTGCATATCCCTGAGGCAGGGCTATTTGAGAGCGTGAGGGGCATGAGGAGACCACAGCTGCTCAAAGCCCTCCTGCCATGCAGTATAGCTCATCAGGTGCAAAGTCCTTGGGCAAGAGGCAGTATCTATTTTAGTAGCCCTCAATTATGTGTTTCACCTCCCAGCTGGGGCTTCAGATTGTCTGATGAAACACTTCATGCTAATAATACAGGGCTGCTGAAGTCACTCAGCGGAGATCTGACTGGGACATGCATTCAGAAGCATGGTCAAACCAGAGTGCGAGCACTAAATCTAGCTCATGGGTATCCTAGGGATATGCCATGCAAAACTCCATAACTACATGCTTGAAGCTCAGCACACGCTTTCACTGTTCTAATGGGTTTGAACAACTGAGCCTGCTGTGTAAGGTTTTTCATACACCACCTTGATTCTCTAGCCCACAGTAACAGAACAAGCTCTTCCCAGGGTCTTGCCTGCCTGCCAATGGAGGCAATTGGTTTGCTGTTCAGAGACAGTGAATTTTACTGGTGCAAAACGTGAGTTACCATCTCCTCCCTCTTCATTAAACATGCCCAACCAAATGTATTCATGATATATACTGATTTAAGCCAGGAAGGAATTAAAACTCCTGTTCTTGCCAAGTGATTGAGTGCTTGCTGACAGAGACTTCTAAGAAAGTATAATAGAGAAAGTACATTGACTGAGTATTTGTGCCTTCTTAGGAAATGTATATGGATGTAACTGAGAAAAGCTGATTCCATGTGGAACTGTAAAACCAGGGACATAAAATGGAAAATTCTCTGTAAATGTCAAGTCAGTGTTTTGTAGTGGCCAAAACAAGGCAAGTAGAGTATTGCCATGATATTAAGGAAGGAACTGAAAACTAAAATGTCACTGTATAAATCTCTAGTACATGAATATTTAAGACACTGTATGGAATTCTAGGCACCTGATCCCTAAAGACTATAGCAGAACTGTCTGTCATCCTACTATTGTCTGCTACTAACACTGAGAACAGCACGGTGCGGTGTGGCTTGTCTGAGAAAATTAGAAAGACTGATTATGATGAGGGGATAAGCAGGGTCTATGAAAAATAAGGAAAGGAAAATGGGAAACAAGAAACATGGAAGATGGAATACCAGAATCACAGAATAGGTTGGAAGGGACTTTAAAGATCATAGAATCACAGAATGGTTTGGGTTGGAAGGGACATCAGAGATAATCCAGTTCCAACCTCCCTGCCATCTGCAGGGACACCTTCCACTAGAGCAGGTTGCTCCAAGACTTGTCCAAAATGGCCTTGAAGACTGCCAGGGATGGAGCAGACACAGTTTCACTGGGCACCCTGTGCCAGCACCTCAGCACCCTCACAGGGAAGATTTTTTTCCTTGCATGTAGTTGAAATCCTTCCTCTGGCAGGTTGAAGTCGTTCCCCCTTGTCCTGTCCCTACCTACCCTTGTCAAAAGCCCCTCTTCAGCTTTCTTGTTGGCCCCTTCAGGCACTGGAGCTGCTCTAAGGTCTCCCCTTAAGGAGCCTTCTCTTCTCTAGGCTGATCCAGCCCAGCTCTCTCAGCCTGGCTCCAGAGCAGAGCTGCTCCAGCCCTTGCAGCATCTCCGTGTCCTCCTCTGGACTCACTCCAACAGCTTCATGTCCCTCTTGTGCTGTTGCCACAGAGCTGGACGCAGGACTGCAGAGGGCCTCTCTCAAGAGTGCGGCAGAGGGGGAGAATCCCTCCCTTGACCTGCTGGTGGTTGAGGGATGTTTTTAATTCTTTTCATTCTCACTGGATCCATGTATTAGTTCCTTTCAGTAGAGCTTTCTACAAGTAGGTAGGTGCAGGCTATTGAAATCAGTTTCATGCTTATGACCTTTTCTTGTTTTAAGAAGCATTGTAGTGGCTACTTGTGTCCTGATGCCATGAAGCCCTTGTTTTTGTTTCTTTATAGTATACTTTCTTCATATCTTAAATATTTCCTTTAAGCAAACAAGAACTATCACCTATTTACTTAAAACTGGAATATAGCCCAGTCACGTTTCAAACTTTGACACACCAGAGCACACAAAATCCATGCCATGTATTATGATCTTAATTTATATGTAAAAGCACCTTCCTCCAAACATGATCTCATAAATAGGCAAATGAAATTTCCCAGGTCATTTTCATAATCACAAGTTAGGCATGCACATTCTAAAAGCTAAACCCTAACTCAGAGCACTTAGATTATGAGTAACTATTACAATGGACTTTAGTTATAAATCGTTACATAAAAGCCTGAGAAAAATATGACCTGGTTGATGCTCAATCTGTATTCTAGCAAATGGTTCTCAGTAGTATGTAAATCTGAACAAACATCTAAGAACTCCCTGTTGGGTCATTAAAAACTTTGTACCTATTTTCAATCTAAAATGTTGATTTTAGCCACAAAACCTCATAATGAAACATAAATAGATGAAACTTATTCACTGGAGATTTCAGTGGCCCTTTAGAGCCAGAGATTTATTTCTGTATAGAATATTAAATCTGATTAGCCTGCACCAAATGAAATTATATGTAATATGCTGGAAAAGTACAGGCAAATGTCACAAAATGTACAGTTAAGTCACTAATCCAGTGATTTGTAGATTCAAAACCTACAGCTACAGGTTTTATATTATTTTAAGGCAAATTAATGTTTGCTCTGAATAATCAGGAAAGGAGGAAAATACCAGAATCTGTAGCACATCACTAAAGAAAGGAACATGTCTAAAGCAGTCCCTTAGAAAACATGCTCTCATTTTAAAGTTGTATTTAACCACTTTTGTCACTGTGATAAGTAACCAGGAGATGAATTTGTCATTTATTTAGACTTTCTCTTTCATTTTTCTAATATTAAAAATTCTATCTACTGTACTAAAGAAATACAAGCATCAGCCAAATAGGCATCACTTTTAAGCAACATCTGTTGCTTCGCCTAACAATAATTTTCTGATACAGATATCCACAGAACTACTCTCACCCCCCCAAAATGGGACAGAGTCTTCATCCATATAAAGCCATTGTCGAATCATTTCATCCTGCTGCTTACTTCCTCCCAAGTGCATATCTGATTGCAAGGGCTTCATAATTTCTGAGTTGTGGCTACATCAAACCATGAAACAAACAAAAAAGAGTGTTACTTGTTTGTGTTTCATTTATCAGGATCTGGAACAAAGATCCCACATTGCAAATTGTTATGTGACCAAAGAAAAATGTCTTGGATCTGGTGAGGGGAACTGGGTCTCACCCTGAAGCTAGGCGAGATGCCATAGTCCTGTTTTACAGGCTCTAAAGATGTGTCGATGCTGAAGAAAATGGGAAAAGGGAATCACCTGCTTCTGGACAAATGCACAGAATACAAAATTATTCCACACATACAATTCTCTTTCTTATCCAAAGAATATTCCTTCTTTCCAGCCTAGGAACAGCTTTACAAAGAACAAATCACTGTACTCATCTGGGTTTCCTCTTAAGCTATGTAAGTTTTATCAGTTCTGTAGAAACTGCTCTATATCTGCTTTAAGATACGTGTCTTTCTGTGCTGAGGAAAGGGAACTAATTGGTATATATTTAAAATACTATCTGCAAACCCCAGAACAAAGAGAAGATAAATTCTGTATTTTCTTTATGTCCTTGCTTGTCTTTATTTCAAACTCATCTTTAGCTTCTGCTGAATAATGATTCATCTCTGAATGCAAAAGATCATTAGTTCTTTATTAAGACTTCATTATTGTTACAAAAATAGAATAGAGCATTAATCTTTATTAGGTTTTAGTTTAACACACAGTTCATTTATTTTGAAAGGAGCATTCTGGGATATAATGTATGCAGTTCATTACTGGTGGTTTGTTTAACTATTAACAGCAGATCTTCTGGTCACCACACAAATTATCAAGCTTCTGCTATTATGTACTAAAAACCACACAGATGTCAGAAAAGGGTTTCCTAAAAAAGTTAATTTAGGATAAACTATCACGTTGTAGCAAACAAAGTCAAGAGCCCCTTTAAGAAGGAGACTATTTCATTTCCTCCTAGTTTAGATTCTCCGTAGACACGGTCCACAAATGAAATAGGAACCTGTTGAAACAAGCAAAACTATTTTAAAGGCTCAAAACCTTAAGAATCATAAATCCTGTAAACATAAGAATGGCTTTTGAACTACAGCAGGTTTAGAAGAAGGCAAACACCAGATTGGCTTCGTGCCGGTTCTTCTTACCAGTGGCTTTCATGATGCCCCATAGCTAGGGAGCATGAAATTATTTGGTTTATCACCTTTAAAGATGATCCAAAGACATTACTCAGTGGCTGGATGATACATCAGTCAGAAGAAACTTAATAGCGTAAGTGTACTGAAAGCCTGGGGGCTTAAAATGAACCTTCACCACTTTCCTTCACTGAAATTCTATACCTTTGAGTCAGTGCTCAGGGAGGCAAAAACTTCCTGCCACCAAGAAACAGCATTCTGCACCTCACCACTGCCTGGAAGATGACATCTGGGTACGGCAGCTGGTGTATATTTTACAGGCAATGCTGTCTTTATTGGTCTTTGACCATTTTATAGAATATTTACAGGATAAAAGAGCATTTAAAACTCTAATTTGGGTTTCCTTACTGAAGTGATTATACTGACCAGATTAACTCCCTACTCATAAAACACTGGGTAAATGCTGCTTTTCAGTAATTACACCACATACAGATGACACAAACATGACATTCTGCCAACACTGTATTAGAATATTCACGAATTTCCATACATGTTTACATGTAGAATTAAAATACTTCAGGGGCTGGAATAAAGAACTGCATTTGCAAAAGTCTTTAGAAAACTGGCTTAGTGTTCTGCTGGCAGCTTCAACCACAACTCATCTGGCAAGCAGGACACAAAACCCACCACACCCTTGCATGTGTGCCAGGGCTGAGGACTTCTCACAGCTCTAGCTCAGTCAATGGTACAAGAGAACTCAGGGCAAGAAAATGGTAAAAAGATACCTAAAAAGGCATCCAGAGAGACTCAGCAGTGGCTCTGGCTTTCTTAGTAGGGTCCCTTTGATGATCCCAAGCAAGTACAGACAGCTGATCTATGGGGCACTACTGAATACGTAGTCATTGCAGTGACATTTCCTGACCCATGATGAAAGAACGGTTAACATCCCATCTAATAAAAGGTGTTCAGTCTTGCCCTTCAGTATAGGAGTTAACCACCGTGTTGTTTCTGGACTTTGCCCTTCTTGCATAAGAAGTTCTACCATTACTCTTAAAGGAAGTATCTTCCAGAGGGTGTATTCCATGCACTGTGCTACATTTCACATATAGTAAAAAAGGACAGCAAAATGAAACAGAGATGCAAATAAGACTATTCAGGTATGGCTCATGCCAGTTCATCCCCTTGTTCCTATCAGACTGGCAGGTCTCAATCTTCATTTTCAACTTTGCTGAAGAAATATTTTCCCGGCACAATTGTACCTACATTTTACAGCTGCATAAACCTCCCTATTCTGTGTGTACAGTTCCAGCACCTGCAAATCAGGAATGGGACATGCGAGTGTCACCTCGGCTGGAATTTTAGTATTACAGTTTGGATAACTACAAACTGTATAAAGATCTTAAGTAATGATCAGGAAATACTGTATCAATGCACTTGAAATGGAATGGCAAATTTCCTGCTCCAGGAAGCTACAATACAGAGATGATACACAGAACAGTAAAAAAACAACAGTCATGCTAGGTATGTGTCGGCAATCTGAATACTGTCGTGTTTGTTACAGATATCACAAAGGCAATCCTAAAGGCAAGGCCAAAGCAGAACAATGAAACAACTTCTCAGATGTTAGGGAGAACTCTTCCCAGATGTGAGAATCCAAAGGAAGAGGGAAGGAGATGCTTGGGAACATACAGATGAATTATGGAGGATGGTGTAACTGACCCATGACAAAACAGAGCACGTGCCTCAGCACTGACGGGGAGACATTAAGCCTAGTCAAGACTGTTAGGCCTTGAACCAGAGGACAAACATCTTGTATTTGATGCTATACAACCAGTAGAGGCATGTAAATACACCAGCGGTGAGATCAAATAACAGGCAGAGAAAAGGTCTTTGCAGAAGCAGCCTTAAGAGGTGTAAGCAACCCAAGACTGCATTTTTTCAAGCCAGAGAACTGTATTTTACTGTTTTAAAAATGTATACTAAATAAACCCCCATCTTGCCCTAGTTTTCAGTTTCTGGGTGTATAGGTGAGGATTTAATTCAGCAATATTAGAAAGCAGTACATGACTCCAGATGAATGGGAAGACCAAAGAAACTACTGTCAAACCTCAGCTAGGAACAGGACAGTGATGTTGCTCCATAAGTGAGAAAGGTGGAGGAAAAGAGCTTGCTTTATTGTGTGGAAATTCTCTGCCCAATGGTGATAGAGAAGTGCAATACGTTCAGGTTTAGAGAGAGAACTACCACCAACAGAATTCTCTGACAAGTCAGTCATGAAAACGATGATGAAGAACTGGTTCCAAGATTCACAAAGAATTCCAGAGAAAAGAAATCATCTTTGAAGACACCAGCAAGAGCAATTCAATGAAATATAAAAGACCGCAATCAGACTGCTGGAAATACAGCATCTAACAGTTATTTGGAGCTCTTTTCTCATGGTAGACAGCACATTCAAAGGGTTTAGAAGTGGAAAGTTGGAAAATAACAAGGCAATAAATGATGGAGAACAGAATAAATCTGAAATAGAATCAGGTTGGTGGAGAAAACAAAGTGATTTGAAAAGGCCTATTGTCTGTACAATATGAAGGAGGAAAGAAAAGGCTCAGGGCAGCTTCACTGTATATTTCAGCCTTCCCTCATTTGAAAAAACTTGTAAAACTGTATGTGGTTAAAGAAATGGCAACAGGAGAAGAGAAGGATCTGAGCAGCATATCAGCTGGGGGAATAAGCAACTGGATTTCAGATCTGCTATTCACCTGGGAAAGTTGGGAAAATGGAGTTGTACATGTGTAATTTTTTGGCTCAATTTGATAATCTTGCTGCTTCTTGGAAGCTCACAAAATTTCCTGCGCTCCCAGTAATCTGTATCTACACTGAAATGAAAGCACAATATATTTATCACAACTTCTACTATACCTCTCCAATAGTATATCCCAACTGTCTAGCCCGAACAATCATCTCCATCTGGAAGACGTATCCTTTAGAAACACATTTTTCCATTAGCTTCTCTAAGACTTCTTTTCTGTATAACCTGGAAATGATTACAAAAAGAAAAGAGAAACTGAAGCACAATGTCTGAACTTTAGAAATCAAGACAGTGCGTAGGAATCTTAACTGGAATCACTCACTCATATCATTGCTATTTAAAAACCAGCCTTTAACAAAGTCACAGAAGCAACAGTTCTTGCAATCTAGTCTATTTCTTACACCTTTCCAAACAGATTTCATAGCCCTCAGTAAGGAAGGTCTGCTCTTCCTCCAGTTCCTTGTTCAGCAGTTTCTTCATTTCAAATAAAGTTGATGAATTGGAAGCCAGACCCATACCTGAAGCTCCCTGTCAGGTCGGATGCACCTGGTCGCAGCAAAACCTGAGTCAGAAAATTGGCACCACGACTGTGAAAGAAAAGGTGAATGTCAGAATTGCTCAGTGCACAACTCCAGAAGATCAAACATTTCTAGAAAAGAAGCAAAAATCATCCTACCAGCAAAGAAAAGAAGAAAAAGGAAAATGAAACAATTCTATTTCTAATACATTTTCACTTCTAGATTTGATGAAGAAATCACAGAATCTTGAAATGAAAACCCAATGTTTGCTTTTCCAACACAGATTATCAGTAGATTATTGAACTATGAAGGAGAAAATGGTTTTTAGAAATCAGGTTTACAATCTTGTTCTTTCTGGTAGAACTGTTAGTACAACGACACACTGAGACAATACATCTGACAACAGTCAGAACATTTTTCTTCTAACATTCACTGTAGGCAGAGAATAAAAATGTCTCCTGGACAAATGTGAGACTTGGTTTTAAAAAAATCAAGGTTCAGTTTTGGTAATGCTGCTCTTATAGCATGATAAAGATAACCTCCACTGATGAAGAACGTCACAAGACTGAGAGGCCAGTGATGACTATCTTGCTGAGGACTCTATTCCACACTGATAAGATCATAGAATCATAGAATAGTTAGGGTTGGAAAGGACCTTAAACCCTTCACGTTGTCCAGCATGAAGTAAAAGGATTCCTCTGTAATGTCTATTCAGCTCTTTCGCTTTTGCTGGGTGTAGGTTTTATTTACATTCACAAAAAGATGAACATTTATTCCAGCATTAAAAACAGGTGAAGACCCAAACACAGTCCCTGTGACACCACCTCCAGATCAGACTGCTTACACAACATCTGCTCCTAATTCTTTACAGTAACATAAATTATCCTTAACTTATGCCTATTCTCTTAAATTAGGTGTAAAAGAGAAAGACTATGCAGAAACTTGTCAGCCTCCTCCTCAGAGTCTGTAAGCCCCTGTAAACCTGAGACATTAGCCTCCATATGCTTGTACAACCTTGACAGAACTTTCCTTTGTGTTGGTGAAACCTCTCCCCAGTGTTTACTGTAACTGTTTTCTAACAAGGTCTAAGCAATCACTTGTTAGCATTGATCAGGCCAGGTAATTCTTAACTGATGACAAATCAGAGCATCAACAAAGAGCTTTAGCAAGTGACTTACTGCTAGGGAAAAGCCTGGTGCAGCTGGTAGAGCTAACTAAATGTGTCTTTAAACTTATAACAGTCTCAGCTCATTCTTTGGATGACGAAGCTGACTGTCCCAACCTGATGCCAGGCAGGTTTGTTCACTGTTCCAACCCACTTCTCAAGCTTAGTTATGTCATTCCATTCCTTCTTGGTGGGTTTTAACTGAAGGATTTGCAAACCATGCATGCTTCTATTATTTAACATGATTTTGTAGTACCCAGTACTATTGACTAAAGCTTACACAGACTGAACTGAATCCTTGGAATTACGGTTTCTAAATAACATATTTATGTGTAAAATTGGAGAAAAAATACCAACCTGATTAATTTTCTTTTCAAATCCCAGCCATATACTCCTCCGTTTCCTTTATATCTTGTTCCAGATACAATATCAAAATTGCCTTCTTTCTGCATTCTATAAGCAATTGGTTTTATCAGAGAAACAGGAGGATTACTTGTATGAAGGTTGGACAAAATAAAATCACTCTTTTTAGTACAAAATCTGTATTTTACAAACCTCTGAACAAAGAAGTAGAGAAGAAAGCAATCCTTATGGTGGTTATAGCACGATGCATTTAAAAACCTGGTCATTATTCTCTTATAAAGACCTATTTCAGGGAATCTCATGATTATCTTTCACCAACTATGCCACAGAATTTCACAGAGTCCTTCATGAATAATTTATAAAGACCGACACAGGCATTTTTAAACCTTCTCTCTAGTACAAAAGACAATGATTTTAAATACAGATTTAAACATTTAAATTACATGAACCAATAGTAAGGAAAAAAAAGTCTGGAACTATCCCTAGTCCAGACTGCTGCAGAATCTCATCTAAAGTGTAAGACCTCCAGTCCTATGAAGCAAGAAGGTCAATAATTACACAGACTGCTGCCATTAGACTCCAATGTAATGCCTCTTGTCCATTTCTCACCAACTGAAATGTTACAGGGAGGTGAGGTAGGCAAAAGGCCAAGAAGTATTTTACCAGTAACTGAGGACATGATTATTCAATATTCAGTATTCAATGATATTCAATATCTTTACATGACGAAATCAATAGAATCAGAAGATGACATTTATATATATGCTTTTGAAAGCTGCACAACTGTTACAAGGCAGAGAACTACTACTTAGCCACATATGCTCTCTGTCACTTTAAACTGTGGATTTTTGCTCCAGTTAGGAACTAATTATTTTCCTGGACTATTCTGGGACAAATCTAATGAGGGCCAATCACTTTCACTCAAATTCTTTCCTTGCCAGTTTTCTTACCACAGCTACACAAGAATATAAAGCTTTCAAATACTACTACAAACCAATAAATGGTCAGAAGTCATTCTCTCGTACTATGATCAGCACCTACCTGATAAACTCTGGGATAAACTTTGGCTGAAATAGAAAGAAAACAGATCAGAAAAGACAAAGCAGTGGGGGTTAAAAAAAAATCAATGAAAGCTTAATTTTAGCAGATTAAAAAAATGGTGGATAAAATACAGACTTACGTGGTGAGAGAGGTCAGCATCCATAATAACAATGAAATTCCCCGTGGCGTGCTTCATTCCATGAATATACGCAGTGCCTGATGAAACAGTAAAGAAAGAATTTCCCTCGCTATTTTAATGTGCAATTCTGCAGGCACAGTCTTCAATGATTTTCCAGAATCTCTACTAGAAAAGGATCAATTACAACCTCATGGAATTTATTTTGAAATGATGTGTTGGTGATCAAACATTAAAATTACTTTTCCTTTCCCCTCCAGTTTCAGCACGAGATTTTATACACATAAATAGATGATAAACAGATTTTATAAATAGAAAATTGGCAAATCTTACTGTGCCAGAGCTGCACAGAGAAGCATGACTTGGTAAGTGGGTCACTATTTGAAATATCATTTTCAGAAGCGCCACAGGCACTTATGAGCCACAGAAGACTGGAAATAGGACACAGACAAGAACATAATCGCCAATAGTTACCCCCCCCCCCTCCCCCCCAATTTCTAGACTCAGAATTTACTAGTAGTTGTATATAGATTTTAGTCCGTTCTTGATACCATGAATAATATTCTGGTACCTAATCTGAAGAGAGCCCTTTTTTCTTTTCATATCACCCAGAGACAGCATCCACGGACAGTAGAGCAGCACAACAGAGATTAAAACCTGGCAGATAATTCTCACTTATCCAAATGACTCTCGAGTATTTATGTTAACTTCATGAGGAATAGATAAAGCCGAAAACAAAACACTAAACTGATGTCCCTAGCAGGCCCTGCTACAGAAAACTAAACTCCTGGTTAGTGAACAAGCTGCCTTCCTGTCTTTCCCTTGTTTGCAGAGTTACAGACAGAAGTGTCACAGATTTGTGTATTGTCCACAAGTAGTAGCTATGGTACACCAAAAAGTCAAATTCAGTCAGTTTTAATCCATAATACTGGTCAAGTTAGGACATGGGATGAAGAAGTAGAAAACATGCACATAACAGCATGTAAGCTTTTTGGAGTTTCTTAGATAAATGAGAGGAAAAAAATACAGAAAGAACTTTCAACAGAAAATTCGGTATCGAAATTAGAATTTGATTTTTGTTCAGTGGACTGAAGAAATCAGCTGCAGTACCCAGAACACCGAACACCTCAGATGTTTTACCAGTGGGGCCTGCAAGATATTTAGCAAGAACTGCAGATAGCGATTGACAATAAATCAAACAACGAACTGCGTTTTATCATTGGCTCCATTCCTTTAAGGCAGAAGGGATAAAGATCTTAACAGATGGAAACATCCCCACTTCATTTCAGAATAGCTTTCATACTACAAGTTTTAATGCAATTTCATAGCATCCATGAGTGCTTTGAGTTGGCAGAGACCTTAAAGCTCATCCAGTTCCTGTGATTTTTTTCCCACTGAAACTTCATATACTAGAATCAAAGAATACAGCAGTATTAACCGGAGTAGTTAACCAGAGTTAACAGGACTTACCAAGGCCCAATTTGCTTGCTCTGGGTCTTAGAAGCTGCAGAATATATGAAGATACAGATATAACTTGAAGAACAGGTTTTAATTTGTTTTAGTGACACCTTAAATTTGCATTTTTAAGGTACAAAAATATCTTAAAATGAACTTTTGATTTTTAGAAATCTAGTTAATATAAATTTATCTGTCAAAATACATGAGAAACAAACCATTATATTAAACAGGTATTTGCTCAAGTCATATTTAAAAGCAAACCCCTCTAAAGCTTTATTTAGTAGTTCTGCAGTAAAAAATAAAATCAAAAAAATAAACCCAAATTAAAAGTGCCACCTCAGTAACTAAAAGATTTCCCCAAATTCCACTCTCTGAAATGCAGTTACAAATCTGAACAACAGTCTGCCCAGCACTGTTACTTTTCAGGAATGACAGATACTAACAGCAAATATTTTAGCAGGTTTCCCAAAGTAATCACTTTCAGTACTGAATATGAATGTCAAGATTTTCATGTGCATATGGGCATAACCCAGGAGTAATGACCACATAACAACATCATCAATCATCCAGAACATGGGTGACCAAGCTTTAAACTCGTGCCCCGTATCCTCAGCTCCTGCAGGGGGAAAAGGGGTCACCACCACTAACAAAAGAGGAATCTCATTTCTAGATTATCATGACAGTAATTTAACTTCCTAAAGTGCCATTGATATAAGTCACCATTTTGGGAGGAGAGAGTAGATGTTTAAGCAGTTACCTAAACATACTTCTGAAACACATTTTAAATCTTGGCCAGTTTTGATGCCTTATCTGAGTGGTCACAAGCAATGCAATTTGGAGATGGACATAGATATGAAGGAGTTAATCCTCAGTGCTTCTGATTTGTTATTTTGGTTTCTGGGTTGGTTGTTTTGTTTTTAATAGATTTGAACATTAACTCAAAAAAAATCACTTTAGTTCCTCATCTACTTCCTTGAAGCTGTTGGCCTCGCATTAAGTCAACTGCACACCACATCCAGTAAGCTTAATGTAGTAAGCAAGAAGCCCCATCGAGTTGTTCAGATAATGACAACTGAGCACAAATCAGAGCAGTGACTTTGCTCAGGAAATAAAATTCAGGTTAAAAAAAATATCTATCAGGAAACAATGAAAATTCATCTAATGAAAACTCTCAGCAGATTTACCCTTCTGCAGTGGTGTCAGTGAGAGCTGATGGTGGTGCCTTCACATACACTCAACTGTGCTCAGCTCAACACTGCATCAGGGGATGGTCCACACGTTAAACTTCAAAATTAAACTCTTAAGCAGTGAGGAAACTTTTCTATTATTAGTATAAAAAAAAGAAAGCAAAAGGATAAAAAAAGCAGACTCCAAAACTTCCTATACGTGTTCTTAAAGCAATCTCTAAATAGTACTTAATTCATAGACACTTTAAACCCATGCATTTACATAGTAATAGATTAGGAAGGGGCTCCTACTTACAGCACAACCAGCAAACGGAACATTGGGTTTGCTGTTCTGTGATAAAGCCCTTATTACAAAAAAAGGTGGTTCTAAGTTGTAAACACTAAAGAAATAACAGTATCTTGTTGTAATTGATGGTTATACAGTAATATATTAAATAAGGGGGGAAAAAGCCCTGTTATTGAGGAATAACCAGATTAAAAAATCACAAGTCCAGACTAGCTTTTATCTTTCCAATTTCCTTATTCCTGCAGTCACCTGAAATGAAATTAAACCTTATCCTGACCTCATTTTTCCCTCAGGTGTGCGCACAGTAACAACTAACAACCACTACTCGTTATTCACAGCACGCAGCAATGCACAAAGTACTGAAAGCCTTTTACACACAGTTCATGATTCTGCGTATTAGCCCAAAATGCTGCCGAGCTGCTGCACAACACCTGCAGCTTTACACTAGCCTGGAGTGCTGTGTAAATGCTAAATAACTTGTTTGAGGATGTAAAGAAAGTGCCGAATCCAGATACCGTTCTCCAAGAGGTCTCTATAGGCTCCGGTTCTGTAAGGGTTCCTGTTCCCTACAGACTTCAAGGACTTTCCAATATGATAAAAATGAAAAACACGGTATATAGAACTCACTATTTTATCTGATCCATATATTTTTTCCAATTGCTCAGCAATTTCCTGTGTCCCATCGGGGCTTCCATCATCTATGATGATAATTTCAAAATCCTTTCCACTGAAATGAGAATTATTTTAAATGAACAGATGGCAAACCCAGTTTCACTGCCCGTGTCACTGGGAGAGGCACGGGGCTGAATCGAATACAAGGTGATTTTCTGACAGCTGGATGCTGTAGTTACAGCCGCAGGACCACGCTTGCAGGATAAACCGTGACGCGAGGTCACTGTTTCACCTCCTAAGCCGCAACAGCGCCACATCCCGCTGCAGCCTCACCACAGCGACCGGTGCGAGCCCCGGGACCGCGAGGGGTGCACAGCTAAAGCTGCCTCCGCGCGTCCCTCCGGCAGCAGGACCGTCCCTCCCGCAGCCCGGCCCCGGCCGGCGCAGGGCCCCGGGGTGTCACCGCCGCACCGCGGGCGGTACCTGTCTCGGAAGGTGCGCGCCAGCAGCCACACGACGAGGGGCAGGTTCTCCCGCTCGTTGTACGTGGGCAGCAGCACCGAGAACTTGTCCCCGCCGCCGCCCGCCATGTCGGCGCGCCGACGCACCCGGAACCCGCGGCGACAAGACGCAGTCAATCGGCGCGCCCGGAACTGCGATACGCTGGGGGCGGCCGGCAGGAAGCGGAAGCGGTGTGCGGGGTTTGTCGCCGTCCTCTCAGCGATGGCCGGCATGGCGGAGGCGGAGAGGCTGAGCGCGGAGATCAGCCAGCGGGAGCGGGAGCTGCGCGGCCTGCGGGACCGGCTGGCCACCGTCCTGGCCGGGGGTGCCGCGGGGGACGCCGCGCACACGGAGGAGGATGCCTCCGCCTTTCCCGGCGAGCTGCCCCCGCTGCCCGCCCAGGCCTCTCTGAGCCCCGCCGATATCCTGCGGTACAGCCGGCAGCTGGTGTTGCCTGAGCTCGGCGTGCAGGGTCAGCTGCTTCTGGGCCGCTCCTCCGTGCTCGTGGTGGGCTGCGGCGGCCTCGGCTGCCCCCTGGCCCAGTACCTGGCCGCGGCTGGCGTCGGCCGCCTGGGTCTGGTGGATCACGACGTGGTGGAGACGAGCAACCTGCACCGGCAGGTGCTGCACGGGGAGGCCCGCCGGGGTCTGCCCAAAGCCATATCTGCCGCGGCAGCTCTTCGGCTGCTGAACTCCACAGTGCAGTACGTGCCGTACTGCGGCGCCCTGAGCCCTCGCACCGCCCTGGAGCTGGTCCGGCAGTACGACGTCGTCGCCGACTGCTCCGACAACGTCCCCACCAGGTACTTGGTGAATGACGCCTGTGTTCTGGCTGGGAAGCCCCTGGTGTCCGGCAGCGCCCTCCGGCTGGAGGGGCAGCTGGTCGTGTACAACTACCAGGGCGGGCCCTGCTACAGGTGTCTCTTCCCCAAGCCCCCTCCACCCGAGACAGTGACCAACTGTGCAGATGGGGGAGTGCTGGGTGTTGTGCCAGGCATCATGGGGTGCATACAGGCCTTGGAAGTGCTGAAGATCGCCTCGGGAATGGGTTCCTCTTTCAGTCAGTTCATGCTGATGTTTGATGCCCGGGAAGGGCGATTTCGCAACATCAAGTTAAGACCAAAGAAACCAGACTGTGTTGTTTGTGGTGATAATCCGTCTGTCACCTGCCTTCAGGATTATGAGGCATTTTGTGGTTCTTCAGCAACAGACAAGTGTAGGACTTTGCATCTGCTGTCTGGCGAAGACAGGATATCTGTAGAGCAATACAAGAAACTGTTGGATGAACAAGTTCCTCATGTATTGCTAGATGTTCGTCCGCAGGTAGAAGTGGATATCTGTCGCCTGGCACACGCTGTTCACATTCCTTTGAGTAAACTAGAAGAAAAAGATGAAGAGTATCTGGAGCACTTAGGAAAAAGAATTTGTGAAGAAAAGCAGAGAACTAATGGCCAGGCATCGTTCCCTGTGTATGTTATTTGCAAATTAGGAAATGATTCCCAGAAGGCTGTAAGAATTCTGCAGGAGTTGGCTGTCAAAGAATTTGCTTCTGTGTTAGCCAAGGATATTAAAGGGGGGCTCATGGCTTGGGCCAGTAAAATTGACCCAGCGTTTCCTCAGTATTAGAAATTTAAATGGTGAAAACCAGTACAAATGTTCACTGTAAATTCCATAGGGTTTCATCTTCTCTGTGTCGTGACTGTATCGTGTGGATAACATAGGAGATAAATACTGTGTTGCTTTTTAAACGGCATTTTTGAAAAGTGTATTTTTGTAGATGTCTGATTATTTTTATAAAAATGCCAAACTATCCATGGAGATGGAAAGAAACGTGCTTCTTTGCTATTATGTAACAGCGAACACTTGGCATAACTGCTCAGTTGTGCATGTGGTAATTGAGAACAGGTCCTGATCAGTAGTTACAACCCAGAGAGAGACGAAGCACGGGAGTCAAGTGCTGAAAATTTTTACTCGTTCTCCGTAACTGCCAAACAAATCACAGTGGTGCATGGAGTGAGTAAAGTAATTCATGTCCAGGTGGTCAGTAGCACTATTACGTTCATCAGGGGAATTGCCAAAACAGTGCTGGGCAGAGGGTTTTGGTCACCATCTTTTCTCTGTAGAAGTGTTGTGTATTTATGAAAGAGAAGAGCTTGCTGCAACTAACATCACATACAGCAAGGCTGTTCTGTGAAGAACTTCCAGAGCCACTTACCCTCGCCATTTGGCTGGCAAAAAGAATGTACTCACTGACTTGCATAGAGAAACTGCGGTTAAATGTTAATAAGACATCAAGTTTGAGCCCAGAAAGTTTGTAAAACAGACAGAAAATGCTTTGTGAGAGCTTGGAAGTTTGCGTAGTATGAATTGAAGAGGTGAGAGAGAAAAACCCAGATACGTGGCCTCCCTTCTGCAAGTACAAAGTCTTATTTCTTGAATGTTCTGCCTGTTGGTTGTGGTAGGTGCATATCGCCAGTGGCACTGCACTATTTTGTTAACTGGCATCAAGAGCTACACATATCTGAAATGTTCTTGTAGATGAACTGAATGAAAAGAAGGAGAAATAAATAGCTTCTCAACAGAGAGCTGCCTGAGTCCTCATCACTTAAGCATAGTAATTATCTTCTTATATTAATTAAGGGATGGCTTTCCTTTACTTCCCGAGGAGGGAAAAACCCCCTGTCATGACTAATCGTCACATTACACAGAGGCAAAAAAGGAAAAAAAAGTATAGTATCATTAGAATTAGGAGTCAAAAAGGCATATTTTAGTAAAAGAAATCTGAGAACATCCACACTGCCTACTGTATTATAACATGCCATAGGTTCTGGTGATAAGAGTCTTGCTCTCTTCTGAAGGAAACAGTTGTATGCGTTTATAAATGGTCATATTTCTTGCAATGTAGGGGACAGTGAAAATACTGAAGGCTGTGACTTAGAGTAAGCATCAGTGGTATGTAGTAAGAGAGTCACTGGTTGAGGACTTCAAAACAGTTGTGGAGGCCCACTTCAGTCAGAACTATCTGACTTCTGGTGGGTTTCAGCTTGTGGAAATTAGAAATCAGAGGGACTTGTTTGAAATGCCTCATCTATGTTTTCTTCTATCTATCATTTCTTTACTGTCTTGTCAAGACGAAACTGAAACCGAGAAGGTGACAGTAGCAATAATTCTCTAATACCCTGTCTTCCAGTGCTGAACAGTGGATAGTGTGTCACATACCTGCCTGACCTAAGACAGTGATTCCTTTGTTATCGTTCAAAGCAACGTGAACCTATGGACATGGGGAAAAAGGAGAGACCTTTTAATTGTAAATGGGTGCTACCTCCAGTGGATAGAAACCATATGTAAAGTCTTTTCCCTTTGTTACAACTTTTTAGCAATAGATGTGTGCACATTCTGGGAAAGAAAAGGAAGGTGACATTAAAGCCTGCAGTGGTGGAGGACTTTTTATAGTGAATTTATAATTGTATTTCTTATATCACGTTTTCAGGCATGAAACCGGTCTGTGAGTCTGTGCTGAATAGTAAGCAATTAAGGATCTCAAGAACTCTGTGCAAAAGCAGTGGTAAAGATGAATCAAAATGCAGCAAAACCATAAGAATGATACCAGAACTCGCAAAAAAAGTAAATGCGTCAAGTCAGGCTGGTTACAGGCAAACTGTCAAGGATCTTTTCTGTTTCAGTGGCTTTCTGGAATGACCGTTCTTGCCAGTCTGCAGGGACTAAGATTCAGAATTCTTGCAGGAGTACAGCATCTGAAATGCATCTGCTCATTTTGCATAGAGTTCTGTGCAAATCTAATTGGGCCATACAACATAGAGATGGTTAATCTGGAAAGAACTCGAGGCAGTATGCAAAATGTAGGTTCTCTGTGGGGAGGGGGAAGTGTTCTCTTCCTTGGCTTAGGATAGCGATTAAATTCGCAGCAAATAGAAAAGCATCTGCCATGCATCTGAAACAAGACGGGGTCTGTGGTGCTTGTATGAATTCCATTCTATACATACTCGGGCTGTTATTAATTTCTTCTCCCCTTGGCTTGCTGAAGTTATCCACAAGTCTTCCTGTAAACAGAGTCCTCATGCAGTGATGGACTCTGGAGATATGCTGTGAAATCAAGGACCAGAGGATAATAACTAAACCAGAACTGTTGTTATTATTGGAAACATCTTTTGTTTTGACTTGCTTTAGTTTTTGAACCCTATAAAGCATGTGGTGGTTTCTCTGATCGCCAGGAAGTGTAATAGCAGAACTCTGTTTAGAAATTCCAAGAGAAGCAATAAAACTTGTTTTGTATTGGTGCCAAAATACTGGCTAAATATTTGGCACATACTGGCACTGTGAATGAAGATGAGCTACTTTGTTCAGGGAGCTTGTAGAGTCGTTGGTCTAAGATGTATTGTCAGAGAGGATAAGGTCAGTAAGCAGAGTGTATTTTTCTCTTTGTCTTCACTCTTGATGTCTTTAGGTTGCTTTTTGCTTGTTTAGTTATAATCTCTTTTAATTGGCTTGGTAGAATTTGGCAAAGGAGTTGAACAAGGAAAAGCTTCCTGTTAGAGGTTATGGGGGTAAGAGAAGGTGGCTGCAGCATTTAATCTGTATTGCTGCATTTTAGTGTCAGACATGTAAATATGCGGGATAGCTTCATGGTTCAGGCACAGTTAAATGTCTGAACTTGTTTTGTCTTGGTATATGGTTATTATTTTAAGGCAAGACAAATCAACCTGGTCTGGCTTTCATGCAGGTCTAAAAGGCATCTGCATGCAAGTACTAATGTGCCTCGATAGGCTAAAATCTTCCTTATTTTGGTGGCAGGAGTCTCTCAAAACTCCAATAAATTCACCACTGACCTACTGTCAAAGTGTATGATTTAAAAAATATCCTTAACAATTATTGGAACTGTTTGTGGACAAATGTTTGAGGGATGTGTCCAAAACGAGTTCTTGATGCTCATGTATCCCAACGTATTTTAGTTATGTGAGCATCTTTATTGCTATCCTATTTGTAAACATAAATTCTAATAAATTTAACTGTTCGAAAGAAAATGATGCACCAGACTCTTAAAATGCTGCAAGCACAAATTGGTCTTTTTTAAGATCTGAAAGCTCTAAAATGTCGTTTGTGAAACTACATCGGGAAAACAATGTTAAGGGTGTTTGCTAGGTGGCACTGCAAGTTAATAAACCATATCATTCTTTGGGTTGTAGGATGCAGTTCAACCTTAGCAAGAGCTGAGGTTCAGCTTGTGAAAATGCATTGTGGTACAGTTCTTTTGGAAAAAGACTGGCGAAATAGCAGAAAATGGAGCAGGGCAGTTGAATGGCACCTACGATAGTCCAAGAAAAAAATATAATGGAAATACATGGAAAACCATGTTTCTATGGTGAGCTGTCAAAGGGCTGTTTATTTCAGAGACTTGACCTGATTTTTCACATGCTATTTCAAAACACTTGTGCAGCCAAAATGGAGAATTGTAGAGAAAAGGGTTATTAGAAACACTAACATAAAATTCAACAGAGAGTCACTGCTAATACATTCTTAATATAGGGCAGTGTTCCTCAGCTGGTGGTCCATGCAACTGTAGTGGTCCCTGAGACATCAGAAGGTGATCTTTATGGTGACTGGGGAAGAAAGTGCACATGTTCCAATGCACTGAACAAAATCAGTAAGACAGCTTAACACTCTTGGGGGAAAAAACAAAACCGAAAACCTCCACCTGCTGTTGAGACCCCCTTCAGCCCAAAGCAACTGATTTCTCAAAAAGACACTGAACTTCTCCTTTTGCCTGGATATAATTGTGTCTGTGACTTGGTAGTAAGAGGAACACAAATGTTGAACTCCTTAGGAGAAAGGGCTTTTGTTCATAGACAAAAGTTTATAAAGAGGTAATTTCTTAACACTTAGGTGGCAGATATAGAGTCACAAAAATTGGGTTGGAAAGGACCTTAAGATCATCGAGTTCCAACCCCCCAGCAATGGGCAGGGACACCTCCCACTAAACCATGCCACCCAAGGCTCTGTCCAGCCTGGCCTTGAACACCGCCAGCGATGGAGCATTCACAGCTTCCCTGGGCACCCCATTCCAGTGCCTCACCATCCTTACAGGAAAGAATTTCTTCCTCATATCCAATCTAAACTTCCCCTGTTTCAGTTTGAACCCGTTACCACTTGTCCTATCACTACAGTCCCTAATGAAGAGTCCCTCCCCATCATCCCTATAGCCTCCCTTTCAGATAACTTGAAGGCTGCTATGAGGTCTCCCCACAGACTTCTCTTCTCCAGGCTGAACAGCCTCAATTTTCTCAACCTATCTTCGTACGGGAGGTGCTCCAGTCCCTGATCATCCTCGTGGCCCTCCTTTGGACTTGTTCCAGCAGTTCCATGTCCTTTTTCTGTTGAGGACACCAGAACTGCACACAATACTCCAAGTGAGGTCTCACGAGAGCAGAGCAGAGGGACAGGAGCACCTCCCTCGACCTGCTGGTCACGCTGCTTTTGATGCAGCCCAGGATACGGTTGGCTTTCTGGGCTGCAAGCGCACACTGCCGGCTCATGTTCATGTTCTCATCGACCAACACCCCCAAGTCCTTCTCTGCAGGGCTGCTCAGAATCTCTTCTCTGCCCAACCTGGAGCTGTGCTGGAGATTGCTCTGACTCAGGTATACGACCTTACAGTTGGCATGGTTAAACTTCATGAGGTTGGCATCAGCCCACCTCACAAGCGTGTCAGGGTCCCTCTGGATGGCATTCCTTCCCTCCAGCGTATCAACCGAACCACACAGCTTGGTGTCATCGGCAAACTTGCTGAGGGCACACTCAATCCCACTGTCTTTGTCACCGACAAAGATGTTGGACAAGACCAGTCCCAACCCCCATCCCTGAGGGACACCACTCGTTCCTGGTCTCCAGCTGCACATTGAGCCATTGAGCACAACTCTTTGCGTGCGGCCATCCAGCCAGTTCTTTATCCACCCTGTGGTCCACCTATCAAATTGATGTCTCTTCAACTTAGAGACAAGGATGTCTTGTGGGACAGTGTCGAACGCTTTGCACAAGTCCAGGTAGATGACATCAACTGCTCTGCCCCTGTCCATCAGTTCCGTAGCCCCATCGTAGAAGGCCACCAGATTGGTCAGGCAGGATTTCCCCTTAGTGAAGCCATGCTGGCTGTCCCCAACCACCTTGTTGTTTTTCATGTGCCTTAGCACGCCTTCCAGGAGAATGTGCTCGGAGATGTGACCAGGCACAGAGGTGAGACTGACTGCTCTGTAGTTCCCCAGGTCATCCATTTTCCGCTTCTTGGAAATGGGGGTTATATTCCTCTTTTGCCATTTGCACGCACAGCTCATGCATGCAGCAGCTCCCCCTGCACCCCGCTGCCATTCTCCTTCTGGCAGCTCCCATTCCCTGCCCGCTTGCAGGGTCCCACATGACAGCACCGACACCTGACCCTGGCTCCAGCTGCAGCCGCCAACCTCTGATATCCCAAACCAGCTCTGACCGCAGACCCTCTTCCCACCCTGCGGGATGGCGACCAAGGGACTCAGTGGGAGGAAGGGACAGAAGAAGGTAAAAGGCTTGGTTTGGGCAGCAGCCAAATCCAACAGGGTGGCGGGCGCAGGCTGCTCCGCGCAGTGAGCTGGGCCTGGGCACGCTGTGATTCTGTGATTCCATGACCGATTCCTTGTACGTGGCCGTGGTTCCCCAAATGGAAGGGCAGCCCCAGAAGCCTTGGTCAGCGCTGGCACAGGCGGTGCCCGATGGCAGCACCAGAGCAGGTGCCCTGCAGCCACCGAGGGGTTGGAGCGAGGGCCCAAACCTTTGGTCCCTCGCCTGTGCCCGGCCCTGCCCACAGCTGCAGAGAGCCTGAAAGAGCCGCTCTGCCAGGGCAGGGAGCCCACGTGAGGACAGTTGGGGTGCCCCAGCACCCAGCGCCAGCCCCCATGTGCCCTCCAGCTCTGGGAACCCAGAGCAAGTGGAACCCACTTGTGTGCCAAAGCCACGGGTGAGCGCAGTGAATACAAAGAGAGACTGGGTCAGAAAAACTGTGAGAAATGTGTTTACAAGGGAACAACAAATAAATGTGATAAACATGACAAAAAACAACTGTTCTTATGAAAAATACAACTCTTCTACCTAAACCTACACCTATTCTAACTAAAACAACAACTCTTCTACCTAAACCTACACCTATTCTAACTGAAACAACTCTTCTACCTAAACCTACACCTATTCTAACTAAAACAAGAACTCTTCTTCTTAAACCTACACCTATTCTACCTAAAACTGCAATTGTTCTTCTTAAAACTACACTTATTCTACCTAAAACAACTGTTCTTCTTAAACCTACACCTATTCTACCTAAAAACCAACTGTTCTTCTTAAACCTACACCTATTCTACCTAAAAACCAACTGTTCTTCTTAAACCTACACCTATTCTACCTAAAACTACAACTCCTAAGGTAAAACCAACAATCTGTAGAAACAACAACAATCTTCTAAGAAAGCGCCAACTCTTCAAACCAAACTTCTTCAGCCGTTGTCAAAACTCCCTCTCCACCAGCCCTGGAAACAAGCAGCACAAGGTCATTTCAGTGAGGCTACTGATGCTCGCTGTGTTTGCCACACGCTGAGGAGAGCGGGACTCTGCCACGGGGCTCAGCCCCAACTGGGGCTGGGAGCCGGGCTCAACACGATCACACTTGGCTCGCGTGTCCCAAAGGCAGCGCAGGGCAGCGCGGTGGTGGCGCTTGTGCGGCCAGGATGAGGCCACCGGGCACCACGTGCCTGCAGCGGGGCTGTCACACACAGCCCCAGCCCCAGCGCGGCAGCAGCCGACCTACCCTCACTGCCAGCACTGGATGGGGGCACGTGCTGCCTTACCACTGCTCAGTCCAAATCCATGGGCTCATCCTTCTCCACCTCCACGTCCACATCCATAGCCTCCTCCTCTTCCACCACGTCCACATCCATAGCCTCCTCCTCTTCCACCACGTCCACATCCATAGCCTCCTCCTCTTCCACCACGTCCACCTCCATTGCCTCTTCCTCCTTCACCATGTCCATAGCCACCCGCAGGACCAAGGTGTTCTTTGTGGGGGGCTGCATTTGCTGGCGCGGGTTTGGGGACCGATGGGGATGGAGCAGGGGATTAGGGCTGAGAAAAGAGGCGAAGGGCTGGGAGTAGGTTGAAAGGACTGGGAGCAGGGCAGAAGGAATTGGTAGAGGAAAACGGGAGCACGGGACAAGCGCGGGGTGCAGGGGTGAAGCTTCGTGTTGTTCTGTGGGCATGGGCAGTTGCCGATGTAACGTGTCTGTGACATCAGCGCGGAGTTACAGAACTGCTGTGAGCAGGGGATGGGGACGAGCCCCGAAGGGGCTGCAGCTCCATGGGGGACACTGGGCAATGGTTACGTGAGCCCTGAGATGACAGAGAGACACTTTAGTGCTTAAATAGTCAATAAAATGGGTGAAGGCTTGCGCTGGTCAACTGCATGGGGCCAGAACCATCTCCTTTGGTCTTTCGCTGTCCCTCAAGCAGTCAGTGAGCGAGCTGAGCAGTGCTCATGTGCTGCAGTTGGGATGCGTTCATGGGGGTGGAATTCAGCCCTGCCCAACCTCGGGATGCCTGCAGCAGCAGAACATGGCCGCATCCTTCAGCTGTGCCCATCACAGATGAGCCCGTGCGAGAACCTGTGCCCCATGTGCAGCAAAAGCTGCAAGGGCAGCACAAGCTGTGCTGCCAGCAGCGTGTGGTGAGAGCTGCCGGGTTCAGGAGGGGTCTGCAACAGGTCCGACCTTGAGCTGGAATGTCCCTGTCTGCATTTGCACGCATATAGAATCATAGAACAGTTAGGGTTGGAAAGGACCTTAAGGTCATCTGGTTCAAACTGCCCTGCCATGGGCAGGGACACCTCCCACTAAACCATGCCATCCAAGGCTCTGTCCAACCTGGCCTTGAACACTGCCAGGGACGGAGCATTCACAACTTCCCTGGGCAACCCATTCCAGTACCTCACCACCCTTACAATAAAGAATCTCTTCCTTATATCCCACCTAAACTTCCCCTGTTGAAGTTTGAACCCATTACCCCTTGTCCTATCACTACAGTCCCTAACGAAGAGTCCCTCCCCAGCATTCCTATAGGCCCCCCTTCAGATACTGGAAGGCTGCTATGAGGTCTCCACGCAGCCTTCTCTTCTGCAGGCTGAGCAGCCCCAACTTTCTCAGCCTATCTTCATACGGGAGGTGCTCCAGTCCCCTGATCGTCCTCGTGGCCCTCCTCTGCACTTGTTCTAACAGTTCCATGCCCTTTTTATGTTGAGGACACCAGAACTGCACACAATACTCCAAGTGAGGTCTCACGAGAGCAGAGCAGAGGGACAGGAGCACCTCCCTCGACCTGCTGGTCACGCTGCTTTTGATGCAGCCCAGGATACGGTTGGCTTTCTGGGCTGCAAGCGCACACTGCCGGCTCATGTTCATGTTCTCATCGACCAACACCCCCAAGTCCTTCTCTGCAGGGCTGCTCAGAATCTCTTCTCTGCCCAACCTGGAGCTGTGCTGGAGATTGCTCTGACTCAGGTATACGACCTTACAGTTGGCATGGTTAAACTTCATGAGGTTGGCATCAGCCCACCTCACAAGCGTGTCAGGGTCCCTCTGGATGGCATTCCTTCCCTCCAGCGTATCAACCGAACCACACAGCTTGGTGTCATCGGCAAACTTGCTGAGGGCACACTCAATCCCACTGTCTTTGTCACCGACAAAGATGTTGGACAAGACCAGTCCCAACCCCCATCCCTGAGGGACACCACTCGTTCCTGGTCTCCAGCTGCACATTGAGCCATTGAGCACAACTCTTTGCGTGCGGCCATCCAGCCAGTTCTTTATCCACCCTGTGGTCCACCTATCAAATTGATGTCTCTTCAACTTAGAGACAAGGATGTCTTGTGGGACAGTGTCGAACGCTTTGCACAAGTCCAGGTAGATGACATCAACTGCTCTGCCCCTGTCCATCAGTTCCGTAGCCCCATCGTGGAAGGCCACCAGATTGGTCAGGCAGGATTTCCCCTTAGTGAAGCCATGCTGGCTGTCCCCAACCACCTTGTTGTTTTTCATGTGCCTTAGCATGCCTTCCAGGAGAATGTGCTCGGAGATGTGACCAGGCACAGAGGTGAGACTGACTGCTCTGTAGTTCCCCAGGTCATCCGTTTTCCGCTTCTTGGAAATGGGGGTTATATTCCTCTTTTGCCATTTGCACGCACAGCTCATGCATGCAGCAGCTCCCCCTGCACCCCGCTGCCATTCTCCTTCTGGCAGCTCCCATTCCCTGCCCGCTTGCAGGGTCCCACATGACAGCACCGACACCTGACCCTGGCTCCAGCTGCAGCCGCCAACCTCTGATATCCCAAACCAGCTCTGACCGCAGACCCTCTTCCCACCCTGCGGGATGGCGACCAAGGGACTCAGTGGGAGGAAGGGACAGAAGAAGGTAAAAGGCTTGGTTTGGGCAGCAGCCAAATCCAACAGGGTGGCGGGCGCAGGCTGCTCCGCGCAGTGAGCTGGGCCTGGGCACGCTGTGATTCTGTGATTCCATGACCGATTCCTTGTACGTGGCCGTGGTTCCCCAAATGGAAGGGCAGCCCCAGAAGCCTTGGTCAGCGCTGGCACAGGCGGTGCCCGATGGCAGCACCAGAGCAGGTGCCCTGCAGCCACCGAGGGGTTGGAGCGAGGGCCCAAACCTTTGGTCCCTCGCCTGTGCCCGGCCCTGCCCACAGCTGCAGAGAGCCTGAAAGAGCCGCTCTGCCAGGGCAGGGAGCCCACGTGAGGACAGTTGGGGTGCCCCAGCACCCAGCGCCAGCCCCCATGTGCCCTCCAGCTCTGGGAACCCAGAGCAAGTGGAACCCACTTGTGTGCCAAAGCCACAGGTGAGCGCAGTGAATACAAAGAGAGACTGGGTCAGAAAAACTGTGAGAAATGTGTTTACAAGGGAACAACAAATAAATGTGATAAACATGACAAAAAACAACTGTTCTTATGAAAAATACAACTCTTCTACCTAAACCTACACCTATTCTAACTAAAACAACAACTCTTCTACCTAAACCTACACCTATTCTAACTGAAACAACTCTTCTACCTAAACCTACACCTATTCTAACTAAAACAAGAACTCTTCTTCTTAAACCTACACCTATTCTACCTAAAACTGCAATTGTTCTTCTTAAAACTACACTTATTCTACCTAAAACAACTGTTCTTCTTAAACCTACACCTATTCTACCTAAAAACCAACTGTTCTTCTTAAACCTACACCTATTCTACCTAAAACTACAACTCCTAAGGTAAAACCAACAATCTGTAGAAACAACAACAACCTTCTAAGAAAGCGCCAACTCTTCAAACCAAACTTCTTCAACCGTTGTCAAAACTCCCTCTCCACCAGCCCTGGAAACAAGCAGCACAAGGTCATTTCAGTGAGGCTACTGATGCTCGCTGTGTTTGCCACACGCTGAGGAGAGCGGGACTCTGCCACGGCGCTCAGCCCCAACTGGGGCTGGGAGCCGGGCTCGACACGATCACACTTGGCTCGCGTGTCCCAAAGGCAGCGCAGGGCAGCGCGGTGGTGGCGCTTGTGCGGCCAGGATGAGGCCACCGGGCACCACGTGCCTGCAGCAGGGCTGTCACACACAGCCCCAGCCCCAGCGCGGCAGCAGCCGACCTACCCTCACTGCCAGCACTGGATGGGGGCACGTGCTGCCTTACCACTGCTCAGTCCAAATCCATGGGCTCATCCTTCTCCACCTCCACGTCCACATCCATAGCCTCCTCCTCTTCCACCACGTCCACATCCATAGCCTCCTCCTCTTCCACCACGTCCACATCCATAGCCTCCTCCTCTTCCACCACGTCCACCTCCATTGCCTCTTCCTCCTTCACCACGTCCATAGCCACCCGCAGGACCAAGGTGTTCTTTGTGGGGGGCTGCATTTGCTGGCGCGGGTTTGGGGACCGATGGGGATGGAGCAGGGGATTAGGGCTGAGAAAAGAGGCGAAGGGCTGGGAGGAGGTTGAAAGGACTGGGAGCAGGGCAGAAGGAATTGGTAGAGGAAAACGGGAGCACGGGACAAGCGCGGGGTGCAGGGGTGAAGCTTCGTGTTGTTCTGTGGGCATGGGCAGTTGCCGATGTAACGTGTCTGTGACATCAGCGCGGAGTTACAGAACTGCTGTGAGCAGGGGATGGGGACGAGCCCTGAAGGGGCTGCAGCTCCATGGGGGACACTGGGCAATGGTTACGTGAGCCCTGAGATGACAGAGAGACACTTTAGTGCTTAAATAGTCAATAAAATGGGTGAAGGCTTGCGCTGGTCAACTGCATGGGGCCAGAACCATCTCCTTTGGTCTTTCGCTGTCCCTCAAGCAGTCAGTGAGCGAGCTGAGCAGTGCTCATGTGCTGCAGTTGGGATGCGTTCATGGGGGTGGAATTCAGCCCTGCCCAACCTTGGGATGCCTGCAGCAGCAGAACATGGCCGCATCCTTCAGCTGTGCTCATCACAGATGAGCCCGTGCGAGAACCTGTGCCCCATGTGCAGCAAAAGCTGCAAGGGCAGCACAAGCTGTGCTGCCAGCAGCGTGTGGTGAGAGCTGCCGGGTTCAGGAGGGGTCTGCAACAGGTCCGACCTTGAGCTGGAATGTCCCTGTCTGCATTTGCACGCATATAGAATCATAGAACAGTTAGGGTTGGAAAGGACCTTAAGGTCATCTGGTTCAAACTGCCCTGCCATGGGCAGGGACACCTCCCACTAAACCATGCCATCCAAGGCTCTGTCCAACCTGGCCTTGAACACTGCCAGGGACGGAGCATTCACAACTTCCCTGGGCAACCCATTCCAGTACCTCACCACCCTTACAATAAAGAATCTCTTCCTTATATCCCACCTAAACTTCCCCTGTTGAAGTTTGAACCCATTACCCCTTGTCCTATCACTACAGTCCCTAACGAAGAGTCCCTCCCCAGCATTCCTATAGGCCCCCCTTCAGATACTGGAAGGCTGCTATGAGGTCTCCACGCAGCCTTCTCTTCTGCAGGCTGAGCAGCCCCAACTTTCTCAGCCTATCTTCATACAGGAGGTGCTCCAGTCCCCTGATCGTCCTCGTGGCCCTCCTCTGCACTTGTTCTAACAGTTCCATGCCCTTTTTATGTTGAGGACACCAGAACTGCGCACAATACTCCAAGTGAGGTCTCACGAGAGCAGAGCAGAGGGACAGGAGCACCTCCCTCGACCTGCTGGTCACGCTGCTTTTGATGCAGCCCAGGATACGGTTGGCTTTCTGGGCTGCAAGCGCACACTGCCGGCTCATGTTCATGTTCTCATCGACCAACACCCCCAAGTCCTTCTCTGCAGGGCTGCTCAGAATCTCTTCTCTGCCCAACCTGGAGCTGTGCTGGAGATTGCTCTGACTCAGGTATACGACCTTACAGTTGGCATGGTTAAACTTCATGAGGTTGGCATCAGCCCACCTCACAAGCGTGTCAGGGTCCCTCTGGATGGCATTCCTTCCCTCCAGCGTATCAACCGAACCACACAGCTTGGTGTCATCGGCAAACTTGCTGAGGGCACACTCAATCCCACTGTCTTTGTCACCGACAAAGATGTTGGACAAGACCAGTCCCAACCCCCATCCCTGAGGGACACCACTCGTTCCTGGTCTCCAGCTGCACATTGAGCCATTGAGCACAACTCTTTGCGTGCGGCCATCCAGCCAGTTCTTTATCCACCCTGTGGTCCACCTATCAAATTGATGTCTCTTCAACTTAGAGACAAGGATGTCTTGTGGGACAGTGTCGAACGCTTTGCACAAGTCCAGGTAGATGACATCAACTGCTCTGCCCCTGTCCATCAGTTCCGTAGCCCCATCGTAGAAGGCCACCAGATTGGTCAGGCAGGATTTCCCCTTAGTGAAGCCATGCTGGCTGTCCCCAACCACCTTGTTGTTTTTCATGTGCCTTAGCACGCCTTCCAGGAGAATGTGCTCGGAGATGTGACCAGGCACAGAGGTGAGACTGACTGCTCTGTAGTTCCCCAGGTCATCCATTTTCCGCTTCTTGGAAATGGGGGTTATATTCCTCTTTTGCCATTTGCACGCACAGCTCATGCATGCAGCAGCTCCCCCTGCACCCCGCTGCCATTCTCCTTCTGGCAGCTCCCATTCCCTGCCCGCTTGCAGGGTCCCACATGACAGCACCGACACCTGACCCTGGCTCCAGCTGCAGCCGCCAACCTCTGATATCCCAAACCAGCTCTGACCGCAGACCCTCTTCCCACCCTGCGGGATGGCGACCAAGGGACTCAGTGGGAGGAAGGGACAGAAGAAGGTAAAAGGCTTGGTTTGGGCAGCAGCCAAATCCAACAGGGTGGCGGGCGCAGGCTGCTCCGCGCAGTGAGCTGGGCCTGGGCACGCTGTGATTCTGTGATTCCATGACCGATTCCTTGTACGTGGCCGTGGTTCCCCAAATGGAAGGGCAGCCCCAGAAGCCTTGGTCAGCGCTGGCACAGGCGGTGCCCGATGGCAGCACCAGAGCAGGTGCCCTGCAGCCACCGAGGGGTTGGAGCGAGGGCCCAAACCTTTGGTCCCTCGCCTGTGCCCGGCCCTGCCCACAGCTGCAGAGAGCCTGAAAGAGCCGCTCTGCCAGGGCAGGGAGCCCACGTGAGGACAGTTGGGGTGCCCCAGCACCCAGCGCCAGCCCCCATGTGCCCTCCAGCTCTGGGAACCCAGAGCAAGTGGAACCCACTTGTGTGCCAAAGCCACGGGTGAGCGCAGTGAATACAAAGAGAGACTGGGTCAGAAAAACTGTGAGAAATGTGTTTACAAGGGAACAACAAATAAATGTGATAAACATGACAAAAAACAACTGTTCTTATGAAAAATACAACTCTTCTACCTAAACCTACACCTATTCTAACTAAAACAACAACTCTTCTACCTAAACCTACACCTATTCTAACTGAAACAACTCTTCTACCTAAACCTACACCTATTCTAACTAAAACAAGAACTCTTCTTCTTAAACCTACACCTATTCTACCTAAAACTGCAATTGTTCTTCTTAAAACTACACTTATTCTACCTAAAACAACTGTTCTTCTTAAACCTACACCTATTCTACCTAAAAACCAACTGTTCTTCTTAAACCTACAGCTATTCTACCTAAAAACCAACCGTTCTTCTTAAACCTACAGCTATTCTACCTAAAAACCAACTGTTCTTCTTAAACCTACACCTATTCTACCTAAAACTACAACTCCTAAGGTAAAACCAACAATCTGTAGAAACAACAACAATCTTCTAAGAAAGCGCCAACTCTTCAAACCAAACTTCTTCAACCGTTGTCAAAACTCCCTCTCCACCAGCCCTGGAAACAAGCAGCACAAGGTCATTTCAGTGAGGCTACTGATGCTCGCTGTGTTTGCCACACGCTGAGGAGAGCGGGACTCTGCCACGGGGCTCAGCCCCAACTGGGGCTGGGAGCCGGGCTCGACACGATCACACTTGGCTCGCGTGTCCCAAAGGCAGCGCAGGGCAGCGCGGTGGTGGCGCTTGTGCGGCCAGGATGAGGCCACCGGGCACCACGTGCCTGCAGCGGGGCTGTCACACACAGCCCCAGCCCCAGCGCGGCAGCAGCCGACCTACCCTCACTGCCAGCACTGGATGGGGGCACGTGCTGCCTTACCACTGCTCAGTCCAAATCCATGGGCTCATCCTTCTCCACCTCCACGTCCACATCCATAGCCTCCTCCTCCACCTCCACGTCCACATCCATAGCCTCCTCCTCTTCCACCACGTCCACCTCCATTGCCTCTTCCTCCTCCACCACGTCCACCTCCATTGCCTCTTCCTCCTTCACCACGTCCATAGCCACCCGCAGGACCAAGGTGTTCTTTGTGGGGGGCTGCATTTGCTGGCGCGGGTTTGGGGACCGATGGGGATGGAGCAGGGGATTAGGGCTGAGAAAAGAGGCGAAGGGCTGGGAGTAGGTTGAAAGGACTGGGAGCAGGGCAGAAGGAATTGGTAGAGGAAAACGGGAGCACGGGACAAGCGCGGGGTGCAGGGGTGAAGCTTCGTGTTGTTCTGTGGGCATGGGCAGTTGCCGATGTAACGTGTCTGTGACATCAGCGCGGAGTTACAGAACTGCTGTGAGCAGGGGATGGGGACGAGCCCTGAAGGGGCTGTAGCTCCATGGGGGACACTGGGCAATGGTTACGTGAGCCCTGAGATGACAGAGAGACACTTTAGTGCTTAAATAGTCAATAAAATGGGTGAAGGCTTGCGCTGGTCAACTGCATGGGGCCAGAACCATCTCCTTTGGTCTTTCGCTGTCCCTCAAGCAGTCAGTGAGCGAGCTGAGCAGTGCTCATGTGCTGCAGTTGGGATGTGCCCATGGGGGTGGAATTCAGCCCACGAATGTCCTCCAGCCATGCCCGTCAAGGGGGAGCTCGTGCGAGAGCCTGCGCCCCACACGCAGGGAAGGCCGCGAGGGCAGCACAAGATGTGGTGCCAGCAGCGTGTGTCGAGGGCTGCCTGCTTCAGGAGGGGTCTGCAACAGCTCCGCACCTTGTGCTTGCCTCTCCCTGACTACATTTATAGAATCATAGAACCATAGAATAGTTAGAGTTGGAAAGGACCTTAAGGTCATTCGGTTCTAACCCGCTGCCATGGGCAGGGACACCTCTCACTAAACGATGTCACCTAAGGCTCTGTCCAACCCCACCTTGAATACTGCCAGTGATGGAGCATGCACAACTTCCCTGGGCAGCCCATTCCAGTGCCTCACCATCCTTACAGGAAAGAATTTCTTCCTCATATCCAATCTAAACTTCCCCTGTTTCAGTTTGAACCCGTCATCCCTTGTCCTATTACTACAGTCCCTAATGAATAGTCCCTCCCCAGCATTCCTATAGGCCCCCTTTCAGATACTGGAAGGCTGCTATGAGGTCTCCCCGCAGCCTTCTCTTCTGCAGGCTGAACAGCCCCAACTTTCTCAGCCTGTCTTCATATGGGAGGTGCTCCAGTCCCCTGCTCATCCTCGTGCCCTCCTCTGCACTTGTCCCTGCAGTTCCATGTCCTTTTTATGTTGAGGACACCAGAACTGCAGACAATACTCCAAGTGAGGTCTCACGAGAGCAGAGCAGAGGGGCAGGATCACCTCCCTCGACCTGCTGGTCACGCTCCATTTGATGCAGCCCAGGATACAGCTGGCTTTCTGGGCTGCGAGCGAAAAAGCCCTACTTGCAAATTAAAGGTAATAATTTTGATGTCGGGTATTGCTTTTAATCCAACTTTGAGAAAGTACATTGAATATCTAGGAATATAACCCCTGGCTGTCCATAATTTGCATCATTGTAATGGTTAATTACTTCTGCATTTGCTGTGATTCCCTTGGTGAACTCATCCTACTTGCATTCGTACCACTCTCATTGTGTCAGAAGTTTAGTCCCAACAGCATTCTTGCTGAATCTGTGTTGTAAGACTGCTGAAGCCATTGGTTGCTGGTTTATTATTTTACAATAAAATACTGCTTGCAGCTTTTTATTATTTTACAATATTTTTTATTATTTTACAATAAAACACTGCAGCTTTCAAATCTTTTTAGGAAAAATAAATACAGAGCAGGAAAAGCAGTGCAAATATATTTTAATCTTTATTACGCAGTCAGGAGATTGAGCCATGCAGCTGTGCACTCTTCGTCTTCTCCATACAGCAGCAAAAATACATCTGGTATGTTCTGGTCTGAACAGGAGGACAGGAAAATGGCTTCTGTTTGCCCGTTCTCTTGTCACCACCATTGAATGGGTTTGTTTGATCTTCGCAATGTATTTCATGTAAGTGTTTCAGTTGGTTGTGAAAGCCATCTGAAATATATCTATGTGATGGTGTTGCTCTGACCTGTTGTTCTTTTTATTGTGAAGTACTCACAATTCTAATATTTCTTGTTCATGCTAAGGACAAAAAAATAGCTTCCATCTGAAATTATACGTCGTATGAATCTTGTCCAAAAAGCAAATTGATATAAATTCAGTCTAGTCCTATTGAGGTAGCAGTTTTCCAGTCACAAAGGAAGTTATTCCTGCTTTGCATCAGGGCAACTTAAAATTATACTATCCTTTGAAAGCTAGAACTGGGCTACAGCTGTATCCAGGACCAAGGTCTGGAAAGGACCACTTAGATAGGAGAATCCAGGCTGCAGCACAAGGTGCATGGCTTCAGCTACCATCCTTCCTGATGTGAGTGTTGACTGCAGGCTTTGCTGACCTGACCCACCACCATCTGTCATAGAGGGAAGAGGTGGTAGCTTTATGTTCTTACGGCTTCTCCATGCCCATGGCACAAGGCCCTTCCGTGCAAATAAGCCATAGTTTCATTCACAAGGTGCTCCTGCTGTTGCTAGGAGACCTAATCTCTGCTTGCAAAGAAAGGGTATTTCCAAATTTAAAATGGCTCCTTATATATTTGGCTGGGAAATGAAGCCTCTTGTACAAATGGGCATTCACCTGCTCATGAACAGGGAAAGGAGTTCTCATTTTGCGAAACAGATTTCAAACTTCACAATGTGAGGGTTTGAAACCCTTAAAAAACCAAAGTGTTTAGACTTGTCTTTTTATAAATGTATTTATATGTACAAATAATGCATGGCTGTGCACATCCAGAGCACAGGTATATTCCAGGTGCTGTGTGGGAGAACCCTAGGAATTCTACCATAAGGTAGAACTTGTAGAAATAATTTCCAGGACATGCATATTGTCCGTTCCAAATATCGTTTTGAAACTCTGCTCACAGTTTCTATTTTGTTGCTGTAGCAGTGGGAAGTAGCAGGTGTAACAATGGTTGGAACTCATTGAAATGTTCTGTAGGTGCCTTTGCACCTTCAATTTATTGAAACTGTATTTGTATTGTTAACGCCTTTCTGTTTTTCCTGCCTTTCAGATGAGAGCACCAAGATGTTCTTCAATGCTCAGAACTCTGCTGCTCCTCTTTCAATCACTCTTTCTTGCTTCACTGATCCAAGGAATATTTGAATATCAACGATTTAAAAACAATAATTTAATCCCTTTCCTGCGATTTCTGACCAGAGCTCTTCTGGGGACTCCTTATCTGCTGCCCTGATTCGTGCTAATCTTCTCAGGTAAAGCATCTTTAGTGCTATATTAGAGTCAAGTCAAAGCACCAATTCCGAGATGAAATTTCTCACAACTATTTCTTGGCTGCAGTTACCTCAACCAGTTCTTCAGTTTGCATAGTGACAAGCTCAATGTTCTCATCTTGTTGGCCTTTTTCAACACTGATCATGTTTGAGGTTCTTATGTTTCCTTCTTTTTTTCCTTTCCCTTGGTACTGTGATTAAAATCAATGGCAGCAGTGATGTGCAGTTCTTTGAAAAAAGAAGCACCATTATTCTACTAACATAATGTGACAATTTCTCAGAATAACACAGGTTTTAACTTTTTGCATGCAAAATATAGACGTCGATGGAGACTGATTTATAACACCCTGGTGCTGCTGAATGTTTGATATTCCAGCAGTAGCTAAACTTGAAGAAAAGGAAGAAGTCTCATGACTTGTCCTAGGACAGAACAAGATTGCCAGTGCTCTAAACCAGCTTTCTTTTAGTCTTCCCATTACTATTTTTAGGTAGAAGTAATAATCAGCTGTTCTGAGGAGCTGGAACTCATTGGAGTTCTGGGAATACATGAAGGTATAAATCCATTCCTTCTTCCATTATTCAACTGGATGACTTGAATTGGTACATACTGGGGGAACTGATGCTTTCTCCCTGGAGATGGTGTTCTAGAGTGACTATTTGTGTGACACTGCTGATGTTTCCAGTTTTCTTTTGTCTACCAATGGGTGGATGAACAGGAAGAGGCTGTCAGCCTTTCTCCCACACCTGTGGTGGCACTGCAAAAGCTCTTGCTCAGGCATTGCTCACAGCACTGACAGACTCCCACTCTGCTGGGCACCTTACTCTCTTTTTCAGCTCTGCCTATGATTCACTAGTGTTGTAATGCCTGCAGGAGTCCAGCTGAGCTGGCAAGATGAGATAGCTGTGCTGTAAGAAATTGCAGTACAGGAACACTTGTTTATTGTGGTTGCACCCTACCTGTTGTTCATGTCTACGTGGTTTTGTTCTTTACCTGTTTTTTCTCTCTCCAGTGAGCTCTCAGGTTGCAGAAGTAATTCTACTGATACAAGTTCAGAGCAAGAATCACATGCAGGACTTATAGTAGGTTAGTCTATTCCCAACTGATGGACAGTATGCTAAATGTGTGTGCATCCCTACTACTACATGAATTGTCACAAAAGTCTAATGTGGTAGTTTTTAGTGTCTGAGCTGTAACAAGCTACAGCACTGTTGCCTCCTTAAGGCTTCTAGTGCACTTTTGGAAATAGATGTGTTTGGTTTGGTCTTTTTTTCCTAAACCTCAGACAACAGGGAAGCAAATTTAGAGCCTGAACCTCACCAGGTCATTAGAAATAGGTCTCTCCTTTGCATGGTGATTGATCCCAGCTTCATACTGGTGCCTAGGATGGCTGGGACAAGTGCATCCCTGCTGGAGCCCCATCAGCTGGGTGATAGTAGGTGCCTCGCTAAGTGAAGTTTCACAGGTAACCTTTTAGCAGTGCTGCCATAGGCTTTCTTGACATCTCACTGCCCTTTGCCTTGGACTGAGCCAGGTGTTTGTGTGACTGCAGGTGAACTGGCTCAGTGAATCTTCTATTCTTCCCTTTAAACAAGACCAATTTCCTGCTCTCTCAGCAGTAGCGGGACTGGGGTTGGTGAAGTGGTAATGAGGGTTTTGGGTAAGGCACTTCTGAACTCCTTGAGCACTGAGAAGTTGCACAGGTACAACTAACTGAATGAGTTTTCTTTCTTTTGAATCAGCTCTTGTAATTTCTTTTATAAATAAATTCCTAACTGCTTACTTACCAGACTGCTCATATAGAAGCAATGGAGGTCTTTGCATTTTCCCCATGTAACCTTGAGGCTTGTTAATTTTACTCAGATAGGCTTTTGAAAAATGTCACTTACATAAATTCCAGCCAAATAAATGCTGTGTCAATGGATTTATGGACATTTATGGAGTGTCAATATGTGCTTCACACTCACCAGAAACTATGTTGGTGGCATCTTCATCCTTGTTTCCTGCAGATCTACCAGCCTGCATTGGCAAATGGGAGGCCACGTGTGCAGAAGCCAAGCAGTGCAGTGGATTGGGTATTTTCCTTTATATTTTAAAAAGCATTTTTCATAATATTTTGTGCATCCTTTTAAAGAGAGTGGTGGGTATGGATGCTTCAGGACAGGGATCCGGCACTCAGACGAGGACTGCCGGGAGCGGCCCCTAGATGGCAATGTATGATCCTTGAATCAGGCATATTCTCCGCTCCGCACTGATGAAAAACCGGTTTTCTTACCCAAACACTGACACAGCCTGGATTTATATTGTTCTCAGTAACTCTTGACTCTTCTAGCAACGCATCCTCTGGGGCTAGTAGTGCATCTCGAGTACTATAGCTTTTATAGTTAGAAAAGCAGCCATATTCAAGTACAGCAAGTAATGACAAGTTTTGATTCACAGGGAAAACTTTGGCTTTGCGTAGTAGTACACAACAAAACTAAATATGCCTTTGGTCCTGTGCAGGTGCTTGAAGTACCTTAGGTGTGGGCCAGAGTTCCTGCTGCCAGCGGAAGAGCAAGGAGTCTGTATGGAAAAAGGGCACATGCAGGTTTACACAGGTCTCCCCAAGGGGAGAGTTTGATTAACACAATTACAGCAGCCTCTGTGGTGGGATGAGGTTGCCAAGCTTACCTCACACTATTGTTGCTGGTTTTTCTTTCCTGTTCTGATGTTCAAATTATGTGCGTTTTCATCCTGTAATGCCCATGCTGAATTTGTGCTCTCTGCTTTCACCTAAAAAGCTAGGAAGATAAATTCACCCACTTCCTATGCCATGCGATGCTTTGCAGTCTTAACTTTTCCCACTCAGGTTGTACCCAGAAACATTCCTCTCTAAAATTAAAGACACCTGCAATTCCTCAGTGTTGGATCTGGTTTGCTTGAGGATGTTGTTTCTTGACTTCCCCAAAAGTGCTTTTATTTATGAGTAAAACTGAGGCATCTTTTCCATGGTTGACCTGTGAACTACCACTGTACAAGTTATGAACGATATCACTCAGCTTCTTTGTGACACAGGGTGCACCACTAATGAAAGCAAGAGCATTACTTTCATGTATCAGTCAGCAACTTTGTTAAATCCTTGTGTCTGTATGCAGTTAACTATAGAAATCTAGGCTAGTCCACACAACTTTGCTCCTGTGGTAGGCACCATTTAAATTCGATTGTTATCTTTTATTGAAAGATAAAGGTTATTATACTTGCTGACCACTCTACTTGCATGACTGAGAGCTGTAAAATTAACTGTCTGGTTTTGGAAATGAATGGCCTTGGGTGTTTAAATGTTCTAATCTCTAGGTGATGGCTGAGAGGTACTTACATTCCAGGTCACTCACTTGAGCCAGGTAATTATTAGTTTGCAGCCCTGTTTTCTGCACCCGCAATGAATGTAGGAATAAAATTATGACCATAATTAAGAATGGCTACAAAACTGCAGTCATTAAATAGGGTACCTAATGAAGAAGATGAAACTGCAGCTATACAGCGTTACATGTGTTTGTGTGCCCTAGCTGACTTCAGTGTTGCTCAAGACTGTTCAACACATGTCAGAAGGGCTACAGGGATAACGAATTAATATTTATAAAGTATAGCAAATGTGCTCTAATTACCCTGATGGGCCTCTTGTGCTTCAGTTATGGCAGAACTTCATTTCTGTTCAAGTGACATTTGCTTCTAAGTTAGTTGCCACGGGCAAAGAGAAGGGAGAAGCCCTGTTGCACAGGGCAGAAACATCCTGATATTACGATCCTGCAGTTTCTTCAACACACTTTTGAGATGGCTAATATCATTCTTAATAGCTGTAGTGAATTCTAAGGAGTGTTTAGAAGACACGAGATGCCAGAAAATGGCAAAGAAAAACACTGAGCAAAAAGGGAGGAAGATCTAGTTTTATTGTTAATAATCAATAGGCCAAACTCTGAACATTTTCAGTTTGGCAGCACAGGCAAAAATCTCCTTGACTTTATTTGTGGTGTAGAAATTTATCTTTATTTGTGGTGTATGATTTTACATAGTGACTGACAGCTACAAAACAAGGAATCCTGTCCTAAGGACTTACACTCTAATGTTACAAGACAAGACAGAACATGCACAGAGCTGAATTGATTCAGTGAAGTACAGGTTTTGGATCTAAAATGGTCTTCACTTTTCTGTTTTTTATACAACCACTACCATGTTAAGAACACTGAGATCATTAGTAATGCTGAAATGGGAATGTTAAAATGACACAGAGGAAGTGGTAAATGGGTGAGTGGGTAAATCTAGAGTTAAGCATTTTCAGTTTAAGCAATAGATTATTTCAAGTGTATTTTTGTTGACAGGAGTGATGTTCATTCACTGTCATGACTCTAGTTCCATGCCTTCAGTTCTGCCTGGTTTCTGGTGGTTGCACTCTTTGTGCCTGCAGGGTGCCACAGTTCCACTATCCCAGAACACATTGTACTTAGGCGCTTTTTTTCCCTTATGTTTTCTCTATTTTTTGGCACTCCTATCACCTTCTGGATAGATACTGAATTGACTGTCAGATCTTGCTTAAGATTAACTATTAACACAGAAGAAACTGGGTCATGTACTATGGTGGCAACTACTGGGAGAAATGAAAATGGTGAGTAATGAATGTGAAAATGGTGAAACTCTGATACCTGGGTCAGAGTCAACTGGTCAGGTTAGGGGTTAATGTCAGTGACCGATGTGAGAGCAGAGATTGGTGTCACAGTCTTTGAACTCACATTTATCACTTTGTTGTTTAACTTCTGATTATACACAGGCAATGAAATCTATGTAGGTTTAGGATTATCTGCTCCAGATTTCAGGCTGCTGCAAACCCAAAGGAGGGATATGAAATTCTGTAGCTTTGTTATGAAAAGTATCTGTTCCTTTCCTCTTGTTTTAACTTCCCAGTCTTCTTATCTAAGCAAAAAGATCAATAATTGTATGGAACAGGACTATTTCACAGTCAGGCATGAACCGCAAAGAACTTTGTATTTGCTGCTGTCCTGTTGTTTCAAACTGACCCTGACCAAGAACAAGCTGGCCTCTCTGGATCTGGATTCTTTGTGCTGCTTCGTATCCCTTGGTCCCTACATATGTTGAATGAGATGTGCAAAGGACAAATAACGTGGAGTCAATGCTGGTAGATATTAGTGCTTCTGTGCAATTGAAGAATAAGATTGCAATTCATCTACCCTAACACTGGCCTTTTAATGTGACACCTGAATTAGGGATCTAGCTCATCCCAGGCTCCCGTACTTAAAAAATAAACCCCAGAGAAGACTACATATCCCCAGTACTGATTCAGATCTTTTGATGAGGCTGCTGCTTCAGGCACTTCGGAAAGTGCCAAAAATGAATTTTTACTCTCAGTCTGCAGCCTAAAGGACTGTTTGAGTGGAAAGCTTTTGTTCAGAGAGATTCCTATGAAACTTCAATTACAGAGGAGAGCTATAGCAGTAGGAATGAGAACCTTCTACAGCAAAAATCTTTGCTTTTGCATCAGCCTGAATCCCCAGTTAAACTCTACCCACACAAGTCATGAAAGTATACAGCACACCAGCTTTCCTTCCCAGACGTGCATCTCATGATGCGTAAATCCGTGATTCAGTTCTGCATGATCCTTTTTATTGTTTAATTGGGCATTGGCAAAGCCTCTGACTATTGAATGACACTACTAAAGCCTCTGACTATGGAAATCTGGAGTACTGAGTTACAGTGGAAAAAATATAAAGGGACAAATGGAGATAAGTCCTATGTATTCCCTAAAGAGAAATTTCCCTAAGACCTTGACCTGTAATGAATGCTAGTGTAATACAAATTATCCCAACTCACTTTGCAAATTATCTTCCTTGACGGATAGTTAGAGAAGCCTTGTGGCTCTGTCTTCATTTATTAGTGTTGCACTCACCAAGTGATTTTTGTTGCTTTTGTTATTGTTTTTGAGGAAGGAGGACAGAGGAGGGAAAGATTCTGGAGCAAGAAATTTAATATACCTCTTCACCCGGAAATGCTGTTCTTATCGGGGATTTTTCTCTTTCTCAATCTCCGTGGATCCTTCCTGTTTTTTTTTTTTTTCTGAATCTGATGATTCTTTTGTTAAATGGTTAAAATATTTTGAAGTTATATCGCAAGTAACCGTGATTGTGATTCTTGGACAAGATGCAAGAAAGACTTTTCCTTATACAAGCTGCTGAATTGGTACCTATATTTTTCTATACTGAGATGGTTTTCTTTCCTAGTAAATACTTCCCATCACAGCCAGCCTGCTTCAGGTAGCAATGCTCATTGCCCAAGCTCTGCCTTAGCTGCTGCTCACTTCTCAGACTGACCCCAGGTTGTCAAGCATGCCTACGCACGTGTGACAGTCTTTCTGTACCGTAAGAAGCACATGAAAATGCAAGGAGACTAGCACTTTATTGATCAAAATTAATACAGCTGCTGCTGTTTGATTTCATACTGTACATAGTACTGCAGGATACAGAGGATAACGTAAAGAACAACGCGAGCCTCTCTGTTGCAGACATGCACCACTATCAGTGGCAATTCAAACCTTTTTCTTCATAAAAGCACAAAGTGTTTTTTTTATTGGGACTTTCTTGTTGACTGCACATGCTGTTAAATCCAAAAAGGAGTGATAGCTGACTTGGTAGCTATCAGCTGTGCCACTGGAAACAGGCAGCTTTTGAATCAATTCGTAATTTAACTGAATTTGACTACAAAGTCAGGTAATACACTGTAAAGAGGCATAATCACTTTAGGCCCTCAGCTTTCACAGTAAGAGCTGAAACACAGCATGTGGGTTTCATACTAATGTGTTCTTAAGACTTATAGCTGGATTTATTTAGCATAAGGACTACAGTATGTATTGCCTCCTGTAAAACATAAGCAACTTCGTTACAGTGATTCATAGTCAAACATGTTGATATGCTTACAAGCGATGTGCTGCCAAGTGCAAAATCACATAGGGGTACCTCCTGGGCAGATAATTTGTTCCTGGCTTAGGCAGAACAGGCAGGATGCTTTTACAGGTTTGCTCAACCAACTTCAACCCAACTTCAGGGTGATATTTTTTTGTTGCCAGACAAGGGCTTTAGAATCAAGCTACAATTTGGGACAAAAAAATGAAGTCATACATGAAATAAATGAACATTAACTTAATGGAAAGACATTGAGAGAATGGATGGACCTTCTGGATTTATTAGCTAGCATAACATGGAAATAAGCTTTGGTTTTATTTGGTAAGTCTTGATTTCTCCTTATATTCATTTACAGCTTCTTATTTATGGCTCAGCCTGTCAAACACATTCTTAGATAAGCAACTGTTGCTCACAGGACTAATCTAATTACCAGTTCTTTTTATAACAAGTGCTGACACAAAGGTAGAAGGATGTATAGCGCTTGTGTTGAAGCCAATGCCACAGATGATCAAACAGTTTTGAAATTAAGTGCATTCTGGATGGAAAACGTGTCCCTTTTTTGTCACGATGTCTCTGTTTTTTGTCCAACTCTAATTAGAAGAACAAGAGTGAAAAGCTGGTTACATTTTTAGTTCTGACATATAATTAACTGCCAAGAGTTTAGACTTCTGCAGAAATGCTCCATGGGCATATTTACCTACTGCAGGCTGAAGAATGCTAGAGCCCTCATTTGTAAAGTGCCTTTTTAGATGTTCTGGAATTATTCTCCAAGAGCACGTCTATCGGAACACCTTCAAATGGTATTTTAAAGACATTTGAAAAGAAAACCAGTGTAGCGTGGGCTTGGGCAAACAGCAGAGATTGAGGAACTAATTCTACCTTATTGAAAGAACAATGTTTGTGTCCTTGGCCTTCATTCAAATCACAAACCCATCATGTATTCCGGCGTTTCTAGCAACCTACTCCAGAAAAGCCAACAAGTAATAGTATTTCTGGACATTAATCTAGAGAAGCATTGGTGAATGTGATGGAAACTTCTGAATTTCCTTGGCTCTCAACTGTTAATAAGTAAATGTACTAAAAAGGAGGGGAGAAGGGAAGGTGAAACCCTCAAGATTAGCTTTTCTTTACCTCTAAGCACACACGAAATCAAACAAATAGGTTGTTGGGTTTTTTTAATCTGTGGAGTTTTCGTCCTGAACTGTTGTGCAAGCCATTCTCATTCCCTCTAAAATAAATGGGAGTTCTGCCATTAATCTCCACAGAAACCTGTGCCAAACCTCAGCGTGATCGATGTGCTCCCGCTGACTTCAGCAGGACCTGGACCAAGACACACACATGGGTGAAGAATACTTGGGTGTGTTTTGGGACCTTAACTGCTATTTCATATCCTATTTGAAATTTTGTCCAATCCTATGATGTGTCTAACGACGGCAAAGGTATGGTTAATTAAGTCGTAAGTCCCTCCTGATTGAGGACAGTAAAGCATAAAGCTGTCAGTACCCCCCACTCCATGACTCAAATGATATTTTCTTTTCTTCACCATTGGCAACTACCCACGACCATATATTTTCTGCTCCTTCTAAAGAACCAAATGCTGAATGTGAATGGGTAGCCAAAGCTTCGATTTGCCAAGTAATGGTAGGGTGTCCCCTGGAAACAGGCCTCTTTTAATTCTGTTTCATATCTGAGGTAAAGTGAAAACACGGAAACAGATGGTAGGAATGACTGGCATTTCATCATGCATATTTCATTTGATTTGCAGCTAGTCACCTCTTGGTAATAATATTAAATCCTATAAAACTCAAAGACTTTGTTCCTGGGATTACTGCATTCAATGACACAGGTCAACACTGTAACTTCAATTAAACTTTGTAGCTGGTGAGCTATAAGTATTTATGCCTTGAGCAAGATTATGATACAAACAGCTCAATTCTTCACTTCTGGTATGTTTAGGGCTGACTTGCAGAGAAATATACAGTTGCTGTTGTGAATGACAAATCTCACTTAATGGTTTTTTTAAGAGCACAATGGGATAAACACCTATGGATATTTCCATTATGCTCTAAGGCATTTTACTGGGAAGAAATTTTCACCATCAATTTTGTTGTATTTACATTATTTATATATACAAAAAGAACAAGAAAAATGGCAGCCTGTTTAATGATTATATACATCGTGATTCGGTTGGAAAAATACGTATTACAAATGGCAAAACAGCCTGACATGTACATTATTATATGGTGTTCTATTTTTGTCAGAGACTTTTAATTCCTAAAATCCCACTGTATGATCTCAGTGAAAGATCCTATACATTATACTGGGGGGGGGGGGGGGGGGGTGGTGTGCGTAGAAACAGCATAATAATTGACTTCTCAGTTCCTGGTTAATAACTCTTTTTCTTATTTTAATATGAGGGTTACCTTTGCAAAATGCTTCCAAAGCAAATTAAAAGATGGAATCTGATACAACAAAACATCACTTGACATCAGGAGAAATAGTAACCTAGATTTCATTCATTGTCCCTAGTTTCAGAAGAGATACTGGGGAATAAAATATCACTCCCTTGTGATGCACTACTCATCTGAGACTTTGTTTTTAATAAGAACTGTGCTCTTCTGTACATTATTCTTTCCTGTTCTTGCTTTAGCTCAATGTAGGAGCGTGAAAACGTGTGGAAGATGGAGGTGACTGGAAATGCCATGAGGAGGATGCCACTCAGTATGCTGCTGAGTGCCACCACTTGGCCAGGAATGCTTCTGGGAACCATATCTCCATAGCCTACCGTGGTCATGGTGATGACAGCCCACCAGTAGCACGCGGGGATGCTGGTAAACTCCTGCGAGTTCGCCATCTCATTCTCAATGACATAGAGGAGCGGAGCAAACAGTGCAATGGCCACACAGAGGAAGAGCAGCAAGAGCCCGAATTCACGGGTGCACCTGCGAGCTGTCAGCCCCAGTGTCTGCAGCCCCAGGGAGTGCCTGGCCAGCCGCATGACGTACAGAATCCTCAAGGCACGGAGAATACGGAGGACCAGACCTACTTTGTCCAGGTAGATGCTCCCAGAGCTGGGCTTTTTATAGCCCACTGACGTGGTGTCTACTAGCAAAGTGATGTAGTATGGCAGAATGGCTATTATGTCGATCAGGGTTAGTGGTCTCCGCAAAAATGCAAACTTGCTCTTTGCCTGGATGAATCTTAGCAGGAACTCCAGGGAAAACCATGCCACACAGACAGACTCCACAATGAAAATATTGTAGCACATCTGGGAACACTCACCCTGCAGGAAAGAGGAGGAGTTTGTAATCGGCACAGGATAATAACTATTTTACTTGGTGCAGTGACAGGAAGAGAGGTTTCTGTGTTGGCTTTTTTTTAAACCCAAAATATTAAAAGAATTGAAGCTGTTGCTATGGGGAAGCACACTGACAAAATAGAACAAGTTAAATGCAAACCTTAGAAAGGAACTACTTATTCCACAGAAGATACTGCTCGGTAACTTCAGGCTTTCTAAATAGCAAACACAAAGCTTAACAAGGCAATAATGCAGTTGTACAGAAGAGTGCACACTAACAAAATGTTCTTTGGACATAAAACTTGGTACGATTAATTCTCTTATGAGTAATTGAATTGAAAAGAGTCACATCAGATTTCAGATATTCTTTGTGTTATTTTCCCCCCTCTAAAGACAGCTGCAAAATCCCCATGGAAATCAGAACCATCAGACCTTGTACTTGTTCTGCTCTTCCCAGCACATACCATTTTCCATCCTGAATAGCTAACTTACCTTTTCCTCCTCCTCCCTCAGGTCAGGCATGGTGCTGATGGATAAGTTCACTGCTGTAATAGTTACAAATAAAACAGACAAACAAGCAAACACCTTTCCAGGGAGGCCAGACTGGGGTCTTTCCACCATGTCTTGCAACTTTCTCATGCACAAGCCAATTCTTGTCTCCTCTACTGTTTCACCTGTTTCATTTTCTACGAGGTCATCCTCCCGTTCATTTATTTCTGTAAGCTCCTCCATTTTTTGCAGGTATCTCCTCTTACAACACCAGTCCAAGTTGTCTTCCTCAATTCCCCAGTAGAGCAGCTCCTCTTGGAAAGAGAGTGCACACATCTCACGCAAGAGACGAAGTTTTCCGACCCTCAAAAAGGTCAGGATTGTCCGGAATGCCCCTGGGTTGCGGTCAAAAAAGAATTCATTACATGTCACATCGTAATCATCACAGATGTTTAGAATGTCATCAAAATTAGTACAGAACTTCAGTTGTCCCAGACGTGTCAATGGGAATTCATCAAGCGTGGTCCAAGGGAGCAAATACTTAATGCCCCCTACGTTTATAATAATATGATGCTTCCGATCATCAGGGTGAAAGCCTTTCAGGAGATCCTCTTGAGGGTGAATTAGCTTGGCTCTTTGGTAAAAGACTCCCTTAAGTGTTTCTGTTTCTGGAAAGAATGTGTGGTGGAAGGAAGTATCTGAAGCACAGCTCAGGGCACTATAGTCATAGTCGGAATTTTCTCCAGGTAGAACAGTCATCTTGGAAGATAACTTCACATCACTTGGCTACTTCTGCAAGTGTCTTCTGGAACAAAAAAGACCAGATATATGGGGTAAGTGAATGAAAGATTGATTTCAAGTTTGGAACAAATGTAGTGATTACAGCTCAAAAACATTTATAGTTGATAAAAACAATTGGAAACAAAATAGCTGTGGCTGAGTATGGTTAGGAGACCTTTGTGGTGTGGCTGGGTTTGTCCAGCTGGGTTGAACTGACTCTATCAAGGGCTGCTCACTTGTTCAGGAGCTCTGCTCAGCATATGTGTCACACTGGGTGGCTTCTCCTGTCTCAGATACAGAGGTCTAAGTTCCCAGTGGATATAGAAGGAAACCAGGAATAATCTCAGCATGTGGCAGGATATTCCTGGTTCAGAATGGAAGTACAAAAATTACGACAGTATCACATAAGAACATAGAATTCAATTTTGTTTTGCAGAAAAGGAAATTGTATCTTTTTATCTAAGTATTACACATAAAATCATAAGTATTTTAATACCATGAAGTACATAGAAAGAATCAGAAGTCAATTATGTTGTAATTCAGTAAATATACACGTCTAAAAAACAGGCAGTATAAGATTAACTTCTAAAAGGCCATATGGAAGCAATTTTTGGAAAAAGACCCCACTTACATTGATAATCACATGAAAAGTCTGTGTAGAGTTTACACACATTTAATGACATGGCAACTCCTTTTTTATGGCCTCATTTACAAAAGATTGCAAAGAAACACACGACTTCTACATAACCATTGGAATATTGTTTCAGTTATAACCGATGCCCTATATGCAGGAATAGATCCTTGTCCTCACAATAGATTAAACCGTGGCTGAGAGCCAGGGTGAGCGCCTTCACCTCTGATTGTAGGAAACCAGAAAATTCTCACGATGGATTTGAAAATCACGTTCAAATTCTGCTCACACAACACTAAGTGTAAAGCCTGCGGAATGAAGCGACCACAGGGTTCAAATGGGTATAGAAAGCAGGTACCGGAAATGTCAAACTTTTTGCCTCCCTAATTCACTGTGTTTTAAAAGTCAGACGGAAAGTCGGCTCACACACAGCACTGCTGCTCGCTCTTCCACCTGTGCAGTCAGCTACAGCTTCATGCGTGGAGTTGCCGAGTTTCATTTGATAAGAGTATTTCTTTACGTAGACTGTACAATAAATAGACATTAATTATGCACAAGTATTCTGACTGGCTAGCCTTGAGTTCACAGGGCAGTAATAAATATTACACTTGATTGGCTTCAATAGCAGTACATAGTTTTGTTCTTTTCCTGGCTGTACTTACCTCCCCTTTGATATGCACCCTGGGGATATGTGCCCCTGCTAGGGTGACCTCCTTACACACAGAACTGTTGTTTGCAGAAGCTGGGGTTTATAAACGACATCAATACTGTTACATACCTATTACAGAAGAAAAACCCATGAATACACAACGGCAAAGTATTCAAAAGACAGCTGCACTTCAGTTTAATAGCAACAGGCTTTCCTTGATGCAATGGGACTTACAAGTCTGCTTTCAATAAATACTATCTCAGTTCTGCTCCTGAACTTCCCAGATGGAATATACTGAAAAAAGCAGTTCCTTATGTACTGTTACAAAAAGGTGGCCCTGGGTGAGCTTTGGATGGAGTGATGTTTCCTGATTCCTCACCTGTAATCCTCTTTAGTACAAAACCAAATAATTAATTTACTTACCTTTAGGGCATGTGGATAAAGAAAACCTACATCAATATGCAAGAACGGACAAGGCATGAATCAGATCTTCCAAGAGCTGTGGTACTATTTTCTGACCTGAGGTAAGCAAAGAGGTAAACTTTGGCATCTTGTTTCTGTCCCAAAGTGGGATCTCTTTATTACTATCACTAGTGACTTGAGAACAGCTATTTAGCAAGTAACCTATTCTCCATGCCAAAATCTTAACTGTGTTCACCTTTCAGTGCCTTATCACTACCTATTTGCTTGTATTGGTGAGTTCCTCTGTCTTTGCTCCAGAATGACTCTGGAAATCCCTGCAGCAGGGGATGGGCAATTCTGAAGCTCCTCTGGAAGTAATGGTGGATGCAAACAATGACAAAATCCCACAGGCCTGTACCCAAATAAACTTCCAATCAATTCTGGTTTGTCTCTTGCCTTGAGAAAGCCTGAGCAAAGGCCTGCTCACCTGCAAGTTGGGGTTTTTTGGAAAGAACATTAACACAAAACATAATTGTATTTTAAAGTCACACTCTAGGAAATTCTAGCCAATGCTGGGATTATCGGCAGGGCTTCATGACAGACGATGCCACTCCGCCATTGCCCGCTGGAAAAGCTGCAGGACTCAGAGAAATGAAGGGATCTGAGGAGAGCGATAACTAGCTCAGATAGTGCTAGCTAGAGCAGAGGAAATACAGAACAGTTGAAATTGCAATTACACTGACATACAGTCCTGTCACACAAAGCACTCCTAAGGACCTCAGAGCTGATCTTCTGTTAAAGCATTCCCAAGATGCCATCAGTAGAAGCAATGCCACTGGGAGTTCAAGCTATAGGTTTGACATGGGAAAACAGGATTACCTGATACATGTTTATGTAGGGCTCCTTTTCCCAGAGCAACTGCTGTGTTTTCCCATCTGCCTAACCTATGCCTAATGCAGGGCTGGCCCAAAGAGAATAAAGATTATGACTGACATAAGACTATGGAGAAATGGGAGCTGTTAACTCTTTTCCCTTCTGTAATACCAGATGATGTTGGTTAGCAACAACTAATCTTCTGAAACTCAGCCAGGAAAAATGAGGAGGCAGTTCATCTCTGTCACTCGTTTGATCTCCCACTGCATCCACTGTTGACACAATGGGAAGAAATGGGGAGAGGGGAATGTAAACGTTCTGCGTGTATCAGACACACACTGTAACCCTGAGGCATCACCTGTGAAATGAGAGCAAAGAAACAAGCATTTCCCTTTTTGCTTCCAGCTTTTCAACCCGTAAAAGACAATAAATTGGACAAATTAATCCCCTGTGTAATCCACTGAATGACTGCAGTTATAAAAGGTGGCTCCTTCTTTCTCCATAAAGAGAACTGGCAAGCCCACACATCCCACGTAGGCAGCTATAGTATTTGATGCCGTACATGCGTTATTTACGTGTTCTTTGCCTCAGATACACATAGCATCATATTTAAGGAGGAAGAATAGGAGGAAATAAAGGACAACAGAAAAGATGTCCTGATGAAGGAATGGAGGAACAAGGAAAACAAACCCATACACTTCTCTGTATGTTTCTTGTTTTCCTCTGGAAGGAGCTTCTACAACACTGCTCTAAGATAGGAGAGATCTAATTAATGGAAGGGGCTTTTTTGCTATTGAACTTAAAAACCAAGCAAACTGTTTTAGTCAGTCATGGCAGACTGATGACATTGGAGATGGCTGTAAGAAATGCATTAAGGATTATAGACAACATACAGCATATAAGGTCAGAAAACCACATTATCCTATAGCAGCAATTTTCCCCCAAATTAAACAAGATGAACTCTAAGGATATGCTGCAGCAGTAGAATCATCAGATAAAACTGCTCTGCTTCAGTAAGGCCCAATGGTAAAATCCCTCCTTGGGTGAGATAGCATTCTGCCCTTCGAATGCTTGGGAATTAGTGAAGCCCAGTTCATCTTTCCAGCTCCCCTGCTGATAATGTGTTTTCATCTTGGGCAAATTGCTTCTCTCTGAGCATCATTTCCTATTTTGTTTGTAAGCTTACTGGGGCAAGAACTGTCTCTTACTACAGTATACAATCCTGATCATTGTTCTGGCTTCTAGAAACTACAGTAGTACAGAATAACTGGCCCAAAGCACAGGTTCTTGGTGACACTAAGTGGTGTGGTGTGCATGTGAAGCAAGATACAACGTCTTTGAATCTCTACTGCCCTTACTCTTGGCCAAATGTAGGGAGGGTGCCAGACAATGGGGAAAGAATTACTAAAGACGCCCTTCTGAGGGAAAGAGGCAGAAACCATGAGTAAAACGTTGAAATTCCACTGCAAGGATTGTTTCCCCTCCCAGTGTCCTCTGCAGTATTTTGAATTCTGCAGTGCATCTCTGATGTAATCAGAGCTCCTGCAAAGAGTCCTGATACTGCTCTGTGATGCAGACAAGACAAAGTTGCGCCTGGATGATAACAAGCATGTGAGGAAGATGCAGAACTCCCCCCTAGACGCTTCTATCAATCCCGGTGCCTGGGACTTGTCTCTGATGCTTTTTACCATTCGTAAATTAAGTTTAAAAAAACCCAAACAACTTTCAGATTTCAGTGCAGGCTGACTATGAAAACAGTGATTTTTGGGAAGGAATCCTGTCAGAAACTGCTCCACAGTTTAGTGATCCTTCCCCTATTCTTCCCTTAGATAAAATAAGCAGTTTTTTCAAGCAGTGTTAAATCCATCTATCTTCTGACAGATGATTTCCATACTGTATCAACACTGTCAGGGTACCCTCCTGAAATACTTGACGCTACAGTCATGCAGCTCTTCACATAGTAAGAACAGATCTCAAACTTCAGCTCTGCTCACAAAGTGAGCTTCCAGCCAAATCAAAGTAAAACTTGTAAATGTTAATATATAATATCAAACAAAACCATCCCAAAAACAGATCATCTGAAAAGAGATGCTCATATCTGTACATTGCTCTCCCTGAGATGGACAATGTTCTGCTTTTTGGCATCTTATGACAACCTGCAAACTGAATTACGACAAACGTTACTCAGTGTTTGGTCTTATAAAGCTAAGCCTAATTCTACCGATACTAATCAGAAGTGAAACAACTTTGCAGATAACTTACATCCCCAGGAGGATGTTCCGAAATGCATCAGAACTAACAACTGTAGTTATTATCCTGCTGTGAAGCATACTGATGTCAACAGATTTTAATAAGTCACATTCAAAACAATCTCTTAAACATCTTTTGAAAAACAGTAAAGGATTTATCATTGATTTATATAGATTCATATTTTGCCACTGAAATGAAGATACGTAGTGATGGGAGAGTTATTTTATGCGTGTGGGTCCTCCCCCCCCCCCCATACCAAGTCTTTTCCCATGAAAATAATCCACCAGAAATACATTGCCTATCAAGAACAGTTAACTTGATGTGCCAGTGGCCAACGAACAGAAGTCAGTAATTAGATCAATGTAAAAGACATCCCAATTATTTCAAAATTAAAGCTATAAAGGACCTTCAGATCAGGCAGAGAAGAAGAAATCAGAAACACAAGCCTCCACGCTGCACTGTGCAGACCCAGGACTCGGGGAGAGGGAGAGCCGGGAAGGGGAAGACCGAGCATCACAAACCGAGCCCGATGGAGCAGCCTCGACCGCCGTCAGCCACCTCCGCGACAGGACAGCAGAACGCCGGGAATCAGCCGAGCGGTCCCGCCACCGGCCGAGCGCCTCCCGCTGCCGGCAGCACGGGCAGCCGGGGCTGGGGAGCGGATGGCGGCGTGGGGGGACAGTCCCTCTCGTCCATCCCTGCTGCGGAAGAAAACCTGTTGCTGCAACCCGCGCCCGGACTCGCACGACCCTCCGCCTCCTCCCCGCCCCGCACACCCCTCCAAGCGGGTAGGGCGGGATCCCGGGGACCATCCCCCCACCTCCCCCCGCTCCTCTCCCCGCCCCGGGCGGCCCCGGGCGGGTTCTGCTTCCCGCGACGGGGCGACGCCGCAGCCCCGTGCCGCTGCCCCCCCACCCAGCGGGCAGCGCCGCGGCCCCGGGGCGCTCCTGGAAGAAAAGTTCCCTGGAAACTTGCCTGCGAGTTGCCCGCGGCGCCGGGCAGCGGCCGCGGCCGGCGGGGGCCCCGCGGCGGGGGATCGGTGCCGGTCCGTGCGTTCCGCGCTGCGCTGCCGCTGCGCCGTGCGGCGGCGGGGGCGGTGGCGGGGGATGGGGCGTGGGGAGCCCGACCCTCGCATGGTGCGGCCGGCGGCGGGGGACGCTGCGCACCCTGCGGAAAGCCCGCGGCCGGCAGAGGAGGCGGGCAGCGGCGCTTGGCGCGGAATCCCCGCGGGACCGGGCTGACCTGCTGCGGGGACGGCGGAGGAGGAGCTCCCGGCGCTGCCCTCCGCGGGAGCCGCTTCTCCCGAGCAGGAGCCGCGGGCCGGAGCTGCGCCGTGTCCGCCCCGGCGAGCTTCGCCCCGCACCCGCGGTGCTGCTGCCTCCAAGGGGCCTCCCGTCGCCTCTGCCCCGGTGTCCTTCCCCCAGGGCAACTCTCCGGGGTGGCTGGAAGCAGTGGGTGGTGTCCACAGGTGGCATCCCGGGCTGCTGCCATCGTCAGGAAAAGTTCTGGCGCTTTGCCTGTTCCGTGGTAATTTTAGTGATTTATTTTTCGCTTCGAGAAGTGGCGTTAAAAGGGTCCTTTAAAGCATAAATCAGAACTTATCCCTCCCTCCACTGCAGAGCAGTGACTCCAGGAGAGCTAAACCTATGCCATGCTCCTGTGGCACCCTTGCGAAGTACGGAGACGATTAACACGCCAGTATTGGTTGTTAGAGATTCGGATAACGTTCCATATCTCTACTTTTAAATGAAATGTGTTTGACATCTGGGTGGAAGTTACTCTGTTTGGGATTTAACCTCTGTTTTAAAGCGGTGAATTAAATCCTGGTGCCAAGGTTGAGGAGACACCAGCAGTTTTAAGCTCTGCCATGGACTCTAAGCGCAACCCACTCTATCGCGTGGGCTGTTGTCCCGCAGTGGGTACAGGGGTTGTGATACTTTTGGCCTCTGATGCTACCTGCTTAAGCACTGGTCTTGGAGGGAGTTCCCTGCAACTGAGCTCCTGCACCTTGACGCAGGATGGTGACAGTCACCGCTAAGCTCAGTGGGACAGGGGCTGTCTCTTGTTATGATCATTGTGCACTGCTCGGGGTCTCATTTCAAGTAAGGTCCTCTGTTGCTATGGTAATACAAATGAACAGCCTATACTATGGTAATTTTAGCAAAATACTGCTTTTTTCCCCCTAAACTAAATTGGACTCTGGTTCAGAATTGTGTGGGCACACAGGAATAGTTATGCTGATATTCCTCAACCGCAGCTGCTAAACAGCAGTTGTGTAGAGGGCTGGCAGCGGCCAGGCTGAGGGCATCTCACGTTCCTTTTGCCCTGATACTGCATATGATCTGTATTTGACTTTGTAAAGGTTTCTTAGCATGGCTCAGCCTTTATCTGCAGAAGGGAGGTAGCTGGTTTTACTGACCACAGTGCCGTGTATAAAGAGTTTTGGCTTTTGTATAATAGTCTGTAATAATCTTGTTAATGAAAGCCTGTATTTGAAAAGCCTTTGTTGATAATCGCTGTCAAAGAGGAAGGACACATTAAGTAGGGTCTCTCAGGGAATAATCTGGGAACGGTTTTGGTCAGTGTTTTCTGTAATAACTTGGGTGATGGAATGGAGGGCACTGTCAGAACATTTGTAGTGTTTCCAAGCACAGAGTGCAAGACTGAGATTCAAAATGACCTTGATGAACACTGCAGCCCTCATCTGAACTCAACACAATAAAATTCTAGAGAAAAAAATCGTGGTATGACGCATAGGAAGGCATATCACATGTCAAATGAGGACTATTAGTTAGGTAAAAATACTGCAGAAGAGAATCTTGGGACTGTAGTGGATCATAGACTGTGCAGTGCTGCAAAACAGTCATGTAGCTCTGAGCTCTAGTAACAGGAGGATCATATGCAAGACATCAGAGGGCGTTATTTCTGTTCCATTTAGGACTAGTCAGACTTGGCTGAAGCACTCTATCCAGTTTCAAACGTTACACTTACTCTTAAAGAAAGATGTAGACAAACAAGATAGGAAAATAGCAACCAAAACTGTGAGAGGCTCACGGAATGGAAGTGACTTGGAAAGATGGCATTTGATTATTTCATCTGGAAAAGAAAACACAATGTAAAGACATGGCATCTGTCTTCAGATGTAGAAACACATTTATAAAGATGACAGTAAACAGTTGTTCTGTGACCACCAATGCCAGGGTAAAAGGCAATTTTCTAAAGTGCAATAAGGGAGATTACTTTAGATAGCAGGAAAAAGCCCCAAACAAACGGAACAAAACCATTACTGTGTGAGTAGCTGGGATCTAAAGAGGTTGTAAATCTGTTCGGTGAAGACTTAAATAAAAGGTTAGATAAACAGCTATCAGGAGAGGCTGTAGCATGCCTCAGGGCATGGGAGAGTTTCAGTGACCTGAGACATTCCCCAGCCCATATTTCTATGATTTGAAGCTGTCCAACAAGCTGTATCTATCCTGTCAGGAAGAGCCATGGCAGCATGGCACAAAAAGAGAACTTGTTACCACCTCAAATGTTTAATGCAGTGGTTTTAGTATTTAATAAATCACACCTGACGGTGCTATTCAGATCAGTATCTGATTAACATCTGGAGACCAAGAGTAACTCAAGGAGAGAGACAGGGAGCAGGAGCTATCCATTGCAAGTAAGCACTTTTCAAATCCAGTTTTGAGCAATAATGACTGAAAATCATTACTACTTGATAGTCAGTGTAAATATAAATGTCCTGCAACTGGTTTGGGACTCACTGTGGAAGTCACCACCTCATTTGGACACTTGGTTGGCAGATTCGGGTGAGGTCAAGGTATTGACATTGGTATAAGGAATGAAGGTCAGGTGAGATCGCTGGCTGTGGCCAATAGTGAATCTGTTCTGGCAAATGCAGGTCTTTACTCCTCAGGCACGTCTTGCCTGCGTCCTTCATGGGCGCAGAGCTCACGTGAAAAACTGAAGTGGTACATGCCCTTGAAGATAGGAAGTAGTGCACTAGCAGTTTCCCTGTAGCGATAAGCTGACTGCATGGCCAACTGGCTGAGGATTCCCAGAGTAAATCTACCACTCTGCTCCTTGAGGAATTAGCATTGCCGCAGAGAAAAATATTAATCCCACTTTCATTCCCGTTGCAGCCTGTGGCTGCTTTCCCTTCTGTTCCTTTGATTGTTGACATTGAAATCCTGTTCTGTCGTTTCTCTGGCTCTTGCAGATAATCCCAGCACTGTTCTGCAGTCAGGAGCAGTGCTGCCAGTAAATCAAGGTATTTCAACTTCACAGCGCCTTTCACCTCTCACTTTCCAAACAAAGCAAGAGGCTAAATTAACTTCTTATAAAACGGAACTTAAATATCAACAAGGCTGAAAGGTGAGGATTTTCAAACCCGAGCTGCAGACCAAGGATCATTCACCAAAGTTATTCATCAGAAAATTGCAGCCAATGAATGCATTACAAAAATGCCATCTGTTTGAGAAAAGCCCTGTAAACAGGAGCAAACCTTTCTGAAAAAATTATGGATGGTGAATTATCCACCTGGTCTTAAAAACGTAATGCTTTTGTCTTTTAAGGATGTTATAGAATGTGCATGCCAAATGTGAGGCTGAAAGTGGATAGCACAGGCTGCTGTTGACAGAGGTTCAATAAAGTCTCAGAAAAGAACGCGTCAAAACCCGTGATACTATCTGTGGTGTGTCAGTGGCTTTCTCAAACTGAACAAGGGAATTTCTTCAAGAAGAAGGAGCTCTGTCCAATTATTTCTGTTTGTACTCAGATCAATTTGTACCATGATTTCTGCTATTATAGGAAGAAAATGATACTTATGATTTTGGTATTGCGTGCAGACTGTTAAGGGGAGTGAGAGTGCAACCACTTCAGCCATTAGCACCATCCACAGGAAAGGAAGCAGCAAACATCTGTCGACCCTCAGCTCTATCAGCCCTTTCAATGTGACAGTCCTACTGGGAAAGAAGGGCTTTCAGTGGCTGAAAATTAGGCTTCTGATCATGGCTTGCTCTGAAATTGTCAAGCTGTGGGCGCTAGTGGGACCTCATGGTTCACTCTACGCAGCAGTTCATCTGGTTTCAGACAACAGCTATTGTTTGATGGGATGCTGGGCATGCTGCTATTCAGCAGCTCTCTTAGAAAGGACTTGGAGCTCTTGGTAGACCACAAGCTGAACACAATCCATCAAAGTGCCTTGGTAGCAAAGAGAGCCAGCAGCATCCTGGGATGTAACAACAGGAACCCAGCTGGATCAGGAGCTGTGATTACTTGTCTTTCCTTGGTACTCATTAGATGACTTCTAGAATAATGCATCCAGTTTTGGCTATTCAGGACAGGGAAAACATCCATCAACTGGCCTGTGTTCAGCAGAGGGCCACCAAGATGGTCAGTGGATGGAGTACATGCTCTGCTGCAGGACTGAAGGAAATTGGGCTAGTCCAGCCTGCAGAAGAGCAGGCTTTGGGGAGACCTGGTAGCTTCCAGTATCAATGAGAAGGTTGTCAGAAAGACTGAATCAGGCTCTTTATAGTGGTACATGGCAGGAGGACAAGGGATAACAGTCGTAAACTGAAACGAGAGTAAGGAAAAACTTCTTTCCCATGAGGACAGTCAAGCAGTGGAGCAGACAGAGCACTTGTGCTGTCTCCATCTGTGGGGATTTTCAGACATGAATTGGATTAAGCTCTGAGCAACCGAATCTGTTCTCACAGCTAACCCTGCCTTGTGCAGGAGCCTAGACTAGAGATCTCCTGAAGTCTCTTCCAGCCTGAGCAATTCTGGGTTTCAGTGGGAATTGCTGTTGAAATGCTGCTGCCATTGTCAGCTTCCCCTGAGCAGTTCAGGGTGACCACTGCAAGGGGAGGTCTGTCCCGCCAAGGTAAGCAGATCGCATGCTGGCTGCAGGTAGACCCTATTCTTTTGTCACTACATCATCATACATTTACTTGCTGATTTATGGCCCATGCGGGCATTTTTGTTGCTTGCTTCTCTCATGTCTTTTCTCATGAATAGCTCCATTACTCTTAATGCAGTGCTTCTATAGCGCACCTTCCCTCGGATAAAGCTTCAAAACACGTCCCATGGGTTTTATTACAAATAAGCCAGGTAAAATAGCAATTTGTCTTTTTCTGGGATTCACAGGGGTGCTTAGATCCAAAAGTGGTGTATTACAGGGCTGCAGTAGCAGGGGACTAGACTCAACAATCCACGTTCTTGTATTTCCATGCTCCTCACATCTTGCACTTCCTCCTTCCACTGAAATAATCCTTCAGAGTGCCTATAAAACACTATCCTCATGCTTTCTCTATGCCCTGGCTGGGATGTGTCCCTCCCAGCCACATAGATGTGCACTTTCATTGCAGTATTGTTCATCTCTTCTGCAGTTCCCCAGGGAATGGCTCTGCCAGCCAGAATAAATTGGCTTTAAAGCCTCAGAACCACTGCTCAGAGCATGTCTCAAAGCTGTTGGTACAAATACACAGGTAAGCGCCAGTCTCCACTCTAGCAGTGTGTTTGGTTTTGGTGCCTTTTTCCAAGGAATACTAAAGATTTCCTCACCTGCCTTGCTAGAGGTAAATGTGTCAATTTAATCGCATTTTGTTCCCTTTATTGCCAGTTGAGTTGCAGTTGAGCAAATGTGGTTACCCACCCTAAGGTGCACGAATGAACTCTGTCCCAGTGAGTGTCTCTGGGCTCAATTCACCGTAGAAGGAACCTTGGGTGACTCTGGCATTGATGCTCACATATGGTCAGAGGGATCTCACCTGGCATTGGTCACAGGGATCTCGCCTGCGTTAGATCACAGAGGGGCTGCAACAGAGAAAGGATTAAATTTGGTCATCTTACTGTCATCTCTAATCACTAAACAAATCCTCAGACATTTGTGTTTGGAGAAAAGCTTTCCTGTAGCTCTATTCCTTGTACAGCTTTCTGAGTTTTGTGCTTGTGCATGGGCAGAACCAGGCTTTGCTACTGTTCTGCTTCAGTTTCTTCTTGCTGAAAATTATCCGGGAGAACTCCTGCACGAGCTTCTGCACGCCTGTATCGTGTTAGCCTTGGCATTGAAGGAGTGAGGAGTAACACATACCTCCTCCATCTGCAGCTCTGAAGATGTTATGTTTATGCTTGCAAGGTGGCCAATGTGACTAAAATTAATTTACAAACACTTGAAATTTTACTCCAGTACCTCGTGCTGCCAACCTCCCCCATATCCCCACTGCAGATATGCCGATAAATGTTCTGAATACTCTTTTGGCTGTGTACTGGTACCTATAGTCTACGGTGCTGAAAAATGCAGTTTCTGAGTAGGGTACAGAATCAACATAAACTCTTACTTTACAAAGAAATTGGGAAATGAACAGGATCTAAAACTGGAAACCAGAAAGAAGTCAGGAGCATGGCTGTGCAGAAAACTCCCTTTAATTTAAATAAGTAGAGAGCTATCGATGTACTTGAACAGCCTCACAGGGGTTTAGCTTGGCCTATGCACTGTTGGTTCCTAAACTTAGCCATATATCTCAAGTGCTTGGCTGTGCAGCCCTCTGCTCCAGTTAAGGTTGCATATAACCTTGGAAAATCCAGTAATTGCATGAGTGAGGAGAGGAACCTCTACATGCATATGTTTTGCATATTTTGCATAACTCCTGCTGTATCTGAATGTGTGGTTAACACACTAGCAAAGGGTAAACAGGAGAATTTTGCGTGCGGGTGACTCTTGTCACTCTGAATTCCTTTTCAGCTTAGGCATGCAACTGTAGCTGTGTGGCACATAATCGGAGAGCCAGGTTTAAACATACTTACATCCCGAAGAGTTTGGTAAAATGCACTGCTTCAGCTGTGTTTAAATAATTAATTTACATCAGGTACCGGCAAGACCAGCAAAAGTGTTTACAGGAGTGGAAGGCTCTTTGGCTGAAATGAGTTTCAGGGAACTGCTGTATTGAAACTATCAGGAGCAGTGTATTATTTATCATGGCTCTGGAGGACTTCCAGAAACATATCACTTGTTTTCAGATTGCTGAGCTGCAAGAGCCTTGCAAGGATCTGAGAAATGCCTTTCCAAGCATGTGCTTAAGCACCAGTATTTTTCAGCTTTATGAGTAAGAATGGCTAATGCTCCTAAGTACTTCATTACCGCATCTGCCACAGTTTAGTCAAAGAAAATTATCATTCCTCTCCTATGTTCAGGCACTGAAAAAAAATGTGAGTGTATTCATATAGTTTGCATGTGGGCCTGGGAATGTGTTTTTGAATGTAACCGGTGCCAATATGAATTCTACTATACAACTCCCAGTAGGCATTGTTGGAGGTCTGTAGACCTTGCACCAGGTTGGTAAATTTGCATCCCAGGTGACCATGTCTGTGCCTTGCTTTGTCTGGGCAGAGTGCAGAGCTCCCTGCGGGAGCTGTCTTCCCCTTAACTGGAAAAGACTCATGGCATCCAGCTCCCCTTTGCTCCCATAGCAGCACAACCGCGGCTTTCATCCCACCACCCATCTTCATCCCACCCGTCTGATTGCCGCTGTCCCCTTATGGGCAAGGCATAGCAGGAAAGTCACGTGTACCACCTTCGTAACAAATGGAGTGATCTACAGGCAACAAAGAGCACAATGGTGCCTGCTCCCTGCCTTCATCTTGCTGTTACCTGTGAAGGTTTTTGGGCTGAGAGTAGGCTTTGAAGAGGACACAGGGATGGCCAGGACAGAAGATGGTATTTTCTCCAAAAATATAGGGTCCCTTCATGCTGCCCTTTTTCCTCTCCACTGGATAAACTCAGAGCTAAACATCCATATTCCAGTCCTTTACTTTTCTAGGCCTACGTGCTTGGGTTTGCTTCATGGTGAATTCCAGGGTGTCAGACCCCAACCATTCTGCAAGGATCTGGGGTCAACCATTCCCTTCTTCTAGTGCGTTTTGATTTGAACGGGAGTCTCTCAATTAACAGCCTCTGTCAGCCCTCTTGAATTTCTGTCTGTCAAGGGCTGGAAAAGGAATAGAGAGGCCAAATGGCCCTACTTTAAAACAGAACCTGTGGTATGAAACACTTCAAGGGGAAGAGATTCTTTAATGCCAAACTAAATTTACCAGTTTTTCCCTGATTATGGATTCCTCACACTGTCAAAATGTCACCGGAGGTGACTAGGCACAAATTTTCAGGCATTAACTTCTGCTCAAAGATATAGCTAAGAAGATGAGATGAACTTTCATTACATGTATTTTTCTAGCTTGGTCAATTTTTAATACTCGTGATACATTCAATGAATGTGTAATAATTATCTTAGTCATAATACATTTGATTTGTACAATAATATATTGCGTGTTGCAATTTTACAGGTTATTTTGACAACATGAAAGAAAAAAATTTGTTATGCAAAACCCCATTGTGCATGACTACTGTAATTGCTGTTACAAAAAGGTGTGGGTATACAGTATAATTGAAACGATTTACATTTCAGTATCTCTGCAAATGAACACAATACTTAACAAAGACCTCATCCTTATGTTTCTAATCCACAGCAACCTCACCCTTTCAGATTTTACCCAGTAAATTAGAACCTGGGGAATTTATTTGTATTGTTTCAGTGAGCAGGTAGCTGGTATGAATGGGTGTATCTTTGGGGCCCTCACAGGGGACCTTGTTCTGCACAACACAGATAAGCGTACATTTAATTTGCTCACCCAGCGGTGTGACTGCCCATGCAATCCCACCAGTAGGCAGTGGACAGGACACCAGTAAGGTAGGGCAGAGAGATCTGGGTTCCTGTCTTAACTCTGCAAGGCTGGTGAAGTTACTGTACAGCCTGTGCTTGTTTTCCCTCACTAGTTTTGACTCGTGTCTGCCAAGGCAGAACATTTTCGACAGCAAAAAAATACTGCACATGTTCGCCGCTGGAAATCTTCCCTTTAGAAAGGGAGCCATCTGGAGAATGAACTGTAAAATAGGCCCTGAATGAGCTCCCAGGCTCAGTGGGACTTGCAGAGAATTCTGAATGTAGCAGTTATTGCTGTACTTACAGTCCCAAATAATAGTGAAAGTATCTGACTGGCCATTTGCATAGGAATTTACACTCTCTGATGCACGAGGGGTAACTTTGTGCTCAGAGGAAATATGCGAGCATGCAGCATTCAGCGTGCCTATTTGTTGCATGCAGTTGTGAAAACAAGATTCTTGCCATTGGCTTTGTTGGTCACGAGCATCAGCTTGCTGTTTCTTTGCAGTTGTACTCTGCTAGTTAAATACATTAGATGTTTGACGTCGTGCTGGGCACTTTCGATTGAAAGACTTTATGAGTGGTTGTGGCCCTGGAGGAAAAAAAGAAGATAAATATTTGACCATGGTAAGCAATGAATTTGGGTGGGAAGCTGCAGTCTGACTCCAGGGATGGTGCTTTTGACCGTCCATCACTGTTCTGCTTCCTGTGGCTCAGTGCAATTCCCCATCCCTAATGAAAATTTAAAGCAGTCCCTCAAACTCAGAGCCGGACTGTGATACTTCTGTTCTCTGTGGGCAAAGCCATTTTTCCTGAGAGGCCCGATGGGGTGATTCTGCATCCCTTGGAAAGATTGACCTCTGGGGCAGGTGTCCCTGCTCACTTGCTGTGTAGCTGCTGCGAAGTGTGCTTGACACAGCTGTGCCTTGGTCAATACCAGCGAACCCCCGGATGACAGTTCACCCTCTGGCTTTGCTATGGATACTTTAATGGACAGTTTCTTTCTGATGTCCTCTATTTCTTCATTGTGGAAGAGGTGTAGCACTGTGAAAGTCCCACATATGACCCTGCAATGTGTTTAAGCTCAGAATAGTTTCCCTAGGTGAGAGCACACTCATTGAGGACTCTCGTTGCCCAGAGGCTGCAGGGAACTTTAGATTTGGTACAAATTTCACTCATATGCAGGCTTTACAATGTATTTCATAACCACTGGCATGATGGCTCTTGAGTCCTACCAATATGGATCTTATTTGACTGGCAAAATCATGTACAAGCCATCTGACCGTTCTACTGGCACTGAAATTGTTATGATCCCAAAGGTTCCTTCCAACATGGTATTCCATGATTGTAAAAGTTAAAGGTACATGTTTGGTACTGCAGTAGAAGTCTGGCTTACTCAGGCTTTGTTTCCATGAGGGGACTGAAACTCTGCTCTCACTGGGGTCTCTCAGCTTCATGGGTGCTGTCTGCAGGCGAGAGCTGAGGAGCTGCAGGTGGAGCGTTGTGATTGTAGCTCACACAGAGCTGCTGTGCCAAGTCTCTGGAAAGCTGTTAATGAAGGAACCCCATGGTAAGGGGTGTTCATGAATCACCACTAGGTATGGTTTTCCTATCAGAGGAATATCTGTTTAGAGAAGAGGAATTGGCATTCCTCTAAAGCGTTTGTAAAATATTTTTGAGAGTATTTAACTTTGTAGCTAGACCCCCAGCTGCGTGTGGTAACCACCCCCTTTGTGGTCCCTTTTTATGGAACTGGTTACATTTTACCACTAAAGGAACTAGTTAATATTTAGCTGTAAGTGGCCCTGAAATAAAAGCTTTTGATCCTGCTTCAAAAATTTCCCTGTGGGTTACTGTATTTTTCTGGAAAGCGTATAGCACCATAATACTCTTCTCCTTCTAAATGAATAAATACATCTCCCAGATCCCCGTGGCTGCGTGGTGAACCTTCACATCTCTTTTGCTAAATTCCGATTATTAATCTCGTTATGATCCGTTAGCTGCTGGAATTATTAACAATTAAAACCAGGAGAGTCCAGGCAAGCTATCTCAAGGAGAGGTTTGGGTTTGGTAGCATGTGAAAAAATCAATGGTAGCGGATGGATAAATTCAAAGGAAGAACAATGTGTAATTCTTATAATTCAAAAATGGAACCTCATACAGAACAAGCAAGACATGTATAATGTTGTTATTGTACCTAAGTATTGTTCAGCTGTATGTCTTGCTTAGAGCAAAATTGCCACCAAATGTAGACCAGCTTTCTAGTTATTAAGATTCCTTTCCTTCTTATTAAGTTTATGACATGTTGCTCTAAAAATAATTGTTGTGGAAATCACAGGAATGAAATCAGATTCTTCATTGGTGTTTACTATGCATTAGTCGTTCACATTTACCGAACATCTGAAACGCATGGATTTGCCTAAAAATAAGTATTATTTCTTGACACTTCCTGTTTGGTTATAATTGTGCATGACTCTAGCTTCCTGCTCAGAAGCCTTCAAGGCAGCAGGCTTCAGCTGCGTAGTTTTGGAGCTCGGTCATTGTTTTTCCCATTGAAATTCATGTCAAAATTGCCTTAGTTTCAATGAAAACTGGTGCTGGGTCACAGATATCTCTTGAGCAAGATCTCAGATAGCTCTGAGGCTTTTTTGTGTCTCTCGCACTTTAAGTATTGTAGCATTCACAGCTTTTGCTGACATCTTTTGGCACTGTGTGAACAGAATAGAAGTTCACAGATTATCATAGTTCTTTCTTATTTGGCGTGTATGTCGGCTCAGGTTTTAAGCATCTTGTGGCTTAATTAACACACTTAATTCTGTTTGTCCTCATACAGTTAGGATCGGATCCACTGCTGCGGCTCCTAGAGGCTGCCACAATACAAATAAAAAAGAGTAATTTTCCAGCGTGAGCCGAATAAATCTGTCCTTTATGCCATTTCTGTGTTGAATCTGGCAAAGAAGAGGATTTGGGATGTGTGTGCACTGAACAACTGAGTTCTCTGTTGGTTCTTGGGACTGCTGGGAATTGAAGAACAATGTCAGTATTTGTTATTTCTCTCATAAAATAGCAAAACCAGCACTGTCTTGACAAATCTATTGAAATAACCCACAAACGGATAGTTCCTCTGTAGGAACAAATACAGTTTTAGGTCACCCTGCTCCCCTGTATCTGCAGGCATTTTAGGACTAAAGAAGGTCAAGGTTTATTTTATTTTTTCCAAATATAAGAAAAATCTCCGCACTTTTCAGTTTCTATATAATCTCCTCAGTGCTGTCATAATCACGACAGTGTCTGATTGTGCTGCTAATCAAATCTTAGTTTAGCAGTTAGTACATTGATAAAAAGATATTAATGAGTTCTTGGCAGTTCCTCTTTCTCTGTCAGACAGCAAGATAAAGATGTCTGACAGAACATAGTCCAATTTAATTGGAAAATGGGCACTCGAGCATCAACACGGTGTGTGGTGGAGAGATACCATCTACTCTGTTTCTGTAAGTGACTTACCTGTCTTCTCATGAACAGTGTTTAATGTCCAGGAGATGTAAACCAGGATGTAATTGCAGTGTGGGATTTTCAGAAGTGCTTCACTGGGGACTTTTTGCAGACATTTAGGTACTCGTACAGTTTGTACTGCAGAGTATATAAAATGACTTTAATAATTAATTTAGTCAGTTGCTTTCATGGATATGGTTATGGGTGTTTTGTGCTGAATTCTGGTTGCATTTATTTTGCAGTTTCATTCCTCTTGGTTTATGGCTTTACAGTCATTGGTGCCTTAGAAGACTGGACTAGTCATGTTGGCATTGTCCAATTTCTCTTTTTTGGCATTTTGTTACACTCATCTGCCAGCACAAACACAAGAAGAAAGTTACAGGATGTCCATGGCTTTCTGAACACCGAAAACTGATGGACTGGCTGGGTCCAACTCTCTTCAGGGGTCTGGTATAAGTTGTGTTAGCTGTGTTTGTATGGAAACAAGCACTTTCAAGGTAGTACTAAGGTTATAGTATTTGTGCTATAACCCTTTATGGAGTAGAGCTGTACTAAGAGGACAAAAGGAGCAAGTTGTTTGCCACTGTGGAGCTGGGTGTGCTTCAGGGCAGCTCGGTGGGGCCTGCATGTGTCTAATGGGGAATTTGTTTAATTAGTAATTCATCAGGTTTCAGGTGGTGTCTGGAGTGGGATGCCATGGCATCCTGAGCCTTTCCATTTATTCAAGAAGTAGAAATCCCCATCTCCCGCAAAACGTCTTGCTGCCCTGAGGACAGAATAGGGTTTTGGCTGCACTGTTACCAGATCAGCAAAGCCTTCCCTGACAACTCGCTGAGCAGTTGGGTGGGTATGGATAGCATTGTCTCTCTGGAGAGCTTTGTGGAACATGATTGTTCTGCTTCCAGGGATCAGCTATGCTTATCTGGATTAAGATGCTGATATACTGCCCAGGAGATTGGTTTGTAGATCAAATGTCAGTGTTGTAACTGTATAATTGTACAGTTGACAAATGCTGCTTGTTATGGGCTTCTGGAGGTTGAGTGTACACTGATTTATTTTTAATTACAGAAATTACAGTTGGTCTTTTCCCCTGCAGCTGGAAGTAGCACTGCCGAGTGGCCTGAAGTCACATCCAACTATCCATTCTCTGAAAGCCATCACATAAAGACTTGTCAAAAACTTCCCTAACAAACTTCCCTATCTGATGCTGTATTGTGGGCAGGAGTGATTGTTTGCTGCAGTCAGAGTAGAGTTGATTCTGAGTGTACGGATAGCTTTTTTAATTCCTGGAAAAAGCTCATGTCTCCTGCTGGGAGCAGGAGTTATTCCTTAAAAGCTGATGCAACAGTTTTATCTGCATATAGAGTTGCAGCCATAATGCACTCACTTTGAGGGGCTGGGACCTATCCAGTCCTCTCTGAAAAAGGAGAATTCCTCCCTGGTTCATCCCATAGCCCATTCCCACCTGCTCTGTTGGCCCCAGGCTTTGTGAAATCCTCCAATGCTGCAAGATTCTAGCATCACTTTTACCACGGATGCTAATTCTTGCTACTTTGGGCAGGGGAAAAACTGGCTGTTCCCAGGCTGAAAGTCAAAAACTCAACACTGCACCAGCTACTAAGAAGGAGAAAAATGACTGCTGCTGCTGAACCCGTGACACACAGTGTCTGGGTAGTTCCAGCTCCTGGTGATTATCTGCAGGAAAATCTATTGTATTCCCTCTGAGTGCTCGTATGTTAGATTTTTTTACTGCTCTCCTATAGCCTAACTTACCAGTGTACTGCCATGTGCACAGTTTATTGCATTTTTAACCCTTTCCTAATACCACCTGAAAATCCCCTCCAGTAAATAATGCTTATTTTGAGACTCATCGCATCAGTCCCAGAGTTACCTGCACCCCTCTTGAATATAGAACTCTCTTATTGTTTCTACTGTTTATGTAATAAAACAAGGACTGATTCTTGAGCTGTAGCGCATTTTAATTTTGCAGCAGGAGTAATTTGTATCTATCATTTTGAGTCCTTTTTCAGTGCACTGTATGCCTCAAGTTTGCCAGATATAAATTAAACCTCTAGCATGAATACGGTTGTTCCCTGCCATGACTCAGAACAGTCAGTCCAAAGTTTTTCATCAAAGTGAAATTATAATCAGTTATGACAGAGGTGGCAGGATGCCAAAGGAATAATAGATTAATCAAGAAGAAGACATGAAACACCACATAGCATTTGGAGCAGTGTTTAGCAAATTGATGGCTAAGCATCTTGTGGCGTCTCTCTGATCTTGCTGTCTAAGGAGAGGAATGAGCAATGCCCAATTTCCATGATCCTTAGCAATACATGATTCCATATACTGAGTACTTCCCATGGGCAGAGGTGGTTTTCCTGAGACAAGACTCCTTGGATCTTCTCTTGAATTTCTGTTTCTCTGGGTCTGATATGGAATGAACAGAAGCATCATGCCAATCCCGGTCATTGGCCTTAATCACCATAGCTGCTCTGGTAAACATGATTGTCGTGATTTAAGCCCCTCATGCAGTTCGCTCACTCACTCCCCAATCTTTCTTCCCCCAGTCCTGGGAGGATGGGGAGGAGAATCGAAAGAATGCAACTCCCACAGGCTGAGATAAGAACAGTTTAGTAACTAAGGTATAACACAAACCACTGCTGCTACCACCAATAATAATAATGACAAGGCAAATGCAAGAGAAAAGAATACAATTGCTCACCACTGATGCCCAGCCTGACCCAGCAGTGCACCCCCACCCTTCCGAGTCTCTGCCCTCCATTTTTCCATCCTGGGCATGACATGCTGTGGTATGGAATACTGCTTTGGTCAGTTTGGGTCAGGTGTCCTGTCTCTGCTTCCTCCCGGCTTCCCCTCCCTGGTAGAGCATGAGGCTCAGAAAGTCCTTGGTCAGACCAAACATTTCAGCATAACTGAAAACATCGGTGTTATCAGTGCTGTTCCCAGGCCGAAAGTCAAAAACACAGCGCTGCGCCAGCTACCAAGAAAGAGAAAAATGGCTGCTACTGCTGAACCCAGGACAATGATTGATGGGGGCAGAAAGAGATACAGCTGTGCAATACACGCTGTACACAATACAACACTGTAAGGTCCAAATTCTGCAAAATGTATTCTTCCAGCTTAGGTCTAAGTGAGATAAACTACCAACCACACTTGGAGGAATGAATGTTGGACAATATTCTCCCCAGGTTCAGAATATCTGGGGTTAGAATCTGGTCTTACTGGCCCATAAATATTGTTTTTCTTACGCATGTAAATCTTCTGATTAAGCAGAATAATGATAACAGAATTAGTTTCACTTTAGTTCTACTTAATCCAGTACTTTCCTGACTAAACCTTTTGTAAGATGAAGAATTCACACCAGGATGAATTTGGCACGCATATGACAGTGTCTAGGATGATAGTTGCTATCTAAAGAGAAAAAATGTAAATTTACCTACAGAAGGAAAGGAAATAAGGGAAATATTTATCCACAGCAGTGCTGCTATAGAGACCAGGGACATTTCAGACAGTAACAGCAAAAAGGTATGTGTGCTAAATTATCTCTCCTTGGTTCTATCATTGTCAGGCTTGTTACCATCACTACCTGCTGCACCGGCTTGGAACAGCCGCTCCACCAGAATTTCTTAGAGATTTATACTTACAAAAAGCTCTAGATTTGTGGAACTGGATAATTTCATTTTACTTTGACAATGATGGTTCAGCCCGCAGAAAATAGCTTTTCAGTCTCGTTTCCAGACTCCAACTTAAGAGAATAATTTATCACAGGAGAGTATAAAAATGGGCTTAAGGAGAATGAGAGTAACATCTATTTTCCTCTGCATAACAATATATCTCAGAAGTTCAAAGTAAAACATGCAAATTAGGAAATCTGATTTAGGTACTGCTGCAGATTACACACATTCTGTGCAATCTTTATTTATTTAGTGGTGGATAAGACAAACTGAAATAAAACAAATTTGGTTCAGGTTTTTATGTAGGTTTCCAGAAATCTTTTTATGAGTTTTGATTTATTCTATTTATAGCTTGTTAACACTAGTAAGTCTAAAGCAAGAAAGCAGCAGTGTCTTGTATTACATCTCTGGTTTTATGCAAAAGATCTTACAAAACAAGTCAGAGATACCCACCATGGTGAACGGAGCAATTGCACGCATGCCTGATCTCTGAAAGCATCTCGTCCAGTCGATAGCATCTCAGACCTCAGTGGCAAATTTGGTGTGTCCCAGGTACATCAGTATCCAAGGTGCAATGGCATTGCTGTTTATGCAGTGTCTGTTCATCAAAGCCTCTGTGCAGGGGAGTAGATGGCCACCAGAAACAACAGGACTGGGAAGGCTTTTTATATTGGTTGGGATCCATTCCTCCTCCTTTCTGGCATGATGAGGCCCTGTGAGCAGGATTGAAGGCCACCATAAAACCTTTTCCTCCCTGAAAATATGATTGCAAAAATGCAAACATGTCAGCAGTGCTGAACCTTGTGCTCCAATACCTGTACATGCACCCATTTATGTGCACTTAGATGTAAATAGTTCCCATTGAACTAACGAGGTGACACAGGTGTTTAACTAAAACACGTGCTTGAATATGTGAAAGATCAAAGCCTTTAATCACAGGCACGTGGTGCAATTGTAAAGGTACTTAGAGAAGGCACCTCGAGATTGCCTTTTGGATGAAGGATCTGTCATGTGTATATGGATTTTTTCCCAGTTACCTGCACAAGGAGTAAAAGTGGAGGCAAATATATGAATATTTGTATCTTATTCTGAACATGCATTGGTAAAAAAGGGGCTCTTTATGGTCCATTTCCCATGTGTGTTTACCCATGCAAGTTCAGGATCATGTTTTGGAGTATCTAATACGTAGATTTAGTTATGGGAGAGCCTGATGGAGATTTGGCTCATAGGACAAAAAACATTACCATTTGTTATACTTGTATGACATGACAAAAATTATTTAGCCTCTTATTAGTCATCACACATTGGTGCTGCTCAGTAAAACACTTCATTTAACAACTCCTATTTGACCGTGCTGCAAAATTATACTGCCAGAAGTAGTTTTATGTGCTATATTCACATTTCACCTGAGATTAAAATAGAGAGCATGTATTTCTAGTGCCCCTTGCCTAGGTACAACTTCAAAGGATACAGATAAATGCCAGGGAAAGCCCACAATTTCCAATATTTGTGCTGAACAGGTATCATATGTCAGAAGCAAAGTTTTCCTTGTCTTTATTTCCTTTTAGGTTGAGATCACTTGTATGGAATGAAATACCTCAGGTATCTGTGCCACTAAAGTCCTTTATGTATGGAAAATGAATGTGTCCAGAAGTATTACTGTATTAAGCTGCTCACTGCTCTTTGTAGTTACTAAGGCTATACGTAATTGGGGAGCTATTAGCTTGAGAAATGATCTGGAAAGGATTAATAACGAATATAAACCTGGAATAATGAAAGGCATCAAGTGGTCCCCATGGAAGAGAATATGCTTAACATTTTCATTCTATACCATGTGATCCTGGAGGCAGCTGGGTATTTCTGTGTTGGGAATCAGATGTGTTACCCATTGCAGTGGTTTGCATGTCTGATGTACTGATAAAAATAATCTTAAACATTCTTATGGGCACTTGTGAATTATTAATTGGGCTAATACTATCATTTCAGATGAATTATTGATTTACTCTGAGTTCAGAAGCCGTGTTTTGTTATTGCGTATTCTCATGAGTGACACTTGTTAATCTGAGGGACGGTTTGAATATTGAGCCTTGTCTACCTGGTTATCCATGTGGATCTGCAACTGCTGTAAAATCCATTCATTCCCTCCCACCAGCCAGCACCTCACAACCCCTCCGGCATGTGAAACATTGTCTTACTTGGCTGCAGTAGCACAGGCGAGGGTGGCAGAGGCAGGAAAGGATGCTGTGCAGCTGAGAGTGAAGCAGACTGTAACACTCCATGTGAGCAATACTTCAAAGCAGTGGATCTAGCAGGATCTAGCAGCCTATTTTTGAACTCTGTGGTGTCCAGCCTGCTATGGCTTGGCCCTCCTTTGAATACTGCCATTTCTCTCTTTTCAGTCCTCCCAAATGCTGCTTAGAGATTTGGCTGAGAAAGTTTATTGCGCACTGAATCATCGATAATCACCCTTTTACTGACTGAATTCCATTTGGAGTTTCCTCCATCCTGTGCAGCTCTTACTGAACCTTTCTGTTCATCACTGATGGGGTCTGGTGGCTTTCACCAGCTCATCAAGCTCTTTTTTTGCGTATCATGTTTGTCTTTCCGACTTTTCCTGAAAGGTCCATATGCTGTTGCACTGGCTTTGATAACAATGATCAAGCCAATATTAAATTAAGTGGAATTATATGCCATGCTTTTGGCCAGCATCAAAGTAAAGAATAGTTTATCAAGCACTTTGAAAGTGAGATTTGGAGACTAGAGGAATAGCAGCTCAAGTCAGCTTTCCCCTTACCATTAGGGTAATTACTTGAATGTCATTTTGTATATAATGTAATTGGTAGATACTCCAGAAAATTCCAGTATATGCCTGTCTGCATCTTCCAGTACCTTCGGTACCTAAAAATACCAACCTTATGTAATGAAGTCACCTTTGAAATGGAATTTGTACTTCTGCATTAATTAGGCACATTCAGAATCTTCACCTCTTGGGTGACTGGCAGATTGACATTGATAGTATTAGTGGCTGTGGGCTGATGAAAATACACAAGAGGTTCTTCAGTTCTGAGATCTTTTACTTCATCAAGACATGAAGTCATAACAATGTTGGAAATTCCAGATTCTGTATGTTCCAGGTTGGGAACATATCACAGTGGTAGATCCATGCTGAAATAAGTAAGTAGCAGTTTCCCCAGTTCTTTTCAACTTAATTCTCTGTGTCTTTTGATTTACATAAAACCCTCAGAACAGAAAGGATAAGCCAATTACTCAATCTTATTAAATGAAATCAGTTAATTATATTTTTCTTATTATCCTGTTTCGTATTTGTAAAGTTAAGGCCTTCAAGCTGTTAATCTTGGCAAGTGAGCTTGGTGTTCCCATGCTTTTGGGGAATAATATTGTGTCTGTCATGGATGAATATATTATACTTATGGTTTTCTGTAATAATTTCTAGTTCATGGTCCTACAATCCTCACAGGCGTGTAACAAATCCTTGTGGTCTCCCTGAGAATAGCCATGTGGTTTCAAATCTTGGCATGAGCTGGGGGAACTGTAGCATTCACATGGTGCCAGTCAGCTCCCTGCTGACTTGTTGCAGGGGGAACCAGCAATACATTAACTGGAGAAGTAGATTTCTTTATTACAACTACAAAAGGACACCAGTAATAGCACCTACACACCCCTCCTTTTTACTTCTCTCTTTTAAGGGACTTGCAGGGTTTGCTCAGCTTTGCTCTGCACACTAAGATAAGCTGCTGTTCCAGAGCACATGAGGCAAAGGAAATATCTCCCCCAGTGCCTGTTGTTCTGTTGATACTGCTTATCCACTGCCTGCACCTGAGCTCAGGACCTACTTTGGGAGGATGAATGGAGATGGATTTTGTCTAACTTTCGGCAGGGTGCTGGGATTAATACCGATGTTTGGGTCTGGAACAGTGGCGCGCTAGAACAATCCCTGTGGGAAGCACAGGAGCCAGGTGGGTGTTTTGATTTACCACTTAGCATCATTTCAGCATCTCTTAGGAGTCACAGCAATTCAGGTGACTGAGTGCAGTCCTGACTGGTCTCCAGTTTTCCCTCCTTGTAGTGCAGATCAGTGGAAGCGCACATTAGGTGATACTGAGCACTGCAGGAAAATGAGGACATCAGATAAAGCTTTGCCAGAATGTGGTAGCAACTCATATTCTGTGAAACAGGACATGGTACATTTTGCTCCCCAGGCTGACCAGCTGGCCTCTCTTCACAAAACCTACCTTTCTTTCATCACCTTCAGCTTCTCTCACCACTGAGAGGCCATCCCTTTGTTTTTCCAGAGAGTGTCGATGCCAGATATACCCCTCCTCTTCCTGCAGTTTCTTCTATATGCCTGTTGCCTATTGGAAAAGGCCTCACTCCTGCTGCCTCCTGGCTGGCTGCAAGTACGGATCTGTTCTTACTGACCTTAGTTCCAAAACCAGCTGGGAATGATAAATTCAGCTCCTAGCACTGACTTTCAACCTCTTGACAAGATCTTATGTGAGTCTGATCTATTTACCAAAACCTAAAAATTAAAGAAAAAGGAAAGGAGAAACCAAAGATGCATAAAACGTGAAATGAATCAGCAGGCTAATGAAAGCAAACATGTCAAGATGGCATTAAGCCACAACTGATGGAGTGAATAAGTGCAGACTTGGAAAGCATGGTTAAATAACCCAAAAGAATTAACCAAGCAGTGTACAATTAGGACAAGTGGAATAATTTTCTTAATGATCCTGCAACTTTTGGTTATATAGACCAGAACCCCTTCGTCATTTCGGCTCTATGCCTGTTCCTGTTGCATTTCTGTAGCAATTCCTTGCTTCTCTGAGGTTTCCCTTTGACATGTATGGGTAGTATACATTATCTGGCTGCATAACCTGTTAAGCATGAGTTAAAGAACGTGCTTCAAAAAGACTATTGCACACTGCAGTCTGAAGTAATGCAAGTATAAATCACTGTAGCTCCTTTGGGCTCAGTGAAAGGTCACTGATACTCACCTGTCTTGTGACCTGGAATAATAGATAGACTCAAAATAGTTTCACATACCTGTATGCTCTGTCACCAGTTGCTGGTCAACCTCAGGGGTCAGAATGGGGTTTCTATCCAAAAGGAGATTTCCTTTCACTCCTTGTTTCCACAGTACACCAGGCTCTGCTCCTAGGCTCTCAGGGGTTACTGCACCATGGCTATCGCTCTGGACCAAGCAAGTCATTTGGTCCCAGGCTGCTCATATCTCAGCTCTGTCAATAATTCTCTATGCCTGTGGGTTTTAATACTGCATTTTGCTTTCTATAAATGTTTCTTGTCTTTTACCTGTGGCAGAGGGCAGAGTTAAGTCTAGGGTAATTTCTTCCTCCTGTAAATGGGCATACATGGCGAATTTGGGATGGTTTATAATCTCATTATAGCTTGTGCTTTCTTTGGTTTACACTTGTCTCTTGGCATGTGTTATAGCAGTGTCTGGAAAATAAATTTTTCTTTTCCAGGCTACAAAGCAGTACATGTGTTCTTAAACAAAGTCCTGTCATTTTGACCAACATCTTCAGTTCTCCTTCCCGGCTGTTGTCATGAAACCCAGTCAGTTCCAGATATTTGCTCTTTAGTTGCAGTGTTGTTTATAGTGATTGCAGTTTAAGAACTGCATGTGTATTAAGTGTTTTTTCCAAAAGGGGTGGTTGTTTCCTAAATTGTAAAGCTTTCTTTCTTCTGTCCTCCTTGTTCATTGCATATCTTCCTGTTTAAGAAAGCTAGATGGGTTAGTGATAAGAATCATGGCTTAAATGCTTCTCAGATGGGGATTTATGGGAGAAAAAAGATTACAAATGTAATATTCCTGCTTTCATGGGTTGCCAGCCATGACAGGAGATTCAGATGTGCAGTCCTGTGTCACCATGGCAGCTGGATGTTGCACTGCAACTTTGAGTTGCAGCCCCACAATCCAGCAGTTGTTTCCATTAGCAAGGGATGTCAATATGGATTGTCTTGGGGAACGGAGGATTGGTTGTAGGTTGATTATTGTTGGCATCATCCTGCATTCTTTTAAAGTCCAGCTTCCATTAGTCTCATTGGAGCTGTGGATTCAAAAAGGGAAAGAAAGCTCAGGGTCAGTGAGCCTGGCTCCATCTTTTCTGAGGTTATGACTGTCTGCTTTACAAAAATTGATGGCTCTTTCTAGGCACCAAAGCAGCAGTGACTAATGCCCCTTATATGAAGCTGCTGAAATACTCTTTCTGAAGCTTGCATTCATCAATCTAGATAAAGAAACTTGCAAAGGCAGAATCTATGGTCTGATGTCCAGCTCGAATTGGAGCCCTGCCATGTTCCCTGTGCAAAACGCATAAACGCTGCTCAGCACCAAGCCAGTAAAACTGGAACAGGTTCGTGTGAACACAGGACTGTAGACAGTAGCACCAAGCTTTATCCAGTGTTCAGCATCACCCTTTCTGCCTCAGGGAGGTCTGTTTAACCTCATCCTGGCAGTGGGAACCTCAGGGAGAGGGTGTTGACAACCAGAAGAGAAAAACCTGTTGTGGAAGGACTGGGGAGCTCAGCAGGGCACAAGAGAACCCATTCTTCTTTCCAGCAGCAGGAGGGGGTATCTTGGACTCGTTAGTGCCTCCTGTGCATGTAGGACAGTTTGATACCCACTGCTGGGTGGATGATGTCATCTCAGGGTCAATTAATCAGCCCTTGTGTAGGCAGACCATATGCTTGACTATATCTGGTGGAACAGAATTTAATTACTGGATTGAGAGGGTTTTTTTAACACTGAAATTAACATCACCATTCTCATTTGAAATCAACTGGTCCTTTGAATTAATCTTGTGTTTGTGGTATTTGTCTTGTAAATGATGTTTTGATCTTTTATGGTAATGAACTGATACACCATGAAGCTTTGAAGAAGAGGGATAATGAAAGATGCTGTCAAATGATGATGTTAATGGTTGAGGGTAAATGAAGCTTCTGCTGGTACCTGCTAAGGTGCAGAGATTCTCTGCTTTTCTGGGAATGCTGAGAGCTAAACTGGGCATTTTAAAGGGCTACTCTGCACTGAGAGTGGTGTCCACCTGCACTGACATAGTGTGGCACCAGCAGGCCTTGAGCTTAAAGCTCTGAATGCTCAGGGTGGTAAGAGAAATGTACAAATCACGCCACTGTCCCTCTGTTAGTCACTGGCAGTGGTGGAAGGGAAACGGCATGGTAGTGATGGGCAGAAGTAGGAGCACGTCATGACATCACCGCATCTGCACACATGGCGATCTGCTCTAGGCTCGAGCCTGTCTCACTGTGTGGATGTATAAACAGTGGAGATGTAGAAGGAATATTAGAAGTTGTGAACTCGTCTGGTATCCTGTAACAACATATTTTGTAAATCTATAACATTGTTACTGATTTATAGAGGATGGGGAAACAAAAGCAAATTGAAACGTTTTACATCTTACAGGTACATTATCCCATAAAGTACAATGCTAAAGGAAGCAGACCCTCAATACCTCGATTTGGGCAGGAAATAGCAGCTAGGAAGGCAGCAGGGTTGTGAGCTGCTGAAAAGAGACAGGGTTGTGTGCTCAAGCCCTTGCAGGAGAGTGCTGGGGAAAACTGGATATGGAAATGGTCCTCATCTGAAGGAAAAGGGTTGAGATAACGCACCAAATCCAAAACCTATTCAAGTGATTCACAAGCAGGAATTTGAGAATATATTTTTGTAATAGAAAACTCTCAGATTTTTCTTTCAACCTTTGAGGCACCCCTGAAAAACAAACTTTGGAAGAAAGCAGGATGTTGCTAAATGGACTCCCAGCAGTAGGGGGATGCTCCTTACTGTCTCAACAGCCCCCAGCTGATTTTTGGGGGTAGTTAAATACATTCCTTTTAAGAAAAGGCTCGAAATTGCTTTGTTCTTCAGAAGAATATGTTGGTTTCTCTTTAAAAGTCAGCACTTTAAATCTGCATCTATTGCTAACACCTGTAGTGGCGACAGAGGTATTTAACCCAGAGCTACTAAGCAGCTGAAAGCAGTATCTTGTGTATGGTACAGGTGCTGTTTCTACTGCTCTGTTTTTCTTCCCTGGCTTTCTTGTGCTTTTTCTCCTCGCAAACCCACAGTGCTGCTTTCCTCCCTACCATGTGTTGCTCTCACTTAGCTGATTTTATTTTGTTTCTTAAAAAGCTCTACTCCACTAACACTTAAAATTCAGGTCAAACCTTCAAGCTCAGGCATGCCTGGGATGGGAGCACATTCAGCCATCAACTTTCAGCGCCTGATATAAGAAGAGATGGCATAGACCAGACATAAAATGTAAGCTGTTTGTTGTTGCAGAGGTGAGTTTGTGATATTAAACTAGAAGGAGATAAGCAATGCAGGTAAGGGGATTTTAAATTAAAGTCTGAAATGCTGTTTTTTTTTTTTTTTTTGTGCTGTAAAACCCTCTCCTTTTGCATAACCTTGCTTCTAAAGGTGTAAGGATATATCAAGACCTTGCAGTTTTGTTGCTGATACCAAGGAAGGACTTAATTGGTGGCCATAATATGAGTTATCAAACAGATGGGGTATAGGTAGTGTGCCTGTGTGTGTGCTGTGCTAGCCCCCACTGGAGGGAAAGCTCTGCTTCATGAGGTTTTCCTACAAACCTCTGCTGGTTCATTCATGTGTAAACACGTGGTGCAGGTAAAACAGCATTTCTTTTGTGTTGGGGCCTGACTCCAGTGGAGTTAATGTTGCTGCTGTTTTCAGGGGAGTCAGAAACTCTCCATGAACCCTCTCGTCTAGTTGCCAGACACAGAGAGGACAAAGCCTGGATGAACTTCAGTGCAGACAGAGCCCTTTCTGATGATAACAGAGCTTTTAACTCCCCGTCTGTGCAGACCTTTAGCTTTACAGATAAGTGTTGTCAATAAGGGTGGGTATTAGTGCATAATACAATTTATTGCTGCTTGCCTCTTCTCTTTTTAGAAGTGCCCTTCATCTTGTTACCCGGGCATTCAATGCTATTAGAACAAAGCATGCAAGCTCAGGGTAGCTGATATTTTCTGTCCAAGCTTATTTGAAATTATACTGACATGAGGGTTTAGGTGATTTGAGGCGATTTATTCATAGCTCTTGTGATGGCAGTAGCAGACTTACAGCAGGATTTAGGATTTCTAAGCCCTGTGGGGCTTTGTTCTTGAGAAATACCCATCATTCAACTACAGAGACTTGCAGAGGTGAAATTGGGTGAGCCGATGCTGTGAACTTGATAGCAAAGCTCCTGATGCCAAATCAAGTCTTTGGATAGTGGGATGTTGGGTTGCCTGTTGGAGTGTGTGAAATGGTATCTTCTGTCTTCTATTTGCAAGAGTCTTAGAATAACATTTTAGCTCATTAGCATGTACCTTTGTTTTCCCCTTCTGATTGCTTGTAGAAGTACATGTGCTGTGATGTCTCTGCCATGCACTTTGCCCAACAGTGTGCTCAGTTGTGTCTTGATGCAGGAGCACATAAGCTTGCACTGACAGGGTTTATGTTGGTTTTACATGGTAAAAATACAGGCGTGCATGTCTGCATTGTTCAGCAAGTGCTAAGGACCATTCGTCATGCTGAGCAGCTGGTATTATTTGCTTTAGACTATAAAATGTGACATGGTACAAATTGTACCTGTTCTATCGCCAAGACAGTCCAGTTAGTGCTCTTACTGCCAACTTTCTTCTTCTTCACAATGACTTTATTTTGAGGCAGCATTAGTGATTGTAGTTCAGTATTTATAGTGCTGCAAGATGCTGCCTTGGGAAGCTATAAAGTAGGCCTTTAGGCCAGAAGATTAAAAAAAAAAAGAAAAGTTATTTTTTATCTTAAGCAGGTATATTTATCCACTGCACTGATGTATTTTACATCAGTGAATAAGGTAGAGAAGCTGATGTCCCAGCTGGGTGAAGGAGAAAACCAGAAAATGTTGTGTTTGTTTCCTTCCTGAACAGCAAACATCGCACAGTGTTTTCAGAGGTCATGCATGTACTGGGGCAAAGTTACTGTGGGAAAAGGCGGTAACAGAACTTGGAAGAATCTGTTTTGAGCAAAATCTGTGCAGGGCACACAAATGCTCATGTAACTACAGGTTTGGATGGTGAATTGACCTAGGTATCCAAGTGGCCTCTGATCACTGTCTTTATCCTGGCCCACTGTAAAAATGCTGTGCTATTTACTGCAATTAAAACAATTAATTTCTCTAGGGCAGTCTGAGATGCCCAATGCTGAACACTTCATGTTTGGGTTCTGGCTTTAATGGCGCAGTGAATTCAGTCCCATTTCAGTCATTAAGTGATTTTGTGGGACAGAAGCAGCAGGATATTTTAAAGGTGGGCTTTCCATTCAGGTCTTGTGGGATCAGACCGAAAAGATCCTGAAACCTCTCTATTTCAAGAGGTTGATGGCTAGCCAAACATTCAGGAAGCAAGCAGTGCTTAACAAGCATCCAGTTTATCCACCATCTTAACAAAACAGTTTTGGTTCGAGGTTTTAATTGTTTGGGGGTGTTTTTTTTTTTTTTGCTACCTTTCTTTTCAGAGTTGCAAAAATAACCAGTGGAGGTTGTAAATAGGAAACATCACCTGTTTGGTATGTCAGTGTGATTTGATTTCGGGGTAGAAGTTTGCATCCTTATTAAGAGTGAAACTATGTTCCCAGCCTGTGTGCTTGAAGTTTTCCTTAAAAAAGAAAAACCACTTGCTTACAGGATGTTTTGTTGGTGTATGAGCCTGGGAATATGTCATGGTTTGCCACCTTCTGTTTTTGCCATTTGGAAAAGCTAATTTTGTTGCAGGGTTTGCTTCTAGCAACTTGTAGGCAGCAGTTGCAGCCAAGTGCAGGGAAGGGGCCCTCCTGAAGGACTTCTCTGCGTTTTGGGAAGGTGGATTTTCTCTTATTTTCGTTTCCCTTTTCATTACTGCTTCTCTTTGCTTGGGGAAATTGAGCTCCCCACTGCCAAACTCCACACTCTTTCCCTGAGGGCATCTTCTGTGCTTTTAAATGAGTTTCTGAAGGCCCCTGATTGTTGCCTGCTTAAGGCCTGAGAGCTATAATCACTCAAACTCATTTCCCTGACTTAAAGAGCAGTGCAAATCACTGTCAGCCTCAGACGTTGCCAACTTCTGAAATACAACTAAACACTAAATCTTCTATCAGCTTGTAATAACTCTGAAACACTGAAATTATTAGGGTGACCTGATGTACGGGAGGAGCTGACTGAGCAGATAATTAGATTGGGCTGAGGCTGAACCTGGGGATCTTACATGACTAATAAACAGAGGGGGTTAGATACATCTACTATGCAAGGTATAGGAGCTTGATACTTCAGGTTTTTTTCCAATGGGAGACAAACACATTTGTCTCCAGGGCACATATTTTCCCTCTAATCAAAACAAGATCATGTGGATGGCAGAACAATTTGTATTGCTGCTGGCAGCCCCCCTAGGAGGGATGAGGGGTGGATGGAATCTGTTTGGGGTGAGGGCTATGAAGAATTTTGAAGCGTTTGGGATTTTATTTGTGACTTTGAGTAATGTGATCTGAAAATAGGATCAGGCTGTCCTCAAAACAAACCTGGGCATAGGACTTGCCTGTCTAACACTTCTATCTGTAACAACCGATTAGAACAGCTGAAATCTGTGAATGGAATGTTGGTAACTGTCACATTGTTGGATCTGAGGAGCTGGATGCTGTAACTGAGAACTGGATTGGTGAGGTAAATCTAATGAACACATGCAGCTATGCAGCCCTCAGTATCATTCCAGTTTAGCAGTGAAGCTGTGGTCATTAGTGATTAAGCTTAAACAGCCTGCTGTTTAAAATCTGTGCTGGGATATGTGTTCAAGCACATCTGAATACTGAGCACATCGAAACTTGCACCCAGATCTTGTAGCTCACTTCTATTGATGTTATTCATTAACATGACCTTGGATGCCAAAATAACAATCGTTGGAAAAGCTAATACTTCTGCATGTGATTAAAATATAAATGTGCACAATCATTACACTTTTCTCCTCTCAGTTGTGTTTTGGGAGTCTGTTCTTGTCCTGTGACAGCATGTTCAGGTATCGCTTCTTTTAAGATGGGGTTAAAAAGGAGTATGTAAATAGGTCTTAGCTGTAACTCCAGTGTGTCTTTATTTTTGTGGCTTAGATTTAGTTTATAACTGAATGAAATAATTCTGAACCTGCTAGGAACTGTTAGATGACACTGTGGCATCTGAGAAGACTGTTAGTGGAATAACTTGCAACCTTTCTGATCTTGTATTCCATTTTTTCCTGGCTCTTTTGACCAAACATATCTGTTGCATGGAAAGGTTATTAGTGAAATGATCCCATTATAGTTCTTGATTGATATATTGTCCCTTAACTCGTGGAATAATCTTAATACATGAATGACCTGTAGGAAGTTGCATTTATCAAGAGGCTGTGCACTGAAACAAGCAAAAATTAATAAACATGCATTTTAAGACCTATTTTTATTACTGTTTCAAAAGGAGATATTTAGAACTATGGGGCAATATGATGACATTGGAGCTAATTAATTCTAGTGAGACTTATTTTCTGTCTTTATTAGTGAGGATAGTAATCAGTTTGTAAGTGCTACAGATTTAGATGGGTTTGGATTGGGCTCATCTCTTCCTGGCTTTCCAGCACCGGTCATTAGTCTTTCTGTTTGTGAACCTGCAGAGAACAGTGCTTGCCTTGGGGTAAGCAAGCTGGTGAGACCATTCAGCTTGGCTGCAGGAGCTGGTGAAGTGAATGACTTTAAAGATCAGAATGGAGAGGTGGGAAAAAAATTGCAAGGCTGCAGTTTAAACTTGATATTTAAGTTGCAGTTGCGCTGAGGCTTCTATCTGGGACAGATTTTCGCTGTCTATTTGGTGGTGTTTAGGTGCAAACAAAGGCTTGGACCTTGACCTACAGAGTTCATAAAAATGATTTGTCTGCATCTTGTCCAGATTATATTTAGCATTTCCTGGGCATATGCAAACAACTCTTGGCTTAAGCAGCTTCCTGCCTAGGGCTTTGCAAGCAAACAGCGGCCAGGGTGGGTGAGACCTGTACATATGAATTAGGAAAATTCCCTGTAACTCACAGAACCTGTTAGCGAAGGAATTTTAAGGTCATTCTCAAGTTGCCGCCCAGCCTCTATAATAACCCATATAATGCTGTTTTGGAATTCAGGTGGCATTCTCCAGAGTTCTAATATGCATTTCCTTCCTGTCATGTCTGGCATAGAGTCATCCCTTATAAACCCTAGTGATAAACTACCCCAGTTTAAAATTGGTCATATTTGGTTTAGGCTATGTTGTTGTATTATTGAGTCTTTAGTGGAAGCTGGGATGCTATCTCTCTGCTCCTGAAAACTGTTCCTTAAAGGCGGTTTGATTTAGATTGTCTTGTTGTAACACCTCAGAATGATGTACCAAGTATTCCTGCTACTACTATTCATAACAGGTAGGTGGGGGCAGAGGGTGAAATAGGGAGGATGTTGCGTACGGTGTTGTGCCATTGCATAGTTACAGAAATATTAAATAATTGAAAAATCTTTAACCAGTGCTGCTGCAGTTTGAGCTTGAAAAATAGAGTTTTATCACGTAACCCCAGTGCAACAAGAAAGCCCCTGTTTTCTAGTACATCACTGTAAAGAATGCAGCAGAAATGACTCTTCCACTGGTAACAGTGGGTCCAACTGCAGTGGGTTTGACTTGGAACCTGTATATAGTGGCACTTGAATAAATTGCTCCTTTTTTTTCCATATAAATTCATTTAAGTTGCTTCAGCAGGTTCCATCTGAAAGAAGGTTCTGGGAAAGGACAGACCTGTAAAAGATATGGTAGGCATGCTGATAAATTTGGAGCTGATCGATCATGGGTACAAGTAGAGTGGGTTTAGTCAGTTACAACTTCTTACCCTCCTTGTGGCATCTCTGAAGGGAGGTTTTGTTTTGCTGATATTTGAGCCAACAATCAGATGCCAAAAGTTGCTTGAAGGAGCAAAGCTTCTTTTTAAGAGCAGGCAAGGCGGAGTGCAGCAGTGGAGACTGACAGAGGCAATAAAGCACTTAAATATGCATCTTAAATATGCATCAGAGCAGACCCTGCTGAGGAAGGTTGTGCATCACCTCACTAGGGCCATTTCACAGGATTTGATGCTCTGAATCCATGCTGTTTTCCTGTTTGTGTGATGATCCGTGCAGTAGAGAATTGAGTATAAAATGAAGCAGTGGTGGCTTCCTGAATCTGCAAAGCCTTGGAAGGCAGTGGCTCTGAGAGAAGCCATCTTCACTTTAGTGCCTCTGCAATTACTACTCTCCATGCTGAAAGCATTAAGGAGTAGTAAATGGATGCTCTAAGCAGCTGGGATGCTGTAGAAGGTTACCTTTCATAGCTTGCCACCAGCCTCTTGTAGGAGCAGCTTGTGCTACAGTTACCTGTCTTGGTTTCGTAAATGAGCTACCTTAACAAGGACCATCATGGCCAAATCCGTAGGAGCGTGTCTGTCCTAGCTCTTAGTTAAGTAGGAGGAACAGGTAAAGACTGAAGGGTCTGCTTATGTAAATGAAAATCTGCATCTACTTCTTGGTAGGATGGGGAGTTAAAGGGTGGAGGGAGTTGTGAGGAAAAACCACTTCAGAAAAGTGAAAAATGAAAGTAGGAAAGAAGGAAAAGCAAAGGTCAGGAACAGTGATAGTCCTGAAGGTGTACATATGGCTGTTACTGAATGAATGGTAAGGTACTGAACAAATAGTAATTAAAATCCTAGCTACTATGTAAATGCCAGATTATAGCTGTGATCTTTTTGCAGACTTTCCTCTGATGCGAGTGGGAGTCAGTATGCTACCCTTGGGAATGCTTAAGCCTAAATATATGCTCAAAACCGCAGAGATTCAGTCTTCTTCCTGGCATGAGTTGATGTCCCTTAGCGTGTTGCTGGTACATGTCAAAGGTTTCTATAAGGAAGAATGTAGCTGGGGTTGACTGTTCAGTGTTTCCCTGCACATGAGGGTGTTCCACTGATGCCCTCCTGCACAACATCTCCAGGTTATCTAGATTTATAACCCGATCCAGAATTGAGCATTTCATTAGGTCCTGAAAAACATGGTCATGACACTGTATGGGGGAAATAATGCTCACATGAGTAGGGAACATTTCACGCTCTTAACAGAACAACTGGAGTCTCCTCAGGTATTCACAGTGGATGGGGTGGTTTGTTCATCCTTAGGTAGACATAGTGCAAAGAGTGCAGTGTGCTGGGGAAAAGCTATTGACAACTTATTTGCTGAACACATCTCTATAGTTCTGTTTCTATAGCAACCCCGATGTGAAATGTGTTGCTAGAAAAACATTAGTTACTATAGAAACAACTTCCCTGTCAGTGCAAAGTTTACTTTGTAACACATGATACCTAATATTAGTTTTTTAAGTTAAACCACCCACATGTGTGTTGAAATCAATAAACAGACCATTGTGCTCAAGGCTACATAGCTGGAAATGTACCGAACTCGCATGTCTTCCACTAAAACCATCTGCTTGGCTTTGACTGAGATCAGAATAACTTCTGAGTAGCAATTAAGATAACAAATGTTATATCGTGCACCACACAAGGGACTCTTGAAATACTGTATCTGAAGTTTTCTTTGAGATCCTTAAGGTGGGAAATGGGTCATTTGGGGGGGTTTGTGGGTCAAATTTTTTGCATTTAAAAAACCAAACACAAATACTAGCTTGAGTTACTGAGCTGTGTCATTCACGCTTGTCCTAATGGTCACTGGGACAAGTTTTGATTGGCTTTTCTTAATGTCACTTTCTAGAAATAGCTTTCTGAAAGTAAGGCTTGAATCTGGTTTTTCACAGGATCATTCAGGTTGAAAAGATCTTTAAGATCGAGTCCAACTGTATATCCTGCTCTGCTGCAGCACAGTAACGCTTCTGCTAACCCTAAAGCACTTGCAATATGGGTAATGGGCATTGGCCAGTGTGTGACTTAAGGAGGTGGAAAGCACCTCAAGCAATATTGTTGGGCTCTTTGCTTTGGGATCTCTCCCATGTTTTGCTGTTGAACCCTAGACTATGCTGTGGTTTGCTAGCATAGGAATTACCAGCCTTAGCAGTGTCACTCTGGCAGTGAAAGTATCAGTGGAGGTGTAGCAACCCTGGCAGGCAAATCCTCTTGGTAACGCTCACAGGGCTGAAGTCAACTACGCCCACAAAATTGCTCTCTTGCCAGGTAAGCTGACCCTCTCAAAGGAGATGTGATGGCATCAGACCTGTTTAGGTGTGAGGAAGGCCATTGTTGTCATGGAAGTTCATTTTCTGAGTAATGCTTTGACTTCGTTTGCTAGGCAGTTCATTGTGTTATAAAGCGCCGACAGCAAGGCACAGTGGTGGAGATTTAAATGTCACCAAAGTAATGATCATCAGTCACCTCATTACAATTTCATATATAGATCTCTTCTCTTGTAAATATGAGACTTCCTTCTTCAGAAACGATTCAGGGTGTAAGGCTGTTTCTGAGCTGGAGAACATTCTTCTGTTATTATTCAGGCTTCGCTGTGTATATTGAGTGACTCCTGCTCTGAATTACACTGGTATGAAATCACTGCAAGTTCACTAGTGCTTGTGGGAGATTTAATGTAGAGTATTTCCTGCCTTTTGTGGTTTTAATTGCTAGCTGGTTTTGAGTGCTGCATTACATGACCAGATGATAAAACTAGAGTAATGGATTAGCAGTCCTAAAAGAACAGTTTCCTATTTTTTCTGCACTTACAGCACTGCATTAATCACTGTGCTTTACAAAGCGCTTCCACACTGCCTCCTATGACATATGTACTGTTAAATATTGCCATAACTTTATGGTTGAGTACATTGTGCTGCAGGTATAGGAAGCTGTTGTAAGCACCATGTACAGCTTGGTTGGGAAGTCTGAGGCCTTTGAGAAGGGTTTGGGTCCTACAGGTTTCATAGACATCAAGTGGGGTGCGAGGCAGTATATCACCTTTTCTCTATAAATTAGCTGAAATATGGAAAAGCTTTTTAATTGTTACTTGTGCTTTTCAGTTCATGATGAAGTCAGCTAGGAAATAACTTTGGTTCAGAAGTTTCTCAACTTTTATTCCAAGTCTGTCATCCAATTTCTAGCCTAGAAGCTTCCCTCTGAGAAGATGCTTAAAGGCCGTATGTTGCTTGGCTGGAGGGGGGAGTTGTTCCTGGAATAGTGGTGGATAAACCAGATGACATGCATGGTTTTACAGATGTGCAAAGATTCAGATGTGACAAGAATGAAGGCATGGGGTGTGTATGCACAAATGCAAAATAGGGTGCAAAGGGAAGCTTTCTGCATGGCTGTTGCCTCCTCCTGGAGGAGAGAGAACTGTCCCCTTGTTAATAGCCTGGACATACTGACAGCTCCAAAAATAATCTGCTCCGTGCCCTTCAGTGTGAGCTAGTGGCAAACGTGTGACTCCTGGGATCAGAGGGTCACTGTGGTCTTCTACTGTTGGACTAAATTCTGTGCTTAACTGTATATGCCATTGAGGTTGGAGGGAACTTGCAAAACCTGATCCTTGACTGAAGAGGGTTTGGAAAGAAAAATGGAGCCATTAAATGGGTGTAGGGATGTGTCTGTTACCCCATGGAGCTGGGAAAAGCACGGTGCAAAGGTGGCCTTAGTGGACAGGAGAGACCAGTAATGGAAGGTATGGAGGAAAGAATGAAGAAACTCTGAGATACTGTTCCAGAAGTGTAATTTCTTAAGTTCTCCTGCTGAAATTCAGTACCTTCTTATCATGTGATGGTAGGTGTCTTTGTCCGCAGCCTCAGATTATCTCACATCTTTGAATGAAGCAAAGAAATGACATCTCTTAGAGGGCTGCAGGGTGAGTGTTTTCAGGTCTTCTTCATCAGGTGACTTACACATGCTCTGTGGTTTAGTCCATTTTGGAGGGTTACATTTATGGACTTGTTAGAAATTAGAATTTATGTAATTCCACCAGCCTGATATTTTTAACTTAAATGCTGCAATTGCAGAACTTGGTGCTGCTTTCAGCTCTTTAGCTCTTCTATAGCATGTGCCAGTTCTGTTTAATCACTGTATTTCATGCTGTCTGATCACCTGCAAATAGATCTCTTGAAAAGTCCTTTTGACTTTTGGAGCCTGGGAAGGTAGGGTGGACCTGGCAGGAGTCTGGCCTGGAGCAGAGCGGAGAGGAACAAGGTTTGTGTCTCTTTGTCAGTCGATGAGCAGATTAGGCGGCCTTCCTGTACAGGATTTGAAGTCAAAAGGATTAGATTGGCCTCCTGTTTTCTGAAGAAATCTGAAACTTGGAATAGAAATCTGAACGCACAAGCTGTTGTTTCTGGACTCCTATAATAGCCTTGTTCTTGGTGCTGCAGGAGTTTTCCTTCGAGCGCATTTGTGTGGCACAACTGTGGCATTGAGTGAGTGGTGGGATCCATCTGCCTGTCCTCTGTGTGGGGCCTGGGGTACTGGATAAAAACAAGAGCTGTTACTTTGGTGTAAGGCAAATATATCTTCCTACTGGCTTTGGTTTATTCCCAGCCAAGTTTCATTTAACTCCTCTCTCCCCAGGCTGTGAGGGAGATTCTGCTTCTCTGTCTGGCAGGGCTGACCTAGTGCCTGCCTGCTCTGCAAAGCGAAAGATCCATGAAAAGCTTAGGAAGCTCCTTAGTGGCTAGGTGGGAAAGGATTTTGCTTAGCAATTCAGAGAAGAAAAAGGACTTTGCTTTAAATGCCATTGAGCAGAGCCCATTGGACTGCTCCCACCACTTCAGTGCTTCCTTGAGAGGAAGATGCTCAGGGCAATGTGGCTGTAACCAAGAGGAGGCTGTGAAGAAACAAAGGACAATATTGCAGTGTATGGACTTGTTGCCAGTTTAGCAGCATGGTGCTATGCAATGAATTGAACTGAACCAACCTGGGTCAGCTGACAATGTGCCGGTTGGGTTGGGTGGCTTCTCTTTGATCCTTAATTCTCTTTTTCTGCATTTCCCGATGGGGCTGCAGGGATTGGGACTGGCTACCTGGGCTATGCTGTTTGCCTTACAACTGAATGCTATGGACATGGCTGGTGGCCAGACCCCCAAACAGCTGCTTCTATGTGTGCGTATCTTAAAGATATGTAGAAAAGGTCATACCAATCTTGTGATGTAAGCTAGTGTAAGATGTCAGGAGTAGGGTGCAGGTTGAGGATATTTGGGTTGTTTAGCAGTCCCAGGCTTCTCATCATCCAGAAATAACACAGGGGTTGGCTCTCTACAATGCTGTTTGTTCATTAACCCCTAGGGAAGCTTGAGAGAAACCCTCAATTCAGTACTACAGAAGAGATCCCAGGAGCTTCAAACAGGACTGAGCTGTGGTTTGCAGTTTTTTGTCTGCTTTGCTCAGAAGGAATAAAAAACTCCATGACTGGTCTTTGAGTTGCTGCTGCCACCCTTGATCAACCTAAGCTGTGAATACATCCAGAAGGAATGAAGGTTTGTGTCCAAAACACATAAAGAGGGTTTGGTAAATAGTACTTCAATGAGACAGTGGCCACAAGGTTGATCAGAGCTGTCACTGGCTTTTAACTCATGACTTTTGGGTTTAGGTTTCCAGGTGCCCTTGTTAGCATGATAGTTCTTCATGCATACTTGAAATGTGCTTCTATTGGAACATCTCTGTGGCAGTTACTGCTTTGTGAACCTCTTGGAAGTAAGGGCTCGCATAGGCAAAAATCTTGGTTGGAGCCGATTTGATTTTGTGAATGGGTAGAAGAGATTTCTGGAGCCAGTGTTTCAGATCTTTAAACAAACCACAACTCACAAGTTTGACTAGTTCTAGTCATCTCACTGACGATCTGGGTGTAAATTTAGTATTGCTCCATTAACATCCTTGAAGTAGGGAAGGAGTAAGAAGCCATGCTTTTCTGCACTGGTAACTTAGGGCAGAATGTACTAATTTGGGTACCATAAATTATACCCATGAATAAGCATGTCCTGATTTTTTTTTTGGAGGTGCTGAATGCTTACAATTCTATTGACTTCAGTGGAAACTGGAATGAGCCCAGTACATGCTTTGGATAAATCATGTTGTGTAACAGAAAAATGATGGTAATTTATGTTTGAGAATCTTTTATCACAGCACTGAACTCTGCTTTGCAGTGTGAAAGAAGGAAAATTCTGAAGAGTTGTGCTGAGACTCTTCATTCACCTCCCTTGCACCTGCACAGCATTTCTGATGTGCAGATCCAGGACACCTGCCCTGATGCTGGCTTTCACCTATCTCAGTGCTGCCTTGTGTAGTGTAACATCAGCTGAATGCCTAGGACTCGGGAAGTTTTGGATGTTTGGTAGCTTGACGCATCAGAGCGTAGAAACCTTTTTGGCACAAGAGGTCTATGGAGTTTAAACACACCTTGACCTACTGGAAAGGTGTGTACAGTGGCTGATAGTGCTTTCATCTGCAAAACACAGATATGAGAATGTACATGAACAAAAAAAAAGGCTGAGAACACAGTGTCTTCAACTCTTTACTGTGTAAATCAGGGGTGCGCTTTCCAGGCTGTTCTTGTGCAGTAGCTCCCACTCTGGGCCCTTCGCCTTTCATTAGGAAAAGTGGCCAGTGTGCACAATAACCATACATTCCCTTGGTCCTCTCCCAACGCTGCTGTTTGCTTTCAGCAAGGGTGCAGGGAACTCTGAGTGCAAACTAAAAATAGAAATAAAAATGAAGTGAGGAAAGCAATCAGAACACCTAAAATCCAGCACTATCTTTAATCATAAGCGGAGAAAAATGTATCGAGTGTTGTTTGATCATAATCTAAACACAGCCTAAACAACCCTTTGAATTTGTAAATGACATGCAATAAAGGTATTTTTAGCTCGTGTTGCTCAGATCTTGAGGAGGATTTTTTTGTATGTTTTAGCTTATCACATTTCTTGCATAATAAGCTCTAGTTTTCCACAGCAATGTAATTTTCTGTGAGCCTATTCTGTATGCAAATAACTTTTCCTTTTGTGGTCTCCAGTGGCAAGATTATCTTTATTCCAGGTGGATTTAAAGTAAAAAAAACTCTTTGTTGGAGGATGAGAGTGTAAACAAGACAGTCTGTCTTTCTTGGGCATGTTTTCATTATTGGCTCACTTGTGTTTTGTCCTCTCTCAGGTTGAAGTTCCAGTGAAAACATGGCTAAAATTCTTATCTCTGGGGAGTGCCAAAAAGCCACAGTTTTTGTTGCATTTTCTGATTGAGGCATGTGCCTTTTTCCCATACTATCAACAGAACTGTGTTCAGAGGACTGTGCCTTCTCCTGATTTTGCCAAAGAGCTTATGAATGCCTGAACCAAGCGTCCTGGTTTCAGCTGGGATGGTCTTTCTTAGTAGTGCAGTGCTGTGTTTTAGTCAGAGAATAGTGCTGATAACACACTGATGTTTTAGTTGTTGCTCAGGAGCACTCGCCCTCATCAAGGACTTTTCAGTCTCATGCTTTGCCAGCAAAGAGCTGCATAAGAAGCTAGGAGGGAGCACAGCCAGGACCTGAACTAGCCAAAGGAATGTTCCCTACCATAGGACATCAGGTTCAGTACTGAAACTGCGGGCAGTTGGCCATGAGGGGCTGATCACTACTTGGGGATGGGCTGGGCATTGGTCAGCAGGTGGTGAGCAATTGTATTATACATCATTTGTATGTCTTGGGTTTTACTCCTCTCTCTCTTTTCCCCCCAGTATTATTTGGTTCAATTATTAAACTGGTCTTAACCCACAGGTTTTACCCTTTTATGATTCTCCTCCCCATCCCACTGGCAGGGGGTGAGTGAGTGGCTGCCTGGTGCTTAGTTGCTAGCTGGGGTTAGACCACGACACCAAGTTTTTGTTGCAATATTAATGTCTGTTTGACCTTCCTTTATAAGTCTGTAGGCAGCCTGTTTCTCTTGTAAGCCTTCCTACTGAGCAGTTTCATGTTTGAGGCTCAGATTTTGAGAAATCACATATGCTTGAGTGTGCTTAGTGGGGTCATATGTTCCATCACCCTTGTGCAAGTAGGAAATGCTTTTTAAAGTAAATAACCTAAGTTTCTAATGCATTGTCCTACTGAATGGCTTCCCCTGATGATGAAAGAGCAGCTGAAAAGCTCAGTCTTATCTTCAGAGTATGCCAAACTGGTGCCTGGAAATGAATTCAGAACTTTGGAATATAGATACGGGACAGCTACAGAAGACATGTACAGCTTTCATGTGATGGGAGGACTGAAGTCAAAACCAACTGGTTTTTGGAGTGTTTTCCAAACAAACTGGTTCTCAGATTTAGTTTTACAACAAAAGGGAATTAATTCCCTGCTTTAGGGGCCAATGGTCCAGATGCTTCTGTTTCAGAGCCAGGTAGTCTATGATGGAAACATAAGTACTTGAGGCCTGTGTGCTGGAGAGGAGACTGCTGTTTGAGGCAACTAGGAGGGAGTGAGAAAGCCTGGAAGAGGGTGGAAAAGCCTAGCAAACTTAAAGGAAGAGAAAGGCAGGAACAGAGGAAGCAGAGATTGAAGAAAGAAGTGAATGGGGGCTATGCTCAGCAATCCTTTGCTTTGGCCAAGGCTGTCTCCCAGCTCTGCAGAGCTACACTGCAGTGTTGGACTATGCAGACCACCATAGAGTCTGCCAGCATAGAGTACAGCAACCATGTAGACAGGATGGAACTGACGCTGCACCTCCTCAAGAGATGACTTTGTGTCCTTCCAGGAAAAGACCCAGGGATAACTTTGCAGTGAATAGGCTGCCATTTGGAGATGCAGCTTTGGCAGGCTATGTTGGCTTCCGTATTTCTTGTTTAGACCCAGAGCATGTAGTTGTGGGCCAGTGACAATGAAATAAATCTGTCTCCGAGTTACTGATTAACAATCAGTTTGTAAATACAGACTGAATGTGACTCCAGAGCTGCTCTGTTCCAGTATCTGAAAGCAAATGGACATGCTGTCAAGCAGAATGGGCGTCCTGTATTTTGATGGATAATTAAATTCTCAACTCTTATTTAATATCTGAAGTACAACAAACTATTCACAGGAAGCATGGCTCTTCCTCCCTCATTCTTAATGATTAGTCCCAACAGAGGTCTGCTGAAATCAGTTTAATTGATTGCATAATGAATTTCAGGGCTCTTGGCAGTTTCAGTGAAAATGTAGAGTACCTCGAGAATTGGAGACTGTTTCATTATGGACCTGGCTGGAGCCAGGCTCTGAGTTGCGGTTCACCACAGCTTTAGGAAATACACTGTCTTCAGCCTGGATTTTCTTTACCTGCATGCTACTGCCCATTTGACATTTTAGGATCTTTGCCATCTCCTCAATTCATGTAGTTGTCATAGGAACTATTTCCTAAGCTGTGTTCTGACTTGTTCCATGAGGCACTTTATCATAAAGTGTTGACAAGAAAGCACAGCCATAGATTTTTAAATGTCACCAAGGTAACTACCAGCATTCAATTACAGCTTCAGATAGAGATGAATCCTTTCTGCAAATGTGAGTGTGACAGTCAAAAGATGTGCTGAGGGTGAAGGTGATTTGTGATACAGTAAAGATTTCTCTTGTCACTTTGCAAGGTTAATTGTACCCATTCTGGTTTTGGTGACACAAATGTAGCATAGGTTATTGCTTGATTCTTCAGTTAATGCCTTAGTAGGCATTGATCACTTGGTTTTCTGTTGGTGTTGTGTTTCTGGTTTTATTTGATTCTGCTCCATGAATGAGCCTGTTGCTTTATGTGCAGCAAACCCAGGGTTCATCTCAATGATGTCCTGTAGCACCCAAAGTAATTCTGCTTTAGATGGCATTTCTCTGGGCTTACATAAACATCCCAGAGACCAAAGCAGGAATCAGACTTGTCTGCAGATTGCTTGAAACCTCAGACCATCTCATTCATCCTAAGCCTGAGAAGATCAAAGTTCTGGGGCTTGTGTAGATTAGGGACAGTGGACAGCTGGAGCACAACTTTGTATGTTAGAGAAGGGCTTTTTGAGACTAGGAGAGAGTGATGGTGCATCTGTGTGTGGGATCTGAGGGATCAAGAGAAGAGGAGACAGGAAAGATACTAGCAGGGTAAGCGTCTGGTGGGGTATGGACATAGATGGTTTGGTATCAGAGACTGTGCTGTTAAGGCTGGTCTTGGGTTCTTCTGAGGCTGTGGGCAGCCAGTTGAAGGCAGAAAGCCTTTTGTGAGCAGTGTAGATGCTGAAGACATGACCCTTAAATCAGCTGAAGCTCTTGTGTGGTTTTGAGGTTGTAGCCATGACAAGAGCTTCTCCCAAAGCTGCCTCAAAAATGCCCAGTAAAAGGCAGTGCAGTGCTGCTCCTTTTGTTACTCTTGACCATTTTGCCTTCTCCTTGTTATCTTACATCCATTAGTTTTCAACATCTTTTCATAGAGTAATAAGTCATTTGGTATCATTAAAGTGAAATTTAAGGCTATTATACATTCATTTCTCTACCATTAGGAACGGTCTTTACTTTCTCAAATAAACCACCTTAGCTTTTTTTTCTTTGAAGTTTCACATTAAAGGTGAAAAGAACAGATCCTGACAATGTCATCCGAGGAAAGCAATTATATTTTTAAGGTGAAGTGTTTTGTGAGCAGCATCCTGCTTTCTTGGCAGAGCTAAAAATAGCTGACTGGTTAAATAGCTTATCAGCATGTGGAGACCTGGGAGTCTTGGGAGTAATTCACTTTTACTTTTGACTAATAATTCCATGCCAAATGTTGTTCCAGTGTTGGAATTGTAATGGAGGGGGCGCAGGTAGCTTCTTCAAGCGGGTGAAGTAATATAGACCTGTCTAAAGCAGCCTAAGCCGTCTAGCAGTTTTATTTTACCAGCGCAAATTGAGGCATCAATTTTCAGATGGTTTTGTAGTGCAAAACACGTGGAGAAGTTTTGTGCTTGAACCAAATCCACAGCCCTCTGAAAGTGTAACAGCAAGCCCTGGCAACCTAATAGCTGGTTGACAGCTGGCAGTCTGGTTCACAAATACCAGCACATCTGTATGCACTTCAATGCAATATGCACATTCCTTCTGCCATCTGCTTTTCCAGGCAGATGAAATGGTCCCTGAGTAGATGTGTCCCAGGCTTGGTCCTTCCCATGCCTGTTTAGGGCAGGGGAAGAAAGAGTCCAACAGCATCCTCCATATGGTTGTTGTCAGGCCTGTTGAAGGCTGGAGCTGGCATTTCACACAGCTTGGAGAAGGCAGAGAAAGCCTGTCCTTTAGGAGAGCAGTCCTGGGTCCCTGTGTAAACTGAGTGGATTTATTAGCTCAATTTACCATAAAATTGTAAGAGTTCTTAATGGAAAAGATGTCTTAATGACATGAACAATGTTTTCTGGCCCTTGTCTTTTGCAGGGCACATGCATCTCTACCTGCTGCTCTATGCAGTGAAAAACATGATCTGCCAGATGTTTCTTTGCCTAATACAGGGTGGATTAGCTGCTGGTGTCAGTGTACAAGACTTGCCGCCTGCTTGGCAAAGCCTTTGAGACATAAGCCAGACTGTGCTTTTTTGCACCCAAAACTTGAAATGAATGTGAAACTCCCCAAGATAAAAGGGGAATACTGGCAAACCACAAAGATGTGCAGAGCACTTGTCCTCACTTGACAAGTAACATGAAATCCAAACAAAGGACTGGAATTTCTGAGGGATTTTCCATGTAAGGGGCCCAGTGGAGATGCAGCATTTTCTGCCAGGACAGTTCTGTTTGTTCTGTTTCTTGTAATGTAGGGAGTTTTTTCTCCTTTTTAAAGAGGGTTTTTTTTTTTTTTTGAGTTTCTTTAATCATCATAATCCCCTTTCATCGTGAGCCTGTCTACCAACAGAACGGTTGTCCTTCTTAATGCCTCTATTTCTATCCTTCCCCCCCTCCCCCCTTACTTTTCCCTCCCAGGCACATTCCTGTTTGGATTTCAGCCCTTCAAGAAATACTACACTGGGAGGGATTGCACTCCTCAGATGGCTCCAGCACTGGCTAAATTCCCCTGGAAAAAATGCAGTTACTGAGGAATTTTTGCTGTTGGTTTCTTTTGAGGAGGTAAAAGGGGGTCAGATTCTAGAGAACTTTTCTCCTTGGAGAGAATTTCTTTCCCTGGGAATGTGCCATGGTAAGACAGCCTTTGGGAAGGGGTACTGACACTGTACATGTAATGTGTGTGGAAACAGTTGTGCTTCTTGCCTCGTTAAAAGAAAAAATCTAATGGTTGTGCGAAGAACTTGGGCAGGTATGCATGTAGCAATTCACTCTCCTTTTGCCCTATTGCAGAGGAAATGACTGTTATCGTTATCAAGACAGGTTAACAATAGGAATCCCGTGTTTCTAAGCCAACTGCTGCAAATGGCAAAGACCTGGTTAGCTCACATGGATGTGGATTCTTACGAGATCAGTCCCAGATGAATATTTCCCCTCTCCCCACTGAAGAGTGACTTGGTTACTGTGAGCTGCTCGTGCTTTCTGTAACAGTATGAGGTCACTGGCTGATGAGAGTAAATTGATGATTTTGTGCTTCAGTTTGGTCCATAGGAAGGACTGATTACAATCTCAGTATCACCACAAGTTCTCGGATGCAGCTCTTAGACCCACTTGAAACCTCTTGTTCCTGACAATGTTCAGTCTTAAAGGAAACTGATACTGTAGAAATGGAACTAAAATGGGAATGAGAGGGTGAATGAAGGATTGGTAAACTGTGTATCTGTCTGAAACTGAAGCTTCTCTACTGTTTAGAGGCCATTCTTCAGTTTTAATATGTGAAACTCTTAGATATTTTTGTAATACTTCAAAATATTTCTAGCAAGAAAAGGATGGAGATGGTTTTGTTTCTCATCTCCCTCTTCTGCCTCAAGGTAAATTCTGGTGAAGTTATACTTGACAATTTCTGAGTCATAGTTTGACAGCTCTTCAGGGTATTTGCTGTTAAGCACACAGCTTGCTCAGAAGCTCTGTTAGACTTGAAGCAGTCCAAGCAGAGAAGAAAGCAGATGGGAGGATCCACTAAGTGGCTTTCTAGTGGTTGAAAGAATGCTGTAGTATAGTAGAAATAGTTCTCATCTTGCTTTTAGAGATATGTATCTGAACTGGTGATTTGCTGATTTATTCTTTAACTCTACACTTGATGAGACACAGATCTTGTGAACACTGAAGCAGTTCAGTCCTCTGAGGATTTGTTCTCAATATATATAGTTCTCAAATTCTGGAAGACAAAGCTCTGTTTACTGCTGGTTGAATCGCAGCCTTGGGCTTCAGAGGCACCAGATTATGGAGAAATCCAGAGTTCTTCTGGTTCTGGTGTACATGTAGTCACTGTATAGCCTTTACCTGACTCTCTCAGGCTGCAAACACTTCAGAATGATTATTGTCCTTGTCCGCTGCTGAGCACAAACGAGTTTCTTTTATTAAAGTATCCTCTCAACTATTCCAGTACCATTATTATATCTCTAATGCTATGAATCTTTAAAACCAGATTGAGAAGCCAGTTTGGCCAAACTTCTTTCTCCATTTATATTTAAAGTGTTTCAAATGACAACTGAAAAAAAACAACCCAAAAAGGATCTGTCATGTGGTACTTCACTCCTGTTAATACAGTCAGGCTGTCCCTTTTAGGGTCACACAGTGCTGGAGAGTGCTAGCATTCCTGATGAGCAGGAACTGGCATTTACTTTACAGGAAAGCTGTAATATAATGCAGCTGCAACATAACTAGCCAGGAAAGGCTGGTTAAGATACAGGCATGTGTTTTGTAAGCCGAGTATTGTGAAACTCAACATACAAGGAGGTAAGAGTATGATTTTAATTAGCAATGTTTTTCTGTGTTCTTTGTTAGGTAATCTCTGCATTGGTGCAAACCAAATACTATTCCAAGTTAGGAGAAACTCTAGAGTAGGTCCTAATGTGATCTTTGCAGTGTTACTGTCAACAGTTTTCTTCCTCTCAGCTGGAGAAGAAAGCACCAGTGTTCATGGACGTTTGGACTGCAAGCAGGGAAAATAGCTGTAAAACGCCTGCAGTGTTGTGGTGTTGATGGCTGGGTCGTGTGGCTGGGAAGTACTTTGAAATGATGATGCTTGCAGAGGAGAGTTTAATTTCTCATAAATATGCATCCCAAAGGATGAGTACCATTGAGCAGGAATGAGGTTTGAACCAGGGCCTCACATCTCGGAGGTGAGCTTCAGCCAGCATCTGCAAGCAAATCGGACTTCCCAGAAACAACTCCTTTTCTAACCCCCCCAGAAACACGTAGCTGTATATGTGAATGTGTGCATGCATTCACATACATTTTCCTTTGTCTTTCTCTCACATTCATATCCTAATGTGGAAAGCAGAAGGAGCAGGAAGCTAAAATGCTGAATTTCTTTCCACAAGTGTTGAATGGAATTGCTTTATTTTTCTTTTTGTGTAGTCTTTGATGGCATATGCTCTGAACTGGAGAGCTGGTAAAATATGAATCAAATCTTAAGCAAGCCAGTATAGTAATTAAAAGGAATGTTGATGGTTTTAATTAGCAGCATATTAGCATGCTGTGAGCACCAGAAGTTCTACTGAGTTGGTTAGTTTGACTAATTCAAACGTATTTATTACTAATTAATGAAATGTTGCTATCATTAATGCTTTTTGTAATTTCTTTGTAGGAAGTTAATTGTGTAGAGACTTAAAGCTGCACTAAACCAGTATTAGAATAAGATCTTTTACATATGGGGCTGTTGAAATGATGGTGACTAATAGGTTGTGAGCTTTGGATGAGGTGACTCTGTACTACACTACTTCTTAAAATAATGTTTGTGTGAATGCCTCTCTTGGTGTGGGTTTCATGACAATTAAGAACTTTCATCCTCAAACTCTCTAACAAAATTGAGAAGCCACTTAAGCATTCTCAAGAGCACCTTTTTGTGCTAAATTCATTAGCTTAATAACATCTAATGAACAGATGTTGAGTTACAGTATAAACGAAGATGGTCCAGATTCTCATTAGTATGGGTTTTGTTGTTGTGGTAGCTCTTTGTTTTGTTAATGTCATGAGAATGTCCTTTAAGGACTAATGTTGGAGCTTCTCTGGTGTTTTGCTGTAACTCGCTCTATGTTAAATTAACTTTCCATGCTTTCTCTTTAAAAACCCTAGCAGAATCGGCTATGGTTAAAGATGAGTCCAAAATAAAGTCTTAAATTCACATGTTCTGCAGATGACTGCAGCAAGTTTGGGATCCAATTGTAAGACCTTTAAGGTCCTACATCTAGCAAAATATAACGGTAGTATGTTTTAAATCACTGCCTGTTAATGTTTGGTTTTGTGCAGAGGCCTCAAATACTGTACATGACTGTGGTGTCAGTATCTGATTGAAACAGAAATAGAAGTACTGTAATTGCCTTTCTGGAACTGTGTTCTTAAAGGGAGAACAGGTATTGAATTGATAGCATGTGCTAATTACAACCTGTGCTATTAAGGTGATGTTTGGTCCTGCTAGTATCAAAAGCTCTGGTAAAGTATCAATAGTGTCTGTGATATTGAATATACTGCTTGACTGTAGTTATAACTGGAGTTAAAGTTTAAGTTTATATGCAAACAAACTTCCAAGTATGTCTTATATGGTAAGTATATAAAGTGTCCATCTTTGAGTAAGAAAGGTCTTTAATGGAAGAAGGGTTTCCTGTCTAAGCTGGGGTTTTCTGAGGAGGAGACTTGCAGCTGAAAACTTCCACTGTGGCAGAATGTGGAGAAGATTGTTTAGTTTTGTTGTTTTATCCTTTCCTCCCTTTCTGTGCACCCAGACAGTGTCAGGGTCTGAAGAGTGTGGGGAGATTTCAGGAATGAAACTATTGGCTGTAGTGAACTTTGAAAGGAAGATGGTGAATTAATGGTGTTTGGACTGAAAGATCAGTCTACAGCTGCTGAAACTTGGTATTTTCCCTGTCTGCTGATCAGAAGTGTGTGTGTGGGGAAATTTGCTGTCTTTAACTGTCTGAGCTTAATGGAAAAATCATCTTCTGAATCTCAAATGATCTGGACAGTATCAGCCTGCAACACAGTAGTGTCAGTAAGTTGTCATAATAAAGCAGAGGAGATCATCCTATAATCATTGAGGAAACTGTTTTACTTTGAAAGATCATTATATTCTTGCTGCTACAGTACAGCCTGTGCATTATGTCTCTGGATCCCCAAAGCACATGGGCTACCACTCCACAGCTAAGTGAACAGCATCTCCCTCGATTCCAATTTCTTTGTGCTCTTGGTCAGTGGCTCAGCAGGTCTCTAAAAAAACCCCAGCTCATCTCCTTAGCACATCTCTCTCCCACATATCGCCCTCAAGATGCACTGGTTTATCTTAGTCTTGTTGCCTGTTGGCTTTGAATGTCAGGTTGTAAAAATAGTTTGGTTTCTTCTGTTGGAGGAAGTGATTGAAAACAAGGCTTATTGTGGAGCTTGCAGAAATGTTCTCATTGTTTCTCATAGTGCTGCTTTAAGAACAATTAATTGCAAATCAGCATTAAGGAGTAAATAGAGGTGAATGAAACCCTTGAGCATTTACAGCTGGTTGCTGTCTTTTCTACTTCTGAGTTAAGAGTGTGATAACACAGGCAGAGTCCAGGGAAGGACACCACTGGTGTGCCCATAGCTTATGAAGTACCTGCAGGAGAAGAGGAGCTGTTTGCTTGTTATTGACCAGCAAGTTACTCCACAAGCACCCTCCATTAGAAGGCAGCCAACTTGAGTTGGGGAGATCCAGTGCTCTGATCCTGTAAAACCTTGGAACTGCAAAACGTGGTTCATGTTAAGCGCAGGAAGAGCCTCTGGTACGGTGGAGCCTCTGATTTAGCTTCTGGCACCTTCTTTCTTTGCTCTGTAAAACTGGAGTTCTTGCTTTTTAATCACCTCACTTTACCGTGCCAGGCTCAGCAATTAGTGCTTTTCATTATTTGAAAGAATTTAAATAATTATTCGACTATGCAATTGTAGGATGACTTTTTAATTTATGGAGCCTGTGGATGTCTGTTATTTAATTAAACAGAGGTCTTAAATATATTAGTGAAGAGGAAATTGGGAATTCTCAGCCTGGTAAACTGAGAGACATTGATGTGTAGATTTTGGGAGGTAAATTCAAGAGAAAAGGCTACTTATCTGCCTGACTTTCAGAGGAAAAGCAAAGTAAACAAAAGGCTCCCTCCAAATCAGAATTTCTGTATATAAAAAGCTGTCGAGATGTGCGTGGCTGGCTCACACATGCAGGGTCATAAAGGTGTTAAATGCAGGATCACATCCATGGGGGATGATGGAGTTTCCACCCTCCTATGCAGTCTGGGCTCTGGTTAGCAGGTCATTCGATGGGATCAGCTAAGTGTTGCTCAAGTCTCTGTCATGGCAATTCCCTTGGGCTTCTCCTGAGCAGACTCACGGTTATTGTCCTGAGCAAGCTGTGTTCCTCCATGGTGAGTGTGCTCCCCTTTTGTGAGCATATGGGGGTAGAGCCCCTGATACTGCAAAAGTCCTTTTTAGTTGCCTTATCTTGTATAGACCTGTACATACATGGTGAACAGTAAATGCTTTGCTCTAATGAAGAGCTTGACTGGCTTGTAAATAACATCTTTTTAAATTCAAAGAAATTACAGGCTGTCTCTAGTGAATGCACAAGCCAGGCTGGTGTGCAAGGGGGACGTTTGTAATAGCTGGTCCCTGCGATTTGCCCAAGGCTCCACACAGGGCTAATAACAGGCATTAGACAGGAGAGTCTGGGCTCCACGTACAGCTGAATAGCACAGTGCTAGCCAAGGGAAGAGTGGGGCAATCAGTGACAGAATTGCATGTTAGAGGCTCGGTGTGCTCTTTGCACATCTAGTAATGATTTTCTTGCATACTTGCCTCCACCCTGCTAAGCAAGGCAATGTTTTGGAGATCCTGTGTGGTCTTTGGTGCTGCAGGATGTGTCTGCCTGTCATTCTCCCATGGTACCAGGAAGTCTTGGATCTCAGGGTGTGCTCTAAAAAAGCAGCTGCTTTAAAGGAGATGGTGATGGAAAAGAATGTCTTTTCTAAATGTCAGCTAAACCTGTGGAGCACTTACAAGCAGAAGAAATTATAGCTTTGGTCTCTCAGTAGTGGATTTTGCAAAAGGAAGAAAAGAACAAATATGTGGTACAATGGGGTCTGGAGAAAAGTCTTTTATTTGTTGCTATTAGAAGGACTTCTTTGGGCATAAGTGAAAGGCAGTACTTCGGTGTGGAATGTTCCTCGCTTCTAACAAGTTAAATGGCTCTCTTGATTATATAGGCTTGCTTAGCAGTTACTGGAACTGCATATTAACTCCTCCAGTAACTCTGCCTGCAGGTTAGGTAACAAGAAGGCCAAATTTGAGCCTGGCTAGCACTCATATCTCGCCCTTCCATCCTCCTGCAAAAAGCTGATGCAGTTGCATGCTTACTGTGTGCTGATACAGACCTGAGATCTGTGGTCAGATTGGCAGCGTAAAGTTACTGTTCTCTTACGGAATTTCTTAGAGCTTTGTAGAAACCCCCCTAAGTGTTCAGTGCAGAGGTTTTCTGAGCCTCACATCTTCAATAGTAATAATGAAAATCATTCAGAAATGTGTTAGAAACAAATATCCCATTTGCAAGTTGCACCGTGTTATTGGATTTGACTTGATTCTGGGAATGTAGTAGCACTGAAGAGGTGAAAGTGTTACCACAGGGAATTCTAGCTAAAACACTTGCAAACCTCAAAACCAATAATGTGAGTAGAAGTTTGTCTTCAGCATCAAGTGTATCTACAAGCAGAGAAGAATGCTGTTTCAGGGCATGAGCTCTTCACAGTAGCATTTGTGTTTTCACTCTTAATCCATTTGCTTTAGGTTCTGTCATTGGTTTCAAAGTCTTCCATTACTTTAGCATCCTCAGTCCTTCCTGCTGTTTGTACAAGCTTAACCTTGACAGTGCTATGACATGCAATCATTAAGGTATATTAAAAACATGGCAGCATACAGTATACTGCAAGTTCTTGCTGTGTTGCAGAGAATGGGTTCACTAGCATATTCAGCACAGAGCAGCCAAGGATTTCAGGGTTCAGTTCTGTGCTAAAACACCCTGCAGTGCTGCTGTTGTGACTCCAAATGTCCCACTGTGTGGCTCCAAGCTGTAAATACAATTCACAAGACAAATAATGAATGTTAGGTGAAATTTGGCTAGAAGCTTATCATGCTGGCCATTAGTTTTTAAGGTGAATATAAAAGCATAACAAATTAACTTTGTTTCCTTTTACATAAGGATCTTCCAACTGAACTGGAAAGAATTTAATGTTTCTGTATTTGAATTCATGGTGCAGTGGTCTGGAATTTGTTTGGAGTTTCATCAGTGGTATTGCAAGTGACTGGTTACAAGATATTGCAGTCTGAATCTTTTCTAATTTTAGGTTAAAAGATAAAAATGAGATGAAGTATTTCTTGGGCTTGTTTTGGGGAACTCTCTCTTTCTGGATCTAGTATTTGACAGTTGGGTAATGGCTGTATTCCCAGCCTATATTCCTTAGAAGGTAAATTTTGTAAACCTTATACAGTTCCTAGTTTCTTCTAAAGCAATTTTTCAAAAGGATGACTGTTGTCATATGAATTACAGTTCCTAATCTTTTTTTGGCCAGCTTAATCCCTGTTCTGCAAATTGTTAGTGTTGAGAATGAATGCTTTGCATAGGAGAGACCAAGTGCTTTTAATACTGCCTAGGCCGTTGGGTTGTGCAGGACTCTCAACCATTTATTGAAATACCCTCTGAATCTCTTCCCATTTTCCTTGACTGAGTTTGTGGTTGGCAACACAGCTTACCATTTGTTCACCGACCTTTTGTGTGCCCAAACAGAATTTATGGGAAAACATCAAATTCCAAGTCAGTCCTTTCCTTAAAGAGCAAGTTGTAGACTAGGTCTTACTCTCATCTAAGTCCCAAGGATATTAGTGTGGTTCTCCTGCATAATAGCTTCTTAAAGAGGAAGCTGATTAATTACTATAACAACCAGAGTTATAATTATATGGATTGTGCTGTTATTTGTGAGTAAAAATCATAACATTTGTGTTAAGGATTATTAGATAATACTTTCAGCTGGTCTGTACCTTCTTGCTGCCTTCAGTTGATGGACTATAGACAATCTGTTCATCAGAAATGCTCATCTCATGGAAAGTGTAATATATGATTAACAGTTCATGAACTGAAGGCTGCTGTCAGTGTCTGCTGCTCTGTGAATCCATAGCTTAAAGAATAGGTCCATCCTTCAAATTACTACAGATTAATAAGGTTTGTTCCTTTATGTTTGTCAACAGTGTTCTTCCATCTGTTTTGTAGAACTTCACAGCATGTGGTCAGATGTACAAGTTGAATTATATTTCTACTGCATAATCAAAAGGTACCCATAACATAAGGCATCTTCCAGTACATATGTTTGGACTCTGCATTTTGTGGTAGTATGATCTCTTTAGATTGGAGAAGAGAGAGCTCAGTGAGCACCTTTAAGTATACAAATACCTAATGGGTGTGTATGTGGGGGGAGTAGAAGTAAAGAAGTAGTACTCCTCTCAGTTGTATCACGTGTAAGAGCAAGAGGCGATGAATAAGCCCAGACTGAAATACAGGAACCATTTGAACATAAGAAAAGTGTCATACACTGGATCAGATTCTCCATCCTGGGAGATATTAAAAACCCAACTGGACAAGGTCCTGAGCAATTGCCTACAGTTGAGGCCTTGGACTAGAGTGTGTCCAAATGTCCCTTCCGACAGCAACTGTCATGTGATTTTTGGAATGCTCAGAGGCTTTGGGCAGATTCTGCTCTCTGAGATCATACTGGCATTTTTATTTTCCAAGTAAGGCATAATGAAGGGGGGAGAATAGGATGAGACAGAAAAAACAAACTGTGTGGTGATGCATTTTTAGCAGAGGGAAGTGTTGTTATCTGTCCTATTATTACTTAGCACCTTTGCCTGACTCAGACTGCTGTTTATTGCCTGCCTCTTCTAGCTCTGCTCACTTCAGTCACAATGTCACTTAGATCTTGGCTTTGTAAAAGTTCCCAGGGACTCTGGAAATTCACAGCTGGGCAATAATGGGAGAATATTCTGAGATAGGTCTGATGTAACTGTATGGAGTCTACTTACTCATACATGCTAAACTGGTATTATGGCCAGCTAGAAAGCATAACTATTCTATATACATATGTTTGGAGTGCTCTTGTGCTTGGAAGCAATAGGGTCTCCAAGTGTGTTAAGGAAAACCATATGGTTTTTGGTTTGGCAGGCTTTTGTGGTGTAGACAAATTTGATGAGGAGAAATTGCATGTCTGGAAACTAGTGATGAGATAGATCAGTTTGGTGCTTTACACCTCACTGGGACACATGCAGCTGAGCAAGATGGTAGAGATTCTCCTTTGTGTAACTTCATGAATGGACAAAAAAATAGAGAAATAAGCTGCTTCATCTAAACAAAGTTTTTGTAACAAGACCAGAGGCACATCAGGTGGCTAGGCGTAAATGTAGCCTGAGGTAGTAGGTTTATAGCAACCCAGACTAGCTCAAATGCATTATCATTGGCCATATCCAGATTGAAACCTGGCAGTTTTTGCAACACCAGAATACTTAGCTTCAAGACTGTAGGTGTCACAGCCTCTCTGCCAAAGAGGAGTGAGAATTTTTTCCTTGAAGTTATTCTTGCAGTGAGTTCAATTGGAGGACTGTAAATATTCAGGGTATCATTTTACGTGGTCAGAATGCGGGGAGCAGTCAGCGTTCCTTGGATTGTCCAACTCTTGTTCACTATCAGAATTGTCAAATCTTGTGTCTTGTTCAGGAGCATAAAAGGTGTGCGTTCAGTAACAACATGTCTGGGCCAAGAGCCACCAAAGAGGCTCTAGGAACTGTGACAACAAAGTGGTGGGGCTCCTCAAGGGAAAATATACCTACTGAAAACGAACAAGCTGTGTCAGACTTTGAATGGTGAAGAAATCCAATTGAATGCTAAACGGTATTCATTATTGATGAGAACCATACCTTGGAAGACGGGGCTGTGTGTTTCTTGCTGCAGCGCCTTTTCTGAGGCAAAATGCCAGACCTGTGCTTCCATTTGAAGGACTTTCAGATCTGTGGTACTTAACACACTTTACCCTTTTGCATTCGCTTTCACTGCACTTCCCCGAGGATGTTTTTGGGCCTGATGTTAATACTAAAACGTGCAGGTTTTGTTGTGTAAGTAGTGGCTGATTATTTTTTCTTAAGGAATCTTCAGCTAGATTCAAGTGTTCAGAACTGAAATTATTAAAATAGAAATGATTTGCATGCAGTGAGCAGGGAGAAGGTTTACTGCTAAACTTTTTTGTGCTGTACCATAAATTGTTTGCAGAGTTACATCTCCTCAGGGCTTTCTAGACAGTGCAGAACAAACATGTGAACATATAGGAGCTATTGTGTGTGATGTAAAACAGTGAACACAGTCTTGGATGCTATTAACAATTGAAAACAGGAGCAATCCACCATGGCTGTTACACATTCAGATAAAAGGTGCCAACAGGCTACTTAATGGTGTAGTATTTTTATGCATGCCATAGAGCTGTCTCCATTTGATCTTGGCTCACAGAGGATGTCTCAAGTACTTATCAGTGTTTGATGGAATTGGCTGCCTTGGCTGAACCTTTTCATTTTTGGGAAGAGTGCCAGCCGATCCTAACGTTTCAGCAGACCAAATAGAGACCTCTGTAGCCAACAGTGCTCCAGCTTCTGGGTTAGGAACAGAGGGATATGAGGCTGTTGCTGAAACAGAAATCCACAATATCCACGCAGCGTTATCAGGTGCTGCCAACAGACCTTCCTGGTTTTGGGCTTGTTTAGGGTAGCAGCTGAGGTCTGTGATAACTCTTTCCTTTTTCTAGAGCTCTGGTTTAAGAAAAAAAAAGTACTACTTTTTTAATATGGAAATAAATATTTTATCCTTGACCTTGGGTGAAAAAGAATGAAGCCCAGATCCGTTTAGAGTAGATACTGGTCTGATATATATATATATACACACACACACATATGTATGTAAACTTCTTGTGGGTAATGCATTAGTATCCAGGTACACTGTGCAATATTTGAGAAGTTAACAAGTTGTAGTGCACATGGGCGCTGCTGAAAGCCTAAGTAAATATTAAGATTCCACTTTCATGAATATCTTCTGGCTAGGATATTACTTCTAATTCAAGAAACCACCCCTTTCATCTCCTACCTAAACACTTCTTATATTTGGATCAAGGTTGTGTTTTACTACATACTGCACAAATGTTAAAGAAGATATAATTTCTCCACTGGGAAGCTGACAGTTGTCTCAATAAATCCACTGTTGCTAGGTTTATAGAAAAATATTATAGTTAGAGACCTTGCAGTTGATCCACAGGTTGCTGTCACAGAGAGCTCTGGCACCAACAGTACTCCTTGTTTTAATATCCCAGAGAATTCCCCAATACAGAAGATGGGAAGGGGGGGGTGGGGTGGAGCATATGACTCCTGAGCATTTGGCTCCTTAAGGTGAGAGCAGAGTGGTTTTGGTCACCAAAGGAAATAATTGCAGGTTGTAACACCTACAAAGGTTGTGTCCATTGTTTTTCTTCTCAGAGTAGTATGTCATCAGTGTTTCCTTTTGATTCATTGGAAAAGCAGAGCTTTTCTAGGCCAGCAAACAGTCCGTGTGTGGGTTTTCATGAAATGCAGAAGTACAGCAAATGTAATTGTTTTTCCCCTAACACCTGTATTGATTATATTGATCCAAAAGAAAATCAGGTTTTCAGAAGTTCAAATGTAGTTTAATGTCACTGGCGTGAAATGGATCTTACCCTGAAGCTTGAACTGTTCAGTGACCACTTTGTGCAGATTTACCCTGCAGCAAAAACAACCTCTGTGGTTCAGCCAGAGGTAAAATGACCACTAAAGTAAGTGTTAATAGCGCAAATGCTATTTAGTATTGCTGCCTGCTTTATGTTAAAACCAATAAGGATTCTGGCAGAGGAAGGGATTTGTAATGAACAGAGATAGCTGGTTGAAAACAATGATCTAGGACAAGCTGGCAGTTTTGAGATGTTTAGCTTGCCTATTAGTTTTGCAGTCATTTCTTCGATGTGTTTGCCTGCATCCCTGTTCTAGGACAGAGCATTTCAAATGTTCTTCACTCGATTTGGCGACAGGTAGTAATTCAGACAAAGTGCAGTTTGGCTGTAATTAAAAATTTGAATTGACAAGCAAATTCCCACTTAACAGTAAAGTTACTCCATTTTTCCTTGCTGCTGTTACAAAAGTTTTAATGTTAGTAGATCCAGTGTTCACCCCTTGTGCTATATATATGACTGGAGAGATTACAATAAACCATGCAATACTTTGCACCTCTGTTCTGGAATTTTCAAGCACTTTGCAGACATTAATGCGCAGTTCACAACACTCCTTATAGCACGAGGCAAAAATGTAATTAGTACTTAATGAAGCAGGAATTTGCTCATGCAGGCAGGTGGTTTGCCAATAATACAAGATAAGTAAGTAGCAGAATAAAGATGTGATCAAGTCTGGCCAGACTGCAGTTATTTTGGGCAGTTATTACTGTCTCACATAACTGAGAGTGTGTAATGTCTGTACAGGGAGTGCTAAAGGGGAAAAGAGCTGGGTCTGCCACCCAGGCTTAAAAGTCCATTTTATTTTATTTGCAGTCCTAGGAGTCATGCACAGTGCTCCTTGAGAACAATCCTTAATGTGTATTTAGCCAGAAAGAGGCAGGGATCTCATTCCATGTAGAGTAAGTGGTCAGCGGATACAATGGCATGAAGAGAGCAGAGGTAGGATTAAGGCTGGGTCATCTCTTGTTGTTCAGCTGCTTTGTAATAATCTTTCATATAGTTTTCTCTTTTGCCAGGGGATCAAACAATGCAATAAAGCTATGATCAGAAAACCTGCAGGCAGAGATCCATGTAAAACACCTTTGTGGAAGGTGCTCTCAGTGATGATCGTTCTTGGTTTTGCCCAGGGTGAAGAATCTTCACCTGTGTGGTTTTGTTCATTTCTCAATTTTGGATGAAAAAGACATAAATGTTTTGCAATGGAACAAGAAAAGTAAATTTTCCGGAGAGGCAAATGGGAACTGAAGGGTGTTTCTCGATTAGGATTTCAAAATTTCCACTTGAAGAAAGTCACAAGAATTTGGCAATTTCTCCAGGTTCCTTGAGCAGCTAATGAAGCAAAGCATCTTCAAACAGGAGAGCTTCTAACTCCATTAGCTATGCTTTCTCCAACAGGCCAGTGAAAGCATTTCTTCCTTCTTGTAGTTGTTTCTGTGCCAACCTTAGGGCTGCAAGTCATGTGTCATAGGGAAAAACACTTAACTGAAAGTGTTTTGAGCCCTGACAGGATTTGGAGTTAAAGAGACAGACAAGTTAAACATCTTCTTACTTCACCTACGTTGGCTCAGCAGTCCCCAACCTTAATGTCTCCCTTAACTCCCATCTGAGCAGTTGTATGCATGTGCACACAACTGGAGGTGAAGTTGCAAGCTTGGCCATTCCCTCTTTTGGACTTTGAGACAAAAATCTTTACAGCTTCCTGCAGTGCAGCCCAGTCCCAGAACTGCTGTCCTGTTCCAGGGGTGCTCCTGGGGGCATCCAGCCAGGAGAGGCCATGTGGGAGCTGGGACCCCTGGACTTGGAGTTTTGGGAGCAGCCTGGGAAGTCTTTTCAGAGTTGTGTCAATGCAACTGGTTTGCAGTAGGTATCACAGCCTGTGTTTCATTTTAGGTTTGCTCTTCTTGAAATGAATCCTTTGGGTTTTCCTTTGGTAACGACGACTTTAATTCTGATTCTGAACAGAAAACCTAAGGTTTTCCAAACTGTCTCAATTTCCTATGAAAATACTGTCACTTTTTGATAATTTCTCCAAACTTTCTGGTGTAATTTGCAGATGGCAGGATTTGGGACAGTTTCTCTGCTCACTTAGGAGCAGGCTCAGTACAGAACATCCCCTGATGCTGAAAGATGCACTCCTTATTTCTGTCTTCCTTTACCAGAAGATTGTGTACCTCTTAAAAATAGTCTTGCTCCGCTGAGGATGGGGAAGTAGACATGCAGTATTCTTTCCTGAGGGTGGTTCTTGTTCAGTATTCATTTGTATACATTACAAATCTGCAATGCGCTTGAAATGCTGTGTGGTGAAGCTTCTTCCTGTTATCCTGCCCTTAGAGAAGAGAACTTGTATTCAATGTCACACAGCATAACATACCTTTTCACAAGTTCTTTGTTCCTTGTAATAAGTTGATTCTATCTATTTTTACCTACAAAGCTTGAATTTTCCATCAACTAAACTTTCATCCTGTGGTATAGTCTGGGGTTTTTCCTCTTGAGGAGAGCATACCTGAAGCTTCCAAGAAAACCGTGACTTGGATAAGTCACCTTTAATTAAAGCAGTGAAGAGCTTTCTGCTTATATGGTTAACTGCTCCTTCTATTGAGGCACTTAAATGAAGTCCATAGAGGATCATAAGAGACTTCATTCGTTTTTTTCCTCCAAAGCTTTGTAATCTTTGTGACTTGGGACTTCGTTCTTGTTTGTTCTTTTAATTAAGGACTGGAAATATATACTGCCATGAAACATCTGGTATAGCCTGCCTCTGTGTTGCAAAGTAATGTCTGGTATCTTGTGCCTTTTGTCAGTCAGAAATAACTTCTGTCTCTCAGAATATTAGAGTTCTGTCGGTTTATTTGCCAAATATTATCACCAACTATTTGAACAGAAACATCAATGAAACTTTTACATTAGTCCAGAGAGAACTTCTTGCCTTTATTTGCTGCAGCTTTCAAATTATAGTACTTAGGAACTTCACCTAAATTTTCTTGAATTACCTATATATTCATTACAACATTTCTTATCCTATGGGTGAGTAGCTTCTTTCATTCAAACAGTTTTTTACTATCTGCTGTTCTCCACAGCAGCTGTTAAATCTTCTTGTCTTACAGTAATTCCTGATGGTTTGTTTCCTTTCATATGAAAGGTCTGATAGTATTTTTGTACTTAGAAGCAAGAATGTTGTACAATTAAATGCTGACACATGTAATTTGGGTTTGAGACTGTAGAAGCAAGACTTAAGAGGTATAAGCATCTTAGCTGGGTTGGAGCCATGAACTACAGAGTGGCAGGAGTAATTTCCAGGTAGTAAAAGGATTTTATTGAACCTTAAGTAAAGCTCAGATTAGTTTCAGTTCAGGACTGCAGCCATTAGCTAAACTAGTGAGTGCTTCATGAGTAAGTACTTCTACCTTCCAACAATATTTTCTCTAAGGAGAAAACAACTAAAGAGGAGGGAAGGATTAGGGTTTGAATACAAGTTGGTTTCATTTACCAGCTGGATTTGTATTCAAGTATGGTAGGCAATGAACCACCACCATAAGCAATGGCAGTAGTCTGATCTTTGGGAGAGAGTAAGGCAATAATTATTTGGTTTAATTTGAGGCAAGTGAAGATTTGGATCAGATTTGAGAGAATACCTGTCGACAGCATTGCAGTGAGCTGTGGGATCTCTTGCCTTTGGAGGTTTGCACAGCCAGATGTTTAGTGGTGATAGGCTAGACATAACTGATCCCATCTTAACACAGTGGGAATAGTTAAGGGACTTCATAAGTGGATTCTGTTTCAGGCTCAGATTAATCAGCCGCAGAATCTTCATAAAACTTTGGGCCATTTTCTGACCCCTAAGGTGCTACCTCATGAAGTGTCAGTCTGAAGGAGTGGATTCCGTGTGTTCAGGGCTTTTGTACAACATAGGTGTGAAAAATGCATTCATGTCAGTTAAAGGTTGACCCCGAGAAAAATGGCTGAGAATAGGTTCACAATTGGGGATTTAAATTAAAATTGGGGATTTGCATGTGAATTTCTACATTTCTGTCTTAAGGAGCAACTCCACAGCAATGATCTTGGTCTAATAAACCAAACTCAGACTACGTAGTGTAAGACATCACCCAAATAAAGTCTCTGCAAGTTGCAGGGGAATTCAAACCAAGGAAAAATGCACTTTCATCATGCAAGAAATAACTTTGTGTTTTGTTCTGAAAACAATGTTAAGAATATCATAGGTAATCTTTATCAAAGTTTTTTTTTTAAATATGAAACTATGTGGTAGAGCACCCTCAAAGTAACAGGCATGTGACTTTGATTGGCGTTTTGAGGAGCTGTTCAGATAGAGGAATACTAATGTGAATGTGACTATGGTTTGCTTTTGTTTTGTTATGCTACTAGGTAGTCAATATTTTTGGTAAGAACACCATATTCTTCTGCAATGCAAGTCATGATATCTGGGGATGACTGAATCCACATCATTGATCAGTGGCTTCTCTTGCTTTCCTCCATCTGTCTGAAGAGTTTCTCTTCTGAAATGATAGTATTAACCAGGGTACTCCAAGTAGCTAGACAGAAAGCAGTGGAAAAAGTAAAATTTGTAAGTAAGCTGTAAGAGAAAGCTGGGTAAATGCTCCCTTGTACCTTTACAGAGGTCACTTTACAGAAAATGGGACAATTTGAAAGGTTCACAAATGGAGAAAAGATACATCAAAGGTACCTGCAAACTCTGGGGTCAGACTCTTTTAGCATATTGCGGGTCATTCTGTGCAACACCCCAACAACGGCAGCTTCACCAGATCATCAGCATGCATATATTCACTTTCATAAGCTGGTTAGGAGAAGCTATATTGAAAGAGAGGCAATGGGAGAGGGTTAGGGAATACCTGTATGTTTAATACGCATAGCTCGTAATGTGTGCTTAATAAACATTTTCATGGCTTGGACACTGCTGAAAGCCATGAAGATACGAAACTGAGCTTTGAAAAGATGCTGCTGACAGTTAAGTTATATAACGTTCTGGGTTAAATAAAAGCATTCCTCTTACACTGCATATTATGTTGGATATAATAATGCAAGTTTATGAGATTACAGAGAATGCCAACACAGCTGCTGCATAGTTTGCAGGCAGTGAGTCATTTTTTGTGGTCGTTAGTAGAAGGCTACACACTCATGAAAGTTATATGGACCTGCACCTAACTGATATTCATCTCTGGAAATGGAGATGTGCTCAGTTTTCAAACACACTGAAAAATAGGAATTTAATTCCAGCTCTTGACATATTATTCTGGCCTCAGAAAAAGCTTGTTTCCAAGTAATCACGTGTATTTGTGTGATTGGTGGGCTAGTATGTAAGAATGTGTCTGGTGTTCAGCAAAGGGGATAAACCTAAATGGAAATTGATTTCAGTGCGAGACTTCTGCCAATTTAAAATTCTCATTTTGCTTTCCCATTCTGTACAAATGGGCTATTGGCCAACTAAAACCTGAAAAATTCTATGAGGAAACAAACATCATAAGCATCCTCTGTGTGTTATCTCTCTGCGGTAGCGTTTGTAGGGCAAAGGATGATCAGAGAATCCACACAGCAAGGGAATAAGTGTGGCTAATGTTGCAATAAATTTGCTTTCCAAGGGTTACTGTACAAAATAATAGATCTAGTACTTGGAGACATACATTACAACTTAAATGGGATCCAGTCAATACACATGGAACTGCCCTTTTCTAGTTTTCATCATCAGTTGCAGGTCCTTCATGAAAGGTACAATAACTTTAAAAACAAACAGAAGAAAACCCCTCATATCTTCAAATGGTTGTAATGCCTTTTTAACTGAGCAAAGAATGGGTTTGTGCCATTCAAAGAGAAAGAGAACTGACTCCTGCATTGCTGATGTTACAGCACCTTTGGGAGCACAATCTCCTGAATTGCTGAGAGGGCAGAAGCTACTTCTCTGCAGGTTAACAAGCTGTCAAGTAGTGTCTGTGCAGAGAATGTACCTTTAGCTGATGTCGTACGTATTTTGATGTATTCTATTGCATGTTTAAAGAAATGGTTGCTGTTAGTTTCTGTTTCTGATGACATCTTGCATTTCAGTGTAGAAACACTTGCGTTTCTTTGGACCTTGAAAGGATTCTTCCATTACAAGCTGGTTAAATATTTTGCCTTAGCATGGATAGAGAAATAGAGAAGTCTGGTTTGAAAACTTTTAAAGCAAAAAAACCCCCCAAAAACCCATATTGTGCATCATAAATAGGGGAATGAATGAAGACTTAACAGGCTGTTGGAAGAAAGCAAATACACTTTGCATAATATGAAGTTTAAAAGACCTCCCTGCACTTGCTGAGTGACACTTGAGTGCTGTCAGGATGGCTGGTCAGGGGTTTGCAAGTGTCACCATGGTGAATTACAGGTTTCTGCAGTTCTTGTGGGTTCCTGTGTGTCCATGGAAATGAAGAAAGTGTGATTCTCGTATTTTCTGTGCATCTAGTAAAGCCCTTTATATAAATGAGATCGAGCCTAGTTTTACAGTTGTGCCATTTAAATAGATACAGGCTGAGGCAAATGTGTCTGAGACTGCTCAGCTGCCATGACACTTCTGTGGCACATTTCCTGTGCAGACAGACTAGCTACATGTGCTTGTTGCTGCTGTTTAATGTTTATTGGCGCCTTTGGCAAGCAGCTTGCATACTGCAGCCAGATGAGCCTGTGTTGACAAAAGAGGCTGAAACAAATGGAAAAATGTATAACTCAAATAATGGGCAGCACAAATTTCCATAGCTGCAACCGAGTTGAGTTGACAAAGAGGTAGGATGTTTGCTCTTACTCACTTTTTAGTTGAAGGTGTTACGTAGGATGGACAAAGGAATGATTTGTGTTTGTTTGTCTAAGATGGTAACTTTTTCTTAAGCTCACACTTCCAAGTTTGCTCCAGCAGTTGAGCAAGAAACAGTTGCCAGAAAGAAGATTGACTTTTTCCCTCTGTTCCTTTCACTGAACATGATCTCATCTTTACAGTAGACACAGGGGTTATCCAAATGGCCACATCTCTTTGAACTTCGAGGGAGTTCAAAGCTGCTTGCTCTGATCCCTGTAATGAGGTGTGCAGCGTGAAGAAGGTCAGGCTTTGGTCTGAGGAACAGGCAGGGGCATTTTCTAAGCTTCAGGATTATGATGGTTATTAGGGCTCTGTGGTGGATTTGCTTATTTGATCATGGTCATGAGCACAGCTGCAGTCCTCTCTGCAATTTTTGCAATGTCACAGGGTCGTAGGGACCAAAGTAAGCCCACTGAATTAAAAGGAGGGAGAGGGGCAACAAACATCAGCCACAAACCTGAATAAATGAAGAACAGAACACAGGTAATGAGAGAAGTACAACAGCTGCTCAAATAAATTGAAGGGAAGACTTTAAAAATGGCCTGAATTATTTTACTGATTTCTCAGTAAAAAGTAATAAATGAGAGTAAGTGTTCATTGATGGACTTGGTGTACTCTGGATGAATGTGCTTAGCTGTCAGAGGGGAATTTCAGGGGCAGAATGGCATGAGGGGCAGGAGACTTTTCTCTGATGATAACAGTTTTGCTGTTGTGTGGACTGGCTTTGTGTTTTGTTCTGTCACAGCAAAATGAGTGCAGAAAGGGCAGTGATGGCAGAGAAATTACTGACCCGTGTAACTCTTGTGGGGATTGCAGACAAACATTCTGTGCCAGCGCTGCAGTGCAGGTGTGTTGGGCCCTGAAAAGCTAAAGATGTTGAAATTGGTGATGAGTTGGCTCATATGTGAACTATGTTTACTCTACTTGCTAATTCAGGGCTGTGGGAAGTCATAGTCTTGACATTGCCTTTCAGTCAGAAGGGTTATGCCAGGCTGTGTAACTCTATTTCCACTTGCTGGAAGGCATTAAAGCAATACCTTGACTTCTTGGTAGTTTTGTGTCCTAGTCAAGCTCCAGTTGCTGCAGTCAGTCCTTCATATTTTAAAATTCCATTTTCAAGTGGAAGCAACCTGCTTTTTCTCCTCCTAAGCTAATATATATGATACAACAGATCCTGACATCTTCTCCTGGTACCTGTTTGAGCCCTGTGAGCAATGAGTCTTGCGCATTGCCTATCGCATCATATGATCAGGAGTGCAGCATGGGGGTGATGCTGCTTTCTGCTCTTCCTCCCTGCCTCTCCCATCCTGGACCACAAAACAGCTGAAAACAAATTTGATATTGGTTTTGGTCTGCCAGGTTACCTTCCGTATGCATTTGACTCTGAACAGGTCATGGTGCAGGTGGGCAAATGCACGTCCCAGTGTCAAGCTGCTGTGGCAGGGGTAGCTGGGGAGGGATGATGTGATTGACTTTCTCAGTGGGAGTGGTTTGTTTGGCTTAATCTTCACAAGCACAGCTTTTTTATGGTTGATGTTTTGGCATGTTTGCATGCAGAGCTGGCAGGATCACTGCTGAGAGTGGTGGCAACAGTCGAGGTGCAGCAGAAGTTAGTGATTTATTTTCTTGTTAAGGCGATTAAAAACGATGTTACAAAAACCCACTATCTGTCTATCCACAGCTCTGCCCGGGCACAATATTCAGTGGGTGATTTCTGTAGCAATGGCTTTTTGCAATGTGATAGATGCAGCTTTCAACTTAAAAAAAAAAAAAATGCCAGATCAGAAAATGAAGATAATAGAAATGAAACCAAAAATGCAAAATTCTTCATCCTCAGAAAATACTGGGTTTTAGTTATCATAACAATGAAGCTGATGTTACCTTTCCTTACATGCTCCTTCTGAGTTGGTGTGATCAAAGGGACTGGAGACATTAAAACTAGAGCACAGGTTAGAGGGGAAATCAGAGGGGAGGAAGCCACCCTATACAGTGCAGTGTTTGAGGCCAGTAGTGTCAAAGCAAAGTGGGCACAACCCATATGATCTCTGGGCAGTCCATATTATCACAGTGGTGGATGGGAGCTGCTCTCTGACCCTGGATGAGTTGAAAACTCCAGCTGTCAGCAAGGAATATCCTTAATAGGGATTAAATGTGGAGATTGATGACACAGTCTCTGGTGGGGTATAAGCCAAAGACCTTTATTGCTTCACTAACAGGTTTTTTTTATACCGTCGTTCTACAAGCATGAGTCATCAGAACCATTCTGATAGGGTACTGCCTTGTGTTCACATGCTTCTACTGCTATACTTACTGATTGGTTCAATGTTGCTGTCCATGCGTTCCTCCAGTTGTTAGCCAAGTTCCTTCTTTCCACTGCAGGTTCCTTCTTCTCCTGCCCTCTTCCACTTCAAGGATACAAGGCCAGCTCATCGAGGTTGAACTTGCTCTGCCCCTTGTACTGTCCCACAGTTAAGCATTTCCTTTACTTCATTTGGGAAATGTGTGGAGAATAATAAAGTAGACTTTTCCAGTGCTTCAAAACTGGAACAACTGACTATTGAAACAAGTGTTTACCTGCCTGGTCTGGGGGGGTCTCTTCACTTACTGCAGATTTTAGACCTGTGGTAACCTACCTGTGTTGCGAACTCTTGCTGTGATGGCAAGAGCTCTTAAAATCCGCATGCTTTTGGGTGGGAAGCTTGTTTGTCAGTTTAATCTTCTGGTGCTGGGAGATATAATTTATTCATAAGGCTCAGAGGAAATAAGCTGCAGGGCTCCAGACAGCTTTGTCCGGGAGTTGCGAAGTCACATGACACTGGTGATGTTCTGCTGATTAGAATAACCTCACAAAACGGGAAAGAAGCTTGGCTAGAAATGCAGTCAGATTGAAGGAGAGCTGCAGAGCCTCGTGGGAATTGTGGCTCGGTCTTTGAGTAACTGCTGCTTAGATCGAAGACTGGGGGAGGAGGGGAACGCTCTGCAGGTGGCTGCTGGGCTGTGTGCCTGAGGTCGTGGAAGATGATGTAAAAAGCAAGAGCATTTGGCATCAGAGTAGACAAATGATGCCAGCTTTGTGCCAGGCAACTTCATAATACAGGCCTCGTATATTGAAATTACAGAAACAAGCACAATAGGGAAGCCTGAGTTATGAGCATAAAAGCAAAATAAGTCCCTTAGTGTTACCTATGAATTTCTTTTCCTAATAAATGGATTCTACACAGAAATAAGACCTTATTTTTTGGTACCAGTGTGCAAAACATCTGTGTCTGTTTGCTGTAAGAGTGATGACGGCAGGGAACAAACAGATAAGCAAATGAGGTATGTGATGTATCTAAAAGATCCAGTTTGGTTCATTTGGCCATTTATACTTCTTTATTTGGCTCCTCTGTCCTAATCAGATGAAATCTGATGAGAACTGGCTGTATCTTTGCAGGAAGACCATGCCTGTCTTCTTGTTAATCTCTTGTTTGAGCGTACTGGAGGACAGGCTGACCTGCAGGGAGCTTTCCTGCAAAAAACTACAACTGCTCCTTGAGTCTCCAAACATTCTTCTTTCCATGCATGAAATTTCTGCTCTGGCTACATAATTTTGTCTTATGTAGCCAAGGATTCCAGCTCTTAAATCCTTGGTATACATAAAAGCTGCTTAAATGTCTGCTTTTTTAAAATAAGCCATTCACATCCTGAGAGTGCATCACTTGCTTAAAGCGCTAAAGCCCCTGGGGGTCAGCACAGGGTGCAGCCTGTGCACCCCAATACTGATGACCATGGGCACTGGTGTTCCCATGAGAGGCTGGATGTGGCCACTGGAATAGCACTCGATTGTAGGAGTCGTGATGTGGCTCTGCTTTTGGGGTCACTGCAAGGGCATCTTTATCTTACAAACATGTCCTATGCTGCTGGATAAACTGAGGCAATTCAGTGGCAGTTTGTCTAGGACTTGATGTTTGCAGCCCTGGGATTTGCACTGTTCAAGGCTTGGAAATCCCCAGACAAATGATCACATTCCTGTCTGCATGGACAATTTTTTCTGTTGAAAAAGAGGCTAAATCAATCAAAATGTACTGGATACCTTTTTAGAGAAACGATTGGATTCCCAGCAATGGGCACTTTTAAGATGTGGGTGGACAGGGTGGTGGGACATCTGGTCTAGGTCATGCTGTGCCTAGAAAGGTTGGACCCAGATGATACTTGAAGTCTCTTCCACCTTTGTGTGACTAACACATTTCTGAATGACTCAAGCTTACTCTCAAGCCCCCAAGCTTGCTGACAGGACATGAAAACACTCTGTCATCATTCATGTGCAGCTGGACATTTGGCAGGATTGTATTTTGCTTTCCTTCCACTTATTTCTGACTGTTTCTCAGCTTGCCTCGTTGCTGCAGTCCAGCATCCACTGCTCTTTTAAGAAGGAAGAAGCCCCACAAAGAATAAATGATCCATCCAAGACCTGCAGTCTGTTTGAATAAATGGGACACAGAATTCATGAATATGTTCCTCAGCTGAAATATTAAAGTATTTTAACCTCCTCTTTGAAAATTGTCCTATAGGAAGCATCAGGTTTTGAGTAAGTGGATGTTGTTCTGTGGTGCCCTTCCACCTGAAGTAATTTCCTTTTGCTTGGTAGAAAGTTCCCATGTAGCAGTGATGGCATTTTGCAGATGTAAAGGCTGATGCAAGATGCAAAAATAAACTACCAGATGAAATATGTCGAAGCCATCAGATAAAAACGGCCTTCTCCTGGTGTAGCACTTGTTAGAACTTCCTGTCCTGATGGAAATTTATTGTGACAAAAAAGAAGCTCCTTAAAAGGCACGTCTGGAGAGCTGCAAGAACAGACAGACCTTAAAGGCTGTTCACCTGAGTTATGCTTTCTGTCTGGAGAGCAGCACTGAAGAAGGCCAACCATCTCCCAGTTGTACCATTTTTGGTAGGGCTCCTAAATGTATTCTTGTTTATCATTATCATCTAACACCAAAAAGGTCACAGGAAGTACATGGTCCTTTTGGTATTTTAGACAGTATTTTGCTCTCAGGTGTTTCAAAACAACTGTCACCACCTTGTTTTGGAGCTATTGTACACACTGAATTAAGCAGCTGTCTGAGAGGGATGGCGTATCTGGAGCAAGGATACAGGAATTATGACTAGGTGTGTTTTGCCAAAACCCCTGTTCTTGGGGATTCTTCCCAAAGAATTTTTTGGGAACTGACTTGTCTAGCCAGGAACTCCTGCAGAGACAGCTCAAGGAGCCCATAGAGATGGGGATAAATCACTGCTCTACAAGTGGCAGAAAAATCGAGACATGATCTTATCTTCACTTACTTTGTCTTACAGAGGTTCTTCCTATAGGAGCTTGGTATTCTCTGTGCATGCAAACTTTTGACAAAGGGAAAGTGTCTTTTCTCTTGAATCAAATACACCATCAGCATTCCACCTGGGAAATGAATACTGTTTTCAGCTATCACGAGGGAAGCTACCTTGATTCTTATATTTTATTTTAGCATAGTCATACCATTTCATCACTGTATTTTGCTACTGCATTTTTTTTGTTTACTAAAAGATGGAGGATTTTTCACTAGACAATAGTGAGGAAGAGCTGAAATTATCTTTGCAATTACGTAATTACTAAGTAATTACTTAATTTAGTATTTACTTAATTTAGTAATCACGGGAGCTAAGCAGAATGATAACACGTGAAAAAGTGTTCCCCATGAGAGGAGAAATATGTTGAGTTGTGGACTGCTGGTGATGGGGAACCAGTAAATACTGACACAGGCACCTGAGTGTGTGTCCCATGGGGAGGCTGCATCTAGAACTTGTTATTACAGATTTGTGCTCTTAGCCCTGAGCACATCCACAGCACTTTTCACTGCTTCCCCTGGGACCATCATGGTTGGTAGCTGCAGTCATAGAATGACCTTCAGTTTGTGATTTAGTTCCCAAAGACTGAGGCCTCCAGGGAACGAGGTGGTGGTGTGCTGCTGCTCTCTCTGTTTTTCTCTGCTGTGTCTCTGCAATGCTCAATATTGCTGTATCATGTGCAGAAGGAAACTTGTTAAGAAGGAGAATCTGTTTAAATTCAAAGTGAAAACTATGGTTCTTTACTTCACACTGTAGCATATTCTGCTTTTATCACAAGACTGACTCCATCCCCGGTACAGTGCTCAGGTTGATGGATGCCAAGGTGAGCGACTGATGTTTGCTGTACTTCTAAGGGGAAATCTGTTGCCAGAAAGATTTAAGGACTTCTCTAGTACATTGGCTTGATCCTGCTTTTCTTATGTGTAACTTCTGGTTTTGCTCCAAGGCACTTAAGTGCCTCTCAATGAGCTAACCTAGGCAATTTGATACTTACCTTTTGATAAAAGTCCTTCCTGTGGTTTATTTGTTTGCAGGATATTAAAGTGGTGGCTACTGTGGCTTTGACAGATCTGGCTGTTTGCTTCCTGTTAGCATGGCACAAATAGTTGCAAGAACTAGGAAAATGAGTATGCTAGTTAAATACCGAGTTTTCTCAAATGAGAAGGTGGTCCCCTCTGTGTGGGACAGCAAATGTGTCCAAGCAACACCAAGGACTGTGTGGTGTTGTGGGCCAGAATAACATATTGGGAAGGACAAATGACATTCTATTTTCTTAGACTGAATGGCTTTTCTAAAAGTGGTCTCTAATTCTTTCTGTAATAATTTAAGGCCTACTCAAATGAAAAACTGCTATATAGAAGAGACTTAATTACTGAAAGGTAATTCAATAAGGATTCAATAAATGACCTGTTCCATGAGAGGGTGAAGTTCAACATAGTGAAAAGTCTTGGGGTTTTTAATGAACACAAATTACTTTAGGTTTGTTTCATGCAAATGAATAAGCACCAAGAAGTTAATGCCAGAGCAGCCCAATTTATGTTTTTTTGTTTTTTTTTTTTTTTTTTTTTTTTTTTAAGCAAGCTATAGCTTATATATATAAAAACACAAAGCTGAAAGTATAAATTCCTAATCCTTTTGTTTGTGAGGTGCAGCTCTTCTCGATGAAATCCCAGCCTGTCTCAGACCATGTACTTTCTTTGGAGCTGTATTGTCAAACATCGTGTCCTTTTGTAGAGCTGAGTCCCCAGGTGCTGGGATGATTAATGACCGTGCAATATAATTCATCTTTCTTGGGTTTTGACATATGCACTTTTAACAATGATATAAAAGGTAATTGTGGGTCTCATAGGACTTCTGTTACTTGCAAAATGCTGTGAAACCTAATATTGCTGCTAAGCTGGGACAAATCCTTTTAGGCAGTAGATCTTGTTTCATGTCCAGCAGCAGAAGTGTTGAAGGTGTTGGCCCCTTCTCCTTTAAGAGTCTGTGGTGGGGTGTGACTTCCCCTATGCATGTTGGTTGCGTTGGTCCCAGTTTTGTTCAGCATATGAAGAAGTAATGTTGGCAGCTGTACAGAGAGTGCTATAAACTGCACCATCTTCAACAGCCTGGTCAGAAACTTGCAGCAAAGTTCTCCATGGGAGGTAATGGAGGCACAGGTTATCATTGGTAGCAAATGCCCTTTGAAGCCGTATGGTCAGAGATGAGAAGGGGGCACCCACTGCTGTGGGAGAGGCAAGTCTTTGGTTTCCAGTGCACTGTCTGTAAAAATGAATAGCTGTAACTCTTCCCCTGCCTAAGCCATTGCATAGCAATGAACAGATCTGTCAAGAAACAAAGCTGGGTGTTTTAGACTTCATGTGCGTAGTCAGAAGAGAGAAATCTCTGATTCAGGACATTCTCAATTTCCTCTTTATGGAGTTGTGGTCATCGAAAATTACAGTTGCAGACCTCAGTCCTCTGTGTACTTTCACTCTTATTCATTCATAGTTGCATCTCTTCTTGCTTTCAGCTATATATTATTCACCAGTGTGAATACATTTAGCATCCTCCATGTTCCCTCTTGAGAATGAACCTTTTCAGAATAATTACTCCCACTCATCTCCAGAGCAATCGATAGAGTGAATAAACCTAGAGGCAGCCAATGGAGTAATTCATTTCCATTTTCTAGAAACTATTTTGAATGGAAAATGAATGGACATAAGTGTAGAAATTAGCTTAATGAAATGCTGGTGTGGCAAAGCAACAGACTTTGCTTTTGAATCTGTACATGGCTCATGTCAATATGAAAAAATAGTGGGATGTTCTGTATGGAGTTGCATTTAAGTTTTGTTCATCCTTAAGACTGCATGGAAAAGTGAGACAGCAGCCAAAGGTCTTTGCTACTTGTTCTATACCAGGGATAAGTTCTCAAAATGGCTATCAAGAAACACAGAATTACCTGCTTTTCACCAGAAATAAATCAGATCTGTGGATCATAGTTGAAATGGAAATTCTGTATTACTGATATCTCTGCTTTTCCTACTTTGATCCTATATGGAGACTTTTTTTTCTCTTGGACTGCCTGCGAATACTTTTCATCACCAATAAATACATGGAAGAGAAAGAAGGTAAATAGAAAAAGAACCTGCTGTGAAGGAGGAAAGCTCCTTTGGAAATAACCCCTCTCTCTTTCCTTGCAGGAGAGTTTGGTGCAGTTTGGTTGCTGAATTATGCCAGCTAAACTGAATCAGATGAATTATTAATGCTTTGCAGGCTGCTTCTCTCAATTGGCTGAGCCAAGACAGGCTTCGGTGGGGAGTACGTAACTTCAGTTCTCAACATTAAAAATAGACTTCAGGCCTCAGAGGAATGAGAAGTTTAACAGACTATTTTTATCAGCACAGTTTTTAGTTCTATTATGTGTTATTTTGTCAGAGTGGATAAGGGTGGATTGTTATTTTGGACGTAGTGGGTGATCTGACTGAAAAACCACTTCTGTTTCCTTTCTATATGTCACAAGCTGCTTCAAATTAGAAGCCCCATATTTCCCTTATTGCTTCCTCACAGAAAATAAATAGGATGTATATGTTATGCAGGTTCAGTTACAGACTATCATGCTTCCACCAAGCAACCACATTTCCTAGTGAGAAGACCTACACTTCATTAACAACTTGAGGTCAAAGCAGTTGAAAATCACTCTTTTTTTAAATCAACTTTTCTCACTAGTGATCTTTAGCTAGCTTAATGAATTTGAACACACTGTTACCCTAATGCTCTGTTAACTAACCCTGTCACTCTGCTGCACCCCAATGCCAAGGGGTCTGCTGTTAACAGGCATCCTGCTGCATTACTGCCTGGATGCCCTGTTTTGGTAGTAATGCTTCTTCAGAGCTCCTCAGTCACTGCAAACCAACCCTATAAATCCAGAGTCAGATGGAATAATTCTCTTCTTGGGCCTTTGTAAGTGTTCAGAAGTCCTAAATGCAGAGTTTATTTACTAGGTCTCTTTCCTGCATAGGTTAAAGGCTTGCTCAAGCCCTTTGTCTGCCTTACCTTTGATGAATCATAGAATCATAGAATACTTAGGGTTGGAAAGGACCTTAAGATCATCCAGTTCCAACCCCCCTGCCATGGGCAGGGACACATCCCACTAAACCATGCCATCCAAGGCTATGCCCAACCCCATCGTGAATGCTCCGTTGCTGGTGGTGTTCAAAACTTCCCTGGGCAACCCATTCCAGGGCCTCACCACCCTTACAGGAAAGAATTTTTTCCTCATATCCAATCTAAACTTCCTCTGTTTAAGTTTGAATCCGTTGCCCCTTGTCTTATCTCTAAAGTCCCTCATGAAGAGTCCCCCCCCAGCATCTCTATAGCCCCCCTTTCAGGTATTGGAAGGCTGCTATGAGGTCTCCCTGCAGCCTTCTCTTCTGCAGGCTGAACAGCCCCAATTTTCTCAGCCTATCGAAGTTCAGTCATTTGCACTTTGAGGGCCTTGCATTTCCCACAGCTTTCCAAGCTTCAAGCACATAAGACTAGGGAAAGCATGGCCTGATGTGGACCATGTTATTTGTGATACCCAAGCACAACTAACCAAAGGGGCATTTATGTGTTGTGTGGAGGTCTGCATTTAAGGCTTTAGACTCCAGGTTTCAGAGCATGCTGATGTTGCAGGACCATTGTATTTTAGCAACCTTGGGTTTGGATCTTTATATAGCTTGGAAAAAAAAATTGGCTTAACTAAATCTAAGAATTTGGTGCTGCTGGAATACACAATTCCAATTCCTCCTTCCTGGCTCTGCTGTCCAATCGTGTTTGCTGAATTAATTTTAATATGTCTGTGAACAATCTAAACTAAAAATGAATCCTGGGAATTTGTACGCTTATATCCCAGATCTAAGTGTCCTGCAGCCCCTGGCTGGGACTTGGGTTTTACCTGCGCACACACTTAAAAACAGTGTACTGAAGATGTTAGTTAAAGGTCCTGTTTCCCCCTAGCAATGACATATTTTATTCTAAATCAGGGAGGCACTAGTAATCCATGTATTCTGTTTGCTTAGAATAGCTTATTTTCTAACATTAGGTTTTGGATTAGCAGCAAACAGGTGTCCCTGCCTGTCTCATCACAGTGGAAAACACAAATGATAATACTAAATCTCTAGTTTTCAGGCAGATAAAACAGGGTTACTCTGACCATCTCTCTTTAATTTCTAAGCACTTTGTACAACAATAACACTCTGCAGTAGGGTTAGGTGAAGGTGAAAAATGATGATTAATGGGTTATGCCATATAATACTGGCATTTCACATTGGACATGCAGTATACAAGGTTTTGGTACTGGCAATAGATAATTCTAATTTTCAGCACTTAATTTTTAAAGAGAAAAGAAGTAAATAAAAGCAACCAAGTGTAGGACAGCACTATCAGAGGTTATAAACTGCTCTCTCCTTGGTCAAATTCAGTATGTGTTTTCTTTCGTATCGTTAAAGCTCCTGGAGATTACTGCATTGCACAAAAGCAACAGGAATTTATATTAAAGCAAAGCTATTTATTGCTCTGAATGAATTTCTGTTTGAATGCAGAATGTTAGGAATCTCTTTTTCTCTCTAACTCTCATACCTATTACGTTCTTTCCCTCAATAGATGTTCTTGATTTACATTGCTATTTTGGTTGAGGAAATGCACTTTTTTTTTTTCTACAATGTGTGAAACATTTCTGTTACTGCATAGAATGAGATTTAATCTTTATTTCAGTTGAAACTTCATATTTTTTTGTGGAACTAATATTAAGAGTTAGTCTTTGTCAAGCTCTTTATTGAGTATTGTTTCTTAAGCTAGTGATTTTGCTATCAACAGGAGGATGTGGTAGAAGTTAACTCATACATCTTTTCTGTGTTTCCATAAGGATGTGATAATGGGTTCAGCAAAGCCAGTGGAGATAGTACTTTCTAGTTATTATGAATGGTGTTTTTTACATAGGATTTGTTGCATGGAGGGTACAGTGAGCATTTTATATATGTGTGTGTGAATAAAAAGTAGTTTGGAATTTGTACTTTTGGCAGTTTAAGTAACTGCTTGGATCCATAGAATTTGTAAGTGATAGTAAACCTATTATTCTTGTCAGTGTTTATGTAAGATCAGATTGGCCCTGTATGTTTTTAAGTGCTCTTTTTTAGTGCACTGGTAGCTTGTATTTTCTGTCATGCCGGTTTTGAACACATTACTTTCACTTTAAGATAAATGATGGCAGAGAAAATGTCAGCTTTATTTGTCTTAGATGTGTTTAATGCCTTTCATTCCAAGACTCTAAGGTTTATGGAGATTAATAGGAAAACTTCCTGACATGCTGTGCAGTTGGGTGCTGTTGCTAAAGCCTTGCCCTTCTCATTGCAGTGCATCATCACTTGCAGGTTTTGTGACATCTGGTGGCTGACATATTTTGAGATATTGCAAAATTCTCCATGAACCGTTTTATTTGCTTCCTTCTTGTTTTCAATTTGCCATCTTGTCAGAGACGATAACATTCAACCTCTCTTTCAATTCACACTCTTAAGCCATAAGGAAAACAATCAAATACAGCAACTAGGAGTGGATTGTGTTCATCTTCAGCTGCTCTGTGTTGCTGATATATTAGCTAACAAGCTATTTTGGTCAAGACATGACCTTTTTCTTTCTCTGTGCTTATTAAATGCAACAAATAATAAAGGTTCATGAACCCCCCAAGATAATTCTGCTACCAGTAATTTATTTTTCTAAATGAATAAACAACATTGCTCTAAATGGAGGGACACTGAGAACAGGAGTTACGTTCTGCACACGAGGGAGCATTGGTCCGGTTTTAGGCATTTGACCCAACAATGCAGTGACCTGTTTTGCCCCAAGCGAAAGGAACTGTGCTAAAAATTAGGAAACAACTTGCTTGTTTCAAATTCCTGCGTCTTTATTTGCATCTCCACCTCCCACCTTTGTTCTCTCTGAAATTCAAGGCTTCACATCTGGTCTTGTGTTAATTGTTCCTAAAAAATCTTGAGTGAAGGAATCACAGATCTGCTAATCTGCTATAGCTGCTAATTAAATTACAGCTGATTTTTGCTGTTACAGATTTGTGTTACAGAAATAAGTGCTTCCCTCTGATTTTATTCTCCAAAATAAAGTATGGGTTAGTTCTTGCAGAAGCACATTTCAACTGCAAAATGCTATGGAATCATTTTACGTTAAAATTGGTTTATTTTAGGGGAAGAATATCTTCAAAGTGAAGCTGTAGAAATCATGTGGAAAGAGATATAACAGCTAAGTTAAAGCAGGTCACGTACGAAGAGAACAGCCACGTGCTGCATAGCAAATGCTCTGTTCAGGTTTGAGAAATGTATTTTGGAGATGGCTGTGAAGATCAGTCCTGGTTATTCTTTCATGTACTGTGGGCAACAGCCCTGTATGTTTCTCCATTATACAGACTTCCAGACTGTGCTCTGCAGTCCATCTCTACAAACTCCCATGGTCCCTGGCTGCTGGCCGAGGGTGATTGTACATGTCTATGTATTCAAAATGTTCCTCAAATATTAGGCTGGGTAAGGGGTACTTCCACTAGGATTTTTTACATGTACAAAGTGTGTATGGGATGATGTAGCTTTTGTCCAAGCTGGTGCTTTCTCAGCCTAGGGCATTTTCTCATCAAAGCATAGTATGTGTAGACCACAGGTAGATATTGTAGGGGCTAGTTTAAAATCCAGGGTCAAAGAAAGAGGCAGATAAAGCCATGTGCTTTATAATTAGTTAATAATTAATTTAGGTCCCAAAGACCAATTTTCCTGTGGTTGTGTTCCTCTGGGTTTTTTATGTTGTCCTTGTTTTGGTAAGGGTTAAAACCTTGTTCTTTTTTCAATAGTTTTCTTTGTTTTTATGGTTTCATGTACTCAGCTTTCTTCTGTTCCAGTTTCTGTTCCAAGTGAGGTGTTTAGAGACAAATCGATATTAGAATAGTTATTTGAACTCTGGGGTCTGAGATGAGAACTTTTGCTCTCCTGTTCTGCAAAATCAAAGCCTGTAATTGGTTTTATTTGTTACTAATATTGATCTGTGGAAGGTTTTTTCCCAAGCTGTGACATGCAGTGAGTGAGCTGTTTGTGGTCTGATAGCTGTTACCTGCACTGTGTTTTCTATCACTATTTTCAGTTCACGTATCTATTATTACTCAGTGAAAGCTTAACCACCATTATAACAAATTTTGATCAGGATTTTTAATTTGTTCTTTAGAACTTTTGATGATAATTATATTAACATACTCACTTGATGTGTATGAGATATACTCCTTAAGTAGCTGTTTTTAACCTTGCCTTTCATCTCTGTTGGTTGATATAAAATGAGATGTAAGATTTTCACGTAAGCCTGAAGGTGTGTGAAGAAAGAATCGTTGGTAAAGAGATTGCTCACTGCAGCCATAGCAAGAGTTCATTTCTCACATGGGAAAGGCACTACTGGGGTCAGATGAAAAGGAGGAGTTCGTTGCAGCACACTAACTGCAGAGGGCAAGTTTGTACCATACTAATTTGAGGAGACTTCTTGATGAAGCTTCTTATTTCTTAGTGGAGGACTGGTGGGAAACTTGAGTAAAATGATCACTAGCAAGCGCTTGTAACTTTGCTGCTTGTGTTCCTGAAATGCTGCGGGGTTGCTTCAGCCCTGTACTACAAACTTCTATTTCATATAATAGAAGAGTTATCTGTTAAACATGTTACTGTATGGAGTAAGATAGAATCATTGAACAGTTAGGGTTGGAAAGGACCTTAAGATCACCTAGTTCCGACCCTTCTGCCATGGGCAGGGAGACCACACACTAAACCAAGTCACCTAAGACTGTCTAACCTGGCCTTGAACACTGGCAGGGATGGAGCATTCACAATGTCCTTGGGTGTTGTTTTACTAGTGTTCTGTTATTTTACTAACTTTTCACCTAACAGTCAGTTGCCAGCTGAGTTTTTATCTTCTTCTATCCCCTAATTGAGAGGTTATGTTGACTAGCAGTTGGGAATAGAGGCAAGATCATGCAACCCATCTGTAAAGTGAACTATGGAGCACTGCTAATGAGCTGTTTCAGCTCTGATTTAAAGCTGGGGTTTTAAATGTTTCTGGACCTTAAGAAAATCTTGTGGCAATGCAAGCACCTTTTGGAAGACCTATGATGTTAGCCCTGTGTCCTGGCAGTATATTTCATTGCAAGTTTCATGCACAGCACATTCTAGCCATACTTTAAGTTTCTCTTGTAAAAATTCATTTAATTTCAGCCCAGAGGTACTCTCATTCTAGACTTGCAGTGATTTAGCTCACATTATATATCTTGGAAAAGCTTTTCTATAACGTTTTACATGGAAAACTCTAAGTGGAGAAAAGATTTTGCTGTTGCTTTACGTGCTTTCAACTCGCTTGACTTCAGTTGGCTTTAAGCATCTACATAACTTGAAACTGCTTGAAAAAATGAGGGTTCAGGTTTTTCATGTTCATTAGTCTTCATTCCTTACATACCTGTACTCTGATTCTTTCATGCAATTTGTCAGTGAAATGTATGCATGATGACTCACTTAAGCGGCAAGCAGAGTTAATGGGACCATAGGTACAAATGGTGTTGCTGTGGGTACAAAATAAAAAGCCATTTGCATGTATCCAGAGGAACTGGACATACAGGTGTGAGGTACCTGATGTGCCAGTATTGAACCCTTATTTGAATGGCTTATAGGCTTCAAATCAGAAGCATAAAGTCTGCAAATCAGCTCTTTGCAGGCTGAACTTGAATATCTGCTGGCATATAGTCAAGGTGTTTATTGTGATACATATTTATTTAGATGAAGAATAAAGTAAGCAAGATGACTGAATGTGCTGGAAACCAAATCTGAAAGATACTTAGATCAGAAAGAAAAGAGACTTTAAAAAGCTGTTTTTGTCAACTTCCCAGGGAACTGGAATATGAAATGGTCTAACATCTACATTTATTAGATGAGATTAAGAGCAGAGTTTGAATTGAAATCAGTGTAGATTTCAGAGGATAAAAAGGTGATGATAAATGAAAAACAAAGACAAAAAAGCCAAATAAATAACAAAAAATTAGAACGAAAATTCACATGGCTGTGGGCTTTCTGCCACGGGATTTTGTCTTTGGCTGACTAATTGTACTAATTGTGTCCATTAATTACATTTAATGGTGGTGGAAGATGCACCATGTTGTTAATTTTTCAAGTTTAGCCCAACATCAGTAGGATTAAAGCAGCTGTGGGAGACCGGGAGTAAATAATAGGGATGTAATCAGGTTCTTGGGAAGCTTTTTCTTGATCTGCATTTATCTCAGTGTATTATCTGGTGCAGGTGAGACTTGGGGACTCTGGAGAGAGAGTTATTAATCATAGTAGAGATTTTTTTAATCCCAGTTAGATTATGGGTTTCACTCATGGGTAAAACATAGCGTTACAGTCAGTTGGCCATTAGTCATGACTTTGCTGGATGACCTAATTTGTAACATGCCATGTCTCCATGCCTCAGTTTCCTCCTCTGTATCACGAGGGCTGTGATGCTTGTTTCCACAATAAACCACAGTAATAGAGGACCTTGCTGCCCAAGAGGTGGCTTCACGTGTGCAAGAGAAAGCTGGGCAGGGAGGGACTGTTGGCGCTGCTCTCTTTCACCTAATGAAGTAATTTTAAACAGACAAGAAGATAAAGTTGATCCTTGAGCATTTTCACTGGATTTTGATAGAGCCATCAGACAGCCCCCAGATTAAGGATAGAAAAGCCCTGAACCTTGAGCTGAGCCTGGATAGCTTGGACTATATCTGTTTGCATTGCTGGTTTATTGCTTCTGAAAGCCAGCACCATCCTTTAACAAGTCATCATGGTCCCATATTTGCAAACTATTGCACACACTTCCTTCTCAGGGCTCTAGTCCCGGGACTTGATCCTTACAGAGCCCTGTGCTGGCTCAGGCTTCCTCCATGCCTCATTTGAGTTGTGCTCTCTATCTGCCATCCCTATCTCTAAAATTTGGCACGCTGTTATCCCCACTCACTAGGGAGGTGTTAGGCTGACTAGAGTGTAGGTGCCTGCATGTTACACAGATTTCTGAAGTGATGCTTTGTTCTTGGATTGTGAGCACATGAGGATAGATGGACAGACTCTATTATGCATAAAGTGATTTGGTGATGGTGTACGTGATTTTGCTGTCCCTGGAGTGTGCATGTCAGATATGTCAGTGAAGGGGCTTCAGGGAGCTCTGGTGGTGTGACTTATTCTGGGGGGTGGAAGGCAGAGGTATTATTGTTGCTGGCAATATATAATATTTGAAAGCAATGACTGACATTTATGTTGGAAGGGATTTGAATTACAGCATTCACTTCCTTTCAGGGAACCCTGATGGCAAGGGCTGGATGTAGCTATTATGATTATCGGGGGAGTGTAGTTTAAAAGCCCCTTGCTGCTGTGACAGCTGAAGCTTAAAAGTAAAAAAAACCCATTAAACAATAATAGTAACACAGTTTCTATAATAAATGCCTTCTTGTCTAAAAGCCTGAGTGTCGCACAAGGTTTAATGTGCTGGTGTTCACTGGAGGGATGTGGTAAAAGTTTTTGCATCATACAGCAATCTGAGAAAGAACATTTCTGTTTGTGTTTGGGAGCTGTGTGTACCATGAAAAATCCCCTGCTTCTTTCCTGCCGGAGAAATTGCTTTCTTATCTGAGTGGTCTGATTATTTGCTGTGCGTTTACAAGTAATTGGGTAGTACTTCTCTATGGTTTTGATGCTCAAAGGTGAGAGGAAGCAGCAACTTGTGGAAGTTGCACTCTTTCTAGGCAGAGTTGCTGGGGTTTATGCAGGGCTCTTAGGCCACATACCTTGGAAAAAATGCCTTCCTTAGCACAGAGGAGAAGCAGAGGACCTGAGCAATTTTTCCATAGTTGCTACACAGCTCAGAGCAGTCATACTCATAGCTTGGTTACTTACAGTTGTGTTTCTGACTATATAGTTCTTTTATGAATATATATGAATTCATTTATACATTCTGAATGTGTGTATATATATTTAAGGAGCAGGTGCATTGTAAGAAGCTAGAGAGGAATCTTCTCTGCCAATATGATATCCTGCTGGCAGAAGATATTCTATTTATGGACTTTTCTTGCAGTTGTTATGGCAACAAGGACTGCAGTGAGTGGTCCATTTTGTGGGGCAGTGTAGGGAAGGCGCTTTCCTTCTGGTGCTGCTCCTCCAGCTTCCCCACATACCTTGAGGCCATAAGAAACATTGGGGTCAAATGCATGAACTTGGTTCTCGTTGTGGTTTTGGGTCTTTGGGCAGGGCTCCTGCTGAATTATCTGGTGTGAGCTGTGTATGTTCACGCTTGAGAAATAGGAAGTTCAATTCTATGTGCTTTCCTGACATCCATTTGTCCTTATCACGGCCTCTTCTACCACCACCAGTTCAAAGATCGGCAGTGATCTGTGCTTCTTCAACTTGATACTGCCCTTCTTGACACTGTGCTCCACTCAGATATTTCCTTGCTGATGGCTCTTTCTAAATTTTCTTTTCCTTTGTTTAGTTGCTTTCTACCACCCATCCTTCTGGAACGTGCTGGCCCAAAATACAATCGCACCCACTTGGGTGCTGACCCTGGGAGCACCAGACCTACAAGCATGATCTTCTATAGCTTTGAGAACAGCATGACCCTTGAAAGGAAGGCTTCAGCTGCCTCACACACACCCTTTGTGTGGTCCCACAGGTAGAAAGGGACCAGAAAACACTCTTTCATGCCCTCATCATGCAGTAACAGTCCTATAAAGACTGAGGGCACTCAGTCACTGGAAGAGCCAGTCTCCAGAGGAAGAAAATGCTGAACATGTGCAGGAGCTTCTGGCATTTAGACAACGAAAGTGTGTTGCAAATACTTAAAGGGTTTTGTAAGGGGCCTGGCTGACATCTACGTAGACACAAATGAGGGAGTGAGTGGTAGGTATGAAAGAAAAGAGAGCTAAACTACAAACCTTGGCACTGTTTTCCTAACACTATCCCCAGTGCAGGAAAACTCTAGAAGCAGGCACTGTGCCTGCTGCAGGGTTTTTAAGGAGCATGCACAATGTTTCATGGCTGCTTTCCCATTGAGACGGAGTCTCCTTTTTAAACTTCATTTCTGGTCATGTGCTGCTTATGGATTATTTTCTAGTTCACTTCTCTTGCTAATAGCTACCAGATTACCTCCAGTTGGAGAACCAGCTCACAGCAGTCTGAGTTTCAATACTGAGTGACTGCAGAGCTGGGCACAGCTATTTACTTAGGTAAATGAGTCCAAGAGAGGGAGGATTTGCTCTTGTAATGTGCTCAGAGCAGGAGGCATAAATCATCAGATAAAGAATGCAATGTCCCTTCTGTTGGTTCTTGACACAGATTTGGGCATTCTTAGTGTGGTATCTTCCTCTTTAGATCTTTTTCTATGCCCATCACCAGGATTTCTGATCATCCTATTCATGTGTGGCGTCTATGTACACCAAAAAAATCTTTAGTGTAATTATTCATTACATATGCATTCATGCCAAATACCATTCTTTCTGCTCCCCTGTTTATCCCAAGGCCTCTGTGACTGTTGAGCTCAATGGAGAAGAAAAAAAATGGGATGCTAGTTCTGCCTAGGAATTGGTGTCATCTGAGCTTCCTTTTGTTTTTCTTCCTGTAAGCAGAGTAATTGCCTGCTCCTCCCTTTCCTACTCCTCCTCATCTTGGCTGCTCTCCTCTTCCTTGTTTTGGAATGAAGATCAGCCTGAATCAGAGTAAATTTTGTCATATTCAGAAGAAAATAACTCACAACTGCTTGGGTCGGCCGTTGATCACTGCTGCCTAAACTGGGTTAGGGAATAAGTGGGACAGTGTAAAGAGTAGATATATTGTAGGAGAGAGCTGTTGGTGTTCAGATATACATCAGCTTTTGCTTCACATCTGAGGTTGAATCAGAGTTCAGGTTCAGTAGCATTAAAATCTCATAAATCATCTTGCACAATTTCAGTATAAGCTGTCCTGTCACCTGTCTTAATAAGGTTCCTTTGGCTGTACAGATTCAGAAGATAAACAACCTGCAGGTTGTGGATTGATGGTGGCATCAGGCACCTGAATGGTGGTTTGTATCAAAGGCTGCAAGTCAAAACTTCAGGTTTTGAAGGTCCTGGCTTTGACCCTTACCCAGAACTGAAAACAGGCTTTTAGGTTCTTCTCAAACATAAGCCAGTGCATGGAGGCGCCCTGGGCTCCCAAAGGGGAACTAGAGGCTGTTCTGGACTAACCCCGCACCTGGCAAATGGACGTGGCTGGAACAGAGCTGCCAGTGTCCTGCATGGGAGTCAGTACATATTCATTCAATGCAAACAGATGGTTCTAATGTGTCCACTGGAGGAGCAGTTGAACCCTTTTTGTTCAACACTTCAATAAAAGTGCACTGTGACCTCCAACCTTCTAAGGAAGATCTGTAGCTATTCTTAAGATCTGATAAAATGAGGGATTATACAGAGCAATGGCATTGGCAGAGGCTGTAATAAGAAGTATAATTTGTTTTTTAATCTGCAGCCATATACAATTTCTAGTCTTTGGTTTGAGCAAAATACATAGCTTGTGTCGTGACAGTCACTAAATGCTGCTATTCATTTGGGTTTGCACCATTTTTCATTTTTCCAGGTTAACTCTACAGCAGAGCTCATTATCATCCTTTGTCAGTAACTGCAGTCTAAAGGTATCAGTTTTAGTCATTGCCCTTTATTTTACCAAAGCTTTCCAAATTATACGTATTTGTTCTGCAACCTATGACAAAGCCCTGTAAAACAGGATGTGAAAGCAATGACGTTCTATAGCCTAAAACATGCCGAATGTGATGGAGTTATCCAGGACGTCTAACAAAATCCAGCCTGGAGATCAGTTTTCCTTACAATCTACTGGAAGTTTTAAAGATCCTGAATTTCATGAATTCTCCAGGCTATTTTTTACACTGTTGTGGATGGACAGCCTCTAATTGCAATGTTTTGAGAGCAGCAAGTGAAGTGCCATATGGTTCAACACAGAAAAGTTTCCCACTAAAGTATAATCCAATTAGAGGTCTGACACTATTCATGTGTTTGGCACTATCAGCATGGGCTGCTCCAGCAAGCTCTGCCTCAGGCTTGCCTTGAAAATCTCTTAGACAGTTAAAGTGACAGTTACCCAACTTTCTGCTGTGCTAAGCTCATATGAGACACACATCCCCCACCACCACTCACACCCCCCTGAGCTAACAGCTCAGTTGTGCATGGTCTAAAACTCTCTGCAGTCACCTCTAAAATCTCTGCCTGTGGCTGTTGGACAGGTTGCTGTTATCTCATCCGAGATGGATGCTGACAATAACGGCTGGTACACTATTATATTGCTGAGCAGAAATAGCAGAACTTATTAGGTGAAGTGACATTTTATGCAGGTCTAATTCTGTATAGCACAATGTGACTAGATCTGCTATATGTGTTTTTGAAAGATTATGATGTTTTCAAGCCATTGTGTAAGCTCCAACAAACTGCGATCTTGTTCTATTCAATGTGCCCCCAGTTTGGATTTTCAAAGAACAGCTCTAGTTGGAATTACATTGTCTCTCTATATTCATTAAAAAAAAAATCACTTTATAAATATTGGATTGAGCTGCTACCTACAGTACACTTTGTATGTGATGGTGATCTAGAAGTGAATTGGTAGAAATTAGGTGATTAAAACCAGTGGTATTTATGAGAATTTCGAAGCAGATAAATAATGAATAGGAATGTCACATACTCGCTTGGCTTCAAATCTAAGAACAGTCTCCTCATTATTCTATTGACTTGGTAAGAGGGGAAAAATTATGTGAGGGAAGAAAAGGGAAAAATAAAGACAATCAAAGCATTTTAGAAGCATCCCAGGCTCCTGTGTCATATCAGTTTAGGGATGGAGAGCCCAGTAGAGGAATAGTAGTGCTTAAGAGGTGATTTAGCAATGTTGTCACAACACTCAGATTTACCCGGTTTAAAATTCAATGTTATGCTTGCTGCTGAGTTTCTCATTAGGCCTGTAAGTCACCACTGGCTCTTCTGGTTAAGGACCATATTCCAAAGACAGTAGAGCAGGCACAACCCTCCAGGATGGTCTGTGGATGCAGAAGGTCTCAGGGCTGGCCCTGAGTGCAGGTGACAACCTATATAAGCACTGCCTCTAGTGACATTGATCTTTTTCTCTTTCAGCAAAAGACTCGGGTTCATAAAGCCCCCAATTGCTTTGGTAGGTGCATTTCTAGAAACACTGAGCTGACTTTTTTCAATTCTAATACTACTGTAGATAAGACAAACATTTTTTTAAATACTGTTTTTCTATCAATGAAAGAAATGAGGGAAAACAGAGGTGTTCAAAGGAGAAAGGTATTAGAAATGAGACAAGTAGTGGCAAGCAGCTTGCTTATGCAGTGGTAGCCACAGAGGGCAGGCTGATGCCACCGTAACTGCTGAAAACTAAGGGAGAGGGGTTAGGCAAGAAGAGGAATAGTATGGGATGGGCTGAATTAGTCCCATGGAAGTGCAAAGTATTAAATTGACTAAATTGAGTTGCTGAATTAAGAAACAGCTTTAAGCACAAACCCCCTTATTTCTTACTTGCAAAACTTTCCCTCCTCACGAAAATCTTCCTTTGTATTGCCTTGCCCTGCCTCTGATAGTGGTACAGCTGTGGAAGAGACACCTCACTGGTGTTATCCCATGTTCCTGGAGATGAGACTAAAACCTGGATGTATGTTTTGCACATAAAAACACAATATGAAGGTTTATATTAATTTTGAGTAGGTGCTGGATGAAGTTTGATGCTAAGAGCAGCAAAGTGTGCTTCAGGCCAGTCATTTTTACATGGCTAGGAGATAAGAGTGGTGTATGACAGCTCAGTGGTCTATGTTTTTGGATTTATTTTTTTTTACAAGCATCCTTTTCAGTGTTGGTGTTTGGCCTTGACCTCTTTCCCTTCCTACTTTGCCCAATTTTGAAGTTCTATTAGTCAAGCACTGATAAAAATGCTGAGCTGTGTAGGTATCTTACATCAGGTAATGGTTTTTTATTATCTCCCTTCATTTCCACTGCTGACTTCTGACTCTCCTTTATCCAGCTATTTAGTTTGAGTCCTAGCATCACTGGGAGAACCTGTAGGAGAAAATGAGGACAATAATTGTGCATTGCCATTATTTGTCTAAAATCCATTTTAAAATATGAGAAAAATGGAAGCAGATGCTTTATTGTGAAGTGTGTTTGTACATCGGACAAAAGTGTTTCTGAAAGCACATATACCTCCAATAGCCTGTACCTGAGTTATAGTGAGGACAGGAACTGCGCTGAGCACCTTTATACATGTTGCTTACGCTCAGCTCTTGGCAGGCTAAATGGAGGTAAAATGCTCTGATTGATGCTTTAAATGTAGTTGAGGTCTTGTTGCAGCTGCATGCATTCAACATGGGTCAAATGGTACTAATAATTTTCTCCTATTCTTTTACGTAAGTGACTTCCCCTTATAAAGGCAAAAATATTTCCTTCTGGAAGAGCGTCTTTTGATTTTGAGGTCAATGACTTTCTCTTTCAGTCTTTGTTGTCACATGCTAGATTTAATGCTAGAGTTTAGTTTGTTGGTTATGTTACTTTCTGAAAACAAAGAGGAAGTCAGCCCTGTCACTCTGTGGGCTGTCTTACAGCAAGTAACAGGAGTACTGGAAATTCAAGGAGTGAAAGTGGGTTTTCATCATACATTAAATATGAGTATAAATTGCACCATTATTTCAGTGTGGCCAGATTCTCAGGAACTTGCTGGGCTTGTTTATGAATAAAGGTTAAATAAAAGTTTCCATCACATTGGAAATGTAATATTCAAAAGGTACAATTCAGAAATTAAATACATCCATTATCTCTGTGTGGAAAATCCAGTGTGGCCCTTGCCAATGAAATATCTGCATGGGAATGGTTGGTTGGTTTTCCACAGAGCATCAGTCTTTATGTGGTAAAATTCCAGAGCGAACCAATTCTGTCTAGTTAACATTATTCTCTGTTTTCCTGTAGAAAAAGATTATTCTCAGTGTTCTAGCATTTAGACTTTAATAGTGGTGCTATTTTAGAACCTGAGAATTGAATAGCGTGCCTTTAAATACTTTTGAAAACTGTATGAGACTTGCCTGTTGTCTTGTGCAGAAAATCCTAGCTGCAGTAGAGCAGCAGCGTAAGTAAGCAGCCATGTTTAGAGAGGCTCCCTTTATTAAAGGGTGCCTTTTGGGGCAGGACTAGTTAGCCAAGATAAGGGTGTTTGTATGTCTAGTATTGTACTAGAGATTTTTGCTGGTTTACCCCCCTGACAGAATTGGCTTTCTGCAAGAACAAAAATAGGGAAGAACTTTAGACAGTAGCTAACTTTTGTCTGGTTTCACTGCAACATGAGGTCCCAGGCTCAAACAGGGTCCTGTATTTCTACCCAGGCAGCATTGCAGCTTTCTTCTCTTGCTGTGTATTTACATGAGCTGTGTTGTATTTCTCTGCACATCCCAGAACGATGTCCTGTATGACTCCCCATTCAGACTGTTGAAACTCGGGGAAACCTTGATTCTGCCAAGGATTTGAAATGAGAGAATTGTCTTTATAGCTCTCTGTCAGTGAAGTCTCTTTCAGTAAGCTGATTACCTGGAACCATGATAAGTTCCTGAGTTTCCACCTTTTTGTAGTATATGTTTTATGAGACAAAGCATCTGTGAGCAGGGAATAGCCTGGGTCAGCATTAGTGACCCTTCAGCTAAATTTATGCCTGAAGTAACTCAGTGAAGTTTCCCAGGTATTCTGAGACCTTCTGGATGGAAAGCACATTGTACAATTAAGCACTTCTCAGGCTGAGGATGAGCAATCCGTAATCACAGGATGCAGGAGAGCAGCCAATGGAACTGTCCGTCTCCCAGCATTTCACTGCACTGTCTGCAAACAGTATGCTTTGTTTTCTCATGCAGCACAGATTGAGATGCTTCTAATTCTTTAAGGTTTGAAGAGTATTATCCCTCCTCTTGGCTGAAATGATTCATCACTGAAATTGTGTTTGGATTCAGATGTGGACATAGCAGCTGAAATATTCGCACTGATGTTCTCAACTCTTCCATTGCCCTGAACTGGAAGGAACTTAACTCATGAAATGTGTTTTCCTACTTGTTTTCAGGAAAGACACTCTCAGACCCTCTAGAGAGATCACTTATTTCAAACACACATTACTTGCAGTAAATTTATCACACAAATATGAAGCTGCCCTTTTCCTTTGCGAAGAGCCACTGTCTCCTCTGTTCCAGAATGTTTTGGTGGCTTGAATAGAGGAATAATTGAAAACCAAACAAACCTGACATTTGGTTATCAATTAAACTCCATGGACAAATAGGCAGCCTGCGTGGGAGTGCTTTGAGCTGCTGTTACAAGCTGTGCTCTCAGATGCACTTGTGACAAATATGTTTGGGCCGGTTGACCCTTCCCCTCTGGGATCTCTTCGGTGGTGGTGGTGAAACACCAGCAAGGTAAGTAGACTAGATCAGCTGGGTGGCAGTGCAGTCTCAACATGTCCCCACTTACAGCAATGATTTGAGAAATGGGCTTATGTTACCCAGGTGTTGTTTTTATAGTTAAATCTGGCTTTTTCTGTGAACTTCTAGGTAAAGTGCATGAAATGGGGAGAAAATAGAGTTGGAGATTGATCCTACAGCTTTCTGTATTATATCTTAGCTCTTTTATGATATGTTTAGATTGGATACAAGGAAAAAATTCTTTACTGTAAGGGTGGTGAGGCACTGGAATGGGTTGCCCAGGGAGGTTCTGAATGCTCCATCCCTGGCGGTGTTCAAGGCCAGGTTGGACATAGCCTTGGGTGTCATGGTTTAGTGGGAGGTGTCCCTGCCCATGGCAGGGGGGCTGGAACTGGATGGTCTTAAGGTCCTTTCCAACTCTAACTTATGTTTCCATGTGAACTAGGTAACCTGGAATATATGCTCAGGTGCTGAGCACTGCAGCAGTGAGCTTTTGTAAAAGTAGCGTAACACCTTCTGTTTTCTCATTTGTTGGAATGGCATATTTGAACCCCAGAATTATTTTTTTCAGTGTTTTCCAAGTGATGCAGTGATTTGCGAGTGTGGGCTGTACCTTTCCCGATTCATAAAAGCACACATGACAATACAAAGGTGCATGTCACAAAAGAGTAGCCTAATAAATTAATATTGCAGATGGTTCTTGAGCTGTAACCTCTTAACCTTCACCCCCTTCCTTTTGCAGGAGCCCTTTTTGTTTGGCCTTTTCTGCTTGTCTGGGCAGGGTATTAAAGTAAATATCACTGCACAGCTGTGATTATGTGGTGTTGCATGCATTCCCCTTTTGCAGTGGGCAGAAGCTTTCAATTCAGATGTCATTCATAAATTGTGGCAGTGAGATATCTGTGCAATGAGACAAATATGAAAGGGAAAGACTTCATAGAATCATAGAATAGTAAGGGTTGGAAAGGACCTCAAGATCATCGAGTTCCAACCCCCCTGCCATGGGCAGGGACACCTCCCACTAAACCATGCCATCCAAGGCTATGTCCAACCCCACCTTGAACGCCGCCAGGGATGAAGCATTCACAACTTCCCTGGGCAACCCATTCCAGGGCCCCACTACCCTCACAGTAAAGAATTTCTTCCTCAGATCCAATCTAAACTTCCCCTGTTTAAGTTTAAACCCATTACCCCTTGTCCTCTCACCACAGTCCCTAATGAAGAGTCCCTCCCCAGCATCCCTATAGGCCCCCTTCAGGTATTGGAAGGCTGCTATGAGGTCTCCACGCAGCCTTCTCTTCTCCAGGCTGAACAGCCCCAATTTTCTCAGCCTATCTTCATACGAGAGGTGCTCCAGTCCCCTGATCATCTTCGTGGCCCTCCTCTGCACTTGTTCTAACAGTTCCATGTCCTTTTTATGTTGAGGACACCAGAACTGCACACAATACTCCAAGTGAGGTCTCACGAGAGCAGAGTAAAGGGGCAGGAGCACCTCCCTCGACCTGCTGGTCACACTCCTTTTGATGCAGCCCAGGATACGGTTGGCTTTCTGGGCTGCAAGCGCACACTGCTGGCTCATGTTCATTTTTTCATCAACCCACACCCCCAAGTCCTTCTCCGCAGGGCTGCTCTCAATCTCCTCCCCGCCCAATCTGTAGCTGTGCCTGGCATTGCTCCGACCCAGGTGGAGGACTTTGCATTTAGCATGGTTAAACTTCATCAGGTTGGCATCAGCCCACCTCACAAGCGTGTCAAGGTCCCTCTGGATGGCATTCCTTCCCTCCAATGTATCAACTGAAGCACACAGCTTGGTGTCATCGGCAAACTTGCTGAGGGTGCACTCAATCCCACTGTCCATGTCACCCACAGAGATGTTGAACAAGACCGGTCCCAACACCGATCCCTGGGGGACACCACTCGTTCCTGGTCTCCAGCTGCACATTGAGCCACTGAGCACTACTCTTTGTGTGCGGCCATCCAGCCAGTTCTTTATCCACCGAGTGGTCCACCTATCAAATTGATGTCTCTCCAACTTAGAGAGAAGGATGTCATGGGAGACAGTGTCAAAGGCTTTACACAAGTCCAGGTAGATGACATCAACCGCTCTGCCCCTGTCCATCAGTTCCGTAGCCCCTTCATAGAAGGTCACCAGATTGGTCAGGCAGGATTTCCCCTTAGTGAAGCCATGCTGGCTGTCCCCAAGCACCTTGTTGGTTTTCATGTGCCTTAGCATGGCTTCCAGGATAATCCGCTCCAAGATTTTGCCAGGCACAGAGGTGAGACTGACTGGTCTGTAATTCCCTGGGTCATCCATTTTTTCCTTCTTAAAAATGGGGGTTATATTTCCCTTTTTCCAGTCATCGGGAACTTCACCTGACTGCCATGATTTTTCAAATATGATGGACAGTGGCTTAGCAACTTCATTTGCCAGCTCCTTCAGGACTCGCGGATGGATTTCATCCAGTCCCATGGACTTGTATACATTCAGGTTCCTAAGGTGGTCCCGAACAAGATCCTCCCCCACAGTGGGCCCAGGGTCCCCACCCTCACCGTCCCCGCGTCTGCCTTCCAAGACTTGGGTGGTGTGGTCAGAGCATTTGCCCGTAAAGACTGAGGCAAAGAAGTCATTAAGAACCTCAGCCTTCTCCAAATCCAGGGTAGCCAGTTCTCCCGACAGCTTCTGGAGAGGGCCCACGGTGTCCCTAACCTGTCTCTTATTGGCAATGTACCTATAAAATCCCTTCCTGTTATCCTTAACATCCCTAGCCAAGTTTAATTCTAAGTGGGCCTTAGCTTTCCTAACCTGGTCCCTAGCTTCTTGGACAACATCCCTGTATTCTTCCCAGGCTGCCTGACCTTGCTTCCACCTTTTATAAGCCTCTTTTTTCCTTCGAATTTTGCTCAGCAGCTCCTTATCCATCCAAGGAGGTCTCCTGGCCCTCCTGCTGAACTTCCTTCTAGTTGGGATGCATCGCTCCTGAGCCTGCAGCAGGTGATCCTTGAATATCAACCAACAGTCTTGGCCCCCCCTGCCCTGTAGGGCTGTATCCCATGGAACCTTACTGAGCAGGTTCCTGAAGAGGCCAAAGTCTGCTCTCTTGAAGTCCAGGGCAGTGAGCTTGCTGCACGCTCTTCTCACTGTCCTGAGGATCTCAAACTCAACCATCTCATGATTGCTGCAATCAAGGCTGCCCTGGAGCGTTACATTCCCAACCAGCCCTTCCCTGTTGGTGAGGACGAGGTCAAGCATGGCACCTCTCCTTGTCGGCTCCTCTATTACTTGCAGAAGGAAGTTGTCTTCCACACAATCGAGGAACCTTCTGGATTGCTTGTGCCGGGCCGTATCATCCCTCCAACAGATATCAGGGTGGTTGAAGTCTCCCATGAGAACAAGGGCCTGCAAGCGTGAGGCTGCTCCTATCCGCCTATGGAGCGCTTTGTCCAGCAGTTCCCCTTGGTCAGGCGGTCTGTAACAGATCCCCACAATAATGTCACCCATCGCTGTTCTCCCTTTAACCCTGACCCACAAACTCTCTGTTGACTGCTCACCTGTCCCCAGACAGAGTTCCATACTCTCTAGCCTATCCCTAACATAAATAGCAACTCCCCCTCCCCGTCTGCTGGGCCTGTCTTTCCTAAAGAGCCAGTAGCCTTCCATTCCAACACACCAGTCATAGGAGCCATCCCACCATGTTTCTGTGATGCCTATGATATTATACCCCCGTAGATGTGCACACATCTCTAATTCCTCTTGTTTGTTCCCCATACTACGGGCATTTGTGTAGAGGCAGTTGAGCCGAGATCCAATTGAAGCCGGCTCATTGGCTGGAGCAGCTGGAATATCCCTACATTGCTCCGAACGTTTACTATAGGTGCTACCAACCGACTGGGTGTGTTGGGATGGAATGATGCCCCCCTCCCCCAACACATCTAGTTTAAAGCATCCTTGACCAGTCTGGCAAGCCTCCTACCAAATCCACTCTTCCCCTTCTTTGTCAGACCAGCTCCACAAGCCCCCAGTAGACCTGGCCTATTATATTGAGTCCCATGGTCAAGGTACCCAAGCCCCTGACTATAGCACCACCCTTCTAACCATTTATTAACCTGCCCAATCCTCCTAGCCTTTTCAAGGTCCTGCCCTGTATCCTGGAGAATTGACGAAAAGACAATCTGAGCTCCAGAGCCCCTAACCACCTCTCCCAGAGCCCTGTAGTCCTTCTTTATGGTCTCTGGGCTACTGCTATCTATATCAGTAGCACCCACATGTATTACCAGGAGTGGGTAATAGTCCGTGGGACCGACTAGAGCAGGCAGCTTCTCGGCCACATCCCTGATCCGAGCCCCTGGTAGGCAACACACCTCCCTTGAGGCTGGGTCAGGCCGGCAGATGGGTGCCTCTGTGCCTTTCAGATTAGAGTCCCCGACTACTACGGCCCGCCGCTTTTTCCTGGCAGCACCAGTAGTGACCTTCTTTACCAGTGCACCAGCTGGTTGCGCCTGGTGGGACCGCTGTTGCTCATCAGCCCCCTGCAGGACAGCAAAGCGGTTCTGGGTGGGGACAACAGACGTAGGAGGAAGCCCCTTGCTTTTAATTACCCTCTTCCTCCTTTTTTTGTTGTTTTTTTCTGTTACCTTTTCCCAGCTTCCTGGGCTAGCAGCCTCCTTTCCTGCAGGGGCAACAGTAGACACTAGAGGCCCCGGAACAGTTTGGTCCCGGAGCAAGCAGTGCTGCTCCCCCTCAGCTTCCCTGACACCTTTCAGCCTGGTAACAGCTTCCTGCAGCTCAGCCACCTGCTGCAGGAGGACCTCCACCAGGGAACGCAGAGTGCAGCCCTGCCCATTGCTCACCCTTCCCTTAGGATACCCTGAGCTCTGCACTACAGCCTCCCTTCCCATCGGCTCCGTCTGGGTGCCTACACTGGCCACCACCGGCGCAGCCAGAGCAGAGCTCCCAGACCGAGCCTTGCCCGTACGGCGAGTGTTCACCATCCCGATCACCACCCCGCTCGCCTGCCCGCGCAAACTGCCTCGAACCCGCCCTGTTCGCCGCGCTCCGGGTCGCTCGCGCTCCCTGGGGCAGGTTTTTAACCAGTCAGCTCTGCCGCCGCTCCTCCTGACGCCGCCCCCTCTGAGTCAGCCGCTCGCCTCCGCGGAGCTGCAGGCTCCCGGGCAGGCCTTGTCGAGGACTTGAAGCTCCCTCGGGGCAAGTTGCTGCTCCGAGGTGAAGCTCGTAGTCGCCGAGCCTCCCCCCCCCCGATCAGGCGCTGCAGGCCTCCCCTCGCGAGACAGTCACCTCAGCAATGGGCTGGAAAGGGCTGATGATGCCCGGGTTGAATCTGCCTTTTATTTTGTTCTTTCTTGGAAGCAAGGGACATTGGACACGTGCATCCTTTTTCTCCCCACAATAGCAACTCTTCTGACAGCCAGGAACTTTCTCCATCTCTCATCCTATTGTACAGTATGTATATGTATTTTCTGTCATGAAAATTCCATTTATAGAGTGACTGGCACAATTGTGATTCCACTTATCGCAGTATAGCTGAGCTTATAGAAAATTCACAGATCTTTGCTGCACACTGGCAGGATATAGAACAAGGTACTTTATATATATTAACCCAAACGAAACCTTGTTGATAAGTACTGATTTTGTGTAAGTTAGAGAAGCGCATTGCTTGTCAGTGTAAGTGGCAGAAAATCAAAGCTTTCTGCTGCAGTTCAGAGCCAACACCTTAATGTGGGATCTCATATTGCAATTTTTCCTCACACACGTGATCATTTTTATTCCCAGGGAGCATCTGATGGAAGTAAGAGTTGCAGTAATTGGATCCTCTTACCCTTAGAGTTACTGGTCAGGAATTTAATTGAAATTCTGGTCTTTTTAATAATTATTGAGAAATTTTTCTTTTTCTTTTTATTTTTTCCCCTTATTGCTTCTCCTAATGTGAACATGATGTTCTTAATTTAAAAATTAAGTTAAAAGAAAGTCTTTCTGGAGCATGTCTGAGATAATCAGTTAGAACAATCCTTTCAAGCTGAGCAGAAGGAAATGCACTGCTGTTAAAGGGTAAAGCTAGGTCCAGCATTGAAGAATTCAACATCTTAAAGATTCTCAGTCAAATGGAAGGATAAAGGGAAAGAAGATATTTGATCTCAAACCCAGTGTCTGTCTAGTGGTGTGGGCCATTAGAAATATTAAATTGAATTTGTGCTTTGTGTGCTTCTGCTTGCCTGCTTTATGGGCAAGGTCAGCTTCCAGACAGCATGTAAATGTGGGAAGGTGAAAAGGCCCCAAGGAGAATAGCTGGTTGGTATCCCACATTTGACTGCCAGTGGAGATTTAGTTCTCCAAGGATAAATCTGCACCACGCAATGCATCTCAGTGCAGGGATAACTGAGCTGTCAAGTTGTAAATATTCTAGCACTGATGCCAGAATTTATGGAACTGTGGTGATATGAAGTTAACTTACCTTGGGAAGGACAATGAACATTTATCCATAGAACTACACGAATACACACAATTACATGGGGGTAATCTGTAAGGGTCTGTATATATGCACAGATATGCAATATTCCCATCCTCTACATCATTAAAACCCCCATCAAAACATATCTGTGTTACTAAACATGTAGTTCATGTAAGTTTCAGTTAAAAGAAAACTCAGTACTGAGATTTGACTGTGGTCTATCTCTCCTGTCTGAATTTTCTTTTCAAGAAAAGTTTGTCACACGAAGAACAGCCTGACAGTGATAAAATTACTGCTAAGTGTTGCTTTGGTAGGTTTATGCACAGAGGTCTTGAAAGTCTGTTAAGAACTCTTCACTAGCACTCTCAGTAGTTTTTATTCCAATTTCACGTGTACTATGTTGCTATAAACACACTTGGAAGGAAGAGGGAATGTACGTGTCTAGAGCATAGAGGTGGGGAAAAGAGGGTAAAGGAGAAAAGAAAAAATAGAAACTCTAAGTTCTTAGGTAGATCATGTACTGCTGGAAAATGGCATGGCACAGGGTAGCCAAATTCATCTGTCACTTGCCTGACGTAAAGTGCCTCGCTGCACCTGCATTATCTCCTCCTGATCAATGGACTCTAATACACCCCTCTCTGCAATTGAACCAGGGAATTACACAGTCCCCTGATGATGGAACCAAATGTGTAATCAAGTTAGGCCAATGTAAATGCAAATCATGAGCCTTAATTAACAGGAACTGCACAGCAGTTGTTAAGTGCTGCAAGAACATGTACACGTTTCATGGGTCCCCTGCAGCTCTGTCTTTTGATAATTAGGTTTCTTGGAGAAGATAAGGAATTTTAGGAGGCAGCGTGTGCTGGGGAAGGGGAACAGCCCTGACATGCTTGTCATGCCCTGTAATATCCTGGGTGTAATCACTATGCAGAGCAAGGCATTGGAGCCATCCCTTCTCGCCGCCCTTGCCAGCCCCTCATCATTCCAAAGCTCTGGCCCTGTAGGAACTGAGCATTTCAAACAGCACCTGGTGTGCAAAGCTAAAAGAAGGCAGAGGTGCTATTAAAGTATATCTGTAATTTTTTTAAAGGCTTTTTATGTTGTCTGCAGCTGTGTAATTGCCAGCTTTCACGTAGGCTGGAGAGGGCTGTACCTCTACTGTGTAGCATTTAAAGTTCTTATTCATCAGGAAGCTTCAAAAGGCCCAGAAACACAACTGTGAGAGCAGCTTGTCCCCACCAAAAGCCACTGCAAATTACCCTTCAAAGTGGTTAGTTTCTTGTAATTATTAGAGCTGTCCTCATAGCTTTGTTTTTAAAAGCATTTAGGTATCTCATAAATAAGTTCCATACAGAAGAACAATGCCGCAAGATCAGCTATGGGCTTTTAATGCAATGATATATTATTGGAGCCCAAATGCCGTTCTAGATTGATGCTCTGGGCTGTCTGCGCTGCTGAGTTAGAAGGGATGAATGATGACGTACTGCTGGAATTCACTCCTTTTCATGGAGCACAGCCGTCATCTGCAGTCAGGCATCAGTGTTGACATTTGCTTTTAAAAAGGCTAGGGATTAGGACACATGGAACTGGCTGCTTTCTAAGCTGTGAAGTAAGAGCCACAACCAAGGTGTGAGTCTTATTTTCTTTTTTAACATGATTTAATTCTTTCTCAGCCTCTTGTTCCCCTTTTTTGCTGCTCTTCTGCTTTCTCTGAGTTGATTAAGTGATTGGATTAAACAGGCCATTGTTTTTAAAGCCTTCATTTTATTCTGAGGATTCTCTTGCATCATGGAATTTGGAACTTCTGGCATGGAAAAAATAACATACTGGTCTGCTTGGAACAGGAATGATCATATTAATGATGATGGAGAATTGACTACTGCTACTTTTATTCCTATGGAGCTACTTCTGTGTTACCCTCTGTGACGTGCTTTGAAAATGTCGACAGTATTCCTCTAAGACAGCTAAATGTGGTGCTCATTTTGCTGAGATGAAGCAATTTAGGCTGGTCCCTGAATCAGCCAGGTGAAGGACCACTGCTATCTTGTTTTTCTCAGCCTGTAGTTTTAACCCCTCTTCTCATGTGCGCTGCCTGGCTGGCTCTTCTTAACAGCACAGTTAAAGGTCTCTGCTTCTAAAATGCAGCTTTTTGTAGGTTTCTGTAGATATATTTTAATTAATACCTTTTTCTTCTCAGGAAAGGGTCAGATTAAGACTACGGAGTTTCTAGCTGTCCTTTTTCATGCTTGAATATGTCTGAATTCATGAGGCTGTTGGGAAACAGGCAGTATGACTCCGACATTAACTCTGTTTTATCTTCCTACATGATTTGCCAACTTTTCTGGGAGAAAAGAAGCTGCTTTTTCCTTCTCAGCTTGTGTTTGTGTGTGTATTTGTATGCAGCTGCATCAGACAGCTGCAGCTGTTGGAGCTAAGTACACTAGAAAGCACTGACACCTAGTGCTTTGGGTAAAACAACTTAGTTCTTGGGCACCTTAAGCTTTGGAAAGTATTTTTGTCTGAAGTGATGTTTGCCTTGTGTGGTTTACTCACTAAAACTTCCCTGGTTTAGAGGATGATTGCACAAAGGTGAGCAAGGAAGAGCAGCAGAAATGAGATGAGAGGGACTGTGTGAACTCCTGACTTGGAAAAAGCGCCCAAAATGAGATGATGCCATTCTCTGTATCTTGCTGTAGCCTTCAATGATCCTGTCAATACGTTAGTGAGGTGACTGTCATTGCAGGATTGCTTTCTAAAACTCTTCTTCTTTTGTTTGTGAGTCCTATCTGGGACATACCCCAACTTTAGATTGAGATTCTAATGGATCTGCTCTCTATATGTCATTAATGTATTTGGTTTTCGTGCCTCATTCACTTTGAAGATGAAACACAAATTTTGCTGGTGAGGGCAATTTTAAGAACTTGCAAACCAGCTAAAAGCTGGGGGTTATGTTTTGTATATTCATAAGGTTGTTGGGAAACAGGCAATATTAGTCTGATGTTAACTCTCCCTCATCCTCCTCCTTGATTCACCATATTTTCTGCCAAAAAAAGCTTTTCCTCCTCAGCTTGGGGCTGAGCGTGTATTTGTATGCAGCTGGGTGTTATATATATACTTTTAAATATATTTTATTTATAGCACTGGAAACTTGCCTTCCTTTCCGATGTGCACTCCATTTGGAGAGCATTTCAGTTTCTCTTAGGAAGCATCCTTTTACCTCTTACATTTTCCCTCACTTCTCAATGAAGTCTCTTCTGCTAGTGCTTGTCCTTCTCCAGCAACTGCGTCCATACAGCCTGTACTTTGCTGGGCACCCCAGCTGAAGCCCCTCAGTGGGTATGAGTAAGCTGTAATGGCACTTCCCAGAGCTGCATTTTTCAGCTCCAAATATTTTTCTGCTTCTTGCCTGAACGATCATGAGATCAGTCTTCGCTCTGAGCAAGACAAAAGCTATCACATCCCTATAGATGCAGCGTCTGAAGGCTGGGTGGGATGAATTTGAGTGCATGCAGCCTGTGCTGCAGGCACACAGTTCTGAAGTTGCTTCTCTGTTTCTTGAGGGTCTACTTCTTGGTACTTGGGAGTCAAGCTGTAACTAGACTTGTACTAGTTAAGGATGAGAATCAACTGGGAATCTGAAATGCTCAATGCATTTACTGTGGATTCCCAAGTACTATGCTATTTATTTGTATTTTGGTTTTTAAACTGCTATACAGACAAGATAATTCTTTACTTCCCATGCCACATGGCACAACTTGAGAAACTATTTTTCGAGTGGCTGGTCAAAGGCTAAAGAAGGAGTCCGTGTGGCTAAAATGTTAGTGATTAGAGCTCCCTGCTCGGAATCAAACCCACAGGTTCACACTACTGGCTGCTAAATACATGCTAAGATATGTAGCAGAACTTTACATGTTGAAAAGTGCCAATAGTAAGTTGCATTACTCACATAATTCTGATGTATATGTAGAATATTAACAGGTCAGAGACTGAAGTGTTGAGTCTGGAAAAGTCTCTGTTGGCATTTACTGGAATTTTGCCTGAAGCCTAAAAGAGGACCACAGGGCAGTGTTTGGCAACATGTATGATTTTTATTGGAGAAATGAATATGGCACAGTGGGAGCTAAACTGGATCCTTCTGCAGCATGCAAATGTCATTAATCATAGTAAACAAAAAGCCATAGCATTGAGTGATTTGAAACATCCTGCCCACTGGTGCTGTGGTGTACCATGTAACGGGTCAAGTGCTGACAGGTAGTGACTGGGATGAATACAGTTTTTAATATTTTACTTGCTGAGCTTTTAAAGACACTTATAATGAATTCACTTCCTCTACTAGGATTTAACAATCTATACAGGGATGATTATGCAGATGAAGCATCATCAGATATATACTGATTTATCCAGTTACATTGAGCAGATGAAACGCTATAGTTGTAGGAAAGGTGAAATTAAGCAGACCACTCTGAATTAACAACAAATGTATCAGCAACCTTTGAGGTCTTTTTAGGTTTATAGACCATCTTTGAATATCTAGCACCACTGGAAATTGTTTATAATACTAAAGATGCTGAAATCAGCACACTGAATTTCATCCTACACCCTCCTTAGATTAGAGTCTTTTTGACATATGACTCATTCAGCAGCCCTCAGCATTCCATCTCCTTCAGTCTTGTTTTGTTTTAAATCTTCCAATTGTAAATCCAACTTGTAACTATGGAAGACATGGTTTCTTTCTCATTTGCTGCTTGTTCAAGTGAAAATTGCTGTTCATGAATCTCGGTTACCAACGACTGGTCTGACCTGGAAGGTGGTTCACACTCTTGTCACTTGTGAAATTCATTGTACTGACTGTTACCTGGATGTAATTCATGTTGTTCTTGTAACGCCAGCTATTGGTGTTGCTTGACTTAAGATTTCGTAGTATTTTAAAACAAAGAAAGGTGGTTCTGAGCAGGAGATTTAAGAATATCCAATCTTTCAAATAGAACGACAGAACTTCCCATGAGACCCCAAACCTTGGGGGCTTCTCATACATTTCCTGGGTGCTGTGAGTGCCTTCGCTTGCTTCTGTTTCATTTTTCAAAAGCATCTCTTTTGAGATTTTTGGTGCAGAATTATCTAGTCAATAATAATGTATATGCTCATCTATTTTGTCCTATTCAGTTGTCAAAAGGAATGAGTAGTTCCTTGACTATCAGGTAGCATGCCAGGCAATCCTCTCATCTCTTGCCAGAGGAAGTTTGATTTTCAAAATTATCTTTCAGACTGTGCCTCAGGTGCCATACTGTAGGAGATTTACATTTCCTGAGATGTGCACATATTGAAATGATTGCATTTTTGGGAACACGGTATTCACTGAATGTACAGCTTGATTTGTGTGCAGTGGCTGGAGCTGTGTGTGCAAACCAGGGCATATATTTTCGCAGCTGACTGTTTACTCCAACTCACCCAGGTATCATCGAGATGCAAAATGTCCCAGGGAAGCTGGGTTTGGGTTCCCTCTATAGGCTGCACAGAGAAGTTGAGCCTCCGCAGGGTGATCTATCTACTTGTTTTAGGGGATTAATTACCCTTCCAATGTATTTTTCTGTTTTGAATGCAGAGATTGCTGAGGCTCACTGCCAAACCTAGATGAGATGTCTAACTTGTTGACTGTAGAAGATTGGTAAGATGTAGCCAGGACTTGACTCTTTGAAGCTGAGACCCTGGTAAACAGTACTCAAATCACTTGTCTCTCAACTCGTGGGGTGGGGAGTGAACAATATGTTCATGGGGCAGATCAGGCCTGTGCTTCACTGCAGAGGTCTGTAAGATGAAAAGCCTGTCTGAGGCTGGCAGTTAAACAAGTGTTGACGGATATGAAGTGCTCGTAAATTCTATGAAGTGATCTGGGCAAACTGATGACAGATTTTCTAATGATGAATTAAAGTGTTCCCCAGTTCGGAAATCCTGGTTTTTCACCACTAAAACTGATGATTTGCATGTGCTGGCACATACAAAGTATGGTTTAGAGGGGATTTTTGAAGCTTGTAGATCTGGATGAAAAAGGCACCTCAGTCTTTCTGCTTTTGAGAGACTTCCAATAGCTGAGAATTTATCTTGGCGTAATCCCTTCTGTTTTCTGTGCAGCAGTGGTTACAACTGGAACTGAGTACATGTGGCTAAAAGGGGCTGCAAAACAAACAGCAACTGGACCATCCTACTCCCCAGCAGTGTGCCCCCTTGCTTCCAGGTACCTGCTGAATGTCCTAGGGCCAAGCAGAGGCAGAAGCCCATCAGCAGTCAGTACTAATTAGTCTTTCTCCTGTCAAAACAGCCTGAGGGAAGGCTGGAAAGAACAAACCTAATGTGTGATGGTGCTATAGTAATGAACTAAGACACAATAATAAATAATCAAGCTCACAATCCATTGCGGCATTAGCAGACATGAATTTACTATTTGCTTGTCTGGGGCTATCTTGCATGTTGTGGGTGATTACAAAAGAAGGTCTTACGAATAAGAGGGCTCAGACCCTTCTTTTTTAACAAAAGTTAGATACAAAACAAGCATGATGTCTATGCACTGTATTAGTTTTAAAAAATTACTGAAACACAAGGAACAATGACTGTGAAAACCTCTGATGACCTCAGAGAGGTACAAGTTACATACAGCCCACCATGAGGAATGTCTTTGTTGAAACCACAGTCATGTTCTTAAAGAATGCAGTTATGAGCCCAGCTGCAGTATAAAGGGTAATGAAGGCTAAGAAGGAATAGCACATGGAAGGTATAAGTGATTTGGTATGAACTATGAAAAAGAAGTCTGAATTATTATGAGGCTTTAACTTGGTTGTGTTCCCATTCCTGTTAAAACAACTGATTGAAGGACACTGGAGTTGCTAATGTAAATGGAAGTCTGATCCTTAACAAATGAATCCTCTTTGTTATTACTCATATACAAGAGTAAAAAAAATGAAAAAAAATACATAGCCAAAGAAGAAAAATATCAAACCGGTGTCTCATATATTGCATTTGTTGAAACCTCATCTCTGCAAGTACAGCAAACAGCTCCATGTTTCAAATGAAATATGCTCCTGTGGCTGTCCAGCTGATCAGTATTCATTAAACAGCAGGGGATGTAGATCGTGTACAGAAAAGTGCACCCTGGCTCCTTAGATCATCTCAGACAGCTATTGGGCTGAGCTAAGTCTTTAAATTCCTTTTTGCTTTGGAGTTTCTGTTTTATGGGTGCCACTGGACACCCAGAACAGAGTCACAGTCTCGACATCCCGTTTGTCTGGCTCTGGGGTATGATCATGTATTGTGCGACCAAGAGGTCTCTTACTTTTGTGTTCTTACTATATGAATATATTGTGAGGTGTCATGATGCATTTCAGGAACTTCTGAAACTGTCATCTTCTCTAGTTAAAGCAGCACTTACTGTGTGTCATCTTTGGGGGGGAAGGGGCTTTTGGCTCTGTGCTGAAATGAGTGTTCTTGTTTTCCAGTTTTCTGATACCAGATTGCACTACATTATAAAAAGTATTTTTTTGAAAGAGAATATGAAAAGAGATGAAACTGCAGAGAATTCTGCAAGGAACAGTGCTCATTCCCATTCAGAGTTACAATGAGGAAATGTCTCCGATGCAGTTAATGATGTATAGTGAAGAAAAGAGTCAGTGTCTCCCCCTTATCAAAACCTTTAAACACAGACAAGCCCATTCTAATTTACAAGTGCTTTTGTCAGGAAATCATGTATTTTAGGAAAAGTCGCTGTCCGAACTTCAGAAGTTGTGGTTAATCCTTAGTCGCAAGAAACACTCAACTGTTTTCTCTGTATTCGGTGGTACCAGCATCACTAAGGGAGGGGAAGGGGCACTGATGAGACAGGCAAGTAGCTCTTTGTTTAGTTGTGTTTTGTTTTATATCAAGCATTCCTGGATGTGCTTCCTATAAGTTGTCACAACCAATAACCCTAAAGCATCAGCTCTTGTGAACAGCTGTGTATATGCCCTAGGAAATGTCTGGAGCTTCTCAGGGCTGGATTTTCTGGCACAGTGTTAATGGCTGAGGTGCTGAAGCCACAGTAGCTTGGCGGTTGTGCTTCACGTGTGTAATGCAGGCTCTGCTTTTTGGCTGGTGGATTTTGGGCTTGTTCTCAGACATGAAGGATCAGAAAAATGGCAGCCTTATATGCAAAGCTGGTTAATTGTCAGAGTACAGGCTGTAGCTTCATGTAATCCATTCTCCAGGGGCTGGGCTTGAATAAAATAAGAACTGATGACTCATTCCTTCATCTCAAACTCTGAATGAACCTAAGCATGAAATTAAAACATGAGTAGCTTTTTCCTTAGTTTAATTATTTCCACATTTCTCTGTAAACCCCAATTCCCACCCAGGCTGGAAGTGGAGGTTCTCTTAAAGCAGCAAAAACTGTGCTCCCAATCCAGCTGGAAGCAGAAAATGTGTAAAACTTGACAGGAAAGGCTGAGAATTCCTAGGAGAATTCTCTTCCGTTTATGTAGGGGCCAGTGTTCATTTTCCTCTTCCATTTGTAACTCTGAATGTCATAAGTGTGTCATCTTAGAAGTGCCAAAAAGATGACTTTTAAAGGGACGGGGTGATTTAGTGCCCCTGATCTCAGCAACTAAACCAGATGTATTTAAACATTATGTACATAGTGTGACAGTAGAACTGCAGATGGAGGGGCACCAAAGAGTGCATACGTGGGATGGCATGGTTAATTGTACCTGTTTCAGCACAAAGAGCTCACATTATAGCTGTGCTGAATAACTTTATCTTGTAATGAGCCTACTAATTCTGAGGCCTGCCTGAAAAAGAGGAGTACTTTCAGCTTTTCAGACACACCTGGATTTCGATGGGTTTGATCTCTCCATCTGCATGGTACAATGAGTGTGTCATTGGTTTGGTTGAGTTATTCCAGACTACTGCAAATTATTGTGGCTTAGGAAAGGGAATGGCCACAACGAGCCAGCCTTCAGACAGGCAGGATGAAAACTGCAGGCATTGGGGGAATGTTTGGAAGTGTTTCTTGTGATCTGTGGTAGGAGTACGCTGTATTTTGCACAGAAATAAGTCAAACAAAAGAGTGAGATCTTTCATCGTAAGTTCCCAGAAACATAATGTCATTTTGAATTTGATTTATGAAAGCAATAAAATGTTGCATTAAGGATATGTTATCATTTTAAGCCATGAATATAATGTATCAGTGCCATTGCAGAATGGATTTATCATAGTTCTTGCAGTGTTGTGTTGGAAAATATGTGATTTAACTCCTGACGTACCATAGAAATATTGAGAGAGCAGGAGGCTGCAGTGGATTTTGTATGAAATCTTCAGTGAAGAAAAATAATTAAACTTTGACTACAGAATGTTACCTGGTAGGTAATAGTGAAGGTCTTATTGATTGTATTTGTCACTTAGGTCAAATTACACTTTCCACATCATGTGTTCCGCTTTGGGGTTCTTTTTGTTTTGTAAAACATTGATGTGGGCCAGGCAGAAATATTTCCTTACTGTTTTCTGTTGATATTTTGGAGGCTTAATGAATTGACTTCTGTTTTAATGGGGTTTCCAAACCTGCATGAGATTGACAGTTTATGGTTAATAGTGATTTTGCAGTTAAAATGGGTATAGGTAGCTACTAAAACCATGTGGATTATTATACTTGACATTATTAGAAGCTGATGAGGATTTGCCCATCATTTTTAATAATGTAGTGCTTCAAAAGTCTCCAATCCCACCTCAAGAGTTATTCAAGCAATATTTCTTCTGATTTCATCAGCTGTGTTTTCTTGATGAGTTTTGATTAAGGAACTTAGGGACTAACTTCAGTGATTGCAAGTGTGGAAGTATTACAGAAGTACTGTCTGCTTTTCTGGCTGCCACCTTCTTACTCTTCGATAGAGTATGCATGTGTTAATACTGCAGCTGTGATCTATCTTTTATAATTGTTTGGAATTAAATTAAGTTTGCTGTGAATGGAAGCAATCCATGCAATTACTGAGTACAGTGTACTCTCCTGCAGAGGATGATTAGGCTAAAAGCACAGTTTTACTGCTTGCCCATTTCTTGCTGCTGTTCTTGACTCCTCTCTTTTGCCAGTAGAGCGCAGAGTCTGAACATCTTGCTGTCCAAAAAGCCCACAGCCACTATGTCCTGGATAGAGATCGAGTTGTCTCTAAAGTTGTTGACAATGACTATTATTTCCTAATTCAGAACTCATGCCTTTCTTCACACACTGTGTTGCCCCTTCCATTATGGGCATGCCGTAGGGATGTAACCACATCCTTCTCTAAGCCCTTTTCATCCCCGAATTGTCCTGGCTATCGTGATCTGTATACCTTGTGATTTATTTTGTCTGCATTCCTCTACTATAAGATTCCTACAAGACCCTTCTCCTCTGCAATTTCTAACATGCAGAGTAGTTCCTTTCCATTGAAATACCTTCCTGGCACTTCTTTTGCTTTCAAGTCTCATTTGAAAATCTTTTTTATTACCTGTTTCATTTCGTTTTATTCTTTCTCCCTCTCATCCTCTTTTGCTACTATTACGCTGACTTTGTAACTCTATTATTTGTGAAGAGCGTTTTAGGTAGAATTTCATGGAAACTTCCTTGACATGCCTAAAAAAAATAATTGAAATTTCCAAACAAGATTTGTAACCTGTTATGCTGTATTATGCACACTGTGTCTAGATTTAAATTAAGACTATGAACATCAAAATGAACAGGAGCCAGAAAGTGCTGGAGGGAAAGAATGGAAGCCCAGTATTGAGAAGCAAGTGTGAAGTTTATAATGAGAGCAAAGCTTCATCCCTGTGAACATAATTGTTATTCCTCTTCCAGCTTTGCCCAATGTAATGAAATCTTGGAGATCTCTCAACCTGGCACAACTGCTAATTTTTAATGAAAACTGATGAAAGAGATTAGAGATCTGTGCGCTTGTAATCTTTCATAAAGTGAATAGATTTCTACACACTGCACCTGCATAAAAATATCTATGAAAGGCAATTTTAAAAGAAATCCCAATAATGTTTATTCTTGTTTTATTGGATGCTGAGTCTAATACTCTCTAGATGTTCTTGGATTTATGTTTACACTGGGAAACTGATTGTCAGGGAATCAGTCTTCATTTTCTGACTACCACTGTCATGTTCCCCTGCTACAAGAACAGCATTGCTCTGTGCTGTGTAGATTGCATCCCTATAGCACTGAGATACCATTTGGCTATCGCAGCGCACTGCAGCCAGGGATGCCCAGGTTTTGAGCTCCACAGATTTCAAGTGGGTCCATGGTACAAAGCTATTAGTCTCTCTTTCGCAAATGCCTGTTGGTTTGAGGAGGACAGGGCAGTCAAACTGTGGTGTAGTTGGTGGTAAATGTGTATAAACATGTTTTCCGCTCTTGTACACTGGGAAAAGTAGTTTTTATTTAGACCTCCCTGCCCTGTCAATGGTGCCTAGCAGTGCCCCTAGGAAGAGACCTGGCCCCATGCAGTCCTGCCTGTTCCTAGTGAAACTTTCCTGTTGTGCTCAGCGTTCCAGCGAATTCTCAGGTACCTCACTCCTTTCCTGTCCTTGAGGCTGTGAAACTCCAGGGCTACCTCCCTTTGCTGCCGGCTGCATTATCCCCCTGCAGTGTGTCCTCTTATAGTCATTGCAGCTACCTGCAGCGCAGCTTTGCCTCAACTCGTGGAGAAAAACTGTATATGCGTGCGGAACAGCACCAGAGACACTGCTCCTGCAGCAGCCCAGGGTTAGATTTGGGCCATGTGCAGCATTTCCATGCTCCTTATTTCCAGTTCTGTTACTTCCAACAGCTCCAGTGTCCCAAAGGGCAGCAGCTGCAATGTGAAGGTGGCTGTTTCTTGACAGTTTCACGACACAGAACAAATTTCTGTCTTTTGTGAAATCTTACTTATGGTTATGGGCTTAGAAGTATATATTAAGCCAACTAATCTTGTAGTAGGCTGAACTTCTGCCATGGTTCTGTGATGTACCACTCTGGGCATTCAGACAGGACTATTTGTGGAGGACTTCCTCAGTGCATGAAGACTATGACACGCAGGCAAGTTTTCACTGGGAAACATGACCTTGCAGAGGAACCATCTCTAGTAACATGTCTTTGCTCACTGCTTTTGTATGTACCCAAAGTCGTCAGACAGCTGAGGTGGGTTATCATCTGTTGGAGTCAGTGGGAAATCTGGTTTTGACTTGATCCTCCTCTGTGGAGGACACTTAACTCTGGTAGTGACAAAATATATGAAGAGGCCCCGTTTCATCTACTTCAGTGACTAAGAGGGTGTACATATCCTCATCAGCATGATGACTCTTGGAACAAGATGTTACTCAGAATGAGAATGGCAGGCAGAAACCTTACATCATTTTACACCGTCTGATAGTGGTGCTCATGGCTGGCCATCAAATTTAATTGAAAATTCTTGGCACACTGCTAAATAAAATATTAGAGCTTAAGGCTGGGAGGCAGAAGCACATCAGTGATGTATGAAAATGTTGATTGCCAATTTCCATGTTCCAGGTGTTATTCATGGGGATGCTGCCTGGGAAGCGTTTATATCCAACTGTAACAAACATAAACAGAATGACACAGTTCATTAAGCCAGAAGCAAATGTAAATGATGAAAGGCTGCTGTGTAAAACCACATTAAACATGTCCCATTACTTGATGCAAACTACGTTATGTAGCTGCTTAAACATAATGCTCCTTTCATTCCCCTAATTCCATGGTGATTTAAATGTCTATATTTTGAAATAGGAAAATAATAAAATATGAATCGCACTTGTTCTGCTATCAGTATAAAAATAAGAGATAAAGTAACATCACTGGGAGAAATGTAGATCTCTAAATACCTATTATTAGGAAGGAAGAATCATTTTGCGCCTGGAGGTGAATGAGGGGGACACCTTCCTGCTTGTAAGTGACAATCACACACACACAGAGGCTTATAGAGACTGCGGCACAAATGTGGACAGAGAAGGTGATACTACACCAGCAATTGGCTAGGACATTGGAGGGTCAAGAATACACCTCCCAAACTAAACCCTTGGTAGTGCGTTGCATATTTTTCTCTTCTGAGGTAGTTTCACTGCTTTCAGAAAGAGAAGAGGAAAAGAAGCTGTTACCAGGTACCAGTTCAGCTGACAAGAATGGTTGTGCAGTTGTGTTGTAAGAAGATACCTTCTTACAAGGTATTTTTAAACCAAGAGATGTCTTTAAACCCCTGCAGACACATGTCATTTCAATAACAGAAACTATTAATCACCCATCATGGGCACAGCTGTTTTTTACCAGGGGTAGACTGGGCAATTCAGTGGAGTTCACAGTGCAAGATCAGTGTTCAGAGGTTCCTTTCTAAGCACTTATGCTGTTGAAAGTACCTGGGCCTGTTTTGATGTGAGCTAACCCAATTTCTTGGTGGACACACGTGATACCAAATGCAGAGCCGTGACCTTGTGCATTTCTCTCTGGGCTGAGCAGCAATCCTACCTGAAAGTTTAATGCTATGAATACAGAAATGTGAGAAATGCTCAGAGCCCCTTAGTTTTTAACAAGAGTCATTCCACTCTTCTGTTGTTTAAGGGTTATTGAAAATCTTCTGCAGAGAGGGTTTATCTTTAGTGTTGCAAGGGAATGTAAATGCATTTAACAATTCACTGAGCCTCTGTTGATGTTGCATGAAGGGCATACATTAGCTTTGCTCCACAGTTCTTGCTTTATTAAAGAAACGTTGGGTTTTGGGTTTGTGGTGTGTGTTTTTTTTTTTTTTTTTTTTCTTCAGTTTATGGGGACTTGAATATTTACTGCATGATTCTGAATGCAGAAATCCTCCCTGTAGTGTGCATGGACCACTGCCAGGAACCTGCTGTATGTGCCTATGGGCCTGCTTTGGGTAGGATTGTTGACCCTCTGGGTTCATTCATACAAGGGAGAGAGGGGTAGTCTAGTTTTCTCTTGTGGCATGGTTTAGTGGGGGGTGTCCCTGCCCATGGCAGGGGGGTTGGAACTAGATGATCTTAAGGTCCTTTCCAACCCTAACTATTCTATGATTCTATGATTCTTGTAGGCAGCTGGCTCTACTGTTGTAGAAAGCAGAACAGCCTTGTACCATCACCTTGTTGTTTCTCATTTTTTTAATGCATATCTGAACTGTAGTTGTTGCAAGGTGCAGAGAAAGAGAAACTTCTGAAGGCACGAAGGAAGCTTTAGTAGGTGGGTTTGTTCTGGCTTGCTGGTTAAAAATGGGGTTGGGAAGGAAACTGATTTCCTGTCCTGAAAAAAGTATTTTCACTGTGGCATAAAAAAAGATGTGTGAGCTGTGCTGTAGGGTGAGGCTGGAAGCTTTTCCCAACTCTGACGGAGACCTACCTGCTTTGCAGTAGGCAGCTTCTCAGAGCGTGGGCACTCATTTGGGTTTATCCAGTAAGAAAAGGAGTCTAGATCTGTGTACCAGACATCCCTGGCCAGCAGAGCAAACATTTCCCACTCCCTAGGCTTTCTGAAAGTCCTTCAGGGTCTGAAACATTTCCAGATGAAACCTTTTGAAAAATTGATACATTACTCTGTTTTTTGAGAAATTGGCATTTTCTGTGGCTTGGGTTTTTTCCAGATTGGCTGAAGACAATCAAATTGTGTTGTCAAGCCAGAGAGGAGAGAGACACATTTTGAAGAAAGATATATTACTTCTGCAGTGAGAAGTGTTCCCATTTATTCCACAGTATTTATTGTACTCTCATATCCCAGTTCTTGTTAGTGTGCATGCAGTGGAAACTACCAGCCAGCTTCAGTGATAAATACTGATTTCAATATGTACACAGTGCACAGCAAAAGCAGCATAAAATGTAATTCATAGAGCCAATTAAAAATATTTACAGTACTATATTTGCTGCAAAAGTTTAAGCATAGCTTTTCCATCTCTTTAGAATTATGTTTTGCATTAATTTGATTGAAATTTGCAAACATGGGGAATAGCTATGGTGTCTAGAATGTGATATGAGGTATTTGGAGGCATTGCAGGTCACTGCTACTCATTTGCCCAAATCTGTTCTTATCCCACATCCTTTTTTCCCCAAGTATTTGGGTACTTTTTGTAAGTAAATGCTGTCCGATGCTGTGGGGAAGGACCTGTCCCACCCCGCAATGCACTTGCTGATTACCAGTGTCCTGCCTGCTTTCTTCATGCATGAGAAAGATCATTATTTAGAGTTCCGGAATGGCCGAAGGGAGAATAAAGGGGAACAGGACGTATCCACCTCTCCCTTTTGTAGGAAGCCCTACTGGGCCTTGTGACAAAATGGCTTTTAAAGAGAACTGTCTCAGAAATGGAAGAATCAAGTTCATTGAGAACCAAGCTCGTTGCAGAATTCAGTACTGCAGCCAGCCCTCTTGCAGCTTATGTTTTAAACCAAGGCTGTTTTCTCAAGGATGATTGGGTTGGGTTTTTTTTCCTCTCAAGCATCCCACTCTGACTGCTAAGGAGAAGGTATTCTCAGCCACTTGGAAGGCCTCACCTGAGCAGAAAGGTTTGGGACAGAGACAGTCAGTGCGTTTTCAGGTTCACACACCCTTGCATTTTAAGAGTTCTTTTAGTAAAGTCCAAAATGTCACAAAGCTGTTCCCAAGAACAGCTAACCTGAAGAGGTTTTCATAACCTCGGATTGTAACAGAACTTTCCTAGTGTTTTTAGCAACAGCTAAAGGAACCTAAAGGCAATGCTTCTCATAACGTTTTGGCTACATCTAAATCAGATTTGGAAAATAAACCTGCTTTCACTTTAATCCCCATTATGGTTGCAAATCCTTTTTAGGCCCTTTTAAGGGTAAGTGGTCTTCCTCTCAAAAGTTTTACTGCTCTTTAATACAGTGCGAAACACAGGCTTACACTTTTGCTGGTCCCTCTTACTATGCAGGTCACAGGCATGGGTATTTCATTCATGGTTGTGAGCATGTCTGCTGGCACTTGCCTCGCTTGGCTCTGTGGGACTGATAGCACCTTGGAGCAGAGGCAGTGATACCGGCTGTGGGAGAATCTTGCTACCTCTGTGACTTCTTTGCTATCTTTGCCCGTGAGGTGTAATGTGTGGTCCAGGAGATGTTAAGTTTGGAGACATTTTCAGAAGCTGATTTTGCTCAGCTTCTCTTTCAGTGAGTATTTTCATGCATCTCCCTTTATAGTCATTAGACGTGTGGCTGCTCAACCCCTACATGCTCCATATTTGTTTTTTCCTCCTACCTTTTTAAAAATAGATATTTCAGTGTTCTGCAGCATCACATTTGTTGCTGTGGAGACGATTGTGATGTTGCCAATAGAGATGTGACTTCACTGACAACCTCTGAAGAAGGACAGAAGCACAAAGACGCAGCATGCTTTATTCCTCTTCTGCTGGCTATTTCCTAATAACCCTATTCTGTCATTTCCTCTTCTCTGTGTTTCTTTATACTGCAGCCTGAACTTCGACTGATGCACAAATCTATCTTCTTTCTGAGCCTGGGATATATTTTTGCGTAAATACATACATTAGCAATGCAAGCTACCTATAATAAGAGGTAGAACACAGTAGTGGTATAATGATTTGTTGATTCTTGTGACATTCCTCGGCTGCCTTGCCATCTCTGCCTGCCAACACCCTTTGGGATGTCGTTCTATAGGAAAAATCCACCAAAAAGTGCATCTACAGAGAAACTGTCTAATATTCAGGGGAAAATGAAAGTAATTTCCTAGTTCTTTGTGATGGGCAATCCCTAAGAAAAGTGACAGGTTGAAGGGAGGGAAGGAAGGAAAAAGCGATGGGCAGAGTGACAAGCCATTGTTGCTCACACTGCTTATGCTGCATGTCTGGCAGAAAGATAAACATTATTCCCTAACCTGCTGCTACCCCATGGTGTTTCTAAAGAAAATTGGTGGGCTATTGAGAAGAGATTTGACTTTAAAGATAGAAGACAGCCACGAGAGAGCAGGGTTTGGATCTGCAGGGTGAAGGTAGTGCATGTTACAGCCATGCGGGCTCTTCCTCAGGAAGCCAGAAGCAAGCTCCCTCCTAGAGTGGAAAGGTTTGTTTTACTGATGCTGTAACATAGTGCCATGGTCAATGTCAAATTAAAGTTCTCTGGAAAGGAAAAATCCAGCTCCATTGAGTAGTCCAGACCCTCTGTAGAAGTCCAGGTAGTTTGTAGGTTGTACAAAGTTTTATAGAGAATTCCAAACTGTGTAAACAAATGAGCTGTATTTGCCACTGGGGAAAATTAGTGCATTAGAAATACAGTGGTATTTCTTCCTGGAAGTCTGAAAGTCCGCATCAGAAGTGGTTTCTGCTGTGATGGTAATTGGGTTTCAGCTGATTGCAGCAAAACTATGAATCAACTGCAGCCCATTTTTAATAATGAAGAACTGAAACATAATCAGAAATATATGCAGAGCCCTACAGCTTTCAGTGATTGGATGCAGTAACTGCTGCCTGCAGCCTCCCTTTGGACTCAGGTTCTTTCTTGCTTTTTTTTTTTTTTTGTAGTTTAAGAATTAGGAGAAAAAAAATTCCAATATTTAGAGCAGTTGATTTGGCATGAGATGGAACGGAATGACAGAATAAATACTGCTCTTTTCTGTGCCTCCAGTGCAGTGTTATTTCTGATGCTGTGTTGCAGAAGAGCTTCCCTTCTCTTCTCCTATACCAGGCCAAAGTAATCAGCAGAATTTGGCAAGCCCTGATGTGGTCTTGAAGTCACCCATGAAAATGGTGCAGTAACTTTGTGTGTTGATAATGAGAAACTGTATTTCACCTCTCCTGAATAAAGGAAGATATTGTGTAGTATTAACAGAAGGATAAGTTACTATGGTGATGGAAGCTATATAAATAGATGGAAATAAATGTATGTATAGTGCCTCTTAGCTATGATCTGACATGAAGATTGTGACCTGTTTCCGTGGGACTTTAAGGAGCTATGTAGTGCGCTCACATTGGTGCTTGATGGAAGTTAGAAGTGATACATGAGAGACCTTGTTTTCTATCAGAAAAACACCACAAGGACTTTGTGTGGTGCAGCAGCACCTACTGGATCTCACATTTCTCCCACACTTACTGCAGGCCTTTACCCCCTCACCTCTAGTTCTGAGGGCTGCGGTTATAGTACTAACAATTCCCCTGTCCTTTCTTCATCATCTTCCTGTAGACAGACACTGAGCTTTGCTCAGACCAGCTCAGCTTAATCAGGTTCTTCTTTCTGTGACCTTTCCCCTGTGTTATTGCAGATGAAGCTCCAAAACTGATTAGCTTCCGGCCTCTGTCCTTCTTGGTTTTAAGTATTTCCTTTGTTTTGACTCTGCTGTATGATGTTCCTCTGCTCAGGATGCAAAGCTGTCTCAACTGTAAGGAGGATAAAATGTGCCATTACCAAGAAATGGGAAGGCAGTGGACGTTTCTGATATAGAGGCTCCTGCAGAAGAGTAAGGCCACACCAAAGCCTTGCATAAAAACATGTTCTGGGCTGCAGCTGGATATGTAACTACAGCTTTGCAGACTCTCAGTGGCTCTGGGCATTGCTTAGTTGAACATCCAAATAAATGACATGAAAATGGTAGGGAAGAACATCTGCTAAACATACAGATGCAGCCCCGTTGTCTGGATGCTCAGGTTTCAAGGTTAAACAAATATTTTCTGGGGGGAAAGAAAATATTATTCTGTTATTTCAGGTGCTTTCTCTACCTGTCCCTTCACCAGGTCACTAGATCATTTTCAGCTAACCCTCAGTGTCATTTGGCTTTTCTCCTCCCATATCTCCACCTGTAGGCTAAGGTAGCTTGACCAGTCGGACACTTCACGTGCTTATCTTTATCTGTAAAATGACTAAGTTATAAGAAGGACTTAAGCAGCACTGATGGCAATGTGATGATTACTTAAATTAATTTTTAAAGCCTTTTTGGCTTTCAGAATCTTGCTCATGACTCGTGTCTGTTCACAAGATACAACTACAGAAGTTTTCAGAGCAATGGAGTGTGTGCGGCTTTTGAAAGCCTCTTGTGGTGGTTTAAAGGAGACTTCTCAAATGAGAAGGTAAAAGTCAAGCCTCAGATGAGACATCCGGACTTGATTTTTCTGCCAGCTGCTCTTTGTTTGCCTGCATCTGCCATTCCTCAGAAAAGGCTACTGGCAGTGAGAGCTGTGCTGTGTCTTCATGATGCATGCAGGGGAATCTGCTCCCTGTGCTGGTTCTGCAGAGCTGAGAAGGTGGAAAACTTGCTTTTGTCAATCAAATATAAAATTATGACTCAAAGAGCAAACCAGGAGCTGAGTAATGCTGTTCTGCTCTGCCACTGGCAGAGCAAGATTTAAAGTGGGCTGTGAAAAAGCAATGAGTGACTGCTGTGCATTCACAGCATCCTCGCACTCCAGTCCTCTGCCACTCACTCCATTTGCCTTCTCAGTTTTCCACAGCTCCCCATAGAAAAAAACTTTAACTATTCTATGGGTCACTTTTCCAAAAAGTGAATGATTGAAAGGGGACACATCATCTCCCAAAGTGGCTTAACTCCAGTCCTGCTGATCCAATGATCCAAGTTCAACATGTCATCTAAGGCACATTTGCCTGTACGTATAACCCATATTTTGTTTCCCCATTCAGACTTTTTTGTGCAACCAACACTTTGTGTGCATCAGCCTCACTGAAGGTACCTTCTGCCTTAGCTGCGTAGCTGGTGTGGCATCAGCTATCTTTTTACTCACACAGAGCTACTTTTGAATTGCCAGCAGAGCTTGATTTTCATATCTCTCTTCTTGCCATTGTCTGACTCCTGATAGACGCACTGGTTGCACCTACTTTCACACAAGACTCCTGGATGCCAGATGGGTTCTCACCAGCCCTGTGCTAAACCTTGGCAAACTGTTCTATGAACCCCAGATAAGATTTTGATTTAAGACCAAAGGTGGTACCAGGCATTCAGCTTTCTTTTTCAATAGTACGGAGCCTGATTTGATAAAAGGTGTTTATTCAACTGTGCATGCAGCTGGTGCAGTTATGTATACGGACTGGTCAACAGTCGGTGTTTTGGCTACACTGGCCTGAGTCAATGATTTATTCCTACACTGGCAGTCACTGGCGATATGAATCAGATGCATATTTGCATTTCCTAAATTTAGCACATGCATCTATGTAGCCAGTCTGTGTGCACAACTTGGACATATTTTCATTTGCATTTTATCACGTTTCTTAGAGGGAGGTTAGATCATTTTGAGTTGAGCAGGACCTCTAGTGGACTGCGACGTCAAAACACTGGTATTTCCGTACCCTTCAACCACCCTTGGAGCCTTGTGTGCAAGGGAAGTCTTCTCCAGTTATGCAAATAAGGATATTTCTGAGGACTTTTTAACTTTATTATGTGGAATTTTATTGATCGGGTACCCTCATGGCAGGCTATTCCAGTGTAATCATAGCAGCTTGAATTCACAAACCAACTTAGCCAATAGGATTTCCTCTGTAAGTAGCCTTTAAATATCTATAATATTATGTTTCAAAAATATCTATCATTACTTCTATCCTGTATCTTCTGTTAAATGCACTCAGTATTAAACAGATTGCATATTATATAGCCACCAAATAGCCTTCCATAGAGTCATCCACATACGCTGGGAGGTCTGGATCAGCACACAGCTATGCCTGTGCTTATGAGCCCGGATGCATACGTGTTGCTTTTTCTTGCCATATAATTTTGCTGTTCCCATCCCTGCTCAGATCCCAGGGCCACAACCCCACTGTTCACTGCTGCACTCCTGCATGATGGAGCAGAATTTGGCCTTTATGCTGTAAGCACACGGGATGCACAGGGGAAAAGCAGAGCGAGGTGGGAGCAGTCAAATCCTGGAGCTCTTATGATATATTTCCAGTTTTAGAAAGTGTTTTTTTTTTTTTTTTTTTTTTTACTCAGAATCTGATTTCATTTGCAATCCTGAGAGTAAAAGAAAGCTCATAGGGGTCTGGGTTGGTTTTGAGGAACTTTATGCCCAATTTTGTCCACGTCCACTGCTGTGGAAGCTATTTAAGCAAAGGCAGAATTAATGGCAATATTTGAGCTCTTTGTGAGTTTACTCCACTAAAATGAAAGCTAGCCTTTTGGGTTTAGTTCCAAATTAGAGCAAAGCAAGCTATGTTACCACTGTTGGCTTTCGATGCATATAGCTTTCCTCTGTTTTATTCCCTGACGAAAGGAGCTAAGGAGTGGCAGGGCATTTGGCACGTGTCTAGGAGGCTGAGGAGCATCACTCCATCCTACTGCTGAGGCAGTAGACCTTAAAGAAGATGCTAATGAAGCTTGAAATCACATTTGCATTGCAAATGATACAATTTGTTCTGCCTTTATACAGAATTAATTTGAGCTGTTAGTTTTGTTCCGATTGCGCAGCTGAATAATGTTGCTGCTTTAGGTGGCTCAGCACTGTAAAAGCCTTATTCATTAACAAGGCATGGTAAATTAAAAGAACTTCTGTGTTGGGCAGATCATCTCTTCAACTTTCTGCCATTTGTTTGTCAGCCATCTTCAAATTGTCAAGCAACAGAGGAGTCCTGTTCTGCCTCAAAGTATGAAGTATTGATGCTGATTTGTTTGGTTACAGGAAGATTTTTAATTACAACTGCTTTAGATGATTACCTAAAGGGCTAGACCATCTCCTAATGTGGTTTCATTGGCTCTTCTGAGTAAACAGAACATTGGAGGATGTGAGTTTTATTTAGTGACTGATTAACAACAAGCAAAGTTTGCAGGCCTTAATGGAAACGAGTATAGGGTTTGCAGCAGCACCTTTGGGAAATGACTAGTTGCTTCAGCCACCTCAACAAGAGTTTTTAAAGACCTTTGTGTAGGGACAGCAGACACCCAGGCCTATATTTAGTTAGTCCACTGTGAAGAAGAGAATCCATCTACACCAGTGGATGTTACAAGATTCTGTCTGAGAATTGCACAATGTCCCCATCACCTTGCTGAGCCTATGAATCTAAGGGCAAAGCTTTTATGTGGTGGAGAGCCACAGGATGTGTGCTCAAGGCATATCTAATAGTGGGAAGATCACAGCATCTCTTCAGGATCCCACACTGGGTGGTTAATGGGGTAATGGGCAAACAAATAGCTTCACCTTAAAGGTTATGTCCACTGTGAATGTGTTTCCTTGGCAGAGGATTTGAATTACTGAGTCCTGTGTCAGCCTCACCTTGCTATGGATTTCAGGCTGGCATCAACACTCCTTGCACGTGCATGGCAGGATGTGAACTTCGGGAGGTGGAGGTGTTTGAGCATGTTTTCCCTCGAGCAGTGCACAGACAAACCAGCTGTCTGGTTCTTCTCAAAATTTGTAACTTCATGACAAGTATCTTTCTAGGCAAGTAGAAAAACTAAGGATGAAGGGAGCTTACAAGGATGCTGGGGAGGGACTCTTCATTAGGGACTGTAGTGATAGAACAAGGGGTAACGGGTTAAAAGTTAAACAGGGGAAGTTTAGGTTGGATATGAGGAGAAAGTTCTTTAAGGGTGGTGAGGCACTGGAATGGGTTGCCCAGGGAAGTTACGAATGCTCCATCCCTGGTGGTGTTCAAGGTCAGGTTGGACAGAGCCTTGGGTGACACAGTTTAGTGGGAGGTGTCCCTGCCCATGGCAGGGGGGTTGGAACCGGGTGATCTTAAGGTCCTTTCCAACCCTAACTATTCTATGATTTTTGTGTCATTTCACCTTATATTGCTGAAAAGGTAGCAAGTCTTGGAAGCAGCTGCTCTTCTGTGTAGTGAAATCTCAGTAGTCTCAGAGTTGAATTTTAAAAGGCTACTGGTGATGATTTAGGATCCAGTTCCCATTTTTACTGATAACGAACATAACTATGCAAGGCATTTTCCATGAACTTTTGAAAAAGAAATGTAAGTTTAGATGCTAAAATAGTGACAGCTCTGGCTGCCTTCTGCATCTCATCTCTTGCAATGAGCTAGAGAGGTCTCTGGATATGAGAAAGGTACAGCTGAAACTCTCTCCCCTGAGGCACTTGCCACAGGCAGTTGTTCTCACATCCACTGAAAAAGTGGATCCTTAGCCCAGCCGGAAGAAAAGCATCTCAGATGATGCTTACAAGTCAGCAGCTGGCTTATTGAGAAAGACACCTTGTGGTTTTCTGTGATTAGAGCCAAGCAGACCATATCAGGCTTTATGTTTCAGGAGGGTGGTTTTTTTGTTTGTTTGTTTTTTTGTTTTTTTTTTTTTTGGGGGGGGGTGGAGTTTGGTTTTTTCAGGTTGTAGGGAGCGTTTTTTGCTTTTAATTATATTACATATGAGTTTGTTTTAAAGTTAGAGCTCTGTGCTGCTTCCATCCTGACATGAGAAATACCTTAAGGCTGTGCTATGATAAATTTGAATAACAGTGTAATAAAGTACCTAAATATTTGAAGAGAAGTTTTCAAAAAGATGGGAAGAAAATACATGTTTCATCTCCTTATGCAGTAGGTAGATGTTGCACGGATATTCAGATACTAGTAGACTTCACATTGGATGCCCAGATGCCATTTGACTGTTTGAGATAAACTTTTACATACTACAGATTCTGAAGCTGGAATGTAGGAATACTGACATTGCTGCTGCATGCACATAAGAAAGTGGGGGTTTTGTGTGAGGGATCTTAATTTTTACTTTTTCACATGAAACAAGTTTTGCATGTCCTTAAGAAGGGACCTATTTAAATTTCTCACTGGTGGATTACAGCTTTTTTTCTCAATGAAAAACATTAACAAAACTTAGCACAAAATAAAGAATTACAGTACTTTATGATGAAGTTACTTTGATTTATTTTCCAAGAAAGTTCATTAGCTTGCAGTCTTAAATATTGATTTTATTTGTACAAGCGATCATCTAATTTATTTTTGTTGTTTACTTGCAATAACTTTAATCCACCTTTTAAATGCTATTTTATACTCTGGTCATCATTTCAGGTATCTCTATCCATTTGCAAATATAACAAGAGCATATCCTTATACAGTGACCTTCCTAAATGTGGTGCGTATCTGGCTCAATCTGCATTTCCTGCACTTTCTGGAGAGATGTTTGGATAATTGTAGAGCAGTTCAGCTTCATCTGCGTACAGAGACGTATCTTTTTTTGGCTCTCGGCAAACAGAGTCTTCAGAACAGTCACATCTACAAATTACTTAACTTTCAAATGCTCATTAAATCTTTGGCTCCTTCAGCAGGCTGTGCAAGTGCCATGAACAAAATTCTGGAAGGCAAGGGAGGAGGAGGAAGAACGGGATAAAAATTGCCTTTCCTTCACATTGTTATGCCCTGCGATGCGTTGCTATCTGGTCAGGCACTGTCACTCATCTGAAGTGTCCTGTGCAATGCCCAGGGAGTGCTGTAGCTTGTAACAGCTTCTCATTATTAAGTTCCTAACAAAGCCTGACTAGCAGAAAGGTTGAGAGATGTTAATGAGGAATTCTTATTCAACTTGCTAAATTTTGTTTGCATCAGAGCAGTCTGAAAGGAGGCTGATGCCTTAGTGCTTGTGTGCTTCACATGGCTCAAGCAACGAGAAGTAGTGCGGTGTCTGATTTAAACCACACTTTTCACCGTCTAGATCTTTTTTCATTCCCGCTGCATAGTTTTAACAAGAAAAGCGAGTGAAAAATTGCTGTCATAAAGGACTCATCTGCTTTCCATTATACTGACATTTAAGGATTGCACACATTAAAGTGCTCCTATGCGCTACAGAGAGCGACAGAAAAAACAGGAGGTTGAAATTTATAACAAGTGGGAGATTTTTGTAATTCAGCTACCGTGGGGTGGGCATGGAACCAGCACTGGGACATGATCAAGATCTCCCTCATGTAAACCTTTCCCATCCCTCTCTATATATCTGCATGTCAGGGAATTAAATTGCCAGTGCATAGGAAAAAACTTTCTTAAAACACCCTTTACCCCCTGTCTACTTCATATATAGAATCATAAAATCATAGAATAGTAAGGGTTGGAAAGGACCTTAAGATCATCTAGTTCCAACCCCCCTGCAGGGACACCTCCCACTAAACCATGCCATCCAAGGCTATGTCCAACCCCTCCTTGAACGCCGCCAGGGATGAAACATTCGCAACTTCCCTGGATAACCCATTCCAGGGCCTCACCGCCCTTACAGTAAAGAATTTCTTCCTCATATCCAATCTAAACTTCCCCTGTTTCAGTTTGAACCCATTACCCCTTGTCCTCTCACTACAGTCCCTAATGAAGAGTCCCTCCCCAGCATTCCTATAGGCCCCCTTCAGGTATTAGAAGGCTGCTATGAGGTCTCCACACAGCCTTCTCTTCTCCAGGCTGAACAGCCCCAATTTTCTCAGCCTATCTTCATATGGGAGGTGCTCCAGTCCCCTGATCGTCCTCGTGGCCCTCCTCTGCACTTGTTCTAACAGTTCCATGTCCTTTTTATGTTGAGGACACCAGAACTGCACGCAATACTCCAAGTGAGGTCTCATGAGAGCAGAGTAGAGGGGCAGGATCATCTTGGCATTTTCAGCCCAAAGTGGGTTTGCTGTACAACCTGCAGGCATAACCTTAAAGTCAGTGGCTTAATGCGATCTGGTTTATCAGTGCCTTTTGGTCTCTACTGGAATGCAAATTTAAGAACCTTTCTTCTTTGAATTAGGAGAGCTAATTCCTCCTTTCTTTCTGGGCAGCTTCCAGCCGCTGGGATCTTTCAGTTTCTCACAAGCTGAGGAGCAGCATTTTTTGTGAGTGAGCTTTCTAAAAATACTGGTTGTTTTATAAGCGAGTGGCAGACAAACAGCTCTGCAGTCCTCTCCATGGCAGGGCTGAGGGGTGTCTCTCTGGCTACAGAAGCATTACCATGGAGTAGAACATGGTCTCACAAGCCTGCCTTCCCAGACAGCTTCAGATGACCCCACGAAACCACAAGGAAAGTTGGAAACCATTGTTTTCACAATAACATCTCAGATCTGTCTTGGCATTTGGACCACATGGCACAAGTCCGGGCACTTTGGACCACATAGCGCAAGTCCAGGCCTGAGAGTTTTGGTTGCAGTTCTGAGTGATTTTCCTCCAGACCTTTTTCTCAAAGTTTCAGATAATCATAGAGCATCTGAAAGCTATTTTTAAAGAAGCTTCTTCAAAACGGAGTGTAAAAGCACCAACACTCGGCTTCTTTCTTACTCTCCAGCCACCACTTCTGTGTCAAGTTTATTCAGCTCACAAGTCAAAGCCAGTTTTTTTAGCATCTTTCTGACTTCCTGCTCAGCGTGTTTCTCATAACTCAAGCAGTGTTTGCTCTGTTTTGTGTAACACTCCTGTCAGCAGTGAACCTGGGCTGGGGCTGTGCCTGGCTTGGGGGTGCCGCTGCCTGACAGTGAAGAGAAATGCTTGTTCTCCTACTACTATATCACTTGTCTTTCCAAATAGGGTAAAACCTGAGCTCTGGTAGTAAACTATATGTTTTATCTTGAGAGGGAAACTAAAAAGAGATACTGACAGGTTTTATAGGATTCAACTTGCACTGTTTTTTCTGGCCCTTAGAAATCTTTAGCATCCATCTAGCTTTGTATCAAAACCTGATTTGGTATTTGGCAGTTACCCAACCTCAGGTTGCAGAAACATGTGTTTGCTGCTTTGTGGGAAAGAACAGAATAATTAAAACCTCAAATTTGGAAGAAAAGATTTTGGCTTCTCACAGAAATACAGCTGTGTGGTTCTGATTTTCAGCTCTCATCTAGTCTTTGGAGTTGAGCATCCCTATCCATGCTACACATTCATACATTGCAGTAAAGAAATGAACTGTCTTAGGCTCTCTGAAAACAGCTACTCATTGACCCATAAAATTCTACCTGATTCAGCATCTAAGTAACTTGAAGTAATGTGCAACATAAAGTAGAAGTTAGGTCAAGTTCTGCACAGCAATATCAAATATCAAATATCAAATCCCATTTTACATTTTGGTGGGTGAACTTTTGCATCTGCAAATGATGATGCTCCAATTTATCACCCAGTATAAATGATGGGTTCAAACACATTCCACTGAATTATGGCTCTGAAAGCTTTAACAGTGGGCAGTGGAAGGAAGTGGAGGAGGGGAAAGGAAGATGCTCACAGGGAATAAAAGTGAAAGGAATGAACACTTTCACTGAACCGCAATTTCTTGGCCTTTGTGTCTTGCTGATGCATTAATGATCAATACCGGCTTCTTCCCTGTAGCTTGTGTTGCTCTGTGCTGTTGCCTGTTACTTTGCTTGTCCTGTTTTCTGAGGCTGCACAACAGGAACTCCTGACCAAGGATGCAGGGAGCCAGAATCAAAATTAAGCCACAGGATGAGTCATGGCAGTCTAAAGAGGGTGAATGGCAAGCTTTAACTTCTTTATTGTTAAAAGCCCCTATCAAACAGTCCTATTTCATCAAAGCATTTACTTTATGCCTGTCATTACACAGGCAAGTGGGTTTGTTGACTCCAGTGGATCCCTGTGTTTAACATTTTAAGCACATGCCTAACTTGGATGAATCTAGGCACAGTGAGATGAGAAGTGACAATATGTTTGGCTTATCTTTACTGTCATTAATCTTTATGAGTGTAATAAGACCTCATGGTTACGTAGATAAATGGATAAAATCAGACAGTATAAAAGGATGTTGTTAAGCATGCTAAAAAAATCCCAAACAAACCCCAAAGTATTGTTTTCCTGGTTTGGGGTGAATCCAAGTAAGACTTGGTATGTAGGTTAGTGCTTAAACTGCACAGGAGATCAAGGGTCTTAATTCTAAGTCTGGGAGTAATATCAGTGAATTAATGCAGTGCAAGCCTGATGTGGGATGAGAGGTGTAGATCCAAGTTATTTCATGCTTGCAGAGGTATTCAGTGCAGGAAGTGCTGCTTTAACTGTTTGCTAGAGCCTAGCAGGTTTTTTCAGATTTAGTGAGTTTCTCCAATGAGAATTGTAGAATCATCAAATCATTTAGGTTACAAAAAGACCTTTAAGATAATCAGGTCCAACCCTTAACCCAGCACTACTAAACCGTGTGTCTTAGTGCCACACCTACAAGTCTTTTAAATACTTCCAGCAATGGTGCCCCACTTCCCTGGGCAGCCTGTTCCAGTGCTTGACAACCCTTTTGGGAAAGAAACGTTTCCTCATATCCAGTCTAAGCCTCCCCTGGTGCAACTTGAGGACAACATTTTTGAAACCATATTTTCTGAACCCTGACTTTGCCTCTCTAGAAAATTCTTGCTCTGGGAACTGTCAGAGGGAGAACAAGGAGCTGTCCTGGCATTCGTTGATCAAACACTGCAGCACATTTGTGAGGGGGTCATTTGCAAGTCCCCTGTTTTTACAGGTTGCATTTGTTGCCCAGAGTTGCCAGGACTTCAGTTTCTGAGCTCTGGGTTTGCTTCCCAACAAAGCAGGATGCTTTAATAATCTTCCTCAGATTATCCTCTCTCCCTGCCAGCAATGCTTGCTGCATCACTGCAGTGGATATTACTTGTTCTAAATGAGTTATAGAGGCCGGATATACTCTCTTTTGGCCTTTCTGCTATAACTGGTTCATCTTGTATCCCTATCATCATAGGGCTCAATACTGGCAATCTAATGTAGCCTGTATATAAAATTCAAATATATGTGGAAATTTTGGAACTCTAAAACACATGGACATCAGCTTTCTGAGTTTTGGACACAGGGTGGCTTGGAATAAATAACATCCCTGTTTTCCACAGAAAGATATATTTAGTATTTTATTTATGATTTTTTCCACATCATCAAGATTCAATAATGTTTTTAATAGGAAAACTATCCCATGTTAAAGGTTTGAGGGTACCTGAAGATTTCAGAGTAAGTGTGTATATTGCTACTGCTATTTAAATACTAATTGCTAAGATTTATTGCATAACTTTAAATGTTAAAGGTCAGATTTGTCCTGTCTCATACCATACAGATATCAGTGAATCTGTAATCAGACTCTGGACCAATAAAAAGACTTTTATCCTGTGATCTAACTACAGCTTTTAAGACGATTAACTTGGCTTGACATTCTGATTTGATCTTAAACAGGGACCATATTCCTTTGAAAAGGATTTATTGCATCCATTTGAATCAATAATGTTGTTAAAAGAACAATGGGAAAGAAAACTGAAAATATGGTATGAGGTACATCAATGAAAAAATAGTAAATTTTGTAGAAAAAATAGGAGGCAAAATTGGCAGTCAAAATGTCAACCAAGGACTCAGCTCTGGTGCGGAGATGGATAGTGTAAGTATTTAATCAAAGCAGCTGAAAACCTCCTGCAAGACATAGATCACAGTCAAGTCTGAGAGGAGGCAGTGAGGGGAAGGAAACCTCTTGACAGCTTCTGAATGCCTTTAGGTGCATTGTACACTAACAGTCTCACTGCTTGAAATATTTATAAAATGTGATATTGAAGGTCTCAGAACAGCGGCTCCCGTGGCAGACAGACACATCTTCTTTTGGATCCTGTCGTGCCAGTGGAAGAGGTGACAGTCACTGGTGGTTGTCACTGCCTCTTGCTGCCAGTCCTGTCCCCATCACTCCCCAGCGAGCCCTGGGAAAAAGGCTTCTGGGGAGCATCATCCGGTCGAGCTGTTCATCCGATATGCAGGTCTGGGCCCACCTGGCTGCCCCCATCAGCTCACAGATTGCTTTGGAAAGGATGAAAAAGGAGAGAGAGGAGGAAAAACACTCCTGGGAGACAGCAGCGAGCAGCTCAGGTGTGTCCTCACAGAGGGATAATCGTGGTTAGCAGTAAACCTGAAAAAGGAGGGCACAGTTTAGTAATGCCAGTTTGTGGCTTTGCCTTCAGCTCTGCTGCTGACAACTGGATGGGCAAATTATTTCACCTAGCTGTGAATTTTTCCTCTTCCTTGGAAATGCTGTTAATAATCACAGCTATTGTACGGAGTTGTTTAAACCGTGCAAATAGACGGGCAGTGAGATGGCACTGTTTTTTGCTGTTAATAATCACATGCCAGAGTGATCACTTGCCATCAGTTACTACTAACAGCCACTTGGACCCAAAGTCCTTTTCCATGCGGATGACTACTCTGCAAGGTTCTGCTGTAATGAAGCAGATCTTGGCGACTTGCTGCACACTCTTGCCAAATTCCAGCTCATAGGCAAGAGACATCAGACAGGATAAAACCTGCAAGATTTGGTTCAGTAATAAAGTTTTGCAATTTTCTAGCTGCATACACCCAAAGATTTTGCAGTGCTTGAGTGGATTTGAAAACCCTCTGGGTTAAATTGCAGTCCTCTTGATTTCCTTAGCTTTTCATTCTGAGCACATCGGAGGGACAGGGAACTGTGGACTATGTGTGGAGCCTGGCAGCAGTGGCCACTTCATTAGGAGAAGAGAGATGTGTATTGTCTCGGAGTACTTAACTCCAATTAACTGATTAGCTTGAGGTAAAATCCTAGCAAACACAAGGCTGTTTGACATTTTGAAGTCAAAGACTGCCTGCTGTCTTCTGTTTGTAACACAAACTGTCTTGGGTTTTTTTTTTTTGGTGTAGTTCTTGGGAGGGCTAAAGAAGAGCTCCTACATTCAGCAAGGCCAGGGCATCATGTACTCTGGATCATGTCCAGGGAAGCTGCTGCCCTAGGAGTGACAGAATGTGTGGGTGCCAGAGTCCCATCCCGTGGTGTGTGCCTGAGGATGGGTACATGACTCAAGGGAGCTCAAAGGCTCTTCTCTTGTGTTTTGAAGAAAACAGAAAAAGGAAACGAGTCTGGTTGGGCATATAGTGCCTGGCTGTACCACAGACATCTCATTTGATTGCAGATGAGAACATTGTAATTTCAGAATATAAGGTATTAAATTAAAGCTGCAAAGAAGATCATAAATCTGATCTTTGTTCATAGGTTTTGTTTGGTTTTAACCCCTGATCTGAGGCTGTGACTCTGCATTACCATCCAGTTCTGGTGTTTTGCAGTTCAAAATGCCCCTACGCATACATCTGTACTCACTCGTGTATTATTACTAAAAGCTGTTGCTCTTTTTGATGTGCAATTAGAGACAGACTATGCAATTACTTCTACAATAGCATTAATATGATTGGGCTAAATTCTGTCCTAACAGGAGATGTGCTATTTATCTTTAAACTCCAAGAGCATGGCTTGTGGGCCTCTGGATGGGATTCACAGCATGGAATTTGTGTACTGTAAGCAAAGGATCATTTTTACAGTATTAATTTCACCTGAGTAGGCAACTGATCAAATTCAGTTGTTTCTGACAGTTTTTTCAATCACTTATTTTGTTTCTCTACTCTGTTTTTGAGGTTTTTTTTCCATTTTTTGTACCAAATTGCACTAGGTTGTTATTATGGAGAATACCTTTACTGCTGTCAGTGCCCTGTATTGCTGCTGTGCATTGTGTATGCAGGATGGGGGCACCTGCAGCATGCTGTGCGCAACTTTTCTGCATCCCTGTTTTCTTAGTGAGCTCAAGTGAGATCAGAAGAATGTTTGCCTTGATATGAACTCTTGAAAAGGCAGCAAAAAAAAGCAGCAGCTAATTTCTATGGATGGTGGTTTTCCAATTAGTCCGAGTGTTTCAGGCTGCAGGCTATGCAGTGCTGTCCTAGGAGGTGCAAGAGGTGATGCTAATGTTTTTCTAAGCAGCAGTTTCCCTGTCAGGATTCGGGAGTTTGGTGGGGCAACGCCTGCTGCTCCCTTCCTCCAGTGCTCACACAGCCTGGCACCCCCCAGGCAATACCCACTTATTCTGTGCAAATTAATTCAGAAATATAAAATGAATGGAAATAAGTACAAATATGCCAATATATGCATTTAGCGCTCCTGGCAGCATCTTTGGTTTTATTCTTCTTTTCCTCCACTCTGTTGAGCAACTCATGATTGCAATGTTTCAGTAATAGTACAAGTGTGTGATGTATTCTTCCAGTAGAATGTCCTCACATATTCTCATTTGGTTCTTCCATGGTTTTTAAGTGCAGTATATGGGTTTATCCTTATTAACCACCTACATCACAATTTCTGATCTCTGAAGGTTGAGGTTTTGATATTAAGTATGATTTAAACCCTTATTTTTATGAGGTTTTGAAAGCCTCCAAATATTTGTTGCCTTAATGTTCATTGCATCGAGGTCTACAACTTCCTAACAGCCTGTGACAAAATGTGTGCTTGCAAATGGTAATGAGAGGCGCAGTTTTGTTTTATGAGCCGCACGAATTCAAATGCCTGTGCTTGCACCAGCCCCTGAGTCACGGAAGAGTGGAGGGATGGTGATAGCCTCTGATTAATCCCAGCTGGGCTGTGAGCCAGCAGCAATCTGAGGCTGGAAGCTCCATCTGCAATCTCCAGCCTGCTCAGCCATGCAGGGCCCAAGGGATTTCACTTTGGGGCCTGTTCTTCCTAGGCAGAAGGCAAAGCAATCCATTGATTGCATACTGGTCTTTGGTCCTTTGTGATTTTATGTTCCCAGATAAAATGCTGTCCAAGTATGGATATTATTTAAACAGTTTTTAAGCAGAAAAGGAGATCTGCTTTTTTCTTTGTTTTCCCTAATCTGTCTCACAGATGGGGAATTCTGGAGATCACGGTTCTTTTTGAAGCTCAGCTCACTTGACATCGAAGAATGTTGCTCAACCAGTTCTTTCAGAAAACTTTGTTTCCAGAATTTTGGTTTTCCCACCTTGAATCCTAGGAAGATGTCTTATGCAGCTGCATTTTAATCTTTAGCATTAATTAACTTGGTAAAGTATAAACTAGCAGAAGCATGGATGACAATATTAATGAAAGTAATAGAAACAGATTAATGACTAAATTCAAAGAAACAGAAGCCCAGCCTCCCTGCGGACATAGGTATGAGTGAGATTTCCTTTGTTTCTCTCCGAGAGTGGGAAGTTTCTCCTACTCCACCAATTTCTGCAAGTGCCAAAGAGTTTGTTTCCTTTGTGCCTGGTTCCAGTTTGAGCTGCAGGCAGAATCTGGTGAATACAGTGAAATACTGCGAGGAGCACAAATTTCTGACCTGACAGTAAATGTGACAAACCAGTAATCTTAATGAGATTTTGTTTTGAGGTGACCAAAAAGGATGGAGAGCAGCTCTGCTTTGGGGTATTTATGCACACTGAATCTCTGAGATTGCTTTGCTTGGGAAAGCAAGACAAGCATACAGCTGAGCAGCATCTACCCAGCTTATTGGAGGAATTTAAATATGTGGAAATGGATAAAGGGAAGGAGATGAATTTGGGACATTCTGCCACAACAGCTGCTGGCTTGTTTGTCTGCTCAAATAAATCATAGAATCATAGAATAGTTAGGGTTGGAAAGGACCTCAAGATCATCGAGTTCCAACCGCCCTGCCATGGGCAGGGACACCTCCCACTAAACCATGCCATCCAAGGCTATGTCCAGCCCCACCTTGAACACCGCCAGGGATGAAGCATTCACAACTTCCCTGGGCAACCATTAAGTGTCTTGAGGGCAAATTAAATAGAATCTCAATGCAATACCATGTAAACAGCTCCTGAGTATTTGGCATGCTTGTGTTTCCTAAGGTCTCCTAGTTTGTGTTGAATGCACCCTTCCCTCATTTGATTTCAACAGGCAAAACACAGACAAGCCACAGCTTTCTTACAGTGATGGTAGGGCACAACATCTCAGTATTGGCGTGCCCAGAGCCTTTGTCCAGGGAAAGAAAGTGATGATGGATGAAAATTAACAAGAGCACTGTAGTGTATATTTCTGTGTCCATGCCTGTGTCCTGCTTAGGGAAGCAGAGAAGGTTGATTTGCACATTCCTTCTGTTAATGACTTTGTGATCCTGCAGCAAACTCAATTTGTATCCATAATGAAACCTTATAATGTTAGTGGCAGTATTAATATCAGTGTAATTAATAATACTATTTATATCATCAAGAGACAGTCACTAATTATGCAGAAGGATTGATATCTAACAGCGGATTAACCTTCTCTCACTAGGCAACAGCTTGAACTTGTTTTCACCCAAGTAACTCATTAAGGGAGATGCTCAGAAGCATTGCCACGGGGGCAGAGAGCTGCTGCTTGAGAGCAACTGAAATGTCATCATCAACTGCAGCACTGCCAGGTGGGAGAAGTCTTAGGGCCATAATTGAAGTTAAATAAAGGTACACTTCTAAATAAAGCTCTCTCATGCCTCTGAAAGGGGACCTGGTTCTCAGGAACGTGCCAGTGGGACCAGCACATCTTTATTCAGAACAGTTCTTTCCATTTAGGTTTGTCTGGAGCTAGATCATTCCTCAGTTATCTCATATGTAGGTCAAGTTTCTTCACTTGGTTATAGCAAATAGCAGGTACCATGCTAAAGAGAAATGTCATTTATAAAACCAGAGACCAGATGTGGTTCGGTTGATACATTGGAGGGAAGGAATGCCATCCAGAGGGACCTTGACACGCTTGTGAGGTGGGCTGATGCCAACCTGATGAAGTTCAACCATGCTAAGTGCAAAGTCCTCCACCTGGGTCGGAGCAATGCCAGGCACAGCTACAGATTGGGCGGGGAGGAGATTGAGAGCAGCCCTGAGGAGAAGGACTTGGGGGTGTGGGTTGATGAAAAAATGAACATGAGCCGGCAGTGTGCGCTTGCAGCCCAGAAGGCCAACCGTATCCTGGGCTGCATCAAAAGGAGTGTGACCAGCAGGTCGAGGGAGGTGCTCCTTTCCCTTTACTCTGCTCTCGTGAGACCTCACTTGGAGTATTGTGTGCAGTTCTGGTGTCCTCAACATAAAAAGGACACGGAAGTGTTAGAACAAGTCCAGAGGAGGGCCACGAAGATGATCAGGGGACTGGAGCACCTCTCGTATGAAGATAGGCTGAGAAAATTGGGGCTGTTCAGCCTGGAGAAGAGAAGACTGCGTGGAGACCTCATAGCAGCCTTCCAATACCTAAAGGGGGCCTATAGGGATGCTGGGGAGGGACTCTTCATTAGGGACTGTGGTGAGAGGACAAGGGGTAATGGGTTTAAACTTAAATAGGGGAGGTTTAGATTGGATATGAGGAAGAAATTCTTTACTGTGAGGGTGGTGGGGCCCTGGAATGGGTTGCCCAGGGAAGTTGTGAATGCTTCATCCCTGGCGGCGTTCAAGGTGGGGTTGGACATAGCCTTGGATGGCATGGTTTAGTGGGAGGTGTCCCTGCCCATGGCGGGGGGGTTGGAACTCGATGATCTTGAGGTCCTTTCCAACCCTTACTATTCTATGATTCTATGAGATGTGGTCATTCCCAGCAAGGGTATTTCTCTTGATGAGGCGGACTCCACGTGGGTGAAAAGTGTGTGAACCTTTTTTTGGGTTTAATTATTTTCATTCCTACTTTATGATACTTGTTTAAAGAAGTCCCAAACATTTTAACTTGTCAAATTCCTTCACTCTGTGGTTTGTTTTGTTGTGGCTTGTATCAGGTTATTTCTACCTAAAGACTGGAGAACTGGTATGGGGATAGAGCAAGAAACACCGTGCAAATAAAGGCTGATCCGTGGTGAGGATAAGAACTTCTTTCAAATTCTTTGAAGCTCGCTGGTTTTTTTTGTAGTTCTACTTTAATTCAGACATCTGAGAAACTGTGAGGCATGAGATGTCTTTGTGAAAATTCATTACTTCTTTCCCTTTATTTAAAGAAGAAATAAGAGTCTGAATCAGAGACTGCTGATGAGTTATATGGGAAGGTCAGAATGGATAGCAGCTGTAAAGAAGAGCAAAACTGCTTTAAAACCTCATTCCTTTCTGGTGATGAAAAAGAACACCATAATATCAATTATTTTTCTCTTTTATGGACCTGTTTCCAGTGAAGGGCTTTTGTTATATGCAGTTTCTTCTCTGAATACAAAGCATATTGGTAACAAAAAGTAATCCTTCCTTTGGGTAACCTTTAATCCATGAATTCTGACAACCCAGCAATCAGGGCTTGCTTCTCGATCCACAGGTTTACGGTCTAAACCGCACGAAGGGTTGTACATGTGCAGTGCGCAGCCAGAGCAATGTCCCACACCCATTTGCCATGTAAAAATGATGTTGTGGTAAGAAAACAACGGGGTTCCCAATAAGAGGTTGGAAAGCTGTCAAAACAGCTGCTAAGACAGCTTTTGATAGGAGCTGACTTTCTAAAGACTGCTTCAACTACATCAGATAATTTATGCTCTTGCAATTTCAGCCATTGAAATCTAGAGGTCTCAGATATTTCACCACTGACAGCCAGCCATGCCTTACCTTGGTTTTTCTAGCAACCAGAAGTGTATATTAAAAGGTAATGGGCTTTGGATTAGATGTTCATGGTGGAGACAGTGTCATCTGAAACCTGTCACAGCTCGATTTAGACTATTGTGGAGATGTCTAGTAGATCTAGATCAGTGCTTGGTGCTCTAAAGATAATAGTCTTGTACAAAGGCAGAGCAATAGTTGAAAATCCCATTGTATTCCTTCTGGTACTACATGTTCCCTGATCTTTTTCCCAAGCTTATCAAATGTTATAGTAAGATAACTGCTCTATGACTCCACAGCTTCATGAGGGAGGTGGGAGTGGGAGGAGAGAGAAAAGCTGTCCTTAAAATAAAAAGGTTGAATAGTAAGTAGAATAATGGGATATAATATCCAGATACTCACACTAGGGCTTCTGAACAGTCATCAGATAATCCCATGATAGGGACATGCAGGGGCATAGCTGTAGCGAAAACACTGGAGGCCAAATTCAGCCTCAATACAACCAGAGGCAGCAAATTCATGCCTGAAGCTCAGATCATCCCTGGACCCTTTGGGAGGAAAATGGTACATCACACTGCCCTGTTAGCTTCAGGCTGGCTCCACAAAGGACAGATGGGTGCACAGAGGGAGACAGATTGTCCTGCCCTTGACCCAGCTCCTGGTGATGGTGCAGAGCTTCAAGTGCTTCCCAAGGGGTGGGCAGCAACTCTCAGCTGAGCAGCAGGGCAGTACCTGCCAGTTCTACTGCTGCCTCCCCCTACATGAGCCTGGTCAGTAGTGCTTAATTTGATTTGAGGATTTCAGTTTTCAAGGAAAACAGACTGCTTTTTTGTAGCTGGAAAGAAATGGGTTTGCAGTGTGATTAGTACCCAGCTCAGGATCAGTACCTTGCTGTTCTTTGTCCTGAGAGACTGAGCTTGTTCAGAGATACAGGTATGATTCCGGGAATATGAATGTCAAGCTGGTCCTTATTGTACGCATAAAATGAAGATGTATGAGTTCCAGTCTATGTATTGAATTAGAAAAACAATATACCTCACACTTTTCTTCCTTCTTTATTGTTTAATGTTTTATATTCACACCTTGGAGCATCTTCCATCTCTCAGGCAGGCCTTAGTTTCACATTCTCCTGGATAGCTGGTAGTCGCCATTTAACCCTCATTCACCTCCCTTGAGATGAGAGTATTGGCCCTGAAGCTGGGAAGGCCTGCACAGACACCCTGCCCTGACTGATAGGTGAAGTCAGGCAGGAATTACCTGAGGCTTCCTACAACAAGTGGAATATTTTTTGTTATAAAAAAGGATGAGTTTGCAGGTGATAGCAGAATAACACTCGTGGGTTTACTTCCCAGGCTTGTAAGGCTCCCTTTGATCTGAACCATGAGTTTTGGGTTTGAGCCTGTGCCACAAGACTGGACATCAGTCTTCCCTTGCAACCTGCCTTCTCTCCAAAGAGCCACCCCAGCACCTTCATGGGGATCAGGTTGGGCACAGAATTTGCTGGCTTACGCTGCCAGCAAAGGCCACGGTGCCTCCTCTGGTGATGCGAGGGCTTAAATTCTGTGAGTCCCAGCGCAGCCTTGAAGGCTGGTCCATGCTGTCTGCAATCAAGGGAAAGATTTAGCTCACCCTGGTGGGTGTGAATCCAGCCCCGAGTCGTTAACATTCAACAAGCGACAAACACCCGCTCATTCTTGTAAGTAAGCGTGAGTCTTGCTCACCAAATACTTAAGTTGTCTGTGTAAGACAAGAAGAACACTCACAATAAAATCTGATGTTTAACAGCAGGCATGGCATTGAGGTGTTTGACTTCAGATTATTTGGCCTTTCAGCAGAAGCCCATGGATTCCCCCAGTGACCATAATGTGCATGGGTTTTATGCATGCTCTCATACAAGGGAGGAAAAGCACTGCAGAGCTCTATATAAATTAGCTTTTAATGTAAAAGCGCTAGAACAATGAGTCTTCAACGTGCATATACAAATGATTAGTGCCATTATAAGTTGTCTGGTTTCTTGTAAATTGACTGTATGTATTTTTGACTTTGAAAATTATGCTAAACTTTACTGCTAAATCAAAGGAGCTGACTTTCCCTCTTAAATGGCCTCCACGAGCCTAGGACTTTATGAACTGACTTTCCCTAAGTTACAGAAGGAAAAGGCTCCCCTCTTGTGGCTACGAAGGAAAATGACATTTTCTGCGCGGTGCTCTCTTTCCTAGTTCGAGAGAAACACCTCGGTTACAAAATTCCCTGTATCTTAGGCCACAGAATGCAGCTCTGCCACTTGTGGACTGCTGTAACTTTTGGAGCAATCTCTTCAATAGTGCGAAGCAAATGAAATATTTGAGGAGAACTGATTTAAGTTGTAACTAAAAGCCATAATCTGTGTCAACAGTCAGAAACATTAGACTTAAAAAAAGGATTTTAAGCTCGTTCACATTTGTCCTTTTAAAATATGTTCTTAGTAAATTTTGATTACGATGTGTTGGATTTCTTTTGCTCTATAAAGTCTGCTCTCGGACAAAAGACCTTATAGGTAAATGTTTAAGCTGTCCTGTAACTCAATAGACATTCATTCAGATTATCAGGGGTTTTTTATTACTTTAGAAATGCTAACGAACATACGTTATTTATAGGATTGCTGATTTTATTGGTGTGAAACTGCTTTTGAATAAAACCTGAATTGTAATTGAAAAGTCACAAAAGCAGCAGCTTGAAATTGTTCTTTAAAAGTTGTCTTTAAGTACTTGGGATGCATCCGAAAGAAAAGCAGTGAGTTTACACAGACACACAGTTAAAATGAGTGTGGTTTTGAATGAAGGGAAGTTTTTCTCAAAGTTGAGACTTGAAGCACTTGTTTCTTGTCAGTGTGTCTGCTAAAGTTTTGGCATTGGCTGATAGCACTTAGACCCTCACACCTCATTTGTATGTAAAAGTTGGAAGAAGAAAACTTTCTTGCTTTTTCAACTCTAGCTGGTTTCTCACCATTGAATGGCCTACTCACTGAACACAGATATACCAAAACACAAATGCACTGCCTTTTCTTTCCTCTGTGTTCCTACAGAAACAATTGCTACCCAAAGTAGAGCTCATTTACTCATTTAACTGTCCAGCTTCTTAGAGAATAATTCCCTTCAGGCCAGTTGCTTGACTTTCTTTATAATATCAGCAGCAATGATGTGTGATTTGAAAACTATATAAATAATTTATATAAAATATAAAATAGCTTATATTAAACTTATGCCTCAGTATAAGTTCTTATTATTTCAGATTTGCATTTTATATTTGTTTCTTTTCAAAGGAAACACCTGTTAAATATTCTGCTTTTTTTTCTTTAATCCGTATTTCATCCATTGGAGAGACACTTAAATTCCAGGAAGTAGTTGAATCCTGGGGTTTGAACTGGACATACAAGAAAACAGTGAAAGTTTTGAATTCAGGGCTATGATCTTGGACAACTCTCAAAAGGAAATATAGAAAAATGAAGTTCAGGAAAAAGGCAGCCTGAAATTAGAACTGTTGTTAATCCAAATCTAATAGAACAGATTTAGATTTTAGTTTTAACCCTGGTGCTATTTTTGTACTATAAAGAAGCTAAAATGGGAAGTCTTATGTAATAAAAATCCAAATAGCAACAATTCCTTGTTGATTTCTGGATTTTGCTACTGAGGAAGACTTGTGATTTTCAAATTTGGTACATCTATTATTATTGTTCTTGTTATTATTATTAATGATCTTTGAAATGAGATGCAGTTGGCCCAAACCTTTGACACATAGTAGAACTGTTCACTTTCAATTATTAGCCTGTGGACCTAACTCCTGTCATTTTCTCTATGTTGAGCAGATCAATCCAAAAAGACCTGAAAATGGGATGGAAATGGAATTACACTTTAGGGCAACAAGAGGTCACAGCACTTGTGTGAGTATCAGTTCTCATATCTGATGAGAATACGGGTTGCTCTGTTTGTGTCCCCTGTCTTTGGCCCCATTCTGCGTGATACCGTTTTGTACCACTGATAACATTTTGAATGTCACTGGTGCATTTCTAGAGCTGAGGTGCTTTTGCAGGGCAGTGCCACTGGGGGACTGAGCGCTTCCATTCATTTGCAAAACAGAAAATAATCTGCGGCTTTTGGAGCTGGAAATATCCCCAAATGTATATGATGTGTTTAGTCCAGATGCATTATGCACATCCTTAGCTACACTGAGGGCTTCTCAGGAGATGCAGCTATCACCACAGTGTAGCCAACTATTTATTCTTCCCTCTGATAAACAAAAAGATTCCAGAGAAGGCGATTGCAGCCTGCTGTCTTTGGATTCAGCCTGATATGAGCACACGCTCCAGGAGGAACGAAGGACACCTGAGGGCTCTGTGCAGTTTGCGGCTCACCATGGAGAGCTGTGAATTTCCCGTGTTAATCCCCTGCCAACCAGATTAAAAGCTTTTCAGATCCTTTGCAGCTTTTATTTTTCTTTTTTTAAGAAACAACCTGTCGGGTTCTGTGATCTCCACTGAAAACAGCAGCCTTCCACGATGTGAGAGGGTGAAATGCGGGCCCTGCTTTCTCTGTGCAGGAAAGAGCCGATATACGCACCACCCTCACAGAGCAGATCCCTCCCCACCCTTTCCTGCTGCTCAGCGTCTGCTTCAGAACAGGATTTTCGGGTAAGGTGATCTATTTAAGCCTTCCAGCTTGGAAGTTTGCTCTATGCTATTTCCATAGTAGATTCTGAAGAAACTTCTAATTAATATGCAACGATGCAGGTGATGGCTATGGGAGGTGATAGCAGTTGCATAGCAACCTATACCCCTCATGTCCTGCCTGTGTGTTGCTCTCTCTCTGACCCAGTGATGCTGCTCTCAGCACACATCAGGCCTTATCATGAGCTGTATCAGCCAAAACCTGAGCAAGAGTTGAGTGAAGGCGCACTGAGGTGCCTGTGACTTCAATAGGACTGCTGCCTGGGACTGCAGGGAGGGCAGGGGCTGGCATGGTTTGTGAAGTTCTGCTTTGTATTTGCCCCTTAATGCTTTGTAAAGAGTAAAAACTGTGTGTGCTTGCTATCTCGTTACTGTGCATAAGATAACTGGGGCTCCTCTGCGTGAAATGAGAAATGCATGCCTCTTCTGCTCTACATTTAAGCAATAATAATTTATTAATCTAATCAGGCTCTGGTTTGCAAGAGTGATGAATATTCACATTCTAAATAGCTGAGAAGTATTAAAAATGTATGACAGCTTTATTTGTTCCAGCTCTGAGCATTACGGGTGAACATTTCCTGAATGTCCTGAGCTTTCCTAGCATCATTCAAGCTCTGAACTAGGAAAAAAGGGTGTTCAGCCTGATGCAGAGCTGTGCCTGCCCAGCAGACCTATGTGCAGTGCCCTGCAAATGCAGTCCCTGTGCCTTCTCCACAAAGAGCAGCAACAAAATTGTGGCACTATGGATTTTAAGTCTCTGTAACGACTTGTTTCAGTGCAGTAGCTAATATCTGTTGCAGAGTTTCTTGTTGTGAGCAATCCAGCCTCTGACTTAGCCTCACTCGAGTAGTGAGCTGAGGGCTTCACAGGCTACTGAAGGGGTCAACACAGGATGCCTACGTGCGGACATGAAGAGGACGTTGCCTTGGGGAGGCACTGAGCAAGCTTACCACAAAGGCACTGAGCACCGCAATCAGGCACTGAGCACCTGCATTCAGGTTTCCACAAAGGCACTGAGCACCCGATTCAGGTTGCCACAAAGGCACTGAGCAGGATGTCGGCGCCAGATCAGATTACCACGGAGCAGGCCTTGCTTGCAAGGCCTGGGCCTGTTGCTATGGACGTTTCACAAGTTAACCAATCAGATAACGACTGTTCCAGTACTTTGTAACTTTTCTATAAAAGCTGATGCTTGCGTTGAATAAATTGTCAACGTTCGATCACATTGGTCGTTGCTGCGTTGTCCATGTTCTCCCGCCGCAAGTGGCGCCCGAACAGGGACCCTCTTGTCGTCGCTTTCCGGAGCTTTGAAGACGGCTGGAATAGGAGGGGAGCGGGAAAGCCGGCCGGATATCCTTGCTGCCCCGGCAAGAAGAAGAAGCAGTAAGAAGTGAATTCCTTGCTGCCCCTGCAAGAAGTGGAGTCTTGCTGAGCTGAAAGAGGCTGGAAGCGCGCTGTGACGGAATCTCACCCTGATCAGGTGAGCGGTCGGAGAGGAGATGGGGTCTACACTCTCAAAGGAAGAAGAGGCAGTAGTTAAGCTCCTCAAACATATTCTTTCTAAGAGAGGGATTAAATATGAAGAGGACACCCTGAGGGTGTTGTTACAATGGAGTAAAGATGAAGGGTTACTAGATGGTGTAGGCACTGCTCTTGAACTCTATACTTGGGAGGCCAAAGTGGTGCAGCTATGGGACACTGTCAGCGATGGCGGCAAGGCTGGAGAGGAAGCACAGAAGTGTTCCACATTATGGAAGCTTATTCGTGAGACTTTACGGACAATGAAATCAGAGCGAGCTGCAGTAGCATCTGCCGCAAGTGCTCTTTCACCTCCTATACCCCAGTGGGAAAATGAGCCTTTAGTGCTGCTTGCCGTTGCTGCCGCGAATCCCTTTGAGCACCGTCTTGCTGCCCCGGGGCCTCGAAAATTAACTAAAACTGCAAAGAGTGCCTTTCACAACCCACCACAAGACGAAAGAATGAAAAGAGGAGTAAAGATGTTATCGGAGCTATCAGTAGTAACTCTGAAAAAGAACTGGCTAGCCCACAGGACGCAGATTGCTGCCAGCCAAGGGAACCTGTTTGTTTTTCCTTTTCATCGTCTGAGTCCTCCCTTAAAACTTCTGTTGCAACCACCCCGGGGGGAAAAACCCCCAGAGAGCCCAAGGAGGAGGATCGGACGAGGGTATTGTTACAGGAGGTGACTGAGAGGCTGGGTGCTTTTGGGCCAAGAGAGGGATCCGGTCCAGGTTGTACTTTGTCTATGGAAACAGGCGGCGGGGCGCGGGGTAAGTCCCGACGCAGGGGCCGACAGGACCGACCAGAGCCGGCGGCGGCCCCGGCCCGGTTAAGGCCGGCGCGGACAAAGCGCGGCCCCGCGGCGGCGGCTGCCCCCGGCACCTGCCCCCCGCCGCCGCTCGCCGCGCGCCGCCAGCCCGGCGGTCGGGGCGCTTCCACCCTCCCCCGGAGGGGGGGCACCGGAGGAGCGGGCGGAGGAGCCGGCCAGGCGCACAGGCGCAGGGCGGCGCGGCTCCTCAAGGTGTTGGCTGCGCGGGCTGGCTCCGGGGGGGAGCCTGCTGCGTGTGCGCGGACGCCGAGGCCCGAGGTGCTGGCGCCCGGGCTGCAGCTGTGCGCGGCCCCCGCGCTGTTCCTGCTGCTTCTCCTGTGCCTGCCGCTGCGCGCCCGCACCGACGAGCACGAGCACACGTACCAAGATAAAAAGGAAGAAATGGATGATATGGACAGAGATCTAGGTGATGAGTATGGGTCAGAGGTAGCAGATATGATTGAATTGGCCAGTCGTGCTGCCCAACGAGAAACACAGAAGGAGGGTGCAGCCTTTGTTGCTGCTGCATTAAAGGAAGCTGTGTCTCCCTTTTTAAAACAACCAGTGAAAGAAAAAAGTAAACGTTGTTATAATTGTGGAAAGGGGGGACACTTCCAAGCTCAATGCCGAGCTCCTAGAAAACAAAACTGGTATAAAAATTGTAATTCTACACGATTTAAGAGCTATTAATAATGTTATGGAAAATATGGGAACTTTGCAACCTGATCTGCCCTCACCTGTCATGTTGCCTGAAAACTGGGAAATTCTAATTATTGATTTAAAGGACTGTTTATTTACAATTGCATTGCATCCAGAGGATATGGAAAAGTTTGCCTTTTCTGTTCCCTCAATCAATAAGTCTGAACCGGCAAAACAATATCATTGGGTTGTGTTGCCACAAGGCATGAAAAACTCACCAATGATATGTCAACAGTTTGTTGCTTGGGCCTTGAAACCTTTTCGGCAAAAGTTTCCACAGTTGATTATTTATCATTATATGGATGATATATTAATTTGTGGAGAAACACTAGAAAAGCATAAGATTTTGACCATCTTAAAATCTGACTTAGAATCAAGAGGTCTGAGAATTGCCCCTGAAAAAATTCAGGATTCTACACCATGGAAATATCTGGGTTGGGTTATTACCCACAGTGCAATTCAACCTCAGAAGATAAAAATTACCTCCACAGTTAGAACACTTAATGATGTGCAAAAACTGATCGGGGATGTTCAATGGGTCAGAAATATTTCTGGCATTACTAATGATGATTTGAAACCTTTGATACAATTGTTAGGAACCTCTACAAAAGCTGATGAGTCCCGGTCTTTAGGCCCTGAACAACAAAAGGCGCTTGACATTATCAGTGAGAAAATTTGTCATAATCATGCTCAGCGAATTGTGTTATCACTTCCCATAATTCTAATGATTATTAATATTGACAATCAGCGCACATATCCTTTTGCACTTATTATGCAATGGGATAGTAGTGTTGCCTGTAGCCTTAGAATATTAGAATGGATATTTACTCCTGTCACACCAAAGAAAACCATCACCACAAAACCAGAAATTTTGTCTCAGTTAATTATGAAAGGACGTAGTCGAGCATTGGAAATACCTGGGAAAAATCCTCAAAAAAAAATTGTTATCCCTGTTGTTCAAGAATATTTAGAGTGGTTGTTACACACTTCTCTGTCCCTACAAAGTGCTTTAGCAGACTTTGAAGGTGAAATAAGCAATGTCTATCCTTCATATAAACTGTTGCTAATGTTGAGTAATCAGAAGTTTGAAACAGTTCCAAAGCATTCAGAAACGCCTGTGTCAGGTACTACTGTTTTTACAGACACTGGCAAGCGTTCTAAATTAGCTGCTTGTGTTTGGCAAAACAACCAGCAGTGGGAGAGACATTTGATTAATGGTACTATTGATGACTCCTTGCAGACGTGGTTATTTGGGCCTTTGAAAAATGGAATGATACACCACTTAACATTGTCTCTGATTCATTGTATGTTGTTGGAGTTGTACACAGAATTGAAGGATCACTTCTAAAAGAAGTCAAAAACAACTGGTTATATTAATTGTTACTAATGTTGTTGCGTTTATTGCAGAATCGTGAATTTCCCTATTTTATTACCCATCTTCGCAGCCACCAATCAAACTATGGATTAGCCATAGGTAATAATAAGGCTGATATATTAGTTTCTCCTGCTTGGGCTGGACCGCCCATTAATAGTTTTGCACAAGCCCGCGAATCACATTCCTTTTTGCATCAATCTGCAAAAATGCTTGCATGGCAGTTTGCCATTTGTCTAAGTGATGCACAAGGCATTGTAAAATCTTATCCATCCTGTCAAAAAATTGGATTTGGTCTAGGAATTGGAGTTAATCCTAGAGGCTTGCAACCACTGCAACTGTGGCAAATGGATGTTACCCATTTTCCAGAATTCGGTCGACTTAAATATGTTCATGTTTGTATTGATACCTTTTCTATGGCACTGTGGGCAACTGCTCAGACAGGTGAAACAGTTAAACACGTACAACGCCATCTTTATATGTCTTTTGCAGTGCTTGGAGTTCCACAAAGTATTAAAACAGATAATGGTCCTGCTTACACATCACGACGATTTCTACAGCTTTGCACAACATGGGGAATTAAACATATTACAGGCATTGCTCATTCCCCTACTGGACAAGCTATAGTGGAACGGGCACACCAAACCCTAAAATCTCTTCTTTTAAAACAAAAAGGGGGAGAGGTACTCCCACCTGCAGAGAGACTGGCCAAAGCATTGTATGTATTGAATTTTTTGCGATTAGCAGGGGATAGGAATGAACCGCCTATGGTCATTCATGGACTAGCCATGCAGTCAGGAGTAACAGATAATAAAACTGAGAAAATCCTAGTTCAGTACAAAGATTTAAATACAGGACAATGGAAAGGTCCTGCAGAGGTTAAATTAGCAGGCAGAGGATATATGTGTTTACTTACAGATAAAGGGATTCATTGGGTACCTGCCCGTTGGACTCATCCGTGGAAGATGCCACCCACTGTGGATGCTGTAATGGATCATGACGAGTCTGACTAAGTTTGTTGGGTTAATCTTGTTAAATTTTGTTAATGTTATAACAAGTTTTGTGCATGGAATAAATCTGCAAGTAAATCTGTGGATCACTTGGGCAAATGAAACTGGCAAAGATGCATTTTGCCTTGTCATGCAGCCAGCCACAGATCCCTTTAAAACTTGTTTGTTGGGAATTTGCTCTTTGATGTTTTAGCTTTTCTGACATGCTTTGCTGCAAAGTTGTGCAGCCATTGATTTTTGCTGCTAGCACAGGGTCATGGTTGTACTGACTTTGAAGGAATGTGTTGTATGAATCTAAAATTTTTGTTATTGTGATTGTCATGTTGATTATGTGTAGAATTATATTTAGTTGTGTTAAAAGGTCATTATCTGAAGCTATGCAACACGTTTGGATTGCTCAAAAACAAAAAGAGGGAATTGTTGCAGAGTTTCTTGTTGTGAGCAATCCAGCCTCTGACTTAGCCTCACTCGAGTAGTGAGCTGAGGGCTTCACAGGCTACTGAAGGGGTCAACACAGGATGCCTACATGAAGAGGACGTTGCCTTGGGGAGGCACTGAGCAAGCTTACCACAAAGGCACTGAGCACCGCAATCAGGCACTGAGCACCTGCATTCAGGTTTCCACAAAGGCACTGAGCACCCGATTCAGGTTGCCACAAAGGCACTGAGCAGGATGTCGGCGCCAGATCAGATTACCACGGAGCAGGCCTTGCTTGCAAGGCCTGGGCCTGTTGCTATGGACGTTTCACAAGTTAACCAATCAGATAACGACTGTTCCAGTACTTTGTAACTTTTCTATAAAAGCTGATGCTTGCGTTGAATAAATTGTCAACGTTCGATCACATTGGTCGTTGCTGCGTTGTCCATGTTCTCCCGCCGCAAATATCCAAGTAATTTTCTAGTACATGCATTTTTAGAAACTGGATTTCTTGAAAGTGAAGTTAAGGGTAATGGTTTCCTAATAACCTTCCCCTATTGCTTGTCTTACCAGTAACTTTGGAGTTTGTGTATTTGAGCTGCTGCAAGGGTTTGGTAACTTTAATTGTATATGTTTTACTCTGGATTCCTCTGCAATAATGAAAGCAGATGATCAGCAGTTTTGCTGCCCTTAATAAGGTGTTTAATTAACAAATCCTAGGCTGCCTGCAGAGCTTCACATTGTAGGGAAAGTATGTCATTTATTTTTTTGATCTCTTCCTAATTACTTTCTATATTTTGCCTTGCTCACACAAAGGTTCAGTATTTGATTTGTCTTACAGTGATCTTTATGTACAACTAGAACATAATTTTACCATCTAAATGACTAAATTAATACTGGTGTGCTGAAGAGCCCATCATATAAAAAGTTAATTTGAAATGCATGTTTGTATTGGGGATTTTTTTTTGTTGATATCAATATAAATATCAGGCTGAAAGAACTGAGAAACAGAGACAGAAACATCTTCTGTAGCCCATTGTTCCATAGGGATTATTCTTATTTTTTTGCGTTGGTATTGAGTTTAGGGCACAGCTCACACTGAGGTCACATTATCCATCACACTGAATTACCAAGTAGTGTGTCTGTAGTCAGCCAATATATAGAGGTCTGTGTCATCCTGCAGTTTTCTTTGGGTTGGTTTTCATTACCAGAAATTATTTGCCTACATACAATAGGAAAACTCACATTTCTGCCTTGCAGCTCCCTGGCTGAGCAGTACAGAATCAGCACCTTGGGAAAGAATTTTCATACTTATGAATGAAAATTAGGTCAGACAACCTGGAATTTCAGTATTTATGAATTTCAAATACTCTGGACTATGAAACTGACAATAATGGAAACCACCAACCTGCAGCCTGAACACAGAAAAAACCCAGTTTCCTTTTACCCTGTTGTTTTCTATGTTTATTGTACACAGGGCTGAGGCTCTGTGTATGTCGTTGCCCAAGCTGACCAGGTCGTACTTGGCTGGTCAACACTGGCTGGTTAGTGCCTGTGAAAGGCCAGGCTCTGGACGGAGTAATTTTGTACCTAACTGGATCAGACAAAATGAGAGCGTGAAGAAGGGTCATTATCCCTGTTCCATGAACTGGGAAATACAAGGCAGTTACACATTGAAAGTCACACAATAGATGCATGGGTGCCAGATGCTGTAGATGCCAGAGATGGGATTTAAACCCAGATGTTCGGAGTGCCAGCTCAGCACACTGCATTCATAGTTATCCATCCTCTCAGAAATCCAAGAAAGCTTCCTGACTGATTCAGTTTTCAGAGAATTTTGGCTGCCGTAAAGTGATACTTGAGAGAACCTACAATTTGTTAATGTGAAAGACTATTTTTACTAATGAATTTAGCCTTTTGTGAGGTAGGAGAATGATAATTAAAGCAGCTTTTAGAAGTGGATATACAGCTGACGCGACTTGCCAATAACACCCTAGAAGTCTATGTTAGAAGAAATAATTCTAATTCCACTCGGTGCTGCAGTGGTTTTCAGGTATCCTTCACTGATATTTCCTTCAGTTTTCCTCTGTTCTTTGACTCATTTTTTTTTAACTTTTCAGATCATTAAAATTGTATTGTTTTCAGATTGATAAAGCCACTTCCTTATACCAGAATAAATGGAGCATTTCTGGTGGATACGATTGAGCTGATTTACAGCAAAGGAGTAGCATTTAGCTAGGAAGAGACTACCTTCAAAAAAAAAAAGGGGGGGGGGAAGTCTATAATTCTAAAGACTGCAAGTTTTGGAGCATAAATGACAATGGAAGCATATGGAGCCCTTAGGATTAAACCAAAGGCCAGATCCGTTAAGCCAAATGGAGCATTCCTAATCTGACATGTTGACAAGGACCCCCCTGCCTATTCCAAAGGGAGTTTCAAATGAATCCAGATTTATCTTATGTTCCTAACAGGGGCTGGGCTGGCTCCAAAGGAAGTTATCCAGGCCAAAAATAAACAAGATACACATGAAGCTGCTTGTGCCACCAGGAAACCTTCCAGGGAATATGTGGAGAAGAGAAGGAAAGCCAGAAGAATCACAGCTTATGATATCTTTCCTCTCTCCTCATTATGTCCTATCTCTATTTCTTCAGAGAATGTAAATCCAAGTTCCTTCCCCATGAGACCTCTTGCCCTTCTATTCACTTTCCTCATCCTTGCTTCCCCAAGAAGACTGCTCCATGTGCTGTTTCTACCCAACACTCAGCTCCTCCCTATCCTGCAGTTGCAAGGAAGCAGCTACAGAGATGCTCAGTGTTGAAGTGCTGATCCTGCATCTGCTAACATTCATTCTTGATTACTGCCTTCTGCAAGAGCCGGCTAGAGCTGAACAGCCATGCTTTTCCCAGGAGTCTGTGTACATAATATAAATTATGTCATTCTAAAAAGCAAATTTAGCCTTCTCCATATTTTTACCATGGCAGACACATAGTCACAGTGATTGCAAATCTCAGGACAAGCATTTATGTTTTGTCAAACCTGGACCAACCTTTTAATTTGCTAAGAGATCCCAGGAAAGCTGTCCTGGTGGCATACGTTCTTCACTGCACCATGTCTGACCAGAGTCTGACATGGGCTTTACAATTCGCTGGAGCAGAGTCACTAAATTACATACTGCTATGAGATATGTAATGAGATATATAATGAGACAAAGAACAGCTCCTTAATACAACAGCCTTCAAAGAGGCATGAGCTCAAATATCACTGCAGAGGACAAAGCTTTCCAGTGTTAGATACAATATTAGAAGTTCTACCTCACGAAACATTATAGACTCCATTTTCAAAGGAAATCCAAGTTTGTGCCCATAATAATAGCATGTTCAGAGCTTGTTGCCAGAGAAAATGTCTGCCTAGCTATGTATAGACAAACATCAGTGCACACAGAACGGAAGGCTCTAGAGTGTCTACTTTACAAATGCAACTCTAGGGTTTCAGCAGTGGATACTGTGGACATTCAGGACAGAGACAGTTATAAGATGTTTGGTGGTGAGGGCCAGGGTACAAAATATGAGTCTCAGAAGGATGTTTTATAGCCTGAACTGTAGATTTTGCAGCAGCCTTAGTAATTCTGTTGTGGTTATATTTTGGAAACCAGAAATCTGGTTGGGGGATGTGTGTTACCTCCCATCTAGTACCAGGATTCACATTTTTTGTGTGAATCACTAGTCATCAAAGTGACAACTGTCCTGTTGTCCATGAATTGTGTTACTTACTGTCCCCAGTGATAATGGCCATATTCTTGTAGAGTTTGATACTTGAAGGCAATATGCTAACAGAATTAAATGTGAAAAAGAGATAACTAGTGTCACTTGCAGCAGTGAAAAGTTTTGCAGAGAGATGGTGTAAGATATTACTACAGTATAGAAACTTGTTGAAACACTGCACAAAAAATAGGCAAGTGATGATCAATGATTGTGTTTGCATATTCACCACAGAGTCACACTGACTCTAATAGCAGTTGATTGTACACAGCAAAGGAAGAATTTTTATTACATAAATATAAATAGATACCTACATGGACAGATGCGTGTGCATTTAGGTGTAACACTACACAAAACTGCAGCTGCTTGGTTTTGTCCTTTTGCTATAATATTTCACAAGTCAGAGATCTATTCTGATAATATTACAGTATATTTGCTCCATGTACCCAGGGATTTTTTGTTTGTTTGGGTTTTTTTGTATGTATCAGGAAGGTAATAGGTAGCTGGGGCTTAGGGTTCAAGCAGATGGAAAAATGTGAGGCTGGCCAGATCAAGATTTCAGCTTGAGAGGTGTGAAATATATAGCTGGATCATTCCAGCAGTTCTAGTGCAATGATTTTGCTCTTGTCTATCTGTAAGATGTCTTTTGGCTTGCTCGCTCTTAACCTTGGCAAGAAGCTTAGATTTGAGGCTTTGGCACTCCTTCCAAGGAGCACTCTTAGGCCAGTATGGACACATGAATTTCCCAGTCCTCGCAGGAATTGATAAAATCATGGGCAAGTTCCATTAAATGACACTGGAGAGGTTTGCTTTTAAAATTATTTACAACTAGGTTGTGCCTGTTGTAAATAACTCGGGGTTATTTGCCTTAAACCCGAGTTTAAGGGGTTCAGGCTGGGTGTATGCAGGTGGGGAATAAGGAACCTGTGAACCTGGGTTGGAGATGGGGTGATACCACCTCTTACACTCAGATCCTAGCCCAGGGCTTAGGAACTGTTGCTAGCTTTGGCCAGCACATTAGCCTCTCTGTGGGGAGGCTGACGGGGAGATGATGACTCAGAGGGTGTCTGAATCATCATCGGGGCTTCCCCTGGGCGAGGCAGGACTGGGCACAGCGCCATGCTGCGTCCCCAGGCAGGAGGGATGGATGGGGAAGGAATTTTGAGCTCCACAGCCCCAGGAGCAATCTTCCTCCTGAAGGACCCTATGTTGGTAGGGGAGCCACAGGTGAGAAACAAGATGAAGGAAGCACATGGCATTTGTGAAATTCATTCCTGTGACTTTCTGTGTATTTGCTTTCAGGGTCTGTTTTCAGTTCTTTGGGGCTACAAACTACAGCAGCTTCCCTGCAAAGTCTGCAGTAATGTGCAAACAGAAATAAGCGGTGAGTGGCTGTTGCAAACTACACTGGCCTCCTGGCATTTTCGGCTGTTTTCCACCCACCCTTGAAAAGCATCTCTGGCCCAAAATGGAACTGTGAGCTGTACCACATGCTCTAAATGAAGTGCTAATCAAATACTTCTACTTAATGTAGACAGCATTTCTTTGAAAACACTGTAATGTATTGCAGATGTGATGAATTCCCGTATAGAATGATGAAGGGAGCAACGTACACATTGCACCCCTCTCTAGGATGCAGGGATGTAACCTGGGTAGTTGTGACTGATAAGGCCTAATACTGAAGCAGCACTCATCTGATCCAACTTCCCACATGCGTTCTCCCACAGTGACCTTGGTGTCAGGAATACTGCTGGTGCTTCCATCTCGGTGCACACTTTGACACATGGGAGGTAAATGGTGGAGCCATAGAGTTTGATAGATACTTGGAGTCTTAAAGAAACCAGGTAAGAATTGGCAGATGTTGCAGAAAAGGACCTAAATCTCTCTGGATGGAGGCTGCAGCCATGCAGGAGGAGCTGGCAAATTGTTTCTGGCTCAGGCTGTCCCGGTGCAGGACAGAACTCCACAGCAGAGGAGCTGAAAGGCTTTGGGTTTGCACATGCTCTAAAGTCCTTTCTGGCAATAGGAGAAAGGATGAAAATCCAGTTCCAGAGTAGCTGGAAGGCTCTTGTAAAATATTGCTATTGAAATCCTGGTCAGTCTTTAAGTTTCAGGGTCAGCAGCCATCAAGCTCAGAAGAGCCAGATCACCCAACTTTTGGGATATGCTTTTGCGGTTAATGGACCATATGTTCAAGTCCATTTCCAAGTCCAGACTTGCCCATGAGCAGCTTGCTTTCATGCAAGCTCTGGCACGGGCTCAAGTCCAGCTCTGCTCTGTCTTGAGGGAAGAGTTTGAGCAAAATGAATGTCTTTGTACAGACCCAGGCTGTCATCAGTGCAGCCTGGGTGGATTAGACAAAAGCAGGGCTGTGCATGCAGGGGTTCAGTTCTCCAGCATGAATCCAAAAACTGGATTGAAACACTTTCTATGTATACCAGACCCAAATTACCACCAGGGCAATAGCTAGCCAAGCGGACAGAAACTTGTGTGTCACGGAGCTTGTCCCCATGTGCCTGTGCTCATCACACACATGGTCTCTGTCTGCAGGCAGGCTCTGAGGTCAAGCCCTCTTGGGTCATTTTTTGTGGAAGGAGATTTTTCTCATAATCCTCAGGACTAGGGATACATACTGTCCTTTCCATGGCAGCTCAAACCCTTGGGTATCTGAGGCACTACCTGTGAGACACCAGCACTTCTGTCTTGAGCTCAGGCTTCAGGGATGGGTCAGGGGTCCTCGTTGCACACAGTGGAGCAGGAAAGGGAGATTTTGAAGTGTTTCAGCTGCACTGGTCTGAATATACCCCACAAAGTGAATAGGATGGAAAGAATAAACTGGGAAATCCAGTTTTCATGCAGTGATGGTTGCTTACAGGACTGGGAAAGATCTCTGGTACTCCAGTGTCAGGATGAGGGAAAGAGCCTGGTTAGGCAGAGGTTCCAATACAGAGAGGAAGGAGCATGAGCCAGGACTCCTGGATTTAATTACTTTGTGCTACGAGTTGTTAGTGGTTTGCCTAATGATAAACCCGTTTGCTCTTCAAAATGGATAGTACTATCCTATCTCATTGAGATCAAATAACAAAGGCGTGTTAATGCAGGCAAAATAATGCCTACATAGGACTTCCAGGCCTGCAGATGAACACTACAGTAGTGTCTGCATTCTGGGGTGTCAGTGATGATGAATTGAATCTTACATTGACACTGGATATGTGTAAATTTATAAGTTCATATTGGAGAAGGAGCTTAGAATAGATGGGGGGAGTTGGGGGGTGGGGTGGGAGAAGTTCAGTTCTTTCTGCTTTCATTCTGACACAGTTTTGCTTTGAACTGTAGCCAGCGTGGGCCACCTCTGCCCTGATCCAGCAGTACATCCTCACTGCACTCATAGAGCTTTTCTCCCTGGGACTGTGTCCTGCAGGTCTCCCCAGCAGAAACTAAACTGGGTATTCATAGATTCCTAACTGCAAATTGAACTCTGCCTCTTTTTCTTTTGAAGATTGCAGGCTTGTAAAGATCTGAAGCTGGTTCCCGTTCTCTGCAGCGGGATTGTGCTTATTGTGCAATGTTAAAGCAGTTATTTTTATTTAAAGAGTGAAGCCAGCATGTTTCCTTGCTAGTGGAAGGGCCAATGTGGACCATACTGTACTGAGTTTCTGCCTGCAGTGCCCAAAGCCTGCAGGCAACATTGACCCAAAGGCTGATGATCTGGGGATGAGCAAATCTCAAGCTTGAACAGTTTCTAAACAAATTACTTGTAACTTCTGGTGGTTCTAAGTGTGAAATTCTGTGTGCAGCCACTGCAAATAATATTGTGGATAGCACAATTCATTTATTATCCACCTGTTGTGTGTGGGGAAGAAATTTCAATACAGGATTCAAGCACGCAGGGGTCAGAGTTGCTTTCATAGCTGCAGTAGGTACCAACATGAGCTCACTGGGAGCTGTGGGTGTCCTGTGTGGAGATATGAGGAGATACTGGAGAGTCTGATAACTCTCTTGGGAGAAAAAGGAGGTAGGAATGCAAGGTGATGCAGAAATAAGAAAAGGGGTGAAGAGAAAGCAGATGACTAGGTGGAGAGCCTTCCTTAATGAAGTATTACACATTGAGGATGTGAACTCAGTTGCCATTTGCTATTGATCATGACCACATAAAATTCAAAGTACTTCGGTATTTAAATAGTTATAGATTCTGAGATGAGTCAGGAAGCAGAGCTGATATTTTATCCGTGGCCATGTTGGTGAACGCTTTACTAATGGAAGGATCTTAGTTCCACTCTCATTTTGCAATGATATTTCTGATCTCAGATTATTTTGTTGTAGATAAATGGGATGAAATTAATAAAACTCCTACTTCTAGGGTATGTATTATTACAGCCTTAATTATTTTCTTGTAAAAACCATACTGCTACACAGTATTGCAAAGATATTCCAAGTTCTCACTCTCCAGAGAGAATTAACCAAGAGAGAGTTACCTTCTGCTTCTACTTCTGTAGGAAACTTTGAGGAGAATTTTTTGCTGCTGTTGGTGCATCAGGTCTCATTTTGCACATCTTTTTGCCAAGAAACAACATGTCATTTGTGTGACAGTCACTGCAAGCATCCTGCACGAGGGAATGAGTCTTCAGGAGTTTAATTCTCTGTATTTCTGGGTATGGCAAGCCAGAATATGCTGAAATTTGTACAATAAATAGGATCGTTCACATGAAATGTATTTTGATACAAAACTTTCCCTCTTGCCTGAAGACAGACAGCTACTCAAGCAGCCCCTCCACCCCTAAAATAATCTGTAATGGTGCAGTGGTAGCTTTCTCTTCCCCTGAAGGAAGAGTTAAGTTTGAGAGAAGACAGATTGTTGTCCCAAGGAAAGTATTCCCGATGTTAGAGTCAGGGACCCCGAACAGAGGCTGCTTTAGGAAGATGCATGTTGGGGATTGTTAATGCTGAAGAAGGAACTGACTCATCACATCATCAATTCTGCTACTCTGCCAGTACAACACAAAACATCTTTTATCATCACACTCTCTCTTTCTTCTTCATTTCTTTTTTAAAGAGGCTTAAAACTGTTCAGTGTTCTTCCCCTCTTCCAGCCCGTTGCTGTTCTCTGGCTGGTGGTTACAATTTGGGGTGATGTAGCCCACATTTGCCCTGTGCAGAAGAACTCTTCCCATCCAGGCATTCTCAGGAAGAAGCCAGAGGATGAATTTCTTGGCTTCTAGCTCTGAGTTGCATGCATACCCCTCAGCTGTAAGAGAACTAAGCTTTCCCATCTGAGTCCTTTTTTTCTTCTTTTGCTTGCCTTAATCCCTCCTTTCTCTTTGTTGCGGAAAGCACTGTTTATCTTAATGGGGACAGCAAGAACACTCTGGCCACATAATTGCTATGAAGGCTACAGCGTGGTCCAGACGGTACCAGTTTGCAGTGATGTTTTTCTGGAGCATGCCAACAACCAGCGGCTGCTGTGAGAGCTGAAATTTCTGCTTTTTTTCTGTTCACATCTGCATCTGATTTTCCATCAGAGTTGGTTGGTGAAAAGCCAGCTAATCGACAGGGCTTACAGGGGTTTTTGTTTGTTTTTAAGGGGCTGCTTTGAGCCAAGTTTAGTACCACAGAACTGATTTTTAATAGAATTCCCCCCCCTCAATTATAAGTACTGTTGGATGCAGACTATTTCATATGGATCTTATAGGAAAATTATTATTCACCATTATTTCTTTGTATTAGTGTCTTGTGTATGACAGTTACGAAGGGACAGAACTTTCTGTGCCAAGTGCGTTACAGCTCACAAGAAAAGGGCAAATCACATACCCAGGGCCTGTTGGTGTCAGGGGTGCTGCTGGGGAGAGATGGGTGCTCCCAGCTTCGTGCTCTGGAGTCAGGGAATCAGAGAGGTTTGACTTTGTGAGAACTAGGGGAGGAATTTCCACAGGTTTGCATGAAACTCCTGGCATTTTGTTTGGGCTGGTGTCACATTCTCTTCCATTTGCTGCTGTTGTAGCAGATAAAGAATTGGTTTTGTATTGAAGATGCATAAAAAGTTACTCTTTAATTATAAACTTCACAGGAACAGAAAAAGAATCCATCTGTGATTCAACTATCTTAAGCTTTGGGGAACAAATCTAGTACCAAAAGGAGGAAAAGGTCTTGAATCACAGAGTTTTCATCTTTTTTTAAGGCAATTTTTCTGTGAATTACGGTAACAGAAGGCACTGACCTGTAACTAACACAGTCTACAGCAGGACTTCTGGTATTGCTTGCTGTCCTTTACGTATCTAAGGCTCTGTTTGATGTGTAACACACTTTTAACAGAATTTGTTGAGCTAAACATACAGTTGCTGTTGAAAGTTGCTGAACTAACAACCCTCTGAAACTGGTTTTCTCATGGTGTGGGGGACATCATTTGGGGGCACTGGCTGGATGAAGAAGGGAGCAACTTAATTGTGCTGACAAAGCAAAAACATTAAAGGTAAAAGCAACTGATATAACTCAGCAGTAGTCCTGTGAACCATTAATGCACAGATCTCAGTGCTTTGTACCTAAGTTTTGATGTGTGCTAGTGCAAAATCAGTGTAAATATCTCTCTTGGTCAGCCCTGAGGTTTTTGTTTTGGTTGGTAGGTTTGGGGTTTCTGAATTGTTTAATGCATGTTTTCTGTAGTTGGTTTTTAAATTGAAGCTGTAGGCTTTTGTGATGCAAATCCATGAGTCACATCTACCACCTTCTACTAGCAGGCATGATGTACGCACTGCGATAGTTTTAGTTTGTAGAGAACCAGTATAAATAGTTTAAAATACTAAATGACTGTGTGGTTGTAAGTCAAAGTACAACCTCCAGCAAGTCCATCCCTTCTTCTGCTTTGTGGCAAAAGCTTGAAGAGTCCCTTGATAATGGACAGCCCAGGGCTGTCTACCATTCTTTTGTGGTTAGTTGTCTTTTAGCCGTCAAAGGTACTAACTGAAGAACTGATATTACCTGCACTGGTTTCTCACCTAGTTCAGTTTTCTAAGTCAGTCCCAGTGGACTGGATGGGTGAAAATATGCGATAATTGGAGGCTGAGCTTGCAGCTGCCGTGTTTTTGTTTAGGCAGCTGATGAAAGCTGGCAGCCCTGCTCGTATTGGGTATTAAATACTGAGGGGAGCTGGGTGTGCTGGTGTGTGCATGCTTGGGGCTGACACCATCCTGCACGCCAACCTGTCCTCTGCCTGGTGTGGAGAGTGGAACACACAGAACTTTAAATCTCTGCCTGCCTCAGTCTCTGGGGACATTTTCAGGGAGTTTGGGTAGTTCGATCTGCCGTCTACATTGTGAATAATGTCATCAATTGCTGCCTTCTCTGCAGCACCTAAAAACCATCCTCTTGATATGGTTTGTTCTTATGTCCTGTATATTTGCCTGCTTATCTAACCTAGACATAGGATAAGCCAATTTAGGTATTTAATTTAAATCTCTTCCCTTCCTCCGTGCTTGGCCTTCAGAAAATGGTTTTGGGTTGTGTTTTTTTCTGAAGGGAGGAAGGAAAAGCTCTGAACTTCTGTTTACCTCATTTTGTTTGAACACAGCCCTGTGTGTTAACCCTCCGCAGCACAATGAAGCTCTGTACAGTGAAAATTGGCTAAAGGGGTCCTTATTCAGGATCGTTCATCACCATGGCATAGCCTCGTGCACACATGGCAGATTTACATCAGTGAAACTGAGGAAGGAAAACAAAAAGCCCATGATCTAAAAGAAGGCCTCATGTTATTTATGAAGTGCCAGTAATGTCCTGAGGACTAGATGAAGATCTAATGAGCCTTGTTCTGCAAGGGTGCTGATGGCAGGGTGACATGCCACCGAACAATGCAGCAAAGGGGGCAACATGTTTGGCAACTCGGGGCTCCTTAAAGGCACTTTGTAGTGTGCATTTTGCACACTAGGCTCTCCCCTTTGGATAATGAGGAATGCATATGGGAAGTAAGTTCGATAGTGAGTACAGACAGTAAAATTATTTAAAGGAAATAGTGCTCCTTTTGTATTTCTTATTTGAAGCCCCAGGACCTCCATGAGGCCAGGAAGCCACAGTGATAGGTTCAGATCCCACTTTGCTCATTTTGTCTGAGCTAAATAAATGTCAATAAATATCGGATGGGATGCAGAGATGAATGGAGAGATGTGCTTCTTGGAGTCTGTAACTCACTCTCCTTGAGAGGCTCAAATACATACCTTCCCTTGTGTGTCTCTGCTGTATTTCAGTGAGGGACCAGCAGCAGCTCTGAAGTTGTTACCCAGGAGCCCAAACCCGTAAAGCAAGCTCAGCCCAGCTTCATCAGGACCATCCTTAGGATGCTGCTGGGCTGGGAGCAGAGTGTGTGGTGTCAGGTGGTACCTGCTGCTCATTCTCAAATGAGCAAAGGTTTTTCTTAGCAATGGCAGTGCTTTCTCAACAGCCAGTGGCCAGGCCATGAGGAAGCCTTCTCCCACTCCCTGCACCCTGGTGTTTTGTGTTAAAGGAGAAATTGCATCTCTTGGCCCTGGTTGAGATGGGAGTTATTCTGGTTTCCGAGGCGTTGCTTTTTGGTGAGTGTCTCCAGCTGCTGCACTCCTCTTCACTCAGGGCACTGACTCATGCTTTTTGCCATCACAATAAGTCTGTTTTCATAAACAAAATTAAGCGCACTGTGTTTATCCATTAGGGAGAGTTGAAGTCTCTCAGCAACCAAGAAATATGCTCTGTTGGATGAACTCCTCTCCCTCTTCCACCCTTTTGTCTTCTACCAGCTAAGGGAAAAAAGAGATTTGGGACAACACTGGCCTGATGCTATCAGTGAGCTGATCCTGGCCTGCTGATGTGCAGCGTGGCAACTGAGGAGGCAGTATTGACTATTCAGCTGGGTTTGTACATCTCAGAGACTCAGTTCTCCAGAGAGGGATATTTAAAATTGCACAAAAGTGAACAGGAAAAAAAGGGGCAGGTTCATGAGCTAGGGTTTAAACAGTGCTCCAGGTAAGCACAGCACAGATGAGGGGTCTGCTTGACAGACAGAAAGAGAAGTTTGTCTGGCATGTGGATGTCTCTGTGCCTGTGGCTCCTTCATGGTTTTGGTAGGACTGGGCATGGGCAGAGCCAAGCATACAAGGTTGCCCAATGCCCCTGTGCTAGAGCCCTTGTGGCATTGCTGCTGCTCTCCCCATTGTGTCATCTCACCCCCAGCCTTCTCTCTCCTTCCCACAGTGGGAACGCAGCTGCACCCAGCCCCTTATCCTGTGTGGGACAAATTCAATTTGCCTACAGCGCTGATGGGTTTCAAGCTGGATCTGCACCAAGGTAAGAGGCTCATGCGGCTTCACCGTGCCAAGACCCCCCACTTTTGGGTGTCCCTCCTCCCTGCTGCCAAGGCTTCTGCAATTGCTGCCATCTGGGATTACTGATGCATTGGTGACATTGATGTTTCTTCATGAAAAGCTGGACTAATGCCTGCAATATAGTTTGAGAGAAAAGAAAAATCTTCCTATGGTTAAGCCTGAAATAAAAATAAATCAGAGGGGAATTGCATCAGTGGGCTCATGGCAACAGGATGGATCAAATTTTGTGACTGAAACAAGCCTTGTATCAGCTCACCAAAACAGCTTTGCTCCCTAATATATAATTGCCTGCTACTGTGTGTTTTCCAACGTGCCAGGGTGATGGGCTACCTACTGTTCCTTTGAAATTTGGTTTATATTATAATGCCCAAATCAGAGACTTGCAAAATCCTGTCTCAAACTGACTGCATGTGTCCATTTGGCTAGATGTCATCCTGCAGCATTTAGAAGGAATAAGCAATCCCTGAGTCAATGGGGAGTACTGAGAGAATGAGTTTGATTGAGCAGGTATAATGTCAGTATACACCTAGAGTAATTCCAGCCTCTAGAACAGTAAGATTTGGGTTTGAACCAAACAATAATAATGAATAATTTTAATAAAACCGTGTTATTCCAGAGCTGAAAATATACCTTCAATTTATAGTCATAACAACTACTCAGTGACTTCTGTTATTAGTATGCAAATTTTGCACCCATTGAAGAGGAGTTAAACGTGGAAGTTGCTGTCTTTGCAGCAAATGTAGAAGGTATTTTGGCCATTCTTGAAATCTCACTTTCTACCACATAGCAGAAATGAATACCTTTCACTTGTGCTTTAGAGAGAATATAAATCAGAAACAAAGGACAGCAGAGTAACAGGGTGGTGTTTCTCCTTCTAGAGCACTAGATATACCCTGTGCCAACAGCAACAATGTGCATGTGATCTGTGGTTTCCATGCCAGACAGTTCTATGGGAGTTGAGCGCGGCGGTTGCTTACCTTCCAGTGAGCCAGCCCTCGTTTGCCAGCAGCCAGTCTTCATTAGGGGTCATTCCTTGGTAAGAAATGCAGGCACCCACCTCAAACTTCATGAATCTGGGGGAGTGGAGCACGGGTATTGATCTGGGATCAGACTTCTGATAACTGGAATTTGTGCCCAGTTATTATTGCAGTTGCTGGAGCTGGGACACTAGGTAAGTCCATTCCCTGTGCCCCAGGTTCACCATCTGTCCAAACAACGTCTTAATATTTCCTTGAGAAACTAATGCTGTGGGGGTGAAAAACCACTGGGTAAACCCAAGGAATTTTGTCATTTTAAAATGTTTAAATTTTTGCATGTTTTATTTTCTCTGTGAGAGAGAGCAAATGCAGTGGGTCTTCTGGCTTAGGTTCCCACATGGAAAACGGGATACACTGATACATGTAGGAATTTATCGGCTAGAAACACCCCATATCTTCAAAAGTGTAACCAGATGGACTGTCCTACTAAGTAGTCACAAGCGTATGACTGTGCACAATTCTTCAAAGGACACAACCTGCAGCCGTCCCTCATTGTGTGCCTGCAAATACTGTTTTCAGTGCTTTTCTTTTCTGTTGCTCTTGGATTCCTTCACCACTGAAAAATGCTCTGGGTAAAGTGATGGCCAGGCTGAATGGGCAAGTCTAATTTTCAGCTCCTGCCAGGCAAGCCTCCAGCTCAGATGGCTTATAAAACACCCGACAGATGAAATTGCATGTAGAAGTGAATTGACCTCTTCACCACCTTCATCATTATGCTTATTTCAGAGGGCTCCAGGTTGGCCAGCAAAATTTGGGTTTGTCTGATATGACATTAGGAAAAGGGGTTAGTCCTGGACTATAACCAACACAAAATGGATCTCATTTCGATATAGCTCCTTAGTTACGAAGATTGCGTGTTTAGCTTAACCTGTTTCTAAATAACTAAGGGATAGTTAAAGCAATGGTTGATTGTTGCCAACCCTACTCCCTGTTGTGTGAATCAGAGATATTGTCAGAGACAATAAATTTATATAGGGTACAGTGTCTCCATGATTGATCTGGTTTCCATTCCACCTTGCTCTGGTTTCTATACTCCCTCTGGACCTATGGCTCATCCCCAGCTGGTCAGCTATCTCCTATTTGTGAGGTAAGTTCGGTGTGGTTTTTCCATCTGTGTAATGATTGGGTTTTGGGGGATAAAATAGGAGCATGCAGTGTTGGGGAACAAAGAAAAAGTCCAGGAAGTCTTGTAGCCGTTGCAGAAGCTGTGTTGGTTTAATATAGAGATGCTGTGATTAATAGAAAAGGCATCATCCACTGCCTGGTGTGTGAAATGTGGTGGCAGACATCAGATCAGCAAAACTACATGCTTTCTTACAAGAGAACTATGTGGAGAATCTTGTGCTTAGATAGACATTAAAATGGTTGAATGATGCTCTGGCCAACTCCATGGGGCTAGTACCATCTTTATTGCTCTTTCACTGTTGTCCTGGGTTCAGCAGCAGCAGTCATTTTTCTCCTTGGTAGCTGGTGCAGCGCTGTGTTTTTGACTTTCGGCCTGGGAACAGCGCTGATAACACCGATGTTTTCAGTTACTGCTTGGTGATGTTTTGGTCTGACCAAGGACTTGCTGAGCCTCATGCTCTGCCAGGGTGGAGGGGAAGCCGGGAGGAAGGAGACAGGACACCTGACCCAAACTGACCAAAGAGGTTATTCTATACCACAGCACGTCATGCCCAGGATGTGAAAACGGAGGGCAGAGACCTGGAAGGGTGGGGGGTGCACTGTTGGGGGTGCGCTGCTTGGTAGGGCTGGGTGGTGAGCAATTGTATCCTTTCCTTCTATTTGCTTTGTCATTATTGTTACTGGTGGGGGTGCACTGTTTGGTCGGGCTGGGGACTGGTGGTGAGCACTTGTATTCTCTTTCCTTGTATTTGCCTTGTCATTATTATTATTGGTGGTAGCAGCAGTGGTTTGTGTTATACTTTAGTTACTGAACTCTTCTTATCTCAACCTGTGGGAGTTGCATTCTATCGATTCTCCTTCCCATCCCTCCAGGAGCGGAGGGAAGAAAGAGTGGGGAGTGAGTGAGAGAGCGACTGCGTGGCTGAGGCTTAAACCACGACAACTGTCCTATGATGAGCCTGAGTGAGCTGAGCAGTGCTGATGCCTGGGTCGGTGTGAGCGCCCAGACTTTTGGTCTTGTGCCCAGCCCTGCCTGCAGCTGCAGAGAGCCTGAACAAGCTGCTCTGCCAGGGCAAGGAGCCCAACTGAGGGACAGTTGTGGTGGCCCAGCACCCACAAACCCACCCCCTCCAGGCCTGGCAACCCGAAGCAAGTGGAAACCACTTGTCTGCCAATGCCGCGTGTGATCGCAGTGAATACAAAGAGAGACTGGGTCAGAAAGAGATAAAGAAAAGTATTTACCAAACAACAAACAAAAAATAAACAACGAAACAAACTACAGCTCATCTACTTAACCCTACACTTATTCTACTGGAAACTACAATTCTTCTAAGAACAAACAGCAATCTTCTAGAAAAACAGCAACTCTTCTGTGAAAAACTCCTTCCACGTCCTCAACACCTCCATCTCCCTCAACCCTGGAAAGAAGCAGCACAAGGTCATTTCAGTGAGGCTACTGATGCTCGCTGTGTTTGCCACACGCAGGGGAGAGTGGGACTGCCACGGGGCTCAGCCCCAACTGGGGCTGGGAGCCGGGCTCGACACGATCACACTTGGCTCGCGTGTCCCAAAGGCAGCGCAGGGCAGCGCGGTGGTGGCGCTTGTGCCGCCAGGATGAGGCCACCGGGCACCACGTGCCTGCAGCGGGGCTGTCACACACAGCCCCAGCCCCAGCGCGGCAGCAGCCGACCTACCCTCACTGCCAGCACTGGATGGGGGCACGTGCTGCCTTACCACTGCTCAGTCCAAATCCATGGGCTCATCCTTCTCCACCTCCACGTCCACATCCATAGCCTCCTCCTCTTCCACCACGTCCACCTCCATAGCCTCCTCCTTTTCCACCACGTCCACCTCCATTGCCTCTTCCTCCTCCACCACGTCCACCTCCATTGGCTCTTCCTCCTTCACCACGTCCATAGCCACCCGCAGGACCAAGGTGTTCTTTGTGGGGGGCTGCATTTGCTGGCGCGGGTTTGGGGACCGATGGGGATGGAGCAGGGGATTAGGGCTGAGAAAAGAGGCGAAGGGCTGGGAGTAGGTTGAAAGGACTGGGAGCAGGGCACAAGGAATTGGTAGAGGAAAATGGGAGCACGGGACAAGCGCGGGGTGCAGGGGTGAAGCTTTGTGTTGTTCTGTGGGCATGGGCAGTTGCCGATGTAACGTGTCTGTGACATCAGCGCGGAGTTACAGAACTGCTGTGAGCAGGGGATGGGGACGAGCCCCGAAGGGGCTGCAGCTCCATGGGGGACACTGGGCAATGGTTACGTGAGCCCTGAGATGACAGAGAGACACTTAGTGCTTAAATAGTCAATAAAATGGGTGAAGGCTTGCGCTGGTCAACTGCATGGGGCCAGAACCATCTCCTTTGGTCTTTCGCTGTCCCTCAAGCAGTCAGTGAGCGAGCTGAGCAGTGCTCATGTGCTGCAGTTGGGATGCGTTCATGGGGGTGGAATTCAGCCCTGCCCAACCTTGGGATGCCTGCAGCAGCAGAACATGGCCGCATCCTTCAGCTGTGCCCATCACAGATGAGCCCGTGCGAGAACCTGTGCCCCATGTGCAGCAAAAGCTGCAAGGGCAGCACAAGCTGTGCTGCCAGCAGCGTGTGGTGAGAGCTGCCGGGTTCAGGAGGGGTCTGCAACAGGTCCGACCTTGAGCTGGAATGTCCCTGTCTGCATTTGCACGCATATAGAATCATAGAACAGTTAGGGTTGGAAAGGACCTTAAGGTCATCTGGTTCAAACTGCCGTGCCATGGGCAGGGACACCTCCCACTAAACCATGCCATCCAAGGCTCTGTCCAACCTGGCCTTGAACACTGCCAGGGACGGAGCATTCACAACTTCCCTGGGCAACCCATTCCAGTACCTCACCACCCTTACAATAAAGAATCTCTTCCTTATATCCCACCTAAACTTCCCCTGTTGAAGTTTGAACCCATTACCCCTTGTCCTATCACTACAGTCCCTAACGAAGAGTCCCTCCCCAGCATTCCTATAGGCCCCCCTTCAGATACTGGAAGGCTGCTATGAGGTCTCCACGCAGCCTTCTCTTCTGCAGGCTGAGCAGCCCCAACTTTCTCAGCCTATCTTCATACAGGAGGTGCTCCAGTCCCCTGATCGTCCTCGTGGCCCTCCTCTGCACTTGTTCTAACAGTTCCATGCCCTTTTTATGTTGAGGACACCAGAACTGCACACAATACTCCAAGTGAGGTCTCACGAGAGCAGAGCAGAGGGACAGGATCACCTCCCTCGACCTGCTGGTCACGCTGCTTTTGATGCAGCCCAGGATACGGTTGGCTTTCTGGGCTGCAAGCGCACACTGCCGGCTCATGTTCATGCTCTCATCGACCAACACCCTCAAGTCCTTCTCCGCAGGGCTGCTCTGAATCTCTTCCCTGCCCAACCTGGAGCTGTGCCTGGGATTGCTCCGACCCAGGTGTAGGACCTTGCACATGGCATGGTTAAACTTCATGAGGTTGGCATCAGCCCACCTCACAAGCGTGTCAGGGTCCCTCTGGATGGCATTCCTTCCCTCCAGCGTATCAACCGAACCACACAGCTTGGTGTCATCGGCAAACTTGCTGAGGGCGCACTCAATCCCACTGTCCGTGTCACCCACAAAGATGTTGAACAAGACCAGCTCCAGCACCGATCCCTGAGGGACACCACTCGTTCCTGCTCTCCAGCTGCACATTGAGCCATTGAGCACAACTCTTTGCGTGCGGCCATCCAGCCAGTTCTTTATCCACCCTGTGGTCCACCTATCAAATTGATGTCTCTTCAACTTAGAGACAAGGATGTCTTGTGGGACAGTGTCGAGCGCTTTGCACAAGTCCAGGTAGATGACATCAACTGCTCTGCCCCTGTCCATCAGTTCCGTAGCCCCATCGTAGAAGGCCACCAGATTGGTCAGGCAGGATTTCCCCTTAGTGAAGCCATGCTGGCTGTCCCCAACCACCTTGTTGTTTTTCATGTGCCTTAGCATGCCTTCCAGGAGAATGTGCTCGGAGATGTGACCAGGCACAGAGGTGAGACTGACTGCTCTGTAGTTCCCCAGGTCATCCATTTTCCGCTTCTTGGAAATGGGGGTTATATTCCTCTTTTGCCATTTGCACGCACACCTCATGCATGCAGCAGCTCCCCCTGCACCCCGCTGCCATTCTCCTTCTGGCAGCTCCCATTCCCTGCCTGCTTGCAGGGTCCCACATGACAGCACCGACACCTGACCCTGGCTCCAGCTGCAGCCGCCAACCTCTGATATCCCAAACCAGCTCTGACCGCAGACCCTCTTCCCACCCTGCGGGATGGCGACCAAGGGACTCAGTGGGAGGAAGGGACAGAAGAAGGTAAAAGGCTTGGTTTGGGCAGCAGCCAAATCCAACAGGGTGGCGGGCGCAGGCTGCTCCCTGCAGTGAGCTGGGCCTGGGCACGCTGTGATTCTGTGATTCCATGACCGTTTCCTTGTACGTGGCCGTGGTTCCCCAAATGGAAGGGCAGCCCCAGAAGCCTTGGTCAGCGCTGGCACAGGCGGTGCCCGATGGCAGCACCAGAGCAGGTGCCCTGCAGCCACCGAGGGGTCGGAGCGAGGGCCCAAACCTTTGGTCCCTCGCCTGTGCCCGGCCCTGCCCACAGCTGCAGAGAGCCTGAAAGAGCCGCTCTGCCAGGGCAGGGAGCCCACGTGAGGACAGTTGGGGTGCCCCAGCACCCAGCGCCAGCCCCCATGTGCCCTCCAGCTCTGGGAACCCAGAGCAAGTGGAACCCACTTGTGTGCCAAAGCCACGGGTGAGCGCAGTGAATACAAAGAGAGACTGGGTCAGAAAAACTGTGAGAAATGTGTTTACAAGGGAACAACAAATAAATGTGATAAACATGACAAAAAACAACTGTTCTTATGAAAAATACAACTCTTCTACCTAAACCTACACCTATTCTAACTAAAACAACAACTCTTCTACCTAAACCTACACCTATTCTAACTGAAACAACTCTTCTACCTAAACCTACACCTATTCTAACTAAAACAAGAACTCTTCTTCTTAAACCTACACCTATTCTACCTAAAACTGCAATTGTTCTTCTTAAACCTACACCTATTCTACCTAAAACAACTGTTCTTCTTAAACCTACACCTATTCTACCTAAAAACCAACTGTTCTTCTTAAACCTACACCTATTCTACCTAAAAACCAACCGTTCTTCTTAAACCTACACCTATTCTACCTAAAACTACAACTCCTAAGGTAAAACCAACAATCTGTAGAAACAACAACAATCTTCTAAGAAAGCGCCAACTCTTCAAACCAAACTTCTTCAACCGTTGTCAAAACTCGCTCTCCACCAGCCCTGGAAAGAAGCAGCACAAGGTCATTTCAGTGAGGCTACTGATGCTCGCTGTGTTTGCCACACGCTGAGGAGAGCGGGACTCTGCCACGGGGCTCAGCCCCAACTGGGGCTGGGAGCCGGGCTCAACACGATCACACTTGGCTCGCGTGTCCCAAAGGCAGCGCAGGGCAGCGCAGTGGTGGCGCTTGTGCCGCCAGGATGAGGCCACCGGGCACCACGTGCCTGCAGCGGGGCTGTCACACACAGCCCCAGCCCCAGCGCGGCAGCAGCCGACCTACCCTCACTGCCAGCACTGGATGGGGGCATGTGCTGCCTTACCACTGCTCAGTCCAAATCCATGGGCTCATCCTTCTCCACCTCCACGTCCACCTCCATAGCCTCCTCCTCTTCCACCACGTCCACATCCATAGCCTCCTCCTCTTCCACCACGTCCACCTCCATTGCCTCTTCCTCCTCCACCACGTCCACCTCCATTGGCTCTTCCTCCTTCACTACGTCCATAGCCACCCGCAGGACCAAGGTGTTCTTTGTGGGGGGCTGCATTTGCTGGCGCGGGTTTGGGGACCGATGGGGATGGAGCAGGGGATTAGGGCTGAGAAAAGAGGCGAAGGGCTGGGAGTAGGTTGAAAGGACTGGGAGCAGGGCACAAGGAATTGGTAGAGGAAAATGGGAGCACGGGACAAGCGCGGGGTGCAGGGGTGAAGCTTTGTGTTGTTCTGTGGGCATGGGCAGTTGCCGATGTAACGTGTCTGTGACATCAGCGCGGAGTTACAGAACTGCTGTGAGCAGGGGATGGGGACGAGCCCCGAAGGGGCTGCAGCTCCATGGGGGACACTGGGCAATGGTTACGTGAGCCCTGAGATGACAGAGAGACACTTAGTGCTTAAATAGTCAATAAAATGGGTGAAGGCTTGCGCTGGTCAACTGCATGGGGCCAGAACCATCTCCTTTGGTCTTTCGCTGTCCCTCAAGCAGTCAGTGAGCGAGCTGAGCAGTGCTCATGTGCTGCAGTTGGGATGCGTTCATGGGGGTGGAATTCAGCCCTGCCCAACCTTGGGATGCCTGCAGCAGCAGAACATGGCCGCATCCTTCAGCTGTGCTCATCACAGATGAGCCCGTGCGAGAACCTGTGCCCCATGTGCAGCAAAAGCTGCAAGGGCAGCACAAGCTGTGCTGCCAGCAGCGTGTGGTGAGAGCTGCCGAGTTCAGGAGGGGTCTGCAACAGGTCCGACCTTGAGCTGGAATGTCCCTGTCTGCATTTGCACGCATATAGAATCATAGAACAGTTAGGGTTGGAAAGGACCTTAAGGTCATCTGGTTCAAACTGCCCTGCCATGGGCAGGGACACCTCCCACTAAACCATGCCATCCAAGGCTCTGTCCAACCCCACCTTGAACACTGCCAGGGACGGAGCATTCACAACTTCCCTGGGCAACCCATTCCAGTACCTCACCACCCTTACAATAAAGAATCTCTTCCTTATATCCCACCTAAACTTCCCCTGTTGAAGTTTGAACCCATTACCCCTTGTCCTATCACTACAGTCCCTAACGAAGAGTCCCTCCCCAGCATTCCTATAGGCCCCCCTTCAGATACTGGAAGGCTGCTATGAGGTCTCCACGCAGCCTTCTCTTCTGCAGGCTGAGCAGCCCCAACTTTCTCAGCCTATCTTCATACAGGAGGTGCTCCAGTCCCCTGATCGTCCTCGTGGCCCTCCTCTGCACTTGTTCTAACAGTTCCATGCCCTTTTTATGTTGAGGACACCAGAACTGCACACAATACTCCAAGTGAGGTCTCACGAGAGCAGAGCAGAGGGACAGGATCACCTCCCTCGACCTGCTGGTCACGCTGCTTTTGATGCAGCCCAGGATACGGTTGGCTTTCTGGGCTGCAAGCGCACACTGCCGGCTCATGTTCATGCTCTCATCGACCAACACCCTCAAGTCCTTCTCCGCAGGGCTGCTCTGAATCTCTTCCCTGCCCAACCTGGAGCTGTGCCTGGGATTGCTCCGACCCAGGTGTAGGACCTTGCACATGGCATGGTTAAACTTCATGAGGTTGGCATCAGCCCACCTCACAAGCGTGTCAGGGTCCCTCTGGATGGCATTCCTTCCCTCCAGCGTATCAACCGAACCACACAGCTTGGTGTCATCGGCAAACTTGCTGAGGGCGCACTCAATCCCACTGTCCGTGTCACCCACAAAGATGTTGAACAAGACCAGCTCCAGCACCGATCCCTGAGGGACACCACTCGTTCCTGCTCTCCAGCTGCACATTGAGCCATTGAGCACAACTCTTTGCGTGCGGCCATCCAGCCAGTTCTTTATCCACCCTGTGGTCCACCTATCAAATTGATGTCTCTTCAACTTAGAGACAAGGATGTCTTGTGGGACAGTGTCGAACGCTTTGCACAAGTCCAGGTAGATGACATCAACTGCTCTGCCCCTGTCCATCAGTTCCGTAGCCCCATCGTAGAAGGCCACCAGATTGGTCAGGCAGGATTTCCCCTTAGTGAAGCCATGCTGGCTGTCCCCAACCACCTTGTTGTTTTTCATGTGCCTTAGCATGCCTTCCAGGAGAATGTGCTCGGAGATGTGACCAGGCACAGAGGTGAGACTGACTGCTCTGTAGTTCCCCAGGTCATCCATTTTCCGCTTCTTGGAAATGGGGGTTATATTCCTCTTTTGCCATTTGCACGCACAGCTCATGCATGCAGCAGCTCCCCCTGCACCCCGCTGCCATTCTCCTTCTGGCAGCTCCCATTCCCTGCCTGCTTGCAGGGTCCCACATGACAGCACCGACACCTGACCCTGGCTCCAGCTGCAGCCGCCAACCTCTGATATCCCAAACCAGCTCTGACCGCAGACCCTCTTCCCACCCTGCGGGATGGCGACCAAGGGACTCAGTGGGAGGAAGGGACAGAAGAAGGTAAAAGGCTTGGTTTGGGCAGCAGCCAAATCCAACAGGGTGGCGGGCGCAGGCTGCTCCCCGCAGTGAGCTGGGCCTGGGCACGCTGTGATTCTGTGATTCCATGACCGTTTCCTTGTACGTGGCCGTGCTTCCCCAAATGGAAGGGCAGCCCCAGAAGCCTTGGTCAGCGCTGGCACAGGCGGTGCCCGATGGCAGCACCAGAGCAGGTGCCCTGCAGCCACCGAGGGGTTGGAGCGAGGGCCCAAACCTTTGGTCCCTCGCCTGTGCCCGGCCCTGCCCACAGCTGCAGAGAGCCTGAAAGAGCCGCTCTGCCAGGGCAGGGAGCCCACGTGAGGACAGTTGGGGTGCCCCAGCACCCAGCGCCAGCCCCCATGTGCCCTCCAGCTCTGGGAACCCAGAGCAAGTGGAACCCACTTGTGTGCCAAAGCCACGGGTGAGCGCAGTGAATACAAAGAGAGACTGGGTCAGAAAAACTGTGAGAAATGTGTTTACAAGGGAACAACAAATAAATGTGATAAACATGACAAAAAACAACTGTTCTTATGAAAAATACAACTCTTCTACCTAAACCTACACCTATTCTAACTAAAACAACAACTCTTCTACCTAAACCTACACCTATTCTAACTGAAACAACTCTTCTACCTAAACCTACACCTATTCTAACTAAAACAAGAACTCTTCTTCTTAAACCTACACCTATTCTACCTAAAACTGCAATTGTTCTTCTTAAACCTACACCTATTCTACCTAAAACAACTGTTCTTCTTAAACCTACAGCTATTCTACCTAAAAACCAACTGTTCTTCTTAAACCTACACCTATTCTACCTAAAAACCAACTGTTCTTCTTAAACCTACAGCTATTCTACCTAAAAACCAACTGTTCTTCTTAAAACTACACCTATTCTACCTAAAACTACAACTCCTAAGGTAAAACCAACAATCTATAGAAACAACAACAATCTTCTAAGAAAGCGCCAACTCTTCAAACCAAACTTCTTCAACCGTTGTCAAAACTCCCTCTCCACCAGCCCTGGAAAGAAGCAGCACAAGGTCATTTCAGTGAGGCTACTGATGCTCGCTGTGTTTGCCACACACTGAGGAGAGCGGGACTCTGCCACGGGGCTCAGCCCCAACTGGGGCTGGGAGCCGGGCTCGACACGATCACACTTGGCTCGCGTGTCCCAAAGGCAGCGCAGGGCAGCGCGGTGGTGGCGCTTGTGCCGCCAGGATGAGGCCACCGGGCACCACGTGCCTGCAGCGGGGCTGTCACACACAGCCCCAGCCCTAGCGCGGCAGCAGCCGACCTACCCTCGCTGCCAGCACTGGATGGGGGCACGTGCTGCCTTACCACTGCTCAGTCCAAATCCATGGGCTCATCCTTCTCCACCTCCACGTCCACATCCATAGCCTCCTCCTCTTCCACCACGTCCACCTCCATAGCCTCCTCCTCTTCCACCACGTCCACCTCCATTGCCTCTTCCTCCTTCACCACGTCCATAGCCACCCGCAGGACCAAGGTGTTCTTTGTGGGGGGCTGCATTTGCTGGCGCGGGTTTGGGGACCGATGGGGATGGAGCAGGGGATTAGGGCTGAGAAAAGAGGCGAAGGGCTGGGAGTAGGTTGAAAGGACTGGGAGCAGGGCACAAGGAATTGGTAGAGGAAAATGGGAGCACGGGACAAGCGCGGGGTGCAGGGGTGAAGCTTTGTGTTGTTCTGTGGGCATGGGCAGTTGCCGATGTAACGTGTCTGTGACATCAGCGCGGAGTTACAGAACTGCTGTGAGCAGGGGATGGGGACGAGCCCTGAAGGGGCTGCAGCTCCATGGGGGACACTGGGCAATGGTTACGTGAGCCCTGAGATGACAGAGAGACACTTTAGTGCTTAAATAGTCAATAAAATGGGTGAAGGCTTGCGCTGGTCAACTGCATGGGGCCAGAACCATCTCCTTTGGTCTTTCGCTGTCCCTCAAGCAGCCAGTGAGCGAGCTGAGCAGTGCTCATGTGCTGCAGTTGGGATGCGTTCATGGGGGTGGAATTCAGCCCTGCCCAACCTTGGGGTGCCTGCAGCAGCAGAACATGGCCGCATCCTTCAGCTGTGCCCATCACAGATGAGCCCGTGCGAGAACCTGTGCCCCATGTGCAGCAAAAGCTGCAAGGGCAGCACAAGCTGTGCTGCCAGCAGCGTGTGGTGAGAGCTGCCTGCTTCAGGAGGGGTCTGCAACAGCTCCGACCTTGAGCTGGAATGTCCCTGTCTGCATTTGCACGCATATAGAATCATAGAACAGTTAGGGTTGGAAAGGACCTTAAGGTCATCTGGTTCAAACTGCCCTGCCATGGGCAGGGACACCTCCCACTAAACCATGCCATCCAAGGCTCTGTCCAACCTGGCCTTGAACACTGCCAGGGACGGAGCATTCACAACTTCCCTGGGCAACCCATTCCAGTACCTCACCACCCTTACAATAAAGAATCTCTTCCTTATATCCCACCTAAACTTCCCCTGTTGAAGTTTGAACCCATTACCCCTTGTCCTATCACTACAGTCCCTAACGAAGAGTCCCTCCCCAGCATTCCTATAGGCCCCCCTTCAGATACTGGAAGGCTGCTATGAGGTCTCCCCGCAGCCTTCTCTTCTCCGGTCTGAACAGCCCCAACTTTCTCAGCCTATCTTCACACGGAAGGTGCTCCTGTCCCATGGGTGAGCATCATGCGCGGGTGAGCCTGTGTGTAACCTGCGCCCCATGCAGTGCAGCTCCTGTTAGCCTCTCCCTCCTCCCCCGTCTTAGAGGCCTCACACCCTCATCATTTTTGCTATGCCATCAGTCTTGCCCCTCTGTTTAGTAGGTTTGGCCTCCCTTAAAATGATGAATAAAAATGATTCAGGCCTGTCTACGACCTAAGTTCAATGAGGTGATGTTCACAAAGGCAGATAGTCCACAGGGGTTGAGCAGGGAGAGGGACAATGAGGCCCATGTTGGGTGGCGGCTCATCGCTCCCTGGAAAGCTCCCTTAGCAGCAGCCGATTTGAGCACAGCCACCTGAGCAAGCCAGTGATGACGTATTGAGAAAAGAATCTGGTCTGAAGCTGAAAGGCAGCTTCCTAAATTGAGTAAATTACATTTGTGTTAAAAAGAAAGAAAAAAAAGAACTTGTAAATTGCCTATTTACACATTGGAGCATGTGAGCAAGTGAGTTCTCATATGAAACCCAGATGTTCATTAGAAACATGAATTTTTCTTCCTTGCTGCTACCCTGAAAAGTAAATTGGGGAAAAAATTCTGCTGTGCTGAAGGGGTACAAAGGAGTGAGTTAAGTCTACAAAATCCAGGAAATTTCCCGTTAAGCCAAAAATCTGGGGTACTGTTGTAGTCTTTTAATTTGGACCCAAGATATAAATTAAAGCCAGAGTATTAGGTCAGGTGCTCAAGTTCTCAGCCCTTAACTGTGGAATTTCCAGGTTAGGTTACTTAAATTTTCCTGTTGCTGAACAAAGCTAAAATCCTGTGTGCCATATATTTGCTCATCATAAAACGTCCTCTCCTAGCCAGTAACAGCTTCTTTGTTGGCGAGGCCTGTCTGGTTTATGAGCTTCCCAGCCTTTGTACAGTGTACTGGGAGTTAAGAACTTCCACATCGTGCTTGCTGAGGCTTTTGTGAATAAGCAAAGCAAAGCGCTTGCTCTCTGTCCAACAAATGCATCAAATATGGTTTGAATTCTCTGTTTTTAAATGCAAAGGATAACATTGATTTTGTTAAGGTAAATGTCTTTAATTGTATGCTGTATAAACTCGACTCATACTGAGACATAATGGGCTCTGGGCACTCTTCCAGAACAGCAGTAGAAAAATGTATCTTTTAGTGTCTCCAGTAGAGAAATGAAGAATTAACATGTAGATGAACAAAAAAACTAAATGGTGTACATCCCCAGCCTCCAAAAAGCACATAATGATGCAGAAGGACATTTACACAGATGGCAATTATAGCTGTATTTAGGACAAAACTGTTGATGTGTCCAGTGCTTTTTATTGGGATGGTGCTGGTGGGAATGGAAAAATAGAGTGAAAACAAAGAGTAAGAGAAAATGAAGTTCATAGAATTGTCACTGTATGAATCAATCTATCATCTAATCCACAGAAACTGAGTGAAATCTTAATGCAGAAGGGTACTGGGCATCTCATTAATAAAGTACTCCATACTCTGAAATCCTTACACATCTCTGTGAGTATTCAGGAGGGTGATGAGGACAACTATCCATTGGATGAGTCACCCCTTGATATTACTTTAGCAAAGGCGATAAAGGCATGTAAGAACAGAGCAAACACTCATGCAGCAGATGATATCCTTTCATTTATTGCTAAGCTACCATAGTACAGGCAATATATAAAAATATTTTACAGATAGCAAAAACTCATTACATTGGAGGTTAACAATGTTGTTGTAGGAATGTGAACGATACCAATCCCTTTTCAATTCTTAAAACTCAGGCTTTTGAAGGAACTGATTACAAAGACATCTGTTAGGATGATTGGAGTGACAATTGCTCACTCATGTATCTATAAATATGGCTTTACCTGACCCTACAGGGTAGGGCTTCAGCAAGGAGGTTTGGATTTCCGTGAGGGAGGATCACTCTATAATTACACAACTCATACACACATATGTATTGGGACTTACACATATGTAAGTCCCAATTAGGCCACCATTATTCAGTCTCTCTGTTGATTCTCTAGTCCCAGGTCTCACCACATTGCCTGTGTAGTAAGGTACTGATAAGCATCAGTAAGATGATGGCAGTTTATCCTGGAATAACTGATTATTCCAACACCACATCTGTGGATTTCTGAGCTAGTACAAACACATACATCATTATTCATTATTGTGGCTCACTCATTCTAGAATTTTCCACCCAGTTTTGCTATTTTATGAGTGTTATTAAACTCAAAATCCTAACCTTTCCCCAGATAACCACATGTTTGCAGCCTGTATGATCTTCTACAGTACCAGCACCTTCATCTGAAATCTATTACGATGTGGGCCAGGTACCAATTTAGGTTTTTTGTACCCCAGGAACAATACAAATGACTAAACAAATCTTAGACAGCCCATGGTAGATTAGATACTGTCTGCTAGTTAGACAGACTGCTATCAGCTGTCACCCGCTGCAGTTCTAAAGTAGCAGACATTAAACAAGATAGATGTCAATCGTATGTCAAACATTCAGAAAGGTGAATTATTCATTCTGAAATGAGATGAATAAAGAATTGTAACTTTCCACGTGTGATGGCAGACAGATGCCTTATTTACAGGTAAGAAATCACTGATGTAAACGATGAGGAAAACAACTGATTTCTGAAGAAGCTGCAATTCACCCAGGCTAAACCCAACTCTGGTATCCCTTCCTAGTGCACAAAAATATGTAATATAATTAACATACACTCAGAATTGCAGACCAACCAGAATTGCAAAATTTATGAAGAACCGAATCAATTTAAGATTTGAAATTAAGACAGTCATTTTCTTGAATCCCATCTGGCAGATAATTGTTCCCTATTAAGTAGCAATTTGGAAATAAATGCAAGGGAGAAAGACTGAAATATTTAGAAACACATTTCTGAAGTGTTTAAAGCAGTCTTTGAAGTCTTTGGAAATTTTGTCCAATACATCTCTTTTTTAGGACAACAGCAATTCCACAACAATTGCATAGAAAATACACTCAGAAAATGAAAACTGATCCTTTATAAATACTATCCTTAATCCAAAAGGTGTTGCATATTTGGTCAGACAAAAAGCATAGACACTTTTTTTGTAAAGATATGGATTACAAAATATACTTAAAAAACAAACAAACAACAAAACATGCTAGCTAATTTGAGAACTGTTTTAGATATGTTCTTAAGCAGCAGCATTTTATACAATAGAGAATAACATAGTGCTGGTTTTGGACATATTCTACATTCAGAAAATGCTGTATTCCTACAGGAAGAATGGAAGTGATACATATTTACATGGATACAAATAAAGCAAGTGCAAAACCCATGGCTCTTCTACATTCTTTCTACCAATAAAAACACATACATTAGACACTTTCATTCCATCGCTGCTGTTCAGATCTTACATTTGCTCATTCTCATGGAGAAAAACAAAAATGGGACTTCATATTTCATTGCGAGTATCTTCACAAGCCATTCCTCTCCTGGCAAACTGTACTTCCAACACTCAGAACTGACAAAACCAAATCTTCCTGGTATCTGTCCACTCCTATTCCACTCTCAGACTGTTTACATATCATGAATGATGATTTTTGTCTACGTATTCATATACTTGATGCAGAAGTTTATAGACGCTCATCCTGTACTTGCAGCCAAAGCTTGGATGGAAAAAAAATGGAAGTAAAAAAAAATGCACACACACACAAAAAGAGATGAACTTCTGATTTCCAACGAGCCCCATGCACTTCACATGGTATAACTTTGATGGAAAACGCATTAGAGTTGTTCACCCTGTCGAGAATATATTTGGAGGCCTTTGGTACAATGGCAGGAAGGCACTGTGGTGAAACATTCAGATAACTGAGGAAAGACAGAGTTTCCTCATGTGCAAATATGGCTATCTTCCAGATAAAGTGAGAACAAATTACTCACAAAATGGCATTAACTCTTCCACGGTTAAGCTAATGTTTCTACAGAAAGAGAGAAAGTTGTATTAAGTAACAAAATATTAATACTGGAAAACCACTGCTCAGCTAGAACAGGAAATAATTTAGTACTGTATATTTCAAAGTTCTTCAGCCTAGCTACATATTTTTAACATAACAGTTTTCTTTTTAAAAAGAGACACCAATACATAATGCTATGCCTGAAGATAATCCTTTTCTCTGGAAATAAATATAAAATTGGTTAAAACTGTATTATTTAACTAACTGTTGCATGTAAAAGCAGATAGAGTAGCACAGCCTGACCTCATGTAGCTGTAAATAAACCCACTAAAATGTAGTCTATATTATATACATTTTATGAACCCTCAATCCAGTAGTTGGCTTCATGTGCCTGCATATGTTTGGCCGACTGGAGCCAATTACAGGATCATGCCCCAAGTTTGTAATTGTGGGGGGAGGGAAATGTGTGTTCACATATAATTATATGTATATAATATATCCATATAGATATATATGGTTATATTATATAAATATGTATGTATATGCACTGACACAGAGATTAATATCTATGCATTAAAAACAAGGAAGAAATACAACTACTGCAAGCATGAGTACAGTGCTCATAGCCCATTAAAAAACAAGTCCTCTCCCTCTCTCTACAGCAAAGTGCCCGAAGGAACACAGAAGAGCAGTGGAAAACTTGTCTTTTGGTTGAAGAGCACGTTTCATGGGTGCATCCTGCACAGTAGCTTCCATGGAGCAGTGCAGGGGCTCAGGGCTTTGCCTGCCTGGGTCCCTTAGAATGCTGAAAAGCCTTTGCTATGAGTCCACATTTTTCTTGTCTGCTATACACACTTATGCTGTATAGTAAAAAGAGGAGAAAGATGTTTAAAAGGTCAGTGGGGGACAGTGGCAAAATATAAAACTCAGTCTGCATCATGAACTTACATACTGCAATCGCATGCTGCAGGAGGAAGGCTGTCAGTGCATTTGCTGTGTGTTATCTGACTTCAAGATCAGCCATTCAGCTGCATATAAAGGACTATTGATAAGCAGTTGCTACGGACAATCATCAAATAAGCAGAAATATTTTTAAACTACGTCAGTGCGTCTTCTGATTTGAGAAGCCCTTAATGTTGTTTGATATTCTAGTTAAAATCCAGCAAGAGAAAAGTTTGTGTATGTCACCTATTTAGGGATTTTTTTCTCTGAATGGCTTTTCGGTTTGGTTTGTTTTAAATTTCCCTACACTTTATAGGCCGGATCAGGAAAAATTAAATGGTCTTTTTTGATATGTCCAAGCTTGTATTCTGTGAAACCAGCAGACACATTTCATCTGTTCTTTTACTCAGCTGCAGCAAAGAACTTCTGACAGGCAACTTCTGGCCTGAGGGTTTAAGTTGCCCAAAACTATCAGACTGCATTAAAAATCCATACTATACGTCAGATTTTGATGCACTGGCAGTTTTAAAACAGCCCGAAGTAGCTAATTCGAGGCATGTGAGCCAGTTGAAGCACTATACAAGTGCTGTATACTACAATCAGCAATTCCCCTGTGCAGAAGTCCTTTCAGCTAGTCTGAGCCTCGGTTTTGTCTCTGTAGAAGTCAGCAATAAAAAAAAGCCATTTTCACCTCTGCAGGCACTGGGGTATCTTGCCATTCATACTGTGTGCAGCTCACAATATAAGCACCAGCATGAGATACTTTTTGGTGTTGGGATACATTTTGTGACAGAGGATCTGAATCTCACAAAGCAGACCAGCTTATTCTGGTGCTGTTGGTAGGTGTTAGCAGTACTTCCAGTGGGAAAAAAAAGCAGCAAATCCCCCAAGTTGTGTTATTAATACCAGTTTGGGATGTGCAGTCAGGAAAGGCTCTGCGCTGGTTCTGGATCTAGGCTTGGTTAAAACCAGAGATTAGAGCAGCTCTTGTGAACTTCAGATTACTGTTTAAGATACAAGATTATAGCTGAGCCTTGGTCAGGTGCTCTGGAAAGTCTAATGCTTCCCACTCTAAAACTGAAGACTTTGCAGAATTTAAGTGCCAGCTTTTAGTGGTACAAAATATATTATTATCAACACTCCTGAATTGATTTCTGTTGAACTAAGCATTCGGCGGGGTTTGTGTGAGACCTTTCTGTGCTATGGGGGAACAAATTATGCAGCTGCTCTTCTGGTCTGCTGTATTCATATAACCTAATTCCTGCTGCGAGCATGTGGGCATGTTGGTATTCAGCAAAGTTTACTGTGAAACAACTGAAGACAGGATAGTTTCACTGTGTTTTCTAGAACAGAGCTCAGGCTCTGCACTCTTAAAAATATCAGCATTCCTCATTTACAAAACCAGAAAAGATTACTATGTTTTTCCTACAATATTATGGCTATCTTCTACTGTACATTGATTATTCACTCATGATGCCTTTTTATCACACTGTGGTAGTAATGCCACACCAAAATGTTATAAACTTGCTAGCTGTGCAACTGCAGATGGCAGCGGTTATTCTTTATCGTGATAAGCATGTGCCAGTACAGTATATTCTAACACATGAAGCAGAACATAACAAACATACTAACTCACGTGGAAATTTAACCTTTTGAGAAATTGCTGGTAGCTTTGCAAAGCTAAAGAAACAAGGTGAATATAAGTAAGTGTGTATTTTTTTCTGGAACATATGGCTTCTGTAACATGCAATTGATGACTTCTGTAAGATGCAATTATTTTCCTCTGCAGCTTGTGTGGCTAAATGCTACAGCTGCTAAATGAGACAAGTTACAAGCCAATAGTAGGTTCTATAGGAAAAGAAACAGCAACAATTCATCAGAGAGAAAATAAGGTGTGTTCCTACAATGCCTAAACATTAATGAGGATCAGTCATAAACTCCTTGAATTTACAGGGACTCCTATATATTAATCTCTGTTTTATCTGGGTTTATTTTACCTTGGGACAGGTGTTAAGCTGCTGAACTGCTCTCTTCACTGGTTCTCTATGAGCATCCCTCTCCTTCAAACTCCTATCCAGCCTGACAAGAAAAATGAAGAAAACTCCTAGGTTCAGCTGACATCTACTGTTTGAAATCCTGATCGCAGTGCTCAGTCAGAAAAAAATGGCTTTTGATCCCAGGCTGGATAAAGGCTGAGCAAGCTTGGGTTGCCTCAGTTTCGTACAGCAATAAAATGTCTTAAAAGGGCTTTGAGACCTGGAGGGCAAGTCATTGTTAGTGAACTGCAAATTGGTGTTATTCTTTTATGGAATATATTACTCTTTCTTCCCCCATTTCCCACCCCACCCAAATAAGCACTAAGATATAAGCTCGCTTGCTTTGTGCTCTGTTCAGGAGTGACACATCCCTTCTCCCTTATTACTAAGATAGATCAATATAGACAGATATTTTGCAGCAGGTTTGAAGAGTTTCCTCAGACAGATGCTCTGTTACATGAGAACAATATGATCTTTGGACGAAAGGAAGGGTGTCCTTCTCGATGTTTACAGAGAAAGGTGGCAAGTTGCTTAGTCAAGGCTGTCAGCTTGATGCCAATACATTGTTCCTTGCATTGAACTGGTGCCTCGAGATGAAGAGTTAAGGAAGCAGGAGGTTGCAGGGGCGTTGGAAGGAGTAAGAGGTCAGTTATGGAAGGATTCAGTAAAAGTTGTCTCACAGATCTCTTCTTCTATGTTTGATTTCTGGCAGGGAGTCCAGAAAATTCCTTCCTGATAATTTCATTAACTGTGAAATAAAAGAAGACAAAGAAATATCAGAGCACTTTCCAAATCACAAGAAGTAAAAGCAATCCTTGGGCAGTTTGCTGTTAAGCTGAAAACATCCCCTCTGTATTTGTAACATAACTTTATTAAAGCCAAAACCTTTTAGTCCTGTTTACCCAGACTACACATTTTTGGAAGGCACAGGAGAAAGAGCAGAGAGAGTGGGTTTACACTGTGTTTAGCATGCTTCGAGTACCATAAAAACACAACTGAGAAGCTGTACCATGTCTCCAGTACATGCTATACCCCTTATGTACACAATGCTTTCCCTCTTTCACAGACACTTCCTTTATCCAAGGTAAAAAGGGAAAACCTGTAAGTCTCTGAGCACTTTAACTTCAGTAGGCTGAAATAAGAGTATTTTGAAAAGAAAAAGGCCAGGTTTGGAGAAAATAAAATAGACAGTGATGAAAATACAAACACTGAAATTCAGGTGGAAAAGTGGCTTTTTTTGGTGGTTTTCTTGTTTGGTTGTTTTTTAAATATTACTATAGACTCTGTTCACTCTACATTTTTACTACAGTTTGAATGCAGATTGTAGCATAAGCAAACTTCCATGCACCACTATGATACCGAGAGGCTTGTTAATAAAGCTCCAGAGAAGACACTGAAGAACTTTGTTCTCTGTTTAAAAAATCAGAACAATATTACAAGTTATCTGCAACAGCCATTCTCTCCTGTCACACGTATTTGCCTAAAGCACCCTCTGGTACCTCCTGGAACAACAAATCTCTCACTAGGCTGCACTTTCATTAGGAGAGACCTAGAATATGGGTATTTTGACTCAGAAGCATCAGAACTGCCTGGTTTGGGGCTCCATTTCACATGCAGCTCCTTGGTGCTGTACTCACCAAGGGGGTCCACGGTTTGGAAACTGTTTCTCTACTTTGACAAATTTGCCTTAAAACCAGAAGCCCAAATTTTCTAAGGTTTCAGGCCCCTGATTTAAGTGATTTCTTCCTGCTGATATTTAAGGGCTAAGACAAGGACTAACTCAAACCAAAGCTGACCCTCACCCAGGACTGATTTATCCTCAGGTATGCAGCTGTAGCACTCCTCCATATTTAGGCCCATTTCTAATAAATGTTTATGAAAAAAAAATAACATAATAATTCACCACTTCCCACTACTGAAAGAAAGGGTGGCCAATCTCTTATTGTCTCTGGGAAGGGAGAACACATGTATTAGTTTTCCATAGTTCTGACTACTAGTTTGAAGTCTCCCTCCACTCTACATTTATCTCGGAGAAAGTAAAATCTATGTGTTATGCAAAGCTCCGTCTCATCACTGTATGGATGTCTGCTGAGGTGGGCTGTACTCATCAAGGACTAAGTATTCACACACATCATGGCTAGGTGCTTGCTTGATGGGAGGACAGGGAGCCTGGACATCCAGGTACACTAAATTCTCCTGAAAGGACCTTGTAGCCTGTGCCACACAAGGCAGTTTCCATCCCTCCATGGTCAAAAATCCCACTGTTACCAGCCCAGAGTTTTTAGCTCTTTCTAATTCCAGCCTCTTGGAAAGGACATGGATGAAAAAGAACGGCTCAGAGCAGAATTCCTGTCTTCTCCTGCTGCCCAGCTTTCTACCTGCCACAACCACCTGCAGGCTTCTACCAGCCTTTTGGGTGAATTCTTGCTAATAAAGCACGTCTGCAGGGTATTTGGCGCGCTGCTGCTCTGCAGTGCAAGCAAGCAACCAGTGGGAGGTGAGGTTGGTCCACTTTCAGGCAAAACCCCTCCTTCGGCTCAGTTCGAAGAGCTTCCTGTTTGCTCTGCCCAGGAAATGAGAGGAGCAGGTCTTCAATGGAAATTCTTCACAGTCTCAGCTAAAAATAGCAGTGAGGTAAAAGAAGTGGGCACCCACTCGTACCGGGTCATTTCCTTTCTAAAGACAAGTGGGCTGAGTCTGCAGGCTGATCTATTTATCAACACGTTTGTTTGAGCAGCCAGCGTGCCAGAAGTACAGTGTGTGAGTGATTGCATTTCATTTAACACAGCCACCGCTGGTAGAAATATCAGAACCAACAGCCCTCTTTGTCTAGGAAGGGTTAACTAGTAAGTGAAAAATGAGCAAGTAATTAAATGGAGTTACCATTAATTACTACAGCCTTTTCAGGGGTCTGGTTTTGGTTCTGTTTCTCAGCCTGAGCTTTAGGCAAAGTGAAATCCATCATGCAGCAACAGTAGACCGCAAGCCTGGAGCCCAGCTAGTGCAGGGACCTCCGCTTGCTGGCTCCAGGCAGGTTAGATGGTGTGGTAAAAGGCTTACTCAGCCTGCAAACTTCACTTTCCCTCCTGCGTGCTGCATGGGAGGTCAGCAGTGGGTTTTGTGGGCTGAAGTTATAGGGGACTGCAGGCTGAAAAGAGCTGAAAAGTTGCATGGGAACTGTATGCAACATTAACCCCATAGATGGGCTGCAGGACCATGCTCGGGCACAGCCAGGCTGTTTCTGGGCAAGCTCTTACAGGCAGCAAATTGGGTTTTTGTTGTAAGCATTTGAATAACCAGAGAGATTCCTGTATCACTGGGCCTGAACATCCTGTAGTCATCCTGAATTTCACCTAGAGCCAAGTGGTGAGGGAGTTAGGTGGAGTTTAAGCTGGGCAACACTAGTCTGGGAGCTCTAATGGAAAGATGTGTAAATCAATGATTGTCCCAACACAAAAAGTCCTAATCTACAACCAGAGCCCCTAAATCTAATGAATACATGAACATAACAGGAATTGATCCCAAGGCAAGTATCCCTCTCACAGCTTGGAGTCATCGCCAGACCAAGACTAGTGAAATCGCGCATCTTTGGTGATCTGCTTCAGATTTGGGAGCACATGGATCCGCATCCACGTGTAATCTCAGTGACTTGGGCTTCAAAAGTAGGTTGAACAAAATCAGTACTCTGAGACATATCTAAACTTCAGAGGAAGCTGAGCTCATGTTCTGCACTTGCTATTCTGAACTCCCACCTATCTTTGTTGGTAGCATGGTTAAAATGTATCCCAAATATCAGTTCTCATTATTTGCTCATTGCTATCTGAGAAGAAATGGAGATGATGTGATTAATAAATAAAATATTGTTATTTAAGGTGTCTGGCATTTGGCAGCTCTAGAGCACGCAGCTATTATCTATTTAATGATAGAACTGATTAAATGGAGCCATGAGGACATATGCAAAGATAAGGAAAGATTAAATTATAAAAAAGGATACTGAAACTACAGCTGACCAAGGAAATGCCTACTGAGGCCTGAATCTCTTCAGCATATCCTCTGCTAGGTACTGGTGTTGTATAAATATAACAGCCCTGGTGCTTGGAGATCCCCAAGTTAACTGAATGCAAGGGGCTGGCTGAAATCATGGGAGAATGTCTGCATTCTTCTAATCACTCATCTTTGATGGGTTAGAGTCAGCCTCTCAGGCTCCAGTCCTTAAAGACATTTAAGACTCTAATTCACATCCTCTCAGATAGAAATCTGGAGTGTATTCACTTGCGGGATGATAGTGGGCTGTATTAAATACTCAGCTTCAACTAGTAGTCCAGAGACAGAAAACAGCCTCCAATTTTAGCTGGCAATGAGTCAGGCTCCTTGTAATTGATTATATATATGCGCACACATTCACACACGCATCGGAATAACAACTTCACTAGCGTTATTCCATGTGTATGTCTGGAGTAACACCGATGAAGTCGATGCTGTCACAGCACTATACCCATGGCAGTGGATGGGGTCTTGTGCCTTTTGGGGATCCTGCAAGACCGAGGGTCTCATCAGAGGAGGCAAAGCTCAGCTCCAGTGGGCTCCTCCCTGCACCAGGCAGGGATACTGCGATATTCCATGTTTGCACCACTGACATGGCCAAGGAGTGTTTTACATGCAAAGCAAACACAAGGCACACAGGGAGGAACTAAAGGCATAACAGGGGCTGGGGAGGAAAGCTGAACCCTGAATTTTTAGTGTGCCCTCCAAACGTGACCAGGCAAACCATGGTCCTAACACAGTTCTGGATGCTGCCAGGGAACAACAGGATGCTTTAGCCCAGCATGCACAGCCCCATTTCTCCTTCCCTGCCCACCAGGCCCCAGCTACTTCAGGACAGCTCTGTGGTACACAAGTGGGGAAGAAAAAGAATGAAAAAAACCCTTTAAGCCAAATAAAAAGGGGCATGACTTTTTAATTATAAAAAATAAATAAAGGTGAAGAGAAACACACAGCTGGAGAAAAGGCAGAAAAACACTAATTACCTTTCTTTTTGATTGCTTGGATCAAAGATCACAGCCATTCTTTCTCATATAATGTTTTGTATCCAGCTAAGGTGTGTATCTATCAGCTCTGAAAAAGATTTGCAAAACCATTTTTGAGAAAAAAAGGTAACCTTTGACCTGTGTTGCAAGGCCAAATGTTACAGTTTTCAGCTGCTCTTTCATTTGGTGGTTTAATTTATTAAAAGGACATTTCAGCATATACCATACATAAGGCAGAACTTAACTGCTGACCTTTTTGTTTGCTCAGATCCAGCACTAGATTTTACCTTTTCCCCCTCTTTTCTCAACTGGCATTATCTAAAAGTAAGTATGCAAAAAATTACACTCCAGAATTGATCACAAAACATGCAAGATGTTGATAATTTGATCTGAGACTTCAGAGGCACAGGAGGTCCATGCTGTAAGTCAGGTCAAAGACTAGTCACTGCCTTTTGCAAAATTCAGTTATATTAGCATCATAGTGGCCCAAACAAAGCATGACACATTTATGCCAGATCAAAAGTCAGTCCCTTTTAAATAAGAGACCTAACCACAGTGGCCACGTAAAGCAGACTTTGCCTTAATTGTAAAGAACAGGAAAGATACGTGCAAAGAAATTATGGAAGCTACAGTCTTTGCTTCCAACAGAAATGAGGTGATTTTTATTTCTCATAAAATGGCAATATTTAAAATTCTGTTCCAGTTTTGTCTGATCATTTTAGATTTCTTTTAAATTCATCACGAGAGCATTTGGCATGTCTGCAAAACCATGTGGAAATGAAAGAAGTTGCAATATTAACGAGGGAAGAGTGCCTCTTAGAAACTAAGTTAGTTTTGAGTGCAAGATTCAGAAGTGTCTTTGCTGCTGGATTTCAGGTGACTATATATAGAAAAGAAATATTTTACTTGGCTCCCACAGATTGCACACTGGATCCTACCACTCAGTACACAGCCTATTTTATGTTCTGCACCCTGGAAAATCAGCTTTTGCACGTGCAAGCAGAGCAACTAATTGACTGGTAAATACAAACTTAGGTGCATCAGGCACAAGGAGCCCAAACTCAACAAACTGTTGGGGAAAAATACTGGGTGCATGTGTGGGGGTTGCATTATAAATCAACAGCAATGAAAGGCTTTTTTTTCTGGAAAATGAGGACATAGAACAACTATGAGGTACTTGGCTGTAAAGCTTTACATTTACTTTTCTTTACATCAAAAAATATTTTACTCCCATTGAAATAATGCCCATAGATGCACCCCACCTCCTTTCTTCCTTGTCCTGCTTGTAATCTATGAGGTCTGTGTAAACTGTACACCTCTTCTGCACCATCCAGCCCAACAGCAATCAGGTCATCTCCATGAATTAAGCAAACTCTTGGAAGATGTTCCTGATCTCAAACTAAGTGGCAATTCAAGTCCCATGATGCATTTTTGCTATAATAGTTTCAACAGACTCAAAACCCATGGGCATCTTTCCATGAATTTAACAGCATAACATAGATAATCTGATGGAAAACAGGATCTAAATAAAATGCATATTTTTGGCTGAAGCCTGTCCCAGCTGAAATCAATACCTAAATTCCTTGTGATTCACAGGATCTGGATTTCCCTGTTGACATTTACATATCCTTCCCTTATATTTCAATCTAGTTCCAGAGTGAGCTGCAAAGATAAAATTATCAATATCTATGGTACTATCCTACACAAAATCTTTTACAGGAAGCTGTGTGTGCCTGTAAGAAAAGAGCAGAAAATAAAGATAGCATTTCTGCTAAAAACAAATTAAACATGATCAGAGTCCTAAATGCACTACACAGCGAAACTATCAAGGAAATAACGCACACATATCTGTCTGTGACACTATCCCAGAAACTTGAAGGATTTTCGAAGTACTTTCACTATTACCAATGTGATTCCAGTAAAGATCAACAGCCTGCGCTGGAAAAAAAGCAAGACATAGGGGTTAAAGCAGAAGAGTGGACAGTGGGACTCCAGGGCCTGGACCTCTCCTGTATCATCATCTTGCCATATGGCCCTGGCCAAGTCCATGGTAGCCCTGAAGGACCAGATTTATTATTGGTTTGCTTGAGTCTGAAAAATGCAGAAAGATTGTGAAGGTCACACTCAGGAAACTTAAATAATACATGTCTAGATAACAGAAAAAAGCCCGAAATGCTGACCTGCATAGAATGAGCCTATCCTAAATGTGTGGATGCAGTAGAGAGCAATCATTTTCTGAAGTCCCTACAGAGATGTTTTAAAGTCCTTAGGTAGTCTAGATCTCAAACTACAAAAGGCATGAGATGCTGAGCTCACCTAGGCGCTCTAAAAAATCCTAATCCGCAACAATTTAAGTTGCCAACCTAAAACCTTTAAACCCGTACATGTCAGTCACTGTTGCAGTCCTCAATTCCTCTAAAAATCAGGTCATAAGTATTATTACAAATTAGGAAATTGAGCCAACATAGGTAACAGCACTTTTAAGACAGTGACCTGTTCTGACTTTGCTGTATGGCATCTAAAGTCCGGAGACTAAGGAGCATCCCTCAGTCCTGGATGCCTTGTCCTGGGAGATGCTGGGTTATCACTTGTGAGAAGCTTCACAGATGGGCTCTCCACTGACTGTGCAAGAAGTCTGGGACTGGTATCCCCAGACAGTTGGTAGCCTAAATAACTTCTTTTCAACAAGCAACCCTTTGCTTTTGTTTATTCCTGCATTATCCTTGGGCAGAAGTTCTCACTCTGCAGTTCCCTCCAGCCAAGTCCTCCTCAGCAACACAAAGCAAAGTGACCAGTTACAAGGGAAGGGAAACAAAGCAGTTTGCAGCAGTGGAGATAGGTGAAACACGTGCTGCTTTCCCTGTACTGTTTGCCCCACACAGAGCTGTTGGGTGCCTGCCCTAGTTTGCCATGCTTCACTTCAGCTTGTTACACACGTGGCCATGATCTTGTAAATCAGTAATAAGTTGCACCTGAACCTGTAAGTGATTAGCAAAAAATCATTACACTTCCACGGCCAGAGGACTTTCACACAGTTAATCAGTTAAGAAAAGAATTGGGTGTTAACTGGTGGTTTAGTTCCCTGGAAAACCAGTTTACTGAGACCCAGTAGCAAGAGGACTGAAATCTGAAGTGCAAAGAATATATGGGAGAACTATATAGCTTACAACTGACATACTCTCCTGGAGAAAGAGGTGCTGAATGTTGCCCTAAAATGAACTGAATGGAGGACTTCTGAGCTGGTGCCATTTGTGCTTTCAGTTATTTAATCCATTTGATCCCTGTTTGAGTCTATTGGAAATCAGTAAGTTAACTTTTCTAGGCACCTTCTCCATGAACCAGGAAGCTGGGGTTATGTGGCACCTGTAGGACGCACATGCCCACATACACGAGCTTTCTCATCCTGGGCTGTTGGCTGAAACAGCAAGAGAAAGAGCAATTTTTACTCCAGAGTGTGATTTCCTGTTTGCTTGGTAGATTTCAGTATTTAGTCATCATTTTTTTTTATCAGAAGATTCTAAGGTAGGTGCAAGCCTGCCTACACATTGAATGGAGGAGGAAGCCACATCAGCTGGCAATCAGGAAAGTGTACCTTTAGGCACAATTTCATGCCCTTTCGCTCCTGCCCCCTTAGGCTTCAGCATATCACTGTGAGAAGCCCTTGGAGCTCATCTGTACACTCGGTCCCACTGGTGTAAAAAACCCTAATTTGGAGAAGCTGCATCTTAATCGCTGCGTAAGTACAATGGGAAGAGCCACGCCATCGAACTGAGGTGTTTCTTTAAATCTTATTCTCAGAACCTTCTTTCTGCCTGGTCCACTGTGCTGCACATACTAAAAGTGAACACATTCAGGGTGGCACCCAGTGCCAGGCACTGCCAATCTCATTCATGGATTACCTGACAAAGAACTGGCTCTGAATATTAATGTTGACACTGCTGGGAACCACATGAATATGAAGCAAAAACTCTTGTATTATTAAATTTGCTAAGATGATGATAAATATCCTGTTTATTTACTAGATAAACCCTTTATATCTGTTTAGTGGCTATATGCAAGGCATAAATGAACTGCAACAATATGTGCAGTTCTTTCAGAAGACTGTCAGCAGCTGCTTTGGGAAGTGTACCTTGAAAGTGGAAAACTAGATCAGCCGGGGTGTGATGAGGAACTCCAGGCCACCGTGGATTCGGTTTGTAGTAGCTTTCCATAACAAAGTCTTTTTTTAACTGACTTTCTTTCTGCTCACATATATTTAGATATGACTTTCATTCTGCAGTGCTCGGATGCCAGATAGTTTTGGCTGAAATTGCAAGGGGAAGGGACACGTGTTTGAGTCATGCAGTTGGCTCTCTGTAGTTGATAGGTAGCGAGTTACTGAGAAAAGATGAAGCCTGTATTTAGTTTTAGTTAACATGCAACGAGACCAAGTGAAATATCCCAAGAAGAATACATACATAATAAATAAATATACAAAACTTATGCCAGAAAGGGAAGGAGTTCATCCTCTTAAACCACATCACTTGGCTAATCCAATACAGGAATATTAGGCTGATCGACTGAAGCTTAAGAAACACAATGCAAGAGTCTTCATTTTGCCACTCCTAACTCTTGATCTAACTCTGCAGCAGCTCCTGCTGCTGCAAAGCACAGGGGTGAACTGTTCTCACATTTACTTTAGTGTGCAAGGTGTGGACCTTATGAATTTGCTACATAAATGCTGAGATAAGCAGTGGCATTTGGCATTAAGACGTATTTCTTTTAGATTAGAAACAGCAAAACCAAAGGAGGTTGGTGATGACTTTTTCCTACAGTAGCTTGCACCTCATGGTTTAAAAGCCAATGAAATTGATAATAGATACCACAATGCCTCTAAAATAGGAACTGCCGGCAGGAAAAGCACACAAGCCGTAGCACTATTTATTCACATGTCACTGTGCAGTTTCATCATTCTCCTAGACTTAACCTATTTACTAAGAGGAGATATGAGTCATTCAGCAAAGTGCTTCAAGAAAGGAGAGAAAGAGAATAAATGGGAGAAAGCTATTTTTTACAGGAAATAATTGGGGGGTAGGAACTGAAGAAGAGTTACAGCATGTTCAGGATTAGCTGAAAGAAACAAGAATAGGCAATGCTGCTGCTTTTTTATTTCCGTCACAAAGGAACTACCAGAACAAATATTTGAGGGGAAACAAACCATATTACCCTTCCCTTTAGGCAGTTTTGCAGGGGATGAACAGTCCATAATATAATCTATTTTCCTCCCTTGAGCACTAGCACTTACGTCTCTTAATCCACAGAACTATTTATTGGCTCGAACTCTCTGGCATCTTATCTTCTGCTGTGTCTTAACTTCGCAAGCATACCCACTGAAGGGCTTGTGCATTCTTGCAGAATCTGGGCCTCTCCAGCAAACTGGGTTTCCCTCCAAACGTGTCTGAACTGAATTTTGAGCCTGGTTCTCAGGAGAAAACAGCCAGCAGAAAATCACTGTCCAAGGTAACAAGGGAGATGCGCAAGTGGCTATGAACAATTCTGCCAGACAAACCAAGCTCTCCTCTGGAACCAGCATGCAAATAACCTTCTGCTTGCAATTACTCTGCTTTCACAAACAACTTTGGAACGACGAGCGCAAAGAAGGCATATGTTTCTTATGTGCTTTATTTTAAAGAGGACTATGGGCAGTAGGCATACTGCTCCTAGTGAAAAACACATGAAATCACTTTTGTACACAGATTATTTTTCTATCATGACTCCACATCCTTCGGCAAATGAATGTTTGGGTTGAGATTCACCCCCCTTTCTGCTAGGCACTGAATGGCAAGCACTGTTTTAGGAGCCTTGGTTGCCTCCACAGGCAACGGGAAGCAATGGGCACTGCTAGAGAGGTCTGCAGGTCTTAGCAATGGGAGTCCAGGATGGCCAAGCCCTAACTTTGGGGCTACAGTTATGAGTCCCAAGTTAGCTGGAAAGAATCCAGACCATTAAATATTTAAGTGGTTATTGACAGAGTGTTACAATTCACATATAACAATGTCAAGGAGGTGCCGCATACAAGATACTCTGGGTCTGCCCACATCCATCTGTTAACTTTTATTTGGCACTTTGACTGCCAGTCCTCTAAGGCAGGAACTGCTTTTTTTTCCTTTGGAGTCAACACAGCATCTGCCACAACAGAGTTCTCATCTCTATGCAGGGTTTCAAACAGAAAATAGTATAGTAATAAAAGTACTACATAATACTATGGAGTATATGTACAAATCAGAGAACAATATGAACAGAGAGAGTGAACTAATTATAAGAGACATCTATAACTAGAAAAAGGAGTGCAAAAGACTATGGGAGCAGATACTGTATCTGATACTTTGCATCTCACCTCAAAAAGGCCAGGAACGTCTGACAGTAAATAGCTTGAGAGAATAAGAAAAAGGTATATGCATCATCCAAAGACTTGTTTCTGCACCAAAAATCTCTAAAGAGATGTTTTTGAAAAATGAAACAGAAGCAAGCGAAGGCACTCACAGCACCCAGGAAATGTATGAGAAGCCCCCAAGGTTTGGGGTCTCATGGGAAGTTCTGTCGTTCTATTTGAAAGATTGGATATTCTTAAATCTCCTGCTCAGAACCACCTTTCTTTGTTTTAAAATACTACGAAATCTTAAGTCAAGCAACACCAATAGCTGGCGTTACAAGAACAACATGAATTACATCCAGATAACAGTCAGTACAATGAATTTCACAAGTGACAAGAGTGTGAACCACCTTCCAGGTCAGACCAGTCGTTGGTAACCGAGTCTTTTGTTTGAAAAACCCATGAATACACAACGGCAAAGTATTCAAAAGACAGCTGCACTTCAGTTTAATAGCAACAGGCTTTCCTTGATGCAATGGGACTTACAAGTCTGCTTTCAATAAATACTATCTCAGTTCTGCTCCTGAACTTCCCAGATGGAATATACTGAAAAAAGCAGTTCCTTATGTACTGTTACAAAAAGGTGGCCCTGGGTGAGCTTTGGATGGAGTGATGTTTCCTGATTCCTCACCTGTAATCCTCTTTAGTACAAAACCAAATAATTAATTTACTTACCTTTAGGGCATGTGGATAAAGAAAACCTACATCAATATGCAAGAACGGACAAGGCATGAATCAGATCTTCCAAGAGCTGTGGTACTATTTTCTGACCTGAGGTAAGCAAAGAGGTAAACTTTGGCATCTTGTTTCTGTCCCAAAGTGGGATCTCTTTATTACTATCACTAGTGACTTGAGAACAGCTATTTAGCAAGTAACCTATTCTCCATGCCAAAATCTTAACTGTGTTCACCTTTCAGTGCCTTATCACTACCTATTTGCTTGTATTGGTGAGTTCCTCTGTCTTTGCTCCAGAATGACTCTGGAAATCCCTGCAGCAGGGGATGGGCAATTCTGAAGCTCCTCTGGAAGTAATGGTGGATGCAAACAATGACAAAATCCCACAGGCCTGCACCCAAATAAACTTCCAATCAATTCTGGTTTGTCTCTTGCCTTGAGAAAGCCTGAGCAAAGGCCTGCTCACCTGCAAGTTGGGGTTTTTTGGAAAGAACATTAACACAAAACATAATTGTATTTTAAAGTCACACTCTAGGAAATTCTAGCCAATGCTGGGATTATCGGCAGGGCTTCATGACAGACGATGCCACTCCGCCATTGCCCGCTGGAAAAGCTGCAGGACTCAGAGAAATGAAGGGATCTGAGGAGAGCGATAACTAGCTCAGATAGTGCTAGCTAGAGCAGAGGAAATACAGAACAGTTGAAATTGCAATTACACTGACATACAGTCCTGTCACACAAAGCACTCCTAAGGACCTCAGAGCTGATCTTCTGTTAAAGCATTCCCAAGATGCCATCAGTAGAAGCAATGCCACTGGGAGTTCAAGCTATAGGTTTGATATGGGAAAACAGGATTACCTGATACATGTTTATGTAGGGCTCCTTTTCCCAGAGCAACTGCTGTGTTTTCCCATCTGCCTAACCTATGCCTAATGCAGGGCTGGCCCAAAGAGAATAAAGATTATGACTGACATAAGACTATGGAGAAATGGGAGCTGTTAACTCTTTTCCCTTCTGTAATACCAGATGATGTTGGTTAGCAACAACTAATCTTCTGAAACTCAGCCAGGAAAAATGAGGAGGCAGTTCATCTCTGTCACTCGTTTGATCTCCCACTGCATCCACTGTTGACACAATGGGAAGAAATGGGGAGAGGGGAATGTAAACGTTCTGCGTGTATCAGACACACACTGTAACCCTGAGGCATCACCTGTGAAATGAGAGCAAAGAAACAAGAATTTCCCTTTTTGCTTCCAGCTTTTCAACCCGTAAAAGACAATAAATTGGACAAATTAATCCCCTGTGTAATCCACTGAATGACTGCAGTTATAAAAGGTGGCTCCTTCTTTCTCCATAAAGAGAACTGGCAAGCCCACACATCCCACGTAGGCAGCTATAGTATTTGATGCCGTACATGCGTTATTTACGTGTTCTTTGCCTCAGATACACATAGCATCATATTTAAGGAGGAAGAATAGGAGGAAATAAAGGACAACAGAAAAGATGTCCTGACGAAGGAATGGAGGAACAAGGAAAACAAACCCATACACTTCTCTGTATGTTTCTTGTTTTCCTCTGGAAGGAGCTTCTACAGCACTGCTCTAAGATAGGAGAGATCTAATTAATGGAAGGGGCTTTTCTGCTATTGAACTTAAAACCCAAGCAAACTGTTTTAGTCAGACATGGCAGACTGATGACATTGGAGATGGCTGTAAGAAATGCATTAAGGATTATAGACAACATACAGCATATAAGGTCAGAAAACCACATTATCCTATAGCAGCAATTTTCCCCCAAATTAAACAAGATGAACTCTAAGGATATACTGCAGCAGTAGAATCATCAGATAAAACTGCTCTGCTTCAGTAAGGCCCAATGGTAAAATCCCTCCTTGGGTGAGATAGCATTCTGCCCTTCGAATGCTTGGGAATTAGTGAAGCCCAGTTCATCTTTCCAGCTCCCCTGCTGATAATGTGTTTTCATCTTGGGCAAATTGCTTCTCTCTGAGCATCATTTCCTATTTTGTTTGTAAGCTTACTGGGGCAAGAACTGTCTCTTACTACAGTATACAATCCTGATCATTGTTCTGGCTTCTAAAAACTACAGTAGTACAGAATAACTGGCCCAAAGCACAGGCTCTTGGTGACACTAAGTGGTGTGGTGTGCATGTGAAGCAAGATACAACGTCTTTGAATCTCTACTGCCCTTACTCTTGGCCAAATGTAGGGAGGGTGCCAGACAATGGGGAAAGAATTACTAAAGACGCCCTTCTGAGGGAAAGAGGCAGAAACCATGAGTAAAACGTTGAAATTCCACTGCAAGGATTGTTTCCCCTCCCAGTGTCCTCTGCAGTATTTTGAATTCTGCAGTGCATCTCTGATGTAATCAGAGCTCCTGCAAAGAGTCCTGATACTGCTCCGTGACGCAGACAAGACAAAGTTGCACCTGGATGATAACAAGCATGTGAGGAAGATGCAGAACTCCCCCCTAGACGCTTCTATCAATCCCGGTGCCTGGGACTTGTCTCTGATGCTTTTTACCATTTGTAAACTAAGTTTAAAAAAACCCAAACAACTTTCAGATTTCAGTGCAGGCTGACTACGAAAACAGTGATTTTTGGGAAGGAATCCTGTCAGAAACTGCTCCACAGTTTAGTGATCCTTCCCCTATTCTTCCCTTAGATAAAATAAGCAGTTTTTTCAAGCAGTGTTAAATCCATCTATCTTCTGACAGATGATTTCCATACTGTATCAACACTGTCAGGGTACCCTCCTGAAATACTTGACGCTACAGTCATGCAGCTCTTCACATAGTAAGAACAGATCTCAAACTTCAGCTCTGCTCACAAAGTGAGCTTCCAGCCAAATCAAAGTAAAACTTGTAAATGTTAATATATAATATCAAACAAAACCATCCCAAAAACAGATCATCTGAAAAGAGATGCTCATATCTGTACATTGCTCTCCCTGAGATGGACAATGTTCTGCTTTTTGGCATCTTATGACAACCTGCAAACTGAATTACGACAAACGTTACTCAGTGTTTGGTCTTATAAAGCTAAGCCTAATTCTACCGATACTAATCAGAAGTGAAACAACTTTGCAGATAACTTACATCCCCAGGAGGATGTTCCGAAATGCATCAGAACTAACAACTGTAGTTATTATCCTGCTGTGAAGCATACTGATGTCAACAGATTTTAATAAGTCACATTCAAAACAATCTCTTAAACATCTTTTGAAAAACAGTAAAGGATTTATCATTGATTTATATAGATTCATATTTTGCCACTGAAATGAAGATACGTAGTGATGGGAGAGTTATTTTATGCGTGTGGGTCCTTCCCCCCCCCCATACCAAGTCTTTTCCCATGAAAATAATCCACCAGAAATACATTGCCTATCAAGAACAGTTAACTTGATGTGCCAGTGGCCAACGAACAGAAGTCAGTAATTAGATCAATGTAAAAGACATCCCAATTATTTTAAAATTAAAGCTATAAAGGACCTTCAGATCAGGCAGAGAAGAAGAAATCAGAAACACAAGCCTCCACGCTGCACTGTGCAGACCCAGGACTCGGGGAGAGGGAGAGCCGGGAAGGGGAAGACCGAGCATCACAAACCGAGCCCGATGGAGCAGCCTCGACCGCCGTCAGCCACCTCCGCGACAGGACAGCAGAACGCCGGGAATCAGCCGAGCGGTCCCGCTACCGGCCGAGCGCCTCCCGCTGCCGGCAGCACGGGCAGCCGGGGCTGGGGAGCGGATGGCGGCGTGGGGGGACAGTCCCTCTCGTCCATCCCTGCTGCGGAAGAAAACCTGTTGCTGCAACCCGCGCCCGGACTCGCACGACCCTCCGCCTCCTCCCCGCCCCGCACACCCCTCCAAGCGGGTAGGGCGGGATCCCGGGGACCATCCCCCCACCTCCCCCCGCTCCTCTCCCCGCCCCGGGCGGCCCCGGGCGGGTTCTGCTTCCCGCGACGGGGCGACGCCGCAGCCCCGTGCCGCTGCCCCCCCACCCAGCGGGCAGCGCCGCGGCCCCGGGGCGCTCCTGGAAGAAAAGTTCCCTGGAAACTTGCCTGCGAGTTGCCCGCGGCGCCGGGCAGCGGCCGCGGCCGGCGGGGGCCCCGCGGCGGGGGATCGGTGCCGGTCCGTCCGTTCCGCGCTGCGCTGCCGCTGCGCCGTGCGGCGGCGGGGGCGGCGGCGGGGGATGGGGCGTGGGGAGCCCGACCCTCGCATGGTGCGGCTGGCGGCGGGGGACGCTGCGCACCCTGCGGAAAGCCCGCGGCCGGCAGAGGAGGCGGGCAGCGGCGCTTGGCGCGGAATCCCCGCGGGACCGGGCTGACCTGCTGCGGGGACGGCGGAGGAGGAGCTCCCGGCGCTGCCCTCCGCGGGAGCCGCTTCTCCCGAGCAGGAGCCGCGGGCCGGAGCTGCGCCGTGTCCGCCCCGGCGAGCTTCGCCCGGCACCCGCGGTGCTGCTGCCTCCAAGGGGCCTCCCGTCGCCTCTGCCCCGGTGTCCTTCCCCCAGGGCAACTCTCCGGGGTGGCTGGAAGCAGTGGGTGGTGTCCACAGGTGGCATCCCGGGCTGCTGCCATCGTCAGGAAAAGTTCTGGCGCTTTGCCTGTTCCGTGGTAATTTTAGTGATTTATTTTTCGCTTCGAGAAGTGGCGTTAAAAGGGTCCTTTAAAGCATAAATCAGAACTTGTCCCTCCCTCCACTGCAGAGCAGTGACTCCAGGAGAGCTAAACCTATGCCATGCTCCTGTGGCACCCTTGCGAAGTACGGAGACGATTAACACGCCAGTATTGGTTGTTAGAGATTCGGATAACATTCCATATCTCTACTTTTAAATGAAATGTGTTTGACATCTGGGTGGAAGTCACTCTGTTTGGGATTTAACCTCTGTTTTAAAGCGGTGAATTAAATCCTGGTGCCAACGTTGAGGAGACACCAGCAGTTTTAAGCTCTGCCATGGACTCTAAGCGCAACCCACTCTATCGCGTGGGCTGTTGTCCCGCAGTGGGTACAGGGGTTGTGATACTTTCGGCCTCTGATGCTACCTGCTTAAGCACTGGTCTTGGAGGGAGTTCCCTGCAACTGAGCTCCTGCACCTTGACGCAGGATGGTGACAGTCACCGCTAAGCTCAGTGGGACAGGGGCTGTCTCTTGTTATGATCATTGTGCACTGCTCGGGGTCTCATTTCAAGTAAGGTCCTCTGTTGCTATGGTAATACAAATGAACAGCCTATACTATGGTAATTTTAGCAAAATACTGCTTTTTTCCCCCTAAACTAAATTGGACTCTGGTTCAGAATTGTGTGGGCACACAGGAATAGTTATGCTGATATTCCTCAACCGCAGCTGCTAAACAGCAGTTGTGTAGAGGGCTGGCAGCGGCCAGGCTGAGGGCATCTCACGTTCCTTTTGCCCTGGTACTGCATATGATCTGTATTTGACTTTGTAAAGGTTTCTTAGCATGGCTCAGCCTTTATCTGCAGAAGGGAGGTAGCTGGTTTTACTGACCACAGTGCCATGTATAAAGAGTTTTGGCTTTTGTATAATAGTCTGTAATAATCTTGTTAATGAAAGCCTGTATTTGAAAAGCCTTTGTTGATAATCGCTGTCAAAGAGGAAGGACACATTAAGTAGGGTCTCTCAGGGAATAATCTGGGAACGGTTTTGGTCAGTGTGTTCTGTAATAACTTGGGTGATGGAATGGAGGGCACTGTCGGAACATTTGTAGTGTTTCCAAGCACAGAGTGCAAGACTGAGATTCAAAATGACCTTGATGAACACTGCAGCCCTCATCTGAACTCAACACAATAAAATTCTAGAGAAAAAAATCGTGGTATGACGCATAGGAAGGCATATCACATGTCAAATGAGGACTATTAGTTAGGTAAAAATACTGCAGAAGAGAATCTTGGGACTGTAGTGGATCATAGACTGTGCAGTGCTGCAAAACAGTCATGTAGCTCTGAGCTCTAGTAACAGGAGGATCATATGCAAGACATCAGAGGGCGTTATTTCTGTTCCATTTAGGACTAGTCAGACTTGGCTGAAGCACTCTATCCAGTTTCAAACGTTACACTTACTCTTAAAGAAAGATGTAGACAAACAAGATAGGAAAATAGCAACCAAAACTGTGAGAGGCTCACGGAATGGAAGTGACTTGGAAAGATGGCATTTGATTATTTCATCTGGAAAAGAAAACACAATGTAAAGACATGGCATCTGTCTTCAGATGTAGAAACACATTTATAAAGATGACAGTAAACAGTTGTTCTGTGACCACCAATGCCAGGGTAAAAGGCAATTTTCTAAAGTGCAATAAGGGAGATTACTTCAGATAGCAGGAAAAAGCCCCAAACAAACGGAACAAAACCATTACTGTGTGAGTAGCTGGGATCTGAAGAGGTTGTAAATCTGTTCGGTGAAGACTTAAATAAAAGGTTAGATAAACAGCTATCAGGAGAGGCTGTAGCATGCCTCAGGGCATGGGAGAGTTTCAGTGACCTGAGACATTCCCCAGCCCATATTTCTATGATTTGAAGCTGTCCAACAAGCTGTATCTATCCTGTCAGGAAGAGCCATGGCAGCATGGCACAAAAAGAGAACTCGTTGCCACCTCAAATGTTTAATGCAGTGGTTTTAGTATTTAATAAATCACACCTGATGGTGCTATTCAGATCAGTATCTGATTAACATCTGGAGACCAAGAGTAACTCAAGGAGAGAGACAGGGAGCAGGAGCTATCCATTGCAAGTAAGCACTTTTCAAATCCAGTTTTGAGCAATAATGACTGAAAATCATTACTACTTGATAGTCAGTGTAAATATAAATGTCCTGCAACTGGTTTGGGACTCACTGTGGAAGTCACCACCTCATTTGGACACTTGGTTGGCAGATTCGGGTGAGGTCAAGGTATTGACATTGGTATAAGGAATGAAGGTCAGGTGAGATCGCTGGCTGTGGCCAATAGTGAATCTGTTCTGGCAAATGCAGGTCTTTACTCCTCAGGCATGTCTTGCCTGCGTCCTTCATGGGCGCAGAGCTCACGTGAAAAACTGAAGTGGTACATGCCCTTGAAGATAGGAAGTAGTGCACTAGCAGTTTCCCTGTAGCGATAAGCTGACTGCATGGCCAACTGGCTGAGGATTCCCAGAGTAAATCTACCACTCTGCTCCTTGAGGAATTAGCATTGCCGCAGAGAAAAATATTAATCCCACTTTCATTCCCGTTGCAGCCTGTGGCTGCTTTCCCTTCTGTTCCTTTGATTGTTGACATTGAAATCCTGTTCTGTCGTTTCTCTGGCTCTTGCAGATAATCCCAGCACTGTTCTGCAGTCAGGAGCCGTGCTGCCAGTAAATCAAGGTATTTCAACTTCACAGCGCCTTTCACCTCTCACTTTCCAAACAAAGCAAGAGGCTAAATTAACTTCTTATAAAACGGAACTTAAATATCAACAAGGCTGAAAGGTGAGGATTTTCAAACCCGAGCTGCAGACCAAGGATCATTCACCAAAGTTATTCATCAGAAAATTGCAGCCAATGAATGCATTACAAAAATGCCATCTGTTTGAGAAAAGCCCTGTAAACAGGAGCAAACCTTTCTGAAAAAATTATGGATGGTGAATTATCCACCTGGTCTTAAAAACGTAATGCTTTTGTCTTTTAAGGATGTTATAGAATGTGCATGCCAAATGTGAGGCCGAAAGTGGATAGCACAGGCTGCTGTTGACAGAGGTTCAATAAAGTCTCAGAAAAGAACATGTCAAAACCCGTGATACTATCTGTGGTGTGTCAGTGGCTTTCTCAAACTGAACAAAGGAATTTCTTCAAGAAGAAGGAGCTCTGTCCAATTATTTCTGTTTGTACTCAGATCAATTTGTACCATGATTTCTGCTATTATAGGAAGAAAATGATACTTATGATTTTGGTATTGCGTGCAGACTGTTAAGGGGAGTGAGAGTGCAACCACTTCAGCCATTAGCACCATCCACAGGAAAGGAAGCAGCAAACATCTGTCGACCCTCAGCTCTATCAGCCCTTTCATAGATTCCTAACTGCAAATTGAACTCTGCCTCTTTTTCTTTTGAAGATTGCAGGCCTGTAAAGATCTGAAGCTGGTTTAGCGGCTGTTCTCTGCAGCGGGATTGTGCTTATTGTGCAATGTTAAAGCAGTTATTTTTATTTAAAGAGTGAAGCCAGCATGTTTCCTTGCTAGTGGAAGGGCCAATGTGGACCATACTGTACTGAGTTTCTGCCTACAGTGCCCAAAGCCTGCAGGCAACATTGACCCAAAGGCTGATGATCTGGGGATGAGCAAATCTCAAGCTTGAACAGTTTCTAAACAAATTACTTGTAACTTCTGGTGGTTCTAAGTGTGAAATTCTGTGTGCAGCCACTGCAAATAATATTGTGGATAGCACAATTCATTTATTATCCACCTGTTGTGTGTGGGGAAGAAATTTCAATACAGGATTCAAGCACGCAGGGGTCAGAGTTGCTTTCATAGCTGCAGTAGGTACCAACATGAGCTCACTGGGAGCTGTGGGTGTCCTGTGTGGAGATATGAGGAGATACTGGAGAGTCTGATAACTCTCTTGGGAGAAAAAGGAGGTAGGAATGCAAGGTGATGCAGAAATAAGAAAAGGGGTGAAGAGAAAGCAGATGACTAGGTGGAGAGCCTTCCTTAATGAAGTATTACACATTGAGGATGTGAACTCAGTTGCCATTTGCTATTGATCATGACCACATAAAATTCAAAGTACTTTGGTATTTAAATAGTTATAGATTCTGAGATGAGTCAGGAAGCAGAGCTGATATTTTATCCGTGGCCATGTTGGTGAATGCTTTACTAATGGAAGGATCTTAGTTCCACTCTCATTTTGCAATGATATTTCTGATCTCAGATTATTTTGTTGTAGATAAATGGGATGAAATTAACAAAACTCCTACTTCTAGGGGTATGTATTATTACAGCCTTAATTATTTTCTTGTAAAAACCATACTGCTACACAGTATTGCAAAGATATTCCAAGTTCTCACTCTCCAGAGAGAATTAACCAAGAGAGAGTTACCTTCTGCTTCTACTTCTGTAGGAAACTTTGAGGAGAATTTTTTGCTGCTGTTGGTGCATCAAGTCTCATTTTGCACATCTTTTTGCCAAGAAACAACATGTCATTTGTGTGACAGTCACTGCAAGCATCCTGCACGAGGGAATGAGTCTTCAGGAGTTTAATTCTCTGTATTTCTGGGTATGGCAAGCCAGAATATGCTGAAATTTGTACAATAAATAGGATCATTCACATGAAATGTATTTTGATACAAAACTTTCCCTCTTGCCTGAAGACAGCTACTCAAGCAGCCCCTCCACCCCTAAAATAATCTGTAATGGTGCAGTGGTAGCTTTCTCTTCCCCTGAAGGCAGAGTTAAGTTTGAGAGAAGACAGATTGTTGTCCCAAGGAAAGTATTCCCGATGTTAGAGTCAGGGACCCCGAACAGAGGCTGCTTTAGGAAGATGCATGTTGAGGATTGTTAATGCTGAAGAAGGAACTGACTCATCACATCATCAATTCTGCTACTCTGCCAGTACAACACAAAACATCTTTTATCATCACACTCTCTCTTTCTTCTTCATTTCTTTTTTAAAGAGGCTTAAAACTGTTCAGTGTTCTTCCCCTCTTCCAGCCCGTTGCTGTTCTCTGGCTGGTGGTTACAATTTGGGGTGATGGAGCCCACATTTGCCCTGTGCAGAAGAACTCTTCCCATCCAGGCATTCTCAGGAAGAAGCCAGAGGATGAATTTCTTGGCTTCTAGCTCTGAGTTGCATGCATACCCCTCAGCTGTAAGAGAACTAAGCTTTCCCATCTGAGTCCTTTTTTTCTTCTTTTGCTTGCCTTAATCCCTCCTTTCTCTTTGTTGCGGAAAGCACTGTTTATCTTAATGGGGACAGCAAGAACACTCTGGCCACATAATTGCTATGAAGGCTACAGCGTGGTCCAGACGGTACCAGTTTGCAGTGATGTTTTTCTGGAGCATGCCAACAACCAGCGGCTGCTGTGAGAGCTGAAATTTCTGCTTTTTTTCTGTTCACATCTGCATCTGATTTTCCATCAGAGTTGGTTGGTGAAAAGCCAGCTAATCGACAGGGCTTACAGGGGTTTTTGTTTGTTTTTAAGGGGCTGCTTTGAGCCAAGTTTAGTACCACAGAACTGATTTTTAATAGAATTCCCCCCCCTCAATTATAAGTACTGTTGGATGCAGACTATTTCATATGGATCTTATAGGAAAATTATTATTCACCATTATTTCTTTGTATTAGTGTCTTGTGTATGACAGTTACGAAGGGACAGAACTTTCTGTGCCAAGTGCGTTACAGCTCACAAGAAAAGGGCAAATCACATACCCAGGGCCTGTTGGTGTCAGGGGTGCTGCTGGGGAGAGATGGGTGCTTCCAGCTTCGTGCTCTGGAGTCAGGGAATCAGAGAGGTTTGACTTTGTGAGAACTAGGGGAGGAATTTCCACAGGTTTGCATGAAACTCCTGGCATTTTGTTTGGGCTGGTGTCACATTCTCTTCCATTTGCTGCTGTTGTAGCAGATAAAGAATTGGTTTTGTATTGAAGATGCATAAAAAGTTACTCTTTAATTATAAACTTCACAGGAACGGAAAAAGAATCCATCTGTGATTCAACTATCTTAAGCTTTGGGGAACAAATCTAGTACCAAAAGGAGGAAAAGGTCTTGAATCACAGAGTTTTCATCTTTTTTTAAGGCAATTTTTCTGTGAATTACGGTAACAGAAGGCACTGACCTGTAACTAACACAGTCTACAGCAGGACTTCTGGTATTGCTTGCTGTCCTTTACGTATCTAAGGCTCTGTTTGATGTGTAACACACTTTTAACAGAATTTGTTGAGCTAAACATACAGTTGCTGTTGAAAGTTGCTGAACTAACAACCCTCTGAAACTGGTTTTCTCATGGTGTGGGGGACATCATTTGGGGGCACTGGCTGGATGAAGAAGGGAGCAACTTAATTGTGCTGACAAAGCAAAAACATTAAAGGTAAAAGCAACTGATATAACTCAGCAGTAGTCCTGTGAACCGTTAATGCACAGATCTCAGTGCTTTGTACCTAAGTTTTGATGTGTGCTAGTGCAAAATCAGTGTAAATATCTCTCTTGGTCAGCCCTGAGGTTTTTGTTTTGGTTGGTAGGTTTGGGGTTTCTGAATTGTTTAATGCATGTTTTCTGTAGTTGGTTTTTGAATTGAAGCTGTAGGCTTTTGTGATGCAAATCCATGAGTCACATCTACCACCTTCTACTAGCAGGCATGATGTACGCACTGCGATAGTTTTAGTTTGTAGAGAACCAGTATAAATAGTTTAAAATACTAAATGACTGTGTGGTTGTAAGTCAAAGTACAACCTCCAGCAAGTCCATCCCTTCTTCTGCTTTGTGGCAAAAGCTTGAAGAGTCCCTTGATAATGGACAGCCCAGGGCTGTCTACCATTCTTTTGTGGTTAGTTGCCTTTTAGCCGTCAAAGGTACTAACTGAAGAACTGATATTACCTGCACTGGTTTCTCACCTAGTTCAGTTTTCTAAGTCAGTCCCAGTGGACTGGATGGGTGAAAATATGTGATAATTGGAGGCTGAGCTTGCAGCTGCCGTGTTTTTGTTTAGGCAGCTGATGAAAGCTGGCAGCCCTGCTCGTATTGGGTATTAAATACTGAGGGGAGCTGGGTGTGCTGGTGTGTGCATGCTTGGGGCTGACACCATCCTGCACGCCAACCTGTCCTCTGCCTGATGTGGAGAGTGGAACACACAGAACTTTAAATCTCTGCCTGCCTCAGTCTCTGGGGACATTTTCAGGGAGTTTGGGTAGTTCGATCTGCCGTCTACATTGTGAATAATGTCATCAATTGCTGCCTTCTCTGCAGCACCTAAAAACCATCCTCTTGATATGGTTTGTTCTTATGTCCTGTATATTTGCCTGCTTATCTAACCTAGACATAGGATAAGCCAATTTAGGTATTTAATTTAAATCTCTTCCCTTCCTCCGTGCTTGGCCTTCAGAAAATGGTTTTGGGTTGTGTTTTTTTCTGAAGGGAGGAAGGAAAAGCTCTGAACTTCTGTTTACCTCATTTTGTTTGAACAGAGCCCTGTGTGTTAACCCTCCACAGCACAATGAAACTCTGTACAGTGAAAATTGGCTAAGTGGGTCCTTATTCAGGATCGTTCATCACCATGGCATAGCCTCGTGCACACATGGCAGATTTACATCAGTGAAACTGAGGAAGGAAAACAAAAAGCCCATGATCTAAAAGAAGGCCTCATGTTATTTATGAAGTGCCAGTAATGTCCTGAGGACTAGATGAAGATCTAATGAGCCTTGTTCTGCAAGGGTGCTGATGGCAGGGTGACATGCCACCGAACAATGCAGCAAAGGGGGCAACATGTTTGGCAACTCGGGGCTCCTTAAAGGCACTTTGTAGTGTGCATTTTGCACACTAGGCTCTCCCCTTTGGATAATGAGGAATGCATATGGGAAGTAAGTTCAATAGTGAGTACAGACAGTAAAATTATTTAAAGGAAATAGTGCTCCTTTTGTATTTCTTATTTGAAGCCCCAGGACCTCCATGAGGCCAGGAAGCCACAGTGATAGGTTCAGATCCCACTTTGCTCATTTTGTCCGAGCTAAATAAATGTCAATAAATATCAGATGGGATGCAGAGATGAATGGAGAGATGTGCTTCTTGGAGTCTGTAACTCACTCTCCTTGAGAGGCTCAAATACATACCTTCCCTTGTGTGTCTCTGCTGTATTTCAGTGAGGGACCAGCAGCAGCTCTGAAGTTGTTACCCAGGAGCCCAAACCCGTAAAGCAAGCTCAGCCCAGCTTCATCAGGACCATCCTTAGGATGCTGCTGGGCTGGGAGCAGAGTGTGTGGTGTCAGGTGGTACCTGCTGCTCATTCTCAAATGAGCAAAGGTTTTTCTTAGCAATGGCAGTGCTTTCTCAACAGCCAGTGGCCAGGCCATGAGGAAGCCTTCTCCCACTCCCTGCACCCTGGTGTTTTGTGTTAAAGGAGAAATTGCATCTCTTGGCCCTGGTTGAGATGGGAGTTATTCTGGTTTCCGAGGCGTTGCTTTTTGGTGAGTGTCTCCAGCTGCTGCACTCCTCTTCACTCAGGGCACTGACTCATGCTTTTTGCCATCACAATAAGTCTGTTTTCATAAACAAAATTAAGTGCACTGTGTTTATCCATTAGGGAGAGTTGAAGTCTCTCAGCAACCAAGAAATATGCTCTGTTGGATGAACTCCTCTCCCTCTTCCACCCTTTTGTCTTCTACCAGCTAAGGGAAAAAAGAGATTTGGGACAACACTGGCCTGATGCTATCAGTGAGCTGATCCTGGCCTGCTGATGTGCAGCGTGGCAACTGAGGAGGCAGTATTGACTATTCAGCTGGGTTTGTACATCTCAGAGACTCAGTTCTCCAGAGAGGGATATTTAAAATTGCACAAAAGTGAACAGGAAAAAAAGGGGCAGGTTCATGAGCTAGGGTTTAAACAGTGCTCCAGGTAAGCACAGCACAGATGAGGGGTCTGCTTGACAGACAGAAAGAGAAGTTTGTCTGGCATGTGGATGCCTCTGTGCCTGTGGCTCCTTCATGGTTTTGGTAGGACTGGGCATGGGCAGAGCCAAGCATACAAGGTTGCCCAATGCCCCTGTGCTAGAGCCCTTGTGGCATTGCTGCTGCTCTCCCCATTGTGTCATCTCACCCCCAGCCTTCTCTCTCCTTCCCACAGTGGGAACGCAGCTGCACCCAGCCCCTTATCCTGTGTGGGACAAATTCAATTTGCCTACAGCGCTGATGGGTTTCAAGCTGGATCTGCACCAAGGTAAGAGGCTCATGCGGCTTCACCGTGCCAAGACCCCCCACTTTTGGGTGTCCCTCCTCCCTGCTGCCAAGGCTTCTGCAATTGCTGCCATGTGGGATTACTGATGCATTGGTGACATTGATGTTTCTTCATGAAAAGCTGGACTAATGCCTGCAATATAGTTTGAGAGAAAAGAAAAATCTTCCTATGGTTAAGCCTGAAATAAAAATAAATCAGAGGGGAATTGCATCAGTGGGCTCATGGCAACAGGATGGATCAAATTTTGTGACTGAAACAAGCCTTGTATCAGCTCACCAAAACAGCTTTGCTCCCTAATATATAATTGCCTGCTACTGTGTGTTTTCCAACGTGCCAGTGTGATGGGCTACCTACTGTTCCTTTGAAATTTGGTTTATATTATAATGCCCAAATCAGAGACTTGCAAAATCCTGTCTCAAACTGACTGCATGTGTCCATTTGGCTAGATGTCATCCTGCAGCATTTAGAAGGAATAAGCAATCCCTGAGTCAATGGGGAGTACTGAGAGAATGAGTTTGATTGAGCAGGTATAATGTCAGTATACACCTAGAGTAATTCCAGCCTCTAGAACAGTAAGATTTGGGTTTGAACCAAACAATAATAATGAATAATTTTAATAAAACCGTGTTATTCCAGAGCTGAAAATATACCTTCAATTTATAGTCATAACAACTACTCAGTGACTTCTGTTATTAGTATGCAAATTTTGCACCCATTGAAGAGGAATTAAACGTGGAAGTTGCTGTCTTTGCAGCAAATGTAGAAGGTATTTTGGCCATTCTTGAAATCTCACTTTCTACCACATAGCAGAAATGAATACCTTTCACTTGTGCTTTAGAGAGAATATAAATCAGAAACAAAGGACAGCAGAGTAACAGGGTGGTGTTTCTCCTTCTAGAGCACTAGATATACCCTGTGCCAACAGCAACAATGTGCACGTGATCTGTGGTTTCCATGCCAGACAGTTCTATGGGAGTTGAGCGCGGCGGTTGCTTACCTTCCAGTGAGCCAGCCCTCGTTTGCCAGCAGCCAGTCTTCATTAGGGGTCATTCCTTGGTAAGAAATGCAGGCACCCACCTCAAACTTCATGAATCTGGGGGAGTGGAGCACGGGTATTGATCTGGGATCAGACTTCTGATAACTGGAATTTGTGCCCAGTTATTATTGCAGTTGCTGGAGCTGGGACACTAGGTAAGTCCATTCCCTGTGCCCCAGGTTCACCATCTGTCCAAACAACGTCTTAATATTTCCTTGAGAAACTAATGCTGTGGGGGTGAAAAACCACTGGGTAAACCCAAGGAATTTTGTCATTTTAAAATGTTTAAATTTTTGCATGTTTTATTTTCTCTGTGAGAGAGAGCAAATGCAGTGGGTCTTCTGGCTTAGGTTCCCACATGGAAAACGGGATACACTGATACATGTAGGAATTTATCGGCTAGAAACACCCCATATCTTCAAAAGTGTAACCAGATGGACGGTCCTACTAAGTAGTCACAAGCGTATGGCTGTGCACAATTCTTCAAAGGACACAACCTGCAGCCGTCCCTCATTGTGTGCCTGCAAATACTGTTTTCAGTGCTTTTCTTTTCTGTTGCTCTTGGATTCCTTCACCACTGAAAAATGCTCTGGGTAAAGTGATGGCCAGGCTGAATGGGCAAGTCTAATTTTCAGCTCCTGCCAGGCAAGCCTCCAGCTCAGATGGCTTATAAAACACCCGACAGATGAAATTGCATGTAGAAGTGAATTGACCTCTTCACCACCTTCATCATTATGCTTATTTCAGAGGGCTCCAGGTTGGCCAGCAAAATTTGGGTTTGTCTGATATGACATTAGGAAAAGGGGTTAGTCCTGGACTATAACCAACACAAAATGGATCTCATTTCGATATAGCTCCTTAGTTACGAAGATTGCGTGTTTAGCTTAACCTGTTTCTAAATAACTAAGGGATAGTTAAAGCAATGGTTGATTGTTGCCAACCCTACTCCCTGTTGTGTGAATCAGAGATATTGTCAGAGACAATAAATTTATATAGGGTACAGTGTCTCCATGATTGATCTGGTTTCCATTCCACCTTGCTCTGGTTTCTATACTCCCTCTGGACCTATGGCTCATCCCCAGCTGGTCAGCTATCTCCTATTTGTGAGGTAAGTTCGGTGTGGTTTTTCCATCTGTGTAATGATTGGGTTTTGGGGGATAAAATAGGAGCATGCAGTGTTGGGGAACAAAGAAAAAGTCCAGGAAGTCTTGTAGCCGTTGCAGAAGCTGTGTTGGTTTAATATAGAGATGCTGTGATTAATAGAAAAGGCATCATCCACTGCCTGGTGTGTGAAACGTGGTGGCAGACATCAGATCAGCAAAACTACATGCTTTCTTACAAGAGAACTATGTGGAGAATCTTGTGCTTAGATAGACATTAAAATGGTTGAATGATGCTCTGGCCAACTCCATGGGGCTAGTACCATCTTTATTGCTCTTTCACTGTTGTCCTGGGTTCAGCAGCAGCAGTCATTTTTCTCCTTGGTAGCTGGTGCAGCGCTGTGTTTTTGACTTTCGGCCTGGGAACAGCGCTGATAACACCGATGTTTTCAGTTACTGCTTGGTGATGTTTTGGTCTGACCAAGGACTTGCTGAGCCTCATGCTCTGCCAGGGTGGAGGGGAAGCCGGGAGGAAGGAGACAGGACACCTGACCCAAACTGACCAAAGAGATTATTCTATACCACAGCACGTCATGCCCAGGATGTGAAAACGGAGGGCAGAGACCTGGAAGGGTGGGGGGTGCACTGTTGGGGGTGCACTGCTTGGTAGGGCTGGGTGGTGAGCAATTGTATCCTTTCCTTCTATTTGCCTTGTCATTATTGTTACTGGTGGGGGTGCACTGTTTGGTCGGGCTGGGGACTGGTGGTGGGCACTTGTATTCTCTTTCCTTGTATTTGCCTTGTCATTATTATTATTGGTGGTAGCAGCAGTGGTTTGTGTTATACTTTAGTTACTGAACTCTTCTTATCTCAACCTGTGGGAGTTGCATTCTATCGATTCTCCTTCCCATCCCTCCAGGAGCGGAGGGAAGAAAGAGTGGGGAGTGAGTGAGAGAGCGACTGCGTGGCTGAGGCTTAAACCACGACAACTGTCCTATGATGAGCCTGAGTGAGCTGAGCAGTGCTGATGCCTGGGTCGGTGTGAGCGCCCAGACTTTTGGTCTTGTGCCCAGCCCTGCCTGCAGCTGCAGAGAGCCTGAACAAGCTGCTCTGCCAGGGCAAGGAGCCCACCTGAGGGACAGTTGTGGTGGCCCAGCACCCACAAACCCACCCCCTCCAGGCCTGGCAACCCGAAGCAAGTGGAAACCACTTGTCTGCCAATGCCGCGTGTGATCGCAGTGAATACAAAGAGAGACTGGGTCAGAAAGAGATAAAGAAAAGTATTTACCAAACAACAAACAAAAAATAAAACAAACAACGAAACAAACTACAGCTCATCTACTTAACCCTACACTTATTCTACTGGAAACTACAATTCTTCTAAGAACAAACAGCAATCTTCTAGAAAAACAGCAACTCTTCTGTGAAAAACTCCTTCCACGTCCTCAACACCTCCATCTCCCTCAACCCTGGAAACAAGCAGCACAAGGTCATTTCAGTGAGGCTACTGATGCTCGCTGTGTTTGCCACACGCAGGGGAGAGTGGGACTCTGCCACGGGGCTCAGCCCCAACTGGGGCTGGGAGCCGGGCTCGACACGATCACACTTGGCTCGCGTGTCCCAAAGGCAGCGCAGGGCAGCGTGGTGGTGGCGCTTGTGCCGCCAGGATGAGGCCACCGGGCACCACGTGCCTGCAGCGGGGCTGTCACACACAGCCCCAGCCCCAGCGCGGCAGCAGCCGACCTACCCTCACTGCCAGCACTGGATGGGGGCACGTGCTGCCTTACCACTGCTCAGTCCAAATCCATGGGCTCATCCTTCTCCACCTCCACGTCCACATCCATAGCCTCCTCCTCTTCCACCACGTCCACCTCCATAGCCTCCTCCTCTTCCACCACGTCCACCTCCATTGCCTCTTCCTCCTCCACCACGTCCACCTCCATTGGCTCTTCCTCCTTCACCACGTCCATAGCCACCCGCAGGACCAAGGTGTTCTTTGTGGGGGGCTGCATTTGCTGGCGCGGGTTTGGGGACCGATGGGGATGGAGCAGGGGATTAGGGCTGAGAAAAGAGGCGAAGGGCTGGGAGTAGGTTGAAAGGACTGGGAGCAGGGCACAAGGAATTGGTAGAGGAAAATGGGAGCACGGGACAAGCGCGGGGTGCAGGGGTGAAGCTTTGTGTTGTTCTGTGGGCATGGGCAGTTGCCGATGTAACGTGTCTGTGACATCAGTGCGGAGTTACAGAACTGCTGTGAGCAGGGGATGGGGACGAGCCCTGAAGGGGCTGCAGCTCCATGGGGGACACTGGGCAATGGTTACGTGAGCCCTGAGATGACAGAGAGACACTTAGTGCTTAAATAGTCAATAAAATGGGTGAAGGCTTGCGCTGGTCAACTGCATGGGGCCAGAACCATCTCCTTTGGTCTTTCGCTGTCCCTCAAGCAGTCAGTGAGCGAGCTGAGCAGTGCTCATGTGCTGCAGTTGGGATGCATTCATGGGGGTGGAATTCAGCCCTGCCCAACCTTGGGATGCCTGCAGCAGCAGAACATGGCCGCATCCTTCAGCTGTGCCCATCACAGATGAGCCCGTGCGAGAACCTGTGCCCCATGTGCAGCAAAAGGTGCAAGGGCAGCACAAGCTGTGCTGACAGCAGCGTGTGGTGAGAGCTGCCGGGTTCAGGAGGGGTCTGCAACAGGTCCGACCTTGAGCTGGAATGTCCCTGTCTGCATTTGCACACACATATAATCATAGAATAGTTAGGGTTGGAAAGGACCTTAAGATCATCGAGTTCCAACCCCCCTGCCATGGGCAGGGACACCTCCCACTAAACCATGCCATCCAAGGCTATGTCCAACCTGGCCTTGAACACCGCCAGGGATGGAGCATTCACAACTTCCCTGGCCAACCCATTCCAGTAGCTCACCTCCCTAACAGTAAAGAATTTCTTCCTTATATCCAATCTAAACTTCCCCTGTTTAAGTTTGAACCCATTACTCCTTGTCCTATCACTACAATCCCTGATGAAGAGTCCCTCCCCAGCATCCCTGTAGCCTCCCTTCAGATACTGGAAGGCTGCTATGAGGTCTCCCCGCAGCCTTCTCTTCTCCAGTCTGAACAGCCCCAACTTTCTCAGCCTATCTTCACACGGAAAGTGCTCCTGTCCCATGGGTGAGCATCGTGCGCGGGTGAGCCTGTGTGTAACCTGCGCCCCATGCAGTGCAGCTCCTGTTAGCCTCTCCCTCCTCCCCCGTCTCAGAGGCCTCACACCCTCATCATTTTTGCTATGCCATCAGTCTTGCCCCTCTGTTTAGTAGGTTTGGCCTCCCTTAAAATGATGAATAAAAATGATTCAGGCCTGTCTACGACCTAAGTTCAATGAGGTGATGTTCACAAAGGCAGATAGTCCACAGGGGTTGAGCAGGGAGAGGGACGATGAGGCCCATGTTGGGTGGCGGCTCATCGCTCCCTGGAAAGCTCCCTTAGCAGCAGCCGATTTGAGCACAGCCACCTGAGCAAGCCAGTGATGATGTATTGAGAAAAGAATCTGGTCTGAAGCTGAAAGGCAGCTTCCTAAATTGAGTAAATTACATTTGTGTTAAAAAGAAAGAAAAAAAAGAACTTGTAAATTGCCTATTTACACATTGGAGCATGTGAGCAAGTGAGTTCTCATACGAAACCCAGATGTTCATTAGAAACATGAATTTTTCTTCCTTGCTGCTACCCTGAAAAGTAAATTGGGGAAAAAATTCTGCTGTGCTGAAGGGGTACAAAGGAGTGAGTTAAGTCTACAAAATCCAGGAAATTTCCCGTTAAGCCAAAAATCTGGGCTCCTGTTGTAGTCTTTTAATTTGGACCCAAGATATAAATTAAAGCCAGAGTATTAGGTCAGGTGCTCAAGTTCTCAGCCCTTAACTGTGGAATTTCCAGGTTAGGTTACTTAAATTTTCCTGTTGCTGAACAAAGCTAAAATCCTGTGTGCCATATATTTGCTCATCATAAAACGTCCTCTCCTAGCCAGTAACAGCTTCTTTGTTGGCGAGGCCTGTCTGGTTTATGAGCTTCCCAGCCTTTGTACAGTGTACTGGGAGTTAAGAACTTCCACATCGTGCTTGCTGAGGCTTTTGTGAATAAGCAAAGCAAAGCGCTTGCTCTCTGTCCAACAAATGCATCAAATATGGTTTGAATTCTCTGTTTTTAAATGCAAAGGATAACATTGATTTTGTTAAGGTAAATGTCTTTAATTGTATGCTGTATAAACTCGACTCATACTGCTCTGGGCACTCTTCCAGAACAGCAGTAGAAAAATGTATCTTTTAGTGTCTCCAGTAGAGAAATGAAGAATTAACATGTAGATGAACAAAAAAACTAAATGGTGTACATCCCCAGCCTCCAAAAAGCACATAATGATGCAGAAGGACATTTACACAGATGGCAATTATAGCTGTATTTAGGACAAAACTGTTGATGTGTCCAGTGCTTTTTATTGGGATGGTGCTGGTGGGAATGGAAAAATAGAGTGAAAACAAAGAGTAAGAGAAAATGAAGTTCATAGAATTGTCACTGTATGAATCAATCTATCATCTAATCCACAGAAACTGAGTGAAATCTTAATGCAGAAGGGTACTGGGCATCTCATTAATAAAGTACTCCATACGCTGAAATCCTTACACATCTCTGTGAGTATTCAGGAGGGTGATGAGGACAACTATCCATTGGATGAGTCACCCCTTGATATTACTTTAGCAAAGGCGATAAAGGCATGTAAGAACAGAGCAAACACTCATGCAGCAGATGATATCCTTTCATTTATTGCTAAGCTACCATAGTACAGGCAATATATAAAAATATTTTACAGATAGCAAAAACTCATTACATTGGAGGTTAACAATGTTGTTGTAGGAATGTGAACGATACCAATCCCTTTTCAATTCTTAAAACTCAGGCTTTTGAAGGAACTGATTACAAAGACATCTGTTAGGATGATTGGAGTGACAATTGCTCACTCATGTATCTATAAATATGGCTTTACCTGACCCTACAGGGTAGGGCTTCAGCAAGGAGGTTTGGATTTCCGTGAGGGAGGATCACTCTATAATTACACAACTCATACACACATATGTATTGGGACTTACACATATGTAAGTCCCAATTAGGCCACCATTATTCAGTCTCTGTTGATTCTCTAGTCCCAGGTCTCACCACATTGCCTGTGTAGTAAGGTACTGCTAAGCATCAGTAAGATGATGGCAGTTTATCCTGGAATAACTGATTATTCCAACACCACATCTGTGGATTTCTGAGCTAGTACAAACACATACATCATTATTCATTATTGTGGCTCACTCATTCTAGAATTTTCCACCCAGTTTTGCTATTTTATGAGTGTTATTAAACTCAAAATCCTAACCTTTCCCCAGATAACCACGTTTGCAGCCTGTATGATCTTCTACAGTACCAGCACCTTCATCTGAAATCTATTACGATGTGGGCCAGGTACCAATTTAGGTTTTTTGTACCCCAGGAACAATACAAATGACTAAACAAATCTTAGACAGCCCATGGTAGATTAGATACTGTCTGCTAGTTAGACAGACTGCTATCAGCTGTCACCCGCTGCAGTTCTAAAGTAGCAGACATTAAACAAGATAGATGTCAATCGTATGTCAAACATTCAGAAAGGTGAATTATTCATTCTGAAATGAGATGAATAAAGAATTGTAACTTTCCACGTGTGATGGCAGACAGATGCCTTATTTACAGGTAAGAAATCACTGATGTAAACGATGAGGAAAACAACTGATTTCTGAAGAAGCTGCAATTCACCCAGGCTAAACCCAACTCTGGTATCCCTTCCTAGTGCACAAAAATATGTAATATAAATAACGTACACTCAGAATTGCAGACCAACTGGAACACGAGAAGATTTTTAGGTGTGCAAAATTTATGAAGAACCGAATCAATTTAAGATTTGAAATTAAGACAGTCATTTTCTTGAATCCCATCTGGCAGATAATTGTTCCCTATTAAGTAGCAATTTGGAAATAAATGCAAGGGAAAAAGACTGAAATATTTAGAAACACATTTCTGAAGTGTTTAAAGCAGTCTTTGAAGTCTTTGGAAATTTTGTCCAATACATCTTTTTTTTAGGACAACAGCAATTCCACAACAATTGCATAGAAAATACACTCAGAAAATGAAAATTGATCCTTTATAAATACTATCCTTAATCCAAAAGGTGTTGCATATTTGGTCAGACAAAAAGCATAGACACTTTTTTTGTAAAGATATGGATTACAAAATATACTTAAAAAACAAACAAACAACAAAACATGCTAGCTAATTTGAGAACTGTTTTAGATATGTTCTTAAGCAGCAGCATTTTATACAATAGAGAATAACATAGTGCTGGTTTTGGACATATTCTACATTCAGAAAATGCTGTATTCCTACAGGAAGAATGGAAGTGATACATATTTACATGGATACAAATAAAGCAAGTGCAAAACCCATGGCTCTTCTACATTCTTTCTACCAATAAAAACACATACATTAGACACTCATTCCATCGCTGCTGTTCAGATCTTACATTTGCTCATTCTCATGGAGAAAAACAAAAATGGGACTTCATATTTCATTGCGAGTATCTTCACAAGCCATTCCTCTCCTGGCAAACTGTACTTCCAACACTCAGAACTGACAAAACCAAATCTTCCTGGTATCTGTCCACTCCTATTCCACTCTCAGACTGTTTACATATCATGAATGATGATTTTTGTCTACGTATTCATATACTTGATGCAGAAGTTTATAGACGCTCATCCTGTACTTGCAGCCAAAGCTTGGATGGAAAAAAAATGGAAGTAAAAAAAAATGCACACACACACAAAAAGAGATGAACTTCTGATTTCCAACGAGCCCCATGCACTTCACATGGTATAACTTTGATGGAAAACGCATTAGAGTTGTTCACCCTGTCGAGAATATATTTGGAGGCCTTTGGTACAATGGCAGGAAGGCACTGTGGTGAAACATTCAGATAACTGAGGAAAGACAGAGTTTCCTCATGTGCAAATATGGCTATCTTCCAGATAAAGTGAGAACAAATTACTCACAAAATGGCATTAACTCTTCCACGGTTAAGCTAATGTTTCTACAGAAAGAGAGAAAGTTGTATTAAGTAACAAAATATTAATACTGGAAAACCACTGCTCAGCTAGAACAGGAAATAATTTAGTACTGTATATTTCAAAGTTCTTCAGCCTAGCTACATATTTTTAACATAACAGTTTTCTTTTTAAAAAGAGACACCAATACATAATGCTATGCCTGAAGATAATCCTTTTCTCTGGAAATAAATATAAAATTGGTTAAAACTGTATTATTTAACTAACTGTTGCATGTAAAAGCAGATAGAGTAGCACAGCCTGACCTCATGTAGCTGTAAATAAACCCACTAAAATGTAGTCTATATTATATACATTTTATGAACCCTCAATCCAGTAGTTGGCTTCATGTGCCTGCATATGTTTGGCCGACTGGAGCCAATTACAGGATCATGCCCCAAGTTTGTAATTGTGGGGGGAGGGAAATGTGTGTTCACATATAATTATATGTATATAATATATCCATATAGATATATATGGTTATATTATATAAATATGTATGTATATGCACTGACACAGAGATTAATATCTATGCATTAAAAACAAGGAAGAAATACAACTACTGCAAGCATGAGTACAGCGCTCATAGCCCATTAAAAAACAAGTCCTCTCCCTCTCTCTACAGCAAAGTGCCCGAAGGAACACAGAAGAGCAGTGGAAAACTTGTCTTTTGGTTGAAGAGCACGTTTCATGGGTGCATCCTGCACAGTAGCTTCCATGGAGCAGTGCAGGGGCTCAGGGCTTTGCCTGCCTGGGTCCCTTAGAATGCTGAAAAGCCTTTGCTATGAGTCCACATTTTTCTTGTCTGCTATACACACTTACACTGTATAGTAAAAAGAGGAGAAAGATGTTTAAAAGGTCAGTGGGGGACAGTGGCAAAATATAACACTCAGTCTGCATCATGAACTTACATACTGCAATCGCATGCTGCAGGAGGAAGGCTGTCAGTGCATTTGCTGTGTGTTATCTGACTTCAAGATCAGCCATTCAGCTGCATATAAAGGACTATTGATAAGCAGTTGCTACGGACAATCATCAAATAAGCAGAAATATTTTTAAACTACGTCAGTGCGTCTTCTGATTTGAGAAGCTCTTAATGTTGTTTGATATTCTAGTTAAAATCCAGCAAGAGAAAAGTTTGTGTATGTCACCTATTTAGGGATTTTTTTCTCTGAATGGCTTTTCGGTTTGGTTTGTTTTAAATTTCCCTACACTTTATAGGCCAGATCAGGAAAAATTAAATGGTCTTTTTTGATATGTCCAAGCTTGTATTCTGTGAAACCAGCAGACACATTTCATCTGTTCTTTTACTCAGCTGCAGCAAAGAACTTCTGACAGGCAACTTCTGGCCTGAGGATTTAAGTTGCCCAAAACTATCAGACTGCATTAAAAATCCATACTATACGTCAGATTTTGATGCACTGGCAGTTTTAAAACAGCCCGAAGTAGCTAATTCGAGGCATGTGAGCCAGTTGAAGCACTATACAAGTGCTGTATACTACAATCAGGAATTCCCCTGTGCAGAAGTCCTTTCAGCTAGTCTGAGCCTCGGTTTTGTCTCTGTAGAAGTCAGCAATAAAAAAAAGCCATTTTCACCTCTGCAGGCACTGGGGTATCTTGCCATTCATACTGTGTGCAGCTCACAATATAAGCACCAGCATGAGATACTTTTTGGTGTTGGGATACATTTTGTGACAGAGGATCTGAATCTCACAAAGCAGACCAGCTTATTCTGGTGCTGTTGGTAGGTGTTAGCAGTACTTCCAGTGGGAAAAAAAAGCAGCAAATCCCCCAAGTTGTGTTATTAATACCAGTTTGGGATGTGCAGTCAGGAAAGGCTCTGCGCTGGTTCTGGATCTAGGCTTGGTTAAAACCAGAGATTAGAGCAGCTCTTGTGAACTTCAGATTACTGTTTAAGATACAAGATTATAGCTGAGCCTTGGTCAGGTGCTCTGGAAAGTCTAATGCTTCCCACTCTAAAACTGAAGACTTTGCAGAATTTAAGTGCCAGCTTTTAGTGGTACAAAATATATTATTATCAACACTCCTGAATTGATTTCTGTTGAACTAAGCATTCGGCGGGGTTTGTGTGAGACCTTTCTGTGCTATGGGGGAACAAATTATGCAGCTGCTCTTCTGGTCTGCTGTATTCATATAACCTAATTCCTGCTGCGAGCACGTGGGCATGTTGGTATTCAGCAAAGTTTACTGTGAAACAACTGAAGACAGGATAGTTTCACTGTGTTTTCTAGAACAGAGCTCAGGCTCTGCACTCTTAAAAATATCAGCATTCCTCATTTACAAAACCAGAAAAGATTACTATGTTTTTCCTACAATATTATGGCTATCTTCTACTGTACATTGATTATTCACTCATGATGCCTTTTTATCACACTGTGGTAGTAATGCCACACCAAAATGTTATAAACTTGCTAGCTGTGCAACTGCAGATGGCAGCGGTTATTCTTTATCGTGATAAGCATGTGCCAGTACAGTATATTCTAACACATGAAGCAGAACATAACAAACATACTAACTCACGTGGAAATTTAACCTTTTGAGAAATTGCTGGTAGCTTTGCAAAGCTAAAGAAACAAGGTGAATATAAGTAAGTGTGTATTTTTTTCTGGAACATATGGCTTCTGTAACATGCAATTGATGACTTCTGTAAGATGCAATTATTTTCCTCTGCAGCTTGTGTGGCTAAATGCTACAGCTGCTAAATGAGACAAGTTACAAGCCAATAGTAGGTTCTATAGGAAAAGAAACAGCAACAATTCATCAGAGAGAAAATAAGGTGTGTTCCTACAATGCCTAAACATTAATGAGGATCAGTCATAAACTCCTTGAATTTACAGGGACTCCTATATATTAATCTCTGTTTTATCTGGGTTTATTTTACCTTGGGACAGGTGTTAAGCTGCTGAATTGCTCTCTTCACTGGTTCTCTATGAGCATCCCTCTCCTTCAAACTCCTATCCAGCCTGACAAGAAAAATGAAGAAAACTCCTAGGTTCAGCTGACATCTACTGTTTGAAATCCTGATCGCAGTGCTCAGTCAGAAAAAAATGGCTTTTGATCCCAGGCTGGATAAAGGCTGAGCAAGCTTGGGTTGCCTCAGTTTCGTACAGCAATAAAATGTCTTAAAAGGGCTTTGAGACCTGGAGGGCAAGTCATTGTTAGTGAACTGCAAATTGGTGTTATTCTTTTATGGAATATATTACTCTTTCTTCCCCCATTTCCCACCCCACCCAAATAAGCACTAAGATATAAGCTCGCTTGCTTTGTGCTCTGTTCAGGAGTGACACATCCCTTCTCCCTTATTACTAAGATAGATCAATATAGACAGATATTTTGCAGCAGGTTTGAAGAGTTTCCTCAGACAGATGCTCTGTTACATGAGAACAATATGATCTTTGGACGAAAGGAAGGGTGTCCTTCTCGATGTTTACAGAGACAGGTGGCAAGTTGCTTAGTCAAGGCTGTCAGCTTGATGCCAATACATTGTTCCTTGCATTGAACTGGTGCCTCGAGATGAAGAGTTAAGGAAGCAGGAGGTTGCAGGGGCGTTGGAAGGAGTAAGAGGTCAGTTATGGAAGGATTCAGTAAAAGTTGTCTCACGGATCTCTTCTTCTATGTTTGATTTCTGGCAGGGAGTCCAGAAAATTCCTTCCTGATAATTTCATTAACTGTGAAATAAAAGAAGACAAAGAAATATCAGAGCACTTTCCAAATCACAAGAAGTAAAAGCAATCCTTGGGCAGTTTGCTGTTAAGCTGAAAACATCCCCTCTGTATTTGTAACATAACTTTATTCAAGCCAAAACCTTTTAGTCCTGTTTACCCAGACTACACATTTTTGGAAGGCACAGGAGAAAGAGCAGAGAGAGTGGGTTTACACTGTGTTTAGCATGCTTCGAGTACCATAAAAACACAACTGAGAAGCTGTACCATGTCTCCAGTACATGCTATACCCCTTATGTACACAATGCTTTCCCTCTTTCACAGACACTTCCTTTATCCAAGGTAAAAAGGGAAAACCTGTAAGTCTCTGAGCACTTTAACTTCAGTAGGCTGAAATAAGAGTATTTTGAAAAGAAAAAGGCCACGTTTGGAGAAAATAAAATAGACAGTGATGAAAATACAAACACTGAAATTCAGGTGGAAAAGTGGCTTTTTTTGGTGGTTTTCTTGTTTGGTTGTTTTTTAAATATTACTATAGACTCTGTTCACTCTACATTTTTACTACAGTTTGAATGCAGATTGTAGCATAAGCAAACTTCCATGCACCACTATGATACCGAGAGGCTTGTTAATAAAGCTCCAGAGAAGACACTGAAGAACTTTGTTCTCTGTTTAAAAAATCAGAACAATATTACAAGTTATCTGCAACAGCCATTCTCTCCTGTCACACGTATTTGCCTAAAGCACCCTCTGGTACCTCCTGGAACAACAAATCTCTCACTAGGCTGCACTTTCATTAGGAGAGACCTAGAATATGGGTATTTTGACTCAGAAACATCAGAACTGCCTGGTTTGGGGCTCCATTTCACATGCAGCTCCTTGGTGCTGTACTCACCAAGGGGGTCCACGGTTTGGAAACTGTTTCTCTACTTTGACAAATTTGCCTTAAAACCAGAAGCCCAAATTTTCTAAGGTTTCAGGCCCCTGATTTAAGTGATTTCTTCCTGCTGATATTTAAGGGCTAAGACAAGGCCTAACTCAAACCAAAGCTGACCCTCACCCAGGACTGATTTATCCTCAGGTATGCAGCTGTAGCACTCCTCCATATTTAGGCCCATTTCTAATAAATGTTTATGAAAAAAAAATAACATAATAATTCACCACTTCCCACTACTGAAAGAAAGGGTGGCCAATCTCTTATTGTCTCTGGGAAGGGAGAACACATGTATTAGTTTTCCATAGTTCTGACTACTAGTTTGAAGTCTCCCTCCACTCTACATTTATCTCGGAGAAAGTAAAATCTATGTGTTATGCAAAGCTCCGTCTCATCACTGTATGGATGTCTGCTGAGGTGGGCTGTACTCATCAAGGACTAAGTATTCACACACATCATGGCTAGGTGCTTGCTTGATGGGAGGACAGGGAGCCTGGACATCCAGGTACACTAAATTCTCCTGAAAGGACCTTGTAGCCTGTGCCACACAAGGCAGTTTCCATCCCTCCATGGTCAAAAATCCCACTGTTACCAGCCCAGAGTTTTTAGCTCTTTCTAATTCCAGCCTCTTGGAAAGGACATGGATGAAAAAGAACGGCTCAGAGCAGAATTCCTGTCTTCTCCTGCTGCCCAGCTTTCTACCTGCCACAACCACCTGCAGGCTTCTACCAGCCTTTTGGGTGAATTCTTGCTAATAAAGCACGCCTGCAGGGTATTTGGCGCGCTGCTGCTCTGCAGTGCAAGCAAGCAACCAGTGGGAGGTGAGGTTGGTCCACTTTCAGGCAAAACCCCTCCTTCGGCTCAGTTCGAAGAGCTTCCTGTTTGCTCTGCCCAGGAAATGAGAGGAGCAGGTCTTCAATGGAAATTCTTCACAGTCTCAGCTAAAAATAGCAGTGAGGTAAAAGAAGTGGGCACCCACTCGTACCGGGTCATTTCCTTTCTAAAGACAAGTGGGCTGAGTCTGCAGGCTGATCTATTTATCAACACGTTTGTTTGAGCAGCCAGCGTGCCAGAAGTACAGTGTGTGAGTGATTGCATTTCATTTAACACAGCCACCGCTGGTAGAAATATCAGAACCAACAGCCCTCTTTGTCTAGGAAGGGTTAACTAGTAAGTGAAAAATGAGCAAGTAATTAAATGGAGTTACCATTAATTACTACAGCCTTTTCAGGGGTCTGGTTTTGGTTCTGTTTCTCAGCCTGAGCTTTAGGCAAAGTGAAATCCATCATGCAGCAACAGTAGACCGCAAGCCTGGAGCCCAGCTAGTGCAGGGACCTCCGCTTGCTGGCTCCAGGCAGGTTAGATGGTGTGGTAAAAGGCTTACTCAGCCTGCAAACTTCACTTTCCCTCCTGCGTGCTGCATGGGAGGTCAGCAGTGGGTTTTGTGGGCTGAAGTTATAGGGGACTGCAGGCTGAAAAGAGCTGAAAAGTTGCATGGGAACTGTATGCAACATTAACCCCATAGATGGGCTGCAGGACCATGCTCGGGCACAGCCACGCTGTTTCTGGGCAAGCTCTTACAGGCAGCAAATTGGGGTTTTGTTGTAAGCATTTGAATAACCAGAGAGCTTCCTGTATCACTAGGCCTGAACATCCTGTAGTCATCCTGAATTTCACCTAGAGCCAAGTGGTGAGGGAGTTAGGTGGAGTTTAAGCTGGGCAACACTAGTCTGGGAGCTCTAATGGAAAGATGTGTAAATCAATGATTGTCCCAACACAAAAAGTCCTAATCTACAACCAGAGCCCCTAAATCTAATGAATACATGAACATAACAGGAATTGATCCCAAGGCAAGTATCCCTCTCACAGCTTGGAGTCATCGCCAGACCAAGACTAGTGAAATCGCGCATCTTTGGTGATCTGCTTCAGATTTGGGAGCACATGGATCCGCATCCACGTGTAATCTCAGTGACTTGGGCTTCAAAAGTAGGTTGAACAAAATCAGTACTCTGAGACATATCTAAACTTCAGAGGAAGCTGAGCTCATGTTCTGCACTTGCTATTCTGAACTCCCACCTATCTTTGTTGGTAGCATGGTTAAAATGTATCCCAAATATCAGTTCTCATTATTTGCTCATTGCTATCTGAGAAGAAATGGAGATGATGTGATTAATAAATAAAATATTGTTATTTAAGGTGTCTGGCATTTGGCAGCTCTAGAGCACGCAGCTATTATCTATTTAATGATAGAACTGATTAAATGGAGCCATGAGGACATATGCAAAGATAAGGAAAGATTAAATTATAAAAAAGGATACTGAAACTACAGCTGACCAAGGAAATGCCTACTGAGGCCTGAATCTCTTCAGCATATCCTCTGCTAGGTACTGGTGTTGTATAAATATAACAGCCCTGGTGCTTGGAGATCCCCAAGTTAACTGAATGCAAGGGGCTGGCTGAAATCATGGGAGAATGTCTGCATTCTTCTAATCACTCATCTTTGATGGGTTAGAGTCAGCCTCTCAGGCTCCAGTCCTTAAAGACATTTAAGACTCTAATTCACATCCTCTCAGATAGAAATCTGGAGTGTATTCACTTGCGGGATGATAGTGGGCTGTATTAAATACTCAGCTTCAACTAGTAGTCCAGAGACAGAAAACAGCCTCCAATTTTAGCTGGCAATGAGTCAGGCTCCTTGTAATTGATTATATATATGCGCACACATTCACACACGCATTGGAATAACAACTTCACTAGCGTTATTCCATGTGTATGTCTGGAGTAACACCGATGAAGTCGATGCTGTCACAGCACTATACCCATGGCAGTGGATGGGGTCTTGTGCCTTTTGGGGATCCTGCAAGACCGAGGGTCTCATCAGAGGAGGCAAAGCTCAGCTCCAGTGGGCTCCTCCCTGCACCAGGCAGGGATACTGCGATATTCCATGTTTGCACCACTGACATGGCCAAGGAGTGTTTTACATGCAAAGCAAACACAAGGCACACAGGGAGGAACTAAAGGCATAACAGGGGCTGGGGAGGAAAGCTGAACCCTGAATTTTTAGTGTGCCCTCCAAACGTGACCAGGCAAACCATGGTCCTAACACAGTTCTGGATGCTGCCAGGGAACAACAGGATGCTTTAGCCCAGCATGCACAGCCCCATTTCTCCTTCCCTGCCCACCAGGCCCCAGCTACTTCAGGACAGCTCTGTGGTACACAAGTGGGGAAGAAAAAGAATGAAAAAAACCCTTTAAGCCAAATAAAAAGGGGCATGACTTTTTAATTATAAAAAATAAATAAAGGTGAAGAGAAACACACAGCTGGAGAAAAGGCAGAAAAACACTAATTACCTTTCTTTTTGATTGCTTGGATCAAAGATCACAGCCATTCTTTCTCATATAATGTTTTGTATCCAGCTAAGGTGTGTATCTATCAGCTCTGAAAAAGATTTGCAAAACCATTTTTGAGAAAAAAAGGTAACCTTTGACCTGTGTTGCAAGGCCAAATGTTACAGTTTTCAGCTACTCTTTCATTTGGTGGCTTAATTTATTAAAAGGACATTTCAGCATATACCATACATAAGGCAGAACTTAACTGCTGACCTTTTTGTTTGCTCAGATCCAGCACTAGATTTTACCTTTTCCCCCTCTTTTCTCAACTGGCATTATCTAAAAGTAAGTATGCAAAAAATTACACTCCAGAATTGATCACAAAACATGCAAGATGTTGATAATTTGATCTGAGACTTCAGAGGCACAGGAGGTCCATGCTGTAAGTCAGGTCAAAGACTAGTCACTGCCTTTTGCAAAATTCAGTTATATTAGCATCATAGTGGCCCAAACAAAGCATGACACATTTATGCCAGATCAAAAGTCAGTCCCTTTTAAATAAGAGACCTAACCACAGTGGCCACGTAAAGCAGACTTTGCCTTAATTGTAAAGAACAGGAAAGATACGTGCAAAGAAATTATGGAAGCTACAGTCTTCGCTTCCAACAGAAATGAGGTGATTTTTATTTCTCATAAAATGGCAATATTTAAAATTCTGTTCCAGTTTTGTCTGATCATTTTAGATTTCTTTTAAATTCATCACGAGAGCATTTGGCATGTCTGCAAAACCATGTGGAAATGAAAGAAGTTGCAATATTAACGAGGGAAGAGTGCCTCTTAGAAACTAAGTTAGTTTTGAGTGCAAGATTCAGAAGTGTCTTTGCTGCTGGATTTCAGGTGACTATATATAGAAAAGAAATATTTTACTTGGCTCCCACAGATTGCTCACTGGATCCTACCACTCAGTACACAGCCTATTTTATGTTCTGCACCCTGGAAAATCAGCTTTTGCACGTGCAAGCAGAGCAACTAATTGACTGGTAAATACAAACTTAGGTGCATCAGGCACAAGGAGCCCAAACTCAACAAACTGTTGGGGAAAAATACTGGGTGCATGTGTGGGGGTTGCATTATAAATCAACAGCAATGAAAGGCTTTTTTTTCTGGAAAATGAGGACATAGAACAACTATGAGGTACTTGGCTGTAAAGCTTTACATTTACTTTTCTTTACATCAAAAAATATTTTACTCCCATTGAAATAATGCCCATAGATGCACCCCACATCCCTTCTTCCTTGTCCTGCTTGTAATCTATGAGGTCTGTGTAAACTGTACACCTCTTCTGCACCATCCAGCCCAACAGCAATCAGGTCATCTCCATGAATTAAGCAAACTCTTGGAAGATGTTCCTGATCTCAAACTAAGTGGCAATTCAAGTCCCATGATGCATTTTTGCTATAATAGTTTCAACAGACTCAAAACCCATGGGCATCTTTCCATGAATTTAACAGCATAACATAGATAATCTGATGGAAAACAGGATCTAAATAAAATGCATATTTTTGGCTGAAGCCTGTCCCAACTGAAATCAATACCTAAATTCCTTGTGATTCACAGGATCTGGATTTCCCTGTTGACATTTACATATCCTTCCCTTATATTTCAATCTAGTTCCAGAGTGAGCTGCAAAGATAAAATTATCAATATCTATGGTACTATCCTACACAAAATCTTTTACAGGAAGCTGTGTGTGCCTGTAAGAAAAGAGCAGAAAATAAAGATAGCATTTCTGCTAAAAACAAATTAAACATGATCAGAGTCCTAAATGCACTACACAGCGAAACTATCAAGGAAATAACGCACACATATCTGTCTGTGACACTATCCCAGAAACTTGAAGGATTTTCGAAGTACTTTCACTATTACCAATGTGATTCCAGTAAAGATCAACAGCCTGCGCTGGAAAAAAAGCAAGACATAGTGGTTAAAGCAGAAGACTGGACAGTGGGACTCCAGGGCCTGGACCTCTCCTGTATCATCATCTTGCCATATGGCCCTGGCCAAGTCCATGGTAGCCCTGAAGGACAAGATTTATTATTGGTTTGCTTTAGTCTGAAAAATGCAGAAAGATTGTGAAGGTCACACTCAGGAAACTTAAATAATACATGTCTAGATAACAGAAAAAAGCCCGAAATGCTGACCTGCATAGAATGAGCCTATCCTAAATGTGTGGATGCAGTAGAGAGCAATCATTTTCTGAAGTCCCTACAGAGATGTTTTAAAGTCCTTAGGTAGTCTAGATCTCAAACTACAAAAGGCATGAGATGCTGAGCTCACCTAGGCGCTCTAAAAAATCCTAATCCGCAACAATTTAAGTTGCCAACCTAAAACCTTTAAACCCGTACATGTCAGTCACTGTTGCAGTCCTCAATTCCTCTAAAAATCAGGTCATAAGTATTATTACAAATTAGGAAATTGAGCCAACATAGGTAACAGCACTTTTAAGACAGTGACCTGTTCTGACTTTGCTGTATGGCATCTAAAGTCCGGAGACTAAGGAGCATCCCTCAGTCCTGGATGCCTTGTCCTGGGAGATGCTGGGTTATCACTTGTGAGAAGCTTCACAGATGTGCTCTCCACTGACTGTGCAAGAAGTCTGGGACTGGTATCCCCAGACAGTTGGTAGCCTAAATAACTTCTTTTCAACAAGCAACCCTTTGCTTTTGTTTATTCCTGCATTATCCTTGGACAGAAGTTCTCACTCTGCAGTTCCCTCCAGCCAAGTCCTCCTCAGCAACACGAAGCAAAGTGACCAGTTACAAGGGAAGGGAAACAAAGCAGTTTGCAGCAGTGGAGATAGGTGAAACACGTGCTGCTTTCCCTGTACTGTTTGCCCCACACAGAGCTGTTGGGTGCCTGCCCTAGTTTGCCATGCTTCACTTCAGCTTGTTACACACGTGGCCATGATCTTGTAAATCAGTAATAAGTTGCACCTGAACCTGTAAGTGATTAGCAAAAAATCATTACACTTCCACGGCCAGAGGACTTTCACACAGTTAATCAGTTAAGAAAAGAATTGGGTGTTAACTGGTGGTTTAGTTCCCTGGAAAACCAGTTTACTGAGACCCAGTAGCAAGAGGACTGAAATCTGAAGTGCAAAGAATATATGGGAGAACTATATAGCTTACAACTGACATACTCTCCTGGAGAAAGAGGTGCTGAATGTTGCCCTAAAATGAACTGAATGGAGGACTTCTGAGCTGGTGCCATTTGTGCTTTCAGTTATTTAATCCATTTGATCCCTGTTTGAGTCTATTGGAAATCAGTAAGTTAACTTTTCTAGGCACCTTCTCCATGAACCAGGAAGCTGGGGTTATGTGGCACCTGTAGGACGCACATGCCCACATACACGAGCTTTCTCATCCTGGCTGTTGGCTGAAACAGCAAGAGAAAGAGCAATTTTTACTCCAGAGTGTGATTTCCTGTTTGCTTGGTAGATTTCAGTATTTAGTCATCATTTTTTTTTATCAGAAGATTCTAAGGTAGGTGCAAGCCTGCCTACACATTGAATGGAGGAGGAAGCCACATCAGCTGGCAATCAGGAAAGTGTACCTTTAGGCACAATTTCATGCCCTTTCGCTCCTGCCCCCTTAGGCTTCAGCATATCACTGTGAGAAGCCCTTGGAGCTCATCTGTACACTCGGTCCCACTGGTGTAAAAAACCCTAATTTGGAGAAGCTGCATCTTAATCGCTGCGTAAGTACAATGGGAAGAGCCACGCCATCGAACTGAGGTGTTTCTTTAAATCTTATTCTCAGAACCTTCTTTCTGCCTGGTCCACTGTGCTGCACATACTAAAAGTGAACACATTCAGGGTGGCACCCAGTGCCAGGCACTGCCAATCTCATTCATGGATTACCTGACAAAGAACTGGCTCTGAATATTAATGTTGACACTGCTGGGAACCACATGAATATGAAGCAAAAACTCTTGTATTATTAAATTTGCTAAGATGATGATAAATATCCTGTTTATTTACTAGATAAACCCTTTATATCTGTTTAGTGGCTATATGCAAGGCATAAATGAACTGCAACAATATGTGCAGTTCTTTCAGAAGACTGTCAGCAGCTGCTTTGGGAAGTGTACCTTGAAAGTGGAAAACTAGATCAGCCCGGGTGTGATGAGGAACTCCAGGCCACCGTGGATTCGGTTTGTAGTAGCTTTCCATAACAAAGTCTTTTTTTAACTGACTTTCTTTCTGCTCACATATATTTAGATATGACTTTCATTCTGCAGTGCTCGGATGCCAGATAGTTTTGGCTGAAATTGCAAGGGGAAGGGACACGTGTTGGAGTCATGCAGTTGGCTCTCTGTAGTTGATAGGTAGCGAGTTACTGAGAAAAGATGAAGCCTGTATTTAGTTTTAGTTAACATGCAACGAGACCAAGTGAAATATCCCAAGAAGAATACATACATAATAAATAAATATACAAAACTTATGCCAGAAAGGGAAGGAGTTCATCCTCTTAAACCACATCACTTGGCTAATCCAATACAGGAATATTAGGCTGATCGACTGAAGCTTAAGAAACACAATGCAAGAGTCTTCATTTTGCCACTCCTAACTCTTGATCTAACTCTGCAGCAGCTCCTGCTGCTGCAAAGCACAGGGGTGAACTGTTCTCACATTTACTTTAGTGTGCAAGGTGTGGACCTTATGAATTTGCTACATAAATGCTGAGATAAGCAGTGGCATTTGGCATTAAGACATTTCTTTTAGATTAGAAACAGCAAAACCAAAGGAGGTTGGTGATGACTTTTTCCTACAGTAGCTTGCACCTCATGGTTTAAAAGCCAATGAAATTGATAATAGATACCACAATGCCTCTAAAATAGGAACTGCCGGCAGGAAAAGCACACAAGCCGTAGCACTATTTATTCACATGTCACTGTGCAGTTTCATCATTCTCCTAGACTTAACCTATTTACTAAGAGGAGATATGAGTCATTCAGCAAAGTGCTTCAAGAAAGGAGAGAAAGAGAATAAATGGGAGAAGGCTATTTTTTACAGGAAATAATTGGGGGGTAGGAACTGAAGAAGAGTTACAGCATGTTCAGGATTAGCTGAAAGAAACAAGAATAGGCAATGCTGCTGCTTTTTTATTTCCGTCACAAAGGAACTACCAGAACAAATATTTGAGGGGAAACAAACCATATTACCCTTCCCTTTAGGCAGTTTTGCAGGGGATGAACAGTCCATAATATAATCTATTTTCCTCCCTTGAGCACTAGCACTTACGTCTCTTAATCCACAGAACTATTTATTGGCTCGAACTCTCTGGCATCTTATCTTCTGCTGTGTCTTAACTTCGCAAGCATACCCACTGAAGGGCTTGTGCATTCTTGCAGAATCTGGGCCGCTCCGGCAAACTGGGTTTCCCTCCAAACGTGTCTGAACTGAATTTTGAGCCTGGTTCTCAGGAGAAAACAGCCAGCAGAAAATCACTGTCCAAGGTAACAAGGGAGATGCGCAAGTGGCTATGAACAATTCTGCCAGACAAACCAAGCTCTCCTCTGGAACCAGCATGCAAATAACCTTCTGCTTGCAATTACTCTGCTTTCACAAACAACTTTGGAACGACGAGCGCAAAGAAGGCATATGTTTCTTATGTGCTTTATTTTAAAGAGGACTATGGGCAGTAGGCATACTGCTCCTAGTGAAAAACACATGAAATCACTTTTGTACACAGATTATTTTTCTATCATGACTCCACATCCTTCGGCAAATGAATGTTTGGGTTGAGATTCACCCCCCTTTCTGCTAGGCACTGAATGGCAAGCACTGTTTTAGGAGCCTTGGTTGCCTCCACAGGCAACGGGAAGCAATGGGCACTGCTAGAGAGGTCTGCAGGTCTTAGCAATGGGAGTCCAGGATGGCCAAGCCCTAACTTTGGGGCTACAGTTATGAGTCCCAAGTTAGCTGGAAAGAATCCAGACCATTAAATATTTAAGTGGTTATTGACAGAGTGTTACAATTCACATATAACAATGTCAAGGAGGTGCCGCATACAAGATACTCTGGGTCTGCCCACATCCATCTGTTAACTTTTATTTTGCACTTTGACTGCCAGTCCTCTAAGGCAGGAACTGCTTTTTTTTCCTTTGGAGTCAACACAGCATCTGCCACAACAGAGTTCTCATCTCTATGCAGGGTTTCAAACAGAAAATAGTATAGTAATAAAAGTACTACATAATACTATGGAGTATATGTACAAATCAGAGAACAATATGAACAGAGAGAGTGAACTAATTATAAGAGACATCTATAACTAGAAAAAGGAGTGCAAAAGACTATGGGAGCAGATACTGTATCTGATACTTTGCATCTCACCTCAAAAAGGCCAGGAACGTCTGACAGTAAATAGCTTGAGAGAATAAGAAAAAGGTATATGCATCATCCAAAGACTTGTTTCTGCACCAAAAATCTCAAAAGAGATGTTTTTGAAAAATGAAACAGAAGCAAGCGAAGGCACTCACAGCACCCAGGAAATGTATGAGAAGCCCCCAAGGTTTGGGGTCTCATGGGAAGTTCTGTCGTTCTATTTGAAAGATTGGATATTCTTAAATCTCCTGCTCAGAACCACCTTTCTTTGTTTTAAAATACTACGAAATCTTAAGTCAAGCAACACCAATAGCTGGCGTTACAAGAACAACATGAATTACATCCAGATAACAGTCAGTACAATGAATTTCACAAGTGACAAGAGTGTGAACCACCTTCCAGGTCAGACCAGTCGTTGGTAACCGAGTCTTTTGTTTGAAAAACCCATGAATACACAACAGCAAAGTATTCAAAAGACAGCTGCACTTCAGTTTAATAGCAACAGGCTTTCCTTGATGCAATGGGACTTACAAGTCTGCTTTCAATAAATACTATCTCAGTTCTGCTCCTGAACTTCCCAGATGGAATATACTGAAAAAAGCAGTTCCTTATGTACTGTTACAAAAAGGTGGCCCTGGGTGAGCTTTGGATGGAGTGATGTTTCCTGATTCCTCACCTGTAATCCTCTTTAGTACAAAACCAAATAATTAATTTACTTACCTTTAGGGCATGTGGATAAAGAAAACCTACATCAATATGCAAGAACGGACAAGGCATGAATCAGATCTTCCAAGAGCTGTGGTACTATTTTCTGACCTGAGGTAAGCAAAGAGGTAAACTTTGGCATCTTGTTTCTGTCCCAAAGTGGGATCTCTTTATTACTATCACTAGTGACTTGAGAACAGCTATTTAGCAAGTAACCTATTCTCCATGCCAAAATCTTAACTGTGTTCACCTTTCAGTGCCTTATCACTACCTATTTGCTTGTATTGGTGAGTTCCTCTGTCTTTGCTCCAGAATGACTCTGGAAATCCCTGCAGCAGGGGATGGGCAATTCTGAAGCTCCTCTGGAAGTAATGGTGGATGCAAACAATGACAAAATCCCACAGGCCTGCACCCAAATAAACTTCCAATCAATTCTGGTTTGTCTCTTGCCTTGAGAAAGCCTGAGCAAAGGCCTGCTCACCTGCAAGTTGGGGTTTTTTGGAAAGAACATTAACACAAAACATAATTGTATTTTAAAGTCACACTCTAGGAAATTCTAGCCAATGCTGGGATTATCGGCAGGGCTTCATGACAGACGATGCCACTCCGCCATTGCCCGCTGGAAAAGCTGCAGGACTCAGAGAAATGAAGGGATCTGAGGAGAGCGATAACTAGCTCAGATAGTGCTAGCTAGAGCAGAGGAAATACAGAACAGTTGAAATTGCAATTACACTGACATACAGTCCTGTCACACAAAGCACTCCTAAGGACCTCAGAGCTGATCTTCTGTTAAAGCATTCCCAAGATGCCATCAGTAGAAGCAATGCCACTGGGAGTTCAAGCTATAGGTTTGATATGGGAAAACAGGATTACCTGATACATGTTTATGTAGGGCTCCTTTTCCCAGAGCAACTGCTGTGTTTTCCCATCTGCCTAACCTATGCCTAATGCAGGGCTGGCCCAAAGAGAATAAAGATTATGACTGACATAAGACTATGGAGAAATGGGAGCTGTTAACTCTTTTCCCTTCTGTAATACCAGATGATGTTGGTTAGCAACAACTAATCTTCTGAAACTCAGCCAGGAAAAATGAGGAGGCAGTTCATCTCTGTCACTCGTTTGATCTCCCACTGCATCCACTGTTGACACAATGGGAAGAAATGGGGAGAGGGGAATGTAAACGTTCTGCGTGTATCAGACACACACTGTAACCCTGAGGCATCACCTGTGAAATGAGAGCAAAGAAACAAGAATTTCCCTTTTTGCTTCCAGCTTTTCAACCCGTAAAAGACAATAAATTGGACAAATTAATCCCCTGTGTAATCCACTGAATGACTGCAGTTATAAAAGGTGGCTCCTTCTTTCTCCATAAAGAGAACTGGCAAGCCCACACATCCCACGTAGGCAGCTATAGTATTTGATGCCGTACATGCGTTATTTACGTGTTCTTTGCCTCAGATACACATAGCATCATATTTAAGGAGGAAGAATAGGAGGAAATAAAGGACAACAGAAAAGATGTCCTGACGAAGGAATGGAGGAACAAGGAAAACAAACCCATACACTTCTCTGTATGTTTCTTGTTTTCCTCTGGAAGGAGCTTCTACAGCACTGCTCTAAGATAGGAGAGATCTAATTAATGGAAGGGGCTTTTCTGCTATTGAACTTAAAACCCAAGCAAACTGTTTTAGTCAGACATGGCAGACTGATGACATTGGAGATGGCTGTAAGAAATGCATTAAGGATTATAGACAACATACAGCATATAAGGTCAGAAAACCACATTATCCTATAGCAGCAATTTTCCCCCAAATTAAACAAGATGAACTCTAAGGATATGCTGCAGCAGTAGAATCATCAGATAAAACTGCTCTGCTTCAGTAAGGCCCAATGGTAAAATCCCTCCTTGGGTGAGATAGCATTCTGCCCTTCGAATGCTTGGGAATTAGTGAAGCCCAGTTCATCTTTCCAGCTCCCCTGCTGATAATGTGTTTTCATCTTGGGCAAATTGCTTCTCTCTGAGCATCATTTCCTATTTTGTTTGTAAGCTTACTGGGGCAAGAACTGTCTCTTACTACAGTATACAATCCTGATCATTGTTCTGGCTTCTAGAAACTACAGTAATACAGAATAACTGGCCCAAAGCACAGGCTCTTGGTGACACTAAGTGGTGTGGTGTGCATGTGAAGCAAGATACAACGTCTTTGAATCTCTACTGCCCTTACTCTTGGCCAAATGTAGGGAGGGTGCCAGACAATGGGGAAAGAATTACTAAAGACGCCCTTCTGAGGGAAAGAGGCAGAAACCATGAGTAAAACGTTGAAATTCCACCGCAAGGATTGTTTCCCCTCCCAGTGTCCTCTGCAGTATTTTGAATTCTGCAGTGCATCTCTGATGTAATCAGAGCTCCTGCAAAGAGTCCTGATACTGCTCTGTGACGCAGACAAGACAAAGTTGCACCTGGATGATAACAAGCATGTGAGGAAGATGCAGAACTCCCCCCTAGACGCTTCTATCAATCCCGGTGCCTGGGACTTGTCTCTGATGCTTTTTACCATTCGTAAATTAAGTTTAAAAAAACCCAAACAACTTTCAGATTTCAGTGCAGGCTGACTACGAAAACAGTGATTTTTGGGAAGGAATCCTGTCAGAAACTGCTCCACAGTTTAGTGATCCTTCCCCTATTCTTCCCTTAGATAAAATAAGCAGTTTTTTCAAGCAGTGTTAAATCCATCTATCTTCTGACAGATAATTTCCATACTGTATCAACACTGTCAGGGTACCCTCCTGAAATACTTGACGCTACAGTCATGCAGCTCTTCACATAGTAAGAACAGATCTCAAACTTCAGCTCTGCTCACAAAGTGAGCTTCCAGCCAAATCAAAGTAAAACTTGTAAATGTTAATATATAATATCAAACAAAACCATCCCAAAAACAGATCATCTGAAAAGAGATGCTCATATCTGTACATTGCTCTCCCTGAGATGGACAATGTTCTGCTTTTTGGCATCTTATGACAACCTGCAAACTGAATTACGACAAACGTTACTCAGTGTTTGATCTTATAAAGCTAAGCCTAATTCTACCGATACTAATCAGAAGTGAAACAACTTTGCAGATAACTTACATCCCCAGGAGGATGTTCCGAAATGCATCAGAACTAACAACTGTAGTTATTATCCTGCTGTGAAGCATACTGATGTCAACAGATTTTAATAAGTCACATTCAAAACAATCTCTTAAACATCTTTTGAAAAACAGTAAAGGATTTATCATTGATTTATATAGATTCATATTTTGCCACTGAAATGAAGATACGTAGTGATGGGAGAGTTATTTTATGCGTGTGGGTCCTTCCCCCCCCCCCCATACCAAGTCTTTTCCCATGAAAATAATCCACCAGAAATACATTGCCTATCAAGAACAGTTAACTTGATGTGCCAGTGGCCAACTAACAGAAGTCAGTAATTAGATCAATGTAAAAGACATCCCAATTATTTTAAAATTAAAGCTATAAAGGACCTTCAGATCAGGCAGAGAAGAAGAAATCAGAAACACAAGCCTCCACGCTGCACTGTGCAGACCCAGGACTCGGGGAGAGGGAGAGCCGGGAAGGGGAAGACCGAGCATCACAAACCGAGCCCGATGGAGCAGCCTCGACCGCCGTCAGCCACCTCCGCGACAGGACAGCAGAACGCCGGGAATCAGCCGAGCGGTCCCGCTACCGGCCGAGCGCCTCCCGCTGCCGGCAGCACGGGCAGCCGGGGCTGGGGAGCGGATGGCGGCGTGGGGGGACAGTCCCTCTCGTCCATCCCTGCTGCGGAAGAAAACCTGTTGCTGCAACCCGCGCCCGGACTCGCACGACCCTCCGCCTCCTCCCCGCCCCGCACACCCCTCCAAGCGGGTAGGGCGGGATCCCGGGGACCATCCCCCCACCTCCCCCCGCTCCTCTCCCCGCCCCGGGCGGCCCCGGGCGGGTTCTGCTTCCCGCGACGGGGCGACGCCGCAGCCCCGTGCCGCTGCCCCCCCACCCAGCGGGCAGCGCCGCGGCCCCGGGGCGCTCCTGGAAGAAAAGTTCCCTGGAAACTTGCCTGCGAGTTGCCCGCGGCGCCGGGCAGCGGCCGCGGCCGGCGGGGGCCCCGCGGCGGGGGATCGGTGCCGGTCCGTGCGTTCCGCGCTGCGCTGCCGCTGCGCCGTGCGGCGGCGGGGGATGGGGCGTGGGGAGCCCGACCCTCGCATGGTGCGGCCGGCGGCGGGGGACGCTGCGCACCCTGCGGAAAGCCCGCGGCCGGCAGAGGAGGCGGGCAGCGGCGCTTGGCGCGGAATCCCCGCGGGACCGGGCTGACCTGCTGCGGGGACGGCGGAGGAGGAGCTCCCGGCGCTGCCCTCCGCGGGAGCCCCTTCTCCCGAGCAGGAGCCGCGGGCCGGAGCTGCGCCGTGTCCGCCCCGGCGAGCTTCGCCCGGCACCCGCGGTGCTGCTGCCTCCAAGGGGCCTCCCGTCGCCTCTGCCCCGGTGTCCTTCCCCCAGGGCAACTCTCCGGGGTGGCTGGAAGCAGTGGGTGGTGTCCACAGGTGGCATCCCGGGCTGCTGCCATCGTCAGGAAAAGTTCTGGCGCTTTGCCTGTTCCGTGGTAATTTTAGTGATTTATTTTTCGCTTCGAGAAGTGGCGTTAAAAGGGTCCTTTAAAGCATAAATCAGAACTTGTCCCTCCCTCCACTGCAGAGCAGTGACTCCAGGAGAGCTAAACCTATGCCATGCTCCTGTGGCACCCTTGCGAAGTACGGAGACGATTAACACGCCAGTATTGGTTGTTAGAGATTCGGATAACGTTCCATATCTCTACTTTTAAATGAAATGTGTTTGACATCTGGGTGGAAGTTACTCTGTTTGGGATTTAACCTCTGTTTTAAAGCGGTGAATTAAATCCTGGTGCCAAGGTTGAGGAGACACCAGCAGTTTTAAGCTCTGCCGTGGACTCTAAGCGCAACCCACTCTATCGCGTGGGCTGTTGTCCCGCAGTGGGTACAGGGGTTGCGATACTTTCGGCCTCTGATGCTACCTGCTTAAGCACTGGTCTTGGAGGGAGTTCCCTGCAACTGAGCTCCTGCACCTTGACGCAGGATGGTGACAGTCACCGCTAAGCTCAGTGGGACAGGGGCTGTCTCTTGTTATGATCATTGTGCACTGCTCGGGGTCTCATTTCAAGTAAGGTCCTCTCTTGCTATGGTAATACAAATGAACAGCCTATACTATGGTAATTTTAGCAAAATACTGCTTTTTTCCCCCTAAACTAAATTGGACTCTGGTTCAGAATTGTGTGGGCACACAGGAATAGTTATGCTGATATTCCTCAACCGCAGCTGCTAAACAGCAGTTGTGTAGAGGGCTGGCAGCGGCCAGGCTGAGGGCATCTCACGTTCCTTTTGCCCTGGTACTGCATATGATCTGTATTTGACTTTGTAAAGGTTTCTTAGCATGGCTCAGCCTTTATCTGCAGAAGGGAGGTAGCTGGTTTTACTGACCACAGTGCCGTGTATAAAGAGTTTTGGCTTTTGTATAATAGTCTGTAATAATCTTGTTAATGAAAGCCTGTATTTGAAAAGCCTTTGTTGATAATCGCTGTCAAAGAGGAAGGACACATTAAGTAGGGTCTCTCAGGGAATAATCTGGGAACGGTTTTGGTCAGTGTGTTCTGTAATAACTTGGGTGATGGAATGGAGGGCACTGTCGGAACATTTGTAGTGTTTCCAAGCACAGAGTGCAAGACTGAGATTCAAAATGACCTTGATGAACACTGCAGCCCTCATCTGAACTCAACACAATAAAATTCTAGAGAAAAAAATCGTGGTATGACGCATAGGAAGGCATATCACATGTCAAATGAGGACTATTAGTTAGGTAAAAATACTGCAGAAGAGAATCTTGGGACTGTAGTGGATCATAGACTGTGCAGTGCTGCAAAACAGTCATGTAGCTCTGAGCTCTAGTAACAGGAGGATCATATGCAAGACATCAGAGGGCGTTATTTCTGTTCCATTTAGGACTAGTCAGACTTGGCTGAAGCACTCTATCCAGTTTCAAACGTTACACTTACTCTTAAAGAAAGATGTAGACAAACAAGATAGGAAAATAGCAACCAAAACTGTGAGAGGCTCACGGAATGGAAGTGACTTGGAAAGATGGCATTTGATTATTTCATCTGGAAAAGAAAACACAATGTAAAGACATGGCATCTGTCTTCAGATGTAGAAACACATTTATAAAGATGACAGTAAACAGTTGTTCTGTGACCACCAATGCCAGGGTAAAAGGCAATTTTCTAAAGTGCAATAAGGGAGATTACTTTAGATAGCAGGAAAAAGCCCCAAACAAACGGAACAAAACCATTACTGTGTGAGTAGCTGGGATCTGAAGAGGTTGTAAATCTGTTCGGTGAAGACTTAAATAAAAGGTTAGATAAACAGCTATCAGGAGAGGCTGTAGCATGCCTCAGGGCATGGGAGAGTTTCAGTGACCTGAGACATTCCCCAGCCCATATTTCTATGATTTGAAGCTGTCCAACAAGCTGTATCTATCCTGTCAGGAAGAGCCATGGCAGCATGGCACAAAAAGAGAACTTGTTACCACCTCAAATGTTTAATGCAGTGGTTTTAGTATTTAATAAATCACACCTGACGGTGCTATTCAGATCAGTATCTGATTAACATCTGGAGACCAAGAGTAACTCAAGGAGAGAGACAGGGAGCAGGAACTATCCATTGCAAGTAAGCACTTTTCAAATCCAGTTTTGAGCAATAATGACTGAAAATCATTACTACTTGATAGTCAGTGTAAATATAAATGTCCTGCAACTGGTTTGGGACTCACTGTGGAAGTCACCACCTCATTTGGACACTTGGTTGGCAGATTCGGGTGAGGTCAAGGTATTGACATTGGTATAAGAAATGAAGGTCAGGTGAGATCGCTGGCTGTGGCCAATAGTGAATCTGTTCTGGCAAATGCAGGTCTTTACTCCTCAGGCATGTCTTGCCTGCGTCCTTCATGGGCGCAGAGCTCACGTGAAAAACTGAAGTGGTACATGCCCTTGAAGATAGGAAGTAGTGCACTAGCAGTTTCCCTGTAGCGATAAGCTGACTGCATGGCCAACTGGCTGAGGATTCCCAGAGTAAATCTACCACTCTGCTCCTTGAGGAATTAGCATTGCCGCAGAGAAAAATATTAATCCCACTTTCATTCCTGTTGCAGCCTGTGGCTGCTTTCCCTTCTGTTCCTTTGATTGTTGACATTGAATTCCTGTTCTGTCGTTTCTCTGGCTCTTGCAGATAATCCCAGCACTGTTCTGCAGTCAGGAGCCGTGCTGCCAGTAAATCAAGGTATTTCAACTTCACAGCGCCTTTCACCTCTCACTTTCCAAACAAAGCAAGAGGCTAAATTAACTTCTTATAAAACGGAACTTAAATATCAACAAGGCTGAAAGGTGAGGATTTTCAAACCCGAGCTGCAGACCAAGGATCATTCACCAAAGTTATTCATCAGAAAATTGCAGCCAATGAATGCATTACAAAAATGCCATCTGTTTGAGAAAAGCCCTGTAAACAGGAGCAAACCTTTCTGAAAAAATTATGGATGGTGAATTATCCACCTGGTCTTAAAAACGTAATGCTTTTGTCTTTTAAGGATGTTATAGAATGTGCATGCCAAATGTGAGGCCGAAAGTGGATAGCACAGGCTGCTGTTGACAGAGGTTCAATAAAGTCTCAGAAAAGAACATGTCAAAACCCGTGATACTATCTGTGGTGTGTCAGTGGCTTTCTCAAACTGAACAAGGGAATTTCTTCAAGAAGAAGGAACTCTGTCCAATTATTTCTGTTTGTACTCAGATCAATTTGTACCATGATTTCTGCTATTATAGGAAGAAAATGATACTTATGATTTTGGTATTGCGTGCAGACTGTTAAGGGGAGTGAGAGTGCAACCACTTCAGCCATTAGCACCATCCACAGGAAAGGAAGCAGCAAACATCTGTCGACCCTCAGCTCTATCAGCCCTTTCATAGATTCCTAACTGCAAATTGAACTCTGCCTCTTTTTCTTTTGAAGATTGCAGGCTTGTAAAGATCTGAAGCTGGTTTAGCGGCTGTTCTCTGCAGTGGGATTGTGCTTATTGTGCAATGTTAAAGCAGTTATTTTTATTTAAAGAGTGAAGCCAGCATGTTTCCTTGCTAGTGGAAGGGCCAATGTGGACCATACTGTACTGAGTTTCTGCCTACAGTGCCCAAAGCCTGCAGGCAACATTGACCCAAAGGCTGATGATCTGGGGATGAGCAAATCTCAAGCTTGAACAGTTTCTAAACAAATTACTTGTAACTTCTGGTGGTTCTAAGTGTGAAATTCTGTGTGCAGCCACTGCAAATAATATTTTGGATAGCATAATTTTCATTTATTATCCACCTGTTGTGTGTGGGGAAGAAATTTCAATACAGGATTCAAGCACGCAGGGGTCAGAGTTGCTTTCATAGCTGCAGTATGCGGCGGGAGAACATGGACAACGCAGCAACGACCAATGTGATCGAACGTTGACAATTTATTAAACGCAAGCATCAGCTTTTATAGAAAAGTTACAAAGTACTGGAACAGTCGTTATCTGATTGGTTAACTTGTGAAACGTCCATAGCGACAGGCTCCTGCCTTGCAAGCAAGGCCTGCTCCGTGGTAATCTGATCTGGCGCCGACATCCTGCTCAGTGCCTTTGTGGCAACCTGAATGCAGGTGCTCAGTGCCTGATTGCGGTGCTCAGTGCCTTTGTGGTAAGCTTGCTCAGTGCCTCCCCAAGGCAACGTCCTCTTCATGTCGGCACGTAGGCATCCTGTGTTGACCCTTTCAGTAGCCTGTGAAGGCCTCAGCTCACTACTCGAGTGAGGCTAAGTCAGAGGCTGGATTGCTCACAACAAGAAACTCTGCAACAGCAGTAGGTACCAACATGAGCTCACTGGGAGTTGTGGGTGTCCTGTGTGGAGATATGAGGAGATACTGGAGAGTCTGATAACTCTCTTGGGAGAAAAAGGAGGTAGGAATGCAAGGTGATGCAGAAATAAGAAAAGGGGTGAAGAGAAAGCAGATGACTAGGTGGAGAGCCTTCCTTAATGAAGTATTACACATTGAGGATGTGAACTCAGTTGCCATTTGCTATTGATCATGACCACATAAAATTCAAAGTACTTTGGTATTTAAATAGTTATAGATTCTGAGATGAGTCAGGAAGCAGAGCTGATATTTTATCCGTGGCCATGTTGGTGAACGCTTTACTAATGGAAGGATCTTAGTTCCACTCTCATTTTGCAATGATATTTCTGATCTCAGATTATTTTGTTGTAGATAAATGGGATGAAATTAATAAAACTCCTACTTCTAGGGGTATGTATTATTACAGCCTTAATTATTTTCTTGTAAAAACCATACTGCTACACAGTATTGCAAAGATATTCCAAGTTCTCACTCTCCAGAGAGAATTAACCAAGAGAGAGTTACCTTCTGCTTCTACTTCTGTAGGAAACTTTGAGGAGAATTTTTTGCTGCTGTTGGTGCATCAAGTCTCATTTTGCACATCTTTTTGCCAAGAAACAACATGTCATTTGTGTGACAGTCACTGCAAGCATCCTGCATGAGGGAATGAGTCTTCAGGAGTTTAATTCTCTGTATTTCTGGGTATGGCAAGCCAGAATATGCTGAAATTTGTACAATAAATAGGATCGTTCACATGAAATGTATTTTGATACAAAACTTTCCCTCTTGCCTGAAGACAGACAGCTACTCAAGCAGCCCCTCCACCCCTAAAATAATCTGTAATGGTGCAGTGGTAGCTTTCTCTTCCCCTGAAGGAAGAGTTAAGTTTGAGAGAAGACAGATTGTTGTCCCAAGGAAAGTATTCCCGATGTTAGAGTCAGGGACCCCGAACAGAGGCTGCTTTAGGAAGATGCATGTTGAGGATTGTTAATGCTGAAGAAGGAACTGACTCATCACATCATCAATTCTGCTACTCTGCCAGTACAACACAAAACATCTTTTATCATCACACTCTCTCTTTCTTCTTCATTTCTTTTTTAAAGAGGCTTAAAACTGTTCAGTGTTCTTCCCCTCTTCCAGCCCGTTGCTGTTCTCTGGCTGGTGGTTACAATTTGGGGTGATGGAGCCCACATTTGCCCTGTGCAGAAGAACTCTTCCCATCCAGGCATTCTCAGGAAGAAGCCAGAGGATGAATTTCTTGGCTTCTAGCTCTGAGTTGCATGCATACCCCTCAGCTGTAAGAGAACTAAGCTTTCCCATCTGAGTCCTTTTTTTCTTCTTTTGCTTGCCTTAATCCCTCCTTTCTCTTTGTTGCGGAAAGCACTGTTTATCTTAATGGGGACAGCAAGAACACTCTGGCCACATAATTGCTATGAAGGCTACAGCGTGGTCCAGACGGTACCAGTTTGCAGTGATGTTTTTCTGGAGCATGCCAACAACCAGCGGCTGCTGTGAGAGCTGAAATTTCTGCTTTTTTTCTGTTCACATCTGCATCTGATTTTCCATCAGAGTTGGTTGGTGAAAAGCCAGCTAATCGACAGGGCTTACAGGGGTTTTTGTTTGTTTTTAGGGGGCTGCTTTGAGCCAAGTTTAGTACCACAGAACTGATTTTTAATAGAATTCCCCCCCCTCAATTATAAGTACTGTTGGATGCAGACTATTTCATATGGATCTTATAGGAAAATTATTATTCACCATTATTTCTTTGTATTAGTGTCTTGTGTATGACAGTTACGAAGGGACAGAGCTTTCTGTGCCAAGTGCGTTACAGCTCACAAGAAAAGGGCAAATCACATACCCAGGGCCTGTTGGTGTCAGGGGTGCTGCTGGGGAGAGATGGGTGCTTCCAGCTTCGTGCTCTGGAGTCAGGGAATCAGAGAGGTTTGACTTTGTGAGAACTAGGGGAGGAATTTCCACAGGTTTGCATGAAACTCCTGGCATTTTGTTTGGGCTGGTGTCACATTCTCTTCCATTTGCTGCTGTTGTAGCAGATAAAGAATTGGTTTTGTATTGAAGATGCATAAAAAGTTACTCTTTAGTTATAAACTTCACAGGAACAGAAAAAGAATCCATCTGTGATTCAACTATCTTAAGCTTTGGGGAACAAATCTAGTACCAAAAGGAGGAAAAGGTCTTGAATCACAGAGTTTTCATCTTTTTTTAAGGCAATTTTTCTGTGAATTACGGTAACAGAAGGCACTGACCTGTAACTAACACAGTCTACAGCAGGACTTCTGGTATTGCTTGCTGTCCTTTACGTATCTAAGGCTCTGTTTGATGTGTAACACACTTTTAACAGAATTTGTTGAGCTAAACATACAGTTGCTGTTGAAAGTTGCTGAACTAACAACCCTCTGAAACTGGTTTTCTCATGGTGTGGGGGACATCATTTGAGGGCACTGGCTGGATGAAGAAGGGAGCAACTTAATTGTGCTAACAAAGCAAAAACATTAAAGGTAAAAGCAACTGATATAACTCAGCAGTAGTGCTGTGAACCATTAATGCACAGATCTCAGTGCTTTGTACCTAAGTTTTGATGTGTGCTAGTGCAAAATCAGTGTAAATATCTCTCTTGGTCAGCCCTGAGGTTTTTGTTTTGGTTGGTAGGTTTGGGGTTTCTGAATTGTTTAATGCATGTTTTCTGTAGTTGGTTTTTGAATTGAAGCTGTAGGCTTTTGTGATGCAAATCCATGAGTCACATCTACCACCTTCTACTAGCAGGCATGATGTACGCACTGCGGTAGTTTTAGTTTGTAGAGAACCAGTATAAATAGTTTAAAATACTAAATGACTGTGTGGTTGTAAGTCAAAGTACAACCTCCAACAAGTCCATCCCTTCTTCTGCTTTGTGGCAAAAGCTTGAAGAGTCCCTTGATAATGGACAGCCCAGGGCTGTCTACCATTCTTTTGTGGTTAGTTGCCTTTTAGCCGTCAAAGGTACTAACTGAAGAACTGATATTACCTGCACTGGTTTCTCACCTAGTTCAGTTTTCTAAGTCAGTCCCAATGGACTGGATGGGTGAAAATATGCGATAATTGGAGGCTGAGCTTGCAGCTGCCGTGTTTTTGTTTAGGCAGCTGATGAAAGCTGGCAGCCCTGCTCGTATTGGGTATTAAATACTGAGGGGAGCTGGGTGTGCTGGTGTGTGCATGCTTGGGGCTGACACCATCCTGCATGCCAACCTGTCCTCTGCCTGATGTGGAGAGTGGAACACACAGAACTTTAAATCTCTGCCTGCCTCAGTCTCTGGGGACATTTTCAGGGAGTTTGGGTAGTTCGATCTGCCGTCTACATTGTGAATAATGTCATCAATTGCTGCCTTCTCTGCAGCACCTAAAAACCATCCTCTTGATATGGTTTGTTCTTATGTCCTGTATATTTGCCTGCTTATCTAACCTAGACATAGGATAAGCCAATTTAGGTATTTAATTTAAATCTCTTCCCTTCCTCCGTGCTTGGCCTTCAGAAAATGGTTTTGGGTTGTGTTTTTTTCTGAAGGGAGGAAGGAAAAGCTCTGAACTTCTGTTTACCTCATTTTGTTTGAACAGAGCCCTGTGTGTTAACCCTCCGCAGCACAATGAAACTCTGTACAGTGAAAATTGGCTAAAGGGGTCCTTATTCAGGATCGTTCATCACCATGGCATAGCCTCGTGCACACATGGCAGATTTACATCAGTGAAACTGAGGAAGGAAAACAAAAAGCCCATGATCTAAAAGAAGGCCTCATGTTATTTATGAAGTGCCAGTAATGTCCTGAGGACTAGATGAAGATCTAATGAGCCTTGTTCTGCAAGGGTGCTGATGGCAGGGTGACATGCCACCGAACAATGCAGCAAAGGGGGCAATATGTTTGGCAACTCGGGGCTCCTTAAAGGCACTTTGTAGTGTGCATTTTGCACACTAGGCTCTCCCCTTTGGATAATGAGGAATGCATATGGGAAGTAAGTTCAATAGTGAGTACAGACAGTAAAATTAGTTAAAGGAAATAGTGCTCCTTTCGTATTTCTTATTTGAAGCCCCAGGACCTCCATGAGGCCAGGAAGCCACAGTGATAGGTTCAGATCCCACTTTGCTCATTTTGTCCAAGCTAAATAAATGTCAATAAATATCGGATGGGATGCAGAGATGAATGGAGAGATGTGCTTCTTGGAGTCTGTAACTCACTCTCCTTGAGAGGCTCAAATACATACCTTCCCTTGTGTGTCTCTGCTGTATTTCAGTGAGGGACCAGCAGCAGCTCTGAAGTTGTTACCCAGGAGCCCAAACCCGTAAAGCAAGCTCAGCCCAGCTTCATCAGGACCATCCTTAGGATGCTGCTGGGCTGGGAGCAGAGTGTGTGGTGTCAGGTGGTACCTGCTGCTCATTCTCAAATGAGCAAAGGTTTTTCTTAGCAATGGCAGTGCTTTCTCAACAGCCAGTGGCCAGGCCATGAGGAAGCCTTCTCCCACTCCCTGCACCCTGGTGTTTTGTGTTAAAGGAGAAATTGCATCTCTTGGCCCTGGTTGAGATGGGAGTTATTCTGGTTTCCGAGGCGTTGCTTTTTGGTGAGTGTCTCCAGCTGCTGCACTCCTCTTCACTCAGGGCACTGACTCATGCTTTTTGCCATCACAATAAGTCTGTTTTCATAAACAAAATTAAGCGCACTGTGTTTATCCATTAGGGAGAGTTGAAGTCTCTCAGCAACCAAGAAATATGCTCTGTTGGATGAACTCCTCTCCCTCTTCCACCCTTTTGTCTTCTACCAGCTAAGGGAAAAAAGAGATTTGGGACAACACTGGCCTGATGCTATCAGTGAGCTGATCCTGGCCTGCTGATGTGCAGCGTGGCAACTGAGGAGGCAGTATTGACTATTCAGCTGGGTTTGTACATCTCAGAGACTCAGTTCTCCAGAGAGGGATATTTAAAATTGCACAAAAGTGAACAGGAAAAAAAGGGGCAGGTTCATGAGCTAGGGTTTAAACAGTGCTCCAGGTAAGCACAGCACAGATGAGGGGTCTGCTTGACAGACAGAAAGAGAAGTTTGTCTGGCATGTGGATGCCTCTGTGCCTGTGGCTCCTTCATGGTTTTGGTAGGACTGGGCATGGGCAGAGCCAAGCATACAAGGTTGCCCAATGCCCCTGTGCTAGAGCCCTTGTGGCATTGCTGCTGCTCTCCCCATTGTGTCATCTCACCCCCAGCCTTCTCTCTCCTTCCCACAGTGGGAACGCAGCTGCACCCAGCCCCTTATCCTGTGTGGGACAAATTCAATTTGCCTACAGCGCTGATGGGTTTCAAGCTGGATCTGCACCAAGGTAAGAGGCTCATGCGGCTTCACCGTGCCAAGACCCCCCACTTTTGGGTGTCCCTCCTCCCTGCTGCCAAGGCTTCTGCAATTGCTGCCATCTGGGATTACTGATGCATTGGTGACATTGATGTTTCTTCATGAAAAGCTGGACTAATGCCTGCAATATAGTTTGAGAGAAAAGAAAAATCTTCCTATGGTTAAGCCTGAAATAAAAATAAATCAGAGGGGAATTGCATCAGTGGGCTCATGGCAACAGGATGGATCAAATTTTGTGACTGAAACAAGCCTTGTATCAGCTCACCAAAACAGCTTTGCTCCCTAATATATAATTGCCTGCTACTGTGTGTTTTCCAACGTGCCAGTGTGATGGGCTACCTACTGTTCCTTTGAAATTTGGTTTATATTATAATGCCCAAATCAGAGACTTGCAAAATCCTGTCTCAAACTGACTGCATGTGTCCATTTGGCTAGATGTCATCCGGCAGCATTTAGAAGGAATAAGCAATCCCTGAGTCAATGGGGAGTACTGAGAGAATGAGTTTGATTGAGCAGGTATAATGTCAGTATACACCTAGAGTAATTCCAGCCTCTAGAACAGTAAGATTTGGGTTTGAACCAAACAATAATAATGAATAATTTTAATAAAACCGTGTTATTCCAGAGCTGAAAATGTACCTTCAATTTATAGTCATAACAACTACTCAGTGACTTCTGTTATTAGTATGCAAATTTTGCACCCATTGAAGAGGAATTAAACGTGGAAGTTGCTGTCTTTGCAGCAAACGTAGAAGGTATTTTGGCCATTCTTGAAATCTCACTTTCTACCACATAGCAGAAATGAATACCTTTCACTTGTGCTTTAGAGAGAATATAAATCAGAAACAAAGGACAGCAGAATAACAGGGTGGTGTTTCTCCTTCTAGAGCACTAGATATACCCTGTGCCAACAGCAACAATGTGCATGTGATCTGTGGTTTCCATGCCAGACAGTTCTATGGGAGTTGAGCGCGGCGGTTGCTTACCTTCCAGTGAGCCAGCCCTCGTTTGCCAGCAGCCAGTCTTCATTAGGGGTCATTCCTTGGTAAGAAATGCAGGCACCCACCTCAAACTTCATGAATCTGGGGGAGTGGAGCACGGGTATTGATCTGGGATCAGACTTCTGATAACTGGAATTTGTGCCCAGTTATTATTGCAGTTGCTGGAGCTGGGACACTAGGTAAGTCCATTCCCTGTGCCCCAGGTTCACCATCTGTCCAAACAACGTCTTAATATTTCCTTGAGAAACTAATGCTGTGGGGCTGAAAAACCACTGGGTAAACCCAAGGAATTTTGTCATTTTAAAATGTTTAAATTTTTGCATGTTTTATTTTCTCTGTGAGAGAGAGCAAATGCAGTGGGTCTTCTGGCTTAGGTTCCCACATGGAAAACGGGATACACTGATACATGTAGGAATTTATCGGCTAGAAACACCCCATATCTTCAAAAGTGTAACCAGATGGACTGTCCTACTAAGTAGTCACAAGCGTATGACTGTGCACAATTCTTCAAAGGACACAACCTGCAGCCGTCCCTCATTGTGTGCCTGCAAATACTGTTTTCAGTGCTTTTCTTTTCTGTTGCTCTTGGATTCCTTCACCACTGAAAAATGCTCTGGGTAAAGTGATGGCCAGGCTGAATGGGCAAGTCTAATTTTCAGCTCCTGCCAGGCAAGCCTCCAGCTCAGATGGCTTATAAAACACCCGACAGATGAAATTGCATGTAGAAGTGAATTGACCTCTTCACCACCTTCATCATTATGCTTATTTCAGAGGGCTCCGGGTTGGCCAGCAAAATTTGGGTTTGTCTGATATGACATTAGGAAAAGGGGTTAGTCCTGGACTATAACCAACACAAAATGGATCTCATTTCGATATAGCTCCTTAGTTACGAAGATTGCGTGTTTAGCTTAACCTGTTTCTAAATAACTAAGGGATAGTTAAAGCAATGGTTGATTGTTGCCAACCCTACTCCCTGTTGTGTGAATCAGAGATATTGTCAGAGACAATAAATTTATATAGGGTACAGTGTCTCCATGATTGATCTGGTTTCCATTCCACCTTGCTCTGGTTTCTATACTCCCTCTGGACCTATGGCTCATCCCCAGCTGGTCAGCTATCTCCTATTTGTGAGGTAAGTTCGGTGTGGTTTTTCCATCTGTGTAATGATTGGGTTTTGGGGGATAAAATAGGAGCATGCAGTGTTGGGGAACAAAGAAAAAGTCCAGGAAGTCTTGTAGCCGTTGCAGAAGCTGTGTTGGTTTAATATAGAGATGCTGTGATTAATAGAAAAGGCATCATCCACTGCCTGGTGTGTGAAACGTGGTGGCAGACATCAGATCAGCAAAACTACATGCTTTCTTACAAGAGAACTATGTGGAGAATCTTGTGCTTAGATAGACATTAAAATGGTTGAATGATGCTCTGGCCAACTCCATGGGGCTAGTACCATCTTTATTGCTCTTTCACTGTTGTCCTGGGTTCAGCAGCAGCAGTCATTTTTCTCCTTGGTAGCTGGTGCAGCGCTGTGTTTTTGACTTTCGGCCTGGGAACAGCGCTGATAACACCGATGTTTTCAGTTACTGCTTGGTGATGTTTTGGTCTGACCAAGGACTTGCTGAGCCTCATGCTCTGCCAGGGTGGAGGGGAAGCCGGGAGGAAGGAGACAGGACACCTGACCCAAACTGACCAAAGAGGTTATTCTATACCACAGCACGTCATGCCCAGGATGTGAAAACGGAGGGCAGAGACCTGGAAGGGTGGGGGGTGCACTGTTGGGGGTGCACTGCTTGGTAGGGCTGGGTGGTGAGCAATTGTATCCTTTCCTTCTATTTGCCTTGTCATTATTGTTACTGGTGGGGGTGCACTGTTTGGTCGGGCTGGGGACTGGTGGTGGGCACTTGTATTCTCTTTCCTTCTGTTTGCCTTGTCATTATTATTATTGGTGGTAGCAGCAGTGGTTTGTGTTATACTTTAGTTACTGAACTCTTCTTATCTCAACCTGTGGGAGTTGCATTCTATCGATTCTCCTTCCCATCCCTCCAGGAGCGGAGGGAAGAAAGAGTGGGGAGTGAGTGAGAGAGCGACTGCGTGGCTGAGGCTTAAACCATGACAACTGTCCTATGATGAGCCTGAGTGAGCTGAGCAGTGCTGATGCCTGGGTCGGTGTGAGCGCCCAGACTTTTGGTCTTGTGCCCAGCCCTGCCTGCAGCTGCAGAGAGCCTGAACAAGCTGCTCTGCCAGGGCAAGGAGCCCACCTGAGGGACAGTTGTGGTGGCCCAGCACCCACAAACCCACCCCCTCCAGGCCTGGCAACCCGAAGCAAGTGGAAACCACTTGTCTGCCAATGCCGCGTGTGATCGCAGTGAATACAAAGAGAGACTGGGTCAGAAAGAGATAAAGAAATGTATTTACCAAACAACAAACAAAAAATAAACAACGAAACAAACCACAGCTCATCTACTTAACCCTACACTTATTCTACTGGAAACTCCAATTCTTCTAAGAACAAACAGCAATCTTCTAGAAAAACAGCAACTCTTCTGTGAAAAACTCCTTCCACGTCCTCAACACCTCCATCTCCCTCAACCCTGGAAACAAGCAGCACAAGGTCATTTCAGTGAGGCTACTGATGCTCGCTGTGTTTGCCACACGCAGGGGAGAGTGGGACTGCCACGGGGCTCAGCCCCAACTGGGGCTGGGAGCCGGGCTCGACACGATCACACTTGGCTCGCGTGTCCCAAAGGCAGCGCAGGGCAGCGCGGTGGTGGCGCTTGTGCCGCCAGGATGAGGCCACCGGGCACCACGTGCCTGCAGCGGGGCTGTCACACACAGCCCCAGCCCCAGCGCAGCAGCAGCCGACCTACCCTCACTGCCAGCACTGGATGGGGGCACGTGCTGCCTTACCACTGCTCAGTCCAAATCCATGGGCTCATCCTTCTCCACCTCCACGTCCACATCCATAGCCTCCTCCTCTTCCACCACGTCCACATCCATAGCCTCCTCCTCTTCCACCACGTCCACCTCCATTGCCTCTTCCTCCTCCACCACGTCCACCTCCATTGGCTCTTCCTCCTTCACTACGTCCATAGCCACCCGCAGGACCAAGGTGTTCTTTGTGGGGGGCTGCATTTGCTGGCGCGGGTTTGGGGACCGATGGGGATGGAGCAGGGGATTAGGGCTGAGAAAAGAGGCGAAGGGCTGGGAGTAGGTTGAAAGGACTGGGAGCAGGGCACAAGGAATTGGTAGAGGAAAATGGGAGCACGGGACAAGCGCGGGGTGCAGGGGTGAAGCTTTGTGTTGTTCTGTGGGCATGGGCAGTTGCCGATGTAACGTGTCTGCGACATCAGCGCGGAGTTACAGAACTGCTGTGAGCAGGGGATGGGGACGAGCCCTGAAGGGGCTGCAGCTCCATGGGGGACACTGGGCAATGGTTACGTGAGCCCTGAGATGACAGAGAGACACTTAGTGCTTAAATAGTCAATAAAATGGGTGAAGGCTTGCGCTGGTCAACTGCATGGGGCCAGAACCATCTCCTTTGGTCTTTTGCTGTCCCTCAAGCAGTCAGTGAGCGAGCTGAGCAGTGCTCATGTGCTGCAGTTGGGATGCGTTCATGGGGGTGGAATTCAGCCCTGCCCAACCTTGGGATGCCTGCAGCAGCAGAACATGGCCGCATCCTTCAGCTGTGCCCATCACAGATGAGCCCGTGCGAGAACCTGTGCCCCATGTGCAGCAAAAGCTGCAAGGGCAGCACAAGCTGTGCTGCCAGCAGCGTGTGGTGAGAGCTGCCTGCTTCAGGAGGGGTCTGCAACAGCTCCGACCTTGAGCTGGAATGTCCCTGTCTGCATTTGCACGCATATAGAATCATAGAACAGTTAGGGTTGGAAAGGACCTTAAGGTCATCTGGTTCAAACTGCCCTGCCATGGGCAGGGACACCTCCCACTAAACCATGCCATCCAAGGCTCTGTCCAACCTGGCCTTGAACACTGCCAGGGACGGAGCATTCACAACTTCCCTGGGCAACCCATTCCAGTACCTCACCACCCTTACAATAAAGAATCTCTTCCTTATATCCCACCTAAACTTCCCCTGTTGAAGTTTGAACCCATTACCCCTTGTCCTATCACTACAGTCCCTAACGAAGAGTCCCTCCCCAGCATTCCTATAGGCCCCCCTTCAGATACTGGAAGGCTGCTATGAGGTCTCCACGCAGCCTTCTCTTCTGCAGGCTGAGCAGCCCCAACTTTCTCAGCCTATCTTCATACAGGAGGTGCTCCAGTCCCCTGATCGTCCTCGTGGCCCTCCTCTGCACTTGTTCTAACAGTTCCATGCCCTTTTTATGTTGAGGACACCAGAACTGCACACAATACTCCAAGTGAGGACTCACGAGAGCAGAGCAGAGGGACAGGAGCACCTCCCTCGACCTGCTGGTCACGCTGCTTTTGATGCAGCCCAGGATACGGTTGGCTTTCTGGGCTGCAAGCGCACACTGCCGGCTCATGTTCATGCTCTCATCGACCAACACCCTCAAGTCCTTCTCCGCAGGGCTGCTCTGAATCTCTTCCCTGCCCAACCTGGAGCTGTGCCTGGGATTGCTCCGACCCAGGTGTAGGACCTTGCACATGGCATGGTTAAACTTCATGAGGTTGGCATCAGCCCACCTCACAAGCGTGTCAGGGTCCCTCTGGATGGCATTCCTTCCCTCCAGCGTATCAACCGAACCACACAGCTTGGTGTCATCGGCAAACTTGCTGAGGGCGCACTCAATCCCACTGTCCGTGTCACCCACAAAGATATTGAACAAGATTGGTCCCAACCCCGATCCCTGAGGGACGCCACTCGTTCCTGCTCTCCAGCTGCACATTGAGCCATTGAGCACAACTCTTTGCGTGCGGCCATCCAGCCAGTTCTTTATCCACCCTGTGGTCCACCTATCAAATTGATGTCTCTTCAACTTAGAGACAAGGATGTCTTGTGGGACAGTGTCGAACGCTTTGCACAAGTCCAGGTAGATGACATCAACTGCTCTGCCCCTGTCCATCAGTTCCGTAGCCCCATCGTAGAAGGCCACCAGATTGGTCAGGCAGGATTTCCCCTTAGTGAAGCCATGCTGGCTGTCCCCAACCGCCTTGTTGTTTTTCATGTGCCTTAGCATGCCTTCCAGGAGAATGTGCTCGGAGATGTGACCAGGCACAGAGGTGAGACTGACTGCTCTGTAGTTCCCCAGGTCATCCATTTTCCGCTTCTTGGAAATGGGGGTTATATTCCTCTTTTGCCATTTGCACGCACAGCTCATGCATGCAGCAGCTCCCCCTGCACCCCGCTGCCATTCTCCTTCTGGCAGCTCCCATTCCCTGCCCGCTTGCAGGGTCCCACATGACAGCACCGACACCTGACCCTGGCTCCAGCTGCAGCTGCCAACCTCTGATATCCCAAACCAGCTCTGACCGCAGACCCTCTTCCCACCCTGCGGGATGGCGACCAAGGGACTCAGTAGGAGGAAGGGACAGAAGAAGGTAAAAGGCTTGGTTTGGGCAGCAGCCAAATCCAACAGGGTGGCGGGCGCAGGCTGCTCCCCGCAGTGAGCTGGGCCTGGGCACGCTGTGATTCTGTGATTCCATGACCGATTCCTTGTACGTGGCCGTGCTTCCCCAAATGGAAGGGCAGCCCCAGAAGCCTTGGTCAGCGCTGGCACAGGAGGTGCCCGATGGCAGCACCAGAGCAGGTGCCCTGCAGCCACCGAGGGGTTGGAGCGAGGGCCCAAACCTTTGGTCCCTCGCCTGTGCCCGGCCCTGCCCACAGCTGCAGAGAGCCTGAAAGAGCCGCTCTGCCAGGGCAGGGAGCCCACGTGAGGACAGTTGGGGTGCCCCAGCACCCAGCGCCAGCCCCCATGTGCCCTCCAGCTCTGGGAACCCAGAGCAAGTGGAACCCACTTGTGTGCCAAAGCCACGGGTGAGCGCAGTGAATACAAAGAGAGACTGGGTCAGAAAAACTGTGAGAAATGTGTTTACAAGGGAACAACAAATAAATGTGATAAACATGACAAAAAACAACTGTTCTTATGAAAAATACAACTCTTCTACCTAAACCTACACCTATTCTAACTAAAACAACAACTCTTCTTCTTAAACCTACACCTATTCTACCTGAAACTGCAATTGTTCTTCTTAAACCTACACCTATTCTACCTAAAACAACTGTTCTTCTTAAACCTACACCTATTCTACCTAAAAACCAACTGTTCTTCTTAAACCTACACCTATTCTACCTAAAAACCAACCGTTCTTCTTAAACCTACACCTATTCTACCTAAAAACCAACCGTTCTTCTTAAACCTACACCTATTCTACCTAAAACTACAACTCCTAAGGTAAAACCAACAATCTGTAGAAACAACAACAATCTTCTAAGAAAGCGCCAACTCTTCAAACCAAACTTCTTCAACCGTTGTCAAAACTCCCTCTCCACCAGCCCTGGAAAGAAGCAGCACAAGGTCATTTCAGTGAGGCTACTGATGCTCGCTGTGTTTGCCACACGCTGAGGAGAGCGGGACTCTGCCACGGGGCTCAGCCCCAACTGGGGCTGGGAGCCGGGCTCGACACGATCACACTTGGCTCGCGTGTCCCAAAGGCAGCGCTGGGCAGCGCGGTGGTGGCGCTTGTGCCGCCAGGATGAGGCCACCGGGCACCACGTGCCTGCAGCGGGGCTGTCACACACAGCCCCAGCCCCAGCGCGGCAGCAGCCGACCTACCCTCGCTGCCAGCACTGGATGGGGGCACGTGCTGCCTTACCACTGCTCAGTCCAAATCCATGGGCTCATCCTTCTCCACCTCCACGTCCACATCCATAGCCTCCTCCTCTTCCACCACGTCCACATCCATTGCCTCTTCCTCCTCCACCACGTCCACCTCCATTGGCTCTTCCTCCTTCACTACGTCCATAGCCACCCGCAGGACCAAGGTGTTCTTTGTGGGGGGCTGCATTTGCTGGCGCGGGTTTGGGGACCGATGGGGATGGAGCAGGGGATTAGGGCTGAGAAAAGAGGCGAAGGGCTGGGAGTAGGTTGAAAGGACTGGGAGCAGGGCACAAGGAATTGGTAGAGGAAAATGGGAGCACGGGACAAGCGCGGGGTGCAGGGGTGAAGCTTTGTGTTGTTCTGTGGGCATGGGCAGTTGCCGATGTAACGTGTCTGTGACATCAGCGCGGAGTTACAGAACTGCTGTGAGCAGGGGATGGGGACGAGCCCTGAAGGGGCTGCAGCTCCATGGGGGACACTGGGCAATGGTTACGTGAGCCCTGAGATGACAGAGAGACACTTAGTGCTTAAATAGTCAATAAAATGGGTGAAGGCTTGCGCTGGTCAACTGCATGGGGCCAGAACCATCTCCTTTGGTCTTTCGCTGTCCCTCAAGCAGTCAGTGAGCGAGCTGAGCCGTGCTCATGTGCTGCAGTTGGGATGCGTTCATGGGGGTGGAATTCAGCCCTGCCCAACCTTGGGATGCCTGCAGCAGCAGAACATGGCCGCATCCTTCAGCTGTGCCCATCACAGATGAGCCCGTGCGAGAACCTGCGCCCCATGTGCAGCAAAAGCTGCAAGGGCAGCACAAGCTGTGCTGCCAGCAGCGTGTGGTGAGAGCTGCCGGGTTCAGGAGGGGTCTACAACAGCTCCGACCTTGAGCTGGAATGTCCCTGTCTGCATTTGCACACACATATAATCATAGAATAGTTAGGGTTGGAAAGGACCTTAAGATCATCGAGTTCCAACCCCCCTGCCATGGGCAGGGACACCTCCCACTAAACCATGTCACCCAAGGCTCTGTCCAACCTGGCCTTGCACACCGCCAGGGACGGAGCATTCACAACTTCCCTGGCCAACCCATTCCAGTACCTCACCTCCCTAACAGTAAAGAATTTCTTCCTTATATCCAATCTAAACTTCCCCTGTTGAAGTTTGAACCCATTACTCCTTGTCCTATCACTACAATCCCTGATGAAGAGTCCCTCCCCAGCATCCCTGTAGCCTCCCTTCAGATACTGGAAGGCTGCTATGAGGTCTCCCCGCAGCCTTCTCTTCTGCAGGCTGAGCAGCCCCAACTTTCTCAGCCTATCTTCACACGGAAGGTGCTCCTGTCCCATGGGTGAGCATCGTGCGCGGGTGAGCCTGTGTGTAACCTGCACCCCATGCAGTGCAGCTCCTGTTAGCCTCTCCCTCCTCCCCCGTCTCAGAGGCCTCACACCCTCATCATTTTTGCTATGCCATCAGTCTTGCCCCTCTGTTTAGTAGGTTTGGCCTCCCTTAAAATGATGAATAAAAGTGATTCAGGCCCTTCTACGACCTAAGTTCAATGAGGTGATGTTCACAAAGGCAGATAGTCCACAGGGGTTGAGCAGGGAGAGGGACGATGAGGCCCATGTTGGGTGGCGGCTCATCGCTCCCTGGAAAGCTCCCTTAGCAGCAGCCGATTTGAGCACAGCCACCTGAGCAAGCCAGTGATGATGTATTGAGAAAAGAATCTGGTATGAAGCTGAAAGGCAGCTTCCTAAATTGAGTAAATTACATTTGTGTTAAAAAGAAAGAAAAAAAAGAACTTGTAAATTGCCTATTTACACATTGGAGCATGCGAGCAAGTGAGTTCTCATACGAAACCCAGATGTTCATTAGAAACATGAATTTTTCTTCCTTGCTGCTACCCTGAAAAGTAAATTGGGGAAAAAATTCTGCTGTGCTGAAGGGGTACAAAGGAGTGAGTTAAGTCTACAAAATCCAGGAAATTTCCCGTTAAGCCAAAAATCTGGGGTACTGTTGTAGTCTTTTAATTTGGACCCAAGATATAAATTAAAGCCAGAGTATTAGGTCAGGTGCTCAAGTTCTCAGCCCTTAACTGTGGAATTTCCAGGTTAGGTTACTTAAATTTTCCTGTTGCTGAACAAAGCTAAAATCCTGTGTGCCATATATTTGCTCATCATAAAACGTCCTCTCCTAGCCAGTAACAGCTTCTTTGTTGGCGAGGCCTGTCTGGTTTATGAGCTTCCCAGCCTTTGTACAGTGTACTGGGAGTTAAGAACTTCCACATTGTGCTTGCTGAGGCTTTTGTGAATAAGCAAAGCAAAGCGCTTGCTCTCTGTCCAACAAATGCATCAAATATGGTTTGAATTCTCTGTTTTTAAATGCAAAGGATAACATTGATTTTGTTAAGGTAAATGTCTTTAATTGTATGCTGTATAAACTCGACTCATACTGAGACATAATGGGCTCTGGGCACTCTTCCAGAACAGCAGTAGAAAAATGTATCTTTTAGTGTCTCCAGTAGAGAAATGAAGAATTAACATGTAGATGAACAAAAAAACTAAATGGTGTACATCCCCAGCCTCCAAAAAGCACATAATGATGCAGAAGGACATTTACACAGATGGCAATTATAGCTGTATTTAGGACAAAACTGTTGATGTGTCCAGTGCTTTTTATTGGGACGGTGCTGGTGGGAATGGAAAAATAGAGTGAAAACAAAGAGTAAGAGAAAATGAAGTTCATAGAATTGTCACTGTATGAATCAATCTATCATCTAATCCACAGAAACTGAGTGAAATCTTAATGCAGAAGGGTACTGGGCATCTCATTAATAAAGTACTCCATACTCTGAAATCCTTACACATCTCTGTGAGTATTCAGGAGGGTGATGAGGACAACTATCCATTGGATGAGTCACCCCTTGATATTACTTTAGCAAAGGCGATAAAGGCATGTAAGAACAGAGCAAACACTCATGCAGCAGATGATATCCTTTCATTTATTGCTAAGCTACCATAGTACAGGCAATATATAAAAATATTTTACAGATAGCAAAAACTCATTACATTGGAGGTTAACAATGTTGTTGTAGGAATGTGAATGATACCAATCCCTTTTCAATTCTTAAAACTTAGGCTTTTGAAGGAACTGATTACAAAGACATCTGTTAGGATGATTGGAGTGACAATTGCTCACTCATGTATCTATAAATATGGCTTTACCTGACCGTACAGGGTAGGGCTTCAGCAAGGAGGTTTGGATTTCCGTGAGGGAGGATCACTCTATAATTACACAACTCATACACACATATGTATTGGGACTTACACATATGTAAGTCCCAATTAGGCCACCATTATTCAGTCTCTCTGTTGATTCTCTAGTCCCAGGTCTCACCACATTGCCTGTGTAGTAAGGTACTGATAAGCATCAGTAAGATGATGGCAGTTTATCCTGGAATAACTGATTATTCCAACACCACATCTGTGGATTTCTGAGCTAGTACAAACACATACATCATTATTCATTATTGTGGCTCACTCATTCTAGAATTTTCCACCCAGTTTTGCTATTTTATGAGTGTTATTAAACTCAAAATCCTAACCTTTCCCCAGATAACCACATGTTTGCAGCCTGTATGATCTTCTACAGTACCAGCACCTTCATCTGAAATCTATTACGATGTGGGCCAGGTACCAATTTAGGTTTTTTGTACCCCAGGAACAATACAAATGACTAAACAAATCTTAGACAGCCCATGGTAGATTAGATACTGTCTGCTAGTTAGACAGACTGCTATCAGCTGTCACCCGCTGCAGTTCTAAAGTAGCAGACATTAAACAAGATAGATGTCAATCGTATGTCAAACATTCAGAAAGGTGAATTATTCATTCTGAAATGAGATGAATAAAGAATTGTAACTTTCCACGTGTGATGGCAGACAGATGCCTTATTTACAGGTAAGAAATCACTGATGTAAACGATGAGGAAAACAACTGATTTCTGAAGAAGCTGCAATTCACCCAGGCTAAACCCAACTCTGGTATCCCTTCCTAGTGCACAAAAATATGTAATATAAATAACGTACACTCAGAATTGCAGACCAACTGGAACACGAGAAGATTTTTAGGTGTGCAAAATTTATGAAGAACCGAATCAATTTAAGATTTGAAATTAAGACAGTCATTTTCTTGAATCCCATCTGGCAGATAATTGTTCCCTATTAAGTAGCAATTTGGAAATAAATGCAAGGGAAAAAGACTGAAATATTTAGAAACACATTTCTGAAGTGTTTAAAGCAGTCTTTGAAGTCTTTGGAAATTTTGTCCAATACATCTTTTTTTTAGGACAACAGCAATTCCACAACAATTGCATAGAAAATACACTCAGAAAATGAAAACTGATCCTTTATAAATACTATCCTTAATCCAAAAGGTGTTGCATATTTGGTCAGACAAAAAGCATAGACACTTTTTTTGTAAAGATATGGATTACAAAATATACTTAAAAAAAAAACAAACAACAAAACATGCTAGCTAATTTGAGAACTGTTTTAGATATGTTCTTAAGCAGCAGCATTTTATACAATAGAGAATAACATAGTGCTGGTTTTGGACATATTCTACATTCAGAAAATGCTGTATTCCTACAGGAAGAATGGAAGTGATACATATTTACATGGATACAAATAAAGCAAGTGCAAAACCCATGGCTCTTCTACATTCTTTCTACCAATAAAAACACATACATTAGACACTTTCATTCCATCGCTGCTGTTCAGATCTTACATTTGCTCATTCTCATGGAGAAAAACAAAAATGGGACTTCATATTTCATTGCGAGTATCTTCACAAGCCATTCCTCTCCTGGCAAACTGTACTTCCAACACTCAGAACTGACAAAACCAAATCTTCCTGGTATCTGTCCACTCCTATTCCACTCTCAGACTGTTTACATATCATGAATGATGATTTTTGTCTACGTATTCATATACTTGATGCAGAAGTTTATAGAAGCTCATCCTGTACTTGCAGCCAAAGCTTGGATGGAAAAAACATGGAAGTAAAAAAAAATGCGCACACACACAAAAAGAGATGAACTTCTGATTTCCAACGAGCCCCATGCACTTCACATGGTATAACTTTGATGGAAAACGCATTAGAGTTGTTCACCCTGTCGAGAATATATTTGGAGGCCTTTGGTACAATGGCAGGAAGGCACTGTGGTGAAACATTCAGATAACTGAGGAAAGACAGAGTTTCCTCATGTGCAAATATGGCTATCTTCCAGATAAAGTGAGAACAAATTACTCACAAAATGGCATTAACTCTTCCACGGTTAAGCTAATGTTTCTACAGAAAGAGAGAAAGTTGTATTAAGTAACAAAATATTAATACTGGAAAACCACTGCTCAGCTAGAACAGGAAATAACTTAGTACTGTATATTTCAAAGTTCTTCAGCCTAGCTACATATTTTTAACATAACAGTTTTCTTTTTAAAAAGAGACACCAATACATAATGCTATGCCTGAAGATAATCCTTTTCTCTGGAAATAAATATAAAATTGGTTAAAACTGTATTATTTAACTAACTGTTGCATGTAAAAGCAGATAGAGTAGCACAGCCTGACCTCATGTAGCTGTAAATAAACCCACTAAAATGTAGTCTATATTATATACATTTTATGAACCCTCAATCCAGTAGTTGGCTTCATGTGCCTGCATATGTTTGGCCGACTGGAGCCAATTACAGGATCATGCCCCAAGTTTGTAATTGTGGGGGGAGGGAAATGTGTGTTCACATATAATTATATGTATATAATATATCCATATAGATATATATGGTTATATTATATAAGTATGTATGTATATGCACTGACACAGAGATTAATATCTATGCATTAAAAACAAGGAAGAAATACAACTACTGCAAGCATGAGTACAGCGCTCATAGCCCATTAAAAAACAAGTCCTCTCCCTCTCTCTACAGCAAAGTGCCCGAAGGAACACAGAAGAGCAGTGGAAAACTTGTCTTTTGGTTGAAGAGCACATGTTTCATGGGTGCATCCTGCAAAGTAGCTTCCATGGAGCAGTGCAGGGGCTCAGGGCTTTGCCTGCCTGGGTCCCTTAGAATGCTGAAAAGCCTTTGCTATGAGTCCACATTTTTCTTGTCTGCTATACACACTTATGCTGTATAGTAAAAAGAGGAGAAAGATGTTTAAAAGGTCAGTGGGGGACAGTGGCAAAATATAAAACTCAGTCTGCATCATGAACTTACATACTGCAATCGCATGCTGCAGGAGGAAGGCTGTCAGTGCATTTGCTGTGTGTTATCTGACTTCAAGATCAGCCATTCAGCTGCATATAAAGGACTATTGATAAGCAGTTGCTACGGACAATCATCAAATAAGCAGAAATATTTTTAAACTACATCAGTGCGTCTTCTGATTTGAGAAGCCCTTAATGTTGTTTGATATTCTAGTTAAAATTCAGCAAGAGAAAAGTTTATGTATGTCACCTATTTAGGGATTTTTTTCTCTGAATGGGTTTTCGGTTTGGTTTGTTTTAAATTTCCCTACACTTTATAGGCCGGATCAGGAAAAATTAAATGGTCTTTTTTGATATGTCCAAGCTTGTATTCTGTGAAACCAGCAGACACATTTCATCTGTTCTTTTACTCAGCTGCAGCAAAGAACTTCTGACAGGCAACTTCTGGCCTGAGGATTTAAGTTGCCCAAAACTATCAGACTGCATTAAAAATCCATACTATACGTCAGATTTTGATGCACTGGCAGTTTTAAAACAGCCCAAAGTAGCTAATTCGAGGCATGTGAGCCAGTTGAAGCACTATACAAGTGCTGTATACTACAATCAGGAATTCCCCTGTGCAGAAGTCCTTTCAGCTAGTCTGAGCCTCGGTTTTGTCTCTGTAGAAGTCAGCAATAAAAAAAAGCCATTTTCACCTCTGCAGGCACTGGGGTATCTTGCCATTCATACTGTGTGCAGCTCACAATATAAGCACCAGCATGAGATACTTTTTGGTGTTGGGATACATTTTGTGACAGAGGATCTGAATCTCACAAAGCAGACCAGCTTATTCTGGTGCTGTTGGTAGGTGTTAGCAGTACTTCCAGTGGGAAAAAAAAGCAGCAAATCCCCCAAGTTGTGTTATTAATACCAGTTTGGGATGTGCAGTCAGGAAAGGCTCTGCGCTGGTTCTGGATCTAGGCTTGGTTAAAACCAGAGATTAGAGCAGCTCTTGTGATTACTGTTTAAGATACAAGATTATAGCTGAGCCTTGGTCAGGTGCTCTGGAAAGTCTAATGCTTCCCACTCTAAAACTGAAGACTTTGCAGAATTTAAGTGCCAGCTTTTAGTGGTACAAAATATATTATTATCAACACTCCTGAAATGATTTCTGTTGAACTAAGCATTCGGCGGGGTTTGTGTGAGACCTTTCTGTGCTATGGGGGAACAAATTATGCAGCTGCTCTTCTGGTCAATTGCTTATCATTTTGCAGGAGTTAGGGATTCCCAAAAGAGGATTTCTGTCTACCCCTTTCCCCTGGAGCTTTGGGCACACAGAGGCAGGGTGGCAGGAGCACAGTCCTGCACTGCATCACTGTCTCCAGGGCCTGTCCCAACCCTGCCAGTGAAGCATTCCCCCCAGCACACCACTGAACACCTCTGCTGCAGCAAATACGCTTTTGTGTCACTTATACTTTCTTTTATAGCTTACTTGGTAAATATAATCATTATGGGTTATTAATCACCTGACGTGGCTTCCGTTATTGGTTGGGAGGGAAAGACACATAAAGGGCAATTACATGATCAGGCTACATTTAGTGGTGGTTTGATTTACCTGACTATTCAGTAATGGATTATTTTGTCCATGTCACTGAGTAACTGAGCATGGGATTAGAATTGTGTGGCTAGAAATGGGGGATTTGGGCTTCTGCTGTCAAACGGAAGAATTATTTAAATAATAAAACCCTATCACTTAACTTTCCTTTTTCACATGTATACCACACACTCCATTCAAAGTTTATTCCTTGGAAATAAGTCTCAGCAAGCCCCCACCTCCTCCTAGCACACTGCAGTCTCTTGTGCAGGTGCTCTGGATCCAGCCGTTCTCCACCTCTAGAAGGGGTGTCTGATCTGGGATACGGGGAAAGAAGAGAGGATTGTTGTGGCTTTGAGAGATAGCAAGCAACTGAAATGGGCGTGGGAGAAGCATACTGGAAGGAAAAGGTGCAAGGGTAAAAGGCATTACCCTCCTTCATGTGTACCTGCCCTGTTGCTGAATCACAGAATCACAGAATCACAGAATAGTAAGGGCTGGAAAGGACCTCAAGATCATCGAGTTCCAACCCCCCCGCCATGGGCAGGGACACCTCCCACTAAACCATGCCATCTAAGGCTATGTCCAACCCCACCTTGAACGCCGCCAGGGATGAAGCATTCACAACTTCCCTGGGCAACCCATTCCAGGGCCCCACCACCCTCACAGTATAGAACTTCTTCCTCATATCCAATCTAAACCTCCCCTGTTTAAGTTTAAACCCATTACCCCTTGTCCTCTCACCACAGTCCCTAATGAAGAGTCCCTCCCCAGCATCCCTATAGGCCCCCTTCAGGTATTGGAAGGCTGCTATGAGGTCTCCACGCAGCCTTCTCTTCTCCAGGCTGAACAGCCCCAACTTTCTCAGCCTATCTTCATACGAGAGGTGCTCCAGTCCCCTGATCATCTTCGTGGCCCTCCTCTGGACTTGTTCTAACACTTCCATGTCCTTTTTATGTTGAGGACACCAGAACTGCACACAATACTCCAAGTGAGGTCTCACGAGAGCAGAGTAGAGGGGCAGGATCACCTCCCTCGACCTGCTGGTCACACTCCTTTTGATGCAGCCCAGGATACGGTTGGCCTTCTGGGCTGCAAGCGCACACTGCCGGCTCATGTTCATTTTTTCATCAACCCACACCCCCAAGTCCTTCTCCGCAGGGCTGCTCTCAATCTCCTCCCCGCCCAATCTGTAGCTGTGCCTGGCATTGCTCCGACCCAGGTGGAGGACTTTGCACTTAGCATGGTTGAACTTCATCAGGTTGGCATCAGCCCACCTCACAAGCGTGTCAAGGTCCCTCTGGATGGCATTCCTTCCCTCCCATGTATCAACCGAACCACACAGCTTGGTGTCATCGGCAAACTTGCTGAGGGCGCACTCAATCCCACTGTCCATGTCACCCACAAAGATGTTGAACAAGACCGGTCCCAACACCGATCCCTGGGGGACACCACTCGTTACTGGTCTCCAGCTGGACACTGAGCCACTGAGCACTACTCTTAGCGTGCGGCCATCCAGCCAGTTCTTTATCCACCGAGTGGTCCACCTATCAAATTGATGTCTCTCCAACTTAGAGAGAAGGATGTCATGTGAGACAGTGTCAAAGGCTTTACACAAGTCCAGGTAGATGACATCAACTGCTCTGCCCCTGTCCATCAGTTCCGTAGCCCCTTCATAAAAGGTCACCAGATTGGTTAGGCAGGATTTCCCCTTAGTGAAGCCATGCTGGCTGTCCCCAAGCACCTTGTTGGTTTTCATGTGCCTTAGCATGGCTTCCAGGATAATCCGCTCCAAGATTTTGCCAGGCACAGAGGTGAGACTGACTGGTCTGTAATTCCCCGGCTCATCCATTTTTCCCTTCTTAAAAATGGGGGTTATATTTCCCTTTTTCCAGTCATCGGGAACTTCACCTGACTGCCATGATTTTTCAAATATGATGGACAGTGGCTTAGCAACTTCATTTGCCAGCTCCTTCAGGACCCTTGGATGGATTTCATCCGGTCCCATGGGCTTGTATACATTCAGGTTCCTAAGGTGGTCCCGAACAAGATCCTCCCCCACAGTGGGCCCAGGGTCCCCACCCTCACCGTCCCCGCGTCTGCCTTCCAAGACTTGGGTGGTGTGGTCAGAGCATTTGCCCGTAAAGACTGAGGCAAAGAAGTCATTAAGAACCTCAGCCTTCTCCAAATCCAGGGTAGCCAGTTCTCCCGACAGCTTCTGGAGAGGGCCCACGGTGTCCCTAACCTGTCTCTTATCGGCAATGTACCTATAAAATCCCTTCCTGTTATCCTTAACATCCCTAGCCAAGTTTAATTCTAAGTGGGCCTTAGCTTTCCTAACCTGGTCCCTAGCTTCCCGGACAACATCCCTGTATTCTTCCCAGGCCGCCTGACCTTGCTTCCACCTTTTATAAGCCTCTTTTTTCTTTCGAATTTTGCTCAGCAGCTCCTTATCCATCCAAGGAGGTCTCCTGGCCCTCCTGCTGAACTTCCTTCTAGTTGGGATGCATCGCTCCTGAGCTTGCAGCAGGTGATCCTTGAATATCAACCAACAGTCTTGGGCCCCCCTGCCCTCTAGGGCTGTATCCCATGGAACCTTACTGAGCAGGTTCCTGAAGAGGCCAAAGTCTGCTCTTTTGAAGTCCAGGGCAGTGAGCTTGCTGCACGCTCTTCTCACTGTCCTGAGGATCTCAAACTCGACCATCTCATGATCGCTGCAATCAAGGCTGCCCTGGAGCGTTACATTCCCAACCAGCCCTTCCCTGTTGGTGAGGATGAGGTCAAGCATGGCACCTCTCCTTGTCGGCTCCTCTATTACTTGCAGAAGGAAGTTGTCTTCCACACAATCGAGGAACCTTCTGGATTGCTTGTACCGGGCCGTACCATCCCTCCAACAGATATCAGGGTGGTTGAAGTCTCCCATGAGAACAAGGGCCTGCAAGCGTGAGGCTGCTCCTATCTGCCTATGGAGCGCTTTGTCCAGCAAGTCCCCTTGGTCAGGCGGTCTGTAACAGATCCCCACAATAATGTCACCCATCGCTGTTCTCCCTTTAACCCTGACCCACAAACTCTCTGTCGACTGTTCACCTGTCCCCAGACAGAGTTCCATACTCTCTAGCCTATCCCTAACATAAATAGCAACTCCCCCTCCCCGTCTGCCAGGCCTGTCTTTCCTAAAGAGCCGGTATCATGGTCTTTTTATACAAAACACAGATTATACTCATGACAATATGGGATTTAAAAAAACAAACTGCAAAAAAGGCAAAAAATATATAGAAAAACACTATAGCAATGCTGTAGTGTTTTGGAAGTTTATCGATTCACAGTATATTTATTATGCTGCAGTTCACAGTGTGAGCATTGCCAAGCATTCAGAAGTAAGGGTCAGGATTCTGTTGGCTGCAACTAAAGTGTATTCTTTGCCACATCATTTGATATAGATTCTTATTTATGCAGTTCTTACGTGCACTCTCATCTGATGTGGTTCTGATGGAGTTAAGCACTGTTCCCATTATGGCGATGAGGAGGCTGCCCAAGGGTAGCCCCTGGGTGCTCCCAGGAGAGGAGGTGCTAGCCAGAACATAGCTTTTCATGTACAGTTGCTTTAAGGAGGCTCAGTGGCTGCCAAGAGTTTTGCAGCTGGAGCATCAGCCACACGGAGCCCACGAGGAAAACAAAACCCAGCAGATTTCCAAAATACTAACAGCTGGATGCAGATGACATTTCTGAATCCACAAAAAATAAGAAAGAAGCCCAACCCAAACCAGCCGCTCTCACATTGCTCTCTGTCCCCCTTCTGATGCTGCCCCAGTGCAGTGGCAAGACCAGGCTAGAACCTTGCACAAAAAGAAATGCAACTAGGGGATGGTTTTGGAGTACCTATCACAAGTGATAGGAAGGGGAAGAGTTCCTACTGGAGATAATCGCTATCTTGAGCTGCACAAATGCTTCTTTGTGGCCAACTGCAGCCCTCTGTACTCGGATCATCCTTCAGATCTCCACCAGGGTCATAGTGACCAAATTCTCTCTGGAGACTCTGCTAGCTGTTGCTATTAACAGTGGTGAATTCCAGCCCAAATATAAACTGTGCTATTATTTTTAGGGTTGATTTCAGTCCTGTCGAGGGGACCCACTGGGAGGAAAGCCCTGTTGTGTGACCTATGTGTGACCTATCTAGCCAAGATAGATCATGTTCCCCCCTCACTTTCTGTGTTGACAGGCCCCACAGGGATCTTGGCTGCTGGCTTGGCCATGAGGCATAACTGATCTCTGCTTGATGGGGCTCTTCCAATGTTAATGGTTGCTCCCAGCTCACAACAGGGAGGTTTTCAGTTCCATGATGCTCCTTCAGCCTTCCCCTAGCACTAACTGCAGCATAAGCCTGCTCTGAAGTCACTATGGCTTAGCCACCTGCTTAAACTCAAGCGCATTTTACCTTCTTAGCAGAAAAGGGGAAAGCTTCTGGGGTAGTTTATTCCCACCAGTAAATTACTTTCATTTTTAGGTGGCATTTTCATAGTACCTAGAATATTCCTTCCCCTTTACCAGGCACCAGCCTGTTTTGCTGCTGCTGGGCTCAGCAATATTGTGGCCAGCAGGTAATTCCAGTGTGGTTTGAAGTGTGGCAGATGCACTCGCTGCCGGGCAGTCCTGCAGTGCTGAGAAGCACCATGGGAGCCAGTGCTGGCTGGGACAGGCTCTGCAGCACGTGCTACAGCCCACAGCAAGTTCTCCAAGCCTCATGAGTTGTGGGGGAGCACAGGTTAGGATGGACAACTGTCCTGTTGCTTCAGCTGGGTTTCTCTTCACCATGGCTGTCACCACTGTCCTTACCTACACAATTGAGCACTTGTATTCTCTTTCCTTGTATTTGCCTTGTCATTATTATTATTGGTGGTAGCAGCAGTGGTTTGTGTTATACTTTAGTTACTGAACTCTTCTTATCTCAACCTGTGGGAGTTGCATTCTATCGATTCTCCTTCCCATCCCTCCAGGAGCGGAGGGAAGAAAGAGTGGGGAGTGAGTGAGAGAGCGACTGCGTGGCTGAGGCTTAAACCACGACAACTGTCCTATGATGAGCCTGAGTGAGCTGAGCAGTGCTGATGCCTGGGTCGGTGTGAGCGCCCAGACTTTTGGTCTTGTGCCCAGCCCTGCCTGCAGCTGCAGAGAGCCTGAACAAGCTGCTCTGCCAGGGCAAGGAGCCCACCTGAGGGACAGTTGTGGTGGCCCAGCACCCACAAACCCACCCCCTCCAGGCCTGGCAACCCGAAGCAAGTGGAAACCACTTGTCTGCCAATGCCGCGTGTGATCGCAGTGAATACAAAGAGAGACTGGGTCAGAAAGAGATAAAGAAATGTATTTACCAAACAACAAACAAAAAATAAACAACGAAACAAACTACAGCTCATCTACTTAACCCTACACTTATTCTACTGGAAACTACAATTCTTCTAAGAACAAACAGCAATCTTCTAGAAAAACAGCAACTCTTCTGTGAAAAACTCCTTCCACGTCCTCAACACCTCCATCTCCCTCAACCCTGGAAACAAGCAGCACAAGGTCATTTCAGTGAGGCTACTGATGCTCGCTGTGTTTGCCACACGCAGGGGAGAGTGGGACTGCCACGGGGCTCAGCCCCAACTGGGGCTGGGAGCCGGGCTCGACACGATCACACTTGGCTCGCGTGTCCCAAAGGCAGCGCAGGGCAGCGCGGTGGTGGCGCTTGTGCCGCCAGGATGAGGCCACCGGGCACCACGTGCCTGCAGCGGGGCTGTCACACACAGCCCCAGCCCCAGCGCAGCAGCAGCCGACCTACCCTCACTGCCAGCACTGGATGGGGGCACGTGCTGCCTTACCACTGCTCAGTCCAAATCCATGGGCTCATCCTTCTCCACCTCCACGTCCACATCCATAGCCTCCTCCTCTTCCACCACGTCCACATCCATAGCCTCTTCCTCCTCCACCACGTCCACATCCATTGCCTCTTCCTCCCCTACCACGTCCACCTCCATTGCCTCTTCCTCCTTCACCACGTCCATAGCCACCCGCAGGACCAAGGTGTTCTTTGTGGGGGGCTGCATTTGCTGGCGCGGGTTTGGGGACCGATGGGGATGGAGCAGGGGATTAGGGCTGAGAAAAGAGGCGAAGGGCTGGGAGTAGGTTGAAAGGACTGGGAGCAGGGCACAAGGAATTGGTAGAGGAAAATGGGAGCACGGGACAAGCGCGGGGTGCAGGGGTGAAGCTTTGTGTTGTTCTGTGGGCATGGGCAGTTGCCGATGTAACGTGTCTGTGACATCAGCGCGGAGTTACAGAACTGCTGTGAGCAGGGGATGGGGACGAGCCCTGAAGGGGCTGCAGCTCCATGGGGAACACTGGGCAATGGTTACGTGAGCCCTGAGATGACAGAGAGACACTTTAGTGCTTAAATAGTCAATAAAATGGGTGAAGGCTTGCGCTGGTCAACTGCATGGGGCCAGAACCATCTCCTTTGGTCTTTCGCTGTCCCTCAAGCAGTCAGTGAGCGAGCTGAGCAGTGCTCATGTGCTGCAGTTGGGATGCATTCATGGGGGTGGAATTCAGCCCTGCCCAACCTTGGGATGCCTGCAGCAGCAGAACATGGCCGCATCCTTCAGCTGTGCCCATCACAGATGAGCCCGTGCGAGAACCTGTGCCCCATGTGCAGCAAAAGCTGCAAGGGCCGCACAAGCTGTGCTGCCAGCAGCGTGTGGTGAGAGCTGCCGGGTTCAGGAGGGGTCTACAACAGCTCCGACCTTGAGCTGGAATGTCCCTGTCTGCATTTGCACACACATATAATCATAGAATAGTTAGGGTTGGAAAGGGCCTTAAGATCATCGAGTTCCAACCCCCCTGCCATGGGCAGGGACACCTCCCACTAAACCATGCCATCCAAGGCTCTGTCCAACCTGGCCTTGCACACTGCCAGGGACGGAGCATTCGCAACTTCCCTGGCCAACCCATTCCAGTACCTCACCTCCCTAAGAGTAAAGAATTTCTTCCTTATATCCAATCTAAACTTCCCCTGTTTAAGTTTGAACCCATTACTCCTTGTCCTATCACTACAATCCCTGATGAAGAGTCCCTCCCCAGCATCCCTGCAGCCTCCCTTCAGATACTGGAAGGCTGCTATGAGGTCTCCCCGCAGCCTTCTCTTCTCCAGTCTGAACAGCCCCAACTTTCTCAGCCTATCTTCACACGGAAGGTGCTCCTGTCCCATAGAATCATACAATCATAGAATAGTAAGGGTTGGAAAGGACCTCAAGATCATCGAGTTCCAACCCCCCCGCCATGGGCAGGGACACCTCCCACTAAACCATGCCATCCAAGGCTATGTCCAACCCCACCTTGAACGCCGCCAGGGATGAAGCATTCACAACTTCCCTGGGCAACCCATTCCAGGGCCCCACCACCCTCACAGTAAAGAATTTCTTCCTCAGATCCAATCTAAACCTCCCCTGTTTAAGTTTAAACCCATTACCCCTTGTCCTCTCACCACAGTCCCTTATGAAGAGTCCCTCCCCAGCATCCCTATAGGCCCCCTTCAGGTATTGGAAGGCTGCTATGAGGTCTCCACGCAGCCTTCTCTTCTCCAGGCTGAACAGCCCCAATTTTCTCAGCCTATCTTCATACGAGAGGTGCTCCAGTCCCCTGATCATCCTCGTGGCCCTCCTCTGCACTTGTTCTAACACTTCCATGTCCTTTTTATGTTGAGGACACCAGAACTGCACACAATACTCCAAGTGAGGTCTCACGAGAGCAGAGTAGAGGGGCAGGATCACCTCCCTTGACCTGCTGGTCGCGCTCCTTTTGATGCAGCCCAGGATACGGTTGGCCTTCTGGGCTGCAAGCACACACTGCCAGCTCATGTTCATTTTTTCATCAACCCACACCCCCAAGTCCTTCTCCGCAGGGCTGCTCTCAATCTCCTCCCCGCCCAATCTGTAGCTGTGCCTGGCATTGCTCCGACCCAGGTGGAGGACTTTGCATTTAGCATGGTTAAACTTCATCAGGTTGGCATCAGCCCACCTCACAAGCGTGTCAAGGTCCCTCTGGATGGCATTCGTTCCCTCCAATGTATCAACCGAACCACACAGCTTGGTGTCATCGGCAAACTTGCTGAGGGCGCACTCAATCCCACTGTCCATGTCACCCACAAAGATGTTGAACAAGACCGGTCCCAACACTGATCCCTGAGGGACACCACTCGTTACTGGTCTCCAGCTGGACACTGAGCCACTGAGCACTACTCTGCGTGTGGCCATCCAGCCAGTTCTTTATCCACCGAGTGGTCCACCTATCAAATTGATGTCTCTCCAACTTAGAGAGAAGGATGTCATGTGAGACAGTGTCAAAGGCTTTACACAAGTCCAGGTAGATGACATCAACCGCTCTGCCCCTGTCCATCAGTTCCGTAGCCCCTTCATAGAAGGTCACCAGATTGGTTAGGCAGGATTTCCCCTTAGTGAAGCCATGCTGGCTGTCACCAAGCACCTTGTTGGTTTTCATGTGCCTTAGCATGCCTTCCAGGATAATCCGCTCCAAGATTTTGCCAGGCACAGAGGTGAGACTGACTGGTCTGTAATTCCCTGGGTCATCCATTTTTCCCTTCTTAAAAATGGGGGTTATATTTCCCTTTTTCCAGTCATCGGGAACTTCACCTGACTGCCATGATTTTTCAAATATGATGGACAGTGGCTTAGCAACTTCATTTGCCAGCTCCTTCAGGACCCGTGGATGGATTTCATCCGGTCCCATTGACTTGTATACATTCAGGTTCCTAAGGTGGTCCCGAACAAGATCCTCCCCCACAGTGGGCCCAGGGTCCCCACCCTCACCGTCCCCGCGTCTGCCTTCCAAGACTTGGGTGGTGTGGACAGAGCATTTGCCCGTAAAGACTGAGGCAAAGAAGTCATTAAGAACCTCAGCCTTCTCCAAATCCAGGGTAGCCAGTTCTCCCGATAGCTTCTGGAGAGGGCCCACGGTGTCCCTAACCTGTCTCTTATCGGCAATGTACCTATAAAATCCCTTCCTGTTATCCTTAACATCCCTAGCCAAGTTTAATTCTAAGTGGGCCTTAGCTTTCCTAACCTGGTCCCTAGCTTCTTGGACAACATCCCTGTATTCTTCCCAGGCCGCCTGACCTTGCTTCCACCTTTTATAAGCCTCTTTTTTCTTTCGAATTTTGCTCAGCAGCTCCTTATCCATCCAAGGAGGTCTCCTGGCCCTCCTGCTGAACTTCCTTCTAGTTGGGATGCATCGCTCCTGAGCCTGCAGCAGGTGATCCTTGAATATCTACCAACAGTCTTGGGCCCCCCTGCCCTGTAGGGCTGTATCCCATGGAACCTTCCTGAGCAGGTTCCTGAAGAGGCCAAAGTCTGCTCTCTTGAAGTCCAGGGCAGTGAGCTTGCTGCACGCTCTTCTCACTGTCCTGAGGATCTCAAACTCAACCATCTCATGATCGCTGCAATCAAGGCTGCCCTGGAGCGTTACATTCCCAACCAGCCCTTCCCTGTTGGTGAGGACGAGGTCAAGCATGGCACCTCTCCTTGTCGGCTCCTCTATTACTTGCAGAAGGAAGTTGTCTTCCACACAATCGAGGAACCTTCTGGATTGCTTGTGCCGGGCCGTACCATCCCTCCAACAGATATCAGGGTGGTTGAAGTCTCCCATGAGAACAAGGGCCTGCGAGCGTGAGGCTGCTCCTATCCGCCTATGGAGCGCTTTGTCCAGCAGTTCCCCTTGGTCAGGCGGTCTGTAACAGATCCCCACAATAATGTCACCCATCGCTGTTCTCCCTTTAACCCTGACCCACAAACTCTCTGTCGACTGCTCACCTGTCCCCAGACAGAGTTCCATACTCTCTAGCCTATCCCTAACATAAATAGCAACTCCCCCTCCCCGTCTGCCGGGCCTGTCTTTCCTAAAGAGCCAGTAGCCTTCCATTCCAACACACCAGTCATAGGAGCCATCCCACCATGTTTCTGTGATGCCTATGATATTATACCCCCGTAGATGTGCACACATCTCTAATTCCTCTTGTTTGTTCCCCATACTACGGGCATTTGTGTAGAGGCAGTTGAGCCGAGATCCAATTGAAGTTGGGTCATTGGCTGGAGCAGCTGGAATATCCCTACATTGCTCCGAACGTTTACTATAGGTGCTACCAACCGACTGGGTGTGTTGGGATGGAATGATGCCCCCCTCCCCCAACACATCTAGTTTAAAGCATCCTTGACCAGTCTGGCAAGCCTCCTACCAAATCCACTCTTCCCCTTCTTTGTCAGACCAGCTCCACAAGCCCCCAGTAGACCCGGCCTATTATATTGAGTCCCATGGTCAAGGTACCCAAACCCCTGACTATAGCACCACCCTTCTAACCATTTATTAACCTGCCCAATCCTCCTAGCCTTTTCAAGGTCCTGCCCTGTATCCTGGAGAATTGACGAAAAGACAATCTGAGCTCCAGAGCCCCTAACCACCTCTCCCAGAGCCCTGTAGTCCTTCTTTATAGTCCCCGGGCTACTGCTATCTATATCAGTAGCACCCACATGTATTACCAGGAGTGGGTAATAGTCCGTGGGACCGACTAGAGCAGGCAGCTTCTCGGCCACATCCCTGATCCGAGCCCCTGGTAGGCAACACACCTCCCTTGAGGCTGGGTCAGGCCGGCAGATGGGTGCCTCTGTGCCTTTCAGATTAGAGTCCCCTACTACTATGGTCCGCCGCTTTTTCCTGGCAGCACCAGTAGTGACCTTCTTTACCAGTGCACCAGCTGGTTGCGCCTGGTGGGACCGCTGTTGCTCATCAGCCCCCTGCAGGACAGCAAAGCGGTTCTGGGTGGGGACAACAGATGTAGGAGGAAGCCCCTTGCTTTTAATTACCCTCTTCCTCCTTTTTTTGTTGTTTTTTTCTGTTACCTTTTCCCAGCTTCCTGGGCTAGCAGCCTCCTTTCCTGCACGGGCAACAGTAGACACTCGAGGCCCCGGAACAGTTTGGTCCCGGAGCAAGCAGTGCTGCTCCCCCTCAGCTTCCCTGACACCTTTCAGCCTGGTAACAGCTTCCTGCAGCTCAGCCACCTGCTGCAGGAGGACCTCCACCAGGGAGCACAGAGTGCAGCCCTGCCCATTGCTCACCCTTCCCTTAGGATACCCCGAGCTCTGCGCTACAGCCTCCCTTCCCATCGGCTCCGTCTGGGTGCCTACGCTGGCCACCACCGGCGCAGCCAGAGCAGAGCTCCCAGACCGAGCCTTGCCCGTACGGCGAGTGTTCACCATCCCGCTCACCACCCCGCTCGCCTGCCCGCGCAAACTGCCTCGAACCCGCCCTGTTCGCCGCGCTCCGGGTCGCCGCGCTCCCTGGGGCAGGTTTTTAACCAGTCAGCTCTGCCGCCGCTCCTCCTGACACCGCCCCCTCTGAGTCAGCTGCTCGCCTCCGCGGAGCTGCAGGCCCCCGGGCAGGCCTTGTCGAGGACTTGAAGCTCCCTCGGGGCAAGTTGCTGCTCCGAGGTGAAGCTCGTAGTCGCCGAGCCTCCCCCCCCCCCCGATCAGGCGCTGCAGGCCTCCCCTCGCGAGACAGTCACCTCAGCAATGGGCCGGAAAGGGCTGATGATGCCCGGGTTGAATCTGCCTTTTATTTTGTTCTTTCTTGGAAGCAAGGGACATTGGACACGTGCATCCTTTTTCTCCCCACAATAGCAACTCTTCTGACAGCCAGGAACTTTCTCCATCTCTCATCCTATTGTACAGTATGTATATGTATTTTCTGTCATGAAAATTCCATTTATAGAGTGACTGGCACAATTGTGATTCCACTTATCGCCGTATAGCTGAGCTTATAGAAAATTCACAGATCTTTGCTGCACACTGGCAGGATATAGAACAAGGTACTTTATATATATTAACCCAAACGAAACCTTGTTGATAAGTACTGATTTTGTGTAAGTTAGAGAAGCGCATTGCTTGTCAGTGTAAGTGGCAGAAAATCAAAGCTTTCTGCTGCAGTTCAGAGCCAACACCTTAATGTGGGATCTCATATTGCAATTTTTCCTCACACACGTGATCATTTTTATTCCCAGGGAGCATCTGATGGAAGTAAGAGTTGCAGTAATTGGATCCTCTTACCCTTAGAGTTACTGGTCAGGAATTTAATTGAAATTCTGGTCTTTTTAATAATTATTGAGAAATTATTCTTTTTCTTTTTATTTTTTCCCCTTATTGCTTCTCCTAATGTGAACATGATGATCTTAATTTAAAAATTAAGTTAAAAGAAAGTCTTTCTGGAGCATGTCTGAGATTATCAGTTAGAACAATCCTTTCAAGCTGAGCAGAAGGAAATGCACTGCTGTTAAAGGGTAAAGCTAGGTCCAGCATTGAAGAATTCAACATCTTAAAGATTCTCAGTCAAATGGAAGGATAAAGGGAAAGAAGATATTTGATCTCAAACCCAGTGTCTGTCTAGTGGTGTGGGCCATTAGAAATATTAAATTGAATTTGTGCTTTGTGTGCTTCTGCTTGCCTGCTTTATGGGCAAGGTCAGCTTCCAGACAGCATGTAAATGTGGGAAGGTGAAAAGGCCCCAAGGAGAATAGCTGGTTGGTATCCCACATTTGACTGCCAGTGGAGATTTAGTTCTCCAAGGATAAATCTGCACCACACAATGCATCTCAGTGCAGGGATAACTGAGCTGTCAAGTTGTAAATATTCTAGCACTGATGCCAGAATTTATGGAACTGTGGTGATATGAAGTTAACTTACCTTGGGAAGGACAATGAACATTTATCCATAGAACTACACGAATACACACAATTACATGGGGGTAATCTGTAAGGGTCTGTATATATGCACAGATATGCAATATTCCCATCCTCTACATCATTAAAAACCCCATCAAAACATATCTGTGTTACTAAACATGTAGTTCATGTAAGTTTCAGTTAAAAGAAAACTCAGTACTGAGATTTGACTGTGGTCTATCTCTCCTGTCTGAATTTTCTTTTCAAGAAAAGTTTGTCACACGAAGAACAGCCTGACAGTGATAAAATTACTGCTAAGTGTTGCTTTGGTAGGTTTATGCACAGAGGTCTTGAAAGTCTGTTAAGAACTCTTCACTAGCACTCTCAGTAGTTTTTATTCCAATTTCACGTGTACTATGTTGCTATAAACACACTTGGAAGGAAGAGGGAATGTACGTGTCTAGAGCATAGAGGTGGGGAAAAGAGGGTAAAGGAGAAAAGAAAAAATAGAAACTCTAAGTTCTTAGGTAGATCATGTACTGCTGGAAAATGGCATGGCACAGGGTAGCCAAATTCATCTGTCACTTGCCTGACGTAAAGTGCCTCGCTGCACCTGCATTATCTCCTCCTGATCAATGGACTCTAATACACCCCTCTCTGCAATTGAACCAGGGAATTACACAGTCCCCTGATGATGGAACCAAATGTAATCAAGTTAGGCCAATGTAAATGCAAATCATGAGCCTTAATTAACAGGAACTGCACAGCAGTTGTTAAGTGCTGCAAGAACATGTACACGATTCATGGGTCCCCTGCAGCTCTGTCTTTTGATAATTAGATTTCTTGGAGAAGATAAGGAATTTCAGGAGGCAGCGTGTGCTGGGGAAGGGGAACAGCCCTGACATGCTTGTCATGCCCTGTAATATCCTGGGTGTAATCACTATGCAGAGCAAGGCATTGGAGCCATCCCTTCTCGCCGCCCTTGCCAGCCCCTCATCATTCCAAAGCTCTGGCCCTGTAGGAACTGAGCATTTCAAACAGCACCTGGTGTGCAAAGCTAAAAGAAGGCAGAGGTGCTATTAAAGTATATCTGTAATTTTTTTAAAGGCTTTTTATGTTGTCTGCAGCTGTGTAATTGCCAGCTTTCACGTAGGCTGGAGAGGGCTGTACCTCTACTGTGTAGCATTTAAAGTTCTTATTCATCAGGAAGCTTCAAAAGGCCCAGAAACACAACTGTGAGAGCAGCTTGTCCCCACCAAAAGCCACTGCAAATTACCCTTCAAAGTGGTTAGTTTCTTGTAATTATTAGAGCTGTCCTCATAGCTTTGTTTTTAAAAGCATTTAGGTATCTCATAAATAAGTTCCATACAGAAGAACAATGCCGCAAGATCAGCTATGGGCTTTTAATGCAATGATATATTATTGGAGCCCAAATGCCGTTCTAGATTGATGCTCTGGGCTGTCTGTGCTGCTGAGTTAGAAGGGATGAATGATGACGTACTGCTGGAATTCACTCCTTTTCATGGAGCACAGCCGTCATCTGCAGTCAGGCATCAGTGTTGACATTTGCTTTTAAAAAGGCTAGGGATTAGGACACATGGAACTGGCTGCTTTCTAAGCTGTGAAGTAAGAGCCACAACCAAGGTGTGAGTCTTATTTTCTTTTTTAACATGATTTAATTCTTTCTCAGCCTCTTGTTCCCCTTTTTTGCTGCTCTTCTGCTTTCTCTGAGTTGATTAAGTGATTGGATTAAACAGGCCATTGTTTTTAAAGCCTTCATTTTATTCTGAGGATTCTCTTGCATCATGGAATTTGGAACTTCTGGCATGGAAAAAATAACATACTGGTCTGCTTGGAACAGGAATGATCATATTAATGATGATGGAGAATTGACTACTGCTACTTTTATTCCTATGGAGCTACTTCTGTGTTACCCTCTGTGACGTGCTTTGAAAATGTCGACAGTATTCCTCTAAGACAGCTAAATGTGGTGCTCATTTTGCTGAGATGAAGCAATTTAGGCTGGTCCCTGAATCAGCCAGGTGAAGGACCACTGCTATCTTGTTTTTCTCAGCCTGTAGTTTTAACCCCTCTTCTCATGTGCGCTGCCTGGCTGGCTCTTCTTAACAGCACAGTTAAAGGTCTCTGCTTCTAAAATGCAGCTTTTTGTAGGTTTCTGTAGATATATTTTAATTAATACCTTTTTCTTCTCAGGAAAGGGTCAGATTAAGACTACGGAGTTTCTAGCTGTCCTTTTTCATGCTTGAATATGTCTGAATTCATGAGGCTGTTGGGAAACAGGCAGTATGACTCCGACATTAACTCTGTTTTATCTTCCTACATGATTTGCCAACTTTTCTGGGAGAAAAGAAGCTGCTTTTTCCTTCTCAGCTTGTGTTTGTGTGTGTATTTGTATGCAGCTGCATCAGACAGCTGCAGCTGTTGGAGCTAAGTACACTAGAAAGCACTGACACCTAGTGCTTTGGGTAAAACAACTTAGTTCTTGGGCACCTTAAGCTTTGGAAAGTATTTTTGTCTGAAGTGATGTTTGCCTTGTGTGGTTTACTCACTAAAACCTCCCTGGTTTAGAGGATGATTGCACAAAGGTGAGCAAGGAAGAGCAGCAGAAATGAGATGAGAGGGACTGTGTGAACTCCTGACTTGGAAAAAGCACCCAAAATGAGATGATGCCATTCTCTGTATCTTGCTGTAGCCTTCAATGATCCTGTCAATACGTTAGTGAGGTGACTGTCATTGCAGGATTGCTTTCTAAAACTCTTCTTCTTTTGTTTGTGAGTCCTATCTGGGACATACCCCAACTTTAGATTGAGATTCTAATGGATCTGCTCTCTATATGTCATTAATGTATTTGGTTTTCGTGCCTCATTCACTTTGAAGATGAAACACAAATTTTGCTGGTGAGGGCAATTTTAAGAACTTGCAAACCAGCTAAAAGCTGGGGATTATGTTTTGTATATTCATAAGGTTGTTGGGAAACAGGCAATATTAGTCTGATGTTAACTCTCCCTCATCCTCCTCCTTGATTCACCATATTTTCTGCCAAAAAAAGCTTTTCCTCCTCAGCTTGGGGCTGAGCGTGTATTTGTATGCAGCTGGGTGTTATATATATACTTTTAAATATATTTTATTTATAGCACTGGAAACTTGCCTTCCTTTCCGATGTGCACTCCATTTGGAGAGCATTTCAGTTTCTCTTAGGAAGCATCCTTTTACCTCTTACATTTTCCCTCACTTCTCAATGAAGTCTCTTCTGCTAGTGCTTGTCCTTCTCCAGCAACTGCGTCCATACAGCCTGTACTTTGCTGGGCACCCCAGCTGAAGCCCCTCAGTGGGTATGAGTAAGCTGTAATGGCACTTCCCAGAGCTGCATTTTTCAGCTCCAAATATTTTTCTGCTTCTTGCCTGAACGATCATGAGATCAGTCTTCGCTCTGAGCAAGACAAAAGCTATCACATCCCTATAGATGCAGCGTCTGAAGGCTGGGTGGGATGAATTTGAGTGCATGCAGCCTGTGCTGCAGGCACACAGTTCTGAAGTTGCTTCTCTGTTTCTTGAGGGTCTACTTCTTGGTACTTGGGAGTCAAGCTGTAACTAGACTTGTACTAGTTAAGGATGAGAATCAACTGGGAATCTGAAATGCTCAATGCATTTACTGTGGATTCCCAAGTACTATGCTATTTATTTGTATTTTGGTTTTTAAACTGCTATACAGACAAGATAATTCTTTACTTCCCATGCCACATGGCACAACTTGAGAAACTGTTTTTCGAGTGGCTGGTCAAAGGCTAAAGAAGGAGTCCGTGTGGCTAAAATGTTAGTGATTAGAGCTCCCTGCTCGGAATCAAACCCACAGGTTCACACTACTGGCTGCTAAATACATGCTAAGATATGTAGCAGAACTTTAGATGTTGAAAAGTGCCAATAGTAAGTTGCATTACTCACATAATTCTGATGTATATGTAGAATATTAACAGGTCAGAGACTGAAGTGTTGAGTCTGGAAAAGTCTCTGTTGGCATTTACTGGAATTTTGCCTGAAGCCTAAAAGAGGACCACAGGGCAGTGTTTGGCAACATGTATGATTTTTATTGGAGAAATGAATATGGCACAGTGGGAGCTAAACTGGATCCTTCTGCAGCATGCAAATGTCATTAATCATAGTAAACAAAAAGCCATAGCATTGAGTGATTTGAAACATCCTGCCCACTGGTGCTGTGGTGTACCATGTAACGGGTCAAGTGCTGACAGGTAGTGACTGGGATGAATACAGTTTTTAATATTTTACTTGCTGAGCTTTTAAAGACACTTATAATGAATTCACTTCCTCTACTAGGATTTAACAATCTATACAGGGATGATTATGCAGATGAAGCATCATCAGATATATACTGATTTATCCAGTTACATTGAGCAGATGAAACGCTATAGTTGTAGGAAAGGTGAAATTAAGCAGACCACTCTGAATTAACAACAAATGTATCAGCAACCTTTGAGGTCTTTTTAGGTTTATAGACCATCTTTGAATATCTAGCACCACTGGAAATTGTTTATAATACTAAAGATGCTGAAATCAGCACACTGAATTTCATCCTACACCCTCCTTAGATTAGAGTCTTTTTGACATATGACTCATTCAGCAGCCCTCAGCATTCCATCTCCTTCAGTCTTGTTTTGTTTTAAATCTTCCAATTGTAAATCCAACTTGTAACTATGAAAGACATGGTTTCTTTCTCATTTGCTGCTTGTTCAAGTGAAAATTGCTGTTCATGAATCTCGGTTACCAACGACTGGTCTGACCTGGAAGGTGGTTCACACTCTTGTCACTTGTGAAATTCATTGTACTGACTGTTATCTGGATGTAATTCATGTTGTTCTTGTAACGCCAGCTATTGGTGTTGCTTGACTTAAGATTTCGTAGTATTTTAAAACAAAGAAAGGTGGTTCTGAGCAGGAGATTTAAGAATATCCAATCTTTCAAATAGAACAACAGAACTTCCCATGAGACCCCAAACCTTGGGGGCTTCTCATACATTTCCTGGGTGCTGTGAGTGCCTTCGCTTGCTTCTGTTTCATTTTTCAAAAGCATCTCTTTTGAGATTTTTGGTGCAGAATTATCTAGTCAATAATAATGTATATGCTCATCTATTTTGTCCTATTCAGTTGTCAAAAGGAATGAGTAGTTCCTTGACTATCAGGTAGCATGCCAGGCAATCCTCTCATCTCTTGCCAGAGGAAGTTTGATTTTCAAAATTATCTTTCAGACTGTGCCTCAGGTGCCATACTGTAGGAGATTTACATTTCCTGAGATGTGCACATATTGAAATGATTGCATTTTTGGGAACACGGTATTCACTGAATGTACAGCTTGATTTGTGTGCAGTGGCTGGAGCTGTGTGTGCAAACCAGGGCATATATTTTCGCAGCTGACTGTTTACTCCAACTCATCCAGGTATCATCGAGATGCAAAATGTCCCAGCGAAGCTGGGTTTGGGTTCCCTCTATAGGCTGCACAGAGAAGTTGAGCCTCCGCAGGGTGATCTATCTACTTGTTTTAGGGGATTAATTACCCTTCCAATGTATTTTTCTGTTTTGAATGCAGAGATTGCTGAGGCTCACTGCCAAACCTAGATGAGATGTCTAACTTGTTGACTGTAGAAGATTGGTAAGATGTAGCCAGGACTTGACTCTTTGAAGCTGAGACCCTGGTAAACAGTACTCAAATCACTTGTCTCTCAACTCGTGGGGTGGGGAGTGAACAATATGTTCATGGGGCAGATCAGGCCTGTGCTTCACTGCAGAGGTCTGTAAGATGAAAAGCCTGTCTGAGGCTGGCAGTTAAACAAGTGTTGACGGATATGAAGTGCTCGTAAATTCTATGAAGTGATCTGGGCAAACTGATGACAGATTTTCTAATGATGAATTAAAGTGTTCCCCAGTTCGGAAATCCTGGTTTTTCACCACTAAAACTGATGATTTGCATGTGCTGGCACATACAAAGTATGGTTTAGAGGGGATTTTTGAAGCTTGTAGATCTGGATGAAAAAGGCACCTCAGTCTTTCTGCTTTTGAGAGACTTCCAATAGCTGAGAATTTATCTTGGCGTAATCCCTTCTGTTTTCTGTGCAGCAGTGGTTACAACTGGAACTGAGTACATGTGGCTAAAAGGGGCTGCAAAACAAACAGCAACTGGACCATCCTACTCCCCAGCAGTGTGCCCCCTTGCTTCCAGGTACCTGCTGAATGTCCTAGGGCCAAGCAGAGGCAGAAGCCCATCAGCAGTCAGTACTAATTAGTCTTTCTCCTGTCAAAACAGCCTGAGGGAAGGCTGGAAAGAACAAACCTAATGTGTGCTGGTGCTATAGTAATGAACTAAGACACAATAATAAATAATCAAGCTCACAATCCATTGCGGCATTAGCAGACATGAATTTACTATTTGCTTGTCTGGGGCTATCTTGCATGTTGTGGGTGATTACAAAAGAAGGTCTTACGAATAAGAGGGCTCAGACCCTTCCTTTTTTAACGAAAGTTAGATACAAAACAAGCATGATGTCTATGCACTGTATTAGTTTTAAAAAATTACTGAAACACAAGGAACAATGACTGTGAAAACCTCTGATGATCTCAGAGAGGTACAAGTTACATACAGCCCACCATGAGGAATGTCTTTGTTGAAACCACAGTCATGTTCTTAAAGAATGCAGTTATGAGCCCAGCTGCAGTATAAAGGGTAATGAAGGCTAAGAAGGAATAGCACATGGAAGGTATAAGTGATTTGGTATGAACTATGAAAAAGAAGTCTGAATTATTATGAAGCTTTAACTTGGTTGTGTTCCCATTCCTGTTAAAACAACTGATTGAAGGACACTGGAGTTGCTAATGTAAATGGAAGTCTGATCCTTAACAAATGAATCCTCTTTGTTATTACTCATATACAAGAGTAAAAAAAATGAAAAAAAATACATAGCCAAAGAAGAAAAATATCAAACCGGTGTCTCATATATTGCATTTGTTGAAACCTCATCTCTGCAAGTACAGCAAACAGCTCCATGTTTCAAATGAAATATGCTCCTGTGGCTGTCCAGCTGATCAGTATTCATTAAACAGCAGGGGATGTAGATCATGTACAGAAAAGTGCACCCTGGCTCCTTAGATCATCTCAGACAGCTATTGGGCTGAGCTAAGTCTTTAAATTCCTTTTTGCTTTGGAGTTTCTGTTTTATGGGTGCCACTGGACACCCAGAACAGAGTCACAGTCTCAACATCCCGTTTGTCTGGCTCTGGGGTATGATCATGTATTGTGCGACCAAGAGGTCTCTTACTTTTGTGTTCTTACTATATGAATATATTGTGAGATGTCATGATGCATTTCAGGAACTTCTGAAACTATCATCTTCTCTAGTTAAAGCAGCACTTACTGTGTGTCATCTTTGGGGGGGAAGGGGCTTTTGGCTCTGTGCTGAAATGGGTGTTCTTGTTTTCCAGTTTTCTGATACCAGATTGCACTACATTATAAAAAGTATTTTTTTGAAAGAGAATATGAAAAGAGATGAAACTGCAGAGAATTCTGCAAGGAACAGTGCTCATTCCCATTCAGAGTTACAATGAGGAAATGTCTCCGATGCAGTTAATGATGTATAGTGAAGAAAAGAGTCAGTGTCTCCCCCTTATCAAAACCTTTAAACACAGACAAGCCCATTCTAATTTACAAGTGCTTTTGTCAGGAAATCATGTATTTTAGGAAAAGTCGCTGTCCGAACTTCAGAAGTTGTGGTTAATCCTTAGTCGCAAGAAACACTCAACTGTTTTCTCTGTATTCGGTGGTACCAGCATCACTAAGGGAGGAGAAGGGGCACTGATGAGACAGGCAAGTAGCTCTTTGTTTAGTTGTGTTTTGTTTTATATCAAGCATTCCTGGATGTGCTTCCTATAAGTTGTCACAACCAATAACCCTAAAGCATCAGCTCTTGTGAACAGCTGTGTATATGCCCTAGGAAATGTCTGGAGCCTCCCAGGGCTGGATTTTCTGGCACAGTGTTAATGGCTGAGGTGCTGAAGCCACAGTAGCTTGGCGGTTGTGCTTCACGTGTGTAATGCAGGCTCTGCTTTTTGGCTGGTGGATTTTGGGCTTGTTCTCAGACATGAAGGATCAGAAAAATGGCAGCCTTATATGCAAAGCTGGTTAATTGTCAGAGTACAGGCTGTAGCTTCATGTAATCCATTCTCCAGGGGCTGGGCTTGAATAAAATAAGAACTGATGACTCATTCCTTCATCTCAAACTCTGAATGAACCTAAGCATGAAATTAAAACATGAGTAGCTTTTTCCTTAGTTTAATTATTTCCACATTTCTCTGTAAACCCCAATTCCCACCCAGGCTGGAAGTGGAGGTTCTCTTAAAGCAGCAAAAACTGTGCTCCCAATCCAGCTGGAAGCAGAAAATGTGTAAAACTTGACAGGAAAGGCTGAGAATTCCTAGGAGAATTCTCTTCCGTTTATGTAGGGGCCAGTGTTCATTTTCCTCTTCCATTTGTAACTCTGAATGTCATAAGTGTGTAATCTTAGAAGTGCCAAAAAGATGACTTTTAAAGGGACGGGGTGATTTAGTGCCCCTGATCTCAGCAACTAAACCAGATGTATTTAAACATTATGTACATAGTGTGACAGTAGAACTGCAGATGGAGGGGCACCAAAGAGTGCATACGTGGGATGGCATGGTTAATTGTACCTGTTTCAGCACAAAGAGCTCACATTATAGCTGTGCTGAATAACTTTATCTTGTAATGAGCCTACTAATTCTGAGGCCTGCCTGAAAAAGAGGAGTACTTTCAGCTTTTCAGACACACCTGGATTTCGATGGGTTTGATCTCTCCATCTGCATGGTACAATGAGTGTGTCATTGGTTTGGTTGAGTTATTCCAGACTACTGCAAATTATTGTGGCTTAGGAAAGGGAATGGCCACAACGAGCCAGCCTTCAGACAGGCAGGATGAAAACTGCAGGCATTGGGGGAATGTTTGGAAGTGTTTCTTGTGATCTGTGGTAGGAGTACGCTGTATTTTGCACAGAAATAAGTCAAACAAAAGAGTGAGATCTTTCATCGTAAGTTCCCAGAAACATAATGTCATTTTGAATTTGATTTATGAAAGCAATAAAATGTTGCATTAAGGATATGTTATCATTTTAAGCCATGAATATAATGTATCAGTGCCATTGCAGAATGGATTTATCATAGTTCTTGCAGTGTTGTGTTGGAAAATATGTGATTTAACTCCTGACGTACCATAGAAATATTGAGAGAGCAGGAGGCTGCAGTGGATTTTGTATGAAATCTTCAGTGAAGAAAAATAATTAAACTTTGACTACAGAATGTTACCTGGTAGGTAATAGTGAAGGTCTTATTGATTGTATTTGTCACTTAGGTCAAATTACACTTTCCACATCATGTGTTCCGCTTTGGGGTTCTTTTTGTTTTGTAAAACATTGATGTGGGCCAGGCAGAAATATTTCCTTACTGTTTTCTGTTGATATTTTGGAGGCTTAATGAATTGACTTCTGTTTTAATGGGGTTTCCAAACCTGCATGAGATTGACAGTTTATGGTTAATAGTGATTTTGCAGTTAAAATGGGTATAGGTAGCTACTAAAACCATGTGGATTATTATACTTGACATTATTAGAAGCTGATGAGGATTTGCCCATCATTTTTAATAATGTAGTGCTTCAAAAGTCTCCAATCCCACCTCAAGAGTTATTCAAGCAATATTTCTTCTGATTTCATCAGCTGTGTTTTCTTGATGAGTTTTGATTAAGGAACTTAGGGACTAACTTCAATGATTGCAAGTGTGGAAGTATTACAGAAGTACTGTCTGCTTTTCTGGCTGCCACCTTCTTACTCTTCGATAGAGTATGCATGTGTTAATACTGCAGCTGTGATCTATCTTTTATAATTGTTTGGAATTAAATTAAGTTTGCTGTGAATGGAAGCAATCCATGCAATTACTGAGTACAGTGTACTCTCCTGCAGAGGATGATTAGGCTAAAAGCACAGTTTTACTGCTTGCCCATTTCTTGCTGCTGTTCTTGACTCCTCTCTTTTGCCAGTAGAGCGCAGAGTCTGAACATCTTGCTGTCCAAAAAGCCCACAGCCACTATGTCCTGGATAGAGATCGAGTTGTCTCTAAAGTTGTTGACAATGACTATTATTTCCTAATTCAGAACTCATGCCTTTCTTCACACACTGTGTTGCCCCTTCCATTATGGGCATGCCGTAGGGATGTAACCACATCCTTCTCTAAGCCCCTTTTCATCCCCGAATTGTCCTGGCTATCGTGATCTGTATACCTTGTGATTTATTTTGTCTGCATTCCTCTACTATAAGATTCCTACAAGACCCTTCTCCTCTGCAATTTCTAACATGCAGAGTAGTTCCTTTCCATTGAAATACCTTCCTGGCACTTCTTTTGCTTTCAAGTCTCATTTGAAAATCTTTTTTATTACCTGTTTCATTTCGTTTTATTCTTTCTCCCTCTCATCCTCTTTTGCTACTATTACGCTGACTTTGTAACTCTATTATTTGTGAAGAGCGTTTTAGGTAGAATTTCATGGAAACTTCCTTGACATGCCTAAAAAAAATAATTGAAATTTCCAAACAAGATTTGTAACCTGTTATGCTGTATTATGCGCACTGTGTCTAGATTTAAATTAAGACTATGAACATCAAAATGAACAGGAGCCAGAAAGTGCTGGAGGGAAAGAATGGAAGCCCAGTATTGAGAAGCAAGTGTGAAGTTTATAATGAGAGCAAAGCTTCATCCCTGTGAACATAATTGTTATTCCTCTTCCAGCTTTGCCCAATGTAATGAAATCTTGGAGATCTCTCAACCTGGCACAACTGCTAATTTTTAATGAAAACTGATGAAAGAGATTAGAGATCTGTGCGCTTGTAATCTTTCATAAAGTGAATAGATTTCTACACACTGCACCTGCATAAAAATATCTATGAAAGGCAATTTTAAAAGAAATCCCAATAATGTTTATTCTTGTTTTATTGGATGCTGAGTCTAATACTCTCTAGATGTTCTTGGATTTATGTTTACACTGGGAAACTGATTGTCAGGGAATCAGTCTTCATTTTCTGACTACCACTGTCATGTTCCCCTGCTACAAGAACAGCATTGCTCTGTGCTGTGTAGATTGCATCCCTATAGCACTGAGATACCATTTGGCTATCGCAGCGCACTGCAGCCAGGGATGCCCAGGTTTTGAGCTCCACAGATTTCAAGTGGGTCCATGGTACAAAGCTATTAGTCTCTCTTTCGCAAATGCCTGTTGGTTTGAGGAGGACAGGGCAGTCAAACTGTGGTGTAGTTGGTGGTAAATGTGTATAAACATGTTTTTCGCTCTTGTACACGGGGAAAAGTAGTTTTTATTTAGACCTCCCTGCCCTGTCAATGGTGCCTAGCAGTGCCCCTAGGAAGAGACCTGGCCCCATGCAGTCCTGCCTGTTCCTAGTGAAACTTTCCTGTTGTGCTCAGCGTTCCACCGAATTCTCAGGTACCTCACTCCTTTCCTGTCCTTGAGGCTGTGAAACTCCAGGGCTACCTCCCTTTGCTGCCGGCTGCATTATCCCCCTGCAGCGTGTCCTCTTATAGTCATTGCAGCTACCTGCAGCGCAGCTTTGCCTCAACTCGTGGAGCAAAACTGTATATGCGTGCGGAACAGCACCAGAGACACTGCTCCTGCAGCAGCCCAGGGTTAGATTTGGGCCATGTGCAGCATTTCCATGCTCCTTATTTCCAGTTCTGTTACTTCCAACAGCTCCAGTGTCCCAAAGGGCAGCAGCTGCAATGTGAAGGTGGCTGTTTCTTGACAGTTTCACAACACAGAACAAATTTCTGTCTTTTGTGAAATCTTGCTTATGGTTATGGGCTTAGAAGTATATATTAAGCCAACTAATCTTGTAGTAGGCTGAACTTCTGCCATGGTTCTGTGATGTACCACTCTGGGCATTCAGACAGGACTATTTGTGGAGGACTTCCTCAGTGCATGAAGACTATGACACGCAGGCAAGTTTTCACTGGGAAACATGACCTTGCAGAGGAGCCATCTCTAGTAACATGTCTTTGCTCACTGCTTTTGTATGTACCCAAAGTCGTCAGACAGCTGAGGTGAGTTACCATCTGTTGGAGTCAGTGGGAAATCTGGTTTTGACTTGATCCTCCTCTGTGGAGGACACTTAACTCTGGTAGTGACAAAATATATGAAGAGGCCCCGTTTCATCTACTTCAGTGACTAAGAGGGTGTACATATCCTCATCAGCATGATGACTCTTGGAACAAGATGTTACTCAGAATGAGAATGGCAGGCAGAAACCTTACATCATTTTACACCGTCTGATAGTGGTGCTCATGGCTGGCCATCAAATTTAATTGAAAATTCTTGGCACACTGCTAAATAAAATATTAGAGCTTAAGGCTGGGAGGCAGAAGCACATCAGTGATGTATGAAAATGTTGATTGCCAATTTCCATGTTCCAGGTGTTATTCATGGGGATGCTGCCTGGGAAGCGTTTATATCCAACTGTAACAAACATAAACAGAATGACACAGTTCATTAAGCCAGAAGCAAATGTAAATGATGAAAGGCTGCTGTGTAAAACCACATTAAACATGTCCCATTACTTGATGCAAACTACGTTATGTAGCTGCTTAAACATAATGCTCCTTTCATTCCCCTAATTCCATGGTGATTTAAATGTCTATATTTTGAAATAGGAAAATAATAAAATATGAATCGCACTTGTTCTGCTATCAGTATAAAAATAAGAGATAAAGTAACATCACTGGGAGAAATGTAGATCTCTAAATACCTATTATTAGGAAGGAAGAATCATTTTGCGCCTGGAGGTGAATGAGGGGGACACCTTCCTGCTTGTAAGTGACAATCACACACACACAGAGGCTTATAGAGACTGCGGCACAAATGTGGACAGAGAAGGTGATACTACACCAGCAATTGGCTAGGACATTGGAGGGTCAAGAATACACCTCCCAAACTAAACCCTTGGTAGTGCGTTGCATATTTTTCTCTTCTGAGGTAGTTTCACTGCTTTCAGAAAGAGAAGAGGAAAAGAAGCTGTTACCAGGTACCAGTTCAGCTGACAAGAATGGTTGTGCAGTTGTGTTGTAAGAAGATACCTTCTTACAAGGTATTTTTAAACCAAGAGATGTCTTTAAACCCCTGCAGACACATGTCATTTCAATAACAGAAACTATTAATCACCCATCATGGGCACAGCTGTTTTTTACCAGGGGTAGACTGGGCAATTCAGTGGAGTTCACAGTGCAAGATCAGTGTTCAGAGGTTCCTTTCTAAGCACTTATGCTGTTGAAAGTACCTGGGCCTGTTTTGATGTGAGCTAACCCAATTTCTTGGTGGACACACGTGATACCAAATGCAGAGCCGTGACCTTGTGCATTTCTCTCTGGGCTGAGCAGCAATCCTACCTGAAAGTTTAATGCTATGAATACAGAAATGTGAGAAATGCTCAGAGCCCCTTAGTTTTTAACAAGAGTCATTCCACTCTTCTGTTGTTTAAGGGTTATTGAAAATCTTCTGCAGAGAGGGTTTATCTTTAGTGTTGCAAGGGAATGTAAATGCATTTAACAATTCACTGAGCCTCTGTTGATGTTGCATGAAGGGCATACATTAGCTTTGCTCCACAGTTCTTGCTTTATTAAAGAAACGTTGGGTTTTGGGTTTGTGGTGTGTGGGGTTTTTTTTGTTTTTTTTTTCTTCAGTTTATGGGGACTTGAATATTTACTGCATGATTCTGAATGCAGAAATCCTCCCTGTAGTGTGCATGGACCACTGCCAGGAACCTGCTGTATGTGCCTATGGGCCTGCTTTGGGTAGGATTGTTGACCCTCTGGGTTCATTCATACAAGGGAGAGAGGGGTAGTCTAGTTTTCTCTTGTGGCATGGTTTAGTGGGGGGTGTCCCTGCCCATGGCAGGGGGGTTGGAACTAGATGATCTTAAGGTCCTTTCCAACCCTAACTATTCTATGGTTCTATGATTCTATGATTCTTGTAGGCAGCTGGCTCTACTGTTGTAGAAAGCAGAACAGCCTTGTACCATCACCTTGTTGTTTCTCATTTTTTTAATGCATATCTGAACTGTAGTTGTTGCAAGGTGCAGAGAAAGAGAAACTTCTGAAGGCACGAAGGAAGCTTTAGTAGGTGGGTTTGTTCTGGCTTGCTGGTTAAAAATGGGGTTGGGAAGGAAACTGATTTCCTGTCCTGAAAAAAGTATTTTCACTGTGGCATAAAAAAAGATGTGTGAGCTGTGCTGTAGGGTGAGGCTGGAAGCTTTTCCCAGCTCTGACGGAGACCTACCTGCTTTGCAGTAGGCAGCTTCTCAGAGCGTGGGCACTCATTTGGGTTTATCCAGTAAGAAAAGGAGTCTAGATCTGTGTACCAGACATCCCTGGCCAGCAGAGCAAACATTTCCCACTCCCTAGGCTTTCTGAAAGTCCTTCAGGGTCTGAAACATTTCCAGATGAAACCTTTTGAAAAATTGATACATTACTCTGTTTTTTGAGAAATTGGCATTTTCTGTGGCTTGGGTTTTTTCCAGATTGGCTGAAGACAATCAAATTGTGTTGTCAAGCCAGAGAGGAGAGAGACACATTTTGAAGAAAGATATATTACTTCTGCAGTGAGAAGTGTTCCCATTTATTCCACAGTATTTATTGTACTCTCATATCCCAGTTCTTGTTAGTGTGCATGCTGTGGAAACTACCAGCCAGCTTCAGTGATAAATACTGATTTCAATATGTACACAGTGCACAGCAAAAGCAGCATAAAATGTAATTCATAGAGCCAATTAAAAATATTTACAGTACTATATTTGCTGCAAAAGTTTAAGCATAGCTTTTCCATCTCTTTAGAATTATGTTTTGCATTAATTTGATTGAAATTTGCAAACATGGGGAATAGCTATGGTGTCTAGAATGTGATATGAGGTATTTGGAGGCATTGCAGGTCACTGCTACTCATTTGCCCAAATCTGTTCTTATCCCACATCCTTTTTTCCCCAAGTATTTGGGTACTTTTTGTAAGTAAATGCTGTCCGATGCTGTGGGGAAGGACCTGTCCCACCCCGCAATGCACTTGCTGATTACCAGTGTCCTGCCTGCTTTCTTCATGCATGAGAAAGATCATTATTTAGAGTTCCGGAATGGCCGAAGGGAGAATAAAGGGGAACAGGACGTATCCACCTCTCCCTTTTGTAGGAAGCCCTACTGGGCCTTGTGACAAAATGGCTTTTAAAGAGAGCTGTCTCAGAAATGGAAGAATCAAGTTCATTGAGAACCAAGCTCGTTGCAGAATTCAGTACTGCAGCCAGCCCTCTTGCAGCTTATGTTTTAAACCAAGGCTGTTTTCTCAAGGATGATTGGGTTGGGTTTTTTTTCCTCTCAAGCATCCCACTCTGACTGCTAAGGAGAAGGTATTCTCAGCCACTTGGAAGGCCTCACCTGAGCAGAAAGGTTTGGGACAGAGACAGTCAGTGCGTTTTCAGGTTCACACACCCTTGCATTTTAAGAGTTCTTTTAGTAAAGTCCAAAATGTCACAAAGCTGTTCCCAAGAACAGCTAACCTGAAGAGGTTTTCATAACCTCGGATTGTAACAGAACTTTCCTAGTGTTTTTAGCAACAGCTAAAGGAACCTAAAGGCAATGCTTCTCATAACGTTTTGGCTACATCTAAATCAGATTTGGAAAATAAACCTGCTTTCACTTTAATCCCCATTATGGTTGCAAATCCTTTTTAGGCCCTTTTAAGGGTAAGTGGTCTTCCTCTCAAAAGTTTTACTGCTCTTTAATACAGTGCGAAACACAGGCTTACACTTTTGCTGGTCCCTCTTACTATGCAGGTCACAGGCACGGGTATTTCATTCATGGTTGTGAGCATGTCTGCTGGCACTTGCCTCGCTTGGCTCTGTGGGACTGATAGCACCTTGGAGCAGAGGCAGTGATACCGGCTGTGGGAGAATCTTGCTACCTCTGTGACTTCTTTGCTATCTTTGCCCGTGAGGTGTAATGTGTGGTCCAGGAGATGTTACGTTTGGAGACATTTTCAGAAGCTGATTTTGCTCAGCTTCTCTTTCAGTGAGTATTTTCATGCATCTCCCTTTATAGTCATTAGACGTGTGGCTGCTCAACCCCTACACGCTCCATATTTGTTTTTTCCTCCTACCTTTTTAAAAATAGATATTTCAGTGTTCTGCAGCATCACATTTGTTGCTGTGGAGACGATTGTGATGTTGCCAATAGAGATGTGACTTCACTGACAACCTCTGAAGAAGGACAGAAGCACAAAGACGCAGCATGCTTTATTCCTCTTCTGCTGGCTATTTCCTAATCACCCTATTCTGTCATTTCCTCTTCTCTGTGTTTCTTTATACTGCAGCCTGAACTTCGACTGATGCACAAATCTATCTTCTTTCTGAGCCTGGGATATATTTTTGCGTAAATACATACATTAGCAATGCAAGCTACCTATAATAAGAGGTAGAACACAGTAGTGGTATAATGATTTGTTGATTCTTGTGACATTCCTCGGCTGCCTTGCCATCTCTGCCTGCCAACACCCTTTGGGATGTCGTTCTATAGGAAAAATCCACCAAAAAGTGCATCTACAGAGAAACTGTCTAATATTCAGGGGAAAATGAAAGTAATTTCCTAGTTCTTTGTGATGGGCAATCCCTAAGAAAAGTGACAGGTTGAAGGGAGGGAAGGAAGGAAAAAGCGATGGGCAGAGTGACAAGCCATTGTTGCTCACACTGCTTATGCTGCATGTCTGGCAGAAAGATAAACATTATTCCCTAACCTGCTGCTACCCCATGGTGTTTCTAAAGAAAATTGGTGGGCTATTGAGAAGAGATTTGACTTTAAAGATAGAAGACAGCCACGAGAGAGCAGGGTTTGGATCTGCAGGGTGAAGGTAGCGCATGTTACGGCCATGCGGGCTCTTCCTCAGGAAGCCAGAAGCAAGCTCCCTCCTAGAGTGGAAAGGTTTGTTTTACTGATGCTGTAACATAGTGCCATGGTCAATGTCAAATTAAAGTTCTCTGGAAAGGAAAAATCCAGCTCCATTGAGTAGTCCAGACCCTCTGTAGAAGTCCAGGTAGTTTGTAGGTTGTACAAAGTTTTATAGAGAATTCCAAACTGTGTAAACAAATGAGCGGTATTTGCCACTGGGGAAAATTAGTGCATTAGAAATACAGTGGTATTTCTTCCTGGAAGTCTGAAAGTCCGCATCAGAAGTGGTTTCTGCTGTGATGGTAATTGGGTTTCAGCTGATTGCAGCAAAACTATGAATCAACTGCAGCCCATTTTTAATAATGAAGAACTGAAACATAATCAGAAATATATGCAGAGCCCTACAGCTTTCAGTGATTGGATGCAGTAACTGCTGCCTGCAGCCTCCCTTTGGACTCAGGTTCTTTCTTGCTTTTTTTTTTTTTTTTGTAGTTTAAGAATTAGGAGAAAAAAAATTCCAATATTTAGAGCAGTTGATTTGGCATGAGATGGAACGGAATGACAGAATAAATACTGCTCTTTTCTGTGCCTCTAGTGCAGTGTTATTTCTGATGCCGTGTTGCAGAAGAGCTTCCCTTCTCTTCTCCTACACCAGGCCAAAGTAATCAGCAGAATTTGGCAAGCCCTGATGTGGTCTTGAAGTCACCCATGAAAATGGTGCAGTAACTTTGTGTGTTCATAATGAGAAACTGTATTTCACCTCTCCTGAATAAAGGAAGATATTGTGTAGTATTAACAGAAGGATAAGTTACTATGGTGATGGAAGCTATATAAATAGATGGAAATAAATGTATGTATAGTGCCTCTTAGCTATGATCTGACATGAAGATTGTGACCTGTTTCCGTGGGACTTTAAGGAGCGATGTAGTGCGCTCACATTGGTGCTTGATGGAAGTTAGAAGTGATACATGAGAGACCTTGTTTTCTGTCAGAAAAACACCACAAGGACTTTGTGTGGTGCAGCAGCACCTACTGGATCTCACATTTCTCCCACACTTAACTGCAGGCCTTTACCCCCTCACCTCTAGTTCTGAGGGCTGCAGTTATAGTACTAACAATTCCCCTGTCCTTTCTTCATCATCTTCCTGTAGACAGACACTGAGCTTTGCTCAGACCAGCTCAGCTTAATCAGGTTCTTCTTTCTGTGACCTTTCCCCTGTGTTATTGCAGATGAAGCTCCAAAACTGATTAGTTTCCAGCCTCTGTCCTTCTTGGTTTTAAGTATTTCCTTTGTTTTGACTCTGCTGTATGATGTTCCTCTGCTCAGGATGCAAAGCTGTCTCAACTGTAAGGAGGATAAGATGTGCCATTACCAAGAAATGGGAAGGCAGTGGACGTTTCTGATATAGAGGCTCCTGCAGAAGAGTAAGGCCACACCAAAGCCTTGCATAAAAACGTGTTCTGGGCTGCAGCTGGATATGTAACTAGAGCTTTGCAGACTCTCAGTGGCTCTGGGCATTGCTTAGTTGAACATCCAAATAAATGACATGAAAATGGTAGGGAAGAACATCTGCTAAACACACAGATGCAGCCCCCTTGTCTGGATGCTCAGGTTTCAAGGTTAAACAAATATTTTCTGGGGGGAAAGAAAATATTATTCTGTTATTTCAGGTGCTTTCTCTACCTGTCCCTTCACCAGGTCACTAGATCATTTTCAGCTAACCCTCAGTGTCATTTGGCTTTTCTCCTCCCATATCTCCACCTGTAGGCTAAGGTAGCTTGACCAGTCAGACACTTCACGTGCTTATCTTTATCTGTAAAATGACTAAGTTATAAGAAGGACTTAAGCAGCACTGATGGCAATGTGATGATTACTTAAATTAATTTTTAAAGCCTTTTTGGCTTTCAGAATCTTGCTCATGACTCGTGTCTGTTCACAAGATACAACTACAGAAGTTTTTAGAGCAATGGAATGTGTGCAGCTTTTGAAAGCCTCTTGTGGTGGTTTAAAGGAGACTTCTCAAATGAGAAGGTAAAAGTCAAGCCTTAGATGAGACATCAGGGCTTGATTTTTCTGCCAGCTGCTCTTTATTTGCCTGCATCTGCCATTCCTCAGAAAAGGCTACTGGCAGTGAGAGCTGTGCTGTGTCTTCATGATGCATGCAGGGGAATCTGCTCCCTGTGCTGGTTCTGCAGAGCTGAGAAGGTGGAAAACTTGCTTTTATCAATCAAATATAAAATTATGACTCAAAGAGCAAACCAGGAGCTGAGTAATGCTGTTCTGCTCTGCCACTGGCAGAGCAAGATTTAAAGTGGGCTGTGAAAAAGCAATGAGTGACTGCTGTGCATTCACAGCATCCTCGCACTCCAGTCCTCTGCCACTCACTCCATTTGCCTTCTCAGTTTTCCACAGCTCCCCATAGAAAAAAACTTTTAACTATTCTATGGGTCACTTTTCCAAAAAACGAATGATTGAAAGGGGACACATCGTCTCCCAAAGTGGCTTAACTCCAGCCCTGCTGATCCAGTGACCCAAGTTCAACATGTCATCTAAGGCACATTTGCCTGTACGTATAACCCATATTTTGTTTCCCCATTCAGACTTTTTTGTGCAACCAACACTTTGTGTGCATCAGCCTCACTGAAGGTACCTTCTGCCTTAGCTGCGTAGCTGGTGTGGCATCAGCTATCTTTTTACTCACACAGAGCTACTTTTGAATTGCCAGCAGAGCTTGATTTTCATATCTCTCTTCTTGCCATTGTCTGACTCCTGATAGACGCACTGGTTGCACCTACTTTCACACAAGACTCCTGGATGCCAGATGGGTTCTCACCAGCCCTGTGCTAAACCTTGGCAAACTGTTCTATGAACCCCAGATAAGATTTTGATTTAAGACCAAAGGTGGTACCAGGCATTCAGCTTTCTTTTTCAATAGTACGGAGCCTGATTTGGTAAAAGGTGTTTATTCAACTGTGCATGCAGCCGGTGCAATTATGTATACGGACTGGTCAACAGTCGGTGTTTTGGCTACACTGGCCTGAGTCAATGATTTATTCCTACACTGGCAGTCACTGGCGATATGAATCAGATGCATATTTGCATTTCCTAAATTTAGCACATGCATCTATGTAGCCAGTCTGTGTGCACAACTTGGACATATTTTCATTTGCATTTTATCACGTTTCTTAGAGGGAGGTTAGATCATTTTGAGTTGAGCAGGACCTCTAGTGGACTGCGACGTCAAAACACTGGTATTTCTGTACCCTTCAACCATCCTTGGAGGCTTGTGTGCAAGGGAAGTCTACTCCAGTTATGCAAATAAGGATATTTCTGAGGACTTTTTAACTTTATTATGTGGAGTTTTATTGATCGGGTACCCTCATGGCAGGCTATTCCAGTGTAATCATAGCAGCTTGAATTCACAAACCAACTTAGCCAATAGGATTTCCTCTGTAAGTAGCCTTTAAATATCTATAATATTATGTTTCAAAAATATCTATCATTACTTCTATCCTGTATCTTCTGTTAAATGCACTCAGTATTAAACAGATTGCATATTATATAGCCACCAAATAGCCTTCCATAGAGTCATCCACATATGCTGGGAGGTCTGGATCAGCACACGGCTATGCCTGTGCTTATGAGCCCGGATGCATACGTGTTGCTTTTTCTTGCCATATAATTTTGCTGTTCCCATCCCTGCTCAGATCCCAGGGCCACAACCCCACTGTTCACTGCTGCACTCCTCCATGATGGAGCAGAATTTGGCCTTTATGCTGTAAGCACACGGGATGCACAGGGGAAAAGCAGAGCGAGGTGGGAGCAGTCAAATCCTGGAGCTCTTATGATATATTTCCAGTTTTAGAAAGTGTTTTTTTTTTTTTTTTTTTTTTCTCAGAATCTGATTTCATTTGCAATCCTGAGAGTAAAAGAAAGCTCATAGGGGTCTGGGTTGGTTTTGAGGAACTTAATACCCAGTTTTGTCCACGTCCACTGCTGTGGAAGCTATTTAAGCAAAGGCAGAATTAATGGCAATATTTGAGCTCTTTGTGAGTTTACTCCACTAAAATTGAAAGCTAGCCTTTTGGGTTTAGTTCCAAATTAGAGCAAAGCAAGCTATGTTACCACTGTTGGCTTTCGATGCATGTAGCTTTCCTCTGTTTTATTCCCTGACGAAAGGAGCTAAGGAGTGGCAGGGCATTTGGCACGTGTCTAGGAGGCTGAGGAGCATCACTCCATCCTACTGCTGAGGCACTAGACCTTAAAGAAGATGCTAATGAAGCTTGAAATCACATTTGCATTGCAAATGATACAATTTGTTCTGCCTTTATACAGAATTAATTTGAGCTGTTAGTTTTGTTCCGATTGTGCAGCTGAATAATGTTGCTGCTTTAGGTGGCTCAGCACTGTAAAAGCCTTATTCATTAACAAGGCATGGTAAATTAAAAGAACTTCTGTGTTGGGCAGATCATCTCTTCAACTTTCTGCCATTTGTTTGTCAGCCATCTTCAAATTGTCAAGCAACAGAGGAGTCCTGTTCTGCCTCAAAGTATGAAGTATTGATGCTGATTTGTTTGGTTACAGGAAGATTTTTAATTACAACTGCTTTAGATGATTACCTAAAGGGCTAGACCATCTCCTAATGTGGTTTCATTGGCTCTTCTGAGTAAACAGAACATTGGAGGATGTGAGTTTTATTTAGTAACTGATTAACAACAAGCAAAGTTTGCAGGCCTTAATGGAAACGAGTATAGGGTTTGCAGCAGCACCTTTGGGAAATGACTAGTTGCTTCAGCCACCTCAACAAGAGTTTTTAAAGACCTTTGTGTAGGGACAGCAGACACCCAGGCCTATATTTAGTTAGTCCACTGTGAAGAAGAGAATCCATCTACACCAGTGGATGTTACAAGATTCTGTCTGAGAATTGCACAATGTCCCCATCACCTTGCTGAGCCTATGAATCTAAGGGCAAAGCTTTTATGTGGTGGAGAGCCACAGGATGTGTGCTCAAGGCATATCTAATAGTGGGAAGATCACAGCATCTCTTCAGGATCCCACACTGGGTGGTTAATGGGGTAATGGGCAAACAAATAGCTTCACCTTAAAGGTTATGTCCACTGTGAATGTGTTTCCTTGGCAGAGGATTTGAATTACTGAGTCCTGTGTCAGCCTCACCTTGCTATGGATTTCAGGCTGGCATCAACACTCCTTGCACGTGCATGGCAGGATGTGAACTTCGGGAGGTGGAGGTGTTTGAGCATGTTTTCCCTCGAGCAGTGCACAGACAAACCAGCTGTCTGGTTCTTCTCAAAATTTGTAACTTCATGACAAGTATCTTTCTAGTCAAGTAGAAAAACTAAGGATGAAGGGAGCTTACAAGGATGCTGGGGAGGGACTCTTCATTAGGGACTGTAGTGATAGAACAAGGGGTAACGGGTTAAAAGTTAAACAGGGGAAGTTTAGGTTGGATATGAGGAGAAAGTTCTTTAAGGGTGGTGAGGCACTGGAATGGGTTGCCCAGGGAAGTTACGAATGCTCCATCCCTGGTGGTGTTCAAGGTCAGGTTGGACAGAGCCTTGGGTGACACAGTTTAGTGGGAGGTGTCCCTGCCCATGGCAGGGGGGTTGGAACCGGGTGATCTTAAGGTCCTTTCCAACCCTAACTATTCTATGATTTTTGTGTCATTTCACCTTATATTGCTGAAAAGGTAGCAAGTCTTGGAAACAGCTGCTCTTCTGTGTAGTGAAATCTCAGTAGTCTCAGAGTTTAATTTTAAAAGGCTACTGGTGATGATTAAGATCCAGTTCCCATTTTTACTGATAACGAACATAACTATGCAAGGCATTTTCCATGAACTTTTGAAAAAGAAATATAAGTTTAGATGCTAAAATAGTGACAGCTCTGGCTGCCTTCTGCATCTCATCTCTTGCAATGAGCTAGAGAGGTCTCTGGATATGAGAAAGGTACAGCTGAAACTCTCTCCCCTGAGGCACTTGCCACAGGCAGTTGTTCTCACATCCACTGAAAAAGTGGATCCTTAGCCCAGCCGGAAGAAAAGCATCTCAGATGATGCTTACAAGTCAGCAGCTGGCTTATTGAGAAAGACACCTTGTGGTTTTCTGTGATTAGAGCCAAGCAGACCATATCAGGCTTTATGTTTCAGGAGGGTGTTTTTTTTTTTTTTTGTTTTTTTTTTTTTTTGGGGGGGGTGGTGGAGTTTGGTTTTTTTAGGTTGTAGGGAGCGTTTTTTGCTTTTAATTATATTACATATGAGTTTGTTTTAAAGTTAGAGCTCTGTGCTGCTTCCATCCTGACATGAGAAATACCTTAAGGCTGTGCTATGATAAATTTGAATAACAGTGTAATAAAGTACCTAAATGTTTGAAAAGAAGTTTTCAAAAAGATGGGAAGAAAATACATGTTTCATCTCCTTATGCAGTAGGTAGCTGATGTACGGATATTCAGATACTAGTAGACTTCACATTGGATGCCCAGATGCCATTTGACTGTTTGAGATAAGCTTTTACATACTACAGATTCTGAAGCTGGAATGTAGGAATACTGACATTGCTGCTGCATGCACATAAGAAAGTGGGGGTTTTGTGTGAGGGATCTTTATTTTTACTTTTTCACACAAAACAAGTTTTGCATGTCCTTAAGAAGGGACCTATTTAAATTTCTCACTGGTGGATTACAGCTTTTTTTCTCAATGAAAAACATTAACAAAACTTAGCACAAAATAAAGAATTACAGTACTCTATGATGAAGTTACTTTGATTTATTTTCCAAGAAAGTTCATTAGCTTGCAGTCTTAAATATTGATTTTATTTGTACAAGCGATCATCTAATTTATTTTTGTTGTTTACTTGCAATAACTTTAATCCACCTTTTAAATGCTATTTTATACTCTGGTCATCATTTCAGGTATCTCTATCCATTTGCAAATATAACAAGAGCATATCCTTATACAGTGACCTTCCTAAATGTGGTGCGTATCTGGCTCAATCTGCATTTCCTGCACTTTCTGGAGAGATGTTTGGATAATTGTAGAGCAGTTCAGCTTCATCTGCGTACAGAGACGTATCTTTTTTTGGCTCTCGGCAAACAGAGTCTTCAGAACAGTCACATCTACAAATTACTTAACTTTCAAATGCTCATTAAATCTTTGGCTCCTTCAGCAGGCTGTGCAAGTGCCATGAACAAAATTCTGGAAGGCAAGGGAGGAGGAGGAAGAACGGGATAAAAATTGCCTTTCCTTCACATTGTTATGCCCTGCGATGCGTTGCTATCTGGTCAGGCACTGTCACTCATCTGAAGTGTCCTGTGCAATGCCCAGGGAGTGCTGTAGCTTGTAACAGCTTCTCATTATTAAGTTCCTAACAAAGCCTGACTAGCAGAAAGGTTGAGAGATGTTAATGAGGAATTCTTATTCAACTTGCTAAATTTTGTTTGCATCAGAGCAGTCTGAAAGGAGGCTGATGCCTTAGTGCTTGTGTGCTTCACATGGCTCAAGCAACGAGAAGTAGTGCGGTGTCTGATTTAAACCACACTTTTCACCGTCTAGATCTTTTTTCATTCCCGCTGCATAGTTTTAACAAGAAAAGCGAGTGAAAAATTGCTGTCATAAAGGACTCATCTGCTTTCCATTATACTGACATTTAAGGATTGCACACATTAAAGTGCTCCTATGCGCTACAGAGGGCGACAGAAAAAACAGGAGGTTGAAATTTATAACAAGTGGGAGATTTTTGTAATTCAGCCACCGTGGGGTGGGCATGGAACCAGCACTGGGAAATGATCAAGATCTCCCTCATGTAAACCTTTCCCATCCCTCTCTATATATCTGCATGTCAGGGAATTGAATTGCCAGTGCATAGGAAAAAACTTTCTTAAAACACCCTTTACCCCCTGTCTACTTCATATATAGAATCATAAAATCATAGAATAGTAAGGGTTGGAAAGGACCTTAAGATCATCTAGTTCCAACCCCCCTGCAGGGACACCTCCCACTAAACCATGCCATCCAAGGCTATGTCCAACCCCTCCTTGAACGCCGCCAGGGATGAAACATTCGCAACTTCCCTGGATAACCCATTCCAGGGCCTCACCGCCCTTACAGTAAAGAATTTCTTCCTCATACCCAATCTAAACTTCCCCTGTTTCAGTTTGAACCCATTACCCCTTGTCCTCTCACTACAGTCCCTAATGAAGAGTCCCTCCCCAGCATTCCTATAGGCCCCCTTCAGGTATTGGAAGGCTGCTATGAGGTCTCCACACAGCCTTCTCTTCTCCAGGCTGAACAGCCCCAATTTTCTCAGCCTATCTTCATACGAGAGGTGCTCCAGTCCCCTGATCATCCTCGTGGCCCTCCTCTGCACTTGTTCTAACAGTGCCATGTCCTTTTTATGTTGAGGACACCAGAACTGCACACAATACTCCAAGTGAGGTCTCATGAGAGCAGAGTAGAGGGGCAGGATCATCTTGGCATTTTCAGCCCAAAGTGGGTTTGCTGTACAACCTGCAGGCATAACCTTAAAGTCAGTGGCTTAATGCGATCTGGTTTATCAGTGCCTTTTGGTCTCTACTGGAATGCAAATTTAAGAACCTTTCTTCTTTGAATTAGGAGAGCTAATTCCTCCTTTCTTTCTGGGCAGCTTCCAGCCGCTGGGATCTTTCAGTTTCTCACAAGCTGAGGAGCAGCATTTTTTGTGAGTGAGCTTTCTAAAAATACTGGTTGTTTTATAAGTGAGTGGCAGACAAACAGCTCTGCAGTCCTCTCCATGGCAGGGCTGAGGGGTGTCTCTCTGGCTACAGAAGCATTACCATGGAGTAGAACATGGTCTCACAAGCCTGCCTTCCCAGGCAGCTTCAGATGACCCCACGAAACCACAAGGAAAGTTGGAAACCATTGTTTTCACAATAACATCTCAGATCTGTCTTGGCATTTGGACCACATGGCACAAGTCCGGGCACTTTGGACCACATAGCGCAAGTCCAAGCGCTTGGACCACATAGCGCAAGTCCAGGCACTTTGGAAAACGTATCACAAGTCCGGGCACTTTGGACCACATAGCTGCAAGTCCAGGCCTGAGAGTTTTGGTTGCAGTTCTGAGTGATTTTCCTCCAGACCTTTTTCTCAAAGTTTCAGATAATCATAGAGCATCTGAAAGCTATTTTTAAAGAAGCGTCTTCAAAATGGAGTGTAAAAGCACCAACACTCGGCTTCTTTCTTACTCTCCAGCCACCACTTCTGTGTCAAGTTTATTCAGCTCACAAGTCAAAGCTGGTTTTTTTAGCATCTTTCTGACTTCCTGCTCAGCCTGTTTCTCATAACTCAAGCAGTGTTTGCTCTGTTTTGTGTAACACTCCTGTCAGCAGTGAACCTGGGCTGGGGCTGTGCCTGGCTTGGGGGTGCCGCTGCCTGACAGTGAAGAGAAATGCTTGTTCTCCTACTACTATATCACTTGTCTTTCCAAATAGGGTAAAACCTGAGCTCTGGTAGTAAACTATATGTTTTATCTTGAGAGGGAAACTAAAAAGAGATACTGACAGGTTTTATAGGATTCAACTTGCACTGTTTTTTCTGGCCCTTAGAAATCTTTAGCATCCATCTAGCTTTGTATCAAAACCTGATTTGGTATTTGGCAGTTACCCAACCTCAGGTTGCAGAAACATGTGTTTGCTGCTTTGTGGGAAAGAACAGAATAATTAAAACCTCAAATTTGGAAGAAAAGATTTTGGCTTCTCACAGAAATACAGCTGTGTGGTTCTGATTTTCAGCTCTCATCTAGTCTTTGGAGTTGAGCATCCCTATCCATGCTACACATTCATACATTGCAGTAAAGAAATGAACTGTCTTAGGCTCTCTGAAAACAGCTACTCATTGACCCATAAAATTCTACCTGATTCAGCATCTAAGTAACTTGAAGTAATGTGCAACATAAAGTAGAATTTAGGCCAAGTTCTGCACAGCAATATCAAATATCAAATATCAAATCCCATTTTACATTTTGGTGGGTGAACTTTTGCATCTGCAAATGATGATGCTCCAATTTATCACCCTGTATAAATGATGGGTTCAAACACGTTCCACTGAATTATGGCTCTGAAAGCTTTAACAGTGGGCAGTGGAAGGAAGTGGAGGAGGGGAAAGGAAGATGCTCACAGGGAATAAAAGTGAAAGGAATGAACACTTTCACTGAACCGCAATTTCTTGGCCTTTGTGTCTTGCTGATGCATTAACGATCAATACCGGCTTCTTCCCTGTAGCTTGTGTTGCTCTGTGCTGTTGCCTGTTACTTTGCTTGCCCTGTTTTCTGAGGCTGCACAACAGGAACTCCTGACCAAGGATGCAGGGAGCCAGAATCAAAATTAAGCCACAGGATGAGTCATGGCAGTCTAAAGAGGGTGAATGGCAAGCTTTAACTTCTTTATTGTTAAAAGCCCCTATCAAACAGTCCTATTTCATCAAAGCATTTACTTTATGCCTGTCATTACACAGGCAAGTGGGTTTGTTGACTCCAGTGGATCCCTGTGTTTAACATTTTAAGCACATGCCTAACTTGGATGAATCTAGGCACAGTGAGATGAGAAGTGACAATATGTTTGGCTTATCTTTACTGTCATTAATCTTTATGAGTGTAATAAGACCTCATGGTTATGTAGATAAATGGATAAAATCAGACAGTATAAAAGGATGTTGTTAAGCATGCTAAAAAAATCCCAAACAAACCCCAAAGTATTGTTTTCCTGGTTTGGGGTGAGTCCAAGTAAAACTTGGTATGTAGGTTAGTGTTTAAACTGCACAGGAGATCAAGGGTCTTAATTCTAAGTCTGGGAGTAATATCAGTGAATTAATGCAGTGCAAGCCTGATGTGGGATGAGAGGTGTAGATCCAAGTTATTTCATGCTTGCAGAGGTATTCAGTGCAGGAAGTGCTGCTTTAACTGTTTGCTAGAGCTTAGCAAATTTTTTCAGATTTATTGAGTTTCTCCAATGAGAATTGTAGAATCATCAGATCATTTAGGTTACAAAAACACCTTTAAGATAATCAGGTCCAACCCTTAACCCAGCACTACTAAACCGTGTGTCTTAGTGCCACACCTACAAGTCTTTTAAATACTTCCAGCAATGGTGCCCCACTTCCCTGGGCAGCCTGTTCCAGCGCTTGACAACCCTTTTGGGAAAGAAACGTTTCCTCATATCCAGTCTAAGCCTCCCCTGGTGCAACTTGAGGACAACATTTTTGAAACCATATTTTCTGAACCCTGACTTTGCCTCTCTAGAAAATTCTTGCTCTGGGAACTGTCAGAGGGAGAACAAGGAGCTGTCCTGGCATTCGTTGATCAAACACTGCAGCACATTTGTGAGGGGGTCATTTGCAAGTCCCCTGTTTTTACAGGTTGCATTTGTTGCCCAGAGTTGCCAGGACTTCAGTTTCTGAGCTCTGGATTTGCTTCCCAACAAAGCAGGATGCTTTAATAATCTTCCTCAGATTATCCTCTCTCCCTGCCAGCAATGCTTGCTGCATCACTGCAGTGGATATTACTTGTTCTAAATGAGTTATAGAGGCAGGATAGACTCTCTTTTGGCCTTTCTGCTATAACTGGTGCATCTTGTATCCCTATCATCATAGGGCTCAATACTGGCAATCTAATGTAGCCTGTATATAAAATTCAAATATATGTGGAAATTTTGGAACTCTAAAACACATGGACATCAGCTTTCTGAGTTTTGGACACAGGGTGGCTTGGAATAAATAACATCCCTGTTTTCCACAGAAAGATATATTTAGTATTTTATTTATGATTTTTTCCACATCATCAAGATTCAATAATGTTTTTAATAGGAAAACTATCCCATGTTAAAGGTTTGAGGGTACCTGAAGATTTCAGAGTAAGTGTGTATATTGCTACTGCTATTTAAATACTAATTGCTAAGATTTATTGCATAACTTTAAATGTTAAAGGTCAGATTTGTCCTGTCTCATACCATACAGATATCAGTGAATCTGTAATCAGACTCTGGACCAATAAAAAGACTTTTATCCTGTGATCTAACTACAGCTTTTAAGACGATTAACTTGGCTTGACATTCTGATTTGATCTTAAACAGGGACCATATTCCTTTGAAAAGGATTTATTGCATCCATTTGAATCAATAATGTTGTTAAAAGAACAATGGGAAAGAAAACTGAAAATATGGTATGAGGTACATCAATGAAAAAATAGTAAATTTTGTAGAAAAAATAGGAGGCAAAATTGGCAGTCAAAATGTCAACCAAGGACTCAGCTCTGGTGCGGAGATGGATAGTGTAAGTATTTAATCAAAGCAGCTGAAAACCTCCTGCAAGACATAGATCACAGTCAAGTCTGAGAGGAGGCAGTGAGGGGAAGGAAACCTCTTGACAGCTTCTGAATGCCTTTAGGTGCATTGTACACTAACAGTCTCACTGCTTGAAATATTTATAAAATGTGATATTGAAGGTCTCAGAACAGCGGCTCCCGTGGCAGACAGACACATCTTCTTTTGGATCCTGTTGTGCCAGTGGAAGAGGTGACAGTCACTGGTGGTTGTCACTGCCTCTTGCTGCCAGTCCTGTCCCCATCACTCCCCAGCGAGCCCTGGGAAAAAGGCTTCGGGGGAGCATCATCCGGTCGAGCTGTTCATCCGATATGCAGGTCTGGGCCCACCTGGCTGCCCCCATCAGCTCACGGATTGCTTTGGAAAGGATGAAAAAGGAGAGAGAGGAGGAAAAACACTCCTGGGAGACAGCAGCGAGCAGCTCAGGTGTGTCCTCACAGAGGGATAATCGTGGTTAGCAGTAAACCTGAAAAGGAGGGCACAGTTTAGTAATGCCAGTTTGTGGCTTTGCCTTTAGCTCTGCTGCTGACAACTGGATGGGCAAATTATTTCACCTAGCTGTGAATTTTTCCTCTTCCTTGGAAATGCTGTTAATAATCACAGCTATTGTATGGAGTTGTTTAAACCGTGCAAATAGACGGGCAGTGAGATGACACTGTTTTTTGCTGTTAATAATCACATGCCAGAGTGATCACTTGCCATCAGTTACTACTAACAGCCACTTGGACCCAAAGTCCTTTTCCATGCGGATGACTACTCTGCAAGGTTCTGCTGTAATGAAGCAGATCTTGGCGACTTGCTGCACACTCTTGCCAAATTCCAGCTCATAGGCAAGAGACATCAGACGGGATAAAACCTGCAAGATTTGGTTCAGTAATAAAGTTTTGCAATTCTCTAGCTGCATACACCCAAAGATTTTGCAGTGCTTGAGTGGATTTGAAAACCCTCTGGGTTAAATTGCAGTCCTCTTGATTTCCTTAGCTTTTCATTCTGAGCACATCGGAGGGACAGGGAACTGTGGACGATGTGTGGAGCCTGGCAGCAGTGGCCACTTCATTAGGAGAAGAGAGATGTGTATTGTCTCGGAGTACTTAACTCCAATTAACTGATTAGCTTGAGGTAAAATCCTAGCAAACACAAGGCTGTTTGACATTTTGAAGTCAAAGACTGCCTGCTGTCTTCTGTTTGTAACACAAACTGTCTTGGGTTTTTTTTTTTTGGTGTAGTTCTTGGGAGGGCTAAAGAAGAGCTCCTACATTCAGCAAGGCCAGGGCATCATGTACTCTGGATCATGTCCAGGGAAGCTGCTGCCCTAGGAGTGACAGAATGTGTGGGTGCCAGAGTCCCATCCCGTGGTGTGTGCCTGAGGATGGGTACATGACTCAAGGGAGCTCAAAGGCTCTTCTCTTGTGTTTTGAAGAAAACAGAAAAAGGAAACGAGTCTGGTTGGGCATATAGTGCCTGGCTGTACCACAGACATCTCATTTGATTGCAGATGAGAACATTGTAATTTCAGAATATAAGGTATTAAATTAAAGCTGCAAAGAAGATCATAAATCTGATCTTTGTTCATAGGTTTTGTTTGGTTTTAACCCCTGATCTGAGGCTGTGACTCTGCATTACCATCCAGTTCTGGTGTTTTGCAGTTCAAAATGCCCCTACGCATACATCTGTACTCACTCGTGTATTATTACTAAAAGCTGTTGCTCTTTTTGATGTGCAATTAGAGACAGACTATGCAATTACTTCTACAATAGCATTAATATGATTGGGCTAAATTCTGTCCTAACAGGAGATGTGCTATTTATCTTTAAACTCCAAGAGCATGGCTTGTGGGCCTCTGGATGGGATTCACAGCATGGAATTTGTGTACTGTAAGCAAAGGATCATTTTTACAGTATTAATTTCACCTGAGTAGGCAACTGATCAAATTCAGTTGTTTCTGACAGTTTTTTCAATCACTTATTTTGTTTCTCTACTCTGTTTTTGAGGTTTTTTTTCCATTTTTTGTACCAAATTGCACTAGGTTGTTATTATGGAGAATACCTTTACTGCTGTCAGTGCCCTGTATTGCTGCTGTGCATTGTGTATGCAGGATGGGGGCACCTGCAGCATGCTGTGCGCAACTTTTCTGCATCCCTGTTTTCTTAGTGAGCTCAAGTGAGATCAGAAGAATGTTTGCCTTGATATGAACTCTTGAAAAGGCAGCAAAAAAAAGCAGCAGCTAATTTCTATGGATGGTGGTTTTCCAATTAGTCCGAGTGTTTCAGGCTGCAGGCTATGCAGTGCTGTCCTAGGAGGTGCAAGAGGTGATGCTAATGTTTTTCTAAGCAGCAGTTTCCCTGTCAGGATTCGGGAGTTTGGTGGGGCAACGCCTGCTGCTCCCTTCCTCCAGTGCTCACACAGCCTGGCACCCCCCAGGCAATACCCACTTATTCTGTGCAAATTAATTCAGAAATATAAAATGAATGGAAATAAGTACAAATATGCCAATATATGCATTTAGCGCTCCTGGCAGCATCTTTGGTTTTATTCTTCTTTTCCTCCACTCTGTTGAGCAACTCATGATTGCAATGTTTCAGTAATAGTACAAGTGTGTGATGTATTCTTCCAGTAGAATGTCCTCACATATTCTCATTTGGTTCTTCCATGGTTTTTAAGTGCAGTATATGGGTTTATCCTTATTAACCACCTACATCACAATTTCTGATCTCTGAAGGTTGAGGTTTTGATATTAAGTATGATTTAAACCCTTATTTTTATGAGGTTTTGAAAGCCTCCAAATATTTGTTGCCTTAATGTTCATTGCATCGAGGTCTACAACTTCCTAACAGCCTGTGACAAAATGTGTGCTTGCAAATGGTAATGAGAGGCGCAGTTTTGTTTTATGAGCCGCACGAATTCAAATGCCTGTGCTTGCACCAGCCCCTGAGTCACGGAAGAGTGGAGGGATGGTGATAGCCTCTGATTAATCCCAGCTGGGCTGTGAGCCAGCAGCAATCTGAGGCTGGAAGCTCCATCTGCAATCTCCAGCCTGCTCAGCCATGCAGGGCCCAAGGGATTTCACTTTGGGGCCTGTTCTTCCTAGGCAGAAGGCAAAGCAATCCATTGATTGCATACTGGTCTTTGGTCCTTTGTGATTTTATGTTCCCAGATAAAATGCTGTCCAAGTATGGATATTATTTAAACAGTTTTTAAGCAGAAAAGGAGATCTGCTTTTTTCTTTGTTTTCCCTAATCTGTCTCACAGATGGGGAATTCTGGAGATCACGGTTCTTTTTGAAGCTCAGCTCACTTGACATCGAAGAATGTTGCTCAACCAGTTCTTTCAGAAAACTTTGTTTCCAGAATTTTGGTTTTCCCACCTTGAATCCTAGGAAGATGTCTTATGCAGCTGCATTTTAATCTTTAGCATTAATTAACTTGGTAAAGTATAAACTAGCAGAAGCATGGATGACAATATTAATGAAAGTAATAGAAACAGATTAATGACTAAATTCAAAGAAACAGAAGCCCAGCCTCCCTGCGGACATAGGTATGAGTGAGATTTCCTTTGTTTCTCTCCGAGAGTGGGAAGTTTCTCCTACTCCACCAATTTCTGCAAGTGCCAAAGAGTTTGTTTCCTTTGTGCCTGGTTCCAGTTTGAGCTGCAGGCAGAATCTGGTGAATACAGTGAAATACTGCGAGGAGCACAAATTTCTGACCTGACAGTAAATGTGACAAACCAGTAATCTTAATGAGATTTTGTTTTGAGGTGACCAAAAAGGATGGAGAGCAGCTCTGCTTTGGGGTATTTATGCACACTGAATCTCTGAGATTGCTTTGCTTGGGAAAGCAAGACAAGCATACAGCTGAGCAGCATCTACCCAGCTTATTGGAGGAATTTAAATATGTGGAAATGGATAAAGGGAAGGAGATGAATTTGGGACATTCTGCCACAACAGCTGCTGGCTTGTTTGTCTGCTCAAATAAATCATAGAATCATAGAATAGTTAGGGTTGGAAAGGACCTCAAGATCATCGAGTTCCAACCGCCCTGCCATGGGCAGGGACACCTCCCACTAAACCATGCCATCCAAGGCTATGTCCAGCCCCACCTTGAACACCGCCAGGGATGAAGCATTCACAACTTCCCTGGGCAACCATTAAGTGTCTTGAGGGCAAATTAAATAGAATCTCAATGCAATACCATGTAAACAGCTCCTGAGTATTTGGCATGCTTGTGTTTCCTAAGGTCTCCTAGTTTGTGTTGAATGCACCCTTCCCTCATTTGATTTCAACAGGCAAAACACAGACAAGCCACAGCTTTCTTACAGTGATGGTAGGGCACAACATCTCAGTATTGGCGTGCCCAGAGCCTTTGTCCAGGGAAAGAAAGTGATGATGGATGAAAATTAACAAGAGCACTGTAGTGTATATTTCTGTGTCCATGCCTGTGTCCTGCTTAGGGAAGCAGAGAAGGTTGATTTGCACATTCCTTCTGTTAATGACTTTGTGATCCTGCAGCAAACTCAATTTGTATCCATAATGAAACCTTATAATGTTAGTGGCAGTATTAATATCAGTGTAATTAATAATACTATTTATATCATCAAGAGACAGTCACTAATTATGCAGAAGGATTGATATCTAACAGCGGATTAACCTTCTCTCACTAGGCAACAGCTTGAACTTGTTTTCACCCAAGTAACTCATTAAGGGAGATGCTCAGAAGCATTGCCACGGGGGCAGAGAGCTGCTGCTTGAGAGCAACTGAAATGTCATCATCAACTGCAGCACTGCCAGGTGGGAGAAGTCTTAGGGCCATAATTGAAGTTAAATAAAGGTACACTTCTAAATAAAGCTCTCTCATGCCTCTGAAAGGGGACCTGGTTCTCAGGAACGTGCCAGTGGGACCAGCACATCTTTATTCAGAACAGTTCTTTCCATTTAGGTTTGTCTGGAGCTAGATCATTCCTCAGTTATCTCATATGTAGGTCAAGTTTCTTCACTTGGTTATAGCAAATAGCAGGTACCATGCTAAAGAGAAATGTCATTTATAAAACCAGAGACCAGATGTGGTTCGGTTGATACATTGGAGGGAAGGAATGCCATCCAGAGGGACCTTGACACGCTTGTGAGGTGGGCTGATGCCAACCTGATGAAGTTCAACCATGCTAAGTGCAAAGTCCTCCACCTGGGTCGGAGCAATGCCAGGCACAGCTACAGATTGGGCGGGGAGGAGATTGAGAGCAGCCCTGAGGAGAAGGACTTGGGGGTGTGGGTTGATGAAAAAATGAACATGAGCCGGCAGTGTGCGCTTGCAGCCCAGAAGGCCAACCGTATCCTGGGCTGCATCAAAAGGAGTGTGACCAGCAGGTCGAGGGAGGTGCTCCTTTCCCTTTACTCTGCTCTCGTGAGACCTCACTTGGAGTATTGTGTGCAGTTCTGGTGTCCTCAACATAAAAAGGACACGGAAGTGTTAGAACAAGTCCAGAGGAGGGCCACGAAGATGATCAGGGGACTGGAGCACCTCTCGTATGAAGATAGGCTGAGAAAATTGGGGCTGTTCAGCCTGGAGAAGAGAAGACTGCGTGGAGACCTCATAGCAGCCTTCCAATACCTAAAGGGGGCCTATAGGGATGCTGGGGAGGGACTCTTCATTAGGGACTGTGGTGAGAGGACAAGGGGTAATGGGTTTAAACTTAAATAGGGGAGGTTTAGATTGGATATGAGGAAGAAATTCTTTACTGTGAGGGTGGTGGGGCCCTGGAATGGGTTGCCCAGGGAAGTTGTGAATGCTTCATCCCTGGCGGCGTTCAAGGTGGGGTTGGACATAGCCTTGGATGGCATGGTTTAGTGGGAGGTGTCCCTGCCCATGGCGGGGGGGTTGGAACTCGATGATCTTGAGGTCCTTTCCAACCCTTACTATTCTATGATTCTATGAGATGTGGTCATTCCCAGCAAGGGTATTTCTCTTGATGAGGCGGACTCCACGTGGGTGAAAAGTGTGTGAACCTTTTTTTGGGTTTAATTATTTTCATTCCTACTTTATGATACTTGTTTAAAGAAGTCCCAAACATTTTAACTTGTCAAATTCCTTCACTCTGTGGTTTGTTTTGTTGTGGCTTGTATCAGGTTATTTCTACCTAAAGACTGGAGAACTGGTATGGGGATAGAGCAAGAAACACCGTGCAAATAAAGGCTGATCCGTGGTGAGGATAAGAACTTCTTTCAAATTCTTTGAAGCTCGCTGGTTTTTTTTGTAGTTCTACTTTAATTCAGACATCTGAGAAACTGTGAGGCATGAGATGTCTTTGTGAAAATTCATTACTTCTTTCCCTTTATTTAAAGAAGAAATAAGAGTCTGAATCAGAGACTGCTGATGAGTTATATGGGAAGGTCAGAATGGATAGCAGCTGTAAAGAAGAGCAAAACTGCTTTAAAACCTCATTCCTTTCTGGTGATGAAAAAGAACACCATAATATCAATTATTTTTCTCTTTTATGGACCTGTTTCCAGTGAAGGGCTTTTGTTATATGCAGTTTCTTCTCTGAATACAAAGCATATTGGTAACAAAAAGTAATCCTTCCTTTGGGTAACCTTTAATCCATGAATTCTGACAACCCAGCAATCAGGGCTTGCTTCTCGATCCACAGGTTTACGGTCTAAACCGCACGAAGGGTTGTACATGTGCAGTGCGCAGCCAGAGCAATGTCCCACACCCATTTGCCATGTAAAAATGATGTTGTGGTAAGAAAACAACGGGGTTCCCAATAAGAGGTTGGAAAGCTGTCAAAACAGCTGCTAAGACAGCTTTTGATAGGAGCTGACTTTCTAAAGACTGCTTCAACTACATCAGATAATTTATGCTCTTGCAATTTCAGCCATTGAAATCTAGAGGTCTCAGATATTTCACCACTGACAGCCAGCCATGCCTTACCTTGGTTTTTCTAGCAACCAGAAGTGTATATTAAAAGGTAATGGGCTTTGGATTAGATGTTCATGGTGGAGACAGTGTCATCTGAAACCTGTCACAGCTCGATTTAGACTATTGTGGAGATGTCTAGTAGATCTAGATCAGTGCTTGGTGCTCTAAAGATAATAGTCTTGTACAAAGGCAGAGCAATAGTTGAAAATCCCATTGTATTCCTTCTGGTACTACATGTTCCCTGATCTTTTTCCCAAGCTTATCAAATGTTATAGTAAGATAACTGCTCTATGACTCCACAGCTTCATGAGGGAGGTGGGAGTGGGAGGAGAGAGAAAAGCTGTCCTTAAAATAAAAAGGTTGAATAGTAAGTAGAATAATGGGATATAATATCCAGATACTCACACTAGGGCTTCTGAACAGTCATCAGATAATCCCATGATAGGGACATGCAGGGGCATAGCTGTAGCGAAAACACTGGAGGCCAAATTCAGCCTCAATACAACCAGAGGCAGCAAATTCATGCCTGAAGCTCAGATCATCCCTGGACCCTTTGGGAGGAAAATGGTACATCACACTGCCCTGTTAGCTTCAGGCTGGCTCCACAAAGGACAGATGGGTGCACAGAGGGAGACAGATTGTCCTGCCCTTGACCCAGCTCCTGGTGATGGTGCAGAGCTTCAAGTGCTTCCCAAGGGGTGGGCAGCAACTCTCAGCTGAGCAGCAGGGCAGTACCTGCCAGTTCTACTGCTGCCTCCCCCTACATGAGCCTGGTCAGTAGTGCTTAATTTGATTTGAGGATTTCAGTTTTCAAGGAAAACAGACTGCTTTTTTGTAGCTGGAAAGAAATGGGTTTGCAGTGTGATTAGTACCCAGCTCAGGATCAGTACCTTGCTGTTCTTTGTCCTGAGAGACTGAGCTTGTTCAGAGATACAGGTATGATTCCGGGAATATGAATGTCAAGCTGGTCCTTATTGTACGCATAAAATGAAGATGTATGAGTTCCAGTCTATGTATTGAATTAGAAAAACAATATACCTCACACTTTTCTTCCTTCTTTATTGTTTAATGTTTTATATTCACACCTTGGAGCATCTTCCATCTCTCAGGCAGGCCTTAGTTTCACATTCTCCTGGATAGCTGGTAGTCGCCATTTAACCCTCATTCACCTCCCTTGAGATGAGAGTATTGGCCCTGAAGCTGGGAAGGCCTGCACAGACACCCTGCCCTGACTGATAGGTGAAGTCAGGCAGGAATTACCTGAGGCTTCCTACAACAAGTGGAATATTTTTTGTTATAAAAAAGGATGAGTTTGCAGGTGATAGCAGAATAACACTCGTGGGTTTACTTCCCAGGCTTGTAAGGCTCCCTTTGATCTGAACCATGAGTTTTGGGTTTGAGCCTGTGCCACAAGACTGGACATCAGTCTTCCCTTGCAACCTGCCTTCTCTCCAAAGAGCCACCCCAGCACCTTCATGGGGATCAGGTTGGGCACAGAATTTGCTGGCTTACGCTGCCAGCAAAGGCCACGGTGCCTCCTCTGGTGATGCGAGGGCTTAAATTCTGTGAGTCCCAGCGCAGCCTTGAAGGCTGGTCCATGCTGTCTGCAATCAAGGGAAAGATTTAGCTCACCCTGGTGGGTGTGAATCCAGCCCCGAGTCGTTAACATTCAACAAGCGACAAACACCCGCTCATTCTTGTAAGTAAGCGTGAGTCTTGCTCACCAAATACTTAAGTTGTCTGTGTAAGACAAGAAGAACACTCACAATAAAATCTGATGTTTAACAGCAGGCATGGCATTGAGGTGTTTGACTTCAGATTATTTGGCCTTTCAGCAGAAGCCCATGGATTCCCCCAGTGACCATAATGTGCATGGGTTTTATGCATGCTCTCATACAAGGGAGGAAAAGCACTGCAGAGCTCTATATAAATTAACTTTTAATGTAAAAGCGCTAGAACAATGAGTCTTCAACGTGCATATACAAATGATTAGTGCCATTATAAGTTGTCTGGTTTCTTGTAAATTGACTGTATGTATTTTTGACTTTGAAAATTATGCTAAACTTTACTGCTAAATCAAAGGAGCTGACTTTCCCTCTTAAATGGCCTCCACGAGCCTAGGACTTTATGAACTGACTTTCCCTAAGTTACAGAAGGAAAAGGCTCCCCTCTTGTGGCTACGAAGGAAAATGACATTTTCTGCGCGGTGTTCTCTTTCCGAGATCGAGAGAAACACCTCGGTTACAAAATTCCCTGTATCTTAGGCCACAGAATGCAGCTCTGCCACTTGTGGACTGCTGTAACTTTTGGAGCAATCTCTTCAATAGTGCGAAGCAAATGAAATATTTGAGGAGAACTGATTTAAGTTGTAACTAAAAGCCATAATCTGTGTCAACAGTCAGAAACATTAGACTTAAATAAAGGATTTTAAGCTCGTTCGCATTTGTCCTTTTAAAATATGTTCTTAGTAAATTTTGATTACGATGTGTTGGATTTCTTTTGCTCTATAAAGTCTGCTCTCGGACAAAAGACCTTATAGGTAAATGTTTAAGCTGTCCTGTAACTCAATAGACATTCATTCAGATTATCAGGGGTTTTTTATTACTTTAGAAATGCTAACGAACATACGTTATTTACAGGATTGCTGTAATTGGTAATTTTATTGGTGTGAAACTGCTTTTGTATAAAACCTGAATTGTAATTGAAAAGTCACAAAAGCAGCAGCTTGAAATTGTTCTTTAAAAGTTGTCTTTAAGTACTTGGGATGCATCCGAAAGAGAAGCAGTGAGTTTACACAGACACACAGTTAAAATGAGTGTAGTTTTGAATGAAGGGAAGTTTTTCTCAAAGTTGAGACTTGAAGCACTTGTTTCTTGTCAGTGTGTCTGCTAAAGTTTTGGCATTGGCTGATAGCACTTAGACTCTCGCACCTCATTTGTATGTAAAAGTTGGAAGAAGAAAACTTTCTTGCTTTTTCAACTCTAGCTGGTTTCTCACCATTGAATGGCCTACTCACTGAACACAGATATACCGAAACACAAATGCACTGCCTTTTGTTTCCTCTGTGTTCCTACAGAAACAATTGCTACCCAAAGTAGAGCTCATTTACTCATTTAACTGTCCAGCTTCTTAGAGAATAATTCCCTTCAGGCCAGTTGCTTGACTTTCTTTATAATATCAGCAGCAATGATGTGTGATTTGAAAACTATATAAATAATTTATATAAAATATAAAATAGCTTATATTAAACTTATGCCTCAGTATAAGTTCTTATTATTTCAGATTTGCATTTTATATTTGTTTCTTTTCAAAGGAAACACCTGTTAAATATTCTGCTTTTTTTTCTTTAATCCGTATTTCATCCATTGGAGAGACACTTAAATTCCAGGAAGTAGTTGAATCCTGGGGTTTGAACTGGACATACAAGAAAACAGTGAAAGTTTTGAATTCAGGGCTATGATCTTGGACAACTCTCAAAAGGAAATATAGAAAAATGAAGTTCAGGAAAAAGGCAGCCTGAAATTAGAACTGTTGTTAATCCAAATCTAATAGAACAGATTTAGATTTTAGTTTTAACCCTGGTGCTATTTTTGTACTATAAAGAAGCTAAAATGGGAAGTCTTATGTAATAAAAATCCAAATAGCAACAATTCCTTGTTGATTTCTGGATTTTGCTACTGAGGAAGACTTGTGATTTTCAAATTTGGTACATCTATTATTATTGTTCTTGTTATTATTATTAATGATCTTTGAAATGAGATGCAGTTGGCCCAAACCTTTGACACATAGTAGAACTGTTCACTTTCAATTATTAGCCTGTGGACCTAACTCCTGTCATTTTCTCTATGTTGAGCAGATCAATCCAAAAAGACCTGAAAATGGGATGGAAATGGAATTACACTTTAGGGCAACAAGAGGTCACAGCACTTGTGTGAGTATCAGTTCTCATATCTGATGAGAATACGGGTTGCTCTGTTTGTGTCCCCTGTCTTTGGCCCCATTCTGCGTGATACCGTTTTGTACCACTGATAACATTTTGAATGTCACTGGTGCATTTCTAGAGCTGAGGTGCTTTTGCAGGGCAGTGCCACTGGGGGACTGAGCGCTTCCATTCATTTGCAAAACAGAAAATAATCTGCGGCTTTTGGAGCTGGAAATATCCCCAAATGTATATGATGTGTTTAGTCCAGATGCATTATGCACATCCTTAGCTACACTGAGGGCTTCTCAGGAGATGCAGCTATCACCACAGTGTAGCCAACTATTTATTCTTCCCTCTGATAAACAAAAAGATTCCAGAGAAGGCGATTGCAGCCTGCTGTCTTTGGATTCAGCCTGATATGAGCACACGCTCCAGGAGGAACGAAGGACACCTGAGGGCTCTGTGCAGTTTGCGGCTCACCATGGAGAGCTGTGAATTTCCCGTGTTAATCCCCTGCCAACCAGATTAAAAGCTTTTCAGATCCTTTGCAGCTTTTATTTTTCTTTTTTTAAGAAACAACCTGTCGGGTTCTGTGATCTCCACTGAAAACAGCAGCCTTCCACGATGTGAGAGGGTGAAATGCGGGCCCTGCTTTCTCTGTGCAGGAAAGAGCCGATATACGCACCACCCTCACAGAGCAGATCCCTCCCCACCCTTTCCTGCTGCTCAGCGTCTGCTTCAGAACAGGATTTTCGGGTAAGGTGATCTATTTAAGCCTTCCAGCTTGGAAGTTTGCTCTATGCTATTTCCATAGTAGATTCTGAAGAAACTTCTAATTAATATGCAACGATGCAGGTGATGGCTATGGGAGGTGATAGCAGTTGCATAGCAACCTATACCCCTCATGTCCTGCCTGTGTGTTGCTCTCTCTCTGACCCAGTGATGCTGCTCTCAGCACACATCAGGCCTTATCATGAGCTGTATCAGCCAAAACCTGAGCAAGAGTTGAGTGAAGGGACACTGAGGTGCCTGTGACTTCAATAGGACTGCTGCCTGGGACTGCAGGGAGGGCAGGGGCTGGCATGGTTTGTGAAGTTCTGCTTTGTATTTGCCCCTTAATGCTTTGTAAAGAGTAAAAACTGTGTGTGCTTGCTATCTCGTTACTGTGCATAAGATAACTGGGGCTCCTCTGCGTGAAATGAGAAATGCATGCCTCTTCTGCTCTACATTTAAGCAATAATAATTTATGAATCTAATCAGGCTCTGGTTTGCAAGAGTGATGAATATTCACATTCTAAATAGCTGAGAAGTATTAAAAATGTATGACAGCTTTATTTGTTCCAGCTCTGAGCATTACGGGTGAACATTTCCTGAATGTCCTGAGCTTTCCTAGCATCATTCAAGCTCTGAACTAGGAAAAAAGGGTGTTCAGCCTGATGCAGAGCTGTGCCTGCCCAGCAGACCTATGTGCAGTGCCCTGCAAATGCAGTCCCTGTGCCTTCTCCACAAAGAGCAGCAACAAAATTGTGGCACTATGGATTTTAAAGTCTCTGTAACGACTTGTTTCAGTGCAGTAGCTAATATCCAAGTAATTTTCTAGTACATGCATTTTTAGAAACTGGATTTCTTGAAAGTGAAGTTAAGGGTAATGGTTTCCTAATAACCTTCCCCTATTGCTTGTCTTACCAGTAACTTTGGAGTTTGTGTATTTGAGCTGCTGGAAGGATTTGGTAACTTTAATTGTATACGTTTTACTCTGGATTCCTCTGCAATAATGAAAGCAGATGATCAGCAGTTTTGCTGCCCTTAATAAGGTGTTTAATTAACAAATCCTAGGCTGCCTGCAGAGCTTCACATTGTAGGGAAAGTATGTCATTTATTTTTTTGATCTCTTGCTAATTACTTTCTATATTTTGCCTTGCTCACACAAAGGTTCAGTATTTGATTTGTCTTACAGTGATCTTTATGTACAACTAGAACATAATTTTACCATCTAAATGACTAAATTAATACTGGTGTGCTGAAGAGCCCATCATATAAAAAGTTAATTTGAAATGCATGTTTGTATTGGGGATTTTTTTTTGTTGATATCAATATAAATATCAGGCTGAAAGAACTGAGAAACAGAGACAGAAACATCTTCTGTAGCCCATTGTTCCATAGGGATTATTCTTATTTTTTTGCGTTGGTATTGAGTTTAGGGCACAGCTCACACTGAGGTCACATTATCCATCACACTGAATTACCAAGTAGTGTGTCTGTAGTCAGCCAATATATAGAGGTCTGTGTCATCCTGCAGTTTTCTTTGGGTTGGTTTTCATTACCAGAAATTATTTGCCTACATACAATAGGAAAACTCACATTTCTGCCTTGCAGCTCCCTGGCTGAGCAGTACAGAATCAGCACCTTGGGAAAGAATTTTCATACTTATGAATGAAAATTAGGTCAGACAACCTGGAATTTCAGTATTTATGAATTTCAAATACTCTGGACTATGAAACTGACAATAACGGAAACCACCAACCTGCAGCCTGAACACAGAAAAAACCCAGTTTCCTTTTACCCTGTTGTTTTCTATGTTTATTGTACACAGGGCTGAGGCTCTGTGTATGTCGTTGCCCAAGCTGACCAGGTCGTACTTGGCTGGTCAACACTGGCTGGTTAGTGCCTGTGAAAGGCCAGGCTCTGGACGGAGTAATTTTGTACCTAACTGGATCAGACAAAATGAGAGCGTGAAGAAGGGTCATTATCCCTGTTCCATGAACTGGGAAATACAAGGCAGTTACACATTGAAAGTCACACAATAGATGCATGGGTGCCAGATGCTGTAGATGCCAGAGATGGGATTTAAACCCAGATGTTCGGAGTGCCAGCTCAGCACACTGCATTCATAGTTATCCATCCTCTCAGAAATCCAAGAAAGCTTCCTGACTGATTCAGTTTTCAGAGAATTTTGGCTGCCGTAAAGTGATACTTGAGAGAACCTACAATTTGTTAATGTGAAAGACTATTTTTACTAATGAATTTAGCCTTTTGTGAGGTAGGAGAATGATAATTAAAGCAGCTTTTAGAAGTGGATATACAGCTGACGCGACTTGCCAATAACACCCTAGAAGTCTATGTTAGAAGAAATAATTCTAATTCCACTCGGTGCTGCAGTGGTTTTCAGGTATCCTTCACTGATATTTCCTTCAGTTTTCCTCTGTTCTTTGACTCATTTTTTTTTAACTTTTCAGATCATTAAAATTGTATTGTTTTCAGATTGATAAAGCCACTTCCTTATACCAGAATAAATGGAGCATTTCTGGTGGATACGATTGAGCTGATTTACAGCAAAGGAGTAGCATTTAGCTAGGAAGAGACTACCTTCAAAAAAAAAAAGGGGGGGGGGAAGTCTATAATTCTAAAGACTGCAAGTTTTGGAGCATAAATGACAATGGAAGCATATGGAGCCCTTAGGATTAAACCAAAGGCCAGATCCGTTAAGCCAAATGGAGCATTCCTAATCTGACATGTTGACAAGGACCCCCCTGCCTATTCCAAAGGGAGTTTCAAATGAATCCAGATTTATCTTATGTTCCTAACAGGGGCTGGGCTGGCTCCAAAGGAAGTTATCCAGGCCAAAAATAAACAAGATACACATGAAGCTGCTTGTGCCACCAGGAAACCTTCCAGGGAATATGTGGAGAAGAGAAGGAAAGCCAGAAGAATCACAGCTTAAGATATCTTTCCTCTCTCCTCATTATGTCCTATCTCTATTTCTTCAGAGAATGTAAATCCAAGTTCCTTCCCCATGAGACCTCTTGCCCTTCTATTCACTTTCCTCATCCTTGCTTCCCCAAGAAGACTGCTCCATGTGCTGTTTCTACCCAACACTCAGCTCCTCCCTATCCTGCAGTTGCAAGGAAGCAGCTACAGAGATGCTCAGTGTTGAAGTGCTGATCCTGCATCTGCTAACATTCATTCTTGATTACTGCCTTCTGCAAGAGCCGGCTAGAGCTGAACAGCCATGCTTTTCCCAGGAGTCTGTGTACATAATATAAATTATGTCATTCTAAAAAGCAAATTTAGCCTTCTCCATGTTTTTACCATGGCAGACACATAGTCACAGTGATTGCAAATCTCAGGACAAGCATTTATGTTTTGTCAAACTGGGACCAACCTTTTAATTTGCTAAGAGATCCCAGGAAAGCTGTCCTGGTGGCATACGTTCTTCACTGCACCATGTCTGACCAGAGTCTGACATGGGCTTTACAATTCGCTGGAGCAGAGTCACTAAATTACATACTGCTATGAGATATGTAATGAGATATATAATGAGACAAAGAACAGCTCCTTAATACAACAGCCTTCAAAGAGGCATGAGCTCAAATATCACTGCAGAGGACAAAGCTTTCCAGTGTTAGATACAATATTAGAAGTTCTACCTCACGAAACATTATAGACTCCATTTTCAAAGGAAATCCAAGTTTGTGCCCATAATAATAGCATGTTCAGAGCTTGTTGCCAGAGAAAATGTCTGCCTAGCTATGTATAGACAAACATCAGTGCACACAGAACGGAAGGCTCTAGAGTGTCTACTTTACAAATGCAACTCTAGGGTTTCAGCAGTGGATACTGTGCACATTCAGGACAGAGACGGTTATAAGATGTTTGGTGGTGAGGGCCAGGGTACAAAATATGAGTCTCAGAAGGATGTTTTATAGCCTGAACTGTAGATTTTGCAGCAGCCTTAGGAATTCTGTTGTGGTTATATTTTGGAAACCAGAAATCTGGTCGGGGGATGTGTGTTACCTCCCATCTCGTACCAGGATTCACATTTTTTGTGTGAATCACTAGTCATCAAAGTGACAACCGTCCTGTTGTCCATGAATTGTGTTACTTACTGTCCCCAGTGATAATGGCCATATTCTTGTAGAGTTTGATACTTGAAGGCAATATGCTAACAGAATTAAATGTGAAAAAGAGATAACTAGTGTCACTTGCAGCAGTGAAAAGTTTTGCAGAGAGATGGTGTAAGATATTACTACAGTATAGAAACTTGTTGAAACACTGCACAAAAAATAGGCAAGTGATGATCAATGATTGTGTTTGCATATTCACCACAGAGTCACACTGACTCTAATAGCAGTTGATTGTACACAGCAAAGGAAGAATTTTTATTACATAAATATAAATAGATACCTACATGGACAGATGCGTGTGCATTTAGGTATAACACTACACAAAACTGCAGCTGCTTGGTTTTGTCCTTTTGCTATAATATTTCACAAGTCAGAGATCTATTCTGATAATATTACAGTATATTTGCTCCATGTACCCAGGGATTTTTTGTTTGTTTGGGTTTTTTTGTATGTATCAGGAAGGTAATAGGTAGCTGGGGCTTAGGGTTCAAGCAGATGGAAAAATGTGAGGCTGGCCAGATCAAGATTTCAGCTTGAGAGGTGTGAAATATATAGCTGGATCATTCCAGCAGTTCTAGTGCAATGATTTTGCTCTTGTCTATCTGTAAGATGTCTTTTGGCTTGCTCGCTCTTAACCTTGGCAAGAAGCTTAGATTTGAGGCTTTGGCACTCCTTCCAAGGAGCACTTTTAGGCCAGTATGGACACATGAATTTCCCAGTCCTCGCAGGAACTGATAAAATCATGGGCAAGTTCCATTAAATGACACTGGAGAGGTTTGCTTTTAAAATTATTTACAACTAGGTTGTGCCTGTTGTAAATAACTCGGGGTTATTTGCCTTAAACCCGAGTTTAAGGGGTTCAGGCTGGGTGTATGCAGGTGGGGAATAAGGAACCTGTGAACCTGGGTTGGAGATGGGGTGATACCACCTCTTACACTCAGATCCTAGCCCAGGGCTTAGGAACTGTTGCTAGCTTTGGCCAGCACATTAGCCTCTCTGTGGGGAGGCTGAAGGGAAGATGATGACTCAGAGGGTGTCTGAATCATCATCGGGGCTTCCCCTGGGCGAGGCAGGACTGGGCACAGCGCCATGCTGCGTCCCCAGGCAGGAGGGATGGATGGGGAAGGAATTTTGAGCTCCACAGCCCCAGGAGCAATCTTCCTCCTGAAGGACCCTATGTTGGTAGGGGAGCCACAGGTGAGAAACAAGATGAAGGAAGCACATGGCATTTGTGAAATTCATTCCTGTGACTTTCTGTGTATTTGCTTTCAGGGTCTGTTTTCAGTTCTTTGGGGCTACAAACTACAGCAGCTTCCCTGCAAAGTCTGCAGTAATGTGCAAACAGAAATAAGCGGTGAGTGGCTGTTGCAAACTACACTGGCCTCCTGGCATTTTCGGCTGTTTTCCACCCACCCTTGAAAAGCATCTCTGGCCCAAAATGGAACTGTGAGCTGTACCACATGCTCTAAATGAAGTGCTAATCAAATACTTCTACTTAATGTAGACAGCATTTCTTTGAAAACACTGTAATGTATTGCAGATGTGATGAATTCCCGTATAGAATGATGAAGGGAGCAACGTACACATTGCACCCCTCTCTAGGATGCAGGGATGTAACCTGGGTAGTTGTGACTGATAAGGCCTAATACTGAAGCAGCACTCATCTGATCCAACTTCCCACATGCGTTCTCCCACAGTGACCTTGGTGTCAGGAATACTGCTGGTGCTTCCATCTCGGTGCACACTTTGACACATGGGAGGTAAATGGTGGAGCCATAGAGTTTGATAGATACTTGGAGTCTTAAAGAAACCAGGTAAGAATTGGCAGATGTTGCAGAAAAGGACCTAAATCTCTCTGGATGGAGGCTGCAGCCATGCAGGAGGAGCTGGCAAATTGTTTCTGGCTCAGGCTGTCCCGGTGCAGGACAGAACTCCACAGCAGAGGAGCTGAAAGGCTTTGGGTTTGCACATGCTCTGAAGTCCTTTCTGGCAATAGGAGAAAGGATGAAAATCCAGTTCCAGAGTAGCTGGAAGGCTCTTGTAAAATATTGCTATTGAAATCCTGGTCAGTCTTTAAGTTTCAGGGTCAGCAGCCATCAAGCTCAGAAGAGCCAGATCACCCAACTTTTGGGATATGCTTTTGCGGTTAATGGACCATATGTTCAAGTCCATTTCCAAGTCCAGACTTGCCCATGAGCAGCTTGCTTTCATGCAAGCTCTGGCACGGGCTCAAGTCCAGCTCTGCTCTGTCTTGAGGGAAGAGTTTGAGCAAAATGAATGTCTTTGTACAGACCCAGGCTGTCATCAGTGCAGCCTGGGTGGATTAGACAAAAGCAGGGCTGTGCATGCAGGGGTTCAGTTCTCCAGCATGAATCCAAAAACTGGATTGAAACACTTTCTATGTATACCAGACCCAAATTACCACCAGGGCAATAGCTAGCCAAGCGGACAGAAACTTGTGTGTCACGGAGCTTGTCCCCATGTGCCTGTGCTCATCACACACATGGTCTCTGTCTGCAGGCAGGCTCTGAGGTCAAGCCCTCTTGGGTCATTTTTTGTGGAAGGAGATTTTTCTCATAATCCTCAGGACTAGGGATACATACTGTCCTTTCCATGGCAGCTCAAACCCTTGGGTATCTGAGGCACTACCTGTGAGACACCAGCACTTCTGTCTTGAGCTCAGGCTTCAGGGATGGGTCAGGGGTCCTCGTTGCACACAGTGGAGCAGGAAAGGGAGATTTTGAAGTGTTTCAGCTGCACTGGTCTGAATATACCCCACAAAGTGAATAGGATGGAAAGAATAAACTGGGAAATCCAGTTTTCATGCAGTGATGGTTGCTTACAGGACTGGGAAAGATCTCTGGTACTCCAGTGTCAGGACGAGGGAAAGAGCCTGGTTAGGCAGAGGTTCCAATACAGAGAGGAAGGAGCATGAGCCAGGACTCCTGGATTTAATTACTTTGTGCTACGAGTTGTTAGTGGTTTGCCTAATGATAAACCCGTTTGCTCTTCAAAATGGATAGTACTATCCTATCTCATTGAGATCAAATAACAAAGGCGTGTTAATGCAGGCAAAATAATGCCTACATAGGACTTCCAGGCCTGCAGATGAACACTACAGTAGTGTCTGCATTCTGGGGTGTCAGTGATGATGAATTGAATCTTACATTGACACTGGATATGTGTAAATTTATAAGTTCATATTGGAGAAGGAGCTTAGAATAGATGGGGGGAGTTGGGGGGTGGGGTGGGAGAAGTTCAGTTCTTTCTGCTTTCATTCTGACACAGTTTTGCTTTGAACTGTAGCCAGTGTGGGCCACCTCTGCCCTGATCCAGCAGTACATCCTCACTGCACTCATAGAGCTTTTCTCCCTGGGACTGTGTCCTGCAGGTCTCCCCAGCAGAAACTAAACTTGGGTATTCATAGATTCCTAACTGCAAATTGAACTCTGCCTCTTTTTCTTTTGAAGATTGCAGGCTTGTAAAGATCTGAAGCTGGTTCCCGTTCTCTGCAGCGGGATTGTGCTTATTGTGCAATGTTAAAGCAGTTATTTTTATTTAAAGAGTGAAGCCAGCATGTTTCCTTGCTAGTGGAAGGGCCAATGTGGACCATACTGTACTGAGTTTCTGCCTGCAGTGCCCAAAGCCTGCAGGCAACATTGACCCAAAGGCTGATGATCTGGGGATGAGCAAATCTCAAGCTTGAACAGTTTCTAAACAAATTACTTGTAACTTCTGGTGGTTCTAAGTGTGAAATTCTGTGTGCAGCCACTGCAAATAATATTTTGGATAGCACAATTCATTTATTATCCACCTGTTGTGTGTGGGGAAGAAATTTCAATACAGGATTCAAGCACGCAGGGGTCAGAGTTGCTTTCATAGCTGCAGTAGGTACCAACATGAGCTCACTGGGAGCTGTGGGTGTCCTGTGTGGAGATAGGAGGAGATACTGGAGAGTCTGATAACTCTCTTGGGAGAAAAAGGAGGTAGGAATGCAAGGTGATGCAGAAATAAGAAAAGGGGTGAAGAGAAAGCAGATGACTAGGTGGAGAGCCTTCCTTAATGAAGTATTACACATTGAGGATGTGAACTCAGTTGCCATTTGCTATTGATCATGACCACATAAAATTCAAAGTACTTTGGTATTTAAATAGTTATAGATTCTGAGATGAGTCAGGAAGCAGAGCTGATATTTTATCCGTGGCCATGTTGGTGAACGCTTTACTAATGGAAGGATCTTAGTTCCACTCTCATTTTGCAATGATATTTCTGATCTCAGATTATTTTGTTGTAGATAAATGGGATGAAATTAATAAAACTCCTACTTCTAGGGGTATGTATTATTACAGCCTTAATTATTTTCTTGTAAAAACCATACTGCTACACAGTATTGCAAAGATATTCCAAGTTCTCACTCTCCAGAGAGAATTAACCAAGAGAGAGTTACCTTCTGCTTCTACTTCTGTAGGAAACTTTGAGGAGAATTTTTTGCTGCTGTTGGTGCATCAAGTCTCATTTTGCACATCTTTTTGCCAAGAAACAACATGTCATTTGTGTGACAGTCACTGCAAGCATCCTGCACGAGGGAATGAGTCTTCAGGAGTTTAATTCTCTGTATTTCTGGGTATGGCAAGCCAGAATATGCTGAAATTTGTACAATAAATAGGATCATTCACATGAAATGTATTTTGATACAAAACTTTCCCTCTTGCCTGAAGACAGACAGCTACTCAAGCAGCCCCTCCACCCCTAAAATAATCTGTAATGGTGCAGTGGTAGCTTTCTCTTCCCCTGAAGGAAGAGTTAAGTTTGAGAGAAGACAGATTGTTGTCCCAAGGAAAGTATTCCCGATGTTAGAGTCAGGGACCCCGAACAGAGGCTGCTTTAGGAAGATGCATGTTGGGGATTGTTAATGCTGAAGAAGGAACTGACTCATCACATCATCAATTCTGCTACTCTGCCAGTACAACACAAAACATCTTTTATCATCACACTCTCTCTTTCTTCTTCATTTCTTTTTTAAAGAGGCTTAAAACTGTTCAGTGTTCTTCCCCTCTTCCAGCCCGTTGCTGTTCTCTGGCTGGTGGTTACAATTTGGGGTGATGGAGCCCACATTTGCCCTGTGCAGAAGAACTCTTCCCATCCAGGCATTCTCAGGAAGAAGCCAGAGGATGAATTTCTTGGCTTCTAGCTCTGAGTTGCATGCATACCCCTCAGCTGTAAGAGAACTAAGCTTTCCCATCTGAGTCCTTTTTTTCTTCTTTTGCTTGCCTTAATCCCTCCTTTCTCTTTGTTGCGGAAAGCACTGTTTATCTTAATGGGGACAGCAAGAACACTCTGGCCACATAATTGCTATGAAGGCTACAGCGTGGTCCAGACGGTACCAGTTTGCAGTGATGTTTTTCTGGAGCATGCCAACAACCAGCGGCTGCTGTGAGAGCTGAAATTTCTGCTTTTTTTCTGTTCACATCTGCATCTGATTTTCCATCAGAGTTGGTTGGTGAAAAGCCAGCTAATCGACAGGGCTTACAGGGGTTTTTGTTTGTTTTTAAGGGGCTGCTTTGAGCCAAGTTTAGTACCACAGAACTGATTTTTAATAGAATTCCCCCCCCTCAATTATAAGTACTGTTGGATGCAGACTATTTCATATGGATCTTATAGGAAAATTATTATTCACCATTATTTCTTTGTATTAGTGTCTTGTGTATGACAGTTACGAAGGGACAGAACTTTCTGTGCCAAGTGCGTTACAGCTCACAAGAAAAGGGCAAATCACATACCCAGGGCCTGTTGGTGTCAGGGGTGCTGCTGGGGAGAGATGGGTGCTTCCAGCTTCGTGCTCTGGAGTCAGGGAATCAGAGAGGTTTGACTTTGTGAGAACTAGGGGAGGAATTTCCACAGGTTTGCATGAAACTCCTGGCATTTTGTTTGGGCTGGTGTCACATTCTCTTCCATTTGCTGCTGTTGTAGCAGATAAAGAATTGGTTTTGTATTGAAGATGCATAAAAAGTTACTCTTTAATTATAAACTTCACAGGAACGGAAAAAGAATCCATCTGTGATTCAACTATCTTAAGCTTTGGGGAACAAATCTAGTACCAAAAGGAGGAAAAGGTCTTGAATCACAGAGTTTTCATCTTTTTTTAAGGCAATTTTTCTGTGAATTACGGTAACAGAAGGCACTGACCTGTAACTAACACAGTCTACAGCAGGACTTCTGGTATTGCTTGCTGTCCTTTACGTATCTAAGGCTCTGTTTGATGTGTAACACACTTTTAACAGAATTTGTTGAGCTAAACATACAGTTGCTGTTGAAAGTTGCTGAACTAACAACCCTCTGAAACTGGTTTTCTCATGGTGTGGGGGACATCATTTGGGGGCACTGGCTGGATGAAGAAGGGAGCAACTTAATTGTGCTGACAAAGCAAAAACATTAAAGGTAAAAGCAACTGATATAACTCAGCAGTAGTCCTGTGAACCATTAATGCACAGATCTCAGTGCTTTGTACCTAAGTTTTGATGTGTGCTAGTGCAAAATCAGTGTAAATATCTCTCTTGGTCAGCCCTGAGGTTTTTGTTTTGGTTGGTAGGTTTGGGGTTTCTGAATTGTTTAATGCATGTTTTCTGTAGTTGGTTTTTGAATTGAAGCTGTAGGCTTTTGTGATGCAAATCCATGAGTCACATCTACCACCTTCTACTAGCAGGCATGATGTACGCACTGCGGTAGTTTTAGTTTGTAGAGAACCAGTATAAATAGTTTAAAATACTAAATGACTGTGTGGTTAAGTCAAAGTACAGCCTCCAGCAAGTCCATCCCTTCTTCTGCTTTGTGGCAAAAGCTTGAAGAGTCCCTTGATAATGGACAGCCCAGGGCTGTCTACCATTCTTTTGTGGTTAGTTGTCTTTTAGCCGTCAAAGGTACTAACTGAAGAACTGATATTACCTGCACTGGTTTCTCACCTAGTTCAGTTTTCTAAGTCAGTCCCAGTGGACTGGATGGGTGAAAATATGCGATAATTGGAGGCTGAGCTTGCAGCTGCCGTGTTTTTGTTTAGGCAGCTGATGAAAGCTGGCAGCCCTGCTCGTATTGGGTATTAAATACTGAGGGGAGCTGGGTGTGCTGGTGTGTGCATGCTTGGGGCTGACACCATCCTGCACGCCAACCTGTCCTCTGCCTGATGTGGAGAGTGGAACACACAGAACTTTAAATCTCTGCCTGTCTCAGTCTCTGGGGACATTTTCAGGGAGTTTGGGTAGTTCGATCTGCCGTCTACATTGTGAATAATGTCATCAATTGCTGCCTTCTCTGCAGCACCTAAAAACCATCCTCTTGATATGGTTTGTTCTTATGTCCTGTATATTTGCCTGCTTATCTAACCTAGACATAGGATAAGCCAATTTAGGTATTTAATTTAAATCTCTTCCCTTCCTCCGTGCTTGGCCTTCAGAAAATGGTTTTGGGTTGTGTTTTTTTCTGAAGGGAGGAAGGAAAAGCTCTGAACTTCTGTTTACCTCATTTTGTTTGAACAGAGCCCTGTGTGTTAACCCTCCGCAGCACAATGAAACTCTGTACAGTGAAAATTGGCTAAAGGGGTCCTTATTCAGGATCGTTCATCACCATGGCATAGCCTCGTGCACACATGGCAGATTTACATCAGTGAAACTGAGGAAGGAAAACAAAAAGCCCATGATCTAAAAGAAGGCCTCATGTTATTTATGAAGTGCCAGTAATGTCCTGAGGACTAGATGAAGATCTAATGAGCCTTGTTCTGCAAGGGTGCTGATGGCAGGGTGACATGCCACCGAACAATGCAGCAAAGGGGGCAACATGTTTGGCAACTCGGGGCTCCTTAAAGGCACTTTGTAGTGTGCATTTTGCACACTAGGCTCTCCCCTTTGGATAATGAGGAATGCATATGGGAAGTAAGTTCGATAGTGAGTACAGACAGTAAAATTATTTAAAGGAAATAGTGCTCCTTTTGTATTTCTTATTTGAAGCCCCAGGACCTCCATGAGGCCAGGAAGCCACAGTGATAGGTTCAGATCCCACTTTGCTCATTTTGTCTGAGCTAAATAAATGTCAATAAATATCGGATGGGATGCAGAGATGAATGGAGAGATGTGCTTCTTGGAGTCTGTAACTCACTCTCCTTGAGAGGCTCAAATACATACCTTCCCTTGTGTGTCTCTGCTGTATTTCAGTGAGGGACCAGCAGCAGCTCTGAAGTTGTTACCCAGGAGCCCAAACCCGTAAAGCAAGCTCAGCCCAGCTTCATCAGGACCATCCTTAGGATGCTGCTGGGCTGGGAGCAGAGTGTGTGGTGTCAGGTGGTACCTGCTGCTCATTCTCAAATGAGCAAAGGTTTTTCTTAGCAATGGCAGTGCTTTCTCAACAGCCAGTGGCCAGGCCATGAGGAAGCCTTCTCCCACTCCCTGCACCCTGGTGTTTTGTGTTAAAGGAGAAATTGCATCTCTTGGCCCTGGTTGAGATGGGAGTTATTCTGGTTTCCGAGGCGTTGCTTTTTGGTGAGTGTCTCCAGCTGCTGTACTCCTCTTCACTCAGGGCACTGACTCATGCTTTTTGCCATCACAATAAGTCTGTTTTCATAAACAAAATTAAGCGCACTGTGTTTATCCATTAGGGAGAGTTGAAGTCTCTCAGCAACCAAGAAATATGCTCTGTTGGATGAACTCCTCTCCCTCTTCCACCCTTTTGTCTTCTACCAGCTAAGGGAAAAAAGAGATTTGGGACAACACTGGCCTGATGCTATCAGTGAGCTGATCCTGGCCTGCTGATGTGCAGCGTGGCAACTGAGGAGGCAGTATTGACTATTCAGCTGGGTTTGTACATCTCAGAGACTCAGTTCTCCAGAGAGGGATATTTAAAATTGCACAAAAGTGAACAGGAAAAAAAGGGGCAGGTTCATGAGCTAGGGTTTAAACAGTGCTCCAGGTAAGCACAGCACAGATGAGGGGTCTGCTTGACAGACAGAAAGAGAAGTTTGTCTGGCATGTGGATGCCTCTGTGCCTGTGGCTCCTTCATGGTTTTGGTAGGACTGGGCATGGGCAGAGCCAAGCATACAAGGTTTCCCAATGCCCCTGTGCTAGAGCCCTTGTGGCATTGCTGCTGCTCTCCCCATTGTGTCATCTCACCCCCAGCCTTCTCTCTCCTTCCCACAGTGGGAACGCAGCTGCACCCAGCCCCTTATCCTGTGTGGGACAAATTCAATTTGCCTACAGCGCTGATGGGTTTCAAGCTGGATCTGCACCAAGGTAAGAGGCTCATGCGGCTTCACCGTGCCAAGACCCCCCACTTTTGGGTGTCCCTCCTCCCTGCTGCCAAGGCTTCTGCAATTGCTGCCATGTGGGATTACTGATGCATTGGTGACATTGATGTTTCTTCATGAAAAGCTGGACTAATGCCTGCAATATAGTTTGAGAGAAAAGAAAAATCTTCCTATGGTTAAGCCTGAAATAAAAATAAATCAGAGGGGAATTGCATCAGTGGGCTCATGGCAACAGGATGGATCAAATTTTGTGACTGAAACAAGCCTTGTATCAGCTCACCAAAACAGCTTTGCTCCCTAATATATAATTGCCTGCTACTGTGTGTTTTCCAACGTGCCAGGGTGATGGGCTACCTACTGTTCCTTTGAAATTTGGTTTATATTATAATGCCCAAATCAGAGACTTGCAAAATCCTGTCTCAAACTGACTGCATGTGTCCATTTGGCTAGATGTCATCCTGCAGCATTTAGAAGGAATAAGCAATCCCTGAGTCAATGGGGAGTACTGAGAGAATGAGTTTGATTGAGCAGGTATAATGTCAGTATACACCTAGAGTAATTCCAGCCTCTAGAACAGTAAGATTTGGGTTTGAACCAAACAATAATAATGAATAATTTTAATAAAACCGTGTTATTCCAGAGCTGAAAATATACCTTCAATTTATAGTCATAACAACTACTCAGTGACTTCTGTTATTAGTATGCAAATTTTGCACCCATTGAAGAGGAATTAAACGTGGAAGTTGCTGTCTTTGCAGCAAATGTAGAAGGTATTTTGGCCATTCTTGAAATCTCACTTTCTACCACATAGCAGAAATGAATACCTTTCACTTGTGCTTTAGAGAGAATATAAATCAGAAACAAAGGACAGCAGAGTAACAGGGTGGTGTTTCTCCTTCTAGAGCACTAGATATACCCTGTGCCAACAGCAACAATGTGCACGTGATCTGTGGTTTCCATGCCAGACAGTTCTATGGGAGTTGAGCGCGGCGGTTGCTTACCTTCCAGTGAGCCAGCCCTCGTTTGCCAGCAGCCAGTCTTCATTAGGGGTCATTCCTTGGTAAGAAATGCAGGCACCCACCTCAAACTTCATGAATCTGGGGGAGTGGAGCACGGGTATTGATCTGGGATCAGACTTCTGATAACTGGAATTTGTGCCCAGTTATTATTGCAGTTGCTGGAGCTGGGACACTAGGTAAGTCCATTCCCTGTGCCCCAGGTTCACCATCTGTCCAAACAACGTCTTAATATTTCCTTGAGAAACTAATGCTGTGGGGGTGAAAAACCACTGGGTAAACCCAAGGAATTTTGTCATTTTAAAATGTTTAAATTTTTGCATGTTTTATTTTCTCTGTGAGAGAGAGCAAATGCAGTGGGTCTTCTGGCTTAGGTTCCCACATGGAAAACGGGATACACTGATACATGTAGGAATTTATCGGCTAGAAACACCCCATATCTTCAAAAGTGTAACCAGATGGACTGTCCTACTAAGTAGTCACAAGCGTATGACTGTGCACAATTCTTCAAAGGACACAACCTGCAGCCGTCCCTCATTGTGTGCCTGCAAATACTGTTTTCAGTGCTTTTCTTTTCTGTTGCTCTTGGATTCCTTCACCACTGAAAAATGCTCTGGGTAAAGTGATGGCCAGGCTGAATGGGCAAGTCTAATTTTCAGCTCCTGCCAGGCAAGCCTCCAGCTCAGATGGCTTATAAAACACCCGACAGATGAAATTGCATGTAGAAGTGAATTGACCTCTTCACCACCTTCATCATTATGCTTATTTCAGAGGGCTCCAGGTTGGCCAGCAAAATTTGGGTTTGTCTGATATGACATTAGGAAAAGGGGTTAGTCCTGGACTATAACCAACACAAAATGGATCTCATTTCGATATAGCTCCTTAGTTACGATGATTGCGTGTTTAGCTTAACCTGTTTCTAAATAACTAAGGGATAGTTAAAGCAATGGTTGATTGTTGCCAACCCTACTCCCTGTTGTGTGAATCAGAGATATTGTCAGAGACAATAAATTTATATAGGGTACAGTGTCTCCATGATTGATCTGGTTTCCATTCCACCTTGCTCTGGTTTCTATACTCCCTCTGGACCTATGGCTCATCCCCAGCTGGTCAGCTATCTCCTATTTGTGAGGTAAGTTCGGTGTGGTTTTTCCATCTGTGTAATGATTGGGTTTTGGGGGATAAAATAGGAGCATGCAGTGTTGGGGAACAAAGAAAAAGTCCAGGAAGTCTTGTAGCCGTTGCAGAAGCTGTGTTGGTTTAATATAGAGATGCTGTGATTAATAGAAAAGGCATCATCCACTGCCTGGTGTGTGAAACGTGGTGGCAGACATCAGATCAGCAAAACTACATGCTTTCTTACAAGAGAACTATGTGGAGAATCTTGTGCTTAGATAGACATTAAAATGGTTGAATGATGCTCTGGCCAACTCCATGGGGCTAGTACCATCTTTATTGCTCTTTCACTGTTGTCCTGGGTTCAGCAGCAGCAGTCATTTTTCTCCTTGGTAGCTGGTGCAGCGCTGTGTTTTTGACTTTCGGCCTGGGAACAGCGCTGATAACACCGATGTTTTCAGTTACTGCTTGGTGATGTTTTGGTCTGACCAAGGACTTGCTGAGCCTCATGCTCTGCCAGGGTGGAGGGGAAGCCGGGAGGAAGGAGACAGGACACCTGACCCAAACTGACCAAAGAGGTTATTCTATACCACAGCACGTCATGCCCAGGATGTGAAAACGGAGGGCAGAGACCTGGAAGGGTGGGGGGTGCACTGTTGGGGGTGCGCTGCTTGGTAGGGCTGGGTGGTGAGCAATTGTATCCTTTCCTTCTATTTGCCTTGTCATTATTGTTACTGGTGGGGGTGCACTGTTTGGTCGGGCTGGGGACTGGTGGTGAGCACTTGTATTCTCTTTCCTTGTATTTGCCTTGTCATTATTATTATTGGTGGTAGCAGCAGTGGTTTGTGTTATACTTTAGTTACTGAACTCTTCTTATCTCAACCTGTGGGAGTTGCATTCTATCGATTCTCCTTCCCATCCCTCCAGGAGCGGAGGGAAGAAAGAGTGGGGAGTGAGTGAGAGAGCGACTGCGTGGCTGAGGCTTAAACCACGACAACTGTCCTATGATGAGCCTGAGTGAGCTGAGCAGTGCTGATGCCTGGGTCGGTGTGAGCGCCCAGACTTTTGGTCTTGTGCCCAGCCCTGCCTGCAGCTGCAGAGAGCCTGAACAAGCTGCTCTGCCAGGGCAAGGAGCCCAACTGAGGGACAGTTGTGGTGGCCCAGCACCCACAAACCCACCCCCTCCAGGCCTGGCAACCCGAAGCAAGTGGAAACCACTTGTCTGCCAATGCCGCGTGTGATCGCAGTGAATACAAAGAGAGACTGGGTCAGAAAGAGATAAAGAAAAGTATTTACCAAACAACAAACAAAAAATAAACAACGAAACAAACTACAGCTCATCTACTTAACCCTACACTTATTCTACTGGAAACTACAATTCTTCTAAGAACAAACAGCAATCTTCTAGAAAAACAGCAACTCTTCTGTGAAAAACTCCTTCCACGTCCTCAACACCTCCATCTCCCTCAACCCTGGAAAGAAGCAGCACAAGGTCATTTCAGTGAGGCTACTGATGCTCGCTGTGTTTGCCACACGCAGGGGAGAGTGGGACTGCCACGGGGCTCAGCCCCAACTGGGGCTGGGAGCCGGGCTCGACACGATCACACTTGGCTCGCGTGTCCCAAAGGCAGCGCAGGGCAGCGCGGTGGTGGCGCTTGTGCGGCCAGGATGAGGCCACCGGGCACCACGTGCCTGCAGCGGGGCTGTCACACACAGCCCCAGCCCCAGCGCGGCAGCAGCCGACCTACCCTCACTGCCAGCACTGGATGGGGGCACGTGCTGCCTTACCACTGCTCAGTCCAAATCCATGGGCTCATCCTTCTCCACCTCCACGTCCACATCCATAGCCTCCTCCTCTTCCACCACGTCCACCTCCATAGCCTCCTCCTTTTCCACCACGTCCACCTCCATTGCCTCTTCCTCCTCCACCACGTCCACCTCCATTGGCTCTTCCTCCTTCACCACGTCCATAGCCACCCGCAGGACCAAGGTGTTCTTTGTGGGGGGCTGCATTTGCTGGCGCGGGTTTGGGGACCGATGGGGATGGAGCAGGGGATTAGGGCTGAGAAAAGAGGCGAAGGGCTGGGAGTAGGTTGAAAGGACTGGGAGCAGGGCACAAGGAATTGGTAGAGGAAAATGGGAGCACGGGACAAGCGCGGGGTGCAGGGGTGAAGCTTTGTGTTGTTCTGTGGGCATGGGCAGTTGCCGATGTAACGTGTCTGTGACATCAGCGCGGAGTTACAGAACTGCTGTGAGCAGGGGATGGGGACGAGCCCCGAAGGGGCTGCAGCTCCATGGGGGACACTGGGCAATGGTTACGTGAGCCCTGAGATGACAGAGAGACACTTAGTGCTTAAATAGTCAATAAAATGGGTGAAGGCTTGCGCTGGTCAACTGCATGGGGCCAGAACCATCTCCTTTGGTCTTTCGCTGTCCCTCAAGCAGTCAGTGAGCGAGCTGAGCAGTGCTCATGTGCTGCAGTTGGGATGCGTTCATGGGGGTGGAATTCAGCCCTGCCCAACCTTGGGATGCCTGCAGCAGCAGAACATGGCCGCATCCTTCAGCTGTGCTCATCACAGATGAGCCCGTGCGAGAACCTGTGCCCCATGTGCAGCAAAAGCTGCAAGGGCAGCACAAGCTGTGCTGCCAGCAGCGTGTGGTGAGAGCTGCCGAGTTCAGGAGGGGTCTGCAACAGGTCCGACCTTGAGCTGGAATGTCCCTGTCTGCATTTGCACGCATATAGAATCATAGAACAGTTAGGGTTGGAAAGGACCTTAAGGTCATCTGGTTCAAACTGCCCTGCCATGGGCAGGGACACCTCCCACTAAACCATGCCATCCAAGGCTCTGTCCAACCTGGCCTTGAACACTGCCAGGGACGGAGCATTCACAACTTCCCTGGGCAACCCATTCCAGTACCTCACCACCCTTACAATAAAGAATCTCTTCCTTATATCCCACCTAAACTTCCCCTGTTGAAGTTTGAACCCATTACCCCTTGTCCTATCACTACAGTCCCTAACGAAGAGTCCCTCCCCAGCATTTCTATAGGCCCCCCTTCAGATACTGGAAGGCTGCTATGAGGTCTCCACGCAGCCTTCTCTTCTGCAGGCTGAGCAGCCCCAACTTTCTCAGCCTATCTTCATACAGGAGGTGCTCCAGTCCCCTGATCGTCCTCGTGGCCCTCCTCTGCACTTGTTCTAACAGTTCCATGCCCTTTTTATGTTGAGGACACCAGAACTGCACACAATACTCCAAGTGAGGTCTCACGAGAGCAGAGCAGAGGGACAGGAGCACCTCCCTCGACATGCTGGTCACGCTGCTTTTGATGCAGCCCAGGATACGGTTGGCTTTCTGGGCTGCAAGCGCACACTGCCGGCTCATGTTCATGCTCTCATCGATCAACACCCTCAAGTCCTTCTCCGCAGGGCTGCTCTGAATCTCTTCCCTGCCCAACCTGGAGCTGTGCCTGGGATTGCTCTGACCCAGGTGTAGGACCTTGCACATGGCATGGTTAAACTTCATGAGGTTGGCATCAGCCCACCTCACAAGCGTGTCAGGGTCCCTCTGGATGGCATTCCTTCCCTCCAGCGTATCAACCGAACCACACAGCTTGGTGTCATCGGCAAACTTGCTGAGGGCGCACTCAATCCCACTGTCCGTGTCACCCACAAAGATGTTGAACAAGACCAGCTCCAGCACCGATCCCTGAGGGACACCACTCGTTCCTGCTCTCCAGCTGCACATTGAGCCATTGAGCACAACTCTTTGCGTGCGGCCATCCAGCCAGTTCTTTATCCACCCTGTGGTCCACCTATCAAATTGATGTCTCTTCAACTTAGAGACAAGGATGTCTTGTGGGACAGTGTCGAGCGCTTTGCACAAGTCCAGGTAGATGACATCAACTGCTCTGCCCCTGTCCATCAGTTCCGTAGCCCCATCGTAGAAGGCCACCAGATTGGTCAGGCAGGATTTCCCCTTAGTGAAGCCATGCTGGCTGTCCCCAACCACCTTGTTGTTTTTCATGTGCCTTAGCATGCCTTCCAGGAGAATGTGCTCGGAGATGTGACCAGGCACAGAGGTGAGACTGACTGCTCTGTAGTTCCCCAGGTCATCCATTTTCCGCTTCTTGGAAATGGGGGTTATATTCCTCTTTTGCCATTTGCACACACAGCTCATGCATGCAGCAGCTCCCCCTGCACCCCGCTGCCATTCTCCTTCTGGCAGCTCCCATTCCCTGCCCGCTTGCAGGGTCCCACATGACAGCACTGACACCTGACCCTGGCTCCAGCTGCAGCCGCCAACCTCTGATATCCCAAACCAGCTCTGACCGCAGACCCTCTTCCCACCCTGCGGGATGGCGACCAAGGGACTCAGTGGGAGGAAGGGACAGAAGAAGGTAAAAGGCTTGGTTTGGGCAGCAGCCAAATCCAACAGGGTGGTGGGCGCAGGCTGCTCCGCGCAGTGAGCTGGGCCTGGGCACGCTGTGATTCTGTGATTCCATGACCGTTTCCTTGTACGTGGCCGTGCTTCCCCAAATGGAAGGGCAGCCCCAGAAGCCTTGGTCAGCGCTGGCACAGGCGGTGCCCGATGGCAGCACCAGAGCAGGTGCCCTGCAGCCACCGAGGGGTTGGAGCGAGGGCCCAAACCTTTGGTCCCTCGCCTGTGCCCGGCCCTGCCCACAGCTGCAGAGAGCCTGAAAGAGCCGCTCTGCCAGGGCAGGGAGCCCACGTGAGGACAGTTGGGGTGCCCCAGCACCCAGCGCCAGCCCCCATGTGCCCTCCAGCTCTGGGAACCCAGAGCAAGTGGAACCCACTTGTGTGCCAAAGCCACGGGTGAGCGCAGTGAATACAAAGAGAGACTGGGTCAGAAAAACTGTGAGAAATGTGTTTACAAGGGAACAACAAATAAATGTGATAAACATGACAAAAAACAACTGTTCTTATGAAAAATACAACTCTTCTACCTAAACCTACACCTATTCTAACTAAAACAACAACTCTTCTACCTAAACCTACACCTATTCTAACTAAAACAACAACTCTTCTACCTAAACCTACACCTATTCTAACTGAAACAACTCTTCTACCTAAACCTACACCTATTCTAACTAAAACAAGAACTCTTCTTCTTAAACCTACACCTATTCTACCTGAAACTGCAATTGTTCTTCTTAAACCTACACCTATTCTACCTAAAACAACTGTTCTTCTTAAACCTACACCTATTCTACCTAAAAACCAACTGTTCTTCTTAAACCTACACCTATTCTACCTAAAAACCAACCGTTCTTCTTAAACCTACACCTATTCTACCTAAAACTACAACTCCTAAGGTAAAACCAACAATCTGTAGAAACAACAACAATCTTCTAAGAAAGCGCCAACTCTTCAAACCAAACTTCTTCAACCGTTGTCAAAACTCCCTCTCCACCAGCCCTGGAAAGAAGCAGCACAAGGTCATTTCAGTGAGGCTACTGATGCTCGCTGTGTTTGCCACACGCTGAGGAGAGCGGGACTCTGCCACGGGGCTCAGCCCCAACTGGGGCTGGGAGCCGGGCTCGACACGATCACACTTGGCTCGCGTGTCCCAAAGGCAGCGCAGGGCAGCGCAGTGGTGGCGCTTGTGCCGCCAGGATGAGGCCACCGGGCACCACGTGCCTGCAGCGGGGCTGTCACACACAGCCCCAGCCCCAGCGCGGCAGCAGCCGACCTACCCTCACTGCCAGCACTGGATGGGGGCACGTGCTGCCTTACCACTGCTCAGTCCAAATCCATGGGCTCATCCTTCTCCACCTCCACGTCCACATCCATAGCCTCCTCCTCTTCCACCACGTCCACCTCCATTGCCTCTTCCTCCTCCACCACGTCCACCTCCATTGGCTCTTCCTCCTTCACTACGTCCATAGCCACGCGCAGGACCAAGGTGTTCTTTGTGGGGGGCTGCATTTGCTGGCGCGGGTTTGGGGACCGATGGGGATGGAGCAGGGGATTAGGGCTGAGAAAAGAGGCGAAGGGCTGGGAGTAGGTTGAAAGGACTGGGAGCAGGGCACAAGGAATTGGTAGAGGAAAATGGGAGCACGGGACAAGCGCGGGGTGCAGGGGTGAAGCTTTGTGTTGTTCTGTGGGCATGGGCAGTTGCCGATGTAACGTGTCTGTGACATCAGCGCGGAGTTACAGAACTGCTGTGAGCAGGGGATGGGGACGAGCCCCGAAGGGGCTGCAGCTCCATGGGGGACACTGGGCAATGGTTACGTGAGCCCTGAGATGACAGAGAGACACTTAGTGCTTAAATAGTCAATAAAATGGGTGAAGGCTTGCGCTGGTCAACTGCATGGGGCCAGAACCATCTCCTTTGGTCTTTCGCTGTCCCTCAAGCAGTCAGTGAGCGAGCTGAGCAGTGCTCATGTGCTGCAGTTGGGATGCGTTCATGGGGGTGGAATTCAGCCCTGCCCAACCTTGGGATGCCTGCAGCAGCAGAACATGGCCGCATCCTTCAGCTGTGCTCATCACAGATGAGCCCGTGCGAGAACCTGTGCCCCATGTGCAGCAAAAGCTGCAAGGGCAGCACAAGCTGTGCTGCCAGCAGCGTGTGGTGAGAGCTGCCGGGTTCAGGAGGGGTCTGCAACAGGTCCGACCTTGAGCTGGAATGTCCCTGTCTGCATTTGCACGCATATAGAATCATAGAACAGTTAGGGTTGGAAAGGACCTTAAGGTCATCTGGTTCAAACTGCCCTGCCATGGGCAGGGACACCTCCCACTAAACCATGCCATCCAAGGCTCTGTCCAACCTGGCCTTGAACACTGCCAGGGACGGAGCATTCACAGCTTCCCTGGGCAACCCATTCCAGTACCTCACCACCCTTACAATAAAGAATCTCTTCCTTATATCCCACCTAAACTTCCCCTGTTGAAGTTTGAACCCATTACCCCTTGTCCTATCACTACAGTCCCTAACGAAGAGTCCCTCCCCAGCATTCCTATAGGCCCCCCTTCAGATACTGGAAGGCTGCTATGAGGTCTCCACGCAGCCTTCTCTTCTGCAGGCTGAGCAGCCCCAACTTTCTCAGCCTATCTTCATACAGGAGGTGCTCCAGTCCCCTGATCGTCCTCGTGGCCCTCCTCTGCACTTGTTCTAACAGTTCCATGCCCTTTTTATGTTGAGGACACCAGAACTGCACACAATACTCCAAGTGAGGTCTCACGAGAGCAGAGCAGAGGGACAGGAGCACCTCCCTCGACATGCTGGTCACGCTGCTTTTGATGCAGCCCAGGATACGGTTGGCTTTCTGGGCTGCAAGCGCACACTGCCGGCTCATGTTCATGCTCTCATCGACCAACACCCTCAAGTCCTTCTCCGCAGGGCTGCTCTGAATCTCTTCCCTGCCCAACCTGGAGCTGTGCCTGGGATTGCTCCGACCCAGGTGTAGGACCTTGCACATGGCATGGTTAAACTTCATGAGGTTGGCATCAGCCCACCTCACAAGCGTGTCAGGGTCCCTCTGGATGGCATTCCTTCCCTCCAGCGTATCAACCGAACCACACAGCTTGGTGTCATCGGCAAACTTGCTGAGGGCGCACTCAATCCCACTGTCCGTGTCACCCACAAAGATGTTGAACAAGACCAGCTCCAGCACCGATCCCTGAGGGACACCACTCGTTCCTGCTCTCCAGCTGCACATTGAGCCATTGAGCACAACTCTTTGCGTGTGGCCATCCAGCCAGTTCTTTATCCACCCAGTGGTCCACCTATCAAATTGATGTCTCTTCAACTTAGAGACAAGGATGTCTTGTGGGACAGTGTCAAGCGCTTTGCACAAGTCCAGGTAGATGACATCAACTGCTCTGCCCCTGTCCATCAGTTCCGTAGCCCCATCGTAGAAGGCCACCAGATTGGTCAGGCAGGATTTCCCCTTAGTGAAGCCATGCTGGCTGTCCCCAACCACCTTGTTGTTTTTCATGTGCCTTAGCATGCCTTCCAGGAGAATGTGCTCGGAGATGTGACCAGGCACAGAGGTGAGACTGACTGCTCTGTAGTTCCCCAGGTCATCCATTTTCCGCTTCTTGGAAATGGGGGTTATATTCCTCTTTTGCCATTTGCACGCACAGCTCATGCATGCAGCAGCTCCCCCTGCACCCCGCTGCCATTCTCCTTCTGGCAGCTCCCATTCCCTGCCCGCTTGCAGGGTCCCACATGACAGCACCGACACCTGACCCTGGCTCCAGCTGCAGCCGCCAACCTCTGATATCCCAAACCAGCTCTGACCGCAGACCCTCTTCCCACCCTGCGGGATGGCGACCAAGGGACTCAGTGGGAGGAAGGGACAGAAGAAGGTAAAAGGCTTGGTTTGGGCAGCAGCCAAATCCAACAGGGTGGCAGGCGCAGGCTGCTCCGCGCAGTGAGCTGGGCCTGGGCACGCTGTGATTCTGTGATTCCATGACCGATTCCTTGTACGTGGCCGTGCTTCCCCAAATGGAAGGGCAGCCCCAGAAGCCTTGGTCAGCGCTGGCACAGGCGGTGCCCGATGGCAGCACCAGAGCAGGTGCCCTGCAGCCACCGAGGGGTTGGAGCGAGGGCCCAAACCTTTGGTCCCTCGCCTGTGCCCGGCCCTGCCCACAGCTGCAGAGAGCCTGAAAGAGCCGCTCTGCCAGGGCAGGGAGCCCACGTGAGGACAGTTGGGGTGCCCCAGCACCCAGCGCCAGCCCCCATGTGCCCTCCAGCTCTGGGAACCCAGAGCAAGTGGAACCCACTTGTGTGCCAAAGCCACGGGTGAGCGCAGTGAATACAAAGAGAGACTGGGTCAGAAAAACTGTGAGAAATGTGTTTACAAGGGAACAACAAATAAATGTGATAAACATGACAAAAAACAACTGTTCTTATGAAAAATACAACTCTTCTACCTAAACCTACACCTATTCTAACTAAAACAACAACTCTTCTACCTAAACCTACACCTATTCTAACTGAAACAACTCTTCTACCTAAACCTACACCTATTCTAACTAAAACAAGAACTCTTCTTCTTAAACCTACACCTATTCTACCTGAAACTGCAATTGTTCTTCTTAAACCTACACCTATTCTACCTAAAACAACTGTTCTTCTTAAACCTACACCTATTCTACCTAAAAACCAACTGTTCTTCTTAAACCTACACCTATTCTACCTAAAAACCAACCGTTCTTCTTAAACCTACACCTATTCTACCTAAAACTACAACTCCTAAGGTAAAACCAACAATCTGTAGAAACAACAACAATCTTCTAAGAAAGCGCCAACTCTTCAAACCAAACTTCTTCAACCGTTGTCAAAACTCCCTCTCCACCAGCCCTGGAAAGAAGCAGCACAAGGTCATTTCAGTGAGGCTACTGATGCTCGCTGTGTTTGCCACACGCTGAGGAGAGCGGGACTCTGCCACGGGGCTCAGCCCCAACTGGGGCTGGGAGCCGGGCTCGACACGATCACACTTGGCTCGCGTGTCCCAAAGGCAGCGCAGGGCAGCGCAGTGGTGGCGCTTGTGCCGCCAGGATGAGGCCACCGGGCACCACGTGCCTGCAGCGGGGCTGTCACACACAGCCCCAGCCCCAGCGCGGCAGCAGCCGACCTACCCTCACTGCCAGCACTGGATGGGGGCACGTGCTGCCTTACCACTGCTCAGTCCAAATCCATGGGCTCATCCTTCTCCACCTCCACGTCCACATCCATAGCCTCCTCCTCTTCCACCACGTCCACCTCCATTGCCTCTTCCTCCTCCACCACGTCCACCTCCATTGGCTCTTCCTCCTTCACTACGTCCATAGCCACGCGCAGGACCAAGGTGTTCTTTGTGGGGGGCTGCATTTGCTGGCGCGGGTTTGGGGACCGATGGGGATGGAGCAGGGGATTAGGGCTGAGAAAAGAGGCGAAGGGCTGGGAGTAGGTTGAAGGGACTGGGAGCAGGGCACAAGGAATTGGTAGAGGAAAATGGGAGCACGGGACAAGCGCGGGGTGCAGGGGTGAAGCTTTGTGTTGTTCTGTGGGCATGGGCAGTTGCCGATGTAACGTGTCTGTGACATCAGCGCGGAGTTACAGAACTGCTGTGAGCAGGGGATGGGGACGAGCCCCGAAGGGGCTGCAGCTCCATGGGGGACACTGGGCAATGGTTACGTGAGCCCTGAGATGACAGAGAGACACTTAGTGCTTAAATAGTCAATAAAATGGGTGAAGGCTTGCGCTGGTCAACTGCATGGGGCCAGAACCATCTCCTTTGGTCTTTCGCTGTCCCTCAAGCAGTCAGTGAGCGAGCTGAGCAGTGCTCATGTGCTGCAGTTGGGATGCGTTCATGGGGGTGGAATTCAGCCCTGCCCAACCTTGGGATGCCTGCAGCAGCAGAACATGGCCGCATCCTTCAGCTGTGCTCATCACAGATGAGCCCGTGCGAGAACCTGTGCCCCATGTGCAGCAAAAGCTGCAAGGGCAGCACAAGCTGTGCTGCCAGCAGCGTGTGGTGAGAGCTGCCGGGTTCAGGAGGGGTCTGCAACAGGTCCGACCTTGAGCTGGAATGTCCCTGTCTGCATTTGCACGCATATAGAATCATAGAACAGTTAGGGTTGGAAAGGACCTTAAGGTCATCTGGTTCAAACTGCCCTGCCATGGGCAGGGACACCTCCCACTAAACCATGCCATCCAAGGCTCTGTCCAACCTGGCCTTGAACACTGCCAGGGACGGAGCATTCACAGCTTCCCTGGGCAACCCATTCCAGTACCTCACCACCCTTACAATAAAGAATCTCTTCCTTATATCCCACCTAAACTTCCCCTGTTGAAGTTTGAACCCATTACCCCTTGTCCTATCACTACAGTCCCTAACGAAGAGTCCCTCCCCAGCATTCCTATAGGCCCCCCTTCAGATACTGGAAGGCTGCTATGAGGTCTCCACGCAGCCTTCTCTTCTGCAGGCTGAGCAGCCCCAACTTTCTCAGCCTATCTTCATACAGGAGGTGCTCCAGTCCCCTGATCGTCCTCGTGGCCCTCCTCTGCACTTGTTCTAACAGTTCCATGCCCTTTTTATGTTGAGGACACCAGAACTGCACACAATACTCCAAGTGAGGTCTCACGAGAGCAGAGCAGAGGGACAGGAGCACCTCCCTCGACATGCTGGTCACGCTGCTTTTGATGCAGCCCAGGATACGGTTGGCTTTCTGGGCTGCAAGCGCACACTGCCGGCTCATGTTCATGCTCTCATCGACCAACACCCTCAAGTCCTTCTCCGCAGGGCTGCTCTGAATCTCTTCCCTGCCCAACCTGGAGCTGTGCCTGGGATTGCTCTGACCCAGGTGTAGGACCTTGCACATGGCATGGTTAAACTTCATGAGGTTGGCATCAGCCCACCTCACAAGCGTGTCAGGGTCCCTCTGGATGGCATTCCTTCCCTCCAGCGTATCAACCGAACCACACAGCTTGGTGTCATCGGCAAACTTGCTGAGGGCGCACTCAATCCCACTGTCCGTGTCACCCACAAAGATGTTGAACAAGACCAGCTCCAGCACCGATCCCTGAGGGACACCACTCGTTCCTGCTCTCCAGCTGCACATTGAGCCATTGAGCACAACTCTTTGCGTGTGGCCATCCAGCCAGTTCTTTATCCACCCAGTGGTCCACCTATCAAATTGATGTCTCTTCAACTTAGAGACAAGGATGTCTTGTGGGACAGTGTCGAGCGCTTTGCACAAGTCCAGGTAGATGACATCAACTGCTCTGCCCCTGTCCATCAGTTCCGTAGCCCCATCGTAGAAGGCCACCAGATTGGTCAGGCAGGATTTCCCCTTAGTGAAGCCATGCTGGCTGTCCCCAACCACCTTGTTGTTTTTCATGTGCCTTAGCATGCCTTCCAGGAGAATGTGCTCGGAGATGTGACCAGGCACAGAGGTGAGACTGACTGCTCTGTAGTTCCCCAGGTCATCCATTTTCCGCTTCTTGGAAATGGGGGTTATATTCCTCTTTTGCCATTTGCACGCACAGCTCATGCATGCAGCAGCTCCCCCTGCACCCCGCTGCCATTCTCCTTCTGGCAGCTCCCATTCCCTGCCCGCTTGCAGGGTCCCACATGACAGCACCGACACCTGACCCTGGCTCCAGCTGCAGCCGCCAACCTCTGATATCCCAAACCAGCTCTGACCGCAGACCCTCTTCCCACCCTGCGGGATGGCGACCAAGGGACTCAGTGGGAGGAAGGGACAGAAGAAGGTAAAAGGCTTGGTTTGGGCAGCAGCCAAATCCAACAGGGTGGCAGGCGCAGGCTGCTCCGCGCAGTGAGCTGGGCCTGGGCACGCTGTGATTCTGTGATTCCATGACCGATTCCTTGTACGTGGCCGTGCTTCCCCAAATGGAAGGGCAGCCCCAGAAGCCTTGGTCAGCGCTGGCACAGGCGGTGCCCGATGGCAGCACCAGAGCAGGTGCCCTGCAGCCACCGAGGGGTTGGAGCGAGGGCCCAAACCTTTGGTCCCTCGCCTGTGCCCGGCCCTGCCCACAGCTGCAGAGAGCCTGAAAGAGCCGCTCTGCCAGGGCAGGGAGCCCACGTGAGGACAGTTGGGGTGCCCCAGCACCCAGCGCCAGCCCCCATGTGCCCTCCAGCTCTGGGAACCCAGAGCAAGTGGAACCCACTTGTGTGCCAAAGCCACGGGTGAGCGCAGTGAATACAAAGAGAGACTGGGTCAGAAAAACTGTGAGAAATGTGTTTACAAGGGAACAACAAATAAATGTGATAAACATGACAAAAAACAACTGTTCTTATGAAAAATACAACTCTTCTACCTAAACCTACACCTATTCTAACTGAAACAACTCTTCTACCTAAACCTACACCTACTCTAACTAAAACAACAACTCTTCTTCTTAAACCTACACCTATTCTACCTAAAACTGCAATTGTTCTTCTTAAAACTACACCTATTCTACCTAAAACAACTGTTCTTCTTAAACCTACACCTATTCTACCTAAAAACCAACTGTTCTTCTTAAACCTACACCTATTCTACCTAAAAACCAACTGTTCTTCTTAAACCTACACCTATTCTACCTAAAAACCAACCGTTCTTCTTAAACCTACACCTATTCTACCTAAAACTACAACTCCTAAGGTAAAACCAACAATCTGTAGAAACAACAACAATCTTCTAAGAAAGCGCCAACTCTTCAAACCAAACTTCTTCAACCGTTGTCAAAACTCCCTCTCCACCAGCCCTGGAAAGAAGCAGCACAAGGTCATTTCAGTGAGGCTACTGATGCTCGCTGTGTTTGCCACACGCTGAGGAGAGCGGGACTCTGCCACGGGGCTCAGCCCCAACTGGGGCTGGGAGCCGGGCTCGACATGATCACACTTGGCTCGCGTGTCCCAAAGGCAGCGCAGGGCAGCGCAGTGGTGGCGCTTGTGCCGCCAGGATGAGGCCACCGGGCACCACGTGCCTGCAGCGGGGCTGTCACACACAGCCCCAGCCCCAGCGCGGCAGCAGCCGACCTACCCTCACTGCCAGCACTGGATGGGGGCACGTGCTGCCTTACCACTGCTCAGTCCAAATCCATAGCCTCCTCCTCTTCCACCACGTCCACCTCCATAGCCTCCTCCTCTTCCACCACGTCCACCTCCATAGCCTCCTCCTCTTCCACCACGTCCACCTCCATTGCCTCTTCCTCCTTCACCACGTCCATAGCCACCCGCAGGACCAAGGTGTTCTTTGTGGGGGGCTGCATTTGCTGGCGCGGGTTTGGGGACCGATGGGGATGGAGCAGGGGATTAGGGCTGAGAAAAGAGGCGAAGGGCTGGGAGTAGGTTGAAAGGACTGGGAGCAGGGCACAAGGAATTGGTAGAGGAAAATGGGAGCACGGGACAAGCGCGGGGTGCAGGGGTGAAGCTTTGTGTTGTTCTGTGGGCATGGGCAGTTGCCGATGTAACGTGTCTGTGACATCAGCGCGGAGTTACAGAACTGCTGTGAGCAGGGGATGGGGACGAGCCCTGAAGGGGCTGCAGCTCCATGGGGGACACTGGGCAATGGTTACGTGAGCCCTGAGATGACAGAGAGACACTTTAGTGCTTAAATAGTCAATAAAATGGGTGAAGGCTTGCGCTGGTCAACTGCATGGGGCCAGAACCATCTCCTTTGGTCTTTTGCTGTCCCTCAAGCAGTCAGTGAGCGAGCTGAGCCGTGCTCATGTGCTGCAGTTGGGATGCGTTCATGGGGGTGGAATTCAGCCCTGCCCAACCTTGGGATGCCTGCAGCAGCAGAACATGGCCGCATCCTTCAGCTGTGCCCATCACAGATGAGCCCGTGCGAGAACCTGTGCCCGATGTGCAGCAAAAGCTGCAAGGGCAGCACAAGCTGTGCTGCCAGCAGCGTGTGGTGAGAGCTGCCGGGTTCAGGAGGGGTCTGCAACAGGTCCGACCTTGAGCTGGAATGTCCCTGTCTGCATTTGCACACACATATAATCATAGAATAGTTAGGGTTGGAAAGGACCTTATGATCATCGAGTTCCAACCCCCCTGCCATGGGCAGGGACACCTCCCACTAAACCATGTCACCCAAGGCTCTGTCCAACCTGGCCTTGCACACCGCCAGGGACAGAGCATTCACAACTTCCCTGGGCAACCCATTCCAGTACCTCACCTCCCTAAGAGTAAAGAATTTCTTCCTTATATCCAATCTAAACTTCCCCTGTTTAAGTTTGAACCCATTACTCCTTGTCCTATCACTACAGTCCCTGATGAAGAGTCCCTCCCCAGCATCCCTGTAGCCTCCCTTCAGATACTGGAAGGCTGCTATGAGGTCTCCACGCAGCCTTCTCTTCTCCAGTCTGAACAGCCCCAACTTTCTCAGCCTATCTTCACACGGAAGGTGCTCCTGTCCCATGGGTGAGCATCGTGCGCGGGTGAGCCTGTGTGTAACCTGCACCCCATGCAGTGCAGCTCCTGTTAGCCTCTCCCTCCTCCCCCGTCTCAGAGGCCTTACACCCTCATCATTTTTGCTATGCCATCAGTCTTGCCCCTCTGTTTAGTAGGTTTGGCCTCCCTTAAAATGATGAATAAAAGTGATTCAGGCCTGTCTACGACCTAAGTTCAATGAGGTGATGTTCACAAAGGCAGATAGTCCACAGGGGTTGAGCAGGGAGAGGGACGATGAGGCCCATGTTGGGTGGCGGCTCATCGCTCCCTGGAAAGCTCCCTTAGCAGCAGCCGATTTGAGCACAGCCACCTGAGCAAGCCAGTGATGATGTATTGAGAAAAGAATCTGGTATGAAGCTGAAAGGCAGCTTCCTAAATTGAGTAAATTACATTTGTATTAAAAAGAAAGAAAAAAAAGAACTTGTAAATTGCCTATTTACACATTGGAGCATGCGAGCAAGTGAGTTCTCATATGAAACCCAGATGTTCATTAGAAACATGAATTTTTCTTCCTTGCTGCTACCCTGAAAAGTAAATTGGGGAAAAAATTCTGCTGTGCTGAAGGGGTACAAAGGAGTGAGTTAAGTCTACAAAATCCAGGAAATTTCCCGTTAAGCCAAAAATCTGGGGTACTGTTGTAGTCTTTTAATTTGGACCCAAGATGTAAATTAAAGCCAGAGTATTAGGTCAGGTGCTCAAGTTCTCAGCCCTTAACTGTGGAATTTCCAGGTTAGGTTACTTAAATTTTCCTGTTGCTGAACAAAGCTAAAATCCTGTGTGCCATATATTTGCTCATCATAAAACGTCCTCTCCTAGCCAGTAACAGCTTCTTTGTTGGCGAGGCCTGTCTGGTTTATGAGCTTCCCAGCCTTTGTACAGTGTACTGGGAGTTAAGAACTTCCACATTGTGCTTGCTGAGGCTTTTGTGAATAAGCAAAGCAAAGCGCTTGCTCTCTGTCCAACAAATGCATCAAATATGGTTTGAATTCTCTGTTTTTAAATGCAAAGGATAACATTGATTTTGTTAAGGTAAATGTCTTTAATTGTATGCTGTATAAACTCGACTCATACTGAGACATAATGGGCTCTGGGCACTCTTCCAGAACAGCAGTAGAAAAATGTATCTTTTAGTGTCTCCAGTAGAGAAATGAAGAATTAACATGTAGATGAACAAAAAAACTAAATGGTGTACATCCCCAGCCTCCAAAAAGCACATAATGATGCAGAAGGACATTTACACAGATGGCAATTATAGCTGTATTTAGGACAAAACTGTTGATGTGTCCAGTGCTTTTTATTGGGACGGTGCTGGTGGGAATGGAAAAATAGAGTGAAAACAAAGAGTAAGAGAAAATGAAGTTCATAGAATTGTCACTGTATGAATCAATCTATCATCTAATCTACAGAAATGGAGTGAAATCTTAATGCAGAAGGGTACTGGGCATCTCATTAATAAAGTACTCCATACTCTGAAATCCTTACACATCTCTGTGAGTATTCAGGAGGGTGATGAGGACAACTATCCATTGGATGAGTCACCCCTTGATATTACTTTAGCAAAGGCGATAAAGGCATGTAAGAACAGAGCAAACACTCATGCAGCAGATGATATCCTTTCATTTATTGCTAAGCTACCATAGTACAGGCAATATATAAAAATATTTTACAGATAGCAAAAACTCATTACATTGGAGGTTAACAATGTTGTTGTAGGAATGTGAACGATACCAATCCCTTTTCAATTCTTAAAACTTAGGCTTTTGAAGGAACTGATTACAAAGACATCTGTTAGGATGATTGGAGTGACAATTGCTCACTCATGTATCTATAAATATGGCTTTACCTGACCGTACAGGGTAGGGCTTCAGCAAGGAGGTTTGGATTTCCGTGAGGGAGGATCACTCTATAATTACACAACTCATACACACATATGTATTGGGACTTACACATATGTAAGTCCCAATTAGGCCACCATTATTCAGTCTCTCTGTTGATTCTCTAGTCCCAGGTCTCACCACATTGCCTGTGTAGTAAGGTACTGCTAAGCATCAGTAAGATGATGGCAGTTTATCCTGGAATAACTGATTATTCCAACACCACATCTGTGGATTTCTGAGCTAGTACAAACACATACATCATTATTCATTATTGTGGCTCACTCATTCTAGAATTTTCCACCCAGTTTTGCTATTTTATGAGTGTTATTAAACTCAAAATCCTAACCTTTCCCCAGATAACCACATGTTTGCAGCCTGTATGATCTTCTACAGTACCAGCACCTTCATCTGAAATCTATTACGATGTGGGCCAGGTACCAATTTAGGTTTTTTGTACCCCAGGAACAATACAAATGACTAAACAAATCTTAGACAGCCCATGGTAGATTAGATACTGTCTGCTAGTTAGACAGACTGCTATCAGCTGTCACCCGCTGCAGTTCTAAAGTAGCAGACATTAAACAAGATAGATGTCAATCGTATGTCAAACATTCAGAAAGGTGAATTATTCATTCTGAAATGAGATGAATAAAGAATTGTAACTTTCCACGTGTGATGGCAGACAGATGCCTTATTTACAGGTAAGAAATCACTGATGTAAACGATGAGGAAAACAACTGATTTCTGAAGAAGCTGCAATTCACCCAGGCTAAACCCAACTCTGGTATCCCTTCCTAGTGCACAAAAATATGTAATATAAATAACGTACACTCAGAATTGCAGACCAACTGGAACACGAGAAGATTTTTAGGTGTGCAAAATTTATGAAGAACCGAATCAATTTAAGATTTGAAATTAAGACAGTCATTTTCTTGAATCCCATCTGGCAGATAATTGTTCCCTATTAAGTAGCAATTTGGAAATAAATGCAAGGGAAAAAGACTGAAATATTTAGAAACACATTTCTGAAGTGTTTAAAGCAGTCTTTGAAGTCTTTGGAAATTTTGTCCAATACATCTCTTTTTTAGGACAACAGCAATTCCACAACAATTGCATAGAAAATACACTCAGAAAATGAAAACTGATCCTTTATAAATACTATCCTTAATCCAAAAGGTGTTGCATATTTGGTCAGACAAAAAGCATAGACACTTTTTTTGTAAAGATATGGATTACAAAATATACTTAAAAAACAAACAAACAACAAAACATGCTAGCTAATTTGAGAACTGTTTTAGATATGTTCTTAAGCAGCAGCATTTTATACAATAGAGAATAACATAGTGCTGGTTTTGGACATATTCTACATTCAGAAAATGCTGTATTCCTACAGGAAGAATGGAAGTGATACATATTTACATGGATACAAATAAAGCAAGTGCAAAACCCATGGCTCTTCTACATTCTTTCTACCAATAAAAACACATACATTAGACACTTTCATTCCATCGCTGCTGTTCAGATCTTACATTTGCTCATTCTCATGGAGAAAAACAAAAATGGGACTTCATATTTCATTGCGAGTATCTTCACAAGCCATTCCTCTCCTGGCAAACTGTACTTCCAACACTCAGAACTGACAAAACCAAATCTTCCTGGTATCTGTCCACTCCTATTCCACTCTCAGACTGTTTACATATCATGAATGATGATTTTTGTCTACGTATTCATATACTTGATGCAGAAGTTTATAGAAGCTCATCCTGTACTTGCAGCCAAAGCTTGGATGGAAAAAAAATGGAAGTAAAAAAAAATGCACACACACACAAAAAGAGATGAACTTCTGATTTCCAACGAGCCCCATGCACTTCACATGGTATAACTTTGATGGAAAACGCATTAGAGTTGTTCACCCTGTCGAGAATATATTTGGAGGCCTTTGGTACAATGGCAGGAAGGCACTGTGGTGAAACATTCAGATAACTGAGGAAAGACAGAGTTTCCTCATGTGCAAATATGGCTATCTTCCAGATAAAGTGAGAACAAATTACTCACAAAATGGCATTAACTCTTCCACGGTTAAGCTAATGTTTCTACAGAAAGAGAGAAAGTTGTATTAAGTAACAAAATATTAATACTGGAAAACCACTGCTCAGCTAGAACAGGAAATAACTTAGTACTGTATATTTCAAAGTTCTTCAGCCTAGCTACATATTTTTAACATAACAGTTTTCTTTTTAAAAAAAGACACCAATACATAATGCTATGCCTGAAGATAATCCTTTTCTCTGGAAATAAATATAAAATTGGTTAAAACTGTATTATTTAACTAACTGTTGCATGTAAAAGCAGATAGAGTAGCACAGCCTGACCTCATGTAGCTGTAAATAAACCCACTAAAATGTAGTCTATATTATATACATTTTATGAACCCTCAATCCAGTAGTTGGCTTCATGTGCCTGCATATGTTTGGCCGACTGGAGCCAATTACAGGATCATGCCCCAAGTTTGTAATTGTGGGGGGAGGGAAATGTGTGTTCACATATAATTATATGTATGTAATATATCCATATAGATATATATGGTTATATTATATAAATATGTATGTATATGCACTGACACAGAGATTAATATCTATGCATTAAAAACAAGGAAGAAATACAACTACTGCAAGCATGAGTACAGCGCTCATAGCCCATTAAAAAACAAGTCCTCTCCCTCTCTCTACAGCAAAGTGCCCGAAGGAACACAGAAGAGCAGTGGAAAACTTGTCTTTTGGTTGAAGAGCACGTTTCATGGGTGCATCCTGCACAGTAGCTTCCATGGAGCAGTGCAGGGGCTCAGGGCTTTGCCTGCCTGGGTCCCTTAGAATGCTGAAAAGCCTTTGCTATGAGTCCACATTTTTCTTGTCTGCTATACACACTTACACTGTATAGTAAAAAGAGGAGAAAGATGTTTAAAAGGTCAGTGGGGGACAGTGGCAAAATATAAAACTCAGTCTGCATCATGAACTTACATACTGCAATCGCATGCTGCAGGAGGAAGGCTGTCAGTGCATTTGCTGTGTGTTATCTGACTTCAAGATCAGCCATTCAGCTGCATATAAAGGACTATTGATAAGCAGTTGCTACGGACAATCATCAAATAAGCAGAAATATTTTTAAACTACGTCAGTGCGTCTTCTGATTTGAGAAGCCCTTAATGTTGTTTGATATTCTAGTTAAAATCCAGCAAGAGAAAAGTTTGTGTATGTCACCTATTTAGGGATTTTTTTCTCTGAATGGCTTTTCGGTTTGGTTTGTTTTAAATTTCCCTACACTTTATAGGCCGGATCAGGAAAAATTAAATGGTCTTTTTTGATATGTCCAAGCTTGTATTCTGTGAAACCAGCAGACACATTTCATCTGTTCTTTTACTCAGCTGCAGCAAAGAACTTCTGACAGGCAGCTTCTGGCCTGAGGATTTAAGTTGCCCAAAACTATCAGACTGCATTAAAAATCCATACTATACGTCAGATTTTGATGCACTGGCAGTTTTAAAACAGCCCGAAGTAGCTAATTCGAGGCATGTGAGCCAGTTGAAGCACTATACAAGTGCTGTATACTACAATCAGCAATTCCCCTGTGCAGAAGTCCTTTCAGCTACTCTGAGCCTCGGTTTTGTCTCTGTAGAAGTCAGCAATAAAAAAAAGCCATTTTCACCTCTGCAGGCACTGGGGTATCTTGCCATTCATACTGTGTGCAGCTCACAATATAAGCACCAGCATGAGATACTTTTTGGTGTTGGGATACATTTTGTGACAGAGGATCTGAATCTCACAAAGCAGACCAGCTTATTCTGGTGCTGTTGGTAGGTGTTAGCAGTACTTCCAGTGGGAAAAAAAAGCAGCAAATCCCCCAAGTTGTGTTATTACTACCAGTTTGGGATGTGCAGTCAGGAAAGGCTCTGCGCTGGTTCTGGATCTAGGCTTGGTTAAAACCAGAGATTAGAGCAGCTCTTGTGAACTTCAGATTACTGTTTAAGATACAAGATTATAGCTGAGCCTTGGTCAGGTGCTCTGGAAAGTCTAATGCTTCCCACTCTAAAACTGAAGACTTTGCAGAATTTAAGTGCCAGCTTTTAGTGGTACAAAATATATTATTATCAACACTCCTGAATTGATTTCTGTTGAACTAAGCATTCGGCGGGGTTTGTGTGAGACCTTTCTGTGCTATGGGGGAACAAATTATGCAGCTGCTCTTCTGGTCTGCTGTATTCATATAACCTAACTCCTGCTGCGAGCATGTGGGCATGTTGGTATTCAGCAAAGTTTACTGTGAAACAACTGAAGACAGGATAGTTTCACTGTGTTTTCTAGAACAGAGCTCAGGCTCTGCACTCTTAAAAATATCAGCATTCCTCATTTACAAAACCAGAAAAGATTACTATGTTTTTCCTACAATATTATGGCTATCTTCTACTGTACATTGATTATTCACTCATGATGCCTTTTTATCACACTGTGGTAGTAATGCCACACCAAAATGTTATAAACTTGCTAGCTGTGCAACTGCAGATGGCAGCGGTTATTCTTTATCGTGATAAGCATGTGCCAGTACAGTATATTCTAACACATGAAGCAGAACATAACAAACATACTAACTCACGTGGAAATTTAACCTTTTGAGAAATTGCTGGTAGCTTTGCAAAGCTAAAGAAACAAGGTGAATATAAGTAAGTGTGTATTTTTTTCTGGAACATATGGCTTCTGTAACATGCAATTGATGACTTCTGTAAGATGCAATTATTTTCCTCTGCAGCTTGTGTGGCTAAATGCTACAGCTGCTAAATGAGACAAGTTACAAGCCAATAGTAGGTTCTATAGGAAAAGAAACAGCAACAATTCATCAGAGAGAAAATAAGGTGTGTTCCTACAATGCCTAAACATTAATGAGGATCAGTCATAAACTCCTTGAATTTACAGGGACTCCTATATATTAATCTCTGTTTTATCTGGGTTTATTTTACCTTGGGACAGGTGTTAAGCTGCTGAACTGCTCTCTTCACTGGTTCTCTATGAGCATCCCTCTCCTTCAAACTCCTATCCAGCCTGACAAGAAAAATGAAGAAAACTCCTAGGTTCAGCTGACATCTACTGTTTGAAATCCTGATCGCAGTGCTCAGTCAGAAAAAAATGGCTTTTGATCCCAGGCTGGATAAAGGCTGAGCAAGCTTGGGTTGCCTCAGTTTCGTACAGCAATAAAATGTCTTAAAAGGGCTTTGAGACCTGGAGGGCAAGTCATTGTTAGTGAACTGCAAATTGGTGTTATTCTTTTATGGAATATATTACTCTTTCTTCCCCCATTTCCCACCCCACCCAAATAAGCACTAAGATATAAGCTCGCTTGCTTTGTGCTCTGTTCAGGAGTGACACATCCCTTCTCCCTTATTACTAAGATAGATCAATATAGACAGATATTTTGCAGCAGGTTTGAAGAGTTTCCTCAGACAGATGCTCTGTTACATGAGAACAATATGATCTTTGGACGAAAGGAAGGGTGTCCTTCTCGATGTTTACAGAGAGAGGTGGCAAGTTGCTTAGTCAAGGCTGTCAGCTTGATGCCAATACATTGTTCCTTGCATTGAACTGGTGCCTCGAGATGAAGAGTTAAGGAAGCAGGAGGTTGCAGGGGCGTTGGAAGGAGTAAGAGGTCAGTTATGGAAGGATTCAGTAAAAGTTGTCTCACAGATCTCTTCTTCTATGTTTGATTTCTGGCAGGGAGTCCAGAAAATTCCTTCCGGATAATTTCATTAACTGTGAAATAAAAGAAGACAAAGAAATATCAGAGCACTTTCCAAATCACAAGAAGTAAAAGCAATCCTTGGGCAGTTTGCTGTTAAGCTGAAAACATCCCCTCTGTATTTGTAACATAACTTTATTCAAGCCAAAACCTTTTAGTCCTGTTTACCCAGACTACACATTTTTGGAAGGCACAGGAGAAAGAGCAGAGAGAGTGGGTTTACACTGTGTTTAGCATGCTTCGAGTACCATAAAAACACAACTGAGAAGCTGTACCATGTCTCCAGTACATGCTATACCCCTTATGTACACAATGCTTTCCCTCTTTCACAGACACTTCCTTTATCCAAGGTAAAAAGGGAAAACCTGTAAGTCTCTGAGCACTTTAACTTCAGTAGGCTGAAATAAGAGTATTTTGAAAAGAAAAAGGCCAGGTTTGGAGAAAATAAAATAGACAGTGATGAAAATACAAACACTGAAATTCAGGTGGAAAAGTGGCTTTTTTTGGTGGTTTTCTTGTTTGGTTGTTTTTTAAATATTACTATAGACTCTGTTCACTCTACATTTTTACTACAGTTTGAATGCAGATTGTAGCATAAGCAAACTTCCATGCACCACTATGATACCGAGAGGCTTGTTAATAAAGCTCCAGAGAAGACACTGAAGAACTTTGTTCTCTGTTTAAAAAATCAGAACAATATTACAAGTTATCTGCAACAGCCATTCTCTCCTGTCACACGTATTTGCCTAAAGCACCCTCTGGTACCTCCTGGAACAACAAATCTCTCACTAGGCTGCACTTTCATTAGGAGAGACCTAGAATATGGGTATTTTGACTCAGAAACATCAGAACTGCCTGGTTTGGGGCTCCGTTTCACATGCAGCTCCTTGGTGCTGTACTCACCAAGGGGGTCCACGGTTTGGAAACTGTTTCTCTACTTTGACAAATTTGCCTTAAAACCAGAAGCCCAAATTTTCTAAGGTTTCAGGCCCCTGATTTAAGTGATTTCTTCCTGCTGATATTTAAGGGCTAAGACAAGGCCTAACTCAAACCAAAGCTGACCCTCACCCAGGACTGATTTATCCTCAGGTATGCAGCTGTAGCACTCCTCCATATTTAGGCCCATTTCTAATAAATGTTTATGAAAAAAAAATAACATAATAATTCACCACTTCCCACTACTGAAAGAAAGGGTGGCCAATCTCTTATTGTCTCTGGGAAGGGAGAACACATGTATTAGTTTTCCATAGTTCTGACTACTAGTTTGAAGTCTCCCTCCACTCTACATTTATCTCGGAGAAAGTAAAATCTATGTGTTATGCAAAGCTCCGTCTCATCACTGTATGGATGTCTGCTGAGGTGGGCTGTACTCATCAAGGACTAAGTATTCACCCACATCATGGCTGGGTGCTTGCTTGATGGGAGGACAGGGAGCCTGGACATCCAGGTACACTAAATTCTCCTGAAAGGACCTTGTAGCCTGTGCCACACAAGGCAGTTTCCATCCCTCCATGGTCAAAAATCCCACTGTTACCAGCCCAGAGTTTTTAGCTCTTTCTAATTCCAGCCTCTTGGAAAGGACATGGATGAAAAAGAACGGCTCAGAGCAGAATTCCTGTCTTCTCCTGCTGCCCAGCTTTCTACCTGCCACAACCACCTGCAGGCTTCTACCAGCCTTTTGGGTGAATTCTTGCTAACAAAGCACGTCTGCAGGGTATTTGGCGCGCTGCTGCTCTGCAGTGCAAGCAAGCAACCAGTGGGAGGTGAGGTTGGTCCACTTTCAGGCAAAACCCCTCCTTCGGCTCAGTTCGAAGAGCTTCCTGTTTGCTCTGCCCAGGAAATGAGAGGAGCAGGTCTTCAATGGAAATTCTTCACAGTCTCAGCTAAAAATAGCAGTGAGGTAAAAGAAGTGGGCACCCACTCGTACCGGGTCATTTCCTTTCTAAAGACAAGTGGGCTGAGTCTGCAGGCTGATCTATTTATCAACACGTTTGTTTGAGCAGCCAGCGTGCCGGAAGTACAGTGTGTGAGTGATTGCATTTCATTTAACACAGCCACCGCTGGTAGAAATATCAGAACCAACAGCCCTCTTTGTCTAGGAAGGGTTAACTAGTAAGTGAAAAATGAGCAAGTAATTAAATGGAGTTACCATTAATTACTACAGCCTTTTCAGGGGTCTGGTTTTGGTTCTGTTTCTCAGCCTGAGCTTTAGGCAAAGTGAAATCCATCATGCAGCAACAGTAGACCGCAAGCCTGGAGCCCAGCTAGTGCAGGGACCTCCGCTTGCTGGCTCCAGGCAGGTTAGATGGTGTGGTAAAAGGCTTACTCACCCTGCAAACTTCACTTTCCCTCCTGCGTGCTGCATGGGAGGTCAGCAGTGGGTTTTGTGGGCTGAAGTTATAGGGGACTGCAGGCTGAAAAGAGCTGAAAAGTTGCATGGGAACTGTATGCAACATTAACCCCATAGATGGGCTGCAGGACCATGCTCGGGCACAGCCAGGCTGTTTCTGGGCAAGCTCTTACAGGCAGCAAATTGGGTTTTTGTTGTAAGCATTTGAATAACCAGAGAGATTCCTGTATCACTGGGCCTGAACATCCTGTAGTCATCCTGAATTTCACCTAGAGCCAAGTGGTGAGGGAGTTAGGTGGAGTTTAAGCTGGGCAACACTAGTCTGGGAGCTCTAATGGAAAGATGTGTAAATCAATGATTGTCCCAACACAAAAAGTCCTAATCTACAACCAGAGCCCCTAAATCTAATGAATACATGAACATAACAGGAATTGATCCCAAGGCAAGTATCCCTCTCACAGCTTGGAGTCATCGCCAGACCAAGACTAGTGAAATCGCGCATCTTTGGTGATCTGCTTCAGATTTGGGAGCACATGGATCCACATCCACATGTAATCTCAGTGACTTGGGCTTCAAAAGTAGGTTGAACAAAATCAGTACTCTGAGACATATCTAAACTTCAGAGGAAGCTGAGCTCATGTTCTGCACTTGCTATTCTGAACTCCCACCTATCTTTGTTGGTAGCATGGTTAAAATGTATCCCAAATATCAGTTCTCATTATTTGCTCATTGCTATCTGAGAAGAAATGGAGATGATGTGATTAATAAATAAAATATTGTTATTTAAGGTGTCTGGCATTTGGCAGCTCTAGAGCACGCAGCTATTATCTATTTAATGATAGAACTGATTAAATGGAGCCATGAGGACATATGCAAAGATAAGGAAAGATTAAATTATAAAAAAGGATACTGAAACTACAGCTGACCAAGGAAATGCCTACTGAGGCCTGAATCTCTTCAGCATATCCTCTGCTAGGTACTGGTGTTGTATAAATATAACAGCCCTGGTGCTTGGAGATCCCCAAGTTAACTGAATGCAAGGGGCTGGCTGAAATCATGGGAGAATGTCTGCATTCTTCTAATCACTCATCTTTGATGGGTTAGAGTCAGCCTCTCAGGCTCCAGTCCTTAAAGACATTTAAGACTCTAATTCACATCCTCTCAGATAGAAATCTGGAGTGTATTCACTTGCGGGATGATAGTGGGCTGTATTAAATACTCAGCTTCAACTAGTAGTCCAGAGACAGAAAACAGCCTCCAATTTTAGCTGGCAATGAGTCAGGCTCCTTGTAATTGATTATATATATGCGCACACATTCACACACGCATCGGAATAACAACTTCACTAGCGTTATTCCATGTGTATGTCTGGAGTAACACCGATGAAGTCGATGCTGTCACAGCACTATACCCATGGCAGTGGATGGGGTCTTGTGCCTTTTGGGGATCCTGCAAGACCGAGGGTCTCATCAGAGGAGGCAAAGCTCAGCTCCAGTGGGCTCCTCCCTGCACCAGGCAGGGATACTGCGATATTCCATGTTTGCACCACTGACATGGCCAAGGAGTGTTTTACATGCAAAGCAAACACAAGGCACACAGGGAGGAACTAAAGGCATAACAGGGGCTGGGGAGGAAAGCTGAACCCTGAATTTTTAGTGTGCCCTCCAAACGTGACCAGGCAAACCATGGTCCTAACACAGTTCTGGATGCTGCCAGGGAACAACAGGATGCTTTAGCCCAGCATGCACAGCCCCATTTCTCCTTCCCTGCCCACCAGGCCCCAGCTACTTCAGGACAGCTCTGTGGTACACAAGTGGGGAAGAAAAAGAATGAAAAAAACCCTTTAAGCCAAATAAAAAGGGGCATGACTTTTTAATTATAAAAAATAAATAAAGGTGAAGAGAAACACACAGCTGGAGAAAAGGCAGAAAAACACTAATTACCTTTCTTTTTGATTGCTTGGATCAAAGATCACAGCCATTCTTTCTCATATAATGTTTTGTATCCAGCTAAGGTGTGTATCTATCAGCTCTGAAAAAGATTTGCAAAACCATTTTTGAGAAAAAAAGGTAACCTTTGACCTGTGTTGCAAGGCCAAATGTTACAGTTTTCAGCTGCTCTTTCATTTGGTGGTTTAATTTATTAAAAGGACATTTCAGCATATACCATACATAAGGCAGAACTTAACTGCTGACCTTTTTGTTTGCTCAGATCCAGCACTAGATTTTACCTTTTCCCCCTCTTTTCTCAACTGGCATTATCTAAAAGTAAGTATGCAAAAAATTACACTCCAGAATTGATCACAAAACATGCAAGATGTTGATAATTTGATCTGAGACTTCAGAGGCACAGGAGGTCCATGCTGTAAGTCAGGTCAAAGACTAGTCACTGCCTTTTGCAAAATTCAGTTATATTAGCATCATAGTGGCCCAAACAAAGCATGACACATTTATGCCAGATCAAAAGTCAGTCCCTTTTAAATAAGAGACCTAACCACAGTGGCCACGTAAAGCAGACTTTGCCTTAATTGTAAAGAACAGGAAAGATACGTGCAAAGAAATTATGGAAGCTACAGTCTTTGCTTCCAACAGAAATGAGGTGATTTTTATTTCTCATAAAATGGCAATATTTAAAATTCTGTTCCAGTTTTGTCTGATCATTTTAGATTTCTTTTAAATTCATCACGAGAGCATTTGGCATGTCTGCAAAACCATGTGGAAATGAAAGAAGTTGCAATATTAACGAGGGAAGAGTGCCTCTTAGAAACTAAGTTAGTTTTGAGTGCAAGATTCAGAAGTGTCTTTGCTGCTGGATTTCAGGTGACTATATATAGAAAAGAAATATTTTACTTGGCTCCCACAGATTGCACACTGGATCCTACCACTCAGTACACAGCCTATTTTATGTTCTGCACCCTGGAAAATCAGCTTTTGCACGTGCAAGCAGAGCAACTAATTGACTGGTAAATACAAACTTAGGTGCATCAGGCACAAGGAGCCCAAACTCAACAAACTGTTGGGGAAAAATACTGGGTGCATGTGTGGGGGTTGCATTATAAATCAACAGCAATGAAAGGCTTTTTTTTCTGGAAAATGAGGACATAGAACAACTATGAGGTACTTGGCTGTAAAGCTTTACATTTACTTTTCTTTACATCAAAAAATATTTTACTCCCATTGAAATAATGCCCATAGATGCACCCCACCTCCTTTCTTCCTTGTCCTGCTTGTAATCTATGAGGTCTGTGTAAACTGTACACCTCTTCTGCACCATCCAGCCCAACAGCAATCAGGTCATCTCCATGAATTAAGCAAACTCTTGGAAGATGTTCCTGATCTCAAACTAAGTGGCAATTCAAGTCCCATGATGCATTTTTGCTATAATAGTTTCAACAGACTCAAAACCCATGGGCATCTTTCCATGAATTTAACAGCATAACATAGATAATCTGATGGAAAACAGGATCTAAATAAAATGCATATTTTTGGCTGAAGCCTGTCCCAGCTGAAATCAATACCTAAATTCCTTGTGATTCACAGGATCTGGATTTCCCTGTTGACATTTACATATCCTTCCCTTATATTTCAATCTAGTTCCAGAGTGAGCTGCAAAGATAAAATTATCAATATCTATGGTACTATCCTACACAAAATCTTTTACAGGAAGCTGTGTGTGCCTGTAAGAAAAGAGCAGAAAATAAAGATAGCATTTCTGCTAAAAACAAATTAAACATGATCAGAGTCCTAAATGCACTACACAGCGAAACTATCAAGGAAATAACGCACACATATCTGTCTGTGACACTATCCCAGAAACTTGAAGGATTTTCGAAGTACTTTCACTATTACCAATGTGATTCCAGTAAAGATCAACAGCCTGCGCTGGAAAAAAAGCAAGACATAGGGGTTAAAGCAGAAGAGTGGACAGTGGGACTCCAGGGCCTGGACCTCTCCTGTATCATCATCTTGCCATATGGCCCTGGCCAAGTCCATGGTAGCCCTGAAGGACCAGATTTATTATTGGTTTGCTTGAGTCTGAAAAATGCAGAAAGATTGTGAAGGTCACACTCAGGAAACTTAAATAATACATGTCTAGATAACAGAAAAAAGCCCGAAATGCTGACCTGCATAGAATGAGCCTATCCTAAATGTGTGGATGCAGTAGAGAGCAATCATTTTCTGAAGTCCCTACAGAGATGTTTTAAAGTCCTTAGGTAGTCTAGATCTCAAACTACAAAAGGCATGAGATGCTGAGCTCACCTAGGCGCTCTAAAAAATCCTAATCCGCAACAATTTAAGTTGCCAACCTAAAACCTTTAAACCCGTACATGTCAGTCACTGTTGCAGTCCTCAATTCCTCTAAAAATCAGGTCATAAGTATTATTACAAATTAGGAAATTGAGCCAACATAGGTAACAGCACTTTTAAGACAGTGACCTGTTCTGACTTTGCTGTATGGCATCTAAAGTCCGGAGACTAAGGAGCATCCCTCAGTCCTGGATGCCTTGTCCTGGGAGATGCTGGGTTATCACTTGTGAGAAGCTTCACAGATGGGCTCTCCACTGACTGTGCAAGAAGTCTGGGACTGGTATCCCCAGACAGTTGGTAGCCTAAATAACTTCTTTTCAACAAGCAACCCTTTGCTTTTGTTTATTCCTGCATTATCCTTGGACAGAAGTTCTCACTCTGCAGTTCCCTCCAGCCAAGTCCTCCTCAGCAACACAAAGCAAAGTGACCAGTTACAAGGGAAGGGAAACAAAGCAGTTTGCAGCAGTGGAGATAGGTGAAACACGTGCTGCTTTCCCTGTACTGTTTGCCCCACACAGAGCTGTTGGGTGCCTGCCCTAGTTTGCCATGCTTCACTTCAGCTTGTTACACACGTGGCCATGATCTTGTAAATCAGTAATAAGTTGCACCTGAACCTGTAAGTGATTAGCAAAAAATCATTACACTTCCACGGCCAGAGGACTTTCACACAGTTAATCAGTTAAGAAAAGAATTGGGTGTTAACTGGTGGTTTAGTTCCCTGGAAAACCAGTTTACTGAGACCCAGTAGCAAGAGGACTGAAATCTGAAGTGCAAAGAATATATGGGAGAACTATATAGCTTACAACTGACATACTCTCCTGGAGAAAGAGGTGCTGAATGTTGCCCTAAAATGAACTGAATGGAGGACTTCTGAGCTGGTGCCATTTGTGCTTTCAGTTATTTAATCCATTTGATCCCTGTTTGAGTCTATTGGAAATCAGTAAGTTAACTTTTCTAGGCACCTTCTCCATGAACCAGGAAGCTGGGGTTATGTGGCACCTGTAGGACGCACATGCCCACATACACGAGCTTTCTCATCCTGGGCTGTTGGCTGAAACAGCAAGAGAAAGAGCAATTTTTACTCCAGAGTGTGATTTCCTGTTTGCTTGGTAGATTTCAGTATTTAGTCATCATTTTTTTTTATCAGAAGATTCTAAGGTAGGTGCAAGCCTGCCTACACATTGAATGGAGGAGGAAGCCACATCAGCTGGCAATCAGGAAAGTGTACCTTTAGGCACAATTTCATGCCCTTTCGCTCCTGCCCCCTTAGGCTTCAGCATATCACTGTGAGAAGCCCTTGGAGCTCATCTGTACACTCGGTCCCACTGGTGTAAAAAACCCTAATTTGGAGAAGCTGCATCTTAATCGCTGCGTAAGTACAATGGGAAGAGCCACGCCATCGAACTGAGGTGTTTCTTTAAATCTTATTCTCAGAACCTTCTTTCTGCCTGGTCCACTGTGCTGCACATACTAAAAGTGAACACATTCAGGGTGGCACCCAGTGCCAGGCACTGCCAATCTCATTCATGGATTACCTGACAAAGAACTGGCTCTGAATATTAATGTTGACACTGCTGGGAACCACATGAATATGAAGCAAAAACTCTTGTATTATTAAATTTGCTAAGATGATGATAAATATCCTGTTTATTTACTAGATAAACCCTTTATATCTGTTTAGTGGCTATATGCAAGGCATAAATGAACTGCAACAATATGTGCAGTTCTTTCAGAAGACTGTCAGCAGCTGCTTTGGGAAGTGTACCTTGAAAGTGGAAAACTAGATCAGCCGGGGTGTGATGAGGAACTCCAGGCCACCGTGGATTCGGTTTGTAGTAGCTTTCCATAACAAAGTCTTTTTTTAACTGACTTTCTTTCTGCTCACATATATTTAGATATGACTTTCATTCTGCAGTGCTCGGATGCCAGATAGTTTTGGCTGAAATTGCAAGGGGAAGGGACACGTGTTTGAGTCATGCAGTTGGCTCTCTGTAGTTGATAGGTAGCGAGTTACTGAGAAAAGATGAAGCCTGTATTTAGTTTTAGTTAACATGCAACGAGACCAAGTGAAATATCCCAAGAAGAATACATACATAATAAATAAATATACAAAACTTATGCCAGAAAGGGAAGGAGTTCATCCTCTTAAACCACATCACTTGGCTAATCCAATACAGGAATATTAGGCTGATCGACTGAAGCTTAAGAAACACAATGCAAGAGTCTTCATTTTGCCACTCCTAACTCTTGATCTAACTCTGCAGCAGCTCCTGCTGCTGCAAAGCACAGGGGTGAACTGTTCTCACATTTACTTTAGTGTGCAAGGTGTGGACCTTATGAATTTGCTACATAAATGCTGAGATAAGCAGTGGCATTTGGCATTAAGACGTATTTCTTTTAGATTAGAAACAGCAAAACCAAAGGAGGTTGGTGATGACTTTTTCCTACAGTAGCTTGCACCTCATGGTTTAAAAGCCAATGAAATTGATAATAGATACCACAATGCCTCTAAAATAGGAACTGCCGGCAGGAAAAGCACACAAGCCGTAGCACTATTTATTCACATGTCACTGTGCAGTTTCATCATTCTCCTAGACTTAACCTATTTACTAAGAGGAGATATGAGTCATTCAGCAAAGTGCTTCAAGAAAGGAGAGAAAGAGAATAAATGGGAGAAAGCTATTTTTTACAGGAAATAATTGGGGGGTAGGAACTGAAGAAGAGTTACAGCATGTTCAGGATTAGCTGAAAGAAACAAGAATAGGCAATGCTGCTGCTTTTTTATTTCCGTCACAAAGGAACTACCAGAACAAATATTTGAGGGGAAACAAACCATATTACCCTTCCCTTTAGGCAGTTTTGCAGGGGATGAACAGTCCATAATATAATCTATTTTCCTCCCTTGAGCACTAGCACTTATGTCTCTTAATCCACAGAACTATTTATTGGCTCGAACTCTCTGGCATCTTATCTTCTGCTGTGTCTTAACTTCGCAAGCATACCCACTGAAGGGCTTGGGCATTCTTGCAGAGTCTGGGCCTCTCCAGCAAACTGGGTTTCCCTCCAAACGTGTCTGAACTGAATTTTGAGCCTGGTTCTCAGGAGAAAACAGCCAGCAGAAAATCACTGTCCAAGGTAACAAGGGAGATGCGCAAGTGGCTATGAACAATTCTGCCAGACAAACCAAGCTCTCCTCTGGAACCAGCATGCAAATAACCTTCTGCTTGCAATTACTCTGCTTTCACAAACAACTTTGGAACGACGAGCGCAAAGAAGGCATATGTTTCTTATGTGCTTTATTTTAAAGAGGACTATGGGCAGTAGGCATACTGCTCCTAGTGAAAAACACATGAAATCACTTTTGTACACAGATTATTTTTCTATCATGACTCCACATCCTTCAGCAAATGAATGTTTGGGTTGAGATTCACCCCCCTTTCTGCTAGGCACTGAATGGCAAGCACTGTTTTAGGAGCCTTGGTTGCCTCCACAGGCAACGGGAAGCAATGGGCACTGCTAGAGAGGTCTGCAGGTCTTAGCAATGGGAGTCCAGGATGGCCAAGCCCTAACTTTGGGGCTACAGTTATGAGTCCCAAGTTAGCTGGAAAGAATCCAGACCATTAAATATTTAAGTGGTTATTGACAGAGTGTTACAATTCACATATAACAATGTCAAGGAGGTGCCGCATACAAGATACTCTGGGTCTGCCCACATCCATCTGTTAACTTTTATTTTGCACTTTGACTGCCAGTCCTCTAAGGCAGGAACTGCTTTTTTTTCCTTTGGAGTCAACACAGCATCTGCCACAACAGAGTTCTCATCTCTATGCAGGGTTTCAAACAGAAAATAGTATAGTAATAAAAGTACTACATAATACTATGGAGTATATGTACAAATCAGAGAACAATATGAACAGAGAGAGTGAACTAATTATAAGAGACATCTATAACTAGAAAAAGGAGTGCAAAAGACTATGGGAGCAGATACTGTATCTGATACTTTGCATCTCACCTCAAAAAGGCCAGGAACGTCTGACAGTAAATAGCTTGAGAGAATAAGAAAAAGGTATATGCATCATCCAAAGACTTCAAACTTTCAATTTGAGTCAATGGCACAAACGAGAAAATTACTGTTCTTGAAAAGAAAAGAAAATAAAAGAAAAAGAAAGAAAGAAAAGGATTTAATTACCAGAAATAGAACTGAGCTCCTTGATGTCCAATAGCTGCGGAGGTGATTATCTTTAGCTGAAGTGCAGCTGGCGCTATTGAAGTTGGGCAATTCCCAACCTCACCACAACAGCAATAACCTACATTTGTTCAAAAATTAGCCCTCAATTATTTCCAGACCTCACATCCCAATTCCAGATCAAGACATAGGAACAACCACCCAAAGAGACTGCCCCAAGGAATCCTTCCCAGGATTTAATGATGAGCCATCCCAAATTTTCCAACTGTGAGGTCTGAGAGCTGTATGTATCCCCATGCAACCCAAGCAGGAGGTGAAATATTATGCTCCTTGCAGTGTCTCAAGGGCGTGCTGCAAGACACTGTAAGTACCTGGAAAGACCATCCTAATCACTCCCAAGTTCTCATCAGCTGTATGACAATGTTCTTTCTCCTACACAAGTTTGCACAGCCAGCTCACGGGCTCTGCATTTGTAGCTCACATTGAACCTATTAGTTTGCATTTAACCATCCATTGCTACACTTCCTGGGTGAATTCCAACCAAACAACAAAGACTTTGGAACCACATCATGATAAAACACCCTCTTGCCTAAAATAAAGATAAAACTTGCTTATGTTTGATATGATCTCATCTGACTACAGAACACATTCAGAAGCAATTGGCAGGCCATCCCCTCTGCTAGGAACACAGACTGAACGGGAATACTGTTTGTCCTGCAGTTGGGGAACTAGCCACAGACAGCTGGAAGACACAGTAGTAGCAAAGCTAAAGGCCAAGATCGTCATAACTCTTTCTGAGTGGTCCTGGAAGGAGAGTGACTGCCAACAGCAATGAAATACCCCAGCTAACACACACACAGCATAATAAAACTGTATGAAGCCACCAGACATCTTCCACAAGGGCAGATTTTGGTAGATAACTCTCAACTAATCACTGTGAATTAGACATCTAGCCATGTTTTAAAAAAATCAAATACACAAAGAGACAAACATGCATCACCTCTCAGAATCTGGCCTAGGCTGTACCCAACTTTTCCTAACAGATGAGATGGAACAAGTGCTTGGGAATACCAACAGAGGATGTCCTACAACAGGAACTGGGGCTTGTCCTTTAGTATGCCAAGTACAGATGGGAAGGTTCTTGCAGTAGTAAAGGCTGATTCATGGGAGGGGATGTAATGCACACTCTTTGCAGCATCATTGCAAGGAAGGCTCACAGTGTGTCTATGCAGCACCATGATGTGACTTCACCATCATCACCATCATGGAGCGACACTGCACAGCACTGCTATGATCTCTTCTCTAGGGAACAGCTCTGATGACTGCCTACCACCAGCTGCTATGTTTTGCTCAATTGTGTAGGTGAAGGACAGTGGTGACAGCCATGGTGAAGAGAAACCCAGCTGAAGCAACAGGACAGCTGTCCATCCTAACCTGTGCTCCCCCATAACTCATGAGGCTTGGAGAACTTGCTGTGGGCTGTAGCACATGCTGCAGAGCCTGTCCCAGCCAGCACTGGCTCCCATGGTGCTTCTCAGCACTGCAGGGCTGCCCGGCAGCGAGTGCATCTGCCACACTTCAAACCACACTGGAATTACCTGCTGGCCACAATATTGCTGAGCCCAGCAGCAGCAAAACAGGCTGGTGCCTGGTAAAGGGGAAGGAATATTCTAGGTACTATGAAAATGCCACCTAAAAATGAAAGTAATTTACTGGTGGGAATAAACTACCCCAGAAGCTTTCCCCTTTTCTGCTAAGAAGGTAAAACGCGCTTGAGTTTAAGCAGGTGGCTAAGCCATAGTGACTTCAGAGCAGGCTTTTGCTGCAGTTAGTGCTAGGGGAAGGCTGAAGGAGCATCATGGAACTGAAAACCTCCCTGTTGTGAGCTGGGAGCAACCATTAACACTGGAAGAGCCCCATCAAGCAGAGATCAGTTATGCCTCATGGCCAAGCCAGCAGCCAAGATCCCTGTGGGGCCTGTCAACACAGAAAGTGAGGGGGGAACATGATCTATCTTGGCTAGATAGGTCACACAACAGGGCTTTCCTCTCAGTGGGTCCCCTCGACAGGACTGAAATCAACCCTAAAAATAATAGCACAGTTTATATTTGGGCTGGAATTCACCACTGTTAATAGCAACAGCTAGCAGAGTCTCCAGAGAGAATTTGGTCACTATGACCCTGGTGGAGATCTGAAGGATGATCCGAGTACAGAGGGCTGCAGTTGGCCACAAAGAAGCATTTGTGCAGCTCAAGATAGCGATTATCTCCAGTAGGAACTCTTCCCCTTCCTATCACTTGTGATAGGTACTCCAAAACCATCCCCTAGTTGCATTTCTTTTTGTGCAAGGTTCTAGCCTGGTCTTGCCACTGCACTGGGGCAGCATCAGAAGGGGGACAGAGAGCAATGTGAGAGCGGCTGGTTTGGGTTGGGCTTCTTTCTTATTTTTTGTGGATTCAGAAATGTCATCTGCATCCAGCTGTTAGTATTTTGGAAATCTGCTGGGTTTTGTTTTCCTCGTGGGCTCCGTGTGGCTGATGCTCCAGCTGCAAAACTCTTGGCAGCCACTGAGCCTCCTTAAAGCAACTGTACATGAAAAGCTATGTTCTGGCTAGCACCTCCTCTCTCCTGGGAGCACCCAGGGGCTACCCTTGGGCAGCCTCCTCATCGCCATAATGGGAACAGTGCTTAACTCCATCAGAACCACATCAGATGAGAGTGCACGTAAGAACTGCATAAATAAGAATCTATATCAAATGATGTGGCAAAGAATACACTTTAGTTGCAGCCAACAGAATCCTGACCCTTACTTCTGAATGCTTGGCAATGCTCACACTGTGAACTGCAGCATAATAAATATACTGTGAATCGATAAACTTCCAAAACACTACAGCATTGCTATAGTGTTTTTCTATATATTTTTTGCCTTTTTTGCAGTTTGTTTTTTTAAATCCCATATTGTCATGAGTATAATCTGTGTTTTGTATAAAAAGACCATGATTCAGCAACAGGGCAGGTACACATGAAGGAGGGTAATGCCTTTTACCCTTGCACCTTTTCCTTCCAGTATGCTTCTCCCATGCCCATTTCAGTTGCTTGCTATCTCTCAAAGCCACAACAATCCTCTCTTCTTTCCCCGTATCCCAGATCAGACACCCCTTCTAGAGGTGGAGAACGGCTGGATCCAGAGCACCTGCACAAGAGACTGCAGTGTGCTAGGAGGAGGTGGGGGCTTGCTGAGACTTATTTCCAAGGAATAAACTTTGAATGGAGTGTGTGGTATACATGTGAAAAAGGAAAGTTAAGTGATAGGGTTTTATTATTTAAATAATTCTTCCGTTTGACAGCAGAAGCCCAAATCCCCCATTTCTAGCCACACAATTCTAATCCCATGCTCAGTTACTCAGTGACATGGACAAAATAATCCATTACTGAATAGTCAGGTAAATCAAACCACCACTAAATGTAGCCTGATCATGTAATTGCCCTTTATGTGTCTTTCCCTCCCAACCAATAACGGAAGCCACGTCAGGTGATTAATAACCCATAATGATTATATTTACCAAGTAAGCTATAAAAGAAAGTATAAGTGACACAAAAGCGTATTTGCTGCAGCAGAGGTGTTCAGTGGTGTGCTGGGGGGAATGCTTCACTGGCAGGGTTGGGACAGGCCCTGGAGACAGTGATGCAGTGCAGGACTGTGCTCCTGCCACCCTGCCTCTGTGTGCCCAAAGCTCCAGGGGAAAGGGGTAGACAGAAATCCTCTTTTGGGAATCCCTAACTCCTGCAAAATGATAAGCACATTGTAGCGGAAGTTAAACAAAGAAGTAAAGAAAATATTTCATGTGAGCTGCTTGTACAGTCACTAAACCAGTGGAGAGGGGATTACTTTAATTTCCCTTTCACCCAGAAAGAAAAACAACCCAAAAAAACCCCAAATAACCCTATCACCTCTTTTAAGGGTTTGAAAAAACCTGTCTGAGAAGGGAGATAGTTGAAAACACCTCATTGAAATGTGTGCTGTTTTCCATCCCCCCATAAGCAGGCCTTAGTGTATCTTTTACCATGGCTGGCCTGGATGCAGTGAGAGAGACGGGGCGAGGAGCAAGAGGACGTGAAGTTTGCTGTGCTGTCCAGAAGACGAAAACACTACTGCTGTTTATAGAGGGAAACCCAATTCGTCAGCCCAAATGAATTCCTGTGCTAATCCATGCAGGCTTCATGTTTTCCACCAGCCCCAGCCACTGTAAAGACTATCTTTAGGAGGCACAGTGTGTTTGGAAAGGAGCAGCTGGAAAGAGGGGACGTTTATGCCAGCTTGGAAGGCGTTCTGGTATGGAAAAAGAGGAATGCTCTCTTGGGTCTCCCCACAAAATTAAAGCATCTTCATCCAGAGCAAAATGATGCCAAGCACAACAAACAAAAGCGGCTTTCCCCAACTCTCCTGGGCAGCCTCACTCCAGGGTTCACAATGGTTTCCATAGAACTTGTTTTGCTATCATAACAAATTCGATCTATCCAGGCGTGATGGCGCGCACTGTTTTCTAAAGAAAAGAAAATTAATTTCCTTGCTTATATGTCTGCCAAAGCATTTTTGTCCAGGTGCCACAGACAGGGACTCCCCAGATAACCAGTGCATCTGCCTGCTGGCTGAATGCAGCGTGAAGAGAAAAATCCTCGAGAGGTTTTGGTCTGTGTGGCACGATGTGAGCTACCTCTGCTACAGTGGCTGGGGGATAGGCTGCCTTCAGCTAATCGCTCTTTTTCCTCAGCCTCTGATCCTTCCAAACTGAGCTGGCCCCAGCACAGTGTGCCTGTGTGCAGCAACGCAAGCTTCCTGTAATAAACCAGCCATCAACTGTGTGCATCTCTTGTTGCATACACAGAAGGAAATGAATGTCTTGTTATATTGACCACAATCTGTTCAAATGCAAGTAAATATTACAGTCTGTGATTAAGGGCTAGATTATTTGCATGGCCTGATAGTTGCACTGGAATGTCACATGCGGGAGAGGTTTCATCCAGCCTTTCCACAGAGACACTCACGCTCAGCATTGGTTTTTGAAAGGCAGAGATGCTTTTTGGCATAACAGAAAAAGCTGGAGGAGATTTAATGCCACATCTCAACCAAGACTATTACCAGAACAGCCTGAACTTTTGGCAAGTCTTAATCTTGATCTAAAACTTGCACTAGCTTTGAAGATGGGAAGAGCTATGAAATGTAACCAAGTATGAAAAACATGGATATTCATTTCTAAAACAGACATAACAGCTTAGTGTGCTTTTTATTTTAATAATAGACTAAAACATTTACACTGAATTCAAATTTGTCTAAAAATCAATGTCATTTTTTAAAAAAGGAAACATATCTGAAAACACAGTAAAAGCTATTTGAAGACATGAAGCTGCAGGATGACCTCAGAAGAGTTCTCAGCCTACCTAGCTGAAAATCTCACCCTAGGGTTTGCCTGCTGGAAATCAGGATCTTAGGGTGCTTTCCATGGAAGAAGACAGCACCGCACTCAAAGCAAATGAAAATGTGTGAAGAAGAAATCAGACAAGAAAAATTTTAATGTAATTTTAAGGAAAAAAGACCCAGAAAACACAATGTAATTAAAAAATGCAGCTGCTAAAAGTCCTCCTTTGATTTGCCTCAGTTCTGTTTTAAACCAAGCCAGTTTGCCCACTGGACCCAATGCCTAGAGCAGCCAGTATTTGTAGACTATTTCCAGCCTTTGCAAACATTAATTTGTACAAAATTATATTTACTTCATATCCAGTAACTTGAATTGAGGGATTTCCCAAGTCCTAAGGACAGGGTCCTAGGTTGCTGACTTATTTACCTACGAAAATGCTGGGCCTTATTTTTACATGGCTTTGATAGACCCATGAAACACGAGGTTTAAGCACAGGCACAGCACTGCCCTGAGTGCTCCCTGCAGTACCCCTTCCCCTGAGAAGCAGCAGGAATCAGGACCTCCACGCTTTCAGAGGACAGGCCTGCTACCTCCTGGTAAGAATCAGAAACCCCAAAGTGGCTGATGAAGAGCCAGCATGAGCACCAGGAGGTATTTGATCATAAAGGTACTGCAATGTCTGATACATCATCCTGCTTCCCCTGGCCTTGTGGCTACAGTCTCCTGGAACCAAGCTCTTACAAAATAACCAATGCTGTGTTGCTCATAATGACAGATATTTAGCCCAGGGAGGTTTAACTGTCACAATACTTTCACCATTGACTCCCATACTTCTGAAGTGGCTCCCCCTTCATTTAGTCATTCTCACTCTTTCCAAAGAAACTTAGAAACCACCTAAATAAACCAGCACCCATTGAGACACTGCAAATGTCATAAGAGTCATTCATGTGTCTCACTATTTGTCCTACATTTGACTCAATTCATTCACAGATGATGAAGTCATACATCATTAAGAAACCAAACCAAACCACACCACAATTTGGGAATCTTTGACTGGACTCCTCTGGCAGCAATGATCAAGAGGGAATGATTGTAAACTCACACTCCTCTAATTTACTGCTGCTTTCGCACTGGCCTATATTATTGTGCATTAAAAGGGAAGGTTCAGGGTCCTTGCAAAAAGGCAGGGAAAGTCAACACATAAGCACTGAAAAAGGATTAAACTGTGCTGTCACTTTGCTGTGACATCATCTGGCTCCTTCTGCAGAGCCTCAAGGTTTCCTGGTCATGCAGTGTGCATGGCCTGGATGCACAGGCAGGTCTGGCACACAACCACCACACTGCCAGCGCCCTCCCACCACCCACCATTCAAAGCATGCCCAAATGCACAGCTGGGTGGAAGCAAGGGACAGTCCACTCTGACATTTACTTCCACATCTGATAATTATCCACGCAGAAACAGTCTCCCTTGTATGCAAACCTATCACTCGCTCTAACGTCCACAGGCAGAAGTCAATAGCACTGTTCTCACTACATCTAGGTCAACTATGGTTTCACTCTAAAGAAACTGTGTTTGTTCAGTGGAGGGCAGAGTTCCGCCTGTTTTGGAGGGCAAAGTTTCCAAATTAAAAACCCACAAAAGGACACAGCTCAATTAAAATGGGAACTGTGTGGATTAGGAGAACCTGCGGGAAGATGGAGAGTATTAGACCAGTTTCTCACTGAGTGAAATAGTGTTGCCCTGCTGAGTCACACAGACATCACTGTTGAAGCCCTTTGATCCTCAGTGGTTTTCCTCTAGTTAACTATAGCTGAAGATTTAACTCTTTTATACCTAGCACTGGTTACATCTAACTCAAGACCAAGTTTTCAAAGTCATTACTATCAGAACATTAGTCATGCCAGTATAGAGAGGTCAGAGTTTTAATTGCCAAACAGACTGTAGCAATTCCAGTAGATGTGCACCTAAACTGGAGAATGCGAATGTCTGCGAAGTTGGGAGTACTTGCATTTAGGGATTTTTGTGCAGACCCCTTTCAGAGAGAAGATCCATCTGTGAAATTCACAGCTGGATGTACGCCCAGATTTCTGTGCTTCCCAGATTGAAGCATGGGGACTTGGAGTGATGACTCAGACACAACTGCATTGTTTATACATTTTAGGTTGGCTTTTACCTTCTTCTGGTTTCTTCTTGGTAAACACAGAAGAAAATACATTACAGAATGAGAAAAAGTGTGAAAGCAGCAGCTGGTTGAAAATTCAAACTCAGAGCTAATATACTGGAAGGGAGTTCTGTGGTCTTCAAGTATTTGCTGCTCTTTCCCCCGTCTCTGACTATTGGCACAACTACAGATGTGCTGCTTGTTTTTCAAATCAGAGAAGTAGAAATGACCTATTAGGTCATCTAGTACCTCTCATAGCCAGTGCAGGATTGTCTTCGTGTACATTTGTCCAGTCTGCTTTTAAAATTCCTCCAAAAACATACTGCATCCAAATTAGAAGCTCAGAAGTCTCTTGGAACTGGTGAGTAAGCAGCACTGCAAAATGACTGGGGAGTGTAAGGCCATACCAGCTTCTGCTGGACAGAAAAGCTCTCACTACTTAGAGTTCTCATAAGAAAACTAACTTTGATGAGAAATTCATATGATTCATCATCATTTTTTTATTTAAAAGTGGACAGGAATTTATAAATAATAATAATATTTTCATAAGAAACAAAGTATGGAAAGCAAGAAGAAAAATGGATTTTAAATGAATCACCTATAGGTCTTCACACTTGTGAGAGAAAAGATCTATAGAGACAACAAGTCCCCATTAACTATCCATGCTGCTTGGAAGGATGTGGCCTTAACTGGAAAAGTTCTGCTTGTGTGAATAATGCTGAGAATCCAGCCATTTTTTTACAGTGGAAGACTTTCTAACTGGCTTTCAGTTTGCACCATAACCAGGCTGTACATCTTTAAGATGTTATCCTTGCCAAGCATTTTATTTCACAATAGTTAGAGAAATGTGCAGATGTTATCCAAACTTTTCAAAGCAGCAGGGCTCTTTTGCAGCTGCTTGCAAGATTTCAGAAGTGCAGATCAAAAATGGCCCAAGATGCATTTTCACTGTCCATAGCAGGAGGAGCCAAATTCTCCCAGTGTATTATATTGAGCTTTAAGAGGAGAAAAGACCCCTACCCTTTTCCCACATTTGCACATCCTTAGCATTAACACAGCTTGTAACAAATCAAACTGCAAGGAGCAGCAATGCCAAACCCAAGCGTTCAGCATTCATGACTCAGGCCTCTAATAATCAAGAGATTGGTTTTAAAATCATGCAATCAATCCCCCACCCCCTTAAGTTGCATCATTTTTGTCTGCCTGGATTTTGAAAGACTAAAACAACAAGGTTCATATTTTTAATGGTTTGGGTTTTCTTGGACCAGACTTGAAAAGATCCCTAAGAAAAAAATAACTCCTGTATTTTGTAGCAGTCACCTGCACATGGACTTTAAAGTCCCTATAAATATCCCAAGACTCACACTGAAATTGCAAAGAATTAGCAAAAGCTTCGAGCTGCCAGTTCACTGGTTATACTTACTCAATTGCATTGTGCACATTTTAAAGGAGAGATAACAGGATAAACCGGGAGGACAAAGACGTACTTAGCTACATGTTCCTTATATAGTTTCAGGGAGGGTACAGCTCCCCTCAGCAAAGCTTCTTTCTAGGCAGTGAATTCAGCCCATTGCATCATCTTTGCTGGAAGTTACTAAGATTCATTCTGAGGCAGTCAACATCCAAAGCAAGCAGGCTAAGCTTGTGCAGTTATTGCCCATGTGAAAATCCCTTCTATCACACAGGCTGGAGCTACCCCTACAAGTTTAGCCAGACTGGCAGCACTGGCATTGCTGGTGGAAACCCTCCTTCCAACGCAGACATAGCCATCCCAGTACAAAAGCCTTTCAGTGAAACAGCCAGTGGTGCTTCCCTGACTTGGCATAAGCTGTGCTGATTCCAGTGTTTTTACACCAACAGAGCTGTGTCTATACAAGGGCTTTTACCATATTGGCTGCGTTAGCAAAATAACATAAAAAAAGAAATCAACCACCTTAACCAGCACAGCTATGTAGTAAGCTCCTCGAGTGTGAAACAAGCCTTGTTAAAGGTTTCCAGACAGCGCTTCCCTGGTTCATTGTGAAATGGTGAATTTAGCACTAGAACGAGTTAACCCCCTTTCCTGCTTTGCACAGTTTTGTTATAAGCCATTTCCTATCTGCACACTTCGTGCTTCTCATCTCCAAAGCCCCCATTTTCGAAAGATGTTGTCAAAACAGTTATAGTTTTGGCTGGACTGAAAGAACTTCTACATAAAGCACCCAGTGTCACCCCTACCTGGAATGAAGACCACTGATTCCTTTTCCTTACATCCTGTACCTACTTATACAGCAGCTTTGCTCTGTCTCCAGTCTTTGCCCTAAGAAATGAGGGTGTTCTTAATAAGGTGTTCCTGTTCTCAGCATGGCCAGTGCTGCCCCAGCTCCTGCACATCTAGACAACAGCTTCACACACCTTTGGTACCCCACCTTTGCATGAGGGATGCAGGTGGGGAGACCTAGCAGCCTAGGATCCCCCCCGGCAAGTTACAGTTTTAGCAGTTGACTTTTTGCATCAGCTGTTGCAAGTCACTTAAAAGCTCTGTGCCCTATTTCACCCATCTGTGGGAGATGGGGAAAAGCTTGTCTGCTACTTTCTGCAGTGGAATTATTTTAATTCTATACCATTTCTCTGCACTGGATGAATAGTGTCACTGGACGAATAATGTCACTGGACTGAAAAATGTTAGGTTTTATCTCTTTAAATTGAAAGTGGATTGAAGGAATAAAAGCAAATGTACGGTCTACTTTGGCAGATGTCTTCCAACACATGGGTGTCTATGGTCTTCTTTATAAGAGCTGTCTGCTGTCTGTGATTCAGACCGCCTAAGGAATGCCATGAGCATGGAGCAAATGGACAGCAAGTCTGGGAAAGTACTTTATTGTGGTTTAGAAGCTTTCAACTCCCAACTCCATGAACAAGTTCTTTATTTTAAGTAACTCTTTGCCGGCATTTCAAAACTATCACTGAAAAGTGCTTGATGCCTTCTGAAAACTGAGCTCTTTCTGCTGATAAGAGTCCACTGGTGTAGCCTTCAAACAGTGGCATGCCTTCCACCAGCAACTGGACAGAATTCAGGGTTACTGACTTGGAGCATCAGTTCGTGGTGAGACCCAGCCCACGGAGGCACCACGTACCCATCCTGCAGTGTCAGTTCTTGGCGGCCGTGCCCATGGTCTCCTAATGGAGTCTGCATGTTCTTTTGAACAGGAAACGCTTTGTAACACAACTTGCCTGTGGGCACTTACTGCGCCAATTAAAGATTCCTGAGCTTGAGAACAAAGAGGTGCCAGTGGAACTATGGTTTTAATCACTTGATTCATTTTCTTCCTTCCTCCACTGATTTCTTTTTCTCACTTTGTTTTGGTCTGCATGTTTTTAGGCAGCAGGACAGACACTCAGAAACACTGCTGGGGAAAGCAGTCTTGAAAAGGGGCTGGATTCGTCTGAGTTTTTGAATAGCAAATTGTTTCTAGAGGTGAAGAAGAACAGCAGATGCCAGCCTGCCATAGCAATACAAATACTTAGTTCTCACTCAGGTATAAAGATCCTTTTATTTCTGAGAATCCACGTGAGTTTCAGTAACACGAATGAATTAAATGCTGAACTGTACTACAGATAACAAGATACTTTTTAGTAATGGTAAATTGAGGTACAGGGAAGTTAAACACTCCGCTCAGACACAACCCAGGACACCTTCCTCCTGTTACACCGATCTTCCAGCTTCCTGCCAACACACTACAGGTTTTTGGGAGCAAAACCACCTTTTTCTTCTCCTTAAATACTGCCTCTAGAAAAGCAAGACTCTGACATATGACGGAGCAGTCAGATCCTAACGCGACACAAACCCACAATAGCAGTGATCCAAAAATAAAGCTTGGAGTGCTGTAAGGTCCCAGTAGAGAAAAGAAAATCTGGAATAATATGAGTCAGAGCTTCAAGAATGATGAATACAGAGATTTGCTAGAGCATTTGAGCATAATGTTGTAGAGAACGTATATGCTTCACTCTTAGTCAAACTCTGCCTGAGCAGAAATGACCACACCTTCTATGAAAAGCAGTTCTAATTAAAAACAGAGCACGGCTCTTTTTGATGTAAATTATCGCTGTAACTGAACCACAGCCCATTTGCAACATTGAAATTCACTTCTGTCTAGAATGCCAGGAAACAGGAACATCCCCCCGCTTCCCTGTATTGCTGGTTTACTTTGCACGGACACATGATGATAACAACTACAAACCAAATTAAAACATGTTTCTAAACCACCATCTTCTGTGCTTTCTGGGGACGAAATCACCCCAGTGTTAAGAGAGAAAAGTGGCTTCTCTATGGCTGGGGAGAGGCCGGACCCCTGGCCCCTGCCAGTGCTGCTCCACTGCTGAATGCACGAAGGGCTTCAAACTGCCTTTATGATACAGCCAAGGTTCCCCGGCACAGGGAAATCCCCAGCTGGCAGCAAGCTGACAGAGCTGGCTTTGTGCCATCCGCTCCTCCATCCGCTGTGCAGGGGCTGGGGAGGGTGAGCAGGATGCTCACAACGTGCTAGCACCAGAGCCAAAGCCGTGAGGACCACGCTGGCTGCGAGGGGGAGGCCTGTGTCCTGCCTTCCCTCCTGGCTGTACTGACCCTCTCCTGTCATGCACACACGCACGCTGGTCTCCCCAGGGAACATGCAGGACCAGCACGGGTGAATGGGGAGGGCAGCAAGAGACCAAAGCCGGCAGGAAAGAGCTCAGTCCCTGACTGCTGCTTACTCAAGGCTGACACAGTAGCTTTGATTCTTGGGTCCCCAGGAGACCCAGGGTTTCCTGGAGGTACACCCTGCTCAGGCTTGTGCCTAACAGCTACTGGCCTAAGGAGAAAAGAGCTGGTCAGAAAAGATTCTTCCTGAACACGGAGGAAAGAAGAGACTGAATTTAATTTTACGCCACTCTGGGGGCAGACTTTGGATTTTCTTGTTGTTGGCTGAAAAAAAAAACACAAAAATATAGGGACCTAGCACACTCCAAATGGTCTGGGATGAGACCCATCGTTAGAGCAATGGCTGCTGCGGTGAGGAGCAGAACTGCAGAAATTAACACACGGCTCTTAGTGAAGGTGATTGAAAGCAATAGGTGATTTATGAGCATCACACTGGGCACCCCGCAGATCCATTTCCTAAAGAACTATCTGCTGTGTCTGACATTTTCTGTGAAATACATGAGTTCACTGTGAAGTATCTCTGCTGATCAGCAGACTGATAAACCACTACACAAGCAGCTGCCTTGCTTTTCTCCTCCCCATTAAAGATTGCTGGTGCACCAAAAATAATTTAGAGCTGCTGTACCGAGCAGACAGTTCTGAGTGTCAGATGTGGTTAGTTACTATTTGAATAATGATGATCGTTTTTCTTTGTAAAGTAAAAAGCATACGACATGACAGCTGAACTGAAAAGAAGAACTAATCTATGGCAGGCAAGTTGATAACATTCAAGACAACAGCTACACAACCATTATTTGTGTATGGAAAGAGCCTTGTATCTCTGTGTCACAGATGAGGAACTGTGGCACAAGGCAGCTGAGTGGCTTCCCCAGAGCTACACAGGAAACCTCTGGCCCTGTAGCACGAGCATGGGCAGGCCAGGGCATGGCCAGTGCCCCAAGCCCTCTCAATCCTGCCCCACCAAAGGATTTTGAGCTGTGCCGCAAGTAACTGAATTTCTAACTGGATTTGTACTTTAAAGTGTTAATCTGGTTGTTCTGAAAGTCCTGGAAGAACTAAGTTCTATTTGTCAGCATATTTCTGTGGTTGTTTGTGTAACTTTTACCATTGTGGGTGGTTTTGGTTTTGGTTATGAATATTAAGATGAGGCCTCGGCTGAAACATGCTGAGCACTCTCTGAGAGAGACTATGGCTTTCACTTGCATTTGCAGCTAACCACTGCTTGCCAGCATTAGCCTGGACACCCTGAAGGATCCTGAAGGAGCTCCTGACCATGGCCTATCTTGACTTCCAGAGTATTTCCAACAGGAATGAATCCCCAAGGCAGAGGTGTGGAACAAAGGTTTCTCTGCTAATTTTTCATGAATGAATAGTCCCTTCCTTCGGGGATTCATCTCTCTACTATTGGATATAGTTACAGATGGATGTATTTTTTTGATGAAGAAATATGGAGATATATGGAGGAACATGTACATGAAGATACACACATGTGTGGCGATGTTAACCTGCGTCAGTTTCCCTGATGGCTGCATTTCCAAAGGCATCCTCTAGATTTCCAAAGCCATCTTTCAGCAACCACGCATTCTGTAATTCTGTCTGGGAGGAGAAAGCTGGAAAGGGGGCTGCATAGACCGGGCTAGGCACCTCTTGCTCTAAGGTACACTGGCAAGAGGAGAACAGGGGCAAATATCTCCTTTAAAGGAAACATACGGCAGGTCTCTACATCTGCAGTACGGTCAGAAATGAGCTACAGATATGCTAAAGTTACCATTAAGGAAGCCAGCATGGATTTTGTACCGGTTGTGTGGCTTCTGCACAAAGAGGTCCTCACAAATGGCAAAATCCACCTGAGAAGATGGGTAGATATTTGCCAATACCTGCCTTAAGGTCCATGCTGTTTTGGCCTGACTGCTGGTGCTATTCAACCTTGAGAGGCTACAGCTTTGTGAGCTATGGTGACACATTTGACTGTTAATCCTCCTGTGGAGGTGAAACCAGCTCTTATCTTCACATGGCAGGAGGTAAAGGCAGGTTAAGTGTGCTAAGTCCCCAGTATTACTTACCCTATGAACCAGTGAAGGCTCTGAGCAAAGAAGAAACCATGGTCACAGGAAGAAGGACAAATACCTTCTTTTTACAGAAGGGAAAGTAAGAAAATAATGCAGGGTCTTCTCAGTGGCAGCCGGAAGCTGGGCGAGGCAAAGAGAAATAGCTATGGGGTTAGCTATGAGGCGTTCTCTGGTCACTTCCAGAACAGCACAAAGATTGGATGAGAATACCCACTCTGAGAGGCAACAGCTTCAGGAATGAGGAACCGACAGAGCAGGGCTTGATCCAGGTCACTCAAGAAGTTCATGGCCAAGCTCAGAATAGAAGCAAAGTCCAGAACTCCAAGGCTGCACACTGCCCATGAAGGCAGAGGACAAGAGTTGACGAGCGGAGGTCACAACCATAGAAAGGGACGAAAGCTGGACAGTCAGCAGAAAATACAAAGAAATAAGAACACAGAAGGGGGAGGAAGATGGGGAAAGGGAAGAAGAGCGAAGGGAAGCGAAAGACACTGAAATGGTGATTACCTAAGCCTGTGCAACAGCAGCAGTGCTGTGCACTCATGCCAGGCTTGGCTGAGGAACTATCATCTCAGTATCTACCCGTGAAAAATCATGGCAAGACCTAACAGTTCACTTCATCTCACAAGAGCTTTCTGGATAAAAGGGATTTGAGGGTAAAGCCTCCATAAGCCGTTGGGGTTGCTTTCCTTTAATGCTATAAAGCACAAAAATAAACTTTCTAGTCAGGAAAAATATGGCTTTTGTTATGTTCTGAGTCACTCTTCCCCAGCAGCAAACAAAGTGGCTTTTCAATTCAAGTCCTGAACATTTCAGAATGAAATGTTTTGTGAAGTCCTAAAGTAAATCAGAATTCTCCGAGTCACATTTCTAGCTAATGTAAACTCACTGAGGTCAGTAAAGAGACTTCATGAGACCAGTCTTGCCTGGCCTGACTTGGGAGGCATAATTGATAAACTAATCTCCAGTTGAAATGAATTCAAGATGATCCAGTCACCCCAGGAGAAGCCTGGAATTTCATTATTAACTTGATGCCATTCTGCCTAATGGCTTCTCTTAGCACAGAGGTCAACTACATCTCTTGTGAGCTATGCTAGAGTTAGATGTTACTGGCCTGATTCAAAGCCCAATGAAATTGATTTTGCAGTCCATTTTGAGAGTTAATTTAAATGGACACAGGCTTGACTTCGAAGTCTGCAAGCTTTTACTTAAAGTTTCTTTCTTTCTATTTATTTTAAAAGGTTTATACCAAATATTTTTAGAAACATGGAAGAATCTCTTAGCTTCTTGTATTAAAATTACCTTAAAACACAGTGTTCCATTTTAACATTAAAAAAAAAATATTATGCTTGGTTATCATGCCCCATTCCCTGAATGGGAAGTGCCTTTTACTTAGCTATGTTCTTGCAAATCTCCTCAATCAGCCACTGCTAAAACCAGATTCAACACTGCTCTTTGGAAGCAAGGGGACCAGTAAAAACTCTCTAGATTTTACTGTGATGGCACCAAAGCTACATCAACCACATCTCAAACACAGACTAAAGGAGAAAACCATCCAAACTCTACTCTACTCTTCCCACAAGACCAGCAATAAAGACCGTACATGATACAACCACAGGGCACCCAGTACCTAAGTTGAAGAAAGTAAAGCTTTCATGGGCATAATTTCACAACTCAAAATGGGTAACTGCAGTAAAAATTCCAAACTACTAGGAGCTTACAAAGCACATACCAGTACATATTCACAAGACCAAACCATGCATTCAGTTGCCTAGACTGAGAGGACAGCAGCAGTGAATGTATACGAAAATCAGGTCTGTAGTTCATGCATAAGAACACTCCATATTTGCAGCAATATACTCAGCAACATCACTCTGCTCCCATGAAAATTGGTGTTGGGTTTGCTACTGGCTTTTATGATTTCAGCTTCCAGCTGCAAGAATAACTATGCATTGATTTCCTCTTGCAGGGAACATACCTTAATAAAAGAACCAATCAACCAGATTGCCAGTAGCTGCCTACCTAAGAATAAGCAGGACATGTTCAAAGAAAGCTTTACTCTAACTTATATTCATTCCTAAAGGCTAAATCTGCTGGCTCACAGCAAAGAAACAGCATTGTTTTACTTATCAATGTCCTACTGTTCATCTAGAACATCTGCAATAGTTTTGCCTGCAGCACTACCCCATTCATTACAGGCCTTGATAGGCTGTTCAATGGGCTTTTTTTTTAGGGGGGTACAAAATGTACAAAAGCATTTAACAAAGTGGACTTTGCCCTGATATGAATAATAAAAAAATAATTTAAAAGTGCATTTTGTTTCAGATTCTCCATTTTCCAAACTAACAAAATGGAACACCTTAAAACTTGACAGTTAGCTCCATGGGATGAAGCAAGACAGCAGGGTTTCTACAGAACACTGTGTTTTTTGCTTGGTTGCCAAAGTGCATTGCTATCTACCAAATATGCAGTTGATGAAAACACCAAACTGCAGCATGACCAAACAGCAGATATCCACAAACATCAAAAGGAGGCCACACTGGTTTTGTGACAAGGAATAGGTGGGATTTATAAATCCTAAACTTCCCCCCTCCCTCCAACAAACCAATCCATTCAAAAAAAAGACAATTGCTTACCATCATCCAGGTATGCCTGGTCCAGATTCTGTTCCTGTTTAATAGTGACTCCAGCTGGTAACACCTCTTTCTGGTCGCTAACCGGTGGTCCATTTTTTGCTGCTCGCTGGCCTGAGGCTGTCTGCTGCTGGATCACAGTAGGATATGAACTTGGACTTAACCTTTGTGCTTGACTGACCTGGGGCTGGCTGGATCTTGCAACATTGGATGCAAAATTTTCACAGCACATGATGTGCTGAAATTCTTGGTGACTTCCACACCTCAGCTGTTGGTTGGTTGGAGAATAGTGAATCACTGGAGAAGACTGCTGGTTGCCTGGAGAGTGGTGGAGCACCGCTGAAGTTTGGCCCGGAGAACCAGCATGCACCAGCACTGACCTATGGGCATCTGAAATAGCAACTGGTGTAGCCATCAGATTGGACTGCTGGTAGCCCAGTTGGCTTGGGCTAAGGCTCTTGCTTCTTTGGTATATTACAGCGGCTGGATTCTGCTGATGGTATCGAGAATCAGGAGAAGAAAGGCCTGAGCGCAACTGCTGGCAAGGAGCCATAGTGGCCACAAGACAGGAAGGGGATTCGGTGACCATTGTATGCTGTGAATAGTAAGGCTGTGTTACTGTTCCCAGACCACTGTGTACTGTATTGCAGATTAAAGCTGGATCATAGTCATCAATGGGCTCAGTTTTGATTGATGGTACTAGAACAAAGCATGCAAAGGATATTATTCGTAACAAGCTGATAAGAAACAGAGGTTTTCCTTGAAGCAATAAGAGATATAAGCTGTTTACAAGATTTGCATGTGCAAGCTTGTATCTCCCAGGCATTGAGTTTAATAAATCACGTACATGCAATCATGGCAGAGTCTCTCTTGAAAGCACTCTGTACTAAGAGGTTCTTCAAAATCTTTAAAGAACTATTTAACCACAAATTTCTAAAGCTGAAAAATTAGCTTATATTTTAATTCATTTAAGGAAGTAAATAAGCAAAACGTAAGCAAAATAAGAGCCATAAATGGGTGTTTCATGTAGTACTTCCATCTCAAAGGAAAACTGAATAAATAGTAACCCCATTACATATACAACTCCTAATTTTTCTGTCAAACATTTAAGTAGTGACCAAAGGCAGAGTTTGAACTATTTTAGAGCTTTCCTTTTAGTTCCTGCACATAACTTCCTCCATACTGAGAGGTGAAGACCTTTCCGACACCATCATTTAAAAGACCATGATTTACTAAGAGTTGGTGCTGTCATGCAACAGGGTTCTTTTTTTGGAAGTATAAGGATTCCTCCTCTGAAGTGGTCTATTTTAGATCATATGGAGATAGTTTTGTACTTTTCAATACTATCCCATAGCAGAACAATTTAACAACTATAGAAAACCTTCACATTGGTGACACCCTATATACAGTTCATAAATTCAGGGAGAGGACCAGAGATTTTGAGACTGGAGGAGGCTAAAATAAGGATAAATGTTTGCCTGTCCTTAGAAACTACTCAAGACATCATTTGAAGCTTGCATAAAGTCTGGTACTGTTATTTTATGCTTTCTGGTTTCTGCAAACACAATACTCTGATTTTCTCACAATATTTTTCTCCCAGACAAAGCTGAGAAATTCTGGGAATCTCATTAGCAATTCTGTTGCATTTATTGTGACATGGCTCACCAATTCCCAAGAGGAAGAACATCAGAAAAGCATTCGTATTTTTCCCAACCAGCCTCATTCTGAAGAACATATATTGCTCGTCTTCCTCCATACCAAGCCCTTGTTACTTTTCCAGATCTGATATTATCTTACTGCCATACATGTCAGCTGGGGAAGGCAATGCTTATGGTTTTCACAGGGTCATATCATGTCACAGACTGAGTCTGTTCCCATTGAAGCTGTTGGTAAACTTCCGTCAAGTGAATGGGGCAGCATCAGCCTATTACCAAGACAACTGTCCCCTTAAATTTATAGAAATTCATGATCATAAATCATATGCATCATTGCACCATTGAAACCAAAGAGTTGGTGAGTGCTCAGCTGCACTCAGTTGAATTAAGTTAGTAAAATTCAGATCCTGAAATAACAGCAAGAAAACAACGTGGCAGAAAATATAATCTTGCTCCTGAGAACTAGGCAACAACTTGCTCTGTCCTTGAGAATTACCTGGGTGATAGGTAAAATGCTGGGGTTGGCTTCTTTTCCTTTTCCCATTGATGACATAGAAATTCACCTTTACAGCTGTGCGAATGTGCTTGTTACGGTACTCCGGTATTTCTACAAAAAGCATGCTCTGAAACAACAAAAGGTGACAATGCAGGATTAGTAACTGAAGCTGACAGGAGATTTTGTGTGCACCTCCCCTGTTATGTATTCAGGCATAAAGGAAGAGAAACCTTGCTATTCATCACTATAAAATAGGGTATGAGAAGAAGGAGAGAAAAAAGGGCACGTGGTGAAAGACTTGGAGATTTCTGGTACTATGAAGCTGGTTTCTATGTACTGTATCTTCTCTTGTACTTGATGTTGTTCTGAACTTGGAGAGAGAAGTCTCAGCTACAAATAAAACACACAGAATGGAGATAAAAGTGGGAGCACTGTTAACCATACTATGTTTGATGAACAAGTCTTTATTGCTGAGGTCCCTCTTCTTGTTAGAATAAACTTCATTATTCTATAGGCTTTTTACTTATGCATGGATGCATCCTGCTTCCATGGAAATTAACAGTGAGTCTCCCATTCTCTTCCGCAAGGGCAGGCATGGCCCATGGCAATGTAAGTGCTAGCTCCTAAATACACTGAACAACTACAGTAAGGTCCCGTTAAGCAAAGTGAACAAAGAGCCTCATTCCCTTGAAAGATTAATGTTCATTTTAAATACTATAGTCCAAATCCTGTCCTGCAAAGTACAGAGCACCCAAGACTTCCATGCAGGCAAAAGGAAGTCAGGACAGCCAGCATCCTGCAGAGGACTGGGCTGATACAATAGAGTCTTCTGCAAGAAAACAAAATCTAGCAGTTATTCAATTTGCTGTGGGTTACTGCTAAATGAATAGTTTCTTTTTGCAATACATTTACTGCTGAAGCATTTGACATTTGTTCATCACAGCAATAAGATAGCTGCTCTTTCTGTTTTTGAGAAGCTCTTTGAAAACTACTCCCTGAATACGACTTGCTGTTTGAGAAGCTCAAGGAGAGGACATCCAGTGTTTTGCATACTTACAGGCTGGCTCTTATCTTTGTCCACTGTTGCCTCCATTTCCCAGATCTGCTGCCCATCTAGAAGAATATTACAATATTAACCACACTGCGCTTTTTTTAAATCATAAAGCTTGACTTTAAAAAAGGAAGCAAATTAAGGGCATCAAGTTAGCAAAGCTCTCAAAATGGACTTAATTTCAAGCACCTTCCCAGTCCTAACTAAAACCAATAGTATTTAATTTAAACACATCACTGAACACTTCTTTTGCCAAGAAAAAGCTCACATACATATTAAAATTAAATGTTTATGTAGAAATTAGCCAAACCAAGGAATGAAATACATAGCACAGGTGCAACATCTGCTTTTTACCAGACTTTGCTTCAGCCAGCTTGAACTGATGGAGGGCATCAGAAGGTCAGATAACTTGTTAATGGTCCCATTTGGTCAGCAGCTCAGCAAACTCTCTGCTATTTTAAGCTAAGACCACATGGCTCCCCACCAGTGTGTAAGAGGCAGAATGGGTAAGGAGGTAAAGGACGGATTAGCTAAAAATCCAGATCTTGTATGGGATGCATAGAGATGGAAGCAAATAAAGTGCATTACTTCAGGGCTGACTTTTAGAGGTGCTGCACAGTGAAACTGCTCTGAATTCTCACAGTAGCATAGTTTTTTTCCCAGAAGTAGTTCAACAGGGACATACCCTAATGGGTAATTGGGAAACCTGCTATTTAGGCTGCTTGATGTTGTGTGTGCCTTCTTACTGTGTATGCTTTTATATGTACAATAAGAAACATCAGCACATGATAACCAGCAATACGTCTCCTCTGATCAAGGAACATGCCCAACATCTCCAACAGTGAATCCATGCCTCAGCACTGCTACCACTGCGGGCTGTGACAGAGTGCCACCGGCACTCCTGAAGTGACTATAAAGCACCAAACGTTCACCATACTCAGCATTAAAGCACCTCATTGCATGTGTGACTCTACCACTGAACCACTGGGAGTCTTTCTGCTCTTAATTACATCCATGCAGCTTGTCTCCATTCTGAGTTACACAAAACTGTATTTATAGAGGAAAATAAAATTTGATCCCCTTGTATGGAATACAACCCAAGTAACCTCGTGCTATAACAGTACATCAGTAGTGACAGGATATTTGTACACAGATTGGGTACTTCCTCTGGCTACAAATACTACTTTTATCCACTGTTACCTGCACTTCCAGAAACATCTTCTAGCAATGCCTTCCTTATTACTTTTTTTACTATATATATATAGGTTTTAATCTCTACCCCTTTGATTTTTATATTCCACTGAGCCTTTTAGCCAAGAAATCTGCAGAATAAAAATACTGATGGGGAAAAAAACCCTTCCTCATACCTTTCTGAAAGCTTGGTTTTAAAATGAATAGGGGACACGTATCCAAACGAACCAACGTGACTTGAAATATGCAGCCGCAAAAGCTGGTGTTTGCTTTAGAGAGGGGGAGGCAGCTCCTGGGCACATTTCTGTGGAGCATCCCCAGACTGCACACCCAGGACAGGGGTGGAAGTCTCCTAAAAACAGTCCTTCTCACAGGACTTTGTATTTTTCCCAATTCTTGGAAATTCTGCAAGAGCTGCTTTTGTCCTCAGTTATTTAAGTACTTCTGCTTCTGGCAAAAAGGGAAATGAAAGAGTATTTTTAAATGCATTTTGCATTTTTTTTCTGTCGTTTTCCTCTTTGTTCTCCACTCCACACAGACAATGAACTGACAGATGTGCTCAGCTCCCTAGGGTGCCTCTTCCTAACACGGACTCAAGCTGCCCCAGCTCCACATCCCTTCAGCCCAGGGATCCCTCCTGGTGTGCCCACTGCCTCCCCAGCACCCCACACTTCAGGCATCTCTGCTATGTTCTGGGCCCCAAACACACATGAGGAAGAGAAGGGCTCTGCCTGAAGCCATCACCAACAGCAAGCCCCTTCCTCCCTTAGGATGGTCCAGCTCCCCAGGGTGTTTGGGCAGGGTGCCTGGCTTGTGGTGGGGCAGAAGTGGGCACACAGCACTGTCTGGGCCTCCTCACCCCCAACCTGGCCCGCTGGGGATGTGGAGGCAACTGAGGAATGGTTGGAAGTTTGGCTCCATCCATCAGTTACCTGAGAGGAAAAGCCTCACAGGGAGAGAGCACCTGGGCCTCCAACACCTCTACTGCCACAGCATTCTAGTGCAGGAATGACAAGCCAAATAATTCTGCCTTCTCTTTCTTTAAGTGCTTCAAGTTCCCCACAGTCAGTTGTCTTTTCTACACTAACACGTGGATAAGTGACAGACTGCCAGAGCAGAGACTGCCTAAGCAAGCTGTGTACATACAGCCAGCAGGAAGACGTGCTGTTTAGCCCTTGCATCCCAAAGGACCGCTGTGCAAAGGAATGGACAATACTTGTTCAACAATAAGTATTCACTCTGGCCATGGCTGTGGACTGTTGAAGGTTAAATCTATACCACTATTGATGCAGTGAACTCTTCACCATTGTTGAAAAGGTAAACACAGAATCATTTAGGTTGCAAAGGACCTTTAAGATCATTGAGTCCAACTGTTAACCCAGCACTGCCCAGTCCACCAGTAAACCATGTCCTAAGCATCACATCTACAAGTCTTTTAAATACCTACAGGGATGGTGACTCTCCCATTTCCCTGGGCAGCCTATTCCAGTGCTTGACAACATTTTCAGAAGACCTTGGAGAAGGGGGAAGCCAGCAAATACTGGGTGTTTAATCCAGCAAATACTAAATACATTGTCTGATGAAAAGGCATTAAATACTTAATAGAGAGATTCCTCTTCTAGGTGATCTTTGTGAAAAGAAACCATCACACTGTGTGTTCAGGAACCTCCCCATATCCCCAAAATAACCCCAAAAGGTGATTTTGGAAAAGAGGAGGGAAAAGGAAATAAAAAACATGTCATAAAGTAAGAGCTTTGATAGAGATACACATCAGGAGCTGCCTAAGCAATGCAATATGAAGATGTCCTGACAACAAGGACAGCCAAGCACGAATATTTGACATTGGTTTTCCTCCAGACAGAATGTTTTCATCTTTGTTTTTGTACTGCTAAATTCAAACAGTCTGTGCAGATACAACAGCACTAACTTCACAAAGAAGGTAGAAATCAAAAGGATTTGTTGGTCCAAAATGCATGAAATAAAGGACAAAGTCATCTGTTGTATTCAAGAGGCCTGTGAAGCAGATGCGGCCACAATCACAGTGGATTTGATTTAGTAACAGAGCCACTGAAATTACACTAAAAGCTAATGAAGCCAACCATAAAAATCAAATGATGTTTAGACTCAGTCCAAAGTCTGTGGGGATTAACAGTACAAACGAGAATAAGCCCAAACAAACAAGAAATAAATGTATTTAGGATTATCATTCTAATGATGATAGATGCTTGTTTGGGTATATTCATGCTCGTGGCAGCTAAACAGGTTTCTAACAAATCTGTCAGCAGCAGCAATCCCTGTTCTTTAAGCACGAAAGCCCTGTTGAATATAGCCACTCTGCAGCTCACTCCCTGACCTTTATGCTTAAATATCATGATGTGGCTCCATCTGTCTCACTGACTCACTTTAGCTTGAGACAATCATATTTGCTTTTCCTTTAACCGCTCTTGATACGGATATTACAGTGAGCTTGAGGCAGAAGGATAAGGGAGGCTGTGAATAAAATCAAAAATACAACTGTGATCAGAAAGCTCTCTCTATTTTAACCTATCCTTTCTGCTGGTAATGAAATATTTTGGTTATGCACAGTCAGAGTTAACAGAGAACAGAAGGAATAAACTGAGAAGTCTAAGGCCCATTTGTGGAACAATTCAAAGAAACTTTGAACAGAGAAAACTTGTACCAAGCTGTCAACACAATTATTATCTTTAGAATGTGTATAAATGAGATTTGGGGGGGGGGGTGTTATAGGAAGAAATTAAAGTGGATGCTTCAAGAAACCATCAAGAAAAATGGGATTTTTATTGTAAGGATACACAAAAAATCATAATGCTAACATGATGGTAAAGAGCAGCCCCCAATACTTGTGTCACAACTCGGGTATACTAAAGTAGGCTTTTTTCTCCAGTGCCAGATCTGCAACCCAGATGGTGCTTAAACACTAGAGATGCATTTTGCTTTGAGCAGGAGGTTGTGCTCAACGACCTCCTGAGGTCCCTTCCCAGCCTTTGTGACCCTGTAATTCTGTCACGCCACAAGTGGGACAAATACCTGGTCCCTTCCCTGCTTGCAAACCAAGAAGATTAAGCCCCAACTTGACTAATAACTTAATCTAAAATCTACAAGCCCAGAAAGCTGTTTATTGCATATAATTAAACCTGCTTCAACAGTGGAGAGGTAAGAGAACTGCAAAAAAGCAACAGCACCATTTTTGCTGAAGTATGGTAAAAGTGTGAGCATGGAGAAGCAGAGAATGTGTGCTGTCCTGACAGTGATACACACCAGCCAGAGCACTGCAGGGATGTCCCATTACATGTGTGGATCACACGGGAACTTGGTGCCAGGTCCACTTGTGTGGTGTGTCTCAAATTCTACCTCCGCTATGGGGAATTCAATCTGTGCCTCTGAAAAGAGTAGTAGTTCCACTAAGATGATAAAGTATTTTTGGATTTAGACCCTAAGGTCTTACCAGCCATGGCTGCTTCATGAAATACTTTTACTGTTGTGGTTCCCTGCTCATTTAATGGTTTGTCTTAGTTGGCAAGTCTTTAACACCACAGGTCAGTGAAATGTTCAGGAAATAGAGATTTTTGTGCTGCTTCAGGACTATGAAACTTAGCATTAAACCCTGATGAGAGATCTGATTGTGTCAGCACTCTTTGGAGGAATGAATGAGTTGTTGGAAGAAAGTAATTCTACCCTCCCTAACTCAAACTGTGATCATACCGAAAGTCTTGCTTCAAACTTTGGGGAAAATCAAAACGTCAGTCTGCATTAGGAACATTTTGGGTGATTCTCTGCAGCCCCTTATAGGGCTTTTTTTAATTAGCCAATTAAAGGTTTTCTGAACCAGTTACAGCCCTTACACATTATTCATGGTCCCTTACTCATGACTTTGGGGTCAGTAACTAGCAGAGAAACAAACTTACTACTTTATTTGAACAAGCATGACTGATGGACTGAGAGGTCTAGGAAATTTTCTTTGCAGTTCTCTCCAGCTGAAGACTAAGCATACAATTGTGCCGATTCTGTATGCGATTTTGTGCCTGCATGTGATTTTATGCTTGAATATGTGCATTGCTTTTCAGTCAAGCATTACACAAATTACTTAATGAACGACCTGTTACCTTTTTCCCAGGCAGCAAACCACACTAGTTCACCAAAGAAACTGAGCCTGGTAGCTAGTGGGACAGCTGCTCTGATGACACATTTCTGCAGCATTCCCTTTGGGCTTGCAATGAACTGTCCCTATTCACAGTGTTTTCTGGAACGGCTTCCAAAAAACAACCATGATAATTATCTCTGTCAGCTTTTATCAGTAGCTATAGCATCTCTGGAAAACAGTCAAGCATTTTTAAAACCACCCCAAGAACAAAGTAAGCAACAATAAATGCTTTCCAGCAGAACAGACAACCACTTCTGGGATGTGGAAACCTGATGGGCTAGTAGGGAATGCTCACACGAAGTCTCTGCTGCTCTTTTCAGGGACAAAGTCTGATTTCAGCTAGGAAGTTACTGTGCTTCACTGTCACTGCAAGGTTACTCAGCATTTAGTGCCCTAAGCAGTTGTGCCTTCCTAAGTATTTACTTCAAACCTTACAGCAAACACACCATGAATGAATTTAAAACTCACAAAAGTAGAGCTATTGAGTTTTTCACTGAGATTCACTTCCATGGATTTCTTTTTCTTTCTGAAACAAGACTGCCCACTGCAGTTAATGAAGCTCTGTTTATGATGAGCAGAAGCCAGTGCCTTCATTTCACTGAGGACATAAGTTTGAGTCACCAAGGCCAAAGATACAAGTCAAGGACCGGGAGGTAAAAGGCCAAGGGATTAGTCATCCGCTACCCAGCCCAGCCCCAAATCTGACATTTTACACAGTGAGAACAAGTCTAGAGGAGATTTCTCCCCATCTATTGTTGAGGAATTCAATTCACACTAAAATAAAACATAAATACAGTAGTTGAGTAGTGAAGCAGCAGGGGCAGTCTGTCATTCCAGAGCTCTTCCAAACGATTCCTTATGCCAATTCATCAAAATAGATGTGTTGCTTTTTCAAGATTATACGTGTGTTTGTGTGTGTGTGTGTGTGTATAAATTCTTAAACAAAAGCTCCTCTCAAAATAAAACCACTGGGAACCTCCATGTAATAAAATGAGTCACACCAGGATGCGATGACTAAGTGGGAGAACAGGGAATTCCACTCCCCATGCCAGCTTTCTACATGATCAATTTTCTGTCAACAGGTGATGGGAACTTGTGTCTCTGCCTTTTGTTTATTCCAAGAGTTATTATTTCTTAATATTCTCTTCAAACAATTAAGATTCAAAGTTGAATAATCAGGACCAGGCATACTTCCACCAGGCGCCCCCATAGTAAACAGTGAGCCAGGGAATCCAGGCCAGTAGTGGCTGCCTGTGTTAATAAGGATTTACCAGCTGTAAAATTCCAAAATCTTGTGTCATACGGGGAAACCTTCCAAAACACTGGATTCCACCCTGTCTCACTGAGTCTCTAACAGCTATGGCAACTCCGTTTCTGCAGCCACACACTTTTGCATTTTTGTGCGCGTGATCCTTAGATTTTTTCCTGTTTTGCAGTGTTTTTCTGGGATTCCCCATTTAATGTCTGACGATTGCCCCATGGGACTACAAGAACACCTGGAGCAGGCAGCACACTTCAGCCATGGAGTAAACCTGGGGGCACAAAGGTTTGCTGGGTTTTCAGCAGTTATAATAGCCAAGAAAAGCAGAAGTTATCCCATTCACCCTGAAACTTTGTCATTTGCACAGCAGAAAAAGGCAAACTCTAATCCTCTCAATATTTGTTACTCTTCGGTGTTCACAAAAAGTGGCATTTGCTGAGACACCTTCCTCTTTTGCTTAGAAAGAGCAAACAAAAATTCAGAGAGAACAAAACCTCTCTGGTCGAGGGAGGTGCTTCTGCCCCTTTACTCCGCTCTCGTGAGACCTCACTTGGAGTATTGTGTGCAGTTCTGGTGTCCTCAACATAAAAAGGGCATGGAACTGTTAGAACAAGTGCAGAGGAGGGCCAGGAGGACGATCAGGGGACTGGAGCACCTCTCGTATGAAGATAGGCTGAGAAAATTGGGGCTGCTCAGCCTGCAGAAGAGAAGGCTGCGTGGAGACCTCATAGCAGCCTTCCAGTATCTGAAGGGGGCCTATAGGGATGCTGGGGAGGGACTCTTCATTAGGGACTGTGGTGAGAGGACAAGGGGTAATGGGTTTAAACTTAAACAGGGGAGGTTTAGATTGGATCTGAGGAAGAAATTCTTTACTGTGAGGGTGGTGGGGCCCTGGAATGGGTTGCCCAGGGAGGTTGTGGATGCTTCATCCCTGGCGGCGTTCAAGGTGGGGTTGGACATAGCCTTGGGTGGCATGGTTTAGTGGGAGGTGTCCCTGCCCATGGCAGGGGGGTTGGAACTCGATGATCTTGAGGTCCTTTCCAACCCTTACTATTCTATGATTCTATGATTGCCCCAGTTCTGACATCTTTTTGCAAAGAGAGCTACCAAGCAGGCCCTGTGCTCCACATTGCAGCTGCTTTACTTTGGTGCACCACAAGGCACAAGGAGGGAAGATTAACCTGGAAAGTGATCACCTTTAGCTAATACAAAAATCAGGTGGGCCTCCTGATAGTGATATATGTAATTTATCCCCTGGTTCATCCCATTGCTCTCCAATTTTAGAGTGGAGAATATATGCATCCAGCTTGAAAGGCTGGACTCCAGCCAAAGACTGTGTAGAGCAGAGAAAACTAAACTACCAAGAAAACAGCAAGATAGCAAATTTATTTCATATACTCTCATGTGTTGCAAAAAAACTGAATCACTTAGGATTACAGTACCACTCCTACTTTTGCTAACTCTATAACTATTCCCAACTATGTTTTTTCTTTACCCTTTCCCATTAAAAGAAATGCACAATAGTTTCTTTTCCCCAGATGCTGGGCTTTTGTCTCAGGCTAAAATGCCTTAAAAACCTACATTGCAATGCATATTCAGTAGTAGATTGCATCTGTGATGCAGTTATGATTCTAGTAGAGCAGTTGATGTCATCTGCCTGAATTTGTGCAAAGCGTTTGACACTGTCCCACAAGACATCCTTGTCTCTAAGTTGGAGAGACATCAATTTGATAGGTGGACCACTGGGTGGATAAAGAACTGGCTGGATGGCCGCACACAAAGAGTAGTGCTCAATGGCTCAGTGTCCAGCTGGAGACCAGTAAAGAGTGGTGTCCCTCAGGGATCAGTGTTGGGACCGGTCTTGTTCAACATCTTTGTGGGTGACATGGACAGTGGGATTGAGTGTGCCCTCAGCAAGTCTGCCAATGACACCAAGCTGTGTGCTTCGGTTGATACATTGGAGGGAAGGAATGCCATCCAGAGGGACCTTGACAGGCTTGTGAGGTGGGCTGATGCCAACCTCATGAAGTTTAACCATGCCAAGTGCAAGGTCCTACACCTGGGTCGGAGCAATGCCAGGCACAGCTACAGGCTGGGCAGAGAAGAGATTCAGAGCAGCCCTGCGGAGAAGGGCTTGGGGGTGTTGGTCAATGAAAAAACGAACATGAGCCGGCAGTGTGCGCTTGCAGCCCAGAAGGCCAACCGTATCCTGGGCTGCATCAAAAGAAGCGTGACCAGCAGGTCGAGGGAGGTGATCCTGTCCCTCTGCTCTGCTCTCCTCTTGTGAGTCCTCACTTGGAGTATTGTGTGCAGTTCTGGTGTCCTCAACATAAAAAGGACATGGAACTGTTGGAACAAGTGCAGAGGAGGGCCACGAGGATGATCAGGGGACTGGAGCACCTCTCGTATGAAGACAGGGTGAGAAAATGGGGGCTGTTCAGCCTGGAGAAGAGAAGGCTGCGTGGACACCTCATAACAGCCTTCCAGTATCTGAAGGGGGGCTATAGGGATGATGGGGATGGACTCTTCATTAGGGACTGTAGTGATAGGACAAGGGGTAACGGGTTCAAACTTAAACGGGGGAAGTTTAGATTGGATATGAGGAAGAAATTCTTTCCTGTAAGGATGGTGAGGCACTGGAACAGGTTGCCCAGGGAAGTTGTGAATGCTCCATCACTGGCGGTGTTCAAGGCCAGGCTGGACAGAGCCTTGGGTGGCACGGTTTAGTGAGAGGTGTCCCTGCCCATGGCAAAGGGGTTGGAACCGGATGATCTTAACATCCTTTCCAGCCCTAAATATTCTATGATTCTAATAGATGGAAAGGACTTTAAAATCATCGAGTTCCAACCCCTGCCATGGGCAGGGACACCTCACACTAGACCATGTCACCCAAGACTGTCCAACCTGGCCTTGAACACTGCCAGGGGTGGTGCGTTCACAACTTCCTTGGACAACCTGTTCCAGTGCCTCACCACCCTCACAGTAAAGAACTCCCTTATACCTAACCTGAACTTCTCCTGTTTAAGTTTAAACTCATTACTCCTTGTCCTATCACTACAGTCCCTAATGAAGAGTCCCTCTCCAGCATTCTTGTAGGCCCCCTTGAGATAGTGGAAAGCTGCTACGAGGTCTCCACACAGCCTTCTATTTCAGTTCATTAATTTAGGAATTTAGTGAGGGAACTGGAGTTTGAATTAAATATTTAAAGTTTGTTATTTGACTGGGGTCAAATAGCAAACATCTTTGGGATGAATCTGGGGAAAAAATAAAGGTTTTTAGTGTTTTTGGTAGCTTTTTTTATCTTTGCCTGAGAAAACTGCATCGTTAATTTTGTATCATTAAGTTCAAAGAGAGAATTGTTGAAAATAGTTTGCTATTTTTTGCATTCCCTGGGAATTTTTTGATCATTCATGAAACTGTCAGATTACTAACAGGCTTTAAGTTCCCTCTTTGGGGCACGGTGAGAAATTTCAGACTTGACACAACAGAAAAGGGGAACATTGTTGTGGACTGTCTTAACAATTTCCTTTCACATATCCCACAAAGGACCTCAAATTCTACGCTCAGTTTTGGGCCCCTCATTACAAGACTTTCAGGTGCTGGAGCATCTTTTCTAGGAGCTGTGATTTGCTTTCAACTTTTGCAGGAGAGGTACAGGAAGACTGATAGCATCACTGGGTCCAACTTATTGGGCTTTATAATCAAGACCTTTTCTAGAAAGTGAAAATTCCAAAACCAGAAAGCACTGGTGCATTTATTTGCTAGCTTGTGGTGCAGCAGGAATACTGAAAAGTGCAAGCTTGAGAGCGAAATCTCTAGAGCCTGCTTGTTTGCTTCTAAAAGAGAAAGTAGTATGTTTCAAAGACGTGAAATGATTTGCCCAGAGTTAAAATAAAGTATATCTGCAATTAGAGATGTACAGAAGTGCTGGAAATCAGAGAGACTCTGTGAAGTAGTACAGCTATCATCAGAATAGCTGTTAACATTATTGTTATTCTAGTGATAGGCAAGCCAGTGCAAAGAATGTAAATGTGGGATACTGCAGGTACATGTGGCCATGGGTGCTTCTGAGCACATAAGCCACTATACTCAGCACAGCTGGATGTGCTAGGACAGTCCATCTCCTACAGCAATTCCTAACAGACAGCAACACATAAAAAGAAGCAGAGTCCCCGGCTTCAAAGAGGATGGGCAAAGGTTGGACACCTGATGCACACCTCAAGCAGCACGATACTACTCCTGCTGTGCATGAAGAAGGACTGCTACTGCCCAACCTGGAGCAACAAACTCTATAAATCATATTTCAGATATGTCAGTAAAGCTGCCATGTATTCCAAAGGGGGTACAGGATGGAGCCAGAGGAGATACAATATGGAAGGAGAAGGAGGGAAGAGGAAAGGCTTGTGCTTGTGGCATCCTGGCACAGGCTTTGCGGTTTATTTCTAGGGCATGGAGGCAAGTGCCTCATTTAGACACGGCATTTTGGGCACCATGCAGATGAAAACCTCAACTCATTACCAAGACACTGAACACAATGGTCCTGATCTTGCCCTGTGGTGGGCTCTCCTGAAACCAGTAGACACTCAAGTATGTTCAAGCTCAACTGCTCTAACTATTAGCATCCTAGAAAACCATTATCACAAAAAGACCACCGAGGTGAGAGACATGCAGAAACTCCAGGCAAAAAGAAACTATAAGTCCATTGCTTGAATCTGGAGCTGATAAGATTTATTTTTGTCAAGTGGACTTTGAGTGTCCATTCTTTAGAGGCCTTGACAGCTGCATTAGTTCAAAGGGTACAGAGAGCACCACCTCCTCTCTCTACACTGTATGGCTGAAGTGAAAGATTTATGGTGGATCTACTCCAAAGATGTACGCTTTCTGTTTGGGTTGTTCCTCCACCACCCACATTGTCCTAGTGATGATTCATAATATCCATGTGGCCACCATAAGAGTTTGGCAGAGGAAAGCACAGTCCATTTGCACTTTTCTCCCAGAGAAACACAAGACTCCTTCTATCACGGCACAGCAGCAGTAACTAGTACACAAATGGGAGCGAACACAATGCAACCACCAACATCTGACTTGCAAATTATTACATGACAATTAAAACAAATAAAAGGGGGAATTCCAAAACTTTTCTTTTTTTAACTACATTATACATGAGCCAGCAGTGCGCGCTTGCAGCCCAGAAGGCCAACCGTATCCTGGGCTGCATCAAAAGCAGCGTGACCAGCAGGTCGAGGGAGGTGCTCCTGTCCCTCTGCTCTGCTCTCGTGAGGCCTCACTTGGAGTATTGTGTGCAGTTCTGGTGTCCTCAACATAAAAAGGACATGGAACTGTTGGAACAAGTGCAGAGGAGGGCCACGAGGATGATCAGGGGACTGGAGCACCTCTCGTATGAAGACAGGGTGAGAAAATGGGGGCTGTTCAGCCTGAAGAAGAGAAGGCAGCGTGGACACCTCATAGCAGCCTTCCAGTATCTGAAGGGGGGCTATAGGGATGATGGGGATGGACTATTCATTAGGGACTGTAGTGATAGGACAAGGGGTAACGGGTTCAAACTTAAACAGGGGAGGTTTAGATTGGATATGAGGAAGAAATTCTTTCCTGTAAGGATGGTGAGGCACTGGAACAGGTTGCCCAGGGAAGTTGTGAATGCTCCATCACTGGCGGTATTCAAGGCCAGGTTGGACAGAGCCTTGGGTGGCATGGTTTAGTGGGAGGTGTCCCTGCCCATGGCAGGGGGTTGGAACTGGATGATCTTAACATCCTTTCCAACCCTAACTATTCTATGATTCTATGATTCTATAAGATCTGGGCCCCAACCAAACACTAACACCCTTGACCTTTAACATATTCCAAATCTTTGATAGGTGTAAGACTACTTTTCAAACTCCCTCATCCAGATTAAAATTAAAAGAATACATGCACTTTGGTATTTTCTATCTGTACAATCCAATCTAGTTGCTTCCTCTAACCTATTTTTATTTAGCTGGGCTCACTTACATGTTTCTGAGTTCATATCTTAAAACTGCTTCAGCCAAACTCTGCTTTGTGTGCTGGACTGACTGTACTGAATTCACAAGTTCTCCTGGCTTACAGCAGCTACAAGTTACAATTGTTCATCAGCAGGAAGAGATGACCTTAGAGAGAACTCAAAATTATAATGCTTGCATGTTGGTAAACTTTGTCATTAAGAAAATGAACTCCATTTATGCATCAGCATTTCACATGCAAGTACTTTATCCTCTTGCTCACAACCGAGCACTGAGCTCCAGCCCCTTCAGTTCGCTTCCTGCTGCCATTTCCTGTCACGAGCCTAAAATGAGAGACTTTTTCAGACTTCTCCTTGGCGAGCTCTTTGCAGTAATTTCTAGTACACGTAATACAAGGCAGTTATTTTTATAATGACATCCCAGGATAATTTGGGGAATATTTGTTTTCCAGGTATTTCTAGGGGAAAATACACCTATCTATAGAAGCATATTGTATTTTGGTCACATATGAACAGTTCTACGTATCTCTGTGTTGCTAGTAGTGAGTGAAGAATTGCCTACAAGATCCACAGGAAACTGAAACAGGTTTTGAGTGTTTCCCTGAGGGATAAAATTTAATTCACAATTGTGAGGCCCAACAGCAGTTTCCTCGGTTTTGCTGACTGCTGCCACCTCAGCATCTGCTTCATTGCAGACACTGACCCAGACCCCAGGGTCAAGGTGCACCCAGGTTTTGGAGTCTGTGAAACAATTAACAGAGAGTAGCTCACTGCACAAAGATACCTGCACAAAGGCTTGCTAGGGAAAAGAGTCTTGCTTCTCTCACTTTAAACACTTGACAAACAAGTCAAGGAGCTCTATGGAGTACAGCATACCAAAGGTATTAGATGGTTATCAAGCTCTGGTTACCAGTAGAGCTAAAACTGGTAGCAGGAGTAGGAAATCAAGTACCACTTGCTAGCACAGACAAAGCTTGTAAGCTGTTAAAATGAAACTCAAAGAAAACCATGCAAGCTTGGTGCATCTTCCTGCCTTCGCAAAGGCACGATTGTTTCACAGGCTCCCCGGGGCCGTGTCGCACTCTAGAAGAGGGCGCAACAATGTCAGGCACTATCCACCCACCGGGATGTTTACTGTGGCTTGCTTTGCTTTTGAGCAGCTTATCAGCGCTTTTTGCAAGGTGCTGTGCAGCCTGGATCTGCAGCGAGCGAGCTCCCCGAGGCGAGCGCGGGATCCACCTCCTCCTTCCACCCGGTGACATTTCTAATTGTAAAATCGGGCTGATGAAACAGGCCCTTTTGTTCCGTGTTCATGCAGCCTAATGCAAGGACAACAAAGCATGGCCCTGGTAGTGATAATTAAAATGGTCTGCAACATACAGTGAGGGAAGCTGAAAGCTGCAGGTGCGTGAGACCTTACTTTTCATGCAAGCCTGGGACTCTCATTAACCTCAGACAACCTAAGCACAAAGGCTTATTTCTCAACCTGCTGCAGCCAGAGTCTGATCATCCCCTGCATGATTTGCATATCCAGCTCAGCTTCTTAACCTTCCTCACCTTAAGATACACCTATTCAAGAAAGCAATCTTCACTTAAAAGCCCCTCAGAGTGTATCTGTAAGAGGTATCGCTGCAGCATAACACAGTGCATGTATACACAGAGGATTAGCTTGCCTCCAGCAGAGTGCCCAGATAACCCACTGCAAGCTACACAGACTTCTGATTCAGAGCAAAGATTTGACTCTGGGCCTCCCATGTTGTAAATTCCCTCTCTGCCAGTCACTTATTCAAAGTCCAGCAGACTGAGACTGCCTGCAGAGACCGAAAGGTGGTGGGGAAGCCGGATATGGAACACCAGCATAAAAATCCCTGCTCCAGACTGGGCACTGCTGCTGGGATAAGTCACGGCTCTCAAACTACCAGGAGGTAAAAAAAGAACAACAAAAATGTGGTTTCCCCAGCAGTGAAGAGAAGCTTTAGCTTTAGTGTGGAAAATATTGTTGTTCTTTTTACTTTCTAACATCTATTCCAGCCAGAGCCTTCTCTGCTCTTACATGGAAATAGGGGCTGGGCGTTTTGGATGTTTCCTCAAAATGGCATTAAAAGCTACCTTCTTTTAGTGTATTATCTCCTTTAGTTACTGCAAAACATTCTTGGGACAGGTACTGTCACGGGCTGCCAAGCATGTTCCCATGCACCTTCACGATTCACTGACATCGACGGAACAGTGGCAGCATAGTGGGAAGGAATTAATACACGGGCTTAAAAGCAAATACAGGGTGCCAAGAAAATTGCTCTGACTGCACGGGCTCATCTGAACCTCCACAATTCAGAGGCCCAGAGCCTTTCATTCTCGCTGTAAAATAGCATGGATTGCTGGTGGTGCGGGAAGAAATAGGGACCCACAACTTGCTTCCTCCTGCTCCATGTCACCAGCTGATGTCCACATATGTTATTTTTTGGATCAATTCTTGCTTTTTGCCAAAGGCATTACCCTATAAATCATACAGATGCTGTTCACTTGGGCAATGCTATTTTTCTAATGCCTTGCAAGTCATGAGATATATCACTGAAGCTGCCTCTACCTCAGTTTACTGACAAAAAAGCTTAGGAGCAACATGTTTTCTTAACAGCACAAAAGGAACACAACATTTACATAAAACAGGCTAATGCTTTTTGTACTGTAGAGTCCTTTGTCTCACTGGAATCAACAGGAGTAAAGGATGGCAGAGCCCAGCACCTCATATTTGCAAAGTGCTTTTTGGATCCCTGGACATTGTTATTATCCTTGCAGAGTATAGTATTTAGAATACAAAAATCAAGCCTAATGAAGGGTAAGTTAAACAAGTCCAGACCATTTTACAAAGAAACAACGTCCTTTAGCAAAAGCCTTAGAAAATCCAATAAAATACACACGCTGCTTAGTGAGCTGAGATGAAATGCCTGCATGCATATGATATTAGAAACAATTCAGCTCCGAAAAAACAGGTAACTTAAGCAGAATGGATTTGTTTGTTCCTCCTGTAAACAAAAAAACTTGGATTTCTGCTGCCCACCTTAACCATTAGATCGTGCTAAGTATTTTGTCTGGGGTCAGTTACTCTTCCAGTTGGAGATCAAGTAATGTTTATTATAGCATGCCATTATGAAAACACAACACAGAGAGCTCAGGAAAGGCAGCAAAGGTGATGCTAGGCAACTAAACTCCTGGTAACCATTCTTTATTCCTATTATTTATTTACATTCATCCAACACCAGTCAGGGCTTGGAACCATCATGCACTGGCTCTCTGCGAGTCAAGCAAATAAGTAGACTTATATGAAAGGAAAAAAGAGAGTATCTACAGTCTGCCACTCATTTCCCCTTTATGATTACTCAAGAGCTTGCAAGGTTACCTGAAAACTTTGGCAAAACATGTTTTAAAAGAAGCATCTGTACTGGGAAAAAAGCAGCACTGGGCTGTAACAGGAGGCCTTTGGCCTTTCTCTTTGAACTGAATTTGATTTGTATTGCTACAATCGGAGCCTCTATAAAAATATCTGAAAATACCACGGAAGATGAAGTGATGTGTTCTTGTATCTCAGTATGTATCTCAGGTGTCCCTGCCCATGGCAGGGGGATTGGAACTAGATGATCTTAAGGCCCTTTCCAATCCTAACTATTCTATGATTTTACGTGTACAAAAATAATTTCACTTTGATATAAAAATACACATTATGTACATTTTTCACCACAGACATCTAAATGGAAGAAAACACAATCTTTGCTGTAGTTCACATCAACAAAAAATATTAACTCCAGTTATGATTTCTGCAGAGGCATTCACTAAACATGAGACTGAACAAGCATAGAGAAACATGCAATGGTCATTTCATTTCTTTGATAACGTATCCTGTTCCTGCTGATTCCCAGTGTCTGTATTCTTGTGAACCAATAATACAAATACTTGCTCCCAGGTCTAATTTTACTCATGGTCAGGCCAAGAGATTTGGTTTTACTTACACGAATCTCAATGGGATTACTCACTCAAGTAGGTTACTCATGAGCACAAACCTTAGGATGAGACCATGAAACACATCAGCACTACAGATTTGCCTTATCCTACTGGGGAAAGTTAGGAAAGAACCTGCCTTACCTGATGTTTTTTCTGTGAACACCACCTTGGACTCTGCTGTGAAATTCTGTCCAGTCAGGATCATCTGTTGTCCTCCATAAACGAGGCAGCTATCAATATCTTGCCTTTCAACCATTGGAAGTTCATGAGCAGACCTTTGGGCTGTGGACAAATTGCAGACATGAATGAAACCAACTCTGTTTTACCAGGACTTTCCAAATCTTCCCAGAACTATCCACAGATCGATCTTGTCATCGTTACCATCCACTGACTGCCAAGGCAGCTTCTCCAGGGTGCTAAATTTAGGTTTGAGAGGGAAAAATAAACTTACTCAAGGCATTTTATTTGGAAACATTCAGGAGCTGGCTGCAGCATTTCAGCTGTGCTGGCCTTACTCCTTGTCCTTGAGAAAGGACAGCTTGGATGAATGAGCTGGAACTTGCCCATGTCTGTTTCCAAATAAATGGCCAAATTTTCAAGTGCAGGCACACTACAGCCCTGGAGCCCAAAAATTCCACCTGCAGAGAGGATTCCACTGAATAACACTGAATTCCTTCAGAAAAAAAAGTAAAAATAAACCTTTTCTACAGAAGTTCACTGCCTCCTACAGAACAGGGACTACCCTCGGCCTGGAACAGCATGTTTGCCAACAAAATCACTGTCTCCATGTGCAGGCATCAAGCCTTGTGCACACAACAAGAGGGGCAATCACAAAGCTGTGTTTGCAAGCAGAAGGGGTCACATCAGGACTGCTGCAGCCAGGGCTTTTTCCAGCATGTTTTGCAGAGGCCTGAACATCTGGGAAGCAAGGCCTGTGCTGCAGACTGAGTTTGATGATAAAAGGCAAAGAAAGAAAAGGTAGGGTGGAAGCCAGATAGGCATGTACGTGGTCAAGGCTTTCCAAGGTCTTTACTGCTCTTAGCCACAAACTTGAAGTGTGATTTCACCAAGTTATTCTCTATTTCCCCAGCCAGAAAACCAGGGTAGCACCATCTCTCCACCTTCTCATCCCATTAAAACAGCCATCTGCATGGTCAGAAAAGCTTCAGAGAGTCCTGGTCACCACCCCTGCAAGCCATTTCCAACTGTCTGCTAAGAAGTGGCAGGAGAAGACAAAAGTGAAGATGCAAGAATTGCTCCCTGCAATGCAGACAGCTGGAAAATATCACAAGCTTCCCTGTGAGGGGACCAGGTGGGCAGCAGTTTGGGTCTGGTGAACTGTGAGTTCATGACCTGCACTCAAACTCCTCCAGATTCATCCACCCCAACTGGAAAAGCCTCTGGAGGATGCCGCTCATCTATTTAACAGCTGCCTTGGCTGCATTTTAACTTTCTCTGACAAAGAGCCTGCTCCCAAGAGAAACCCTGAGCACTTGTGTCTTCCCTTCGCTGAACACCGTTGGCTGCTGAGCCAAAAAGAATTAAATGTTATCCTATATGTTAGCCCTCCACTCACACACAGGCAGGGCTGTGCTTTCTGTGGCCTGGGCCCGTTTTACTGCTGCACAACCTTCAGAAGGCCAAAAACCCAACAGCTCTTGGGCACAGTGAGAGCTGTACAAAGTCTCTCACCGTATGAAGAAAACGCTAGCGTATATGGTGGGAAAACACAAGCATTAAAGCTGTCAGACAGGTGTCTGTAGAAGTGGGGAGCAACTCTTCTAGCAAGGACAAAGCTGAACTCTCTGCCAGTCGTGACACAGAAATTTTGCTCATTAAAAATATCGATAATTTGATATTTGCAACTTTGTGACATTTGAGAGGCAGTTTTGAAAACCTATTTAAGACAACCTTATGACTCACTGTTTCCTTAAAATACATAAGAGCAGCTGGGCTAAGATACTGACAATTAACAATATATATTCAGATTATTTTCACAGAAGCTGCAAACTTCTTTCACATGGACTATGATTAATTCCTTTCCCTAAATACTCAAACTTTTGATGTATTCATAATTGGATTTATCACAAAGAGAGATTTGTAACCTCAAAGGTTTAACAGTAAATAACAATAATCAAAACCACGTCTACAATAGTCAAGAGAAAATGTATTTAAGCTTTGCCCCGGACACAGTTTATTCCTATTCAGTCCCCAAATTTCACTTCCAAAGCACACCAAATCATCAAAATTCCAGATTAATTTATGTCTCCTTCAGATTTCAGTGTCTTAATAGAGAGCTTTGTACTGAGATCCCACAGATCAGTGGTTCTCAAGGCTTCTTCAGGATGGGGAAGGACAAATTTTAGCCTGGAAATAACTGTCTGACTCATCTTAATTACTTTTGGATCTCAGCAAGTTGGAAATGACTGCTGAAGACCAAGCCTCTGTCCAACTTCCATAGAGCACAGTGTTTGTGTACACTGCGACCTACCAGGGAGCCGGGAGGACAGGCGGTTCACCCAGAACGTGCATCCTGGCTCTTAGGAAACACCAAATACCCTTCTGTCCCCTCAGTCAAGCTGGGGCAACCTCAGCAGCACTGCCTGGAAGCCTGCAATGGGCAGAAGTGTTCTGTGGGCTCCCTGGTGCGGCTCCAGGCTTCCACAGCCCCATGGCCAGCAGCTTGGCTACAGCACAATCAGGCTATGGGCATCTCCAAGACTGCTTCTGCCCTAATGCAAATTTGGTTGTGCTTGTGGGTGTCAAAAACCCTTGTGTGCTTTATATATTCTGCAGAATAATACCATTTGGAAGTGCTTCAGTTGAGTTTCTCAATGCAGATATCCTGCACTGATAAGGAAAGGTGGGAGAACTCAGGTACCGAGTGCCAGGTTTTCTTTGCCCATTTTACATGCAATCTTCTCCCACCAGGTAGTTTGCAAGCCCTTACCTCAAAAAAAAACCCCACTATTCATTATCCAAGATCTTTTTTATTTACCCAGGCCTATAAGAAAGTTTCACTCCATTTCTACCAGTAAGGAGGCTCAAGGTTCAACATGGAGTTGCCTCAATAGGATTACTTTTTTTGCCCTCTGCAAGAAATATTAATTGCCAATAAATCCCCTTCCTCTAAGGCTCATGATGGGTGGACTGCATGCAGTAATTTCACACTATTCCTTCTCTTCCCCCAGGGGTTGGCACTTCATAAAGTGACCTACAGCTACTGGAGTTTATGAGCATTGAATAAACAAAACCCTGTTGATTTAACCAGTTGGGGTGTTTACTTTCAATGGCAACAGTTACTGACATAAGGCAGCAAAGCAAATGCTATAGAAATACTCACACTTGGCCTGAAGCAGTGTGTCGACCTATTAACAGGGGATATTATTCTTCTATTTTATTTGACTGTCTGCAAATCAAGATGTCATGGATACATGGTGCCAAGAAATACAACGCATGCAGCGACACAAGAGAAGAAAGGGAGCTGCTGTCTCAGAGCACTGCCCACCTCCAGCGACCCTCAACCCAGGATGGAAGCAGCCCCTTGCCCTGCCACCCCTGCCCACATCGCCCAGCCACTGCCCACAGCCCACCCAGGCTCACCTTAACCCAAAGGTTAAGCCTTTGTCCCCTTTCCCTACGTCACCACATAGGGGAAAAGTTAAGATGGCCTAAACCTCTGGGTCAGCAGGCTTAACTCTTCACATGGGACACACAAACCTATAGGCTGACTGTAAGGAAGTGTGCCACAGCAGGGTGAAGGTGTTTCTTGCTTCCCACCTGCCTGCAGCATCCATAACTGCTCCTTTTTCAGCAGAGAGACTATTTGGCTTCTAGGGAAAAGAAGGGATATCTTGAAACAACTGATTACCTGGATAAGTCTGTTGCAGCTCCACATCTACCTCAGGACAGTGTTATCCATTGCTGCTACCAGGTCCCAAGTGACAACCTTGGCTGTATTCCCTAATGTACTCCTTAGGTAATCCCAGCTCCACCTGACAGCACCTTTCCCCCCGTGCTGCCCAGCTCTCCCCACGAGCACTCCTCCTGCACACGTCTCCTAGGACAAGCAGCTCTAGCCCTGCCTGAGCAGCGTGTTTCTTTCTACCGGCTTGGAGGGTTTCCAGGCACTGCCTTGTCTTGCCCAAAAGCTGACTCGTTTTATGAGGATTCTTAGCTGAAGCTAAATGTCTCTTAACAGCCTCCAGAGAGGAACTGTCTCAGCAATCTCTCTCCCCACATGTGCAATAAGAACGATGGATCGCGTAATGCAGGTAAAGCAAAAACACTAATGTGATCTTCCTCTCGGGAGGAACAGGCTTGTGAACTCTGCACAGTCTGACCAACACCTCCAGAGCAGAGATACTCTACAGCCTCCATCTATCAGTGCACTATCTCAGTGCCACCTTCTGCAGAGCAGCTTAAAGCCTCCATGCAAACATCTGTGTAAACAGAAGCCAAAGAACAGCTGCTAGAATGAAATATGCTCCACACAGTCTTTCTGACAGCTGCAATGCTGAATCCAGAGGCTAGGTTTACCTGTTGTCCCAATAGCTGACCAGAGTTCAGGAGAGAATTTACCTTGGGCAATCACAAGGAGGACTGAGGCTCACCCGCAGCTCAGTGGGATCAAAGCTAGCATCACCTCTCATTACCTCTAGCTGTCATCACAAGCCAAGTAAACCCAAAACTGGGGCTACCTAAAAGAGATGCAGTCTTGCACCCCAATGCAGCAGCCTCCCCAGGCCACATGCCCAGGTCCCTCTTTGGACCCCCACTGCCCTTACACTGCCCAGGGCAGCCCCAGGTCATCCCAGCTTGCTGGAAGCCTTCAAGCTGTGACTCACCACTCCTGACTTATCTTTCCAAATCCCCAAAGGCTCTTGGCTCCAGCCACTGATCTGGTTGGATCTGGGAAGAGCAGATAGAGCTGGATGTCTAATGGTAACACCATCCCCCCCCCCCCCCCCCCCCCCCCAAATCCCTAGAAGCAATAGCAGAGGTGTAATTTGTAGTGGGATTAATTCTTCCACCTCAGTGCAAACCTGAATGAGCCAAAGCTAAGTATTTCATTGCTCTTGTCACACTGTGCTTAATAACCACAACCTAACTGCCTGGGGCAGGATTGATAGGAGCAGAGCTCCTGTGCCCAATGCTTATCCAACACATTAATGTCCTGAGAGACTTTGATCCCATCCATCACATGCAGAAGCACCCTGAGCTCTCTTGTGGGAGGAGAGGCAAAGGCTGGAGAGCTGCAGTATGGGAGCCAGGGGAGGACCAAGGACAGAAGACATCTCCAGCAGGCAGACATCAGTAATGCACCCTGGAGAGCAGCAATCTTCTAATTGGAGGGATGGGATAATTTACGTCCAGTTTGGCGTACGGGGCAGTGGAATGTTTAGGTGAGAATCAATTAAATAAAGCAAATTTCCAACCCTCGTGATTAGATGGGGAACCCTGAAAATCTAAACATTATGAAAAGAACCCAGGATGAATGACAACAGTTTCCAATCTGTTGCCAGCAAGACTTATTCAGCAGTTTGTGTAGAGCCATCCAAGAAAAAAAGCACCAAAAATAGAGGGCTTTTCTCCATCTCTCTCTCTCTGCACATAATTTATGATGTCCTTGCAAAGGAGGAGTGACAACCATTGATGGCAGCAGTGTCAGATAAGTATGAGACTTTCTATGAACTGCAGCCAGCTCACCAAACCAGCGTGTGATTAATGACAGGAAAACTATGGCCTTGGTTCACTTCTCTGTCAATCATCTCTGCGGGTACGCACAGTGTTTCCCTTTAATCCCTTGCAGAGCAGATCTGATGAGCTTCAGTTATGCTCAGAAATCCATGCTCTGCGTATTATGCCGAGGTGCTTGCTTTTACCAACTGTGGTACTGCAAAGACAAGAAGTAAACAGGAGCTCATCCTCACAGCAAGGCTTGCAGCCTGCAAAAAGGGCGGGCATTTTCCTTCTGTCTGACTCAGACCTTCCAGACTGAAATACTTTGGGTGCACATTAAAAGTGGCACATGTTGTCAGAATTAGCTTTCAAATTCTGTGCTGTAAGAGAGAATATTTTCACTTTAGGAAAAGCACTGGTTTGTGTGTCAGCTGTATTTACGGCAAACTGCGTGACTGCATGGCAGTTGAAATGAAAGAGGCAAAAGACATTCCTTTAATTCAGCTGGAAACCATTCTACTCACATAATAATCGTGGTTATGGTTAATCTTGCAAATGGGTCTCTCACAAGTGCAAAGAGACCATTCGTTTCTACTTTTTTATCTCAATAAACTAGGGCTCCTTCTCGCCTGCCATTGTATTCCAAGCAGCACAACTCCCAGCCAAGGAAAAGCACTCGCTGGTTTGCCAAGACAACATTCTTCTACATGACTAACTCTTTCCTCTGTAGTTATTAATGTGTCACATATCACAGTGTCAGATTGTCTAATATTATGGGAAAATCTACTAGAAGGAGAGAAAAATAAAGGAAACTTCCAGGGAAATTGATTAAAGGGAAATAAGATATTTGACCCAATTTAGTGGAACAAAATATGGTCAATAATAGAAACTATTTAAATTCCTCAGATAGACACACAGTTCTTTAGCAATGAGGTTTGTTTGTTTTTTTACCACCTTGGGATTCTATTATAAGAACGAGATTTTAGACTCCTTCGCTCGTGCCAAGTGCAATTGTTCGCATTTTAAGGGATTCATGAGCACAGCTTAGTATCAGCAAACATAGCTTCACACAAAACAAGGGAAGAGTTAACCAGGATCCATTAGAATAAAAACCATCACAGAGCGTGGATGACAACTCCTAAGCCTTACACCCCCACCTCACAGACACTTACATAAAGCAGTTTTTTGGTTGCTGACAGCATGGAGTAAACCAAGCTACCTTCCTGGTCCTTATGTGGCTACTCTGAACTTCCTTCAATACTGCTCCTTCTCTGCTCCATGGGTGCTTCCACCAAGGAGCATAAACACAACTCCAGAGAATCAGCCATTGAGAAATGAGTTTCAGGTCATAGTGAAAGGCAAATCAGAGCAAATTAACAGTTACAGAAATTTCCTTAATGGTTTGAAAGCAATGATCAGGTCTGCAAACAGCAAACCGCTCCTTGGGCAATTTGCCAAGTGGCTTGTTATTAGGGCTGTATTTGAAGGTATTTGAACACATGGGATTTCAACACCTTCTGTGATAGCAGCTCTGTGATAGCCCTGCCTGGCCCAGCAAGAACTCATTTACACAAGCTGGCTTATGCCTAAAGCCCAGCCCTGCACAACTGCACTGTGACTAATAGCACCAAGGTGTGCAGAGGAGCTGGGCCAAGCAACACGCTGCTGCACAGACCCATCAGCTCTGGATCCAAGGGACATCTCACACAGTGCCTATGGGGCTTGCTGCCATTTCAGCATGGAGCAACACTCAGAAGAAGGGATTCTTCCCACCTTTCCAGCACCACACCTACAAGACCGTGGCTTTTTGTCCGTAACTAATACACGACCTGTTGCTACAATTATCAGAGGGCTTTCAAATGCCTTTGCCTTTGCCTCCTCAGTGGCTTCAGAACAAATCAACAGGCAACAGGAGAAAAAAGCTGCGAGCTGCTGAATGTGCAGGCTTGTGTGGATATGAGGTCCATTTTAAGGTATAACTGATCGTTTAACAACATACCACCTCCTTGGTCCTCCCACACAGCTGCCTGGGGAGGAACTGGCTCCGGATGGTGCTTTGAACCTGTGAAATCCCCTCCTAAAACCTGTCAAGTGCTGAATGTGACACAGATGAGGTGGAACCAAATCGCCCTGTGAAAAGCAGATACTTCACAGTTCTTGCTTCATTGAAGCTAATGATCTGCTGACACCAGTGGGAGTTTTTAGCCAGGATCAGCTTCTGCTGAGGAGAGCACTCAGATATTCTGTTGGTAGCAACAGTGCTCTCGGAGGAGCCCCACTTGTGGGGAAACGGCCAGTTATCTTGAATCTGCTACTTACTAAGGCTTTCCCAGCGGGATATTATTAACAACTACCAGACAGGAGAAATCTTACGGGAGAGTCCCTGAGGATAAGGGATTCCCAGGTCACCAAAAGGAAAAGCTAACAAAGGCAAAAAAGGAGAATCCCAGGAGCACACAAAGGTGGGAAGTGGGACACAAGGAGAAAGCCCCTTCTTGGCAGAGCACCTGAGCTTACCTGAGTCTTAGCTCCGCAACGTGTGCAGATTGTCTGGAAGAAACTGAGATTATCATCTCTAGGGTGACTTAGCCTGCATTACTAATGCTGAACCAACTGATGTTTTTAACCAACTTCCCAGAACTGGGCTGAGATCAGGAAGTGGTACTGAAATGTAAAAACGCGGCTAAAGATGCAACATACATGCTAAATGGAAGAGGCTTATTACTCCTGATCACTTTATACTCTGCTTCCATGAGCTCAGAAATGAACAGTCCTTAACTTCTCTCTCCAAATTGCCACTATATTCAGTACTATGCAAATAAAACTTCTTTGCTTTTTTGTCCTTGGGGAACAAACACTTTTTTCTTGTAGGAGCTTGGCTGTCCCCTGTGCAACCAATATTTTCGTATTTTAATTATAAAAAACATAAAACCAAGCCACTTATCCTGGTATCTCCACACTTGGCTCTTGTTTACACCCCTGAGACTCAGCAAAGCAAACGCATCTCAGAATAAATGCCTGGACATCTTAACCAAGCCACCGCAAACAGCAGTCATTGCACAGCAAATGAGGTGTGCACATACAGCTCAGAAAAATGTGATCTTATCCTGTAAACCGTGACCAGATTTCTGCTTGAATGCTCTTTGGTGATGGGCACAAATAGCAAGTGCATTTGCGGAAGGGTCTTAGAAATGCCTGGCTAACTCATATTTGGGGTGTGATCTGCGGGGCTCCCTGCATGAGCCAGGGACCATCCACTGTCTGCTCTGGGCTTGTGCTGTTTTCCTGTACGTCTTGGCTACACCTCGAGTATCCCCACCCAAGTACTCCCCATTTCAGGCAGGAATGGGCTGTTTCCACTCAGAAAAGAAATAGAGGGAGAAGCCAGGTGATCCTTTGCCACAATTGCCTTCCCATCCACAGAAGCTGCAGTTTACTGAATGTTTCCTTTAGCAAATGGGCCTTTGTTTCAGCAGGGACACGTTTGGGGTGGAGGCAACTATTGTTTAAGCCATCTGGTCCCATGCAGGATCATAACTGTTTCTTATGGAGAAAGGTGGTGGCTACTCCCACTCCTTTCCCCATCAGGGTGCCCAGAGTCTTCACTCAGCTGTTAAAATGGCCTGATAGTATCTTCTCATAAACGTTGCTAAAAGATCATACATATCCATCATCCTCTCCTTAGCCTTGCCTTGTCTGATTCATTTATACTGATTTTTAAAAGGCTGCCACCAATAATTCACTAACCACAATTTCTCTTGATTTCCCATCCAAAATTGGCTCCTCTCTTATTCTAAGCAGTTATTTAAGTAAAGCCTGCATCTCAATAAACAGAACTCACACATGAGAAACTCTTCAATGACTTTCTTCACATGACTTACAGCAAGATAGGTTCTGCTAAAGGGGTGAGTCATTTAGGAGAGGAAAACTGTTCATTGTGTATTTGTGAAATCCCCAAACCACTGCAAAGGTGCCATTTACCAACAAAAAGCATCACAGGATGCACATGAACCAGCAAAGCGGGTAGAGAGCCCTTCCAGAAATGACTGCGACACAGGGGGCACCTCATCAGAGGCCTCTTTCTCAGGATCCTGTACATTAAAATGAGTGGGAGGCACAGGTTTCTCAGCTTACACACTGATAGGATTTGCCCCTCAAATCAAACCTGCAGGGTTTCTTCTATCCCTCAGGGAAATACCAGAACAACCTGGGCTTTCCCTGCTTCAGCTGCAGCCTCCTGAGCTGTACACCCCTTAGCACTGACATCTACAAAAAACAATCACCAGGATGCTCTTGAGCCTCTGCATCAAACCTGTTTCTCCATTTCAGTTGCATTCCTGCCACAGCTCAGATCAAAGGTCACTCCTTTGGCAGGCAGGACTGGCCCCAGTGCTGGGATCTGGCCCAGGTTTGAATTCAAAGCCCTCAACCACCTGCCAGCTTGAGGATAACAAGTTCTGGTTGTGCCTCCACTCAAAATGAAACCCCTCCCAGGAAGGCAGGCAGCTTGCATGCTCATACACAAACAAGGGGAATGCATACATGCCCCTATATGCACACTCACACTGGCTCCCTGCTCCCAGAAGAGACACGCTAGCCAGCAACACAAACTCTGCAAAGCCCCAAAGTCCCTTGTTGTCCTCACAAACTCTAAGCACCATGAAGAGCCACCTGCCATCAAAGCTTGTCTCAGGAATGTGAGTGCATATAGGTAGGAGCTGCAGGACACTCAAATGGTGGTACAGACCCAGAGTGCAGGAAAAGCAAAGCACTTTGAGTCTATCTGAGCACATTGGGGTTTTTCCACTGTGTCAGCCTGAAGCAGAGGGACAAGACATTTGTTACAAAGACAGAGAAGGATCAAATCTCAGGAGATACTTACAGCATTCAATGGGGTTTGATGCTGCTTGCAGAGAGATGATCCTGCCATTGGACTCAGGGATGTGCACACGGAAGACAAGCCGGACGCGGGTGTTCTTCCTGCCAATGTCTGTCTCTCCCTTGCGCAGCTCAATGTCTGCATTCCTCAGCTTCAAAATCCCTGCGCAGTCAATGCTGCCAAACACACATGCTGTTTAGCTTAACACTGCTGCTCTCAAACAGTTTGGAAACAGGTGACAGTCAAGAGGATTAAGCTGGGTTGAGAGTAGCTCCAAATACTGCTCTTCTTAGGATCTAGATACTGCCATTTCAGCAATTCCAGGAGAAGAAATCCCAGACATACAGTTAGTGAGGGATGCTGCTGGATCCACCCCCAAGGTCCTGGGCCTGGTGGCTCAGTGTGTCCCAAGCATGTCCCAGCTGAGGGCTAGGGGTGGCCTTTACCCTGGTGACAGCAGAAGCCACTCTCCAAACATTAAACCCTCAGGTCTTGTTTCCCACCTGTGCTAAGCAGGAGGGAAAACATGGCAGAGCTCATCCCAGCACACTGGGACAGGGAGAATGAACCAGAACCAGAAGTGCACACTGGGTCAGGCAATAAGCTGAGCCTGTGCTGCAGCCCTCTGTGAGCTGGAGAGCATGAAAGGCTCCCCCACCAGTTCTCCAAACAGCTCAGTGTCTAGAGACTGCACAGCAGCTATTGCCTGCACATGGGCAAATTAGCTCAGCTCCATGGGAATCACAGCAGCTGAACCAGCTAATTGCATGTACCACCCAGGCACATCTTCCCACAGTTTGTAATGCAAGCATTGAATTCAACTCCAAAGCAGCAACCAAACTGTTCTCTCCTTCTCTGGGACAAAGTAGGTGTCACCACCAAAGCTGGGCTCTCCAGCCCTGGCCCAGCTCACTGTGTCATCCTCCAGAGCCCAGGGATGTTGTTCCCAGCCAAAGCAACATCCTGGCAGAGCAGAAAGTGGTTCTCTGCTGTTATTCACCAAGTCCCTACAGAAAGGGAGGGTGTAGGGAGCAGAATGGGGCTGAGCAGCAATAAAGGGATTAAGATTGCTTGAACCAGGATTGCAACTTAAAGTTGGTGCAAGTGCAGGTTAACTTCTCAAGAGTCCAGTGTAACCCAGCAAACACACTTGCCTATGTTAAGAGAATGTGGCAATTAATATTTACAGAACCTAAGCTCTTCAGCACAGCAACACTCCTCAGAGGATGCAGTGCACACTGTCATTAAACAGGCACTAACAACCCATTTTGATATCAATTTTAAAGACACCATTTTTCTTCTTTTGATATGAATTGAAATCACATTTTGGGAGGCATAAACCCCAAGCTGTTTCCTACAGCCACATTGTTCCTCACCACTGCATGTATGCAGGGGTTTATTATTCCGGGGTTACTTGTTAGGAATGAGGTATATTTTCTGACAAAAAAAAAAATATGAAGTTTATATATAAAGAAAGAATGTGCATTTTGTGATGGAACAGAGGGGCTTAAAAACACAGCTGCTCTGCCAGTTTTGTCAGTATCCTCAGAAGCATGGAGATACAGCTCTTCCCTCTGCAGAGCAATCACTCTCTTGCTGCCTGGCACATGTTCAAGCCTGAAATTTCAGACTGGTGCCCGCCTCATCCCTCTGCCTCCATAAAACTGGAGGGAGTAATACAGAAAAGATGTGCCTGTACTTGCTCTTCTGTTAACCTACTGCAACAGGAGACTGCGATTTCATGGCCAGAGCACTTGGCTGAGTTCAGAAGAGACGTTTTCTATTCCTCCAATCCCAAATGAATTGTACACCTTTCCTCCACTGCCTACTGCTCCTTGCTACTCACTGTGTTCCTGCAGCAAAAGGACTTTACATCAGAATCTTGTTTTCCTTGGTGCCCTATAAACCCATTCTAAGTTTGAAGATGACATGACTGCAAAACAGTCAGTTGGTGTTAAGACCAAAAAATACCTGCATCATCAGCTGATGACTGATCTTAAGCAGCTTTTACCTAGGTGCTTGTAACTGCTGCTCATGCGCTCTTAAAAAAGGTCTTACACTCTTATATCATCCCAATGCTTTGGAAAGGGGAGTACCTCCAGAGCAGGCATCATTATTCATTTAAACAACTCCTTCCAAGGGGAAGGAACTTCAAATGCCGATTTAATCCTCCTCAACTTTGCTAATAAAAAGAAGTGTACTTACGTTGCTTTCATATTGTTTTTGGGTTCCAATGGGATCTCTAGAACTTTGGTGTTGCCAATGATTTTTTCATAGCTGGTGGTGGTGACGGTTTTTCCCGTTATGCGATGGACTTGATAGAAAGCGTGAGGTTTAAGTATCCGTTCATCTGCTGTCCCAATGAAGATCTGAAGGCCCAAGGGTTTGTTCTCCATGTAACCGTGAAGCTGGCAAGACATTAAAAAATCCATTATCACACACAGGGCTTGCAATGCCTTCATGTCAGGAAACCAAATTATCTACAGACATATAGACAGATATGGAGATAAACAGAAAGATATCTGTAGTACAGACTCTCCTACTCTCAGAGACAGACATCCTCTTAAAAGTATTTGTTGGAGTCCACAATACACAGGGAAGGGAGATAATGAAAAACATGCAATTAATAGTTATTATACTAAATATATCGAGATGAAAAAATACCAGACAAGCTCTTGATCACCAGGAATTTGTTGGTTGTCTCCAAAACAGACTGATAAATCCCCTTAAAAGATACGTTTTTGAGTATACTTGTGTAATCTGCAGTGACTGATTCCTAAATGAGGTTCAAAGGATTTTTCTCTGTGGGGTGGATAAAACTGCAAAGCCATGTTGACTCCCTGCACCTGCAGCCTTGGGCGGTGATTCCTGCTTCCTGTCAGTAGGAAACACAGTAAGGACAGAAGTCTCTGGCTTGCATTTATACGCATAGTACTCTCCCATGCACTCTCTCCAGACCTTATCAAAGCTAATGGAAGATGCCCATTGACATAGGGGGCTTTAAATCGCTCCCTATGTGACACTCAACTTGCAAACTCTACTTTCTGTCCAGCATTCAGTAAAATGCTTTAGCCTCAGCTCAGCTTCTGATTCCTACTGCAACTGCAGTTAAAACACAGGACATTTTTTCCCCCTTAAACAGGAAGTATCTAGTGAATGTGTCTGTGATTTTGAGAACTGAAAAGTTAAACCATGTACAAACATTTCAGAAACTAGTGATCCCTGCCACATCCCTTTCTCTGGCCTTGGCACGCGCAGTCTTGCCCCAGCTCACATCCATTTCAAACCCAGCTAGAAGGATTGTGCTTCCAATCTCCCACTTTGCTCAAATCACCAAGCTTCCCATCTCTCCCGCTTCCCATCCCCCCCATACCAGAAATAAGCTGCCTGCCTTCATCTTCAAAGTTCTACTCTTCTCTTTGCCCTCTGATGTCTCATTTTCTACCCAGTTATCAACACCTATTCCCAAAATTCCTAAATCCAAACACCAGCATCAACTTCTTCAACACTCACAGCACTGCATTCTCTGCTCATCGGCCTCTTTGCCCAGAGAGGATGCTCCCTTTTAGTACCTACATCTCCACCCTACAAATCTCCCTCCCTGCAGAATTCTTAAGTGGTATTAACAGGAAACATGTTCTTGTTTTCCTGAAATCACTTACATGGACTGACTGGTCTTGATTCACTGCTCTTAGAAACTCACCCTTCCTCCAGTTGTTGGTTCACCCTCAGCCATCCCTCTTGCACTGCATTAAAACACCATCTGTATAGGTAGAGATGGCATTTTTGCTCTGTGACTGTACAGCACAAGGAGGTCTTAGTTGACCTTAGAGACTGGGGCCTCTAGGGTTCAAGGATATAAACATACCCTTCTGTACTAAATAACCTTTTATAAACATCATTTGCTGCGGGAGAAGCAAGAAAGCCAGAATGCCTCCACGGGCCAGGAGACGAGGAAATTTCCTCTTTCGTATTAACATTCAAAATTACAAATCAACCATTCTAAATTTCTCACATAACCAAAAATGAAAACCAGACATTTATCTACCACACAGCCAGTGATCTAGCTGAAAGGGAACTTTCTGGTCTGAGACATGCTAAATTTGTTTTCAATTATTCTGTCCACATACAAAACCTTGATGAAGCCATACAAAACAAATAGCACTGGAAGATCAGAGAAAAGAAGATTAAGCTAATGGTATTCATGGCTAAATCAGGTTTTTTTCTTTTCACCAGTCAGCAGGAGGTATCTTTGCATAGAAGGATTAATTCCCCCCTGGAAGGGGACCACATGCAGCATCAGTGCAATCCTGGCAACCTTCCTCCAGTATGGCAAATGTAAAGCGACACTCACTCTTCTGAGCTATCATTACTCATCTAGCACATATTTGCAAGGCTTACAAAGACAGGGTCTATGCCCCAGAGACCTTACAACCCAAGGGCCCGAATTTGCAGCCTCCGCTTACATGAATAGCCCCATTGAAGTCAACAGGCCTTAAGTGAGAGTTGTGCAAGAAAGAATTACAGAATCCAGCCGGGCCACAGCTCAGACACCTACGATAACTCACTCGCACAGCGCTTCAGGAGATGGTGAGGAGGGAAAATGGGGTACAAGGCTTTGTGCAGACATGTCAGTTGGCTCTGTGAGTGAGCTGGAGGAGCAAAGCTGGACTGCAAGCACAAGGGTTGGTACTGGAGAAGCAGCACTGCCAAGAATGTGATGTACACAACAGCAGCCATGGGGAGATTTAAAAATGTATAGAGTGTATGGAGGATTAAAGGCAACAGAGGTCAAAATGATAGATCTACTTGGAATAGGCATGAATGTAAGAATCACCCCCTGTTTATCCATGGAGGCACATTAAGCCCAGGTCCTCTGGGAGCCTTACTGAAACTCATCCTAAGCACAGTACTTTCAAAATCCAAGATTTCCTGGCCTTCAATAAAAAGCCATTGTATAAGCAAAAGCCATTTTGTCTTTACAAGGGGAGAGGGAGGAGAGAAGAGCATTTTTTAAGTACTGAGCATGTTTATTGTCACGCCTGACAGAGTAATTCTTTGTGGATCCAGCTAAGATGACGATAGGATCCTTTGGGCTGAAGCAGTTATTACAATGACAGCAAAACAGCTTTCACTCTACCCTCTCTCCTGGCAGAGTAAAATCCCAGAGTTCTAGGTGAGAGACTGGAATGGAGGAAAACAGATAATAAATTACAAAGGAAAATTTGCCCCCAGTGAGCACAGTCAGTAGCAGCTGTAACAGAACTGGCTACATACAGAGTTTATAATACCAGCCACCTTTAAAAGTAATTTTGAGGGGTGTTTGCTTATGTATAGAATGAGTTCCCAAGGCAAAAAATACTCATGGTCTTCTAATAATACATATGTGCATGAGTGTGTGTCTGTATAAATGTATACATACTTAATGAAGAGAGGAACTGATTGCATGTTCATATGGCAATGTTTGTTTCATCTGCTGCACAAAGGGGTATAAAACATGTAGTAAAAGGATTTCTGGTCCTCCGCAGGACCAGATTTGAAATAAATTGCTTGATCAGTGGAATAAAGTAATATAATTATTTGGTAATTTATGGCATTATGGCAATGTTTTGGGATCACTTCACTGCAAAATCAAAATAGCTTTATAAAATGAAATACAAAGAGAAAAATACATATGAAAGTGACAAGCATCCCCATAATAAAAGGGTGTGTCCTTATCTTGAGCTAATTGATTTTTACAGGATATTATAAATGGAAATGTTTATGTTAAATGATCATCTACCTTTCACTTGCCAAGAACTCATCAGGATGACTTAGGAACAAAAGACACAGATGGACAACCCACAGAAATGCTCCATGAACTTTAAAATCAGTTTTACACCCAGCTCTGCAACCAATGTACTACATAGCTTCAGTCATGTCATACAGCCCCTCTGTTTATCAGTGTTACAGTGATGCTAACCCTACTGTGCAGGGACAGAAATCAGTTAATGTTTTGTGCTGTATTTTTATATAGCAAAAAATCACCATGAGCTAGAATGAAAGAACACATTAAAGCTAGGATTCAGATCTATGTCCCTCCTCAAAATGGAACTAAGAGAGACTGGTACTCTCAATAAACACCTCCACTATGCTACGCAGCTGCTTTAGTATTTAACCATAATGCCAATCTGTTCTTTGGCAGAGCAAAGAAGTAAAAGTGGCCCTTAAAGAACCTACAGAGAAGTGAAGACTGAAAACGTTTTAAATAACTACTTAGAAATTCATTGTCCTTCCTTCTTTAGCAACAACCAGAATGCTCTGAAGTCTCAGTTTTTCAGTCCTACTCTTCTCATCTGACAGAAGGGGGACAGGAGCTTGCCCTGCAGCTGCCTGAGGGAAGCTGCAACAGGAGATGCAGCATAGACAAGAACAGGGGACCAGCCCCACACCAAGGTATTCCTTTACTCTTTTTCACTCTTCTTTCCATGAAGAAAACAAAATCATCTGGATTTCAGTTTCTAGAGAGTGAGAATCGAGAAAGATTTATGAATACAGAACTCTGGGAGGAAATATTTTTGTGTATTCTAAGGTGACCTATTCACAATAAAACTCCCCCAAACTGTATACAGATCGAGCTGGAAAAAACCCAACTCCTTTGAGTCACATTTGCCACAAGGGGAAAGAGAAGCCAGACATGATGTGTACCTTTCCATACTCTATTTTGGGATTTTAAGATCCTATTTCTTTCAGTCGAAAGATTTTTCTTAAACTTTGCTTTTGCATAACTCTTATAATATTAGCATAGCCAGACATGGGCTGGTCTGTGACCTGAGGAAATGCAAAGCACTTTGGCAGATAAACAAATAACATCATTCAGAAAACAAGACTTTTCTTGTTTGGTTTGCTGCTACAATTTGGTTTCTAAACAAAATGGAAATGTGTGGCATGATTAAAATCATTGGCTCACCTCTGCACAAATAAAATTCATTCATTCTGCACTCCATCTGTGGGTCAATACCAGTCAAATTTGGGAGAGGGGGGTACTGAAGTGCCAGTTCCAGGAATGGCACGTGTGTAATTCTGCATGCAAAAAATTTAGCTCCTGTGTATTGGCAGCCCAGTTACCCACCTGAACACAACTCCTGTGGCAGTACCAGCAGCCACAGCCATCGAGACCACACATCAGGCGTATGAAACAACACTTTTTTTTAACCCTGTGCTATTTCAAACTAAGACCCCAGCTCAAAATGCACAAGCACTTAAAGCCAGAGTGTAAAATTCACATCTAAATCAGTCACTACCCCAGCTTTCAGAAAAACCAAACCCTGCATCCATGCAGCTGGCACTGCCTCTGGCTACGAGGTTTAAAAACACAGGGCTGCATGAACAGCAAATCCCTTTGCACAAGTGAAGCCTGCAACACTGCTTAGTTATAACCAAGTGATAAATCGACAGCACAGTCAGAAGGAGAGGCTAATTCCTTAAAGATTCCATAGGTAGTCACCTATAAATGCAACATATGCATATACAGAGGGAATTTAGTAAAACCTGCAGAATTTAGATCTTTGAATTTTGGACATGTTTAGTTGAATTTAAATAATATTATATTTTATACAGATTTACATTATTAGCAAAAGAAAGGAGGAGTCACAGGAGATAAGTAAGATAACTCCTTATTCTTACATGGCGAAGCAAGGGCAGAGAGGTGCAGTGATTTGTTTCTAAACAAAATGGAAATGCGTGGCATGATTAAAATCATTGGCTCACTTCTGCGTAAATAAAACTCATTCATTCTGCACTCCATCTGTGGATCAATACCAGTCAAATTAGGTATCCCACAGGGGATGGGCAGCCAAAGCACAGTGAGAAACCAGAAGTCCCTATCCTTCTGCACTCTGTCTTGCTGCAGGCATTGCTGACCTCGTTCTGCAAACAGCACGAGCATGTGGCAATACATCTCGACAGCCATAGCACCTCGGCATCCACTGGTAATGCAAGCTTCTGCCTTTGCCTCTTCAATTGACAGTTTTCAGAGCCAAATTTTCTTGGGGATTTCTAGTTCGAGTATTGCACATGTAAAAGTCCACATGCAAACAGTGTTGGGCTTTGCAAGACAAAAGCAGAAGCATCTGCAAATCTTACGGGCAGCTTTGAAAAGCCTCAGCAAGAACCTGTGTACAGAGGCTGATTTCCTTAGAGAGGAGAAGAGAGTAATTTGGTTCCCATTCATCCCAAAAGAGCTTTGCCTGTCAGGAATTCAGTTTTTTCTCCCCTGGGAGGTATAAAGCTGCATCTTTAACGTTGATTGCACACATCTTCCTGTCTAGACAACTCAAGCTACTGCCAGAAGGAAAGTATAAAACTGGAGAATGCATTCTCTAGTCCTGGTGATTTTATTTGCTTGAAAGTAATCAGCTCTCTTGCTTGCTTCAGCTCACTGTAACATGAGGCTTACTCCATTAACTGCTGCATATTACTTGCTATCTCCCTGTGGAAGGTCACTCCATCTTCCCCCCAGACTGGGCGTGCATGTGTGTGGTCAGCTTTGAGAACAGCACTGGGGTGATTCAGATGGACCATCCCTGGCCGGTAGTGAAAAGGGGGAAAACGGAGCTTGACCAGCAACATTTAATTAGAAGCAAATACAAAGCCGCGTGAGAAATCGCTTCCTCCTACTGCTTCCCTTTTCCTGCTGTACACAAGGAGATAAGAAAGCACCGAACAGCACACCAGGAGCAGCAAGTGGTTGTGTCACTGCTGCTCTAGCAAGGAGCCCCAGCTCACCCACCGCCCACCTTCCTCTACAAACAGTGAGAGGTTACAGAGTTAAACCCCTGTCTCAAAGCTTTTGACACCACAAACTATTGCCCTGCTCAGATTCTTCATCAGCCCTGAGGCTGTTTTCGGTGCCAGAAAGCATTTTCAGACAGCAGACAAGAGGAAGATGTGCCCCAGCTTAGAACCATGCTGCTGTTGTGCCTCTTTGCTCCCTTCCTGGTGGAAGCAGCTTTGCATCTCGGATTTGATCATTAATTCTCATCATTAATACCCTTTGATTGCAGCAATTTCAAGCATTTTGGGGGGACAACAATATTCCTACCAAGATGGAAAATTTCAATTTATTGTCTCAGGAAGACTGATATATCAATAGCTGTCAGTAATTAAGACAGACTTCATCCAGACACCATATCATGTAACAGCTTGCCTGCCTGCTTCAGTTAGAGCTGACATTGAGCAACAAAGTTGAATCTTGTCACATGTTTTTGTTCAATTTAATGTACTTGGGACATAGCAAAGGAACGCAAACCAGAAGGAAATATCTGCCTTGGTTCTTTTTGCTCCTTACCAAAGCAGTCTAAGGCGGCCTCCAAAGATAATTCTTTGAACATCTGATTCTGCTAAATGATGAGTTTTTATTATACTCAATTTTAAGTGTTTCTTATTTTGGTGACAATTTTGTCAAAATTCCAAGGACTGAATCTCATTTTCTCTGCTGCTCCTTACAGTAAACGACAACCAGACTCCCAGTGCCTAACTGGGATTTCTGCTTTCAGATGAGGTTAAAATACAGGTCTCAGACTTTGATGGCAGCTCTTGGGAGAAAGCAGTTGGGGGTTTTGTTCCTGACTGTCCTGACACTGACCTCACATTGCAACACAAGCAAGTTGTTTCCTCTCTTGTGCCTCAGCTTCCCTACCCCTCTGAAGAGCTGATCCTGTTTTCAAGATGCTTTTACTACCTTGGCTGAAAGTTTAAAAGAAACACTATGCATCTGACTGCTGCATATGTACACATATAGGGATTCAGAGATCAAGTTTGCACAGCTGGGTGTGATGGAGCCCCAGGAGCATCACGCTGTGCAATCAAGATGTGGCAGAAAGTTTTAGAGCAACCATCCTGACAATAGGCAAGATGGGACAGCAGCAAGAGCATCTTGCAGTTACTCAGTTCAGCCTGAGATGATTGATATGGCTGCACTGAACCAGATGCCCAGAGCTGAGCCCTCTGCCAGGACTTAGTGCTGGGCATCCTGAGAGGCGGGTTTGGGTCCAGGAACCATACCCAAAGCACTGGCTATTTGACTGAATGTCAGACAGATTTTGGAAAGAATCTAGGCCAAAAAGCATTTTAGAGTGAAAAGAAAGAAAGAAGAATCAAAAAAAGCAAGCCCCAGGAATCTCTCCTCCCCAATTTCTTCCTCATGTTGAAATCCGTAACACAAGGCAAGTTTAAGAGGGAGAATAACTCCAGTCTGCTGGAAGCATCAGTGTTTCAACAGTTGTTTCAGAATGAAATAGACCCTAGAAAATTTTCTCTGAGGAGCAGCAGCAGGAGGAGTCCAGTCCCTTCCCCCTGAACAGCCATTAGCCCGATGAGCACAACACCGCCCCAGACACAGGAGACCCAGGCATGAGTCCCCACTTGGCATGAGCCACTTCCAATTCAAGAGACACTGGTCTTGAGAGAGGGAGGGAGGCACTGGAGGTTTAGCTGTGCGGTGAAGCCCATGCACAGACAGCTCAGATGTGAGTTTACAGGACACTATCTACCCTGCATGGACTTCTGTGGATACTCGAATACATCCTGAACAGGATGAGTTATGTCAGTGTTACTGCTGCACTGGAAGCGTCCACATTCATGGCAAACAGCCACAAATTCCAACTTTGGTTTACTGCATAGACTCCCCCATGTACAGTCCTGCAAGTGAGAGCACACATGTAAAAGTAGCCTAAATCTTACATCTGCCTAATCCAGGCATATTTCTAATCCTTTCTAATCCAAGCAATAACCCAAGCCTTCTGCATAGCACAGGCATCACCCTCAAACCAGTTGGTATATCCTCCTTCCCCTCGCCTCTGCCAAAGTTAGTTTTTATCAAAAGTAACATACTCTGAAATGGGTTCAAAAGTTTCTGTGAAAATTTTCACTCACCTCTAACCCAAAGCAGCTTGGCACATGGGAAAATCCCACTGCTCCCTTGAGGTACTTGGTTCACTGCTCATCTGCCCTGCACCCCAGAACAATCCTGCCAGGTCTTCCCTTAGGAGATAGCTGCAGTCGCTCAGACATAACATCGGAGTGACAGCATCCTTTTCACACAGAGGGATGCAGACCTAGTCTAAAGACTTCAAGCAAGAGAGGATGCAACTTATCTCTGGTTAAATTCTCCCAGTAACTAATTATTTTCACAGTTACCCAGTGGTTCTCTTCTTGCCTTAGCTGCACAGCACAACCTGGCTCCATCAAGCAAGTCCAGCACAGCCTGCCCATGGAAACGCAGACACACAGGGCTTCATCCCTTGGGCTTCCCCTTTGCTGAAGATGGGCAGAAAAGGACCAGTTCAACTCCCTTGATGTCCTCAACAGTAAGTCTTCCCAGGCATCCTGGTTTGAGTTGCAGCAGAAGCACATCTCCAGCCCAGCCTGACTTGTGAGAGTGTGAATCACAGTATCAAGCTGTGATTTGGTTTTGAGTTTCCATCAAAGGTTCTGGTTTCACTAACATGCAAAGGAATTCGTTGAATATTGGAAGTCACACACAGTTAGAAATCAGGGCCCCATGGGAAGCCTAGGCTAGAAAACAATGTCTCTTTTGACTTCACAAGAAAACACACATGGCAAAATTCAAATATAAAAGGAAAGTAGAACATACGCTTGTTATTGTAAAGCAGCTCCTGTGTGCTCCATTGACAACTCTATTACTGCAGCTTCCTTTTCATTAAAAAAAAATAAAATAAAACAAAGGCAGTGGAAGTCACCACAATTTTAAAAGTTAAAACCAATGGAAAGAGTTGGGATGGCTGTGCTGGACAGGAGCCCCTCTCCATACACCTTTCCTGTTTCAAAGAGAAGTGAGCAGCAGACTAGCATACACAGGCATGTGATGGGTTGGGGTACCCTGTGCCCTCTGCTGTCCTCCACTTGGGCACCAGGTTTTTGTAGACCTTGTCTATGTTTGGATGTTATACCAAGTTAAATAGCTGGGTAACGTATTTAACTTTTACCACTACAATGAAGCCAGTAAAGGAGATTTAATTCTGGCAGTAGGATGATAGCTCATAGCAAAATTACCTCCTCCCCTTTCCTTCTGAAATTAAGCCCTTAGGAGGACATCCTTTTCCCCGTTCACTGCTGCCAGTGGAAGGCCAGCTATGCCCAGTTTGCCCATTACTGCCATGATGAAGGTTACCGTTCCTGAACCTCTGTTAGAGGAACTGTCAATAGCTTTTGATGTTGTGTGCGCGAAGAGTAGAACAGGCTGAAGACCACAGTGATGTCCATGACGTCTGCATTGGCAGGGCTTTTCTTGACTAAATACAACTCCCAGGTGATTTTAAGATAGCAGCAACAGGCAGTGACTGAAGTCTCAGTCCACTTGTGGTATCTCTTCCTCCTGCTGCAGGGCGGAAATGTGGAAGGAGGAAGCCCTGATGCTCTGACTTGAAGGAAACATTCCCTTCTCTCTCCCAACCCTGTTACTCAGTTTAGCCTACCACATATGACTAAACAAAGACCCCAGAACACAGCAGCAGCTGAGACAGGCCACAGCAATGCTTCCTGGAGAAGTCCCTGAACCACTGAGCTGTCACCTAAACGCAGGAGGCAGTGGCTCCACCAGCCACCAAGACTTACAGGTCCTGAATAATACTCACCCCAGACACAGGCTCAACTGACTCTGCGAAGGGCTGCCTGAGCACCTGAACCTCAACCTGCAGGAGTGTGCAACCTTTCTGGCTGAGGAGTGAGTTTTTCCCCACCCCAAGTCAGGGACCACTGATGCAGGATGTCCTCTGGGCAAAGTGCTGCCTTGGAAAATGGGGGCGCCAGTGACCAACATCCTCAGCTGCCTTTGAACACTGCAGCCTCAGGTGTACTGAATGGATTTGATTATCTGACACAAGCAGTAAGGAAAAAAAAAAACAAAACAGGTTTGTTGATGTAGAATAGAGTTAATGATGTGGTTAAAGTGAGAGAAACAAAGTGAGAGATGCAAATGGCTTACTGATTACTTATGTGCTGGTTTTCATTCAGAAGTATTTGAGCCTTTGTAAGGACAAGTTAGGAAATCAACACATCAGGAGAGAGACTTGCTAAGATGGCAATAAAAAAATGCCAATTAGGCACAGTCCTTTGAGAGTATACCTAGAAATTACCCTGCTGAAGAGCTGTGTAAAACACCAGCTTCTGCAAGGACTGCTTACAGCAAGGTGAGGCCAAAACCCAGATGCTTGAGGAAAAAACAGAAATAAGAAAAACAGAGTAAAAAAAGCATATATTTACCCTTTGACCCTGAGACTTGGCTGAGTTCTCATAAACAGAGTTTTAACAAGTATACCTCAGTCTTTACAGCCCGTGACAGATGCACATCTGAAACTGATGCCCTGTGTCACTGCTCTCAATTACATAAGGTGAAGGCAGCAGTAAATCACACTTTTATCTCACACTGATCACCTCTAAGGACCCCTGATGACTTCAGAATGTGGGAAGACTGTGACATGAAATGGGCTTGCCTCATTTATACCCCTGGGCTGCAACATGAGTAAAGGCAACCACTGCTAATAAAATGAGTACAGATCAACAAGCCAGAGTACAGCCGGACAATCATTTTCATGGATCAACTGCTCATCTTCCCTAAAAGCTTTTCCTTCCCCCTCCACTCTCCATGAAGGAAGGACAAGAGTTCTGCTTAGAACTCCCTGAAATATCACACAACTGTGCAAAGAATGTGGCTTCATGCAAAGCAATAGGTCAAAACCAGAACTGATAGGTTTAAGGAATATCTTCAAAACAGTGTTTTTATGGCTTTTAAGGGACCACAGATTATGCTTGACCATGGGGTGAAGCTCATCTAGACCCAACCTTTGCTACTGAAGGTCCTTCCTTTTCATCACTGCCTTAAAGACAGGAGAACCTTTGCTGAAGAACTGAAAATCTGTCTCCCCTTGCAGCAGAGGTTCTTATCACCACATTTTTCCTGTGGGCAGTAGGTGAGAGACATTGAGTGTTACTCAAGTACTACCACATGCCCTGTTTCCCCTGAACATGATACTGAGCAATGCCAACAACCCCAAAATTTTATTTTCCTGTTAAGAGGTAGGAGCTCCTAGAAGGATTATTGAAAATAATGGTGGGAGAGATCTCAAGGAACCACCTAGTTCATCTGTCCTGTCCCAACAGAATTCAAATATATCAATTCCTTCCTAGCAGCTGATCGCCTAAAAGCATGCAAAGATGGAGATTTTTACTCCTCTTGGCAGGGCGTGCTGCCACAGGGTGAACTTGAACAAAGGAAGGCTGGTATTTGGATTGCCGCCTGTATCCCAATCACATCCATAAGCTCTTCTCATGGGAGCAGTCACCGCCTTTCCTAATGAACATTCTCTCCCAAAACCTTGATTGGAGCAGTTGGGTACAAAGAAGCAGCAGTCCCTCAACGTTGATGAGAAAGAGCTGGAATCCAATCATGCCTACCCTTCCTCTGTGGTCTCAGTGACCAGATGGACCTGCAAGATGGTAGGTGTATACAAACTTCAGCTTTGTCCTTGCTATGCAGCATTTCCCTGCTGCTCTCAATGACTTAACATCTCGGGGATACTCACAGTGGCATTCGACTTGCATCCCTAAAACAGAAGCTTGAATTTCTCTAGTCCACAGCAAGCTGGTTTCCTCTGCAGAGTGACTCAGAACACCTCAACTGGGAGCCTAAGTTTCTCCATGTGACTATAGATGGTCTATGATTAAGATGGCATGCAGGACTCCTCTCTTCCTCCCCCAGGCAAATAAAGTAAATGCCCTCTGCCGTGTGTCCCATCTAGCCAGAGGTTTTGATTGACCAGACTCTTCTCCTGTCACGCCTGGAGTGCACAACTGGTGCAGAGTCTTCAGCACAAACTCTCGGGGCTAGACACGTGAAGAAGAGGAAGCAGCATCAGAAAGATAAACCACAAGATAAGGCCTGGAGGATATGAGATCTGCTGGTCTGTAGCTTCAGAGCACCCAAAAGAAGAAACTTGCATGCAAAAAGCAGCTTACAAAAAGTAAGTAATGCAGGCCAACACTGCACAGCAACAACTAGCCAGCATCTCTTACTCCAGAAGGTTCAGCTGGGGAACTATTCATAAGGAGGGTTAAGATGATTTTTTTTACAAGATTCTATTTTAGAAAAGGCAATCCAAACGGTGGAAAAGCAGTATATCAAAAGTGGTTGTAAAATGTGTGGGACATGAATCGGGCATTCAGCCTCTGTTTAAATCCCACCGCTTTGGTGGGCTTCTCCCACTCAGGGCAAGCTTGGCTTCTCAATATTAACTCCAAATGTCTAAGAGACAGCACTGGATTCAAGAAAGTTGACATAAGTTGAAATTAGTTGAGGGGAAAGAAGGGGAAAAAAAAAGAAAAGAAAACTTGAAGCCAAATGACTTATGACATGAAAGCTTTGGATTTTACAAGCCTTCCCAAGTTTCAGATGTCATAAACCATACAGGTGCAACTATCTCATCTCTCGGCACCCATATGAACCTTGTTAAGTTAAAGCAAATACAAATCCAACGAATACTTCCAGGTTTATAATAAGCCTTCATAAAGAAACTATCCATATTTTCCCCAGATGCAGGCACAGCTGTGCCGAGACACATCTGCTTGGGAAACTAACGTGGATCATTGAATTTATAGGTTAAGATCCTTAGCTTGATGGCAAATTATGACAAAGCTAGGACTATCAGTTCCTGTCCCCAACAGAAAATATAAATCCTTCTTTGATTGATATTGATTACAGGAAGGAAACAAAGCACTTATATTTCCTCATGTCACGAGAAACTCCTCCAGTGCAATAAACATCCGGTTGATAGGAGTATCTTGGGAAAGTTAAATGATACTATATTTGTAAGCAAACTGAAAAAAGAACAGGTGCTGATTAGCCATATAGTTCATACATCCATGCAGCTTCAAACACACCACAGCAGACTATGAGTTTGTCAGATTCATAAACCAAAGAGATTGCGCATATTAAAGTATGTATGTCAAATGTGATTGCTATTTATTATAATCCTGCACCCTTTACTCAAATATCCAGTCCATACATGTAAGCCCAGCTCAAAGTAAACAAATTCATTGATTTAACAGTTTATGGCTTGATTTTTATAAGGGAGTGAGGCTGCAGGGGAATATCTAACATATGTTTGAAGTTAAGCACAAATCAACCCAGTGAAATTAGTGGTATTGATCACCTCCTTAAAAATCAAGCATAAACTTTAACATTTCCCTGGTTCATGCTTGCTTTAGCAAGTCCTGAGTGTGACAGAAACATCTGTAGGATGCACCCTAACTGTGCTTAGTGAAAGCTGTAGCTGTGACTGATCTGTACAGCTGCCATACATCATTACCAGCAATATCACACTGATACCTTGCAACCCCGACCAAAAGCCTAACTTTCCTTCCTGAATGGCACTGGCTGAAATGAGGAGGAAATGAGGAGGAAATGAGTGAAAAGACTGATGTGGCCCACGTGACCACAGTGCAGCTACTCTGCCATTATTTTACACTACCCTTTGAAAGGTGAAGGAAAATTCACCCTCCACAACAGAATAAGGGTTCAGCTCATCCATCGCTCAGCTCAGCAAAGGGCCAAAGTTTGTTACCTCCATCACTGAGAGCTTGGATTATGTTCCCTGGCTTCAACAGGATGACTTCCCTTCTCGCCAGCATAGCTAGGACCAGAATTGGACCCTTTACAGCAATATAAATAATACTTCAAAAGAGATGTAAAATTCAGTTTCTGCCGTGACATCAGCCCAAATCACAAGAGAGCTCCTGCCTAAACTACTCATTCACCCTTTCTCTATAGTATTACAGCACTGAAAAAACATGTCCACTCTATATTTACAGCTTTAGAGAGGCCATTCTTGAGATCACCCCCACTGCTATATAACTACCTTGTCCTGCTGTCTGTCTCCTTATCACATGGCTACTACCACTAGTACAGGTTTCCTTTTGGTGGTATATATCCAGGACAAAAAGAAGTCAGCATTACCACAGACGACAAGCAGGACTTCATGCAAGGTGGGACACAACATCAGCAAGTTACATATAAAACAGGCACTAGACTGAAATGGATGTACCGAGAGCTTGAATTACACGTGGGTGAAATTCTCTGACCTAACTTTAAATGGGCTTAAAATTAGAAGTCTACCACGTAACCAGAGGACAGAGGAAAAAAAGAGGAAAATTGCTAAGGAAAAAGCAAATGCATGAAAGATATTTCTAGCAAAAGGCAGTTGTTAACTCTAGAGAAACTCCAGTTTAATACCCATACCTTCCTAATCCAGCTCCCATACAGGGCAATGAAGGTTGCTTTGCCTTTCTTTAAACTTCCAGAGAATGTGTTTGAGCCTTGTATAGTTTGGCTGTACAGACCAGAAAGCAGGAGAGGCTAGATACAGGCAGAAACACAGGTAGCAACTCTGCCTCATGGACTTGGCTCTGTAGGAAGCAGAGCTCCAAACCCCTCCTTCATCCTCAGCAGGAGGATGTGGCATCTCAGACTTAACACCATCTGCTAGTTACTCTATCTGAATTTGGTAGGTTACTACAAACAGAGTCTGAAAGCCAGGGTTGATGTTCGTGCATTTTGAACCTCGCAAAAAGCTGCAGTTTACACAGAAGAGTCTCATCAAACTAAAATGGGCTCAGCTGGAATTCAGAACAGCTGGGCATCTCACAACAGGGCTGGGTCACAGAAGGTTTAACATACAGCCCAGAAAAGGTGCCAAATACTTTGCCTAAGTTTCTGAGCCTTTGCAAGCTAATCAATCCAAACCAGCTTTCCAAACACATAGGACTTGACCACAGTTCAACTTCAGACACTTTATGCACATCTACAAACACACCCAGGTTCACGTGGTCCTCCTCTTTCATGCTTGGGCCCCAGCTTTCAGAAAACAACTCACCCTCCTACTGTTCCTCTATGGAGCTACTCTCCAAGCCCTTACCTGTACGATGGGATGGCCTCCGGTTGGTGCCTTTACAGCCCCTCTGCTTCCCTCCGTCTCATAATGTGCTCGGTGGTGGGGCTTTGGTTGCACCTCAATCCGCAGCTCGTAGGAGCCAGACTGGCTGGAGAGTGGCCACTCGAGGGGCGGGAGCGACTGGACCGGCAGGCTGGACAGAGGGAGACCACATCAGCTGAGATGCTTTAGCACTTGATTTCTCACTTCCCTGACCCCTCCTTCCTCCAGGTGCCCCAGCGGGGCTGCCCTCACTGAAATATTTAGAGGTCACATATTAATTTCAATGAGAATATGCTATCCTGCTCACACCTGATCACAAATTCTGCTGAAATTCAGGATTAATGCAATAATTCCTATGGGCCTATCTCCTTGTAGAAGAGAATAGAATACTTCTGCCTCTTCCACAGAAATATCTGTAGCACTTATATTTTTCCAAAGATCCCCCTCTTATCTAGCTTTCACTGTGCATCTTAAACTTTGATCACAGAATTTCTGATACTTCAGAAGAGATGTAACATTCTATTTCTGTCATAATACCAGCCCAAAACTTGAGAGAGCTCCTGCCTAAACTACTCATTTACTCCTTCTCTATAGCATTACAGCACTGATAAAACATGTCCTCTCTGTATTTACAGCTTTTCTTCTGCAAAAAGATCGCATTTCACATATGTCGTGAAACAGTAACTCCATTTATCCTTCGGAGCTGTGTAAATTAATAATCCTTATGATTTCCATAAATACTAAAATACACACAAATGAACTGCTGAATATTCCTACCTGTTACATAGTTTTCCTGTTATCAAAATACACTAGAGTTAATAACATGAAATTCATACACTGACATGTACAACCAGAGCCTGTACTGGATTTTAAACAACTCTAATTTTGTGAGTACAAACTGCTGCCAGGACCCATCTAACAAGCCAAGGACAGTCACAGGCCATGTTGTTTCACTCACAATTTGTGCTTAGTGGGTCAGGAGCAGCACGGGATAACATCAGCACAGGGACAACCTTGCTGCCGAGCAGGATAGTAGGGCTGACAGGGTGCCAGTGGTGCCTGCAAGCGGAGTCACCCATTTGGCAACCTCTGTCCTGGCAGATCCACACAGCACAGGGTCCAGCCGTCAGTGCCAGACAATGCAGGGAGCTGATGAGGGTAGCGCCAACTGAGATTTGGGTTAACGGACAAATAACAAATTAACAACCAACAATAAGTCACTTGGGGCTGACAAAATGCTCAGCCTGACTGGGAGCAGCACACTCTATTTTGAATCAGGAAATATTTAAAGTATTTTCATCCTCGACTGAAATGTGCAAGTGAGAATATTCTCTGACCTTAGAAAAGCGATCAAACTATCGTCTTTAAAAGCAGCAAGATGGAATGAGAGCATTCAGCCTCAGTCAGACACTGTTTGCAATCAGCTTTTAAGGCAACCTGGAAATTTGATTTTATCATTTGCTGCACTATAAATGAACATTTTGATGATGTTTCTTCCAAACTCAGATTCTTTCACCTTTTGGAATCATAATGGATTTGGCTTACAATAACCAGTGCTGTCCCTGAGCACTTAGCTTTGGTCTGCAGCAGGTCCTGCTGAAGGAAACACTCCCTAGGGATCATCATGCATGACAGAGGACATCACACCATGAGAAAACACACAGCCACAAGAAGCATTACATACCTGCAGATAGGTATTGCAGGCACCAGTTGCTTTGTCCAGGATGGAGGTACCAACAAAATTGATTCTGGGGCCGAGTTTCTCCTGTCTTCCTGCTCACAAGGCCCGTGGAAGTCAACAGTCTGAAAGACGTGACATGGAATGCTGTTTTTGTGGGAAGGCATTGACGAAGGATCGGGGCTGGTTTTCCAAATTTTCGTGGGAACACCGCAGGAAGGATCTGTAGGAAGGCTGCTCATAGCATCCATGGAAAGAGGAGCACTGGGCAACTGCGTGTAAGTAACTGAAGAGTTGTCTTCTCTCAAGGGGACGCGAGGAGAGGATTGTGGAGAGGGGGTCCTTGACTGTCGTGGAGAAGTGGAAGGTAGCTGAGTACTGTAGAGCTCAGTGCAAGAATACCTCCGTTTTGCACCTGGTGATGAAGACCTTGAGTTGGGACAGGGTGATGGTGAGTGTCGTCCCAAGCAGGTTTCCTCCGTGATGCTTGTTCGTGGTGACATTATTGGAGAGGTTCTAGGAGAATAATGAGTATGGATGTTTTGAAACTGTGGACAAAGGTCATCACTAGGACCATTATTTGGTGAAACACATGGTGATGTGCAAGGAGATACATTTGTCTCTGAAATGAAACTTGCAGAGGAGCCGCTACTAGCTGGGCTCAAACACAGTGGTTCTCTGTAGCCCTCAAAGCCGGGGACAGGCAGGGTAACCCTTGGGCTAGTGGTAGCTGAGTTTGACTGATGTTCTACCAAAAGAACATCTGTGTCTCTGCTGCGGAAGGGACCCCCTGAATGAATCAGTTCATGATATGGAGTAATTTCAATCCTAGGGCTCGGAGCAGAGGCCCCTGCAGCGTTGGCAGGGTGTGTAGGTGTTGTCCCTATGCTATCTGGCTGTCCATATCTGCCCATGGGATCTGCAGAAAGGCTAGAAAAAGGCAGCGGGCATGGCTTGAGGCCACAGTCCAGGACATCATGAGCGTATGTAACTCCAGAGGGTGGGCTGTTGGTTTTATGTGGAGTCGGTTCTTCTGGAAAAAGAAGGGTCTCTTTAAGACTATAAATATTATTACAGGAGCCGAGCAATCATGGATTAAAAATAATGCATATTTATAAACTGGTTGTGATCTGATATAAGGTAAATATTTGTTTAATTCTCTTTAACTGCAATTAATTCTTGTGAAAAGTACTGGATTAACAGCCAGGGAAGCTCAAGTGCTCAGAGCAGATGCAGCATGGACAGAAGCACTGCAAACACCTCCACACCGCCCAGCTGGGCTCCCACTACCTGAGCCCTGAGCTAGGGGATCATCCAGAAGGATTTGGCCTCTGTGCCCATTCCAATGCTGCCTTTCCTACTCCTTCTGCTAAATATACCACTTACTGCCAATTGGTGCGCTGTGACTTTGGTCAATTTTTGCCAGGTAGGAGCTGGACTGAGACCATCACGTCACTAAACCATTTCCAAAGAGGTCTATATGAAACCAAAGAGCTGAGGAACAGCTTTTGGTGAAGGGAGAAAACCCTTTCTTACACAGCAAATTCCAGCCAGAAAAGGCTTCATGAAACCAAAGCTGAGCTCAAGTTCTTAAATTAAGTCAGTTCTGTGTGATGATTTGTTTGGCTCCATGTCAATGAGTTTTAGTGACAGGTTTCATGTAAGAAAGCACTAGATGATCAGAAAAAACATTCACAAATATATGTTAGAAAAGAGAGAGAGAGATAGAATGGATCCAGCCCCATGGTTACAGGCAATCACTTTCCAATTTCAGCTCAAGGAACATTTTGGCCAGAGATGGATTATGAACTACACAGTAACAGGTATGTGTTCAGCACAACACTTTCTCCTGGTGCAGAACATACTCAATTTTCAGAGATTCTCAGTCTTACAAACTATCCCCAGGTTGTAGAGTACAGGAATGCATCTAGGCAACACGGAATTCCCACCAGCATCACTAATCTTGTCCCAGCACCCCATTGGGTGCTTAATGCAAGCAGCATCTGAGAAAGTAGGGTAATGCCAGGTATTACAATCCCTGGGAGAGAGCCCTCGATGCACATCAGCCCCTGTAGGTTCCCGACCCTGGGAGCTGAATAATATTTGTCATTATACAAAAGCATGCAAAATATTATTAGGATTTTTATATGGTTTTAAAGATTTCAATGTATCCAGCAGGAAATGTCTGAAACAGCTCTGCAGTTTTAGATTAATTCAGACTATCTGCTTGCCCCTGGGCACATATCAGTAAGTGCCATATGCAGAGATTCATTTAAATAACTGTTCCAGCATTTCTCTAACTCCTATACTACGCGAGGCAGAATTTCCCATGAGCAAATAATAAGGTACATAAAGCCAGGAAGGAGCTGACTGCGCTTTCTGCAAAGGTAGCTAACGTTTGTAGAAAACTTTTACACGCAGTGAGATCGTGGTTTAATTTCAGGGGCGTCTCTTCATTTTCAGTTTTAAATGCTTCCTAGTGTGAAAGCAAAATTCTTCACTGATTTTTGACTACTACTTTTTTGTGCTCAATGTTTTGCACAACCTGGAGAAAACTCCACAAAAAGAAAAAGGTAACAGGAACTGCTGAGCCTTTGTGTTTAGCAGGAATCCCTGACAGCCGACCAAACAAACCAACACACAGAGTGCCTATGTGACAGGATGGGAGACAAATGGGAGAGTCCAGCTTGCAGATTTCTTAAGGTTCCCTCTGGCTTTTAATCCCAGCACACAGCTGTTTTGGGGATGGGAAAACAGCAACAACTTGAGTTCTGAGCCGAACATATTTTTAGCATCGTTGATCTCGGATATCAGAGCTTTGGCACTCAAAGGAACAGTGCGTCATTCACATCACTCAAACTCTGACACATCAAGCCTAGATACTGATGCTACGATTCACTTTGAATTAAACTCATCACTCTTTCAGACTCAACAGAGCAACACACCCCTCCGCACACAACATCACTCCCACTGCCTTCAGAAGAAACACTCCGATTTAAGCTGATGCAAGTGAGCAATATCAGCATCATGCCAAGCAATGCTTGATGCCAGGACTTGAAGCAGGGTTTGTACAGTGACCAGTAACTGCAGGAAAGCTCTGAGCAGCTTCACATCAAGGAACAGGTGACTGTTTCACTTCCCCATTCAACACACCAAAGTAAAAGCAGCTCCCACTGTGCACGTTAAACCACATCATCTATGCCAGATACACTGACAACAGATAAAGAATTAAAACTCCTCACACCACACTGTGCAGCAAAGCTAGCATGTGTAAATTGGTGTTGAGGAGAATGGGAAAAGCAAACACATATTTGTATGTGCACATGTAATTTTTAAAGTCTGAATAACAACAGATGCCACCACCCATACTTCCTGACCATTAAAAATTGGGGTTTAGACAACCTAAATCTCCTTTGCTTTTCCCTGAAATACTGTGTTTAAAGGAGCACATTAATCCCTGGCATTCACCATCCTGAAGGATCCATGTTCCAGATATTTATAACAACGTTCACTCACAACAACAAGCCACAACGTGCCCTTCCCTTCACACAGCACTCCCGGGGAGTGCTCTATGGGCAGTGCAGAGCTGAGTGCCCACAGGCAGCAAGCAAGGCAGGTGCCCTGTGCCAAGCAGACAACACCCACAGCCTTCTGTAGAGCAAAAATATTTAGTTTCCCCCCACATGGCAAGTTATCAATAGAGCAGGCACCAGCACAGGAATGTGGGCAAGACTGCAGACAAGAAAGCCTTGGCTCGTTTGAAGAGAGCTGGGGGAACCACGCCAGGTAGAGATGCCCAGAGGCTGAGGCTGCGTCTCGGGCAGGGCTGCCAGCCCTGACTCATCAGCACAGCTTCGTCAAGACCCGGGGCTTGAGGGTTTGGGGAGATCTCCTGACAGAGTCCCAGCCCTGCAGAGCTCGAGGTACAATGAAATCACTGTCCCGTGCGCTATTGCCTACGCCTGCAACGTCAAGGTCTGTAGCCATGGAAATGCCGGTGATGCTGCAATCAAGGCTCTGACCTCACCCAGGAAGGGAAAAGGGGCGAATGCTGCCCTCCAGAAATACACAGTTCTTCCATCAAAATCGGGAGAAATTCTGCTTTTTGCTTCAATAGGAGGGGACCCCATTCACAGCCGATTTGGCTAAGGCAGGCTGGTGTGTGGAATCTGCTTGAGAAAGGAGCAGACCACAGCCAACATCCCAGCTTCCCCAGTGAGCACCACAGGAGTTGGGTTTTGTAAACAATTTCAAGCTCCTGCCTTTGCAAGGTGGGACACACGCACACTGGACAAGGAGAGGCTGCTCCCCTGCAGCCCAGCTGCTTTCCCTCTGCAGATACCAGTGGGAATGTGGAGCAGCTCAGGGCACAGGAACGGCTCCAGGCAGATGACTCCAGCAATACCCATGCCTCTCCCTGAGCTGCCAAAGTGAGCATGGTTAGGGTGGCGAGAGCTGAGGGCAGCAGACCACACACTGCTGGCCCTCTGCCACACATCTGGAGACAGCAGGGAGCAGCCCAGCCACCCACTATCTGGGCTCCCCAAGGAGAGGAGAGGCCATTGCACCCCCTTACAAGAGAATAATTATGTGACCTATCACCCTAATAAAAGTGTTTTTAAGAACTGAATCTGCTTTGAAACCTTTGTACCTCTGAGCATCCACACAGCTGAGGTGCACCACCTTCAAGGGTTCATGCATTCCTACAAATTCCATCCCAGAAAACAGACTGAAATACCCCAGCAAAAGGACCATCCTCCCCACTGCTTTTCTCAGTGAGCAGCACAGCTCCTCCAAACACCCCTCTGCACCAGCAGTACAGCACTTCCAAGCCTCCTTTCCACCAGGCATTTCCCAGTCTGAGGTTTCACTGCTGAATCATCCTCTGATTCAGTACCAAAACATCATTCTTGTTTGACAGGGGTTTAAAAGAAAGTGAGCTTCACACCCAGACAACACTGGCACCTCTTCATGTCCTCAGTCAGCAAACAGCCTATTCCCCTGTGTCACCCAAGTCCCACGACCACTGAGGCCCCCCAGCATCCTACCCGAGCAGCCAACTCTTATTCCCTGCTTTTTCCATAGCCTTAACCAGTTACTAGTTCACAAAACCATCTCTCCCTACAATAGGAAAGGGAGGCAGGGTTCTGCACACTACCATGTTGTAAACTAACAGCAAATCAGCTCCTACAGACAGGCTCACATAAACTGCAGGCAGCTCTACCAACCATCTATCTGCTCACTGGCAGCCCCCTCAGGTGGGTACCTGCTTCCAGGGCTGCCTCAAGTGCCCATAAGCAAGGAGAGACAAAACTCAGGTGAGAAAGATCAAGGGATTTAAGTTTCAAAGGACTTCACCCTTGATTCAAAAGCTTTTCACACAGCTCTGAAAGGCAGAGGAAAACCCATGCCAGGTCCTGCTGGGCTCCAGAGGCTGCCCAAGCTGGACAGGACACTCACCAGTGTGTGCACACACGGCTCTGCAAGGGCCCACCCTCTGCTGTTTGTTAAACTAGGCAGTAACTTCAAAGCCCTTCGGTTAGCCAAATGTGACCTTGCAATTAGCATGAAATTAGGGAACAACAGATCACCCGGAGCAACTGCACTCCCCAATGGGTTATACAAGTCACCATCTAGGAAAAGCTCAAGATAGCCAAGGGAGGGCAGGGGGAGAAGTTCAGGTTTGACCTCACATCCGTTTGCTGCAGTGCAGCTCCTGGGATCTGAAGGGAGTTCCTTATTTGCATAAAAGTCAATGGTTTTTAATGAATTTGCTCATTGTCACTTGAAGGGGCCAGTCCAGAGCTCTTTGAGTTTTTCAAGAGCCGAGTTGTCTGCTATTTACACTAGCTGCTTGGAAGCTCAAAGTGAAAGTTGATTTCCTGAGTGAAATCTGGCATTCTCTGTTACATGTGCATATTTGTTTCTTCACTGCAGGGCTACTGCTGAACACTGCCTCCTGTGTTAGTGAGCCAGTCACCAGGACTGGGCTGCAAGCACACATTTTTTCCTTTTAATAGCTTTGCATTGGGAAGGAAAAGAAGGAATGAAGCAAATTATACAGGGCTTGACACCTATTAGATGTGGCAACATCCCTGGGAGCCTGTCTATGTATAAACAAGCATCCAGAGGAATATTAATATTTATGGCTGCTCCCTGCTTCCCCTCTATTATGCATACATAAACCTTGCAGATTCATATCACCAGATGCAACGTAAGGGTCTGCTGATCTACAGCAAAGGCTTGGACCTACAAGAATATGATCCTTCCCGTTTCCATTCTCACGCGTTGTCTTAGGGCAGGAGGGTGTCTGGATTCTTCTTTAAAGATGGGTTTTGTACGGACTTTAAGTTTCAAAACACACCTCGGAGGATCAGTTCTCAGAAGGGCTAACCTCAAATATTAAAAACTGTGTGGCAGCTTTACTTATCAACAGATCATCCCACAGCAAACACAAAAATACATGGGGTGAGCTGCTGAAGCAGAGCAGTTGTCTGGCTTTCCAGTATTTGGTCTCTCATAGTGGCCAACAACAGGTATTATGGTACACAAAAGCAGTTATCAGAACTTACTCATCTGGAAGTCCTATTTATAGGAGCTAGATCAAATGTTCATTAACTGTCTATCAATCTTTTCCACTGATGAACAAGGGTATTCAGCACCTGTCAAGTTTGAAATCAGCTAAAACTTGGGATACCACCAGCAAAACCTCCACATATATCTCTAGGGGATGCCTCTTAACTGGTTTTTTTCCCCCCAAAGGAGACAGAAAACATCTTCAATGCCCATGTAAAATCACAACTTCACCCTAACAACACAGGATACCTGCATTTCCCAAGTCTCCCAAAGCCTGTTCACCTGGGCATGCCTCTGAGTTCACACTGCTCAAGGCAGATGTTTCTCATTTGCAAATGCTAAAATGATCATAGCTAACTAAAGTCTGGCTAGTGAGGGTAAAAGTAAAAGGCACATGGAAAATGGCACTTTGTACAGCACTCCTCCATTTGAAAAGGGCTGGCTTAGAGAGGAATATCTAATATTAATAATATTGACTGTAGGATTTTTGTTTACTCTTTTTTTCCCCTGCTGCTTTTATGGCAGTCCATCTTCCTGTTGTCTCAGGCACACATAAGCACTACTGAATGCCAACCGCTTTCAGTAAGGATATTTCTGGCATTTCCACAGCAACAAGTTATGATATAGATCCTACTTTTAAAACACAAGCTTAGGTGGACAGTGCCAAATCCCAACCTTTTAAAAAACTGTTTATCAGAAGTAAACTTTCACCCCAATTCATTCCCAGAATTTACATTAAAAAGAAAAATCACTTTCAACATGCTTATAGAGATTTGTTATTATAGGACTTGTGAGCAGTGGGTGGAGGAAACCAGAGCCTATTTCAAACGGGCTTTGAATATAGGAACCAGACTTAAGTGCTGGGATCCACAGACACTCCAATGGTTTTGGTTCCATTTTGAATCCTCCATTGAAAAGGACTTGTTTTCTCAAGTGTAGTTCAGATGAGGCCAGAATTGCACATGAACAATAAGCATCATTTACCACTAGCATGTGGATAAAGCCCTTTCTCAAAATTTGAACATTTTCTGTTCTCATGTAAACATGCTTTAATCTTTCGTACATTAAAGGTCACGGATGTATGTTGGATTGCTTACAGACTCTAGCTGGTGCCTTTTCAAAGTGAGGGAGAATGTTCTCCAGATTACAATGCTAGTATATATGGCTGTGATCTCTTCTTTTTTATGCTAATGATTTCCATCTTTGGAACAAACAAAATTACTACTAATTATGGTTTCCAGTCACTCAAATGTGGAGAAAGCAGGCTCAAGAAGGAAGTTACTTCTACAACAAGCATATACTGCTCTGCATTTATGTGGTTTGAAGATTAAACTTTCTACCCCCCACCTACGTACTATTATATTCTGTGGAACTTCCCACGTAAGGCTTCACAGTAGTAGTCTCTACTATGAAGATGTGAAAAAAAAACAAACAAAACCCAACCCAATATCTGAAGCTTTCACTAAGATTTAATGTATTTTCATCAAAAATCACTGATCGCTCCTCATCATGGATTTATTTCAGCGTGGCTTGAGCTACATTAAACCTTTAAAGAAAATTGAGCTCTGCACATTTGATGACATTAACCATCCTCACTCAGCTTTGATGCTGGTACACATCCTGTATATCTAAACAAGTATACAAAGAATAAAACCCAGTAACAACTCTCCGTTTCACTAATGATACCATGATTCAGGCCTAATAGGTTCCCTCCTGCGCTGTCCCTTAGGAACACAACATCTCTTCCTTCAAATGCCCTAGAGAAATGCCACCTCTTGACTGTGCAGAATCAAAACCAATGTATCTTGGAAACAGTATCCCAGCAATTTCTTCCTCTACATTCCCTCTTTTAGCTTTGTTTGGTTTACACAAATCTGTATTTTATGGAATAGAAAGTATCACTTTCTAGTATCAACAGAATTGTCATTTAGGAAGCATGGGAACACTTGTCACGGTGGTTTTGGTATCACAGACTTGCATAAACTCAGAAACAAGGAAAAAAACCAGCACATCTTTCTTTTTTAACTTAAGCTTATGGTATTGGGTACCAAACTGGAGACTAGGTCTCTGCAGCTACCTGCCATCTAAGCAGGATGTCCAGGCTCATTGCAGGTAGCTAACTCCTTGGGGCTCCTAACCCCGACGCTCACGCTGCCTTTCTGAGCTTTCAGAACACTCTCTACCATCACGGTGACAATCACAAAGTGACCAGAGCTGCTCTCTCACACCCTGGAGCATCACTCTGTACATCACAGCAATGCCCCACTGCTGCTTTCACATACTCCATCACCCGATGGAGCCCCTTGCCCCCAGCGATAGTGCCCATTCTCAAGCACCTGCAGGCTACCACGGCCCCACCACGCCGGCGCTCAGCCCCGCACCACACCGCAGCCGGCACACCGGGCAGCCAGGCCGAGGCACAGGCCCGGCTGCACACTCGTCGGAGCTGGCCCGGAGCAGGACTGGGCCCCGGCAGTACCCCGGCTCTCCACCGCCCTCTGAAGGGCTGCCGGAGGGCTCAGGCAGCGCCCGGCCCGGCCCCCGGAGCCGCTCGGTCAGGCAGAGGCGGGCCCCCTGCCCCGTCGGGGCGCAGCAGCGGCCGCTTCTGCGGGGGCTCCTCACCAACCTTCTATCGGCTTCAGGTAGTCGTAGTCGAAGAGAATGGAGAAGTCAAACTCCTCCTGCGGACTGCCCTCCCGGGCCGCATCGGAGCCATGCCCGAGGCCCCCCTCTTGAGGGTCGGGCGCCGGGGCCTGGGCTGCGCTCATGCCGACTTCAGCCTGCCTGGCAGCGGCAAGGCAGGAGCGGATGCTCGCCCGGCTGCAAAAGGAGCCCGAAGCGCGACCGGCGCCGCGAAACCCGCTGATATCCTTCCCAGAGCAAGTGGAGAGGAATTAGAGGGGACGCAAAAAGAGGGAACAAAGCAGGGAAACAAGCGAGAAGATCTCCCGAGGGTCGCCGAGGCGGGCGCGGCTGCCCCCGACGGCGGGGCTGCGGGAGGGGAGGCCCGGTGGCAACACACGAGGGGACCGGCGCGACGAACGGTGGCAGCTTCCTGCTCCCGAGCAGCCACCTGCTGCCGGGGCCGCCCCCGGGAGGAGGAGCCCGGCCCGGGCCGCACCGGCCCCGCGGCGGGACCGCAGCCCGCGGGACAGGGGCGTCCCCCGGGGGATGCCTGCAGGAGGTCTTGGTGGGGAAAGCGGAGGATAGGGCCTGTGTGGAAGGGACAAGGGAGGAGCGGGACTGCATGGGAATGGGAACCTCCAAATCATCCCCCGTTCTGGGAGCATCTCTGCCCTATTACCCTACATCCAGCATGACTTGCTGTCTTCCATGCAGCCACCTCCACCCCAGCAGTTGGGCCCCTTTCTGTTGAGGTTTCCAGGGTCTTCAGAAACTCCAGCAGCCCAAGGGCTGCCCTTGCCTTCTCCAGACTTCATGTACCCCACGCCATGTGCTCCTGTCTCCCAGCTCAGGCTGCTGCTACGGCAACAGAGGGCTGATTTCTGGGTGTGTCTCGTTCTGCAATCACAGGCCAACCTCTCTTAATTGAAGCACCTTGAGAAACATGAAGACCATCAAGCACAAGGTCTCTGTTCTCCTCCTGCCTTGCTCACAAACAGCATTTCACAGAATGGGCTCTTGCCATGTTCCTTGCTGACCACAATGTCAGTCCTGCCAGCTTCCCCAGGTACCCTCAGCCACATTGACTTTATTTATCAACATCTACCCCAGGCTCTTTACAGAGTGCTGGTCACTGCCTCCCAGTAGCCTTCTACCCCTCCAATGGCTGTTCCAACCAGCAATGGCTTCGCTCATGAGTAACTGGAGATCCTAACTGGAGATCCTAAATTTGTGTGTTTAGCGCATCTGCGGTCAGAAGACTCTGTTCCCTCACTTACCTGCTTGTACGGTCCCTCTTTATTAGTGTACTGATGGCTATCAGCAGGTCTCTGAGTTTGAAAAATGCTTTTAGTCTGTAGACAGGGAAAGGAGGCAAAGGCAGATGGGCCAAGATCATTAAAGAAGTATTTTGGTGTTTACTTCAATTTGTTTGTATTTGCTAAGCCTGTTAGCGCAACAGCATTAACCACATTACATATCTGACCCTATGTTACTTGTCTAAGGTCACACAAAGTCTTTTACAGCACGCGCAAACCAGAATCTATGTTTAGGCTCATACCCTGTCACCTTTATCATTGATGTGGCCAGCCAAGTAATGAGAAATCACAGCGTTTTACACCATCCTTTACCAGTCCAGTGAGCAAGAATTCAGACTTTCCCTATGCTTTGAAATCAGTTTCTACACTGAGCTTCTGAAAAATCCCAGCAGCAACCCTTGTACTGGCCATTACCCCGCAGCAGCTGCCGGGAGATGTTAGAGGCACCTATAGGTGAGCAGGAACAGTGCACAGTGCTTTGGGAGTGAAAGAGGAGTAAGGGGACTGCAAGAACTGCTGCTGCAGCTACATGAAAGCAGGTGAAGAACTATCAGACCAGAATGAGGCCTTTATAGCATTCATTTGTTGCTGGGAAGTGCCAAGGCATAAGGAAACCTGTCTTTCAGAAAGGGCAGGTGATCCTGCAGATGGGATGTGCCAAGAAATACCATGAGCCCTACTGGTATAATTACTCTATACATTTCCCACCAAAGAGAAATGCAATTTAAATGGAGAGGGAAAAGCCTCTGTTCCCTAGCCACTAGATTAATGAGTGTTTGCACTGCAATTGATGCCATGCTTTAACTTGGCAGAAACTAAAAGGACAATTTTTTTTCCTCAATAATGCATAATATACATAGTAACACAATAGCTTCCTTGGACCGAAGTGTTTGAACTTTCTCCTGCACACACTGCCAAAACAACCAGGAGTGGTGCTTTGCTGGGTTTCCACATGGGCAGCACACAGCCCTGTGTGCATGTGCACGCACACACGTGTGTAAGTGGCATGAGAAAGTCATGGGCTTTTCAGGGATGCTCAGATGTGCTCTTCCTCACAGGGAATCATCTCTCAGACATGCTGCTTCCTGACCTGATGTGGCAACGGTGCAGGGACTGCTGAAGCCTATTTTGAAAAGTTTCCAGCGCTCCCTCTATGGTTGAGCTGGAGACCACAGTTAAAGCCTATCTCATCTGCTGCAGCAATTCTTAATACTACACAAGCCGCTTGCTCTCTGTAGTTTCGTAGTGTCTGGTTTGGCCAGAGATAGGCCTCTGCTGCCACCAGGCACAGACAAGGATGTCAGAGCAGCAGTCTTGGCTACCAGCAGTCAGAAATAAGGCCACCCCAGAAAGCTGCAGATGGAGTTGAGCTCTTACCCTCAGGAGAGTGAGTGGGGAATGGAGGCTGCTGGCCCCTTAGGGAGCACATCCTGCTCTGTCTGAGGTCTTGGCTCTTTCTGAATTGTTTAAACGTAAAGAAAGCATATATTAGATCAGCCTATTTTTATATCTGTTCAAATGATGCTTACCGCTTGCCGGAGCACTAGCCTTTTATCATTGGCCTTTCTATTTAAAATTCATAAGAAAAACCAAATATACTTGCTGATCTTGGCTTAGCACTAAAGAGAGCTGTCATCCTTGCAGCTAACAACACATGGAGCACGATTGGGTAGCATCATTTGTATTAGCCAGAAAAAGAAAAGACATGAACAATAACATTGGCCTTTTTAAGTAAGAAATGGGTGACTGGCAGGAAAGCATGGGGAAACGACCCCAACTTCTGCTAAATCTTTATCCAATCCTTTATTTCCTAGCTCGCCTGCAATCCATTAAGCATGTGAAGTTTCAAACTTATCCTCAGCTACTCCTAGAATTAGTAATACTCCACAAATGGAAAATGTACCTTTTGCTTTCCAAGATGACCATGTCATCTGAAATAGTTTCACTGCTAATACATATAATCATAAATTCTGACACTGGCGAGGAATTAGGTTGACAGACAGCAATGAGAAAAGTGTTAGAGAAATGTAGGAATTAGCTCAGCTTATAGGATTCAACACTTTTGCCCAGCAACAACTTGACAGATGCAAGGAGCAATAACCACCAGGCATACCATCCACTGGGTTCTCCCTGCTCCTTTCTGCAGCTCTCAGGGCACATAAGGACATTGGTCCCTTATGACCAGTATGGCATAATGTATAGGCATAACCGTTTCCACGTGCTTTGAGTGCACAGAGGTGTGAGTTATAATGCACTGTTGGCAGTGTTGGAATCTACCAGTGTGTTACATCAAGCAGAAATGCTTCAAATTCACAAATATGGATCTGGCCTAAATAGTAGAGATGCATGAACCCATTATTAGGTGCAAGCAGCTGCAGAATTCAGCTAAAGTGACAGCTGTAGTTTTTGGAGCCCTCCAAGGGCTGAGTGCAGTTTAGACCCAAAACATGCTCTTGAGCCCACAATGAGAATGGAACATTACAAATGGTTCAAGTTTTAGCTGTTTTAGCTACATAACTGAGAAATACTGCCCACAGTCTGTCATTAATAATTAGCGATGAAGAAAAGGCAGGGAAGCTACTCAGACTTGAACAGACCGTGGACTCTTCAGCTCAATACATACACTCAGAAAAAGCATCCAGCCACTCCAAATCAAAGGAAAAACCGAAATAATGTGATAAACACTTCTCAGTGCTCATTTTCCATTAGGGCTCAAGTGAAATGCTGGAATACAGTGTCCACAGACTAGAAATACTAGCTACTTTCCCTAAATCTCAATCTTCTTCATATCAGAAATATTTCCTTTCCACAGGATCCCCCATTTGTTTCTCGTTACCACTATCAAAATGCTGACACGACTACAACCCCAGCAACTGGTCACAGCTTCACTTGGACTCACAGCACCCACCCAAGAAATCTGGGAGTCAGCATTAACTCCCATTTTTTTCCTCTAAAGCTGTTTTTATGAGCCAAAAAGGTGTTTCAAGAACTTAAGCAAAGTCTGTCCTTGGCAGCATTAACAAAAATTGCAGCCACGTATACTTGCAGCAGGCTCTACACAGAGCAGAACTGGAAATACATTGTGCTGCCATTTCAGGGAACTGGAGAATGGAAGGAGTCCTTTTCCACATGGTTGGATCAGTGCTTGCCTTTGGCAGGGCTTTGCTTTAATAAACTTTAAAAGTATGTGAATACTGGGCTACCTAGGTACTAGGGGACAAGGAATCCAAAAACAAAGCTAAGAAAGAGTAGTTTCCAGTGTAATACAAACTAAGATTTTAAAAGCACTTAACATAGTTCTCAATGTTTAAATTTACTGCAAATGTAATCTATCATTTACTATTTTCAGTTCCTGCTTAGACTATACCATTGTATTCCCTGTACCAACAACTTCGCTAACGCAAGGGATCAGATGATGCTCTGAGCTGAAGGCAGTTTTGGATGATCTTCTCAGTGACTTTGCTAATTATTATGTGGCCTACATGACATGTAATTTACACTGCATCTGTAATACTATAATACCCCCATATTAAACTTTTAAAAGTAATAGAGGTAGAGAAAAGTGGATTAAAAACTAAGAAGCTGAAACCCAAAGAAAATACAAGTCAATGAAAAATCTAAGTGTTCTAAGGGTGTATGTGGCAGGCATTAGAAATTTAACAGGCAACTAAAACTTGCACATGGACTTAATCCAAGCTCTTTAAAATGAGCTCAGACTGTGAGTGACTAGTTGCTTAGTCTGGCGTGTGGGGAGTGCTATTAGGGAGAAAAAAAAGAGCAAGGGGGGAAAGAAATATCCTGGTACTTCCTTTGAGAGGCACACATACTACTATTCAATTTTGAGGTCAGGTTGAGTCAGAGATATTACCCCCCAATTTCAGGCTTAAAGCGGTTTGGCAAGAAAGGACAATGGAAAAATTGCTCATATCACCATGTTCCCATTAAGTACTGAAGTCTGCTGTGCAAACCAAAGGAATGCACATATCATAGTTTAAAAAAATAGATTAAGCCAGTAGTGGAAAAGAAGTTCTAGGATATTATTATCCTTGGCTATTTTCAAAAAATGAATGATGAAACATTTCAGTTAGAAGAGCTATTGGACTGTTATAGGAGAGTGCTCCAATTATGTCACCATCCCATCTGTGAATGCAATTCCTGCCCTGTACAAAAGGCTCTGCAATCATTTGCTGTCAGCTGGTGTGACTGGGGAGGCTCACAGATAGAGAGGGGCTATCTCAAGTAACAGAGCAGTAACAGATATGGAACAACAAGATGACACAGGGACTCATAGTCACCCAATGAAAATCTCTGCTGTGGCTTGTCTTGGAGGAACCTGCAGAAGCACAGCTCAGGGAGCAAAGCTACTGAAGCATCTTTTTCATAGCAGAGTGTTAGGCTATGCAAAGTCTTCCCTCCACATTCTGAGCCTGCTCTAATCGTAAAAGGGGGCTAGGACCTAAAATTATTAACACATAATTCCCACACCCTACATTAATGAGACTCCTGCACTTTGTTGTATAAGGGTGCAGAAATCCTCTCAAAGCCAGAGACTGATTCCAAAAGTGTTGGATGCTATTAACTCCTAGCAGCTCATGCCGAGTTGGTGCCAGGGTCTGCTCCCATTCCCCTTATGCCACTGACAGGAGCACGTATTTTGTATAAGGGAAAAAGGCATGCTGAGGCCCAGGAACATATTCTTCCTGAAGCATCTCTAGGCTCTGCTGTACAACTGACTGCCCTGCTCGTCTGACTGCTGTGGTCTCCAATATTTGATCTGAAAAAAAGATAAATCAGTGCCTTTCACTTTGGTGTGTGGCTGCACAGCTCTGGGGGAAGCAGAGCTGCAGAGCAATCAAAGGAGTTGTGGCAGCTGGCACTGGAGCACTGTCTTGTGCTTTGATCCACTGCTATCCTACAGCAGGTGAGAGTGGGACCCTGACAGCACTGAGCAAGAAATCTCCTATCTTTTGCTCTCCTGCTTTCTCTGCAGATAACTTCTCCGGAGTGTTGTGAGAGTGACTAAAAGCAGCTGAAGCGCTCAGGAGAGAGGGAGTTCTGTCTGGAGAAAGCCACGATACACGAGGAAGGGCAATGGCCTGATCCTGAGGCGGTATAAAGCCGCCCAGAAGCTTTCCATTGGCTTGTCCGGGAATCGGAGCTCTCGGGTGATCCGCTCCGGGTGTACGTGTTAACGACTGTGTTTTGGCAGGTGCCTGGGGAGCCTGCTACAGCGGGAGAAAACAAACAGCCGCTACGAAGGGCCGGTCAGACGGAGCCCTGAGATACTCGGCCCCCAGCCCCCCCCACCTCCGCCGGTCCCGGGGCGGTTCTGACTCAGCGGCGGGGCCAGCGCTGGCGGCGGGCGGCCGGAGGGAGAGGGGGGAACTCTGAGGTGGAGCGAGTCGATAGAAAAGCGCTTCCCGGCTCCACCTCCTGCCCCCCGCGCCGGTAGCCCTGTCAAACTCGCAACTCACCTGCGGTTCCCGCCCGGCCCACGGGCCGCAGAGCCGGGCACCCCGGGGGAGTGGGCAGGGCCCAGCGGAAGCAACCGGGCCTGCTGGTCCACGGGTGCTTTACAAGCGCCGGGCTGCAGGCGGCAGGGGGTGTTCCTCCCGCGGAGCATCCTCCGCTGGGACCCGCCGCTGACCGCCGCGCCGACCGCGGGAGCTCCAGGCACGGCTGCGCCCGGAGCCCCCAGCCCCGTCTGCCAGCATCTCCCGGGGGATGCCCCTTCCCCCTGCTCCGCTCCGGTTTTGCCCAGTCGCTGCCGTGCCTGCAGCCCCCTCAGCGTCCCCACGCGGGGCAGCTCCCGGTGCCGCGCCCTCCCTCGGGGCCGGCAGCCTCGTTCGCCGCTGCTGGGAAGGACGGGGAATGCCGCAGCCCCTCCTGGATAGCTGCCCTCCCTCCTCGGTGGGGCCGGGCCGGCAGGGGGGAGACCTCCGCTGCAGAGGCGGGGGGTGGTTTGGGTCGGAGCGGACCCGCGGAGCGGCGGCGCGCACCGAGTGCTGACAGCACGGCAGACTCCTCCTCTCGCCGCGCTTAACTCTTGCCGACACCGGCACACAGCGGCGGGAGGGGAGCGAGTCCCCCCTAAGCCCTCCACGGTTTGCCTTGCCCGCACCCCTGCGACGGTGCCGGCCTCGGCGGGAGCATCCTATATCTCCTTGGATAGCGCGGCCGCGGAGCCGTCGGCCTCAGCCCAGCGAGGCCGCAGAGCCGCCGGGCCGGGGAAGCCGCCTGCGGCGCTCCGAGCCCCCGACCCAGGCGGACGGCAGAAGGGTTAAGCTGTCGGTCAGCGAGACCCCGGGGTGACGGCTTGGAAGAGGCTAGTCCCTCTAGCTGGAGTTTAAAGGCTTCCCCAGGCGGATTTGTACCGCCGCCGCCGCGGAGGGTTTCAAAACCAATCATATAAAGCCAGTCCCTTCCCGAGGGACCTTCTCGCCGTGAACGCTTCCCGCCTCCCCTGCCAAGCTGCCGGTGAGCTGAAGCCGGCGGGATAACCCGGGGAGCGACCCAGAGGGACCCCCGGAGCAGGGGAGCGCACGGGGGACACGCACACAGACACACAGCGCGGGAGTAAGACCCTACCTTGATCCATAGACCTCATGATGTGGTGGTAGTGTACCAGCCTGCAGGCAGCTTCTCTCTGCATCAGGAATTAATATATATGTATATATTAAAAAAAAAAAATCAGTAGCAGGGAAAAAAAAAAAAAAAAGAAAAAAAAAGAAGAAAAATCTCTTCTTTAAACCATATTCGACCAGTGCTGCCCAGACAGAGGGAACCCCTCTAGCTCGCCTCCTCCGTAAGTGTTTGGAGGTGCAAAGAGGGATCCGAACTGGGCTGAGCTTGTTCCTGAAGTGAAGTCAGTTCTCTGCTCTGAGATGAGGGTTACTAGAGAGGGAAAGGCCACTTCCTTCCCTGCTCCGAGTGTTTATAGTCTTTGAATGCTGTAAAATAACGGGATTCCCTCACTGTTTCCTCCTGTTTACCCCAGTGCCATGGAAACCCCTGGATCGCCTCCATATCCCAAACTGAGGGCTTTCCTGCAAACTTCACACTCAGGAATCCATGACGTCTCCCAGCTCCGGGCCAAGGCAGCTCTGCAGCTTTCTCAGTCTGCAGTACAAGCACTTAATTGTTGAGCAGAAAGTTAGACAGCAAGAAAGAAAGAAATATGGATGATGTTAAAAATCCCAGTGTGTGCTTTTTAAACAAAACTTGCAGGAACTGCAAAGCCTTTCAAAGCAACGGGGCTTCTGTGCAGAAGTTTTCCTTCTTCCCAGTAGAGACAAGCTCGGATTGCTGCTGCCTTTACCTTTGAATAAATCATTCAGAAAACCGAAGTCCCCAGCTTATATTTATGTCTTTTAAAATCGCCAGCACCCTATTAATACCCATCTTGTTACTGGCAGAGATTTTGGCTTCTAATTGCCACTGGCTCAATTCTTCATACAGAAGACGAAAAGAAAGAGAGAGAGAGAAAAAACCGGTTAATTTGTTTAGTGGCATTTCACAGACCTCTCTCTGTTTCTATTTTTAGATCCATTTAGAAGAGAGAGGAGCAACCCCATGGATTTCCATTGATACACGTGGAGTTTAGCAAGAATGAAATAGCCAAGGAAGTCTCCGAAACCAAGACAACCCGCGTGTGTTTACACGTCCTATATATAAACAGGAAAATAAAGCAAAAGAAAACAGGAAAATAAAGTCGGAGATGTCATGAACCGTGTGCTGCTTTGCAATGTATAGCTTTACCAGCGTGCCAGTGATGCCGCGCTGGGCTCAGCACCTTCGTGCGGTAGAGCTTGCACGGTGCTATTGCGGAGAGGTGAGGACTTCCCGTGTAGAACATACGGGGGTGTCGCAGTCCCGCGGCCCCCGGGGGCCGCTCTGCGCCCCCAAAGGCGGCGGCCCCGGGGTCAGCGGGAGCCCCGGGCAGCAGCGGGGTGAGTCACGGCGGCGGGACTTGGCCGGCCCGGCACGGAGGGCTGGCTGGCACCCGCACCGGCGTTTCCATTTTTCACTCCCTGAGTCCCAAAATCGACTCGAAGGAGGTATCGCAATCAAACTTTCTGCTTCTTGAGTTTGTTGTCCTGCAGGCTAGCAACTGCAGGCAGGCCAGGGAAACTCAGCGCACCTCACTTTCCTAACCCTTGTCATTTTTGGACGTGCCGAGGTGGAAATACCTTCCGTGGGCCCATTATGCAACCGACCTCCACCGGCCCCCCAAAGTCCCGTCCCGGGAACTCCGCAGCTCCCTCCAGCCCCCGGCAGAGAGCATCCCTCAGCCGGCGCACGGGGGAGCCGGTTCCTCCCTGCCACCCTTCAGACTGAGCACCAGCCCCCAGCAACCCCTGCAGAGCTGCCGCTTGCGAGCATCACCCTGCGAGGGGCTTCCTTTCCCAGCCGTGGGCGGGCAGTGAAGTACTGAAACACTGCACCTGACACCAAGCCCCAACCCGGTGCTTTACCCTGTCACAGCTCTCATCAAGCGGCACTTTGAAGCTACAACTTTTATGAGAGATCATGCAGAAAAAACCCAGCCCCAAGCGGGATGGACCCTAACAGCTCACCTGGAGCAGTATCCCGTTCAGGCTAATTGGGGTGCTTGATTGCACCCACTGTTGGCATCAGGTGAAGTCAGAACCAATCGATTTCTGTTTCGAATCGTTAAAGGGAAACCAAAGTTGCTGCTTTGCTTGCAGAGCAAAGGAATTGTTAATTAATCATGAGAGAGCAATTAGTAATTTCGTCCTACGTCCAGCCCCCCCACCCAACCTCCTTACTGAGGCACTACCTGATCGCTCCAGCATCAACTGCATTGAGAGATGCAGAGAGGAGAAACCGGGGAAAAGGGTTAGAGGAGGGGGAGCATCAAAGCGGAGCTGAGAAGGGGGGGCTGGTGGTGAGCAGCTGGGTGCAGGGGTGGGGGTGCACACACACACACGACTTGGGGGGCTCCAAGGCACCGAGCCCTGCCAAAGGGCATCCCCGAGCGAGCGGAGAATGGGCAACCCCGACGGAAAGCTTCGCCTCCTCCCACGGCCGGGGGAGCAGCCCCAGCTCGGCGGTTATGGCACACAGGTTGGCTGCCCTAGTCTGGACCGTTTAAAAATACAATATCTTTCTTTTAATAGCTCGGTTTGATCGGCTCCCGCTAGTTCACATGACAGGGTTTTCCTAAAATATCTTCTTCCACCAAGTTTTTTCCAGCTTAAAAATGCTGAATCCTGCTACCCAAATTAAACTCAGTGCAAAGCGAAGAGAAAAAAAAAATAAATAAAGAAGTGAAAGAGGGCTGGCGGCTGCCTCCGGACTGCTCGCATTCCCCAAACCAGCATATGACACAACTGTAAGATTTCCAAGGCTTTTGGAGAGTTCAGCGAGAGAATCGTGTCCTCCACTGGCTGCAGCTTCCCCGCTGAGTTAAACTTTCCTGACGGAACCTTCCTTCATCTGGCTCCGGCCCCCAAAGCGTTGTGAGCGGCCGCGGAGGAGCGGGGGATGCGGTTCAAGTCTTATATAACTGTGCAGGCTGGATGCGGGGGCAGAGACTTTCCCTAGAAACGAGAGATTTTTATATATATATAGTTATTTTTAGCGTCCTTTTTCAAAGGAAGGCCAAATACCTCCGACTTTCCTTTGCTTTCTTATTTTGGTATCACTAAGGGATTTTATTTTTGGAGGTACGGAGCTATTAATAGCTAATATTTTTAGCTATTTATTCCTTCTTTAGGAGAATACTTCCTCTTCCTTTCAGGGGCACATTCTGGACCGCATTCCTGCCCCCCAGCACGGACCCACCTCTCCCCTCGATGCCCATGGCACCCTCCGGGATTTACCAGAGAGGCTCCCAGATTTCGGGGACAGAGGACGGGGCGCATGGCCCGGCCCGGGGAAGTTTTGGAGACCGGCCTTGTCCTCAGGAGCGGCTCAGCCCGTCCCCAGAGCCGGGCTCCAGGCAAAGAGCTCTCTTCCCGGGGGAGAAGAGCTCCGAGCGGGCAGGGACAGCGGGGCCTCCAGGAAGAGCCCGGGGATCCAGCTCAGGGGCGGCCCGGCTTCTCCCCTCAGCATCGCCCCGCTGCCGGGCAGGACCGCTGCCCCTCCCGCTGGAGAGAGCGAGCAGCGCGGGAGGCTCCGGGCTGTCAATTGGCAATAAACCTGATTTTTAAATACTACTCTTAATTTCTCATGGTCTCCAGGAGATAAGGCATCGAGGCTTCCTGAGGATGTGCTCTCAGGCCATTGGGGCAGCTGGCGGGGTTTATCATCATAGACTTCATGGAGACATCTCTGTTTTCCACTTGCAAAAGGTATTTTAGGCTCACAGCAACAATAAGTAGTTCTGACAAAAGCTCCTCACCCTTCCAAAATAAATACTGTTCTCTCTGCGTCTGCCACCGCGTACAATTGCACTCCCCGGCGCAACCTCGGCGTGCTAAAGCCGTTGAGCACGTATGTGCTCTAACACCAGGTTTACACACCCGGCTGCACTTACACATTCATAGAGCTCCCGACCGGAACCCAGCAAGAACCAAATCCCTCCCCAGCTTCAGCTCGGCCTCCTGGAGTCCCGCGAGCCGGCACCTCCCTCCATCCCATGAACAGTCCTGGAGCATCCCGACCCCATGTCACCAACCCAGGCTTCGTTCTGATGATGCACTTGTCTAAATAACATATTCACTCACCTAATTAAGTTACAAACGGAGTGACTGATCTTGTAATGAGCTCCACGTGGCCCGGGGAATCCACCCACAAAGAGTTCGCCGAGATTGGAACTGGGACTGCTTGAATTTTTCCCACCAAAACATTTTTTCCAAATGAGAAATAGCTTTTCATCTACAATGAAAATTGGTCGAAATTTTCTTTTTTGTTGTTTTTTCCTTTTTTCCTTCCCTCCCTCCCCAACAAAACTCAATAAAGACTATTTTTTTAGTTAGTTTTGCTCTTGGGGGTTGGTTGGTTGTGTGTGTTTGCTGGGTTGTTTCTTTTTTCCCCCTTTCTTTATTCTTCTCTTTTTTTCCCCCTAAGAACTGGCTTTTAAAAGCGGATTCTATCTGTGAACGTTAAAAAGATTTTTTTGTAATTGAAGAAAATTTTTTTTAATTTTACCTCAACAAAGGCAACCTCAGAAAACAAAACCACAAATACAAAAAGATACTGAAGGAAGTGTAGAGAACTTCCTTTCTCTTCCTTCTCCCCTCGAAACTTTCCTGTAAAGGAAAAAAACGTATTTCAGCTCACTCACAGAATAGGACCCCATTCTCGCTGTCTTCAGTCGGGCAGCTCCTGAATTAGAGTCCTCATATGGGAGTAGGGGATGTAATTAATTCAGGTGGGATGATATGATACCATCCCGGGCTGCAGTTTCCCCGGTTTACCTATTGCAGGAACCTGGGGCACTGCCGGCAGTGAAGCACATTCCCAAGGTAGTCGCCCAAGCTCGTCACCACTCGTGTATGGACACTCCGACACCCTCATGTAGTGTTATGCGTGAAAGGATTACCGGGGCTGCACCTGCGGCTGAAGGAAAACCTCTTCCGAGCCTCAGTCACCTGAGAAGCCCGACCTGGTTGGGGTTTATCCAGGGAAAAAGCCGAGCGGCTCCACTTGCCCGGGGCACGCGGCATCCCGATCCACCCTGGCCCCGCCGCATCCTCCGGCCCTTCTGCATCCCGATCGCCCCCGGCCCGGCCTCCTCCGCGACACCCGCCTCCAGCACCTTCACGCCGCTTCACTTTGCCCTGGCCCCGTCATTGTGCCAAGAGCCGCGCTGATTCTCGGATCGGGAATTTTACAGGCATGGAAATTCATTTGCACGAGAGGGAAAGCGAGGATGCCGGGCAGAAGGCAAACCCCATCATCCGAGCATCCGGCTGAAAACCTGTAAATTTACATGTATTCCCCATAATCCACAGGGAAAGGTGGAATGAAGAGGGGCTTTTGACAAGAGCAGATAGTGATAGGACAGGGGAAACGGCTTTAAAGTGACAGAGGGGACTGGCACAGGGAAGCTATGGCTGCCCCATCCCTGCCCGTGTTCAAAGCCAGGTTGGATGGGGTTTGGAGCAACTTGGTCTGGTGGAAGGTGTCCCTGCCTGTGGCAGGATGGTGGAACTGGATGACTTTTAAGGCCCCTTCTAACCTTACCCATTCGAGGATAATTTACTGTCTGTAGGACAGAGCCACATACTCCAGTTAGTTTCTTGCCAAAGATATTTTCTCTTTAAGATTGTAAAACCATAGGTGTTTCGGGTTTTTTCTTTCATTATCCAAGATTTTAAGATACGGTTCAGAAAGAAGAAGAAAGTCAAATAGAGCAATTACTTACTCAAACAATTAGGAACAATTAGTCATATTGGGAGTTGGAGAGGTGCTTCCCCATGTGGGCAAGGCAAGTAAGCAGCATGTTTCCATTTACCTCTGTGCTGCAGAGCTTAAGGCATTGCAAATGCAGTCACCAGGCCACACTTCGGGAAGAGATCACCAACAAACAGCCATGCATGAGAAGTGCCAGTTATTCTTCTTCTTAACCCTGGGGTTTTAGCCCCATAAAAAGTTGCTACCTGGGAAATTCCCATTAATGGTCATATCAGGATGAGGAATGGGTGATGAACCCCACTCCCTTTGCTTAGCACAGGAAAAAAGTGAGAAGAAGAAACTAGACTTGCTAGCCAAGACCTGGTGGTGCAGTCATCTCAGCCTACAGCAGCCCTCAAGCTGCTCCCTCCAGTGCCCTTTCCAGGGCAGATAAGCACCAGGAATCCTTTCTAGCCTGCTCTGTTCCAGGAAGCTGGGTACAACTGTCCCCAAAATTTTAGTTGTTACAACAGCACAAGGAAATAGCTGGTCACTTTGCACATTGCTGCCAGCTCACAGAGAGTTTTTGGAATGAGAATGGCATCATTAACTGTTATTCCCAGCTATTCAACTCACCTTCCCCTTACAAGGAGTTACCATAGAGAACCAAGGTTGAAATTTAGAGAGAGCCTTCTTACTGCTGGTGGTTATGAGCAATTTTCCCTGGCTGCTCCTTTTAGGGGATGGGTTCAACAGCCCCTGGGTACATGTGCACACACCAGCATCTGCCCGGTTCTCATCATGGACCTTCCTTCACACAGCAGCAACCACTTCTGGGGGGGGGGGTGGGGTGGTGGTGGTGCTGGGCGGGTGTTTGAAAAGCTTTTGGAAAGGGAAAGCATCAATGGCTGATTGAAAGCTTGTTCAGGAAGCACTTTGCAAACCTGGACCAAGACGACAGCTATGAAACCCATCACTGCACCCAAATGCCCAGACCTATTGATTCCTGGCTCAGCTGGAGAATACAGCAAAGTGATTATTTCACAGACATTCAGTGTGAATTGCAGTTTGGAGTGATATTGTATCTAAAGGCAGATTATCACCCACTATCAGGGCACTGGCAAAAACGCTTGTATAAGCAGATAGCATTTGTTTCAGTTATATTAAGACATAAGATGGTTTGTTAATAATAAACCCACAAACTAATCCAGTTGGACGCCTGTGTATTAGGTTCAGGATGGAAACACTGATGCAGTCATTCACTACATCATATGATGGCAAATCTAAATAAAGATAATAAAGAAAGGTTATGACTGTTTTGAAAAGGTGGTTTTACCCCTTTAATATCACCGCCAGGGCGAGAGAATCTGATATTATATCCTGAACACAATTTACAATTCATTACTGGGGCTCTGGCCACACCCGGCAGCTAATCTGGAATTTCACACATTTAATGAACTTCAGACTTGAAATACATGGTCTGTAAAATCTGATTTACACTGTTGTTAAAGGAGTTGGCATTTGAAAGAAAATATAGTTTAACGTATGTATTTGTGCACAAAGTTTGTTGTGTGGTTTTTTTTTTTTCTAAAACCCCCAAACCTGGTCATTAATTTACCCTAAAGCATATAAACCGCTCCCTGCAGTGTAATTCCTAGTGCAATATTTCTTTCAGCACCTCAGATTTACTCGCTACATTTCTTCAGGAGCAACTGCATTCAGTTACACAAAGGGGTAGAAAGCCCCACAATGTAATTGTAGGTACTTCAGTCAGTAAGTTAACTTGACAAGTCAGTTCATGATGGAGTCCAGGGTGTATAATTAGTCCTTACCTGCCACCACCATAAAACCTCTGCATTAGGTCAGTCCTTGCTTGGGCCGTACAAGAGGTACTTTGCAATCCCAGTTCATTCAAGCATGTTAGTTTTTTATTAGATGTTAACACCTGATATTTCCTTCATGCTCTGGTTTTACTGAAGGCTTTGTGGCATTATGTTCTTCAGAGATGGAATGGCAACAGGAGCTGAAAGAAAGAAGATTGGGAACCTGTATAAATCACTGCCCTGCACAGCATCGTAACGGTGAAAGATCACAAAAGACACCTAGGCTGTGGAAGGAAATAGCTGTCATTCACATGTGAAATACAAGATGTTTCTTTCTGTTGAAGGCTATTTATGGTGAACACTGCACCTGCAAAAATTAGTTCCACACTTCAGTAACAAGGACTCACAAGAATTCAACTTGGACTTGAACAAAACCCAAGAGTTGGGTGAGGGTGCGGATGAATGTAACCTGTTTACACCAGCCATGGGTCTTCCACAAAGACACTAACATAATGCACTTCTTCCCACCTGATTTAGGAAAGACTTTCTCCATACAGGTTGGTGCCACAAATAGTTGTTTCACTTAGAAAGTTTGTTTTCTTCCCCATTTCTCCTCATACATAAGAAAGTTCAGATATCAAAATCTGATTAGCAGGAGGCTTGAGACTTCCTAGAAGCAAAACTGGGCAGCTTCAAATCAAACTTTAGTATATAGGCAGTTGCCTGAGAAATTCTGGCGCTAGCTTCAACCTAAAATGTAAACTGCCACTTTGGTCTTTGGTTAGTTTGCCCGGATCCAGCGAAAAGGCAGCAATGCATCTTGACAAATAAACAAATGGATAATAAAGACTATAAAGAGGCATACCTGCAGAAAGCGAGGTAGGTGAAGGATTGATAACATCTAACCTTGGTCTTTTAGAACCTTTTTTCACTTTACAGCCCAGCTGTCAGGGTGAAGAAGGTCCAAGTCCCTATGCCACACTGGAAACAACAGTTCATAAAGGCTTCTCTGGAGTAGCCCATGGCAGACAATGACAGTGTAGATCCTATTTAAAACTTGACTTCCCCTTCTCCAGGGATTTCACTTACCTTGGAGTCAGAAAGAGTTAAGGGGAAGAACCAGTGTTAAGCTTCCAGTTCACAGTTTAGGTGAAAAGGTCTCATTACTCTTGCTTACTTTTATTCATTATAAACATTAAAATAATTTTTCTGTTTGTCCCTGGGCTTGAAGTAACTGTTCCAGGCTAGAAAAAAGCCAAGATGACATACTACATAATTAAAGCTACATTAATAAACAGCAGGATGTAACTGCTCCAGTCAGTATTAAAAATCAAATTAAGAAAAGGATCTTATGTGCAAATGAAGTGATTTGTGACTACATCTACATGAACAGAGAACATGCACACACAGAGGGAAATCAGACACAGAAGGAAATCAGGCACGATGTTGCTCAGGGGGAATTCGGGAGGTGAAACTTGGCTGGGCAGGGTGGTGCTTGGGTTTCCTGGGGCTTGTTAAGCACCAGCACAGCTCCAACAGCAAGAGCTCTCCTCACATTGCAGACTCATGCCAAGGACGCCTTGGCAAGGGAGTGGTTAAAACACTGTCTGCTCTTCACTTAGGGCTCTGAAATTTTACAGTGCACGGTGTGCTGGTTGTCAAACATAAGGAGAACAGGATGGAGCCTAATAGAGGTGCAGCTGGAGAGCAGCAAACATTTCCAGCAACATCTCCAGGGCAAAGATCCTGCCTTGCAGGGCTGAGAGGGTGGCTGGCAGAGCTGCTGGCCTTGCAGCAAGATGAAATGATGCTCTACCATCTGCTAGGGTACAGAGGTCTCTCCTCTAAGGTGCTATCCATTAAAACTATTGGAAAACAATGAAAGCCAAGGGTAATAAAAACATGACACATTGGACTTCCCAGCACCGTGGCTGGCCCAGGAGAGCCAACTTCCATGCGGGACCTTCCTGTCTAGAGTGACAGTGATGGGTCTGCTGGTCCAGGACAGTCACACCAACAGCAGGATGCAATGATTCACTGGAAACCACAGCACTGGAGCAGAGATACTGTCTGCCTGAGGGAACACCGATCCTTATAAATGTGCCTTTTATTCAAAACCTTAATCTCAAAATTACAAACAGCACCTGCAGGCAGCATCCCCTGCCTTTCGCATAGGCTCATGCTGAGCAGCATTTCTTTCTATAGCAGGAGCAGATAACATGCTTCATTGAGACCATTACATGGCATTTTATGTAATGGTATCACTGACAAACGGGTTGTTCTCATTTTAAAGAAGAATCCCAATCACTATCAATTTGCACCATTTTTTGACAAGTCACACGTTGGTGAAATGCGGCGCTGCACAAAATGAATCCAAAGTGACATACCTTAAAAACAGAGGAGCCAGCACAGGACAGATCCGTGTCTAACGGCATAGAAATACAACGCCTACAGCCGAGCTACAACACAAGCTTTGCTGGAGCAGATGTGAAACACATGAGTAAATACGCTGCCTGATGGAGTCTCCAGCACAGGAGACACCTACTTCCCATGTGCCCAAGGTGAGCTCCGGGAGGACTTCTGAGCTAAGCAGAATCACGCAGTACAATCAATTTACCTCTACTCATGCTATTAATTTATACTGTGGGTAATTCTACTGTTACCGTGGTAAACAAGTTTCTGGAGATGGTTAAGCTACTCAGAATGTACATTTAAAATAAAATCTGTTTCACATAAAAGGACAAATGAGAATGACTATTGCCCCCATCTTTAATGCGCTAAATTCTTTTGCACAGATTGTTCTTGTTACTACTTCTTTCTGTGAGAGAATCTGAACAGCACAAAATATTCCTCTTTACGTGCACAATTACAGCAAGCCAAGAGAGGGAGGCTTTAAAGTGGGAATGCCATGATTTTACAGCCCTTTTTTGTAACCCTCTCACCCAGTAAGTTAGGTCTTAGGCCACAAAGAGAGGAAGAGCAGCAGAGGGAAGGCCAGATCCTGCAAGATCCTGATCATCCATAAATTTAATTACAAGCAGCAAAAATTCAGACATTCACCATGTAGCCTAGAAAGCCCCACACTACCCAGAGTTTTAGGGCCTGGAAACATTAGCTTGTGGCCCAAAGAAACCACAGCATCGGTTTTGATACTGACCTTAAATAGGTGCTGGACCAAGACTTGGCGCTGCTAGTAACTGCTGTTACACTCAGCAAAGTTTTTGCTTGTGTTACCTTTCTGCAGTTGCAGCAATGCTGTTTCTGCAGCCAGCTTTGCATGATCCAAGGACCAAGCCTGTTGAATGAGGAAAGGCTGAGAATTGGGTTTGTTCAGCCTTGAGAAAAGGCGGCTCAGGGGAGCCCTTATCACCATGCTCCAGTATTTAAAGGGTGGCTACAAAGATGGAGACTCCCCTTTTACAAGGAGTCACATGGAAAAGAAGAGGGGTGATGAGTATAGGTTACTCCTGGTGACATTCCAATTGGACATAAGAGGAAAATTTTTCAGAATGAGAACTATCAACCATTGGAATAATCTCCCCAGGGAAGTTGTGGTCCCCCAATGTCAGATACAATTCAGCTGGACAGGGTGCTGGGACACCTGTGCTTTGCCAAGAAAGGTTGGATTAGATGATCCTTGAGGTCCCTTCCAACCTGGCATTCTATGATATGATTCTATGAACAGGTCATGCTCAGGGCCATGCTTAAGATACCCAATTACCAGCCAGCACCTATTCTTTTGGGGGGCTTTTTTTGGACAAAAAGAAGAAAAAAATGGCACACTAGTGTATAATACAACCATAATTCGAAAAATAAGGCCACTGGCATTCTTTGGTAAAGCCTAGGCTGAAAACGTATCCCAGGATGCATGATCTTCCAGAAATCCGCCAACCCCTGCAGTGTTCAAACTTCTTGTATGACCACAGCCACATGAAGAATGAAATTAAACCCCATGGAAATCTTTGACATTTCTACTATTATGCAATGCTTGGGTGAAAAAAAAACCATTGCAGAAATTCTCCTTCCCTTTCCAGAGTGAGTTCAGAAAAAACTATTTCTAGCTTTTTTTAATTACACATTTCACCATTAAAAAGAAACCATCCATAAATTAAAAGAACCACTAACTAGGGCTTATGTAACCTATTTAGAGTGGGAAATTGGTACCACTTGGGAGTGAAGTCTGTTACTGTAATTTCTGGAGTCTACACCATCCATTTGATGTGTGCAAACACCACAAAAGTTGTTTATTTAAATATCTGCATTAAGTATTTTATGCGAAAAAGTTAATAATGGGAAAGGTTAAGATGCTGCATCCCATAAAAACTGAAAGAAAAGCCTCAATAGATGTTTAATGATCTAGCGGAGAGCTCATCACTGCTTTAGTAATAGATTTATAGGTTTTTTAGTTATAGATTTATCAAATTCTAATTTCTATTTTTGTTGTGAGTGTTTATGGTAGAGAACTGTTGTACTGTGCTCTCAGTCAATGTTACTGCAGTTTCCCCTGTGGAGAATACTCAAGTGTTAAAACTCCTGCCTCTTCCTCCCATCTCTGTCCCAGGAGCGGGGCAGCCAACCCCAGCTGTGGGACTGCTGTTGTGCTGAGCTAGTTACTTAAATCAAACATTCAAGTGATGAGAACATTCCAAAAATAGTTGTTCCTAACACTATTGCATCATTACTTTTCCAAGAGCAGCTTATATATGTTTCATACAAAAGACTTTCTCCCAGTTCCCAGCAACAGGGACCAGCAGAATGACCCTACTTTGGGTTGCACCAAAAATTGGGAGAACGGTTTGACCTGAATCTTCCTGAATGAGATGAGTCTTTTCAAACAATCCTTGGGACAGTCGGGTACTCTGGGACTAACTAGTTGCAGAAAAGGGAGGAGCAAAGCAGCAGCCTGGGGCTCATTTCACCCATGGACTACAACAGCTATGTCCTCTCACTGGGGTGAGCTGGGGCAGTAGCAGGATGACAGGGGAGCCAGCAGCAGCCTCTGCTCCACACAGAGCTAATCCACACCATGAAATTGCAACGGTGACATGCAAAATGATATCTTGCAAGAAGCCACTAATAAAGTCAAGGGCAGCAAAAGATTACATCAATTCTTAATAAAAATCAATCAACCCCTCCCAAAAGAAACCCTCATAACCCTTCCTGCAGTGACTCTTAGGAAACTATTCATAGCAAAGAATTTAATGCAGAAGTTCTACACTGATCAGCAGAAAGCACTGATCATTTCTCAGATACACATTCCCCACACAGAGAAGTTAACGGGCCACCGTGCAACCTGACCTATGTACTTACAATTCTGTCTACACACAGCTTGGATTGATCACGCCAGGACTAACTCAAGTGCATTATACATGGTGCATATGGATGAAGTAAAGAAGTTGCATAAAATTTATTTTTCCACCTTGTTTTACAACATTCCCTTTTAAGATCTTACACATCTGCAACATATAACTCCACAGAACAATAAATAATTGGCATTCATATTTCTCTTGAATCAAGAATATGTACACATTGTTTAACTAGATGACAGGTACAAAACATTGGCATCACAGTAAATATAATTTTGACACCATAATACATTTCCCCAATTAAGAATGAAATTAACATTTTTTAACAGTTGTAACAATTAAAAATGTTCTCAAAGGCATATAAGTACACAGGTTGTAGTAGGCAGTAGTAATGGACCATATTGGCAAAGCTGTAGAACCCAGGATTTCATGCAAATCGGAGTTTATTAATTATGAAATAACTAATAATAAATGAAAGCCCATCCAGCTCACACTGAAGATTTTAATGGGCACTGGACCGGCACCAGCAACTGTGGAGAGGAGTCAAACCCCATCCAAACAGTTGTGTCCAAAGAACTTGTGATGGTGAGCCCCAGGCAGTGGTAGCTCACATACCTGGTTTAAAGCACTGCTTGTGCAAACCAAGGATTTATGATGCATCGGATGGTGCAGCAGCTTTCTTTAAAAGACAAACCCAGAAGACAAGCTTTAGGGCTTCACAAATCTAACGTTCTGGGCCTCCCTGACAAACAGCTCAACTATAGCAAATTCCCTCAGCAACTGCAGAGGATAAGAGAGGTTGTCACAGTATTTAGTTGTGACAGTTCAGTAAACCACATTAAAACAACACCTGTGGTGCTGCTGTTTGGTCCAGCCACAGCTGTAGCTCTCGTCACGTAGTTCTCAACACCAAGGGGACACCAAAGATGTCACTTAATCACTCCTCAGCCCAGTTCTGGTAAGACTCTGCAGAGATTTAAGCTGCTGCTGTTGAACAAAGAATGTTGCATTTCAGTTGCACTATAAGCTGAGCAAAATGAATGTTTGCAAGATAAACAGGACAAGCTCTATGGAGGAAACACATATAGTTAAAGGAAAAAAAATAAGAGGGTTACAACACATCTGAGTTACTGCTGAGATGCAAGAAGAAAACAGTGCATGTCACAAAACCTCCACGATAACTAACCACTGCAGCAGCACAGCATGGAACGTGGGCTTCCCTAAGCATCCATGGGAAGCAAGAGAGACATACACTGCTATCCTACAGCATCACTTGGAGCACAGTCCCAAAGCACACAGGTTACATGAACTGCTACAGTACGTAAACCAGAACAAAAAAAGGAATAGGAAGAATACTAAGTAAGGCTACAAACAAGATACTACATAGAAGAAAACAATGCTTCACTCCCAAAAAGCACAAATTAGGAGCTTACTAGAAGAAAAAGATCACATTTCCAGCAGAGAATCCATTTATTCAAATGTACAGCAAGTATGAACATATGTATTAAACTTTGCTTTCAAAAACATCTTTTAAATAACTTAAGAGAAATAGATTGCAGACATAAAGTGCTAAACCTGAAAACTACAACAATCATTCCTCTTTTTTGCTGTTTCTTAAATGGCAGTTTAAATTTTCCAATTGCTTTAAGAAGATGCAGTGCATACCCAGACAGAAATGACTTCCTGGATTTACAGCCTTGTGCAAAAAACTACCTGCAAAGGAACATTCGCACCCCAAAACACAGCTATACATTACTATCAATTCACTAAATATGAGTTCCTTTTTTAAAGTTATGATTCAATAAATATAAATGAAATCACAATTCTCTCCCTTTCTTGGTGTAAGCTAATATTTTGCAAATATGGTCCACTCAGTGTAAACTGTATTGACTTCAGGAAACAGTGAATTCTACCAAGTATACGTCTCAAATATTTACATACAGTAGCATGGCACTGTTATTCTTGCAGGACATTTAACTCCTAATACACACTGGATAGGGTCAGGGCTTTACAGAGATGTGTACTGCAATGTGTTTGCCAACAGTCAAGAGGAACTTGACTTCTCAGCCACAAGGAGTGGCCAAAAGAAATTCTCAATTCTTGTATTTAAATCTGCTTCAACCAAACGCTGACTGAGGAACTCCAGAACACCTGCATGGCTGACATTATCCAGGAGCTGGAGCAAGTCATACTAAAGACAACATAAAGTATCTTTTGGGCAAAGTGGCATAATTCGCAAAAGGCTGCTAGCCCAGCTCCCCAAGCAAATGGGCGGTCCAGGCACCGCTTTTCCTCTGTGCGACAAATCAGTGGGAATACTGGACTTCTGGGGCCCACATGAACACGTGTCAAGCAGAAATGCACACTGTCATTTATAGGAGGGGGAAGAAGATAAGAAAAAAGGCAAATTTTATAAGAAGGTCAATACTAAGAATTAGCTTTCCTTAACCTGTAGGTTATTTCTGAAGGCGGTTGCTATGAATCACAACTTCAGACAAGCACCTATCAGAAGAGTGGCACAAAAGAAAAAACAGCGAGTTCAGATTACAGAGCATTTCTGCTCTTATTCCTGAAGGATTCTGAAACATAATTTTCTGAATTAGGAGGGCTTCCACTGCATGAAACAACAACAAGGTCATACAGACTTGTACCTTCCTCTCACCCTGAGCCACACACATTATGAAGCACATCTAATTTGTCTCTAAATCTTCTGGAACTTGCTTCTCCTCCTCTTTGATATTTACTCACAGGATTCGAGATCAAGGAAGGCAGGTCAGGTTGTGCAAAACATCCCCCGCAGCAATTACCACACATTGACCGCATAAGCCACAGCTATCTTAGATCTGAAAATTTAAGCCATACCCGCTCTGGGTCAACACAGACTCCAGCTCTTTTAAAACAACACTCCCATTTTCCACAGATTTTCACATCAGACTTTTTTAATGCAGCATTGTGCTGCTTGCGACAGTGGAGCGCCTGTAGGAATAGCATTAGAAGCTGGCAGCCCATTAAAGAGGTTCAGCATGGCACACAGATGACCATGGAGCTTCTGCTCCTCACACCAGCAGGACTGTCCTGGCCTGGAAGAGCTGCCTGGAGAAAGGAGAGGGGAGCTCAGGCCCTGGGCTCCGCTTTTCCTGGTCCCTCCATGCAGTCGACCAACAACAGTGCCAAACAGTGCCAGCTCCAACAGTGTTTTTTATGACGTGGGAATGAGATAGCAAGCAACTCATTTAGCACAGACTAAACACCCATTAGATGAGGACGTCTCCCACTAAAAGCTCATACACGTTTGATGCATGGGCCCAATTGCAGAAGGTTCCCATAACTCTGTCCTCCTGAGCAGCCTACATGTGTTGCTCTCCTCATGGTATTATAGTGTGGACCAAAGCTTATTATAAAAACAGAACTCACTGAGTTTAATTTTTGAAAATGAAAAATAAATTCATAAAATTGCTCTGTACATGAGCTTAATACCTTCGTATGAATCCTATTTCTGTGATTCCAGTTTAGTTTTTAGAGCAGAGCAAGTGCGAAACTGCAAAGCAAGTAAAAAACCGCCTCTCTGCAGGGAGTATGTCATGAACAACATCCACCTAGGAGTGCCTCAGCTTATTTGCAGCTCATCTTCGCAGTTTCACCCTAACAGGAAACAGATTTCATGTAGCTGTGAGGAGTAGCAGCTCTGTGACCTCTCCTTTCAGTCTCCAAGGATTCAAGACACGACTGCCACATTGTCTGCAGAACAGTACGAGTCTCTTCTCACGTTGTCAACACATTTCAAGTCTGATCAACTGCAAGTTTCATTCCCCAAAGAGGACTTGCTTTAGTTTAGATAATTTTCTCCTATACAAATAAACACCAAGTAAAGCTATTATGTCACCAGCTCCTTTTAACAGGAAGCACAACAGCGAAACAAAACTGAATTTCTTCATTTTGGACTATCATTTCTCTGTATTTATTAATGCCTGTATACCTCCAAAATCACTAAGGCGACCACATTTCAACTGAAGGAAGATCTCAAACACGCTCAGATTCTCAAGTGTGTGTAGATCCGACATGCTGGAGCCCCATTATGGAAACAGCATGCCATAAATCAGGAATCAGCTGTCAGCAGTATAATGCGTCACCTACATTAAGGGATTTCCAAGATGTAAGAAGAATATAACTACTTCAACCGAAAAGATGAATAATATAAAATAACATAACACAATGCAAGGAACAGTGCAGATACTTAAAAAAGGAACAAGTTTCTCGAATGTGAATTCCGAGGTCAGTTAGCAGCTTTCAGATACTTTTAACCACGCATGAGAAGCCCATCGTCATCGCAGTTACATGCATTTGACCCCAGTTAGGATGAACAAAAGCGGCAAGAACCGGATGAACTAACAAGTGCCTCCACCCTCAGAAAACTCCCTTCTATCATTAAGTTTCCATTCACAGCAGTTGTGAAGTCTTTTTCACTAAAGCAGCATGTAATAGAGATTACCACATGATCCATATGCAAATATCAGACGTATTCATTATAGTAACAACTACATGATTTTGTCTCTCAGCCATGTGCAATATTTGTCTCTGGTATTCAAGGACAGCAGCCCTAAGACGTGAGCTTCGAATAGCTGGGGGGAGAAAACCTTCGTCTCAGGTACTTGAGGACGTAGAGGGGAAGACAGCTCACCAGAGTGATGACTGTGACTTTCCACAAGAACGATAAAGTCGCAATGAAGTAAACATCTGTATAAAGAAAAGAGCACAAAGTCAAGGAAGATGGGAAGTACCTCCTGGGAACAGGTTATAATACCTCAGAATCTTTGCAAAGATAGTTGAAGCATTGCTCAAAATAAAGCTGGTATACCCATATGCAAGGGATGCAGATCTAGCCCACTGTGAAGTTATCTTCATTGTCTTCAGTGTCAGCAAAGAGCTTTATGGAAGAAGCAGTGACATCTTGTGGTTCCTGCGCGAACACTGGAAGAAACCCTATGGACCTGATATTTGCAACTACTCAGCTACTGGGGGAAGCTGGAATTTGTCACCCTTTTCCTTTAGCCAGGGAAAAGGATTAGCTCTATTTCAGGCAACTAAAAAAACTCCACCAACCAACAACTGAACCCAAAAGAGAGAGGCCCCAATGAAGAAGATAAAATAAGTTTTAGAAGGCAGCTCTTCCACCCAGTCAAAAGATGAGATCGTTCAAACCAACAACAGAGGCTTCAATCTGCAGTCCCAAGTTCAGTTCCCTCATGGAACTAAAGAACACTGTTGTATATGACATCTGGTATGTGGTGGAGCTCTGAAAGTACAGATGACATTCACTGAGCACGCATACTCTACTGATCACCTTTACCTCCTCTAGCATACTGCTGTGAGAAGAAACCATAAAATGCCTTTAAAGTGCAGCTTATTCAGGTCCAAAATACTGTCACTGTAATTATCTTTGGCTTCATAATCAGCCTTTAAGCTCAATTCAATTCCTTACAGTCCTGTTACTACTCAGGTTATAAAGCAACTCATTAGAGAAAAGGCATTTAACCTTACCAATAAACTCATGTAGGAAGACCAGAGAAGCTATGTAGCAGGAGAGACTAAGCAGCTCAGCCACTATCATGAGCCAGTGCCACGTCTGGATCGTCAACGCCACCATCAATAACTCGGTGAGAATCAAGGAAGTGAAGGAAATGGCAACAATATGGACAAATTCAGATTCAAAGAGGAGGAGTGCTCCATACATGATGATGCTGCCTGCAAGGGAATGGAACATTTGGGTATTTTATTCAAACACCAGTTTAAGCTCTAAAGCCCTCTGTAAAACCCTTAGGTCTTGGAAAGGCTGAAACACAGACATGTCTTGAGACTGTTTTTCATGAAACCTGATTAATGTAATGACAACAAATCAGTTACTATTTAGGAGACAGAACTGATGAGAAGACAGGGAAAAGTTACAGCAGAGGTAACTGAGACTTTTATAACAGTCTATCATATTCACAGACACATGGAAATAGGAAATTAATAAACACTTATTTTGGCAGCTGCCGATTTCTAACATCCCAAAACTCTTTCTCCCAGAAAAGCAGTTGGTCACTACTCAGAAGCTAAAAGATATTAAATACTTCTTAAACCTACTGCATTGCCTCAGTGCCCAGATGGAAGCAAGGTGTTGAAAAGCTCAGTGGATAAAAGTTAGCCTCTCTTTGCACTACTCTGGCCAAGATCTCTCCCCTTTACACTTCCCCCTAAAAGGAGTACGTATTAAAGCACTGTTAATGATGCATTGTTTCGTGCTCCTATTCTGGCTGGCCAGGGAATGCTCACAACGCTCTGCACAGCCACCTGCACAAATAACTCATGTTAGCAGCATGACTAATCCGCACCAACATCCATCACACTAGGCTTGTTTCAGAAGGGAAAACCTGCAAGTGACCAGAGCTTGAGCCACAAAGTTCAAATCCAGCTGTGAACTTTCCAAAGTTTAGGACTGCTCAAGTTTTTGGTCAGGCTCATCTCTGCTAGCAACTAGCCCAATTGTTTGGCCTGCTGTTTTCTAGTTATTTAGAACATCAGAAGTGAAGTCACTTTAACCAAATATTGTAACCAGATAGTGGTCTCAGCTCTAGAAGAAATCTTTCCCTCAATGCATCACCCTCTGGCTTTAGCTTTCCACCACTTGTGAGTTTTCTATAAATGCCTTGGCTTTGCCATCATATTTACACAGCACCAGAAGACCATTATCCCTGTTGCAGGGTTCTACCACATTAGGTTTCAGAAAATAATGGTAACAGAGGTTTCATATTCTTGAATTCGCTCCCTACTGAGGATGGTTGTGTCCATTATATCAGTAAGAATTATCTGCTTATTTTGGCACATTTATTCTGACTCTTTTTCATAAAGAAGTTTTGGAAAACAAGAAATATTGTCACAGGATCATATCACCATTTTAGCTTTATAGCTCCATGTTATTTACATGTTTTCCATAATTCCCTAATTAATACTTATAGGAAGTATTGGACCTTGACATTGCTTGATAAAAAAAGACAAAAGAAAAAAACCTGCTAGAGCTATTGCCACTTCTATTACACAGGGTTTAGATAAAAACACACAAAGCTACAGATTCTGTACTTTGCATGCTGACTTAACCTGTATAATCTACAGGTTTGCAAACCTTTTCCAAAAGAAAGGAAGAGTCACAGGCTCTACTCGACCGATGGAGCAATTAAAGCACCAAAAGGAATATGTACAGAATTACAAAGGATGGTCCTAATGAGAAGAGGCACAATGCTTTGAACTTCTACATCGCTGCCTACGATAGGGTAGACCAGTTGCAGCCAATATTTAGTTTTAGATAATTCCTTCCTTTGGTAATGTTACTAAGATTTTCTGAGACAAAAATATATATTCATTAACCCAAGGATGAATTGCTAAATTCACTTCATGCCTTACTTCACTTCCTGCAATACAAAGAAATCAGATATTCTGCACTCATTAAAACATCTGAAGGCACAATAAGAAGTTGATTTCTTACCTTGATAGATGCTTATTAAGACCCATATTAAAAAAGTTTTGTACGATAATGGTCGTCCCTGGGGGGAAAGAAGAAAAAAAAAAGACAAAGCTCCATTTGGATTTTCTTCTATGAACATTCACTTACAGATTAACTCAGCAATTGATAAAAGAGAACCAACCAGCCCTGAGGTACTGTGTCTTTACTCTCATTTTTCACGATGGATGAAGGAAGCCTGGGACTGCGGAAGCTCACTGCTTCCACAGTACAGTACAACCTCGTCCTTACTGCACACACGATTAATTCAATGCCAAGAGTCTCATGAGTTTAGTCATTGTACTATGAAATATAGGATGTGTGTATACACATATATGAATATGTTAATATTACATTTCTAGACACACACATACAAATCATCATCATCTTGAAGGCAGATAGTTTTTTTTCTTTTTAAAAAAAGCATCTCCAGCCAACACAGCCTTACCAGCACAAAACCCCCCTATGTTTAGACCAGGCCTAAGGATGGTTGGAGAATTAGTGGTTTATGACATAAGAGACAACATACAAGTGAAACCAGATGGAGACTTATTCAGGCTGTTGGAAAAACAGGCTTTGCTTTTGAGAGTATCTGTTTAACAAAAATCCTTGAGGGAAAGGATCTGTTGAAGACTCAGTCCACCCCTTCCTTCTGTTGAGATGGATGTTGCCAGTCTGCATGCCCCAGTTGTTCACAAAGTTTTTCAGGAGAGAAAAAAAAACTCAAAGAAAACAAAAGGAACCTAAGCCAAGATTTACCTTCCTGATATTTCCATGGTAAATATCAAATTAAGTTTTCTTTCTTTAATGAGAAGGACCCAACTTTCATGCTAAAGCTACAAAAATGGCATAGCAACCAAACCTTTAGGTCCCTTTAGATCATCCACAAGATAAATTTCTATTCAAGAAACTATGTGATAACCTACTCCTTCCATCAAGTGAGCATATCTCTCCTCCCCACCCCCTTTTCTGGCTTCAGGATAGTGCCAAATCCCCAACAATTTCTCTTTCCCCTTTATTTTGGAACAAATCAGTAATATTAAATCCTTAGAATTTCCCACAGAATGGAAATTCTATTTCTCCAGCCGTTTTAAATAAATAGCATTTTATGTAGCATTCAATAACAAACTGCCAGGAAATCTCGTTGTATCTCTTGATTCAAATTTGCCTTTAAAACAATTTTGCTTGAAAACACATGATAAGGTTCTGTATCTATTGGTAATATATTTGACTTTACACATTTAAAGAGTTTCAAATCAAGGTGAAGATCTTGCCTTAAACTAAAATAGACAAACAGAAGCCTCCCGCACCTTAAGAAGATCTTTGTAGAGCTCTGGGTACAACATTGCAACTTCAGATTTAACATCCTTGTCCAGGACTAGAGAAAACACTGGAAACATTGTGTAAATTGTGGAGTACCTGGCAAGAAGGTAGAAGACCAGTAAATTATGTAAGGTGTAGATGAGCAAACAGAAATGCAAGTCTTCAGAAAGGAAATACAATATTCTTGAGGTGCCAAATGACATATATGCTACAAAAACTTGCAAATGGGGTTTTGCACATAGAAAAAACTGCAGGATTTACTTTTTGAATAGCTTTTGATTAGAAATCCTCATCCACAGACAACTGGTTCAAGTACTGAAACTGGTGTTAATGGAGCCAAGGGCAGGCCTGTCCAAACCCCAAAGTTTGCTCTACACTTCAGGCTTGATCCTGTTTGCATCAGGGGAAATGGAGATGAATTTGCTGTTTGTGTTTTTAATTATGTACTCAAAAATGTAAAGTCATAGGATTACAAGTGTAATTCCGGTATATCTTAGACAGGAACTCATTCCTCCTGTTGAAAAGTTCGGGCTGTTCCCTGCTTCTGACACTGTGAGGAGTTGGGCACTGTCTCTTACTGCTGTGCAGGCACCAGAGCACAATGACTGTTCCTCTGCTTTTTAGTAGGATCAAGGCAACAGCTCAGGGAGGATGGCTTGCTTCTCATGTTCTGAACGTGACAAACTGTCCTTGCAGAAAGCTTTCTAGAACTGGCTCAGTGGCTTTGCTCAGTGCAGAGGAGCAGAAGGGGGACAAGGATCACATACGTCATCTAAAGCAATGCTGTGAAACATGCAGAGTGGAGATGTGCATGCTCTGTGTATTGACTAGCCCAAATCTATTCACACTGCACAGGTTTTCCACACTAGTGGTAAAAAGTGAGCTCTTACCCAATGATGAGAAAGCCTTGATAGAGAGGAACCGAAGCAAAGTAAAATACTGATGAGAAAACAGCCTAGAAAATAAAAGAAATAAGGTTTTCAGGCGTTAAGATATTGCAGTAACAGCTTAAAAATATACTCTGTTAAAACTGGAACATACTTGCAGCAGGCTCTCCAAATTCCTGAAATGAAGACAGAAGAATGTAGTATCAACCCTTTTTATTCCTACACAAACCTTGCATGAAAGTGATGTTTAATAGCAAACACTGGAGACCTGGACTTGGAAAACCTTTTGTAATGTAACACAAAGAGTTTCCTCCACAGGCCATTGGTTTGATCCAGATGTTGTGAAGAACAGGTACGTACTGATTTATGCTTGGATGATGCCTTCGCAACATAAAAAGAGTGAACACTCACCAATACAAACTCCAAAGAGCTCACGATGACTTCTTTTTTGTTAGAAGTTATGGGTTTGTTTTCTGTTCTTGCTTTCAGCTGCAGAGTAAGCTACACTGCCCCTTGAGCCTGAACCTTTTGTCTCTATGCATCCCTCTCCGACATGTCTATTCCAAAAAGGGGACCTGCAGAACCATTCTTCTCAAAAATATGAAGTATTTTACTCAAAAAGTATGTAGTATTTTTCAGGAATGCATCAGTACTTTCTGGCATGAAAATGCAACTCCCGAAAAGTAATCTCTGTCCTTCACTGTAACCTTCTCTCAAGTCACACAGCTATGGAATGTGGCTCATAAACTCTTAAAATCTCTTTCAACTCTCCCTGCCAACTGGCAATTGTGTACTTGTTACACTGAGGCTTTGCACACACGAGCAATGTAAATTTTGTTAATAACAAATCTGTCCCCTTTGAAATGGAGAGGAAGAGAATGCCTCCATGCTGCTGCAGTGAGCTGCTGAGTACTTGGGAAGGTTAATATGAGCTTCAGCAGCCTTTGGAGCACAGCTCCCATGAACACTTCACAGTGCATGAGATTCAGCTGTTGGTAACCTCATCAAGGCCTCAGCCAGGTCCTCCTCAGTAAATAAGGGCTTCAAATAGTGCAACTCAAGTTAAAACACACCTGAAAATAAGTGCAGTTACCCAGCAGAGGCCATGACAGTATTGCCCTGTTTCAGATTTTCAGTATTTCCCAGCATTACTAAACAACAGCGATGTCATGCTGCGTCAAAGCTGTGTTTTCTAAGGTAGAATATTGTTTTCCCAATACCAGTAACTTTCTTGTGTGTTTTCAATAAAAGTAACAACCTTAAGTTCTAATCCATTAAAATTCGCAGGAAAAGAAATAGTTGCATCCAGAACGAAACACAGAACCTTTACTTTTTGATTTGGCTTTTTCACCTCTCCACTGGAATAATCCTCACAACAGTCCATTTACCTGCATTGTACTGATGCACAGGCTCCTGTGGATGACAAACTGACTGAGAGCTGCAGACCGTTTGTAACTGTTCCTTCCATGCACCATTAATAAACGACCCAGATGTTTAAATTGAGTGATAGAGAAATCAGCTGCAAGTGATGCCTGTTTTCCTTCCTGTGTACAACAGCAAGTAAAAGCATAGGGAGATCATTTCATTATTGGAAACAAAGACTATCATATTATTTAGTTATTGCTGACACAATTTCCAAGAAAATTTGCAATACACTAGGTGGAGGAGAGTATTACCTCAGCACTTCTGCTTTCCACCGTGGCTTATAAGCAGAGAGCAAAAATGAGGAGAATTCCCATTTGAACCCTGGGCTCCAATTCTAAGCAATCTTCTGGATTATGATTCACAATGTGCATACTAATGCGACACTCATATCAAGTCAGTATTGAATGCAAATTTTCAGTCTCAAAAGTTCAATCAATTTTAATGTTTTGGCTCACTCCAAGCAGAGTCTTTCCACTGCCTCCAAATCCAGCCCTGTCACTCCAAGAAGCTCTGCATGCAGGAACCAGAGCTCTAACCTAGAGTTTGCTTTCTAAACAAATATAAACAGCTTTTAATTGTAAATGTAGAGTGGATGTTATCAGGGTAAATATAACTCAACTCCAGCATTTGGAGCACCTAAGTGCGATTAAAAGCTCCAAAACTAACTATGATGGGCAGATTCCCTGTATTTGGACAAGAATCAAATAACAAACTTGAACTCTGTTGAGCAGTAGCCTCCTTTGCAGCCAAGTTATTTTTCATGATAAGGCTATGGGTCTGATGATTATTCTTGTGGAAACTTCTCATGTTCTTGCACAAATTTCCAAGGATTCATTTAAGAGCTACTTGTGAACTAGCTCCTGAATTGCCACGGGAAGTCTTATTAAACACGAGGTAATCTCACCTTTCCTTCAACTCCAACACCACAGTCAGCCTCCTGAATCATGCTAACATCATTCCCTCCATCACCTGCAGGTCAGACAAACGACATCAGTAGTTAAGCAACAAGGGCAACTTGCAAATCCACTAAAGACATCTACACCAGACTGTCATATTAGAAGAAACATTTAACCCTATCAACATGAGCAGGATTTTAAACAACAAAAGCAGGATTGTAAATAGAAATAATGAATTTTGAATTTGACATTTCTTATCTTTGCTGGATGCTTCAGCAGTGCAAGGGCAGCTGAATGTCAGCCCCCACTCCTAATTGGCTGAAAATCAGATTTTTGGTTGCCTATCACCAAGCATTTGCATTAATTTAATTTTTAGGAAGTTTAGTTTTGTTTTTAATAGATCCAGAGGTCTGATCACTTTACCTGCAGTGTGAGTGCACCTACAAGTAAGCACTTATTGTAAGTACCTACAGTGCTGAAATAAAGCTCACAAATTAACAATGGCACTTCATCTGATCAAGTTCAAGCTCTGTTTTGCAAAGATATCACCCTAAATATTTATGAGTATTTTCTCACTGAAGTTTAAATATGCAAAACTTCATCTTCTCAACCATCCCACAAAAAACTGTTTCCTAACTCAGCACTGCAGGGTATTGTGAGATAACACAGGACTGTTCACTCAAAAGTAGTAGTAGTAAAGCCACCACCCTACATGGTTTCTCCTCCCTAACTAGCCCCTTACCTACTGCACAGGTGAGCTTTCCAGTCCTTTCCTGGAGCAATCGCACAATCTGGGCCTTCTGTGTTGGAGCACATCTGCAGCACACGACGGCAGGGCACTGGCAAGCCAGTTCCATGAACTCATACTCATAGTATTTCAGACACACCTAGTTTACAGAGATCAGAAGCGTCACCGATGTTTGTATTAAGAAAGTTTCTTTAAAATAACATAACCCAAAGTCAGCCACAGTGATTTGGGGCTGCTCCTGAGCAGCCCAAGGCGTTCGGAGCCTACCTCCAACGAGTCACCAGAAATAACAAGAGCACAGTCGTGCTTCCGGCGGAAAGCGTTCAGCTCGAGATGGGCTTCTCCACGGTTAGTCACCTGGGGAAAAAGATGGCAACTGAGGAAGGGTTTGCTTCATTGAGGTGAAAAACCAAACAAACAAGTCTCAGAGGGAGCCAAAGCAATATGGATGGGCAGCACACGGAATTATTCAGAGCACAGTCAGATAAACAGAAACTCAGGGGACAGAAAGCTGTGTCAAAAGGATAACAATATTCTGAGTCTACCGCTGAAAAACAGTTGTGATCTCCACACCCCTCCTGTCCCAGGATTTGGGGTCACAAATAAGTCCTGAGGGGTATGTGGGTGTTACTCACTAGCCTGAATGTATGGATGTCCTGTGTCCGTGTCACCAAATGTGCATTCTTGGCTGTACATGTGGCTGTCTCCAACTTATCCCCTGTCAGCATCCACACCTAAAATGCAAGTATTTAATGTCTTAAATACAAAACTTAACAACCACATCTGCAGAACACCTAGAAGTACCACCTGCCAGTTCAGGCAATATAAAAGGATTGTTAGAATACATATACAAACTATTCTTCTAAAAAGAAAGCCCTATTTTAAAACACACAAGAAAAGTCTCATAGACGAAAGAAAGCAGAGCTTTTAAAGTGGCTGAAATGCAGAAGAAGTTACAAACTATGTATAACATTTTTTCCCACCTGCAATATTTCAAGATTCTGCTGATAAACCCACAAAACTCAAGCTAAAGAATGTGTATGCGTGTGCTAATGTGTCCCACCCCAGCTATTTCTCATACGCTGAAACAAACGGGCCCTGCTGCAGAAAGATCTCTCGTGGCCCTGCCTGAAATATGGATGATGCAACTGGGGTTAGCTCACTGCTGATGTGTGCGTCTGGAACAGACTCACTTGGTTGTTGCCTTTCTGGTTTTTTTGTTAAATATACACTGCTCCTTTTATTTTGTGCTGGTGAGGGGGGGGGTGTTAGAAAGCAATGTCAGCAGCTATACCCAGCAGCAGCAGTCGGTTATAATCTGACAGGAAATTCTCTCAATAGTGTAAATATAGCAGAGTTTTGGGGTTGGATTTTTGTTTTTCCATAGATGTTTTACTCTTTCAAAACACCACCCAAGAATATTTCATGAAACTTTAAAAATATATAAATTTATACCTAGCACAAAACCAAACCAAAACAAAGATTCACTTATTTGTTTAATAATCTGAGGTTGGAAAGAGATTTGATCTTAACAAGATGGTCCCTGTAATGAATTACAAGACCGCCTTTCGTCTTGATTTACTTCTTGCATGCAATACCCTAATGAACATACCATTGCAAGGAGTGCTCTGAAGTGCCGGCCTGGCTGTGTGATGACACAGTCCACACCCTGACACTGACTCCAGCCAAGGTGAAGAGAAAAAAAGTGAAAACAGCTTTGGAATAACTGGCCAGGGCTACGCTGCAGGGGGAAAAAGCCACAGTGCGGCTAAGGAGCTGTGCGATTCCACTCGTCGCACTTCTCTGCTCAAGGCCTTGCTGTTTACAGCAATGGTTCCAAACACAAAAAACTTTTGGAAGCTTGTCCCAAGCCTTGAATTCCACTTCCTACCTAAATCCCAAGCACACTGCTCTGCTTTGGATTCACAGCATGGCTCAAGACTTTTGCTCCCATCCATTGGCGCTTACAGCAGAGAAACCACAACCAGAACCTTTCACCTACTTTTTTCACCCAAATCTGAATATTTACTCCATTTATGGTTTTTTTTTTTAACTCCTTTTTGCCAGTTTGGGAGCTGAATGGCAAGTTTTCCGAGATGGGAACTAACAGCACCAGCGGCTCCCCCACCGCTGAGCACAGCTCCGGCCATAGCTGCCTGAGCCTTACATACCCAAGCCCAGAAAAGCAGGAAAAGTCAGTCCAGCTCCCGATTCTCTTGGCTCACACCCCCTCTAGTGGCTGCTGAAAAGTTGTACACGCACAGCTTCAACCCCCGCACAGGAGGTGATGCACCAGGGACCCAACACACCCAAACCAGGCTTGTTTCATACAACATCTGAAACAAACAATTGCCCAAAAGTCTCTGCCTACACACTCGGCTTCTCTGCAGATGGAGCCAGAGAATGTTACGGGAAGACACTCTGTTTTCAGCTGGAACAGAGTTAGTTTTCTTCCTAGTAGCTGGTGCACTGCTGTGTTTTGGCTTTAGTCTGAGAAAAGTGCTGATAACACACCAATGTTTTAGTGGTTGCTAAGTAGCACTTGCCCTGATCAAGGACTTTTCAGTTTCCCATGCTCTGCCAGTGAGGAGCACAAGAAGCCAGAGTGAGCACAGCCAGGATGTGAACCAGCCAAAGGGATACTCCATACCGTAGAACATTATGCTCAGTATATAAAGTAGGGGGAGATAACCAGGAGGGGCTGATCACTGCTCAGGGACTGGCTGGGCATCAGTCAATGGGTGGTGAGCACATTGTATTGCACATCACTTGTGTTTTCTCAATTTTAATTTCTCTTTTTTTGTTGTCCCCTGTTATCATAATCGGTATTGTTATTGTCATTATTTCTATTATCGATATATTTTACTTTACTTCAATGATTAAACTGTTCTTATCTCATCATGTGGATTTTACATTCCTTTGATTCTCCTCCCCATCCTGTCCAGGGAGGGGAAAAGGGGAGAGTGAGCAAGTGGCTGTGTAGTCCTCAGCTACCAGTGGGGTTTAAACAACACCAGAAGAAAAGCTCAAAAGGTGCCATACTTTCATGTGTTCAGTTAACATTTACTGTTTTGAGCATGCTCTGTTCCCAAAGTGATGTTTAAAATGCATTGGCCAGCCCTACTGTTCTCACTTACAAATTAAACCTGGTGAAACATGTAGCTTGACAGGGCCTCTGCACTGGCATAACTCACTGGCTGTAGCACAGTGCCACATACTCCAGAGGGTCTAAGTGTTCCAGCTAGAAGTAATATTAGGTTGCACAGACCTTAATGCCAGCATTCCTCAGTGTCTCCAGAGTGGGTCTGACATCCGTCTGCAGCTGATCCTCCACACCAGTGAGACACAGCAGCTCCATCTCCATTTCCAGGCTCTCGATGACTGTGGCTACCTTCAAGGAGCGGTCATGCACACTTAGCTTTGCCTGGACGTAGCGTGCCTGAGGACAGAGCAGATACAACCACTCACTCACACAGCCAGCCTGCAGGTTACCCAGTTAACCTCCTGCTGTTAACTCTCATTCAGGGATGCCACCTGTAATGGTTGGTGAACACGAGGTGTGTATTACAGAATAAGACAATTATTTCAAGAAGTTTCTGTCATTTCATCCCTGTCCTGTTACAGCTGAGCAGCACAGTGCCCATCTCATCCATGTGCACACCAATGCACAGCAGCTGCTGAAGTGGCATCTACAGAAACCCTGGGAGCAACTCCATTGCACCACAGGTCTAACCATGGTTTTCACAACTAACACGTCTACAAACAATGGCAATGGAGAATCCTAAGCATTTTCACTATCTCCTCTCTGCATTTAACTTAACAATTCTGCTTCACATTTTATCTATCTGGAGCAAGCAACATAGTGCAGTGTGTAGAGACCCATCTAATAAAACTCACGTGTGAAGCCTTTGTTTCCATGAAGCTCAGCTGGGTTATATTGTGGTTGTTTGTAGTTTCCATGGATGTCAGAATGCAACAATGAAAACTGAAAGTCAACACGTTTCCCCACACAAACACAACTTGTCTAACAAATGATGAAGATTTGCAGAATTTATTACTGCAAAAGATTAGAAGGCAGGACTCAGGAACTGGTTTGGAGGGTCCTGGCTGGGATCCAGTTTCATACGTATCACTTAAAAAGCAACTTTGACATTGAAGGATGACAAAGCGAGCAGGAGGAGGGAGATGAGAGGCAGCATTATCACCAGAGGTCCGTCAGAATCACTTCAGTGATTGTTTGCTTAAAACCAAAGAAAAGTAAACAAACAAAAACTTACTTCAAAGTCTTGATACTGCTCTTCCGTCAGAGACTTCTTGGCTACAACAAGAACCCTCAGGCCTTCCCGAGCCATGTTACCACACTGGAAAAGAATATCACATTGTAAACCGTAACCTCCATCACAAGTAAGACGATTTATGCACAGCATAGCAGAGATGGCAACGTAAGATAGCAAGTTTAGAAAATAACCATCCTATTTGAGCAACCCTAGTGAGTCTATAGCATCTGATAAAGTGCATGATAAACCTGAGAGGAAAAAAGGAGCCCTGCAATAGTTTGCAATCTATCCTAGTGATCAGAAACAAAAAACGTTCTCTCTGCTGTACCAGTGTAACAAAACCAACCCCACTGATTTCATTTCTTCCATGTGTTAAGTAAATGGACACAAGCCTTTGATTTGTAGACTTCACTTCTTCGGCCATCAACTCTTTAAAATGAGACCAAGGTAATACTATTTCTTTGAACACTAGGGTTTGGAGGTGGGGAGAATCAGTAATGGGAGGTACAGCTATGAACTTTGCATCAGTATTACTACTAACCTAACACATATCCCAGTATAAAGCTGCCCAATGTAGTTCTGAAGCTAGACCTTTCAGTCTACAGTAAATACAAACACAGGATCAAGCCCAGGACAAATGTGGTGACCTTGAGTGGCAATCTGTTCTGAGCAAAATCCATTTTATTTACAGGACTTTCAGCACTAAATACGTTGAACTCGCCACCTGACTTTTTTGATACTGCATATATTTTTGGCTGAAGACTAATCCAATGAACTGCCAAGACATCAGTGACCTTCTGACTCACAGATGTTTTAGCAGCTATGAGCACCCTGCCACGCTGACAAGCTTTGTCGTGCACTGCCCTGGAAGGAGAAAAGCACTCGCATGAGAAACCCTGCATACACAGGGGAGACAGCCCCATACCTCCTCCTCCAGCCAGTCGTTGTACTGCACGATCCCAGCCATCACAACGTCAGCCCCCTTCATATAGAACGTGATCTCTCCTGTTGATTCATCCTGCAGATAAGAAACAGAGGAGTCTAAGTTGGGCCATTATTAGCATATTTGGCATGGCCTCAGCAAGCTAAGTGATGAGTTTTCTGCACACCAGTCACAAAAATGCCTGTACTGGATCAGGCTGAAGGTCCATCCGTCTGGGGGCCAAAAGCAGATGCCTATTCAACTGCAACGTGGTTACTCAGAGTGGAAATTAATGGTGCAGACAAGGATGATGAGCTTTTTAATCAGCAACATGACATCTCTACGCAGACACCTCTCAATCCTGATTGTGCGTGTCTTCGGAATAACCTCTGATCCTCACCTTGAAAATTTATTTCATACTTACCTGAAGCAATAAAACAGATGCATGAAGCTTAACAGAGTAAAAACCACTCTAATTTACCCCCTCTGTTACATTCTACAGCATTAGCATAATTAAAGTTTACACTTGCCACAGAAAGGTTAGACTGCTGCCTGCCTTACCAGATACAAGTAAGTTGTAGGCTGCAAGCAAAGCATATTTACATTACCACAAATTAAAAGATCCCTTCTAATCAGGCAGATATCTAAGGAGGTCACAGCTATTAGTATTACAAGCTAATGGAAACCCTGGCAATTTCCTCAAAGGAGACAAAACAATGAGTAAGGGACAAACTGCTCTGTAAACCAAGATAGCCACCAGGGATAAGAAGTAAATAAAGTTAACACAGAAAGACAAAAAGCCCAGGAAGGTCTGGAAATACACAGCTGCAAATGAAGGGGGGAAAATACTTTAGGAAAAAAAGGTATTAAAGAAAAGCACAGTGGACACTTTCTTTCTTACACTATTAATATACATGGCAATCTCTTCCACTATTACAGAAAACAGCGGTGAAGGTTCTCACACACTAACAGTTCCAGTTGGTAGGTAAAAGTCTAACACCCTGTGGCAATGGCAAAACAGTTTATAACCACAGCTTTAAAGAAAAGCAGCAGCTAATTTGGATAAAAAGGCAAAGATGAGAAGCAAGTGTCTTTGCTAGGGAAATTAGGAGTAGCCAAAGATAACGAAGCTCCTTTACTGAACATTTTTGCCAAGCTCAAGGAGATATTTACAAGGAAGATTCTTATAATTCAGCTTGAGCACAATTTTCAGTGTCCTGAAACATCCAACAAGAAACCTTCGTATACTGATACCCCCACATCCCCAAAGCAAAATGCGTGTCAGCCTATCAAAACAACCAGAATCCGCTTAAATAAAACAACACTTTTGGCAGTAGCTAAAGGTAAAGGTTTATCTATTAAATTATTTGATTAAAAAGTGTCTAACAACATCTCTGTAGGAAACTGAATAAAGACTCCACTTCCCGTGCTGCAGAACTGGCTTAAGATAGTTTAGATTTTTTGTCCAATATAAATACTGCATCAGCTATCTCCTTGCATTACTCATTTCCTCTCACCGAGTTCAATAGGAGGTTAGTGCGTTCTCATATTATGGTAAGATCACACTATAAATCTACACAGAGATTTGCCAGTTATATTGTTTTGGAGAGGCATCTTTTTCCACCATGGTCTGACGCTGGCCACGGTTCAAAGGCTTCTTTCAATTCCAGATATGACAATAGCACTATCTTTGCTTTACAATAAAGATCACTCCACATGGGTAAGGGGAAAAAAATGCAAAGAAAAAGAAGAATGGAAAATATTGTGGTCAAAAAAACAGACCTTCTTTCAAGCAGATAAGTCAGTAAACAGGACGGTGAAGAGTGGCTGCTTTGGCAGAAAGAAGACTTCTCAGAACTAAAATAATCAGCTACAGAAATGACAGTTGATAACTAGCAAACACAGAGATATTACGAAAATATCCCAAACAAGGCAACATCTGCTACTTGTTTCCAACATTAACTACTACTTTATTTACTAAAAGTTATATGTTGAAGAAGATCTTTTTATAGGAGCCAGAGCAGACAAGACCAGCAGGGAGATGGGTGTCTCTGCCAAGGGCTCAGTAACAGCACTGTAGGGATGGGCACACAAATCACTCACTGAAACTCCATACCCAGACTGTACAGGAAGCCTGGCAGGATGATCCCACCGGCTCCAGCCAGCTGAAAAAGATGCAGTTTACAAGAACGAGCAATATCCATATGGTTGAGCAGAAAATACTGCCATTTAAATTCTATTCACTACAGTTCTGAGAGCAGTCTCAGTTGGCGTTCTCCCTCCCTCTCCTTCCTGGTTGCTGTCTTCTGGATACTTCAAGCTACTTTCCTTCCTTTTATTTCTGTTTTTTAAATGCGTTTTAAAAGATACAAATTTTTAACCGAGTTTTAAACTGTTTTTTAAACAGGTTTAGAAGGCACACTTCAGAGGTAAACACCTTGCAAGCTGGGGATCAAAACCAAATAGAGTGCCTACACATGCATACATGTATATTTAATTAAAGAAAAATTTAACTTGACAACTACCTGTTTATAAACCTTTTTTTTTCCCTTTTTCTTTTTAATAGAAATTAAAACCCTCCTTAAAGTAGTATTTTGGGAGTACACAGGAACATAGCAAAGCCATACCTAGGCACCCAACATCTGCTACTCACACCTTGCTTCTGCATAGGGTACACAAGGAGCTGATCTTAGTGGCTTAGCAGCAACTCAACTGCTGCAAAATAGACAATTAACAAGCATAACAGAGAGGGGCCAGTGCTTCTATTAACAGTATTTAGTGTCAAGATCTGTGTCTGATGTTGCTCCCACTGACCACAAGTGGGAGTTTTGCCGGTTTTGGTGGCATTAATATTCTAAATACAGAAATGCAAAATAGAAATATTTTTCTCCCTAATGGGGAGAATGTAGATAATGGATAACTTAAAATGGCATGGTTTAGTGGGAGGTGTCCCTGCCCATGGCAGGGGGGTTGGAACTCGATGATCTTAAGGTCCTTTCCAACCCTAACTATTCTATGATTCTATGAATAAGCTTCAAATCAAAGTGGGGGAGGAGGGGAAAGACCCTCTTCTGCTTAGATGGAAAACTTCAGAGCATGCACTTCTCTGCTGAGCATATGAACACAATTTAATGACGTGCACCCCGGCTTCGATGTTCAGCCCATTTCTCACAACTTTGATAAAACAGCATCTCATCTGAAGTTTGCACTTTCAATAAGCAGTGTGGAGGGAGATGGTTTAATCCTCCATCTTTTATTGCTAATGTTTTTATTCTAGGTCTTGAAAAGGTTACCTGAAGTGTCCATATAATTTCCACTATAAAAATAAATAACCTGAAGAATCGACACTTGCTGTATTTATACGGATATGCACTATACTTGTTGCAGCTGTCCCACACAGCACAAGATATCTGTGAGAACACTAACACTGCTGGCTATGTACTTTCAATGGCATTTGGTTGAACTCTAAATTCACGGATTTAACACACATTACTTTGCACAAGCTCAGCCTATCAGCCCACTTCAACTAACATTCTTGCCCTTGGGCATGTTTTAATATTCCAAAGCCTGGAACAATTTGAAATACAAATTTGTTCCCTGTACACTGTAGCGTGTTATGTGATCCGGAACTCAAAAACAGTTCCCTAAACAACAGCAGATTCGCATCCAAAATACTCAGGATAACACAAATCCAGGCACTTGCATGAGCTTTAACAATGTTCAATCCACATTAACCACACCTTATCTTTCATGGGTTTGTGGAAATAATTGTATGCACCTATTACAGCTCCATCTTAATCACCAGATCTCTTGTTAGCAGCAATATTGAAGTTCTCTAATATTTGTTGTTGTTGAATACAACCACTGCATTGTTCCATTTTACATCATCCCTTCAAGATGCCTTTCATTTCTGACAGTGGCTGTGCTCTCCCATGCCTCCAAAGAAGCTGAGATTTGTGAAGCTACCAAATATCAGCTGATAAAGAAGCAGACTACATTAACCTGTTGCCCATGAGAGCCATGCATGCAATGCTGATCCTGACTGCTTCTGACTAAAAGCAAAGGCAACTCCTCCTAGTGTAATTTAAAATACATGAGGCAGAAGATATTCTTACACCCTATTTCCAGACACCCCAAAATAAACATCCAGTTTTACCACAGAGTAAATGAAGGGGGTGGGAGGGGGAAATGGTTACAAACCCACTGATCTTACCTATTCTTTCCACCCCAGCAAACATATGACAAACTTGCACTTCCCAAGAAGTGATACAACAAATTATATCTTGCCCTGGATTACAGGTTCCATATTCATGTTTTAGACTCCTGGAACCACTTATCTATCTGTACTCTCAGTAGAAAATAACAAGGATGTTCTCATTATCTCCAAAAGAAATATTCAGACTGCTTCACCTTGTTTGCTTTGCAGGCAAATGGAAGTGTCTTACCATAGCCAGGTTTGTTTACCTTGCTAACACAGACTCTCTAGCACTATCTTGAAAACTAGCGATGATAACGGACAACTGATCTCAACTGTTCTTAACACCCAGACTTTCTTCTTTCTTTTAAAGGATTTTTTTCCTGAAAGTCCAATCTTTTATTGTATTTGTATACAGAACCATGAAGTTACACATATAATTTCAACTGCGCACTTATTTAGCATGTGCAGTCCCTGCAGCTGCTGATAAAGGTACTTGCACAAATGCACCCTTTTATCTTTACGCAGCTATTTTCAAACCCTGCTCATGACACTACATTCTCAGCACGGCTGCAGGCTCTAGTCTATAGCTCAGAAAACATTCCCTGCAGCTATAAGTGCTTCCTGCTGCCATGCTGTCCTTCCATGGGATCTGAAAGGACTTTCAATGCCTGGCAGAGATCTGGGGAGTACTTCCAAAACCCACTAATAATAACCAAAAGTTATTTGTTGTGGCATCAGTCAGGATCCCCTCCCTCCTTCCCACTTGCTGCCATCTCCATCACCCCCTGATGTACCACCACAACTGCTCTGGAGATACAGTGTAAGCTGGACCTGTGAACCTGTTTGAGTTCCTGATCCTGGCTGACCCTGAGGAAGGGAAAGCACTTGTGACCTGTGTCACCTTGCAGCCCCAGTCCATCATACAGTCCCCCCAGCTCTGTCAGCACAATTGCGGCATGGATAGAACAGGTAGGAGCTTTTGGACAGATGAAAAGACAACCCCAGAGACACAGATTAAGGCTTCAAAGCCATTCCCCCTTGTCCTCTCCCTACCTGCCCTTTTAAAAAGTCCCTCTCCAGATTTCTTGTAGGCCCCTTTAGGTACTGGATGGCTGCTATAAGGACTGGAAGGCTGATGCAAGACCAATACACTAAAGATATTCCAGGGCATTACAGCACTTACTACCAAATACAGACAAGGAAAAGGATGTATCACCGAGCAGTGAGATGCCATTAGCTCAAAACAGAGAATTAACCTACAGCCTGAGCTAGAAAAGACTGCAAAACTCAGGCAGGAAGAGCAGCACCCCTGAGAACAAGTGGTTTACAAGTTTCACACTGTGTTAGCGGGAGATTCAGAGACACGAGAGCTTACCCGAAGCCACTTACCCGAACGATTATCCCCATGCGCTTGCTCTCATAAGTGAAGGGGAAGATCTGGAGGATGGTGAAGTTCAGGATATGGCCACCCGGTGTCCTCAGCTGCACGGAGGACTGGTCTCTACCCACCAGCGTTAAGCCCACGCTCTCAGTCCACTGTACCAGGGCCACCTGAAAGGAGAAGGCCACAGTGAGGGCAGCCAGGCCAAGCCATACCTCCCCTGAGGAGCACCAGAGGGGAAGGGGTAGTGGGTGGGGGCCGCAGAGAAGCTCATTAGTCATTACTGGCACTACAGACAGATCAGTTCATACATGCTCCTCCTGTATGGCTCTTTCTAGCAGGCTCTTCCTGAGGTTTGAAGCTTCCTACCAGTGGTTTTGGGGTTTGGGCAGCCCAGCTCCTGTCTGATTCAGCTGATGGACTATCAGAAGGTGGACAGATCCCTGCCTTTGACTACCACATCCCAAAGGACAGCCCTTCAGCCACAGCAGGCACTGGCACCCTTCGCCCAGACCTGGGATGCTTGGGCACATCAGGCACATCTCTTCACTTCTTGAACGTGCTATTTCCCAGCTTGCTGTTTATGAAATCAAGAATTCAAAACAGTGCATTCACCCTGGATTTACAGTATCAAAGCCAGAAACACTAATGCAGAGCACATTAACAATTCATATTTAAAAAAAGCAAACAGAATGAGCTCTATGTTATACTCTGAAAGTAACAGTTCAACAGCTTTCAACCTCTGCACTGCAAGACAGCTGAAGGCTGGCCCAGACACGACACCCATTAGCAGAGAATCACTTCTCCCCAAACATTAAAAACACCCCACCAAAAAAAAAAAACCAAAAACAGACCCCAGAGTGTTCAAGGCACACACCAGAACTAATTTAAATGAACTTCTGCGGGTATCATTTTGATTTCAGCTCCTACAGTGTAAGGATCTACAACACTAAATTCATCACAAGCTTTCACTTAGATTACAACCAGTCATGACAGATGACCCAAGCCTTTATTTTGCTTCCCTGACAATTCCACCAGAATCCTCACCTCAGCTGACACATCCATCTAAGATCCAGCCTGCTGAGATATGGGGGTTTGACTCTAGAAGCTGTCTTGGCCGTAACAGATGGGAGCAGCAGCTGACATGAGCCCATATATCACTGGCCTCCAGAAAGGATCAAGGGATACTTTCTCCAAACAGACGTGAAATACTGGATGTATTTTACAGTGACATTTTCAAAGGCATGAGACTGCTGGGCATATGACTGCTGCTGACTTTAAGGTTCATTATCCCTTGTGCCTTTCAGGTTCTGCCTTTAATGCCTTAAGTGACCAAAAATGCCTTAGGCGAGAAAGGAATTTATTTTGAGAAATTACACCTAAGATACAGATAAAAACGGAAGTATTTATAATAAAGACCTTTAAATCAATTTGAATCAATATTTGGTTTAACATTAGCAAGTTTTTGCAAGCTTATTCTCAAAGATTACAACAAATCAAAGGTTGTTTCAAGCTTATCTTTTCCAGAAGTTTCTTCAAGCCATCCTTGGTGCATTAAGGTGTGCAGTCAGATAATCCTGCTAACAGTCTCCCGGAGCAGATGGGGCTTGGGTTTCTAATACTCTGGTTAATAAATAATTATCAGGAATTTTTCACAGCATGAAGTTACGTGATGCTCTGTGTGCGCAGCACTGTTGATTTGCCCATGGTGGTAAGCTGCAAACCTCCGGAGACAGAAAACTCTGCTCCCAGCTCAGCCTGTTAAAGCATCTCCTTTGCTACTTTCTTTCACAGGCACCTCCTCCTCTGACAGAACATTTAAATCCTATGTCAGGAAGTATTAAAGCCTTGTGCAGAGGAGCAAATGGATGAGCAGCACGTCAGAGGTGCTACATCATGCCCCTGACATGCTTCAAACTGTGTTGCACTGAAAACCACCAGTCACTCCCAATGGCCCTGAGACTACAAAAAGATACATCAACGGAAAGGGATGAATAATGAAAGACATCCCCCTTTTCCATTCTGCTCCTGAGAAGGCATGGGTCCTGTCAACCTTTAATGGCCCTCCAGGTGAACTGCATTCAGCACCAGAGGGGAAGGGAGGACGACCCCTTTGAAGATGCCAATTCCCAGCCTCTACAGTGCTTAATGAATAATAACTGGGAAAGTGATATAATTTAGAAGTGTTCCCATCAGATGTACTAAAAGCATTGAAATTACCATCCCCATTCAACAGGCAGCACAATGGGCCCAAGCTCTGGGAAGGGCTGATGGCTCTTCTGCAGGGTCTGGGCACCCCAAGACATGGAGCACGTTCCAGCTAAGTTGTGAGACAGAAGAGTTTTACTCTGTGCCGTTCAAACAGATAATCAGAGGTGCTCTCAGTCACAGCAAAAAGAAACATTCAAAATGCAAAAATATGGTTACAGCTTAAACCAAGGAGATTTAAAAGCAGGCTTGAAATCCCTCAAACACCTTCAAGAGAGAGGCCACACTCACTGATGAGGGGAAATGAATAAAGCCCCTAAACATACTCCAGGATTCTGCAGCTTCATCCAGGCCAAGTCAGATACAGATCTGAGCATTACAAAGCAGAGCAGCTACACACTATCCCCCAAACTTTGCTCTTTCTGACAATTGAATTACCCAAGCCACCACTGAAGTGGATATCGACTAATAAATTTCATTCTAAAGAGACAAATTGATTCTTCTGTGCCATGAGTTGCTCTACAAACGTCCCATTTAGGGTTGCCTAGGTAGACAGACAGCAAGCAGAAACCAATTGATCGGTGCACCCTTTCATGTCCTGGCAGCTGCAGCAGGCTGTCAGGGTTAAAGACTGTTTGCCCAGGAATCCCAGGCACTCTTATCTCTGATCAGATTATATCTATTTCATTTCCCCTGTTAGTTACTGTATGGCTACAACTGACAACTGGCTTGCAGAGCCCCAAGGCTGTAACTGATCTCTGAATAAAGATACTTCAAGACTTCTAAATGGCAGCGTGCACAGGAAACAAATTTAGGAAATCCTGCTTTCTGTTACAGGAAATGAATCCTATGCCAACTGGTAGAAATTACCCTTGCTGTTAAAGTAAAGAGAATACAAGTTTTTGTACTCATTTCATAAACTGACCTTCCCTGCCATGGCAATATTTTATTGATATAGGATTTCAAAGGCTGGCTTTAACAGGAGTCCAAAGCCATTCCTCTACAGGGAATGCTATTTAACAGCATCGCTCTCTTCTAAAGGACTCAACTTGTGCTGATCCTGCATTTTATACCATCTAGTATGACATATACAGACCTTGTCTAAACAATATTTGTATATCTAAGACTTACAGACAAGATTTCCTCAATGCAGCAAAACATATCTGATTTCCGAACCCACTGTAATTCACCACTTAAGATGCCACCAGAAAGGAAAAAAGAATTTAAACAATAAACATGGGTTAGTTATCATGCTATAGTAAAACAAACAAACAATAATCCCTTGGGTATTTGAGACAAATTGCTGCATAAATATTTTAAAGACAGAACAGTAAAAAGGAAAAAAGGCAAAGAAAAATAACTGACTTCACTATATACCACTGCATGCACATAAATAAACAGAGGATCTGGGCAAAAATGCTTCAGAAAAAATAAAACTAAAACCAAAAAAACCCACTTAAATGGAGATTACAAAAAATACCATCTGGAAATCATTTAGGACTCATTTCAATCCAAAGGCAGTCGCTTTCTGTAAGCTGTACAGGGGACAGCAACACATTGAGGAGAAAAGCAGGTAAGCAAAATACTGTCTCAGATTATGTGGTGGGAAAGGACATACAAGTACACTGCTCACGACCTCCAAAGCCAGGGAGGAGTAAGCACTTGTCATTATAGGCACACCAACAGAGGTGGGAGATAATAAAGCAAGGGTGCCGCTTTGTACAGTACAGACAAGAACACACTGAGTGAAATGAATGAATTGTCTACTTTGGAAGAAACACTACAGGGAATATTTTGGATGCACATGGAATGCGGAAGCTAACTCTGTGTGCCAGCCCTTCAGTAATACATGCGACAATCTCTAAATCTTCACACAGCTGGACTTCTAATGAATAAATTTATTTCTACGCAAACAATTTCTCGCCTCTAAGAATGAGGAAAGCCAGCTTCTCTTCTGATGTCAAAGGTGAAAAGGTTATTACAGGGGGCAAATCTGTTTTATCTGGGGCAATAGATGGAAGAAGCCTTCGAACGAAATCAAATGGATGATATGATCTCACGCTGTCACTTGGACTCTTATGGGAAGTTTCAAACTTCAGTCTTTCAAATAGCACAGAGCAAGTGTAATTGTACAAATTAACAGACAAAATTGTTTTACCCTGGTTGCCCTAAAGGTGTATCCAAGAAGTACAACCAATACAGGAAACCCTATCTTATTCCTCCTGCCTTCATCACAGAAAGAAACAACCCACTAATTAGATTTTCCCAATTTTGCAGAGGGTGGCAAAGAATACTTTTAACCCTAAATCCTGTAGTGAATTTGATCTCTCAAGTGTTCAGTAAGAGCCTCCAGTGAGCCTCCAAAGAGCTGTAAAGTTCATCCCTACTGTACATCCCTGCTTAGCCCTGGCTGGACTGGGTGCCAGCAGAGAATTGGCAGGGCCCAGCTTTGCCCTGAGACAAACTCATGCACTTAACTCACTGTGCAGAGACAACCAGGGCTCTAGGTCTGTCCAATCTGCATGGGAAGGGATGTGTCCTGGATTAGCAGTGCTACCCAGCGTGATTCACAATTCTTCCTCACTTGGTTCAGAACTTTGAACCTTGAAGATCAGGGACAAGCTGACTTGTAGGAGTGCTCTAACCTGCTTCCACAAGTCATTATCCCCCAAATAAGACAAGATTACCTATAATTTAACAAACATTGTCAAAGGGATTCACAGCATTGTACTGCAAAATACACCCTAGACACAAGGTGCAGAAACACAACCAAACTGTGACACAGACCAGCCAGATCATAGTCATTATGTAGCTCTGTAGCTTCAGGCAGGGAGGCAGATTTGGCTTAAGTGTACCAGCTGAGAGGGAACTCGTGGTCTATTAATAGGTTATCAGTGCAATAAATGCATTAAAATATTATCCCCTTCACTAGACAGGAATACTTTCACCAAACAGGTTTTTTTCCAGGGAGAAGCAAGGACGTATTTATATTCTTATACAGCCAAATGGACACTGACCTCATCAGGACTGGAGGCCTGGTACACCCTGCAGGAGTCCTCATAGTGTCTCTCAGCTTCAGCCTGGTCTGTTACCCCGTTGGACTCGTACACTGGTGTCACGTTGTGGCACAGTGCAATTGCCTTCACTGCCTCGTGTACTCGGCTGCTCATGGTTTTACGCACTTTGGTGGTCAAGGTAAGCCCCTTCACAGCAGGTGGGTCCTGAGATTGCTTATCAAAAAGGAAAGCAGAATAAAGTCTTATTGCAGGAAGAAAAGAAAAGAAGATAATTTAAATTAAGTTTTCACTTCAGTGAAGATCATACATGTATCAGCTGCACAGGCTCATGTCCCCAGCAATGAGATGCACTCTTCATACACCTTAACTCAGACCACTGCTGGGAACACATCCCAGTGTAATGCAATCATTGCTACTGGTAAAGTGACCCAAAAGATGTACCTAAGGTTTTGGAACTGCACCCTGTGAAGATGACCCCCTGTTGCAGATCCAAACACCAACTGGCAAGAGACCAGTCAGAAGACTTGGTGAAATCACATTTAGCTCCATAAAAGACTGAAAATCTAGAGTCAATTGCATTTCATGTCCAAGAACATATAATTGCCAAAACCAGGAAACAGATGACTCGTATGGACCTAGAATTAATTACATTCACTTATTTTTTAATACTATTTTTAGTATCAGAATGAGAGCCTTTAGATAATTACACAATTACTAAATTATCCTGGTTGAAGAAGGGACACACAGTGATCTAGTTTCCTGCTCTGTTAACCTTTAGTGTCAAAAGGACAAAAGTTTCACTTCCAGGTCAAAGGCCACAACATGGTAAAAATAAGAGCAAAGAATAAGAACTACAGTTCAAAATGAATCACTGCCAACAAATGCTTCTCATTATAGGGAATCTCACTTGGTAATTATAAACGTTTTATGAGACATAACCTTTACCAGTGTAATTCCACATGCTATTCTCCATGCTCCAGTGATTACAACACATAAAGAGCTGAAAATTTAATATTGCTGCTTATCAGCACTTTTGCAACAGGCTTTGACCAAATCAAACAACAGCAAACCTTCAGCTGAGGTGCATTTAAACTGATATAAAGCACTAGTCACATACTGGACTTGTCAGTCACCCAAACGTTCTTGACAAATATTGAAAACTTTGGCAAATAATTAACATGTACTCAAGTTTTCTGTGGAGATTGAGTAAAAAATGAGAGTAAATAAGTCTGAAATCTGTTTTTTGTTGTTGCTTAAGTACAGTTCAGTCATTTAAGGATCTCAACACCAAGAGAAGAACCAGATGCTAAGAAGGCTGTGAAAACAGAGGGGGAAGGAGAGAGGAATAGCAAGAGGAGTTACAAGTCACCTGAGACACATGACAGTGAAAAAGATAATTACTCAAAATACCAGGTATTTTATCAACTATCATATGCTTAGTTAAAAGCACACTTCAGCCTGACAGCCTGCCCAAGAAAGAGCTATGCCACCAAACAGATCACTGAGGTCAAGGAAACCTGCTGTGCGTCTTTACCACTGTGAACAAAAGCCAGAAATAAGAATCCCATTTACAGTAGGTGGTACCTTTTTCCATGCTAGCTTCATGTTTCACTTCGTGGGGGGTACAGAAAGTGTACTTGAGTCTAAAATCTCTAAAGCAAAGCAAAATCAATGTGATGTGAAAAACCCGCTTCGCTGTATTGGGTGTGCATCATCAAGGCACAGGCGCTTCAAAAACTACATCTGCAGTTTCTATAGGAATGAAGCTATTCCATGACCCTTGAGAAACGAAAATGCTTCACATATGACATGGGAGTAGTAATGTCTGCAGACTGCATCTCTAGAATCACATTTTACAACAGAAAAAAAAAAATCTAAAAGTAAGTCACAAGATAAATGTTTCTATGTGAAGTTGAGAGAATGGTTAACAGAATATGGAAAATAATGCTTCCATGATTACATTATTAGTGACAATTCTTACATGTTTTGTAAGTACCACACAGAGAGGCAGCTAGAACATCAGTCACTGACAGTTGGATTTTTTTCCTCAAGGTAGTAACAATTTTAAATAAAACCTCATCCCTTGTTTTATAAAGGAAGAACATGCATATGAAGTTTTGATTGTCCATTGTAACATGCTAAGGAATACAGTTTACAGATCCAGACAAGTCACATGGCATTACCTGGTTATCATAAAAAACTGAAATTAAGAATAGAGATGAAGGCTTTGTAGATGCTGGCTCATCTGTGATACTGGAAGAGGAATGCAAGGGAGGCACTTCCTGAAACAGGATTTTCCTGTTCTGTGCTTTATATGTTGACTTTGCTGCCTTCTTTAGGCACAGACAGCTCTCAAAGCAGATGTCAGTTATGCACCACAGAAGATCATTAGTGTATTAGTGACAGAATTCCACTTCTGCCATTTTCCTTAACCATTGGGCCTAAAGCAGTGACACTGATACACTATTCTACTGTTCACTGTTACTGCTTACTGAGTCTTTCAGACTTTTCCAAAAAGTATTAGCTAATAAGCAGGTCCATGTCATATTAACTCACCATTAGACCAGTGATGTAATGCTGGTCACTGGTTTCTTTGGTGAACAAAGAGTTAAAAAATGCAATTTAATTCTACCTGTGTGTATATACTGAATATGTGGCTCTGCACTTCATCCATGGAGTCCAAGCCGTAAGCTACTGTTCCCAGGTGAAGTCGCTTGAAGACCATCTCGTTCTGCGTAAGAGTTCCTGTAACGGAAGCAGCACCAGGCATGGAGTGAGAACCAACACACCTATTCCACAGCGGACATTCTCATCTTTGCTGCACCCCAAATTCAAGAGAAACTAGGCCAGAGGCTGAATCAGTCACTGCACCAGGCTTTCAGCAAAGGCTGAGGCCACCAAGAAGGACAGTATTAACGAGCCTGAGGGCTGATTCTCCCTAGAAGTAGTGGTGCGCATCACCCCACCAGTAAATAAGAATGAGATTCACCCCAAATTCAATGCCAGAAAGGGCCGTAAGCATAATTATGGTTCTGTTAGAACCAAAGACAACTAGAAACAGCTTCAATGGACCAGGATTTTATGTCAGATCAAGCTTTTTATTACAGCTTAGGTCTTGCACCAAATGGATGGTATGTTTCTGCTTACACGTGTAAACTATCTTCATCTGGCTTTGAAAACTAACTCTAAAAAGTTGCTTTTATTCGTACCCTGAGCTTTTGGTTTAATAGCATACTTCAAGAGATCTTTGAAGTAGCATAATATTTCTGCCCTATCCTACTTATAATGCATTCAGAACACAAAAAAGTGACTTTTTTTTTTTCAAAGACTGATTAAATCATATTGTCGAAGTGACAGGAAATGCATATTTCTTCTAGGCCAAAGAAATCTTACATTATACTCTCTGGCTGGCCAAAACCATAACAAAATCCAAACAACAACATACCATGACTCTAAACCTCAGATGAAATACCTGTTTTGTCTGTAAGCAAATAGGATATCCTCCCCAGCTGCTCAGGAATAGTGCTGGACCGAACCACTGTCCCAGGGATTTTGGAATCTCTGCGAATCACCCAGCTGTAGACAATCTTCCCCATGTCCAGATTCACACGTAAACTATGCAGGAGGCAGAGGGGAAAAAGAAAAATGAAATGTATTGGCAGTTTAACTTTGGAAAAAGTCATCGTGAACTGCCACAGGAAAATGAAAGGACACTTCCTCCATGATGAATCTGAGCTGCGAAAGAGGGTGTCCCTGAGAATTATATACAAAGTCAGTGATTGGGCAGCAAATGGGGAGGAGGACTGTGCGTTGCCACAGTGGTACTGTAATTCAAAAATACATGATAGAATTGAGAAGAACAGATATCATTTGAGGGGAAGATGGACACACACAAGTAAGGACACCACGACTGACACACAGAGAGCAGGTTAAAAATGGAACTGCGAATGAATTCCCAGACCTACACTGAAAGTAACAGTCTACTTGTTCATATAGTACAATTAAATACTAAAGTTTTACTCTCCTCTAAAAGGCAATTGGGTCTTATTATGCTACGTGCTGTGTAAACAACACTTTTCTGTTTTTTGCTCTGCTCTCACCAAAGTAGCAGGTAGCCCAAACACTGAAAGAAGGGGCCTTAAATGACTAATCCACAGACTGAGTTAGTCAGTGAACGGGTGAATATGCTGAACGCATTCAGCAGAAACAACAAAGCGATTCCTATGTTTGAACAGTAATTTGACCTCTATTTTTAGGTTTGCTTAGTTGCCAAACGGCTCAAACAGGTTCCTGATCTTTGACAGGTTCCCGCCCCCTGATTGGTTCCCAATTATCAGTGGGTTCCCGATCATTGAAGGGTTCCCGCCCACCGACGTTTACATGCTTGTTCACACCAGAAGCATGGAGGAGGACACAAAGCAGGAAGTATTTTGCTGGGTAGAATTAGAAAATGCCTTACCTAATGGGAATGATGTTTGAAAACAGAAGAAGAAATCTTATGATCTGAAGATACCAGCGGCCGGCAAAGTGCTGAAGGGCCACCATGACAAGTGAGACAACCACAAGGGCCCCAAATAGGATCTTGGTAAGACAGTTCACTTCCAAATCAAAAAGACCAATCTAAAGAAATGAGAGAAAAATTTCAAGCACACAAATGAAGACATTAGCTCAACACACTCACAAAGGGAATCAACTGCCAAAGAGCCATTCCCCACTGGCCAACACCTCTTTTAAAATACTACAAACATTTAAATTTACAAACAATACTGCTGCCAGCTTCTGAAACAAGACTTCCAGACTTTGGAAGCAAAACAATACATAAAGAGGTATGAAAGGACTCCTGCTGCAAAAACCTGCTGACTATATACACATCCCTGCACCTTGGTTTAGCTTTGCTACAAAGAAAAATGCAGTAAAATAAGCTTTCCTATTCTAACAGGGACTATTTCATTATAACCATATAAAACTATGGTTTTGCCTATTTTAAAGTGTTAAGAAACATGCATAACAGACAAAAAAAATTAGGAGAAATAAGAATGGCCAGGAGGCCTCCATGGATGAATAAGGAGCTGCAGAGGAAAATCCAAAGGAAAAAAGAGGCTTATAAAAGGTGGAAGCAAGGACAGGTGGCCTGGGAAGAATACAGGGATGTTGTCCGGGAAGCCAGGGACCAGGTTAGGAAAGCTAAGGCACACTTAGAATTAAACTTGGCTAGGGACGTTAAGGATAACAGGAAGGGATTTTATAGGTACATTGCAAATAAAATGCAGGGTGGGAACAACGTGGGCCCCCTCCGGAAGCTATCAGGAGAACTGGCTACCCTAGATTTGGAGAAGGCTGAGCTTCTTAATGACTTCTTTGCCTCAGTCCTCGCTGGCAAACGCCCTGACCACACCACCCAAGTCTTGGAAGGCAGACGCAGGGACTGTGAGAATGAAGACCCTGGGCCCACTGTAGGAGAGGATCTGGTTCAAGACCACCTTAGGAACCTGAACGTACACAAGTCCATGGGACCTGATGAAATCCATCCGCGGGTCCTGAAGGAGCTGCAAGTGAAGTTGCTAAGCCACTGCCCATCATATTTGAAAAATCATGGCAGTCAGGTGAAGTTCCCGAAGACTGGAAAAAGGGAAACATAACCCCCATTTCCAAGAAGGGGAAAATGGATGAGCCGGGGAGCTACAGAGCAGTCAGTCTCACCTCTGTGCCTGCAAAATCTGGGAGCAGATTCACATGGAAGGCATGCTGAGGCACGTGAATAACAACAAGGTGCTTGGTGACAGCCAGCATGGCTTCATAAGGGGAAATCCTGCCTGACCAACATGGCAGCCTTCTATGATGGAGCAATGGAACTGATGGACAGGGGTAGAACAGTTGATGTCATCTACCTGGACTTGTGCAAAGCGTTTGACACTGTCCCAGACGACATCCTTGTCTCTAAGTTGGAGAGACAACAATTTGATAGGTGGACCACTGGGTGGATAAAGAACTGGCTGGATGGCCGCACACAAAGAGTAGTGCTCAATGGCTCAATGTCCAGCTGGAGACCAGTAACGAGTGGTGTCCCTCAGGGATCAGTGCTGCGACCGGTCTTGTTCAACATCTTGGTCGGTGACATGGACAGTGGGATTGAGTGTGCCCTCAGCAAGTCTGCCAATGACATCAAGCTGTGTGCTTCGGTTGATACGCTGGAGGGAAGGAATGCCATCCAGAGGGACCTTGACATGCTTGTGAGGTGGGCTGATGCCAACCTCATGAAGTAAAACCAAGCCAAGTGCAAGGTCCTATACCTGGGTCGGAGCAATCCCAGGCACAGCTCCAGGTTGGGCAGAGAAGAGATTCAGAGCAGCCCTGCGCAGAAGGACTTGGGGGTGTTGGTCGATGAGAACATGAACATGAGCCGGCAGTGTGTGCTTGCAGCCCAGAAAGCCAACCGTATCCTGGGCTGCATGAAAAGGAGCGTGACCAGCAGGTCGAGGGAGGTGCTCCTGCCCCTCTGCTCTGCTCTCGTGAGACCTCGCTTGGAGTATTGTGTGCAGTTCTGGTGTCCTCAACATAAAAAGGACATGGAACGGTTGGAACAAGCATGGAGGAGGGCCACGAGGACGATCAGGGGACTGGAGCACCTCTCGTATGAAGAGAGGATGAGAAATTTGGGGCTGTTCAGCCTGGAGAAGAGAAGGCTGCGTGGAGACCTCATAGCAGCCTTCCAATACCTGAAGGGGGCCTATAGGGATGCTGGGGAGGGACCCTTCGTTAGGGACTGTAGTGATAACACAAGGGGTAACGGGTTCAAACTGAAACAGGGGAAGTTTAGATTGGATCTGAGGAAGAAATTCTATACTGTTAGGGTGGTGAGGCACTGGAATGGGTTGCCCAGGAAAGTTGTGAATGCTTCATCCCTGGTGGCATTCAAGGCCAGTTCGGACAGAGCGTTAGGTGGCATGGTTCAGTGGGAGGTGTCCCTGCCCATGGCAGGGGGGGTTGGAACTAGATGATCTTAAGGTCCTTTCCAACCCTAACTATTCTATGACTCTAAATAGGTTCTGTTATGGTGACTATCTTAAATCACAAGCTGGAAGATATGAATCATTATTCCTATGAAGTTGTCCCTATAGCATGTACAGCATTTGGAAGGATTTCCTTTAAAATATTACAAGTTTCTGCCTCTTTTTATGTATTGTAAGACTCTCTCCTCACCATACCTTACTTCTTGGGTTTGAAGTATTCATCACGCTGCGCAGTTCCCTTCCAGTGTAGAGGACAACTCCTACAACAGTACCTAAACAAAACAGAGCACGCACCAGCAGAAGAATAACAAGCTCTATTAGTTTTCATGATAAAAATACTTGTTGTATCCAAAGGCTTGACAGTTCGAAAGGATTTTTAGCAGGTTAATTTCAGAAGCAACAGCAACCAGAAATTAAAAAAGGTACCTAAAGAATAAAACCTATGAAAACACAGACTTTGAACAGAAGATACCCTACAAATAGTCAGTAAGTCTTCAATCCCACTGCCCATGTGGCTGGAATTGATGCAGCATCACAGACTGCATCAACTAACGTGCATGGCAACAGATGTCAACTGCTTTGCTCTTTCCATTTTCCCTGACCCCCTTTTGATGTCACTTGTCTTGCTATAAACAGAAGTTGCTAAGGGTAGAGGATTTCTTGGTTTTCCTCCCACCAGCAAGAATCCCACTTAGGGGTAAGTTTGCCTTACATCAGATAGTGGTCCTTCAGAATTAAATCAGTGTTCCTTACTGGTGAAGGTTGCCACAATTGCAGTATAACTAATTAATTCCAACAGCTTTCAAAGACAGAATTACCTTACTTAAAAATCTACAATTTACTTAGTATTGTCTAATTGCTGCTCACACTGAAAGGCAAATCATACCAACTCCTACCTTACTGTAACAGATGGAGCTGCTGGGAGCTTACCAGTGTATTTTAATGCTATGTCCCACAGTTGCTAAACAGCTGAGAGCAACAAAGCTCTTCCTTCTCTCAAAGAAACATAATACAGTTTAGTACCATAAATTACTGGGTTTCTACCAACTTCTCTTACAGACTTTGCAAAAAGACATAAAGAAAAAGCTATCTACCATCAAGAGCTTAAAAGTTGCTATTGCCAAAGTCTAATTCTAATGTTTTACTAGAAAATTTTAAGAGTCATTAAAAAGGGAGAAAAACACCATCAAAAAAAGCATTCCTGCAAATACAGTGCTATTTTATACTCTGCTATTCCCCTGCTCCCAAAGTTTCAACAAACTTCAAGTGAATTATTTTTAAATAAGACTGATTCAAAAGAGGTGGTTTCTAATAACACACTGGGAAACATTCCTTTAGAAAAACAAAACAAATCACCAGAGCCAGATGGCAGGTGGTGGTAAGATCATTACAATTCAAATCAGCAGATGGCACAGCTACTCCAAACCAACTGCAAACAGTCAGAGTCAGACCCATTCCTACTACAGCAGATGGAGAAAGCCACATACCTCTGCTACGTCTTACTAGCAAAGGCTGACCCAGTGAGATGGCATCACCACAAGCTGACAGCTTTCGCTTAAAGAAAAATAATATCCATGTTTTTTTGCTAACTGGAATAACCTATAACATGCTATTTATTATTACCACAGGAGAAACAAAACTGAGTATTGTATTGATCAAGTCAGTCAAAATGAGAGGAAAAACCTGCCAGGGCTAGAAAACAGCTTGAAGGCAGACTGGCATGTATAAAAGAATGTTTCTAGTTGTTTTATGGCCACTGAAAACACACTCAATTGCAGAAAGCATTTGAGATGATGAAAATATTTGCAAGCATTATTCCTGTTAACTGAACTCAAAGATGTCTATCTACAAATAACATTGCTCATATTCAGAAGGGAGAATTAGATTCCAACAGGAAGTTTATTTGGGCAGACAGGAGGTTGTTGCATGCCCTGATACAGACACAAAGACCACCCAGGACTTCTACAGCACTGAAGTAGTGACCAGGCAAGGCAGAAAGTGCACTGTGCCCTCCTTTGAGGAAAAGCACCTGCACCCACTTGTATAATACACTCAGCAGAGTGTAAAGGAGAGGAAGAGCTTTGACAGCATTTCCCTCTGAATTCAGTAGGGCTCTTTACTGTAATACATCCCTATGTTAAACTTGGCCATTGCAGTGTAGCATCCGCAACAGTTCAAGAGCTGGTACAAATTAAAGCTTTGATACAAGAGGAGAGAAAGCATCCCTGCGAAAGGGTGCTGTGGGGAGGGGAGCCATACAGTACACAGTCACAAGACAAATGGCTTTCCACTTCTCCATCTATTTTGTTCAAAAGCAGGATGAGCTGAGACTCATGCATTAAGCAGCCTGACGGGTATCAAAAACTGCCAGGCTCACTACATGTGTCTGCACTCAGAGGGGAGGAAGGTAAGGCACCTGGTGCATGGCAATTACTAATCTATAAATGGAATTTACTTGGTTAAATTTTATTTGGACCTTGATTAAATTGTATCTGGACAACTAGCTTCTTTTACGATCCCTTGCTCACAGCACTGTGACAAACTGTAATACACTTCAAAGAAGAGTCAGAGCAGTATCAGATAAAAACATACAAGAATAAAATTTATCCACTCTTTTCTGCTTTTAAGAGAGCAAATCAAAACCTTTTTGGTGCATCAAAAACATCTTCTGAAGTTCAAATTCCTTCCTATTATTATCAATCTATGTACACCCTGGTACCACATTGTCGAGTCTCTCCATCCAACAACTTTAATTCCAGAACCATACTACAGAATTTCACTCTCCTCCAATTTGTCCTGCAAACTTTGCAACACACTGGACAGGAGAGGAACAAGGCTTTTACTTTGACAAGCCTCTACAGAAGGACATTGATTAATCTCAAGCCTTGGGAGCTTATCACATATATAAGCCAAAAGTTGTCACAGAATTTATTTTTTTCCTTTTTAAAAGTATATAAGACAAACTCAATGGAAGCACTTACCTGGAAAACTTTCATGTTAGCTTCTGTTACCAGAATCTATTTAACACCATTTCTGTTACAGATTAGGTTGTCAATGTGGAGAGCAATTAAGTGCTATTCTGGTCCTAGATGCTAAAGTGCCCAAAGGCCACTCCAATTCTTTCTCATGTAGGAATGTCCAAGAGGCAATTAGATGTCAGCTCAGCTCCCCAGAGGTGTTAGGACTAGGGGGAAACCTCATTCCAACTGCTAATTTCTCCAACTGACAGAGATTATTATTCCATTACAAAAAGACCTTTAAAAATTGTTAACATATTCCCTTAAAATAGATTTACACATGCCTCCATCTTACCTGATGCAATCACTGTGCTGGCCCATAGGGTGTTTTCCATGCTTAAACTTTCATTTACCGGAGGGTCACTGTCTTCCTACACCAGGATAAAAGGAAAAATAACAGATTTGTCAGTAATGCAGAAGATCAGTGTGTAACAGAGTCACACAGAGGTGTTTGGAGAGGGCTGCTGGGAGAGTTGGTAGAGGGCTTCTTGATAGGATGGAGGACTTTGATAAACCCAGGTAAGTCTCCGGTTGGGTTAAAAACATAACCGCTTTCTTTCAGTGGAACAGAAGGACTGGGAAACCAAAACCAACCAACCAAAAAAACCCTCCATCTATTAAGATACCTCTGCTTGCTGAATGTCCCCAGGAATCATACATGAGAAAAGGATTTGTCAGCAGCTCTCCAGGGACCATAGAAAACCATTCCCTCAAGAAAGCACAACTCCTCTTGGGCACCAAAAGATTAATCCTACACAATTTTACCTTTGCGTAAGAAAGGAAATTAATGTCTGTGCAGGCTTTTTTCACAAGAACTGCCTCCCCAAGCCACTCAAACTCTTCTTCCATGCCAGCACTATTAAATCAGATTAAACTGTGCCACATAAAGAGAAAAGGCCAAAACCTACAATTTTGAACTAAAATACCAGCAAACAACTTCTCTAAAGCTCCAATGTGTTACAAAATGATTTGTCCTCTGAAAACTCCCCAGGGGAAATCCTTGAATTGAGAGGCATTTTAAAATTTTCATAATCCCACTGAGAAGAAGAAAACCCAACCTTTTGCCCCAGGAAGCCAATGCAACTTCCCAGCAAGAGAAGAGATACGTATTCTAATAGTGATACTTCACAGTGGCTGTGAGCTGCTGCAATCTGAAATAGGGGACAGATACATAACTGAGTTCACATAGCTTGCATGCAATTGAGGGCAAAGACCCAACTGATTCAGAATTAAGACTGCTATTGCTTGACCTAGCTAAGATCCTCGGTCTTCTCACAATTAAAGGATTTTAATCCTACAGAATCCATGGTGGTCCAGATTTCCTTCTGAACAGGCACCACTAATACGTAACTACCAATCTCTGTCAGAGTGTTCAGGTCTAATACCTTCAGAGTAAGATCCTCAATTCCAGAACAGCCTAGGACATTGTTTCCAAGTCATAACTTCAATAATTGTATTTTTCTTTCAGATTTGATGGATTTTATAAAAGAAAAGAAAAAACAAAACAAAACAAAACAAAAAAAAAAAACCAACAAGGAATGGGAATACAGACTTCACTTTCTCCTAAAAAATTAGCATCCTGGTAGCATTCAACAAGCTTGCATAGTGAACACTATATATAGATATGATTTCAAGCATGTCAACAAGACTAACCCTTGTGAAGGTCCCCACGAAGTTATGTATATCAATATTGGGTTCTTCTGCATATACGTAGGATCGGATTTGCAGTAGGTCCTAAAAAAGCCATGTTTCAGTAGACAGTTAGGCAACCACATTTTAATAATGTTCAAATGCTTCTACCAAAATACTCTGAGCAAGAATTACCATTTATCAAGGTAAGATAATCACTAAATCATGTTACTTACTGGAACCCAGCTGTTTAAGAGAACATACAATTGGTGTACCAGCTTCACTAAAGAGTATTTCTTGAACTGATACCCGAGAGACTCCTGAGAGTTATTGAAATGTCAGTGCCCTCATAACAGAAATTTCAGCCTGAATATTCAAGACAGCCTAACACACTTATTACTTCGTAGCAAACAAGGTCTGGACTAGACTTCCAAGGCAACCAAGGAACACCCTATCACCTGACATTTAGTTCAAGATCCAGTGTCACCAGTAACAGTCCTGTGGTGACGATACACCAATTCTTCACAGTGTTTTTCACTGCTGACTCCTACACATGCACAAATTCCATGGGGAAGATGCCTTGCTTTAAAGCCTCTGTATGAAATAACCTTACACAGATAGAACACCAGTCATGAAGGTTCTCTGATTCCCCCTTCTTGTTTTCTTTTTAAAAAACCCAAACAAAACAGTAACACACACCTACTTTAGCAAGAGATTTTGGGGAACAGCATGATTGATGGAGATGCTTATTTTAGATCATACAGTAGAACTTCCATGGTGACACTCCCCCTTTCATAAAGGCAAGCAATTAAAATTTAACAGCCTCTGAAGCCATTTCATGAAAAGGCATGAACTGTGCCTCTGAACATCCTGCTGTGCAAGGAATGAAATGAAGCATCTGGGAAGTACCACCATGAAGGATGCCTACTCTACAAGACCTGCAGTTAAGTTACTGCAATGGTTTCTGGAGAGGAAAAAGAAAACAGGAGCATCCTACCATTAGCCACCTTCTGCTGCAAGGTCATTCTCTAGCTGCCAACTCTGGTGCCTATCTGCAGAGCTCTGTGGTGACAGCCATGCAGCACAGAGACACCCAGCTTCACCTTACCTGAAATCTTGCCTGGAGCTTGGGAAGAGCTTGTTCAGCCTTACCTTTGTTGCCAAAGCTAATATTAGTGTAGCATGCATTGAGGTCTGTGCAGAACAACACTGCATTAACCCGTTTCTCAAAATAGCCCATTAAGTGAAGCACCCAAACATTTTTCAGGTCAAACAGGTACACTTGTTTACCAAGTACAGTGTTTTGTACGAAGGCAGCTTACAGAAGCGGTTGGTAGCCTCTGAGTACAGGTAACAGGCAGCCGTAGTTTCCAGTCTGTCTCACCATCCAGCTGGTCAGTGCGAAGGAAGCAGGACCCTGTGGATTTTCAACACCAGTCAGTGCTCTTTCCAGATCTGTCTCAGGTACATCTATATTAAATGGCTTTATATCTATGACATCCTTCTTTCTTTGCCAACAGTACCCAATTTCAAATAATATCTGTTAATAACATAAGATACTCTTGCATCACACATTCATTTCCTTCCACTGGTCCAGAATACAGTGAGATTCTGCACTGTATCTTTAAGACATTTCAAATGTTCTCATTAGTCTTTGTGTTTTCCAGTTCCTCTGATCAAACATTTCCTTATCCCACAATTAACAAAACAAACCTGAAGGGCAAGTAAAATTATTTACATCTAAAATGCAAACTGTTTTGCAACCAGATTCATTAACCCTGGATTCAACCACCTACATTCTTTGACAAGCAAACAAAACCAGAGTTTTTGTTTGTCGAGAAGCGGTGGCCCATGGAACCATTTGAATTCTCTGTCTCTCTAAGATTTTACTATTATCTATTTCTTTCACATTTCCAGAAGATAATTTTCTCTAAACAACCAGTGAAAGGTTAATGGCTATTTTGACAATTGGTTCCAGATGTTTACCATTCTTCTCCGATGTCCTCAGGAAGATCATGTCAGCAGGGACTCGCTGGTTCTGTTAGGAGAAGAAAAGCCATTATTGTGTATACAGCCCTGCACGCGTGTGCAGCCGCCTTCCACAGCCCCACTGTGACAAGCAAAGGGGATATGGAGGAGAAAGAGGATTTCAAAGAGGATTTCAAAAGGGGATATAAAGGAGAAAGAGGATTCCAAACTGAAGCTTGGTATTCATTTTGTTTTGAATCCTAAAATCACTTCCCTGCAGAATTCCAAGTACAGAATAATAACTGATGCCAGCTCCCACTGACCAGACCAATCAGCTACTAGGCTTACAAAAGGGCTAGTGAGTAATTCTAGAAGTATGAAGACATTTTAAACTAATGCTGGTTTCCTTTCAAGAAATCCCATGCTAGAAGAAAGCACATATCTCAAATCTACAGCTACTATTCTCCTCTTTTTTGTACTGAATATTTTCATATTGATGGTTTTAGAGGTCATAGCTGCTTTCACAGAGTGTGAAAGCAAAAATCAGTGGCTAAAAAACACCACACATAAACTTGCAGAAAGGAGGAAATATACCTGTACAAGCCACTGTATTTCCCAATACTTGCGCTGTTTACATCCAAAGCAAAATATAGACCTTGCATTGGTATCAAGTGTTCAACCTGTGTCCCACAATCAGAGATAGAACCAGGGAGGCTTTTTGTCTTGATATAGTATAAGTGGAAAAATTAGGTTATTGGTGCATATCTACAGATTTGCACTCATTTGTAAAGATGACAAGGCTGTATTGGTGGGGGAGCAGAACCCCTGAAAAGATATTAAATATTTTAACTAGTGTTCATTACTTGATGTTCTAAGCCTATATAAAACAAATATGACTTCAAAATATCTCATTTTCTATGGTCTTGCAAAAAAGTACTTTACACAGAAACAATACACATAAAGGCTAACCTTTTCAACAATGATGAGGTCGCCTACTTGTATATTAGAGCTCTTCACCTTCACAGTACCTGCAAAGGAAAGGTATCAGTGCATTAGAGCAGCAGTATGACAGGGTTTGTGGGTGCTGTGCAGTGCTCCTTACCTTCCTTTCTTCCACCTCACTATTCTGGAGAAAATGGGTAATGTTTCTATCACAATAATTAAGCAACACTGCCCTGTAAAGACTCACCAAGCCCATAGCTCCCACTGGATAAAGCACTGGGTCTCAATCTGTGAAAACAGCTGAAAGCTCTCATCTACCAGCTCCAGATCCCACCCGTGGCTGAAGGAACCCCAGGTCACCCTCTAGCAACCACTCTGAAACAAGCCCTACTGCCGTACTGCTTAACCCAAGAATTGAAAAACACTTTCAGCGCCAGGCAGAAAACAGAGCAAGCATAGCAAAATTACAGTAGGGAACCATCAACTCCCAATTTCTTTTCCTTAAGTAGCTGAAAATTTAAAGCTCAACACTGAAGCCAAGACCTAGAAGCTGTAAGGTACAATGGGCCCATCCTAAAGAACAGGCTCATTTCCTTCCACATGGTAGCTCTTATATCTGGCTCAGCTCTACCACCTCTCCATCGCCTCTCAATGGACACAGCCTGAACAAGCCCTGTAGAGCACAGGTCCTACAGAAAACACGTAAATATTTATTTCTTTGCAGCTGTCAAACATTTCCCAGTTGCTTTAAAACAGGAGATTAATTTAACAATTGGCTAGTAATTTCAAATCATTAGCCAGCTCGAGATTTGGCTTCTCAGAGTAACTAGTGATTTATAATCAGTTAATTTGAACCCTGCCTCTATGCGTCTGCCTGTTATATTTCAACAAAAGCCTCTTTAATCTGCTGTGATTTGAGTGGAAGTGGGGGAGGCACGTGGAGCTCACCCCAGCATGGACAACACCCCTACTGTACCTCGAAATTCATGGGCTAACTGGCTGGATAGCAGCTCAGGGGGAAAGGAGAAGGGGGAAGGGAGGGGGGAATAGAAATTAGCACAAAGCACAGAGGTCACTAGGATTTTACTACTGGCAGTCCCTTCATTAGCATCCTTCTCAGGATATGCTTCAGTGTTTCTGCTCCAAATTAACAATGAAAGCCATTCTGGGCTCCAGCAGCCTGCTGCTTTGGTGACACACTGTGTGCTTAACAACATGCTTCATCACTGCTGCTAATAAATGCAGACTTCCTTACATGCTGTAATTATTCCTACAAATTATAAGCAGTCATGGCCCATTTCACAAATATCTCATAGGTCTTCCATGGATTCTAGGTTTTGCCTTGTGAGATTTTTAGTTAGAAAAAAAGGTAAACAAAATGAATGCTGGGCTAAAGACATCTCTGCCGGGGCAGGAAGCATACCGGGGATTAAGAGTCCATTACGCAGAGGCTTGAAAAGAAAAGCCGCACTCCAAGAGGATCAAAAAAAGCATCCCTGGCAGTCTTCTGTATGGGCTACACAAAGTTAGGTACTATGACACTAAAAGGGTCTGACAGATAACATCTCTTCCTCCCCTTTTAATACGGTTATTCACAAAACAACAAAGTGCTTTTGAATATTCTCCTGTGCAAAGAAGGGAAAAGGCCCCCATGTGCTCTCCCCACACAGGAACAGTAATTCCTAAACCACTGTGCAAAAAAGCTCTTGGAAGGAGAGGTGGATTTGTTTAACCATGTTTTATGCATTTCTCTTAAAGAGAAAGGATTTATTTGGTGACTGTCAGTATAGGAAGCACTACTGCAGGGTTCAGGAATAGAAACTTATTTTTGTAGTGCTTTCCTTAATGATGTAAATTAATGCTGGAAAAGAAAAATTAACACCTGGGCAAAGCTACAACGTGATGATTTCCTATCATTACGCACATAAAAGGCTTTTTGGATCATTATTCTGAAAGCAATTATCATCTGTTTTAAATATTTCCAATTTGAGAAAAATCAAAGCAGCTGGAACAGATTTGTCTTGTTCAATAACCCTCCCAACCTCAGCTGTTCTAAGGTAAAAGAAAGAGAGGACCTTTCTAACCAATGCACATTTTTATAACTTCTGTATAAATGAGATGCCCTATTTGGGTAGCAAAGCTAATTTTGCTTTTCCAGCCATACTCCTGGCCACTCATGGATGACATCTCTGCAGTATGTACCACACGTCCTGCTAAGAAGGCGCGGGACCAGATGTTTCCTTTGACTCAGGACTCCCATAAAGCAACTTACTTGAATTAGTTTTATTTTGATCTTGGGAATTCTGTAATTCCTTTTTCTTTCTGGGGGGAAACTACCTCCTAAACACTAGATGTTCTCATGCATGTTTGAGAAATTAGCTAATAACACAACTGCTTCATTTCCCAGTATTGCTCTGCTAATTAAGTATTTTTGGAGTAATAAATTACTGCTTTTATAAATGCACCTAAAGAGCTTCCTTCAAATACACACAGGTTTATTTAGCACTTATTACAATGCTTCCAGTTTACATTTTCTGAAGTTAAGCAGAATACAAGCTGGTAATTAAAACAGTTTTAAAAAGCAACTAGTCTTGACCTCTTATTTGCAAAAAAAAAAAAAACCCCTCTGTTCTTAAAATGTGATTGGAATTTGCTTCATTCTTTGCTGTAACCTGACAGTGAAGACAAAAAAGTAAACATAAGAGAATGCAAACAGTTTGTTCCAACTTAAGCTTTGGTCTTTTAAATGATCACAAAATCTGCAGTGTGATGGATGTATCATAACACAGACTATCGAAATATAACCAGAAGAGATGCCTTTTTCCACCATGACAACACTTAAGATTTCACAACAGCCCTGCAGAGCCTCACTAAGGTACAGATCAAAACACTTAATGTGGAATTAAAGATGAAGCCAGAGGTTTGTTAAAACAAATTAAATGCATCTTTAAGAACAAAAAAGTTTGTTTGGATGTGCTACACCAAACTTCTGGCTTTTGCAGCCGTATGCTGTATAAACTGTGGAGCAGGACTCAGAGGGTTTGGGAAAATATTGTTTTTATATGGCTGGTAAATGCCAATGATCTGTATCTTAAGTAGCACCCCTCAGTAGGAGGTCTCTTCCCATTTCTTTCTGTGGAGTTCCTCTCTATTATGCAGTGTTATCCAGGAAGGGGGGGCTGTGAGAGAAGAAAAACAAACCAAGAATTTGCAAGCACGGTTCTAGCTTTCTATCAAGCAGAAAGTCAGCACACAAGGAGGCTTGTAGGCTTATGAATAGGGGATTGAAATCTGATTATTTTTTATTACAATCCAAACAATTGTCCTGTAAATGCAGAACTTTCCCTTTTAAAAAATGCTTTCCAGAAGTCTGCTGGTTTCACCATTTTGGAACATAAAAGGATCATATCGCTAGAAAAAGAGGCTCAGGGTAGAGGCTTTTTGACGTTACAGGAAATAAAAAAACACAAAAAATCCACTTCTGTCTACTCAGCCTCATGCTACGCTCCAAAAAGATTAGTCCCCGGAATTCAGCAACTGTATTAGAAGTAAGATGTGACCCAAAGAGGATTCTTCCTTTTTCTCTACAAAGCAAGCAGCTCAGTGAATCTTAAAAAGCTTAACAAGAGTGCGTGAAAAAAGTTTATGCACGAGCAAAAGTGCAAATCCAAACTACCCGCCAGAGGTGGGGACCAGGCTGGTGGGAGTGCTGGAGCTGTTGTGCCCCTGACTGGAGGCAGGAGCTGTGCCCAGCCACTCCAGCCCTGCCTCTGGCTCAGGGTACAAGGAATTGCACACAAAGGGGACAAGAGGATCCTGGTTTGGGAAAGCACTTAAATCTCTGCTTACTTCTATCCCTATTCAAAACTGCATATAAGCAAGTGCTTAAGTCTGCCTGACTTCATTCAGGCCTAAGTATGTATTTACATCTGTGGGGTTGCACTGGGAGGCCAGGGTTAGAGATGGTAGAAGCTATTCTCCATTCACCTTAACTGCAGCTTAGTGCAAATACTCACGAGAAATAAAAAATAGCTTGGAGAAAGTGCTCCATTAGATCCATTATAGCCAATCTTCCAGACACCAGTGCTCAGTGTCAAGCCTCACCTAATCTCTCTCTCCTAAAGCACTGGCTTTTTGGCCAGGTAAAACTATTGTGAAGTTTGAAAAAAATACATATAGCAACACTTCAGATGGCTTTTGTGCATCCGTGGCCCCCTGCCCCTATTCAGTACAGGGCTATGCCAATATCCTGAAGCACGAGCCGTGCTATTTAACAAAAAAACCAAAAAAGCCTGTTAAAGCCCAAGGTAAAACCTGGAGTTTCATCAGTCACATTGAAAATTAACGGTTAAGATGAGCTGTTCTCAACTTATTCTGATATTTGCTGCTTCTGACCTGATGAAGGGCTTCCTTGAAAGCTTGCCTACTTTCCCTAACTGTATTAATAGGTACTATAAACCAAAGCCAACACTCTTCCATTCCCCCAGCCATGGTGGCTGCATCAGGTACTTCCCTGCTTCTAGGTTTTTAATCAGTGGAAAAGCAGACGCTCAGGTCTCCTGAACAGGTTGAATACTGAGATTCAGAGAAAGACAGAAAATTGCTTTTCTCCCCAAACTGCAAGACAACCATAAATAATTTTCTGTGGTTTTCTTAATCAAAACTATACTGCTGGAGAGTCTCACTCCTGTTTCTGCACCAAATTCATATTAAATAAAGTGGCTTAAGACTTTCGGCTAGTGCCCAGCTGCCAATCCTCCTTGGTTTCTTTCAGAAAACTAGAAAACTTAAAGGACTGGGGGGAGGGAAATCATTCATGGGAAACGTAACAGCAATATGAAAAGGACTAAAGGAGAGGTCAGGCCCCTTATAGATCACTGAATAGAATCCAGAAGGCAACTCTTTTATATCTTTAAATAGATCTAGTACACCCCTCTCGGATGAAGCTTTTGTTGGTTGCCAAGCATTTTAAGTGTTGTCGTAAGAACACGTTATTAAAAGGGGATTTAATATTCAGAAACTCAAACTCCCTAGTTCAGAGTTGCCTCATAATTCCCGGCATAGGAAATACATACAGCCTTACGCAATTATGTTTTAAAAGCAGCCTTATTCCTAAAAGTGTGTTGAAAGCAGCATATTTTTACTATGCCCAGTTCACTGCATCTTAATTCAGAGGTATAAACTTTCATAACAAAGAAACTGGAAATGAAAAAAATAAGTTGCTTAACTTCAGTTCATTCCCTTGTTAAAAACAAAGCCCTGGCCTCAACATCATTGCCATGGCACTAGGAGTAACTCCATTGCAAGGCAGCATTCCATTTTTCAAATGAGAATTTAAATGTCTTTGTTAGGTACGGCACAGCTGTAAACAATGGCCAGAGCCAGGGATCAGACACAGCTGAGCTGCAGCCTGGGCTCACTCACAAGTGAGGTCTCAGACTCCTCTCAGTTTGAAGAAGGGGCAATATTCAGGAACTCACCAGTACTGAGGAACTACACCAACTGCTGCTAACAGAAGCACAAAAGATGTGACAATGTATCACACAGTCTTTTTTAGCAAAGGACTTGCATGATGTAAGTCCCTGTCTGGTACAACGCAGAAAAAAAAATATGAAATTCAACAGGTACTGCACGTCAAGTGAGTGATGGAGCATGTCATTACATCAAGCAATTCACTTTAACACACGCACTCACAAGCTCCTTCAGTACACAGAGTACTTAACTATGACTTGTGGTACCTGCGCTCAAAGGGTCCCCAGTCTTAAGACACTAGAACACAGGCTACCTTCACCCTCACTAGTTGAGTCTCTCTCTGCACAACCATCACCTGACAGTTTCACAGACCTAGTTTAATTCTTCCAGTAAACTGCTTTTGCAAATTATCTGCCTGTGTGGATCCTCCTCCCTCCTTTAAACACACATTTGTGTTTCCATTAAACAATTGGTACCTTACATCTGTCTCTCTTACCGATAGGGCGAGCAAGAAAAAACACAGGGGAAGACAGATACACTGTTACCAAAACCAGAAGAAAACAAACAAGCAGAACCCAAACATCATATCACATCTACTATAGCTCCATTCCTGGTTTCTTCCTACTATGCTGACTGCTTTATTTGCCTATCCCTCCCTTCATCTATACAACATTACAGAGGGCTTCTCTCACGTCACAGCTTTGCAGGAAGGAAAACACATTTCCCTTCTGGAAACATCCACCTCCACAACCCAGAGTAACTCAGATCCAGTTTCATTTTCTTTGGTGACTCCAATCACCAAGAAGGGACAATAACTGGGATGATGTTCTGGCTTACACTGGAGTTAGGAGCAAGCAGGGTTCAGAACTATCCCACCAGCAGCTTGGAAGCTCACCCCTGCCTGGTGCTGGCTGCAGAGACCTCCCAGCCCACTGAGCAGTCTCCTGCGCAGGTAAACACATGGGACTGCCCTCTCCCCATGCCTCGAAGCTGCCAAGATGATGCTCTGCAGTTATTTGATGCAATTAACACACACCCGCCTCACATTAGCTGCTCATCTCCCTAGGAAACCCCCAGCAAAGCCCAGCATCCACCACACCTTGGCAAGGAGCCATCCATGAGAAGCCACGCGGCCCCCCGACGGTGCAGGAGCAGCAGCGTGGCCACAAAGCCACGTGCCTGCGAGCCCACAACCCCCTCCCCATTCCTTGAACTCTGCTTCCCCAACTGTCAGCAGCATTTGATTGAGTTGCAACCCCCGGTGCTGCCGCGGCCGCGCCGGGATGCAACGGGCACGCTGGAGCCGCCGAGCCGACCTCTCGCTGTGAGCTTGCTGTAGATCTGCGAGTTCACTTCCTTGTCGCGCATGTAACATCTGATCTCCTCCGCGGCCTCTCGGATGACGGTAACAGCAAGCACAAATCCCTAAAAGGAGCATGGAGGGGGGAACAGAATGGATGAAAAGGTCAGGAAAAAAAAAAAAAAAAATCACATCTGCCTCTAATAAGAGCAGTATTTATCAGTACCAATGCCAACAATCTGCATTTCCTTATTCCATCTCCCCTCACTAAATCATTATGGTGATATTATGTGCTGCTGAGTGGAACTCCCAATAGCAAACTGACAACAAGACTTGTTGCTTAAAAAAAAAAACTGTGGTTGTTTCTCAGCATTACCACGATGCTCTGCCAGTACCTCCCCAAGAAAATCCTTAAGTTTAAGAGTGTAAATAACACCCACCTCACTTCACAAGTGAATAACCAAGACTGAGAGGGGTTACACAAAAGTCCGGTGTAACAGCAAGCAGGATCCCTCAAATCTCAATCCACTACAGAGCCATCAAAGTTAGCTCAGCTAACCTGGGAGATTTCTTTGTATAGGAATCTATAGGAACACTTTTTTATATATACAGATAAAATGCATGTGTATTCATGTGTATGTATACATACACTCAACCTACGCAAATAAGCACCCTAAATACATTAATGTGAACTACTCATAGTACAATTACACATTTTCCTAATTAGGGTTTCAGTCCTACTTTTCTGCGGATGTGAGAAGTCATTTCATTCCTCTTGTCATGAGGAAAATGCCCACATCACATCCTTCACTATAGATAAAAAATAAATGAATGCAAAATTCATCATGGGGCTAGTACTACAAAGCCAATTTTTCATTAGGCACTACTCAGCTCAGGCTCACTGAACGGTTAAAACACTCTTCATTCATTACAGAAGAAAAATGAACCTTTTGCAACCCGTATGCTTGAAAAGCACAACCATGTACTGACTGTTAATAAGAAACTACTTTATTTTAAGAAGGGGGCAGGGTGATGTTAGAAACTGGGGGTTACATGAAAATCACATGAAAATATCTGTAAATACCCACCTATCCAAACAGGAGACTTTGCCAGTGGGTTGTGATTTCCAACTTTAAGTAACTTCATTTTTAGAAAGAACAGCTATGCACACGCCTCCAAAAACTGTGCGTATGAGCTCTTAAGCTGGGCCTTGCTGTGGAGCATTGCTAACACTAAATAACAATTCAAATGCTCACATATTTTTGAACAAAGAAAAATGCTGACAAATGACCTAAGAACTACTAAGACGGAAGGAGAGCAGTTTCCTTAATTATTAAAACACTGAGGTACACTTCACCTGCTGCCCTCACAACCCTATAGTAAACCCAAAGAATCCCTAATTCTAGTAGTATGATCTAGATTAATATCAATATTTAAATGCAATGTAGTAGGTTTCTGCACTATTTAAAAATGAAGACACATTAAGAAACCCAAGGATGAGCAATCATTTTCTTAAAAAATGCTGTATTCAATCCTCTATTTACAAACATTGACAGTAATAAGCCATTAATGCATTATTTTCAGAGAAGCATTTCACCCCCCAGCATTCAGTACCACAACCATGTGTTTTGCACAACTGTGGAAGATATCTTACCCATAATCAAGAGATCAAGAAAAGAATGGACATTTCTATTTACAAGTGGCATTTGTGCCTTTAGCTAGAAATTCCTATCTGCTTTCCAAAATAAACCACAAAAGCATCAGTTATTTTCAACTCATGTTTCAGCTGTTTGAAGAGTCTTCAAATAATCACCCCAAAATATTCCCACATGTGCTGACTCACTGTGTCATCTCATATATCATTCCATCCCCAACACTCACATTAGCAGCCAGTAATGAACAAAGACCTTTCTTATCCTGCTTTCTGGCAGCTCATATGCCAAATTCTAATTGCTCACCTGGCAAAGAGAAGTCTCAACTGCCAGAGAGATCCTCTGTGCGCATGTATACTTTATTTACAGGACAGGATCTTATGAAACTACCAATAGTCATAGAGCAAATGCAGCACCGCACACACTTGAGGGAGAATTCAGTGCGATCCAGCCTTTAACACAAACAGAATTTTAGCAGCAATATCCCAAAGCTTCCCCCTTTGCTTCTTTCTGAATTTTAGCAGGAATTTCACTGTTCTGTATAAAGTATAAAGGGCAGGAATATATAAATACTGTATAAAGTATAAAGGGCAGGAAAATAAGTTTCCTTTGCCACTCCTGAGCTCCCTCAATAGAGCTACAAATTTTTACCACTACCATTTCTCAAATCAGTGCATAAGTAGTGTCTTGGAAGAGCCCTGTGCTTTTTATTTACAACAGATTTCAGTTGGGTTTATGTCACTTCTTTAAAGCAAAAAAGGATGTCCATCCTGGGAGGTTTTCAAAACTCAGATGAGTTAAACCAACCTAAGTTTAAAGACAGCCTTCTTCGAGCAGACAGTTGGAACAGAGGTCCCTCTGAGCCAAAATTATTCTACAATACTATGAGCTGAAGTGCAGCAGAGAAGCTTTTCGCATAAAGAAATAACAGTTTTACCATGATAAAATAAAAAATATAAGTACATATATTTAAGCATTTAAGCTGTTTAACTGGCTCACACAGTGCATTTTGCAGATTTAAGAAGCCCATTCTATGTAACTGTTCCTCTCTCTTCACTGGAGTTTCTGTTTCAAAACTGATTATTATCAATTTCCTTTCATTACAGGTGAAACACATGGCTATCAAAAGAACAGGGCAAGTAGTTTTCAGGAAGGAAAGAGTATCTGCACCTTGAGCTAGTGTAGAGACATCTCCATATATTGATTTTTACATGTGGGAGGTTTGTGGTGGTGGGCTTTTCAGTTTTTTCATTTGTTTTTTACAAGGTAGTTAAACTATGGAGGAGCCTGCTGACCTGTCCCAAGGCCGCAGGTCAAACTGTTTGACAGGGGGGCATAATTTGCCATCGTTGCACATATGGCCACTCATTAAGGTCACTTTTGAAAGGTGCCCTTCGGTCCTTTGCTGCTGTTGCCAGGCTGGTCCGGGCTCCCATATGCGTGGATCACCCAAGGAGGGCGCAATGCCCCATGCAGACCCGCCATAAGCACACCCTCGGTTCAGATGCAGCTGTGACCACCACACACATTGCCAGGGAAAGATATTTGCTCCAGTTTCCACTTGTTTTCTCGTGTTATTCACAAAGCCCTGCTGCCCTTGCAGTCAGGGCCCTCAGTGGTGAGAGCTCTGTCCCCATTAACACCTCACAAATGAACAATTTGGGGGCAGAGCCCTCTCGCATCCCTGTCAAACCTCTACAAAATAAAGCTTAAGTCCAAAACAGGCATCTACAATACAACATATACAGTGTAAGCCTGAAGAAGTAAGCTAACAAAATTATTTAAAGTGCAAACTTACACCCTACAGAAAGGGCAGCACAAGAAATAGTGTCAAACACAAACTTTCTCAAGTAAATAAGCCTTAAATGACCTACCAGAGGAACCCAGTATGTGTAAAGTGCGCCAAGCCTCATTTCAACGACAAATTGAGAGCAGGCCAAAAGCAAGAAATAAAGGTTGAAGAAGTATTTGAACTGGTTGAACAACACCTAAAAAGAAAAAAGAAAAGGGAAGAGAGTAATGAAGCTCAAAAGTTATGAATGTTAAACTAACAACCAAAAACATTTTTGCATGCTACTCTAGTGTCTAAATAACTTAAGGCAGTCTTAAAGTAGTCCAGGACAGATCCATGTCCGGTTTGCTGCTGCCCTAAGGCAGCCTTTGCAGGAGGCCCACCAAACACAACCCAAAACAGCTCCAGGTTCTGCGTCTGTCTACTGTAAAACCACTGAAATTAGGGAAAGCTTTGGGGTGGGATAAGGAAAAGCAACTTTCCTCACACTTACCCCAGGGAGAAATGTAAAAAAGTTGTACTTTTGATTGTTGATAACATTGCGAGGGTATCTCTGGTCTCTCTTCTCTGGATGGCCAAGCCAAACTGTACGAGGCCTCGGGTCTCTCCTTCCACAGCATCTTAAGCACTGACAACACCTATAGAAAGAACATTAATTAATTAATGAGTTCATTTTTAACATAATTCTCTGATACACACACACCCCCCAGACCCTCTCCACCAGCCAGCAGAACAGCTGAGCATCACTTGTCTGTCACTCACCACCTACCTCTGGTGAGACCAGAGCTTGACTTTCTACCAACTGCATCCACTGGAGACCTGCCTTGCAGTCCACTGAGCTCTGAGCAAATGTCTCATATGGTGTTGGAACTGTTACTACATCTTTGCTTTCAAGAAACCAGCGTATGGAGAAGCATGGACCAAGGTCATCACTACACCAAGTCACTGCCAACTGCTGGGACAGCTTCTACCTCCTGTGAATAAAAGAGCTCCAGGAAGCAAGGAGTGTGGGGTACAGGCAGAAAGGTCCCCTTGCACTGATCCTGGATTGCAAGTTTTATGCCAGAAAGCTCCTATTATAGAAGTAGCTGCAGTGCTTTCTATTCTTTCTTCTGTTTCCTTGTTGATACTCCCTCAAACAAAAGGGGGCTTTCCCATTTCCAAACTGAACTTAAACAGGAATGCATATATGTAAAACAATCTCACATGTCCTAAAGAAAAGATGAGATGGAGACAGACAGAGATGTTTCTCTTCTTTCCTGCAACCCCTGCTTCATTTTATACCTTTTTAACAGAAGAATTTATATTCAGATATTTGAATTTTTGCACTTTAAAACAGTCTTGCCAAGGAATAATAACATATAATCTTCTAAAAATTAAACCTTACAAGGAATCTGAAAATGGATGCAAAATTATTACAGATTTTATTTTTACACAGTATTACAGTCATTAGCAGCATTTATGTTAATGGCAAATTTTGTGTTATCAACTAATGAATAACACATTCCCATTGACCAAGGGCATGCAGATCCAGCCACACAGTCTTGGTTTGTTAGTTTAGCTGTAGTCATTTATATTTTCAGCTTGAGATGACCATCCCACTGCAGCACCACCATGGAGTTCAGGCAGCCCCAACCAATGCCTGGACCCAGTGTCACAAACCCAAACTTGCCAGAGAAATGGACACAGGAACATAAGTTCATCCTATTTTCAATCAGACTAGTCCAGTATAACCTCTGCTCTCTTTCTTTCCCTGTGTTTTTGTCTACTTTGTCAGCAGTATCTTTGTTCCTGCTCTTAAATATTGTCATGACACAATTATCCAGTTCAACAATCACCTTTTATATCTTGTAATGCCAGTTTCCCAAAAACCCCTTCAAAATAGAATAAGAACACACTGGTATACTGATTATTTACTTTCTCAGCTCAGTCTTACATTAAAGCCATTTATTTAACATCATTTCTGGCCTTTGCTAAAAGTTACACGCGCATTTAGGAAAGCCAAATCAAGTTCACTAAAACTAATATGGTCACTAAAGGATTTTCTCTTCTCTCTGGGGAGATATTTAGTATCTAGGATATGAGGAGTGAGCTAAGCTAGCTGTGAGTGCCTGTTCAAACCGCCAGCACACAACACCTCACACCAAAGGTCCTTTCTGCAGCACCGGCACAATCAGTGTCTCCACCTATCCCCCGTGAAGGAGACAACCAGAGTCAATAAATAAATCCCAGCAATAGCACGTGGTGCCTGTATTTGAAAATATCCAAGTTAAAAACCTCCTCTGGCACACAGCTGGGTGTCATACTTAACTAAACTGTATCCCCTGCCTTGGGAACCATTGCATGGCCTACAAACTTAAGGCTAGAGGTTGCTTTTCTCAACCAAAAGATGCTAGAATGAGGTGACAGGAAACATTCTGTAGAAGAACATGAAGGATTAACATGCACTTTGTTAAGTAATGGTAACACCTGAGAACCGGACTTCCCACAGGTTGCCTGCCACCAGCTCAAGGCACCCCATGGGGCCTTCAACCTGGCTGCTACAGCCAGCAAAAACTCAGCTCTCACGCCAGATTTAGTGAATAAAACTGTGTACTGCTCAATGTAACAAATACTGACACAAGGCAATGAATCAAATGGAGCACGGTTACTTTGCAGGAGACACAATGACTTACCAGCAATCCCTCTTGTACCTTGAAAAAGCCTCTCCACTCAAGATTGCAGCATTGTACCCTTCCAAACCCCAAAAGGGTTATTTTTCTGTTGTCACTGCTTCTTACTGAAAGCCAATCTCTTCCCAATCCACCTTGTTCCTTTAAAAACACACCTATTGAATTTCATTGACATTTGGGAAAGCCAGTGTCAGCTAGATTGATAACCAAAAGCTTCAAAGCTCTTACAAGCATCTTTCCAGAAACCACTGTTAAGATCTGTTCTTCAATCACAGCATTCTGCCACAAAAGTTCTATTAAATACATAGCAAACTAAAAGCAGTAACCATTTAAGGAAGTACCCAAAGCATTTGGCCCTTGAGGTAACTGTCTTGACTGAATATATATGCAGCATTTTAAACAGTTTACAACTCACTACACAGAAGGCGGTTTCCTACAAAGATACCAGGTTTTATGTTTCATGCCGTACTGGATGCAAATAAACAGAAAGAAGAGTTTTCAGTTAAGTCAGTTCCTTCTGTACAGAGAAGAATAGAAAACAACTTTGCTTCCAGAAGTAAAGGTGTCACCATGTGATTCAGTGCTCCATGAGCTGACACAGACATTAACTTCATAAGGCTCACTTGTAAGATAATTTCTCATAAGCTTTTAAAACTAGATATAAAGGGATTTTTGCATAATCAAATTACTTCAACATGATTATATTTCATGAAGAGTGACAGATAAACTCTGAAAAAGTGGGTTTTCTCTGGCCTGTACTCAAAACCAACGTAAACCCCAAGCATGGAGATGCCACCCAAACACAGGAGAGAAGGCTTTCTTGCTCAAAGAAGCTTTGAGGCTGAAATGCGGACAAGACAGCAGAGCGCTACATCACACCCACACATTGGTACTGAAGGAATATGAAATCACAAGTTTCGGATGGTGCTGAGCAGTCTCTTACCAGCTCTAGTTAAACCAAACCCTCCATTCTAAATCCAGAGTACTTGTAAAATCCCCCAATTTCAGTAAAAATCCTACCGCTTTCACCTACATGCATTTATCAGTGGCCAAGCAGAGGTCAGCTTTACCAAAGCCCCTGCAGCTGTCAACTTTGACTTGCAAACTGTTCATTTGCTGAAAAGGAGAAAATGATGAGAATGCAGGAAAACCTGACAGAAATAAACACAGTGGGTAACGTGAACAGTTCAAAACACTGATACCTATGAACACCTAGAGCAAATTACTGAAATAAAATAATGGGAGATGCTTTACTGTTCAAGTATATGCAAGAGGCATCTGACATCCTACAGACTTGCAGCACCACTACTGCCGTCTCTGCTTACCTCTATACAGACATTGCCTGTTATTCTGCATTTGTAACATTTCTAAGGCAAGGGTTTTCCATCTTTGACTATTCCCATAATTAGCATAAGTATCCCAAATGTAACCCACTCCAAAAACTTACACTTGCCCCTGAAACTATTGATTTCTGTCAAAAATAAAACCTTTTTTTTTTTATTAAGAAAACCTAACTCATGGATCCTTCCTCCCCACACAGCTGTGTGTAATACCCAGATCTGAAAGGCAGTTACCAACATGAGACACACAGTAAAGTGTAAAACACCCATATTTATAAACTCTACTACAGAAGCATATTTTAGTAGCTTGATACATTTTAATTGCAGTTTTCTTTTGTGTTTGCAGATGAAGACCTAAGACAGTCACTTTCGTCCCAAATATTTTTAATGGAAAATTGTGAAAATAGTGGTATTTGGAACACAACAGAAATTAGATATGCTCTATAAAAAATTACTTTTTCCTTTTCTTCCATGATAGAGAAAACCACACAAGATTAGCCTTGAGTCCATGTCTGAATGCCTGTGAATTCAGAATGACCTCTATGATAAGGCTCTAAACACGACACTTTGCCCAAGGGAGCAAACCTGGTGTCCACACACCCCATTTCATCATCACAACATGCTTCCCAGTTACAGGAGTCAGGCAGTCCTTGTAATCAGACATCTGAAACCAGTTACCTTTGTTTATTTTTTAGGTTGGGCCTCTTCTAGGGATTGTACTCAACAGCAAAAATACCTACCCACCTATATCATAATATTTACAATAGGATAAAGCTCGAAGAGGGCACTACTGCAATTTAATATATTTTTACTTGTGCTGGGGGGTATTTTTTGTATACAAAGTAAAATACACTAACACACTCCACAGAACTTTCCAAATATCTGGGCAGATCTTCAAACCAGTGCCTAAATCTCTAAAGCAGATTTCCAGACATTTTAATAAGTTCAATGACTTCTCAGTGTTTTTTCTTCATGAATGTGTGAAAAAAATGGCAAATAAACCTCACAAAATCAGAATGTTTTACCTTAAGAAAAATGTGCTCTGCCCCTTTGTTTATATACAATTATACTGCTTTTAGTATTTTCCTAATTACTATGAATTCACTAGCCTGTGAATGCTAACGCCTAGCTCTGCAAAATTGCTTACACTTGTGTGGTTCTAAATGAGAGGGCAGATCCCAATACTGACAGCACCGACAAAGGCAGGGAAGTAGAAGGCAACTGCACAGAAGTAAAATTACCCAAAATTTAGCACATGTTCCAGGCCCTGACCTCTCGTAGTGTTCCCAAAGATACTTATTCTGTGAGAATTTTAATTTACAAATACTGCATTACTATAAGGTTTGAGAATCAATCTAAAAATAATGCAGACCCAAGTATAAGCATGAAGGGACATGGGAGAATCTGCTGTGTGAAAATAACAGTCCTGTGAAATTCCTGCCTGGCTCGAGTCACAGCTTTCACAACCTCCTGAAACACAGGGAAAGCAAACTGAAAACTTAATTAGGCAAACAGAAGAAAAACTTCCTGCCCAGCAAGTTTTTGAAGGTTATGATCTGTAGTATCAATGCTCTAGTGAAGAATGTGCAGCATTTTCACCAAGAATTCTCCACCACAGCATGAGGTTTCTATGCAACGTAAAGGAAACCATTAAAAATACCAAAGTCGACCAATGAACACAATACTACAACCAGCAATAACAGAGTCACAGTTAAAGTGTCGCAGTTGCAACACTTCAACTGGGGAGGTTTATCAGCACTCAGGAATCCCATTATGTCATTGCTGGAGCCTCCTCCAGAGCCTGTGGTGCTTAGCAAGGAGCTTGTGCGCCAGTGGCTGGAACTCAGCAAACGATGATGTTTATCCTATATACATTCAAAGATCCCCAAAGAGTTTTATCTTATGAAGACACTTAGTCAACCCCAGTGCTGGCATTTAATTCTTACCTATCCTGTGACCTGGTTTTTCCCCTCTTGTCCCACAAACCACACAGCACACTGCCTGCGCTTTCCTGGGTGGGCACAAAACAGAAGCCCACAGTCCAAACCCTGGGCTAGTGACAGTGTTATCTCTGCATGCTAATTGCTCAAGTGCCAGCCCATGGTTATTGAAGTAAGCTAGAAAATGAGGTTTTGGCAAGAACACAGACATTTCCCAAGCACAGAACCACATGCTCATTCATATGTTTAGCAACAACCCCAAAGATACTCAATTGCCATAATTTCTATGATTTTTATTTTTTTCAAACTTTTCAATGATGGCTTAAACTTCATTAAGGAAGAATACACTACTAAGCTCATTAGTTCTGCTTTAAAATCCTATCTATGACATCTGTGACCCTTACAAAGCACTTTACACAAACGGGAGTGGCTGCAATGGCAGATCCTGTTTTCAGACTAATGGCAGGTTTCATTGATCTACCCAGGGCACATTCAGCACAGCTTCACTACCTGAACTCTTTCTACCCTATGTGTGCTGATGTTGCAACGTGAGTAAACACTGGTCTCTATAGCCGCTTTCATTATGCACCAGGTTGTGTTGGCACAACACATGGTATGACACAGTGAAAGTCCAGTGCCCGCCGGCACTGCATGGCTGCTCCGTGCTCACAGGAGCCGAAGAAAAGCTCCCAAAGGTGCCAAGGACTTGTACTGCAGGGAGAGTCAGACACCTTTAGGGTATGAAGTCCTGGCCTGTGCTGCGAAATATCTGACTTTGGGTGCCCACTGCTGGGAGGACAAAACACAACTTGTACCAAGAGCAAAATGCAAAGAGGCAGAAAGAAAGATGGGTGGTGAACCTAACAGGGAGCATTTCAGACAGCCTCTTTTTCCCTTTCTCCTCTGGAATCCTAACCTCAAAAAAAAAAAAAAAACAAAACAAAACATTCTGACAAATCTGTTCAGTTGGGTACCAGAAACAAAGAACTCTGAGCGCATACAGAAAGAACACAAGTGTGTTTTCAGATTAGAATGGTGCTAATTAAATAAAAAGTCCTTTTGTGACTGAGGCTGTCAGCTTTTGCCAGTTAACTCACTTGTTCCTTCCCAGAAGAATTTTACAGGCACTGCACAGTTCTGTGATTCTACTGTTCCTTTGGATATCATCCCTATTTGGGTATCAAGCTAAAGACCTGGCTGAGGAGAGAAGGGGCTGCTCATGCCATCACTTTACTTCAAAGTTTTCTGCTCAGGGCACAGTCAGAGTCACTGGGGGAAGTTGGCTGTTTCTGGCAGAAGAGAACTATTGCTGTTATTAGGAATAATAAAATCCTTTCCATCAGGAATCAGAAGACTACATCCTTGAAAGGGAAAGAACACTCACCTAAAAAGCACCAGCTGAAAGTTTACATCGCTGCTTAGAGATGCTGACAGAATTAGCATGCACTTTTCAGGAATGGGAATCACAAAGTCACAGAAATGCGAGCAGTTTTCCATAAAAGTTTAGGAGGAATACACATTCCTAAACATTTCTCCTTTGTTTTGCAACTGAAGCACTGAAGACCAGTATTGCAACAGCCCCTCAAGTACAGTAAACTAGTAAGTCACTGTACACCATTAACTTCTTAAAATTACTGTCTTACAGAAAGAACATGAAAACTGCATGAAAGCAGCTTCTATGGGGAAGCTTTTACAACACTGTTATTCACATTTTAAATCATAACATGGCAAAAATAATAAAAAAGCCCAAATCACAAATCCCAAAATAAAGTCACAACCACTCAAAAGCATCTCTTTCAATGTGAAATGCAGCCAAAGCTTCGAGTCATCTAAGTGACATGGCCCTAAAACCTGCTCAGGGATCTAAATGAACGGGAGGTGCTAAAGAACAGGCTTACTGTGTATTTCACTTGGGATTGTACTTGTTTACAAAAAACACATTCTTGGTGATGATGTAAGAAAAGTAATGGGACAGATCGACTGTCAGATGCTAGATGAACAGGAACTGCAAAGAAGCAGGTTTTGTTTATAAATGCAGCACGTTTGATGGAGAAGTATTTGAGAGAGCAAATTAAAAATGCTTTCATAAGCAAAACTAATGGGAAAAAAAGTGTCATATTTGTCTAATGAGGAGTAGTATTTGTCAAATTAGTGCTGAAGTTCATCTACATATTTCAGGGGGGTCAGAACTAGATCATCTTAAGGTCCTTTCCAACACTAAACATTCTACGATTCTATCACTCCTACAACAAGCACTCCTCTTCAATGATGTTTCCACGTTTCTCAAAGGCTGTGCTGTTAAGTTCTTGGTACCTTTAATACACAAACCAACCTTCCACATTTCATTATTTTAAAAGCATATAAAGAATTTTCCAGCGATTAAAAACCAGAGCCACACACAACCACATGGCCTTATTCTGCACCTTCACTTGAACCCAACATCCCCATTTCAGACCTGAGGGGGGGCACTGCTATTCCAGCAGCCCACCCCTGCCCATCCACCAAGAACCGTGGCACAAACCAGCTTGATTGTGGGAAACCAGCCCAGCTCCACACGTGCCAAGGCACACCCACACACAAGAGCAACCATCTCTCTCTGTTGACTTTGAAATGGCATTTGCCATTTAAACACACCCAGAATACACTCACGTACAAGGGGCTGGCTGCGCTAAGTGTTACTGTAAAGCTCCTCCTTCCCTGTCTCATTCCCCATTCCCCCACGTTTCTGGATCAAGGCCTTTTTCCATCGCAGAGGCAGCATAAGCACAGCAGTTTGTTGGTTTCAAAAAGAATGCCTTGCAGGACTATGGACTGAAACATAAGCTATTTAGGGAAAAACTTGTGTCATGCACTAAACAGAGCACTTGGGGTGCTTCAGGAACTTGCAGCTCCCTTCCTGGCAGAGCTCAGTCCTTGGGAAGCTCAGACTCACATGCCATCCCACAAGCAGTCCTGTTGCAGTTAATGCTATTCTTTCCTCCTCACTGGCACATACCTCATAGTGGTTTTCAGAGTGCTGCAAAGTATTTGGAAGGATACGGCTGAATTCAAGGCATCCAGCTACAGAATTCTGAGCTTAGCCTTTGATTGCAACAAAGAAGATCCACATTAAAGTTATGCTCAGGAACAGATAACCATGTCCCACACTGGTTTATTAAGCACATGGTTTCTCTTCAACACAGATCACATCTACATGTACCATCATTCATCTCTGCAAGGATACTGTGTGAGTTCCTCTCTGGCTTCTCTTCAAAGCACAGTACAAGCCGAGGCTGTAATGAAAGCCTTGCTTGGGTGACACCTGCCCTATGTGAGAATTAGGTATTTCTTACTTTTTTGTTAACATACAAGAAGATTTCTATGAAGTCATTCTGTACATGAACAGAAATCTGTTTGCCACTCCAGAAGACAACACTGACAAAAATGTCAGTCTGAGAACTTGCCCCCACTGCAGAAATTGCAGTCAGGGCTATGCTAAGGTGAAGCCCTTCAAGGCTTGCTTATCCCTGGGTTTTCATATGTATCAAGGAACATAACTTAGAAGGCTTCTGTTTGGGTTTCTCTCAGCATAAACAGAAGAAATAAGGTCTTGATTATGGCTTAGGATTCCCAGGAGTCCACCCTGGATAGGACACCAGGGACCCTGCCTGACTTGCTGGTCAATTTCTTCTTTGGTTGATCATACTGTTTTGGGTTTGCTGGACTCCAATGCTTTACTATCCACACTATGCTTCAATCAAACTACTAACATACAACAGGCTGGCTACTTATCAGTAAAACAGAAGGTCCAAATATATGATAAGTCTGATCCCCAGAGTTACTGCACCAAACGGAAACCCCAAATCCACATTATTCAGACTGCCATTGAAAAAAATCCTAAGCACTCTTCCTTCACAACCTCATGCTGCCAGAATTTCTTGCTAACACTGGAAACATCATCTCTGTGACTGCTAATCAGCTAGAGTCCCCAGTCAATGAAGCATAGCTGAGGTTAGAGGAGAGCAATTTCTGTTAGACATTACTAACCACTTGTAGTACCCAAGAGTACCCAAGTACTTGGTGGAGATTATAGAGAACTTTAGGAAAAGCAATCATTCAAGAAGCTTTGAGAAATTTCTCAGGCCTCCACCTCTTCCTGATCCCTTGCAATCACGTCACTAAATTTAATGCCATGGTGGCTGCACCTGGTGGAACTTGCCCAATGATGCATGTGACAAAGACACTGGGGAATTACTTGCTGCACCACACATGCCTCCCAATTCTGTATCAGCTGGCATGGGTATTGCTACATCAATTATAAGAAACAATGCTGTTAATAAGAAATATATCTAATAATGAATAACCTACGTAGAACAATTTCAGTTAGAGGAATCAGAAACTATCAACCAAACACATAATAAACAAGTATCAATTTCATCTCGCTCTAACAGTCAGGCTTCCCTTTGGTACTTTGATTTATTTTACTAGTAGCACTCACCACGTTTTAAAAACCAAATTACCCAGGGACAAATGAAGCACTGCAATAACTGACAGCCAGGTAACCCTGTATATCCCTCTGTGTACAAACCAAACTGCCTGAATAGAGGTGCAGTTTCCTAAAAAATAGTAAGAAATTATTTATTTTTTTCTTATTTAACTCCCTGCACTAGAATGCCAGTATAAATACACATAACCATCTCCTTCAGGACCACATCCCACACTCGGGATATTACACCACCACCACCACACACCAAGGATACTGTATTGCTTTAACTGCTACAGTTAGACAGAGACCTTTGTTACAGATCTACCATTTCTGGTCCAACGCCGCGAAGGCCGAGCGCTCGCTCCATCACCAGAGGGGATGCAGGACCAGACTGCGGGCAGGGGCGAGCCAGGCCGCCGGTGACTCCCCGCCCGGCGTTTACGGCCCGGCCCGGCCGCGCTGGCTGCTGCCCAGGCACCGCTTTGTCTGGAGGGCTCCGATGGAGCAGGCGATGAGGACAGCGGCCGATTCTTCCCCACGCAAGGGGCTGCCAACCGGTCCCCGATGGCCGGCCCCGCTCTGCCCAGACCCGGCGGCAGCAACGCCCGGCAGGATCCTGCCCTCCGCCCGGGCGTGCCACGGCAATGGCGTCAGGAACAACCTGTCAGCGCCTGCCTGCCACCCGCACTCCTCCTCCTCTCCCCAGCCTCGGACCGCGGCCGCGCAGCGCAGGGAGACGCGGCTCCCGCCCGCCTTCCGCTGAGCTCCGCGCATCCCGCAAAGACCCCCGAGAGTGCGGGCCCCGCCGCCGCCCCGAGGCAGGAGGGAGCGGGGGGTCGCACCGCCCGTCCCGCAAAGCACGGGCGGCGGCCATAAGAGGAGCGAGGCCCCAGGCCCGCGGTCAGCGCCCCGCGGAGCAGCTCACCCGCTCCGGTGCTTGCTGTCCATCCGTTTCTTCTGCCGGACCGGCTGCAGCGGGATGTTGTCGGTCATGGCCGCGGCTGCCGGGGCGGAGCGGGGAGGGATGCGCTTTCCAGCAGCGCCTCAGCCCGGCCCGCCGCCGTCTGGCGGCTCCGCCGAGGGGGCCGGGCTCGGCGCCGCTGGGTCCCAACACGCAGGTGCCACCCCGCCGCGCTCCGCCCCAGGTCCGGTTCGCTTCTGGTCCCCGGCGCTAGCCCGCATCTCCCGACCCCGCCTGTCTGGTCCAGAACGCCCGATGCAACCTTGCAGGGTCCGGCACCTGCTCGGCGTTTAAGCTTGCGCTCGCCGCCCGCCCCTGGCTCCATCCTGCCCCTTCCCCTCGGTGTCCCGTCTCAATTTCCCACCCGGGTCGCACCTGGGTTTCACCTCAGGCGAACGGCCACGCCACATCCCGCGTGTCCTCAGCGTTTTGCAGCCAGAATAGAGGTGTAAGTTCACCCCTCTTCTTTACAGCATTCTTCCACCTGCGTTACAGGGCTGTGCTTTATGGTGCTGCTGCTTGCACCCTTCTTGCATGGTGACCTTCATCCGCGCCTGGCAACGCACATTTCTGGATCCTAATTCAGATTTCCTCTGAAAATTTAGGTGCAAATTGCTACAGCATTTCCGCTCTGTTTGTGACTTCAAGCTCTTCTTTACAATCACAGTAAGCCTTCTTTAAAACTAAGTATGCAGATTAGAGTCAAAAAGGCACTGGGCTACAGAAGCTGAAATGCACACTTGGCTGATGATCTTTGTGTTTTATCAGGCGGGGTTCCTGAAAGCTATCACAGCCTGTCCCACCAGTTGCTTTGTATTTCTGTCCCAGCTAAACTCTGCTCAGTATGGGTTTGACACCTGTTCTGTCTCCTCCATCCATTCATCTTGCTGCACTCCAGCTCCTCTACTTCCATTTTCCTCCTGCCATCTCCATATCTTCATATTCTTTGCCACAAACGAGAAAGCAAAGGAATCCTTTAAGAAAAGGAACCCAGCTCACCTCCAGCCCATGCACCTTTCATACTGTTGACTTTATTCTTCGTTCAAACAGGAAAAACAAAATTCCCAGCAGGAAAGATGTATTTCATTGGAAGAAATAGAGCCAGGTACTGCAATCACAGAATCACAGAATCACAGAATCACAGAATAGTAAGGGCTGGAAAGGACCTCAAGATCATCGAGTTCCAACCCCCCCGCCATGGGCAGGGACACCTCCCACTAAACCATGCCATCTAAGGCTATGTCCAACCCCACCTTGAACGCCGCCAGGGATGAAGCATTCACAACTTCCCTGGGCAACCCATTCCAGGGCCCCACCACCCTCACAGTATAGAACTTCTTCCTCAGATCCAATCTAAACCTCCCCTGTTTAAGTTTAAACCCATTACCCCTTGTCCTCTCACCACAGTCCCTAATGAAGAGTCCCTCCCCAGCATCCCTATAGGCCCCCTTCAGGTATTGGAAGGCTGCTATGAGGTCTCCACGCAGCCTTCTCTTCTCCAGGCTGAACAGCCCCAATTTTCTCAGCCTATCTTCATACGAGAGGTGCTCCAGTCCCCTGATCATCTTCGTGGCCCTCCTCTGCACTTGTTCTAACACTTCCATGTCCTTTTTATGTTGAGGACACCAGAACTGCACACAATACTCCAAGTGAGGTCTCACGAGAGCAGAGTAGAGGGGCAGGAGCACCTCCCTCGACCTGCTGGTCACACTCCTTTTGATGCAGCCCAGGATACGGTTGGCCTTCTGGGCTGCAAGCGCACACTGCCGGCTCATGTTCATTTTTTCATCAACCCACACCCCCAAGTCCTTCTCTGCAGGGCTGCTCTCAATCTCCTCCCCGCCCAACCTGTAGCTGTGCCTGGCATTGCTCCGACCCAGGTGGAGGACCTTGCACTTAGCATGGTTGAACTTCATCAGGTTGGCATCAGCCCACCTCACAAGCGTGTCAAGGTCCCTCTGGATGGCATTCCTTCCCTCCAATGTATCAACCGAACCACACAGCTTGGTGTCATCGGCAAACTTGCTGAGGGCGCACTCAATCCCACTGTCCATGTCACCCACAAAGATGTTGAACAAGACCGGTCCCAACACCGATCCCTGGGGGACACCACTCGTTACTGGTCTCCAGCTGGACACTGAGCCACTGAGCACTACTCTTTGCGTGCGGCCATCCAGCCAGTTCTTTATCCACCGAGTGGTCCACCTATCAAATTGATGTCTCTCCAACTTAGAGAGAAGGATGTCATGGGAGACAGTGTCAAAGGCTTTACACAAGTCCAGGTAGATGACATCAACTGCTCTGCCCCTGTCCATCAGTTCCGTAGCCCCTTCATAAAAGGTCACCAGATTGGTTAGGCAGGATTTCCCCTTAGTGAAGCCATGCTGGCTGTCACCAACAACCTTGTTGGTTTTCATGTGCCTCAGCATGCCTTCCAGGAGAATCCGCTCCAAGATTTTGCCAGGCACAGAGGTGAGACTGACTGGTCTGTAATTCCCCGGCTCATCCATTTTTCCCTTCTTAAAAATGGGGGTTATATTTCCCTTTTTCCAGTCATCAGGAACTTCACCTGACTGCCATGATTTTTCAAATATGATGGACAGTGGCTTAGCAACTTCATTTGCCAGCTCCTTCAGGACCCTTGGATGGATTTCATCCGGTCCCATGGACTTGTATACATTCAGGTTCCTAAGGTGGTCCCGAACAAGATCCTCCCCCACAGTGGGCCCAGGGTCCCCACCCTCACCGTCCCCACGTCTGCCTTCCAAGACTTGGGTGGTGTGGTCAGAGCATTTGCCCGTAAAGACTGAGGCAAAGAAGTCATTAAGAACCTCAGCCTTCTCCAAATCCAGGGTAGCCAGTTCTCCTGATAGCTTCTGGAGAGGGCCCACAGTGTCCCGAACCTGTCTTTTATTGGCAATGTACCTATAAAATCCCTTCCTGTTATCCTTAACATCCCTAGCCAAGTTTAATTCTAAATGGGCCTTAGCTTTCCTAATCGTCTTATTCAAATGAATTATGCTTTCCTAGTGCTGCTGTCATGCAAAGAATTGGTAAAGACAAATACTGATCTAACACAGCCTTCTTAAAATGTGGAATGTTAACTTGCATCTGGAAAACTACAAGTAGGAAAGTTTAACAGCAGTAACGGTATCTAGTCAGCCACCAGAAGCTGTGCTGATAGCCTGGTGAAAGCACGGTTAAAGTCAATGGAGAAAACCACCAAGTGATAGAAAAAATATCAGTAACAAGGAAAAAAATGCTTCAGATTGTGTAAGTAAATGAGGCAATGCCCCTGTGTCAGATTCACAGCTGGCTGATGGGGATCCAGCCCCCACCCCTTTCAAATCACTTCCGCCTATTCACTGCTCTAATGCTCCCCGCTCTGTGTGGCTGTGCTCCACATCAGCCCTGCAGAAGGACTGCTTTTACAAAAACCATCTGGCTGGGAGTGGTCCTTTATTTATTGATTACAGTCAAACCCCATTAGGCGCTGGTGCCAAGCTTAGCCTGTGAACAGCAAGTAGCACCAGCCAGAGTGCTACAGCCTCAGAAGGACATAGGCTTGGACCATGGGCTTCTTCAGCTGGATTTGCCTCAAGCAGAATCATAACATTGTGTTGGACATTTTCTGTAACCGAAGCCAGTGCCTGCACTGTGCCCTGGGCTGCTGTAAGCAGGTGCCCAAGAGTGCTGAAAAGGCTACTGTTTTGGTAAAAGTGGCTCTACCTGCCCCTCTAGATCCTTAGCCATGGGCACTGCCCATCTCAGTTTGCTCCCACTACCTGTGCAGCCACACTAGTGCGGGCAAACCTGTTGTAAGCTGTCATTCGTGCCAGTGTAGCTTCTTCCTGTTTGAAACCACCAAAATTTACACTGGTGCACCTATATAGATGGAGGAAATACCCAGTGCAGATAAAGATCATATGAAATAGTCAAATCTACACATCCCTCTCAGCATCTTACACTGCAGTCCTGATCACCACAAAGCCTGAACATGTCTCAGGCATGGCCAGTTTATCTCTCATCCGTTTGCAAACAGTCTGCAAAATTCTTCATTTAACAAATAACTTGCTTGGAAATATTCACTAAGCAAAGACACACCGTGCCTACTTACACATGCAGCCATATTTAGACCACCTACAATGAGTGTCTTAGTTGTTATAGTTAATCCCTCAGGCTGCCTGCAGTCCTGGGCTGCCAGATATTGTCCACCTGCACAGTCAAGCTAAATGGCTCATGGTTCTGCAGAACTAAATACCGCAATCACAGTGGCCAAGAGCAGGAAATGAGTGGGTAAGCCCAAGCGAAAGTTCAAAATCACCATTTGTTTTAACATACTAGAAAGTAGCATTTACGAAATTGACTGGCTTGGGTAGGGGGTTTTGTTGTTCGTTTTGGTGTTCGGCTGTTCTGGGTGGTTTTAGGATAAGGGATGTTTGTGTATATCTTAAAATGAGCTCACGGTAATCCTAAATAATAGTACTTTTCCCATGAAAAATGCAGGCTATTAAAAAATGAAAACATGTAAGCAAAGCAGAGTGAGTCACAGCAGGGTAGCTCTCTTCTTTCCTGCCCTCGCTGTGTTCTAGCTCAGGTTACACTCTAGGTTACAACCAGCACCAAACCTGCTGTTGTCATTTGTTTTTTTTCCTTCACAGTTGAAGCAGCATCATCCTGACATTTTGTAATGAGGACATTTCAGCAACGTAATTAATAGTTACACCAGTTTCAGGCACCAGCACTGACAATGCTTAGGCCGGCATTTTCAATGCCATTCTAACTAAGGCAGTCTTAGTACACAAACTGTTTGTAGAACTGACATTTAGGCTGTATTTCAATTTAGTAATACGATGTTTTAATATCTTAATTCTCACTTGACTGTTCTTATCCACTCATGGGGACAACTGAAGTGGAAATAAAAATCCCTTCTCCTTCCACAGACATTTCGGCTCATGAAACATATTTCCTCCATTTTCTTCTCACACTCAACTGCAGGTATATTCTTTTAATGAGAAAAAAAATATGACAGAATTCACTTCAAATGATAATTTAATAAAAGGAGCAACTGAAGATCCTAAACAGGATGTTGCACTTGACCAAAACTGTAACACCATTGCCACAAAACCACTGGCCTAATGCTGTAACTGGCTGAAATGATAAACGCAGACTCCAGCCTTGAGGCTCAGTCTTGTAATTAAAATAAAACTTGTCAAATGTCACGGTTACTTGCTTTGAGGTGGAAGTGGCTCTGGATTTCAAACAACATTCTTCGAAGCACCACGTTCTGGACCTTGATATCTTTATGTTTCAGACAGAAATAGATGACGTCTCTCCTTTATATGGAGCAGCTAAACTTCCTTCACATCATTTCCACATGTTGCTCAACTCTGCCTTCCAGGAACACGGGAGGAAAAGCAGCTGACTCTCATGTGGTGACTCTCAATTCCAGTAATCCTAGAAAAAGAGCAAAGGGATGCACAGCCAGGTTTACATTTATCTGCATAATCAGGGATAATGAACTTGGCAAACAGTGATAGAAATCAAGCGACAGTGATACTGCAGCCTGCAGCTTCTGAGGATTCAAACAAACTGTCAAAGCCTCCCTTAGGAGCACTCTGATTTTCTACCTTGTATTGTAATGCTTTTGATTTTTAGTTAGAAGATCACTGCGAAAGATTGAGACTGGGCTGTAGCCCATTGGGAGAAATTCCTCCTTGACATACTTCTTGCATAGCATTAGCTTTGCTATAAACATTTACACGATATCACCATTCACAGTAGTATGCGCTCTCCTGAGTTCCAAGCCTTTGATATTCTTTTGCCTGTTGAGAAGGAATGGCCAAAGGAAAACTTCCAGCCTCAGTCTGAGAAGTTAGATTTGTTAAATCAAGTGAAATAAAAACTATTTTGTTTTTTTCTGACGCTATTGCCTTGTTTTTCTGATGCTCAAGTTTTGCAAGAACAGAACTTCAGGCTCACAAAGGAGCCCTGCAAGCTCCAGAATTTACACTGCACAACTGCTAATTAAAAAAGCTGATTTATTTTCCATGATTTCCAATCATTATCTATGTTGGGTTTTTTTTTTCTTCCAGGACTTCTTTTGCCGAGAGGATTAAATTAACACCGCAGCAAGCAGAGTTTTATTCCCCTCCTTGCACCCTCCTCCTCCTTCCCCAATGATTTGTCATAGAACCAATTCTGGACCACTTGGCCTCTTCTGAGGCTGTCCTGTAGGGAGAGTTTATCAATGCTGTCAGTCTTTTCATCACTGAACATTATAGATTTCATTTCAAACCCAGAAATCATTTGGCAAGTCCAAGGTTGAGCCCCATTTTTAATGTGAGGGATTGTATAAAACTACCATGTTGTTGACTGGAATGATTTAGTACCTTTTCCCAGAGCAGGCAGCACAAGCACACTTGTTTTGCAAGTAGGATTATGTTTTATTCATTGGATAGCCATGAGTCTCTCATGGTCTGCCATTCAAGTTTGCAAAGGCAAGTCAAAGTTCAATCTGGCAAAGCACAGCCTATGGACACAACTGGCTGGCAGAGTGTGCCTAAATCATACCAGACATTTCTATATCCATGAGCCTGTACTATAGTGGCTCTCAGTGTTTTGGAAGTGAGCCTTTCTGCCTTATCTTTTTTGCCCTTCTCCCCCACTTCTCATTTCACCTCTGTGTTAGAGCCCTGCCACTGCCTTGTCCCCTCAGCTTTGCATCCTCCTCTCTGCCTGTGACACCAGCTTCTCATCTACAGACAGTGCCTTCCAATGTGTTTCACTGATCCTCAAATACATCCAGGTCTCTAAGCTCCACTGATTAAAGTACATGTAAATAAACTGGATTTTGGGGGTGTGCCTATATTCCTCCAAGGCACAAGTGCTAGTGCCAGTTTCGCACTGAAACAATGGACGGTGTTTTTACAATGCACTTGCAAATTGCACTTATTACCTATTCAGCAAAATATGCTATAAATTTTCTTCCATTTTAGTTGTGCTACTAAATAAATGTTTGTTTATGCACAGGACTCCAGTGTTTCTCCCTGAAGAACACTGTAGAAGATCATAATAATAACATCCTGTTTGACTTTTTATATGCTGGAAGTTTAATTACGTTTTAGAACTACATTGGATTTTGCTCACTTTGTAAACAAGGAAATATGAGTATCAAATTATAGATAATTCTGACATCTAAGGAGATGGCTCAGGCTATAGGTGTGTAACTGGTTGCACAAAATGTTTATGATTCCACAGGTAATTGAAGTTATGACATTATTCTTTGTCACAGTCATTATCTGATTCCATAAGTGCATGTTTTACAATTACCAGGGTACACCTTCCTTGTCTGAAAACGTAGCCCATTAGACATAGTGTTTTGTTTCAGAGCTGTGTGTGCAGCTGCACCGTTCATAAGGAAGACAGCAGGCAGGAGTAGGGATTTGGTTGCTAAGGGCTTGAAAACTTGCAGTCCTGCAGTAGCTGTGCAGCAGGCAGCTTTGTACGCGGTGTTATTTCCCCATGCTACTGACTCATTCCCACAAATGACAAGGAAAGAGGCGAGTCTGGTGCTGTGAAACGTCACTGTTATTCCTTTTCTCAAGGCAGTACTGAAAACAGGGTCAGACTGTGACATTCAGTCCCTCAAAATCAGAGCAAACGTGCCAAAGCTGCCCATTCCCAGGGCTTAGCAGTTGCATGCACACGGTCATTGCATTTTAGTAAGAGAAGCACAAACATGAGCTGGGATGCTGAAGCAGGAATCATTAACAATATGGTATCATTATACATGTGCCCTGAGCCGACACAATGTGCATTCATCTTTTAAATTTATCCTTTAAATGTCTGAACTCAGACAAGACTACTGCAATTAATTGGCAAGTTAAACACTACCAGATTAGAATGCACTGTTAACACCTGCATCTCTGATCTGCACGGATGGCTTTGATATTATTTTCTCTTTTGACAAGTGGGCGATAGCGGATATCCTTTAAGCCTATATTTAATGAAGCCCTCCATAAATCCATCAACACTTGCTAAGGGAAACTACAATAAAGCTCTTACTGCCATAGGCTCTGTTATTGAGAGAACATTTGGCATTCTCATAATGAAGTTTCAGAGCAGATACTTCTCACGCTGATCTGAGGAAGTGCAGTATTTGTACAGGATCTTTTTCTTCCTCGCACAATTATGTGTTGCGGATCAAGAAGAAAACAACCTTTCAGTACCTAATTTTCCAAGCAATAATAGCCAAACTCATTCATCTAGGACAGCTGTCAAATATAAGAAATTTAGAAAGAAAAAGGTGCTGTTTTCAAGACAAATAAACTCACATTTTTATTTTGTTAGCTCTGAAGTGATTCTGCTATTAGCTGTAGCTGTTCTGTGAATTCTCACTATGCAGTTTTTATGTTACATCCTGTAGGTGTGATAAAAAAATGTAAAGCAATAAAATCAGAATAAGTTGGTATTTGTTACACATTTTATATTTGCAAATCTTATCAAAACCCCCTGCACACATAAAGTGGTTATTTTGTCAGTTCAGACTGAAAGAATTTATAGGGGAACGGAGGAATAGGTAATGATGAAATCTGATTTTTTCCATATCTGGACATCATGAGTTGAGAGGGGTGGAGTACTTTTAATACATACAGATTTAGGTACTACAAAGCAGTAAACCACTTGAATGTGTACTGCACTTCAAGGACTTAAGTAATCAAACTGGTTTAATGGGAACAACTAGTGTATTAAAAAACAAACCAACAAAGTCATAAAAAATATAATAAATTAAAAATGTTTGGAATTCTGAATATCTAGACTGCATGGAGACAAATTTTTCTATAGGACTGTAAAGGGCTATTAAACCAATTCAGTTAATTTAAAACTATCCTGTCATCACGCAGATGGGACTGCAATGCCATCAAGTATTCACGTAGATAAGATGCATAAAAGGTTGCAGAATTCTATATTACTACACTTAAGAATACAGGTTATTTGCCAAGTGGTCATTTATTCCATATATTCCTCCTGCATCCCCTTTCTGTCCACAACACACCACCTGGCCCTCACATTCTCATGGTTTCACAGGCTGGGCGCTCCGACTTTTGGTCAGCTCAGTTTGTTTTGAGGTGACATTTATGGGGGCTTTTTTGTTGTTGTTTGTGCCTATTGTTGTGGAGATTTTTATTTGAATGTTTAAATGAGCCGACTGAAGTACAGACAAGATCATTATTAATTCATTATTAATAAATGGTATCTTATGTATGCTTTGAATCATATTTGCTCCTGAACACGTACGCAAAAGCATAGGAACATCCCTACACAACAAATTGTTTTTAAAAAGGCTTTGTTCGTGCAATGTGTTCTGTTTAACCAGACTGAGAACAAACACAAGAGGCATCCTGACTTATTGTGAGTGCTCAGGTGTGGTATCTGCCCACCAAGGCCAGTCTGGCATCAGAGAGGAGCTGGGGAATACCTCCCTTTGGCCATATGGGCTTCAGCTTCTTCAGCTTTTTCCCTCCTGCTCCAGCATTCTCTTAGTGACCATTAGTTTGACAGTGTATTTCAGCAGGGATTCTTCATGCTTCCAAGCCTAGAGAAGCTGTGACCACACTCCAGTGTAAAGAGATTCAAACACTGCAAGAGCGGATCTGTATTCCTGTCCCTGCACCAATTCCCATTGCTGCTTGAGGTTGTGGTCTTTATATTTCACCCTGTTCTTCCCTTTTGCTCTTGTAGTTCTAGGTATTCTGCTGACATTATGGACATGCTTTTCCTCCATATATCTAGAGTCTATGTTTGACTAAATATATATATATAAATAAATATATATCAAACAGCACTGGCTATTGTAAATTTCACTTGATTTGGGGTTGTTTTTTTTTTTAGTTTTCTTTAGCAACACTTTTCCACAAATCTTCAGTAATGTCTGAATTTTGCCTAAACCAAGTACTGGAAAATAAGGCAAACAATGAGATCCACCTGTTCTCATTCTCAATCAAGACATTTTCTTGAACTTGCAACTTCAACTGCATGAAGCAATTGAGTCAGAAGAGTTATTCTTTGGACTGAGAGATGTGACAACCAGAAAGGCTAATAAAGAAGTTTGAAAAGAAAGGGATGCTGCTTTTAGGTTGGCTGAGGTGTCCAGCACATGATTCAGTTATAACAGGCATTAAAAAAGCATGCTTTCCGATAAGTCAATCAGAACTTCAAGTATCAGCAGTATTAACAACAATCAAAATGTTGCCAAATACACCGCTCTTTACAAGTAATTGTCCCAACGTGCAGAATATAGAAGATACAATAATGAAATAGGTAACATAATAGGCAGGAGTGTGCAATAGCCGGTTCTTTTCTGTGCTTCTGAGATCTGTTTCCTGTCCCGCTGTGGCTGTGCAATGGCAGACGCGTTTCTAGGTCAGCGATGAATGTGAGCTGAAGTCACACACGAGTCCAGTGCTCACCCACACATCACTAATGCAGAGCGCTCACCAGTGAGTGTGAGCAGGGAGGCCATAGGAAGTGCATGCAGAGAAGAGCCCTCTCATCTGAACACACAATACAAGAGACTAAGAAAGCCTCAGCACAGTAGCAACAACCTCACGGGACCACATAGATGCTAAGGTGGCTTTCTGCCGAAGCTGTTATTTTGCAAACAGAAGCCATCATCCTTCCTGATTCCAAATGTACTGCAAGCCATGCAGTAAGCACAATGGCTTTCACCAGGAAAAATGAACAATCATTGCAATACGCATACCTTTTCTTTTCCTTTGTTTCATCCTCTCTTTGCCAGCGCATTGGCTCAAGCACCTCAGCTAGGTCCTCTCCTCTCTGCAGATCCCTTTAGGGATCATTTACACTTTGCTCCATGTTGTATTTATCAGCAGCCTCAAGAAGGCTCCCACCTCCTCACTGCCAGCTGTGGGAAAGGCAATCAACCTCACCCAGCTCAGCCCAGAGCTGATTATCTACATGATTTTCAGACAAACTTGCTCCTCAAAATTCTCATTGACTTTCTGGTAAATTTTGAACAGGTGGGGTAGGTCAATAGAAATGTTTCTTTAGAGGAATAGAGCCAATACATTAAGCTAATGCACTTTTTTAACCAATGCAACTTTAAAGTTTAAATTAACATCTTAAGTAAGCCAGCCTTTACCTTGGCTCACACAAGTAAGCATGCTCCTTACACAAAAGCAACAGCCTGGGCAAATCCTCTATGTGATGAGCAAAGTAAGCAGTAACAAATAAAAACAGGAAAGTCCTTTAGCCAAGAAGAGAGCCTAATGAGCAGAGAGAGCTCACACACCATGCTAACTTCTGCACTCACACCAGTGTAGTTATATTAGCTTTAGTAAACTTGTTCCTCATTTACATCAGCATAGGGAAAATCAGCCATTTTTTTAAATGGTTGAGATGCAACATTACTGTAAACTGTACACACTTGCCAGTGCAGTTTTCACCATGCTGAGTTTCAGGAGGTGTAGGTTCAGCTCTCATACATGGGAGAGCAGCCAATTCACAGTCCTGCTTGCTTCAGAAACACAGGCTCCAGCCAGCTACTTCCAGCAGAAATAGTCTTATGACATAGCCCACTTACTGCTGGGGGAACACTGGTCAGATAGGTCCTACCCGTTCTTCAGGTTTTGTGATAAGATCCATGACTTGCTCACATCAGCTTAGCTGGGGATCCTGCTATGCTCCAGCCTGGAGCTGCCTTGTCACTGAGCTCTGAGATACAGCTTTAGGCACAGCAAGAGCTTGAGACAATGTCCTGGAGAACAAAGCCTTTGTTTCATTTTCACTGCTGCGTGCCCAGCCAAGGCAGGCCCTAGCTCATTCTGATTCCCCAGTGCCACCCTATGCTGCAGGACATCATACACCTATTTGCCAAAACCTCTTGTCCTGGTTTCCTAGCCGTTTCCTGACCTTCTATTTCTAGACCAGAGCTCATGTTTTAATAAATTCCTCCTCCCTCCTCATCTCCCCTTAATTTCTAACCTGTTGACCAATAGTTAAAGAAGGTAGAGGTCGAAATATACAGTTACATTCTTATAGATGGTCACAAAAAGGCAGTCAGACACACAGTTAGGCACTTTTTGAGATGAAGTTGTAATGTGAACTCAGCCCTCATGGGACAGTCTCAGAGCCTACATTTAAGAGAGGAAGGGATCCCAAACCTCAGGAGTGTTTGGCTGAGGAGACATCAACAGGCACCACTAAGGTGTAGTTGTCCAGGATGGCAGGTTTTCTTGGTTTCCTGCTAGCAAAACTGCTCATTTCCTCCTGTCGCTAGCGTATTTTCATGGCATCGCAATACCACTTGGTATCAAGCTATCAGTAGAGAGCAGGCTTGTTATCACAGGTTCTTTTGAAGCCAGGTGATTTCTTTACAATACTCATAGCTGGCCCATGCTCGAGATTTCCCAGCTAGGTCTTCAGATATGATCCAGCTCTTCTGTAAACACCTCCCCTTTGACATCACTCTGGTCTCAGTGCTGCTCTAGTTAGTCCTGCACAGGCAGCACATCCTGCATGTGGCACCCAGCAGCACCAGCATAAGGAACACACCAGAAATCCAGCCCAAAGTCTGAAGGAACAGAGCAGCAGCTCTAGCAATGAGCCCATCTGGGCACCCAGAGCAACACTGCAACAAAGCAGGTTATGAGCTCAGTGGTTGAGAACAGTATCCACGCTAGCATGAGTGTATATTTATTTTACTTATCACCACTGAGAGAGCTCCTGCTATACTCCTTACCTATCATGGTTCAGATTATAATTCCTTGGTTTCCCTTAAAAAAGCAGGGTCATGTCTTCTCTTGCACCAACTATTTTGTCTCCTGAAACTATAGCGCTGCTCTTAAACAACTGCATGTCCTGTGCAGACTAGCTAACTGTTGTATGCTTTCTACCTTCCCACACCCCACCTTTTCTTCTGCTCCTATGTTTAATTTGCCCACCTTCCTGGGCCACCTCATAGCTTCCCCACACCTTCATTCCTCAAGAGCTTGGTGGTAATGCCTTAGACAGCAACTGTTTACTTTCTGCTTCCCCCTCACCCCCTAAATGTCTAGGGTGATCACAGTACAGGAAATACTGCACCTATAACTGTCATTCCATTTTAGTGTGGGAATCAACATCCCTGGCAAATACCAATTCCTGTATCAAACCCCAACTGTTCCCAAGAAACTCATCTGGAGACCCTTCCACTGCTACCTAATTCCTGTTGTTTTACATAACAAATTAAAGCATAACCCTAGATCCTGCATTTTAAGAGTCACTGGAGTGAGACAGCATGCTGTCTCTTGAACTTGCTCTTCAGGAGACAAATGCTTTGCCAGAAAAATTTAAGCACTAAGTGTGAAAAAGCCATCCCAAAATTTATTCTCAAAATGTCCAACAGAAACGCATCAGTAGATATTCAAAACTACAGAGTTCTTATAAGTCATACATTCACAACGCAGAAACTTGACAATTGGGATGCCTTTTGCATGGTCTATGTAACAATATCCATTTTACAGTGTAAACAGGTACTGGTATGTTCTTACCTACAAGTCCAGCAGGAAAGGCACAACTCGGCATACAGAGATCATAAGCAAGAATCAGGTGCAACAACATTACACAAACTTTTGGTAATCTGCATTTTTGGGCCTTCCACAATAGAGACTGGACTTGAAGATTTCCTGCAGTCAACAAACTAGACTTCTTTCCATCGTTCAGTCCTTCCATACCAAATACTCACTTTCCAGTCTGGTTTAGATCCCATTACACATACAGTTCCAGCAGACATTAGAAGAATAGTGAAAGGTCAGTCCAGTAAGTCTTCAGGTGCTTCCACTAATACATCAGGTTTTGGTTTCAGATAGTGCATGGAAGCATCTGCTTAAATCTCAGTTCATTACAGTGGTCATTAATAGAAAAATAGACACTACAACTACATAAGGAAAAAATGAGGTAGATAACTTAGAATCCAGATGACTATCCCAGCAACCTTCAATCAATACACGTGGACCATTAATTACCATTTTTGGCAGAATGCAAATTCACAGACCACCAAGAAACTTAATGACCAGAGTAGGAATGCCATCCAAAAACCCACAAAACATTTAACCTAAACATGAATACTTCATATTTAAATACAGGTTTACACAGACTGATCTTCTAAATAACCCAAATGAAAATAAAAACAAAAATCAAAGTCTCTTGCTAAGGAAACCAGTTCCCATGCCCAATTGCAGCAGTCACCAGATTCCTTGCAGAGCTTTTAGACCTGACTTCCCAAGGCAAGCCTTCCCTTTCAAGAGAGGAAAAAAAAAAGTATATACATACCCACCCATGCTTGTTTGGGGCTCTCGGTATTGAAATAAAACATCTAGGAAAAACTGCACATCTTTGGAAGTAGGAGTTTTGGCACTACATTTGAAGGACTGTCCTAGTAGTAGTATTAAATAAGCAGCAGTCAACAATACAGAGAATTAATTCTTTAGGAGCAGTGATTAACGAAAAACAGCAACTTTCTCTTCTTAGAACTTCTGAGGCAAAAAAGGAGTTAAAAAAAAAAATGTAGTTTTTATAGCCATTATAGTAAAAAGTACATTCAGCAACCACACAGAGCCAAAAATCCAAACAGAAAAACTAGTCCTAAGAGCGTCCAGACATTCTAGGATATTTACCCGCATTAATAGTTTTCATTTCTCATCAGTAAATAGAAGCTTTTCCATCAACAGTAGGTTGTTTCCACTCAATTCAAATCCCCCAAGTATTTCACTCTAAACTAAGAGGTAAATATTCTAACCTTTGGAATTTCAAGTTGTAGAAACTTCTGTAAGGCTGTACACATTACTCACACATAAGAACTACTTTGCAAGACCCGCATCTTTCCAAATAGAAGGAAATCCTATACTTTATTATTTACTATTTGCAAAGCAATATCATGATTGTACTCTGGGCAACTCTTACAAAGACAACCATAAAATCATTTGCACGTCAATAGGAAAATAGGAGGCTGAAGTGGAATCTCTTAAAAATATATGTTTGTGTATATATATTTGTTCTTTCTGTACGTCAGCTTCACTAGAGTTTTTAACTAACAGCAATTTTGTTCTCCTCCATGAAGTGAGGGAATTGGTGTTTTGGCACACTGTCTGCAGCAGCACCACTGGCCTTCTCAGTATCAGTACCAGTCCCAGACTGGGTCCCATCTATTTTGGAGACCGTAGCAGTATTTATTGCTGAACCACCCCCAATGGTGACTGGAAGGGTAGGTAAGCCACCACTCTGGATCACTGAGATCTCGTTAGTCTTCATTGCTATGCCATTGCTGAGTACCGCTGCATACTGATTCCATACTGTGGGGTCAATGCTCACTGAAGGAGGCATCATATCCTTTGGAAACATTTCAGATACCTTCTTGGGATCATTCCCCAGCAGAGCCATGGGGTTATCAATAGAGAGCCTTCTTCCCCGTCTGGCAGAGTTATTCCACATGTGAGTGCCTACATGGACCTTCCAGAAGGGGGGGAAAAAAGAGAGAATAATTAATACTGAAGTTCTTATTGTATGCTCTAGTTCTACTTTGCTTAAGTAAAGTTGCTCAGAGGAAGTCATGTATGCTCCATTTGCATTCAGGTAAGTATTTAAGCTGGCTAGTTCTCGTCTTTATTCTCTTCCTCGCATGTGTAAGATACAGTCATTCTCTTGCCCAGCATCACCATGGTTCTCTAGAGTTTACTGCTGAACTGCTTGTAGGACAGTATTTTTACACTTAGTGTAAGTGGCGTTGGCAAAGATGCCCCCAGATAAATAACAGCCACATTATTTGCTGTGAACAGACTATATTGAGAAAAACACTAGCTAATGCAAAAAAACCTCACCAAGGAATTTGGAAGAGAGGTTACATCTAAGCTAATGTCTTCCACACCACAAACATACTGCTAGTGCTTCCAGCAAGTGACTGTTCACAAACTGCAGTATTTTCCCCTCCCCATCAGTATCTATGCAAGAAGACTGAAAAGCATGAAGAGGTTCTCATGGGAAGTGAGAAGCCTCCATGCGAGTGAGGGACCTCTGGGTCCCTTACAGGCAAACAGATTAATCTGACAATAAGGACAGACCTGCTGCACTTCAGCAAGTGCTTGGACACAATCCACAAGTACTTTGTGCCATCTAAGGATTATTCTCTTGATTTTATCTCTCCTTGTCCTGCATGGTGCTTCAAGCAATGTGGTGCAACGTACGTATACTGTAGGCATCATTCTGTAGCACTCAGTCTATGAAACGTTTATGTCTTGATGCATCCAAATGCAAATGAAAATAAAGCAATCTGCTTGGTAAGAGCTAAGCCTTCCCTACCACAAAAAAGAAAGTCAAGGGCAGTAGCAAACACTACTGTGGGTGATCTCAATACACCCCCAGGAAGGAGACACAAATGTCAAAGATAACTATGTGAGAAACTAAATCAAAACCAACATTGTCCCTAAAGACAGGATAAATATTAGCAGCAGTTTTCCCATCTCTGGTATGACTTTGCCTGACAAAGGAGATCACAACATAAGGATGATTTACCTTCAGGTTTCCTTTTGTTGTGAAGGCTCTCCCACAGATGGTGCAGGCAAATGGCTTTTCACCAGTATGGGTCCGCTCATGAATCTGAAGGGCGCTGGCAGAGGAGAAGTTCTTCCCACACGTAGTGCAGATGTGCTGTTTGGCAGGACGGCAGAATTTCGGTCGTGGCACGAGAAGAGGAGCAACACCAGGGGACAGAGCTGGTGGGCCAATGAAATGGCTAGTGCTAATGGGACGCTCACTGGGCATCTCCATTTTTATGAGGGCTGGGGGAGCTCGAACAAAAGCAGCTGGAATACTACTTCGACCTGGAAAGAGAGCACAGATAATGTTTATCCCAACCTCCTCCTGCTTCCAAGTTTGGGTCTGGCTAAGATAACAGAGGTCCTGATTTAGGAGCTGCACGTGCCTAAACAGCACGCCTGCAAAGCCCTCTGAAGTCATGCGTTAGGGTTGCTGTTACACTTGCTAGGATGCTTTGACAGAAATCAGTTCACCCTATCTTTTTGGTGAGCTTAGGAATTCAAAATGCTCACTTTCAGGTCAAATTTAGATCATTAGCCTCAATACTAAATTGCTTGAAAATCCCACAAAATATTCCAAAGTTTTAGTATTACAACCTTAGGTTAAGCAGTTTTCCATGAAAACACAAACCTATCTTTAGAGCACTACAGGTGATCCCATGCAAGACAGCAAGTACACAGCTTCTATTTATTTTAAGGGCCTATATCTATGGTACCCCTTTCAGGAGATGACAGCACTTAAATCTGAATTTTGATGAATTCTGAGTCTGACTGAGTCAGGAAAACTTTACAGGGCACATGCCCCCATTTTAATACACAGCAAGGAAGAGGGGAAAGCTGAGGAGATTTTGACTCCTATTGGTCCTTTTACAGATGGATTTCCTCCAATCCTATTGCCCCACCCCAAGTTATTGCAAGCATGTTATATTACTCACCATATTCTCCATTTGCAAAATGTAACCCAGGCTCTTCTTTAATGACCTTTCGACCAATATTGCCGTAAGTTAAATCCAAAGCACCGACAATCCCTTCTATTTCTGCTGAAGTGTTCTCAGGACCCTCTGATTTACTTCCCATGCCTGTATCTTCTTGATTGCTGAAGCTAGGTGACTTCGACCTTACACTCTCAGCTTGGCTGTTGGCTGGGGACAGAGCCTGGAGAGATGCAGACTCGGAGGCAGCAGGACTCCTGCCATTCTGGTAATCTGGATCTCCTGCCACAGAAGAAGAATCATTTGTCATGCCATCACTTTCGGCTGAGCCGTTGTCACTAGACTTCAAGCTGCTTTGTCGTTGCAAGTTCAAAGCAGAGTTGACGATCTTCATTTGATTCTCCAGTGCTGCAATACCGGAGAAGGTGGCTGTGGCGGCTGGTGATTCTGATTGTGCATCGTATGGAGTAGGAGGTTTTGAAGAACTCCTTGGGCCATCCTGAGAGTCCAGGTCCTCTTCCATCTCTATGCTTTCCACAGTCTCATCTGGGCGACTAATGTCTCCATTCTTCTCAGCCACAGTAGCATCCACATCAGTATTGTCACAGGTGTTTTCTGGCATTGGTGTATTGGGTATTTGTCCCCCCATATGCATGCGGATATGCTGCTGCAACACAACTGCATTTGTAAACTTCTTCTGGCAAATAGGACATGAATGTTGCATCTTCAAAGGAGTATTGGCCCTGTGGACACCATAATGAGTTTTAAGGTTCCCTTTAGTGGAGAAGGCACGGCCACAGATTTTACACTTGAATGGCCTCTCTCCCGTGTGAGTACGATAATGCATTTTGAGTGAACTCTGGCAGCTCAGCACTCTGTGACAGATCAGGCACTCGTTGGGGTCAGCAGTGGATTTGTCGATATTTTCAACCAGTTGCTGAAGCTTCGATGTTTCTGAGCCTTGCTCGTTTGACCCACTTACATGGAAGATGCTCACACTGCAGGTAGCTTGTGGTGAACTCAAGCTCTGCTCTGTTCCCGATTCATGACCAACCACCCCTGATGAGGAAGAGCCACCCTCACTTTCTGGAGAAGGCCTCGACTGCAGGTCACTTGAGAACGTACCAGGCAGAGACTCCTTAATGCCTGCTAGGTTGGAGACGGTCTGAGGCGCACCGGCGGCTGCAGAGGTAGGCAGTGTTGTTAGGAGAGGTTTGCTATCCACTATTAGGTTAGACTCATCCAGTGGCACAGACATCCCATACGGGATTCCGGTGCTGGTGGGAACATTGTCCAGGTGCTCAGGAACCGGGTAAGGATTCATCTTTATGTGAGGGTATTTGTCTTTGTGACGCTGAAAATGCACTTTAAGGTTTCCTTTGGTTGTAAAGCGGTTACCACAAATATTACACTTGTAGGGTCTTTCACCGGTGTGGGATCGGAGGTGAATCTGCAGGGCACTGTCATTGCCAAAGACCTTGCCGCAGAATTTACACTTGTGTTTGAAGAATGGCTCTTCTGCATTCGGTTTGCTTTCAGACACGCTAATGTTGGGAGGTTTTCCCTTCCCCTTCTTTGAGGACTCTATAACAGAAGAAACAGCCGACAGTGGATTTTGGAAGATGACCGAGTTGGAGGACTGAGGTAGCAAAGGATTTGGGAACTGAGAGATGGAGCCGGGGAGGCTTCTGCTTGCCTCTGGCTTCAAGGGGAAGGAGGAGGAAAGCCCAGCAGCCAGCGAGCTGGCGGCCGCAACACCAGTGTTAGAATGAGGTAGTTTTCCTTGCTTCAAGGATTCCAGTGATAGGCTCTGGCTTCCAGATTTCTGTCCGATTAAAGCAACAGCAGCCGACAGCTGCTGAGACATGTGAGCACCCAGAGCTTTTAGTGGGTCAGTAGCAGCCGCTATAGAAGGATGCAGAGCATGGGGTGCCATCATGGCAATTTGAATGCGAATTTGCTCTGTCAACTGAATTTGCTGGAGTTGCTGCTGCTGCAAACACACAAGCTGCTCCAGGATCATGGGGATAGCATTAAAACTGGCTGCTGAAGAAGAGATGGCATCGGAGGTCCGTTGGTTCACAGCCACTTTAGTGCCACGTATTGTCTGCAAAGTCACGTTAGTGTTTGGTACTTTGGATTTTGGTAGATAGCTTAGGCCAGGAGCTGCAGGCGTGACGGGAGGTTCTATTTTAAGATACATTCCTCCTACCGATTCAGCATCCATTTTTCCTTCTCTCTTCTCCATAGAAGCAGTGCAACCCTTTGCCTGAACGTCCTTGCGTGCCCTGCTATCCATTCGATCACTTGGAAAGCTCCCTAGAGAACCTTCAGAGAAGCTTTCGGGAGGTACTGTTCCCTCACTGTCATTCATGATTAGAACAGGTGGATTTTTAGTGCAATTTTTCTTATGCTCAAGGAATTCAGAGAGATCAAAGAATTCTGCACAGCATTTCTCACAGATTTTAGTTTCCTCCGTGCGGCGCCTTTTGGAACTCATTTCACCATCTCTGTCACCTGGGACGTCTTGTGGACTCCCTTAAAATAAAAGAAAGTCACATTATTAATAGCTAGATTTAAACTATTTCCTATTCTTAAGATCACCATCTTCACCTTACTTGCAAGTTAAAGATACAAAGACACCAGAATCAGTTTTGCTCTTTGTTTTGCTAATTTCATTTTGTAGCTCCAAAGAATCTCAGCCCCAAATCTGCATCTCAGTTCCATTTTCAGTAAAAATAACATGAAAGAAATCTCCCAGGACTTAATGGGAAGAGGTTTATCATAAATCCCTTCATATAGGTAAGAAGGGAACAGTGCAGCAAGGCATCTAACACCCGCAAAAGAGCTTAAAAGGAACACAACTTAAGGAAGGCAGGGGAAGCACCACAACACTGAGCAAACCATCACATAAGTTTCTTTGGTGTTTGTACTTCAGTTCATAATTCTTTGTTAACCATCTCTCAGAAATTCACGTCCGATTGTTAACACAGGAACATCAGAGCAGTTCTTAATTGTACACTGATCTATTAAGCAACTTTTACTCCACCATTATGGAAGCGATTACTCCTGAAGAAGTCAGACAAAAGCAAAAGGCCAGTATCAGCTTCTAACCACTTCAAAAGCACACTCACAAAATAACGATGTGTAAAAGCCACAGCAGTAAATGAAAGATGATTAACTTACAGAACCCCGCATTGATATCCATGGTTATTAGGCAGAGAAGCACCAAGTCCTGCTTGCAAAACACACAAAAGCTGTTTCAGACCCACTCAGGACACCCTGTTTAGCTGCATCCGCAACTCACCCACTTCAGGGAGAGGCAGGGAAAGCAGAGCTGGTCTGCAAGTCCACTCCTGCCCTTCCTTCACCAGCACCACACTGAGCAGAACTTGCACGTGGACACAAAAAAAGCTAGCGTTCAGGGAACTCTTGTAACTGGAAGAGAGGTGAAGAGCAATTCTCAACCAAAACAGGATGTTTTTGCTCAGCCTAGGCATCCTCCGAACAACAAACTCACACCGGGCTTGAGGCATGCCAGCATTCGGGGCACAGCTGGCGGGATTGTTATGGAGGGAAAGCTTTGGGCTCATACAGCAGAGGGAGAAGCAGGAAGGGCTGCAGATATGCTACAGCCTCCATGAGGTGAAATGTCCTGTAACTCGCATTAACTGGTCCCATTTTGATGGGCGCCAAGGGTGCGGTAACCAAGTATTTCACCTCCCATGTACCCAGTGGGGCACACTGCAGATATCAACCACAACTGAGAATTTGTATTACAAGATCTCTTCTGTTCAGGTCTTGCACCTCCAGTAATTCACCTCGGGGCTCAGATCTGGTTCCATGTTGCTAGCCGACACCATTTTACAAGGGGAACAGAAGACTGCAAGCACAGAAGCTATCTGCGGCTTTCATTTTAAAGGTGTAACTGAACCACACATCTGATACATGTGTATATCCTGTGCATGGCAGGGTGGAGGGGAAGCATGTCCAAGCAACAACCCATGTTGACTTACTGTTCTGGGGTAATGTAAAAGCTCTGCAAGGCAAGATATTGCAAACCTTGACATTTATTAGGTTAACAACAGTATTATATGTGTATATATATCATATGTATTATATGACTTGATGACAAATCAATCTCAACTGTTTAATGCTGAGTGACAGAAAGTGCACATGAAAATTTATTAACAAAACCCAAACAACTCGATGAACTGCAAATATCAGAGGCCCGTTATGCAATGGTCTACAGAACAACAGATCCAAATCTATATGCACACAATTCCGTTAATCACATAGACTTCAGGGTTACAAGTCTTCCAGCAGGGAGGAAATGTGTTCTCAGCACAGCTATGATGAAAACTGCCTGGATCCCTCAAATCCAAACAGGGTGAACTAAATACTTCTATTCCTCTCCTCTCTTTCAGTCCAAAGAACTTCCACGAGTGAAGGAAACAAGTAAAAGCATAGTGTTAACACACATTTCCCACCCCGAATATCATGAAATTGATGCCTCTACAGTTGATTCAACTCTGGAAAAAATATGCAGAGAAATCTAGTCTTCAGACAAGTATAAATAATACACGATTCAGAACTTGGTTAATAATAATAGGGTAAATTGAGGTAAAAAATGGATGGTTTTAAACTTATCTTTGCAAGAATATGAGAAGATAAAATGGGAAAGCAAGCACTGGCGCTGAAAAAGATACAAGAAGCTTCCATAACTAGTCTGTACACTGACTTGAGAGGTCTTTACTACTCTCCTAACCATTTCCATCTATCCAAAAGATATTTCACAGAATAGGTTAAAACATCAAAACTTCTTTTCCAAATCCTTTAGCATGTGGGGCTTAAAACAGTCAATCTCGGGGGCCCAACTACACAGTTTCTCCATGTTGCAAAATAAGGGTAGGTTTTACTTTAGAAAGCACAAAGCTCTTCCTTGCCCAGCCTCTCCTCCCTGAGCACATGCATTTCACTCTGCAGCTTCCACCTCTGCAGTAGCCATGTAAAATGTTTCAAGTGGAGTAGAAATGTCTGCATGAAAGACTGTTGCCCACCCCTAAGGAGATATTCCAGGACAACTACGTCTAGACAAGTCCTCAACTTTAACTGCTTCAAAGCATCCGATCATTTATCTCTCTTCCCTTGATAGTGCTTTATTTTTCTTCTTTTCCACCAATAAGACCGTATGAAATTTACAGCCCCCTTTTCCACTCTCCAGCACAGCCCCTGCTCCCGATTGTTACAGTTCGGAGGAGTTTCCAGGGTAACTTTTCTGGTCCTAAGCGGTAGTTGCCACCTCAAGAAAGAGAAACTCAAGTAAACTGAAAGTACCTGTGTCCAGCAGCAGCAGGCAGATTATCAACCCTGCCCCTGCCTGCTCTTGCTGCCACTGCCACACATTTTAATTTCCAGCTGCCCTGTCTGACAGTAAGGGCTCAGGACGCCAAATAAATTCAATTCCCAGCTTGTACCGACTTGCATGACAAGTAGGGAAGAGTTATACCTCATTTTCCCTTCCACCTTAGAAAAAATGAGTGTAATAGCTTCCCCTGCCTCAAAAAGGGGCTTGAGATGCAGGACTCTTAGTTATTGTGCAGTAGCCGGTACAACAAAGGAGCAATCCACTGTTTCTTTAAAAAAAAAATCCAACAGCTTCTCTGAAGCTCTTCATCTTGATTTCTACACCCTCTCCCCCCAGCCTGGAGGGGGGACGCACTGTCTGCAATCAGAGCACCTCATTTACCCAAACCTGCCCTCCCCCCAGCACTCAGCACCAACATGAACTTAACGGTCTGAAATCCTGGGTTTTCCCTGCAAAGAAACCTCCCTGTCCACATACAGTACAAGGATTTACCGAGAGCCCTGCCACAACAATTGCTTGTGCACTTCACTTAACCCTCTCCAAAGGCTTCCCAGGGATAGGACTTCTACTGGGTTTTTTTATCTTCCCACCCCCGAATTTCAGGAATGTTATCTCTCAGCATCTAGTTATCCAATAAGTTAGAAGAATGCAGTAAACCCAGCAGGGGGGTTAGATTGAATCACTGGCAAATGGATGGAAAAAATCCACTATTGTGTAGGACAAGGCGGTCATCGACAAGGAAGGCTGATAAAATCCACACAGCTCTAATTAATTTTTTCTAATTTAAAGGGAACCAGTAAAAGAGGAGTGAACTAAGGCTTGTCTGGTTTGATGTGCTTTCAGAAACGGCGCTGCTGCTCTATGGGCAACCACTCATCTGAGCAATTGGTGACTTTTTTTATTCCCCCAACTGTGATAAAATTGTATTTCACTTAATTTGGGAGGAACTAGTCAGAGCTGAAGCTTCCCCTTCACTCCCCCCCCCCCAAGAGTCTGATACCTTTGCTGAGCTTATTTTTTCTAGACTCCATTTGACAAACTCTTTTTACTTTAACATAACCATACACTTCTCCAGTTAAAATTAACTCCTGATGGATTAGCAACTATCCACTCCCATCCTACATGTGAAAACCTCTGCATCAATTCCCTGCTGCCCCCATTTGATTTATTTTTCCTGTTCCTACCTGAAAAGCTAGGACTTCCAAGAATTTTAAAGGGTCCCAAAGTGGGAGACCATTTAAATAATATTCAATTACAAAAATCACTGCCTCGAGTAAGCAAAACACATGACTGATAACTTAGTGAAGTATTCCAAAGGCCTCAGTTTTCTACACTGAATTTATCACCATTTTTCTACCTAAAATGAGCCAGAAAACGCGTTACACTTTACAACTAGAATTCCACGTGCTTTCAGATTCTCAAGGCTTTAAATTTTCCTCATTATCTACCTACTGCTTCACCCTTTTGATTATCCACGTATTCAAGAGAAACATTCGGCCAAGGGCTTAAGAAACTTATGAATAAACGCTTGAGAAGCAACAGCAGCATTAGCACACGCAGTACAGGCGAAGATCAGAGGCGCTGGCTTCAAGCGGAGGGGCACGGCAGCCCCGCTTCCGCACACCCCCTCCCGCAGCCCCCGTAAAGGGTTCGAGCCCCCGCCCCGAGCCGCCGGTGCCCATCCGCCGTTACCTGCCGCGGCGCCGAGCGGGTCCCGGTCGGTGGAGGGCACTCGTGCCTCGCGCTGCCCGCTCGGCCCCGCGCGCTGCCCGGGACCGGCCCCCGGGCGGGGCCACGGCGGGGAGCCCCCGCGCCCCCCGCGCCTCGCGGCCACCCGGGCATCGCCCGCGACAGGGGCTGCTCCAGAGCAAAGGGCGCTTCCCGGCGTGCTTCGGGATAACGGGCAATAACAACCCAAAAAGCGGAGGTTTCCCCCCCTTCGAAGCAGCCGCCGCGCCACCCGCCGTACCTGCCCGCCGCCCGGTCCTCCCACCGGCGCTTCCCGCAGCTGTAACGGCGGCGGCCCCGGACCACACTTAACACTAGTACAGTGTTTAAGACCGAGCTAAACGGCACAAACCCCGCTGCCAAGGTCAATTGCATGAGAGTCCTAATTGTGAGCCTGACATCAACTTACCACCCACAGCAAGCGGGAGGAGGCAAAGGTTAGAGCAGCAGCTCTGTCAAAACGTCACATGCCGCCGAGCCCAGCAAAAGAGCTTCATCACTACAACCAATATAATGTTTCACTTACGTAAAAGGAAAAACAAGCCAGGCATGCACCCCCCGAGCCAACCCACCCCCCCCCCCAACCTTCCAAGCACCCTCGCACTGCTGCATCACCCCGGCTGCACGGCACGGGGTGCTCCCTCCATCTCTCCTGTCCCACCAACAGGAGCTCCGAGAACCCTAAAATTATAGGAAAAAATTAAGAACCACCCCAAAAGTTGCATTTTTACCCTCTCTCCACTTCTGCAGAGCTCAAAGCTCCAAGCGAGGATTTAAATAAATGCAACCTCCGATTCTACCCTGAGAAAAAAAACAAAAGTTGCAGTTTGATACTGTATTTTTAAGACCGAATCAGATTTTTAATGGCAGCAATCCAGCACAATGAGCATTTTCAACCCCTTTGTGAAAATGCTAATTTTCAGTATGTAGCATTATTCCCGTGACCACCTGCTGATTTTTTGACCTGCTAATTGATCACCAGGTTAGCGGAGCAGCCTCTTAACACTCTGCATTGTTCACAGAGGTGGGTCCCCAAAAAAAGGGGAAAACTTGGGAAAGAGAAGATAAGGGCTTGATCTTGTTCTAACGATTATGTGTATAGTTGATAATGTCCCAGACAAATCCCTGAGGTATTTCGACTTTCTTATGCAGCTTCATCACTTGTTATTTACAGGCACACCTGGAGCGGGGGAAACCGAGCCTATGCGGGCGGTGGGAGCCACCGCCACGGTTTTCATTTCGGAAGGCAGCATGGGAAAGGATCGCGCAGCACGGACCCGGACACCCACAAGGAGGGTCCGGCGGGGCGCGGCCGCAGGGCGGCGCACGGCAACCCCGGGACCCCCGCTCCCCTCGGGGCTCCGGCCCCGCCACCCACAAAACACAGCCTCATCCATGCAACCCCCCAGGCGGGGTAAGCGCTTCGGCAGGTCTCCCCCCTCCGGGCCGTGCAACCCTTGCCCCGGCTCCCGGAGGGATTTCCAGCCAGGGTTCTGCTGTTAAAGGAGATGGGGAGACACAAAAAGCCCCACAACTAACAACAAAAAAGCAGCTGGCCATTGCCCCGGAGAGCGCGGTGCGGAGCGATCCTCCCCGCCCCGAGCGGGCCCATCAGGAGTTATTAACCCTTTTGTTTCAGCGCAGAGCCGGAGGTGGCTTTCCAGCAGCGGGCAGAGATTTACATGTGGAAACATCACCTCCATCCCCCAACCTAACCATATGCACAAAGGAAAACAGTCATGCATTAAACATGGGATTTATTGCCTTCTGGCCAGCTTGCTATTTCTTAAGTCACCATTAACCGGACTCAACAATTGCACATTTCGACTCAAAGAAGAGGGGGGGAGGAGGGAAAAATTAAGAGCGCGACCCTCCTGCGGTCTGGGAATAAGCAGCTCCTGTAACGTGCATTGGTATTGACCAGTTCTGGGAATGGAAAAAACCCACGGAAAACCAGCCCCTTAGGAAGGCAGAGAACCCAGAGAAAGTTCTTGGGTCACATACAAAAGTGTCTGAGCGCAACTACTCTTGCCAAACGCAATCCTGGTCATCTCAACACCCGCTGCCCCTTCCCCACCCGGGACGCGACGAGCCCTCCTCCCGCTCTGGAGCTGGACCGGCACCTAGGGAGCTTCATCCCGGCTCCGCGGTACCAAGGATGGCAGTACCGGGGGGAGAACTCGCACCGCAGTGTCGGGAGTCGCCAGCCCCCTCCGCAGCCCAGCTGCGGGAAGATGCTGCTCGATGTGGAGAACCGGGCACGCTCCGGCAGTCCCGGCCCTTCCCCGCTCCTGGAGCGGGAGGGGGAACCGCAGGCGAATGCCTGCACCGTTTCCCCGGCACAGCAGCCACATCGGGAGCTCAGGGCTAATTTGAGCGCAAATTCGTAACTTTTCTCTTCGGAAGGCGCAGGGCTGCGAGCTCCCCTAAAAGGACGGACAGTGATTTGTGGTAGCAAAATCCCCCACACCGCCCAAATACAAAGCGCTACCGCACACCCCACATTAGCTCACCGGAGTTATTTTAGGAAGTCGGAAATCAAAGATGGCTGGAGGTCAAGCTACAAAAGGTCCAGGGCGATTGTGATCTCCAACAAAAATAGTCCGAACGAGTCTTTTTTTTAAGCCCCACAAAAATCCTCATATAACTACAGAGAAAGCGCTAAGTAGACCGGGGAACCAAACTCAAGCCATCCACTACCACTGCGAATATTCCGAACAATCTCTCGTGTCCCCCCCCTCCCCCAACTCCCTTTGGAGTTCACCTCCCATGAGGCTGCCCCCCGAGAGCAGTAGCGGGGCCGGCGCAAGTTCCGCAGGACTGGGGGTACAAGACATGGGGGGGGGAGGGGGGGGCGGCCGGGCATGGCGAGGGAGTCTTCGGGCAGCTCCGCGGTCCGCGCAGAGCTGCGCCCGAAGCCGCCCGAAGCCGAGCGCCCCCCCCTCCGCGGGAAATAACGAGGGTCCGGAGCCCCGCGAAACAACCCCGCGCTGGGGCCCCGCGGGGATTTCGGTGCCCCTAAAGGCTGCGGGTAGCTGAGGGTCGGGTTCCTGGCAGAGCCCAGAGGGGTGGAAAGGAGCGAGGGGTGAAGCACGAGGGTGGAAAAGCCCCCGGGAAGTGCCCGAGCCGCCGTCTCCGCGCATCAGGTCAGCCGGACCGCGGCGGCTCCGCACCCCCCTTTGCGCCTTACCACTTGCAGCATCTGGGGGTTGCTCCTCGGAGTTGATGTGCTGGGGCTTCGCCTGCTTCCGTCGCGACATGGTGCACCAGCATCGGGAGCAAAATAGTAGCAATTATTTTCCTCTTCACAACAAATTCCTAGAGTTGGGAAATTACCCCCATTGGGCGGAATGCGCATGTCAGAGTAATTATGATTATCAATAATGCATTGCGATTTATCATGGGCCCCTGACAGCTGATTGGCCTGAGTCCAAGGGCTCACAGATTATTCAAATAAGGGCCATTGATCCGGGCGCAGCGGGGCACGCTGGGCCATGTAGTCCCGGCCCGCCCCGTCCGGGCGGCCACAAAGGCAGTGCCGGGACCCCGAAACCCACCTCCTCGGCGGCGGGGGCAGAGTCCAACCAGCGAGTAAACAAACAACCCGTCAGCGCGACTTTCCATGCTGGCGAGGGACAATACCTTTGTTGTCTCACCTGCGCGGTTTATATTGTGCTTTAAGCACTTCTCTTTTTTTCCCTTTTTACTTTTTTTTTCTTTTTACCTTCCCTCCCCCTGCCCCAAGCAAGCAGAAGCCCGGGCAATGCTAATTTTCCCTCTCTCCTCAGATAAGGTGGAAAAGGGAAAAGCACCGATTGTCCGAATGGACGAGCTCAGGGTCTCCTGGTGTCGTGGGCAAGTTAAGGGGCTTTAAAAGCAGATCCAGACGGCATGTAATCATGGTTGGCGTTGGTTCACTTGTTTAAAAACTTCTTTTGAAGTCTCATTTTCTGGGAAGCCGTCAAAATTGAGCCAATAGTATTTTTAAGAGAAAAAATATAATAATAAAAAGAGCTTAAGATATGCGAAAGGTTCATGTGAAAAACTTGGAGTGAAAAGCCCCACCACTTTGAAAGTGTTTTTCTGCGCTGAGTTGACTGTGTAAGTACATAGTGGAATCATTTTATTTTTACTGCCCTCTCCTGCTGTCGGGTTCCGTGGGAAGAGACACCACATTTAAATCGTCCCTCAGCTGGGTGGCCCTGGCTCTGAGTGGCACTTTAAGGTACAGTCCATGCGACTGGATCCAACTACTGGAACTAGCTCAGTTAAGGCTTGGATTTACTTTGTATTAAAACCCCTGAGTGCTGTAGGGCAGAGTCATCTCCACCCCTCTGACTCCCACTGAAGTCAGCCAGACCTTGCCTAAGCAAAAATGTGAGGATGCTTGGAATATATGGAGATGTGGATTGTGCAGTCTTTGTGGGAAACGTGATTGCTCTTTGTTTTCATGTAGAACACTCCCACCCTCCCCCCAGGTGTATCTGTGAAAAAAAGAAATGGGTTCCTGGAGGGATTGATTGGTTTGGTGAAGAGATGATTTTGTTGATTCAGAGGAGCAGGGCACCTGGAAAGGGTTCAGAAGATCTAGGTTCAGCTGAAGTCAAACTCACTATGCCCTTGCCATTGCATTCATCCGTAAACAATTTATATGGGGCTGTGCCTCAGTTTCCCACTTGCAAATGGAGGGTGATGTTTCTTCAGTGGAGAGCAGCTGTGAAGATAAACATCCACCTGAGAGATTATGGGGGGGTCAGAAAGGTGATGTGGAGTGGAAAACCCAAGTCTTGATAGCGAGCCGGAAGGCAGTGGGAGGAAGCAATACCTATTGAGGCCACAGGACATTGTGCAACACTACAATCTCATTTTACCAGTTACTTTACCCGCATTTTCACCTTATAATCCCGCTGTGGTTTGTACTACATATGTTCTATTCTAAATCTTTAGCCTGTGCATACAGTCATGCTAAGCAGTCATGGCACTGGCCAGGATTCTCTCTTTTTTTTGGGGGGGTGATGCTGGAGGAGGTGTGAGCTGTAGTTTGCATGGGACAGGCATGAAAGATCTTAACATTGTAGACCAAGGTAAACAGCGCATCATGATCTAATTAGTTATAGATCCTCTTGGGGTTTATTTTTGTTTTTACAGTGTCTCATAAGAGCTTTTATTTAGCTAAGAATAATACAAACCTTAGGAAAAAAAGTCTTGCAGAGCAGAAGGCATCACCTTCCTCCTTGGACAATTACTGAACATGGAGGTCAGGGGACAAATTTTGTTTTCCAGGCCACTTTCCTTGCCCTTTCCTCTGCAAATAATGGTTTTAAAAACCCCCACTCCTGATTCACTTTAATGGACACTTTACATCAAGAGAAACTCTGTATTTAGGAATATAAAATAGGAGAGATTAACAGGTATTTAAAATCGCTGACCATTTTTATCTGGTGATTACTCCACCCCTATGTTGCCCAAGGAGCTTCTACATATTTGTTTGTTTAACCAGCAGTTTGAAATGCTCTTTGTTTCCAAAGTGTGTCCTGAGGAAATAGACTGTTAAACAAGATTGATGCCAATTGATCCACAGATAGATATTTACATTGATGAATTTTCCCTTTTACACTTGATATCCTCGGTACAACCTCAGTACAACAGATTTTCATCTATTACACATGATGCTACCAAACCACACCAGTGAATTTATTAAACACACTGTTTTATGTATCAAGCTGAGACAGACAGCTCTGTACAGTAGATCCATATTTAAAATAGATGAGTCATGTGGAGCATTTGTACTGATTTAAAAGAATGTATTATATGAAATCAATGGAAGTTTTGGCATTGATTTCAGAGGACTGGGATTTCACTCAGTATAGCTCTAACACACTGAAAGAGGTGGAAAGCACTAGTTTAAAATGAAAAATAAAAAAGCAAGGGACATTGCTGTATTTAAGGCAGGGAAGACAGCAAAAGTAGGAAAAAGAGCACAACTATCTGAAAAATACAGGGAGGAAGAGAAGGAATGTGATCAAGGAAAAGCTCTCCTGATTATATTTTCCTGGGAAGGTGTTCCCAGCCATCGGTGGTTATAAATAGGATATGCTGAATGATTACATCATATGCAAAAGGCATGTTGCTTGGCTTTAGCACGATCATATGGATTAGCGTGATTACAGCTTCTGGATTTGAAAAATAGCAGGCTTCCTTTTCTGGCTTGACGTTTATTTATTGTTTTAAGAAAAGTCCAGAGGAACAATCTTCTACCACCAACAGAGCTGAGGCATCACTCTTGATAGGCACGCTTCCAGCAGCGGCCCGGCCTCGCCCTCGAACCTGATAAAAGGAAGCTTTTTTAACGCGGTGTGTTATGAGCACGTGGAACTCATTGCCACAAGAAACTGTTGCCAGCGGCAGGAACCACAGCTCTGCCCAACCCGGGAAATTCCTGTCTTTAGGAATGTCACTGCAAAGTGATTACGACTATGGAAAATCAGACAAGTATGTTTGTAGGGAGATGTATATATTATATACACACACGTATATATTTAAGTATATATCTCAGTAGGCACACTCACTAACTTCCACCAAGGCAAAGAATATTGTCTTAAGTCCTGTGCTGTCCTACTGTAGTCAGCTCAGTTTATTGCTGGGAAGAACACACAAGCTTAAAGCTTATTCTTTTTTTTCCCCTCTATATTCAGAATATAAATGTAAATAAAAATGCCTTTTCCTACTTGCACTATGTCTTAATTACATCTTTTTCTTGGGAAGTGGGGGGAAGGAGTCTTAGTGTACTTGGAGGCACATCAGTTTCACTTTCTTCTTGTATTCTTCCCCCGTTCCTTACTGCAGCTCATTGCAAAATGTATCTCCCAGTGTAGGCTCTTAGGCCTTATCTTCCAGTACATGGAAGGCGACTTGAACGTTACCCTGCTGGAACATGTTTAGGAAGCTTCAAGTTTGCTGATATGAAGTTGAACATAGCTCTGTAGGCAGTGTAAATCAGGGTAATTAATGTTCATTGTTGGGCCAGTTGATCCAGACTGAGTGCAGAGACCCAGACATTCAAATTCAGAAGTGGTTCATAAGTATGTTAAATTGCACATTGGTAAGTACTTATGACTCCTCCAGACTAGACTCTAACTAGATCCAAAATCAGGAGATGCTCTATTTGAAGTTTTTATACCATTATAGCTATGGTAATTTAGGGATTTTTTTTTAACCTACTTTATAAGAAAATAAGGATTACATTTTTCCTTGGTCCATCCAATCCATCTTCATTTTTTTGAACCTGTGACTGTTTCAGTCAAACCTGATGGTAGGGGAGCAGTTTCAAAGATGTGAGTTTGTGTAAACTGTGTGACAATGTCTGGATAGGGAAGAACAATCCGAATTAACATCCTCATTGAAAGAAGGAATTATGATTCAAACCTTACCCACATGGCCGCCAGCAAGCCGAACAGCACATAGGCACTGCTGGCCTGTCAGCCAAACTGTTGCTCCAGGATCCACACATACAGGTGCTGGTACCAGCCACCCAAACAGGTCGTAGGTATTGGACTGAGCAGGGAAAACACTGAGGAGTGGGAATATGATGGAACACAATCCTTTATAAGCAGACTTCCTTAAACCACTACTCAGGGAACAACTTGTTTTTAGACCTAGAGATGCTTTCAGTACAGCTGCAGTTAGTATAACCACAATATGCCTGAAGTACCTTCCATGTGTGAATTGTTAATACAAATACAACTACCCTCAATGGAGCCTTGGGTCTAAGCATACCTTATATGTATTTGCAGGCCAATACAATTAGGGGGTACACCTGCTCATAAATAAGCATCAGGTTACATTTAAAAACTCTGAATTTGCTTCAGTCTTCTTTATCACTGTGCTAAATTATTTTATGTTGCTGCTTTTGAACTTTCTGAAACGATCTAGGCACTGAATTCCCTTGGACACACAGCCCTTAATATTTAAGAGCCAAAATATCAAGTAAAACAGTACTAAAGAGCTGCAACAAAGGTGTTAACAGAGCTTCATATTTTTCTCGCATCACTAAACAAACTCCTCAAACATCACTAAACCACTGTGATGGCAGTTACATCTGTCCATGTAACAGCATCACAGAGCTGTTATTAATAACCAGTTGTTAGGTGTAAACAGCCATTTATATTGTTTTGAGGCTTTTTGTCAGCAGGAAGCCCTCTTGCTTTAGTAGCTGTGACCCTGCATAGTCATCTGATTGCCCCACACATTGCTTAGGAGACTGAGGAGGGGAAGAGGAGTTCAGGGTGGAAAGACTTTCACACATCCATTACAGTAGAGAAAGGTGAAGGAGAAACAGATATGAGGGTGTAACAAGTGAAAAAATCATAGCCACCCTCCCTCTTGCAAAGAGCCTCTTGTACTCGGGCTGATAGCACTGTCAATTCTAAGATTTTATAAATACTATAGAAATGCCACTTTCATAATGGTATTCCTGATGAAGCTAATGGACTGCTGATCCCATGGGTTCTGGGTTGTTACAGCTAAAATGCATTTTACCAAAGATGCATCTGACTGGAGATGCAGGAAGCGACTTGGTTTCAAACCTCAGCTCTCCCCAGCAAGGGAAGGAATAACATAGGAATTGTAACTTTCTGAACGAACCACCAGCTGGCTCCCCCACCAGGAGGAATGAGAAGCATGTGGGCTAGGCAGGTAAACAAACACATCTCTGGAAGTTTGTTAAAATGCCCAAGCATTTCATCTGTACAAGAGTAAACATTATCAGCTCTATTTCTCACAGCATGAAAAGCATCCTCCTGTAATATCTTGTATTAGATGGCAGATGCAATCTGGAGAATGAGAGATCCAGCTTTGCCCCAAAATACAAACCAATTATTTTAAGGAATGGTTTAACTGCATGCTGAGTGAATAGCGTTCCCCCTGCTCTGCAATATTTGTTCATTTTCAAACGCTTACTTGCTTCTGAATTAAACTTAAGATCAGAGCTAAGCATAACTTGTCTGTGGTGCTCTCTTCAGTGAATTTCATGACTTAATGATACATCACAGATAGTAACAGGAATCCTGTGAGAGAGTTTCCTTCCAGGCAAGGTACACAAACCTTTTGTTTTAGCACTAAGCTGTAACAGAGCCTTTGGAGTTGTCTAATTATTATCCCTTTTTACAGAGGGTGTAGGTCCAGTAGTGGTGTAAGCGTCTTGAAATAAGTGCTGTGAGCTGGCAGCCCCTGCCTCCTGTACGTAAGGGCTGCTATTTGCCATTGGTAAATCCCCTTCATAATTAGTAATCAGGCTACTGAGTTTCAATTATGAGGTATAATTTCTTGAGTGAATACCATACTGTATCTGAATGTGATGGCGAAATACTTAATCCGATGGCAATACTAAATACAACTTAGTACATAATAAATTAGTACAATGCCCTCCTGTATCCTTACCATGTCAGATAACCATGACTGAACTGCATGTAATACTGCTTCATAATCTGTTTGTTAATACGTTGTGCCATCATGTTACCCTAAAAAGCGGCTCATGAAAAGCACATGGAACACATTGCCTGTCCTAGCAAAGAACTGAGCTTGGTTCCAAAAGATATATGAGACCTAATTCTAATTCTTTGACAGCAGTTTTTCCAATTAGTTTGATCAGTTATATCCCAGTCCTAAATTTGGCTGGTTTCCATATGGGTGAATTTGGTTCATGCTATACTAAACGAAGGACCAACAACCAATTGTTAGTGGAGATTCAGAGCACTAGCAGGCTTTCAAGGTGTCACCTGGGCTTTGATAGCTCAGCTTTCGGCTAAAAAAGAAAAAAAAAACCCTAAAATTAACAACAGTGAAGAATTTTCAGTCCCCTGTCTTCAACTGTTGTCACTGGAAAGCAATAGTAAAAAAACCAAAACGAAACAGTAATACTTAAAACCATAAATAGAATGAAGTCAACAAAAATCAGCCAAATGACAGCCTGAAAGAGGACAAAACCCCTATGAGCTGAACTTTTTTTTGGTGAAGTGTTAGCTTAGTTGCAGAAAGATGACTTAAATATCTAAAATGATCAAGCTTAGTACTCCAGTCTTCATGGCAGGAATGAGGGACAACTGATGAGGATATAACAGTGTGATTGCTCTTAGACATCTGCCTATTTACTATGAATAGTATTCTATTTTCACAGTTTATAGAACTTGTACCAAGAGTAAAGTTTGGGATAAAGTCATTCCTTCCTTCTTCTCATTCCAACTTTCCTACAGGTCAGTTGTTGATTGACTCAAAGATAATAGCATGTTCTGTCTGCCATAAGTAACATTATTTGTGGAAACACTGATATAAATGCATATCTCCAGTTCTGATAAAATTTCAAGTGCTATTATTTTAAATGAATGATTAAAGTGATTTTGTCTGGGTTTTCATAGAGATGCTGAAGTGCCACACCAGACTGAGCCCACTGGAGTTAAGACAACACTGTTGATATTATTCTGTAGCTTGACTTAGATTGGCCAACTAAAAAATTGCATTCTAATTTCCTCACACAAGAAGATTCATCACCAAAAGTTCAAGCTACAGGTATGATGCTGTAAATCCCAGAGTGTTTATTCTGTCTGCGTGCTGTATAGCCATGGAGCTATAATACCGTACTCAAAAGAATGCATGTGCCTTTCTAAACAAGTCTTAAGTCAGATCAGAAAGTTCAGGCCAAACTGGCATAAATGGACATTTTCTGCAAGGTGTTCCCGCTGTCAGACACTGTTTCACGCAAGAGACAGTGCTGCTACTCAATTTTCTCTTCAAATAAAGGAAATGATTATTGGGAGTTCATATATTGTCTCTCAAAATGGTTGAAACACTTTTGTCTTCATCAAGGCAGCTCAAGTACAGCCCTTAAAATTGAAATGGTGCTTCTGAAATTGGTGGGTAAATAAATTGAAACGGAGCAACTAGCAGTTGGCACAGAACTAATTAAATTTAATAGCTGCCCCCCAGCATGATTAAACACAATAGGACATCTTTGCCGTTTTGTTGGCCAAGGTCACTTCAGCCAGCCAATTCTGGTATAAATTAAAAAGAAATCCCCAAACAACAAAATCAAAACACACAACCCTAAAGTATTCCCACCTCTGAAGCTCAGTTGTTTCACTGTGACCCTGTCCACACTGGCGGATGAAACTGGTTTAGGACCTGGTGGTTTTAACGTTGGTTAGTTAACTGGAGTGTTTAGTTTAGAGTTTCCTAAACTCGTATTGATGCAGCATGACTGGCTGGCAGAGATACCACTGTCTGTAAAGTTCCTGTGACAGCACTTTTACAATCTGTCTGCTTTTATACGTACAAGACTTTTAATGCTGTCTGATTACTCCCTGTAGTAGCGTAGATGGTGCACCTTAACCATGATCCGTCACCGATGAATGTCAGGTTGTCGGTCTCCTGTCCCTCAGTGTGCACTGCACCGAAGCTCTTTGGGTAAGGTTGTTTTGTAGAGCGGAGGTGGATTTAAGCAGGACCAGGGTATCTGCCTGGTTGCTGCAGATGTGCCATGGCCATACAGCGAGCAAGTAAGATGCCAAGCAGCTGCTAGGCCACTTGCTCCAAAGAGTTGCAAGGTAATGCGCTTGTGAAGTGGCACTGCTTTAGTGCTCCTGAGCCCAATACCCAGGGAGCTGGGCTGAAGTGTTCATTCAAGAGGAAGAAAACAACTAGGTAAAGCTAAAACTGTGTATTTGGCTCAGCCCAAAAGTACCTTTTAAGGACTTTTGTAATTAGAAGCTTGTCAAGAGTGTTAGCTGCAAGTGGAACTGATGCAAGGTTCGGACATTAAAAGAAGATCAGCTCATTCCCCTTGCAAGCCTCCTACTTTTCAGCTAGTTCTGGCTGTAACTTGGTTATCCCTGGTTACAAATGTTCAACAGCTTGATTTTAATTTAGTTATGTTAGCTAAGGTGCAGTCTACTCTGCAGGTTTTAACTAGATTAAGAGACAGATCAGCTATAATTGGAGGCTGTGATTGAATTAGATTGGGATTACAAATATAATTGGATACTACCCTATTTGAGACACTTCAAAGGAAATTTATCTTCAGACCATGAAAGCTGAAAAATCAACAGACCTTTGGAAATCCTTGATCCTGTTTCCTGTGTGGACATAGCTAGTCCTGCATTGCTCCAGCACCTTCTGCAGAAAGATACTTTTTCACAGGCAATTGCACTGGTGGAAACTATAAACCAGACTTTTGACATTTGCCAGTCAAAAATCAACATAACCTTGCAGTTTCATAATCTTGCCCGTGCTAGTGATACAGTCAGATTAGGCTGAAACTGTGCCTGAAAGGAGCTTTAAAACCTAGTAAGAAGTCCTAAGTATTGACTAACAGGCCACAGGTTTTATTGTAGGATATAAGCTATGAGCCACAGTTTAAGCAAAGAATTCCTTTTGCTGGCATGGCTTTTGCAGACATTTCCATTTGAAAAGAGCAGTCCCTTGAACAATGGTCTCTGCACTGGTTCAGTGCTTGACACCTTGCAGAATGTAAAGGACAAAAGCTTGAAAGTTTTTTTTTCATATGATATCTTTTCCTGTTTGTGGCCTTTAGTCTTTGCACTACAGTCGGCCTCCAGCCACCAGAGCTCTGGTTAAGTAGGTCACACCATAAACAGGCTTATCAGAATAACAGCAGGCTCATAACTCAGTAGGAAAAACCTAGAGAATACATTTTGTGGAACAGAAACAAAAATGTAGCAGTCTCTTAACTGGGCAGCCGTGTGGCAAAATGAAATTCAAATTCAACCCCCAAATATCTAGTCCTACTTCAATATAAGCCTCCATAGAGATAGCAACATTACTGAGAGAGTGCTTCATTCTGGTCCAGACATGATAGAATTTTAGGTCTCTGAGCCCTCTACATCTTAGCCTCATTCAGGCTCCTTATTCAGGCTCCTCAAAAGTCCCAGACATCCAAGTTTATATTGAAATTAATTGTTCTGTGAGGGGTTTTTTCAGGGGAAACACCCAACTTGGGTTGATTTTTGTTCTTTGTCAGATGTTCCCTTTTTTACCTCCTCCTTTGGGCTTCATCAAAAACTTGGCACTCATGTAGAGAACACTGGTCCAGCTGTACACTGCTTATCCCTGAAGTCTCAAAGGACCTTCCACGCATGAAATATTGTTTAGAAGACAAAAATGCCCTCAGCAAGTCTATACTCTTTTGACCTATTCCTTATAACACTCTGTATTGGTTCCCTCCACAAAAACTCAAGAGCAGCAAAGCACCTTCACAGGACACTCAAGCTGGAATTACAGTCAATAAATTGCATCCCACATGCTTGTGTTTCCCCGCATTCTTTTTGCTGATTGTTAATTAATAGCATCTCTGTTTAAAGGTACTCCAGGACAAACTAGATCCTGGTTTTTGACATCCCAGTTAGGTATTTCCAGGGAAGAGGACAAATGCATTAGAGTAATTTCGTGTCCCAAAGTGAGACCTATAACCATGAAGAAAAGGAGATATTGGACTCTTGGCTCCTTTGTGTAACAGAACATAGGCAGCTAGGAGAGGTTTTATGTATATGTCATTTGTATGCACAAGATTTATGCTTGCAATTAAGTTTCAGTGTAAATTAGCCTAGCCTGTGCATCTGTTTAATTGCAGGTGCAAATCAAGTCAGCAAAACATCTTTTTCTGCCCCCCCTTGGATTTGTAAGCAGTTCACATCTGAGCTTCAAAACTCTGTATGTATATTTTGCAGATGACAGTTGTGCCTTGAGAAAAGCAACAGAGATCCTAGCTCTCTAAAAGCTTCAGCTAGTAAATGGTCTCTTATACAGTTTAATTAAAGTGGTTATTTGACAAAAAGCCCTTCTTGTTAGGTTTAGGTACATAAATTCACTCAATTTTGCACATCAAGAGAGTAAATCGTATCCAAATATTGATATATGTTGAAACTATTGGTACAGCCAAACAGGTATCTTTTATTTTTTTCCAATTTCTAAGCCTGGTGTTATGTGACAACTTTAGCATGAGCAATCTTTATCTCTGTGCTAGTTAATTGAGAGGGGTCAGATTACTTCAAGGAGCCACTCACTTCGGGGTGGGGGTTGCTGTAATTTAGGACATCAGGAATTTTGTCTCCAAAACCAATTATTTTCAAACTTTTCTTTTAATCTCTGGGATTAACTTTTAAATTTTTGGGGAGAAGGGGAGAATAGATGGGAAGCACCAAGGAGATTGGCAGTCACCTTGCATGCACTAAAGGGTGACCAAAGAGAGGAAAGAGGATTGCAATTTCCTTTATTTACTAAGCTTGCTCCATTCCCGGTTGTGTATGACTTGGCAACAACATATTGATTTTCCAGGAGTTTCTTTTTACAATTACAAAAGAAAACAAAATTACTGATTGGGTAGGAGAACTTCTTTGTTCTGTTTTGTAAAAGAAACGGGGTTTTTGTGTGGTTGGAAGAAAGAGAAATGCATTAAAAGAAGAAAAAGAGAAGGAAGAAGATGATGCCACAGAAATCAATAGAGAGAATTAAGTGAAATAGAACATCTTGTGTGTTTTTTAGAAAATCATTTTTCATACACTAAATACATTTGCAGACTTGTTTCCTACAAACCTTTTTGAGTTGCAGTTGGAGTGGGAAGCTGTAGGAATCCCAATAGGTTGTAAGATGGTTGAGAAATCTTTTTTTATTATTTTGGGAGAAGCAAAAGATTTATGAAGAACTTGGGCCTTCAGAGACCACCTGAAGTAGTCTTAGGAAACACTCCTATATTTGACATCCCTACAGCTATGTTGAAGAAAGAATGAAATTATTGCCTGAGGGTTGAAAGACCTGATCATGCATCATCAAGGTGTGGAGCTTTACCTCTCTGTGACACAATGAAAGTAGAAATGGTATCACCACCTACCTTACAATCAGGGAGGAGCCATCATCCTCATTCCATTCCCCCACTATTTATTTTGGGCAGTCAGCATGCTCAGGACTGTTTAAACACAGAAAATGACAAAGCCCAAGCAGCTTACAATTGGGAGACCTGGCATTTCCTCCTAGGGTGAAGCTACAGTTTGGGAAGAACCAAAATACCTGCTTGCAGCCATCCTTGTTTCCAGGCAGAGATGGGAGGAGGAAGGACAGTGTCAGCAAGTCTCTGCCACGGTCACAGAGCCAAAGCCTCCCCAAACTAAATAGTTTCAATATTAGCACTAAACAGCATCATGGCTAAACCAGCTTGTGCGCCCAACTCTCTTTTGTTCTTTTTATGCTGCAGTGGCTGGAAAATAACCCTGTTAAAAAACCAAAACAACCCCCCCAAGAAACCCCCAACAAAAAAAAACAAAAAACAAAAAACCAAAAACCAAACAAAAAACAAACACCCCCCCCCCCAAAAAAAAAAAAAAAAAAAAAAAAAGGAAAAGAAAAAAGTTGCTCTCTCATCTGAATCATTTCCTCAGACCACAGCCATGGAAAAAGCTTGTGGGTCCATCCAGCAGAGGTGAAGGCATGTGGAGCTGGGCCACACCAGCCATCACCTGCAGCCGCTGCCATCCACAGTACCTGTGCCACCCGCATCTCTCCGTTTTGTGAGGTTCTTGCCAATATAGCCCTGGACAGGGCAGGATCAGGTCTCATGTCTGCAGGAGCATTTCTGCTTTTCAGAAGTTATGCAGGGGTTTTTTTGCTACTGATGTAACTTCACCTCTAGGAAAGGGGAAATTAGTCTGCAATTATGTAATTATCAGCCACCCTGAAGCTCAATTGATGCATTCTGTAACTCCTCCACAAAAGGGGGAGGTCTGTTGGATGCATGATAGAAACATAAACAGTAGAAGTTCTCCCTCCAGCTTTGTTTCTCTATATTTTTAATTGCATTAATAGGGTGGTATGTCAAGAGAACTGAGTTCAGATCAGTTAGGAGCTGGTGGCTAATACTGATGAACTGCACTTTGCCTCACTGTGTAATGAGGACCTGCCTGCCTGTATGAATGGAGCTGCTTCAGCACAAGGAATTTTGCTGCAATAGCCTTGGGGAGCCATACACGAACAAGCAGCCTCTTGGAAGAGATACTCTGGATGGGTAATGCAGGATACAGTTTTCTGGGCTAGGCTGGGTTTACCTCGAGTCATGGAGTTGTATAGTATGGGTATAACTTTAAAAATTCTCTACTTCCCCACACACACACAGTGAAGCCCTAAGGGTGTTCCTCAGGGTTAAGCAGCTTTTCAAAGATTTAGGTACCTACAGAAAGTGAATCAGGAGCAACAACTCCAAAATAAGGTTTTGTGTAGATACAGACTTAAGGAGGACTTGAAGTTTCACGAACAAGGAAAGGCTTAATCAAGTCACAGCACAAACACCAGGTTTGCTGGTCCCAAGGGGGTGTTGGAGCCTCCCCTCCAATTTCTGCCATGGCTCTGGGATGGATTTGTACCAGTCGTGAAGGTGCCAATTTATTAGCTCACTAGCACCCAGTCTAGCTAAAGAACACTACTGTAATACAAGAGGGGAAGCATAGAGTAACCCATAAATTCACCTACTTAATCTCCATAAATCCTAAGGAGTGGGATGTCCATCTCTTCCTTTTTGCCATTATTCCACAGTCAGAGAACGGCACCCCACATGCACCCCCCCCCACCTTTGGCTTGTTCCTCAGGCACTGGCAGGAACTCTGTGACCATGAGGTGGGTTTAAATTGGCTCCAACAGCAGCAGTATGATGGGCAACAGCTGAGGCTCTGACCCCATAACACAGGTGGTCCATCAGCTTCTCTTCTACCTCACCCTCTACTTTCAGCATTTATTCAAGAAAAGCTGATTTTCTTTTGTTTTTTGATCAAACCTTATATGTAATCCTTAGACCATGACAATGTGTTATCTGTGAAATATGAAGGAAATTCCATCCACACATGAGCAAATAAATAGGGAAAAGGTTTTGATTCACTAGTGCCTGATGAGATACTTATGCAAACTTCCATAATTCTGGGAACTTACTATTACATGGCCAGCTGATGGCAGTTTTGAAAATGAATGACTACCATTCAGAGCACTCAGTGCTCATATCAAGCAGTTTCTTGATACAAACTTTGGTTTTGGGTTACTAACTCCCACGATATTTGCTGTTTCATTTAGATCTGAAGTTCCTAGAGAAACAAATGGCTGTAAGAGAAGCCTTTCTTCTGCAGATCTGTAAAGTAATCATAAAAAATATGTGATAATAATGAAAAGCTTGAAAATGTGGGGTCTCTGTGAGGTTCATCCTAAGGCCACAAACCCCCAGAAAGTAAACAGAACATTTCCAGTATATATATATATATTTCCAGTGTGTATATATATAGAGAGTATATATTTATTTCCAGCATGTATATATCCAGTATTTATATATATCCTCTGTGTGTGTATATGTATTTTTATATATATATTAAAATCTCAGATAACTCTAAGGTAATTTTTGAGCTTTTGGAATAATTTTAGCTAATGTTTGGGCTTTTTTGTGTGTGTGTTTCTTTTTCCCCTCCTAATACCTACAAGGCATAATGCTGTGTTTATCTCACTCCTCTGTGAAATTTATTCATCCAAACCCAGTGCATATTCAGTTTTCCAGATACTATCAATGGTACGTGAATAAAACAGGCAGAGGAAATCAGATTTGAGCCTGCTGGGAATATGAGCTTCAGTCTTTCTGGTTTCTCTCTGATGATCACAGTGGGTAAATAGATTGTGGAGATACAACTTGGAAAAGGTATTAAGAATAAGGAAAAGAAATCTTGAGGGAGATAGAAGGCAGGAAGCGAAGGAATGGGCAAATAAAAAGAAACATGCATTCGAGTGCTGGGGAAGGACAGGACGTCACCATGATCGATTGGCTCCAAGTGACAGATTCTTCAGATGTAGAAAGATGCCTCAGCAAGATTGAGTTTAACTAAGTGGGCCGAGCCCGGTGGGCCTCTAGCCATAAAGCAGGTTTGCCAAATTGCCTTTGATATGTTATATTTATGAGTTTAAAAAGCATGTAAAATATTTTTACTTCTTTCCAGGAAAGAATAAACATAAATAATGCAGGAGAAGGCTGAGTTCAGGGTATGGCAAGGGGCACCCACCTGAATCCTGATGAATCTGAGGTTAGGGTATGTGGGATTTGGTCCATGTGGAGTAAGACTCTGGGGAGTAATCATAGCACCCAGTGAAGAAAACTTTTGTCTAGGTAGCTGGTTATTGCTGTGCTTGTAGAGCTCATCATCTTTATCTCCTAGAGGCAGAATCATTCTTGCACAGTACCTTTCCTGTAGTGTGTGAACACCAAAACTTGATTTTATGACAACAAAAATGACTACGTAGGAGTGAACCTGGGCAAAGGGAAGGTGTCTATATCATTCAGTAATCACTTCTGGTACTGAACATCTTTTGATGCTCAGGGAAGATGATGTAAAAGACCATGCAATATAATCAGCACCACATTAAGTTTCATCCTGACCTGAAAATCAGAGTATGGATTAGACCCTGAAGCATGAGGTTAAACAACCCTTGCAGAAATGCCATTAGCTATAACAGTTAAACAAAGATAGTTCTGTCATCTAGTCTGTGCATGAAACCTTTAAAAACCTTGTCTGGGTGGCCACGAGTCCCACAGTGCAATAAATCAGTTCTCTGAAAAAGCATTTCCTATGAATTTGCTGTCTAATATAATAAAATATCTCTTGGATGTCATGTCCCCTTTTTATGTGTCTCTCTTCAAATTTTAAATGATTTTACTTCCTGATGGAGTCAGGGTATTGTTTAATCTTTAAAAGCTTCTTGTCTGATTTTCAGAAGTGCTGAGCACCCACAAATGAAGTCAGTGGGCTCTGTAAATGCTCAAGATCTTTTTCAGATCAAGGCATGGTTTTGGTGCTTAGCCAGTTCACTGATGCCATTGATTCAAGCACATTTGATGTAACAGATTTCCTGATTAGCAGAGAGTGGAGGATCACACCTTGGGAATATGTGCTTCATAAAGGGGTACACTACCTGCTCTGAAGAAGCATTTAAAGAATTAAACCCCAAAATGAGTCCAAAGCCCAGTTGCTCATTCTCCAGCTAACAACTTACCTTCTGCAGCTCTAAGTGGTATTTAATCTTTAGAAGAATAATTACTGCTTGCAAACATGTTAGCAAAACCAGCACAAGGTTGGCTGAGAATCCATATGTTACAATTATTGTGTCTTGCTGTAGTAATGTGGGTGGGCTGAAGGCTGAATTTTTAAATGAAAGACGCACAGGGAGAGAGCAAGAGTGCAGTTGAACCAGCCCGTGGTGCTGAGGCTGTTCTGTATCTGAACTTACTCAATGGAAGTAAAATATTTTGCTTATAAAGAATTTTCATAAACATGTCTTAGGATGTGTATTAGAGGTACGTCTTAGGATGTGCATTAGGAGTAAGCTAAACAAGATGGTATAAACACAGGAATGGCTCTGTAATAGGAGAATAAATGGCCTGCCTCTGCTTCCTGCAGCAGCCCTGCGGAGGCTGCGCGCCCCGCGGAGCCCTCGGCTCCAGCAAGGAACTGCAGATCAATGCCGTGACCAAGAGCTCTGTGTTTAAATCCGGGAGATGCCTAAATATAGAAGCGCACGGCTAATTCCAGGATCCCATTTTTAAAATGTCTTTAAATTGCAACCACATCTAACTTATCTTCAGCTGAAATTGAAAAGGGCAGATCTACCTCAAGGGATGTCTTGGTGCCAAGAATATCTAAATGTTTCTCAGGCAGTGGAATGAACAAATCAAAGAGGACAAGCAGATTTTATTGGGTTTACTGTTAAACATTTATCCAAAGCGTCCTGCCAGATTCTGAAAGGTGTTTAAGCATTGAAAGGCACAGACAGGCATGCAAGAGGGCTTTCAAAAGAGTCTGAGCCCAATTCCCATTGAAATTCAGAAATACCTCAAAATTAGTTTCCCTCTATTTTTATCATCCAGCCTTGATTCCCATTAAACCCTAATTTAGGCAAACCTCAGCTAGAAAAATTAGATGTTCAATGTTTAAAATCTGGTAGATGCCTAAATATAGATGCAGAATGCCTAATTTGAGACTTCCACTCAACTTCTGTTTAAAACTGCTACCACACCTAACCTATGTAAAGGCACAAATCCACACTGAATAATAATAATAGAATTCAAATGCTTCCATCCAGATAAAGTGCAGCAATTGAATTAAAATCTGCAAGGATTTTTGGAGCCAGGGTGGACAGTGTAAGTTATAATCTAGTTTATGATAGAAAGCACTAATTATATATCCATGGTATTCATCAGACTGAAATATTTCCTGTGTGATGTAAAAAAAGTATGGTAAAGATTAATTTAATTATGCATTTTATAGATAAAACTGTGTTTCTAATATTTTGTAACTAACAATAACTTTAAAGGGCAACAGTAAATATATAGTATTTGGGAACCTTCAGAGACTAAAATAACTAACATATGGACCAAAATAACGTGTGAGGCCTGGATTAATTTTGCTAACAGCACTTTTAGAAGTACAATACTTTACTCAGTACTTAATCAGGCCAGCAAAAACGGCAGTTCAATATAAGCTCTGGAATACTGGCCAGAAAAGGACTTTTTACTAGTTAAAGTGGGAAGTCATTTAAGCTAAATTGACAAAAAGCCAACACTTTTTGTGCTGTTGAGGTTCAACAGTACCAAAGCAGTCCCATTCCTGGCATTGCTGTATTAGCAAACCCACGAGGAATAAACAACTGTGCTTTTCTCAGTTGTCAGCACTCTCCATTGAAAGGCTGCAAAATAAATTAGAATGTCCATCTATTTTATCTAACTCTCATCTTCCTGCTTGCAACACTGTCACGATAGTTTGGAACAAGGTGCATGATTGAATCTCTGTGCCTTGGCAATGTCTGTGGGGTGTAGCATCCTCTCCCCATGGCAGGATCCACTTTATGCCCCTGGAGCCAGTGCTGAACGGAAAGGTGAACTTCAATGAAGTTATAGGAAAGAGAAGCATCACTCTTGCTCTTTCTCTGCCTCATCTTCAGAAGGGAATGAATGTTGTTGCTTCATCACAAGCAGCTCCTGGGCAACACATGATAAACACATTAGAGGAGGGGCCGAGCTAACAAAACAACAAAAAGTTTGCTTTCTTGATGGAGTAATTAATTTTGGTGATTATTATTGGAAATGGCGCTGTGCTCATTTCTCTGCCTGTGGATAGGTGTTAAATTATTCCTGTGAGAAAGGCAGCTAAGAGTCACAGCAGCAGCAGCTGTGGAAACCATTCACGTTGTAATAGCACTGTGTCCCCGGTGAAAGCCCCACCATGTAATGAGCAGAGGCAATTTCCACGTGACAGTAAACAAAGAGTATCTATGTGAAGATAGTCCATGTGAAGTCACTCTTGACCAACCTTTTTCTTTTTCTTCTTTTTTTTTACCCTTTCCCCTGTTTATTTTGTGGCCTCAGCCTGATTAAGGCCCCCTTTTTGTGTTTCTGCTTCGTCTCGTAGGCTGCATCACTAACAACTTGGTGCTATTTAGTTTTATTTGCTCTTAAAATGAACAAGGCATTCTTAGGATGTGTTATGTGATACTACTGTTTTGTTACTTCCCCTGGATAATAAACAGTCTGGAAATTAATGATTTATAAAGGGTTAGTATTTGTGTGACAGAAACTAGGGCAAGTTGCTTGACTCGGATCCTGCTTGTGCCTGTAACTCCAAATATTTTAGATGATTCACCTCTGATTTGCATTTATTCAGAATCCTGCCCAACGTACTTTTAGCATGTGTAAGTCAAATGGACACTTAGCACTAATGTAACGGCCATTGAAGAAGGAACCTAATAGAAGTCATAGGTATATTTTCTTTGCAATGAAATACATACACAGCTGAATTATATTAGAGAGGGACAATTCTGCACGGTAAACTCCAACTGGGCCTTGTTTGGTGTGCAAATAAGCTTCAGCCCTCCAGGATTTGGGAAGACAGAGTATCAGCCCTTTGCACAACACTGCTGGGAAGCGATTCTCCCATGGGTCAGTCATCAGCTGCACATCGCAGGCTATGACTAACCTGATCTGTGGATTCATGTTACAGTGAGTTTTGAGGCAACTGTGGTTTCCAACAATCCAGGATTCCCTCCACATTGCTTCTTTCCATGCACCACAGTCCTTCCTGTGCTGACCCATCTAGTTGTGAAATCAGTTTGACATCCAGTGCAGGGAACTGATCCAGCTTAAAAACACACACACGCATAAAAACCAAGGGATGAAGAGCCAGCTTGGGGTGAGAACTGGGAACAGTGCAATGGGGCAAGAACACTCTAAGCCCTTTTTGTCTCCAAGGTCTTCCGTCACAGATGTCACAGTTCAGTCCACAGGTTTGGACCTTTAGTAGTTACCATGTTATGTCAAACACAGTGAGGAAAAATTTACCTGGCACATAAGGCCTGATCCTGTCTTAATTATGTATTAACTTAAAGCAGCATTTACACTTAGAGCATGAGCTTTTTAATAACAACTTAATCTGCACACATCCTGAACTGCAACCGCTTTGGACTTGATCTAGCTTTCACTGAACTGCATAAGCTGGTCCCCATTCATGTATCCGATTTAGTGGAAAGGTACTCAAACACACTGTTAATAAATAAAACTGAATACAACACATCTTGAGATCGCTCTTAAAAACCAAGCACTGCTATGACTGTTGCTCCAGCTGAATGTTGTAAGACCTCTGTAGGCTAAGCAAAGAGCTCTTTTTAAGCTGTGCACCTGCACAAATGTCATTAAAAATCCACACAGAAATACTAGAAAACAGTTCTCATGTGAACTCGCCAATGCTTTCATGATACAAGTATAACTCCTTGGCAGAGCACGTGGGATCCATAACACCCTCAAACAATGGGCTTTTGTTAATGATCTCAGGAGAGGCTCCAATATAATTTACCATACAATGGTGCAGTGTAAGGGACGTGCAAACCTGTAAATATACCCCCAGTGTTTTGTGGTTTTGAAACAGCACAGTAAGATCACATAACCTGAACTGCAGATGTAGGGACAGAACAGACTATCAGCCACCCCAGCTCAATTACTGGAATTGGGTTAAAGTCATTAAAATGCTTCCAGAATCACAGATGAGCGGCTATGGGAAAGGAATAAAATGATGGTATTATGTGTAGGGTTTTGCTCACATGCACCTGTATGTGCTAGATAGGGCTCAATGTCTTCTATGGAATTTCTGAGAACTGAATATGGACATGAGACCCTTGATTCATCGCTGGTTTCTGCAGAGGACCTGCCTTGGAAAGGGGCACAGCGCCAAACTTAGAGGTTTTAGTATCAAAGTGTATCTACAACTTAATGGAAAGATTGAAAGGTGCTACGAACACTGTAAATTGTTACTATATTTCTCTAAAAGATTAACGTCAGCTCCCCAAGAAAAGGACATGTCTACAGGCTGCTAATTTATTACCGGTAAAGCTTGGTTTAATAAACTTGTGGTAAATATTTTCTGCTTTTAAGACCCTGCAAGGCTTCAAAGGCTCCCATTTGCTTTGGGGTCCCTAGGGATGCTGGTGCCAATGAGACATGTTTCATTAATTATGTTGCACAAAGAAGCCAAATATTGCACAAATGTGTGTAGCAACATTGTGAGGAATGCAGCAAGGACTCTTCCTAAGTTCACACAGAGCAGAATCACCAGCTGGGCACTCTTTTGAAGGACAGTTAAGGCCTGAAGCACACATCTGGGTCCTGTCCACACCCCAAAATTGTATCATTGCTGTTTAGGCCAGCACAAAATTGCCAGTAGTTTTCCCTCTGGAATTCACGAACATCCGGCTGTCTTTGCCAGTGCACAACCCTGTTAAAATAGGAATAGAAGGAAACAAGCAGGCTGCAGAGATATCACAGAACCCTCGCATCTCCTTGGGTTGGGAATTTTGCAGATATTGTGACATACCGGAGGGTAACAAAGTCTGAGACTCTGTTCCATAAGTCTGCATCACTTGGATGAGCCTGGAGGCGAGATGCTTCTGGGTTAGGTTCACAGCCAGGGTCCCTTGGTGCTGGCAAAGGAAAATATCTGCGCTGTGAGCACATACGCTGCAGTAAAACCAAATATACTGGGGGAAAATGAATAACCAGAGATATTTCACAGCCATTAGTAAAAGTTCACTGAAGCCGCGTGATGATTGCACCTTTCAGAAGGACTGTTGGAAGAGCTACAGGCAAAGATGATTTTCCTAGAGGGACACACTGGGATAGACCCCCTCATTTTGATTCTCACCTTTTTGCTTGTATAACTCGCACAGAGCAGCAAAAAGCTACATCTTGTCTGGGCAGGTGAAAGCCCCCAGTTAAACAAGCAGTTGATAAACTGAAAGCATGGAGATAAACTCTTGACCAGTCCCTCTCTAAAGCAACTATTCTTACAATCTGTTTTCTTGGTAGCTGGGAAGGAAAACTTACAAAAGCTCAGTGACAACTAAAGAATGGAAAGATGCTGTTTGACTAGCTAGGCACAAGAGCAATTACAGAAGCACACTGAAGTACTTACAGCTGAGGGAGACCTTAAGAGCACACACTGACAGTGTGCCATATGTCAGGGCACGTGCTGCTTTATATTACTTGGTGCAGTGTTGTGAAGGAACTGTACTTGGCTAGTATATGAATTTTAAATGAATTGTTAACACATTTTATGAATCTGGTAAAGGGGTACTGACGTGGGAGAGTGCACAGGTCTGTTCCGCAAGATGGAGTAAATAAATCATGACTTTCACAAGATAAAACTTTATTGAGTAGCAATAAATGACAGAAATACTTCTAACAGCATTTAAAGCCATGTAAAAAAAAAAGCATACTGATTGCCCCTGAGTACGTGTGCTTGTAACAGCTTGTGTTGCACTGATGGGAGAGAAGGTGCTTTGCCAGAGGAGCGCTGGCTGTCACACACTGGCTGTTGTGCTGTAACTCCCTGGATCTTTTGGTCTATAACGCCTTTCAGCACCTACATTTGTTGCACACCATATCTACAACATTTTGGTGCCTTTCCCTAGACAGCAACCTTCTCTCAGTCTGCCTTTCCCCACCATAAATTCCTCTTCTCTTTTGTCTCAAGGACAGTTTTGAACCAGAGGGCACATCATCTGTACTGCCCTCCTGCCTGGGTTCACAGTCCAAGCAGGCGGGAGAAGTCACTCTCTACAATAACACACCCAAGGCCATTGGGGATCAGTAAACCAAAATTAGGCTGAAAAGTAGGCAAACCAAATCTCCATAATTTTCTCTTCAAGTTCTTCATAGAATACCCTGACTTGTCAGTGTATTTGGGCCACTTGTAGTGGGGTGGGTAAGAGCTGTCTGGTAGGTCCTCTGCAGTAGAGGATGGACTCCAGAGCATCTTGGGCAACACATGCAGGAGTCGTACCACAAATTTTGCTTAATGTGCTGGTGGCTAACATCATTGTGTTACACATAAAGCATTGGAGATGCAGAAGAGAAAACTTCCTGAAGTGGTATAGAGAACCCCCGCTTGTAGCTTTAGTGATGTGGGCCAGTGTCCTAACACACAAAACTAAAGCACACTTTCTCAAAATATTTATTCGGCTTTGAGGAATACCTGCATAGAAGCTGGGCTCCGAAAAGAGCTTTTACTGCTATTTCCAGCAGCTAATTTGGTACCAAATCATCCCAGGCAGCAACAGACACTCTCTTTTGTTAGAAAGCAACCAAATAATTTATCTGGACTTTCAAAACTAGAGAACTATAGCTCTGCATTACTGACATCAGTGTTATAGATTTACTTTACAATTTTACTCATTAAAATCTCTAGGTCTAAATGGTCAGTTCCTGAATTGCCTGCAAGATTACCGAGTTCTGTTTACATCTCAGGTATTCTTTTCAGCATCCTTCTGTTCACAAGGCATTGATTTATGCTGCTAAAAGCCCGTTTGCCTGTCTTGCCCTGCGCTATCATGGTGGCTTTTAGTATTTGCTTTTGTCTAAGACTGTCATTACTTAAAAAAAAATAAATAAACAAGCTGTTTAAAAGGGCACTTTCTTGTTCTCTGCTTGTATTTGTTTCTCTGTCATTTAGAGAAGAAAGAAGTCTGGGGAGGTGGTATTCTTGGGAACATAGTATCTGCCTGAATGCCTTTCCCTTCTTCACTGGGTTGTGTGTCTGAGTTTGTTCTCCAAGAACCTGTGGCTCTCTTTTGAAAGTGCATCACCCTTCAACAGGATCCTCATCTGAGTGTGCTCAGAGACTCCTGCTTTCCAGAAACCAAAGCCTGCAGGATCAGTCACAAGACTGACACTCTCCAGGTTGGTATCCAGAGACCTACCTTTACTCACATTGGCTCTTCCCTTCAGTGTTCTTCCTCTGCAAGGCACTCCTGCCTCTACATTTCTCAGGGACCATCTCTCCCCTGCAAATCTGGCTCTTCATGCACTGAGGACGTTCAGGAAGTTTAGTTCTGCCTTAGGTAGAAGCTGGAGGTCCAGATGCAGCTTGAAAAGGAGCTGCTCTGATCTTGCAGAGCTGCAAGACAAATTACAAGGCAAACAGGCAGTGTAATACTGGGAGATTTTGAGAGAGCCAGGACTGATTTCCACACACCAGGAAGGTAAGCAGCAGGAGTATTTTCTGTCATCTCCCTGGAAAGCAGTTTGTACCAGAAAATAACGAAGAGTCTGTTCAGCTGCTTTGTGAATGGAACAGTCTTGATACAGACCTAGTGCTTAAATAGCTTAAAAAATTTCCATTTGACCAAAAGGAATATCAGCTCTTACTGGTGAAGCCTAGGGTGGATATATGCAAAGATACCTCCGCTTCAGACATATTTTACCAGTCAGGCCTGCCCTTTTAAATAGCTTAACTTGAAATACAACTACAGAGATGGTATTCAAGTTAAGATATTACAATGAGACAGCACAAATCTTCTTAAACAGGGGGTTACTCTACAGGAGAATTTCTCCCCCTCCCCCCAACACTTATACAAAAGATAGTTATCTAAACTTACCCAAACTGCTTGTACTTCAAAACCTTATGTAAACAGGCATTTATAAAGTAAGAAAGAGCATCTGCTTTACCCCTGCACTGTCAGATTCATCAAGAAACAATTTACCACGTTTGTAGGTGTAATGGTGACCCACTGGTCAATGACAACATTTCCACTGTAACCTATGGGACCAGGATTGCAGCCTGTAATTTGTGAAATTAGGATCCTCCAGATTTAGGTCTCTGGTTCGATTTTGGTCTAGAACTACAATCTGGTCTGTTACTCCTTTGCTCTTCATGGATATTGGGATGATCATTATTCATTAAAACAAGGAAATGAAAAAAAAAAAAACCAAACCCCAACAAAATTGTCTCATACAAAGACTCAGACAACATCACTTTATGTTCTCAGGGAAAGCTGGCACTTTGCACAGACTGAGATTTCGTGCAACTTTTCCCTTATCCCAGCTCAGTGCTAAATTAAAACAACAGGAATTCCCATCATCCCAAGAGTTTCTTAGTTCCCAGAAAAAGCTCCCCTTCAACCTTGGAGATACCCACAGAAATGGACAAATGAATCTTTCTTCTCAGTGATTAAAATTTTGTAGAGTAATAAAGTTTTTTTTAAAGAATTCACTTGCCTGATTGACCTCTTTTGGCTGGACGTGAAGCGGAATGAAACCTCTTGCAATGGGACAGCCTGATTTCCCCTCTAGTGCACTCACTCTAGGCTGCAGCCCAATAAATCTGTTCTTCAATGTATCCAGAATACCATCAGCTGATCAAGGCTCAGCTGAACTTTGTATGCTCAGTGATGATATAACAGAGACCCAAGATAAGGAACTTTATATATACATGACAGTAATCTCCTCTCCATGCAGACATTTTTAAAGCATCTTAATACAGAATTAAAACAGAGAGATGTGAAAAGAGGTGAAATTATTCTGGATATACAATGGAGGAATTTTATTACCAAACTGACTGCATTATAAATCAAGTGCTCTGTAAATGCAATAAAACAATTGTTTAGTCTGCATGATTCATACCACAAACCTCAGTATTCCGTGTTTTGATCTTATTGCAGCAATAAACTGTCTAGACAGCAATTAACAAACTGTTTTTTCTTCAGATGTTTGGAGTGCCTTTGCTGCCTGATCAGCACTCAGAAATACCGGGCTTTGCCCCTATTCCTATTAATTATCAGGTTGATCAAGAAGCATGGTTAGACATTCTCTGTAATTGTACAACATTTCTCTGTAAGTGAATTGCTATAGGAAAAGTACTGATAATATTGTTTTTCATTAGTACTAAGTAGCTAAGGTAAAGATTTATTTTACCATGGTGCTCTAGAATGAGCTTTAAAGTGTAATTCATACTGAGCAGTAGCATGCCATTTTAGGCCCTGATTCAACCAACTGCCTACACATGCACCCGACTTTAAGCATATAAGTAACCCCAAGAGAATATGTGCATCTAAATTTTGGTACGTGGCTCTGTACTTTGCTGAGTTATAGCCAAATAATTGATCCCTCATATACAGTTATCTCTTATCTTTTTACAAAATAAGTGGAGCAGATGTATTGTCTTTTGGTCTCAAGCTTAATGCCTTACCAGTGGGAAGGGAGATGGAAGGAGTCCTAAAGCATGGGACAGCTTTTTTGTTTTGGGAAAAAAGATGCAGGACAAAAGCCTCCAGAAGGAGGTTAAGACAACTTCTTCAGATACTCATCACTCACATAAGTTATACAGTGAAGCCTTTAAAATCCTATGATATAATTGCAAAGCTTTACAGGAAGCTGAACAGAACCATATTTCCCATGGTAGCAGGTGAACCCTTCCTTTGCAGAAACGATTTAAGGTGCAGGAGGCACCCACTCTGCAATTAGAGTGAGGGTATTGGGGGCTGTAGAACGTTTGTTCAGTGCAAACACCAAGGCTGTAAATGCAGGGTGCCTGCCTGTGTGTTTGTGCTCATAAAGTGACTTGTCGCACATCACTTCCCTCTGCAGCTTCTTGCTTTGGGAGGGTGATGCAACTCTGTGAGACCTACAGGAAGTGAAAACAAACAGTCCTCGATTCTCACCTAGCATAAAGGAGCAAAGCAGCTTTTTGTCGGCTTTCAGGGTATTTCTCTGGCTGTTCCGGCTGGTGGAGAAGCCGCTCCATTCCCAGCCCTTGCTGGACAGCTCCCGGGGCTGCGGGGCCGGGGGGCTGCGGGACCAGGGCGCTTGGCTCACCCGCGCGCGTACATGAGGAGAAACAGCATAGTAAGTTCTGCTGGAGCGAGCCCGGGTCTTCCTGCAGTGGCAGTCCAGAGAAACATCCACAAGCGGCTATAGAAACACATGGAAAACTCAGCTAGGGCTCTCGGCTTGCTTTCATTTGCAGAAATAATTCCATGGGATTTGGCTGTCATGAGTAAATATGTGATGTCTCAAAAGCAAAATTAAAAACTCAATTTCAAGCTGCTTTTCAGAAGTTATTTCAATAATAATCTTTAAAGAAAAAAGAAAGTTGTTTGATTTTATTTCTTTTTTGTTTTCTCTCTGTCCCTATTGTGGCAGTGGAAGGGAAAAAACACCAAAAAACTTCCAGAAAAGAGGAGGAAAAACTAAAATCAAACCCAGTTTGATTATCCTTGATAGCAGAAAAGTAACAAATTGGTTGCGGTGGAACTTTTCAACTAAATTCACAGTGTTTCACAGATTTCATTCGCAGTAGTTCTAACAGTTCTTGGGAGCTGTTTTGTATTTGCAGAGGCAAAATATCTCTGTGTAAGAGAAAACACTATGGATCTGATCCTGATAAGCAGGGTATAAAACGTGCTCACCATCCTGATCAGTGGGAGCAATGCAAGTGGTATTTTTAAGAGCCATGAAAAGACATGACAAGTGAAACTTGAGAAGTTATTTTTTGAGCATTATGTGGTCTATATAAAGTTCTGTAAGGCATCAATTTTGTTAGTGTTATCCATACCCTACAGCATCCTAAAATAACCCACTGATTTCTCAGCCAATGGTGATAATGGATAAGGTGCACAGTTATAGTGCACTTGCAGAGAGACTATACAAGTTTGATGTTCAGATGCTAAGGACTCCAAATGCCTCAGTTATTAATTAATCTGTTGATGGTGGCCCTGGTGTTGCAAAGATTCCTTTGAGTACCTTTATCACAGTACCCTTTGCTTTCCTGGGAATACTTGCAAAAAAGTAAGTGCAATCGTGTTGGAACTAGAAGCAAGTTTCAGGGTTCATATTTCTTAATGTCTCTCTTCAACTTAAGAGCATAAAAAGTAAAAGGCTTAGCTGCCCTTGAAGCAAAGACAGATGCCCTCATTTAATTCCTGAAAAAAACCAAACCCTAGAAGCAGAGAACCCCAAAGCTTTGCCATGCTCTGTTTCATAAAGGTCACAGTAACAGGGGGAAAAAGGAAGATTCTGCAAACATATAGAAGAGGATACGCATCTTATAGGTTACTGATTAATTGATAAGTCCAGTACATAGTAATTACAGTGTCTGGATGTCAGGATTTGGCAGTTATATCTGGAGGGGCAGCAGATGTGAGGGGATATTATTTAAGAGTGACCCTGGGAAGTGTGGGAACCACTGTGGGAGTCAATAAGTGCCCCATAATCCACTGACAAATACTTGCTATGTTTGTTTGGTTTTTAAATTTCAAAGAGTTTTGCTGAAGGAGTTGTACACCATTTATAAAATCCTCCTCTTGGGTCAGCTTCTTTTGCTTTTAAATAAACTCGTTCCTTTGGAAAACTTAAAAAGGAAGCTTGCTTTCATTCTGATTTGCTTTTCCCCTATTATGTATGAACACTGGGCAGATTTAGCAGGATTGCCTATGAAGTCTGACCTGCAGCTTTGATATATTTCCCTGGAGAAATATCTTTTTCTTGAGGAAGGGGGGGGGGGGGGGGGGGGAAGAAAAGAAAAGGAGGAAAACAAAGTAGAACTATGCAGACTTTTTCAGACAATTATTAGGAAACATACACAGCCAGTCCAATCAAATTCTGAGCTTGCTAACCTTGACAGTGTCCCATTAAATTAACTTTGCAGCCTGGAAACATACAAACAAAACCTTTGGAGAATTTATCCCAAGAAGGAGCAATGGCAAAGCTGGGATTCACTGCACTGCTTATCCGGTGCAAGGCCTGGAGGGCTCAGTGTATCCGTGGCATGGCGGGGTGACTTGCCTGGGTGCTCTCTTTGCATTCACCTGGGTCTCCTGTCCAAGGGCCAGGAGAGCAGAAGAGGTCTGGCTGGGAAGTTGGGGTGAAAGCTGGTTTACTTAAAGATGTTTGCCAGCAGTAGCAGCGTGTGAAGCACAAACAGAGGTCCCCTTTTGCGTGCTTGCTGGGATGCTGCAGCTCAGTATTCCCTCTTGCAGCTATAAGGCATCCATCCATCCACCCACCAGAAAATTGGTACCCGTGTCAGGGAAAGTTGTCTTTGCACTGGGAAGGATGAGGAGTGTGTACAGGAAGGAGCTGTACACGCAGGAGAGAGATGGAGAACATGCCCCCATGCCCCACACCATCCCACTGCCTGGAAAAGCCAGGGTAGACTCAGAAGAGCAGCCAGATCCCATCTCACACACACACATCCCCCCTCCTTTTTGAGCATATGATTTCACTTGTGGATTTAACCCACATCAACAAGCTCCTAAAGCATAAATTACACTTTGTTCTCTGGCTGTCCTCAGGATTGTAGCTCATCTAACTCCCCCACCTAACCAGGCACCCTGTAAAACTCCTGATGACGTGAGCACTTTCAGAATGTTTTTAAAAGGCAGCTCAATAGAGCTTGCATTTCTCACGTAGGGGGGGGAAATTCCCAGCAAAAATTTTTCCTTAAATTTAAATCTTGGGCACAAACCCACATTTTCCCTGTTCTCTTGTAGATTTTCCTTTGGCTTAAAGAAAAACATACTGGGGGCAAGGGCTGTGCTGAGGAGTCTTAGGAAGGTGGGTGGAAAGCAAGGAAAGAAAAAGATCTGACGTGTCTTTTGTGCTGCTGCACAGAAACTGCTGCTGTAATACTGCAGCCGGGCATGCTCATTGTACAGCCAAACAGCAAAATAGTAGCATTGTTAAGCTACATTGCTGAATTTAATTAGCCTTTTTTTCCCCCTTTTCTTTTCCACAGAGGTAACCCATGTTTTCACAGGAGATGGAAGAGTAGGCTTGGTTAACTGTTCTCCAAGGTTTTTGTGCAGAAGCACAGAATAGTTTCTTCAAAAGGGTAAAACTGGTGCTGTAACTCTGCCAAACTAGAAGCAGCTGCTACAAGTTTATTCTTTCCTTCATATTATATTTTTTGTTAACTAACTTTGGATCTTTCAAATAACAAATAACACTCTGGCAACCCAGGAAATCTTTAGAAAAAAGATTATTAGAACCACAGATATTGTTGAAAACACAAATACACCATCCCACAGCACTCACCTGCTTTGTAGCTTTATTCCAAACTCTAAATTCAGATAAATACCTCACAGCGCTCCTGCCCTTTTACAAACCAAACCATAATTCATCGAAAAGCACAAATCTTCCAACAAGAGTCCCCTCTGAGCTCAGGGTTTTATAACCATATCAAGGAAAAGCAGTTTCACCTGGTTTTGCCTCCAGATCAGGTGATGTTCATCTATTTCAGATAACCATAACTTCGAGAATTACTTTCCTTTAAACATCAGGAATTTAAGTGAATAAACCCCCATATTCATCAGAACCTGATAGAATAGTCTACTGAATGCCATTTATCTCTCAACATCAAGTTTCGTATAGCTCTCAGTATAACATTAAAGCCAAACCAAGTTTAAAATCTCAATATTCCAAATACATTCTGTTGCATTTTTCTTCCAGTTAATGCTGCCAAACAGTGAATCTAATTAGCTGGACACAGGAGGGCCTTTATGAATGGAATGTAACATAACCATACAAAGTAATCTTGTTACATTGTAACAAGAGGTTAAATACCACTTCCTGGTACGTAGTAGCTGTTAAGTATAGTATTGATGAAAAATATGCTAATAACACCTTCTGAAAAGAATAGCTTAGTTCTTGTTAGCTGATCTCTGCAAGCTGTTTGGTAAGCTGCTTTTGTGGTATGGTTATATCACATGCACATCAAGCAAAACTATTCTGTTATGTCTATCACCCTGTTTTAAACCAAAGGGTTGATTTTTTTCCACGGGGAAGATTTACATACATATACATATAAATATATACGCAGACAAATAACCAGTGTTTTGATCTCTTCCTCAGCACTCTTCCCACCCCTTCCTCTGAAGGCTCTTGCTATGAATGGGGTTGCCAGGAGTGAGGCTGCCGGCTGTAGCAGCGCAGTGCGGAATGGAGGCAGAGTGGGGAACAAGGGCCTGGGTTTGGAACTTAAAAATCCCCAAAGTTTCAGATAGTTTTTTTTTTTTAATACAGATTTATACTGAGAAATGAGAATTTGGCTTATTTTTTCACTTGTAAATCAACAGAAATCTGCTCATAAATCATTGCTGTTTGCATCTGGGGGATAATTATTAGTCAACACTCACAGTTAAACCTGAAATTTTAATTTAAGAACAACATCAGAAATGTTAACTGTTTTAAATCGCAGCAGCTGGAGTGGATTTTCACAGTCACTGAACTGATTTGCAGTTGTATTAGTCGATCAGCATCTTTCATTAAGTGTCTATAATGCAGGCAGGGACATCATGCTAAGCCCCTGTGTTTCTTCTGTGCATGGGCCCATCTTTATCTGGGAAGTAACGTTCTGTTTTCTTTTCTCCCTCTTCATTTCCATAAACAATATGCACAATTCTCCAAGCCTTTCAGACTGCAAATAAAGGCAGAGGACTAAGTAAATTTGCTTCACACCAATTATTTTTGTGAGGTCACTGAGTTAAGCATTAAAGAATACTGCTGTGGATGAGCACCGGGGAACAGTATGATTTGTGCTATGAACTGGACAAAAGCATTCACTGCATAGCAGAGTACAGCATTTATTGGGAAGCTTTGTTCCATGAGTTAACAGAAGAACAATCTTTTCTTTTAACAAGTACGAATTACTCATTTTACCGCATAACCCAGCTGCACTGTAAGTCACTTTTGTAGGTCACAGCATAGAAAAGAAAGTGAAAGATGTGCAATTTCAGGGGAAAAAAAAAAATATAATTGATTGCTCAGCTCTGTAATAAGCTGTTTTGCTCCTATGCACAGCGTGAGGGTGAGCAGTCATCAAATTATTGTGTTGTGTTTTTATGCAAATAAAATTACAGAAGGAAAGAACATTTTCAAATAATCAGAAGCCAAGTGAGGAGCCAAGAATCCAGCTGTTGTGGATTTGCATCTCTTTATTGTCACACTTCTCACAGTGCTTCCACCAGCAAGAGGCTGGCCTCACATCTGACTGTTTACTATGTAGGGCTGGCTTGTGAGCAGTAAGTAACTGTGACAAAATGCTCTGCACATGGGTAATTGCTGATGATTACATTTCAGACAAAGGACATGAGCTTGAACAAAACAGCAAGGCAATATTTCCCTGATGGAAGACAAAATCATACAGCAGTTATATTGCTATTAATGGAAGAAGGAGTAGGTTTTAAAGTCACTATGAGCATTTCAGGATGCAAGGTCAGAGTCAGACCCTGAAGTTTCAGGGGATTGAAAAAATCAGATTCAAACAGAAAAATATTATTGTGCCTGAAAAAAATTAGAGATCGGGCACAGGCTAAAATTGATGGAAATTTGGTCTGGAAAAATCACTGCAGGATCTGATACTTTATCGTGCTTACTAGTAGGTAGGCTTAACAGTGGTACCTGTGCTGGCAGTTTTATTAAACGAAGTTGCTTTATTTTTAGACAGTATTTTGTTACAGTAGAACATAAGTGACTATTACACATATCAACAGAAGGAAGGCAATCAAATTGCTCAATAATTTGGTAAAAAAATAGTTTTTAAATTATGTATCTAAATCCAAATAAAGCACATGGTGTGCCCTTTGTAACCAGATGAAATCCCAAATACAACAATGGCCTGAATTCTCACTTCATGGTTCTATCTGTGCCAGTGGTACTCAGCATTAAAGATTGCTCCCTCCATCCCCATTAGAGATTTCCACCACTCTTAAAGGACCAAAGGAAGGAAGGCACCAGTCCCTCCATGCTGGGCTGGGTCATGGTGGTGTACCCCGTGGGTCTCCCACTTAATCAGGACTCCTTCCATCATGCTCCCTGTATAAATGTCCCAGTAAGTGCAGATCCACACACCAAAATCAGGCAATGATCCATCTCCTGTTTAGATCAGGGGGCTTGGAGTTAGCTACAATCCACTTTTGTAGCAGTTTTGGGTTTCTTCTGCTCTCTTTTAAACTGTCATCCACTCGGCACCTCGGGGGTGACATGCAGGCATCTTGCAATGACAGATCATAGCAGAGAGGTTCTTATCAAATGCACAACAGCATTTGGAGCCATTTGTTGGTTGGATTGTGGTGTGGTGTTTTTTGGCCAATCACTATATCAAGCTTCCCCAGGTGCTTCAATTAACCATTTGAATGACTTTTCCTTCCTCTTATATATGCTTCAATTCTGAGTGCTGGGTGACTGGACAGGATGCTCATTGTACACCTGAGTTTTGCTGAGATTATATGACCAGTTATGTGCCGGAAATATCACAATGGAGAATATTGCCTGTTTTTATTAAAAGATAGTATTTCCTGTGTAAAAACTGACTTCTTAAAGAGAGCTTTTAATTGTCAACTGTTTTAATGTCTTCCTTGTTTTCAGTAATAGTAGAAGTGATTACAGCTCTCAAAACAGGAACAATTGCAGCGGCTGTTAGGCCTTATTGGGTCATCTCTTTGTTCAGACAGTGAGAGTATCACTTAATTACTGTCAAATAGACAAACCTATCCCTCATCCATTTACAGTATATAAGTTAGTGAGGGCTGAAGCAGATCAATACACATGAGCATGGTCAAAGATGTCATTTTCTCATTTACAGTAAGAGACAATACAAAGAATGCAATATTTGCTCTTTTCTGGAGATGTCTGGGTGTCAACAAGAACATCCAAGGTCTTTGCCTTTGTCACAAATATTTGATTGTCTTGTCAGCACCCTCAGTCACTAACAAGCACCTCCGACATTTACCAGCTGCTGCCTATTTTCAAAGCAAAAACAATGCCAAGAACCACACATCCCTCTGCTGCAGAAACCTGTGAAACTCTTTGTTTCGTTTTTTCCCCACTGTGCTGAATAACCCTCTTGTCCATATGTCAGTAAATTTGAGTTCCTTTACACTTTCCAGACCTGTGTGGACCAGGCTAATGTGACTAGTGCTGACAAAAGGACCACTGCCTCCAGATATTAAGCATGAGCGCTGCTTGGGAAAAAATATAACAGATTCATAAATTGATTAGTGTCTGCTTGGAATTTGGTGCTATTTATTCAATCCTGGGGATGAATGGGGAATTTTCCTTGAGTCATCTTCCTATTCTCTAGTGCTGCAGATTGGAATGAGCATGCAGCACAGGCATGACATTGCTGCTTTTAAAGTGAGCACAGAGAGTGTAAACAGTTCTGAAATGAAAATAGCAAATTCCACAGTTATGACTCCAGTAAAAGTTACTCAGGCATTTAAATAATGGGACTTCCTACTCCCCAGATATCTTCCTTTCTGAAGAATTGTCTCAGGAAGGGATAGCATCAGGGATCATAAATTGTCTTTTGGCTTTTCAACACTTTACAGGCTCCCATGCATCGCCAACAATAGGACTGGGGAATGACTCTTAACAGCTCATTAAGGCTGTTTTTGCCAAATGCAAATAATAAAAAGGCCTCTTAAGAGGCTGTCTCATTTTTATTCAGAAAAGCCTACTACAGAATATAAAAAGATGCCATAAAATGGAAATGCAATAGAAGACCCAGTGTAGTTATCTTTGGTGTCCTTTGAAAGATTTCCAGGATACCTTCAAATCTCATGGACATTTCTGGGTGGATTGCTGAACCATTCTGCTCTGCAAATACAATGGTTAATTCAGAAGGACACTTAAAAAGAATCACAGACACTGTACTGGCAACAGTGTAAGGGAGCAGAAATAAATAGGAATGAGATTTTAGTGGACTCGCATCACAGTGGCCAAAATTTTTTAATATTAGTTCCCAATTTTCTTCCTCCTCTTTGGTCTGACTGTAGCTCTGAATCTTCTGTGCTTTTGACCTTCCCACAGACAAAGAAAATACATTTTAGCTATGCATGAAATGCAATTTGGTGTCCCCAGACAGGAAACTCTCTCCCCATTTATATGCTAAGTGTTGGACTAGAATTTCCTAGATTAGTGCAAGCAATGGCAGGAGAACCATGACTGAGCATTTGCTGGAGTTTCATGACTGCTGGTCTCTCCAGACTTTGCCTCACTATGTCTATGTTCCTACTTTACTTGGAGGGGCTTATTCCATGAAACCCTCTGTGGGCTTTGCATTGAAGATTGTGATAGTCTAGTTTGCATAGACAGGCACTTTGGATCCATCGCCCTTTATTGTTAAGTCCAGGTCCTCATATGCACCAAAGTCATTGGACAAAGATATCCACTGATTTCGAATGAATAAGACAATTACTTCAGCACAGCTTTAGAATAAATCTTTAATAGAAAACAAATAGAATGATAATTTATATTAGCTGATGTACTAGTTCAATTGATTTACACAAGTGACCAATGTTAACGTATTTATAAGTGATTTAGATTTACTTCCTTTTCCTCCCAGAACTGTTTTCATGTAATATAGCAGGGGGGGGGAGGAGGGGGGGAATATTTGCTGAAATCTGAACATTTGCTTCAATCTGAATTATTTGAATACCGGTGGGCTTTCCTTATCTTTATTATAATCATTGTTATTTATTATGTAATAACATTAGAAATCCCTCAGTGTGAATCAAGCTGTTGTTGTGGGAAGTGAGTCTGTTACCAGAATTCCCCAGAAGCTGGCTGCACGTCGCCATGGGGAACCTGCAGTCTGCAGAATTAGGGCTCTTCATAAATTTGCTCTACTGTCTTAAATCAAGCTTTAGAATTAACATGAAGATCAGACTCGGTAACTTCTCTTGAGTAAGGCTTGAAAAAATGAAACCAAAGAGAAATATGCTGGGAAGGCTTGCAGGATTTGGCCCAAACGTGATCCATCTCCGGGAATTATTCTCAGGCAAGTGCTGGCCCATATTAACTCTGACATTGCTTTCTTCAGTACTTACCTCTCTGCATAGCCTGGGTCAAAAGGGTCACATCTCTAACTCTAGGTTAGGTTTTCCTGAAAAAGAAATAGGGAAATGAAAAGGGAAGAAAAAAGAAAAGAAAACCTAAAAAAACCCCTAAACTAACAAAGAAAAATAACCACCAATATCTTTGGTTTGGAGCTTTTCTCCGATGTAAAACGTAAGGAGGGATTCTGGCTGTGTCCCATACAGTGCTGATGTTATGTCACACGCAAGCTTACATTGTGATTTATTGCAGTTTTCACTACCTTGGCCTTTCAGAGTAGAAGGGACGGGCAGACTTGACTTTTTAAAATGCAAATGAACCAGAACCTTGAGAGGCCTTGGAATATTTTCCTGACTTCCTGAGAGCCCATAAAAACATGTCTGTAACACTGTGTTATGATGGGAGACCCCCAAGAAGCAGCATAATGAAAAATGGCACTGAGTTCTTAAGCACAGGAATCCAACCCATATCCATGCTCTGGAGGAGCCTGGTAGGTTAACTTCTCCTGAGTCTGCTCTCCATGTTCCCTGCCCTCCCACATTTAAAGATTGCATTGATTTGATAGTGGTTCATTTCTGCTATGCCCTCTAAGGAAAAAGACAGTAGGGTTAAATTGTGAAGAGCCCTCAGTTTGGAAAAACTGCTGAGCTCCACCATATGGACTGCTATATGGCAAGGAATATGCTTTATTGGCATTGCTTGGAGGTTTACAAGCAATCTTCTTGAAGTTTTAATGGTTGCTTGGGTGATTTATCCTGTCTTGAGAGTCAGTGCTGTTAGGAGGCACCCAATTCTTGAGCTCTTGCTTTCCTTTATTATGAAAACCTTTAATCTTTCCTACATGTACCATAAATAACCTCATTATGGCCACACAGAGAAAATGTAACAGTTCCCATGTAAGTTTTGACTTTTTACTTAACACTTTTATGAGCTACTTTAACTTCACAAGGGGGATGCTTAATATACAGCAGCACAAATCTGGGGGTGAGGAGCACAGCCAGGAATGAAAGTGTCATACGATTTTGTGTCTTTGCAGCCATTAAGTCCAGCATCATTTTTCAGCCAGGACTGCTGGCATGAAGACAGGCTCTCTTTGCTTCCTTGAAATTCTCAAGGGCATCTTGTGCTGCTTCTTCCAGTGGCTGCTTCAGAGCATTTGGTACCCTGATATCTGGTACCTCAACCTAATGTTTCTCCTGCAACACATTATTTGTGTTCTGCCCCCAAAGTGTTTTCATGGAAGAAAGAAAGAATATCTTTGGAGGCTGGGTTGGGAAGCATTGATAGAGTCAAGCTGAAGACAGAAGTTTGAGGTTCATAGGAGGAGTAACATTTACTTCAAGTGATCACCTATATGTATTCAAGACAAAAACCCTGAAAACTGAAGGACATAAAGAGAAAGGAAAATCATGATAACCTTGTAGCTCAGCTATATCACCCTTTTATATTTTCATTTAAGGAAGAATGGGGCATAATGTCCTCACATATCAAACACTCCAAACCTCTATGGTTCCACATCAGATCTTTGTCCTGAGCTACCAAATGTAACCTTATGCTCTTTGCCCCAGTTTATGTACCTGTTAAATGCAGATGACAATGTTTACCCCTCTTTGTGAATCTTGTGAGATTTCTAGAAAGAAAAAGGCTGTATTAATGGTCAGCACAAATACTGCTATTTTTCTTTAGCTTTAGTGATTCTACCCCAAGGGATTTTCTTTAACAAAACCTCGGCCCAGGCAAAAGAGTTAGCCTTTGGGACTATGTGGGATGCAGATCACCACACCCATGGGTGGAAAGCATGAGACAAATCTCTGATAAGGGGGGAACAATTAGAGAATTCAGACTGATGTTTCATGCAAAAGAGCATTTAAATTAGCATAACGCAGCAGAGCATATAGCTTGAGAGGAGGGATCTGTAATTGAAGCAAAGCTCTAAGTGCATCTCTTGAGCTAATTGCCATCTCAAAGATTGTAAAAAAAGAGAAGGAAAAAAAAGGGCTGGAGGGCAAATTGCAACTTTGGAGTGGGGATGGACTAAAGTTAGAGGATGCATGTGAGAGTTATGCAGGGAATTTGCAAAGGGCTGGGCAGTGTTCTATGGAACATTTGCCCTTAAGTTTTAAATATGTCCTTGGTTGTGTAAGGGGGGATGGGGAGTGCAGGGTCAGAAATACTTCTCTTTTTGGATACAGGACATTTGATTTGAAATTAAATAGGATAAATATATACCGTATAATGATAATAGATTAAACTAGACCATCATTTACTTACTTTCACATCAGTCCTTATGGCACATTGTGAAGACTAAAGCCAAGTCCCCAGTGCCACGTGCAACATTCCATCTTTACCTGGGAGATTTTCACTCTTGCCCAGAGTGAGACACTGCTCCCAGCCAGACTCAGGAGCCTAGATCTGACAGACCAGTGCCAAACTGGCAAATCCAACACATTCCTGTAGAATACTTCAGATAATCACATCTGGCTTAATTAGCAGAGGCTCATATCTTTTGGAAATGCATTAGTACAGAAGGTAGAGGGGGTTACTTTATCAACATGCGTAATAAGGTGTTCAGTTAAAACCTAATAATAAGCATGTATTATTGAAACTGCCAGAGATTCATACTATCAACACAATCCATTTGCTTTCTGTCCCCCTTTGTTATATTTTCTCACACAGAGATTGTAGTAATTTGAAAAAGGAAGCAACCTTTTAGATGGAATTGTTTCCAACACCTAATTAAGTTCAAATATGGGATATTATATGATTATTATATTATGATATTATTATGTCTATGTGCTCCTGTATAGAATCAACACCTCCTATTAAACTAGGATTTTAGTTGTACTTTACAATTGCTATCAATAAAATGTAGACAACTTTTCCCCCTTTGTGAAGCTCAGTAATGTCTATCAATGTAAAAGGGACATGTACTGTCAGTAGTAATATTTTTTTGTTCCCATTTAGTGATTCTAGTAAAGGAACTTCCATTAATGAAACATACGCACAGTAAAGACAGCAAGCCTGTGTGCATTTAACAAAGCTGAGAAGAGTTTGCTTTGGAAGATGCATGAGTGTACCAGATAGTGGCAGCGAGCCCACCATCCTTTCCAGTGCAGAAAACCAGCACAAAAACACAGCTGGAATTGCCTCCTCACCTCAAGTCTGGCTTTTCTGTGTATCCACAGGAATGGGGGCAGTAACCAATCCTGTAACATGGTGCAGAAAACTTAGCTTTATCTGCAGTTATGGAGAAATAGTCTTTTTTTAGGGGAAAAAATGCACTGAAACAAATGAAATCCTGATGTCCATTGCAGGAGTTCATTCAAAGGACTCGTTTGAACACATTGTCTTAGCCTGTGTGCTGCACTGATGTGTGCACTGCACTGATGAGAGAGATCTAGTTCTCCAGACGTGCTAAACTTCTTACTGTAGATAGCATACCTTGTCTGTGAGGATTTAGCCTTCAGAGGTAATTTGCTGGAATAAAGACAGATTATACAAATTAGTAATACATTATCAGACATTTTCAGATACTATCACTATCAACACAATCAGTTATCAACTTTAACAAGCTGATCTGAAAGACAAATGTGCTATAACCTCCCCAAAAGTTAATTTTCCTTGTTTGGGTCCCATCATCAAGTCCACCTGTGGCCTGTAGTTGAGGCCACACAGTCTCAGAGAATTGTTTACTTTAACTCAGCAGCGTATTCCCATAAGTCTGGGGCTATTTCCCAATTTTGAAGATGGTGTGGGGAGGGGATTGGGAGCTGATGATAACGGGATGGAGGAGATTAGGCAGCTAAGCCATCCATTTTAGTTCCAGTGATCAAATTTCACAGACTTTATCTGAAGCACTGACTAGCTAACTTTTCAAGTGAGGGTAAAATGAGGGAGTGCAGCTATAACCAATAACTTAATGCATGTTGATCACCACCACAAAATTGCCATCTGTGCAAAGGTGCTCATGTCTTTGTGTCAGGGTGTGTGCTTGAGCTGGAGAGCTTGATCTTATAAATGTTTATCTTGTTATCTGTAGAATTACTTATAGCAGAAAGCTGTGCTCCCAGTCGTGATCACAATCACAGTACTCACAGTAAGTATCACAGCAGAGAAAAGAGGTTTGTAAAGATCAGCATAGATACCAGGGACCAGATTCTGCTCTTGGGCAAACAAAATGCTTAAGGATTAGCAAATGCTGTGCAAGACCATTAGGTAGAAATTTCTTACCAAGAGGGAAAAAAAATAATCCCAACAGCAACAACAATGAAAAAAGAAGTCAGGAGAATTAAAAGTCAGTGTTGCCCAGACATTTTACAAGGAACTGTAAATGCTTAATGCTATGGGTGCCAAATGCTATGACATACCATTAAATGTTATTAAGCTTTTTTATGGAAAGAGGGAATTTTTTTTCTTACAAATAGTTTTAAGTTGCAGCTTTACTTATTTATCCTCAAAAAGAAAAATCTTTACATGTTTTGTTTAAAACTAAAAATGCAGTGTTATACATATTAACATTCTTTGAAAGCTCCCAAGAGTTTTCCAGACCTCCCATAGGTACCCTGAGGGGAAAATCAGAACCACATATGGGGAAGTGTGGGGGTGAGAAGAGAAAGAAAAGTCAGTTCCACGTGGATTTTAATGCATCTGATCTCAGGAGGCATGGGAAAAAAAAAAAAAGTGCATTTTACAAGGTGAACACTGTATTGATTTGAAATCTCTGTACTAGAAGGAGCGCAATTAATCTGATTTCAGTTGGCTGATAATACATACCTACCTTTCAAAGCCAGCAGCAACCACCATAACAACAAAACATAAGTGAATGTACACAGCAAAAACCCAGCATTACAAAAGATAATGATGTATATCATTAAAAATGGAAAATACTGTAGCTTAGGTCCCAAAAGCTTCAGAAGTGTTCACAGTGGTATTTCTGTTACAGGAAAGACTTGAGGTCAGTCTTAAAAACAGATGGCAATTTAACTGGTTTGATCTTTGTTGTTATTTTATTCTGATGTTTACATGCTCTCTAAACAGAACAGGACAAGTCATGTTTGTTGTGAACTGTTGTAGTAATAAGCACGTAATTTAAATTAACCCTGTAAGCCTGTATGAAGATGAAATGAAATGGTAGAGAGGAAAGGGGAGAATTTGGTAACAAACACACAAAGATTAAAAGTCTCTGACTTTGCTGCCATGGGATTGGAAGCTCACGTGTACAAACAGCATTAGGGCTTCTCAGTCTTTGGGCTCACAGAAGTAGCACTAATGGCATTTCTCCAAGGATCTGCATGGACGCTGTTATGATGGCGGCCTACCTGAGACGTTTACAGTGTTGCCATCGGTATTTGTAACCTGGAAAACTTTTTTGTTTGCACACGTAGTAATATATGTATGTGTTCTGGAGTTCTTTTGACCAGTTTGACACCAGAAGATAAGCAATACAGCACCATATTAAATTTAAGAGTCAGCTGTCACCCCACAATGAACAAAGACATTCAGAGGCTATTGCAACTGGCTGAAACTAGGTGCAAAATTGCTACAGACAGATAAAAATCAAACTGGCTTCATTCATAAGTGGGTAAAATCAAGAACTTCTAAGGATATTTAAATACATTAAAAGTTGCATTTTCAAATGGAATTATAATAATTAATTTCCATTATTTTGCTGTTTAAAAAAATATGACAAGCCAAACCCATGAGAACAGTAACTTAAAATTCTTGCATAGTTTGTTGAAAAAGGATGACATCTGGTTTGGCCTCCAGGTCTACCTTAGCATTGCAGAAACATGGCAGGAGGTGCCTGCTGAATAGCTGCCCCTTCTCCAGGGTTCAGGATGCACATTTACAGAGACTCTCACCCAACAAAGTGCCAGCACTGGGCCAGGACATGGTGTGTGACCATTAATCTGCTACAGCTCAGGCACCTGCTCACCAGAACATTACTGAGACCTTCCTTGCTCTTTTCTCAAAAGGAATTTTAAGAGCAGGAATGTTTCCTTATCTAGAGCAGCAACTTTCAGACAGGCAGCCTCATGACTACTGGATCAGATAAAGTGGCTATGGAATTTATATGGTCCCTATAACAGAGTATCTGAATATGATATGTCACAACATCCCGCTGACATTGAGAAATATTTAATCTGCTCATTTCCCTGTGTAAAGGGTGAAACTGAGGCAGAGAGAGAGCAGCTAAATTGCATTTGGTTTCCTGGAAAGATTGCAGTCAAGGGAGGACCTAAACGTGGGCGGTCAGGGTCCTCAGCCAGCACACTGCCCTCTACACGCTCTCCCTGTCTAAATTAGTATTTGTGAGATTTTCATTAACAATGATGCTTATGAGCTGTGTGAACTACATGGAGATGTTATATCTGATGGGAAAATCATTGTCAGAAGTTTGTAAGAGGCCCCATGTTGCCATATGCACCCCTTAAGTGCCCTGTACAGAATCTGCACTGACTCTTGTGCCACGGTGAGCAAATCATGGACTTTAACAGCAGGACAAGTAGTCTGGTGGCCAGATTATACATTCTTACCCAGCTGTCAATACTTGGCTGTTTCTGTTTAATGCAGCTGAAAGAGTGAATCATGGACTGGAGCTGCCCTACGTCACACTGTGAACCCTCCAAATCATCATACTGGGAGGTTGACATTGCAGCATTTCAGAAGTGTAAGGAGAGTGAGTAAAGACATAAGAGGCATGAGGTGGGGGGATAAGGCAGCCATACTGCTTTAGCTGGTAGAAAACAGTGCTCTTACAAACCAACCAGCCATTGGCCAACACCAGTCTAACCTCTTACCTTCTGTCCTCGCTTGACTTACCCACACATCAGGACTAATTTCCGTTCCATTGCTTGCTGGCTGGAAGCTGAGCATTTGAATCTTACATGTACACTTTGTAAAGCAGCAAACAATAAATCTCTCCCAGGGACTGATGTAGCTCACAGACACAATCTGACAGGCTGATGATAGAGAGACATCCTGACCTAACTGAACTTCCTCGCTTTTGCTCACAAGAATTAGAAGGTTCCCTTTGCTTTCCTTTGTACATAAGCCCTGCCTTCAATGCTGCATCGGTGATATGTTGTAGATAGGTTTCTACTCGTTCCTTTTCCAGAATGAACCAGCACTTTCTCTTTTTGGTTATTTTACGTTACCACAATAACGGCCTGCCTTACTCTGATGAGCAGTTGAGCCTGAGAAGGGTGAGGAACATTTTGAATCAACCCCAGCGCTTTGTGCTGAGAGATGTTATCTGTTGCTCAGCAAAAGTGATTTTTGTGCAAGAGGAAGAGATAAGATAATATGAAAAACATTAGACATTTATTTCCATTTCTTATATTCCAATGCGCAGAGGTTCAAAGAGCGTTATAGAGCACTTTCTTAAGATGCATTAGAAAAAATATTTTTATGTATTTAAATTATTTATATTACAGCAAAAACATATTAATAAATATTTGTGGGCATACTAAGAAAAAGGGGCTATTGAATAAATATACCTGTCATCTTTTAAAACCATAACTATACAGAGACTGAAAACACACATAATATGGCTTATAAAATTATATGGCTTTTATAAATCTAGGGATAAATCTGAACCCTACATCTATAATCTCCTGAATCAATTTTGGAAGCTGATTGTAATCTGCCACTCAAACACAGATTTCATAATCTTTCATAAAAGATGAAAGGATAAATAATCCCAATCTACTCTCTCTGTAAATAAACAAATATGACTTCTAATTCAATAGGGTTGCTTCTGATGATGAAGTCATATTTAGTGTGAGTAAGGGTATCAAAACCCACCATGCAGCTGTTTCAGTTCAGCTGAACAGGGTTGGTGGCTTTAAGTAAAGACTTCTAAGAAGCAATGAAACCAAATCCAAAACTACTTGCTGACGCACAGTCTATGAGCACATCCTCCATTTCCTCATGCTATCTGTGCTTTTACCTACACTTCTGATGTACTTAGCAAAACTCCATGGGTTGCAAACCATGTGCCAAGCCTGAAGTTCATGCACAGGCTGTTGAGTTGCAAGTTGAGATCTGAATGATGCTTAACATAAAAGAAAAAATGAGTAAAAATAGCTTCGTGGCTTTTTTCTCTCAATATCACATGAAGAAACAGAGAACTAGAGTTCAACAAAGCATGTTAAATGGATATCAGTATGCTAACTTCAGGGCTGCAAACACATGAAGGTCGAGGGAAGCTTCAGTCCTAAAGCAGCAGAGGCAGTTTCAGGTAATCCGAAGCATGGTGTTCTTGGGGTATTATCAATTCAACAAGATGCTTAAATGAGGAAGTTACTTACATGCTTCAAAGAAAGAACTTTAATCTGAAGTCCAAATGTTATAACAGACTATAATGTCCCTCTCAGTCAGAAGATGTCTCGGCAATAGGTTTGCTCCAGGAGCACAAGGACAAAAATACAGACTCAAAATAATTGTGAAGAATCCCACAGCCTTCAGAACAGAAAGGGATTTCACAGAGGCTTTTACCTGTGCTAATACCAGAAATTCCTTCTCTTCTTCTAGTTCTGTCAACTATTTGGAATTTCCTTAGATTAAAAATTGTGTTTATTTAGCATGGAAATACACTCCAGGAGCATGTGTGGATATAGACTTGAAACCATTGTGTTATTCTGACAGTTTATGAGGTTTGAATACAGAGATTTTAATGTCACTTTCAGTTTGAAGTTGATTTATCTTTTCAACAATTTGCCTAATTTGACCACAATGGTTTTTGGTTGGGGATTTGTTTGGTTGGTTTGTTCTTTGCTTGTTGTTTTGCTAAGTTTTTGTTCTGTTGTTTTTGTTTTTTTTTTTTCCCCCAGAAGAAATCAGGAGTAAGAAGCCCCCTTTATTTTTCTTTTCAGAAGACAAATATTATGTTTCTGTGATTTAAAAAACCCAAAATACCCACACAAGAAAACCCTTATGAATTCTCTCTTTGTTCCACATGATTGTAACGCTTCTGAATTAGGCAAACCATTTGGTGTGTGCATGCGAGACCATAGAATGAATTTTATTACAGCTACAAAACAGATTTTCAGAAGTCGCTTAGTAACTGAGAGCAGATGAAAGGGGAACCAGCTGAGATCTGTGCACTGCAAATTGTTTCCCCATGATTAAACTATTTCATCCTCCGGGCTAACATCTCTGTACTTGTTTGGCAACAAGTGATAATGTTAGTGATAAAAGTCTCTCCTGGATGATCAGGGAAGGATGATAACAGTTATTGTTAACTTTTTCTTTTGTGGTTAGGAAACACTTCATTTGCAGATATTTTGCCAAATACATTGAAATATGAGGAATTGATAATATTAAACTAAAAAGAGATTAACATTGTCATGTTGCAGCATTGCAGAAGTTTGTCATGTATTGCTAGAGTTTTTGCCTTGGGAAGAATGCTGAGAGTATTTGTACTCCATTAGTACAGTTTGTGGCTGTGAGGCAGTTTGACCCAATTAATTTTGCTTAAATAATATTTTATTTTAATTATGAATAATAATTCAGATTATTGCTATGCATTACTAGTTATCATAAATTTGAATTTACTACTCACAGCAAAACATACAGCTAGCTACTAAACTTACAACAGACTCCTCTACAGAGTGATAGAAATACTATTTATCCCCCCTGATAAAAACAGATGAGTAAAATGTGTTGAACAAATGATATTGAACAAATGATGTTCAACACATTTTATCTGTTGTTGAAGGTTTTTTTTACTTGTTTATAGTGTTACATTTTGGATGAAGCACTGCAAACTTACGGGCATTATTTTCAAAGATGAGTCTAACCCAAAACTATGCGTTTGTATTTTTTATCAGGTCAGTGGGAATTCTAAGCATTCAGTGTCTTTCCAAACCAAGTCACATTTTTAGGTGCTGTAAGGCTGAATTTTGACTAGTACTTAAAAGTATAGTTTGAGCTGATGTTTAAAAGCATTCCTTACTAAAGGCTTAATTATCAATTCAAATGCTAGTTTTCTGTCATCCGAATTTACAGTTTTGGCTTAATCTGTGTGTTTGTGTGAAAACTTTTGGAAATATTTGAACTCATAAGTTTGAAGAAGTATAGACAAGGCAAAAGAAGGATTTTTGAGCCATTTGAAGTCAGATAGAGATTAAAAATAAATAAAGTAAAATCACAGGAAACTGATACCAACGTACAATAATTGCTACAGGAATCTGAGCACTCAGGCTCTCCCAAATGCAGCAGCACTGCCTGAACATAAAGACACCCCTTATTTCAACATGTGTGTGCAAATGCGTGCAGAGGCTCCCAGGAAGCTGTTTCCTAGCTAGGGAACGTTTATATGCAGCCTATTCAATACCAGAACTACTTCTACTAAATGGTTTTCAAATACAGTTCATTTTCATGCCATGATCTTTAATGAAAAGTGCCTGCTGAGTGCAGTACAAACCATTTGGTGCCCCAGTGTCAGGGGAGGAAAAGAACAACATTCAGTAAAACTGAAGGTTTTTATTATCACGTCGTAAATGAACAAATGGCATCTGTCAATACAAAGGAACTCATAGGGGGTATAGAAAGGAAGCTTAGTTATTACACTCAGGGTGTGCTGCTGAAGTGACAAACTGGAGTTTTATTAACATGCCAGTTATAGATCTCCTCTTCCTCCCCCACCACCCCAACCCTTTTCTTTTACCTCCTTCAATTTGGTACATACCAGAACTGCTGTAAAATGAGCTTTGGTCAGACAGTGCTCACCGTTTAATGCTGGAAGTTGCAATCATCACTATGAGTAATTAAAAAGCAGGGGGCCTCTGCATTCAGTATGAAAACCTGGCCCCAGATTTGGCCCTACTTCGGGGAACATCACTATGCAGGAACAGGCTTCGAGCCTCCCTAAGCTTGAATCCCATCATAGTTTTTGTATTTAGGCAATAAACATCTTTCACTGCACTGATAAATGACAAAGGTGTTTATGAGCTTCAGGAAACATTTATACCAAATGTATAAAAAACAGAGGTGAGGTCGTTCAGGCTGGTGGGGAATTGGGCTTGGAATGGAGATGCAGAGGGGAATGGGAAGGGAAGCACAGGGGGTGGGAACCTCGGCAATGATTTTTACTGGAAGGTATTAAGGCGTTTTTCCCATAAAAGAGTTTAGCAGCCTTGAGCAGGTGTGGCTGCAAGCTGGCAAATGCCAAAGAGCAGTGCCCGGAGGTGAGCGGGGAAGCCCTGAGGACCCCCGCTCCCTGCCTGGTGAAGGAAGTGGGGCTGGAAGTGCCCCCCTGTGCCCCGCTGGGATGCTGAGCACTGCTGCAGGTTCACAGCAGGAGCGTTTCTGTGCCATAGAAAGGGGGAAAGCTGGTGTTCCTCTTTGGAAAAATCGTACAATTAGACCTACAGTATACTGAAAAGAGCTTAGCGGGCCAGACCTAAATCATGTTAGCAACTGTGCAAATACAGGACACTGGCCATTTTTAATGGGAACAAGAAAATCCAAGAATCACTTATGTGCTTTGCTAGCTTTTTCAAGTGGAGGGACCAGTTTGTATTTTACTATTAGCAAGCATCAGAGCTGCATTTAAAACAAATAATGAAAGGAAGTGCCTTTCGGTTATGACTATGAACAATTTCAGTGAAACTTCCTTTGTAAACTGCCCAAAACACAAAGTCAAGCTGCTTCTTGCTGATGTACTAAATGCAAGTGGGAGTTTCATACTGCCTCAAAAAGAAAGGACTGCATGCAATGAAGCTTAAGAACCAATACTGTGAGGCCAGGAGATTAAAAAGATGCAAAGTCAAAATCAGTTTGCAGACAGACTTTGTAAATTCAAGGCTCACTGTACTTGGCAATGTATGGGAATGCCAGAGTGGTTGTGCACACCCTTTTGTGGCCTGTTAGACTCCCTGCTCCACCAGAGGAGCATGCTTCAACTCCAGTTTCAAAACGACTAATAGGGTGGACATAGTCTCCCAAGATTTTAGGGAACATTTGAGTTCTCAAAGGATGTGCTGTCTCCTACAGTTCCCACTGGGGATGGCACACAACCAGCTCGCGTGACAATGAATTACAGCCACAAGCGTTAGAGCAAGCTCATCACAAGTGGAAATTGTGCAGACGCTGACACAGGCTGCTCGGGATAACACCTACTTTTCACCTTCACCTCCTGATTTCACCTTGCTCCAACATTATTAGCGTGTAATGAAAAGAGAAGTCAATCTCTCAGACAGGCCATGATATCAAAAAACACCCTGTTTTGTTAGAGCTTTTTGGAGGCTAAGCTATGGTTTGCTTCTCTCTCCAGCAGAGATCATACCCTCAGCTGACACAGCTCAGTCGGCCCCAGAACCTTTTCACACCTACAGAGAACCTGCCTCTGCCACATGTTCAGTGCCTCTTGCCATAAAAAGATTTATCAGAACCTTTGCACAGAAGCTGCACTTCCTTTTACCAATGGACAAATTAAAAACCCTCTTAAAACCCGAATAATCACAGGGATGTCGCCTTCTGTAGGGGATTTTATGTGCCCGTTTTCTCCTCATGCAGACTCCTGTTTTACAGCTTAATAACGACAACCACTTGGCTCCAGTGTCTGCTGCAAAGAGAAAGGAAAGCAAATCGGGGTACCTGGCTGAGACCATCCTTCTTCTACCCTCTTTGTTTGGAAGAGTACCATCTCTTGGGCCTCTTTTAGCCCACTGAGATGTGAGCACACACCAATGCAAATGCTTGGCTCAAACAGAGGCAATAAACCTTATGTCATCTAGGGCACTTCTTCAGCCCTGTATGAGCGCAGAACATTTCAGAGAGTTCCCCTAGTATTAAAGAAGGAATCTTGCCCTAGTAGTCAATGTCCTGCAGGAGAGTTACACTGGGTTTCCAAAACAGAAGTCACCTCCACACTGCGAGGGAGGTGGGTGTGCTCTCAGAGAGTGAAACTCATCTTCAGCGGAGATTTCACTCAAAATTAACATAAAATGCTAATGGATAAAAGAAAGATTGCCCAGGCTGTTTTAACAACTTATTTCTTTTCAGTTTTACATGGTGGGAGATGAAAGGGCTTGTTTATCTTTGGCAGCAGAGGGCTGGGAACAAACCTCAGTATTTGTTTCAAATTAAGTAAAAAATCATAGTAATTTTACCCTCTTGTCCCCACACCCTTGTGGTTTTGCCCCATAGAAGAGATTTTCTTGCTGGGGGATTTCTTACAGAAATAGCAGCTGTTGACATAGAAGAAAATGCTCAGGGAAATCATCTTTTAAAGTAATAATTTACATTGGAAACCTGACTGTGGGAAGAACACTAAATCTGACATTGCTGGATTTACGCGTCTCTGGACCTGTGCATATTTCAAAGTTTTCTGAACCAAGACCTTTAAAGCTTTGTCTTCACCGACGCAAAGGTGTCTTTTTACAACCAGCCAGCAAGCCTGCAGTGGGATTTTACAGTGAGATAACTACACTTTGGTGTTCACGGGCAGGAGGTGAGCTCACCGCCCCTGCTGCTGACCTCACCTACTCAGCACGCACTCAAGCAGCGCTGTCTCCTCTGGGGTTTCACAGCAGTGCAGCTCCTGCTGCCTGCTATCCTGCATGGGAAATAATATGGGGGCAAGGAAGACACAGCACCAGGGCCAGCCTGCGCTGGGACTACAGGAGGTGAGCTAACACCTGCCCAGAGGTTCCCTCAAGGCTGCATCCCACCAGCTAGCATGCTAACATCCAACCAGCCCTGCATATTCCAGAGGTATAAAAGGCCAGGGGCTGTGTGTGCGTGTTTGTGCCCACTCTGTAGGCAGCGAGTGCTCATGCAGCTCTCAGTCACGAGCTTATCGCAGGGGGATTTGCTCTGTATGCACTTCTGTATGAAGAATTCTTCCTCCTCCTAGGAAGAAGAATGGTGATGTTGTGTCAGCACTCGCAGCCAGGTGAGTGCAGGATGAAGCAGATTACTAGGGAGTTATCAGAGCTCACACCAAGTCATCTCATGGGGGCAGGATGGACAGCAGTGAGCTCCATCAGAAGACATCCAAGACAAGCTGCCATGAGCTGCAGCCTCATTAAGTAAGTCCCAAACTGGAAAGAGACGTGTATCTATAGCTTTTCACTCAACTTTTTATCTTTCTAGTCTTTTCTGTTACACGAGCAATTAAATTAATAAAGGTTTCCTGCAGATTGTGCAACAGACTACTCCAGTAAAGAGTGCAGTAAAGACTGAACACATTACAGTCCTTTCTGCAGTCTGGAAATACAGATGACCTTCTCTGATATACAGCTCTTCCCATGAAATGCATCACGATCTTTGAGACTTCTGCCTCCCCATCAAATTTAGGTCAGACCAAGCAACAAATTCTAGAGCTGCTTGAGGGGAAATGTCTACAGAATAATAAGAGACACCACATTATCACCCAGGTCTCCTTTCCTGCATAAATCAGGACAGTAGATTTCAGATTTATAAAGACTTACTTTATACCATGAGAACTGGAGACTGAGAACACCAATACCAGCTACTCCTGTAGGCGCTACAATGTGAGAAAAATGTTTCTTTTGCCTGCTTGTTTTAACCTTGATTGTGCAGTAGTTTTAGATGGCTAATGAGTTAATTATTGTGAATGAGATACCAGTCACGTAAAACTTTCCTATTTTCTCTCTTAATGGAGATTCATACATATCATGCCAAAGCTCCTTTTGTAGCTGATACGCATGTGACCCAGTCACATGGGTAGTTCAAGCACAAAATTCTCCCCCCCTCCCCCCCCGATTGTCATGTACAAACAAAGGCAAAATCCATTTAGTTGAGAAGAGGGAAAAGCTTCAGCTGAGGGTTGATTTTGCCTTTTTTGTTCACTTTTTTTTTTTTTTTTAATTTTAATAAGAAAGTAATTATTGGAACTGGGGGGGAAAGGGGCTGTTATGAAAGAAAGCCCAGGCAATGGTCATCCTTGTCTAAGGACAGACACTAAAATAAATAGGATGAGATCATCTGAAAAAGTTATGTCACATAAACTATGGTGAGTACAAGCACTGTGACCCTTGGTCATCTTTAGCGTAGTATAGTGACTACAAAAGGGATATAAAATATATGGAACTTTTTTCACCTTTTAGCTCATGCAGCGGTAAATTGTCTCGTCCTGCTGATACATTGCTGTTTGTCATGAATGATCTAGAAATGAAAGGAACAAACACAAAACAAATCACTGAAACATTTCACACCTCATCATCAAACCCATGTTCAGAAACGCTGGGGAGAACTCTTTTGTTGTGCTCTACCAACAATGATGAGGGGAGAATCAGCCCATATATTTTTTATTAGAGGCACTAAAAAATCCTGCTTTCACGGGATAAACCCATAGCATAGATTTATGGAGTCAGTATTTTTTTTAAAGCAACAAAAGCAATACTGATATATTGCTACTAATACTCGACATGTTTTCTAACAACTGTCATCTAACAAACTTCACAAATTATTGTAAATGAGGAAAAACACCCCTGTGGAAAGATTATAATTAAACTTGGTTACCTGGGAAAACTGAAGCATTGAGACAGTTTCCGTACATTTTCCAGCACAGCTAACAGTACGCTGGAATTTCTTTCTCTACTCTTTGCATTGATAATAATAGTTTATTTTACTATCTATTTAACATACTTTTCTCTTGCCATTCAGTGGCAGCACTGTTGGCTTTCTGGGACAGGCACATTGTATTTACACCAGGATCAGATAAGCCCCAGGCACACTTACAGCAGTCTAGGAGCCAGACTGATCACATTTAGAGTAAGAATTTCACATAGTGTTACTATTCATATTCAGAAACGGAGAAATGAATCTGCCTAATCTCTAGAATGCCTCTTGGCATTGCACTAAAATTGGCAGTACTTTAAATTCTCCCATCAAGGATGAGACCAGGCATCCAGTTCTCCCCAGCAGTTATCAGCAGCACTGGTGAAGAGCATTTGGGGTCCAGCTGCTGATGGATGGGAAATGGGAGTTAAGAGCATCACATCCCCTTGTAGCCAGATGACCCACTCACGACACCAGCTAACCAGGCACATAGTGCCACGTCTGCCAGGGCCATCTGAAGGTCTCAGTTTTTGTCTATAGGTCCCTTCACTGCAACATACTGAACCAAACTGATCAGAAAACAAAACAATCTGTACCTGATATTTGAGTTGAAATTTCAGGTGGATTTTTCTCAGTCTCTTCTCTGCATGTCCCCAGTAGAGCTCTGCTGGTACATAGACAAGAGTGGCTAAATCTAGCATTATTCTATGCACATGTGTATGTATATATAACCAGTGGATACAGGCACATTGACCTAAGTGTCCTGCACCAGAGCTGGACAAAGGCCTCTGTGCTTGGGAGCAGTGCAGCTCCTTCCATTTCAGAGGAAGGGAAACAGCCTAATTTTTCACAGGTACAAAGAGAAAAAATCTAATACATTGAATTTGAAGAAATACATCTTGTGTAAATGTCTTTTAGCTTCTCTTGCCATCTACCCTCCCTGCTTCTTCTAGCATAAACTATTGCCTTCCTTTAAGATTTATGAAAGATTATTTGAGTGAGAAGTGAACGTCTCAGCAAATGACTAACTGACCTTCCACCTATGATCATGACCCTAAACCAGATGAGCCTTTTGGAGAAATATTTTGGATTCAGTTAGGAAATGGCAGTGTAACTGAAACAAACTTGGCGGGGCTGTTCAGTACTCTGGAAGGACAATGCCATGGCTAGGAAACCTTTGTATACTGCTTTGTCTTCTAGAGTTAAGTTAGTGGTCAATTTTTCCACATACAAAAGAAAGCACAAGGAACTTTTCAGACTGTAGTGGTAATAAAAAAAAAGAGTAATTTGTTAAAAAAAAAATATTTCAAGTCCAGAAAATAGCTTTTGTGTCTATAAATCAGCTACAAATTAAAGTACTTGAAGTATTTTTTAAATTAGTTATTTTGGCTTTAGTTTTGGTTTTAAATTGGCTTACACTAAATATCTGACAATTTTTCTGAACAGGGAACAATAAGCATCTAAGAGTTTATCTTAGTCTCACAAGAAATATGCAGGCATTCAGCTAACCTGTGTGATAGACCTTTATGCAATAGGAGAAAAAGAGGTAGGAAAACCAATGGCATGAGATGCTACAGTAAGGAGAGAAACTGTGCTTAGAGACTATGTAGATGATGGCATTTCAAAAGTATCAAGAGGCTCCAAGAGAAAGGTCTCAAACACAAATGAAGTTTTTTATTACCCTTGTGATCCAAAGCAGGTTTTGCTTGATGTTTAGTCTTTGGTCACTCCTCAGTGACATTGCTGATGTGGTCAGAAGTCTTCTGCTCAGGCATACATATATGAGCCAACTCGATGGTGCTGTGAGGGCTGTGTTTTGCTGCTGCTTGTTGGGGAGTGTCCCCAGGGGAAAAAACTTCAGTGCTAAACAGCAACAAGATTATATCTTTCTTTGCTTTTTACTTTTAAAACAATGATAACTACGAAAAAAAACCCTGGCAGAATCTCAAAAGCTGATTTCATAAAAGAATTGGCTTAGGCAAGAAGTGAAAAAACCTCTCAGTTTAAGACACAATGAGTTTACAGACTATCACTAATTAACTCAATTTCCAAACAGTGCCCTGGGCAGAGGGAGCAGTTTGCATCATCTCAGATTTGAAGAAAGAAAGTTTGAAAAATGCAGCAGGGACTGATGTGCACAGAGCTCAGTGAGACCAAATACTCTTGACCTCCTCAGGCTTTTCTCTTGCCTTTTTATTTTTTCCCTTCCTTTTCTTTCTTTATTTTTTTTTTAAATTTATTTAATTTTATTCCCTAAGTGCTTCCATTCTTATTCACCTTCAATATTACTGCTTAAAATGAGGTAGTTTTAAAATCCCAGACTTCCCTTCCTTTTGCATGTTTTAAACTAAGGGGAAAAAAAGAACCCGACAATTTATCACAAACAGCAATAAGATACAGCTATAGTGCAAGGTCTAGTTAGACATTTTAGTCATATGACCTTCATCTTTGCAAGGATCTATTGTTACATTCCATTTATTTTTGTCAATATTGACATCTGACCATGGACACAAAATGATCTTTTTTTCTTGCCTATACTCTCCTGTCCAACTTTGCATTAAGAAAGCAATTGAAAAGCCTAATGCATGGAAAGTGAATCTTTTGTATTCACTATAATGCCCAATTTTTTCTTTGGAGTTACCAAAGCTGTCCAAACAAGAGCTAGATTTTCCCTTTCAGGAGAGAATAATAGAAACTTTAAATGAAATCAGAAGGTTACTTGACCTGTTAGAAACTCTGAGGTAAAACTGATGTGAAATTATAACGTAAAGCCATGTGAGGCTGTTACAGAGACCATAGTGCATTATACAATCTCATATTTTGAACAGAGCTAAAAATGAAAAAGGTCAGAAACTTGGAATGATTATGCCAGCTGCTAAACTATCGTATTTTGTGTTGTTGCCAGGATGCGAACCTGAATATGATTTAATCTCAATGTAGTCACAGTGAAAGATTGATTATGAACAATCAATCTATCAAAAGCCCTTTCAAATTACTATGAAAAGTGTTGCTGCTTGCAACTGAATTTCACCCAACGCTTTGCAAGATGAGTCCTGAGTGCATCTTGCTCACCAGCCGCACATTCACACCCCAAAAGCAAATCTTGGACTTCTGAACCTCGGCAGTATTTTTACACGCATCAGGTCCTAAAAGTCGTGTATAATTTCAGATATTTAAGTCCAGCTATTGCACCGACATAGAAGGACTATCAGAAAGCAGTGATTCCACCTAGGAGAATACAATATCTACTTGCAGACATCTTCCCAGCCTCTGGTGAGAGAGTACAGTGAAACAGAGAGGAAAAAAACATTGATTTTCACCCACTTCCGCAGATTTTGAGCCATGGTTCTACCACCGAACATGCAATAGACATGAATTTGATACTTTTGCTCCAGTTTAGCTTGGAGTGCACTAAATAAAGTGCCATGTTAGCAGTCAAATCCTGGAACTGTATCAGAAGGAATAACATTTACTGCATTAAATCCTCTTCTGGCCCCCTAATGTTGTGTGATAGGCATCCAACAAAGAAAGGAGATTATGCAGCCATATACTGTAACATACTTTTGCTTTAGTTTTAAAGAGAAGGCAGAATTTGTTATAGAGATGACAAGTAATACATTAATACATTGCTGCACATTCATTGCTAGCTCATATGTTTCCAAATGTTATACAAATGGAATACATGAGTCTGGTTTAATCTGCCTTCCACTCAAACAAATGCATATTCTGAATAGCAAAGTTGGTGCAACACAAACCTTTTTTATGCAGCCATGAAACACTTCACATACTTCGGGAATTTTCTGGATTAAAAAAAAAAGGGGGGGGGCAAAAAATAATTTAAAAATTCCACAATTTTGAGAAAATGGGTATATTTTATTGCACAAGAATTAAAGGAATGGGTGATATCATCACTACTTAGAAAGGTGTTCGCCCTTTAAGCCTTTTCTTCTCTCTACGTGCATTTCGCAACCACTCCTTTTTGATGAAATTGTTTTCTCCCCTAGTTTTGTGCATTAGGTTGACAATGCCCAGAATTGCCAGACAGTTTTGTCGCTTATGCCACAGACTTTACTATTCCTTTGAACCTGGCTTGTGTAAAAGAAGTTTTTCTTAATAAGTAGTTGTTCATCCTTTGATATGCACATCTGGATGTGCCTCTTATCTGCAACATGGTAATGCTGCTTCCTGAAGATAATGATAAAAGAACAACTGCAAATAACAAAAAAGAAAAGAAAAAAAAGGGGGCAAAAAGCCCCAGATGCCTTCAGATTTCTTTAAAAAAAATCATCGGGGTGGAGAAAAGGGGAAAACTTTTTTGCCTCATTTCTGTGGCTTTTTATAGTAGCAAAACAAACCACTCCAAAGAGCAGATCGAAAACAGCTGAAAGATTTACATATAGGAATCACTATAGGTGTGATGATGTAGAATCTCTTTGAAAAGTCTTCTATAACTCAAATAAGACCTTGTTTGGATCTCAATGTGCTATCTATTATAAATCATAACAGAAATATGAATAGTCACAAATTAAAAAGCCTATTTCCCAGTGCAGCTGATGAACTGGTGAGGAGGAAAAACATCTATGTCTGGGACAGCGTTCTTCCAGTGTATGATGCTGCACCATATTTTGTATCATGGAACTGGCAATACTTTCCCTAACTTTTAGAGCAAAACTGTTTAGTGTCACTTTAATCGTGCCTCCACCAGTTCTCCAACCAGTTCCTAATCTCAGTTGCTTCATCTATTTTCACCACTGGGAGTTGAGGAAAATGGTTGGTGGGGGCACGATGAATACCACTGCACACAAGACACTGCCAAAATGCATCCGAGGTCTCAGTGCTTTCCTTCAAAAGGTGTGATTTGCCTTTTCACTAACTGCCTCAAACAAAGTGCTCCAAAGAAAAGTTTGCAGGGCCCAAAATGAAGCCAAATTCACAGAAATCTCTGCTTTCCCTATGACACACAGCTGAAGCAATTCCCTTATCTCTGTGAATGTTTCACAGCTGCTTTTCCCTGGGACAAATCAGGAAATAGCAAATCAAACTTCTTGGTCACTGCATTCAGTCGTTCGCTGTCTGCTGCATATCCACATGCAGTGATGGTTAAAAGGCGAACAGCAGAAATTCTGCTCCTTATAAAACTCTGCACTGCAGACACAGGGCTGTGGATAGAGGTGCCGTTCTGAGTACTGAATGCACCAGTGCCTGTGGTGCTGGACCCTTCTTAGCCTTACAGATAACATTCATGAATTGATCCCTCATTAGTATGCAGCAGGCATGGGAAAATGATAAACTCCTATTAACACTGTCATGGCAACTGAAAAAATGGCTGCTTTGGAAGAACAAGGTCCACAACAGAAGAAAAGCAAAGGCCTCTTTCCTTTCTTCTGTTTGACATCTGTTGTTTAACATACAAAATTGTATTATAGTGACACACACTAGCACAGGCATAGTTAAAGGTTTGTCAGTGATTGTTATCATTATCAGCTCCTATTTTCAGGGCTTACGTGGCTCATCTCTGAAATTTCGCTCCAGGCTGCAACCCGTCATACAGGATTTCAGCCCAACAGCAAAATTGATTGTACAGATTTTGTCTGGATTATAGCTGAGCAAAGAAGAAAAAGGAAAGTTGTCATCCATTAATTCTTCTCCTTTGTGACAAAACCTCACAAAAGGTACTGTACATACTGTTAAACTAAGTTAATTTGAGTACTCCTCTCAAGAAATTAGAAGTCCAAGGCCTATTTAAAAAATCCTATCAGTTCTTAGGGTGAAATAATGTTAAATCAACTGGATCTGTTTTAATGCTAAACAAATATAACATTGTTAAGGTGATTTATGTATCTGATATGAATTATGGTTTTGTCATAATATGCTGCATTTACTTCTAGAATAAAGACTTTGTGTCACTTCCTACTGAGCTCATGGTTCATAGCATGGATTTTTACCATGGACAGGTAGTACCTCATATTGTACCTGACTGTAGTTCTGGTGACCTTGGGGCTCCATTTTCTTGTTTTTAAACTGGGGACAATTACTACAGTTATAGAATATTTCATCTGTTGCCCTGTGAAGCAAAATAAGTGCTAAGTATTGTCACGGAGTCTAAATTGATTGGTCAGAGATTCAAAAGGCTAATAATTAGTCTCCCTCATTAAGGAGGGAAATCCATAGGCTGTGATGCTGTAGTCAGGAGGGGCTGTGGGAGGGAAAGGTCCTGCTCCCCATGCTGGCTCCTGCCCACCTACCCCTGCCCTGGCTCTGCACCCTCCGAATTTAGCTCCTTCAACTTGACATAAAAAGCAGCTCCAGCAAAACCATGGGGGGCAATGTGGAGACCTCAGCAGCAAGTGTGTGCCATGAAAACCCAGACCCTGGCACTCACAATTACAGTTTGACAGCAAGAAAAATAATTAAAACTGTTATTATTGCCAGGTTAGTTTTACTTGGGCCAATTCCCAATATGGTTTTAGTCTGGATACTCCACAGCCCCCATCTCTGAAAGCAGGGGACCATGATGCACTGCTGGTTATCCCAGTGCCCACCGGAGTGATCCTGTGGGGACCTCCTTGCAGTCACTCTTAAGTTGCTTCCCGTGGCCATCCATGTCCAACCAGCCTAGCTGCTGTCTGAAACTGGGCTCTAATCAGGGCCCAGAAACTAAAATATACATGAATAAATAATATTTGATATTTTAATCTTTGTGTCAGGGACTATTGCTACCCAGGCTGTCTGAAAAACCCAAATGCACAGACAGCTATGTGCTTGGTTATGGTTCTGCATTTCTCACCCTGTGGTGGCCATGACATCTGCTCCCAGCCTTTGCTCCCAGGTCAGGCACCAGGATAGCCATCTTTTGCTTTTGCCCATTAATTGGTGCATTTACAGGATTAATCCTGCTTCCAGTGTTTTATGTGTATGTACTATGGGCTGAGATGCTGCTAAACATCTGACAGGAGGAAAAAGAGAAAAACCAACCCACCAACAAGTCTGTCAGTATGAGGATATGGTTCAGATTTTACCTATGTCTCACCTTTTTCATTTCCATGGATTTGGGGCAGAAAGTTCCTGTTGACACAAAGGCCCTTATTCCCATGTCCTCCTGTCCTTCTTTTGGAAGATCCATTTTCTTTTAAACACAGCCTCCTCCAGCTAATCACACACATTCATCTTACCTAGGTTGCCTCTCATCACTCTTAGCTGCAGCAAGACCCCAGGATTTTCTGGCATTAGGATACCTCCTTTTTATCCGACAGACTGCTATGGGACAACTGCAAGACTGTGATATCTTTAACAGGTTTCTCCATGAGCTGCAAATCATTTACATCCCCTGCCTTACACAACTGCATCTCTTATCTTTTGAAAGGAACTATGGAGAAAACAATAAATTTTGCTAATTATGAAATTTATGCAAAATAAATCACCTCATATCTGTGAAATTTGGTGATTAGCATGCCAAAGAGCAACATAGGCCTGAATACCATCTGCATCTTTCAAAGGTCTATAAGAAATGCATTTTTCTCCTGTGCACCTGCATCTATTAATTGCTTTCCCACAAGAACTCCCTCTCCTTAAGACTGAAGCTGTGCTGTGTACAGATAAATGTGCAAAGAGGTGATCTAATTTAATTTCCTCTCATTAATAGCTTTCCTCCATGGTAACATATCAACTGTGACAATAAGGACACCTGAGTATACACATATTCTGTGCAGACTCCTTGTAGGTGAAAGCATATCAAGCTTATTAAATGAAACAAAGGGAGAATTTCTGAAGGTGTTTCAAGCAGTTTGTTGAGAGTTAATTGACGAGGGTATTATTTCAAGCTGAAGACATGGGTTTACACACGGTTGTAGGCAAAGACAGGCCTAGGATTTTAGTTTTTTTTTTTATAGATGCTGCTAGATCTTCATTATCCCTGCAAAGATCTTACACAAAGGGGGAAGAAGGGCTGCGTCCTCTTAACACAGTTGAGGGTAGGAGGCGGCAGTGTTCTCCAGCCGAATAAGGGCCACAGCGAGAGGTGTGAACCCAGCGCTGCCATCCTCCCATTACTCTCACCCAGTTGTTAACTACAATGCTGGGCTATTTAAATGCTAATATTATTTAGCATGAAACAATCATTCAGGTTGGAGTCCCGGATTTTCTGTGGGGGGAAAGAAAAAAGAAACTTTGAAAACATTGCCTTGCTGTTCCCCAGGACAGCTCCTCACTCATATGTATTTTGGGAAGGACATGCTGATAGTGCCTCACAGTTGATACAGGGGGGTTGCTTTTTTCAGTTCTCTATAGTTTTGGCTAGATCTTTGTTAAATATAGACAAGTTTTGCTCTGACCTGGTTTTCTGTTCTTTATCTGAGTGTGATTTTGTAGGTTTTCTTTGTGTCAGATCTCATAACACTCCTACAGCCTCTTCATTATTTTTCAGAGGAAAGGTAGAAGTGGAAAACCCATTGCAAATGGGTAAAGTGCAAGTCCCAAGTTGAATTTCATTGTGTTACCCCATTTGTGAAGAGGAGAGGAAGAAGACAGGTCACAAAGTGTACTTTTGTGTTGGATCATTTCTTAGATAGCAGTTTTCTTTACAGCCTGAGCATTGAATATCACACGATAAAAACTGCCATTGTTCGGATCCCAGTGGCTGGTCCAGGCTGATGACAATCCATGCTAAAAGAAGTCATTGCTGACACTACAAAATAGAAATGCTGCACTCAGTTTGCACCGCTGGAGCTAAGATAATGCACAAAAAGGACACCAAAACCTGCTACTGTCCAGAAAAAAGAACAAAACCAGAGGCCATCGAGGTGGCTGGACAGGAAAATCATGCCAGATGAAGAGCTGGACAAAACTCGCAACTTCCTCACTGCAACACTGACATCCTGGATTTAGAAATTCTTTTCTCGAAGCAATTTAATTCCTTTCAGCTTTCAAAAAAACCCCATAAAAATCCTGAAAGTGTGTATGTGCTCCCTTAGTTTCCAGTAGCTGCTGAATGGAGATGCTGCTCTGCTGGCCACCTTTCAGATGGAAGCAAACCTCCTGTTTTCTAGGAAGGGGGAAAGAGATTGGGAAACAACTACTCTGACCTGGGGATCTTCCCTCATCCTGGCTCCCAGCTGGCTGGGAAGGAGCTGGTCTCCCTGGTCCTAGTATGATCTGCCTTGTAGCTATGCCATGGAGCTAAAGATGTTCTATGCCAAGACTCACAGAGTGGTTGTCCAAAAATAATACAGAGCTCAGCAGGAAAAGGGAAATGGAAATGAACTGGAGATTTCTCTCCCTGTCCCCTGTTTTGGCTTTCTGTAATTTAAACTAGAACAACATTTTGCACTCCCCTGCTCCCTCCCCATTTACTGGTCTGGTAAATGTCTACATGGTTTGAGAGTGAAACTGCCAACCTACCCTGGAGGTCAGAAAATTCAGAGCACCATACCAAAACCCTCTGAAGACAATCTGTCTTTGCTGTCACGCTTTCACAATTTCAGTGAGCTCTGGTTTAGCCTGTGTATAAACTGCTTCCACATTCGTGCATGCTCTGAAACTCGATGAGAGAACACTACTTGGTCTGGATCTAAAACATGTTATTAAACTGAAATGAAACAACAAACCCAATCATCGCAAGCGTTTGTTTCCAAATGAGATTTTCTGTCCCAGTTCTGCAAACTCAGGAGGTTGAGAGATTTGGGAAAAACACGCTTATCTACAGTGAATTCAAACTCTGAGCTTGTGAAGACTCATGTATTGCCAGTTCCCATGCATTTTTGTTTTTGAATTACACAGTATTTCCTTTAAAGAGTTTGTGAAGGAGACAGTACCCCAATGACTATTTTTTTTGAGCCAACAGAAGCAATACGAGTTGTGCAGCAAAATGAATTTTCATTGATTTGATAGTCTTCTGAAATACACTGATATGTAAAGCAAATCCAAATTTATTCCTTCAGAAGATAATTTGTTGCATTTATCCAGTACCAGTCATTATAGCACTACATAACTTAACAGAAGAATTTGCTTTATAGAGTTACTACTATGAGAAGTGACCACGCAAAAGAGAAGAGAGCAGATCCCCAAATTCAGTCTACAGAAGGAAGGAAGCAAACTCTCTGCAGCAGGTAGGCCTTTATGGTTTGTGCCAAGGGTATAAATTGCTGTTTCCCAGGGGCAGACACCAGGTTTTAGTCAGTTACAGACAGTTTGGGAGCTGAAAAAATACTCTGCAAGTATTAGTGCCCTTGGCACTATTTTCATGACTGTGTTACCGCACTGGTACACTCAAGCCATCAAATTCCAGTCATGAAGAATGCCACCTTGTCATGCCAGTTTTACAGACAGTACCTAAGAAACCTTAGACCTGCATTCCCAGTGTTGTTTTTATTATTCCAATGTACATCAGCAGACCTGTTTAACAGCCTGTAAGTATCTTTGAATTACATATTACTCCAGAGATACTTGGGGTCAGATAGTAACAGCATTTTGTATCTACAGATGTAACAAACAAACAAACAAGGCTGGTAATTGATGGTGATGAAAGATGTTAAACTGGCAGCTTAAAGATGGAACGTACACTATATACCTAGAAATAAAAAGGGTCCCCACAGTCAGTCTGACTTGTCTTGTCCCAGGGAAGTCTGCACTGGGAAGAAAGCTGTTTGATACTCCAGAAACTCCTTAATAACATTGCCAGTAACAAAAAAAATAATAGTAAAAATACAGTGCATGGTAGTTTGAGTGAGAGTATCAATGTCTTAGAATAGCAAATGAGAATGGCTGTCAGGGATTGCTGCATGCCCAGAGCAATCTCACGTTAGAAACTGAGTAATACCAGGTATTTCCCTTCTGGAGTTATTCCTCTATAAATGTCATCTTTTAGGAAAGAAGTTACAGTGATTTCTTCATTTTACAAGACAAGGCAGTGCTCAGGCAGGAAGCTGGTTTTTAGACAAAGGTGGCTTTTCTTAGTGACTAACTTAGACATCTCTGCTTAGTGTGCTGACCCCTTCCTTGTATCTCAAAATTCTTTAGCCAGGTCACTGGAGGTGGTGTTGAAAGGAAAGGGAAATTCTTAATCTAGTGAGTTTTCTCCCTCTCTAATTTTCTGAGTTTCATGGAAGTTGATGCAACACCTGAAAAATACATTTTAAGCCTTCACATCATGATTCGATGTTCTGAATTTAAACCATAAAACACAAAAGGAAACAAAACCAAAATAACACTACACATCCTGCTTTAGTCACTTGAGTCCAATAAAAATCGCCAGAAACATGCCAGAACTTCATATAATTCCTCATTATCCTGTGGAGCTTAACATGTATGTTTCCTCTGTATTCTGGTCACATATTAGCCAAATAAAACTCAAAGCCCACCACTGTGGGAACACACTGCAAGGTCTTCTCTATAGCACAGAAGAAACACCAGGTCCAATCTCACAGGGACCAGAGTGCTCTTGTTACAGTGTAGGGGAAACATTTCTATACATAAGTCATTTTAAAACACAGGAGGAATTTAAGGAGGTTTAGGTCTGCTGAATAATCTGAGCAGATACCATGACTTCATTAAATCCACAGTGCATAGTAATTCACATCATAAAAACTGGAGAACAAACCCACCCTGTTAATTAACTTACTTCACCATTAAAGTTTTTCCCTGCTCTCATGTTAATAAAGACCTTGAAGTCTGTAATGGCTGTGATAAGATATTTGGTTACATTGATGTAATGTACTTTTTCTTATCAATAAGCAAACAGGACCCTAATCTATTTACCTCCTTCCCATTTTATTTGGGGGATGCAGGCAAAGAGAGTTGTCTTTCAGACTTTGATATGTAATGAAACCAAGCTAACTTGCAAAGCAAATAGTAATTCTTATGTGCAAAGGGATATTTTCATTTTTCAGTAGTATTTCCCAGGTTTTGTCAAACAACTTTTGTAACAGGCTGCAGTTATACATGGGATTTACCATCTGCAGAGTGTGTTTGCATAGGTCAGCCATTACAAGCACCCTTGTCAGAATAAGGCATAGTAATGCACAGATGTCCCTTGGGAGACCTAATGTATGAGGCTAAGCACATAATAGGCTTTAATTTTTCAAGGGGAGAAGTCACTTTGGAAGATGCGAGGAGGGTTAATGCCAGGGAACCAATGACATTTGGATGACTGCAATCAATTCATTTCAGGAAAAGTACAGTGGTTTGGGTTGCAGGAAACATTGATCCAGGCAATAACAGCTCCTCAATGCCATCCACCCCTCCCTTTTTGTGTGTTTTTCAGTTGTGTCCTGTGTACGACTAAATCCTTGCCATGGGGATAGCATCACAAACACAGACTCAAGAAGGTTGAAAAGGGAGCTAAATAGGGCAGAAAAAGATAAACTCATTTCCCCGCAGTTAATTTTCTCTCATTTTTTCTGGTATTCCCTATCACTATTTACCAGTCCATATGTTTTTTGGTCCCACAGATCACTGCCAAGTCGCACATCTCATACGAGTGAAAACACAACACACAATCTTGCACTTGCATAAGGTAGGCTGACCTGTTCTCATATTATCATGATTTATTTAAAGGCAGGTCCTCTTCCATTTTTCATTTGAGTGATCAAGTCTTCCTGTTGCTCTGGGGAAAAAATCCCCAAAAGGTAAAGGTTCTGAAACATCTTTTAAGTCATTTTAAGACCAAATATCTCAGCAGGGAAGCCATATAGGCTGTGATGTTATGAAGACCATCTGTAGCATCACTGAACCTCAAACTGCTCCCAGTCACTTACAGTTCCCCCTTTCTTTTTTACACCTTTGTTTTTGAAATAGTAGCAAGCTGATGGTGTGTATTTCCTCTCTGCTTATCAGGGCATCATTTGAAGTTGAGCTGGCTAATCCTGAAGGTTTTTTAGCTAAACAAAACTCATGTACTTTATTGCCTTGGACTGTGGCACATAACCACTACTGTGAGCTAGGACTTGTGGACAGACACCATGCCCTTGGGAACTGCAGCATTTGCTATCCTGGGGTGCAACCCACCTAAGTGGTTACCAAAGGATATGTATTCTGCATTGTCACTGCAGAATTTTAGTTGCCACTATCTTGCATCCTGGTAGATTCACTGTGCAACTATCAGCACACCACAGTAAATACCATGATTCTGGTTGGTCATTTAAAACAGCTCAAATACGTATTTTTAAAATACATGTAAGGAACAATGCAGGATTTAGCCCTGGTGGATTATCTGGGCAACAATCTGCTATCAGTCATAAGTTTGTTCCTTATTCCTGGCTCAACTGGCCAGCTTCCAGCCATTAGATCTTCTATTTAAGAAGCCTTCTATTTCCTTTTGGTATAGAAAGTGATAAAACTCCTCTCCTCTCCCTTGATGCATTTCACTGTATGCTACCAAGAATTGAATCACCAATTTTGACCATGCCATGCCAGAAAAGGCAGGAACTCAGCTCATCTTCCTCCTTTCCCTTTCAAACCACAGAGGCAGACTGTATAGGTGCCTATCCTACAGCAAGCATGGCTGATATATTAATAACATTGTATGTGCTCTAGTACAATCATATAACAGTAATATCTATGGTAATAGGTGCTTGCCTCATCTTATAATTCACAATACTCCGAAGCAGTTATCCGTTCTCTCTATTTTGCAGCACTTAGCCAAGCCATGTGTCATCTGTAAACTTTAATCACTAATTGTATTTATGTACCAGCAGGCATACAGGCAGATAGGGGATGGTAGGAAAGGGGAATACAGTGTACATGTGGTTACTCAGTTGTTTTGCAAAAGAGGCAATGCTTCTGAAACAGAATAAGTTTTCTTAATAAGCAGTCCTTAAAAATAATGATTTGGGAATCACATTATATTCTTTAAATCTATTTCACTATGCTGAAACTCAGTAAAATATGAATATTTTAAAGTATGGAAGCTCTGCCATGTGAGACAATCTCAGCAGAGTTTTACCTACTCCCTCTCCATTTGGATTCGGTATTACTTTACCCCATTTTTCACTCATACCTGCAGATATGGACAGTAACAGAGCTTGTAAACAGGGAGAAAAAGACTGAGGAGAGCATATCTTGTAGTTGCTCTTAGTGGAATTAAATATGGATATCAGGGAAAGAAAATATTTCCAGTAAACCCACTGGCTTCAGTTCTAGGAATTGCCTACAAAAAAATTAATGTAAGAAAGTGTAATTAAATCCACAGACATTCTGACAACAGAGCAAAGCTTGAAGAGTTGAGAATTTTTCCAGGGAACAGTTGTCTATATACAGATGAAATCACACCTGCTTTCTGACCACTCCTCCACACACAGATTGAGTGTCCCTATGTTTTGCAGATTGCATTCTGAATGGAACTTTAGAAACATGAGAATACAGGCATTGAAATTCATAAGGTGTATAATTCCTCTTCATCTGAGAAACAGGCAGGGTTTGGTTTGCTTCCAGTGAAGGACAGAGAAAACATTTCACTAAGTCTACGGACACCTGCAAACACACGTGTCATGTACACACCTCCCATTTTGACAAAATTTAACTGTGGAGACAAATGTGGTTTTATAATGGCCAGTGATCTGCAGCACTGCTGCTGCAGAGGACACAAAGGCAGAGATTTCAAAGCTTCTGTACAGAGGGAAGATTTAACATGTGGAGGCCCAGGCTGAACACCCTGGCTGCAGAGGGAACATCCTGCAGAGCCTCCAGGCTCCATCACACTCTCCCAATGACTTTTAGCCTTGGCCTCCAAAACACATCCAGGGAAGCCTTGTAGCCGCTATAGCCTCCATAATTAAAAGTTTATTTTCTATGCATTTATACAAGGCTTGTACTGCAGAGAGTGCAGAGACTCCAGTTTTGCGGGACTCTGCTCTAGAGCTTGTACTGTCTCCTGTGGAACTCAGGAGCAGTGGGATGCTTGGGAAGGGAAGAGCAGGGCTTTTCCTTTTTCAAAACTAATTACTCCTTTGTGATTTTTTGGTTAAAACTTTGGCTGCTCTGTTACTACAAAGTAAATATTTGCATTGCCTAATCATAAGAGAATATTAAGTACATAACTTCTACATTAGTTGCCATTCAGCATGTTCAAGTGGGGCATTTGTGTTACAACATGTGGTCCCTATGTCACTGGTACCCCAAATCTCTTTGGTTAGACCACTGGTCTCGCATAAATACAGATGTGAATATTTCTGCCTTGCCATAGAAAAAATATTTCCAAGCATATTGCTTTAGAGTGTTTACAGTTCAAACACTAACAAAACATTCGGAGGTACCCATTTCCATACAGTGTATGGGAAACACCTGGCCTCAGGAGCATTTTGGTAAAAATTGCTGTCAACCTTCTGTTTGTCAAAAGGGTATATTTATCCTCTGACTTTTTGTCATGACCTCTGCATTCTGAAATGAATTAAAGGTTTATGTGCAGGAATGCAGAGAGCAGGAAATCAGGAAATAGCATGGGAAATGGCTTTCCTGTCCCATTTCACTGCTTTACGTACTGTAACGTCATCGAGTGCAGAGATTCTGTCAGTTTATGTTGGCTTCCTTAATATGGGGTGTGCATGTCATATCGCTTTGTTCTCTGCTTCTTGAGTATCAAGATGATCTATTAAAGGATGAAGTGTTGATTTAGTATCAGTACAAGACAGCAAGAGGCATGTTCAGATTTCAGTGGTGATTAGTTTATGTGGTTAACTGGGAAGCCAGAGGTGTTTGAGCCAGTCAGACACAATTAACACTCACTTTAAACCATCTGCCCTTGCATACAGTGTTAAAAGTAAAAGCAGAAAGGTGAAGTCTACCTAGGAAGCAGATTATTCGTCCAGCATTTTCATTCACACGCCACTAATTTCTCTAAAGGAATATTCAGTGTGGAAGGAGAGTTCACAAACTAAGAGTGCAAGAAAAGAATTTGTATTTTGTAAACAATTTTCCATAAGACTTCAATGTTTTTAAGCACTACAACAAAGAACCAGGTGGACAAAGAGCATTTCCTATTTGGTGCTTAACAGCCTTATTGAAATGCACTGAAATACTGGGTTGGGTGGAATCACTCAGCCTGGTTCTCAATTGCAACAACAATAAATTGCCTGAATTATTTTCAAGTTGCAGCATTGAACTAGAGGACACAACATTAAGAAAAAATACAAAGGAAAAGAAAAGATCATTTACAGTAGCTGGATATTTTCCATGAAAACTTATCATCATCAGTATTTTCTGATAGTATTTGATAACTGCTGGTTAGTAGAAGATGGAATCTCCGAATATTTTAAATGCTGAATCTTTTCACTCAAGTACTTAAATATGAGTGTCAGGATCCAACTTTAGATTAGCTACACTTTGGCTTGGTGGCCTTCTGAATAAAGTAGCATCTGTAAACCTCAATGGGAATGGGGAAAACTCTTAGAGCAGCAGAACACACTCAGTACTTTATAATATCAAGTTCTTAATGACAGCCCTAAGACCCTTAATTCTCGTTGCCTTTCCTGCTGAATTTGACATTAATTGCCATCTGTAAGACAGTAAGAGAGTTCTTATACTAATTTTTTTTCTTAATAATACCCCATCTAAAAAAAGAGGACCAACTACTACCCTTAAAGATGATCACAAAATGTCTATTAATACTGTGCTCAGCTGAGCTTTTCCTCTGTTGACACTGCTGTAAACAAAATCTCAATCTACTTACATCATTCAACTCCCCCATCCCCCAAATAGTTTGTTATTCACTCTCTGTATCCCATATCTGGATAGGACAAAAATTGATGCCAATTGTTTTTTTTTTTTATTTCTATGCCTTTGTTTTAAACAAATCAACCAACATGGCTAAAACATGTAGGTTATCATTCAGCTGCTTAAATAGAGTATTTGGAAGTAGATGGGTGTTTACAGGAAGCTCCAAAATAAGAATGTATATTTTTATGCAGTAATTAGTGATTGTTTAATATACCAACTGGGAAGGCAAAGAACAGCATAAACACATAATTGTTACCAGGCAGGGAGAAGTAGAGCATTAGGAGATAGCATAAATAGTCAAACGTGACCTCAAAAGGTCAAAAGAGAACTAAACAATTTTGTCACAGCACTTGCTTATTTAAGTCAATGCAAGTCCAATTTCCTCTCTGCTGTTCCGCCTGGTATTTTATACTGTCTAGTATTATTCTTATTTGACACAGACACGCACAGGATAAGTCGTCCTAAGTACATTTACAAGTTGTATGTGACTTTGGAGCACGAATAATCTAGAGCATTTTGCAAGTCAAAGATGACTACTTTAAACATAACGCCACATAAACCACTGAACTAAAAATGTCCATGTTATATTAATTTCTAGCAATGATTTACTGAGGTCAATGACAATAAAAGTGCAAGTCAGCTATGGAGGCATTTTGTAACCTAGTTGATTCTTTTTTTAACCCTCTTCATGCCACCATTACAAGATTTCGATGCTAGTGAGACTCACTAGCATCAAGATTTAAAATTTCATCGCTGAAACAGCCAATTTTCACTAAATTCATTCATGTTTTGACCCTCACTCACTCCTGAAAAAGAATCCCCTTTCTATTTCAATGCAAGGCTAGGATTTCACTGTGGGAGAGTAGCTGCTATGTATGAACCACATGGAAGACAGGATTATTTGGTTACACTTTAAAACATGTTCATTTTTAGTGCCTGTTCTTCATAACAAATAGGGGATTTTATCCTCATATTCTTTCTCTTCTTTTTTTTTCCCCTCTTTTTTTTTTTTTTTCCCCTAAAGTTTCCTTGGAGTGATTATAAAAATCACTTAAATCTTGAAGGGGAACTATGCCTCAGTGACAAAACAAATTTGCCACAAATCATTTTACAAAAGAACAGCAGGACTTTAGACCAAACTCGGGAACTGTTCCTATTCATCATTCATTTGTTTTGGAAACTCCACCCTCCTCCTGCCATGTTCAATATCTAATTGGCATTCTGACACTTCAGATAACTAAACATCTGCTGCATGGATGCTTCTTAGAAGTCTTTTGTTCTGTAAGTTGGAGTTCAAGGGATATAACTCACCGATACACTAGATTCATGCCATTGTTAGGGCAACTCTTCCTGAATGGACAGAAACCAGCCAAATAAAAGCATTTTGCACAAATACTTCCCCCTACCCTTCTGATAAGCTTCCTAAGGGGTTAGTGTATTAAAATTCAGATGTCAGAGTACTGCTGCTTCTTAGCTATTTCCGCAGTTTAGGAAGTCAGGGTCTTTGCAACCCTCCTGTTAACAGCTGCTGACAAATGATTAATTTCTGTTGCAGTGACAAGCAGGTTTCATCACCGAGTAAAACTGAACACAGATTTCATTTGAGTTTGTTTTTTTCTAATATAGTAGTTCAATGAATGTAAGTGAATAAGGTGGGTGTCCACCATTCAGTACTGCTGCGAGACCTTGGGAATTAATATTTAGAAAGCAGTTTGGAACAGTTTGATGAAACAAAGTTGTAGACCTGTGAAGCAATATTATTATCATATCAAAAAAACCCCTCACACATATGGAAAATTGTGAACAGGATTTGCATGTTTCTGCTGTCAGGTGTTTTTTAAGCCTAAAGGCTTTATTATATAATGCATTCAGCCAATATTGTGAATACATTATCTGTGTTGCAGTAGCTTCCAGAGTTTTCAGATCAGCCTCTGTGTGCTGGGCCCTGTTTAGCCTGTATAAATGAGAAAAAGCCACCGACCTCATGTCCCTATGGAAGGACAAGACAGGCAAGGGCTGGGAGAGGAGGAAGGCACAAGTCACTATCTAAGCTATGAAGAATAAACCCCATGCTGATGGGGTCCTCCTGCTTCACCATTAGACATTTCATCATGTGATTCCTACTTATTTGTAGCTGAATCTGGCTCTTTTCCAAAGGCATAACCACAGAAAGGTCATTCCCTTCCCAAGCATGGCCTTTGTTTCTAGAAAGATGTTTTTAAATGCCTAAAGGACCTGGGCAAAATAAGTACCCCAAGAACCAGAAGAGGTGCAAACGTCAGGCAGAGGGCAGTGAATGGGACTCCTCATGGCTGCAGACTCTTTGCCAGGCTGAGCAGCTGCCCAAGTCCTACAGAAAACCCCAACCTGGCCAGATTTCCAAGCTTTGCTTGATGCATTTTTTTTTTGCTCTCTAAAACCAAGTTGCTGCAAACGCTGTGAGGCAGGTTACAGAGAAGGGCACTGATGAATGCCCCTAAAAACCCATTGTGCCCACGCTGCTGCATGAAAAAGACTGCTGAATACACTGCATAGGAAACAACTCACGTCATTGTCCTTCTGCACACACAATCACTCAAATGATGCATGTAAATAAGAGATTTTATAGGCACATTCACTTTGCAAATCCTTCCCATCTATTCCAAAAGAGCCACATTGTAAACATTAACAGGCTGATCCTAAGCCTGAATTTAGCAGAAAGGCTTCCAGTAACACATGAGTGGGACTGAATTAGACAGACTGACTTCTGTATTCCAGATATCTCACTGGCTACCAACTTCAGACTTTGGTCCTTTTAAGCATTCAATGTGTACAAAATCTTTTCTGTAACGTCTAAATACACCAGCCAAATAGCAGAGGAAGGAGGCAAAATTGGGTTAAGCATCTGTCCTGGCAGATAAAGTGACAAAAGGAAAGAAAAATAAAAATCATACCTACTTATTTAAATTGATGCCTCTGCAGGAGCTGATATAGAACAGTTCACAAAGGAGTTATATTTAATATTTTTTTATGAAGGACTGTGCAGTTATGAAGAGCTATATGAGATATGTGAAAGTGGAATAGCCAGTTGTACCTCACAATAACTATGGTTAAATAGTTATCCCTTGTTAAATATTGATTTATATTCAGTGTGGATGAGTCCGCGCTGGCAGGATGGAGTTAGCATATGGCTTTGGGGAATCTGGATTTAATTCCTTGCTCTCCTAAGCAAAAGCACTCTTCATCTTGGCCAAGTGACTTAGCAATTGCACCTTCAATATGAATAGTCTAGTGCTGCTGAATGTAAAACATGTTTGCAAGAGAGCACAAATTGGCAAATACTCGCATTTCCTTTTCTTTTCTCAGGGGCTATCCTAGCACTAGGATAACTAAATTCTCCAAGTAGTTTTACTGAAGCCAGCTAGCTGCAAGAACTCCAGCCCTAGGTCTGCTTGGCCACCCAAGCAGTGTGTGCCACCTCCATGGCCAGGATTAGTTGCAACTCATTGCCAAGAGACTAGGCAATGAACTACAGGAGAAATTACATTTGGGAATTTGTTGCAGCCTGGATGTGGATTGGAGTCTATAAGCTGAGTAACTTTATAAAGCATGTAGGAGATGAGTTTCCTTCCTGTTGCCTGGAAAACACATTAGTAAAATAACAAGTCCTTTTAAGGCCATTTCTGTGTCTACTGTTGAGATTTCCATCCCTATGGCATCTTCATGTACATGCCTCTTCCTCTAAGTTAAAACACTCAAAAGGGGAATGTTTTTATTTTTCCCAGTTTAGCACACAGATCTGGATCCAAGAGGAGGCAGTAGTTCACTGAGGAACCTTAAGTCACATTTCTGCTTCCCACAGAAATGTCTCTGCAAGATTTCTGGCTGGTAAGTCTAGCAAAACAATTGAGTCTGCCAAGTGAAGAAGGCACACAGAGAGCTCCAGCTCTCTCCCCATGTCTTGAGTTCTCTACTCTCAGCCTGGTAAGACCAGGTTTGTACTGTAAAGACCATGGCGAAGTACTTCCAGACCAGTGCAGTAGCTCTCACATACATGCTCTTCCATTGCTTGGCCTAAAGAGTCTCTTGAAGGATTTTTCTTTTCCTTCTTACCCCTTCTCACACCTGCTCTCACATCCTCCCACCAGATCACTTTCTGGACATGGTTGCTGGGGCCTTCTGTCAGTCTATCCAACCTACTTTCTCTTTCCTCCCCCCTGCCCTTTTTCTTGTAGAGAAGAGAGATGAACATCTATGTCAATGAATCCCTGACCTACATAGGCTGACCCTGAGGAGTCAGAGATAATACACAAGAGTAAATGAGGTCAAAAATGGAGAAAAGCCCTCACAGGGTGCACTTCCTAACAAGGTTTAGCTGCACTATGACTCCCTGAGTACCATTCAGTACACGGTTAAGATTCAACCTCTCTGAGCCCTTTTAATGGCATTTCAGGTTCTTTATTAATTTTTTTGCAAGATTTAGTACCAAAAAGGGTAACTTTACAGTGAGGCTGATAGGGGAAGATTTTCTCCTTCTTTTACCCCTCTGTGGTGCTGGCATAGTCGAGCGGATGTGGCAAACTCAGTTCTGCTGAGGATAATGCAACGTGATGGCCTGGGTGGCTGCTGGTGCAGGACTGACCCCTCCACTGGCACCACCAACCTGCCAAGAGGACATCCCCACCATCCTGCGTGGGAAACTGAGCTACACCCCCTGGGACAACCTTAACAACCTAGAGATGTCAATGCTCAACACGGGCATTGATCCTCTGATTTAGTAGGACTGATTTAGAAAGAATAAATATGCCTCAAAAATAAAATGTCAGTCCGTGCATTTAAGCCTCTGATACCTGGCAATCAGGGTCCTATGCAAAGCAAACTAAAGCATTTCATTTGAATCGTGCAGCTTTCTCACATGCAAAAAGAAAAAAGGAAAAATAAAGCCTTTCACAAAAGAGGTCTAGGAGTCTTACCTGCCGCTGAGAAAGCAACAGCATCAGAATCATATATATTCATCCCCAGCATGAAACAGGCTTCTTTACTGATGGCAACACAACATCCAGGTGTTAGGCCTCAACCCCACTTCAACTATTGTTTATTGCCATTGCATGGATTAATCCCTGCTGTCAGTCCGGTCTGCGAGATGCTCTCAGAGAGAAAGGTCTGCATAGCATCACGAGTGTCAGATCCTGCTTTGATACACTTTATCTTCCCTTATCCCTTCAAACTCACCATGACTACTCTGCCTGACATGCTAAAAATGCTTTAGAATTGGTGCATATAGGCTAAACTCTGGTTTCAGGGGAAGAAAACCTGCCCACCCCCACTTCTTCTTTTTTTCCTTCTTTTTTGACAGAAATCATTGTTGATCTGATAAGAAGTTTGTGGAGTATCCAGTTACAAACTGAGAATCCCCAGAGTCAGTGATTCATTAGTAGTTATCCTAGTGTTACAGGAAGTAAACAGCTTTTAGATGTGCATTTTGCATCTAATTATGTCACAGTCCACTGGCCTTCTCAAAGGTGTGTTGTTTTTCAGGGTAATACATTAAAGATAACAGATTTTACAACAAGAGCTGGGGAAAAACAAAAATAGATAAGTCATGGAAGCTTTGAAAAAGGAGTGGGAGATCTTTGCTACACAGAGGAGACAACTGGGTGTCGTTTGGAAGGATGTGAAACTTTACCCAGCAAAACGGTGGCTGTCAAAGCATCCCTATTTTTATGGCTCATATTTTCCTTCCAGAAAGATCCTGAATCCATTTGTTTTTGTACTTTCCCACTAAATGATTAATCTCAGTTAATGCTCAATGGCTTCATTCTGTCCTCAGATTCATTAAAGTAAACTATTCTGGAGTTATATTGCAACATAAGAGGACATGGCCAAGCCCAGTGGGATTTCTCCGCTTAGAAGTTTCAGCTTACTTCTATGAGTCTGAAGCTGAATTGTTGTGTACCTAAGAGTAATGTTTTTTCTAGCCATCTATCTCTCGTTTTAGCTGAGTTGAGTTTGTAGAGACTCAGGAAGTGTTTTCTCTAACAGGCTAGATGCCAGTGCATTACTCACACCACTACCCAGGGAGGCTTTGGTTCTTGCTCACCTCCTAACCCAGGCAGTCATGACTGTCACTTGCCCACTCCAATATGTGTGGAAATGGATCTGGCATGACCAGGCTTGTGACAAGAGCAATGGGACTAGCACGTTGCAGGGCTGATGCCTCAGACTCAGCAGTGGTGGGAAGGGAAGAGTTTGGGCACATTGAACAGGGGTCACCAAATCACAAGCCTAGAAAGAGCTAGAGGGATAAGTCAGGGAAAACAGATCCTCCTGGGACATGGGCCAGCGTGTTGGGAGAAATGCTCCTGCAGGCATGGCCTGCTGAGACCTGCACCATCTGCAGTTGCCATGATCTTCACTTATTTTCAGAGATGCTAAAAAGAGGACAGAGCATTTGACACAAACAACGACATGCCTGTGAATGCTGTCCAGGATGTATTTAAGTAGGGGATGACTGATCCCATTAGTCTGCTAAATCCCAGACTCACGGGTGCAGAGAACAGCAGTCTTAAAAACAGGCAGTTTCATTTAAATTTGCTTTAAAAAAGTTAAATGGTCCAAGTTACATTTAGGTAAATTATAATTTGATACTGAGTAAAAGTCAAACGTTTCATTAAAGCACTTTCCCCCTGCCATGCCTCTAAAAATACTGCTGCCCATGTGCCAGGAAAAATTGTTTAGTGGTTTTAAAGCACTTGTGCATCCCTTTTCATTTCAAGAGACTACTGTTCTGCTACTTTGCTCTGTTATGGTTTGCTGGTTTTGCCCAGCCCAGTGCTATCAGATTTCCTGTCCTGTCTTCTGCTCTTTTGCCAATGCCAGCCATTTCTTCAAGAGCACCAGCATAAAATACCTCCTTCCTTTGCACATTTGTAATGATGAGTAACAAAGAAAAGCTCCATCATTTGCTAGTCCATGCTCTACTCTTTCTGCTAACAGCTTGATGAGCCAAACTTGTAATGTTGAGGTACCCTTGAGTTCCCAGCAGTGTGCGTGCATTCATGGGAGCTTTTTCCTTGGTGCTCTACCACACTTCTCCACAATCACCCACTTCCACCTCACACCCATCTCCTCTTACTTGATAAGCGAGGATAGATGTCTGGACAAACTTGCCCATTCCCAAACTCCCCTACAGTGGGAATTGATGGCTGGGAATGGAATTACAGGGTGAGATAGAAGGATGGATTCGGTCAACAGTCACTTGGGCTTTTTTTTTTGGTTTGTTCCCTCCTTCAGCACCGGAAATGCTGTAATGTCACAAACCAAAGGCAACACAAGAACAAACAGGGAACACAGCTGGTTTTGCATTGCTTTTTGCCTGTGTAGATTCTCTTATTTCTATCAAGGAAAATCCAGGCAGCTGCTCCTGCCTCCATCAGCACACTAACAAGTTATCTCCTTTCTTCCACTCCATGCACAGAAATGTTGGGAAACTGATCTTCCTTTGGGACCTTTATTTGTTTCAAATTTAGCTGAAATTGGACAACTTCTTGCAGGAGGGAGAGGGACAAGGGAGATGGGCACATATAAACAGCCAGAGGTGCAGGGATTACAAACACAGAAACCTCATTTCCTTAGGAAATCAGGCTAAGCTGATGAGTCAAAGGAACTGTGTGGAATAAACCAGGCATGGCTGTGGGGATGCCTGAGTGCCCTGCTGGGGACCAGGGTGCTATTTTGCTCAGGGATGGGGTGTCCCTGGGGATAATGTCCTCCTGCCTAGGACAGAACTGCTCACTTCAGCTTTTCCCACCCCTGGCAGTAGCACTGCACACCAATTGCATCATGTGTCCCAGTTCCTCCCATCTGTGAAAGGGAAATTAAAACTTCCTTCCTCATCCTGGCAGGGCACTGTTAAGATCTTAGAACCATAGAATCATAGAATAGTTAGGGTTGGAAAGGACCTTAAGGTTTTCCTACTGTATGGGCAACATTTCAGATCTGCTGATGAGAAAGGCTATAAAAGACCACATTACTCCACCACTGTAGGTGGACCCTACGTCAAGAATGTATACAACAACCTGAATTTAAATAATGCATGTATTTTTTTCTTTTTCCATTTGTTAAATCAGCATTTCACTAACACAAACTGAATTAATGTGTTTGAGCTCACAGCCACAGTAGTGGTTATGTTTCTAGGAAACTACAAAGTGAAGGATTTTAGAGTGCATTTAAAAAGAAATGCAAAAGCCCTGCTGGCAATGACAAAACAAAGTTTGAGCTTAGAATGGAAAATGAATGGGTTGGAAATAGCACCTCAATTGATTCAGTTCCACAGTTAATCTATTATATTCTTCCAGTGGAATTTGTTTTGCTTGAAAAGGATTATATGAAATCATAACCTTCATTAATTTTGAGTGATTCACCTCTTTTTTTGTAACCAGATGTTTAGTTACAGCTGATAAAGCGTGAAAACCTGCATTCCTCACAGCTTGCTCTGCATGGGTGTGTTGGGTAATGATGACAAATATTAAGGTACAACATTGCTCCTCTTTGCTGACATAGCAGTGACTGATCTGCTTATCAGATTCAGCTGGGAACTGGCATGCCAAAAGAAGGTGAAATATGAATGTGTCTGATATGAGCCTAATGGATCATGAGAGTATTTATAGCTCAGAACAGACTGGAAAAAATTAAATGAAATGCAAACAAATTTGAAGAGAACACATACTGCCATTCTGTGGGGCAAAGAAGGCATCGCATGGCTTTGAGGAGATGTGATATTTTCTACACTGTATGTGCAGGTAAAAATGCAGCTACAGTTGCCCACAAATGCTGCAAGACCTCTATTCCTTACACAAGTTTGTAAACCATAGACAAGAGCCGAGTTCCTCTATAGAGGACCAGGTCCGTCAGATCTAGCTCTGCCTGTGAACTTTTCAGCATAGTCAGACTTACACAAATGAAACTCCCAGGCAGGGTTTGTACAATTCAGGAGGGTGAGAATGGTTTTTGTTAGTATTTCACTATCAAATTCTCAAACATGTTTAGAGCCAAAAAGCTTCTGTTGGCTATAAAGAGGTGTGCCACGGTGCTAGGATAAGTAAACCACATGTAAGAATGCAACTGTCCAGTCACTACACATGCTAGAGCACTGGAATTAGCATTTTTTTTTGAACAGCAAGTTCTACATCTCCTAACAAATGGGAAATGTAACTCAATCTTTAAGAAATTAATGAAAATGCAGAAGGAAACTTCAAGGCTTTTCTTAACTGAACTTTTTATAAACAGATTAATCATTTCCAGAAATAGAAAATGTCAGTCAGATCATCTGGTTTGACACAAGGTCAGCTTTCTGCAAATAAGGCCAGTGGCATGTCAGATGTGAAGATAAAACAACAGCTTTGCATTATGTGAGCCCAAGGTGCAGTTACCTGTGAAGGGATTTAATTTCATTTCATCCATTCATTCATTCCAGTGCTCTGCCCACCCCTCCTAGGACCCACATTGAGAAATGAAGTTTTATTATCTTCTTTTTAATGTGTCTGTTTAAACTAGTAGCGCCAAAATTCTAGCCAAACAAGCAGCAGCCTCAACAGACCTAAGGCGCGCCAGGACATCATTGCACAGGCTGACACTTTGTAAATGGATCTACCTGGAACAAGTTAAAAAGTTGCCATCCTTGTTTGTTCGCTCCGGCCTCTCAGCTAGTTATCACCAACCCAGTAATAAACAGTGGCAGGCAGGAGCTTCTTGAGCTGCGCTGGCAAGACTTGCAAGACTGCCAGTCAACCCTCTCTGTTCTGACACACTGCAGCTCTGACATCTCTGTTCTGTTCTGACCTGCTCTTGTTCAGGTAGTTTTTGTTGATGCCATCATGGTGCAATGATTCAGGAATACAGCTGCATTATACCAAAGCACTACTAACTATGCTAACTACTTAACTATGTTAAGAATTGGTGCAAAAGTGAAGTGACTTAAACTCTCTAGTTTTCATGAAGAAAAAAAACACTCATTTTTTTAATGTAAGCCTATTGGAAAGGAAAACTGATATAGATCATCTGAGGGCTCAGAAATGAATTAAAAAAAATTAGTATTGAGTAATTGAGTCTCACGACTTAAAATTATGCTAACTTGAATTTTAATGCTTTTTAATTAATAAGGTATGGATGAACTCTACATCATGGTTTATAGGTTTATATTAATAAGGCATGGATGAGCACTTCTAGCAAGACCATTCAGTGTCCACTCCCAAATACTCAGGTATGCTTATACCCTTGTCTTTAGGCTATGAGCACTACAGGCAATGATATGGAGCAGAGAACAGAAACAAGGGAATGTAATGTGTTACTATTTACTCTAATATCCTTCATTAGAAATTGAAAGTGTTTTTTAATAGATGAAACCCCGCAGCATCTATATACTTCATAATGAAACTTCAAATAACTGGCAGTGCTTCTGCCAATGAAGATTGATGCCTTACTGTTAATTCTGCCTCCTGAACATAAAGGAATTTCAGGCTGTATTTTCTGAGATACCGGCCATGAAGAACAGAGAACCAAGAGCATTTGGCCTGAACAATCCTCCCAGCTGTTTATTGCTCCACTGGCACATTGCAAGAGCCGTTGTTTAGCCAGGAGCTGAGAGAGTCATCCTGTGAAAATGAAGCATGCAATTGCCCATGCAATCACATGCCTCTCTGAGTACAGCTCTCCCACTCATACCTCAGTCTTGTCATTTACTGACACCTATCACAAGACCAGAATAGCAGCTGGAGTGCTGTGGGCAGTAGCTTAATTTTTTGTTTCTTTTAGGAACTGTCCAGAGGCCTGAATGTCTTCATATGTTAAATCACTGCAGTAAGTGCCTTATGAATGTTCACCCGCTTCTGCCCACCTCCCAAAAAATCCTGGTCTCTCCCTCCTATAAAGCAAGTTATTCCACCTCCTGTTTCTCCTTTGATGGAGGAGGATGAACACATGCTACATGGGTTAGGCACATTATTTATTGCACTTCTGGAAGGTGCTCAGATGCATCCTGACAAGGTGAACAATGTGGAAACTTGCAAAGAGTAGGTTCATATTGATATTAGGTAAAATCTGGACCCCTAATAAGTTAACATATGATAATAGTGCTAAAACACTGCAAAGGCCAGAAGGTGCACACGCAAGGAAGAGCTAACGCTTTGCCATGTCTTAACACAGATGGACTATGGTACTGATCTCATGTGAAACTGCCACTTGAGTCATGGTAAGCATGTCTGGCTGCAAATCACAGTTTCAGCACTTAATGACAGGCTGGCATGTAGAAGGATTAGCAGTACCATGTACAGTTTTATGTGCAGCCAGATAGCCAGACCTGTATTCCTATAATTAACAGTTTTGCCTTATTGAGGTACCAGATATATGCTGTAGAATTCAGGTACAGTATTGCCCTGCTCCACAGCCTTTGAAGTCAGCAGAGATCACGAGCTATTTTAGCATTTGCCAAAAGTGACAGTGTAATCAGCCATGCCTGAAAAATAATGGGAACTGTCAACAGTTAATAAAACTACTTTAAGAGGCTGGATTGATCTCTTTTCAAAGGCAATCTCGCACCTGGGAAAGCTTGTCCATTGCAGTATGTATCACTGAATTGTACAATTGTTATTGCAGTATAATCATCTGTTTGCACCTACAAAGTTGCAATCCAGCTGACTTGAGGGCAGATGAGCCCAGACCTCCTGTTTCCTGTAGTTTCTTGTGATTTTATGGTTCAGAATGGAACATTACAAGATAAAGGAAGCTCCTGTGGTAACTTATCAGCAACTCTAAATAAAATAATGCAAATATATGCTAGAGCAGAGACCCATACTCATTTACCTCTGCCAAGACAGTGCCCTAACCCCTAGTTAGGCAAGTTATGTACATCCTTGTTCTTGCCTAACAATTCCATTTTGAACTGTGATTATTCCATGGAAAGTGAACAAAACAGGAAAGACTGGTAACTCACTCCTGATTAAGATACACTATTCACTCAAACTGAAAAAGGAACAGATGAAAGATGTCCTACACCTGGGTGACTGCTCCAATGCCAGAGACCATAAGCCCATAGCTTGAAGGGGGGGAGGATCATCTCCAGACAGACCAAGACCCTGTCTCTGAAATGAGTGCTGTCAATAGAACAGGAGACAGCCTATCTGTGTGACCTGATGTCAGGACTACCAAACTAGGTGAAAACCAGAGATGAGGCCCTCATACTCTCCATCTCATCCTTCTTTGTGGGATAAGGACCAAACAGCTTTTGCACAAGAAGTGATACTTGGAAACAACAATTGCTGAAGCTGCTTCAAATGGCATGGGCATCTCCTACCCTTTCAAAATCTAAACACAAGTAACACGATACACTCAAACCCTCTCATTGCAGGAGATGTTTAATGAACCCAAGGACTAAGAGACTTAATTTCTTCCTGCTTTCTTTTCTCCTCCTTCTGACCAAGCTGGGATGCATTTCTTATGCAATGCTTACATGAATGACAGCATGCAGAAGGCATAGCAGAAGATTTCCACAACACCCGGGCTTGTATTGTGCTGCACCTTATTATCATTCTCTAACCCTGCACATATGGTCATCTTCCATTCTTCTAACTGGTTCCAGGGCCCTGGAATTCAGCATGACCCCTGAGGGCTATTCTAATGCAATCAGTAGGAATACTATATCCAGGGCCAGTCCAAAATCAAAGGCCTGGCCAAAGCCCAGGATAAATTACAGCTGTTATAAAGAAATCACCTTTTCACCTTGGCCCTCATATTCTTTCAGTTTACAGTCATAACTCAGCAAGACCAGCAACATTTGTCATTAATAAACCTGGTTGGATAAACAAGACTGATGGATTAACAAGTCACATGTAAAGAAATCTGAGAAAGTGAAAAGCTTCAGACAGAAAGTAAGGATAAGTTGACTTTTTTTTTTCCTCTGAGGTAAGAGAAAAATTGATATATATTTTACACCTATTTTTCCGTACATTATCTTCACTTGTAACATGTGCTGGCATGGCTGGCAGCTCTAAGTACAGTAGGTCTGAACAGCTACTGAACAGAAGACCAGCCTTGGCCTGTGTGATTCTGGAATGCACAGATGACCGTCTGATCTACAAGCCTGATGTTAACAGATACCCTGGTTTCACTAAAGTAGAGACTTCTTGCCAATCCTTATCTTTTATCCTACTGGGACACCATTGTTTTCCTCCAAACAAAACCCTTTTGTGATTTTAAGTGCGAGGAAAGGATATTTAACTTTAAAAGCTACATAACCAATTAAGACCCTCATTTCAAACTGAATTAAAGAAATACCTATCATAAAAGTAATTTGATTAAGAATGTTAAACTAAAGTTTTCCCCAAACATGCAGTTCCACAACTTTGACAATACATGATTTTCCATTAATGAAACAAATACGCCGTAGTGAAAATGGCATGCCAGAACATAAAGGGTTAAAAAGGAGCTCTTTGAAACCTGTGAGAAAGAGGAAGAGCAGATTATATTCCTTAGCTCTCTTGGGAAAGCCTATGAGGGTATGATTTTTCTTTATTAATTTCTCTGTGATTTATAGTATTTAGAGTTGAAAATTGTTACATAGCTGCTAATCATAAGAAGAGCAAATGCTGTGAAATGCATGTAGCATATTAATTTTTATATAGAAGATATTTACAGGAATATTTTATGCTCAAGAAAAAAAAACACCCTACTGAATTTTTCTGTTAGCATAAACAACGTGCAAGAGAGAAACTGTTACAACAGCAATAACAAATATCCACTAACGATCTTAGATCCAAAGTCCTCCCTGGCGCTACTCTGACAGCACATGAACAGCAAGGGACAAGACAGCTCAGTCAGCTTTAAGACAGTGGTGTCCAGGTGTTGAGGGATGTTTGCATTGAAATTCAAACTGATTGAGAAGTCTGTGATCTCTCTATTTTTGTTTCTGACACAATTTGGTCTAATTAGTTCTAATTTGCCACTCTGGGTAGTGGTCTCCATGCAGAAGAGAGAGGGTGGGCTGGCAGTAGCTGGGAATGAATATGCAAATACCATGTATAAGGTTCAAAACAATATGCTGGGGAAAAATAATTTATTAGGGTTTCGACGGGTGGTTTTTTGAAACTATTTGGCCTTAAACTGCCTTCATCTGGACATCAGCTGTTTACTCTGCAAACATCCCCACCCAGCTGGCACAATGCGAGGTGCCGCTGCAGAGCCGGCAGCTGCAGAGCACCTTTTGTGTTTTCAATTTAAAGCCTTTGGGTTGATAGTTCACATTAACATGGAGAGAAATATACAACTTGCGAGTTTGAAAAGCAGTTTTTACTCATAAAAACCTTTGATAGTTTAGCCATCTGGTCAGAGTGAAAGAAGCTCATAAAAGAGGCCCAAATAGGGTCAAAGGTCTCTTGCTACGTGGGTCAAGGGGGCCGAGGAGGGTTTGCTGTAGTGGACTTTACTAAAAACTTGTCAGTGAGGATCTTTGACAAATTATGGCACATTCCACAGCTTTTTGGGAAAGTATTTGATTACAGTGCGCAGGAATGTTGTTGATATTTGCAAGCTTTAAGGAAAAAGGCATTTAAATCAGAAGCTGTAAAGAGCCTTTAGGAGCTGTCTTGTGTGTGAATATGCACAGGGAAGATTTTTATTTCACTCTGCTTAATTTTTTCCTTATTTTTTCATTCTTCCAGTATAAAAAGATTCAGGGGAAAACAAAACAAAAACCTCTCTACTGCAGAAAGCACAAAGGCTTTGACCTTTGATTCAGGTCATTTATTCTTCTAAATAGTCACAAATTATAAAACATCCAATTACTTGTTTTTTCTTGTTTCCAACTTTTGGTAAGTGACAAAGCAATAAACAAAATAAGGGGAAAAACTTTAACATCTACCTTATTTTTCTGGTTTGTTCGTATCAACGCAGTTAACTACACTGCTTTTATCTGTGAGAGGTTGCTATGAAAAGTAACAGGATTTAAGCAGACTGAAAGTAATTTTCTTGTGAAGGTTCAGAAGAAAGCAGAGGAAATAACATTATTTTTATGAGGTGTTTCATGGCACAGCATTATAATAAGTCTGGTACAGTAGTCCTGTCTTAAGGGACAAGGCTACATCACAAAACCACACAAAAATAATTGTGTCACAGGTTTTAGTTTGTTCTTTCATCCTGGGGCAGGCGGGAAAAGTGGTTGAGAAATGAGTCAGTTAAGATTATGTACTTAAAATATACAATACTAACATTCCTTAGCAGAAATCCACCTATTTCAGCTTAATCCAACTTCCAATTGTGCACATGCCATGGACTGTGGCCTCAGAAAATTGCATGCATATTCATTTCATTTGGTGCAAAAGCAGCACAAAGTTTTCTGAAGACCAACCTCAACAAGGGGGGTAAAACTAAAATCAGGACTATTGCAACTTATTGAAAACTTGGCTGGCCAGGGTGACAGTTTGAAAAGTGTTTTGCAACTTCTAGATTTAAAGGTATTTTGTTGTTTTTAAGGTTGATGAGGCAGTTTATAGCTACTGCGACTGCAGAGGAGTTCGGTGTTGCAAAATATCTGTTTTTGTCTTTGCATGCACACAAAGCAGCAGTGCGCTGCTTTGTACACTACCTTTCTTGTGACATCTGAAATTAGACTCTGACCTTAAAACAGTGAAACATCATATCTACGAGTGGAAAACAAAAATGCAGGATTACACCAAAGCAAACAAAGATATGCATCAGTTAGTTGTCACCTGACTGTTTTTTAACAAACATAAATCAGGTTTAATAAGTTGGATTAGTCATTAAGTTTTCTTTCAAAGGAACTGTGATTTCTGTAGATATTATTGACCCTGAAATGTCTGTGTGTCATACAAGCCCAGCAATTTATCTGGCTTCTGCATATGCATGTATCTCTTACCTTCTGGCTGGAATTTATTTTACGTGTAGATTCTCAAGGGATGTAAATGGGTAAAGCCCCATTGATTTCAACAGATCCTGGCTGCTGGGGGCGTGCCGATATATCAGCAGAGGTTCTGGCCTATGGTGTTTATACTGCATCTAAATAAATAAATAAGAAGCATTAAGAGGTGATTATGCTTAGAGTGCAGATCTGCTCTCAAGCAGGTTACAGAATGACAGTTAAATAGAAATCAGGGCTTGTTAACTACCCTTTAACAGACTTTATAATAAATAGGCTTGTCCATTAGTTGTAACGATCGTTGCAGAAGGGCATTGGCCACACTGTCAGGCTTTCTGAAATTAAGAAAGGAATAAAAAAAGGTGGGAGGGCAAAACCCTGAATTGCTGGGGGTGCGAAATAGTCCTGACCTGACCCACAGGGACAAAATGATGCCTCTTCTAATAGAAGAGAGCAGTTGTGCACTTAGTACAGTATTTTGCCTTGATCGACAAGCATGCTGATACCTTATCCTTCTCTGGGAAGGAAGAACCTTGCCTTGGAGACCTGCTGGAAGCCATGATCTGGGAGAAGACATTGACCATCCTTATGCTAGCAATCGTTTGCTGACCTTATATATTGAATTGCGCTGTGAAGAAATTAACCTTTCTTAAATCTAGAGAAGGTAACTAGTAAATGCTCTTCTTATTCATGTGTCTAATCCCTAAATCCTACTAAACGATTTGCCTCAGTAATATCCTACTGCAGTAAATTCCACAGGTTAATCATACACCAAACACAAGATTGTTTTCTTTTATCCATTTTTGTTGACTTATAAAAGGACATTTTAAATTTGACTGCCATTTAATCATCAGATGGGTAAATAAGTGCAATTAACCAGACAAAGTATTGTGCAACATGCACCGAAAGACCTCTGGTACTCATGGGGAATCCTAGCAAAATGGGCAGAGGGCCCAGTGTGCTGTCAGACCTCAGTCACCATATCTATAGGCACAACTGTAGTACTGGATGAGACACAGCATCTGTTATGGTAAGGCAGATGTGCTATAATTTCTCCTGAGGAGGAGAGTTGGTTTCTATCACAGAAATTCCTTAGAGACCCATTCAGTTAATGTGGGACATCAGTTGCCCTTTGATAACAGAGTCCATGGAGCCTATATATGTCAGCAGCTGCTCTTTAATTATAACATTACCCCAGGACCTACAGGGACAAGCAGTTGTAGTCTGGCAGCTGAGCATATGTGGGTCAGTAGCTGATGAAGCTGAAATTTATCACTGGAATGATGCCCAAGTGCTTTGCAAAGCAGGAGAATGATTAAGTATGAAGGTAGTAGTAACCAAGGTTTAAAAATTAGTGAAGAACAAGCTCAGATGAGAGGAATTTAAAATCAGATAATGATGTGAAAGCATTGGACAGTACCCTTGGTAAGATGTTAAAGGTTAGAAATACAAGGGTTTACAATAGAGGCATCTCTTGGATCAGGAAAGCCTTTATGCAGTCAGCAACTCTCAGTCACACTGGGTTAAATCACGAAGTTACTCTCAGTTATTCCTGTGTAAGGGAAGTTGAGCTTAGCACATTTGACTTTTTCTCATCTTTGGTTCGTTTTGTTTTATTGGCATATGCAGACTTCACTATCTTGGAACACTGAAACAGAAACAAACCAAACACCATATAGATATGTAGATGTATACTGTAGTATACTGTAGATGCATTTGTAGTCAGAAAATTGAAATTGCTCTTCAATGAGCATGGGGAAAGACCTATTCACAGCACGTACAGCATTGTGTTTCACATCACTAGTTCACAGACCTAAAGCTGCACTGAATGAGAGAGCTCAGACACCCCCACTTTGAAGAGTCAGAAGTCCCCAGATCTGTCCTGGTTGAATACCACCTTTCAACTGGGTCAAGGTATATGTTGTTAGTCATACACATATTCACAGCCCTTTCTCTAGTCAAGACTCAGTCCTGACCACACATTGCATTTCTCTTTTTGAGAGGTTTTCTACAAGGAAAAAAAAAAAAAACAACCCCAGCTAAACCCCAAAACTTAAACTAGTGGACTGGCAGGTGAAACCAGAATGTAAGTTTGACTTACTGTATTTTATTCAGTAATAGACAGCTTTATTTTTATATAGGACAGCTTTCAGGCTAAGACACTTCTCAGGTAAGTACAACAGAAAACACAACAAGAAGTGACTCAGGTTTTAATCATCCACTTGAAATATTTCTTCCCAAGAAAGGTTTGATACAGATGATATTCCTGAATATCTGTACTGCAGAACAGTTGTTTTTAGGCAACTATTTGACACATCCAATCCCATGACCAATGATTTCTTTTTTTTTTAAACAACCTCCAACTCATCTGCAACTCAGTTATCAGCTGACTTTGTACTAAACCTGGTGGTTAACAGTGGACACCTGCCTAAAAATACTTGATATTCACAATATTGCACAGACTCTGACATGACAGACGTGATTGATTGGTTAGCTGCTATTAGCATCAGATTTACACTTCTTGTTTTGTTCTGTTGCTTTTTCAAACAGGATTTTAGACTAGCACCTTTCCAGCACAACAAACAAAACATGGGTGTTGTGATGAACTTATCAATCTCAATTATATCAGCAATGTGGTGAAATCATCTATTCTGTCATCTCTGGAATATTGCTTGGCTTCAGGTTTGGCTCTCTCAATCCGATTTGTAGATACTTATTCTTGCACTCGTGACCTCCTGATTGGATTATTGGAATTCTTTGCTGACAGCTCTTCCTGATAAGGCCTTGCACAGGATTCAATTAATCCAAATGCAGTAGTGAAGAAATTCTGTTAAACAACTGTTCTCTTCTTGTGATGTATATAGCCCTTTAATAACCTGATGGGACTGTTTTAAGCAGCTGCAGAGGCAGCCCATATTGTATCAGGAGCCAGCAAACATCTTGCTGTTCTGCATGTGTATCTTTTTACCTAGCTTCTTCCTGGTTCCATGGTAAGATACACTGGCTTTTTGGATGCTCTCAATCAATTTATCCCACTTACTGTTTGTCCTAAGTATTGAACTAATTTCATCCTCAATATCACGTTGTAATGAACATGTAAAATTTCCCTTTTCATATTTTGCAGTGTGGTACTCAACTCCATGGTCTAGAAAATTAATTTTCTACAGCAGGAGATCATTAGGAACATCATGTAATTTACCATCCCTCTTTGTGGAAAACTGAGATCACTGTGGTCTTCCCACTGGTTGTGTCCTTGGCTTTGGTGGGAGGAGCGGGGCAGATATCCCCCAACAAAAATTCTACAGGCTCTTCCAGTAGCTCTATATCAAAATTACAGTGCTAACCCCAGTTCCTTGGGACTTTCCTTAAAAGCTATATTAATTACAACAGAGATGGAGTCTTTCAGTGATCCCAAGTCTTTTAAGATGCTTGGCAATGGCGCAGAAGGTAAACTGCTGCCGAATTTAAAGCCAGACATTGCAGGCTCCAGCCAATGCATTTTTTCATTCAGTTTTTCATTGAAGTGGTAGGCAATGTGCATGCGTATTTGACTGAGTTGTTCAGCCACTGCTGTGATCCATAAAGACTCTACTGAGAAACTAGAGGAAAGAAATAGGAAACTCCTGCTTTTGAAACCAAATGTGAATAGACTCAGAATTCTGAAATTTAAAGAAATTTAAAAGAAAAAGGAAAAAGGTTTGGTATTAATTTTACAATTAAAATATTCCACTTCATATTCTTGAGATTTATTAAGTAATACATTAAAAAACTGTTGCCACTGTTTCAAGGTAGTTAGAACCTGGTATTAATGTAAATCAGCCTGGAGCTCAGTGACACTGCATTCAGAAGCACTGGACAGACTCTTCCACAAGATCAAAACTTAAAGCACAAAGTTTGTCACTAGCTCCCAAGTAAATATCACTGGCATTTGAAGGCAGTATTTCCTTTGGGCCTTCATTTTTAAATGAAAGAAAAAGGCTGCACGACACCTGCCTTTACACAATATTTGACCAATTTCCCTGGGATGGCAACTGAACTTAATGCTTGCATGGATCTCTCCCAAATGAAGACCAAAGTTCTCTTTTGTTTTCCTATTCTGAAAATATCTTTCATCATTGTTTTTAATACAGCCTGTTATAATATCAGGAATAACAGTTTCATATCACAATTTCGACTTATTAAAATAGGTGAATTCACTGACATACACCAGAAAGCCAGAAGTATTTCTACCCTTTTGATGGAACATTGATTATAGTTATTAGTCAAAACCCTAACTGAGGTAAATAGACATGGTTCTTAACTGATACAAACCAGATTTAGACCTCCACAGCCATATTTTCAGTACTCAGTGGGTTGGAGAACCTAGCAAGGCAAACGCTTGTATCCATTTGTGCAAGATGAAGAGGAGAAGCTGGAGATGATCCATGCTATGGGTAGCCACGTGTCCACACACACTGCTCACACACAACCTTATGCAAATATTTTTAGAATTCCAGAGCCCACAGTGTGTGTGGGAGGGATGAGGGGACCCTCATGAATCTTCCCAGTAAATCCTGAGGCTTATCAAATATTTATCAAAACTTAGCAGTTGTTTTGCCAAGGGTTTATGATAGATAGAATTTAGATAACTTCTGAAAATTAGGAGCGGATAATGAAGTTCACATGAGGAATTTGGTGTTGCTGTTCAAGAGTGTCATCTGGCACAGAGTTCAAGGGTCCTGGCCTACCAGTATTTAAAGAAACTAACATTTAATTCCAAATTTCAGCCGAGTATATTTTACACCACAGAAAAGCAGGCTTGCGTCAGCCAAGTGTAATGTAACCCAGAGCACGCTACTGTTCAGTGCGAGGCTATTCTGAGGAACCTTGGGAACTCCTGAAATATCAGTGCTGGAGGACTTTGTTCTTAAACAAAGCAAAACATCCACCACATTCATAACCTGCACAGCTGAACCAGCTCCTTCTCACTGTTCCCAACCAGGCAGCGGCACCAGCCTTTTTGAGCTCCTCACATCAGTCTAAACAGTGCTGCTCTCAGAGGCTTTGCAACCACCTAACCCTGACAAGGCCATGGGCACCAGTGTTCCTGCCAGGCACACCAGGTTTACCCCATAAGGATAACCACGTGCTTTAACCGAATGTACGCCTCTATGGCCAGTTTCCAGAGACCGAGAACAAAGATGGATGTGCTAACATCCATAGAAGCAGTGTATATCACAGCCTCTTTTATTTTCCACAAGTTAGAAGTTCCCAGTGAGTGGATTATAAATGCCATGCTTCATTACATTTTAAACAATAAAAATGAATGACCCATCTCCAGTGAGTGCCGTATTTCTGGAAGGGAGGATAACCTGTGTGGTTAAGAACATGTCCTAAATCTATCTGCTCCATTAACCTTTGGAAGTTGAAGTAATTCTATGGTTTGAGAAGCAATTAATATCTTGCAGGCAACAACATTCTTGAATGGATGACCCGGGATTTCAGTTACACCTGAGCAGAAAGTAATACCTCACCAAGCTCTCACAAAGAAAAAAACTCATTTGAAAGTGCAGTGAGAGGTCATAAAAATTGTGGATTACTTTAGTTAGTCATTTGTAACAGGTAAATGCATGAGTATAACTTCCTGGAGTGGGGGGAAAGGTCTTTATGATTTTTCCAGGGTTATGAATACATAAATAACAATGGTCACTTAAGAAGGACAGAAGCTTTGGGATTAACCTTTCCACACATTTCTAAGTAACCTGTTGACCCAGTAAAAAGATTTTTTTTCTTGTTTGCTCTCCACATGAATCATATCTATTGGAGATGTAAACATTTCACCATCTAGTTCAAAATGAAAACTAGAAAATAATCACTCGACCTTTACAATTTGTTGTTTACACTCAGGCTGCCTCTTGGTAAATGCGTTACTACAAGAACCCTTGTGTAAGAAATGAATAGTTTAGCCAAGTCATGTATTTCTCCCATTTCAGACATGAGTCCATTCTCCTTGGCAGGTTTACAATGACCTTCCCCACTGCTTGAGGTACGTGAAATCCTCTCCCCGCCATGGCGTCTCCACTAGGATGGGTTAAAGTTCTAGTAGCCTTTGCCAGGGAGAATGTCAAGCCATGATAGAGAACATACCATTTTTCTTTTTAAACTCTATGACACACAAGTTTTGCTTTGGGGATAGAAGCCGCCCACATGAGGGTACATTATTGTGTGCCAATGTCTGGAGCTTACAGAGAACTTACAAACGTTTCCCATGCAAGTTTTCAGACATAAAAATAAAATTCCTTGTCCAAAGTGCACCAACATCCCATGAAGACAGTCACCAGTTTCCACTGGCATTGGGATGGCCCTCTGTTGCCTACTAAATATTGTGTAGGAACTAATTAAATTGTCGCTATTTAGAGACCTCCTCATCCAGGAGAGTTTTGCTCATGGTTGATTAGTAAACAGCTTATTATTTACAAATCATGAGTCAGATTGAGGGATACAAAAATATTTCTACTGTTACTTTAGAGGAGCCTTCATCATCTAGTAAATAACCAGTGAACAAGAAGGAAAAGGATGGCAGAGGAAAGGGAGGCACGAGCTGGTGAAGCTGTCATTGCTCTTGCAGTGGCTATGTATGGGCTGAGGTGTCCCAAGCAGCCTCAGCACTCATCAGCTGCCAACAAGAAAACCAGTAGGAGCAATGAAAGAGGCTTCAGTGGATTGTGGATAAATAATTCAGAGTCTAAAGGTAATTAAAGCAATGATCTGGCTTCTGGCTCTTAACTTATGTCGCTGAACTCGTGCTGTCCACAGCCAGCTGCGTTTATGTTATCACATAAATTGCATTATTTACTTTACAATCATTCAGGTTTATCAAAAAGAGCATGTGCAGTATTTGGGATATAATGAGCACCAAACACCAAATTGCACCTTTAATTTGTACACATATTTTCCGTGAATATATATGGAAATCAGCAAATCAAAACTTAATTACCTAATCAGCAGTGCCACCACTGCTGCTTGCAAGTAAATGCACATCCAAATTCAAGGTAATCAGAACAGAGACTTCAGAAATACAAAAAAAAAAAAAAAAAATCAAAGTTTGCAAGTGCATGATTTCACAGCACAAAAGGATTTGCAATGTGTAGCTTAATTATTTTGATTAAAACACTAAGATATCACATATGCATCAGTTTGGCAAGCATGGCACACCACAGCTATTCAGTCTGAGTGCTATTAGAGTTATGTTTCTATTTGCAGAAGAGAAACAAATAAACAGTCATAAATAAGATTATTTTTTCTGTACAGGATGGCTAAACACTGGCATCAAAGATGCTATCAGTTCTCACCCACTCAGCCCCAACAGCTTCCTTTAAAGCAGTTTCTGAGCTCCCTGTAATCGTTAGTGGCTTTTTAGCCCTATGACATTTTAGAAAAGCAAAAGGAGCTGCCCCTACTTCTTGGTGGGAGGAGGTGGGCTCTGCAAGTTGCCCAAGGTCAAACAAGAAGTCTGTGGCCAGAATAAATGCTTCATGACTTGGAATAAGAATTAGCAAACCTCTAGACAACTGAAGTTCTACCATTGCCCAGCCCTACTAATATAGCTGAGCTCTGCTGAGGAAAACTGCACATCTCTGTCCTCATACTTGACAGCAAAGGAAATGGGGTCATGGTGCAGAAAAATATTAGCATATTTTAGACTACAGAAAATTAATGTTACTGCAATTTTGACTATCTTGAAGATGGGTAAAAGTGGCCAGTGAATGTTTTACTGCTTCCTTCCCCAAAGGAACCCATGTCCCTAGATAAGGCATTTGTCTTATTAATTTGTCAATTAATTTGTTATTAATTTGTCTTAAATATTATTTGTCTGTTTGCTCACTAAAGAGCTTTCGTTCACGATTTTAATGGCAACAGGGATTTCTCCCAGTGTGAATTAAGTGATTTTTCTAGTGTATTGAATTATGGAGTTACAGCTAACATGCCTTTGATTTACTGTCCCCCAAGAAGCTGAACAGGCTTCTGCTGCCACCCCAGCCGGGCAGGGCTCAGAGTCCTCCACCCCTCAATCACCGCTGCTGTATTAACATAAACAGAAAAGGATGAGATTTTACCTTTGACTGCTGAGCTGCACATTGTGGAAGGAGCAGATATACCTCCTGTGTGGCCACTCTGCACTGGGGCAATACCCTTTCATTTTAAGATTTCAGTTCCCTCTACAGTGATACACCTCTTATGGGACTTGAGCTCACGACCCACATTCAGCATCGCAGCCCCGTTCCTTATTCTTCCCCCCAGGTTTCCCTTTGGCTTGAAGTGTTGTATTTCAGGCTGTATTTCAGCTTCTCTTCGAAAGAGTCACAATTAAAATATTCCTTAAGAAACAAGCTTCCCCTTTGCCACACACCTTTTCCTCTCAATGGAGGGATGTGAAAAAGTGTGAGTTGGCAACACTGAAAATAAGCAGTGCCTCTAGGTTAACACAACATAGGAATTCCCAGGCGGTTAGGATTTACATTCAACTCCATCAAAGTGGGGAATGATTTCAGCGCGGTCTATCAAGTCACAAACTAATACTTTGTCATAGATACATTTCAAGAAGGCCAATAAAATTAAGTAAATAGGCTAATGAGACAGAAATTCAACACAGTGAGGAAAAAAACCCACCAGAATTCTTTCTTTGAGAATACAAATCTGGATCCCTAGTTAAGAAAGCAGATGCTTTTATTAATGTTCAGAGAACAGCTGAAATGGGGCAATAATTGGCAGGGACTGACATTGGGCTAATTTAAACAAACTAAATCCAAAGGAAACTTGTGCTTTCATAAAGCATCTCTCTGTTCACATTCCTCTATTCCAAGCACAATTTATAAAACCAAAACCACCAAGCAAACAAACAACCCTCAACCAAAAATATACTATGAAAGAATGTGAGGGTTTTATGTTGTTGAATTGCTTACGTCTAAAACCGAACTTTTAGGTTTGTTGTGTCGTCCCCCCCCCCCCAATACACACATTGCTAAAAGTTCCCGCAAGTTAAATGGCAGAATTGTCTTCAAATGGCAAAGTACCAAAGCTTACTGCTAATGAGTTGCAGATCTGCATCATAATTGATCATCCAGATTTCCATTTACAAAAGAAGGATGTGGTCAACTAGAACAAATAACATTACAGAGCCAAAAAAATAATAATCAAGAAGAAATTTGCAGAGTTGAGAGTACAGTAACTGACATAAATATCAGCCTAATTGCTGAAGACACGATGCACGAAAAGACCAATCAATATGGCCAATGTTTCATTCTTTGTCTGCCTCCAGAAATTATACGTGGTAATATCAGCTTTAATTGTACAATCCCCAAGAAATGTTTTCGATGGTGTTTTCATGCTTCTTTCCCCCTTTAAACAAGCAAAGTACTTGGGACGCTATTTTCATTCTCTCAAGTAATAACGCACGCACACACACAAACAAAGAAGACAGGGAAAAAAAATGGCACAAATAAAAGAAATTAAGCTTGCCATAATGTCTGTGTTTCATGTTAACAGGCTCACTGTCCTGCTGGGTTGTCCATAATACTCTATCACAAGCACTGTCAGGGGCCCATGCTGGGTGGCTAATTAAAACAATTACAAAGACAAAGAAGGTATCAATAGCATTCCAAGCAGCAAACAAAGAGATAAAGTAGTGAAGATTTAAATCATCAATGGTTGATCTCTCCAGGATAGTTTTGATGTGGGGACCATGTCCCCAACACTCTCCCTTCTCAAAACCAGGGAGCTGGATGGTTCACTTGCTATTATTTCATTACAAAAGGTGTGGGAATAGCTAGCTCTTTAAAAGTAGCTTCTAAAAAACTCCGATGAAGTAAGGCTTTACTGTTTGGAAGTTTCTGTCTTGCAAACTTCAGATAGTTTTGCATTCGGTTTTACAAGATGATTTGTTTTAAGCTAACCAAACAGATTACCACCTTTACCCATAAACCCCATCTCTTTTCTACCAGCAATTACATGCATAAAATAGAAATGCTTCAGTTTTAGTTCTAGGTTTTCACAGGCAGGGAGGATAAACGTATATCATGGGGGGAATCAATAGAAGGAGAATAGATGGCTGCATAAATTAGGCAAGTTTCTCAGATTCTGTTAAAGATTCTCCCGAAAGTTTTGATAAAGACAATTCCACAGAGCAGTCTATATATAGAAAAATGGTAAGCAATCTTCAAGTGTTTGCAAGCCAAGCTGTAGTAATACTTTAGACAAACACGCTTACCTTGATTGAAGAGCGTAAACAGTAACAGTTGTTTTTCTCATACGCTAAAATAAAGGCAGCTTCTTGAAAAGGGCTGTTTCATTTCATACAATCTATATGCCCCAGCACAAAATGTTGCTTTACCAAAAAAGCACTTCCCAACAAAAAGCTTTTTAGAAGCTTTTGTTATACTGATCCAGTTATCTACAGGATAGTTTACTCAAGGCTTACTTGAAACTATATAGCAAGGGTAGCTTTGTATAGGCAAAAAGTTCTGTGAATTTATAGGAGTTTCATTTGCTAAATTAATCAGAGTAAACCAAAGAGCAGAGCTGGGTGTGTCAGCTCTGTAAATGCATTCTGACTTCCACTCAGCTGTTCTTTTAATCATCAGGATAAAGAGCCAAAAACTCCAATTAGCCAACAAGAAACCTTGAGGGGCAATGACAGCTTTTTCTGATTGCTTCCTCTGATGGAAGAAAAGTGATTGGGAATGCAACAGCTAAAGAAAGATCAGCAGCTGAAATAAATAAGTAAATGAACTCTTAACATGGAAAACTAGAATTATGAATAATTTGCCTTAAGAAGTGTGCCCTCAAAAATATAGTTAACAAATTTGGAATAAAAGCTTGCATTTAATCACCTACATAAATGTGCAGTTTCCCTCCGAACAACTATGGCAACTGTTATTATGAAGGCACAACCACTCTACCCATGTTTGAAAAATTAAAGGGTGGGAGAAGAGCACCTCTGTCTTAATGGATTCTGACAACTCTGTAGACAACCTGAAAAAACATGATTCTTTGTGAAAGAAGATTGTGAATCTGATTTTCACTGCAGCCTCCTCCATTTGCTTACTTTTTTGTATGTGTAATTCTGCACTGATGCTGAAAGATCCTTATAGTAGGGAAAAGGGAACGGGATGTAGTTTTGCAGCATATCAAACATGTTTTTATGTGGGGAAAACCACTGGGTTTATTGCCTGAGCATGCCAAAATGTGATGGTGGTAAAAAAGACACAAGCTCTGAATTAAGCTACCAGAGAAACTCCTGCTGTTTATTTTGAGGTAACTGAATGACAGGTAAGGTCTATTTTATTTTTTAACACATCCAAAATTTAGTATGACATTCTGAACAGGTTTCAAGAAATTATTGTTGTTGTTCTTCTTTCATAGCAAAAGCTCCAAAAAATCTCTGATTTCTGTTGGAAGAGTTCATTCTTATTTTGTAGTAACTTCTACATGAGCAGGACAGGAATAACCTGAGGGTTTCACTAATGAATGACCCTCAAATATTGGAAGGATTAAGCTGACACTAAACATTTTGACTACAAGCTTCTTTGCCAAACAGAAAAAAATACATTATGCTTAACACAGAAACATAAGCAAACAATGAACTAATTTAAAACCTCAAAAGTTTTCTCACTGAAGTGAGCATAATTTGTTATCTGGAATCCAAACCCTGACAAAATTGGCACTGTTTAGATTTTATGGCAATCCTCTTGCACAGCTCCACCTCAACCTCTTTCCAGATGTGTACAAGCACTTCTACACAAGGCTGTTCATTTTGTAAGTTTGACAACAGAAAATGATTTTAACAATTTCTAATGGTTTTGTACCTCAGGGTATCCAAGGAGGGAGAACAGAAAATGTTCTTCCTTCCTTATATTAATGTGGGCTCACAGGTGCCTCATAGCCACGGTGTTCACAGCCCATTGGTATAAAAGGTGCCAACATCCCCACTTGTGTGTTGTATATCTGCCTCTGTTGACCACCTATAAATCCCATCACTTTAAGCACTGCTCCCATGTCATCATGCAGACTCCCGACAGTGAACTATTTATTCTGTAGTTGATATCATGAACCAGAGAAGTAGTTTAGGTTTAGGAGCAAATGTCAGGTCACTGAATCAAAGTAAAAAGCTAAAAAATTAAAGATTTGCTGGCCACGTGTGTGTTGTATATTAAAGCTGTTGCTCCCATAGCAAAATCTTCATTTATACATTCCCCTGTATTTTTCTCCCTTTGCCAATTTTACAAAGCTTCTGTTGGCCAATCTGGTTGTAACATGGGAAATGTGAATTAGTTTTCTTAGCTATAAGTTGCAGATATTAGCAAAATTACATCATCCAGCTTTCTGAAGAAGCTTCATCCACTCCATTTTCTCATCCCTGAATTTTATTAACCAGTGCAATTGCTTTTAACACATCAGGAAAAAAGACAAGTACTTTAAGCCCTGTTTGTATAATAATGGAAACACTGTGGTTTCTATTTGGGGCTAACTCTTAAAACATTGCATCTTTTGTCTCTGGCCACCAGCAGCAGCTATATAATCCCTAACCCACAATAGTGCTCTGCAACACCCGCCTTGGCTACCGTCTAAATTCTTGCCAAGCTTTTAATCAAATCCACAGAAGAGAGATTGAATTCACATAACTGCTAACATCAGTTCATACAACTGCTTGTAAAAACTCCTTAGTCAAGCACATAGGTCCATTTTGCAGTAAATATCTGAATTCAGAGAAGACTTACATTTGCCTCTTTGCCTACATGTGTTATAGTCAGAGGTGCAGTCACATATTGCTCATTGCTTGTAATGAAGATCTGGCTGTAAGTCTTCCCAATAAAAACCTTCTCAGATTTGCTGTCACTCATTCCCTAGGAAAAGCATTATATACAAGTCTGAAAACAGCCAATATAGAGAAATATTTGATAACTCAGGTTGTTTGATATCGCAGGCAAAGGGGACTGATTCCAGAATACAATGAAACATTCTAAATGTTTAGCTTTTGGGGAACTTCCTGAAGCTTTTCTAAAAGTTTTGGGAGTGTTTACAAATTCCTTCTTTCATGATACAAAAGCAAACCAGGATACCGTAGTTAAGCTTTTATTAATATGCTAAATATTGCTTTGTTGTTATGGAGGTGTGCTTAAGTATACAATACTTGGAAAGTGTGATCCTGTGGCAAATATCAGAAGTGTCAGAGCTGAGTGTTCAGATCCTGTAGCATGTTCCATGGGTATGCATGTTACTTTATGTTGACACAACTGATTTATGAGCGCGCTGTGCTGCTGGGTCGAGTGGACGAAATGGCCATGCACCATCGCCATGGTGTGTGACTCTTGGAGCCCCTACTCAGAGTTGCGAACCACACACAAGACTAGGGTACACCAAATGAGGTTCACACTTTGCCTACTTCATACTTTCTGAGTGCCACACATTATTTAATCTTATGAGGATTAAAGTACTCTCGCTGTAGGTAACACCCGATAATCTTCTTTCAGCAGGACCAGCCACCTTCCAAATGTTCTTAGTGGTAGAAGCTATCTGAACATCATGACAGCAAGAGGTAGGGGAAAAAAAATGGAGTAATTCAGATTAAAACTTGGCACAGGACTTAAAGCCCTCGAACTCCAGCCCCTGCTTGTAGGAGTGTTGGTGTGTCCTATCCAAAGATGGTTTTACAGAAAGAGAGCAATGCCAGGGAGCAATAACTGCTTTTTCTCATGAGAAAGGAGGCTCCCTGGTTTTAGAGTGCAGGCAGCACAGCGGTTATCATTCGTGATGGATGGAACCGCATCTGAACCCCTCAGGACTGCAAAGATAGAGGACACAAACTATTTTCTCAGCAACAAAGCATAGCAGAAGAGGGCACAACCACATTTTTTAGCAGCAATGTTTTGAAGGAAGAGTGGGAACCCTCTTTTGAAGAACAAGATGTTGGTGATGTCTCTGGGCTTTATGTTGCAGGTGAACACAGGTACACCACTGCCGACCTCCACAAGGCATTAGGGCTATCCTAAAGCTGTCTTCAGCATTTCCTATTGGCTTGATTTAGTGCTCCATGCTCAGCACAGCCTCTTTCATCCATCCTGTTGGGGGCTGCTGAGTTTTCCCTGTGTAAACAGCAAGAGTCTGGCACCTCTCAGCACTTGAAATCTCATGCCAGGGCATTGCACTAACATCGCAGCCTTAGGCAAAAGGGCTGGATCTGACCAAGCATCCAAAATCCATTTTTCCAACCGATTTCAGAACTCTGTGTATATTGCTGATACAGTGACAAGTCTTCCGACTATGTAACTGCTGTTATTTGTTGCTCCTCAGGGCAATAAGTTTAGCAGTGTCTGTGTAGGCATTAGTTACCTAGGATCATTTCAAAAGTCAGAGCTTTTCCCTAACAGAGTTTCTAGGGGAGGACAAAACTGAAGTTGCCAAATAACAGAAGAACTAAAGCTGCTGTGTTTTAGACAATTCTAATGGACATAAAATTAAACATTCCTTAACGTTTAATAATTTCTTCTGCTTTTAACAATAGCTTCAGAGTTGGAAACCTTGTCTATTTAGTCGACCTGCTTAAAATTCTTGCCTCCAGCAGGAAAGAATCTCAATCAGAGGGAGACAAACATTCATTAAGCCTTGTACAATAAACCTGCTCTGCAGCTGAAGTGCTATTAATATCATTTTACAGAAAGAGGAAATGGAAGAATAGTGAGATGGGAGTAACTTGCTTGGGGTCACAAAAAGGTTCATGAAACCATGGTAGAGCAGTAAACCTTGAATCAGACCTCTGCTATAACCTAGAGCCAGCATGCCCTCTCTTACTGTGCTCTTCCACACTGCCTGGTGTTTACCATTGATCACTTTTTTTTTCCCTTTAAAGCAATAAAGTTTATAAGATGTGAATGCAATATTTTCCTGAAGATCTAAGCATTTAACGCTAGTGCTTTAAAGTTTCACTCCACAACACAAAAGCAATTCTTTTTATACTCACTTGTTTTCCTAATTAATAAGCACTATTAAAGAGTAGTAATAATGAAATAATATGTCTCCCTGCTTAACCTTTATTTATTGCCAGATGCTCAGGGTATATACAGCATATCTTAACACACTTGAGTAGAAATTCCATGTTAAATTCTAGCCCTTGCATTCCCCAAATGGTTAACAGAAAAAACAATTCTGGCACCAATCGCAGCTATGTGGATGTCACTATGATGAATGCTATTGGATCGAATTTAAAGACCACTGGAAGTTGTCGGTGGTCTCTCATAGTTTGGCAAAGTTCAGAATGGTACCCACAAGACCGAGCTAAAGAACCAGCAGCACAAGGTCTGGCACTGGTTATCATGCATCAGTTGGCTTAATATAGCCTTGTCCCACTGCAAATGTAAAATGAAGCATTAATTAACCTCTTTACAGGGGTTTATGCTCATGGATTCTACCATAGATGTGCCACTGCCCAGCCCTGCAGTCAGTTACAGCAGCTTGGCAGATAAGGAATAAGGTTGTAGTAGTCTTTGACTGACTTCTCAAGTCTTATTCAGGTATCCAGAAACCTCCCTGCACCATCCTGAGTGCCAGGAGCTGCAAGGAGGTACTCAGGAGCAGGTATAAACTAGCCCTCTAACAAAAGAGCTTCCTACCAGTCTCCAATTGCATCCGTCCATACCCCATGCCTATTCACTGCAAGTATCTCAGTAGAGGCATTAAAAACCATCACATCCCTGTTGCTAAAAGAAATGTGTTACAACCAGGATTCAGTGCAGCCAAAGCAGGAGATAATAAGCAGACTCCTGAGTCATGTGGAGGATCACACCACAGAGGGGCTTCAGCAACTCAGCACAAGGCACAGCACAGGGCAACCACAGAGTGATGAAACGCAAAGAAAAGGAGGGGTTGAAGAAAAAGAGGAGAGAAAAACACTGAGATGCTTAACACAACCCTCATAATAAAGCAAGTGTTCATCTGAGGTCCTCACATGAGAACACCCTGAGCAGATGCAGGGCTCGCTGGCACACAGAGCCCAGTTTCACTCCCCAGCAGAGCTAGCCGCTCCAGTGTTCGCCTTCCCTTCCTGAACTTCCCGTTTATGTAGGTTAGCTGTCCCTGCAGAAGGAAATGGAAACTAAAAGGACTTTTAGTTGACTTAATTAATGCCTGTAACACTAGCCAATTGACATCAGCACCTTGTCTGTCACTCGCGGTAGGAGGGGGGAGATGTGTTAAAAATAACAGCCTATTTCCGCTTCTCCAGCCCCAGCTCCACTGCAAACCAGCAGAAAAAGCCAAGGCCAAGTCAGTTAGTGACATCTTAAGGCTACTAACAGAACTGGCTGCGTAGTTTATTGAATACATTTTCTATTATACAACAAAAGGACCAGCACATCACTGTTCCTCAACAGAGTATAGTCAGGAACACCTGGGCATTGCTTGGTCAATATGCTGGTTACCCAGAGATAGGAGCTGAAATCTGCAGCTTACACAAAAAGTTCAACTTATTTTAAAATAAATAATAAATAAAATCTACATTTAACAGCCCTGTTTTTAAAACTGAAAAAAGGTGCCTCGAAACTAAGCAGCATGGATGAAGGATAGTAGTGTCTGACACATCTCTTTGTCTTTACAGGGAATATTCGCAAAGCTGAACTTCAAACTCCTGGGTTTAATTTCACTGCATATCAAGAGAGAGAGAGAAACTCTTCCAATGGGTGAGTCAAAGCTGACACTGTTCTGGCTCAACCCCAGAGAAAACTGTTTCCCTCCACTGATATGGAGCAGGCAGGGTGTGATTAACCTCATTAGATGATGGCCAGCCTTTATGACAATCCCCATCAGTCTAGATTGCAAAGTTATAAATGGAGTTCAAAAACAAAAGTGTTTTGAAATGGTTGTTTCTTTTACCTTCTAATTGTAAGCCACTAAAAGAGTAGTAGGTGTTTTACAAATAGAACAAGACCATTTCTGTCACCCTAAAATGATCATTCTACAAACTTCCCATCCATGTGAGGACTCACCAGTATCAGCCACCACTAATGTTTGGCAGGATCTTCCCTCCCAGAGCCATTCTGGCCCAGGGCTCCTCTGAGAACTAAGAGGCTTACCCAGGTAATTCCTGACCTCTCTGGTCCCTGCTGTATCCTGCTCTTTCTTGGAGGTTGCTGTTTCCAGAGCAGAAAACTTTCTCCCATCATCCTTGCTTACAGCACAGTTCAATAGCTTTAACCACCAGTAATAACGTGAGTTTCTTTAAGATGAAGCAGAACAGCAGGAGGGCACCAAACACTCCATAAACTAACTCCAGCTACCCCAGGAGGTAACAGAAGCTGTACCACTGGGCACATCAGCATCATACACGGGCATTTTTTCAGCAATTGCTATATGCAGTAAGGATGAGCTGGGAATTGAAAATGCACCTAAAGACATGGTTGCAAGAGTGGTGGGAGCTGTTATACATAGAGAGAGAAGGGAGGTGCAAGTTCTTCAGCTGTGGCCCATTGGTCAAAGCACTGTCACTGAGGGTGAGAAGCAGCCGCCTGGGTCTGCAGGCATTATTCAGCATGGACTTCAGCTGAGCATGGTATGAACAGAAAACAAAGTACTGAGTACTCTGCAATTAATATAAAGTCACTGGTCTAATTCCTATGGGAATAGTTACGACTGCAAAGAAGAGGGGGTTTTCAAAAGTTAGTTTATATATAATTTATAACATTGCTACACCTCAGCAAAACAAGGAGGCAAACCCGCTTGAGAATTCCAGCATTAAATTACTTCCTCTGGTCTCAGAGCACCATAATTTATGTACGATACAGCTGACAGAATTCAAAGAGTGCGCTGTCCGGGGGATGTTTCATTTCACAGCCTGTGAATTCACATGCAGGCAGAACAAGGGGGTTAGAAAAGGAGGTTCTCCTCACTGAACAAACAGGCTCAACACCTGCTGCCTGAGGACAGCTTCACTTGTGCCAAGTGCAATGAAACTTCATTCACTGTTTTATATAAAGTAGTGTCTGAAACTCATCCTTCTAAAAGCTTGACTGATCTTTGCAAGCAATTGTGGTATTGCTTGCTTTATGTCCAAGTGGCTACAGTCTCACACAAACAGATATATGCTACTTCTGAGTAGAACATCCAAGCAAAATACAGGGTCGAATATTTCTCAGTGAGACACACCTTTACCTCTTGTGGCAGAGGTGTTGCTTTTGGAGCAAGAGTTCATAGGGTCTATCAGCACTGACATCTAGCCACACAGTTATGAAGGCATATACTAAACCACTGAGTACAGGAGCGTATCAACCTTCCTATGTAAATATGAGTAAACCTGCTCCTTAACCTTTACTAGAGGTTTTATTTATTGTTTGATTGATAAATTCCTATAGGAACCTCCTGCACTATGCAGGCTGGTGACTTGTTACAACAGTCTAGGCTTCTCCACCAGCATCAACAATGGGCAGCCAGAAGAGGTATGCAAGTGCAAACTGCATTAGGATTTTTTGTGGTCAATACATGAGGTTTCTTATTTAAATCACTGAGATGGTTACTCTTATCAATTTACCTGACAAACAACATACCCCAGCATCCAATCCCTTTAAGCCATGGCTAGATTTTGTCAATCAAGCCTGTTGGGACCTCTGGCACACAGATGACAAATCACAGTGTTACGAGAACTATTGACACACATTTTTAATACATAACTACTGTTGTTATATATAATCAGAGCAGATAGAGTTCAGCATAAAAGGGTATTTTAAAGTGCCAATAAAACCACTTAGCTTTTACAACACACTGCGTTTACTCCATTCTCTCCCCCCCCCCCCCTCCAAAAAAGCTTTTCTTTTGAACTAAGCAATTTATATATATTGGGTCAGTGTTATAAAGTAGGTATTTATAGCAGATTTCAATGGAGTGGAAGCTCGAATAAAGGCAACTTGCTTTTAAATGCAGCATGGAGACAACTTTGCATTGATAAGGTTATCAATTGTTTGTACATAGAAGGTGATGTGGTCACTGAGGGGCCTCACATTCTGTTTCTGTAACTGTAAGCCAAATTATTTGCTTTTCTACAAAATAATTTATACTTCAATTTTTTCTTAGACTCATTCAATGTCAACAGAGCAACTTGTTCAGTGACTGGGAGCTCAACTAAAGAATTTCGCTGGTAATGCCACACTGTCTTAATTTAAACCTTTTCTTTCAAAACCCCACAATAAATGCATTACCAGGCTAGCGATAAAAGCAACTCCAAGCTATATTATCACTATAAGATGATCTCATATGCAGACAGTTGGCCACAACTTGCGCTTTGTTATGCCTCAGTGTTGCATTTATCTTGGAAATCAGTTTGGTATTGGCGACATAACTCATCAGCAATGCTAACTAACTCCTCACTGCCAAACTGCTCTCAATTACCATAGTGATACCTTCTTCCTTCAGACAAGATAGCTCAAAGAAGCAGGACAGGGGGCACATGAAATTAGTGAACACCCAGAGTTTTACCAAGCATGAATACAGGAAATGATATGCAATGTTTACATGGAGCATCTTTAAAATTAAAAGGAATAGGGATTAAGTTTTTGGGAATTCCCGTTCAAAGGAATTGTGTTTTGTAATTGTTTTCCACTAATAACCATGCAGAAAGAAAGAGAGGAACATTCTTCAGTTTATGGTGTCTCTGTGCCTAAATATGAACTAAAATAATGATAGTCTCTGTGATTTAAAGAAATGAACATCTCTACAGCATGGGTGGGTACAAAATGGAAAACCTTTGGATGAACTGGTTTTTATGCAGGAATTAATACTGTTTTAATGATGAGTGTGTTTTTTTACTTTTGGTTTTAAAGTTTGCTGTTAGTTCTCATCTCGAATAGCAGAATTGTGGGGAGGGTCTAGTTTTCCTTCAAAGACAAAGTATTTCTACTTAACAATGCAAAAATGGAATGCATACAATGAACTGTGCAGATGCAGATGCATGGAAAATAATAGACATTTGCACAAGCAAATACCCCAATTATGCATGCATCCACAGCTTCTGAAACAGATATTTGAAAAGCTAACCCAGAGCAGGAAGGTGGCACATCACAAAGGTAAAAGAACAACCTCTTTTTCTGCTTTCTTTTGTATTACTGCTAGTTTCTGTACCAGCCATATGACCAAGCATATTTTAACTAGGGATCTAACAGCAAACCTGGTGGAGTCAATGGAAAGATTCCTACAAAGTTCAGTGGCCATGTAAATAATATATTAAAGAGCTTAATATGGACAGAACTTTGTATTTCTGCACATGGATTTTATAGATCATGCCCTTTCATATAATCCGCATTGATAGTTGGATCTATTACTAAAGACTTATCTACACAGGGAGGAAAAGAGGATTAATTCAAATTTAAGTACTTCGCTGCAACTGCTCTGTAGAAGCTGGTGCTCAGTAACTGCAAGGAGCCAGCTGGGTTTTCATCCCTCAGTCACTGTCTCTGCACAGAGGGGTATCCCTCAAAAAGCCACAGCCAGCCCCTGTGCCAGGAGCTCCCTGCTCTGAGCTGCTGCCAGGCCCTGCCCATCTGCTGCCTGCTCCCATGACATCAGGGACATTCACTACTACAGTGTCTGGATGGGCTCAGGCTCAGGAAAATCCCACAGTTTGAGCTCTCTCATGGTATAAGCCTTTCAATTTTAGGCCTTTTCAATACTGTTGTTGATTGGGTGACATTCCTATACCTGCTGACATTTTGTACATCCTGAGCAAATAGAAACCTGGGAGTGAATTCTGCAGGGGAAGGAAGGGGTATGTGTTGGGTTTTGGTAATTCTATAATTTTATACTGGAAGTAGGCTATGATTTCACTGGCACGGAGGTTAATTTATGCTCCTGGCCTGAAGGACTGGCAGGTGGGTTTTTGCACACGTTTGATACCATTTTACTATGGTCAATTTACTACTACTTACTACAGTGCCATTCTACACGAAGTTGATACCATTTTACTGTGCTAGTCAGCACTCCTAAGGGAGTTTGGGATTTATTGCAGAGCATATATGGAGCTATAGAAGTTTGGTGGGGACTTTATTTTTTTTTTTTTTAATGAAGAAGAAAAAAGAAAATAAAAAAGGGAAAGAACAAAAAAAGGAAAAGAGAGGCTTGGATGAATTTTACTCTGTTACACAGGAATATTGTGCCATTGAAGTGGAATTTAAGCAAAAGCATTCTCTTCCTGCAAAGGACTTGCAATTGAGAGAAGTGCAAGGTCTGCCCCTCTCAACTTCCCTACCCTAAACATTCTGGCTTTAGCTCAATGCCCAGAGGTTGCTGCTCACTTCGTGTGGGCACCAACGTGGCTAAACAGCCCCATGACTAGGTTGGAGGCATCAGCAAGGTGCAGTTCCTACATGGCTGCTGGTTTTGTTGCTATGCATGGACCATGCCAGGTATCATTATGGCTGCAGCAGTACAAACCATCTTGAGTGCATAGACCCAAGAAACTGGTATAAAAAAGCAGGGGGCATTTTTTGTGGAGTGCTCCTCACAGCAACTCTTGCTCAGGCTAAACCTCTTTTCTATTTCTTCATCACCTATCCCTAATTCCTTACCTTCTATTTTCCTTTGAGATAGACAGACTTTCATTCCTTGATCTCCTGTTTCTCAATGGCTTTTATGCTGAGCATTTTGTCTTTTTGTCCCTAATTTTTCTTTCCTCTGAAAGTCTGGAAAATGCTGGGCAGTGGCTAACTGGTATTCCCAAGTGTTTGGACATGAGGACTATGGAGGAGAAAGTGAGAAGCCAGTGCCTGTGGCTCAGTTGCCATAGTAACAAAGACTGAAAAACGAGAAGGGACCTGCTCACAGTTGCTGAGATTCGGAGATGAGGAATTACTTGTCCACCTTTTCTCTCACAGGCTGTGGAAGCACAGCACAGGGACCAGCAGCACTCACTGATGTTTAGCAATGGTCAGCGGCTCAGTCTGAGATGACAGTTTGAGATTACAGCTCTTTGACAACATATTTTAGCATGACACAGAGAGGCAGCACTATCCACTGACTGCAGTTTCAAAGCGCTTTATGTAAGCAATGGGGAGCTGATGGCGAGGTTGACTATCAGAACCAGAGTAGCGGTTGCATCTGTAACCCTCCAAGCAGTTCCTGTGGTCAAGGACTCGTCGCTGACTCACACAACCAAACAGTTCAAAACCACATTAACTGTTGCTATGTAAGGGGTCCTGGAGCACATCAAAAATTAAACAAGATGGCAACGAAGTAAGAAACCTGAGTTACTTCTGGACAGCCTTTGATTCCAGTAGTTTTGTCTTGTGAAGAGCCTTTCCCCAGGGCTCCTGCCAACAGGATGGCATTAACTGCTTGCTCCATCCTCAGTGAGTGCTTTTATCTCTCAATATGGTGCAGTTGACATGTGAATACACCACAGGACTAGAGTCCTCAGCAGTTCAGGCAGTGAAGCCAACAAACATGCTAACTGTGATCTGACACTAATGTGTAAGGAAGAATAAGGCTCAGGGAAACGGTCAAAGAAGCAAAGTAGCTATGGCAAAGCATGTGGGCTACCTCTGCAGGGTCCTCCAGGCTGCCACAATTCAGTCACTGTACAGCGAAGATGACAGGCACATCTTTGCTGAATGAGCCCTCAACTATGCAATCCTCAATGTCCCTTTGTTGCCTCATCTGTTCCCAAGATGAACACAAGGTTGAAGCCTGTACCCCCTCACCACACCAAAGCAGCAGACAACATGCAAAAGAGATGGGGCAGCTGGCATGATGCTGGGGAATCAGACTCCTGCCATCTCTATTTGCTTTATCTCCATGCCACTTTGGTGATACTTGTAAGGTCTGTCAAAATCCAGACACCACCTTCGCCCATCCAAGCAGGGATGGAGGAAAAGCACAGCTCCTGTTCATGGGCCTGGAGGGTAGAACCTCCTCTCCCATGCTGCAGGACATTGGTGCCAACCAACATGTCTCATGCTGATGCCACCGAGCCTGCAATGAGGATTTAGCTGCAAATGTGAACCTGGTTTGCCACACAAGTCTGCCCTAGCTTCATCAAAAAGATTGGCTTTACCCAGGTGGCTTCAGTGCTTTGAACTTTACTCCTGAATTCAAATGAAGCACAAATGGGAGCCATTGACACTGTACTGAACTTTTCAGGCTGACACGCTATTTAGCAACTTATTAATGCTAGATCTTTTGAGGGAAGTTTTCACTCACTGTCCACTCTAAAGAGCTTTGTCAAACTGTAACCGCTTTAATTTTACTACAATTGGCCCTGGAGGAGCTGGTGAAAGTTATACCAGCTGTACATTTATTTTACTGTTTTTACCTCCCTTTTTTCTGATCATCAGTCTGTCAAGGCTATCAAGATTTACATTTAAATGTAAAACTGGACTGTCCACCAAATAGCCTTTGAAGCTATTAGCTGTGAAAGATAATCAATTGGGAATGGGCCCCTGCAGAGCACTTTTCAAGCACAGTCATCACCAAAAAGCAATTTTGCTGGCAGGCTTTTTTTTTTCTTGTAAGGAAAAAAATCATGCCCATCTCCAGCCAATGAAAGTTGTATCAGTGGCTGATTTACATGATTTTACAACAAAGGCAAAATCTAACATTGTGTAGGCAAAGTGATTCACAAGATAAATTGTGAACTTTTTAGAAGGGACTAAGAAGCAAAGATTGGCAACTTTCTTATAACCCCCCAGCAACCACATGCACTTCAGAGAATGATCCAATACAGGCAGAGATGAGCAAAAGTGCTACTATTTAAACCATACATCAGTCTTGTTAAAATTTAAAAACATGGTCCATTTTTATCACCTCTTTAGCTTTTACACCTTTAGCATGGCATTAACATGGCATCTTACACTGTTGTTTCTCTAAAACTGTGTCACCATTTATAGCCCCTTTGCTTTATGAGAATAAAAAAGCATGTTTCACAAAGAACTTTAATCTATTAATTATGACTGCTATGCATTATGCAGTTTAGCTTTATGCATTCCTCTTCTCTCAGATTTTCCTTTAGGCCATCATGACAGGTGACTATCTCCAGTATCTATCTAGGTATTTGCATCTTGCTCATCACTGAGGTATCCAAGTTATTCTCGTCCTTACAATATACTTCTGAGGTACATATCACCTTCTCCAGGTGGGGAATTCAGCAGCATTACTCCACTGAAAATTCGTATTACTAATACAATATTTAAATATGGCCAGCAATAGTAAGTGGAGACTTACTTCAAAGTATGAAGTTGTGATCTGCATTAAGAAAAGGCAGGGGGTGAGTCCTTTCCTTCAGAGATCAACACTTAAAAGGTGCAAACACAACTACAAGGCAGAATGGGGTGATGGCTGAGGGCTGGGACCCCGACCGGCACTGCTGGCCTTGCTCTGCCTCACCCAGGGCTTCCCAGTCTCAATAAGCTTCCATCTTGTGATCAAAAGCAAAACGATAGAAAACAGCCTGCACAGCTCTGACCAATAGGGATACGCAGCACAAATCTGCTGCATAGGGCCAGCCTTGACTTCAAAATGCTGCTTATACAGGTAGCACAAAGACTTTAACAGCTCTTCTTCCTTTTGAAACACATCAATGGGATACGCAAGCTGAAAATCTGGAGGTTTCTCCAAGCTTTGTTTTAGGTGTGTCTTAAGTCAGGTTTGATAAACTGACAGACATTCATGGCATAACACGTTTTGTCCAGGAGCATAAGGCATAAACGCACCAGAACACAACAACAAAAACCAACACTCCCTAAAAAATCCCTCTACAGGTCCTCAAATAATTATTTCCCAGGTAACTTTCAACTCTTACCTATAGAATTCACCCACTCTATCAGTAACCAAGAGAGCTTTGGCTTTCAGACATTAAAAGCAAATTTACACGAGGTCTGAAACCAGGAACTCAGAGCACTCCCACAACACCTCTGTCAAAAATGAATCTGCAATAATACAGAATTCCTGTTTTTTATAGAAGCAAACCCACCTCACGAAGGCTACGGAATAGGTTATCTGGTATCACAGGTCACAGAATTCAGTGGCAGTACAGCAGCAGACCCTGAACATAAGTGTTATTTGCTACTCTACCGGTATATAGCATTAAAAAAATCCAACTTTGCTTTGTCATGGGCATTTTTACTTCCCTGCAGCATTGTGAAGTCTCTAAAAGATGAAAGACAGCCATGTAACCAAATACTGTACGTTTTATGAGCCCTTCTCCGTGTCTAGCAACTGGAATAAAGACAAAAGCAGAACAGGATACCTGAGAGAGAAAAGAAAGCTTTTCCTGCAACAGACTTTTAATTCACGATGATACCTGAGACATTATTTCCTCAGGTCACTATAGAAACCTTTATCACCTTATGAAAGGTCATTGGGGTAAGTGACAGGAGACATCAGTTTCTCTTAACAATACTGGTTTCTCTTCTTAAAATTTAAATAACAAGGCTAAAGATTTTCCAGCTACACATGTAAAAAGCCATTAGAGTATCCAGTCAATATTCCTGAAATTATAGGATAGAAGCCTTTCCACTGAGTACATAGCAAATATTCTTACAGCCACCAGAGCATCACAATCCAAAAAGGACAGTCATATTTTGACTGCAAACACAATTAAAGAATCAGAAACACAGAATAAATATATCTGAAAGAGAAAGAAGCCTTTCCGCAGTTGTTTGTAATCTAGAGAAATATGTCTTGGCATGATTCCAATATTTTTAAAGAACAATTTAAAACCCCACAACACAAAGTACTTCCCAGGGCAGTCAGAGCGAAAGAGCAATAAACAGCTCTGCCAAAATGATTGGGAAATATTCTGATTACAACTTTCAATTGCGAAAATCATGTGCACTCAATATAAGTTTGGTTTTCCCCCAGATCCCAAAGGAGCCAGCTTTGGGCCAAGTTCTGCTGCTTTCAGGTCTCACCTCACATGAGGACTTGATCCCATTCACTCATCCAGGAGTGCTTCCTGGTGCATTTGCATATCCAGTAACCCCCTCTGTGCACGGGACAAATTGATGCTAGTTTTGAGCAGGAATCTGCCATTTTGATGCAAATGACAGTTAAAGTGTTTATGAAAACCACATAAAAGATACTAGCAACACCGACAGAGGGCTTAATCCTGAGTGCTGCTGGTTTATTGTTCAAACGGGATCTTTCTGGGGACACAGTGAAGGAGCTCACACAGATAACTGCCACCCCGAAACACAATTAAAGGTAGTGAAGACCAATTTTTCTTTGGACTTTGGATTTTTCTTTCCCTGCTGCATGCTTCAACGTCACAGAAACATGAAGGAAAAGCACATTCTAGCAGGTCTTGCAGACAATAAGTCTCTGCTCATGTGATACTTGGGTCTGGTTTTAAAAAGCAGTGTCATGGAGTAACAACAAAATCAAACACAGTTGGAAGGATACAAGAGCAGGGGATTGCCTTATGTGAGATGCATACAGGCTATGCACCACTGCTTGCTTAGTGTTCTAGCTAAAGCTCTTGCTCTGTTTAATCCAATTTCTTTAAGCAGTCTCAGGAATTCACATGCACAGAAGAGGAAGGACTGTAACACACTGTAAACTCACAATTGGGACCCCAAAAGTAACTTGTGAAAGGCATGAGACTCTGCAGAGAACAAAACCTGTGCTGAAGGAAGCTAACTATGGAATATTTAGTTTCACATTTGTCTCTTAGAGCCAGTTCAGTAAAATTCAGTGCAAACATCATCCATTTTGTAACCAGTGAACAGAAGTGAGAAGCAGACAGGTTTGCTCACCCCCTGTGTACCACATGCACCAGGAGGCTCAGCTTATCCTGGAGGTCCGCAGGCAAGAGGAACAAAATCCATCTCAATATGTTGTCTGGGAAAGAGACAACTTGCTACAGAGCTCTGAGGCTAAGGCAGAACTCTAGGAGGGCATACAATTTATTTACCATGTGCTCGAAAACAAGCTTTACAAGAGGCACTTGTTATGGATTACCATGCTCTCTGAAGGGATAGTTCTGTTGATAACTTGAAGAAGGTATTAAATGAGTATCAGATTAAAAAAATCTGCTTCTGCCAGCTCTAAAACACAAAGACCATTACTGTCATAGACAGAAATAAAGCCAGAATGTTGGAAAACTGAAAAACACAACCCAAACAATTGCCCCACTCTGTTAGCCTTGGTTATCAGCTTCTTTTTTAGGGTGGAAGAAAGAAGTCTCTAAATTGTTCACTTAAACATAATGCAATCAGCTAAACAATGTTGAAGAAGCAGCACCAAGCTTTGTCTATTCATTCACACATTTTGTTATCTTTCCTGTTTATCTCAGAGGCACACACAGGACCACAATGAAGGTTAGTCTTTACAATATGACAAATCTACTGGTTTCCTATTTTAGAAGGTAAACAAGCCTTTTTGTGAAACAGAAATGCAGATAACAGGGCTGTGTAACATCGAGTGCAACATTAGATTGAACATCAGATTCCTGGCTGCAGTGGGGCATCCCCTGGGTGCAGGTCTGTTGGCCAAGTGCAAACACAGATAAATTGCAGTTCAAAGCATCAGCTTTGCCAAATCACTCACTTTGCATCATTCTTGCAGTGCTCAATTCTGCAGCTGCACAGTATGTATAGAGTAAAATTAATTAACAGGGAGTAAAAAATGAGCAATTGAACATAAATTGTGAGATTTGGTTTTGGCCACAGATCTGCTTCATGGGATCTTAAGAGTAGAAAACGTTGTAGGTTTTTTATTTGTTCCTTTATTCCTTAAGTGAAAGCAAGATTTTACAGCTGAGCTTTTTGTAACGTCTTATAAAAGCGAATTTGGAAATGTTTTTACCCAGCAAAGAATTAAAAGTGGTTAACTGTTTCACTGTTTCACATCACCAAGCAGAAGGGACCGCAGTTGAAAGTTTATCTGGATCTCCAGCACCACCTATAGATGACACAAAACATTTCACGCTCATGAAACCCCGCACGCAGAGTTCATTTATAACAACGACTATATGAAAATTAATGTGGGGGGTTTATTTTTTTCAGTTGCCAAATTGTAGTACATTTGCACTTACAAGTTTTGTAGGCTTGGTACAATTTCCTGTAAGTGAAAGCCTGCCCACCATACCCACCAACATCAGCAGTTAAGTCTAGCTACATCCAAACTTTTATCTTACTGAGACTACCACCCCTTAGCGGCAATGCACAGCCACCAGCTTTCAACTCAGAGCAGCACATGTCCACCAGCTCCTATCTTTCTTGTCCAGCTGAAGCACTTGGAAAGCTACAGGTCTCTGACATGTGAGCCCCTCAGTAGCGATACTTAAACTCTCTTACCCATGTGGCTTGTAGAAATTAGAACATAATTATCCTTGAGATCACCAGCCTTCATAAAATCAACCAGCCAGAAATATTGGGAAAATGATGCGAAAGCAAGCAGATACAGAGGCACGCTTACTAGTGACAAAACCAAATATGTGAGGGCAAATCGATTTAGATTCTTTTAACAAAAAAGGAAGAATATGTAATTATAAATATTAAAACCTAGATCACCAGTGGACTAGTTAATCCTATGCAAAGACCTAGCACAGGCTTTGAAAGCTGAGAATTGAACTGCTATCACCATTTGTGCTGCTCAGTATTATAATTTAGCAAAAAAACTGAAAGAAACTCTCCACTTGACCCATCTCCTTGATCCTGGTTGTAGTTTATCATCTACTTTGCCACACTAGTGTAACTGTTGGTGCACCAGTCCTAGGCCACTGAGATGACCTGGAGCCCCCTCCCTCTGCAGATCACATAGACTTGAACTTCCCCTCTCCTGCAGCTCAGCTGTGGGTCACAAGTGCCACAGCCTGGGCAGCTCAGCCCCACCAGGCACTTGTACTTCTGGGGAAGCATCTCCTCCCCTGCAACGCAAGTGCTGTGGCTGGTCTAGAACCACTGTGCACTGGGTGAAAAACGTGTATTTACTGCTACAGACATGAGTTTCCCATCTTTCACTGGTGTTTACAGTAACTATTGGCCCAGTGCACAGAAACATTGTATACAGCCTGACGATTTGGATCACACACATATGTACACATACACTTGGAGATGGGTTAATAGCGAAGAATTGCTACCATGCCATGCATTTGAATTCAAAGATAACAAAGTGATTGATCTACAATGCTCCAGTGACCATTTACAACCTGGATATTAGGGACCACATCTAACAGGATCAAGCACTTACCTGTAATGCCTTTTATCTTCCAAGTGCTTCACAAGTAGTCTCAAAGTAGCTGAAATGTAATGACTGGGTCTGTGCTATAGGCACAACAATGAAATATGGCTAGAGAGCCACAAAACAGCGAGGCCAGTGTTAAAACTCAGAGTATCTGGGCTTTCTATTTATTGTTCTCAATGAATGTTTTGCAGTCATCTAATGTAGCAAAAAACCTCCCACTTCTAATTCATATAAAATCAGGTGTGCTCAGTGACTTGGAACTGGGTCTTGTCAGCTCCTTAAATCACCTATCTGTAGGGAAGAGATAATTAACAGGAGACAAACCTGTATCATCAGAAAAGTCGAACAAGTGCAGGAAATAATAAACCCTGAAATACAACTGTTGGTGAACTCAGAACTTTTGCTTCATATTTCAGTGCAGCATGGGGCTAGGAAACAATCTTTACTAATGCCTTTTTAATTAATCATTTATGAAGTTTCTCCCTCTCACTGCAGTGTGGTCTTTTCTGATATCCACAAGTGTGAGGCACAGTGTTGGACAGTTCAAATCACACCCTGGATTTTAAAACCAACCCAAAACCCCAAAACCAACACAACTTAAAAAAAAAAAGGAATATTAAGAATCAAGTATTTGGAAGGCAGAAGAGATATGGGTCTTCAAAAACAGTACTTCCCATAAATAATGACAGTGAAACTGGAGCATTCAAGTATAAACAATCCTTATTCCAGCAAAAACCAAAGGTCACATTTTCATGAACAACCTGTACGACCGTACTTGAGAGTCATGATTGCATGTTCTTACCCGTCATTGTACAGCAGGAAGCCTTACAGTGTACATACAGTATGTACCACACAGAGGGAAGGAGTGGGGAGCACCCCACCTACACAAAATAAAGTCTGATCAAGCTAAAGAATTCAAACATGAGGACTATTTAGAAAGTGGCCTTAATCAGATAATCTTTATATGTTTTCCAAGCATGTTTCTAGCACATAAAGCAATCATTCAATGTCTCCCACTAGCAAACACCGTGAAATTTATCTTGACTTTGATTCCCCAAGATGGAATCTCAGAGCTGTTTTGGTAACAGCCAATTTTCAGTCTTCATGTATGTTAACAACTGTCCTTGGGATGCTGTCTGGCTGTTAAATGATCTCTGGATTTTGCAGATCCAGGCACCTACAGAGCCATCTATTTTCTCAAGTTGAATGCCTGTTCTCCAGACTAGAGAGTTTGGTAGTGAAGATATATTAACTACCAGTACAGGAATGCTCTCCAGGTAGGACTATAATACTGCATAGTTCAAAATACAGCCTAGATTTCATTCATTATAGAAATGCGCATCATATAACGATGAATTACTACCTCACTGTGATTCAATCTGAATTTATGCTAGTTTCCGACCTTCGATTAGAAACTAGTATTTTTTTTCATTTAGATTTTCCTTCTTCAAACTTTTCCTTCTTTCTCTTTAACTGGAAAAGTGCAGAGCCAAAACACAATGCACTTTTACCACCCATGGAACTACAAACAGGAAGCACCAAAATAAAAACAAAATTAAAGAAGTGTTTGTAAAACATGTATTTGCAGTTGTTTTGCTCTTGAAAACACGGGTGCTGCTGACAGAGATCACTGTGCCACATACACTATTTCAATAGCGTTCTTACTAACAAGGTTAATTGTTACTGATGGACAGACAAGATTCTTTTGTTTTCTAAAAATGGTCACCTGGTCTTCTGCATTAGCATTTCCTGATTCAGGGCCAGGTACCAGCAACTTCTACATATAATAAGGAACAGCCCCCTTCATTTTTTCTGAGGCTGCATTAGACCCAGTAGTAGACATTTCTTACAGACAATCAGCCAGGTACACCTAATGCATACATAGCATGTAATTGAAACAGACTTCACTTAACTTCAGAATGGCTTGGACTATTACCTTTTTGTGTGTGCATGAAAGAATGAGTCCACTGTGAAAGCAATTTATCATAAGGTGAGGGAGGCTTTCGTACTTTAACCAGCACAAGAATCATTCCAAGCAGCTTTCTGCTTGGTGAAATTCTCACTAGTTGCTTCAGTGCTCATATTTTACAAAGAACACAGCCTCTGACTTCAGAGGCACGTAAATATACACATCCTCTTTTTCACATACAAGATGTATGTTTCTCTGTACAGAAAGTAAAACGGGTAGGTGGAAGGTATTTGGCTTTGTACGACAAATCCTGCATTCACTTCTATCTCATGCATTTCTGCTGAATTCAGCACCGCCTCTGAGATTTAAATTTGTTTACTAATAGTACTTTGTGACTAATCTGGTATGGAGTCTGCTGGACACAGCAAAGCTGTATGGGCTCCATTCTGAATGATAGAATAGGTCTGCTTGGGGGCTTCTGTGTGAGTGGATGAAGAAAAGATAGGAGGAGGGGGAGCTGAAGTGGACACTGTTATACTCTGCCCTCCATCACTAACCACAGTCACTTCTGTCGCTCCTTCTTGTATCAAAGCATTAAGGCCTTCTAAGTCAGAGCAGCTGATTCCAGAGCTGGTGATGAAAGCTTGGTTTGCTGAAGCCTCGTGACTACTGACAGGAGCAGCAGGAATCAGAGTCTGATGTAAAGCACTTCCATCGCCTTGGTCATGGGTTGTGAGAAGAACTGTTGGTTGTGCTACAGGCCCAGCTTCACTTTGAGATATAGGAGGTGGAGGTGGTGCCAACAAACTGACTTGGCCCAAAAGCTGCAAGCGGCTGTTGGCTGAGAGGTCTTCCTGAGTCTGGCCAACTAACGTAGGAGGCACAACATTCACTGATGCAGCCTGGACAATACTGTTAGCCTGAGGGACCTGGTGTCCCACAATGATCTTGACCCTTCCCTCGCTGTATGGAGAAACCTGAGCAGCCTGAACTGGGACCTGGAGATGACTGACAGTAATTGGGGCGCTGGTCTGCCGACTAGGATCCATGTGGAGCTGTAGAACAGCCAGTTCATTATTTTTAGATCCATTATACATACTGTGCTGCTTTTTATGACTTCGAAGAGAATCTTCTCGGACAAAGGAAGCATCGCACAAATCACACTTAAATGCTTTCTTGGCATCCAATTTGGCAACTTGCCTGGATCCACCTTGCTTTGGCCTATCTCCTTCCTTCTTCTCCACAGTTTGCTTCTTGGTCTTGACTTTGTCACCATGAGCTTTCCTCACATGAGTTGTCAGGTTGCTCCGCTGCTTGGTATCAAAGCTGCAGAATTCACATTTGAAAGGACGATCTTTGCAGTGAATACGCTCGTGCACTTTCAGAGCTGCCTTGTTGGAGCAAGAGTAGCTGCACTCCGAGCACTTCACTGGTTGTTCAGGCTGATGAGTTCTTATGTGGTGCCGAAGGCTTGTTTTGTTTCCACACTGAAATTCACACTCTGGACACTTGAGAGTATTTTCCATGCTGTGCTTGATACGAATGTGTGATTTCAAGTTTCCTTTCATGGCACACCGGACCTCGCAGAACTCACACTTGTAAGGTTTCTCACCAGAATGCACACGCATGTGCCTCTTCAAGTCTGAGTTGATTTTAAATTTAGCAGGACACATCTGACACTGGAAAGGAGCATCTCCTGTCAACAAAAACCACAGTTCAAATTACAGATGAGACATCAACATCCACTGGAGACACCAATGCTGTAATGAATTATGTACAGCTGATGTGTTCTAAATACCTGCAAGCTCCCAACAAATTTTTTACATGTAGAGAACTTTAATGACACAGTATTTATCACCTTGTCTGACACATTTGTGTGCAAACTCTCCACAAGCATGTCTAACAACAATCTGTTGCCTTTTCATGTCTGCATCTTTGATGCATTCTCCATTTTTAATGCATTTTGTGTGTAAAACTGTTCAGCATGCTCCAGAAAATGACCGAAGTTTCTCATTTCCCCCTCTTTAGCAACTGCGTATCTTATCTAGTGTTTAAAATTAGTAAAAAACCACTGTAGCAGCTGCTGTATTTTTGAAGTTTAAGAAAACAACATAAACATGTCCATGTCTTGGGTTTACTACAGGATCTACAGGGAGGCTTGTAGGTTAACATTAAGCAAGGTAAATGGTAGGCTACTGCAGAAACAGATGCTTAATGGGCACCAGCCTTACTGCTCAGCCATATATTCCTTACTGCCTTTCTTGTACATTTGTTTACATGATGAGTTAGATTAGCTGACAAGAAAAACTGATTATGATTTTTTTAGCCTGGTTCTTGCAGTGCAACACAAATACTATTGCTGGTGCAGGAAGGCAGTGGAAACTCTTATCAGAACATCGGGAGATGTAGGTACGAAAGTCCATACCCAGGTCAGTGTCAGGTGACTGCACCATCAGAACATTACTAGAAAAATAAAAAGAAGGAAAAACCCAAACAAAAAAGGGGATCAGAGCAGCTACATAAATGCAACTGGCAAAGACAAATGTGAGACTAATGAAACATGCATGCAAATACATGACTCTAGGGAAATGTGCTTACACAGAGAAGTAACACTAAGCTTTTGTTTTTCTGACATTACAGCAACCAAGAAAGAGATATTTGCACCATGCATCATACCTAATAACATTTTACAGATCACTTCAAGAAAATCTAATATCAGTTTGGATTCATGCAAACAAGTATAGAAAATAGTCACAAGTGCCTTTTTTCTTCCTTTATTTTTTTCTCCCTGAGAGCAATGCTGATTCAAAAACCAAACAATAGTAGTTGAAAGTTAGGTCAAATTCTTAACTGATAAAACATGAGAAATGAACACATTCATCTGCAAGAGCTCTGTAAGTCTATTTATGTCAGATTACCTACAGGAACAACCACTAAGCCACTATTTTGCATTTTTTCTATTTGCAGGCTTGTGTCACAACACGCAGGACCAAATGAAACTGTAGCTCTGTTTAGCCCACAATCAATTCCCAGAATAAAGACCAGGTAACTCTGTTCTGAAGTCACTGAAAAAAATCCAGAGCAAACTTGCCAACCCAACTAAATAACTGTTCAGTTTTCTTCTTTAACCTAAATATGTGGTTCTCTAAAATACCTGAGCATGAAATCTTTAACTAGATACTATTTTACAAAAGTCAAAGAATTGTGTTATTAGGTTCTAAGACACCCTTGGCGAGAGAAGGAAAATGAGAGTGTAGTTACTTTAGCAAGCATTTATCTCCTTTAATAATCAAACTGCAAATGCCTGATTTATTTTGCAAGTTAATATTTTATAGAGTTTGTGATAGCTGTATAATTTTGCATAATTTGCTTATCCAGCTACATATGTCATTGGTTTAGCTGCGTATTTTTCAAATCAAGTTGTGGCCTACTGTGCTAATCCATGTATCTGTTTAATAATTGAGATGCATGGTGTATTATCTATATTAAACAGATTTTATTAATGAAGATGCACTGTTTGTTCATCTCATTTATTTTACAATCTCAGCTGCACACTCAGCTACTGACTTTTTATCTACTTTGCTGATGAAAGCACAGTATGTATTTCAATGACTTAATTCTCACATACAGGGTAGCACAATATATGAAAAAGAATTAGTAATTTTACTGAATATAGCAAAGTACGTTGGCTTCATTTAAAGAGTGGTCTATAACTTTACATTTATTTCTTAACATTTCTGCCCATACATAACTGACACTGACAGAATAGAAATTAAAAAAGAAGACTGACCCTGGAATTACTGGTTGTAAGAGTGGTTTTACTCAGACTAACAGGAAACCAATCTTTAGATGAGTACTTCAACAAGTAATGCTATGTAGATGATCTCACTCTGAGCAATGCAGACTACACTCAACCTTCTAGAGTATGACTAATTTTAATTCCAGTCACCAATATATTCTACATACCAGTCTCACTTTTCTCCTAAAACTGGCTGTGTGCGTAACAGTTTTGTAACCTAACAAGGATGAAACGATTAGTTTCAAAATTCCTATGCCACTTTTCAGGGAATCAAAAAAGTCTTTTTACAGAAAAAGGATTTATTTTGGAAAAATGGAAGAGACGGGCTTGAATTTTAGAATAATTCAATTGCTTATGATACAAGAGACTGATCTGCCAAAAAGAAAGCAGGTAGCCTGCACTGCTTCTCAACTATTGCAATATTTAATGCCACAAAAATCTAACTCTACTGGAAATACAAGAGAATCATGATCATTCACAGGTTCTCCCACAGCCAAATTCAAAGCACACTGGGCCATGTACACAAATGTATAAGGATGCATGCTCTTATATGAAAGGGGAAAATGCAGTACCATATTCTCTGACTAGTGTGCTTACTAACAGATAACTTCTCATAACAACCCATACCATCTTGACGGACCATCACATGTTCTTGTAGAGCAATAGAAAGAGGGAAACCTGTAAAATAACTGCCTGACAGTCCTACCTATTCCATCACAGCAGACTCGTGAAGTATAAAATATTCTTTTCTGCTAGGGACAGATTGGTTTAACCTTGCCCTTCTTCACAATGCACAAGGGATTTCTTTCCTTTATCTACTCAAAATAAATCCCATCTTGCACACATCTGAACTAATGTTGTTTAGTACTTGAATTTGGAATCAGATGTAGGATAGGTTCAAAGCTAATCTAGTAATCACTGAACCACAGCCACCTTGCAGCTAAAATTCACCAAACTAATCAAATGTGCAACAGACAAAACAAAAACTAATCTGGTACCCTGGATTAGGTGAAAAACAACATATGAAGACAACTGTTCAAAGACAATTATAAGGCAGTATCTTTACAGCAAATCTTTTCTAGGAAAAATCTATAAATGAAACTTAAGGCAAATAATGCAAATATAAAATGATACAATGTTTATAGGGCTGAAGGCTAAAGCTTCCTAGCCACAGAGCAAAAATAACATGGGCAGAACATAGTTCTGGCTGTTATATGACATTGTTACTGTGTACCAGTCTATAAATGGTAGGTACCACAAACAAAGGTCAAAAAATGATTTAAGTTGCTAATTACTTTCTAATTTACTGATGCAAGAAAAACTAAAGTACACAGCTGAGGTTTGCACTGATATAACTAGTTTAATTATAAGGTTATTTCAGTGTTTCTAATATAGTGGACCTGATTTGAGAGACGCAGACAGGAACCTCGGTTGTCTTGTCCCTTAATCAATCAATCAATCAGATCCTACAGTTCTACTGGTTTGAGAGCTTCTAATAGATAGCTTCAAAATCAATTTAGAAGAAAATCTACCAAGAATCAGATCCGTCTTTGGATTGCTTCCAGGTATTTTTAGTATAGCTGTATTACCCTACTAGATTCTATGCCCAAGGAATTCACAGAAGTTGGATGCCTAAGTGCTTCTGAGAATTCAAACAGGCCCTTTCTGGCATCTTGACATCTGTATACCTTTTAAAAAGGTCTTTCCTATGACCTTCAAACCTTTGCAGACCTGAATTTTAGTATAAACTTACCTGTGTGGGATCTGAGATGTACAGTTAGCTGGCTGGAGTTGCGGCTTGCATAAGGACAGATCTGGCATTTAAAAGGACGCTCATTGGAATGAATGCGCTGGTGCTTGTTGAGGCTGCTGCTGTCAGCAGCTGCATAGTCACAGTGTTTACATTTGTAAGGCTTCACCCCAGTATGAGAACGCATGTGCATCTTCAGCTTATCTTTACGACTGAAACACTTACTACAAACTTCACACTTATGGGGCTTGTCTCCTGAAGCAAAGAGAAGAGCATCAACACATTATGAATTTTTGCACCATAAGGATGTTGCAATAAAAAAAAAAAAAGCTAACACTGAACACTTCACAGAACTGAGACTAGTTTTTGAAAGCTGGACATTGGTTTTCAGCAGCCATCCTATTAGCCAAGAACCCTTCTATGCTCCAGAAGGCTGCATGCACAAGTGCAACATATTTAGAAGACCCTTTGGAACCTTCTCCCATTACAACTCTGAAATCGCAGCTTAGGGGGAAGGGAGGTAAAATGTTGGAACCACTGTTCCACATTAAGAAGAAACTAGGTTTATGCATTACCACCACACTGCACCCTGATAAACGCATGGTCTGCACCTCAGAAATTTAACTGCGCCTTAAATCAGTGCACAAGTGTTCATGAGTGGTACTGCCTATATTGGGGTACGACTTACCCACACAGGGCAATTCCCCGGGCCCTACAATACAGGTACAGACATACGTGTACATTTTATCTACAGAGACTTTATTTTGTGGGAAAATACCTTTTGCAAAAAGTCAAACCAAAAATAAAATACAGCAACTATATAAACCTGTGTGCGTTCGTAGATGACGTTCCATATCCTTCATACCATAGGAAGTCTTGAACTGGCAACCTGACAACAGTAAGATCAAGATCATGAAATTCAAAGAAAATGTAACAAAATAATAAAAATATTCTACCTTATTCGCAGCATTATGTTTATAAATTCAGTATTAACAGAAAATGAATTCCCTGTCCTGTTTATTCGCATCTACTTAAAATAGTGACTGGCTTACGTATGAACTTTAGTTTTCTAATGCTTCCCCTAGGAGGGAATTCACTCTCTACATCACCATTTTCCGTAAGCTTTGAAACAAATTCTCTGGAATCTCTGCCTAGGATTTGAGATGCTCTTTACAGTACATAGGGGATGCTGGGGGAACTAATTAATTCCATGTGCAACTGCAAGTTAGGGCAACTGGGAACTTTGGTAACAGCTCACCATTCAGGAATTCTGCCCAAGTGGAAAGGAAGTGCTAATTTTCAGAGTACAGAAATGAATGCTATGCATTTGAAATGTGTCTTTCAAATGAAGGCAAACTTGTGAAAGGAGGCTGTAACTTCTGCTACCATTAACACGACTACTCACTTCATGGCTATCTCTACACACATTTTTTGCATATTGAATGGTTTTTACTCATTAAGGTCTCCAAATACATCAGTTCAATCTGTCCTTATAAAAATGCTAACTGGCCAAAGACGAAACATATAATGCGAAATGCATGTATAATATTTCTCATGTACAACAGCAGTTAGCAGAAAGGTAGCAAGACTCTGCTCTTACATTGCTATGGTATGGACATAGGCCAATGTCTGCAGCAAACTCCCAGCAGCATTGCCAGAGTACAGGCCTGAAGTCTAATGATATGTAAATTCAATAGCAAAGCTACTACTGGTATCAATGGTAGTACATCACACCCTTCGTAAGTAGGTTGCCTTTCAGGTTCCGCACATTGTAACTGCGTAAGACAGAGCTACTGTGCGTATCAACTATCGAAACCTACCAATTTTAAAATGAGGAGGAAGAAAGTATAGCTCACATCTTACCTGGATAGCAGCAGTTTAGTTTCTTCTGGGTATGTGAGGAAGTGGATTTTTTTGATCGTGGTTTTGGTGGTGTAGAGACAATAGCAGCAGTTGGAGGCTCACTGCTCTCACTGGGCAGGTACGTTTGATAGCCATGCTCAAAAACAAACTCTGGTGCAGAAACTAAACACGTAAGACAGCTCAATTTGAGAACATTAACTTCTCCAGTCAGAAAAAACTAATTATTTTCTATTTCATTAATTACTTCTCTACTCTGCTTTTTTCCAGCAAAATTCCTGTTCCTGGCTTCCTATTCACCTGGGCGAAGGGGAAAGGAAAACGGCTTTTCTCTCCCTTGCTATCCTGCAATCAGTGAAAATTCTGCCAAGATGAGCCATGCTGAACTAACAACAAGCCTACGTAGGCCCACTTGTCCCCCTGAATCCTATCTCACTGCACTGTTATTTCTTCAGCAGTTCATTATTTTTCTGATGCTTGTCCAGGTCTTACATTAATAAAGGTATGTTTGCCTTTTAACACTGGCTGTGCTACAGCCCAAAGGGAAGAAATCTCAAATTATTTATACAGCAAATGTTGTCAAAGAGGCATCATGTAAACAACTTCTTTCTGTTAAAATTATTAAAGAAGTTCAGTGTTTTTCAACTATAGAGTTTTAGCTGTTACTCACAAGAATAACAGATGAAACAAACTCAGCCAAAGTAGCAGCTTTTAAATCAATTAGACAACGCTATACCCCAAAAGGGCAGAGGGATATAACTTCCCCCGTTTTAAAGATGAGTAAATATGAAGCAGAAAAATGACTCATCCAAACCCCACACCGAGTTCAGGGATTATAATACAAAAATTCCTGGAAGTGAGCCCTGAATTCAGTCTGTTTCACTGCTCTTCCAGATTCTCTGCCTAATCTGTCTATCCAAATTAAACTCAAATAATTTGGATTTTAGTAAGGTCCCAGACCAAAATAAAATAAAACTATATATAGAAAGGCAAACCTTCACACACGGAACAAAACTCTAGTTTTAGTTAAATGTCTCCAGGATCAGGACCTCACTTGAGCCTTTGCATAGGCAGAAATTTTGAGTAATATTTTTCCTGCCAATTAGTTGTGGGAGCAATGCTAGGGAATTCAGTGTTCTGACATAAAAAGGCCTGGATTGGCGCCCGACAGCAATTCTGTGCCTGTTTTTCATCAAGGACACCCTTAAAAAAAATAAAATGCATAGTAATTTGATTATATTTAAGAAGTATTGACAATTTTAATTAGTTTGCACAATTTGATTATGCACCACATCAGATTTAACCAATTCTCCAAGTAAGTAAACTTGTACCTCAATTAGCAAATTAAGCAACTCTTGTCATAGCAAACCAAGATGGCAGCACACCACCTATTATTCTTCCTCTGCTTGCAGATATGCGATGACTGATGTGAAAGCTGTGATTTTAGCTTAGTGTGATGGAGTCACACAAGCAGAGGGCTGTATAATGCTGCCACTTTGCCTGAACTGAGTGTTTTCAAGCTCCTGGTCTGTAACACCACAGTACCTGTTATGGTTTGGGTTTCCGAAGCGATCGTCCTGGTTGTGGTCTGTGCCTGCGTTGACGGCACCGTTTCTTCTGACACAAACTGGACCGTGCTGGTGGCCCCGGCCGTTGCACTAGTGAGTTGACAACCGCTTTGCTTGTGCCCGACGAAGGCATCGAGGTTACTGAACTGCTGTTTGCAGATGCCACAGATGTGGATGTCGGGGGTGAGCTCCACCAGCACGGTGGTGCCACCAGGAACTGTGGGAGCAAAAGCATGGTCAGGAGCTTGTCCAGAGGAAACGGGAATGCATTAAATCACTCAAACGGACACACAGACATCCACTGACCAAGTGCCCCGACCACGAGGCAGCCCTTTCGGCCTCCGGGGGGCTTGGCCCTGCTTAGGTCTGCGGAGGCCCATTGGAGACCCTCAGACTGGGGCGGCCAGGAAAACGGGCAGCCCGCACCACCGGACACGTTTCCCCCAAGGCCTCAGGGTCCCGCGGCGGTCTGCGCCGCCCCGCGCGGAGGGCACTCGCCAGCGGCCGCGGCCAGGCTCCACACAGCTCGCCAGAGCCCATGGCCCGGCGCCCTGCAAAACCCACGCCGCCGGTAGTGCCGCGGCGCTCACCCAGATTCCCGGGTTCCCCCCCCCCCCGCAGCCAGGTTCCCGGGCTCCGCTCCCGCCAGTTTCATGCGCTACTCAGGTTTCGGGGCCTCCCTAGGCCCCCGCTCAACTCGGTTTCCGCCGGGTGAGCCCCGGAGCGCGCATAGCTCGCGGGCGCGCAGCGGCACTTACACTGCACGGGGCCGGAGAAGGCCGGCGCCGCCCCCCCGCCGCCGCCGGCGTTCATAGCGGCAGACGAGTCGTGCACGCCGTTTCCAGCAAGGGGCTTATTACCGGCGGGGAACCGCTCCCCCCGCGCCTCTCGGCCGCCGAGCACGGCGGATGTGGAGGAGTCGAGCATGCTCAGTGGCAGGGATGAGGCTGCGCTGCCCTCTTCTACTGCGGGGCTGAGGGCGGCTGCTGCTGCTGCGCCCCTTCTTCGCTGTAGGGTGGCTGAAGATGCGCGTTTGTGCCTCCCCCTCAGTACAGGAACATCTTTTAGAAGCCAAACCACCACTGTTAAACTCTACGTCAGACAACGCGAAGACTGCGTTTTGTAGGAGGCGAAGTGACCCTCGTGCACCTTCGTGTGTAGCAGATGGCGTGCTGCTCAACCATGGCTGTGGTAGCAGGCCTGAGGCCTCCGTTGTGCTTCAGCACTGCTTCCCACAGAGGCCTTTATCTTAAATTAGAGCTTTAATGTGCCTAGCATTGCTTACGAGAGTTTGGCAACGAGTTAGGGCTGGCACTGAGATTGTCATAGGGCAGTAGAAGCACTGAAAACCAGCCTTAAGTTTTGGCTTTTTGTGTCATAGGACTGGTCTTCATGCAAAATCATGTTTACTGCTCCTGCAACATTAATAACTGTGCAGAGAATTAAACTGGTTGCACTGACATGATTGCCAGAAAACCATTCTGGTATTTCAGCTCTTTTTGCAAGTCTTTGTATTCAAGAGCTGTCATCTTAACAAGCCATTTGTCTTCCACAAGCCCTCAACCTTTCCTTCAGTCATGCTCAGCTCAGATGTCAAAGATAATTTAATTTATAGTGCTAAACAAGAATCTGATACCCACTGAAGTTATTGGAAGGCCTCTCTGTTGTGTGAGTGAGTTTCTGGAGGTAGGCCTCGGTGTTCATTACAGGCAGATAAGGTTCCTCATGCTTGGGGTTGGAAAAGACTCTTTCCTATGACACCCCTTTCCAGGGGGGATTGACACATTCTGTGCCAAGCACATTTAGTGCTTTGCAGCAACAAACTGGCTCACTGAGTGCCAGCTCACCAAAAATTATGCTGCTTTCCCCTGTACTAAAAATGCAGTGATTCACGAAGGATGCCCAGCATTATACATACACTGAGCAGAAAATGGAAATTTGGAGCTCAGATGCCCTTTAGCTTAGGTAGATATCTTCTGCCACTTGAATTTCACCAAGCTGTAAGACACAGAAAGCTCCATTTGCATGGAATCAGTAAAGACTCAGGGTTTAGCAACTGAAGTCTGACATGCTGTCTACGCGCATTTTGCATCCAGTTCAGGCTCCTACTACCTTCAGACTTGCATTAGGCACTGATATTCTGTGCTCTGAGGAGTGCATAGTAGTAGGAAGGAAAACGCTACCCTGGTGACACAGGGTTAAAGTGGCTGCAGAGGGAGGAAAATGGACTAAGATGGGTAACTGAAGATCATACAATGTGGATGTAATGTGAATCGGAAAACAAACTGTTAATTCTGCATTGTCCTTGTGAATTGGATTTTGGTCCTACACGGTTTTACAGCTGTGTAGGTTTAACTTTATGTTCATTAATAAATGCAGAACAGCTTGTGCATGCACTAAACATACCCAGCACTTCAGATGCCAGTTCATATTACACTTGAAGTTCTGTTTTCCTGGGAAACTGGTGTCTGCTTGACATTTCCGTTGACCCATTTTGCCAAAACAATATAGCACAGACATGAGATTGTTAGGGGGCCAAGATAAGACACAAAAGGTGATAATCCTCGTTCTGGCCTCTGAATGGGTTAGATTGCACACTGTAGTGCTGGCTGTAAGGATCAAATTTATCTCACTCCAAGACCTAGGTATATTTTACTTCAATTTTAGATTGAGAATTTGATTAACACATTGAAAACTAATGAAGAAGGCAACCAAATAAACTACACACAATGGGTATTAAATGCGGAACATTAGTAGGAGTTTCAAAATTTATTCAGAATCTCTCCTCTAAAATAATAAAATATAAGGAATTTACATTGATTTCTGGAAATACAGATGGTTTTATGTTAGCATAGCTACACAGCCAGTACCTATAAAGCTGAGCACAGAAATAAGAGTACGGTTAGTGCTGATGAGACTGTCTTGGGAATATACCCAAAAGAGATTAAATCTTAGGGTAAGAATAATCAACCTGAATCTATTTTTCCACAGTATAGATAGAGCTGTAGAATTGAAAGCTGTCTTTTAAGTCATTTTGCTGTTTTTTTTCCAGAACACTATGACCCATTTCCAAGGCTGACAGAGTGCCTGCCTATCCACCAATTATAGTTGTAGTCACAGGTGTACTTTGGAGTACAGCATAACTTATTTATATCTGTTTCGCCCTCAGTTTAATGCTTTTTCATTAGGCCACAAACCTGTTTGACTTCATTAGAAAAGAACAAGCATTGTGTTGTATTAAAAAGTGAATTTTCACTTATTCAAGGGCCTGCAATGACAGGCAGGCAGGCTCTGTGCCCCCTTTTGACTGCTAGAACAAATACAGCAGGGAAAGAGCATTGCAGCTGTACTCACTGATGTGCTTGCTCCTTCAGTCTGGGTGTCAGGGTAACAATATTTAATTGATAGAGGGGTGGTCTGAGGTTGCATTACTGAGTCAGATATGAATGGTTTCGTGTCTGGTATGTTACCATCTCTTTTAGAAACACTTGCTACATTACTCAATTGGACATTATTAATGAGATATGTTAAATTAACTTTCAGGAAAAGATTCAGAGTGAACTGTATGACTGCAACTGGCATTTGAAAGAGGAATTCTCTCCACTCCTTCCATCATTCCTTCCAGCTGTCTTGCAAAAATCACTTGCTCAGTAGCAAACCAAACTGCATGGTTCCCTGTGCTGGCAAGAACTGAAGGCAATTGGAAGGAAAGTGCTCAGTCTTGGACTGCTCTTGGGTTGTTCTTCCCATTTCTGGTATTTCCCAGCATGCTGCAAATACAGCTCAGCTGGGAATTTTCAGGCTTTTTTCACTGAAGGAAGGAGGAGTTGAGGCCAAATTAATACTTTTCATAGGACATGGGTTTTAAAAATGTCTGTGCTGGGAAAGAATTTTCAGATCCAGGCAGCTACATGTTGTTAAAACCAGAGAGAGAAAAGCACCTGCACAAGAAGAAGCAGTAACTCTCACTGTAGGTGCCTGCAGTTCAAGTCCTTGGCCTTTTATATTTTAAGGGAATGTCTACTATCACATCACTTTCTCTGGGTTCTGTTTTGGTTTTTGCTTCACATATATTTCTTCTTTCACAGAAGAACTAAAAACAGTCAACAGGCACTGGCTTCAGTGCAGTGCTTGAAATATTTGAAAAACCCCACCTCATGTCTTCAGGATAACAGCCAGCTTTATATCCACTGCTGTTTAGAAGAACTCCTGACATATAGCACTTCCAAACATAAGGACCTGCCTTTAAAAACATTGGTCTGACAGTTACACATCGCCTCTTTGCATAAGACCTTCATAGCAAAGTGTTCTCTGAAGCACACAAGTACGTGCATAACGTAGCTTAGAGAGATACTGGTTATCAAGTGCACATTTACAGGGAAAGCTCTTTGCAGCTGGCACTGCTTGCTGGTTTGTGTTTCAACAGTACTTAGCCTGATGATGGCTTGATTCTGGCTTTGGCATGAACATTGAAAACTCCATTATTATCTTATTAATAACTAATAACACAGATCAGGACTTTATTGAACGATGTTCTGGACAGAGTTTTCATTTTACTGGATGAGGATTGATGTCTGAGAGTGTAACACTGTACCGAGCACTTGAGTCATCGAGCAGAGCTCTGCTGAGATCACACTTGACACTATTTCCAGCCTTTAAGGCATAAATCAGTATGCATGTGTAATCTTTGTCACCCTTAACCTGACTGAAATGAAAATACTGCAGTGCTTCAGGGTCCTTACAAATGCAATGCAAGCAAACAAGGCCCTGAAAAGACAAATGTCAATCATGAGAGAGAGAAAAAAAAACAAATCAGAGGCATGAAAAGTCAGGCCTCGTCAGATCCTCAGAAACAGGCATTCCCGGGCACTGTGTTGGACAGCTGTGGCCTCAGTGCTTTCCTGGAGGTAGACATTTATGTATGACAAGAGACATGTTGACTTTTACCTTCATACAGAGCTTCCACCCCTTCATCGAGCCCCCCTATCTTCACAGATCTCACAGGGGCAACATATCCTACCTTGCAAGCTGAGAGAAAAAGGAAAATAATCACTAAACCCAACCCTATCGAAGTACTGGGAAGAGAGTTATTGGTTGAGCTAGACAGGACAAACCCTGCTGTCCTGTCCTTTAAAATATTGTATATTTATTATATTAATAAAGCCCTTTAAAATATTACACTATTTATTGTTTCATTTGCATTTCACAACAGATGGAGGAGGACAGGTTTAAAAGAGAAAAAAAAACCCAAAACCTAGAGGTATAAATGTATAAATGAACAGAACATAGCAATAAGATGTGAAAAATCCGCAACAGTATCGCAAGAAAAGAACATAGACTTGGTTATAAGCTTGTGGTCACTGAAGAGGGAAAGCTTATCTCTCTTTGAAGGCCCTGGTGTGAATACATCCCAAGCGAGATTGGAATGTGGCCTAGGGGACAGACAAAAAATCCCCATAAATGTAATTAAAGATTTTAGATGTTGAAGATGGAGGCAAATGAACAGTGGATTTCAAGTAAAAACCTAGCCAATTAAAAGAAAGATTAAACGCCCCAATTTTTAGCATTTCATAATTGTATTGATGGATAATCACATACACAGCAACGTAAATGCACTGAGCTCAAATTAATTATGTTAAAATAATAGGTAATCTGTCTCTATGTTGATAACATAATTATGATGATGATTTTCAAATGTTTTAAAATAATGTCATTTCCATTCATAATGCAAGGTAGGGATTTTGCTGTTTAATGTATTTGGCATTTATACAATATTTTCAATGTCATTGCTTTCCTCTACAATAAACACAGTCTAAATAATCAGTACCTTAAGATATTTCTTACTGCTGTATGAACTGTAAAATAACTTGATATGAAAAAATTTTATTCACTGGAATAGCACATTGACAACTGTGATTAAACTTCAAATGAATACTGTAACAAAACAGAAATGTATTGTTATGTTGAGATATCTAATTGGTCATTGTCAGAAAGCAGACCTGAATCCACACAGGGGAAATGCTCGGGGGTTTATGGGGTTAAGTGTTCAACCATGCTTTGCTGTCTTTCACACAGTGGAAAATACACAGTTAGGATTAGAAAAGTTAGCGATACTGTTTCAGGATAGAATTCAGTTTCTCGGAGAATTTCTGATTATCAGCAGTTGCTTCTCAGCAGGAGCTGTCCTTCACCCCATGCCCGACAGCCTGCGTTGGTGCAGTCTCCTCGCTCCGTTACTGTGTATGCTGCAGATTGTGAGAACAAGCGATCAGTTGCACCAGTAGATGCTCAGCCTGGGCTCTCCAGTTTTGGTGCTGCCACAGTTGGTGCAGAGGCAGCCTGGAGTGGCTCAGGGCTTTGTGCGTCGAAGTGCTGCTCCGATATCAGGCTCTGATTATCCATAAGAAAATGCTTTACACTGCTTTTTAACCCTGAGAGTTGTGTGAGCTTCAGATTTGTGCGAGCTTCAGGTTTGTGCTGAATTGGAGTATCCCTAAACTATTGCCAAATTGTTAGATTTTTTTTTAAGCTTTATAATTTTTTCTTTTAAAATCTATTATCTGCACTTCTTTCTTTGCAAACCATTTCTCTGCCATACCTTCCCTTCCTTCCTGCACTTACCTCTTTGTATTTCTGTTTCAAGTCTTTTTTCCTAAATACAAATTGGCTGCTATCATAATTGGAACAAACTTTTAAAACAAACTTACATCATTATGATAATGAATATGGCACACATGAAAATAAACTAGTTAATTTATGGAATACATTTCAGCACGTTTTGTATAAATGTAGAAGCACAGTAAAACTCCACTGGGATATACATGGTAACAAATAAATGCTGGATCTAAGATTGTACAGCTCCAGTCTAATATTTAGTCATTTTTATTATTATATTTAGGTTAAAAATGGAAAACAACACCAGCAGAGGGACTGTCTTGATACACCATGGAGTTTTGCCTGCTCCCTAGCAGGGCATAGAGGTAATTTTATTCTGGAAGCTTTTGAATGCTTTACAAGTAATAGAAACCAAGTGGGAGAAGCATATTCCATATTTTTGTTCTGACATTCTCATAGGAAAGAATATATAAAAAAAATTAAAGATTCAAAATACTTGCCTGTGATTCAGTACCTAAAGACTTTCTGGTGTTTTTCAGAACTCCCTTGAGACATATAAATGCTTCTGAGCTAGAAGTGCCCATTGTAGCTATAGTCACTTATGCCACTTTATCAAACTAACGAGCCATTGAGTGATGCTATTCCCAGGCTCAACTCTGCCGGGGTGGAAAAGTAGAAAACAAAACTGAAATTTAGACAGAATGGAATTCCTAAGAGCCAGGGCAACTAGAATTTATTAATTCCTACGCTCCAAAGCTTACCAAAAATAATCTTCTTCCACCACTTTTTCTCTATACATTTTACCATCTTTCACAAAGTCTGTGCATATAGAAGAGCCCGCAGAATTTCAGTGCAAGCAATGCCATGAAATCGCCTTCTGGGGGTTTCATTTTTACACAACCATGGTTTCTGCAAAGGTCCATAAACAAACAAACAAACAAACAAACAAACAAACAAACAAACAAACGGATGTTTTACTGTCAGGTGACAGTGAGAAGGACTTCTGTTTTTATCTTGGCTATTAGAGATCAAACCTCTCCAGCTTTTAAATTACAAGATCTCTTCAACTAGATTAGCTGATGGCAGATATAAAGAAAATTCCTTTTCTATTGTGTAATTACATATTAGTTATTAAATACCACATCCTGGGCATTGGAGCTACAGTTCCCAGTGACTGCAAGTCTTTCTTGTGAGAAAACTCCTATTCTGAGTTTAGTGGGATTATTCAAATGAGCAAGAGTTGAATTTCTTTTTATGCTATTGTAGATTGCATTTGATATCATCAGAATGATCAACAAAGTAAATAAGACACTTCGTGTGCTAATTTTAAGTTGTCCATGACACGAAGAAGAAATTTGACTCCAAATCTTTGTTAGAAATAATGTGCAAAGAATTCTGCATTTGAACTGTATAAATGCACTGCTATTTTACAAAGCATCGGAGGGTATTCCAACTAGAAAATTCCGCCTACTGGTGTCTAGTTATCAGGGCAATTAGTTCTGTCAGCCCTGATGTACAATAATAATAATTAAGGAAAAAAGTGTTTTGTTTTCGCACCACAACTTAATGCTACTATTCTTGAACATTGCCATCTCCCCTTCACCCCCCAAAACCCAAAGTATTATAATCCTTCTGAAAGAAGGCTTTAGCTTTGTGTTCATGTCACAAAGGTAACAACCATGAGGGGGTAGCATCTTAAGTTCTTTTAGAACAACATCTGCATTTTAAAATCAGAGCGAGGGAGATACTGGCTGAACTTCAACTGCTACACATTTTTCTTTTACAATTAAATCTTTATCATGGTAATATTTTCTGTGGCCATACATGTTTGCTTTCCAGGAACCCTGTAACAAATACATTCATCTATTATTTGGCTTTGTGAGTTTCAGAGTGTGGCAGCATATTCATGGAAAGCAAATTTTACATTTGCATTGGAAACTTGAAGTTGAGAATTTCATTTATTCAGTCAAAAATCAAAGGCATGAGAGCATCTTCCTAAAAAAGGTGGAATCTCAACTACATAAAATGTATTTGCTTGTAAAAAACCCTAGGAAATAAATGTAGCTCCACAAACTATTTTCTGAACATAAATAGAAAAAAAAAAATATGATAAGCTCAGAAATAGACATCGGTGAAGGATAACACCCCCCCCCCCCCCCCCCCCCCAAAGCCAACAAACCCTGATCTGTTGAGTGACCCACTGAAAAACCTTACAGGAATGATAAAACTGTGATGAAAATGAATCTTTAATCACTAGGATCCACTTCTGAAGAAAATGGGCTCTTGTTTCTGTTAATTTTTCATGATTTAATATGAAACATACAGAAAACTAAAAGTAGCGTAATATTTTCGATGTTTTTCTGGGCAAATGGAATGTGAAACGTTGTCTGCAGCATCTTACCTTCTCTCCCTTTCTCCTTTAGGACCAGAATAGCTCTTACGGCTTGCTGCAAAATCTGTGTTTTGAGCGAGCGTTTTGCATGGGTGCTAGCGCCCGGAAGAGGGTGCTGTTTGGTTGTATTTGTAGTTTTTCTCTGTTTCTACAGAGCGACTGATACACAATTGAGTATGCTTTGAAATCTCCTTCCACGCATTATTTTATTTTAGGCTTATTAGTGTGAAATTCCATTTTAAATAGAATAGCCTAGCTCTGAAAACTTCAATGCCAGCATAAATTGTTGCTCAGCTATATTAAGCAGAACACCTAACAAGTTAAAATTCCAAAGATGCTTTGCATCTCTTCACTAGCTGCTACCTGTATCTTGTGATATGAAGGTAAATTCAGGTAATATGGTTGCTTTTCCCTGGGGTTTTCATAAAATACTCATGAAAATGAGATGAACATCTTGCAAGGATATTTCTTTGAATGCTCACAAATTAAGGAAGAAAAAACCCACATCTGAAAAACAAGCAAAGAAAGAAAAACACATTGCACACCAGACTTTGCAGGTTTTCAGTTTAAAGTAACTTGACTATCTTATCTAATCAACAATACCCCCCTCCCTGGAAATGAGTATATTTACCTGCATTTTGCTGGTAAAGGGGAGCAGAAGCAGAGATACTGTAGTTGGAGGCTGCCCAGAGAAGACATTGCCTTTTTCAGGTCCTTATCACCACTCCCCATGCAAATTTCCACTTCCACCACCTTACAACAGGGCACTCATCATGAACAGTCCCTAATCAGCTTCAGTTAACACATTGGTATAAATCATTTTGGTTGATTTTGGGTGGAAGGGCTTGAAGAAACACCCATATGGCTCTTCTAGCGGCTCAGGCTGGCTGGCCCACAGTAGCTCACATACTTGCTTTAAAGTGAATTTTTACTTACACCCTCATGGATGCAGCTCAGATTTATAAACCAAAAACTATCAAACACCAGTTTATGATATCCTGTAGTAATTACTTAATAATGGGTCCTCAGGGAGATTAGGGCCCACCCCAGGTTTGTGGTGGTGGTGTGGGTGTAATGTGCCCCATTTTAATTGTTAGGAAAGGAGATAACTTACCTCCTTCAAGGTCACACCTGCTTGTCCATCTGATTCTCTACATACTCAAATGGACATTCAATTCCAAGGGAGATTTATCCTGTGGGATGTGTCAGCATAAAATGTACATACTTGCGTCAGCCTCTTTGCTCTTGGTTAGCTTTTACCCCAAGTCATTGCTTTGACTCTGCTGCTGAAAGCTGGAGAACTATACTAACTACAAGGTTGAACATCCTAAAAGAGTGCTGGCAGCTGAGTCAGAGCAGCAGGTGAGATCATCAGGCAGGGATGAGCAGTGGCATATAGGGCAGTCTTGAACCTTAGGGATTGGGGGAGAGTTATTTTTTATTTATGGAGGGTTAAGATTTTATATTGCCAATATTTGAGTCATGCTGAAATTTCAGAAGAACTTAATACCTTTAAATATCTGTCACCTAAAGCCCCTTCATCTTAAACCTTTTTCTAGTTGACATTCTTTGACAATCAGCAAAAGTTCATGTGGAACATTTCAGGGAGAAGTGAACGACGTTTCTTAGAATTTATGGGACAAACCAGCTCTGTGTGGTGTTCATGTTAGTAATGTCTCCTATTTACATGCAACAAAGCCTGAACTTGTACAAGCTGAGGTGCCTTTGCTTCTCAGTTTGTGCTGCAGCTGTTCTGTGCGGTAGGTAAAACAAAGGTTTTAATTAAAACTGACATTGCTACACCTTATACAGCTAGTGACAGCCCTGTTGAAAAGTATCATGAGAAGTGTGGAAGCCCACTGTAAGAGCCTGCCCTCCTGTTTGCATCCCAGCATTAATGGGCTTCTCAATCTGGCAAGTGAAAACATCCCTTGATTTTTTATTTTTTTGATGGAAAGTGACTTTTCTGACAAAAATTGCTGTTCAAAGCATGCAAACGAGTACTTTTCATTGGCTAAAGACTGAAGGAAAAAAGGCATTCAGTCGTTTTGAAAGTATCTAGAAACAAGAACATTCTCCATCAGTTCTCAGCAAAATGTTCCCAGCTTAGCAATGAAAAACAGGTTCACAGATTTAACTTTTCCAATTAAAAATCAATTTTTCACAGAAAGCCATTCTGATTAGTTTTAATGAGAAGTAAGCAATGGTAAATGACATCCTGTGTCTACAAATTACGCAGTTGGGTTCAGAGCTGCCCTGCAGCCTCCATTTAACACCAGAAGGACCTGGTTCACAATCTTGTTCTGTACCACTTTGACATTTTAAGGATTCACAGGAGCCAGTTTACTGCAGGGCAATGCCCATTAACCCTGCCTGGCAGGGCACGTGAATTCTCAGTTACATGATGCCGTGTGACCTCTCCCCATCCACTTTTCCATTTAAAGCCTCACTTTTCTGTTACAAAGGAATTAAAATATTTACAGGAAACCATTGCACAGTGTACCTGCACTGGGTCACTGTGGCAATTCAATGTCCTGTTATTCCATCTGGAGCACTTGAAGCTTTGCTGTGCAGAAGGGAATGTAGTGAAGGATGCAGCAAACTTTAGCTGTAATAACTGCCCCATATGGACTTCATTAGCCTATGATTTCCTAGTGTATGTCAGAGATGGAGCTTAAACGATCCTAAATCGTGGAGAAGAAAGCACGGCTTAAAACTACATTTTCTCCTGAACTAATTTTGTGCACTCAGCCAATGAAAAAAAATAAATCTATTCCTGATTACATTATTTCTAATTGTAAATATAATTATGAATGCATAAACTGAGCCACCGAGGCATACATTTAATCCTGAAACCTGAGGTTATACTTCTACCAACATATTATACTGAAAACTCAAATAGCAAAGGGTTTTCTACTATTAAGAAGTTGCAAAACTTCTGTGTCTTCCATTATTCTGATAATGATCATTTTTGTTTACTGCTGCTCAAAAGTCTAATAAAAAAGTGATCAAATTCAGAGAGGAAAAATGTCTCAATGAGGATTTAATAAATATAAATTAATTCAAAATACTCTGGGAAATCTGTAGTGATTGATGTTAGTGTCCCATATTTGCCCCACAGGGGCAAACTAGAGGGGGGATAGTGGACACAATGGTGAGTAGACAGACAAGCTGAAGATAAGACACTAGCCTGTGGCTGCAGCCAGTAGCAACATCTGTACATTTTTATATGTTCTTATGCTTTTCATTGTACAGACAGAAAGACAATCCTAGCCCAGAGGAGACTACAGCCCCTGTAAGATCCAAATCCAGTGAAGTGGCAGAGAAGAAAATGAGAGAGATGACTAAAAAGAGATTTCACATTTGCTTTTGCAGGTCTTTTTTTGTTTGTTTTTGTTCACCTTTCTCCCCCTGACGCTAAATCCCACCAGTTTGGAAAGTGTAACCCGGAAGGCATGTAAGGGAGCATGGAAATTCCACAGACACTTGGTCAATCCTTAACCTAAAGACATTGTTTAGTCTGCAGCTGCCACACCATGCTGCTGTGATGGTGTGATATACGTGATGCCTGCATATTGTTCAGAGATCCCACTGAACCTGTAGGATAAACAGCATAGGATAAACCTCAGGGTATTTTTTAATGTTAAATGTGAAGCCAAACAAAGCAGCTACTCTTCATAGATCGATCGCATAACTGATGAAGAGAGAAAAAAATACAAGGGCTGACCATCACCTGTTATCACTTCATTACATGTTATTTATGTTACATGAGCATTTGGTGGCATCAAGCAGGAGCCAGGGCTTCAATGTACAAGGTGCTGAACAACTACAAGAGACAGTCTGTCTCCTAAAAACCTTGCAAAATAACTGTAAGATGGCAAACAACTAAGACCATATGGACATGTGAAGCAATAGTAGGAAGCAGGAATCAGCACAGCAGTTCAGCATGACATGAGTTTTGATCTGCTTATGAGTTGAATGGATTCAGGCTACAGTTGATAAGCTTATCTTGAAGTAAGACAGAAGTTCAGCTGCTGAAATTCCTACCGTTTCACTGTCATTATACAGCTGAAAGTCAAGAACTGTCAAATTACATGAATAATATCTATCCATATTTAATACAGCAAACTGTTGACAATTGCCTCTCATCCTTCCCTTCAGTTTACAAGCGCCACAAAACAGTTAGGAATGATCAGACTAAATATAGGCAAATCTGTGGCCACATAGCCATGGTCCAGATAAGAAACTCACTGTGTCTAAAATGGAGAAAAAGAGGAGATAGTGGCAAACACAAAAACCTATAGAGATAATTCTTCCTGGACCACAGCAAGAAAAACGTTGGAGATTGTGCTGACACTACTGATGTTACAAATACTGCGAGGCTAAGGATAATGCAGACTAGCCTTTTTTTTCCCCTCCCCATTTAGAAACAATCACATTATATCTTCTTATAAGATATGAGAAAGATTGTTATCTCGCATAATGCAAACCAAATGACAGTCAGATAAACTTAGTAGCTGTTTATAAAGTCTTGTACAGTATTCTCACTGGTATACAGATAAGGAAATCACATAATTGAAATGGCTACAAACAGCATTAAAAAAGCATATAAGAAAATAAGGAGATGAAATGCAGAAGGCAGACAAATTTCAGATTACTGATGGAGGCATTCATGTAAGGCAGTTTGATTTCTCATGGGAGTTGAACACCTCCTTGAGGCACACGCTGGCTGAACTCACAGCCTGACTGCCCTCCTTCAGTGACCCCCAGCATCCTCACCCACCTCAGAGGACTCTGAGGCTTGGCATTGGGGCTTCTGAAACAACCCCCACAGCTTTGCCTTTTATTTTAAACTCTTTGCCTTTTAATGTCTTCAAAGATAGCTTTGCTTGAGTGTCTTCAGAAAGAGTAAATGGAAGGTACTGGCTACTGCTTACTGTTCTCTTTAGAAATTTGAAAACATCAAGTCCTGTCTTATCTAAATAAACAACAATGTAATTTTCTTAACTTTCTCAAGTACAAAAATGCCAGGAAACATTTGTAAGTGTAGGTAGAACAGCATTAGAGTTTCTGCTTTGAGGCAGATCTAAACTGAAACCGCATTGTTGTGAGATGTGCTGGAGTTCTCAGACCTCACAGTCAGACACAAACTTATGTCAGAGGACTGATGCACACCCCAGTGCAGCAGCTCAAAGGAGCTGGAATTCAGGTCAAAGTGGGAGTCTTTACACTGCAATACTCTTCCCTAATTAGAAGAGAAAAAAAGAATTCAGCTGGACAAATGAGCTAAAATCAGGAGAATCTTGAACAAACATCTAAAGCATTAATCATTTATACAGGAAGAAGAAAATCATCAAAATAATTGAGCAATTGCAGACAAATGCCACAATGCCTTGTATTGCCAAACCCTCATCATTGGAAATGTATACGTCTGATTTCCAGGTTTATTAATGAAACAAAAAGGCATCTACAATGGATAAATAATACATCATATGGAATTCACAGTCTATTTATAATAGAGATCAGTGACACCTATCAACTCGTATTAAATCACATCATGCATATTTTGCCTAGTCTGCACTTTGTCAATCTCTGCTTCCTATTTCATTGCTGTAGTAGCTACAGTTAACAAAAAAGTAAAGCACAGACCAGTTGAAAGAAGTCATTTCAAAAATCCCTGGAAGAAGGTTTGAAAGAACAGCAGAGATCAGCCATATTTATATGCTTTCATGGTAATAGTGCTGTATCACCTACAGACATTTAATGAGTCCTGATGTTACAGATGTACAGCAGGTATTTAGCTGATAGATCCGCAAAGCAGAATTAGGATCATACAATAAATCGAGGTCACGGAGGGAAGCAGTGGCAGGTTTCAGACTAGAATCATGTTATTCACTTTCTGAGCCACACAACTGAATTATCTTCTATCCTTCACCTGTGTCCTGATAAAGAAACCGAAACACATGGGGTGTTCTTTGGAAAAGAAGTTTATTTTTGAGTTCTTGCTAACATCACTATTAAAACACAACTTGGGTTTAGAAGCATCTTTCAAAAACAGCATAAATAAGTTATTTTGCGGAAGAATTATTTACCATAAGAAGATATAGAAATTTATAAATCAGTTCAGAGAGCTGTAGGGAAGAAGTTATTAGTTACCTCATCAGAACTGGGGTCTAAGGAAGCTGAAAAACCTGGATTTTGCATGCAGCTTTTAAAATATAATTAGTGATCTAACATAAATAGACGTCACTGGCTGTAGTAATGTCTGTGGCAAATAAATAACAGTCAAACACAATAAAACTCCCTGTAATGTACTCTGTTGTAATATTGATGGCAGCATATGGCAAACATCTGACAGCTGTTAAACAGATGTGGCAATTAGCAAACCTTATGGTCATGCTGTTAAGATTATTATGCAACACGTTCTCCTGTAAAATTAGATGACTTCCTACTTTCTGTAGCTTTACACATGTGGAGTGCTAGTCTAATGTCCCATTTAGGCAATATTGTTAGCTAATGTCTCCTAACCCATATTTTTTTAGTTGATGCTTCATAGAAGACTTAGAGAAATCCAGAATTTAAACAAGAACAATATCAATTCAGCTGTGTAGCAGATACTTCAATTATAATAGCTAATGGACAAATTGAGAGATAAAAAGACTTTTCTATCGTGTTGAAATTCAATGAACAGTTTTCAATTAGGCTCTGAGTATAAAAGGGAAAAAAAGAAAGATACTTTTCCTTGATGTTAACATTGCGGGAAAAGATGAGAGTAACTTCACTTTTTCATTATACAGAAGAGGTGCGTATAATGATGCATATTTAAATTATAAATCAGGTCACTATCTGCCAAATGAAAGCAATATCAATTAGAGCTAGGGTGGATCAGGCTTTAAAACTCCTTATATTTAATGACAAAAGTATGACTGTTACCCTCACCCAGCCAACAAAGGGATAATTTAAGGCAGTAAGAAATCAAAGAGTGATGTCACAAAAATAAGCCCTCACAGCTTTTTGGATAGTATTATTATAATTAATAGACTTCCAATGACTTTTTTTTTGCAGGTTATGGGCTTTCACAAAAGCATTTATTGCAGGCATAAAATATAAAACTCTAAAGAGTGGGTTCGACTAAGGTTGACTTGAGGGTCCTTAGCCTTTCTACTACAGTAATTCCTGTAAAATCATAGTTTCATTTATAGGCTCAATTTATAATGTTGAATTTATGCCAGTTCATCTGTTATCAATCATGGTAATAGCATGATCTATTGTATGTCACTTGTGCTAATGCAAATTAAATATCATTACATTACAAAAAAGCCCTATGTTAAAATAACATTAAGTATGTAACTTTAAGCAAAATTAAGGATGAATTAGCGATTTGGGGTGAGCATATATACAGATAATAAATGGAAACCCATGTGTATATTATATATAAAAATCATATACATGCTGAAAAAGGAAAAGCTAAGCAAAATATAAAATTGAGTAAGGCTTGAGTAGCAAGATTTACACTGTTTTTCTTTCTTCATTGTAGTTAAGTTCGAGTAGTAAGCAGTTTATTATTCAACCACTGTGGTTTTCAGCATCCGTCTTTGACACATGAATATTGGGAATCAGTGTTCTTAAAAAAATTCAGATCTGCAAACACAGTCCTTTGAATACCCCTGTGTATTTATAAATTACATACATACACACTTCCTATTGTATATATGCATTTGGGTATATAACTAGCCAATGCACATCAGTTGAAATTATTTATAAGTACAGCTCGACATCAGATTCTGAGATTAAAATGAAAATTGTAAACCAAAAAGTTTTCTCTTTGTTATTTTTAAGATGGAATGTCACTGAAATCTGCTCATTCTTGTCTGCAGAAGTGGCAGCACACCCTATCTAGATTAAGTAAGATTTCCATGAATAATTGCAGGAATTTTTCCACGTAAAATTTGGGAATATCTAAAATATTTGTTAAAACCTTCATGCTATTTTTTTTCTGCAGTTTTAGGTAGAATAAGTGTTTATCAGCTGCGTCTCTGAGTGTTAGACATCGTTTACACAGTTTAAAACACCTAGCGTGGCTTGTTTGGATTTTCTTCTTGAAATGAGGAGTGTGATCACTTTGCTTGAAAGTGTTTGTGAGTTCTCCTGGCCTTGGAAGTTCTGCAGATCCTGTTATTACATTTCTTGGTTATAGGTTTAACATGGGGATTTCTCTTCTTAAAAAAGATACTCGCCATGATGAAATATTGCCCGTCCTACTATGCCACAGCAGGAGCTGTGGCACCCTGTATTGTGGTTCCAGTAAAGCTCACGCAGAGGTAGTATCATAGGATGGTTTGGGTTGGAAAAGACCTTAAGATCATCTGGTTCCACCCCCCCTGCCATGGGCATCACTTTTATTACCGTGAGATGGTTGTACTTATCTCCCTTTTATTATAATGACTGAGCATTTTGCAGTCGTTAGTATAGCCACGTTTATTGATGGTTATTAAACCATCAGAAAATGCTACTGCTTTCCTTTACTTATAGGGAAATGGAGCGCTGAGGGGCCCAAGTCACACAGAAAGCATCTGTGGCAAAGCAAAGCGACCACGAATCTCCCAAACTCCCAGCAAACACAGCATTCCTTTCTTCTTTCTGTGAACCTTCATGGAAAAAAAGCAAATAGTTTTTCAAGTCGTGGTTATTAAGGTGAGATGAGTTAAGATGAGACTCTCTCATGTTTTACCTTTCTCTCCTTCCTCATACCTGAAAAGGGAGGAAACATGAAACAAAGTCCTTGCAGTATGTTCTGTGACACTTCATATTTGGGCTCAGCATCTTTAGGCAATACTTCTCCCATTGACCTAGGTCTGCATAATTAACTGCACTTCTTGTAGGTGCATAGAAGAAACCCAGATCAAACCTAGCAAGAGGCTTTGCACATCTTCTGTTTCACCAGACTTCTGTTCAAAGAAATATTCATTATTTCACATTTTTCCTCCTTCAAATGACGGCATTGCTTGTTTCAGAAGCAGAACTGACACTCTTCATTCATCGCCACAGATGTTAGAGATATTCTTCAACAGTGGAAGGAAACACAAACCTCTTAATGGAGATCTTGGCAGCTAAGTGGAAGTGAAATAGATTGTTTTAAAATGTATTTACAGTCTTTTAACATACATATGCACTGACAGTGATTTAAAAAGTCTATTACTAAATTTGTTTTAAAAATCTCTGCTCATGAAATCTCCTATGTTTCTTTTGTTACCTACTTTATTTATTAAAATGCCAGGCTTTCAATTGCATTTGAACATACTTCAGGCTCCTTTCTTGTATATTTTGAAATTTTTATCCACATTTAAAGTAAACTCGGTGCTTGTGTGGAATTTAACTCTTTGCCACAAGATCAAGCCACGTTTAACAGCTTTCAGAAAGGTCTTAGATACTCATTTACGTTTATATAAGTAATTGTAAGTCTGTCTGTCCATGATATAACAATTCTTCAGATGATAAGATTACCAGGAAATGATACACACATGCATTCTTGCACTTGGTCAGTATATCTGCTTAGCTTTAAAGAACTGAGTAAGTCTCTGCTCATGTTATGAAAGTTCAAACATGGGGAAATATCTGCCAGGTTGTGAATGCAGTTACGAAAAACTCTTTATTCCTGTTTCTACCCAATGCAAGAAGCTTCCTGTTAGATAGTGACAGAATAAACCAGTTGCAAGATTTTTCTTGCAGCTTTCCCTCTAACATGAGGTACTGGCTGGTGTGAGGGACAAAAACTTGAGCCACACATCTGGCTCCAGATGCAAATTCTGCTGTGGCAACATACCAGAATGATACCTTAGAAAATGCAAAGTTTCTGAGGTGGCTTCACTTTCCAGAAGAGGCTGACACAATGAATTAAACCCTTCTAAATGTGTCCTGGATTTTCTATGAATTATTCAATCTGCTAATAATTCATTAGGTGAATTTAACCCCCTTTTTCTGTTCGTAGATTGCCCCTGAGCATTTTTTAGTTTTTTCTCTTTGAAATTATTAAGTAGGTACTTTTAATGAATAATCTTTAGGGCTAGATTCTCCACAACACTAAACTGTTGGTACCTGCTTGCCACTGCATGCAAGGGGCCTCTGTGCTGTTGTGTCGGTGTGACAGGTCTGGGTGTTTGCCTGTTACTCATAAACTTCAAAAAAGGCTGAGGAGAAAATTGCAGAGCTTCATCATACCCAGTTCTGTACCGTAGACTACCCATTGATAACTAAACTTGCAAGATGATGCAGCAGCAGAGACAGGCATGCGCCTGACTATTGTGACCCACAAGATGGCTTGTTGAGTGCCTCTGCTCAGTCCATGGAGTACTGATAATTCTGCCCTGTGTCTCCAAATCTATGCAAACAGCTCAGTGAGGGCATTTGACCTGACCTATAATCAGAAGACATCCTTTACTGTAACATCTTTGAAATCCTCCATTGCTGTAAATAAAGATCAGGGCTTATGGTGTTGAAAATGCCGCAAAACATGGGACTACCCATCTGACAGTGCTCATTTTCCTATTTGACAAGAGGATCAGGAACATGTCTTTAAGTAGTTGATAGAAAACTCAGAGGTATCAGCAAATGAGTAACTGTCCAAAAATAGATACATATTTCCACAGGTTTCGTATTTGGTTGGTAGAAGCGGCAAATGCACTCACAACTAATTCTATTCATTGGGAAATAAGAACAGAAAGAAGATGGAATGGAAAAGAGAAGCATCAAAAGTGCCAGCACCAGGAAGAGATAAAACCAAATCAGTATTCAAATTACATGCATGTCTCAATTTTGCTTTGTTATTGTGTCACTATTTTGAAAAGCCCAAATTATGCTCATAAAAACTTAAGCTATCCATACATATGTATGAAAGTGTTCAGCTTCAGTAGGGTTGAGACAGACAAATCTGGTAGTAGGTTTCTTTTCAGGTTGTGAGAAGCAAATAATAATCAAGTGTAGTTGAGTTGGGTGAGATATTGGAGTCGTGGAACCACCTCCTTTGTCTTGTTCTTCTCCAAGTGACAAGGAAGTGTATGAACATATTTCACTGTCCCATCTGGGGACTCATTCCAGTTTTCAGTGAAGACAGTGGCAAACTGTCATCGAACTAAATGCATGGGACTGAAGCCTTTGTTAATATGCTGCTACAATAGTTCATGCTTGCCCTAAAACTTGTTCCTTGGGATTTACAAGATGGAGTAGTTCATGTAGGATGTCTTTTTCAAATGTGAAATTCCGTACATGTTGTGTCATAAAGTTATAGTGGGTATTTTGTAAGTTAGAACATAAACCCCATCTCACATTATCTCACATGTCTGGGGTCTGCTGAGTGCCTCTGAATGCAGATTTCTCAGAGCTATGGCCTCCAGTTAGCATCACATTTAGGATGGCTCACACCATCCTCCCATCTTCAGACTATAACTTGAGTTGCATTAACAGGGATTAACAGATCTGAATAGATCTAGCATATTTAATCTCTATAAGGCTATAAAATTAGTAACAAGAGATTCAAGACTGTCATATTTGTTCACTTAAAAGGTATTTTAGAGAAATGACCTCTTAAAAACATTGTTTGTACATATATATATGTTTATCTTACCTGATATACAGTCATTTTCCAAATAGAAAATGTTTCTTGCAGACCTCTCACTGTTGAGGAGCCTCCTTCCGTGCACAGCATAGGGGCTGTCCACCCCTTTCTTTTCCTGAGAAGCCTTTCTAACATTTTCATTTCAGCATTCTCTTCTCTAGATCTTCAACATACAAAATAGTTTTATCACATGACCTGAGAAGAATGTTATTCACTTATATTTACCCCAGGCATTTGCCACCAGAGTGCTTATCTAGAGAACACTCTTTTATTGTCTACTCATTTTTCAAATAGTTTCCGTTTATATGTGATCACGGCAGTTGTTCTACAGAGTCTTAAAATCCAGATGTACAATGAGCTCCCCTTAGTGCACAGGTAAAAATCTGTGCTCATAAATCAGTTACAAATCAGTGCTCGTAGCATAATTTCATATCAGCACAACATCCCTCATAAAGACTAGTTAGAATATCTTGGTATTTACTTTGTCTTTATTACGTCTAGGACTTGAATCATTTGCCTGATACAACTTTTGCTCAGTGAGTAACATTTTTGTGCATTTTTGTTTTATTTTTTTGTGTTAGTATCCAGGACTGAGTCACAGATCAAGGTCCCACCGAGCTGTACAAACACAGATCATACAGACAGTGCCTGCTCCAGAGAGCAATATTTTACAAGGGATTTTATAAAAATGGAATTGAAGTTTACCAAAAGGCTGGTGAAGGCAGCCCATTTGTACACCTGCAGCAATTACGTTTTGGCAGCACACCTGAGATGTACGTACATTTGCAGAACTTCCTTGCCGTGATGGAGAATGTGGATAATAGGGATATATCTGCAGTGTCTCCTCAAAACCACTCACCTTTGAATATAAAGTGTGAGGATATGAGAAGAATAATATTTAGCAATTCTGTAGCTATTTACAGCTTCCAAGGATCATAGAACATTCACTGATTAGTCCTCACAGCACCACAAGGGAGGAAGGCAGGTTATCAGGATGTACATCATCCTCACAAAGCAAGATTGTCCCCTGCAGTGTATTATCCAGCACGTTCTCCACAGTGGCATAGGTCTCACCTTGAAGGAAAGTGAATTTTATATATATATATGATATTCAACTTAAACTTCTAATTCCATGAAAATGGAAAAACATTATTCACATGGAAACATATTAAAGGCAGTCTAAACTATGCACTAAATGTGCAATTATAACTGATAAGAAAAACTGATGGAATCATATGCTACAGGAAATAAAAAGTAAAAAACTAGTGCGGATCAGGTAATATGTGAGTGATACCCATGTCACCAGAAACTAGAAGACTGATGGTCTGTATGACTGAAAGGAAGCATGTGGGTGGTGAGAGCAGAAAAGGGCTGTCAGCCATGAAGATAATGTTACAAGGACCCACGCCTTATATTTTCAAAGCTAAGTAAAGAAGTATGTTGTACAGTTCCAAATGAAATCAGTAGAATTTTCATGTATCTCAAGTCAAAATTATATATGGTGAGAGATTTCACATAAAACCTAGTATGACATGGAGTATTCACAATGGACAGCATCAAGTACAGATAACATGCTGAAAGTAACTGGTGAGCAAATACCCAAATTAAGATGTCTTTGCTGTTTACTTTTCTCATTTAAGCTGACCAGATGAATTAACTTGTAATTGAGGGTTTGACTCTACCCCCTTTAATTTGCTTTAACAGAAGCAAAAAAAAAAAAAACCAAAAAGAAAAGTGAAAAGAAAAAAAAAAGGAAAAGAAAAAAGGAAAAAAAAGGAAGAAAAGAAAAGGAAAGGGAAAGGGAAAGGAAAGGAAAGGAAAGGAAAGGAAAGGAAAGGAAAGGAAAGGAAAGGAAAAGAAAGGAAAAGAAAGGAAAAGAAAGGAAAAGAAAGGAAAAGAAAGGAAAAGAAAGGAAAAGAAAGGAAAAGAAAGGAAAAGAAAGGAAAAAAGGAAAAGAAAGGAAAAGAAAAAAGAGAAGATAAAATATAAGATAAAAATCAAATAGAAAAGGAATGAAAAGAGGAGAAGAGAAAAAAAGAAAAGAAAAGAAAAAAGAGGAAAGGGAGGAAAGGGAAAGGAAGCAAAGGAGAGGAGAGGGAAAGGAAAAGAAAAAGGAAAAGAAAAAGGAAAGGGAAGGGAAGGGAAAGGAAAGGGAAAGGGAAAGGAAAGGAAAGGAAAGGGAAAGGAAAGGAAAGGAAAGGAAAGGAAAGGAAAGGAAAGGAAAGGAAAGGAAAGGAAAGGAAAGGAAAGGAAAGGAAAGGAAAGGAAAGGAAAGGAAGGAAAGGAAAAAGAGGTGAAAAGGTACTGGAGATGACTGACTTTACCAGCTTCAACCTTCACTTCAACTCTGTTCCTACAATGTTTCCATTTTTAAAATATATTCAAGTGATGTGGCTGATACTAAACATGGGGAAGTGGAGTTAATCTGCTTCTAATTTGGATGCTATCGTGTCACATATTGTAAATGTTGAACAGATGATTGTACCTATGATTTTATTTGTCACTGCATCAGGACTCCTCAATCTCCTCTTCCTAAAAACACCTTAAGGGTCTTCTTCAAGCTGTCTCTCATGTGTGAAAGGCAAAGGATTCACAGCTTCCCACTCTTCTCTTTCTTTCAGAAGATCCGTTTCTGTTGAAGCAGAATTCTAAGACAAGTTTACCAGTGTTGGACAGTCAGTGTAATGGTCAGTTTGAAAGCCTTGAATCTAATTTACAGAATTCAAGGAAAATCAGCAGAAATTTCTAAAACCAGTAACAAGTTTTTAAATGCATATATTTGACTGCTTTCTCTAACTTTTATAACTGAATTGTCTTCACTGCAGCCCCCAGTTTTGATTAGAGACTTGTAATATAAATATTCAATAATAACAACCATAATAAAAATAGGTAATGTAGCTCCACCCCTTCCTTCAGGAAAATTCTATTCCACTGAGTGATGGCAAAGTAGCCCCAATTTTAAGTGCCTCTGCTTCAATCTTCAGCATATTTCTTAGGAAGATTAGAATATTCTCTCCTGTTCTGTGATGAATTAACTGTGTTTGGTTATATTTTTTGAGGGGGGCAGGGGGAATTACCATATCACTATATGCACAAGAGATCAAATGTATGATTAAAAATATTTATAATACTGATGTGGAAAAGAATGATATGTTAAACAGATAAGCATATAATAATGCATGTCTTACCCATAAAATTTAATTTATCCCTTGGGCAGGGCATAAACTTTGCTCAAGAACAACATGTTTTCCATCTATAGATTGCAGAGCTAAACTGCTTAATTTTACAGCAAATTGATCACTGCTGTAATATTTCAGGAGCAAAATGATCCTCAACAGTCAGTTCAGTTTCAAAAGCCGAAATTTATGGTCCTGCTTCTGATTTAGTGATAAGGTTTTTTAACATATTGGGCATTTCATCACTTTCTATTGGGAGTCAGCGTTGAACCAACAAAGAAATATTTTTTGAAATCAACAACAACAACAATAAAAAAAGGAACATAAATAATATACATCCAACTGACAGAAGAGTTTAATATTCCCTTCAGACTGGTAGGAAATTACTCAGATTCCTGTCCTTGTAAACATGTGTCCTGGCCCATTCAGGAGATGGGCTGTGCTGCCGCATGGGTGGAATCACGCAGCCTCTAAAGCCCAATTGCCTTCCTGAGTGCTAAGGAAAACTATTTCATTTATTTTCCCAAGTGGCTAAACTTCATTTTACCCAATGCAAATAAAATTTAGTAGATCTGAAGTTATTTGACACTTCTGATATGTTTAAAATAAATGTAGAAAGATTTAATGATGTGAAAGTTCATGACTCAGTAAAGATTGCTCCCTAGCTGGGGTCTTAGGATAGACACCTATAAAATCAAATTATTATAATCACAGGAGTCATGAGAAAAAAGTAGGCCCTGCTGAGCTCTATTCACAGAGTTTTTGCATTCATTATACTCCTTCTAGTTATGAAACAAAGGGACGAGGTAGGCTGAAATCTCAAAAGGCTTTATCAAGTAATTCTTTGCAGCAGCATTTTGTGATTACTACAGTGAATTGTTAGAAATCCGATTCATCTGCCAAGAGAAGAGGAAAAAGACACGCCGTCTTCTCTACCTCGGTGCAGTAGTAAATGCTCATTTTTGAACAATACCCTCCAGAATTACGGACACTGGAAAAATAAAAGTAAATGCGTGGATTACATCTGTGCAGTTTATCAGGGGGTGTTATTCAGCTAAATCTGGAGTAAGTTACTGAGAAAAATACCCAACTTAAAGACACTACATGTGATGCAAAGGTCAGGTTTTAAAAGGCTAACTCCCATTGGATGATGTGATTTAGGAGATCAATAGCTTTAAAAATCCTCCTTAAACATACATATATCCCCCATCCATTTTGATACTTAATCAGCAATCCTGTGTGGTTATATTTTGGTGAGTGGCACATATTTACACACAGGAGAACGTGTACATGGCTGTTTTATAATCAAGAAGGTTATTTCCCAAAGCTGCTATTGCCTTTATGCACATATCTGCACACTGACCTGGGACACACTGAATGCAGACACAGTAATTAGGTCGTTTGCTTGGGCCTGGTATTGCTTTGGAGGCTTAAAGGGTAAAAAGCCTCTGTGAACAGTGCAGAGTGCGATGGTGTCTTTTTCATCTTTGTGCTTTATAATAAAAACGAGAAAGAAAAGGATCAAAAGCCAACTTTTTTTTCTCTCTTTTTTTTTTTTTTTCTTGGTGAGAAAAACAATAATTATGGGTGCATATTTCACCTGCAGTTATTTACAACTGGAGTTTAGATCAGGGAGATGTCTAAATCCTTGATGGAACCTCACAGTCGACAATGCAGACGCTTTGTCTGGCCACAGTCTGTTTGGCTCAATGGGATTATGCTGGGAAGAAGATGCCAAGCACTCTGGCTCCCTTTAAAACTGTGGCAAAAGATTTCAGCTGCAGGCTCAACTGATTTAAATGCAGATGTTCTTCTTCAGTCAGTTGCATCCATTAGTTGGCTGAGCATGGAAAACCCTCCCCACATTTCTAATAAGCACTTACGCAAATCGTTTAGAAGCACGGATCCATATCCTCAACTTGTGCAGTTTTTCTGAGAGTAGTGGATAAAAGGTGATTTACGTTAGCCAATATTTCAAATGCATTTTCTGAGGCTCAAAATTCAGCTTTGGAAATATATGCAAGATTTCTAATGGAAGAATGTACTAGAGGTTGTCAATCTTCTTTTAATTACAGAGTTAAGTATAGGAAATCCTTTACCAATCAGTTGCAATTAAAGAACTGTCTGTGGACAACTTAGTGGATTTGGATTAGTTTGCATCATCTTTCTCAGGTGGTTTTCACATAAAATCCCTTCTTCAGGTTTTACGTTGTACAATTGTGCTCAAAGACCCAGTCGGCTCTCCTGCAACTGGGTGCTATAGAAATCCATAGTAAGAGACAGTTATGAATGGTCATAAAATCTGGGATGTGTTCAAATTAACTCCATATCCACACACTCAGGATTGTCCTTTTACAACTAGCCTCACAATAAACCATGAACACATTGGTTCACATACTGTAATTCTCCTTGCCAATGAATATCCAGCAAAATATTTTAATAAAAATATTTTAATGAATTTTAATTGTGCATTTGTAATGACTGTGTCTGCACCCAGATTTCAAGGTGAAAATCAGGTGAAATTGCTGCATGCTGAGCCCACAATTTGAAATACAGAATACGTATCAAGTCAGGGCTCTTATGAAAATGGATTCACATTTGCTTACTTGGCTCGTGAACCCTAAGCAAACATTTCAGCAAACCAGATTGCCATTTTGCAAGTGCCATCCCAAACCTAGTTTCCCATCAGAGATGTTTTTAACAGCAGTAAGTAAAGGGTTAGTTCCCCTTTACCTTTTCCCCTCTTTCATGCTTTTGTGTCTGTCTTGGGTTCTTTGGTTCCCTCCTGCTGTATTTCAGGCTGTGCATGCTCCTCTCATGAAATCCTCTCTGTCTATGTCTCTCTTATTATTTCCTCTAAACTTTCTTTGTTACCTGCTCTGTCTCCTATTATTTCTCCTGTGTCATCAAAAACTGACTCCGTACAGTCTGCCAATTAGCCTTTGTCTGTCAGCACATTCATCAGCATCCTGAAGAGTGATGGCGAATGGCAGCGCGTGGAAGTGCTATTTGATATGCAGCTGTGTGTCCTTGCACACAGATCTACTGTTACTGATGAAGTGGTAGGATGTGGCTTAGATTTCCTGGAGACAAAACTTTTGGTAAGAAGCAGATACCATTAGTAACGAATGAAATGGAATGAATTTAAAGAGAAGCTGTTTCAAAGTTAACAGCTAAGTGCACAGAACTTTCCTGCATTTAAAATAGACTGTTATGAATATGGACCTCCTGTGTATGCAAAGTAAAAAAGCCTGACGTAGATATTTCCAGGAAACAAAGACAATTAACAGTGTAATCTGATATTACATACCTGCAAGTGAGTAATTCAAATAAAGCTACTTTTTGCTTGTTGCAGGGAAAATAATGTGACTCTTGCATAAGACACACATTGCATTCTTTTGTGGAAATATATAAGTATACATTATTCAAAATTCAAATATTAATGATCACATAAATATTCCATGATCTTGGCTATTACTTTCAGAACAAACATTTTAATTTTAAGATGTCATATTTGTAAAAGCTGTATTTTGAGTAAGAAGGAGAGAGAGAAAGAGAGAAACAGACTCTTTTAGAGGTGTCTCAGTGTCTTGGTATGGTACCTTTGCTTAGCAAATATATAGCACATTTGAATGTCTTTTAGCTGTACAATGTTCACCTCCTTAAACATTTACAATGCAGGGTTTAGGGGGAGGTGTCCCTGCCCATGGCGGGGGGGTTGGAACTCGATGATCTTGAGGTCCTTTCCAACTCTTACTATTCTATGATTCTATGATTCTATAGAAAAAAAAATATAGGAAGAAATAAAAAGCAAATGCATAAGTGTGTGTTTGTATGAACTGTGGAAAGTGCATGCCAATAGGTAGAATTAGATTTATGAGGTTGGGTTTATGTATATAAGCTTTCGAGCAAACTTCAAGGGTATGTATGACCAGAGCAGTGGGATTATACGAGTAGCCTATAAAACTATATCCTTCTATCACTACATCTTTGCTAAGAGATGTTTCCAAATTAATTTGAAAGGAAAGCAAATTTGCTAAGGGACCTTTCCGAATTAATCAGAAGGGAAAGCAAAATAATAAATTGTAAAATATTAAGCGCAAATGAGACTTTTGACTTGTCTAGACAGTCTGGATCAGATTTTCAAAGGAAAGGTAGAAGAAAATTTTATTCATGCCAAAAGTCAGCTTTCGTATATGCAAATGGATAGTTATTACAAACGTTGCAAGTGGATTTCCAGATACTATTTCAGAATCAGCCTGCCAGATCTCAATGAGCTAGATTTTCCAAGTACTCAACACACACCCTTGCAGCCAGATTCCCAGAAGAGCTCAGCAGTGGTATCGCAGTGGGGTGGGATATATGAAGCACTTTGAAAAAGCTGGCTCTTATTTAAATAGAAACAAAGTGCTTATGGAAATCTTGAGTTTGTTGTAATAAACATATCGAAACTGCCCCTAAGGTGTTTTGAATATTTGCATGTAAGTCTTACCTGTGTTAACATTTGTTGATCCTGATGGGTTCCCAAGGCTACCTGAGGAATGAGAGTGCCCTGCAGACTTTTATGGTGGGACCTGGAGCCCTTTGAGGGACTGGAGCACCTGGTGAGGGTCACTCCACTTCTTTCTTGTGAAGCTCATCACATCACAAGTGCACACCCTGGCATGGCAGAGAGAAGGACCAGCCTAGTGTGTCTCCTGGAAGGTCTTTAATTGTTCTCATCGTTCTTGGCTTCAGCTACCGGAAGGTGTGTGGAGGGAATACAGGCTGCAGCTTCTCCACCAGCACAGGCGAGTGAAGGCACGTTCCCTGCTACCATGTGTTTCATCCTTGAGGTCCTGTGCCTGGTCCTGAGGAGCTAGGCAAAGTTCTAGGCATCAAGGTGCATGGGCAGCCCCCAGGCTTCTGTATCTCTCTGGATTGTGCACAACATAGCACAAAGATGTGAAGACATGTGTTGTCTTCTGCCCAGTTTCCTTTATGTAGTTGTAAAAACACAATCCACAATCTCCCTTTATACTAAGAAATCATTGTGCTTCAAAAGCTTGTTTTTTTTGTGGCTTACTTGATCAGCATTCATTTGTTTGCACCCTTAGCATCACCATTTCCTCGTGGTAGGATACAGCAGGATGTGAAAGCATTCTCCTAGAGGAAGAAGCCATTTTGAGGAGCTTAGCAAAGGCTCTGCTTTTCAAAAGAGCTGGGATTTGGTTGGATGTATAAAAGAATATCTAATTAGTGCACATATCTGTCACAGTGATAAACAGGGATAGTTATAATCATTTGTATGCATAGAGGCAAGAAGTCACTTCTAATACTGTTAAAAATATTGAAAAGTCGATCTCAGGAAGGTTTCCATGGGGGCCAGGGGAAGTATTTAAGAAACAAGATGCCTGGAGAAAGATGTATTGGAATAAGATTTTATGACAGCCTATGCATATAGATACTACTCACACTTTGGTGACCACGGCAGTTACAAAAGGCTGGGTATCAACTTGGTGTTTGGCACAGAGGTTTGCTGTTGCCAGTGCAGAGCTGAACAAGCCCAGGAGCTGTGGGAGGCTCCTGCAGGCTCCCCGTGGGCTCTGTGTCTTCTTTTCATGTTCCTCCTGCCTTGCTGTTTGGGTAAAGTGCAGTCCTCTGCACAATGCGGATAGGCCCTGACCTCCACAGGCTCCAAAACTATGTTTGGTTTGCCTTGGGTGAGCATCCAGGCTGCAACCTGGATGAATGTAATGAATGCCTTTGACTAAGGAAAATGTGTGGAACTTTCAGTTGCCTGATGTCATGGAGGAATAATTTTCCTCATGTCAGCATGCTTCCCTTTGCTGCAGTTGTTAATTGTGAGGTTTTCACTCACTTGATTATCGTTCTGTGCCTTCCTGTTTGTCCATGCAGAGGATGTGTGCATAATATACCATATTTTATGTTAGTGGGCAAGTTTCTGTTTCTTCAACTTGCTTTACATCATTTACAAATACATGGCAGAAATCTCTATCAGCCAGCAACTGGTTAATAGAATTAAGAAATTCATCTTGTGTTTGCTCTACAGTGAAGTACTGGTTAGTGTCCTCTGTAAAACGACTGGACAGCATACCGATAGCAGGAGGTTTATATTGCTTAAGACTGCCTTGGTAAAACTAGACTTCAAGATTGAAGGAATAATTCTTCAGCCAGTGGGGTTGACTTCTTGTTCATGCTGTTAGCATCTGAAACTGCTGCTGACCAAATGGTGCTCCACAGGGTCACACCTCAAGGATGCAATTCATTTCCTGCATAATTACTGTGCTGTTCTCAGAGCCAGTTGTTCTGCAGGTTCCATAAAACTACTCAAAACCATTGAAGAAGTAGCCTTCAGAAACTTTGCATGACCACAGTCAGGATGGGGGGAACTACAGCTCTCCTAGTGGGTCGCTTCCTATTAGCAGCTCACTGGCGGACATGGTGTTTAACACTGTATCTACTCAGCAGAGAAGGATGGTCATAGGAATATAGTAGTCACCAGATACTTGAACTGATTTACAAGCCTGAAGTTTGCATTAGGGTTGCTGTACTCTGCTTCAGGTGCACAAACTGGCAGCTTGGTCTGCTCAACAGTAGTCAGGGAAATTGAAAGTGCAAGAACATTTCTGACAGCATTTCAGCCCCAATGACAGAACCTTGCAGGGAGTTGGCTGCTGCAGGAGCTTTCACTCACATTCAAATCATAAGCAAGAAATAAAGACCTTCCACTTGTGATTCTCTCCCAAATTCAGAACCGTTCAGGGTGTGTTTTGGCCTGGTCACTCGAATCTGGCTCCGATAGAAATTCAGAAGTATTTGAGACTGAATATTGGATTTTGACCTTTCCAGTGTCTCCTGCATTTCTGACACTGTTGGCTTCTTCCAGACCAGATCTTTGTGATGTGCGGGTTTTCTTTGCAGCAGGCGGCATACAATTCTGCCTTACATTTTACCTTTGCATTTTCATCTCCTGTAATTCCTTCTGATACATTTCACCACATGATCTTCAGATAGGATTTGTATTTGCTCTTGGGCTGTTTCGACTGTCCTACATATGTCAGTAACTTTTTGCAGAGTCAGACTGTCTTCCCTGAAGATTTTTCTATTGTCATCACTTCTGAGCCCCACTACAGTTGCTGCCCCTGTTAATTCCCTTAAAAAGATATTCAGTTGTGTGTCACCAGCAGGTCTGTATTGTACTGGCTATCCCTTATGAGCTGCTTTTGCTTCCTTTGGCACACAACATAAAACATGTTTTCTGGACATAAAAATCATTCCACTTTTTGGGTGATAGATCACACACATGAACACAGATATTAAAATCTTAATTTGATATTATTTGGTTACTTGTGTACTTCTATGGAGATACTCTGTTAAAGATTGTAAATCCTAAGGATTTGCTGTTGTAGCTGTTATTTTCCTTACTCTTCAAAAGAAGTACATGCATTGCATTCTTTCTATATTTCTGTGCACCTGCTTTTTCAGCCTAGAGTTGTACCACAGTACATTACAGAAGAGAGATTTTCATAGACACAAATGGGAATTAAGTGTCCAATTCAATTGACTCTTAATTGGAGTTGAACAACTACAGAGCCTTTGAAGAACTCCACTACACTGAACCTCTTAATTTAGCCTGAACCTGTTTGTTGATGAAAATCCCAACTCCTAGGCAGCTGCAGGGAAAGGTTTCCTTTTGCTCCAGTAGCCACATTATTATTCACAAAATGTCCAAGGAGGTTGGTGTTAGTAAAGTTCATATCCGGCTGAGAAATAAACTTACCCCAAGTTTTTACCTTATGGCCAAATAATACAGAAATGTTATTTACTTTAATATTCATAGAAAAATCAAACATTTATTTCTGTTTTAGCAAATAGTAAATGTTTAATACAAATGTAATTTTCTACTACTGAAAATCTACCTGGTTTGTGGTGGAAATGGACAATTTCTTACCTACAGTGGGGATATTTTGAGTAAAAAGAAAAATATACCGCTATTTCTTGAGATGCCATTTGTACCCATTGTACACACCTAAATAAAACCCAAAAGCTGATTAAAATAAATACAGAAAGTTTTGTAACTTTTTACAATTATTTTTGGTCTGTAATCTTTTCAGTGTATTGATCTTTAATACATTAGAAAGGCAAACAGCAAAACTAAAACTGTTACTGGTGAGGAGTCAGAAAAGGGAGAAATGCATTTTTTTCTCATTGTTCTCTCAAATCCTCCACATGTCACAGTATGATTTTAAGACAGCTTCATATTTGCTTTCATGTCTATTAATTTGGTACCTGAGGTAGTGGTGCAGTGGTTGGTTATCAGGTGCTGTGTTCAGTTCCTGGAAAAAAGGCAGGCTTCCTTGGGTTGATAATATGTCTGGCATCTCCACATGTACATCAAATGCATATTTTACTTTCTTCCTTTGTATTCCACGCATACTGCAGCAGATAAGACTAGACAAATACACTTTCATTGACAAAGACTCACAGAATGCTTTGGGGTGGAAAGGATATTTGGTGATGGTATCTCACATAGTTTGTCCCCTCTGCTCCATGGCAGGATTGATCGCTTTATCACTAAATGATCCCTGATGGATGAGTATTGGGTCTAGACATCAGTTAAAAGTGAGGATGATAATTCAGTTTTACAGATGCCACTGACAGGGGAAGTTAATCTATTAAATTGTTTAGGAATTTTACAATTTCCCATAAAGTGTTTAAAACAGATCTTCTCAACCTTTGCCACTGAATGACCTACTCTTTCTTCTTATCCTCCTTTTTATCCATGCATCTAGCATGAAATTAACCTGGTGACCTCCAGTATAGCATAGAGGGAGGCAAGGTGATTTTTCCCCCTGTTAAGGACATAAAGGACCTCAAACAGAGATCAAAAGGAATGGAGATATTTGCTATAAGAGTTACAAATTATAGGGGCTAATAATCTGAGGTGGTTTATGTCACATTTAATGTCTGGGCTTGACCAGCACCTATGTGAGATCACGGTCTTGGATCAAGGTGTGCTCCCAGGTTTGCTCTTATCTGCATTAGGTTATTGTAAGACATGTCCCTGTTCATGCCTGGATGGACTTCAACACCCATGGCCGGACAGCTTAGCTCAGCAGGCTCTGGGGCGCAGGGTCCCAGCCACATCAGAGGCTGCACTTGTAAACCTCTACCGAAGCACTTTACAGCAGTGACTCGCCAGCATGTGGACTGACAGAGTCCCACCAGCCCAGTCCAGTTGTTCTGTTGATGGGGAGCAGCAGAATGAGAACTGGGCCTTTTGGACACATGGTTTCTTCCCTGGGATGATGTTGCTCTATGCCTCCTCAAAGACAATGCTTGTGCAAATCCAGCTGAGCCCCAGAATGATGAGGCACAGGGACAGATGCAAATGAGAGAAAATTAGAATAAAAGAAATTAATATTTGACATGTACAAGCATATGCACATAAATATAAATACATTTATATCTAAAATCAAATAGCTTTTCCCCCAGAGTGAGTGAGCTGTATTTGCTGCTTGGGTTGTGCCATCACTTGTGAAGATGATTGCAAACCCCCTCAAATTACAGTACGGCCTTTTACCCATGCTTGTGCCACCCATTTTCCCACTGTGTCTGATGTTGTTTAGGAAGGTCCCTGAAAGCTCAGCAGAAGAAAATGCTAGAAGACAGAATTATAATGATGGGGAAACACAAAGATACAGAAGAAAGGGAAAGGATATTATCAGCATGTCATATTTTTTGGCAAGAATTCATGCAGCATTAAGCTGGTTTGAGGAATGCAACTGACAACTGTCATAAAGAGAATTTGCCAGTGTTGGACTCTACCCCAAAGTATCCAATTTAGTCCATATCTGACCTAAATGCAAACATGTATTTCAAATGGGCCAGCGATAAGAGTCATCAGAAATTCAGTTATGCTGGGGAACCAATGGAAGAGCACCCTGCTGTTTGGGGATCAGTGAGAACTGCCGCAGAAACGTTACCTGACTTGCCAACAACTTGCCAGATCACCATTTCCCCATTTCCCCTGTTAACTGGGACAGAAAGATTTTCAAATATGGAAAAAATGAATAATGAAAAGGTGATAAAGCATCTAAAAACAAACACAGAAGCCAAACAGTTGACTATTGATGGGGTAGTTTAGTAGAGAATGGATCGCTCAGACATATAATGGTCACAAACCGAAACTCCTCTGTGCGTCGTTTGTCCTCTTAATGAGCTAAGCAGGCCTTATCTAACATGTGCTTAGTTATCACTAGCAGTGCAGGATTAGGTCAATTAATAGAGTTATATGTGTATTTTTTTTTGCCTGAACAGGTTTTCACAGGAAATTACTGATTATTTAGATCAATTTGTTGTGTGGAAGTGTGTCAGTTTTGAGTGTTTGTCAGGAAGATCTTTGGAGTTTCAAGGAGATTTTCTAGTCAAAAGCAAAATAAACTTCAGAACCAATGCTAGGTAAGGCACTTACCAGCAGCTAAGATACAAATTCAAATGCCTCCATGATGTTGGTTGCTTGTTAAAATTCATTCATTGTATGTTCTCCTTCCACATGTGAGCAAGTAGAGAGAAAAAAATAACTAGAAACAGAATATTTGGGGTATTTCTTCCAGCACAGAAAGAATCTGACCTTTGGATTCTCTGTACCTGCTCTGATAAGAGCTGGCAACTACTGTCCATTCCCTCCTTTTACTTCTTCATAAAGCTTGGTGCCCTCTCTGGACTCTGCAAGAAAGGAGATGCTGTCAAACAGCTAACTCCTCAGGTTCAGAAAAGTAAAGGATTGGTTTCTGCTTTTAATTGCCAGGTCAAGCAGAAATCTGGCTCTGTTATTCCCCTCATGGCAGGCCAAGAGGTGTGCTAATGGATCCAGGAAACCACGGTGCTAAGTTAGTTGCAAATAACACTCTGTCCATGGGCATGCACTGGTCAGATAGGAGGGAGGAAGGCAGTACTCCCTCGTCACATTTATTTCAACAGCAACTACCTGCTGTGACAATTCCCTTTTCCATCCTTGCACTGGCCAACATGCAGATGAATAAATGTGAATAAATGGAAAAAAATCAATGCTTGAGAACACATTTCTGCCATTCTAGTGACGAAGACACAAGAGGTATTGTGTCCTCTGCCTCCTCCAGACATGGACTTCCTTCTTAGGGGGAACTAAATAGCACTGGTCCACTCTCATGGGCACTACAAAAACTTATGGATGTACGGGTGAGTGTTGCCCTGGAGAATATTGTCTTAAATCTGAGATTACTCAATGGATCCAAGCAGGACACACTTTTGGAGAGGTAATTTTGCTTTCTGAACTAGCATTTATTTGATGTCTATATCAATACTTTCCTGGAGATCATCAGTGCCGTGGGGAAAACATGTGGGATTTTTAGAAACCATTTTTAATCAGTAATAACATAAACAGAATGATGGTCACTATTTAGGAAGCAAAGAGATCTTTGCTTCAGAGTAAACATATTGGAAAAGTAAATCAAAAGGTCTAAATAACTAAAATTGTCTGTTAGCTCAAGGCCTTGGTTTCTCCTTTGCAGACCTCCAGGTTAATCAATGGAGGGGAGGAGAAAGAATCAACAGAAATGACAATAAATAAGTGTATGGAACAAGATATGGTTCAGCTCAAGTAAATATGACTGAAACTTTGCCTCAAACTGAGCAGAACCTTTTTCAAGTTTCAGAAAAGTTTGAATAAATTTTTTTTTCCAGAGAAAAAAATCTGATTCAAGTGGAGATTTTAAACAACGTAGGGAGCAAAGCGTTGTAAGTAACAGAGAACATGAAAGGACCTCAAAAGTTCAGGGAGTGAGGGAAGAGTCTGAGATTCCAAAGATCTGGATTCAGTTTGAAGCACTGTTTCTGAGCTGCTTAGAGACTGAGCAGAATGATTCGTTACTGAACCCTGAAATTTCCTTTTCAGCCCTTATTTACTTAGAAGATTGGAGAATCCGGCTGTAGAGAGGGGTGCACTGAATCCCTTACTACTATTACAACAAAACAACAATAGTGATAGTTTCTATTTTTTCTCTGTCTGACAATTCCAACTTTGCACTCTCAGTCAGGCTTAGGGGGTTATTCTCTTCTATATTTACAGTTTCAGTTTCATGACTGTTTAGTAGACTTGCAGGTAGTGCCCAGCTCATTCCTACATGCTCTGATATTTGCACACACTCAAATCAGACAAAATTCTGACTCAGCACACATTCAGATCAGGAGTTTTAACTCAGTCTGAACCCATAAACCTTTTGAATTTCCCCCCTGGAATCAAAAGAAATGAAATGCTGACACTATTCAGTATTTATAGTTTTCAGCTGACAGATAGCTGCAAGGCACAGCTCTTGGTACTCACACACTGAACACATTTTTGTTCCTAAGTAAGCCAGCCCTTCAGTCCGGTGCCTTCATCAATTGTACATCCTCCCCTTTGCTCTGACAGTGCTTTTGGAGTGCTCTTGCCACCTCTATCTTGCTGTCACGGTCTGAAATACTGAATATACAGTACCAGATTTCCATTTTTGCTCCGGGTATGAACATTCGTCTTGCAGGGAATACCAGGCACTCTGGGACAACACATCTGCTGGCATCCTCACAGAGTCCCTGGGGAGCTCAGGTGTGTGCTTATGGCACACATGCCATTAGAGGGCAGCCAACACTGCTTCCACTGCTTCTCATATCATCTGTTTCTCTGCCATGTTTAATAGGCTTTGTCTGGTTCAGGGCAAACCCCATTAGGCATGAAAAGGCAGAGCTACGCAAAGGAACTTGCACTGACAGCCTGTTAAATGAATAAGTTTCTGCAGGATAGCGGGATTCAGCTGTTTTGGAAAAAAAAACCACACACAGATACACATTTTATATTTTTTCTCTTTTTTGTCAGTGTAAAAATAGGATCTCAGTTTGCTGAACGCATTCTTAGCTGCGCTGTGCTATCATTCACTGCTAACATTGCAATTGCTGTTTCCTCTGTGTTGGCCCAACCACATGAAATATTCCCATGGCATTGTAAACCACAGACTTTTTGCCATGCCTTCTGATGCTTCGACTTTACAGAATTACACAAACACATCTTGTCAAAAAATACTCTTGTAGTTGCAGCAGTTAATTGTGCCAGTGGTCACTGACACCTCCAAGAGCTCACCTGCACACATGGAAGTTCAGCCTCTTCCAGAGGAATAGCTTGGGTCCTGTGCAGACTTGCAGCTCCATTCCAGGCCTTTGCACTCAGTCACAGCTCCTTTCATCCACGATCTTCAGGCTTGCATAGAGATAGAACTGTGAGAACGACAAGGCGCATAGTTACAGATGTGTAGTTTAAATGGTGATGTAAATATAACTTGCAATTTCTTTAAAAAGGATTTTTTCATTTCTTTTTTCACTTAAACCCATGGATAATGGAAACTATTTCTGCTGAGCTTTCCTATGCATTGAATGGGATAAGTGTGTTTGAGTCTGGCCAGAACCCCAATGATGGAGAAAAAGGGTCCTTTAAGTGCATTTCTGTTTCTACAGATTTTGTCACTGGCACTGCACGCAGCTGGTGTAGTTAAGATTAGGACTGCAATTATTTTTTGCTGACTCTGTCAGTTTGAGCTTTTCTAGCAGAATTTCTCTAGAGGGCAGTAAGGATTCAAAGCTGCCTCAGGATAAATATATATCTGTTTTGTAGAAATGACAGATCATCTTTGCACAGCAGTAGAGGTTACAAGAGTGGGTGCACATGTTGCAGTGTAGGGTAGAACAGCTAAAAACACATAAAGCATACTGTACACTCTTCCTTCTCATAACATCACCCAGGCTGATATTTCATTGCATATTTGCATTCTAAATTACTTATTCTGCTTTAAGTTTGATGAGAAAGGGCCTTTTTGTTAGGGAAGCTTCAGTTTGGATTTATGGAAGGTATGATAACAGGGAACAAATTGGAAAAATAAGTCAAGGGTCTGAATGGAAACCTTAGCCCTGCGGGGCTAAGACTAGAATTGCTTCTGTGACTCCTGCCAGAAAACTGGGGATAGTGAAGCTAGACCTAGGTCCAAATACAATGTATGTGATCATTCTCTGGCTCCAACATTATATTTAACAATGGCAAATATAACAATACATGTGTAATGCCTGCTGTGAGGGATATAATGCCTGCTGGATATTCACAAATTAGGTAGGGTTACTGGCAAGAAAGACATGAGGGGGTGAAAGTTTTGGAGCTCTCTTGCACCATCCTCATCATCTTTGCACACGGTACCTGAAAGTGATGCAGCGAGGGCATGTAAGGAGATTAAATTCCCTTTAGTACCTTATAAATCTCATATATCACTTAGGAAAACAGTGAATAATGAGTCCCACTTAGGAAAACAGTGAATAATGAGTCCCACACAACTGCTGTTTCTAACAGTTCATAGTCCTTTCTCCTTGTCTCATCCATACATCTAGTTTTGAAGCCTCCAGAAACAAAGCAGAATGTATGAAATTTTGTGGTCAGGTTCTTCTAGCTTTACCGTCAGTGGGTGGCACCACAAAAAACACCCTGCACAAACACCCATAGCCAGGAGGGTGAGAGGTAAAAGTAGCAGGGTCTACACATGGATATTTTCAATCCTGTGATGACTGGACCACAGTAGTAGCTCTGTATCCAAGTACTTAAGGCAGCCCTAGCTGCATTTGTGGTCATTTGTGTGTTCAGCACTGTCCAGTTGAAAGCTTCTGTGCCTTGAGCCTTGTGCCTGGATGAACTGAAGTGCAGAGGTAGAGTCTCTGTGCCCATTTCGATATACCTATTATTTAGACTCTCCTATTCTTTGCTGTCTCTATTCCTATGATTTCATGGTGGTGTGTTTTAAACCTAGAAAGGCTCAGGAAGTATGTAAAGTTCTTCCAAGACAGTGCCAGACTAAAGCTTTCTACTGCATTTCCCTGTTTCCAACTGGCCGCAATATGCAGCAAGAAGCGTGTATGGTGCATACAGAAGTTCAGTTCTTATCTTCATTGTATTTAATCCTGCTGGGTTAGCAAAGCAGAAGATCCAGAGTAAGAATCTTGGATACAGTCAAGCAAGCCAAGGTTCGATCAGGACGCAGCAAAGACCATGCGGGAAGACAGGTGGCCAGGACACCTTATCAACAATTATATCATGGCCAATACTTGTTCATAAGGTGCCCCTACTTAAACTTCAGATTGAAGCTGTTTATTAGGCTTGGTGATACCATGAATAACAAAAGATCTCTGTGTCATTCCACGATACCTTTACATAACATAATATCTCTATTTCAATGTAATAACCATTTAAATAGGGCAGGTGTGGTTAAATTTGAGCCATGTTTTCAGCCAGATGCAGGAAGGCTCACATTTCTGCAGGTGCCTGTTTTGTCCATTTAATGAGAAATAAAGCTGTGAGGTATAAGAGGTATAATCAGACATGAAGCTCTGAGATCCAGTTGTTTACAGTGCCTAAGCAAAACAGTTGAACCCTAAAATTTGAGTTCACCTTGGCATGAGGATTTAGAGAACTGAAAATGTGACTTACAATACAGTAATTCAGGGGAGCCAATGTATTTCTTATTTCTGTTACAACAATGAGGGTCTCCAAATACAATTTGCTCAGATGTTTGCAACAGCGACTGCTAGCTAATTCTTTATTCATTTCCAAGGCAGGTGCCCATCCCTTCCCTTCTCATCTTTACTGTGCTGTAATACAAACTTCACCCTTCCAGCAGCAGATCTCTCAACTACTTTCATCTTAACTACTTAATGCAACTACTTGACTTGTTTCCGTCTCTTTCAAGTCAGATCTCCTCAGGGACCATGTTTCTCCTGATCCCTGAATGCTCAACACACACACTGCTCCTGAGTAGAGGTGCAGAAGGATCTTGCAGTTGCCTTGTTGCTGCTACATGCCACAGGTAGGCACTTGACCCACAGCTCAGGCAAGGGCTCTATGTAGGAAACAGGGAGCTGCCTCTGTACATCACATCTGAGTAGTTCACACACCAGCCGTAGTATGCTATCATGTTTTGAGAACTTCAGATGTAATATCATCATCAACATATGTGCAAGTGTTATGCCAAAAATTGAAGTCTGGGGCAAAAATATCAGTGGGGCACTTTAAATAACCAACCGAGACACAACTTCTCAAAACAACTAGTTCAAACAGAAAATTGGAATGTTATGAACAATGTAAGAGTGAGCTCGATTTTATTGTAAGATTATGTGTTTAAGGAATACTAAATTTAGGATCTAAAGATGTTCATACTTGAATATATTTAAATAATTACTCTGTAAAATATTCATCCTACAATATGTATTCTTGCTTTTCAGGTGTCTTAGCGTCTAAGAAATCTGTATTCCTGACCTTAAAAAGTACATTTCTTGCTTGAAACAAATTTAAACAATAATGTAAGATGCCATAAAACTTGAAACCTCCTATGTCAAATCAAGAGGAGATTTATGCAAGATAATTCCTTACATATTTGCAAAAGAGTTTGGGGTTCTTTTGCTCAGCTTCATCCAGTGTTTTCACCCGAGACCTCTTCCCTTTCCTCTCATTGGCCAAGTGTCCTTTCTTAGGCTGTAGTGTGGCAAGCACATTTTAGGTGTGGGTTGACAACCATATTTTAAGTAGCCCCCAGCTCATTTCAGACTCAGAACTCTGACAGTTTTCCAAGTGCAGTTGCTTGCACACCACTTATGCAACCATACTGAATATTTGATCTCACCTAAAACCCATCCAGGTTAATATGCCAAACTCTCACTGGAAGAAAAGGCACTAATGGAGAAGGTACTCTATACTAGAAATGATGTCAAGAATGGTTTCCTGACGCATGGACAGGATTTGAAGTTAGAACTTTCCCCTAGTTAACAGTGAGATAGAATAGACACTCTCTAGGATTTTGTGAGGAATGGGTCATAGCCTTGGGGTTCAGTACTCACCAGGGCACCCCAAAGTGACATCTACACAATGGTGAAAAAACCCTGTCCCCTTTTCACCCATTGCATGTCATGAAGATCGTCACTGTGCATTTTCATCAAGATCGTCATTGTGCATTTTCATCAAGAGTACTCAGGGAGCTTCCACTCCCCCGTTAGGTTATTCGGTATGAGCAGTGAGGCTCATAAATAGGGTTAGAAGTACCCCTCTGAAAGAGGAATATTCACCTAAAATAGATCTATTTCAAAGGCAGTGGCCCAAGAGTAATTGCTGTTTGGGGTCCTCAGTATAATTCAAACCACACTGTCTCCCAGAAAAAGCTTTTAGTTAAGGGGCTATGATTTTAAGAAGGCTTTATACCCCATATGTGCACTATGGATCATGGAACTAGGAAGCAGTAAAAGTTGAGTACAGCTAGTATACCAGGGACTGACAGCATTATGACTTTTATCAGTTATGTGAGAAATAAGTCCAGTCTTAGTAAGACAGTTAAGCCAATATGACCATACTCCTGGGCTACAGATTTATGGTACAGAGTCCACCCTATAAAGCAATTGTTTAGAAACCAAGGGCTTGAAAACCCTTGTTTGGACAAGTAGTCCTTGCTCCCAAGTTCCACTGAACTTTCTTTGCTTCAGCAAGAGCAGTCCCCCAAAAAAGCACCAGACAAGTAAGCAGACTGAGAGAGACCCAGACCAACAAGCATATAGCCTTTCATGTCCTGGGGTAGTCCAGCTTGTCTTATAGAAACATGTAAAACAGTAAGCCAAATATTATAAATTCATATTTGGAAGATACATGGACCAGCAGAGCAGACATGGACCAGCTTATTCTTGGCTCTACTGATGACATATTCTATTGCTCATGCCTCAGTTGCCCCATTGATAAAACTGTATAGATAAAGCTATTTTACAAAGCCCTTTTACATCCATACACGAAAAACATAAAAATGCCAAACACTGTTGTAATGAAAAGTATTTCCCTTGGCTTTTCAAAATCAGTGGGAAATCCATATTGGACACTGCTCCTGGAATGTTTCTGCAGTGGTGCTTTTACAGCAAGAGTGCTTTCGTCTGAAAATATACAGGCTGGAAAGCATAAAGTAGATCAAGTTTAGTGGTTCAGGATCAGTCAGTTACTCAATGTTACTGCAGTTAGAAGGAGGTGAAGGGAAGATGGGTGATTTCAGTAAGGTTCCTACAGGGAGATGTGTGCCAGGATTCAAGCCTGGTGATTCATAAGCTGTTCGTCAGTAGCTGTTAAATATCTGCTTTTTGCCAACGCTCAGTTTCAGTCTGCCAAAAATATTGGATAAACAGTCGCTGTAAAAAATTTATAGTTTCTCTGGGGAAAACAAAAGGTTTTTGTGGCATAATACAACATCATAAATTAAAGCTTTTTTTAAAATTAAGAAGTTACATCATGTTTTGATGTAATGTGATGTGGCAGGTCATGCTTTTAATTTTAATGAGCTTAAAAAAGCGAGAGAGAGATTGAGATTTGGGAATATAAATATTGTTTCTGAACCTATAACATCTCTTGTTGGAGGCTGGCAAAGCAGGTTCACCTCTGCTATCTGGGTTCAAGTCTTATTTCAGGAAAACAATTTGAAATGACTTCTGGAGGTATCAGCATCAGTTAATGAACTGAATTTCCACTCCACAGACCTTCCAGGAAATTGCCAAACAGCATTAGCACTTCTATAGTATTTGTCATGCTTAGGTATTGCTGTGCTTTCAAAAGCACTGTCATCTCCAGCCTACCTTTTCTTAAGTGTCCTGTAACTTTCAAGTATTTTCAATTTTAAAGATTCCAGAATGAGAGACCCAGGGCAGTATTTCAGGGGTGCTTACAGCAAGTGCCCACTGGTTTCAGGAGCAACTGAAGGGGTACAAGTGCATCTATGAGTAGTCAGTCCTTAAACAGAGGCATCTCACTGTGGAATTCAGAACTGAAACCCATCTTGTTAGCAGTCACTTGAAGATGCACTTCTTTTTTGGCATCATAAGGTTATGACAGAGAGCAGAATTCATGCATCTTTAAACTGATATGAGCTTTCAGCATGTCTAAGGCTAGGCCTGAAATTAGGTGCAGAGAGGTCTTCTACCTTATGAACAGTGGACCTGGCTCCTCTTTTTTTTCCCCAGAAAAATGCATGAGCTAGCACAAAAGGGATATTAGCCTTCATTTTAACCTTTGGTCACTGCTATAAGTAATGTAAAGGGTTGGGCGTACTGCAGGACTACGCAAGCAGGAAATAATCACCTATTCAGTGTTTCACCTCCTGAATTTGATTCATTTTTCTTTCAGCTCAGTCACAGGAAGATGTGGTCTGAACCCTGCATTTAGTTAGTCATATCTGACATGACTTCACTAGATGGCCATTGCTCTGTTCTCACTTACTTGGCCTGATCTCACCAGATGGAACTCCTGGAGGGGATTGCCCTTGTCGCCTGTTGGCTTTGGCTGCGAAGGGATCCTGGAGCTCTCACTGCTTCCCTTGGCAGAAACTTGGCACTTTCTGGAGGAGTCTTGCATAAGCCTTGGGAAAACGAAATAAGAAATGACTACTGTAACACAGCTGAGTAATGCGGTTCATTTCACGCTGCTCAGACAACCACCTCACCCTCTGCTAAGCCCGAGGTAATTGGTTTGGGGCTGTTTAGGGCACTTGCCTTTCATTCTCCTTTCTAATTTCTCTTTTCAGTCCTCTTATTTATTTTCCTAATAGTTCATTTTTCCATTCTAACTCTCATTTTTATATTTTTAATCACATTCAGAATAGAGGAAAAAGGGTGACCCATTGTCCTCATAAGTGACATCTAGTCTATGACTTGACTGACAGGAGGTACCATTAGAATAAGCATCCCTTCTCTGACTGAGACTATCCATGTTAACATTTCTGTACTCTGGGCTATATATTTGATCTTACATAGCTGTAAATTATGAGTGACTCCATCAAAGTCAGAGGCATTTCTACTGTGCTAACATGGTGTAGGTCAGCTCAGATTCATGCTTTCAGGATTTCAGATGTCTCAGTAGGGCTCCTGTTGTATTGCTGGCCAATTCTGTCATTCAGTCATGTATGTGGTTAGAATGAGCTGGCAAAAGTACCCAGTACGTGAGCTTCTCACAAGAATCTCTGCCTTGAATTTCTTGAAGATCAGGTTCACACTGGCATTTGAACCTGGTTATGGAGATACAGTACTTTACGATATTGTAAATCATATCAGGGCAATATCAAAACACAATAAAAGTTAAACAAAACATCTGAAATTTGCCTGTGTGCACAGAGTATGTCTCCTTGGGGTAAAACTGATCTTTCAATTCAGAGTTCACACAGAAGGTGAACTACCGCAGACTGAAGTTGTTCAAAATAATCAGCTGAAAACAACAAGCCTAGATTAAACATTACCAAAGTTAGACTGTAAGTAGGAAAAAGATTTTGCCTTCAGTTCCACAACATTACACTCATGTTCTGTGACTGGTTTCTGTGCTAGTAATTTCTTTACATCTGAGAAAATCTTGGAATGCTATGGAGAAGGCTGAAGTGTTAGACGAGAGCTCTGTGGGAAGGGAGGAGGAACACATAGTTTTGATTCATATGAGGAATGTGCTCACTAGGAATAAAGTTTACAAACTCATTTCAGGAGTTAGAAAACCAAGATGAGATCAAAACTTGCATGATCAGCCTAACTGTTGGAAAACAGAGCAAGTAGCTGCAGAAATTGGTATGTAGGGAAAGTGGGGAGGGTCAAAAGTGGAGGAGTACTTATGTCTCTTTGTAACTGATAGAAAACAGAAAAAATGTTTTTAAGAACTTCATACTTTGTATTCTCTTAGATAATGAGAACATAAAACGTCTGGTTCTCATCTTTTTTACACTTATGTAAAATTGGGATCAACTCAACAAGTTAATGGAGTTACATAGGTTTAAATCTGGCATAAGTGAGATAAGAAACAGGCCCATCAGTTCATTAAGGACTTCATTAACTGTGACTGGAATATCTTGCAGAGCCTGTGTTCCTGCAAATAAAAACATGCATTTGAGGCCACAAGAAGGTGTTCTGCATGCCCTAATTTGTACGTGTACAGCCAGCTGCCTATTTTAAAGCCAAAAGCTAGAGGGCTCTGTATAGTTGCATCTGGGAGAGGGTGGAAGTGTATTTGTGCAACTGCAGGACTTGTGCATGCGACAATATAGATGCACACACAGGTGGGTCTAACCTGTCATCAGTAACAAACTGAGCACAGCAAAATATGCAAAGTTCTTCGTGCACATAAGACCTTCCATTTAATTAAACTTTGTCATGACTTCTTGGCTTGCAAAATTACCCTATTTATGTTTACCTCACTTATATATAAGTTAAATATATAACTGCATTCCACCATTCTGTGCTTTCTGCTGAGGGATATGCTTATGGTCTTATGATGCGACTCAACCCACTCTTTACCAATTTTATTCAAACATCAAGATAATGTATATTAAAAAATCCATCCACAGGAAGGATTTGAATAGCAAAGGAACAGGCATCTCTCTCAAAATTTATTCCCCTTAATTATTGATGGGCTCCATCACTTCAACTTGGCTGTTTGATCAAGTGGTAAATCATGTAAATATACCATGTATGAGTGTCAAAGCAGTTTTGAGGAACTGAAAATTTTTAAGTTATAGGTCAAGCAGCAATTTCCGAGAACAACCCCTAATGAAAGCAAAGATTTTCTTCCTTTTAAGCACACATCAGACCAATCTAATTTACTAGGGAGAAAATTCACTTTAGTGCAGAAGGACAATCCAGACGTATACACTACTTACGCTCTTGTTAAGTGAAAATTGGGATAAGTGGTACTAAGTGAGTGCATAGATCTTAAGCTTGTCCTCTTCAATAGGGTGAGTTCTACCCTTAATAAGAAGTAGAGCATCAGTGTTGTCTAGAATCTTCTGAGGACCATTAACACACAGCTGAGTTTCACCATTAAGATGTAGCAGAAAAGATAAATTAATTGAGAGCTGTTTTACTAGTTATATACTTCTTACTTATTGCTTCTCACTTGTATACTTTGGACTTTATTATGTCTCGTCCAAATTATGCTGAAAAAAGTTCTGAATTCATTTCTATCAGTCTTTCATGGGATTTCCTTACGCATTTCTACTCAATTTCTGCTTTGTTCTGTTGAAAATTTATCATATCACAAGGAAATCTTGCAGACTTAATTTAGTCACTGTGTTACTTGCTACATTTGTCCTTGAAAAGGTCTACTTCAACACACTAGAATGCAGACGAAGGTGAATGAAGCTCAGATATGCAAATCTGATGCGGGCCCTCAAAAAAACTCGATCTCCGCAGCCACAATTCCAGTAGCCAGGGAATGGTCGATGAGGGCAACAGTCAACCTGGGAAAGATTCAAAATATGCCTGAGGTAGCAGCAGAGTGCAGCTTTGCTGGGTTTTTCAAGCTGTCCTTCCTTCAAACAGCACCACCAGACATGTAGAAGGCCCAATTCTTTGATTCCTAAGGTACATTACATGCAGGACTCAGGCTGGTGTAACTTCTTTTAAATTAACTGGATTTCGGAGATGCAGCTCTGCAATGGAGAATGATGCCAAGAAATATGCAACATCCGCTCTAGGTTTCCACACCTTTATCCTTGAAAAGAGAAATAAAAAGCCTTCAGAGACAGTTGCAGAGCAATTCTAACAGCCTTGACAAAACTGTATCGACTCTGCTCCTCCCAACTTGGTTGCATTTCTGGTTCCTACAGATGGTCACTCCCATCATCTCATGGTCAGTCTATAAGGGATAAGAAATGAAAATACTCTGAGCAGTCTCGAGAGAATTTCATTAGATGTTCACAAGAAGGTGGCTTGAGTTGCTAATAAAGCTTGGAAGAATCCCTTTCCTGGTTTATTCTCTTTTTTTCCCTAGCTTGATCCCAAATCAATCTTCTTTCTGGTTCAAAAAGCCTTTTAGTCCCAGGGAAATGTAAATGACACCTCTGTGTGAGACCTGGTGATTCTGGCTCATGGCCCTGATGTCATTTCATTGCTTTGTACATCAAAAGAACGTCCCCTGACACAGACATTGGTTTACCTTAGCTGGAGTGACTCATCATTTTCCCACAATTAAATTTTTGAGCTCTAATGCAAAGCAGACTTATCTGCTTTGACAAGACAGTACAGAATAAACAGAAAAGACTAAATTTGTATTGGCAGCTACCACTGCGCTGCAGTTATGAGTAATACAGCATAACTAGAAAGGACACCAAGAAATCAAAATAGATTCTAGTTGCTGGAGAACCAAAAAAGAAGAAATAGCCTTCGATCCCCAGTAACTGACAGTTTGGTGTTCTGTCATGACACTAGATGGGAATAGCAGCAATAAATGTTTCTGGTCTTTCTACCCTGTCCATATTATTTTTTCTTTTATTTTCTTAAAAAAAAGGGTATGCCACTGCAGGTAATTTCAATGTGTGCTATATATATTAAAGGGAAAAATATCCTTACAATTTGGACCACAGTTCAAACACACCAATTTCCTCAAGCCTATGCCCTGCCTCACTCAGACCAGCACTTGTCACAGAGTCTCCCATCTGCACAGCTCTCCATTTCCCACTAACAAAGTGGGATGCTTGGATGCTGCTGGCGTGTGACCCACATGCAGCTACACCCACAGAGAAAATACACACTCCAGTGGGTCCAGGAGGCCTCCCTGGAAACCATCTATCCCTACTCTGGTTTAAATTCAAGTTGTTCTGGCCACAACCTGAGGACAATTACATGGTGTCACAGATGATTTCTTGCCATGCAATGGAGGACATGTCACACCTGGAAATGCTAGTGGAGCTGTGGTAGGAGAAATAAATTTGTACCCCCAAAGGGTTGAACCTCTACTGTTGTGGTTTAAGCCCAGCTGGTAAAGCTGAACGCAGAACACTTACCCTGCAGTTAACTTGTTTGGAGAAGGGAAATGATTCATAAATTTAGGATCTTCAAACCGAGTATTGTCAGTAATCTTTTCCTAACTGAGAAAAGACATGCACTGAAGTCAGGTGGGTTTAATTCCTGTGGGCCCAGTGTTTCTGACTGGCTGGATCACAGTTGACCAGTCAATCAGAAACACTGGCCATGAGGACTGACATGGAATTTTGGATTACGCTCATATCACTTTGCTCCAAATTTACATGCGCAATTACTACATCTGCAGATACAGATCAATACACTGTGTGTACAAATGAAAGAACTCATTGGCATGTGCCTAAGCAAATTAGAGCATGATTACATACAGTTAAAAATTTGGATTCTAAATCTTTGTACACTTCTGTTGTGATATTTTGTGATTGCTAATTGTGACAATATCTGTGCAGGGTATGTAATTCAACATGAAAAGTGTTTTTAGCAGCAGGTGAATAAGATCAGTTACTGAAACAGCAAAATTATTGCCAACATGGAGAAAATTAGATAAAAAGGTAAGCTCCAAACAGCCTCATTCATATCAGATATAATACAAGCTAGAGTAAACACAGAAAGCTGTTAACTTTCCATGTCAATAAATAATTTAAAATGCTTTATAAGAGAGCAGAATGGCTTAGCACTGCTTTGACTCTTTAGCATCATAAACAGAGTAGTAGTACCATACAGCTCTGCTCATATATTTATATTTTGAACTACTCACTTATTATATTATATTATATGTTTAAATTGGAACGTTTTGAACATTAATACACCAGACATGAACTTCTCACTTTAAAAGCTTACTACCCAGTGCAAAAGGAAGTGGTATTGTGCTGTTACAAAAAAAAGAGCATGTGCAACCTGATTTCACTGCTGGATTGCATCTAATCTAACTTTTGGTCCTTTGCAGTGCTTGGCATCCTTTCTTCAAAACTAATGCAAACCCTCATCTTACACTCTCCATCATATAAGAAAAGTGATGACTGGAGAAAGCTGTAAGCAACTTGCATTGTGGAAGTGCAAGTTTTACCTTTATGCCTGCACTAGAAGCCTTGGGAACTTGGACTGATAGTTGTTATATGAGCCAGACTAGATATGCCAATAATGTCCAGTGCCATCAGTATGCAAAGAGTTTCTCTAGAGAAAGATGAATGAACGTGGCTCTGTGCCAGTGTGATTTTGGACTGCCATGAAGAGGTCTTCACTTTTAATTAATTTTTAAATGCAGAGCATCAAGGACACGATATCCTTAATGAGAAGTATAGGACCATCTTCCATTTCTCTTGCTCTTTAACGTGTAATAATGGTTGCTGCGTGTAATGCAGGAGCACCTCTGCGCGTATGTGTTTGCATGTAATATAACATAAAGGATATAGATGTGACCAGGTCAGCACATGTCCTGCAGGAGCTAAGGCATGAGATTTGCTTCACAGATCTCAGTAAAGTGATCAGTTTTAGGCTTTCTCAGGCCACGCGTGTTCTGAATCCAAGTCCATGATCAAAAAGATAAGCAACACAGACACTCATGTTAGACTTTGAGTTCTGCCTTTCTTTGCAGCAACTTTACTGATAAAGAGGAGGATATAACAAAGCAGAATTGAAAAGGGTTAATGTAAATGGCCTCCCCCTCTTACCCAAGTTTTATATAATGCTGGATACTTAAGACCTATTATCCCTTAGTGCTCCAAGACAGTGACTGTGTCAGTTTGCTCCTCATAAATAAATCCCTGATAATCTGACCATCCCTTTAGAACAGAAGGAGTTTTTAACAGATTTTAGCCCTTTTGATCTCTTTGCCCCTTGTCATGCTGAAACACCTGTATAATTTTCGCTGGAGTCTGGAAGGAGTACTTCACAGCTCATAGCTCATGTGTTGTTTCTTAACCCCCTGCCCTGTTTACCAGAAGTAGTTTTATCTAAATTTTTTGGTGTTGACTCCCTACTTACTTCCTAGCAATCAGTTAATAAATAAAACTCCCATGTACATATATACGTACAGGCACAGTAAATATAGTCATACAGTAAACTTTCATGCTCAAAGTCAGTCACATGCAGCATTCACAAATTAATGCCACAGGCCCATGTCCTTCACACTTTTGTTTTCACTTTAAGATTCTGTCTTAATAAGTAATAATGAACATCAACACACAGTTATTCAGTAAACCAAAGCATATAAGCAATTAAATCAAATTAAATTAACACAGCCAAGCAAACAAAGCAGTAATCATTCAAGTCCTCTATTTAGGCTGCATCCATAGTGATAGACTGAAGAATAACAATACATTCCAGTAAAGACAATTAGTATTAAATTTTTATTTTCTGAAAATCTTTAACACTAGGTAAATACTACTTTTTGTCACAAAAGATTCCTTTTAAATAGTCTTTTCCTCTCACTTCAGAATGTGACAAATCCCAGACAGAATTGGTCTTTTATAAGCTTCATGTAACTGCAGTATATTCAGCATTATCTTCTCCATACAGTTTTAGCTCATATCCTCCTGGGAGTCTCTACCACTTTCCTTGAATCTACTGAAACAAGGGTTGTCCAGTCCAGAACAGTAAAGGATGAAGGCATTAGAGAATAGTCTTGGGTCAAGAATTATTATTGCTAGAGGCCTCCAAAATCTAGTTATGGGTTTCAGCAAACCCTGTGGGCTCTTATGATAATGCTTTTCTACAGTATTATTGTTATATGGCATTAAATCAGTCAGATTCATGAGCAACAAGAGGTCAATGTCTGATTGAAATTCATAAGGTCAAAAAGGAAACTAAAAATCAATTTATAAGATATGAAGATTTAGGTTCAAACTATATCCACAAGCAATAAAATTTCACATCCATAAATGTAAGAAATCAGTTATTAAACTTGAGGGGGGGAAGAAGACTTATTAAGTTTTACACACACATAAGGCAGCTAACACATAATTTTATCAGACATTACTGAAATCCTATGTGTAATATAAGAGATGATGGGCTAAAATGCTAAATGGTTTAGCACTAAATTATTAAGTGATGTATCCCTAAGGTATTAAAAAGATAACAAATGCAGAGCAGGTGTCTCTCCCACCAACTCTTGATCACTAGTTTAAGTGCATATTGGTAACAAATGCACTTTAGAGGCAAAATAGTATTCGTAATATTTTTGCTCTATGAAAGCCTCATGTCAGAATGACTAAAAGCTTCTACCTGACAAAGTGTTCATATACATATATACATAAAAAAATCACATGTCATATGTATATATATATAAAAAATCCCATTGTTAGCTCCCTGTAGAACAGAAACAAAACTCCAATGTATTTAAGTTAGTTTGATACTCACACAAAAGTAAATAATGTAGGTGGAATAACAACTATACCACATTGAGAATAAGAATTACAGCAAGTGCTCTTACCTGTTCTGAAATGAAAATACATTTCTATTAAAATTACAGAGTAATGGGGATTCATGTGAGCCAGAAAAGTATAAAAGTACAATAAGGCAGACAACTATGGTTATTCTAAGTCTAGCCAGTGGATTTCATAACTCTTTTCCTTTGCAGCTACTAAATTTCTAGTGGTCCCACCTTTGGATCAGCTCTCTTGCTTTAAGTAGAAAGCAGGCACAGTGATGGTGATGCTTTCTGCAATGTTAATAGCCCTCTTGCTATGACATTTGGGGTGGGATGTGTGTATGCTCACTGAGAGAGCATACTGTGTTTTCCAGTTATTCTCTTCTCCTATGAGGACTTCTGCCATCCTTATTCAATAGGGATGCAGTTCATCCAAGCACTTGTGCAAAAATGCCCATGTCTGAACTCTGACACCGAGGACTACTTGGCAATTGCTTTCTAGCCTTCAGCTGAACATTTATTTTACACCAGTGTTCAGATTTCTTCTTGTTCATATCCATTCATCACCATACCAGAAGTGGGTAGGGTTGCCTCCTCTCATTCTTACTTTGATGATGGTTCAACTTGGCTTAGCAACTTCTTCCTTATCTTTCTTTTGCTACCTGTTCTCCAGCTGCTCATTTAGTAATTTGTCTGGTCATGACTTTTGTCTTTTTTTCAGATTTTAACTTCTGGATCTTCTCCATTCAACACAGAACTCGTTACCTGCCGTGAATTTATCAAGGAACTTTTTGGGCCTGGGTTGCTGAAGCCAATGTATTCTTAGGGAATATCTCTCATATAAGAATAGAAGTAGGATTTTGCTTTGCAGGTCTCTGTAAAAGAAAAGGTTTGACAATGTGAACTCTGCACACTCTGAAGGCTTGGAAGGCAAATAAGCCTGTCAGTACTGTGTTCATAATACTATCTGGGGTTAGGCCACGACATTTAGAGCTGGATATGTTATAGCACCACTTGAGCTGCAGCTTTCATACACCTCCAACCTCTTTTCCTTTGAGCCTCTTTCTTCAAAACATGCTTCTTCAGTGAATACTGAAGACTGATCATGTTTAGTCTAGAGTAAATCAGTTAAGCTGATATCTAGTCTTTCCTTAATAATCACCCTTATTCTCTGCTGTTCAGCTTCCACTTTTTCCTGTCCAGGTCTTTGATCCCTGTTAGCAAACCATATATGGGAGCTGCACAGGCTGACGACCTGTCATGCACAGCTGATTGGATGTGGGATAAAAATGGTGCACAGGGCTTGTGCAGGCATTTGGCCAACCCTTGTTTGTGTCTGGGTTCCTCTCTGATGAGGGTGCAACCTTCTCTGGGCCAGGACACCGTGTGCACTTGTTTCCTAAAATATCTTCGTAGGTGATTCACTGCTGAGAGCACCAGTATGATGATTTAAATGAGCTAAATAACATATTTTAATGTCAAAAAAAGTAAGAGGAAGAAGAGGAATACCAACAGAGATTTAAGATGAATTACAAATTAAAGGGCCCAGTTTGGTGATGTTTAAGGGTAAATACATAAGTGTATTATGTAGAAAATATGCTTTATGCCTCACCTAAGTGGAATAAAGCAGGTTACATTCCTTGGATTGAAGCAGGTTGAGTTGCATAGCAAAATATTTCCTTTTATAGCCTTTTCTTTAGGGACTACAAAAGTTTCCAGCAAAATGAAGTCTTTGTCTTCATTTCACCAAGCTGTGTGGTTCGGTTGATACATTGGAGGGAAGGAATGCCATCCAGAGGGACCTTGACACGCTTGTGAGGTGGGCTGATGTCAACCTAATGAAGTTTAACCATGCTAAATGCAAAGTCCTCCACCTCGGTCGGAGCAATGCCAGGCACAGCTACAGATTGGGCGGGGAGGAGATTGAGAGCAGCCCTGCAGAGAAGGACTTGGGGGTGTGGGTTGATGAAAAAATGAACATGAGCCGGCAGTGTGCGCTTGCAGCCCAGAAGGCCAACCGTATTCTGGGCTGCATCAAAAGGAGCGTGACCAGCAGGTCGAGGGAGCTGCTCCTGCCCCTTTACTCTGCTCTTGTGAGACCTCACTTGGAGTATTGTGTGCAGTTCTGGTGTCCTCAACATAAAAAGGACATGGAACTGTTAGAACAAGTCCAGAGGAGGGCCACGAGGATGATCAGGGGACTGGAGCACCTCCCGTATGAAGATAGGCTGAGAAAATTGGGGCTGTTCAGCCTGGAGAAGAGAAGGCTGTGTGGAGACCTCATAGCAGCCTTCCAATACCTGAAGGGGGCCTATAGGGATGCTGGGGAGGGACTCTTCATTAGGGACTGTGGTGAGAGGACAAGGGGTAATGGGTTCAAACTTAAACAGGGGAAGTTTAGATTGGATATGAGGAAGAAATTCTTTACTGTGAGGGTGGTGGGGCCCTGGAATGGGTTGCCCAGGGAGGTTGTGAATGCTTCATCCCTGGCGGCATTCAAGGTGGGGTTGGACATAGCTTTGGATGGCATGGTTTAGTGGGAGGTGTCCCTGCCCATGGCAGGGGGGTTGGAACTCGATGATCTTGAGGTCCTTTCCAACCCTTACTATTCTATGATTCTATGATTCTATGATTTCAAAGTAAGTCCAGATATAGGTCCAAACAAATTCAGAATTCCTCTTTCTGAGTTTGAAATTCTTCTATTTATGTAGTGGTCACACTCCAAGTATAATGTGAGCCAGACCTACATAATTTGAATATCAGCTTTAGAATAAAGGAATTACAAATAGAAATGAAGAGTTTTGGGTTTTTTTTTTCTCCTCCATGTAATGTTTGGTTTTTCATTAGACTTTTCAAGTTGGAGACTAGCATTTAGATTTCCAAGCTTTGCTGACTGGTTGGGAATGCTAATAATTACTTCTGAAAGATAAAAATATGAAATTCTGGGATAATAATATGGCTGTAGGAATTTAATGAATTCCCGTGGGACAACCCAAATTGCAAAACTGGCCAGCATTACATCACTTAATGGGGGTATGTAACCATGTGAAATTAAGGCAAGTAATAATTTCAGTGGTTTCCCTTCTATTTTTCTGTGCATAAGCAAAATTACTTAGGATTTGTTAATGCAATAAACAACCACAAAAAATTAGCAGGTTTTACAATGACAAAGAACATTCTTATGTTTGCTTACAATGATTCTGTAATAAAACTACATAACAATGTTATAATTTTTATATTAGTAATATTTTAATATAGTAAAGTTTAAATTGTATCACAAAAAATTAGAAATCATTATGTAAAATGATACATACTATGGGTAGTGGGATACCTAAGCAATACTGTAAAAATAAAATAAGGATCTATTAATGCAATAAACCTACTTAATAAAAGTTGCTTTCATATTCAAAACCAAAATATTAAAGCATGCTCCATATCTGAAAGTCAAAAGTGAAAGAATAAATTAACTAAGGTTAAGAACCTTGTAGCAGCTGACTAACAAAGCTCTAGGGCATTATAAAATTTCATGCTCTTGTAATAAAAAGGATAAAGAATTGGCTGGAAGACCACTAAAAGTTAAAATAAATTAACATAAAGTAGATGAAAAAGCTTGACATGGCTGAGACCACAAATGTGTAAAGACCAAAGACACAGTTTTAAGCCATTAGAGGACTGAATTAAATGCAAAATTAATCCTAGTAGTAAATTAATAGAAAATTACAAAGGTAAATGAGCTCAGTTTCATAGCTACAGAAAACTTTTATATAATTTTTTTCCCCAGTACTTGAAAACATAGAAGTATGATGAGTTAAATTCTGGCACATGCCCAAACCAGAAACAATTCTTAACATTTCTGCATATAGAAAAGTTGCATTTTATACAAGAGGCAGAAGCATGATCACACAAGACATTTTCCATTCTTAAGATAGGGTGAGAGCAATTTACCATTCATATCCTTGTAAAAAGAAATTGGTTCATATAGTGTAGTAAAGAAAAGTTTTACCTCTAAGTTCAGTCCCACCTTCATTTATGTAAACCTTCAAAACTGATGATGAAAAAAGTTAAATTTTTTAGACATGTTTTGCTTTTATTTCTTAATCTGTGGATAAGTCTGAGAAGGGAAGATGTTAAAAAAAGGCAGAAGAAATACAAGCTTCCGAATAGCATATTATAACCTAAAGCAAAGAAACAACATTTTCCTCACAAACTGCAAGGCAGCCTAAATCCATAATGTTTGCAAGATCAAATATAGTCAAAACATGGAAGAGAACAAACCTCTGGTATTGACAACGTTCTTTATTCACTACCATAAGAAGTGTTTGCCTCTCTGACCACGTCTGTATTTGGAAAACTTGTCAATGATGTGAACATTTGCCTAGTGTCTGCACAGCAGGGAGTTATGAATGCAGCCTGACTCCCAAGCTAAAAAATAGGGGAGACAAAAGAGAGGAAAACACCTTCTGACCTCAAAGCATCACTACTTTGAACCCCAAAATGCCCAAAGATAGTTTCATAGGTGAAGTTGGATCCCTTTCATCTGGTTACAGTGCCTAGAAATCTTCATGCTCTTTATTCCAGTGGGGTATTGCCTTTTGAAGGTGAAGTTCTATGCTGAACTAGGTCTGGTTTGATCTTTGCAATCCAATGTGTTAAGAGTGCAATTAATCACTGCAGGTGTAATCCATCTGTCTGCAAATGTCTATTAAAAGACTTTCAGTGTAAACTGAGTCTCACTTTATGTTTTGAAAAGCTCCAAGTGACACAGGACCAAATTACCTCCATCACCCTAAGTGACAGCCAGATGCAAGGCACTGTTTATTGTTTTAAAAATACATTCTCCAGCATGGTCTTCAAAATAAACAAACTGCAAATATATTTCTGTAATCATGGACATGCTGCTTGATACCAAAACCATGAGTGATTGGAAAGAAAAGATTTATGTGTAGTGTATGTCTGTCTCTTTATGACCATAAATACAGAGGGCTTTAGGACTCTCAGTAAAACTTATAAACTTTGGTTTCAACTGCTTTGAGAAACTTACTCCAATTCTTATTTTCTGGATTTTTGTTTTGGTCTCCAGTTCCCTTTGCGGGTATTTTACACCCATGGGCTGCTCCATGGAAAGGATACGTTGCAGCTCCAAGTTTCACCTCATTGTCATCTCCACAATATTTTCTGGTTATTGTTTTTTGAGATAAAAACTAAAACCTCTAATGAGCAAAGTTGGAGCTTTCACCATAAGGGTGCGTGGTTTGCTGGAGACAAAAGCAGCAATAGATTAGGAGGCCTGGCCCTGTGGCACATTATTCAATGCGCTATAGCTGAAAGTAACCATTATTTAATCACTGATTTATCTGCAGGGATGGCAGCATGACAGTAAGACCCTCCTCAGTTTGCTTCATTACTTTTCTCCTTTATGAAACTGTAAAATAGCTTTCTTGAGTCTATGGGAAGGTACATCCTAGTGGGAAGGCCAGTTCAGCCATGCCTATGGATGGTTTGCTGGACACCATGAGGAATGCTAACAGAGCAGCATCGAGCTCTGAAATACAATGCAACACAGGGTAAGGATTCCTTTGCAGATCTAGAAGCTGGTTGTCTTGACAACAGGTCAAGAGTATGAATTCTTGTGGCCACCAGATTTAAAATATTGCAACCTGATTGGATTTTGTGACAGCTACACAAACATATGAGAGATGATCAAATTGTTTTGCCAATTTTAGCCAGATTCATTCAGGTAGAAAAACTACAGAAACTTTTGGGTGGCAAACTTTGAAGTTTAATAAGTTTAAAAATAGTAAATTAAACTCTCTTAAAATTAAGAAGCTAGTAGAAAAAGTTTCAGTTCAACAACGTTAATGATAATAGACTCCTACACAAGCTTTTGAATTTTTTGCAAGAGTACCATCACTTCTCTTCATTAACAAACTGTCCTGTTCCTTTTTCTAGACCAGAGCTAGCACATCAATCTGACCATTTCTAATGAGATATAGGATAATACTGCATGGACCAGACTTGCTTGTCAGCCACTGCCTGATGGGTTTAAAGTAAGAAATGATCCTTCATTAATTAACCTTCACTTTCTATGCAGATTCACTCATTGAGATGCAGGTAATTAAACCAAGGTCATTTCAAGGACTGACAGGGGAAAAACAGCAATACAAAGGTGTCATGGTTGTTTTGATAGAGGGCTTTCACTACAGTTTCAGTGTAATAGTTAAGCATAGAAAGGAGCCCTGTTTGGAAAAAAAGAAAACCACCCTCTTGCTTAATGTGTCACCCTTAGGCTAAAGAAATTTTGGACCCAAATTTATAGTCTTTGCGTGGCTTTCAGGATAGATTAAGAAAAGAAAATATCAATCAACTCAAGAAAATTGAAAATAACAAAAGAATGATATATGGAACAAAGGCAGCCATGAACTTACTGGGAGGGCTTGACAGTGACTGAAATATCCCTGCACAGATGACTTTCAATCTTGCATCTCTTTTTAAAGTAATATTCACCAATTAAAAACTCCAAAACCAATTACTTCAGTTAGAAAACTGTATGTAGAAAATAATGTCTTAGTGTTCAGATTAATTTCACTGACTTTTAACCCTTACAAATGCAGTGATGTAAACCTATTCAGAGCTGTGCAATGCAAGCAGCTGCTCACTCATTCACAGGTATAAGACTCCAATTATGAAACCACTGTAGCTTGAGGATATAACAGTATTTTTTGCAGCTCCTCCAAATTAGCTCTTACACCAGTCCAAGACATGTGAAGTTCCAAACTTTGATTACTGTTGAGAGAAAAGTGAATATATTGAACCTGCAAATAGCCTTCAGCTCTTTCCAAGTGGTTCCTTTATAATTTGAGTGTTAGATTAAAGTTGTATGTTATGGATTTTAATAACTATCTTCCATTTGGTTTGCTGAGTACCACTTGCTGTGGATTATATGATCTATTCACCAGCATGTCCCATTATAAGCACTTAACCTTGAAAGTTGTAAAGACAGAACATTTAATCTGTTAAACACAGTCGGAATCAGGAGGTTATATAATTACAGGTAATTCGGCTTAGCCCTTCTAATACTTTCCAATTATTAAAAGAAATTTTACTGAAAATTTTCTTCTCATGAAATGGAAAAGAAATGATAAACATTGAAAAAATGAGCATTGGAGAACACACATATTTATTGCAATTAAGGCCTTCAGTAATCATCAGTATAGTGAACTTTTACAAGCATGGATATGCAACTAATGAAATCTAGTGAAAACAGTTATGCAGGATTGCTAGGAGTAGATAAGAAAGAACCTGAGGTTCTTTTTCCAGATATTCCTGATAGGTATAAATTAAAGTAGAGTTACTCACACATTTATCCCCACACCAATCACAGCTTGAATTTTGGTATTTGAGCACAGAATAGATAAAAGGAAGAGAAGAGCATTCAGAAAATCACTATCTCCTTATGGAAATTTTACAGCTAGGCAAACAGCAAATTGTTTTCATTATGAAATTAAAAATCAATACAATTAAAAGCTTATAAAAATTAGGAAATAATTCACTACAGAAGAAATGACCAGATAACACATGACAGATAATAATTACAGTGTTTATAGCTGTGCTAAAAAGTATTTGGTTTTTACGGGGATGAGGGAAATACACAGTTTTCTATAGATTAGAAAAGATTTATTCATTTTAATGTTAAGATAATTGATGTTTCAATAAATAGAGTTTTTCCGTGCCATTTTAACATCTACAGGTGTTTCTGTTCCTTTAGAACATTGACTTGAGAAGAAGACTGAGGTATAATATTATTGTAAATCACCCTAGAATCACATTTAAGGAGATGATCGATCTTTGTAACTTGGTGTTCTACAATCTATGAATACTTGAGAAAAGTTTTACGCATTTGAAATGGAGGTAGAGAGTGAGATCATAAATTCGATACCAAAATCTGAGTGTCCGATAAGATCAGCCTGAATGTTAATTTTCTATAAGGAACCAACAACATGCACTGAAAATGATGAAGACATCCTGTGGCTGGAGTAATGTGTAAGACTTGAACACGTTGACACGCAACATGGTTTAAGACAGTGGCATCAGATGATGCCACGAGAATTTCCATTTTAGTTTTCCAAACCAAACCCTTACTTTGTGAATGAAATTGGAAAAGTACCTTCAGTCACATTTCAGAAACACACAGAGTTAGCGGCCTTCCAGCACATGATGGGCATCAACTCAGTTACACTTGTATGCACACAAGTATTACACGACTGTGAAAGTCATGTGCGAATTCGATCTGCATTTGGCATGCACATTTCTCGTGAATTACAAGAACTGTAAAAATGAGCAATTAGAACTGCATTTCATTTAGAAATCTGAATTTTCAGCACCACCAACATTTTTCCCAGGAAGGCAACACTGTCAAAATGTTTTGTTTATGCAAAGCTCTGAAAGGAAAAAAATGCCAAACAAACTAAAAATATGAATTTAGCTGAACCTGAATGGAGCTCCAATTACACCCATTTTTTTTTTTTAAGCTTTTGCAAAAGTGTTTGAGCTTAATTAGGTTAAGCTATTTCAAAGCATGCCCAGTTGTTGCAATTTGTTTATGATACAGAGTTGCTCTTTGATCATGAATGTTCATTTTTATAGAAACCCTGTTATCAGTCTCAAGATAAGACATGAACAGTGTTTGTGGTAAGAAAATTTAGAAAAGTTTAAGAAGCACAGAAAATAGCTGTCTTATTAATAAAAGATAGACATGACTTAATTTAGCATGTGATGGTAGTAGGGTAAGCACATTTTTTTTGGGAAAGAAAGGGAAACTAAAGTCTGTTCACTTATGCATCCTGCCTAAGATAGGGTAGCCGTTGGAGTATCTTTAATAACCTGGTATCTAATCTGAGTCTAAATTTTGAAGGTTCTTGGGTAAAGCACCTGTAATATCTGCTCATAATTTCTATCTTTGAAATCCTTCCATTTATTATCATATATATAAAAAAAAGCACTCTCCATCCTTGAAACCATTGTTTGATTCTGATATTTTAAATAGATCTCATCACAAAGTAGAAAAAGTTACAATACAAGTGTTGGAATTGGGTAGTAAGAACACACTCAGACCATCTTTATTTAAAAGCTTGAATCTAAGTTTGAGGCTGTAGGCTTGCTTTTTCAGTTTATCTCTATTTTCTTTTTTTTTTCTGTTGTTTTACTTTGTTTGAATCTTTTACATTGTAAGCTGGTGCATTAGCTGCACAGTTTTCTAGCTGAAGATCATCCAAAATACATGAATACATCTTGGCCTTTGGGAAGGGCTGTATTCGCAGAGCATTTAAAGGAGTTTTTTTTCAGATATTGCATGAAGATATTTTTGCACTCATAGGGGAATAATGCAGATTTGTTGAAGGTTCCCTGTACCAGCAAAACTATCTCTCTCTGGAACATGCTACAGAGTGGGTAAGAGCTTCATATGCAGAAACTGAGAGTTTTAAGACCGTATTTTAAAACCGCGTTCAGTCTTTTTTTTTTATTTTTTTAATGCAATTAATAATGTGAATTGCCTATACGCATCCTTGCACATCCCAGGATGCCATGATTGGTCATCTCTGGGTGATCTCACCTGATTTATGCACATATTAGTCACTGATGTAAATTAGACATACAATATTTATGCACTTTTTAAAACATAGGTCTTAATGACTCACCTTCCAAAACAAAATTAATGATGATGAAGAGCAATATGCAAATATTTGCTCTTTGACAATGACATCTTCAAGAGGTAGCCAAGAGTCCCGTATCATTAGTAGAGCAAATCAACTTTTTCATAGTAAACAACTAAGTCAATGAGCTCAGTCTCTTCTCCTGTTCACAATTAACTTTGAATTACTTTCACATTTTTCAAATGCATTCAATATCCAACATTTATTTTGAGTTACGGCCGGATTTATGAAGGTATTTTGTCAACAGGAGCTGGACTCATACTCTGCTCAGGCACTTTCTCAAAACTCATTAAGTACCTCCTAAGTTTTCTCTGTCTCTGATCCTCATTTTTAGTCTTTATGGTGAACAGAGACTCCTTTTGTTAGTGGTCTCTGCACTTTTGGACACTGAGATGGGTTACTTCGACTAGTGAACTCAAATCACCTGGTATTATTTTTGCACAAGTTAGACTGCATTTAGTACTATATCCATATTTAAAATCTGCTTTCCATAAATGTTATGCAACATTCCCTTAAAAATTGCTGTTTCAGTTAACATTTCTGCCCATAAATCAGTCACTGGAATATTCAGAGAAAGCAAATATGAAAGGGGTGTGAACACAGCTGAAGGCTATTCGATGTTTTATTCAAGGGAGTCTTCATGGAAAATATTTTGAGGTATTTGCTTAGTTCTAATCATTACCATGGGATGCCCTGGAAATCCAGAGTAACAGAAGCGCCAAAACTTGAAAGCAATTAAATATGCTTGAAGAAAAAAAGTTGAATTCTGTGTGTGTTGAAATGTTGGTGCAGGAAGAAGGCAGTTCAGCTGAGCCAAATTCCACAATTCTCTCAGCCTTCAGTGGTTTGGAAGGCTGTAGATCTAACCTGAGTACTATGAAGCCCTCTGTAACTACAGGGAGCTTTTGTTTTCTGTCAGTATTTTTGCCAAGAACTTGGCTATTGCTGAGCCCCAAGCGGAGGCAGGCTGTTTACATTTCCTGTGAAATACTGCCGGCAACAAAAGCGCATTGGGATAGAAGTCCTGGTGGAAAAGCACCACGTTTTAGTTTCGTCTATGTCCAGAAGAACACTACAGTAGAGTGACATCTGAGCTGGTGCTGAAGTAGCTCAAATTCCAAGAACAAAATAGCCAAAAAATTTGTCATGGATGAATTAGCCCAAGCAGAGTGTCTCCCTCCATTAGAGATTGGGCACCTTTAGGAGACACAGGTTTTGCAAGCTGCTGGTGAACCTTAAAGTTACTGAACCTATGCAGACCTCATTTTCCATCTTAATGGGAGTTGAGGAAGCCGATCAGATCAGAGATGTACTCAATAATGTGATGAATGGCACCTTCAACAGACTATGAAAAACTTTTCATGGCACTAGGGCTTCACCGTGCCTTCTTTTATTGTATATTAGCAGCTGGAGGTGCTGCGTGCACTGAAATGTGAGAAGGATTTTCATGCTTGTAAGAGTTCAGCATCAAGCTATAGCTGAGCATTAGCACTTCTCTTACTTTACATTCAAAGGGTTCTTTGTCTGGGCTGCATATTCAGAGAGATAACAACAATGACAATTCATGGAAATTCAGTACCCTTTTCCTCTCTTCTGATAAAGCACAAGATAATAAAGACATTGCATCTGAAACATATTTGGTCGAATTTTGGAAGGCCAACATACGAAAGCATTTCATAAATTAGGACTGATGGATGAACTCTTGTAGCATAATGGAATGCCAGAGAGCCATACAGGGCTTTTTTCCCCTTCAGAATTCAGCACTTAGCAGCTATTCAATTACTGTTTCAAGATAAAGCATGAATGCAACAGCTACTTTACACTATACTTCATATTTTCCTTTCTCATGAATATAGAATTGTATTGGTGATCACACAAGCATCACACATCTAAGTCCTAATATCCACAGCCTCAAAAAACCTTGATGCCGCAGAAAAGGATTCTTTTTTATTGTGCTTCAGTTGTCTGAATACTCAGAGAACTGTAGAATCCCCCGGCTGCTGGAGGCTTTCACTTCAAAAAAACCCCAGGAGATAATCATATGCTATACATTTTGGGAGCTCATTTGTGGGGTGCAAGATGATCTTGGCAGATTTTGTTAAATATGATCAGCTAAATCATGCAAGCCTAACTGAAAAGCATGGATCCATGTATTTGTAAAGCCAATCAACATAGTAGACAAGCAACATTGGTTAACTACTCTGACATCTTCCTTTGATTTTGTAAGTCAGGATTTATGCTCACAAGGTTCTTTGCAAATATTGAACTACAGTATTTGTTTCATATTTTACACATATTCTAGCATGGTTTGCTTATTTGCCATAAGTATTGAATTAGAACAACCTCCTAATTCTGGGGAGTGCTTGGAGTTCTGTGATATAAGCAGTAACAAAAACCTCAGTGTTTGTCAAGTGCCTATTGACATTCATTGTAGGGAGTTTCCTAACACAGCCAAAATTTCCACTGAATATTAATAATGGCTGCTCCGTGATGTCTGACAAAGCAGAAAACCATTTTACAAAACCAGGAATACACTTACTGGCACCTCACCTTTACTGACAGCTGGATTAGAATAGTATCTGGAAACTGAAAAGACTGTCTTACTTGGAGGTGGCTACTCCAGATGAGGAAGTTAAGGGAGACGTCATCAGTGGGGACAGGGTTGTACAAGCAGTACTTGTACATAGCTGCCTGCACTGCAGCTGTTTTCTGAGGAGATGGTTCAGTTGCTTTAATACTTCTGTCTCTGTGCAAAGTGGTTGCAGCAGAGTTTGAACACCCGGGCTTGGATGTGGCAAAACCCCCACTGTTCTTTCCCTTAGGAATGGGACCTTCACAAATCAGTAAAGCATTGTAATGGGGTGTTCATGAGACACGCTTCTCAGGCTCTATCTGGGTTTTATTTTGAAACATAATAACCTGCTAACAAAGGGTAGCTGTCTTGCATAAATAACAGACAGAAACATGAAACACAATACATGAGCAGAAAATAGGAAATCAACATAAAAGCTACATCATATTTCTTAATATACACTGTTTGGTCCCAATTCTGCCATCAGTTGCAGGGTATGATGACTTTACACATTGTAATTGAGGGCATAATTGAACCAATTTTCTATAATCTTCTATACATTCCCAAAACAAATCCTGAGCTACCCCAGAAACGTGTTCACATTAAATGTCTCTAGGCTCCACTTTTGTTGTAGATCTTTTCATTCCAATGTTTAGTTTATAGTGGTGTCATTAGGAAATATTAGAAATGTTAACACTGTAATATAATGAGATGTATGCAACTTATTTTTTACTTGCAATATCAACTTCCTTGAAGTTATGAAAACCTGAAATTTTCTAATAAACAAGCAAAAAACCCCAAAATCAAAACAACAAAAAAACCTGCACAACAACCAACTACCAAAAAAGCCCAACCAAACTAAGCAAGGAAAGGTAAATCCAGAGACTCAAAACAGTAGGTACTGATCTACTGAACTCCTGGATAAACTTTGATACTTCTGGTCATCTAAATAATCATTTTACATATTAAGATGCTTAAGTCAACAAGGTACTTCAGCACATGCCTGAATCATGGCCCAGTCAGCTCACTCGGTGACATAAAATAATGTTTGATAATTTGTACAATGGTTGAAAGATAGATAGTGATTTGCTATCCGTAAATCCAATGAACTTTTGACATATCCTGCTGCCTGGGTGAGGCAAGACATCCATTTAGTTACTAATGGGGGAAAGTTGAGGCACAGTATGATTTGTTTTACTGATGCAAATGTCACACAGAGCTATATTTTGTGAATGGATGATAGATCTAATAAAAGCATTATCCCTTAGCCATAATGTTATAATGAAATGAAAGATTTTGAGGTGTTTAGGTACTCAAAAACATAGGTATGAGCTAATAAAAATCCTTTCAAGCAACTACTGGCACAGTTACTCACTGATAGTTTAAAAATCTGGTTGGTCAACTAATTCTCTATGAAGATAGGAGAAAAAGATCCTTTTTCCTCCAACAGTAAACAAAACAGTATGTTCCGAGAACGCTGAATCGTGCAGGATACAAATAAGGAAAACTCTGGAAAATTTTTTTAAAGCTTTTTTTTTTTTTTTTGTTTTCAGTGGAAAAATTCATATTGTAAAATTCTAAGTTAATGTGGAAGGAAATCTGGCAATTTCAGTGAGACATTAGTTGGGAAAGTTTTTTAGGTCAGCCTGGGATTTTGGATAAGGTAGGAATGAGTAACCTCTGAGTAGCTAATGCTCTTACGACTGTGATGTTAAGAGAGCAAACAGCCTTATATATCTTATTTAATCAAAGAATATACAGCTTCACCAGAATTGGCTTCAGCTTTCAAGTAGATATAAACCACTTCTATTACAGGAAATTACTAGATACTCATATTACAGCAAAACATACAGTTTTTTGCCTTTCTCGATTCACAGATGAAGAAAAAGAACAAGAGGAAGAAATGTCAAAGACTGAAGCAGCAGACCCCCCCCCCCCAAAAAAAAAAAAACACACCACAATATTTGTAGGTAAATCCTCTTTACTTTCAATAAAAGGCAAGCCAAGTTTCAATTTGGCAACTTTTTTCCCTAAGGCAGGCTGTAACTGTGGGGAAACACTGGAATCACAAGCTCTGAAGTCATCTGGGAGCTTCAAATACTGAGTGACGTGACACTGTGGCGCACAATGTTGGCTGAAGGGCTGGGCACGCGAGGCATACATGCTAGATGACTTTATTCAGAGACTGACCAAGACTCCATGTAGCACAGGCTCAGAAAAGGGCACTGGAATAGGCACACATTGAAATTTCTGTCTGTAAAGCAACTTCATACCCAGTCACTGGTATTCAGGAAAAATAAGAGCAGTCTAGGCCAAGGCTGAATACAGCTAATACACAATACACACTTGAATATAACTAATACACTAATACAAACCCAAACTAGCACACAGCTAAGCTGCACTGAAGAAAGTAGAATGGTTTCTTTTGTCAGCAGCACGTGCATCTACCAAAAGCGCACTAACATTAACTATTGTCATGGCCATACTGAGGATATGTAATCTAAATCATCTGGAAGAAGACCATTACCTAATGAAGGGGTTGGAATCACTCCCCTTTCATTTGGTTTCAAGCAAACCTTTCAATAAATGTGAGGGCTGTCTCTGCATGCCTGCAGTCCAGTTCTCATAACCCCTCCTCAGGGAGCTGTTTCTGATGTATCTTGCAAAGAGACATTTACAAGACATCTGAATTGAAGGGCATCACGTTCCATTTGCACAGCATGTGAACTCATGGTCCCACAGCCGAGGACATCCATCAGTATTTGGAATCTCATCCCCTGCATGTGTACACCCAGTTATCTGAGTAAGAGATGTATAAAACAGCAAATGTTTTCAGAGATTCAGGACAGCATATCTGGATGGTCTAAAGTCTGGTTTCTATCTTGACTCAAGAAATGGCACTGTTGAAATAATCTCTGAGATGACCCCAGCTGTCAAAAATCAAATAGGATTTGTAAAATGCTTTAGGATCATTTTAGAGGAAAGGTGCTGTAGAAATATAAGGTATTATTATTATTGCTATAATAAGACAAGCTCCCCATGTCCCTTGGTGATAATGCAGCTCACTGGTAGGGATAAACTATGGAGCCAACGTGAACCAGATTATTGCCTCATAAAATGGGACACCTGCCCTATTATCCCTTAAATAACAAGTACATAAAACAAATTTGACTGTAATAATAAAACATAATAGTGAAATATTTATGGGTAATTTTTCAATGCAGCATACAAGGATTAAGCCATGCAATTTCTGTTGGCTTTTACAAGAGTTGCACGTTAAATTCTCCCCATGAGGTCCAACAGAAACCGACCTGCAATGTATCTGTAAGTCTGCATGGTGTATGGTAAAATTAGATGGAGATTTCAAAATATGATGAACGACCACAGATTCCACCCTTGGACTCAACCTCCAGTAGGCAGAAAGGTAAGATGCACTTTGAGTAATTCAGCCAGGAACATGCTTATATATAAGGAAAACATTCTAGTCAGGTCCATACTTTCATAAACGTGCGTAGAGATAATGCCGTTGTGAGGCTATTAACAAGTGCAAATGGTTAATTAAGCCAACATGCAAGTTTGCTTGCTGGGGCTACATTCAATCGCAGCAGTGACTAAAGAAACACAATTGAAATGTACACATGCAAACTGATCTTAGGTCTCAGTTTGAAGACAAGCAGGACCGAGTCCTTAATATAAACAATACCGAGTTCTTAACATGACAAACTAACAAATACTATGAAGCATTACTTAAGGGATATCATCATCTTACATTTTTTACATCTCAGAATTTCTCACTTACCTCTCACCTCTTCTAAACTCTTGTAACTGAAAAAGCCATAGCGAGAAAAAAAAAACCCAACATTTCCTGATTGTTCATTTGGTAGAACCCTGAAGATAAACAGGTTTCATAATTTCTTTCATATGGTTACTTCCATATTCATTTCCCTATTCTTCTGTGGGTTGACTTCTAGTAGAGCAACAAAGACAAAAAAATCATTTAAAATAAGGAAGTGTATTTCAAAGTAAGAAAATTTGTTAAAGGCATCTAAGGCAGCAGAATGTCTAACCTGTGAGTACTTTCAATACACTTTAGGTTTTAAGCTGTCAGGGTCACATTCTCAGTTTTTGAAAAGCACTTACATCTGGCTCCTGAGACAGAGCCTGATTTAGTCTTTTACAGGCACATAGTACATGCTCTAATTAACCCAAGTTAATTTTTGAGAGCAGTCCCAATGTCTAATAGCTACAATGCAATATTTAGCAGATTATATTACTTATTATTTTACAAGGCACCAGATAAAGAGCATCTCTGAATTACACCTTTCCTTAGCACTGTCTTCCAAAAAATTATTATTTTGATTTGCCTTTTTTTTTTTTTAAATCAAAGTAGTGTTATTTAAAATCTGGCTCATTTGCTGGTTTCATATCTCTGGCACTTTTCCAAGCAAAAGGAATCACCTAATGTTTTCCATTTATGTTCCCAGCCACTCACACAGTGTAACCTTGGGTGTACAGGCAAGCTATAGAGTCACAAACACCCATAGAAGGACCTTTCCCACAGCCTTGAGCTCCAGTTTGCATGCATACACACTTGCATGATTACCATTGTTGCCATTCTGCTACTGCAGTCATCGCTTGCACCAATTGTGTGCATTTTTGCATGTGCATTTTCAAATACATGGCTTAAAACAAAGTCAGCTTTATGCTGGCAGAGCCAATATAGATGTATACAAAATGCATGTGTGTGCATTTGTGCGAAAATCTATTCATGCCTTTCTTTCTCATTGCACTACCTCACTGCTTGAAGAGTTTCTGTGTTTTCTCTTTGTATCATTCTGGCTCTGAGTACTAAAAGCCACATCCTGTTATGTTTGGTTGCTAGGTGGAGAAATGTTATCATGGGCTTCAGCAATAATTTATCCATAGAGCTAGAGGAGCTGTCATGTACTTCTGACAGTGAGCTGCAGCACTTTATCAGCTTGCCTGTAAATCAACTGTGTGTGGGTGAAGATGCCAGCAATGTTTGATCTCTCTCAGACACTCTAATAATCTGCTTTTGTCTGATTGATTCCTTCACATCACCAAGCACATTGCAACCGAGAGTGAAGTGCCCTCTGTTTATCTCCGTTGGTCATCTGCTTGAGGGCAACAGGGCAGAAAATGCTGTTCTCGCTGAGATGTAAGAGTTTTTTGGAATTAGGGGCTTTACATCATATCCTGGAGCAGGTTTAGTCCAGTAAATCAATGATAGCAGAATTGAATGCACCATAAATACCTCAAACCGTATCTCTTACAAGAATGTAAGAGTAATTCATAGAAACAGGAAAGGTAACTTTGCTGGAAAGAATTATGACCCTTACAAGCTCAAGACGTGCAGGTCTTTTACGGCCTGTGTTTACATCTACCCTCTTGAACTTTGGGAAGAAATGCACTGCACACTGGCATTTGGTTCTAGGCAGTTCAGAGATAATATTGAGCAGAGCAGGATGCTGTCAGAATTGATCACTGCCTCTCAATCCAAACCCCAACTTCTTCTAAATTTCTGTCAAATTCTGTTGTGCACAGGAGATACCAATGCACCATGTCATGCTCTGCACTGCATTCAATTGGAGCACAGTGCCTGGTGTTGTGCAGTGCCTTTCTGCCAAAAATACACATAAAAGGATGCAATCTAATGAGCAGCAAAGCCCCTCTAGGAAGAGGGAGAAGTGTTTGCCCATTCCAATGGGTAAATAGATCTGACCTGGTTTTGTTTTGTACATCAAACTGTCTCCCCTTTTGAAAATCAAGAGCTTATTCTCACACGGAACCTGGCACCACCTCATTGTGTGGTGACTTGGAATCAATGGCAGATGTGGATTTCTGACCCCTGTGAAAGCTGATAGGTACTGCAGATGTGATTGACTAAATCCCATCAGGGCAAGCGTTCCCTCTCCAGGTCACAGTGGGCTGGCACAGCCAGCAGGATATTTGGGGAATGCACTAATTTCAACCCAAGGGGAAAGGATGGTGTTTTATAGCACTGCTGAATGCTAAAAAAGGGTGAAAATTCACACTGCATAATGTATTTGTAATTGTGCTTAAGGCAATGAGAAGAGAGAAATTCATGAAACAAATCTGGCCTCTATGGATGCTGGAGAAGAGTTACATCTCCTCCAGATTTATTGCAATAAGTAATAGAGCTTCAAGAGGCAGAGTGGATCTACTGCCTCTTCCTTGGCCTGTCACAGGGATTTCCCCAAACTATTATATAAATTGTCATGGACACTGATGTCATGGTGAGAAGGCAGTCCCTTTCTGTTCCCCAGCTGGCTGACCACATAGGCAACACCTTCTATGTGCAGCAAAGGGGCCTGTACTGCTTCTCCACATTTAATAACCATTGCAGTGAAAGCTAGACTTCCATTCACAAGAGATTTTTTTTTTTTTTCACTGCACACATCATAAAAGCAAGCAAAGTGATAAAAGCAAAGAGACCTGAAGTTACAGCATGTGGCAGGGTGTATTCTCTATTCTTTCACCAACAGGCATCATCAAATGACATTCAGTTTTACTGAGTATTACAAAACACACACTGTTGCTTCGTCTAAGACCTTAAGCTGGCATCCTTTCAGCATTGCAGTATTTGGAATACGATGTGCCTATACAGACAGACTTATGTACACAGACAGATGCAACACCAGAGACCTCATGGCTTCTGTACATACAGTATGCCAGAAAAAGAGACAAGTTATGAGGGTTTTAAATTCAGATATTCTAGTTTGGATACAGCTACTTGACCTCTCATTTAAGCCACTTACCTGTTAGCAGTAGATCTCTAATTCTCAAAGTTTGCTAGGAAACAGAGCCAGAAGCCTACTGACTGCCTTCAATCAGTAGGTGAATTCCACTGAAAGGCCTCAGCTGTAATGTTTTTATTTAGTGATAGAGGATGTCCATGCAGTCTGTGTTCAGATTGGCTCTGGCACAAATAACTGAAGTATAAATCTCAGTGGTTTTAAATATACTCATTCTAAACTGCTCCCCGGCTTTATATTGCAAATTATTTAAAATAAGCCTACTATTACGTCTCAAATGCTACTCATTTCTGCTATTTTCAAGGGCTGGCACTTTCCAGAGGAGATCTCAGAAATAAAAAAAAGAAAGAGAAAATGACAAAAAGGAAGAAGAGAACTTGAAAAGAGGAAAATGAAGCATGTCTAAGAAAACTCCACTTCCAATAACATCAAGTTATCCTCAAGGGAGATGTATAAGTAGAAGATATTACATGGCTGAACAGTAAATATCACATTTCTTTTTACAAGCTTGTTTCTGCATTTTATTATATCTTGACTGGCAGATCCATAAATTTTGAATATCCAGTCTAAGAAAGGACAGACTTAGGATCTGCAGGCTGTATTCTCCATGGGTCTAAATGGTCAGTGGCAGTTTATTATTCCATAACAGATTGATTAATTAGCGAACTATGTTCATATCCAGAAAACTTACTGTATATTCATAAGCAAGTGAAAGAAATTAATACTTACCTACATTTAGGAATTTAGTTCTAGAAAAATAATTAGGAATAGTTAATATAGGTTAATAATTATGGTGTAATTTTTTTGCTTCCCAGACTTAAGATATCCACATTAAAGTCCTTTCTAAAATAGATTTTATGGGAAAACAGTTTCAGAGCAGATTTTCCAATGAGCAGCTGCAGATTTCCTGCTCTTGAGTACTCCCCTGTGAATATTGCTGACTGCCTGTAGTTCACAGAGGCAGAGAAGATTGACCAAGGACCACTTCTGCACTTTAGCTTGGTAACACAGAGCATTCAGCCCCCTCTGCGGATAGCTGTTGTATTTACAGTGCTTGGTAGCATCCCGCTTCCATGCATCACCCTGCCTCTGTCACTCTCTCTAGTACAGCATCCTTTTTGCTGTCTTTATAGCTCTGCTGTGAAGTCCAGTGCTCTTTTTGGAAAAGATATAGAACACTGAAAACTAACTGCCATCAGTGGCTGTGTATATTTGTAGTACTAAATAGCTCTAAGTGCTCTTCCTGCCACCCCATTTCTACTTGGCATTTTGTAGCATGTACTTAGGGGTGTGTAAATAGATGCAGCTCCACAAGATACAGAAAGAAACTACTTGAGTAACTTTGGGTTATTTGACCTCCTTATAAAGTACTTTGCTGCTGCTGTCAGACAGCAATACGTTATTTCCTGAAGTATAATCCCAGTAAGTAGTATTTCTGGATCATCTACCAAATCATTGGCCAATGTTGAGTGATTGATTGAGGTTATGACATGACTTTTACAGACAGCACTTTCAGGACTGATACAAACACATGGGACTTGCTTGTTATTCTGCAGTAAAGAAAAACACTCAGAGATGGGAAGGAGAATTTCCTGCAGCTGGGAGACTTCAATAATCTGACATTAGACTATTTTTGTTTGATGGTGGAAGACAGGTCTGATGAAACCTGACATACAGTTTATAATGGCAATTAATATCATCAGTGTGTCAAGGGGAAAAACCTCACTAACTCCTGGATGTAATTTCATTGGAAGATGTGTTTACTATAGTTTTGATTTGCCCCAACTAAGTGCCTTTGTGCTTAAAGGAATAGTTTTCTCTGGTAAATCTGCCAAGGTAAAACAATCTGACTGAATACCGACTACCTTTGAGAATATATTTATTTAGAACTGGCCAAACTAGATCTGCCCTGCTGTCATATATTAGAACTGTAGTCAAAGGTTATGCATAGCCAGGAACACCATAAAGATGACAAGTTTGGAGCAGAGAAGGAAACATCTTACTTTCCAAATGCTGCTTGCAATAGAGTTGTTTCATTCTTCAGGGGTAAATCAGACTTCACATGAGCAGCATGTCTCAGTTATAAATTTCACAAATATTGAGCCTAGTATTTTACTTTGCTGACCTTAAAGTCCTTGTAAAGAAATGATTCAGTTTGGAGCCTAAATTGAGACTATTCTAGTAAGATCGTATATTGGTTAGACACTTAAACTTACTATAAAGCATACACGGTAAAAAAGAGCCCTCAGAATGGACCCAAAACCAATACTATGATGGAAGAGCATAAGCCTAAATCTAGCGAATGAGGAAATAATAAGAACACAGTGAGTCTTAGACCCTGCCCTTAAGAATAATATTCCTGTCTTTTCCCACTCTCTGTCTGATGAGGATCCGATGTCCAAAACCATCTCCTGACCTCTTCTGTTGTAGGAGAGAAGGGCTTATGTTCTTCCTTTTAGCACTGGATAACAGCACTGATGCACACTCAGGTTAGAGTGGGAACACTCAGATGGACATTGGGGATCTATGGAAGATCTCATGAAACAAGGTCCCTCAAAAAGGGACCTGCTTACTGGAGACCACCATCACACTCAGCTAAGAGGTAAGTATCAGTTTGCTCATCTCTGTCAAAATGGGGCTTCTTTTGTATCAGCCCAGAAACTGACCCAAGCCATAGGGTTTGGGAAGGGACTGTAGGATATATGAGTTTGGCAGACCAGGAGTACCAGGATTTTTATGGCTAAATTCCTCATTTATCCGGACAAGAGCTACACAGTGCCGATTTTCAGGAGTGTAAAAATATTTACAACTGACACATCTCAGTATATCAAAGGAAGCTGTTACTGCTTTGCATTTCTGGCCTGTAATCTGCATTAATATTTGTGCTCTTTCCAGATTTATCTTAAATGCTAATGAAAACACTGAATTTGCCCCAAAGCAGCAGAAATTTGGAGAAGAAAGTGGGATGAAATGTTCCAGTGACATCGCTGGATCTCTTAATGCGGATATAAGACAGGCAGGTGGTAGGTTACAAACCATAATGAACTGACACCTTTTCTTCACAGAAGGTGTCACAAAGGTACACCAAAGTGCTGCAGCTGCACCTGTTTTAGATTGTATAAGTGCAAATGAACTGGCAAATACTTACATCTGGTTGGATGCTATAGGAAGTGTTCATTTTTAGATATGCAAAAAGATATTGTTGCCCTTGCTTCTAATGTCCTGGGTTCAGCAGTCACAGCAATTTTTTCTCCTTCTTAGTAGCTGGTGCAGCGCTGTGGTTTTGACTTTTGGCCTGGGAAGAGTGCTGATAACACCGATGTTTTTAGTAACTGCTCAGTAATGTTTGGTCTGACCAAGGACTTTCTGAGCCTCATGCTCTGCCAGGGAGGAGGGGAAGCCGGGAGGAAGCAAAGACAGGACACCTGACCCAAACTAGCAAAAGAGGTATTCCATGCCACAGCACGTCATGCCCAGGATGGAAAAACTGGGGGCAGGGACCCAGAAGAAGAGGATCACTGCTGGATTGGGCTGGTTATCGGTGGTGGGTGGTGAGAGATTGTATTCTCTTCCCTTGTTATTTCCCTTATCATTGTTATTATTGGTGGTAGCAACGGTTTGTGTTGCACCTTAGTTACTGGACTGTTCTTATCTCAACCTGTGGGAGTTACATTCTTTCAATTCTCCTCCCTGTCCCCCTGGGAGCAGGGAGGGAGAAAGAGGGAGGAGTGAGTGAGTTACAGCTGGGCTTAAACCGCAACATTCTACCATTAGCAAGTCACCTATTTGAACATACAAACCAAGGCTAAGCAACCCCAACAGGCAAGTCTGCAGCCCTAACTAAGGTGGCCCACTGCCCTCTCCCTCCCTGCAAGCGCTTGCTGCAGTACAAGATGCATCAGTGTCTAAAAAACCAGCATGGTACTTGACCTGGTGCAAATATCAAATATTTGAGTAACCATTTCTGAGCAGAGGTCAAAAAAAATGGAAAAAATTTATCTAATTATTATAGAAAATCTAATGAAGGTATTCCACAAACAGAAATTAGCATCTAATGGCTCATTTGTTATTACCTGGTCAGCTCTTGGCATGCTCCCATGACAGAGAGGATATACCAGGATCCATCCTGAGAGTCTGAGACCACACTGAATGTAATGCAAGGCAGAAGCATGGCAGCTTTTACTGATTCTTGAGATCTAGGTGTGCAAAATACATCAGTGACAGACAAGGCATCAAGGACTGAGAAAAGAGAATTTCATTTCAGCAGGAGGTATTCTCAGTGAAAATGAAAACTGTTCTTGTAGATGTGGTATTAGAAATACAGAGAAACTGTAAATTGAGTATTTCAGTACCTATCCACTCCTAATTTTAAGCAGTTTTAAAAAAATTAAATAAAGAAAAATGAAGGAAAGCTCTTTTGTTGTATTAAAAACAATCAAACACCGTAGGACTGGACAGCTTTGGGAATGGTTAATGGGATACAGGGTATTTCAAGGTCACTAGCTCAACTCTAGCTCAGGTTAGTAGTAATTGGAAGTCATATTACTTGATGGGTGTTCAGTAGTTTAGGTGACATGGGTTGGTGGTCTTAAATTGAGCGAATGCCTGAACCACGCACACAAAAAAAGGACTCTATTGATGTCAATTTAGTACTTTTCATCCGGAATAAATTTAAAGATAAACCACAAAATTAATCAAAATAATTTATAAACAATCTATGTCCCATACTTTGTCAAATACGTCATCAGTACCTCAAAGCTGGCATTGACCTGTAAGACTCTAATGTGGGTTAAGCTCTACCCAAAAGTCTTTCTCTTCTCTTTGGCACTGGAGACAACCGCGCTTGAAATGCCTTATTATAAAACAAGGTTGGAACATAAAATAGTCATTAATGAATTAGATCTTACATTGATCAATCCAGTCACAGACATGCTAACCTTTCAAGCACAGGGCAAAATTGTATTCATGGGTACAGAAAAGGATGAATGATTACCCTATGGTAATTTAGAGAAAAAGTGTTGTGCAATGTGTTTGGGATTTATGATAATTCAGTAATAATAACAGACTTTGGGCTAAACCGTGTGCTTTGAATTTTGTTCGCTATATTATGTCAAAAATCTTGGGTAGAGATATGTAGTGTATAAAACTTAAATAAAGGGTTTCATTGATTTCGAAATTTGTTCAAGTCCCCCTGAAAATCTTATTGTGTCTCTCTGCATTTTATGATTCTACTTTTATGAATCAAACTTACTCAAACTTTGAACTTATTCAGATTTTGAATGTGCTCAACCATATGAAGTGCCAAAATAGTTTCTCCCACATAATCCCAATTATTCCCAATACTTAATTGGTATTTATTTAATCTGAGCTATTGCTGAAGAAACTGATTAAAGTGCTTTCTTTGGTGTAGGGTTCTGAATGGACAAAGTACTTCACATTATCTGCTGAAAATCCATTCTAGTGGGCAATGTTTACTATTCCCTTCACATACAATTATTTCTCCCAGTATTAATCAGACAATTTTTCAAAGGTGTAGTCATGAAATTAAACTGGCTCCGTGCCTAATCCAATATATGTTGCTCAGTAAACATATATCCAAAGATATATATCCATATACCAAAAGATATGTGTTTACTACGCAACTGAATTTTAGCAGAGTGACATAGCAGGAGTCCAGCTATACAAACATATTTTCCTGATGGAGAACTCATTGCTATGCAAGCTATTTTTGCTTTTGTGCTTAACACGTTTTGGGTGAAAAAACAGACTGGAGGTAGACTATTTTCCTAAGTAATTCTGTACTGTACGTGCCATGTTTGAGATATGTCAATGACTCAGGGTTTTAAATAAAAACATAAGATGCTATTTCACTATTTCATGCTGCATTACTTAGGTAAGAAGAAAACATTTCTGCAAAGTCATTCTAAGTAATACCAATGTACTACAACAACTATTGATGGTGAGAAAACTTCCTTAAAGGTACAGGATTAAAGGGTTCACTTGTCAGGAAGTGAAAAATTAGAAACATGGGGTGTCCAAATGATAATATGTAATAAGCGCTGAGACAATACCCTACACTTAAATCAAAGATGGAATGAATTTTGAATTCACATTAACAGTTTTTCTGCATTCTGCAATATCTGATGCTTCTCAGTCTTACTCAGCTCAGGTAGACTGGAAAATGATGAACTTCCTTTTGTAGGATTTTCAAGTTACATTTGTAGACTAAAGAGCCTAAACTAATCCACAGGGTGGTATCACTAATACATGTTTCTACTATGAATACATTTAAAGCAGAGGTCTATACACAGCAGCTTTTCATGAGCATCTGGTCTTGAATATGTGTCTGAACAGACCCAGCTCCACATTCCTCAAGACTACAGAAAAAATATGAAGCCTTATCACAACAGCAAGCCCTCGTGTGACCTGAGACTTACTGCAGTAAGTACAAGTGAAGCAGCTCAGAAGGAATATTTATCAGTTTGAAAATAGAATGAAATCAAATTCTTTCTTACTGACGTGCATAGTGCTTTCCCAGCCGGGCAGTCCTAGTGGGACCTGGAGGATCATTCCATGATCCAAAGCTTGCAGGATGAGGTCTGAAACCATTCCACTTTTGAGATACAGCCTTATATCATGTAGGCATTTTTATCAAAATGTATTTCTGCTATTATATTCCGTGTTTCTAAATGCAGTACATGCTTTTATAACTTACACTTAACAATCAAGTAGCTGATGAAACTGTTTTCTTCCCCCCTTCTGTATTTTGAAATATTATTTTATTCTTAATTTTCAGCCTCCTCCACCTCCTCCTTTCTCCCTCTCACTTTTTTATTTTCATTGGTGACCACAACTGTAGTTTCAGTAAATAAAGCTAGTGCTTGATAATGTGGAACGGCCAGGAGCTTAACTCTGCCCTTGGAGATCGCTTACATCAAACCAGCAATCAAAAAGTGGTGCAGATAAAATTTGTCATCAGGGATTTCCTACAAAAGAATTACAGTGGAGAAATAGCCTGATCGATACTATGGATTTTCTCTGCAGGGGCTGATAGTCCAATTGCTGTGAAACACTCACACAGATAAAAGGGCATGGCTGCCACTTTGTTACAGACTGCTGACTCAGCGCAAAGCCTGTCAGGTATTTATAGGCCAAAGTGATACAGAATTATCACCTTGCAGTGCCCAGCTCTTGTTAGTTCTGAGATTGCCTCCCTTTATGGGATTGCTAAATGCAGGTGAATGGAAAAATGATGGCTAACAGCTGTCAAAATGCAACAGAATGAAGTACTTAAATCTTTTTTTATCCATTAAAAGGGTAGCAACCAAACATATATCATAGTGCAGATGTTGTAATGATATTTGGGGCCAGTAAACTGTTATAAACAATGTACATCTGATCAAAATGGTAAGGAAAATACAAAAGGGAAAAAAAGTAATAATAAAAATTCTTCTTGTTACTTTACAATATGTGGCTTGGCATTTACTTTGCTGCCTTTCGCAGAGATCTCCAGGCCCTGATCGAGGCTGCTTAGATCAGCCTCCCAGCTCCATCAATACTGTGATAATTTTGTACCCCATATACTGCAGGGAAAACTGCTTTAAGAAGCCACTGAGATGACTCCAAGAACTCTTCTTCATTGTTCTAAGCCAGTATTTTATGGTAAAATGCTGATAGATATCTAATATTAACCAACAGCATTAAGGGCTCATTGACTTCAAGGACCGTTTCACACACAGACACTTACAGAACCAGATGACGATGAAGGCAAAAGAAATACACTCATCTTTTGGTCCAACAGGTAGCATAAAGCATCTCTGTCCTGGTATACAGTCCATGATTGACTGTTCTCAGCTGTGAATTATTTCACTGCTAGTTCTAGCCTGAATGTGTTTCTTAGTGGTGGTAATGAAGGGGGCAGACACTACCTTTCCTTTTATCACTCTGTACAGTACGACATGTATTTATTTTTGGAGATCGTATACAATGAGAGATTGGTTTTGACTGCATAAGAATAATATTTGGAAGGTCATACAAAAAGCTGTAGAGACTAGTAATATAAAAAAGGACAGGATGTTTGATTACGAGGGTATGTAGAGACTTTGCCTTACCTATAGCCTCTTCTAGGTATTTTTCATAAAGGAATTGGTGATTGACTATAAGAAGGTTTTTGCAGTATAAAACCAGCTTGGGAACAAGTTCAAATATATTTTTACATATACTTTCTTAGCAGCGACAGAGCCAAGCTGGGCTTTAATGTCTATGATTTTTCTATACTGAAACAGCACTTAGAATCACACATTAGGAGTCTGTTTTGCTAGATAATGAATAACCTCACAGGCCATCTCCCAGAAAACTTAACATCCAGTTAAATCATTTTTTCTCTAACATTGCTTGCAAAACCATGACATCCTCAGCATATCACCTACTCTTGTATCACCACATTCATCATTCTGAGAATATTTCTTTAACTTGTAAACACACGACATGTCTTGGTGTGCGAGCAAACTGGAGTTTACTCTTTTAATACTCTCAGAGTATGGATGGTTTTACATATATGTAGGGAAGTGAATACCAGTTTCCAAAGGGAGAAGAAAAAGACAAAAGAGGTGGCATTTGATTTTTATAGCTTAGGCCCATCTTCAGTTATAGAAAGATTCGTCTATGGCCAGATCATAAGAACCAAACTATATTTAAGCAAAATGAAACCAGAGCTTGTCTGTTCCTAAAATATGGCTAGAGGGACATCTGATCTAACACATGCTCAGGGGAGTGACATGGAGTAAAATAAAGCAAGCTGGCTGGGCACCTGCATCCAGATCCATCTCACCTGAAAGATGTCCAGGCTAAGTCAGTAATTCAGACTTCCTTTGGTAGCTGATGGAAATACATAGATGCATGTGGGAAGGGGGAAGCCCAGAACTGTTCTTAGGTGGAAGTATAGGTAGATCTGTATCTCCTCATCCTGTGCTTTGAGAAGGGACCTAAAAGCCACTGTTAGGCAAGATGTGTCAAACGGGTTGCTTAGAAGAGGTTAATAGATCCGTCTGAATAATGCTTTGAAGATCTCTTTTTAGTTGGCTTTTTCTTTTTCCCCATTAATACTGGTTTTAAAACCATCTTAGGTATTTTGAAGAAACACAAATAGGAGGATTAAAATCCTGAATTTTTTAAAATGTCTTGAGAAGGCCATGACCAGGAGTAGCTGAAATTCAGAGGAGTTTATATACCTAATGCTTTAGACTTCATTTAATAACAGAGCTTTAAACTAAAGGAAGAAACACTGCACAAAGACCAAGAACTATATTGTCCAAAATATCACAAACCCCTGGACCTGGGTATTATGGGAAGAAGTTTTCAGTAAGTTTAATCATAATGGTTAACTGCAGAAGCTTTGGAGCGAAAATGCACAAAGTTTAAATTAAAATACTAAAGTATAATGCAAATAATTTGATCACCTGAAAGAAATGTTGCAAGTTTCTAAACCAATATCTTTCCTAAGCAGGAGAGAAGCCACACCTTCTGTGCTCTGTAGGGAAAATTACCGTAGCACTTGTCTGAACTGCCTGGTGCTGGTAGAATCATAGCTGCTCTCATCACAGCATTGTTGGATGGAAGTTTACTGTCACTAGCAATAAGCAGTAGATAAAAGGAGGGGGAGGGAGGGATAAGAAAACAAAAGGGAAAAATAGAAGCTAAACAATTCACCAGAGGTGAAAAAAAGGGTGGAAAAGAAAGAAGATATACATAAACTAGTTGTTTTTGTCTTTCTAGTTGCTATGATGTGCACAAAGGAAATAGACTGAATAAAATCACATCTCAGAAACACCAACATAAATTCCCCCTTGCTTTGACAAGTACGTAATTTTGTGCAGTGATGCTCTTCACATCTGGAGAGTTATGAGGCAATTTCATTCCCATCTGACAAATTTACAAAGAAACATTAGAGAGAAGGGATTAGAAAAGCGAGAAATCTTTATAGACTTTTTCCTCAGGCTGTATTTTCCTTCCATCTTTTGGCTCTTCCTTGAGGAATATGTATGAGTGACTCATTCTGTATCAATGCCATAACCAAAACACTTAGCAGATAAGCATAACATGAAATGTGCTTTAAATCAACTAATTGTATTTACATTATCTGGGAGGGCTGATCCTGATTGGCTAAAGTTAGTAAAAATTTGCTATTGTGCATTTTCAAGATAACAATTTAAAACCGGGCAAAAAGAAAATAAAAGCTGAAATATCAGCTCCAGAACTTCACAGAAAAGTCCATGTCAGAAATACTCTGCACTTGGCAAAGCACTTCTCAGCTTCGAGCTCTGATTGAACTTTTTGCTCTCATTATGGTCTCGTGAAGACCAGTAGTATTTTTTCATTTTACAAATTGGGAAACTGAGGTTGATTAAATGAGCTCCTAAATTCATGGAGAAAATAAATGTCACTGGAGAGCAGGACAGGGAGGACTAGTTGGGCTGAATTGTGCATCGCAACAGCCTTTCCAATGACACCTAGTTTTGTCACTTGAGAGAACATCTACTCCACACAGGCTGCAGGTACTTGCCAGCACACCTTGATATACTTTACCCTACTACAAAAAACAAATGGAAGGATGAGGAGAGAACAAAGCGTTGTTAATGCCTTGCCAAGATCCATGAAAGGACAGGGAATTCCTTGGATTTGTGGCTGCACAGCTTCTTTTTGCCAAAAAAAGAAGTCAGGTTCAACCTTCTCTTTACTGACAATGGAAAATCCTGGTACAGATTATTCTAGAAATAAATACTAATAAGAAATGCTGTAAAGGCTTTGCTTTCTCCTGCTAGGTTTTAAAAAAGAGACAGCCATGCCTTGTTTTAGTTGAACTCCTGAACATATTTAAGCTGAGCTGATATATGGCTATAACAGGATATCAGTATTTTATGTTCTATGAGTAATCAGTATAATTTTTCTTTTCATTTTTTTCCCCTTAATTTTTTTTAATATCAAAACGTTGGCACTGATTGTTCATTATTAGTGTAACATCAGAGACCTTCCACAGCAGACAGCCTGGGCTCTGCTACTCCAGATCTTTTGTTTCTGCACAGTTTCGCATGGGTCCCCTTTTAAGGTCATTTCAAGTACTGGATGATGGTACTTCCTTTCTCCTTTTATTAATGAAGATTATATGATGGTGCTCGGAAGTTCCAAAACATATTCCTTTCTTGGCACAAAGATGAAATATAATAAAATGCAGATGCTTTCTGATACAGAGCACAGATGAAAATGGTTTATAACCACGACTTATGGAGAGAGGAAAGCACAGGGGACATGGTTCCTAGGGCCCTGGTTGAAAGCCCCAAAGCAATCAGTGCAATATCTGTAATATGACAGAAGAAATTCAGGGGAGGGGTATTTATTATCTTTTTCATAGGACCCAGGTGGACCTCCTGGCAGCCATGTTTATGACTCAGGATCCTTTTTAAAATAGTGAACCATAATAAATGGAAACTCAGATGTGTAACTGTGCTGGACCTTAACATTTCAAGTTTTATTGTCTCTGCATTTGCAATCATTTTTGCACAAGCACATCATTTCATGATAACTTTCAACTTAGCTGCTTCACCCTTTGTATTTACTTATAGAATCATAGAATCATAGAATAGTTAGGGTTGGAAAGGACCTCAAGATCATCGAGTTCCAACCCCCCTGCCATGGGCAGGGACACCTCCCACTAAACCATGCCATCCAAGGCTATGTCCAGCCCCACCTTGAACGCCGCCAGGGATGAAGCATCCACAACCTCCCTGGGCAACCCATTCCAGGGCCCCACCACCCTCACAGTAAAGAATTTCTTCCTCAGATCCAATCTAAACTTCCCCTGTTTAAGTTTAAACCCATTACCCCTTGTCCTCTCACCACAGTCCCTAATGAAGAGTCCCTCCCCAGCATCCCTATAGGCCCCTTCAGGTATTTGCACCTGTACTCTTGGGCAGCAGCTGCTCATGATGCCTCCTCCTCTCTTGACATGTCCCCTTCTGTTTTGACAGCTACATGGGCTGGATAAAAATTCTCTTACAGACTTTTGTTCCACTTTAAGGAGTCAAAAGGAGACTGGAAAGCCATACCTCCTTTTCTAGTTAGCAGACAGATGATAAAGGAAGCATTTCCTATGCTTTTTTTAAAAAAGAAAGTCCAATCATTTACTTGTTTGGACAAGACATTCTCCTTGTGCTTCAGATAGACGTGGAAGCAGAAATGTTTGCTGTTCGCTGCCCTTGATGCACAGTTGAGATATTCCTTTTTCCTAAGCCAAATAAATGTTAGTCACATGTCTTTTAAACCAGAAGAAAATTATCAGAAGTTGTTATACAGTGGGGCTGTCCCTCTGGTATTGATCCAACACATCGAAAATGGCCCCTAAAATTAATAATAAAAAAGAGAGGTGTGTTCAAGCCAAGAAGCCTGTAATCTCATCTGCCTGTAACCCTCCAGCAGTTCAAAGACATTTGGGTAAAGGATTTTGATTCCAGTCTATTGTTGCGAATAGATATGGAAGCTGTAAGCTCAGATCAGGATCTAAACTTTACATAGTGAAGCAACTGTTTAGATCACAGCTCATGTCTGGTTGTGCAGCCTGTTCAGATGCGGTCCCAAGAGCACTGCTGCTCATCTGAACGTTTTTCTTCGTATAAGAGTCAAAAAATCTTGTGAGAAAAGACATCACTGCTAACATTTCTAGTGTGCTCTGGGAAGAGGATGACCACAAACACAACTAGATTCAAAGTGTTTTGGCATTTTGGTTTTCTACCTAATCCAGAAATGATGAGTACAGAAAAATATAGAAACGTGTTTAACAGAAATGACAAGCTCAGGTGAATTTAAGGTCATTTTTTATTCTAAACAAGTTGTTTCTATTATCAGCAAGAAACAATTCAACTGACCCACTCCCCTGAGCAGCTGCAGGACTCTCTCCAAAAGCCTGAGCAAATTACCCCATTACACCTGCTTTTGGTTTGCACTGGAATTGAGAGCACGAAGACCTGAGCCAAAGGCGTACAGCACTGGGGGGGATTCAGTGATTGTCCTTAGGCTGGGTTTAAGACAGCATGAAGCCACATTTCCACCCTTCCCTTAGACACGGCATATGGTGGAGCCCTACATTTTCACTGTTCTGAGCAGTGTATGGTCCTGTTATTCTGCAGATCATAACTTAACACTTCAGACTGGAGAGCACTCCACTCAGTCCTACAAAATAACATGCTAAATCGGGCAAGTTTGCACTATAGTTTGCATAGCAAACAATTTCCACAACTTCAAGGAATTCCTCTGAAAACATTTATATCTCCTGAATATTTTAGGTAGAACTATCAAAAAGGGCATCCCTGTAGAGAACATCTTAGTAACACTTCTGTGCTAACATGTTTGTTAACTTTACAGTTAAGTACCTATGACTGTGTGAATTTAGTTTACTGATAGCTTGGTGCAAGCAAGATACCTTAAATAGAAATTAAATATATAACTACCTTTTTCCATCAGCACAAATATATAACTAACATCTCTGAAAACTTAATGCTTATCTAGCTCCCTTTGAAAACTAGCAGATTGAAATGAAGAGGGATTTTTTTTTTCATTTTCTGTATTTTTGAGCCATCCAAACAACCAATTTCGTAGTAAAGGTAGGGGAAATAAAAAATAATATTTGAATTTTTTTGATCATGTTAATCCCAATTGTTTTGAAAGTAAATGATATTTGAAAGTCTCTCCAGAATGTACTTATGAATTCATAGGAATGCCATTAAAATAGTGCATTAATTAACATCCACTTTTATAAAGTGCTTCTAATATTGTGTAAACAAGCAGGAGTTGAAAAGCTTATTTTTAACTTGTATCTGCATATGCAGTGTGATCATAGTGAGTTACAAAAATACCCAAAAAGCACTGGGAAATGAATTTTCACAGTTTGTTTCTGGTTGAAGACACACCAAAGTACCTGTCTTTAATTTGAGTAGCTGTGAACAAAAGGTACTTGCCAGCTTCCTTAGCATCATATTTATATGCTCATGTCAGTTCAGCCATGGGTAGAATACTGATGTGTCAATATTTGTTAGCCAAAATGATAATAAGTAACTGACTTGAAATAACTTAAAACAATCAGAAGCAATTGTGCAGCATTGTATCAGGTTAAATCTGACCATGCTATAGTTTCTGTCTTCAAAAATAAAGCCAATTGGATGGAATGCTAAATAGCCCACGTTCAACATAGCAGGATTGCTGCAGGACTAATATCTGAGGCACAACATGTTTAACCACCTGCCAGACTTCCACAGCTTCCATTAACACCATGGACCAAGTGAGGGAACACTCCAGTGGGGCTGTCCTTGGGACAGGCAACCTAGAGATATATGTATCCAGCCCAGGTTTAAATTTGGAATGGAGAGCAGCATTAAACCCCCTCAAAACTCAGTTTTACTACTTGAGATACTAATGGTTATGACTTCACTTTCAACCGTCTATGCGATGGTTAAGTTCACCTTGATTTTACTTACAACATCTTGCTTTCAGTACCTGAAATCAAACCCAAAATTTCACATAATAAATGTTACTTGTTCTAGTATCAAATTAATTTGGCATTGGGGGCAGTCTGTTGGAGGATTTAAGATAAAACAGAGAAATTTAGGATGATTTAGTGACATAAACTTCTTCCCCTCTCCCTTGTCTTGTTATGTATATAAATTTTTTAAATCAGCCATTTCTCATATTTCAGATTACTGCTGTGGGTTTACGTTCCATGTGTGTGCAGAGCTTGGCCTAGCATCATATTAGACAGGCAATCATTTTGTGTACGGCACCAGGTTAAAATTATGGAAGGAAAACCAAAATTTACCCTATGACTTATAAATCACTCACAAGATACTCTGCATTCCATTACTATGCTGGAGAACAAGCGGTCATGGGGAGCTATATTCCCCCCTGGAACACATGCAGGGAATGTTACAGCAACCTATTTGCCAAGATCCCTACAACACTGAATGCTGTTTTTTGGGTTCAGCTGAGTTCACGCAGGGGCTCTGATTATGTAAGCCTCTAAAGCTCTATAAATACAAAGAGGGTCTTCCTAAATTTCCCTCCATGTCCCAAGTTATACTGATACAGTAAGGAAGGGACTATCAAAGGGTCAAGAACCACTGGCATCCATAGGAGATCTTTAATCCAGAAGACCCACAGAGCATCTGCTCTACACCTGCTAGAAACTCAGGGCTGTAAAATACTTATCAATAACAAGCATTAATAAATGACAAAGAGCAGCAAACTTAGGTACCACAAGGAAAAAGCAGGAGAGTTCAGGAGAGTTCACAATTCTTGTATCCTGTAATAACAGCAGGGGACTTACTTATTATGAGAAATCTTTATCCTTAAGACATATATTGGTTTAGAATTAAAAGCCTTACTCCCCCACCCCTTCTTTAAACAGAGAAATCCTTGAACTGGTCATTTTTATCACTTTCTGGAAAAAGTTATTCATGCCCATATGCACCTATTATGGTTATAACTGTAATAATGTGGTTGTGATGCTCCAAAGGCACGAGAAATATGCAGTTTGTATGTGGAGGTAATGCCTTTTATTAGATCAACTGATTAGACTGGCAAAAGACAGACAAGCCTTCAGAGAGACAAGCGCTTCTTCAGACTTTAAATGATAGACATCTTGAAGACATTATTATAAAAGCTTGATATGATGCTTTAAAGCACTGCTTGTTCGTAAGATCACTCAAGGACTCCTTCAGAAGCTGCAAGTCTTCAAAAGTGATCCAGGAAATGCGAAAGTACTCTGTACTTTTCAAAGGCTAAAAAAAATCTTCCTGTTGTGAAAGAACAATAGGAAATGATTTTGCTGCTTTTTTTGGCTGAACACCTTCCAAGTTACATGTTTGGGTGATTACCTTTCTTCATTTTAAAGGGTAATGTTTACTGAGCGTTTACAAAGAAATAGCAGTCTGCTGAGAGCTAGGTTTGCTTTCCTGAAACGCTCAAATAACTAGTATCAAGAATCATTCAAATAATTATTGTCAGGAAGAATGGCTCCCAAGTATATTAGAAGTTCAACATTCACAAATAGTCCTAAGCCATGTCGAAGATGCAGTCCAGGAATCTAAAGGCAGAAGAAAGAATACTTGGGTTTTCTCTGATTTTGACCAAGCCTAGCCCCTGCAGTAATAAAATTGTTCCCAGTTCTGTGTGGTTGTTCTTGACCCTCCAGACTGCACAGTGCAGCAGTGTATTAGTGCTGGTTTCCCCCGTGCAAGTGAAGGGGAGGTAGAGAAGCCACTTGGCAGCACCATGTCACTGAAGAATATCTGTGTGCAGATAGAGACTCCCACTTGCTAGTTTAAATCAGCTTTCAGTAGCTTTTGTATCACCAAAATAGCACAAAATATATTTACCCCAAACTCATGTTCTAAAAATTTGTGTGCCCACCAGGAATGAGAAATGAACTGAAACCTTGAACGTGTTGAGGACAGTATAATCAACAGACAAAATATTCTGACCTTGAAGTTTACATTCTTCTCCATCTACTTTTTCAGCACCATATTTCCGTGTTTCTAAACCAGGTTAGAGTATGTGGCTGCCCTGTAGGTTTTGCACCAGTGATCTTGATGTGTAACCTCTGGGCAAGCCACTTAGCCCTGAGTTTATCTCACCTAGTAGTAAGCTCACTAACACTTGCTTACCCCACAGAGAAGTCACAAACTTAGTTCACGTACAAAGAGATCTCAAAATGGAAAATATAAAAGAAATGCAAAGCAATACCACATTTCTCATTTAAAATGAGTGGGTGACAAATTGCTCATCAGATTGTACAATTTGGGTTGCTCTTACTTGCTTGCTAATTAACCAGTCTGACATTATGTTTCCTCCCTCTTGCATCCACCCTGCCTCTGAACTAATCAGGGTTCAATGACAGCATCACTTATCCCAGGACACATTCCAATAATTAAGGTTTGGAGGACATCTTGCAAACTCCATCACATACCAATACGATTTTCTCTCCCTCTACTGCTGCGTATCTGACATGTGACAAGACAAAGCCCTGCTCTCATATACATAACAGCAGGATGCTTTCCCACCTTTTAATGGCTGACTGAATTTCTTCCCCGGCAACTCTGACAGTACAAAAGTGCATTGCAAAAACGACTGCTTCTTGAAAAGTGAAACCTCACAGTCTCTGGACTTAGGAACAATAAAAAAAACCAACCTAATCCATGTTTTTCCAAGCTGCATCTATTGCTAAATACTCTTACACAGAATTTTTTAGTGTAGGAATGCATGACCCCGTAAGCTATATTTTACTCTACACTCTTTTCCTCACTGCTATATTACTTCATTTGTTTTCCATGACTTAAAAGCCCATTTTGCCTTTGAGTAGGAAAGGAAGCAGAGGTAGGGGCACCTCATACTTGATCAGGGAGCGGAGACAAGCCAGTAAGAATCCCTGCTACTTGATTGCTTTTTAAACCTTCATACGCAGAAGCAACAACAAATTGAAAGCTGGGCTTTCCACTGCAGCATGCTTACAGTATCTTCATTAGCACTGACAGAACTAGTCTGAATTTCCCCACTAGTAACTGGGCACCTCTCCTCTGGTTTTGTTAGCTCTGATTTAATTCAGATTCACTAGACAACTGGGTCAACCTGCCCTGGTCTATAGAGACCAAATTTGAGCATAAGCTGATCATTCTTTCCTCAGATGCTCTCTTCCCTCCAGTTTACTCTGAGAAAAGCCAGCTCATGAGCCAACAAACCGGGAAGCATGAGCCCCTAAGATGAAAGTCTAGACTTCGCAAGAACAAAGTTTGATCTCATAAGTTTGGTATAAAATGATAAGAATATAAAACCTGGATTCTATCTGCATTGGAAAATTCAGAAAGACAAATTATTTCACGAAATAGATTTAAATTACCAATTTTAGTGAATTGCTATCAGTTTTCCTGAGAGAGTACTAATTTGAATATGGCTACAAATACCCTTCTCTTTATAGCTTAAACATTCTGGTGATCAGTTCTCCCGCAAGGCAGATAAAGAGACCAGTTATTTTCTCTCAGCGCTTGATTTGAAGCAGTATTTTCATCAGTATCAGAAACAGTGGAGTTCTGGCTTTAAAATGTTTGACCATTGATTTCAATGCAGTAATGATTTTTCCCATAGTACAAATAAGACCCCCCACTGAATTTTGATGGGTAACATTAGACTTAAAAGCAAATTACCCAAGAACATTTCACGCTTTTCTCCTGGCTGGGGAGACTGATTTCTCAACTTTTATTTCAGATTCTTAGCCAATAAGCCTATATTGGTTCATAAAAATGTAGAAAATTTCCATTCCTGTCTCACCTGCATGAAAGTCATCCCAATTGCAACCCTAGAAAGAAATACTCTTTCTGCGCATGGGAATGGGAAGAATACAACAGAGTAGCCTAGCACTATGCGTTTGTTTTTCTTTTTTTTCCATAAACAAGATCAAATGTATCAACTTCTGACAAAGTAATGTAGATATATCATTAGGATTCAGTCAGTACATGGCTTTGGATTTCAAGAATGGAATCTGTTCAAGCTGCAGAGGGACAAAATAAAAAGAACTAAGTCAGCAGATTATTCATTTTGTAACCTACCAGGTATTCAGGATGTATCCACAGTGGCAGGTAACTATATTCTCAATTGTACTGCAGAAACATGCACAGTTACGATCTTAGTCTTTAACTCATCTGCTGCTTTTCACAGATTCTAGTACTACAATATGTGTCGCAAGAAAATGAAATATTCATTTATTTTCTTCCAGGTAGGTATGAATCACATTATGATTACATCTTTTACAGCTATGTTCTTCAAAACTGTATAGTGGTGGACATGAGTGAAAATGGGAGAACTTTCTGCATGTTACATTGCAGTGAGACATGTTTTACTTAGTAGGCTTCCACTGCTTCTAGCATTGTATTCCACAATCATACAACAGAAATTAGGAAAGAGGGTATTTCCTGTAGACAGAAATTCATGGTGATGGTCAGTTCTTCACTGGTATGAATCAACATACCTTGACTTATGTAATATCACGCTACTTCACACATTACCATACCTAATGCTTCCATCAGACACTTCAAATAAATTTTACAAAGCAAGATATAAAAGGCAATAAAAAACAGTTTTGTGCCCCTAAGATCTCCTGATGTAATTTAACATGGTAAGCAGAAAATAGGAGTAGGAAGCAGTAGGAAGGGTTATAGGAGCCTGAACAGACTTGCCCAAGGACACAAACGCAAGAGGAATTTAGCCAAGGTCTAGAGGCACAGCCAGTGTTGCTGCTGCTCAGTGTAGTGGTCCTCTCTCCTCTGAACCCAGAACTATTTCTTCTCCACTATCTTTTGCATCATCCATCAGGTATCTGCTTTTTTTTTGGTCCGAAAAAAAGTGCAACAAACCCTCTGTTTCATATATAACTTTCAAGGTCACTGGCATAAAATGTACAAAAAGCACATTTTTGTTGATGGAATAGCCTTTTGCTAATGAGGTAATTAGTGATATTACAGCAGAAAAAAAGGGGGGGGAATTTCTTTCTCCTTTTCTCCCTTTTGCAAACCCAGTGAAGTGGCAAATTTTGTCGCATTTGCTGTATGTGCACAATATTTCAACCAGCTCTACAAAGTAATGTGTTTTTTGAGTAGCTACTGTATTTGCTGAAACTAAGTTATAATAATTTGATGACTAGGAACAAGATTAATTCAATGAACTACTATTCTCATGACAACTGCAAAATATGGTAGGGGACAGAGCTAGTATGAATAGAAATGGTTAGGGCATCTTACTGCTTCATCAGTGAGAAGCCTGAAATGGAAAAATATCCAGCAAGGATATTAGGGGGTCATATCTCTTGAGGTGAAGCAAGGTAATCAGTTAATTTCTCTAAAAGAAAACTAGGAGCTGCAATGAAAACTATAATCAGAGGAAGCATGAATATATATACAATAGAAGAATAAAAAACAGTGAAAGATATAATTACATTAAATTATAGCAACTGCCATGTAAAAGTACCAATGAAAGTAACAAAAAGAATTGTCATTTCCTTTAGAAATGATGTTTGATAATATCGCAGAGTCTTCACATCTTCTCACACATGGAGATGTGCCAGTTATCCAACATCTAAGGGGAAAACAAAGAGCCCCATTCCAGCCTCAGTTACAGTACAATTGGGAACAGCACTTAGCTTGTCAGTTAGGATGTGACAATCAAAACTAGAGCTCCTGACTGAACAGTCTTTGCAGAAGGGGATGGGTTTTTCACATAAAGCTCTAACATCTGGTACAAAGTGACACTGACCTATCTCCTGTTCTCGCACAATATAAATAACAATAACCACCAGTAATACTAGAAAGAATTTTTATGAAATGGTTCACAGATTAACATTTTCATAGTGTGTGTGAGACCAAATTTAGAGCAAGTAAGCGATATGCACATATGTTATATAAAGGCCTAATAGTCACTGAAGAGAGGCAAGTATTTTTCAACTGCATGTACCAGAGAATTGGGATTTGAAGATCTATAAATAGTCTGCTGAAGTTATGGAAGAAGAGAATTATAGCATAAACAAATAAGAAATTGAAAATTATCAAAAGTAGAGTTAGTAAGAAAATTTTCTGTTCTGAATTAGGATAAAACCCACCTTTTCCTCCTGCTACTCTTCTGTTAAAAACAAAACAAAACAAAACAAAACACTTTCCCCAAATCAAAGATTAGCTGATTTGGGCTACCAAGTGTTTGGGCACCTGCTGGGATGTGTTCAAGATTCCCCACACTGTGGTTTTACAAAGACATTATGTAGGAGATCATTGAGTTGTTTCTTCAAGAATCATTTTGTGCAAATGGAAGAACTTTTGCATCCCACATTTCAGCTGGATGTATGATCACAGAGCTACAGAGCATCTCCCCCAGCTCCATGGTTAGAGGTACCCACCTACCCCAGCATATCTGACGGATGGGCTTGATCACAGGATTTGTCCTGGATGTGAGGAGGGTTATGTCTACTCTTAATAAGCTTTCAGATTCTTTACCTTAATTTGACCGGATGACAGCGGACAGGAAAATAACCAAACCTCAACGTTTCTCAACAAACCTTGAAAGCATTACATTCTAATACAATGATGGTCTGGAGAAACTGACATTGCCAGTCAGAAAGTGGCCCAGTGTAGAATTCCCAACTAATTCCCAAATTCCTTTTTCAAATTTCGTAACACCTTGCTCACTGTTGCATGTTGTTTTACCTGTATATACTTTATTTGAGGCATCCCTGCAGAAGTTTTAAGCAGTGAAATCTTGGTACAGGAGTATTTTCAGAATAGAAAATACGCATTGGAAAATGACGCACAATTTTCCTTAGCTTAATGTCAACACATGTAAAATAAGTAGTAAGTGGATACAAAATGTTATCTTGTAACGTTAAACCATCATGGCATGGGTGTATTGGCAACAGAAAGCGCAAAGCAATGAAAGATCAGGACTATGGAATCTGAAGTTCTCTCAGTCAAGTGACTTGAACATAACAAATTGAAGCTTGGAGAAGACTGAATTGTAAAACTAATAGAGTTATTACACTGGCTTTCCTTAAAATAATGTATTAGTTGCCCCATTTCTTTTAATAGCAAACAGTGAGTCTCGGTCATCCACCTGTGGATGTGCTGTAAATCAGGTACCATGAGAGCAGAAGAATGTTTACTGCAAAACAGAGAACTCATGTGAAAGTCCTTGGGCCTTATTGTTAGACTCACATGAAGCTGCAAGGAAACAATGCGGATCCTTTTCTTTCAAACAAAGCAAAACACACAGAGATTCAAACGTTAAAATGGCATAAACATCTGACCAGGATATACCTAGCTGTCACAGTATTTGCTAAAATGGGAAAAGCAATGTCACATATGGTGTACGAAGCAGTTGCCCAGATTGTTATGCAGTTGCTTATGTTTACAGAGAAACAAGTATTGTGCATTAAGTATTTTACAACATGAGTTCAGATTAGGGCTAGGATAAATTAATATAACTCAGTTGAAGTCAGAGAAATTATGCCTGACAATTCCTGGCATGCTGCAGTGACAATACACTAACAACAGGATGAATTGAGATACCCATTCCTGTTCTGCTGAAGAAATAATGAACCCTCTAATTTACTGATACAAAACCAGCTTATTCCATTTTAGATAAGAATGCATTGAGTTGCATCTATCCACCAAATTTAAGAATATCTGTTATTAATTTACCTTTTGTATATTTTCACTGCAATGGCTGATAGCAAAACTTAGGAAGAGTATATGGTCCCACACAAGCAGCTGTGAAAAGATCTCCTAGAATTCAGACAAACAGCATTGTTAATAGACTACTCTTAGTGAAGAGAGAAAACATAGTGTCAATCATGCATGCTGACAGGGTGCAATTAACCCAGCATCAAATTGTAGAGAGATGGATGGGACCAGATGGTCCTGTTATCCTAACAAAGGATTATACAGCAAGTGTCCTTCGGAAGAAAGAGCATTTTTTAACATAGACCTTTGGAACAAAAAAAGATGATGTGAACTAAAGAGACATTACAGAAAACAGAAACCGAAAATGATGTTTTAAATATGAATTCCAATAGTTAATTATGTGCTTTAAATACAAATACATGTTATTTTTTTGATCATAATGAAACTTGATCATACTGAAATTTGATCATACTGAAATTTACCCCAAAAGATGTCTCAAGAGATTGATGTCAAACAGAATCACTGAAAACAAAGCAAGGAATGATTGGAAATCATCATTCTTGCTGCTCCTGAAAGAAATATTTCATTTATTAAGCTAAAACTGGCCAAACGCTGCTACCCGAGTCTGCTGCACTTGTGGGAAATACATACTTTGAAACCTAATTAGAGAGCAGCAACAGTACAGCACTGAACAGAGCACCCTGAAACCCTTCCCAGAGCACTGCAGTGACTAATGTTTGGGATCATATGATAAGAATTAAAGCTCCCATCCCCCCCACCATATGAAATAGGCTGTTAAGTAGGGGAAGATACAGCAGATTCATGCAAAGATATCAGGTAAAGTAAATAAATAAGAGGAATTTCTAACAAAGTAAAATCTCAGTTAAATAATAGAAATACATTACTTGAAAAAAAAACCACTTAGTATTACTGTCATGTGAAAAGAGTATAATAACAGTGAAATCCCAAAGCCTTGGCCATTCCTGGAATTAGAACATGGGTCTTAAGCCTCGGAGCCTTTGGCCATCTCTAGGGTCATATGATTTTCCTCTAAATATATGGATCCAGCCACATCACAAGGAAATTGTACATTGCAGATTACTAGGGTAAGGAGAAGGCTGGAAACAAACACAGAGTGCTACAGAAACTAGCACAGTACTGGTTATGTGTTAAAATAATAAATAATCGTAATAACATTCAGATATGAAGCTATATATTTGACTGTGTTGACATAATTGTATTAATAGTTATGTTTCCAACATTTGGGGGGAATTTCTATATGCTTCCTAAAGCTTTTTAGCCTAAAAAAATGTACAAAGGGGACTTACAAAGGATGTAAGATACAATCATGATCACCTCCTGAATCACTGAAGAAAATACCCTTAGATTCCCTCACTAATTGAAGACTGAGTAACCTACACCTTCAGTCAACAGTATTATTATATCTTCTATTCTTAAAATCAGAAAAACCCATGAGGAAACCGTGCAGTCATGCCTCAATTAACTAGCTGCGTGATGCAGATTTGTGCATCTACGGCTTATTCAAGTACGCTGTAATTTCTGCATGCCTAAGAAACATCAGAGGTTAGAAATTGATTCCTTCGTGCTTATTGTGCGCACTCAGATAAAAAGCAAAGCCTCCAGTCACTGCAAATGACAAAGTTTGTAAATCTATGCTATAGAGTAAATATTCTTTAATTCAGATACCTGGCTTCCTTATTTTCATGGCCAAGCACCACTCTCTTCCAGGTGCACATGCATTCTCAGGGAACTATTGATAAAATCCAGACTTCCCATTTTCCTTGGTCCAGGGCTGGCTACGATGCCCCCATCAAATTAGATTTCACGAGCAAAAAACAAGTAAAACCAAAAGTCTAGAAAAATTAAAAACAATGAGTATATAACTGTATGCTTTCTTATTGGAAAAATACCTTCTGTTAACAGAGACACTGCTGAAAAGATTTCCACTTTGATATTTCTTGCATTATATTTAAGCTGCAGAATTTAAGTAATTCAATTAGATAGGTGAATATACATGCAAATACATATATATAAATAGCAATGGGAGGCCCAGCCCAAAAAGGAGAATAGAAGCCTAACTACTGCTCCTGTAAGGCAAGGCAGATGCTTCTGCGAGAAATTTTCCTCAAAATACATGTTATCAGTTTACTGAGTATGAGACAAATTACATCTTGGCAAGATTCATGCAAGATTCCTCTGCAGAAGGATGTGTCTCAGACCTACCCTGCAGACACTCAGCCACCCCACAGCGACTCCATTTCTCTTTCTATCAGACCTTCTGCAAGGTGTGCTGAACTTTCCATTGAATTTTTCTACAGAGGTGTGAAGAAGCTTCAGTGATATTTCCCTGGGTTTTCTTGGTTATGATTCTGCTCCTTTTCTAAATTCCACAAGATATAGACTTGTGCAAGTGGGTTGAGAACTGGCTTTCCTTTCTTTTCATGACATTATCTTGCACACAGCCAAAGGAAATGTTTGGCAATATTGATCAACACAATCACAATTAGAAAAAAGTGAAAAAAAGTGACCTGCTTGATACCTTTTCCAAATTTTCCAGTCTGAGGAATATCAGCTCTCTTCCAAGTAAGGAAATTATAAAAGATCTAATCAGCAGATAGAATATAGCCATAGAAAATGCACATCAGCACACCTTAACGAAAGTAAAATAAATCCCGAAAGTTTAATATCCCCCTTTCTTGGACCTAAATAGGCCCCTTTGGAAAACTATTTTATTGTTTCTCATTAAATTAGAATTGTGCTGAGATGCCACTATCTTCCATTTCCTATTATTATTAATGTAAAAAAAAATAAAATCACTGCATATTCAGCATTTCCCCAGTTAAAACTGACAGAAAGAAAATCTGAGTTGTGTTTTTCCTTAATTCATGCTAATTTAAAAACTGAAAGTTCTTTACTTTTTTTTCTCCAGTTTGCATCTGCATTTAAAGATAGCAATATTTCCTAATGATAATTAAGAACCTTTAATTTATTGGTTTATTACTTCTGCCTTACATTAACAGCTCTTAGAGAAACAGCTCAGAGATACCACATGTGTGAATGTGCTTAATTCCTCTCTCATTAACCTCAGAAACATGCAGCAATTTCTATCCAACTCAGACCAGAAGTACTGGATTTTCTTTGCTTTTCAAGTTGTTAGCAAAGTAGTAGCTTTCAGTATAATCATGTCCCAAGTCTGTTGCTCACCCAAATTCCAGCTTTTGTGACACTTGCGATTAGCAATTACTGCTCTAAAAAGGAGCTTATCCTGTTTCATCATTTATATATTAGGGTATGTTCTGTTAATGAAATGTTAATATTTTTGGGTAGTTTGCTCAAGGCAGAACTCCTGAATCAGATTGGCATTTTTACCAGGAAAACAGAAAGCAAGAGATATACATATGGATAAGATGACATTCTCCAGTATACACTGAATAATCTTTTTAATAATGCAATAGTAGGAATCAACTTTTCTAATTTGCCCAAAGACTCCTCTTTTCTTATTTGCTACCAAAACACAGTTGCTTAATTTTTTTCAGACATTTTGGGGTTTTACTTATTTAACATTCATTGAAGTGAGCATGAGTCAAGTCAGGGCACAAGAAGAGAAGAGCTGGAGAAGGAGGAGAAAGGAATGACTCTCTGGCCCAGTGGGCAGTGAATGAAGCAGGGCAGGGACTGTGGTTCAGTTTATGTCCTTGAGTTACTTCTACTTTCTGTTCATCATGGAATGTCTTAATTACTGGGTTTGAGGATTAGGACTGGGAGCACTTGGTTTTATTCTAGTCCTGGGACACCAGGGAGGAGTAGTGAGTGCTTGTATGAACTGCTGTGGGTGGGGAACCCTCCTGTGAAGGGAAGAATGTGGACTGAAACCCTCAGGGTCGGAAAATAAAAGAGCTCCAGTCTCATCTCCTGTAGGATGCAGTGAGGATAGCTGAGAGATTCAGTGATTCCTAACAAAGGCTTAGTGTGATCCATCGCAGCACAAAGCTGCATGGCAAAAAGCAGCAGATTTTCTTCTAGGGAGCAGTGATAGCCTGTGAAGCAACACATGGGGGCTAATGCAAGGCTGACATCAGAGTTCTCTCATAGTTCAACAAGTCCCAGTCTCTATTCCCCACCAGTTTCCAGACCCAGGATTTCACACTGCAGAGAGAGATGCAATATTTGATACTTGGCAGAAGAATCTTCCATCTCCTTTTCCAACAAATAGCACAGACCCCTACAAAACTCCCAAGTGGTGTACAAACTGTTCTGGTCACTGAGAAGCAGCCGTTCCACTTCTGAACTCTGTATTCAGTGGCCACAGCAACATTAACATTGAAAAATCACAGTCTGGCAAAGTTCACTCAGGTTGATGAAGTAATCTGCAGCCACTCTTATTTTGACTATTAATTCATATAGATTCCCTGCTCTGTGCTGGGGGTTGAAGGATATTCTGGCTTGGACTATATTTCTCCTTAGCAAACCTCAAATTTTAACTGATATTTTCTGCCCTGGCAGAATCTGTCTTTGGGGATCCCGCAGTCTCCTTGTAAAATGTGATGTCTCGTCCAGACCATTATCTGGATAACACTTGAGAAGAGATGCACACCCTTTGTCACCCCCTTCTTTTTGGACTGTTAAGAGAACTCTGGAGCATCTGCAGCTTAACAAGGTAACGGGGCAGATCACACAAGTTCATTAGTGCCTAATCCACAGTTTTCCATGGCTGTGTGCCACAAAGTTTCTGCTTGAGCGACCTCGACAGGCAGTGGTGTAGTCATATGGAGTTTTTAATAAGTGTCAGAAAACCTGAAGTACTAACGTATCCCTAATGTTACTTTTTTGGCATTGTTACCCACTAGAGATGAAAGAAAGAAATTGAAATGTCTGTTTCCAGAAAAAAGGAAATCTCACCTGGGTTGTGTGTGAGGGAATGAATGGTGCAAGAAACCTGCATTAGGATTAGGTTATATCCCTTCCAACTCACTCGTTTGAATCCAGCAGGGGTCAATTGGATATTATCACTATTTGACATCCACAAAGGCATATGTTTCAAAACAGGCTTTTTAGTTGCCTTTTGGGATGAGTTACCAATGAAATTAGTTGTTGGCTTGACTGCATTAGTATTTATTATATCGAGTGTTGACACCCTGCCCTGTGCGATAGGACATGAAAAAAATAAGAGGGACTCTGCTGCTCTCAGCTTAAAGCAGAAAGGAGGACGCAGGGGCAGCATGGATCAGAGACATTCAGGAGCGACTGATAACCCCATTCTTCATACATACAGCAGGGAAGAAAATGTGTTGATCCGTATGACTGAAATAAGCTCACCAGTCGTTTGGAAGATAGCTCTGTGCTGCTGCCCTACCAGTATGCATTCTGTGCATAAATCACAGAATTTAGCAAACAGTCTCAGAAAAATTAGAGTATGGAATAAATTATGCTTTAATTATCTTTTGCTATTCTAGTGTAACTAGCTTGATTGTCTTTACTAACAGTCAAATTAGAAATGTGTAAGGAAAGACAGAAACTTGACCCTTATATGTCATGTATGTATTCACAAACATGTTCTTAAACTATTATTAGTGTGATTTTGGTGGTAAGGGGTTTTTTATACATATATTTTTAAAGACTATCCTAGCTGAAAGTTTAGATTTTTTTTTTTTTAAATGAAACTATATCTGTCTTTGGCAAAATGATTGTGATAATTTTAAGGAAGGAAGTTTCTCTTTGTTTTTTTTGCTATTACGCTTCACTGAATAATTTGTATTAAGCTATGCTTTAAATCAGCATTTTCTCAAATTGAAGAACAACTGATGCTAAAGTATATGGTAGCTTATAACACTTGTAATTTGCATAAAAATAAAACAATGAGTTCATCACTAGTGTTCTTTCTAGCAAGGATTTCTAAAACCAGTGGCTAGGAAATATTGTTGTTTTTTCGGACCATACTTCATCTAATTACACAAAAGCATATCCACAGAATTGCAAGGGTTCATGGAAGAGATAATCAAATCACAACTATCCAGAATGAGAGAGACGCGCACTGCGGAACTGCTGATACAGCAATTTATTTACAGCAGTTTAGCAGCAAAAGAGTGAAGTTCTTTAATAGATGCCACAAGTTTAACATCTTTGAGTACAGAAAGGGATACCTAAATGAAAAAAAAAAATCCACCACAAAACAAAAACCAATCCAAAACCAAATAACAACAGCACAAAAGCAGATGAATACTCAAGTCAGGTCTTCAGGATACACGATTTTTGTTTACACAGTTATATTAATACTTTCTTGGAAAAATAATTCCCAAGCGCTGAGCACAAAGTAAGCATCTATCTTGAGTTTACTCAGATCAGTAGGACCAAGCACAAACTAATAATTTCATTTAGGAAAATATTAATTATCTCAAATGTATTTTTTGAGGTGCAGTAACTTCTACATTTATTTATGTACAGGAAAAAAAGGGCTTTATTCTCAAAATTGGATCTTTATAACCAAAGTCCGCATAAAGGTTCTTATTGATTCAAAAGAGGTTTTGCTGATTCGCATGTCTGAGATAAGATGGATTCTTTTTCACCTTTGTAATTTTCTCCTTTTGTTGAAGAGTGTTAAAACAGTGCAACCAATTATGGTGAAAATTAATCTAACACCTGTTGTTTCAAGACCACTTATGTGCTGCTGCACATTTCATAAGAGACTTCTATTGAAAATTGGGCCCCAAATCTTAAAAGCTGGTGAAGATGAACCACTTAGTTCTACCTAGAAGCTATTTAGAAGTTATACTAATATTGATATTTAGTACTTCAGTGATGCTTTTTTGTTATGGAAAGCTTGGCAAAACCCCCTTATTTCATTCCTGATTCTTTTTCTTTTAAAAAGAAATATCTAATTGTTTAACATCATACCTTTTAAACAATAATACTAATTGCCTTGTTAACTGTCAATTTTGCATGGACCAGAGCCCTCTTAGAAATCAGGTAGTCTACATGTACATTAAATACTAGGATTTATGTCTTTATTATAATGTTATCCCGAGCATCATTAAAACACACATCAGTATAAAAACCTGTGTGCGTGAAATACAGAGGTCAAGCTTGCATGATGCAATGGACGGCAGTGCCTACATCATTGGGTTAACTCTCTGCAGGCAGTTGTGAAGCGTGTGAGCTGATACCCAACTTTGCAGAAATACTGAATCAGGCCTGGAAAACTATCTAAGCCTTCTTCCATCCAAGATTACTTGCCCTGTGTCTCAGCAGAGATTATTACCTTGGGCACAGGGCTAAGCGAGTTTGCAATACACAGGTTTTGGGCTAATTGGGTTATTTCTGCCTCAGCTGCCTCTCTGCTTTGCTCCACTGCTAGAGATGTTAGTGCCAAGATTCGTGGGATTTCTAACATATGCAGTGCTTCAAATTTGGGTGCTTAACTGGAAACAGTTTAAAGAGAACTGATTTTTAGAAGAACAGTATTTAGCATTTTCCAAAAATCATATCCTTGTAATGGGTCCCTAGGTGATTGTTCCAAACTGGGAACATTCATGATTGCAAATCCCTTTGGAAATCTGAGTCCATGGGGACTTGCACAGTAGAAGATCAAGGATTTGCATTCAGATATCCTCTGGGCTTAGGCTACCGTCATTAGTGCTGGGCCATCCCATATATTATTGGTGCCTAAATTAGAAAAACAGAGAATGTGTAAGAGATGCACTAAGACAATTAGTATAACCAACAAGGAATGTTGTGATGAAATGATTTTTAACCTGCATTGGACTTTAAAAAAAAACAACCACCAACAAACAAAATTCCATTGTAACAGGTTAAGCCTTTTCCTCTCCCAGTGAAGTCATACATTGTTACTGCTATTCTACAAGATGGACAAGCTAGATGGAGTAATTCCCTCACGAGTCTGGAAAATGTTTCTTTTGCTTTCCCCACTATTTTTATCAGTCCTAAACTTAATGTTGCATTTACACAGGCTTCGGACATCAATAGCATATAAATATCTGATGACCAAAAATGTCACGCATCAGGACTTTTTTTCCTTCCATTATTTTATATGAAGCTCTATTAAATGCTGGGTATGCCAGCTGGTCTCAGCTTACAGCTGGTGTAACCTTACTTAAGCTCAGACTTTTACACTGTACACTTTAAATCTTAACTTGCAATGTTAAATTCAAAAGTTTTGGTCTTTCACCAAATCCTACTTTCACGCACATCAAAGATGACTTTGCCTGTGTTTATACGAGAGCAACATTTGGTCCTCTAACATCTGATTTGTACAGCTGCAAAGAACAGCCAGGAAACAGAGGAACTGAAACTCCACAGATTGGGGTTAAAGTGGGTTCCGCATAAAGCATTGTCAATAGGTTCCTTGTTGCTAAGGAAACTATTTCCTTGGTAGCTGCATGTTTGCCACATCTTACTAAATTGGTGTCAATCTCAAGCAAAGAACAATGTGTTGTGGCATCACAAGAAATAAAAACCCAAATAGGCTTAAAGTTTATTAAATACTTATTTAAAAGAAAAACAAACTGAAAACACTGCATGATGACTCACTGAAAAGCTCTGATTGAGTAAGGAGTCATCAGCTGGACATGTAATAAAGGATTTATGTAGTAAATAAAAACCTTTTGTCTTTTAAATATCTAAAAGGCACCCTTTCACAAGAGTGTACTTTTTAGCTGTTGGAAATATCAGGTGATGCAATCATATGGCAGTTAATTTTGTGCACAGGTGCGGATGGGGTACTACAGCATTATTTTTTTCTCCCTAATTATGTAAACATTAAAAGATACTTTTACCATCTAACATTACATTATATAGTAATTTACAACCTCAGAGTGGGTAAAGCAGATTCTAAGCACAGTTGTAGAAACCCAGAAGTATAAAAATGCTCTGCATGCTTTCTGTGCACAATTGTTAAGAATGGTTTGCAAGGAAATGATAAAGTATACCAATTTTTGTATCACACTGTACCTCACTTCCCCCCTGCTTTTCAAGCACACATATATTAGCATTGCCAAGAATTTTCTTGGGCAGAGGTTTTTTTGAAGTGGGAGGTTCCAAACATGCCAGTTTAAAGGCCATGGTATTCAATATATAGCTGTGCTATGTATCTCCATGTTAGCCAACCAGGTCATGTCTATATGATTATGAGATAAACTTAATGAAGAATAAGACCAATTTTGAGATGAACCACACTCAGGAGTACCAAGATCGTTTCTATAGCTACTCTCAACCTTACTCCAGTTCCCTGAAATCCAAATCCAAAAAAACCTCACACCAAAAAACACTTGTGCTTTATCCCAAAGGACTCAGCAAGTCATTATTTTGTCCCAGGCTGTTTTGTCCAGAGTCAACATACCCAGACTATGGCAAATTACCTTTTTTGCAATGTTTTTACAACCTTGCAATTAATAAGAAAAGGAAGGGCAGTGAACATTTTTCTACATGGAATAACTGAAACCTCAAATAAGAAAACAAAAGTACCATACATCAGATACTTCTACAGAACAGAGATGCTGAAAGAGAACCCTATGAAATGTGCCATGACCAAAGCCTTCCATTTTTCTGCTCTTTAGATGAGCCTTAATGTTAATATTAACTATTTATATTTCTCCAAGTTCAGGATTTTAAAGGTGCCCAAACAGCATGGAAACAGGCCCTAGTGCAAAGAGCTCAAGAGAAAATTAATGCATTTAAAGCAGACAGGAACTACATGGAAACTTCTACTATATGGATCATTTAACTACCAAGATAATTTGTCTCTTAAAGCATTTTTTTCATAGTATTTAAGCCTTTTCTACATCTCACCTATAAACTCCAGAAAAAACATTTTTCATCTTCAGGAAGTGCCACAAGCATGTTACAAGAATGTAGGGAGCAGAAGCAAAGGAAGAGAAATTAAAGACAAGAAGTGAACCATTAGAAATTAGTTTGATTGACAGCAGTCCTATTTCACCATGCGCTGCAGTTTCCAGATCTGACACAGATGAAGAATTCATGTGCACTTTACTACTTTTCTTGGAAAAAGTAAACCATATTTTGCAACACACTGGCAAAGCTGTGCAAAGCCAGCTTTCTACCTGGTTTGTGCTAGCTTATGAGAGTTTCAATGGGCTCGTGAAGAACTGTGGAGAAAACTCAGACGCTCCATAATCTTATACTTCCCATAAGCGAACATATTCCCCGAATTAATGACTATTGCAAAATACATGACGATGTTAACTTCCATACCATTGCATAGGAATCAAGACAACATTGTGCATTCATGCTGCACATCACTTGGATCTAGAAGATTCATCTTAGGTTGCTGTTACCAGTAGAAACAACAGTAAGGACAGTAGTTCTCTCAGTTTTCAGTGAGTGTAAGAAAACTACAAGAGTAATGGATGCAAATACGGTCTGATCAACATTTGATCACATTCCTATTTTCACTAGGGTGAGAAAAATCCAAGTGGGACAGGAAATAGAGAAAGAAACTATGCAGGAGAAAAAAACAACCCCATGTGTACATGTTTAATTAGATTGTGAAGGAGGAAGCAATGAGCAGAAACAGGCTGTGATTCTCAGTGCAGATGAGGTAAAGAGCACACAGCTGTTTCAACTTACACTTACCCAGACCACCTCTGTTCAACAGGAACTCTCTGTATAGAATTAGAGGGAGGTTTGATGGTGGAATGTAAAGTCACAGGCAGAGACACGCTTTCTCATATGTGAACGGTTTCTCAGAACACTTCTTGTGTAGGGGCAATAGGATGGATGTGGGACGTAAATGAGCTAGCAGGATCAAGGTTTCCTGAAACAACCCTTCTTCATGTAGGAGCACTTGTGACCTATAGAAACTGCTCTAGGAGCACAGTCACGAGAAACAAGTTTGAATGAACTACTGTATATAATTGACAGCATACGCAGTTCATCAGAACTGAAATATATAAACCCATAACAATTCATCTCTTGCTAACTTGGTCTTTGTATCTTTCCTATTTTTTTTTCCCTAGGCATATTTTAACATTTGTAATTACTGAAGCTGGCCTAGAAGCCACCACCTTTCCCTACATCCTCAGGAAAAGGTCAGGTGCGTTTTGCTTAGTTAAATGTAACCCTGATTTATTAATAGGTAAGTTTATCAACAGTCACTTTGTTCATTTGAATGCTGTTTGTGGCTGCATTAAGAACAGTGAAAAAGTACTGTGCTTAAAGGTGGTGTGTTTTTCAAGTGCTTCTGTTCAATTTGAATTCTTGGTGTTTCGATGGCTTGTACCTTCAAATCTGATTTGCTCAACAGGAGCAAATATATTCTGGGCTCTCTTCAGCTGATTTAACAGTCTGCTACTTAACGCTGGAGATCAGAAATACTATGAGATATGGGAAATAAAAAGTGTATCAGAGGACTTTAATAGGGACATCAAGGTTAATATCTGTCTACGCTCTTTCTTGAGAAACTGCAAGCAAGACAATTTATTGGATTGGACCCGAGTTTTATGTTTAATTATCTAAAGCATGGTTTCCTTAGCAGCACAGCTTTCCATTGCCTGCCATCTAGAGAGACAGCAGACACAGTTGCTATGAAATCCATCAGCTGGGACCTGAACCAAAGGTTACACTATGAGCAACAATGTCAAGAACACCATGCAGAGGGCTGGTATGATAGACCCTAACAGAAAGAGTTCACACCAGGCTAACACTAATAGGAAACTGCTAAATATTCATTAAGCCTCTCTGAAATAGCAGTATTTTAGCTATCACAAAATCGAACTACACAGAAGTTCAAATAATGAAATTTTTCTTTCTTGGCACAGGTTCCTCTGACACTTTATTTCCTTACAGCCTGGAACTACAGGGACACAAGAAGTTTCTGCAACTTCAAAATAAAAGCATTGCAGATAGCTGGTTGAACAAGTGGAATATCACAGTGGCATTTTGGTATCATTGGCAGCCTTCCTTGATTATTGACACCAGTGCTCCTGTAACAGCCTGCAGAGCTGCAGCCAGCATCTCTAGTATTTGTCACTGTCACTTCACAAGTGCTCGGCATTGTTCAGGAAATTGTATGTGTAAAGCAAAACTGCCTGTGACCAACTTCGACAAGGGAGCGGGGATGTGAGGGTGCTTGAAACTGAAACAGAGGTTTTATGTGTCCTATTATGTGCCCCAGCAAGAGCCATAAATAATTGTGACAAAGATTTTTTTTTTGTGTTACATGTGAAAGTCCTTGACTGTGCCTCCTGCTTCAGCTCCCCCCTCTCTCTCACACGCTACAGCTGCCAAGCTGCATGATGATAGATGGCACTATGCAGCAAATGACAGCCGGATGGATTTTTTAGTTTGTGCTTTAGAGAGAATCAGATATGCTGTATAAAGCAATAAAAAAAGCATACTCACAAGGTGGGGTAAAAATAGCTAGCGCAGCAGTAGATGAGTTTGCTGTTTATCCAAAAGTTAAATCTTTGCATGTAAAGTCCAGGTGATGTGTTAATTATTTTAAAACTAAGTAGTAATATTAAGCAGACAAACCTAGTGAGTTTCATATTTTGTTTTCCTCCATCTTTTAATATATAATACACTGAAAACCTGGATACAAACTTCTACGAATAAGGACAGCATACACAACAAGAATGGAAATAGGCTTGATCCTTATAATGAGATGAAAACAAGTCCTGAATCTGTACAAGGTATGTTTGAGAAGTTGGCTCTCAGATCTTGAAACATGAGCCCAGACTGACTGTAAACTTCCAGTCATCAAGCCACTGAAGCCAGCAAGACTCTACGATGAAATCTGACCAAGGTTATTTGAGAACAAATACAGCAAATTATTTTTATCTTTGAAAGAACTTGTGTGATGAAACCCACGTATTTAGGGTTTTAGTATATGTTGTGTTCTCTTATATGCTAAAATGTATTAATTTTGTGATGATAAAGCAGATAGCATTAATGAAAGCAAGAATTCAAGTGTGTCACAGCACCCACAAAATATTTATGGAATATGCATTACAAAGACATGGGTATCCATTGGGATTGCACAGAAAAGCTAGAAGAAAAAGGGGGTGCAAATGCTTCTGTTCTATACACTGGTAAAATCTGACAATCACATACACATAAGGCAGCAGCTTTTCCTCATACTAAGTATTTTTCAGTAATTGAATATGACGTTCTGAAGAACAGAATGTTCCTCTGAAATGTGCACTGTGCACATTTGAGATGTGCAAACTCGGAAGTTGTTCTGTCCTTTCCACTGGATGTTAACTTTACTTGTTTTCCTCTGTGCTTTCTATTGATCTAGATTCTGTGTAACAAATGGCCTGGCTTCCCAGCCACCTTGGAAATGTCATGCCGGAGTCAACAAAAATACTTAGTGTATGTTTTATAAAGAATTACAGCTGGCTCTGAATTACTCTGGCTTTCATCTCTGTAAAGCCAGTCTGGTTGCTCTCTGTATCGATGGATGAGCAGAAGTACCAGGAAATGATTCAATGAGCCAGTGAGTTTCCCAGTTCACGGACATGACAGCTTGAGACATACTTATTCACTCTGCTCCTGTCTCCTCATACGCTATACTTGAAGCTGCTATGTAATTTAAGAGTACTCAGTATATCAGATCTCAACTATTTTTCCCCACTGATTTCTGATGAATCATGTTAGGAAAGCTGCGGTTTTAATGCTGGAGGATGTGACATAATGCAAAACAGCACAAGAAGTATATTAAAAAAATATGTCTGTCAGACTTTATACTGCTGGAAGGGGATAATTTGAATTATATGCCCATAATTCAAATTTGGGGATAATTCAACACCCAAACAGATACATTTCTAGCTCTATCCAGTCATCTGAGATAATACTGGCTGTTGTTTATTACTTACTAGTATGTTGTTATGGCATCACCTCCCCACACTATGCTTAGGGGACAGTTTACATTTCCATAATAAAATCCATTTTCTATAGGTTTATAACTCAGTTTACATTTCACAAGGCTGCTGCCTGGCATATGAATTTCAGTTCAAGTCCTATTGCTCTGACTAAAAAGAACTTTCAAAACAGCTCGTTTATTTAAAAATAACTAATCAATGCAGTAGAGAAGATTTAAAGTACGTAATATTGTTTCCCAGGCCAAGGAGTTTTAGCAACTCACAGCTATTCACTAGAAAAGCACCTATTAAAGTCCTTTTTACAAGAACCTGATGGATTTAGGACCAAATGGAGCTACTTAAATAAGCAGATGTTCCGGCATTGCTATATTTAGAGATAAGACAGAACAGTAATAAAGCATGATGCTTTAAAACTGAAAGGGAGCATTTCTTACATGATGCGACAGCAGTAATGCATAGAGCTGCAGTTCAGTGTACTACCACCGAGCCCTCCCCCCCTGTTTTTGTAGTGCCCAGAGGCGGTCTTGTGGTGATTCATGGGTACTGAAGTCATTGAGGTATTGAATCCCTGGAGAACAAAGGTACCCACTCACTTCAGTGTTCGTATCTCCTTAGGTCAGGCATGGAAAACCTGACAAGTCTGGGGCAGAGGTATATGTAATCATTTAAAGAATAAAACCTCAAATGCGTAACTCGCAGTCACACTGAGAGGGGCAACGCTGAAACACTGCCCTCTCTCACAGACAACTGGCTGCTCTAACACACTCTTCCATATATCCCTCTTCTAATTTCCACGAACTTCTAATTTCCTGCACACTATTCTCCACTCTCATATTACAGTACCTCATTGCACAATTAGAAGGGCACAGATTAACTTTTTATTTCCCTATCACTTTTCACATTCTCAGGATTTCTGACTGAGGCAGGAATGAGGAGCACTAATAAACACTGAAGGAATTGCTGGGGATCTGATCACAGTGCCTGATTTAATGCTTGCCCACCAGAAGCAATGAACTAAAGATTGAATGCATGCTCCTGCTCAGCAGAAGAACTTATCCCAATTTCCCAAAGGTGTCTCTTTCATTTGCTGAAATACCCTGAAATAACAAAATGTTCTCAGCCACATAAGCAGAAAATAACATAACTGTCTCTTCACACTGACACCCTTTCTACCTGTGCCCAAGAAGCTATTACAAGATGAGCTGGCATAGTTACGAGTGTTAAAATGGGGAAACAAAAAGTCCAGGCTTTTCTACCACAGTGAGATGTGTGGTCTAGTAACTCACATGAGAAAATGTGAAAGTTGCATCTGATATCTATTCACCAGACCATATAATCATGCCTGCTGTTTTTTTTTCTGATTATTTCTGGGAAAATAATTAGTTAAGTTTGTTAGAGAATTTAATAGAAAACACTCAGCATTGACAAATATAGAGCAATCTCTTAAATGTAGAAGTCTGTCTCTGGGTGCAATGACAACTCTAACCTTTCCATATCCCTGTTTTTGCCAGTTTCAGACAGCAGTAGTGCAGCTCTATTCATAGTTGGAATAGGAGCCTGGGAAGTGCCTCTCCCAGATGCCCCTGAGCAGGAGGAATGAGCTAGTGGGATGCAGTGTGGCTCCTTCCCAGGCAAATTATGGAGCTTTACCATCTCTGTTGTGCTCAACTGGAACAAGGGTTATAAAAGAGGGTTTGTGAGTTTGGATGCGACTTCGGAATATCATGTTATGCTAGTACTGGTGTTTTGATTATTACAGGATTCGTGATCTCAGCCTTCCTGACCAGGGTTCATTTTAAACAGCCATCACAGATTTTGCACAGGTTGATACATGTGTCTCTAATCATCAGAGGCAAACTAGGGTTGCACCTCATAAACATTGTCTTTCTTGGAAGAAAATGTTTTCTTTCAGATCAGACTGAATCACTGGGCAAGCAAGGAGGAGGAAAGGGGGAGTTCATTATGCATGTCTAGTCTGTCCAAGAAAAGACGGGATTAACAGCTAATTTCCTGCCATTATATTTCAACCCCAAAGAAAGCTTTTTCAAAGAAATGACTTGCATCTCAAAATGACTTAACATCTGCAACGAACAAAGATGAGAAACTCACCAGGACACAGCCTGAATTCTAACTCCTCCTTTGTAATTCTTTCCACTGTGGTAGTATAAAGTTGTTGTCAGTTACAAGGAACAAAAAAGAGCGAACAGTGCCTCTACCTGAAGCCAGCCCTCAGTCTGTGTTGCTGATCATGGAGGGTTACAGGCATGTGCTCACTGTCAGAGGTTGTGAAGTTTTGAGCTAGGCATGCTTTGGTTCCACAAACCCATGCAAGTAAGAACTCTCGTGATCACATTTGAAATGGCTGTGGAAATTGCCAGAAATTTGAAAGGTGTATTTAATGCTGAAAATCAGCTGAGGGCATCAGACTACCTAACTTCTCCCTAAAAATCATATTGCCCAGTTCTGGTACTCTGAGATCCCGCCTTAAGATGCATGTCTGTTATCTCTTGTGTGTGTAGTCTGTGTGTGCAATTGTGCTCCTAGGAAGAGGGATGAAGCCATTTGAAAAATCCATCCTCAAGCACCTTGGTCCCTTGTCTTTCTGAAACAAACTACTCTTGAGTTCTTGAGGAGATGAAAGCAATAAGAACAGGCCATAAAATTTTCCCTTCCCGCCATATAGCAACTTTTCATTCCCAGGTTCAGAAAAAAAGGGGAGAGAAGAATAAAAAACACCTAGAGGTAAGATTACCTGAAACTTTCTGGGGCCTGGGCAAGTTTCTTCAGCGCTGTGCTTGTGCAGGGCATCTATGGGACTGACCCCAGCTGCTGTAAGACCAGGCAGCAGAGGCCAGGCAGGGTGAGAATCATAGAATCATAGAATCATAGAATAGTTAGGGTTGGAAAGGACCTCAAGATCATCGAGTTCCAACCCCCCTGCCATGGGCAGGGACACCTCCCACTAAACCATGTCATCCAAGGCTATGTCCAACCCCACCTTGAACGCCGCCAGGGATGAAGCATTCACAACCTCCCTGGGCAACCTATTCCAGGACCTCACCACCCTCACAGTAAAGAATTTCTTCCTCAGATCCAATCTAAACCTCCCCTGTTTAAGTTTAAACCCATTACCCCTTGTCCTCTCACCACAGTCCTTAATGAAGAGTCCCATTACAGCGGGACCGCAGCCACTTCCCTTCCCCTTCCCATGCACAACAGCCCAACGCAGGAAGGCAATGGCTGCAAAGCAACTTTTTGTAAAGGTAGGACTCATTCCCCTCATGTAGCGGAGTACTTCAGAGGACCTGTATGGGAGTCCTGAACTGTCCAATTACCTTAGTAGGCACAGACTCACCCTTAATGTACAAACCATTTCAAGATCTATAGACAAGTGGAAAACTGTACATAATGGTGAACAAAGAGTTACTGCTACCTGCACTGGGAGGCCGAGCACGATGCCCATCTTTGCAGGTTCTATCAGCTAAGTGAGATGACGTGTTAGTGATAAATTACTGAGCGTCAGTAACGCTGTAAAACTCACTGGAACAAATTCTCTGCTGGTGTAACTCTACTGAAGTCAAAGGAACAATGTTAGGAAATTCAGTCTGTTAAATTAAAAACAATACGGATTAACACAGCATTCTCGATGCATTTCTCTCTGCATCAATATTACCACTAAATGTTGTGGAAGTGTTGTGACTCCATCAGCAAATGAAGTGAAAGGGAATATTAGCTACTGAAAAGGAAACAACCTATGACTTGGCAGATCAAATAATTACACTTAGAAACTCCACTGTGTTTAGCTGCTCTTTAGCCAGGTTAATGCAACAGAAAAAGAAAATCAAGCAGAATCTCACTGTACTTCTTTCAGTGTGCATTTAGTATGCTGCACATGTGCTTAATCACACTTCTCATACCTGTTTCCACATTGCATAGGTGATACTCTTTCACAGGAGCAGGTTTTTCAAGTGCAGATCTTCTCAGTGAGCCCTATCCAATCCATAAAGCTTGCACCCGAGAGTGCATTCTCACTGCAAGCACGGACGGACAGGGAGGTTATCTCCTGGCCATTTCTGCTTGGTGGAGTGGGACCCTGTGTACCAGTGTTACAGATATGAGTCGATCCCTTGCAGAAACACCTCTCTTGGCACCTTGCACACACCCTGGGCCAACTTGCTCTGCTGTCAATGAAGCTGTGCCAGCCCACATCAGCAGCACACGTGAGCTCCACTGTTTTGTCTCAGGCTTCAATAAGATAAATGAGTTTAATTCATCCTTTGTGTAAGCAGGGACAACTCCTAGAAATTAGACTGGAGTTGTATGCCTCAGCTTGATTCACTCCTTTAAACAAAACTCCATCTTAAAATCACTGTTCTTGTGTCTGTCATTAGTGAGGGTCATTTGTGGCATATATACTTTAAAAATCTAACAGCCATCACCATAAAAGACCACTCAAGCACTCAGTCATACTGGGTCAGATTCTGATTGCAACTCACCACTACCAATCTGAAAAACAGATTCCATAAAGAATTTGTTTCACAAATTACATTTGTTCAGAGCCACATAACAAAAGAAGTCTGAATCTAGATTAATTGTCATGATTATACTCCAACTCAGAAGTCAGTCCTCAGTAACAGATTTCTTTTCAAAGGCTTGCACAGTCGCTTATGGAAGTTTGCAGCTTCTGCACATAAACCTCCAAATATGCACAAAGAGCAACAAATAAAATAATCATTTAGCCAAAATTAGTGGAAAAGCAACACATTGGGAAATATGTATTTAACTCTTCCCCACATACACAAAGTTGCTAGGGAACGAGCAAGTGCCTTGCAAACTGCCAGTACAATTACATTTACAAAGAACTGACAAGGACTGACCTTTGCCTATTCCTTCCTGTCTGCCTTTTACCAGGCATGGAAAAGACTGGTGGCTTGACAAACAGATTTGATGGGCACATTTCCCGACAGCATGCTGTCTGGACGGGTGAGGTAGCCCTCTCCTGCGAGTCTACTAAGAACTAAAGAAGCTTTTAAGAGCACCACAACTGTCAGTATTTAGCTGTTCTGGTAAAAGGTGGTCTTTCCCTTTGCTAAACTTATGAGAGCTTTGGAGGTACCAGATTTGTTTAGCGCTTTAAAGCACAGCAATGCCCAGTCAAATAGTTCCATCAACAGCTACTAATAAAATTGCAGTATAATTCCTGTAAAAAAAAAAAAAAAAAGAATAAAGTTTTATATAGCAAATAGTACCCATGCAAAATTTGCCAATGCTTTTGCAAGTTGAAGCCGTACATTTGTACAAAATTGCAGGGGTTGTGTGCGAACATTGCTGTACAGGGGCGATACCCCAACTTCCACAGAAAACCTTGAAAATATGCATAAAAAAGGCATGTACATTATTTAGTATAAGCAGCCAAGAAATTCTGTGCCATTATCTGTATATTTTAATAATTGCAACTTTCAATGGTAGTGACATAAAAACAATTACTTTTTGAAATTCCTCTGTGTATATGCATTTGAAACTACACAGTCATTAAAAACAGTCTGTCAAATTAAAGGTTGTGCAATTAATTAAGTGCAAATCCTGTAAAACTGGACCAAGGAGAAAATTCATCAAATGTGTGAAATATGACCTATCTTGTCCAAAAGACAAATATGTTTAAACAAAATATGAAAATTGATGACAAAATTACTGGTAGCAAAATGCACACAGAGCAAATATGAGACAGCTGTACTTTGATTCAGCATGGGAGGTTCACCCTTACAGGATTTGTGATTCATTATCTCCACTGTTGTAAAACTTTTCATAGTTAATCTCTGAAGTACGGCCTTGTATCTATGATAGTAAAAACTCTCAATAAAATCACATATAACTGTTCAGCAATGATTTACTGTCCCTTTCCAACATCAGATTAAATCTATTCTAAATTGGACGTGGGCATCCAGCATCAAGCTTTCGCTCTGACACCTGAAATCTTTGCCTTTTGTGGCTGCTTCTTCCAATCAACATCCCGATCTCATCACTGTGACCCACGTGGGGACAACCAGACTGCAGTGGTGCATGTGGGTCTGTCTCTGCTCTGTCCTGAAATATAGCCTCAGTACTAGAGTTTACAGGTGAGACTAGGCACCTTCTTAGCACCTAAATATTTGCTGCCAGGAATCTTCTCAACTTTGACAGCCCCAGGGTTTATGCTTCATAGACCAACTATTGGTATACCTGGTCACTATGTTCTGGTTCACCTCTGTACACAGGAACCATATTTTGGAGGGTTTTACTGTCAAAAAAAACCCAAGCCCCAAATGAGACTTTTCCTGTCAACCCACTGTCGTGGAGAACCATAGATACTCTGCCTGACACAATTTGAAGGTACATTTTCAATCACTCAATAAATTATTCTAGCAATAAGGCAACAGTTGTCTCTTGTTGCCAGCTTTGGGCATAAGGTTTCCCACATGAGTATAAACAAGTTATTTGTTGACTGGAAAATGTTGGCAGGGGCATACTGGGGAGTAGGATTTTCCCAGTCATGTTTAATTTAGTGTTTAATATTAATTACATCAGATGAAAATAAGATACAGAGTAAAGAAATTGGTTGTCTAAGAACATTAAGACATAAAATTCAAGCAAACCATAGAATATTTATATTGTGAAAAGCAGAGAAGCTCAGAAAAAATGTTTGGGGGAGACCTCACCTACAATGGACTTTAGCATGGGGACAGGAACACCTCAAGGTTTTGTGACTGTGGTTTTGAAGCAGAGAGGTGCACACCAATGAGTACAGAGGGAACTACCTTTCTCTTTGCTTCGTTTTCTACTTGCAGCCTGGTAGGACCCAGCTGTGCCAATGCATTGCCCCAGAGAAAGCAGGGGCAGGAGATAGGGAATTCTGCTAGGCAGCAGGGTCTCCAGATTCTCTTTGAGAAAAATCACTCAAACGAGTTTAACTTCAGCTTACTTATATTTACACATGTATAATATTTTCTTCCTGAAGGACATATGCAAACTCGATGATTCCTGAAGAATGCACTCTATCTGTCAGGAGCTATGACTTCGAGCAACTGTATTTGTAAGGTGGGCATGTATAATGTTCACTAGACATATTGTATTACATGCGCTTGACATTATAAGCAGGTTTAACACTTCACAAATCAAAATCAAATTGTAAAGTGGATGGTAGAGAGGAGGCGGACTGCAGGGAATGCTAGGAATACAGCCTGTTATTTTCATATTAAAATGTAATGGTGCCATTAAAGTTAAAACCACTGTTAAACTTGATTGAGTAAATTAGTTAATTAACCATAGCATCTAATGCATTCCTCCAAGGCATACCTCAGTTCCTCAAGATAGAAGCTCGATAGAGTTCCAGTTGTACGTTATCCTAGCTGTGAATTTTAGTATGATTACACTCTTGGAGTGGCTGTTTGTCAGTGAAGAATGCAAGCTGTCTTTTGAATTTGAGGTTGATTAAAAATTATCAGGGAAAAATTGATATGTTTCCTTTTTATTTCATTTTTTTTTTTTGCTTTGCAGAAACCTCTCACATGTAATAAATTTCTCATTTTTTCTCTGCACTTTCTCAGAAAATTTTATATTAAAACAAATTAAAGGTGGAACATTTTGATCAACTTTAGTTAAGATTAAGGAAGAACTGTATAGTTCCATCCTGTCACAGGAGAACGGACTCTATAGTTGTGCTATACAACAACCACTGCCCAATAAAACTCTGATTTGATTAGCATTAGCTTATCCACACTGAAGCAGTAGGAAGCCATAAAATGACTACGTGATGGTGGTGCCCAGCTTGGTTCCCCTTATGGTCTATATGTAATGTAACATAAACTTTACTCAGAAGGAGCAGAAACGCACACAAAATTCATTTATGTCAAAGGTAAAATAAACATATGCAAGACTGTTTAGAGCGAAGACCATCACTTATAACCCAGCTCAAATTATACAGCACTAAAGTAACATCTTCAAGTGTAGCTCCCTGATCCAGCACGGAGCAGCCTCTCCAGAAAGGCAGCTTTCCTCTGTGGTCTCTTTTACATCCAGACATCTACATCTGCAACTAAACCATGATAAAATCAAAATAACTTCTTATTGCTTGTCTTAATTATACAGTTAAATGTCTAAAAAGCACTAATGTGTATTTAAAATAATTCTGCTTGTGCAAAACTGCAAGTTGCAAAATCTGCAGTTATAATTTATGCTAAAACACAAAACCACCTGGGTATGCCCCTCATAAGACAAAGAGTTTCCCTTGGGACACCATAAGCAATCACATTCTTTCTTTCTTTCTTCCTTTAGCTTTTCTTCTTGAGGGGAAGAAAGACGAATGATGCTAACCATCAAGAATGCTGTGACTTAGTAGCTCTAAAGCAAGCAATAGCCAGGTTTGTCACCAACAATGAAGGTGTCTGTCTGTGCCAACTATGCCTTTCCCTCAAAACTTCTTTTTGGCTGTACTGGAGATATTGCTTGCTACGTCTGCAGTTGACGTTCTTAAGAGTCACTGTTACAATAAGAAGGTTAAATGCAAAAATCACTTTCAAATAAAAATAATTAGAAAAATAGTGTTTCAAGCAAAAAAAGAAAATGGAATAGAACAATTGAAACAATATGCAGGAAGTATCATTCACATCTTTTAAAGAACACAAAAAGAAAAGGTAACTAAGATAGATTTTTCAAACATGACTTTTGGATTTAATAACGTAAATTTTACTCAAGCACTTTTTTTGCAGGAAATATGCCCACAAAGCTTGGATCATGGATTTTGCATCAACCTACATAATTTACAAACGAAGTAGAGTAAAATACAGACTTTTGTAACATAGAAAAGCTATGTGAGCAAGAAGTTGGCTTATTTGGAAATCTGTGTTATATTAAGAAATAAAATATATCTCTATCAAGATAGCAGGCTGTAAATTGAGTATGTTTTCCTTTAACTTCTTTATTTTCAGAGCAGTTGTCTGAGTTACCATGTTGTCAGAAGCATCCATCTAATCCATTCTTACTACATTCCCAGAAGATACTTCTTTTTCAACAGAAACTTTAAAGACATTGGTTTTCATTTATGGAATTGCTCAAAACTTCAGAAAAAATACAGTTTTTCACAAAACCAACAAACAAATTGCATGCTAGCATTTACGCTCACATTTTGTCATGTTTCCCAGCCAGTCCATTGTAATACCTCTGGTGCAGTGCCAGAGTAACAGACTAGGCAGGGTGTGTTGCATATCCCCAGAGCACTCTTCTTGTGGCAGATATGCTGACTTTAACTCACATAGAATCATAGAATCATAGAATAGTTAGGGTTGGAAAGGACCTCAAGATCATCGAGTTCCAACCCCCCTGCCATGGGCAGGGACACCTCCCACTAAACCATGCCATCCAAGGCTATGTCCAACCCCACCTTGAACGCCGCCAGGGATGAAGCATTCACAACCTCCCTGGGCAACCCATTCCAGTGCCTCACCACCCTCACAGTAAAGAATTTCTTCCTCAGATCCAATCTAAACTTCCCCTGTTTAAGTTTAAACCCATTACCCCTTGTCCTCTCACCACAATCCCTAATGAAGAGTCCCTCCCCAGCATCCCTATAGGCCCCCTTCAGGTATTGGAAGGCTGCTATGAGGTCTCTACGCAGCCTTCTCTTCTCCAGGCTGAACAGCCCCAATTTTCTCAGCCTATCTTCATACGGGAGGTGCTCCAGTCCCCTGATCATCCTCGTGGCCCTCCTCTGGACTTGTTCTAACAGTTCCATGTCCTTTTTATGTTGAGGACACCAGAACTGCACACAATACTCCAAGTGAGGTCTCACGAGAGCAGAGTAAAGGGGCAGGATCACCTCCCTCGACCTGCTGGTCACGCTCCTTTTGATGCAGCCCAGGATACGGTTGGCTTTCTGGGCTGCGAGCGCACACTGCTGGCTCATGTTCATTTATTTCAGATCTTTTGAATGTATGGCTAGCCATTTTCTAATTTTTTAAGCATAATGTTGCCACTGGGATATTTTTCCATCTTTCACCTTGGGAAATGCTTACTTTTGAAAGCACTAGGACACAATCACGATAATTCCCTTATGAAAATATGGCTTCTTTTTGCTTTAAACAAATGTAAAATTGATCTCTCAAGCTGCATCGCTGTGTTTCATGTGATCTCTTTGTAGGTCTTCCACCTTTTTCTCTTCTAGCACACCTGATAATGAAGCTTCCCTAAATGAGGTCTGATTTCTTTTTCTTCTAATTTTTGCTTATAGGTATTACACCTTGAAAAATCACTCGTCACATATGGACAACCTCAGTGCAAGGTACAAATGTGACCAATATTATCCTCCGTCTCACAAATATCCAGGAGGTCATAGGCAATCTGAATGACAATTATTCAGATTTCCATGTGTTTCTGCACCACAAACTGACTCCATTTACTAAGCAATTCCTAAATTTAGCATGCATTTCTTCTGCATCTTACATATGATGGATACACTTTTTTTTCCATTTAATGTTGTTTTTTTTTTTTCATTGTCTACTTGATACAAACAAAGGATCTTCCTGAAGGTCAAGGTATTGATCGAATTCAACCCAAGGGGCTCATTCCCTTCCGGTGACAGATGCAAGGTACCTGTGGGATAATGGACTCATGAAAATAACCTATGAAAAGGACAGTGAGGAGGGTCTTCAAAGAATGCTGCTAAAATGGCAGCATTATTGAGTTATTTCTCCTTTACCTGTTCTTGAGCATAAAAATGGAACTGTAAAGAGAACATGCAAAGAACTTGGGTGTATGGCGGCTTAACATATGATACTTATAGCAGGCCCCTGATTAATAAAGCAAAAATATTCTACTCTTACCTGTGACATGGACCCTGCAGTTTCAGTATTAAAAATTCTGACCTGCTATCCAAATTCTACCTAAAATGAGAAGCCATGTACAGACAGCATTTGGCTGACCTGAGAGAGGAATCTGCTGAAAAGGAAATTCCCTCTTTAATAATTAATTAACTTACTTTTCCCTCTGCTTTTCTCCTTTCCTCATCAGATTTCTAGTGTACGGAAAGAAGTAATATTAGCTTTCCACTGTTGATGAGACAATACTGATGATCTAAGTAATTTCTTGCTACTCTTATGTATTTAATAAGGCATCTAAGATTAGTGGTTAAAGTCAGCTGATTTTACCAAATTATAGCACATAATTGATTTAGTGATAGGCAGGCATGACTCAACTTTTATTCAGATCTTTAACATAATCAAAGTATTTTCCAACCCTTACTATTCTATGATTCTATGATTCTATGATTCTATTATGAATATATTCTGTTACTATGAAACAATGATAGTGCTATATTTTTAACTACTCAGTAATAAAAATTAATGTAATATCTGTCTGTAACTTGTATATTTATGCTCATAACTCTTTTCAGAAACATATTCCTAGATTTCTATTCCATGAGGTTTCATTAGATAAGTATAAGGAATATAGCAGCAGCCAAGAAGGATGATGCCATGGACGGAGCTGTGATCAGAGAGGATGCACAGACACATACATTAACAGACCCTAATTATGGCATATCATTGATAAAATCAGTATCTACACCAGCAACACAGATCATAGTCTAGTGCTCTGTCCTTTCTTTTTTCCTCTTTCATCTCTGTGTCAACTGATTGTCATCTCAATTTAGAAAAATTCAGTGCTCTGGTGGTGAAAAACTTTCTCCTATCTTGCTTCTCTCACATCTTATGACAATTTCTCCTGCAACACATCCTCTTTGTTGGACTATTTGATTTCCTCAAGGGATCCTCTTTCTCATTTCTCCTTCCCTCTCTCCTGCATCTTTACTCCAGGCCAACATATTCAGACAGATAACTTCAACATAATACTTCCAATGTCCTCATATCTGTATATGTTTGAACTTTGCATCTTTTTTAATTATGAAAAGAAAATACATTATTTTTTAACACATTCTGCAGCTATTCTGCTATCTCTTCTGAAGCAGCTTGTAACTAACTAGCTAAACTACAAAACTTTCATGTCCTTTCCAATATGATTTTCTCCTCTTTTATCACTGTCAACTCTTCCTCCTTCTCAGCTTTAGAGATTTAATACATTTTTCTACTCCTTTCTCACCATCTTCTCCACACTGGTATTACTACAGTGCTGAACTCCATCTAGTAAACACTGCTGCTAGCCACTGATGCTCTACTATTCTTCTCGTTGTGGTGCTGATGGTAGTTTAGTCTGATAGATGCAAGGGTCATTGCAAAGTCAGTAGCCAGGAAAACTATGTTAATCCATTAAAGTCTTCAGAGTTTACTATCTGAGAAATTCCACACTCTCCAGCACCTCAGAGAATCACTCACCATGCATTACACCATCTAATAGCATCCTGAGTAGGAATATATATCTATATGGCTGCATCTCTGAAACAGAGGTTTAGGAAAACACATAAACCTTGTCTGCTGATTTTCTTGGGTTTTCCCTTGCATTTAAAAGTATAGAGCCCAACAGTCTTCATGCCAGCTCCGTGCCAGTACCCAGGACTGGATATAGACATTTAGTCTCACCTATATTTAGAAGCCAGTTTTGTTATAGTAATATGTCAACACCAATACTGCAGGGATATGAACTCCATAATAAAGAATTTATCCCAAATAAGTTTCATAGTTTTAGTAGACATTTAACAGTGGTTTAAAGAATTAGTTTTCTTATTTAAATATCTAGCTCTAAGTACCAGGTAACTGTGGCTCAGTAAAATGCAAATTTTGCAAAATCCAATCCATCAAGCAGAAATGTTACTACAAAAGGGTTTCACAGAAATAATAGCTGTCAGCTAACAATTAATGCACCCAACATGCTTAAGTACTGCACTGAACTTTAATGAAAGGTTACCGAGTCTGTTAAATTGCTTCATACCTTGTAAGACTAAAGTTAAGCAAAAATTAACATCAGTATTCTGGGAAAAGAGCATGCAAACAAAATTCACCTTAATGATGGGGGAATGTAATGTTTTCACTGAATATTTTGAACTATGATTCCATTAGAACATTGTCAAAAAATTAATAACATCACTCCATTTAATGTTCAGAACAAACATGTTTTGGGATTTCAGCTGAAATAGTTGCACAACAGAAGTGAACATACATGTATGTTTAAAAACCCATGCATTTATCTCAAGAAGTATAGAGACATCCTGGAGTTGTGATCTTCAGTATTTGCTTTGTTACTGACCCTTGCATTCTGCTAAAGGCTTATTTCACCAGCTGGAAAAGGTCATTTCAAAGCAAGATATTGCAGCAAGCGCCACAGCACACCATTTTGCTAGATGTTTGATAATGTTCCTTGTACTGTTAGCACTCTGAATACTAGGCACTCTCCTTTGCTGAGTTCTTATAAACATTCCCACACTTTAAGTAATACTTGGCAGCTTTACTACTGTTGTCAGGAACTAAAAGGTGCAATAACCTTATACACAATACAAAAGATCAAACTATCAGATCATAACTCATTCCCAAAGGGCAGTCCAGTAAAAGTGATAAAGAAAACCACACTCCAAGGACTTCCTCAGGCCACTGCTTGGGATCATTAGGGCTACTGATACTGCTCATCTATTGCCAGAAGCACACAGCTAGCTTCTTCCTTGATTATCTTTCAGTCCTGGCTCTCTCCCTGCTCTCTGCTTGGTAGCCTCTCTGAGCCATCTGCCCTGTTATCTGAAGGGGTAGAAGTTCCTACTTAAAGAGACAGCTATTTAAGCCCTTTGAATGTCTACACACCATTATTATCAATCTTTTAAATGGGAATATTTCAAAACACAGTGCTGGATATGCCTGTGTGGGCTGCTTACTATGGCTTCAATGGCCAGTTTGGGAAGAACAGAACCAGCCCTTTTCCCTCCTGCTCACTGAGGGTTTATAGAAGCATAGTGATGAATACACATGCATATTTATATTAGAGCCAGTTTGAGGATCAGAAATCCAGACCTAGGCAAGTATATTCATGATGTTACCCTTTCTGTCTGATGAACACACAGCGCTCACCTTCGCTGTATCACCAACTTCGTAGAATTGCAGTTAATCTTTGCATAAGGACATACGTAAAAAGAAATCAAGTAGAATTAATTGAAAGAACAGAAGCCATCTCTCAAAATTACAGGTCAGATGAAGGCTCAACCAGAAAAATGAACCTGAAAAAAAGAGGCATTCTGAATGCACACATGGAGAGGTTAAGAACACTGAATACTATAGGATGAAGCTCCATGTGTGTACATGCATTTTGTGTAAAAAGAGAAAAAGATAGCAAATATTATATGAAGAGATGTGTTGCTGTTTGAAGCCAAGTAGCCGCACTTGCATGGTGTGAAGCTGGTTTACATCAACAGTCACTAGGTTCTGTGCTGCGGCTGCACAGTCATCAATTGACTTGAGCAGGAATGGTATCTGTCCTGTGCACAGGTAGGCTGAGCTTGTGTCTGCATTGTGCATGTATTCTTCTTACTTATAACCATAAAGTGAGCAGCCAACTAAGTTCTTCTATGAAGACACTTATCAAAGCATGTGTTCAACAGGAAAATATAATTTATTCCTTACATTACCCATGTAGAGGAGAATGCTGTTGGCCCAGACCAGAATCTGTAGGAAGGCGGCTGTCATCAGAGCAGCAAGACAAAAACATTAAGAACACCAATGCTCAGAAATGCTTTAAAGGAAATGTTTATCTCCTTTCCCTATTTATCCATCAGCAGAACAATTAGTAGCCTCTAAAAACAAAAAGAAGAAAAAGAGAACAATCAAAGACAGACCACATCAAGGAGACAGAGGAATCCTTGATGCATTTTGGCAGCAAAGCTTAGTACTACCTGTGCTGTGTTCCCTACGGATAAACAGAAGGCTTCATGTTCCAGAATAGCAAATTTAGCATCTTTCACACATGCTAAATTCACTTAATTAAAAGTCTCTATTTCACAGTTATCATCAGATTGCTGTTTGTGTATGCCCTTACCCAGGTCTGCCCCATTTTATGGACCCGTGGAAGGTTCTCCTTAATGCAGACGTGCAATATATAAAGCGCAACTGATACAGCAACCCTTCCCCACTTACATATTTTCCTGAGATTCTCTAGACTATATTCATGAAAAATGATTTACGAAATACAAATAGATTTTGGCATGAAGTAAGCTTAAATTGACGGCTTTCTATCAGGAATTAATATTAACCAGAGCTTGTCAGTTACTAAATATTTATTTTAGGAATACATACAGCCTCTGCTTTCATGTAGGTTAAGCTGTAATCTTTGGCTTGTCAGTTCCAGGATATAGCAGTGGATAAATCATGCACTCTTGAACTGATAGATGTCAGAGCTGTTGTATACAAATGGAGGGATATGTCAATGAACACCCTAGTTTAGGTTACATTTACTATAAACATTGACATTCCTTTGCAATGAGACCATTTGCTGGCTAAGCAGTCACAGCTTCACAGGATTTGATGCTTTTGTGCTCAATCAGGTTCTAATGATTTCAGATGTTTGCAATTAATGAACCATTAGATTAATTGGTTGAGTACGGAAAGACTGGTTTAAGAATTGGGTCAGAACCACAGACAAGCTATTACCTGAAGTGACAGCAATCACCAGAGGCAAAACAGTGAGAAATTGAATTAATGATTTTTCACTCTCTCTTTCACTTTTGGCAAAAATTAGCACTGGACCAGTGTTTAAGCTGAGAGAATACTACAAGCGTTAGGGGCAAGGGGTGAAAAAGAAACATTCTCACCATTCTTCATCTTTCTAAATGGAGGAGCTCAATATTTACCACACAGGCTCTCTGTTGAATATAAAGAAGTTACCGTATTTCTCTTGGATCATCCAAATCCCCCCAAAGCTTTCTTCCAAAGTCAATGTATAATATTAATTATGTACCACATAGGGGACCTTAGTAAGATGATTAATTGTACTTCAGAAGCACTGAAATAAATAAGCCTAGCATCAATATATGATCATGTAGGCTTGGTAGAAACCCCAGGGTAGCCATCCTTTAGGTAGTGTACATAAGGACGTTTACTCCCAGTAGATCGCTGGTGCTTAAATTCCAAGAGTGTGACAAGTTATCACAATGAGGTGATGGCAGTTTAGCTGAATCTGTAATTTCAAAGAGTAAAATTAATCCTGGATATTCAATACAGTTTTTGGACCATTTTATTTCCAGGAAAGCATATATTCTAATGAAGTTTTCTCTTACTTCATGATGCAGTACTTCAGAAATCAAGTTTATACATGGTTTATACACTGTCTTGTGTGCACTTCGTACAAGAGTATTAATATGCTTTTAGAAAAAAAAGAACATAATGCAGCTAGCCTATGGACTAGCTCACATGAACCTTGGCTCACAAGAAGAGAGAACATGTTGCACATTAAAAATAACAGCGCATGTTGTTTTCTCATTCTTGCGTTATGTGAACTCAGCATTATCGTTCATGGCTGGAATGCAAGCTTAATAGCAGGAGTGATCATTTTCCTTCTCTTCCACTGACTCTCCATAGACTCAATCCATTTAAGTTGCAGTAAGTTTTTTTCCGTTATAGTCAGTGTGTTCAGGATATGGCCTTAAATTACCCTGAATAAGTTATTTATTTGTTCATGGTGCAGTTTTATTCTTGACATAATGAAGCAGTCAATAGCCACTTTCTGAGACAAATAAACAGATTTTTATCTTTATTATTATCACATAAAGAAATGTAATTATTCTGGATCTTCTTGTCCTTTTATTTCCCTAAATTCTAATTTTTTGCACGTAAAAAAATTTTTGATTTTTACAGGAAGTGACTTGGTTGTTGAAGGGAAAAATGTTGTGTTTGAGGCATTTTTAAAGTTAACAATGGGGAAAAATTTTGTGTTTGAGGCATTTTTAAAGTTAACTATGGATTTGTATGAATTCCAAGTGTTCAATGCAGATCTGCTTTTGAACAGGAAAAGAAGCTCAGAACTTGCAATTTTTACAGATGAAATCTCCCACTGATTTCTAAATAATATCCAGGATTAGTGCCATAACTTAATGTCACATATTAACACCCATTTCCGCCTTTTTGCCTGCGCCCTATTTAGGTGATTAAAGCTGGGTGTATAAAATGTTCACATCTTTCTACCTGAAATCTAACCCACTGTAAATAAACCTGGCAAAACAAACAGACAAAAAGGTTTTTAAGGTTTCACTGTCTTACAATAAAACTGAACACATTAAATCAATTGGAGACATTTCACAAATCTTAAAGACTTCGAGACAACAGGAAGACAATGATACTGTATTTTCACATGTATATCCTCAGGGATCTCTAGATAAAGGAAGTCTGCAATTCAGAATAATTGGATGTAGAACCAGGACAACTTTATTCCATAATTCTCCATTCCCCAAGGGCTTTCCTACACTTGATCCCAATAACTCCCCTAATTTTCTAATTTTTTTCTCCCTTCTCCTCCATATCAGGAATCCTACACCAAAAGCTTCAGAAGTAACTGAAATCACAGCTATTTGGGAGGAAAAGAGGGTAACAGTCAGAAATGTAATAAATATGACAATATGGTAAGTGACCTTAACAGCCCCCAGTTATGAGATATTTAAGACCTGAAAAGCAGCTCTTCCTTTCTACAGTTTTCTATTAATATATCACATTTATGAGACAGACAAGGCCAAAAGGAGTTGATGCGACTCATCACTGACTTGAACACAGGCCGGAAAAGTCATCTAGGACAAATGCGCAAACAATCCTATTTACCTGAGTACTCCCAATTAATATTAGTCAGATTACTCAGGTATATAAAAGCCCGTAGAATGAGGATTCCTTGGCTGAGTAAGAGCTTCTTTTTTATACCTAAAGTATAACACATTAATTTCATGGGGAGAGGGGGTGTTGGGAAGAAAGAAATGCAAAACACCCAGAGATAGAATCTTATCCCTTATACGAAGAACAAAGGGTATAAATGTGAATCATTAAAAGGCAAAACCAAAAACAAAACCTCTAAAGGCACTGTAAATAAAGCCCTGTAATTATGCATCACAAAAAAGTCAACTGCAAATGGTTCAGTAATCTCATTACCAAGCTTACTAATAATCATTTCGATATTCTCCATCTCCCCTAAGATAATGAGCAGCACGGTGGATGTTGTACAAATAAATAAATAAACATACAAGCAACAATTTCTCATCTAAATATTTAACAAAATTAATGGGCTTGCCTAAAGGTTTGAGATTGAGCCCTAATGCAACAAATTCTTAATTCATACTATTTTCCTAGGTTTAAGGGGAAGAAAGCTTAGTTCATCTGAGCATGGAACTGAAACTAAACACTTCCATGACAACCTAAAAATAAAGAAATAAAACATTTTTAAATATTTCAATACTACAAAATTAGCCTAAGTTCAAGGCAACAATTAGTAAACAACTTTGTCATATTCAGAACAGTATCTTTCCCATTAACATTTCTATAGTTCCCCAATTACATCATAAATCAAAAGTAATACAAACAGACAATGTAATAATGAGAACACACAGACTGCATCAAAAATTAAGATACCAGCTTTTTTTTTACTCTTGGATCATTCTGTTAACTTGTCCTAGTTTACTGTCTTGGTAGCAAGAGCACAGTCAGAGAAAGTGAATCTACACCTTGGTGAATAAAAGCCTAAAATTTGATCTGAAAATATTCTGAAAGGCTAACAACTTTTCTTCTAAGGCATAGGGCATGGCATTTGAATTTCCCAAATGCTATCTCCTCCTATAGATAGGGAACTAACAGGGAAATCAAGTCATGAAGGGATTAAATGGTGTACCTAGGCACTGCAGTGGTTAAGCATCAAACTACGTTTCTATATTTTCCTTTCACCTTGGAGTTTCTGACCTCTTCCACTGTTGGTGGGTGACTCTCAGGTGATGCTACTCCTGGCTATGAAAAGGATCTTTCAAAAGTAGATTGGAGTGATCCCAAATACTCCAGATTTTCTCCTGCAGAGGGACAAGAAGGGAAACAAACTGTACCTCAGCACAGAGTCCTGCAGAGACACAGGGCAGGACCAGAAGTACTCATCACTTCACTGCATCTCTGAATTTGATGGCTTGGCATCCCAACTCAGCTCACTGAGAATTCACTTGCTCAGTATCTCTCAGCTCATGTCCTCTGTTTTGATTTTCTTTTGCTTATCTGCTATGTTTCTGTCATATCCATTACTACATTGGTGTCCTTTGACAAGGAAGAATTAAAAAAAAATACTAGAAATGGTTATGGCAGTTGTGAATGCAAATTACACTACAAAAGTGGAAAGCGACTGATTTAGGAAACAGAGAAGAAGAATAGCGGAAGAATTAGAGGTCTTAGATAAAGGATAGGGATAAAAATATGTCTTCATAGTTTTTAAAGCACATCAGCTCCATTTGAAACAGGCTTGCACACAAGATGAAAGCACAAGAGTGTGGATAGGGAAACACAAAAATGTTGGAGTAAATGCAATTAACTATCAGTGTTTATCTTAATGCACATACTTAAACATCACTGCTGCTAATACAGAGATGAACTGTACAGGCTAGAGAAGGAGATTAAATTATGTATTGTTCCTTTAACACTATTTTTTTGGTTAAATAACATAATACTTTCAAGGTTACTGTTAAAATAACAGGGTTGTCCGGTGGAATTTATCCCCACTGGTGTTTGTGTACTGTATATATTTATACCACATGAGCAGCCCATAAATTCTCCTCATAAATGCTGTTATCTCCACTGCTAGCAGTTTCTCATTTTTATGGTAGTGTAACTTTAAGGTGTGGTATACGTACTGTTACACCTCATTGCATACAGCTTCTGCTGCCCCATTAGGCTCTGATTCTGGGGGGGGTGCAGAGCTCCTTGTCTCCCTTGACGTCATTTTGTCCTCCTCTTGTCCCCATCCGCACCTCATGAGCATGGCCACCGCATAAGAGACTACTGCTTCCAACTCAATCCACCCCCAACCCCTCCAGCTCTGTGATGTTTCTATCTAATCCCCATCTGACCACCTTCTGACATCCAATACTCCCTCCCAGTTAGGAGCTTCTTTTCCAGACCAAGAAAAAGAGACTTTCAAGAAAATCACATTATGGTCACACTCTTTTAAAGGTGGCCAACCTGCCTAACAGAACCACATTTTTCATTAAAAAAAAAGATAAATACAGAGATAGATATAAATTATAAAAAAAAGTTCAGAAAAGTCATCTGAATTGGGAGCTGCTTAGGGTATAGGACAAAACAAAGATGACTTTATAGGAAGAAAAAAGCCATGCACGCAGTTGCAATAAACTCTTTGTACATTATAACGGGCTTTTAAGTAATGAAAGCCTATCTAGGTATCAATCTGTCAGTGCATCCACATGCGCACAAAATGATTAGTATCAGTGGAACACTGAATTTGCTTGCTGCTCACATCCATCTGTCCTGAAGTTTGGCGCTGCTAACTCCAGACTTCTGAATCTGAACTCAAATGTTGTTTTCTCCAATTTTCTTTCCTTTTATGACCTTTTTCTGTTGCTACCTTGATTTATGGTCATTTGTGTGATTGCATTGCTTTGCTTTATGGCAGTTTATGTCATTCTGGTCTTGTCATAAATGACTACCATAAAGTGAGGTAAAATATCATAAAACATTAGTGAGTCACTGATATTCAAGGTTCTTGAGTACAAGCGCTGACAGGTAGCAACCACAGAAGAACTGTGCCATTCGAGGGATGTATCATTATGAATACATGTGTGTACTGGGATCTGGATGAACAAATGCCACTATGACTTCGGTTGTCAGTGGAAACAATTTAAAAGGGCAATGCTGAGTTATTTTTATAAGTTTAAAAATCTCATATTCCTACAGTGATTTCTCCTACAATAAAATGCTCGGGAAAAGGAAGTTGATCTGTTCCCCTGTAAAATTTCTCATTGCATTTCATGTCCACTTAAAAAGACTATTTAGGAGTCAGCCAGGACTGCTAATAACTTGTGTGTAGAAATTAGATTACTTTTGTAGGATGATCATTCTTGCTTGTTTGTCTATCTTTATTCATCTCATTATTAGCACTGAGTTTTGTGCAACGCTTTGGTTTTGCTGCCGTTGCTGGAAGATATACATCTTTGAGCTATGGTAGGCATGCTCAGAAATCCTAAACTGATTATCTTGATGTAGTCTACTTAAAGAAAACCACATTTTATCCAATAATCTAAACACTTATTATTCTTTTTATGTTTTTAGCTGAGAGTATTCCAAAGTATTTCAGTCTATTTTTAGTTCAGAAAAATAAACCATTGCAGTATATATTTTCCAAATAAATACGAAAATAAACTATAAAAATCTTTTGCCACTGATGTTTGTATTATGAATCCTTCATGCATTAAGAATCAATAATCACTGTTCCCACTATAAATTCCTACTATAAGTACCTGTTACCTTATAGGATAACTTAATTTGAGAAAGAAAATGGGTATTTACTGGATTTAAAACTGGGAATGCATTACCATTAAGAAATATGAAGATAGCAGTTTGGAAATTTATATTTGTTATTTGAACACAAAAACGTTGTTCAGATTTTTAAATGGCTTTCTTTATTTTCTACTATTACTGCAAAAATAAAAGACTTATCTCAAAATCTATATAGTCTATAGTGACATTCCTTGTTTACTGGACTCAATCTTTGGATATTTGGTGGGGGGGATTATTTTTAATGCAGGATTTTTTTCTTTCCTTTCGCTGAAAGACTGGACTTGTACAGCATTTTCATTATGACTATTTTTGCATTTCACTTCCAACACTGAGAGCTTTATTGGCTTCACCCACAAAGGAAAATATTCAACATAAAATCTAGATTTCCCTCAATGTGTTCAACTGGATCGTGCTGAATGCCAGACCTCTGTTGTTTTGGAGTTGTGGCAGGGTTTCTTTGCCGTAGTAGGGGTTTTTTGGCTGCTTTTTAGTCCAGTAACTTAAGATAGAATCACTCAATATCCTTGATACCCAGGGATCCAATTCCTCTCTCCACCAATCTATTTTATTCCAGTCTTAATGGTCTTGGCCTTTTACAAACATATTCAGCTTAGATTCACCGCTTCATTTCAATCCCTTTCTGCTGCCCAGGTAAGCAGGTCAATTTGAATGGCTAAAAATTCCCTCTGGAAATGGAAGCTCATAGTGCTGTAAGAGGCTACACAGTGCTGCACAGCCCTGTGCTAACCCACCACTGACCAACAGTACCTAGTGCTGCACTGAATGTACTGTGGCCAAGAATGCTCTAGGTGCGTGCAAATTCTGGCAATGCCAGATGATGTAGAGTCTCTGCCAAATGCCTTCCACCTGCCACAGTAAGTCCACTTGGAGATATTTCTAAATTGTACGAGTGGGAGGAGAACTAATACCTTCTGCTGTTACACATCAGAAAAGCACAAACATTTTCTTGTGAGAGTGGGGGAAAAGTGGAAAGGAAAATTAAGTGTCTTCAGCAGCCACACAACTAGTGACTTGCAGGAACAAGAGATCAATCTGCTCAAATGTTAATGGGTCATAAAAAGGTAAATTCTGTTGGAAGTATCCCACTGCAATCCTAAAGTTTCATAAATGAGAACAGAGTTAGAAAATGATATTGAACCCACCAACCAAATGACACGAGCACATGTGTATCACCTGAGATCACACACTACTTTTGGAAGCATCTTTCCTTTTTTTATTGTTTTTCCCCTGCTATGTGACTTCCATGCTAGTCAATGCTGGAGACGTTGGAACGTGAAAAAAATCATCCCCTCGGGACACAATAGCAGTCAAGGGGATGGTTTCAAATGATTTTCTACAGCTAATGCTCCCACAGGAAATTCTCTGAAGAGAAAGTGCTGTATCCAATTTCACCTCTGCTGGGTGGACAGAGATCTTGCACAGTTATCTCAGTACTTGGGACAATTAATTTCATTGACACTAACGCTTATGAAACAGGGTTTGTGTCCTGTTCCCTCTGAATGCAAGGACAACGTTCCTGCTACCTTCAAGGATGACAGGATCAGGCTACCTGTCCTTAATACTTCAGAACTGCTTCTCTCAGCACTGGAGCTCAGTTACCTGCTCAGTGCTGAGCAGCGCTACAGAGGTTATTGTTCTGCATACAACAGAGACCTGAAGCAAAATACCACTGCCAGCAAAACTGCAGAGGAAATTTATTTGTGTAGGTACATTTTTGGCATCAACTCCACATACGAATACGTGGTCATGCCTGTGAAATAATCAATGCAATTTGGGCCTCTTCAGGAATTACTGTTTCAGCATCGCATATAATCAACTTGTATCAGTTGATCTCCAAATTACACAGGACATCTCAGGTGGACGACTAGAATTTACAATTCCAGGCCACTACCTGGGGACAAGACAATCCTTTCTTCAGAGCAGACAGAATGGAGGGGCAGCCTTGGTGTAGGGACCCCATTTTACTTCTTTTGAGAAACAATGACATTATTGCCCATACTTTAAGAAACAAATGCATTCATCACTACAGATTCCCAGGAGAATGTCTGAACTAGTACATCTGACTTGCTTCAGAAGAAAAACAGTTTCTGCTATTAGTACTGTGGGCTATTTGGGTTTTGAATTACTGTAAAAAAGGATCTTTCCAAAGCAGCATTCCCTGCACAACAGTGGCACTCTACCTGCAGTTTCATTTTGATAAGACAGATACCCAGGCTGGGTCCGCTCATTCAACACAAAAACTGTTTGTGTTTCTATAATAACAGATATTCTCTGTTAAAAAGACAGACTTGCATTTTCCTAGAGAGCAAGAAAACTCCCACTTAAAACAATGTTTAAAAACCAACATGCCACTTTCCTCCCCTCAATCCTCCCCAAATGTTGACTACTTGGAGTATATTTTATTACCATTGTCTTCCACTAAGCACCCTCTGAGCTGCATTGATGTGTGCATGGGAGTATCTAAAACTTTCACCAACAGTAATTGCTAATGAAAGGCAGTAGTTACCTTTTTCTCTGTTTGGTAGGCTGTTTTATTTATTTGTTTATATTTTCTTTAAATACTAAGTACATAAGATGAACATTTGGGCAGTCAAGATTTGTTGTTAGAATTACTGGAAATATGGAGTCCCTTGAACATTCAGTATTTTTGAAGAAAAATTACTGCCATATTTTAGTTCAAATGATTTTTCAGTCCTTCACTTCTGTTTTATTATTTTTGTGAATTTAAAAGTCTCAACGGAACAATGTTTACATAAAAGATGTTCAGAAATTCAGTTTCATGGAAAACATTCAATTTATATACAAATTTGGAAATACCAGATGTTAGAATTGCCATTAGAATAGAAATGATAGGACTCACCAAAACCACATTAATTTGAAACTTCTGGTTTAGGATTTTAAAAGACAATCACCATTTCTTCCCAGTAAATCAGCTAAGTAATAAAAGTATCTTAAACTGGGTGCTGAAATTCCTTGATATAAGCTAAGTGAGGAGCAAGAAAAAGGGCTTTGCCTGAAAAGCAGAGCACCATCTTTACCTGTGCAGTGATCTAGATCTAGCATGAAAAGAATAAATTAGAAAAGTCTTCTGTTTCTTTGCCTTGTTGTAATATGAAAGAGAATGCATGCTCACCCAAGCACAAAGAAGTCATTGGTTTAGCATTATGAGGACACTCTGCATGATCTATTCCAAGCTTCGTTACAATTATTGTGACTAAAGGCTGAGAAATTTAGCACAAATGAGACGAAGTGATAAATAATGCTTAGGCATATCTGCTTCGTGCATTAAGAAGACAGACTAAAGAGTTAATGCCTCTGATCATCTTTTAATAGCCTCTAGATGCTTTCACACAATAAATAGATCTGTTGTGAAAATACTTTGGAACACACTGCGAAATACCACATGCTTTGTGCCCTTTAAAATGCTTTAAATAACACAATTATAGATTTAAAGATTGTAATTGATTTAAATTGGTGCTGAATGTAAAATTTTATATGATGCATGAAACCTCTTAAGGCTTTAAAACTGTAATTATCTTTGTCAGTCTCACATTGCACCCCAAAGCTTTTCTTTTAATGATTTAAACATTATAGAAAATAAATGAAATCTTCATATGGATTGCCAAATGAAATGCAAAGAGAAAAACCATATGGTGCTTTACCTTTAGGAAGAAGAGGTAGTGTCAGGGTTTGGCTGAACTCTGAATTCCCAAGCCCCAGAAAGCTAAGCAGTAAATAATGAGTAGGTATGCCCTATATTAATGATGTTCACTATAGTTTATGTGCATTGCTTCACACATGCTAGTCTGAAACCTCAGCAGACACTCTGCATGCAACAGACCTTTGCTGCATGTTTACATTAGAAAAGTGTAGTCGTTCGTATCCAAATCAGAGATAAGACTTTAGGCAGGAATATAGAGAAACATCTCAATGTCAGAGAAGTGAATTAATTATTCATTTCTATATTGGCAAAGAACACACGGCAGATTTCAACTATCTACAACATTTCTATATGCAAAAGCCATCAGATACGCGAGACCTACAAAATATATCCCGCCGCTGCTTCCTTATGGCAACTTTGTCATGGAGTTGTGTGGTTTTGATGTTGGAGAACTCTGCCTGTCGGACATCTGTCTCTCCTCTTTGAAAGGATTCCACAAAATTTCCAGCAGTTTGAGTACATCCAAAACTCAAAACAAAATTCAGCCGCAGAAGACAAGAAGTCCTGGTCACAATAAAAAACCAATTCCAAGACCCAAGATCTAATGCACAATGGAGTGCAAACCAAACCCATGTTCTAGGTTTAACCACTGATTCTCATGATATCAGAATTTGATGCTGTTTGAAGCCTCTAGACATTACTTAATACCAAAACGAAAACTACCAGTAGCCACAAAGGAAAACATTAACTTAAGCAAGCTTATTTATCTGACCCATATTTGGAAACTTAAATCAATTTAACATAGCACAGCTCCTTTCAATAAGTGAACAAGAAAAAGTCTTTTTAAATCTGTTTATATTCCTGCAGATGTCAATGCTGATACCACTGCACAAACAATGGAGTAAACGATTAAGAATTTCTTTTAACTTTTGCTGCTTTAGAAATCCAGTGAAGAAAAAAAACCTCAGTGAATCAATGAACTAAAAATGGATAAAGTAACTAGGCAAAGAGATTGTATTTTCAAGCTAAGAGGATATTACCAGCTACAATAGGTAGTTAAAAATGGAATTAACAACTAATAAAAGTGGTGAAGCGTACCTTTCTAAAGACCAATTTGAAAGGCTTTCCATTAAAACAACAACTTTAGTCACAAACCTCTAGGTAACGCAATGAATAGTAATATTTGCAGGCTTGTGGGGGCCAATTACCTTTGACTCTGTATTTATGAGTTCCCATTCCCAATGGGACAGGTACCAGAGTTTATTTTGGTGACGTCTGTTTCACAGAAAGTTATGCATCAAAGTAAACCCTTGATATATAATCTGACATTTTTTTCCCAAATTGACAGAGGAAATGTGGCACATTTAATAGTCATTATGACCTCAGTGAAAGGACAGACACATTCAGGCTGTTGGGAAACAGCATCATTATAGCAGCAGAAGGATCAGCAATTAATAGGAGGTGAGAATGATTTGCCACAGCAGTACTGTTTGTCTTTGAATTTTTTAGGTATTACAGGAAAACACTGATATTCTTATTTATAATACGTGGTTGGTACAAATAAGGTAATGTGTAATACACCAAGGGCTTTTTAGAAGGTATATGGAAAATAACATAGAAAGTTGTGTTTTGATAGCCACACATGGAGAGGCATTATGCCTGTATTTTAGTGGGAAGCAAGCAGAAGGTGAGAAAGTGAAACAATTCTGATCGTTTAAGAGAAAAAGAAAATTAATGCCAATGACACTGACCAGACTGCAAAGTACATTTATTGATTATCTTAATTCTCTCTCTCTTGACACACACTTAAACTCCTGCTGGCTGAGGCTCTGAGGTAAACTAAAGGGTCTTTCACTTTTCTTGGCCTTTTTTTTTCACCAGCACAACTGCAGAGAAAAGGGAATCATGTAAAAGGTTACTGCTCCAGTATAAAACCTGAGATACTAAAGGAAATGAGTGTTTATGGGACAGTGTGCAGTTCTGGTATCCTCAACATAAAAAGGACATGGAACTGTTAGAACAAGTCCAGAGGAGGGCCACGAAGATGATCAGGGGACTGGAGCACCTCTCGTATGAAGATAGGCTGAGAAAATTGGGGCTGTTCAGCCTGGAGAAGAGAAGGCTGCGTGGAGACCTCATAGCAGCCTTCCAATACCTGAAGGGGGCCTATAGGGATGCTGGGGAGGGACTCTTCATTAGGGACTGTGGTGAGAGGACAAGGGGTAATGGGTTTAAACTTAAACAGGGGAAGTTTAGATTGGATCTGAGGAAGAAATTCTTTACTGTGAGGGTGGTGGGGCCCTGGAATGGGTTGCCCAGGGAAGTTGTGAATGCTTCATCCCTGGCGGCGTTCAAGGTGGGGTTGGATATAGCCTTGGATGGCATGGTTTAGTGGGAGGTGTCCCTGCCCATGGCGGGGGGGTTGGAACTCGATGATCTTGAGGTCCTTTCCAACCCTTACTATTCTATGATTCTATGATTCTATGCATGTACGTGTGAGCACGTGAAACGGTGGCAGTGGTTATGTGTTTAGGGAAGAAGACTGGAAAGTAAGGAATGTAAGTTAGAAAAAGAGAAAAACTTGCCATTCTTACTGATTCTGTGCTCTAAACTTGAAAAAAGCTTAAAAAAGCTTTTCTTTGTTTTTTAAAAAAGTCATGAAAATATGCGTAAGCAGAAAATTACGTAAAAGCTTAGGGGAAACTGATGAAGTGGAGATGTTCACTATATCACTATTCCCCTCATCTAACAGGAATCCTTGGTCTGTTCATGCGCATAGTGAATTGATGGGTTTTTTTTCCCTTCCATGTGAAGATCATGAACAGGAAAGTTCTTATTCTGAACTGATTCTGGCATTTAAGCTGCTACAGCTAAAGCCAGAACAGAGAGACATAAGTATACTATATGCTGCACAGAACAAAGATATTCAAAGGAATTTCATCTGAGGGCCAGACTTTGTCTCATGTAAAATGATGTGAATCTGAATTAAAGTCAGTGAAATCTAGTTAATTTACATCCTTATACCAACAGAATTTGGCTCTTAGATATTATTTCTGCTTTTCCCCACACCACATGGTTGGGTGTAAAGTCCCACAGTTTGGAATGCTGGACACACTTTAGGTATTTCAAGGCACATACAAAGCATAGTGACCCCAGAAGCTGAAGCTGTGGCAATCCCAGAGCTTTGGAAAACCAGCAGCTGAGGACAAAGCAGTTAAAACTATAACAGATCTGAAATAATAGGGAGTTCAACCTGAGTATGAAATGAGCAAGGCAAGCTCAGCCTTTACTGGTATGTCTGACAAGGCACTTGCTATGGGAAAAGATAAAAAACATCATCTTCAGCCTCTTTCGGGTTTAAACATTTGGTCAAGTTTTTCAGAAGAAACCTGTAGCAGTTGCCTGCTGTTTTCTTCTACCTCCTACCATACTGTCATCCTGAGTGCTGCTCATGATTTACCAGATCCTACCTGTCTAAATGATGAAAATGAGAAAGCTTTTACCAAGTATGTATATCATAGAAATGTAACTATTACATACATTGTACTGAATGTTTTCTATCCACCTAAATACAGTAAGACCATTAATATGAATACCAAGCACAGGGGTCTGCTTAAAAATCCACAAGATGAATAACAAATCATAATACTGGCAAAGCAAAAAACACCCCTGTAAACCATTCTTTTCCAGAAGCCTTTGAAGATACTAGTGGGTATTTGATAGCTGATTTAAAGTCCAGCATGCACAAGATCTATGGGGTTGTGGAATAAAGTACTGTGGACAGTAAAGGAACCCCCACTGTTTAAAAGTAGCCTGGAAAATAAACTCTAGAAAATAAATGGTAAGAAATCACTCTGTGTTAGCTTGGTGGGTGCGTAGGTAAGACCTGGAATGTCTTCTCTTTTTCCTAAATAGTATATATCTGAAATCTTGACCTCATTAAAATGAATGGGAGTTTTACCATTTACTTAATCAAGACCAGGATTTAATTCTATAATTCAGGGATGTCCTAGTGAAAGAACTTGGCAACCCGGCTGACCTCAAAGAAATGTTTTTAAAAATGATAACTAATTTTAACTAAATAAGTAATTTAGAGGAATGTTTTGAAAGTATCTGCAATGTCAATCAGCTGCCACCAATGTCTGCAAAGAAGCTGAGTTTCCAGCAATTTGCCTTCCAAGGTTTCTACTTTTTTTCAATTCATATATTAATTGAAAGAAAATGCGATTCACCCCTTCTAATAACTGAAATTACTGAAGTTCCATATGACCTGGAGATGGAGAAAAGAAAGACTGGATAAAGCACAACAAAATGTCTTTTGGAAAGGTGGAAGTCAGGACAACAGAGCAAAAGATATTTTTAAGAATTCTGCAAAGCGTGACATAGATGCACCTCAGCATTCATTATCATAAAATTCCCATTACCACTGGGAAATAATGATAATGCCATCCTGCATTGTATGGTATGGTAAAAGTTTATGCTTTCCAGGTAGGGAAAAGTGGCCTTATTACTCGTGTAAGAAAACAACATTTCAAGCAAAATTACCATACACTGTCTCACTTCGCTTCCTATCAGGATAATGGGCTATGTTCTCATTCTAGATGAAGGATATACATGCAGGTAAAACTTGGGAGAAACAAATAGAAATGTATTTGCAAATATCTTACCATAAGCATTTACAAGGAAAAAGAAATGTTTTGTGTGTGTAAATAAAATTGTGCAAATACTGCTGTTTCAGGTGTGTTATAGATGTGTCTTCAGTGGTGCAAAAAGGGGTTTAAAATTAGCCCTATGCAGGATTATCAGTTTAATATATCTAAATTAGACTGCAGAATCAGATTTTATTTCTCAGTACTTAAATTACAGGGACTGATTCCTGCATGGGCAATACAGTTAGTACAGATAATACCAACTAGAAGTAAGAAAACTGTTAAAGAGAGAGCGACTATCCCAGGATGTGTGATGGCATAGCCTCCACCAACCCTGATAGGCTGGTACAGACTGACACCAGCTAACTGGAATATAAAACCTTTACCCGCAGTCATTAATAACCACCATGAGTTCTGCTGATTACTTTTTAGGGGACTGCTTGAACATACTTGAGAGCCTGCTTTTCAATACATGCAATTTAAGCAGGTGCAGCACTGGCTAGTCTGCACTTCTTTGTAGTGGTTTATTTGGAATGAATGTACTATGATCAAACAATTCCCTAACAACATTTCCTAGCTTATTATATAAACCTAGACTATGTTATTCAATCTATTGTTCAACCACCTACCCACAGGCCAAATTTCCTCTTCAAAAGGGCTGCTGTTTCTTCTTGTCCCTTTTAAGAATCTGAATGTTGGACAAAGAGACCAATTCTAAATATAGCTATTTATCCAGCATGTAACACCCATCTCTCTCCTCTTTCTTTACCTGTCTTTTAGTCTTACATAGGGAATGAGAAGTTCCCTAAGTTGCAGAGCCATGAATTTTGCAGCAAGCACTCCTTACAAAATCCTGTTTTGACTATTTATTGCTTCCTATGTTAAACTCCTCCTAGGAAGAAACAACTGGCCTAAAAGTTTGTGGCTTGCTCACTGTACACCACCAGTGACCCCAGCTCATCTATTACACAGCCACAGAAGAATCAGACTCCAAACCCATTTGTCTGTTTTAATACTAGGTCTTTTAGGTTGCAAATGGAACAGATTTTTATTTAAACCCCCATCTAAGAGTGTCATTATCCACAAATCTGCTCATAAATGTTTTGGCAACTGACAAAAAAAATTAACTTCAGAAGAGGAAGCCATTAGGATGAAAACATTTCAAATCATGTCATTCATCAGATCTCTGCTCATCCAACAAAACTTGCTTTTGTTACAGGCAATTGTGGTGCTTAATCTTTGTACTTTTCAGCAACACATTTTTCTGATTAAAAAACCATAATCATACTGGCAGTAGTTAGAGATAGAAAAGACCTATCAGTTCACTAAGCCTAGCTCCCTTCCATAGCAAGATCTAATCCCCCGCAGGAAGTATTTCGGATATTAAGTTGATCCAGAGCTTAGTTTTAGCCAAGGGACTGAATGCAGTAATCTGTACGTAGGTGTCACAACACTTTGAATTTAAACAGCCAAAATGGCTGCTCTTTGCTTTTTTCCTTCATTTGTACAGTCTTCCCCCCTTTCTGACCTGTATAATTCGAACCCATACAACTGAAGTCCAGCAGTTCTGCATTAAGCAGTGGAAAACTATGTGGGCAGCTCCATGACACGTCTGCAGGCAGGAATGATGTAGCAGTGTTCCCCTAAAGCTGCGCACAAGCCAACTTGCATCTACAGCTTCTGTGCTCACCCCTCTGCTGACTTCCTCAATGAGGCCAGAGAAGAGACTTCTGGAAGCTATCATGGATGACTGAAGGATGGTGAAACACAGATGAGAGAGTAAACTGGCAGAAAGAAAGGTGAGGAAGGGATCAAGTTCTTTACAACAGAGCTACAGGGTAGTGCTACAGTGAATGAAAGGCTTGTGGAGAGTGCTTTGCTGGAGTTTGAAGGCGATACTGACGCCTTGCATAGGCTCATTCTCAGTCCTTGCCCCTCTCCATGGTTTTTTACATGTATGTTTTGCTTTGATCTGCAAAGGATTCCTTTTCCTAACCTCACTGTGCTCTGTACAAAAGACCCCATATAAATGGTATTAAAAGCATTCAGGTCGTGACTGACTTTCTGTCTGTTCATTTCCTCTAATCATGTCACAGTCACAAACACAGCATCCATCCCCTCCACACACAACATAGAGCTACTGGAGAAGAGACAATAAATACCCTGCTGCTACCAAAACAGCAGCAGCATCTCTGCTGAATCAGAGAGGGGGTGGCGATGAAATCTTTTAATTACCTTTAGAACTGAAAAATTAAAGTAAGATGGAAAAATAAAGAAAATCCCTTTTGTTTGGAATCATCATAGTAAAAAAAATTTATAAGGAGGCTATTCTTCCAGCCACCTCCATCTCAGTAAATCCATCAGCAATGAAAGACTGCTCATGACCTCCACACACCCTTTTTAATTTATGCATCTCAATGTGGATATGCTCCTTTAAATATCTACAAAACTTTCCTCTTCACTGTAATGTTCTTATATAATGGTTTCTGTACAATTAAGGAATTATGAAGGCCCACATGAATGTGTTGTTGTCAAATTTATTGCCTATATATCTCAGTACCACTCAAAAGATTTAGCCCTAATTTTCATTTAAATACATGAGTGTTTATGTGTAGCTAGTACAGACATTTAAATACTGCCTACAGATAATAATAATTTCTTAAAAACCCCAAAACCCTAAAGAAATTGAGAAAACCCAAACTTTGAATCCCACTCACAGCAAAAAAGAAACTATTTTTGCTATTTTAAAGTTTCATTAAAGGACTGTTACATAATAATATACATTCCTGCTAAGTGAAATTTAGCTGTATTCATTTTAATAGATACAGTGCATATAACAAACTAGAACCTGGCTCTTCCTCGCTGCCACCCACATCTGATTTCAAATATTACTTCCTCCAGCTTCTTTGTATTCTGGATGGAAACACAAGACACATTGGAATGTGTCTTGTGAATTTGGCCTGACAACTTTGTGCATACAGGTGCCCCTCTCACAGGACATCACTGAATTCAACAATCCATCCAAACAGTGGGGGCATTTGTCCCTGCATACTAATTTACATGATTAGAGAAAACAATCTGATTTGCCACCCTCTGAAATCATCAGAAAGTCTCCCATTGACTTCATTGTAAGATGGTTCAGACCTCTAATATTACAGGAAAAACACAAGGTAGTTTTATGGGCCCAAATTAATTGTTCAGTAAAAAAAGTATTTAAAATTCAGTGCTATGAAATTTATTACATTTTAAAATCATATAGTAAACAGGGAGTAGTTTTCTTTTAGGCTTTACATCTTGTTTAAAGCACTTTACAATTTAATAATTATTATGAGAAAATGATTATGCTTTATTAAAATAACTACTTAACTATATATTTTTAACTTGGAAAACTTCAATCAGAAATAGAAAGCTGGAAATTTAACGCCTATATTGAAGATGATCAGAAGTGTTCTTACTATAAAGGTTAACAACAGATAATTACTTTCTCAGGAAATCACTAAAATTACATGATTTTTCTGCTTTGTTTTCATGGAAGTTTTATGATGCTCCCTTCTTCGCACTTAGCAATGAAACAAATGAGGTTAGATGGCAAAGATTATGAAAGAAATTAGCAATAATGGGTCCAGTAACTAAAAACATTAGTAGAGAAAATTGAGTTGACCTTACTTTTATAATTATTCATTTTCTCAATTGTTTTTTTCTGGAATAATTGGAATGAAATTAAATAATACAAAGTACAACCCTCACATGTGATCAGGTATTTGGCATAGATTAATAACCTTCCCAAATACGCAATGCATTGCCCATTCTAGAGGCTACCTCCAGGTGAATACCTGTTCTGAGCTGTGACCTAGCCCTGCGACAGTGATCCTTTCTCTTCCAAATCTTCACTTCAGGATAAATACAACACTTTCTACCTAGCAGCCATCAAAGGCTTGTACAGTTTAATATGTTATTCATGCAGTAACCATCAGGAGAAGGAAGTGTATATAATGATAATCACTATAGTATCTTTTCAATTTTGCAGCCAGCTCCAAACCAACATGTTTCTTGGTCAGTTCTTTTCAGCTACACTAGCGGAGCAAAGTGGAAGTCTCCCAACTTATCATAGCTGCTAGCAGGTACACTCCTTAGGCAAATGTGGGAAGCATTACCCTCTCCTTTGGGCAAATAAAATATCTGTCCCACTGTGGAAATGCTGAAGGAGAGCAAGTGCTACCCTATACCTGCGGATGTTTGCAGAATCCATTCCTGTGTTATCAACTGAAACAGCGCGATTAGTTCTGTCAGTTAATAAAAGATAAAAACTGAATACTTCTCAAGTTCGGGGTTACAGCCCTTAATATTTATACAGCAGACAACTTTGACGTTGCAAAGCTCAGTCTAAATGCTATGTGATACGCAACGCCTCTCGCCTCGGTGCACATTTCTTTTCAGAACTGCATTCCCCCAGATGAATATCAGACCACCCAGAATTCAATGGAACAAAATTTTCTAATAAAGGGAGAAAGGGTTTCTGTGAAATCTGCTCCAATCTTGCAGAGTATTTTGTTGAAAGTGAAACTTAAGGCAGGCTTCCCTTCAGAGCTGCATGAATTTCCTCTTCCTCCTTTGTTCTTTAGCTTCGTTCATCTATGAAATACAGTACTTTACAGATGACAAATATTAAGAAATTAAAGTCTCCCTATACTCATATAAAGAAGAGAAGCAATAATATTATCACTGCTTCGTGAATGGGAACCCAGAGTACAGCAGCTGAATGACGCACCCTCTGGTTACACACAAATCTATGACTGAGTGAGAAATCAAAGCGAGAGCTCCCAGATCTACCCTTCAGCTACAAGACAGCCCCAAACCAAGCCAAAGAGGTTTAAGGGCTTTTTTATGAGTAAATGGATCAAACTTTAAGCCAATCTGGTTTGAATCACAAGATGGAACCCAGGCCTGTGGAAATTTCCTTGGCCGTGTGTTTTTTCCTGAGTTTTCTTGGGAACTTCAGTGTTGATGCAGATTCAGTATCAACAAAGAGGATTTTGTGATTCAGGTGCCAAACAGTTCCATACAGTCCTTGTTCCATGTTTAAATTCAATCTAAAAAGTAGTACTAACAGGTAAAATGATTGCTGCTGAGCTGAGATACATCGTGTGTTTGATACGTTACCTCACACTAAGTTTCAAGTGGGGAGATGGGAATTAGTGGACTCCCTCACCAATTACTAATTCTGCAGAAACACAGAGAGCTCAACAAAGAGACATGGTCCCAAGCTTGCCATAGACAAACAAACTTAACAGTTGAGAAGATATGAAGGTAAAAAGTGGCCTTCTGCACACACACTTTCCACTGCACTCCCAGGTTATTTCCTCTGTCAACAGACCTAAAAACTCTGTTTTTTTAAGCTAACCACACAACGTAAAGAACATAAAGATCAATGCCTGGTTTATACTGACAGAACTAGTAGTGCAATTTGAATAAAGTAATGACACCAGCGTCCCATTGCACAAAGATGCCACTCAGCTGCACCAGGCTGTCCTGGGTTCAGCAGTAGCAGTCATTTTTCTCCTTCTCAGTAGCTGGTGCAGCACTGTGGTTCTGACTTTTGGCCTGGAAACAGTGTTGATTACACCGATGTTTTCAGTTACTGCTTAGTAATGTTTAGTCTGACCAAGGACTTTCTGAGCCTCATGCTCTGCCAGGGAGGAGAGGAAGCTGGGAGGAAGCAGAGACAGGACACCTGACCCAAACTAGCAAAAGAGGTATTCCATGCCACAGCACGTCATGCCCAGGATGTAAAGACTGGGTGCAGGGAACCAGAAGAGGGGGGTTCACTGCTCGGTCGGGCTGGGTATCAGTGGTGAGTGGTTGTATTCTCTTCCCTTGTATTTCCCTTGTCATTATTATTGGTGGTAGCAGCAGTGGTTTGTGTTATACCTCAGTTACTGAACTGTTCTTATCTCAATCCATGGGAGTTACATTCTTTCAATTCTCCTCCCCATCTCTCCGGGAGCAGGGGGAAGAAAGAGGGGGGAGTGAGTGAGCGAACTGCGTGAGTTACAGCTTAAACCATGACACAGGCACAGCAGATCCTAAAATAACACACCAAAGGAGCACGCAGGTGCCCTTGAGCATGCTGTGTCTGAAGGTACCATTTGAGCCATGGTACAACATCTATTAAGAGGTCCCCATGTGCCCTGTGATGGGCACAGGCAAAGCAGGCCCAGAATTCAATGCATTGAAGCACCTATCTCATTTTTTTTTTTTTAACATCGTGTTTAACATGTCCCAGCTACTCATCCTAGGCCCATTGTAGTGACTAAGGAGATGTAGGTGCCTGAAATGAAAAGACATCTCCTCCTAAGTATCCATTTCAAACCAGAGACTGGAATTCCCCTGCTTTCCTGCCTGTATCAACAAACCAAACAAAACCAAAGACACACCTCCCACCCCCAAATTAAAAAGACATTAAAAAAATTTAAAAAAATCTGTTTTTTCTAAAAAAGCTTTCATTTCCTAAATAATGACTTCATTGTGAAACTGTATGTATCTATACCCGTGTATGTAATTCCAGAGGCAGTCCTTGATCTTCCTGTGGTTATACCCTATTATGCATTTATAATTACTTAGAAATTTAACAAATATAACCCAGCTTATTTAAACAAGGCATTACTCGCTGCTGCTGCTAACAGACCAATAAAATCTCATTCAGCAATGTGTCATTAAAGCCAGATTTGTCCATTCCTATTTATTACAATAAAAAAGAAAAGGAGAAAAACTACATTTGAGTCATATTTCCTGTGAGTTCATCATACCCTGGCACACAACATTTGTGAGTTTTATTCAATTCATTTAAAATGATTTCTAACACACAGGCAGCGAGTAAGGACTGCAAGGAATTCAAATGATCACCAGGCATGCAAGATTTCTCAAGAGACAGCTTTCAAACAGCAAGTGAGGTATATTTTCCTTTAGGAATCGTGCATAAAAAAAAATTAGACCTAATGACTACATATTTCTCAAAAGAAGACAGGCTTACTTGTGTTGTGAAATCAATTGACTCACACATCCTTAGAAGGGCAGGTACTGTTCTCCGCAGAAATTCAATCTCAAACTGCCAAACTATGGCAGTTCAACAATTTCAGTAGCTCTAAGCCTAGCAGGACTAGAGGCTGGAGAACTCCTTTTTACTGCCATTGCTCAAACTTACATCCGACATATGTAGCATCCCTATCCCCTTCATTTTCTCCCTCACAGAACTGAGCTGCCCTGTTGCTTCCCTTGCACAGGACAGTGCAGACCCCATAGAGCTGCTGCCCATCATCTTTGCACAAATAGTGGGGAGGAATGAGGAACAGGACCAAAGTGTGCTCCGGCACACCATCTGCAGTAGCAGGCAGATCTACTGCACTGAAAAGTGCTGGCAAGGCTGAAACAGTTCTTAAAACATACAGTGCAGCCTTCAGGTTTTAAAATAACATTTTTTGTCCATTTACCTTTGCTCAGCACATGACTTCATAATTGTCTCTCCTCCTCCATGCTATCCTCCCTTGCAGTTCCCCTTTTTGTATTTCATAGTTTCTTTTTCTGCTGGCTCGCTTCACTTTCTACTGCTCCAGTCAGCAGCTCCACCTACTTTTCTAGCCCTCTTTATTCCATTCTTCTCTAAAGCACAAATACAGGTCTCACAAATCAACTATTTCTGTTTCTTCTTTATACCTAATGACATTCCTTTCCTTCAACCATTTCTTGCTCCCCAGCAATGCTAGGCTCTTACCCAATTCCCTTCATGAACATGCTGGTCTCACCATTTGCCATTATTCTTAAATACTCATTAGTATTAGTCATAATTTCAGTGGTTCCCTCCTCCCTCCCCCCAGTTTACAACTTTTAACACTCATCTTAGTATATGAAAACTGCTATTAGCTGGGGGTTGCAATGGAAGTTCAAGAGAACAGATATCACTGTTTTTGTTCCCAGTAAATCAGAATTACCCTGCAAGCTTTATTACCTGGGATCACAATTAACCTTTTATTAATCAGCCTTTATAAAGAACATGTCTTCATTTTCCAAATGAAGGAAAACATTTAACTTAGTCCCCAGGTTTGATTTACAGCCAGTAGCACTGTGGACTCAACAAACAGAGATTGCTGACTACTGAGAACAATGAACTTGTTAGTTAACAGAATTAACAGTGCATTGTTTAACTATAATGACAGCAATAAAACAGGAGATGTGAAGTTGATACAGTCACAACTGAATCATAATGGATGAGATATTTACGGCAAAGCTGTTAAAACATTGAATAAAATATGGGAAGAGCAAAAAGCAGATGTGATTTTATTCTTCAGAGTTGAAGCTTGTAAAGTATGAGATAGCATGAGTAATAATCACAGGTTCTAGTTCACAATGCATTAATAAATATTGATATGATGCCAGTGCTGAAACTTTCCAGATACTGAAATAAAGTGAGAAAGCATGCTCTTGCATTATGTATTGCTAAGTTTAACTTTTACGGCACACATGGCAATATATTCATTATGATATTACACACCCCCCTACACTAACACACACACACCTCTCTTTATTTAGGACCTGCACAAGCATTCAATTTGCCAGTCACCAGTGTTACAGCCCCCACTGCTGCAGGTACACCCCCCATAGCAGAACTGACAGGATGGATCATGTAAGAACACTCTATCTATTTTAGTGCAGAATTACCCACCCAAGCTTCAGTGGTTTGGGAGGAGAGTTTGGGTAGATCCAGCTGACTTTGCTCTGCAGCATGTTAGGCATCACTGATGGGGCTTCCTCTGATAGTGGGTTTTCAGGGGAAAGGGCTGACAATCTACCCTTTGTAGTAACACATCCAGCTCCTCCAGCCAAACCCTAAAAGCATATCCTCCCATGATCTTACATAGCTACTGCTCACACACTTTTTTCCCCACAGGAATGGTGTTTCTAGCTAGAAAAGAAAAATCACAACCTGATCAGAAACCATATTTTCTGGCTGCAGTTTCATACACAAGTTAAGATAATGTAAAATCAATATAAAGCTAAACAAGGAAAAAAAATACTGCAAATCTGAATCAGTTTCCTTCATACCTGCTCGGACACATTTGTGCTGGCATGGCCACACTGCCAGCTAATTCGTGTTTGCATACATAAACCACTTAACAAGTCTGTACAGACTGTTTTTGTTTTGTTTTACTCCAAATGCATTAATCACCCCAAATGACTACTTCTGCATGACTAAAGGACAGGCACAAAACATTTTCTTTTCCCCACTGGTTCCAACAAAGGTACCTGCCCTCCTTCCTCCCCTCCATTCTCAACGGAATACAAAATGCGTTACAGCAAGTTTACTTCCAAAATGTGTATCACCTCTGCACCTACTTCCCTCAAGTTCAACCGACAGCAAAAGAAGGCCAAACAAATTACCTGATACTGTACAGCACATATTGTACAAACAGAGCACTGAAATTTTTATGCTCTCTGATTAGTACCCTGAAAGTAGGTAGCAAGCATTTATTACTGTGCTTGCCATCAACTGCATGAAATTGCATAATTTCATATTATTTATTACATAATTACATAATTACATAGTATTTATTTTTCTAGAAATTTCCAGTCTAAACTCCTGGGAAAAGGGAGATAGATACATATTTATCTATCCATCCATTCTTTCCCAGAATGGATACCACTCCCCTGTCACTTACTACTACATATTGTTTTTCATTAATCATCAATCTAAATCTCAAAAGGAAGAAACTATAACACCAAACCTCACTTTCTTGAATTAAAACCTCTCTCAAAGGATATAATTTTCTGTTTTCAAACCATGAAGTAGATTTACGCTTATTTTGGCTTGTCAGATACAAGGAACAGTACACTGTATCTTGAAAAGCTAGGAGTTTACATCGGGTCTGGAATTCTCTTGCAGTTATAATCAGCCTTACTTACAAGATGGCGGAAGAGGAATGGAATGAAATCTCCAAAGAGAACTCTTTTCTGATTTCTGTACTATTTAATGTAATTTGTTCTATACATGTCTGTTGTTCCTACAGTATGGGGACATCAGATATGGGTTCTGAAAACAGTTCTGCAGCAGAGTCCTTCAGGTTTTGATTTCATGCTTTTAGATGCCTACTTAATTCCTACTTCAGAATATGGCTCCCTACTACAACATTTCCGTATGGTTTATACTACCTCCAAAATACTTTGGACCAAAGCTGAGGGGGTCACACTGGTGCAGCCCCACACACTCATACATATCCCACCCTCCTTTTATCTTGTCAGGAAATCAAGAGTTCCAGTTCAGATAGGAGCCTGTAGATGCTGTCCTACCGGTAAGTTGTTGGCATTCATCAACTCAGACCTGATCTTTGAGTGATGATGGTTGGACCATGTCTCTGCGACAGTGCCAGTCATTCTTCATCTGAGTATTATGCCTACCCAGAAATTCTCTCCCAGGGTTAGCACTCAGCTGCAAAGCTTTCTGTGGTGAAGGCCCCTCTAACATTCAAAATTAGTAGCAGTTCCTACTAATTTTAGCCTTTTCAGAGGTGATAATTCCAGAGCCCTGGCAAGTCAGCCTGATCCAATTCAAAAAGTCTTATTTTCACCAGCCACAAGCCCTTGGAAAGATGACTTGGGAGTGGAAATCAACCCTTCTGAGACTGGGGTCTTACAGCACATGACTGCTTTTGGGTCCCAGACAAATGGGATTTTCTCTTCTCCACCTCCTGCTGCAATCCATAACTTTATAAATTCATTCTCAATACCTTTGGGATGAACAACAGATGAGGTTCTTTTATAACAGAGGTCACAACTCTTTCAGGAAGCATTGTTCTTCAGCTTTTACAGCACTTAGGATGACGGTCTGTAGGTTTCTTAGAGCACAAATAACAATAAAAATTTCCCAATCAGACAACATCTTGACTCAGGCATTGTAAAGTTGTTTACAAACTTTCATGACTGTGAAAAATCTTTGTGAGTACAGACTGATTCATACAAAAGCAAAGAAACATGAAACAAATTGTACAAATTGGCATCTGTTGTAAACTGGCATCAGTTCACTGAAACCAGTATATCTGCATTGACTTGCATGAGCTAAAGATGTAGCCCTGCAACTTTTAGTCTAGCCTAGAGTGACTCTCACCTTGGAGCTTTTGCAGTACAAAGGGAAATTACAATAGTGAAGTAAGATCTGACATGCATGACTTCTACAACTGTATATGCCATTCAGGAATCCGCATTCAAACACAGAATCATAGAATCATAGAATAGTTAGGGTTGGAAAGGACCTCAAGATCATCGAGTTCCAACCCCCCCTGCCATGGGCAGGGACACCTCCCACTAAACCATGCCAACCAAGGCTATGTCCAACCCCACCTTGAACGCCGCCAGGGATGAAGCGTTCACAACTTCCCTGGGCAACCCATTCCAGGGCCTCACCACCCTCACAGTAAAGAATTTCTTCCTCTCATTGTCATCTGAAAGCATAGAACCCAAAACCCAGAGAATCCAAGGGTGCCTGCTAGGGTACTACATGCTTACATGTGATCAGATTTTGAAAACAAAATACTAGGACCTACTTTGAAAACATCACAATTATTTCCCCAAATCTTCCTTGAGGCTCTTCACATCCTTAATATTATTATCCATTAGTCTGACCCACACCTCTTCAGAATCAATGCTGTTATTGATGTTAAACTGCACAGTCTGATTTAGATTTCTATGACATATGGAATTCTGTCCACCAGGTACTCAGCTGCAACCACTAAACTCATTTCACTCAGATCTCAACTGCAAATAGAGTATTAGGGATAAAGGGTCAGTGCTTTAATGGTTGTTTCACACTTCATCATCAAGTCATCCATTCTCTGCCTGTGCCACTTAAGTCTTCCATTCTATTCCCTCAAATATATCATAGCAAAAATGAACATGACAAAACAAATGTTGAAAAAAGCAACCTTTGCTTGTTGTTGTTGTTTCTTTTTCCTCCAACTAAATGGCGAATTGTCCCATTATACTCATTTCCCGCAAAATATGTATCTCCGGGACCTTCAGAGCAGCAAAGCAAAGCACTGCTACAGTCATCTTCTGCGTGGAGTGCTTCTGTTTTACATACTGACACGCATTTTAACATGAAAAAGGTCAGAGATGGAAACAGCACAGCTTGTTGCTGTGACAGCAGACATTTAACAGAAAGACTTCTGGACACACTACAGTTTAAAATAATTTAGTAAAATAATTGCCATGATTGATTTTTTAGGTCCCCGAGTTCATACCACACACTTTTGTGTGACAACTCCCTTCAGTGCTGTTTTTTCTTTCCTTTATTTTTTTTTTCTCTCCAGCAATGACAAGAAACACATTTCAAATAAGTTCTGGGCTGTTGTCAAAGTTTGATCAGATTCACAAACTCCACCATCATTTGTTGGCTAAGACCAGTCTACAGAGCTATTGCCTGTCCTTTTTCCAAACAGCTGGTAGCATAAGGCTAGCAGAAAATCATCTTGTTCAAATGAACTTTTGATAGCCTGCCTTTATGACAAGAGAAGCCCTACTTGTAAGGAATGCAACACTTGCTTTTGTGGCCATCGCAGATGTTGCTATAGCAATGGCCATGTCAGGACTGCACAATACATCTGCCCCTGACAATAATTAGTATAGGTATTACAAATGAAAGCCAGAAAGGACTATGTTTGAGGGAAAAAAAGAACTGTGAGATACCAGAGAAATAAGCAAAGCTGTCAAACATGGGAGAAGCACAAAGTCAATTGCATACAACATTACACATCCTTGGATTCACTCATTTAAGCTAACTAATATTTTGGCACGTTAATATGTACAAAACTAAACCCCACAGAGTTTACGAGCTAGATGTTCTCCATAATCAGTTGAGGAGACAGGAACATTTGAAGACAGCTTCAGCTTGCATATAAGCAAGGATCAGCTAATCTTTGTAGAGTGATTTGTTGTGATCCCAGAAGGAAGCCACCTAAATTTACTAAAGGAAATATTGGTTCAGTGATTGTACCAAGTATATAATATTAGTACATATACTGATTTAAAACTGTAAAGTAGATTTCATAATGTCAGTTCATGAAGCCAAATCCTCTCCAAAGGAGGAGAATTAGTAGAAATTATCATATTTACCACAAGCATGTAACAGAGCATTCATCCCAAAAGTGGGAGAAATTGTTTCTAGTTCAGCTAGTCAAAGGGGTTCAAAGACATACTTTTCAGAGAAGCAGGTCTGATTTTCAAAACTTGATCCCAATCTCATTCATATGATTCACCTACTAACTGTCAAGCACAAAAAGCATAAGCTATTCTCACAGAAAGGCCCAGCATTTGAAATAAACCATCTTGCAACGCAGGGTCTTCATGTGGACCAATGCACCAAGTTCCTATGAGCATAGTGATCATAGAATCATAGAATCATAGAATAGTAAGGGTTGGAAAGGACCTCAAGATCATCGAGTTCCAACCCCCCCGCCATGGGCAGGGACACCTCCCACTAAACCATGCCATCCAAGGCTATGTCCAACCCCACCTTGAACGCTGCCAGGTGCAATCATGAGATGCCACTCAACTTTGCTTATGACTTGGTAGTTTGTGCACTGTTCTGGTCTGCAGAACACAAAGAGAAGTAGGACCTAAAATTAGATTTTGAACTTACATGAAAAGCCTCCCTAATCACAGGACAATACACAGCACAGCAAAGTGTATAAGGCATAGACCATCACAGTTGCTGCTCTGACTTGTGCTAAATATGGTCTTTTTGCCAAGGGTCTGAGAAATACAGGTTGAAGGGGGATCACAGGGTCCTTAGGCTTTATTTGCATATCTCCTCACTCTGACTTACAGACCAGCTTGGTTGGGAGCAAGGCGTACAATCATACCTTTCCCTGATCAATTTATTAAAACTCTGTAATAAGCTCTGACCTTTTTACCCATTTACCCTTATTAAAAATTACCAGTTGGTCTGAATCACAGTCTTGATTAGCACCAGGCAGCAAGAAGGAATCACATAGTAGAAAAAAAACCACCACAAAATACCAGTGGTAAAAACTGAACAACATTCATTGAGCATAATATGCAGAGATGCTAAAAATCTAAACACAGATCACAGCAGAAGCCTCTATCAGAAAGAAATAAAAAGGATTTTTGTTTTCATTTTTAAGAATAAGAATTCATATTTGTTTAAAATTAAATCCCTATTCTGACCTCCATTCTGGTCATGGAACAATGAAATTGGATGTTTATCTTAAATATAATTTTCATTAAAAGAAAATAATTCAGGAAATCTCCCAGTAGATTGGGAAAAAAAAAAACAACAAAACATGAAATTGCTATAATTCATGTTTTACTTCTCTCAAGCTGCACATGTTGACTTACAATGGCAAAATACTATTCAAATGCATTCATATGAAGCCTCGTACAGTGTTTTTAGAGGGAAAAAAGCTAAAACTAGGTTTCTAGAGCATATTTAAAACTGCTGGTTTAGTAGCAGTAACAGTACTGTAACAGTAGATGAACTAGAAACACTATAAATAAAACTTTCTTTTTGGGCTATATCTAAATTAAAATCTCAGGTCCTCATAATTTTGATGTTAGGACTTCAAAGGATGAGAACACCAGCTCTGGAACTTGCAGATGTCTCTCTTTTGTGGCCAGAGCCTGAAAATCCAGACTTCAAAATAACACAGGAAGAGCAGTTTGCACAGAAACATTTCCTCTGAACATGAGCTCATCCAATAACACAATACATCATTTTGCTTTACAAGCACAAGCTTCAGTTGTGGAAAGCACTTACACTTGTTTGTGTAAAGGAATGCGGGAGTTAAAAGTGCTTTCCTGATTCCTTGAAGAGGGTATATAAGAGAGTCTAGATAATAGTGGCGTTTTGGTTTACCTTCTTATACCCTGTTAGTCAACTCACATGTGGGCTGGAGGTCATATTCTCTACTCTCCAGCCACAGCCCCAGACCTCCTGCTTTGCTGTGATGAGGGAGAAGATGGATCAGCCCTTTCCTTGATGCAAGTGAAGTATATTCCTCCCTCTTCTCCTTGCTCTTACCCTGCTTTTCACTATATTTGGAACATTCATCCCTGAGAGTGTTTCAGTATTAAGTAGTTGGTTTTCAAACAGTATACAAAACTGGAAATATTACTGAGCATATCCATAAGTATATATGTTACACATGGTTCAGCTATGGCAAGGAAAAATCACACAACTTGCCCAGGGTCACTGCATGTTCCTACTGAAACACAGACCTGAGGCACCTGATTGCCAAATCCCTGCTAAAGAAGCTAAACAGCAGTCTCTATTTTAAAGCTAAATTATAATTTGTTCACTTCAAAGACATCACAGAATCAATTTCTGATAGTGTTGCTAATGCAAACTATTACTGATATGAAATGCAATACTTAAATATACGTTGAAGCATTTGACTTCTCTCCCATTCTTAGTACATTTAATTTTGACAGTTCTAAACAAATGTCAAACTTGCTTTCAGTTTCCTCCCTCCTCCTCCCCACATTTTGTGCTGGTGCATTGCTAACAGAATTAAAACTTGAAAATAGCCTTAGGCTTTGTAACCACTTTTGAATGGTATCAGAGGCTTTTGTCTATTTCAGAATATAAACTCAAAGATACTAATTTTGCCATGTTTTTAAATAATAAACTAACAAATGTTCATAGCTAAAATAATAAAAATGGGCTGCAAAATGCAGAGAACAAAACGAAAAGAAAAATGGGTATCATACTGCAAAGGAAAAAGAGTTAGATTGTCATGAATGTGAAAGGAAATCAATAGGACAACTTTGGAGACCCATTTCAATCTGTTGTTGACATTGTTTTCTAGTAGTAATTTTCTCAAAATGTTAACAGTATTGAGTTTGCTTATTGATTCTATTATTTTTGACCTTGCATTAGAGTGGGCTAATCTTACATGCCATAAAATTTCCTTTCACAGCTAAAATTATTGTATGGCTCTAGGGAAAAGTTACAATCAGGTCACAGCCCCCTTAGGATTTTGATGAGCATATAACTGGCAATAATAAGTTATTTTGGCTTTCTATATACCTTCCTGTTGTTTACATTTTATTGCAGAGTTTAGTCAGGATTGGCATAGAAGCGATCAGTATATTGACTAAAATACCAAAATCATAACAAATTGGAAAGTAAACTTAGGGCAGTTAGATAGGTCTCTACCAGAGTCAACAGTATAAACATAAAGACAGACAGGGAGCTGAAGCCAACTTATTACTCATTTGCTTGGAGATGCTGCTGCAGAGCACACGATGGGCATAGCCAGCTGTTGCAACATTTATGATTCAGCAGCAAAAAGAGCAGTTCCACTTGCCTGCTATATAACACAATACAACAAAGAGGATGATGATACAACTTTACATCATATATTCTCATATATATACCTACGAGACCTTATTTGCATTCTCTTGTACTTATACATTAATTACACAACATTATTTTTACTCAAGATTCCTGTATTAAGTGCTCAGAATGGACAGTGCTAAATTAATCAGCAGCTACTACATGGTTCAATAGTTTAGCACCATTACCAGTACTTAACCATTTCTCAGAAGACAAACTCATTTGTTTCGGAGAGGATGTTCTGTGACTCCTTTATGCAGTGTCTGACTACATCCAAAGTAAAGAAATGGAAATTTCAAGTTTCAAGCCACACTGAACTGACATCTAATGCCCTACATTGGTCATGCATCTCTGCTAAAAATATAGGCTTGTGAGCAAACCTATGGATTTGTTTTGTTTGGGGCGAAACAGTTGTTTTCATAACTGACAAAATAGTTTGACATTTTGAGTTCCTAATAGTTATGGTGGCTGTTTAGAAAGCATCCTAAGAGCCAACAGTCAGGTTTATATCAAAAGGAGATATTTGGATTCTGAAAACTCATAAAGGTCTAGACATACCCAGATGTTCCTTATGAAAGGACTTTAACACTAGAGAAAAGACACCCAAAGATAGGCTAAGTGCCCTGCTTGAAGGCTGCATAGTATATATGTCCCCAGAGAAGAGAGCTGGAGGGAGATTTATTGTTTGAGGCTTTTAGCCTCAAGCTTAATTTTTAAAGGTATGCATTTCCCTAGAAACAGGATAGTTCCATTTAAAAGTCACAGGTGCCCTGAAGCTCTGCTTAGAAGATTACCTCAAATTTCATTTAATAACAGGCTTGAAACTTGAGTCAAATTATTTATTACAATGGGCAATATTTTTGTCTGGTTTTCCCTTATGGTCATCTTTGGTGCTAAAAGGGCTCAATAAAAATTAAAAATTATAGCAGCTTATACTGTTCTGCTGATGAAGGGTTTTTTCTTCAAACTGTCTTTAAACCTGATATGTAGTTTGAACCAAGCCTCCCATGTAATCCTAAAACAAGTAGCAATTCATCCCAGTTTATCCCGGGCTAATGTATCCCAGTCTCAAGCTTTGTTTTTAGAGTTTTAGCGTCCAAATCCTGACAGCAGAAATCGCTATGGGCACACAAATAGGAGTTTGTGCAAAATACAGTAATTAGAACTAGACTTACACAATGGTTAAAAATACAGATTCTTGTACAGATAAGGTTTGGAAATTTGATCAAGAGAGATATCAAAAAAGAGCCAAACAGAGACAGATTTGTCACTTCTGGTCATTTTGGAAAATACAGAAAGGTTCACACTCTTGCTTTGCATCTTGTCTAGCAAAACCCACATCAAATTAGAGGGTTTTTTTAGAAACATCTTTTGTTCTTTGTCCCCTATAAATAAAATCAAGGGGCCACATACTTGTTGAATGTTCAGGGTTTATTGAATCACTATGTTCCCACTGAAAACAGTATAAAAATCATTTTGTTGCAATGGTGTCGAGAACTATTTCTTTACAAAATCATGATATGTCTGATTTTTCTGTGAAGAAACATATGACCTTTTTCTAGAAACGCAATAACTGTTGTGGCTTTTTGTTATATACTTTAAATAATTTAGGAAGATACTTTCTTAACTACAAAAAGAAAGAAAAAAGTTGCACAGTGGAAACTTCTATTTTGCTGTAAGGTCTCTATTGTCCTCACAATATTGTCCTTCAGGAAAGAGCTTTCATCCAACAAACTGGAAATACCATAGACACTACAACTTCGTACTTAAGGCCACTAAGAAAATACTTGAGCCCATGCTTAAATATTATCCAGGTTGTCTAATCTGTATTGTCTACTTTTGCTGTTATTACATTTTTGTGGTATTGGATAAAGAACAAAGGAAAACAAAGTTGGAGAAGATTTAAAGAAGCATGAAGCCAAAATAACTTAAAATAGGGGAAAGCATTTTCCAAGACCTGATTTGATAAACAATGAGGTTTATTTCTCTGCAGTCCAGTTAAAAGGAATTCAAGAAATCCAAATACAGAGATATTTACCCTATTAAAATTACATAGGCATGAGTATCTTTTGACTTTTTGTTTTAAGAACTCTCTCAAATGCAGGGACTCAGAGGTGAGACAAGTCCAAGCCAGTTATTACAAGACTCATTATAGAAACTTACAGAAGCTCTTACACGCAAGAATGATCGTCATATATGGGTTCCTAACATAGGATTTTGAAAGGGGACTCGAGATGGTCAGCAGTTTTACAGGCACCATTAAGTCTAAGTAGAAGTTGACAGAATTTAGGGGATGAGTCTCATTTGAGCTATGACTATCTTATATATCTTTGGCAGTGCAAATACACCTTAAAGTGAGCATAAATTACATTCACTAACAGCTAGAAAGTTTCCAAAAAACATCGGTGAAAGGCAGTGAAACTTGAGCTTCAAAGTCACTTTGGTGCTTTTTGAAACAGTTACAGAAATCTTTCAAAGCCCTCTAAAAGGCAGAAGAAACTGCACCACCAGCCTGAGGAACACATCCAGTGACTCTAAGTGTGAACAGGGAGCAGTATCTATACATATGTGTGTCCAGTAAGCTTCTGATGAAGCATCTGTGGAGTGACGGATGAATTATAATTACTCTTATGGTTGTGTACTGGTGTATCTGTTGCTGTTCCCTAAGGATGCTGCATTGCTCAGGATAGTAAGTGCCTATGGATCACACTGCAATGGGCACATGGACACATGAAGAATTCCATATATATAAAAATAAAAGCATTAAATAAGTTTCTGTTTTAGAGATCCTTGAGCTTTTTTTTTTTTCCACTTTTCTGTTTTTTTTTTTTTTTTGTTTTTGTTTTTGTTTTTGTTTGCTTGTTTCTCAGCTCCATCTAGATTGAAGGATTAGTCTTGTGAGGCACCAAAAGCAGACTCCCCCTTCTACAGAAAGCCTGCTGCATGAACCCAGTAACCCCCAAATTCAGGTCCCCCTCTACACAACTGACAGTACTACATAAGCTTATTTTAGGTCATTCTGGGTAACTGAAAATGTATGGATTAATTTTTTCAGGTACTGTGGGAAATGGAGTATTTCAAACTCCTTCTACAGTGAGAAAAATCTCTTATAACTATGCCCCTAAACTACTGAGTGAGGGATTGCACCTGGAGGACATAGGGATGCTGGGGAGGGACTCTTCATGAGGGACTGTGGTGAGAGGACAAGGGGTAATGGGTTTAAACTTAAACAGGGGAGGTTTAGATTGGATCTGAGGAAGAAATTCTTTACTGTGAGGGTGGTGGGGCCCTGGAATGGGTTGCCCAGGGAAGTTGTGAATGCTTCATCCCTGGCGGCGTTCAAGGTGGGGTTGGACATAGCCTTGGATGGCATGGTTTAGTGGGAGGTGTCCCTGCCCATGGCGGGGGGGTTGGAACTCGATGATCTTGAGGTCCTTTCCAGCCCTTACTATTCTGTGATTCTGTGTGATTCTGTGACATGGGCACATTCAGGAAAATACTGCAGGCAGTGATTTCAAGAGGAAGGGAACCTTAATTCTTAAGGAGATTTGAAATGAAGGACTTCTCAACGCCTTCTCCTATCATCTAGCTTCTGCTCATATGGTTGCTAGTTTCCCACTGACTAGGCTATTTGGGATTCCACTGCAATGCATTTAATTCTCCCAGATACAAGGGAACTACTTATCAGAAGAGGGACCTAGATGCTACTCCAAAACGCTGAAAATTCTGGTACAATACATAAGCTTCTTTCACCCATGCAATGTCTGTCATCAGATGTTAATATGACTGAAAAACCCAGCCTTTAGTCTCTTTGTTTCTTGCTGTTCCACAGCTCTAAAATGGAAACATCAGGGCCTCCCAACCCTTGGAAATCATACCAAAGAGCACATACTAAGGACAAAGAGATGCCCAGGTGCTGCAGTGATGGAGTTGTAGAAGTTGCAGTTCAGTACATAGAATAGACCACAGAGCCCACTCCTTTGCCATCCACCAAATGCTTGTTTTACACTGTATCTGTCTTTAAATCAGCTCTGAGCTGCTCTTTTCTGTCTGTTACTTAAGATATTGCATGAATTAAATTCATTTTGTCTACTTCATTTCAGAAAGACAAAAAAGGCAAGACAGAAAATGATGTGTCGCTTGTGGAGAAGAACTGACACAAGAAGAGGTGGCCTTAGACATCCCTTCTGGGAGTTATATCTCAAAAATCCCTCCTGATCTGTTTTCCCCACTTCTTTTAGGTTTACAAATTAATTTCATTTGGAATCAAATTTAATTCGATGATACCTGAGCTTTGCCACCAATCTCTTATCTGTGCTTACTGTGATACATCCTAGGCGTCTACACATGCATAAGTTCTCTAAACTGCTAATGAGGTATTAAATCCAGTTCTGGATGCACCGATCTCTATTCTCTCCTCCATTTTTCTAAAGTGATTTTCAAGTTGTGGTCCCCAAGACCCATAGATTATAATCCATAATGGATTTGCAAATTGAGCAAGAAACAGCAGTTTATAAAACCATTATTTGGTGGCTAAAGTTTGCAGTGTACTAATAATCAGCAAAGTGGAAGTTTTACAAATCAAAATGCAAGGGGGTGAGCTCCAAAGTGAGCATGTTCCATTCCAGAGAGCTACCAAAGGCACCAGTACCTCCTACCTCTGTTGACTTTGGTTATAATTTTACACTAGAAGAAGTAATAACTTCAATATGCACATATCAAACGGTGATAAGGTCAAAGTTGCTGCCAGAGTCCAGACAGAGCTTTCAACCAGCAGCAATGTGACAAAACTTCTGAGAAATGCCACAAAAAATGTCAGCTGTAAGAAACACAGCAGAAAGAAGAGTCTATGAAAGCAGCTGTGGGTTCAGAAGTTATAGTAAGAGATAGTAAATAGCAACTACTGCATCTGCTTGTAAACGTATAAACCCATAAGACAGGTCTGATGATTGATAACATTCACTGTTGCTTTAACCCAATAGCAAGGATGAATACACTCCCACCCTTTCATAACACCAAATTCACCACCTAGGCTTGGTAAATCGCTTTTCCTTGTAAGTTCTGGGACAAAAAGAGAAGCATGACAGAACAAGACAATTTGCACATGCAGTAACCCACCTACTACTGTACCCAGCGTTGATCTGTCTGCTGAAAATTCTCATTCATTTGCATAAGAAATTACTCAACCCTACAATTATTTGAATGCACAGTTGCAGTAACTACAGAGGTGAAATAGCTGTGCTTATCTTTGTGCACATACTCACATCACAAAGCTTTCCCAAATCTGGGACTGCTACAAGAATCACAACTTCCTTGCACACCTTTCTTTGCCTGTAAACTCAGACTCTTGTTTCTGGAAATAGCTACTAATTCATTATTATCACTGACATTTCTTGCAAATTCATGTGTTTCCCTAGCAGTGCCTGTTTCCTCAGTTTCATTATTATCAAACAGCTCTGCTGTGATAGACTGCTGATCCTCATCTTCATATTGATTAATTTCATTTTCACATGCATCATCCTGATTTTCAACATCTTCAGCACAGTCTTTTCACAATGAGTCATTTGCAAGACAGATTTTCATTATTGCAGTCATCGTCAGTGTAGGAATGTGTTGGACCAGTTTCAGGTACAAGGCCATATTCTGCTCAGTTACACTAGTATAAATTAGAAATGCACACACAAAACTTCGTGGAATTATTCAAAACCTCCAGTGATGCAAGGAATAAACCAAATCAGGTCTACAGTGTACTTCTCCCTGCCTTTTGGCTGTCTCTGGAAGAAATATGCCAATCATACTTGGGCTTGATTTTTATCTATGTAATTAAAATGTAATTTTTTAAATTAATTTATAGATAAACAGAGTAACTTTATTATGTTTATCTCGGACATCTAAAATATTTAAGCACTGAACATTACCAAGTTAGCTAAATAAATCTTTAATTTAGTATAATTAGATTTGTTTAAATGAAAAAATGTATTCATATTCCAAAATGTTTCATATTCATTTGGAACACTAAATTGGAACTTACAGTGTCTTGTAGCTGTCTCTGCTTTTTCAGTGTACAGGTCATGAAATACTGTTTTCTGATATGATGCATGCTCTTCTATACATACTAATCCAGACTCTTACTATTTATTATACCATATCATCAGTCCTTCAAATTCATTCTGGCAAGAAGAGCAAGGCATCAGTCATGTTGAGCAGATAAAGGTATAAAATGCTCTAGAAGGGTTCAAAAGCAACTGGCAATCCATCCCACCAGGCTTGTCTGTGGAAGTCTGGCCTGCGGCTGAGTGGTAATCAAGACACTACTGTTGTGTGAGATGCTCAGCCACTGGCCTGGCAGACAGGGCGCTACCCAGACCCCTGGTGTGAACCTAGACATGAGAACATAATGGCTTTAACAGAAAGATTATTGCTCTCTAATGTCTTTCTAAAACCTTGAAGCATGAGATGAGGTTGTCTTCCTTTTAATGTGTGCAATTACAGATGTTATTGTAGGTCACAAAATTATCAGCTATTATATTAAAATCCAGTTCTAGAGCCAAACTTCTGCCAGTAAGAGGACTTGGAAAGTAACGTAGCCAATGGAAACAAACTGTATGATACACACAAGCTGAAGCAATGGTTTGTCTTACATTTCAAAAAGTGTACTCTTGGGAGTGGCTACAGAAGCACCATTTCCCCTCTTTCTTTTTTGTGAACCTTTTCTTCTCTGGAAACAGGCTCCAGACTCCCCTGCAGCAAAATGTCAACTTTATCTGTGGAAAAGGGAAGAGAGGGGAAGTGGGGGGCAGGAAGAGAAGGAGAGGGGCAGCAAGAAGGCATTGTGAAAAAAGACTATTCATATGCTGGATTTCTGCAAAGCCACCCTAATTTCCTTCAGCTTTCCTCATTCTCTAGATTTCTTCAGTATTCCTTCCTGAGCCCTTTTTTTGGACTCTTTAAGCTGCTTTCCACACAGTTGCACAAAGTGCTGCACCCCAAGCCCTATGGGACTGTTTTCCATGTCTTGAAGGTCATGGTCTTCTTCACATATCCCAGTTGCTTGTCACAGAACGGCACTGGCGACTCACACTCAGCTGATTGACTTGCAGAACCAGCTACTAAGCACTTGTTTCCCTATCTCCTTTTTGCTCAGCTAATTATTCTTGCTGAGGCACAGGACCTTGAATTTGTCTTTCTTGAACCGCATCCTTCTCTTCAGGTTATTTCCCCTGTTTGTATCACTTTGAATTCTAATCCCATCTTCCAACATAATCACAACCCTTCTCAGTTTGTGTCATTTGGAACGGTAATAAGCACTCTCACTGGTCCATCACACAGATCTTTAATGAAATATCACTATACCTACAGAAATCCACTTAATATATCTTTCAAGTTCTACAGTAAGCCATTGATAAGTATTTTTGAAGTGAGTTTTTCAACTAAGTAGTATTTTCAGCTGGGTCATGCTTTTTTACTGGGATATCCCTTGGAGCTCTCCCAAAATCTTATGCTGGATGGGCATATGAGTACGGACACTATCTACAGGGAATGGCTAGTTTTATTTTGAACGAGATGTTGTCAGTAAGCACATTTTCACCTGTTATTTCTCTATCTTCCAGAAAAAACAAAACAATATAAAAAGCAGGATCTATCAGTTGTCAAGTTTTGTTCAATCCTCACACAAATTAAAATAGATTGAAATTATATTTCAGGGTTCTTTTCAACTCAGCCTGAACATGGGTACACATGTGTACCTGCATACTTGTGTATGTTTGCTGCTGAATTCTGCTACTACATTAAACCGTGCATACACATTAGATCCAGTTTTACAATTTATGTGAAGGTGACTACAGATCCTGTTATTTGCCCTCATAGCTAAACATGAGTCCAACAAGGTATGAACAGGATTTTGTACCCATAAAGCTGAAGACAGTTTTTCCATAGACTTTTAACTTTTAATGAGAGCTAGATTTATCTGTGGATCATATAATCACATTGGAATCAGAAGATCTTTGTTTTGGCTACTCCTATTTACTGTTTATTATAGTTATTTGACATTTCTCTAGTAGGGAAGGTTTAACAGGAAGTTAAGATGATGTAAGATATTTTAAGATGATTATTTTCCTGACCTGCCACCACATATTTGTGCCTGCACTTTAGCTGCATTTCCATGTGAAGCTGCACCCCCGTTTTTCACTTTTCCTCTGGAATTCCTTTTGCTGCCTCTTATAATAGTCAGTCCCTAATTTTAGGGAACTATTCTCATCTGATGAACCAGCTCTTAAAAACCTCACTTTAAAAACCCATTCCATAAGTGCTTGCATTTTTCATGAACTTTGGGTGCATGTGGTCGCAAGGACAGTATATTCTCTATTTCAACATTGGGGAAAAAAGCCTAACATCAAAAATCTTATGCTATTAAGAGATCATTTTGTTCGATCAGTTTAAAGAGCAGGACTCAGAAGTAGCACGTTAACCTTGAACCTACGGCTTCTCTATGCAACGATCAGCAGACCATCAGGCTCTTGTGGGACACTGTACCTGTCTTGACTTTACTGCGCTAACTCATGGGAAGGACAGTTTTATGAAAAACTGAGATCCCTGGAGAAGGGTGTCAGACTTTGCGCAGATGAAAAGCTGGCAATCCTGTGCACATATCCTTCTGCACATCATAAAGAGGTGACAGTTACAATAGTGTTTATTAGAGTGGAAATTTTTCATGCTCCCGTGGTATCTGATAACTGTTATATGCGCTAACGAATGACTCGTGAATAGCTATCAGAAATAAGCTGGAGCATAAAGTAAAAATTCAAAAGTCAAAGGGAGCTTCAGATTAGCAGGCAGCCAAGGCTTCTCACATCCCACACACCCATTGAGCTTGGAGCATCCTAGTAAAGGACCAAATGCAGTCGTGCTTTGCAATAAACCCAGGGAGATGGTACAAAACAATAATTACAAACGAACTCTGCCAGCTGCCTGTATTCTTCCCTTTCAGACAAAGGCGTATCATAGACTACAAGATAATGGTCATAATGTGCCATTTGAACCAAGTTTCCATCTACCATTGATTCTGCAGACACAAAATTTCACATTTGCAAATTACTGCTTGGATCTCGTACAATGAAGGTTTGAGTATCTAAAGGAAAAGCAGGTTGTTTTCAAATCTTCATGCTTTTTCTCAGCACAGTCCTGTTCAGCCACATGAGAGTCTCACGTAGACACAAGCAGAGCTGGTATATGACTCTGAATATGCCCACACCTGCCAGGCTTCCCTGTATCATTTACAAGACAGGCTGCTCGAAGGGAACACTGGTTTTCATTTGGGTAACACCCTTTATTATTGTAATGAAGATGCCATTTCTTCCTGAATAAGGGTTCACGTTGCCTTTGTAATTCTCTGTCTAGTATGTTTAACAGCCTCAAAAAACAAGCAAGGAAATTTTCAAAGGTGAACCTCACTGTTGCAGTCACTGCTGAGGAGCAGTATTTGGCCAAGTGGTACCAACCTCTGCTGTTTAGCCTATAAAGCTTTACTGGACTGCCTTCACCACAGCACTTATAGCCTAAGATAGGAAGGTCCTACAACATGGAAAGTTATCAAGGAAGCAGGAATCCATACAGTTCAGACAGCCCATAAAAGGACTGTCTTAAAATACACGCAGTTCCTTTTGTCACAGAAATACAGAACAGCATCACCTGCTTTCCAGAGCTGGCCACAGTCCCCTTCCCTCTCTGTATTAAATATATCTGCTCATCATATCACTGAAATAGCAGCTGAGCTTCTTTTGCCCCTTGATTTTCTCTAGGTAATATAAAATTCAACATTCAAGGTGCTCTTTTAAAAGTAGGTTACCTCCCGTTGAAAATAAGAGTTCATATTTGTGCTGACAGTAGTGGATGATGGTAGTACTGTGCTGCCCGCATTACAAAAAATAAAAACCAAACCACAAAACACCAAGAACAAAAGATACCTTCACTTCCTCACTAAAATTCCCTCAGTTCGAGTCAAGGACACCTTTCACTGCTTCAATTAGCAAGCAAACAGTACCATACTCCAAATGAATTGAGAATTGTAGAGCAACACTCTCACTATTTTCACAACAAGGCATGGAGACTTCCACAACTGGAAAGACTTTTTAGAAGATGCTTTTTCCTACCATGAAAAAAAGAAAGCTTAGATTTTTATACAGGAAAGATCCATCCTGTGTGTCCTCCCCCCGCTTTGGAGCTGTAATTCCTTTAGTACTCCCTGTAAGATCTCTAATCTTTACAGTCAAGTACAAAAGCTACTAATATAAATATTTGCAATACTATCATATGCTGGAGAGCCATGAGTGATGAACTGTTCTGTAATTTGCAACCCACTAGCTGTGGGTGCTGTTTCCATTATGCAGAAGGAATGTGGTAGTCTGACAGAAAGTATTAAACAAAGGGAAGGTTTTACACAGTGCTAAATATGGGGGTTTGCCACTTCAGAGCAAAGTACTACAACGTATTTGTACTACTTCTAATAAGACAAGGATAAGTAAATCAGGGTCACCAAGTGGACTGTTCCAGTGAGTTATGAAAGTAAGAGTAACAAACTTGAATTTACAATGCATGCCCTTTAGCTAAATCTGAGATTTGTTGCAGTTATTTTGGCCTTATTAAAGTATAATATTAACGTCCATGAGAGAAAATTTGTTATTCCAAAGACACTTCTATACCAAACAATGCTATATTTAGAGACGATAACTATCATGTATTGCATAATCTGGCATTTGTGCCACAAGGGAGTCATATGGTATTATTCACTAATGACAGAAAGGCTTCTGGCTCCTTTTCCTGGTGTAATAAATATCTTTTTAGAGCAAGCAAACTAGAGGGGGTGTATTGTGGTACTGTGGAAATGGAAGTATTTTTTCTACTCGTGTGGTAGGATTTAAATTTTCTCAAACTTTAAAAACTAATAATAAATCAAATACAACTATGAGATCACTACTGAAAACTCAACTCAAGATAATCATGACGAGGGACGTGTTGCTACTGTTCAATGCCCTGCACAAGTCTGTTAAACTCAGGCTAAGGGGATGTAGTACCTGTAAGATAGAAATCATCACAGAGTACAAGTACAGTATGGATTTGGGCTACTGCTTCTTCAGCAAGGATGAGATGTCACAACTGTTCCATGACTGGACTGGTCTTGGGCTATAACACTCTATGAATCAACTGCTCTTGGCAAACCTAACTTGAGTTTCTCCTTTTCAAGAGATTTTGGCAAGTGGAGTGTGATTCTTAGGCACCATTCTTAGAAGAATAACACTGGTTAAACAATAGAAACTAAGCATTTAGGAGAAAAAGAGATTTTAAACCAATAAGCCACACATACACCTATAGTACCTAAATCCCTGGTGAGGAAAAAAGATAATTCTGACACTTTCTTCAAACTTTTCAGAAGTGTCATCTTCTGGTTTCTTTCCCCTTTGTGACAGACTCATCCTTTTTCTAACCGGCCAGAGTAGATCTAATTGCCTGTGTTATTTTCCTGCCCTAGTTAAAAGTAGTTTTGTCAGTTTGATGATTTTTCCTCATTCTCAGCAAGGCTAATGCTTTGGCATTGGTCCTTAACAACTAAATGATTTGCAGTAAGATGGCCTCTCACAGACCTCTCCTGCATGAGCTTTTTCTGTATCCCCAGACCGTCAATCCTCTGTTTGTTAAACCAATTTGATTGCAAAAAAACAAAAGACAAAAAAGTCCAAATCCCCATAAAAATAACCAAGAAAGTATGTAGCTATTGCAGAACAGTTTCAAACTCATCAGTGTCACTAGGGATCTGATCTTTCCAGTGGGTTGATTCACAAAGTAAAAGTGATGGGTGTCTCCAAGAGATACCCAGCCCAGCCCAGCACTGTTCACTTCAGGTGCACAGCCAAGGGGGGTAGGAAAGCAGGACAGCCACAAGAGCAGAAATCACCCAAAATATCCAAACTGCAGAAAACATTCCTCTATGCAAAACTGGAACAACAGGCTGCAGGTATTGATGAAGTTAATGAAGGTTGCTGCTGTGAATCACAACTTTTTGCTCTCTCTGACTTGATAGTGCTCCTAATTCCTCCATTTTTGGCATTTTACTCCCCTCTATCTTATTGCTTCTCAAATCCCTTGAAAGCTTCCTTTTCAACTTATGAGATGTTTCTGAGGCACACTGATGGGTGATTACCAAATTACCAGTGTCAGTAACTCATGAATTCCTCCTTCTCAGAGTGCTGTAAGGCATCCTGTACTTATGTGTCTTTTTAGCTTTTGTCATTTTTCCCTAAAGATGCCTAAATGAGGCTGACAGATATTGAATTTATGTTGTCGTTGTTAATGAATAAAAGAAGGCGGCCACACCTGATAGCAGCTGGCCAATGTCTTCAGAAGTTTTGTGCAAACGGAAAGATATGATCCCAAAAGTACGGCTTAGCAAAATCAGTATTTAAGAGCTCAGGATCTGGGAAGATAACTCGTGTAGCTGCTTCTCATTAAGACACAAGTGCGCAATAAAATGGAATGCAGAAAATTAAATCTCCATGGTTTGTGGCATTTTGCCATTTACCTTCAAGTTTAAAATGAGAAAAATATAACACTTTCTCATTTTCATGAGAAAATGATGAAGAGAAGAAACATAACCAAAAAACTGAATGAAATAGTGTCGCAGTGAGTAACAAAAGTCAAACATTTCAGAGAGCTGATCAGCGTCCACAGCCTCCTGAAAAAGGCAGAGAAGACACCCCCCACATCACAGGCCAGAGACTGACATGTCATTCATCTCTTTGAATTTTGTGGAATTTATGTTAGAAAACGCTGCCTGGACTTTCCTCTCCCCTAAAAAAGGCCTGTTAGCCACCTCTTTTAAAGAAAATATTTCTATAAAACTGTAAAAATTATATTGTTTCTTTTTTACAGAGCAGAACAGCTCTGCAACAGGTAAATACATATGTTCTTTTATATTTTTCATGCTCTGGATAACACATCAAGGCATTTTATAGACATCAGGTCAGCACTGACACATAACCATTGAAACCGTCAGCTGCACAGAAAGTAACAACCCATCTCAACTCTATCCAAACGTAGGAAGTGAAGACAGACTCTGCATCACATTGAAAGTTCACCAGCCCTTTTAACAGGCAAAACAGGAATTATTTATACTGAACTCTGCCAATCTAATTACAATGAAAGAACTCAAAATGGCGTAAGTACAAGGACTTGATAACCATCCAAAATGAGATCTATTATAACATCATATTGTCCATTCTGTGTGGATGACTGGTAAAAGAACAGCAAGGAAGTCCATGAATAGATGAAGGTCTCGGTCTTAGATCCCTTTCCATCCCAGCTGTGAGAAGCCAGGGTGACTTCAGTAAACACTGGACCAGAAAATGAAACCTGCCACAACCATTGTGTGAGATAGCTTCAGGCACAGTTTATTTCTCTCATCATTAACAATGCATATTTTGATGAGACACTACCATTGCAATCTGCTCTAAAAGCCCAAAATAAGACTCCAAAAAATTTTACGCATATTGGCAGACTCGTATTTTGTACAAATATGATTTTCCAGTCAGGTCATAATGCCATCTTAAACTTGGAGTAAATTTTTGCAGCTAAGTTATAAACCCCTGAAAGCAGCATTTTATAATAGAAATGCTGATACAAGCTTAACCAGAGCAGCAAGAAGAGTGCCATACACTATAAAAATAAAAGTGAATCATAAAGCAGTTAAGGTTTGATTACTATAAAATACCTGGGCCTGAAATTTTGACTCAGACTTTTTTCTTTTTAATTACTTCTCATGACCTAGAGATACTTTTTAGACAGATGAAGTCTAGGGAATTACATCAAAGATTCTTTTTGTAACTTCAGAATACAGCATTAATGTGTTCGATGGTCTCCTTCAAGCAGAAAACAGAAGACTTTGAAAGTTATTTTGTCTACTTGTAAACAACCGTGTGAAGTGGAGCTTGCAATTAGAAAGAAACCCCTTCGCTAAACTCCAACCAACCAAAACTGAGATTCGTAGGGGTAAAACAGAAAAAGAAAAAAACTAAAACAAAACCCAACAAAAAAAGAAAAAAAAAAAAAAAAAAAAAAAAACACCAAAAACCTCCCAAGATTTCAAAGATGCCTGGTAGGAATATTTCTTAATTGAGCCATGCTTTAGAGCTGTATGGAATTGTTCTTATTAAAAATTGAATAAGAACAGAGGAGAAGAACATGGGAGCTTTTGAGAGATTAGAGCTTTGTAAGATTTACTTAAAAGGTTTCTATTAGACTTCAGGGGTTCTCTCATGTATAAAAAACCTCACCTACACAAAACAGCCTGAAAAGCTAGGGATCCAGCTAGCAAAAACTGCAATCAGTTGATTGGGGGAAAAAAAGGCAAAGAAAGTCCTTCTTTTCAGTACAGTAGTAATGCTATGTTGAATCCATCCGTTTTCTTTGTTTGCTAAATAATCATCACAGGTTTTTGTTTAGACTTGGCATGTTCGTTTTCAACCTACATTTCTTCCCAATAGTTCTGATTTAACTAATTGGGAACCAGCTCACTCCCGGCTGACCACATATGCCCTGTTTCCTATTTAATGCACAGTCTGCAGCGGGTTGGATATATTTCTAGAAGCACGCACAACAAAAGTTTCTTTACACTGACTACATACAACATCCACAGGGACCACAGGTATCTCTGGTTAAATAACCTTCTATATGGTGAACAAGATATAAAACGTGCTGCAAATTCAGGCACCTTCTGGAATTTTATCACCTTTCTTCACTGAAACTGCAGGTTTGCTTGGAAACCTTAAATATGCCACCTGTTATCTTATTTTGGAATCCACCTGCAAAAATGGAGCCTTAAAATTCATCATATAGGGACAAAAAGTGTTCTCAGTTCCTCGGCTCCCATCTGTGCTAACCCTGCCTTAGCAAGCGCACCTTCTGCATCATGCCAAGCTTTCAATATTGGCAGACTTTGGGGATTTCACAAATGAAACACTTAATACTTCTGGGCAACCTGAGGAGCTTTGTTGATCTTTGTTCATATTACGTTTCTAGCTCATTCAAGTTGGCTCATGGACCAGTTTCCCATTAGGTTTTTATCAAAATCTCAAATGACACATTCCCAACCCATTCCGCTCATTGCAAACCTATTACATGTTTTAAAAGGAGCTAATCCTGACTCCCATATACCTATCAATGGGTATAGGAAGTTTTAAAGAAATGCTACCGAATGTGCTTTTAGGCTGATATTACAGATACGTGGAAATAAAAAAGGCTGCTGGTAGACTCAGTATATATTAATGTAACAGTAATGCAAGCTTTATTACTTGCTTTAGTTTAAAGGGGTGCAGCTCTTAATGATCAATCAGAAATCTGTAGAACCTTGCTCAGGAATAAACAGAGGAAAAACAAGTATGATGGGTCTTACTTGAAATGCCTGAGCACACGGGAGTTCTGGAGTTCCTGAGCTGCCCATCCAGCCTTGCTTCAGCAAACCCAGCAGCCTGCCAGGCTGCAGACCCTCCCTGACTCAGAGCAGCCTTCAGAGCCTGCAGCACCTTTCCCCATCTCACATTTTGCTATTAAAATACAATATTAGTGAATTACTAACAAATGCCACAAATTCATTCTCTTTTACAGCTTCCACAGTGGTGGTAGGAAGCCTGCACTACATGGGAGGTGGGGAGGGCTGAGAGGATCAACTGGTCAGTCCAGATTCCTCCCAGCACTGCAGCAAGTGCTGTTTGTTAGAACAATGCTCATGGAGACTGCAAGTCCTGGTATTTTCAGCTCAGCAAGGATTTACTACTTGAACTTTATAACCCCCATCCCTAAAATACAGAAGTGATTAAAAGCAAGTAAGTGGGAATAAAAGGATTCTAGTTCTGTGCCCAGTTCTTCTGGGAACTGTGTTACTTCTGCAGTCAGTCCTTCTGGGAACAGCATTTCAGATCTGTTGGTTAGTGTCTGTGCTTCCTCGAGAGTAGAGCCAAGCAAGAAACCAGAATGAATAATTTAATCTTGAAGTTTAAGCTTTTTTCACTTATGCTACATTTATCAGGAAAATATGGTGATTATGTTTTAATTAATTAGAATAAATGCTCTGAATTTTAAGTTTAAAAAAAGAATAAAATAAGATACACAATCATGAAAAGATATGACATGGTTAACAATAGAAGGGAGCTAAAGTTAAGCAAGCTTGACAGAGACTTACTATATAATTCAGCAAAGAGGACAGAATACACAAGGATGGGTTATATAAACAGGGACAAAGACGAGACGCTGGCAGCTCAGCTGTGTAATACGGGGCAGCGCAGCTTTAAGGACCTCAGCATCAGCCCGATGCTGACATAGCAGAGAGAATTTGCAAAACAGCAATCAACATGTATCACAGGTGAGAAGGACAAAACAAATGTACACAGAAAGATTTCTGAGGACATGGCAAGTGCAGCCAAGGGACAGATTAAAGAGAAAGGGTAAGAAATCTCTTACAATTATTTTGCATAGAAAGACGTGAAGAAAAGGAAAAATTGTGAGCAGTTTAAAAGGTATAACTGGAAATAATGGAAACATCAGGATTAATACTAGGAATTAGAATTAGTGATGCTGTGAACACTACCAGCCCAAAAAACTGCATCACTAATTAATATGGTCTTACCATTTCCTTGCTAAAGAAACAGTGTGTCTAGCCTGAAGGAATTTAGTCCCTGTGATAAAGAAAGAAAAGGGAAAAAAAGGCAACCTAAAATAAGCCCCTTCTTATTCTCCTATGCACAATAACTCTTAACACCATCAAATACATGGTCTTCATATACAATACTCATTCTTTCAGTATTGTACTCCTGCTTTCAACATAACTGCCATAATTATTGTTTTCAATGAAATCCAAGATTTCCTTTATGCATGCTATTTTTAAATGGAAAAGTATGTATGCTTATAGAACACACGTCTATCATACATTGTATTCCTTCTCCGTTGTAATATTCTATAATTTGCCTCAAATCCCTATATGAATTTCATATTGCAACTGTTAGACTCCTCAGCTTATCATACACAAAAATCACTCTATAAGGGTCTGAACAAGCCTTGAGAAAACTTGAATAAGATCTAAACTGATGTCCACCCAGGTTTGGGGGGTTTGCATGTTTTTTGTTAAATCTGATGGTTAATCATCTTACCAATTTAGGCATTTATAACGGTCTCCCCAAGAGTATTCTCCTGTCTTAGAGCCTTAATATCCCTTCTAAAAATGACATTGCACGACCAGCACCCCAGCAAAGGAAATCAGATCTTCTTAAAATGCTAAACACTCTCTTCAAAGAATCTTAAAGGGATTTTTAGGTTTTCTTCAGCAGGGCAGGCTGCCTTGTGGTTACGGAATTAAACTGTGATCACAACATAAGAGCTTTGCTCTTCACTATTAACTCTCACAAGCCACTCAAAGGCTCTCATATCTCTGAGTGAAGATCAAGGATAACTGGAGAAACTTACCGACAGCTTAGTTTCTTCTTTTTTTTTTTTTAACTAGAGATCACAAAATTGCCAAGAATTTACCAATGCTTGTCCAAAAAGTCACCCAAAATGCCCAGATACCAGATGCAATTAGAAAACAAATCACAAGTTTGTGAGGAAAATCTCTTACACCTCGTATCATTACAGATTTTTTTAGCATGGAATTTTTACATGGAAACCTATTTTTATGATACGTGAATTAAGAAAACATCAGTGATCAAAGGTGAAATGGATCAGTACATACTGATACAGCAGGCAGGGGGAAAATCCTGTATTTGTCTTATTCTCTGTGTATAGTACCAGACTTTTTCATTTCCTATTACCAGCAGAGTCAGAGACTGCACCGGTTTTATCAGGCTTATGGTGTCAGTTAATTAAATTTTAAGTGTTGACTAACAATGAAATCCAGCCATAGAAATTTAAAACAATGAAAACTAGCAATGTTTTGGGGAGTTATTCAAATAGTAAGCTTCTGTGAACTTAAATGTGTATTAGTACATATTTGTTATAGGGAGCTTGCTAAAGCAAACCTCCTTTTCAACCTCAAATCACTTCCATTCTGAATGGACACTAGAATAGCACACACAAAGTGAATATATCAATATTTTGTATATAACAGACATAAGTCTAATGGGCAAAGTCTCCAACTGCTGCCACCACTCATTTTGACAAAATACCACCCATGAATAATTAGTATTCATTTGCTCTAATTAAGGACTATAGATAATGGAAGCTGGATTTAGACTAGTATGAAGTGGTTTTCTGGAGCCTGTCAAGCACAGGTCATGCCAGACCTAACTAAAGATGCGGGTACAGCCCATGTTATGTGGGCATGAGGCTGCCAGTGCCCTGCACGACAGAATGGGACACAGGGACAAAGCGTGATGTGAGGAGTTGCTGGGAGATTTCCAACAGCAGACTTGGGCTGCAGTATTTCTCAGGTCCTACACTTCCCAAACACCAGAATCTGTGAATTATGCCTAAAGCAGAAATACAGTACTAGGAGTACAAGTCAGCATAGCAGATGCACAGATGCTTTTCTTTATATATTATTATGCAGTAAACTTGTATGTGAGTGAACAAGTAATGCATGCAGCAGGCAGAGAGCTTTTACAGGTCTGTTTGGTGACTGACTGGGTGCAGATAAGCTTTGCTCACTGGCTGGAGCTGCACAGAGAGGAAATGGAAACCTGCTTCTTGTCTACCACTGCATCAGTGCACAGCAGTGGAGGGACTTGGTCAGTGCCTTTGTTCATCTGTTTGCTCAGATGCAAGGCACAGATGAACCATTACACAAACACCGCTGAAATTAAGTTTCAAAACCACTTGGAAAGATTCTCTTTATGAAGACTAAATATAAATGCCAAATTACTGACAGACTCCACCGGCCTAAAGTAAGCATTTATTTAAAGAAATGCATTCCCCCATGGGTGATGCCAGGTACAGTGGGGCAGGCCTGTCCTCCTGAAACACTGCCACTTTCCCCTTCCTCCTTGCGTCTGATGAAATCGTGGCCATACTCGCCTGGTTCAACCTGAAGGGTTAGCCCCATGCACTCACCAACCTATTGCTATTACGCCCAGACCAGCTGGCAGAGGCAGCAACCAGTGACAGCTACTCAAAAGGAGATTTTCAGGAAGGACACACACTTATCTGCTCAAATGCCTGCTCCATCCTCTATGGGGCTTCAGAAAAGATGCTTGATTTCTTTTAACCGCCAGAAGATCACACACAGAGGCACCTGAATCAACCAAGGGGAAGTTGCTCTAGCTATTGTTACCTGCCAGCTTAATTACTCTGCCTGCACCATTTCTTTGCTAAACTCCATCATGTTTAAGCCTTTTACTGCAGGCGATGGTGCTTTTTATCCATGAGTACGTAATTAGCAGCACTACTTTTCATTGCTGATGCAAGCTCAAATCTCAGATTATTTTTTTCTGGCTGGTTTCTAAGAAGCAGGTCCCACTGCTGTCTGGAAAGGGTGCTGTTAACTGAGGCTTCTCGGGGGCAAAGCAGAAGAGAAGCACTCACCCAGTTAGTCTCTAGGCTCAGCTGAGGAGCAGTAGGGTTGTTAGCTGCTTCCAAAAATCATTCCACACGAGTGCCCCTTTGCTGCAGCTCCCTGGCAGACTGGCAGCAGCACATCGGTCCTGGCTGAGAGATGGGGCCGTTAGGGCTCCCATATCGCAGCGTGGAGCATAGGCATTCGTGAGCTGAGCTCTACCTGGTGGGGACATGGCAGCCAGCTGCGGTGGTAGCAAGGAGCAGCACACAGGGCCCCTTCTCAGCACTGACAAGCCCCTCTGCCCACCCTGCAGAGCAGGTTGCTGCAGTGGCTACAAGTGCTTCAAGACCCAAGACGAGGAGTGCTGCCTGCAAGGCTTGCAGGCTTAACTATGCATACTAAGAGAAACCAGGAATCAAATCTGAGATCAGAACTAGAAAACAGAAACACAGCCTGAGTATGTAATTTCGTGTTTCCTCTGGAGAGCAAAGAAATTTTCAATTGGTTGTGAAGGTCTCTTACAAAGCAAGAAGAGAGAAAAATACGTTGGAATTTAAGATCAGAGTATGCAAGAACAGCCATATGACCTGGGTATCTAAACAAGCTTCAGCATTTTAAATAATGTCAATAGTTGTGGGCAATATGTAGCCCATTGATAACTGGAGTTCTGCTGGGAATGAGCAAAGTATGTTATACTTATTGCATTATAGTTTTGATTTTTCTATCCTTTGAAAATGTAAAATCTTTGGCACTTTAAAAATTATTCCCACCTAGATTCCCCTTAAATGCTGCCCCTTCACTAATTCCTCTATGTTTTTAGTTAATTAAAAGAAAACTCATATGCTTGTTGGATAACTGGAATTCACAATGCAAAAGAACAATGCTTCACCTCTAGCTTTAAAATGGGAAAAGTCATATCAATATATTTTTAAACCCCCAATATGAATACAGCTTACCCCAAATCCCACTTCTTTGTTCCCCCTTATAAAATCCATTCTAGTAAGGCCAAATTACATTCTAAGCTTTTCTAAAGGGCTTAATAACACAATCAGATTTGATGCAAAAGTGGTTACAGATTTTGCTCTACAGTAGTGTTAGTTGGCTCAGCTATAAAATATCTATATCTCTGTATCAATGATAGATGACCCAGTATAATAAAAGATCTTGACTTGCGTGTATGTTAACAATTAATGGGATGTATAATGTATCACATACTGTGTGTGGAAGGTAATAAAGAGGTGTAAATGAGAATTACACTGGTTAATTGGTGTCATTAATGGTTCTTTTGTTCTGCTAGAAAAGCAGTATCTTACTCTCAAGATGATATTGTAGGGCTGGCTGCAGACTTCAAGTCAAGAGTTGAGATGAGTTAAAAATGCCAGCTCAGCTACGAAATTGCTTCTTTAGGGATGCACCCTGACATGAAACCTGCTTAGAAACCCAGATTCAGTCCTATCAGATAGACTGGTTCCCTTCTTCTCGTGAGGGATTGTAGTGAGAGAACAAGAGGTAACAAGCTCAAACTTAAACAGGGGAAGTTTAGACTGGATATAAGGAAGAAATTCTTTACTGTGAGGGTGGCGAGGCACTGGAATGGGTTGCCCAGGGAAGTTGTGAAAGCTCCGTTGCTGGCGTTGTTCAAGGCTGGGTTGGACAGAGCCTTGGATGGCATGGTTTAGTGGGAGGTGTCCCTGCCCATGGCAGGGGGGTTGGAACTCGATGATCTTAAGGTCCTTTCCAACCCTAACTATTCTATGATTCTCCTGATTGTCCTCAGGTCTCATCCGTGCTTTGCAAAGTAGATTACTGTATGGCTCCGTATTGTATGTCTGAAGCAGATCAGGCAATTGGTCTGTTTCCCAGGCATTGTCCTGGTTGGATTTACTCTTTCAAATGACCGTAGTCATCTTGTGATCCTCTGTTCTGGTTTTGGCTGGTGCAGTGCTGTGTTTTGGCTTTAGCATGAGAACAATGTTAATAACACACTGATGTTTAAGCTGTTGCCCAGCAGCAGTTACTCTAAGCCAAGGATTTTTCAGTCTCATGCTCTGCCAGTGATGAGGGGCAAAAGAAGCCAGGAGGGAGCAGAGACAGGAACCTAAACTGGCCAAAGGGATATTCTATACCATGCCTTGCTCAGTATAGAAACTGGGGGGGGTTGGCCAGGAGCCACTCTTCACTGCTTGGGGACAGGCTGGGCATTGGTCAGTGGGTGGTGAGCAATTGTATTGTGCATAACTTGTCTGTTTTGGCTTTCATTCCTCTCTCTTTTTCCTATAATCATTGTTACAATCGTTATTATCATAGAATGGTTTAGGTTGGAAGGGACCTTAAAGATTATCTAATTGCAAGTAGTTATTTGTAAGAACAGCTTCATGGTGTTTGGCAAGTTAAATTCTACAATCATCAACTGCCTGGAAGTTGTGTAATGTTTTTTATACAGGACTCATGGAATATTTTATGACAGACAGGTCCAATTCCAGCTATTATGAAGGGGAGGGGTTAAATAGCTTCCCCCAGTTCAGAAAGGAAACTGGTACCTGGGAGTGAAAGCCGGTTATTCAAATTCTACCCTACCCAAAAGAATATGCTGATATTCCTCTACTTGAGAAAAGAAAGCATGTGAAAATGCAAAGCACTGCAAAGTCTCTGCCACTTCAGTACAAACCTAAGTGCCAGTACGGTGGCTCTGACTCAACAGCTTGGGAGAAGAGCCAACACACATACATCATCTTAAAGGTGAAACCTACTAACCACACCAAAAAATATTTAGCAATTATAATAAAAGATACCTTTTTAATGAGTGACTTTTTAATCAGCTCTACAGTGCTGTAAATCATGTTGTTTTCCAAAAGACTAAGTGCTAAGCCACTGAATTTAAATGGTCTGACAAATGATGGGCCATATAGTCCCAGTGACATGATCAGGAGCTCTGTAAGTGGATTTAGGGCAATGCAGAACTCTATAAAATCACTGTATAGTACTCAGAGTTTTGATTTTTACATCCTTCTTCAGTATTTCTGTATTAATTTAGTGCTTGTGGAAGATGCCAGATATACCGAGGCCCTTTTCAAGCTAAAGCATAGGCTCAGCACACTGAAAGCAATCTAAGCCTCCAGACATGCTGCTTAAATTTGGTTCTTAATGCTATACATCACAATCAGGTAAAGAGACATTTCTACACTGGCAAGCTCAGACTGATGCAAGATCCATCTCTCTATGCTGATGGCTTGGTGGGCATGAATGCGCCACTCAAGAAAGCCGGCAGAGATGTCTCCTGAAGCCTGCCCCTAACTGCATCTCCAGATACAGCAGTAGCTGTGCTCGATTTAATTCTTGTGAATTTACTGTAGTGACAGCTGTGAAAGACAAGTGTGAAGGTCAAATACACAAGATCCTGACTGAAAGCTTTATGCCTAATCTTAGAGCCTCCAAGCCTAACAAGATTTCTTCCAAGATATATGTCCTGAACAGTGACAGACCATACAACAGTCTTTTCTTTTTCAAGTATAGCATTGCTTGTATTGTGTCTGAGGCCAAGACTAGGATCACCATCCCAAGGTGGCGGCTGCCTGCTGAATACCCAAGCAGTGAAAGACAATATTTACCCACAGAAGGAATTTCCAGGTTTTCCAAAGCTATTTATCATTGCTCTAGCCACTGTTGCTAAACCTAAGTTTAGAGAGTTAATTTGCCTTTTCAAAAGTAACCTGGGGACATTGAAAACTTCATTTCAATTGCCATTTTTAAGAAATTATTTGAACAATAATTATTATTCAATTCAATTACTCAAGAGGTGCCAGGCACCTCTTTCACCAGCAGGTCAAAGGAGGTGATCCTGCCCCTCTACTCGGCTCCTGTCATACCCCACTTGGAGTATTGTGTACAGTTCTGGTGTCCTCAACATAAGGACATGGAGCTGCAGAGGAGGCCACAAAAATGATAGGGGACTGGAACACCTCCCGTATGAAGACAGCCTGAGAAAGTTGGGGCCATTCAGCCTGGAGAAGAGATCCGGTATCTGAAGGGGGACTATAAGGATGCTGGGGAGGGACTCTTCATTAGGGACTGTAGTGATAGGACAAGGGGTGATGGGTTCAAACTGAAACAGGAGAAGTTCAGGTTAGATATAAGGTAGAATTTCATTACTGTGAGGGTGGTGAGGCACTGGAATGGGTTGCCCAGGGAAGCTGTGAATGCTCCATCCCTGGCAGTGTTCAAGGCCAGATTGGACAGAGCCTTGGGTGGCATGGTTTAGTGTGAGGTGTCCCTGCCCATGGCAGGGGGTTGGAACTAGATGATCTTCAGGTCCTTTCCAGCCCCAATCAGACTGGGGCTCTATGGAAAAAAAACATTGCACAGATGAAAGCAGGCTTCAGTCAATATAAGTCAATTCACTTCTGGTAAGCTACTACTGCAATGGGATCCCTGAAGAATACCGTAAAGACAGACTATAATACTGTCATTCTCCCCCATCCTTGTTACTGCCCTGACCAATGCCCTATTTTACTTATACTTGGATCCAGCCTTGAACCCCAAACCAGTACATTCCCATATCTTGCTGGAGAGCATTAACTGGTTTTATTTTTATTTTTTTCCATATTATCTCACACCAGAGGCATCTGCAGGTTTTAAAAATTTTAGAGCATTTTGAGTAAATCATTTCTTTTGAACAAATTTGCATAACTAAAAGCAAACAAGTGATATAAAAATGCATTTGTGTGATCATCATTTTAAGGGGTTGACTAAAACCTTTTTAGTGAGACAATTAGAAATGCAGAGGGAGTGTGGCTGATTTATGTGTATGACAGATTCACTAACTACTCTGTCTTGGTATATTCTGAGCTCTCCGTTCCCATCACCAACTGGTAAACACCCCCATTAAATATTTCTCTTTTGCCCTGTACACTTATATTTCATTAGCATACATTACACATGGGCCAATATTGGAGCAATTTATCCAAATTCAAGTTCTGTGGGTGCAGTTGGTTTTGAAAGTGGAAAGTTGCATGCAAAATTAGAAGCCAGAGATAGAAATAAGGTCCTTAAACTACCCAGAGCATAGTTGTGATTTCTAAACAATTCAAAGATTATTTAACCTCAAACTATTCACCTAAAATTTTTGCACATGTGTGATACAGTGAAAAAGAATGCAGAACAAACTATGTTAACTGTGAAGGACCCATAACAGCGAATGAATATAGCATGGGCACTGTCTGCTCTTCCCTGTAATGGTCTATCTCTAGCTTTCTTTCCTAGGTTAAATGTTTCCAACAAGCAACTTAAATTTACTTAGCTGCCTCCCTCCTAGAACCATCCTCTTCAGGGAAACCTGAAATTAATTGACCGTATGCTTATTAGTTATTAAGGTCCTTTTTCCATTTCTCATGATGAGATTTCTCACCTATAATTAATTACTCTAGTTGTACAGACCAAGGCATTTCCTCACAGCACTAACAGTGATGCAATTTTCTAAATTCAACAGCTTTTATTTTTGGTAAAAATAAAAGTTTTTACTTAAATGCTGTGACAGCATTCATCCACTGTTCTGAGATGTGCACTGTCTTTTTGCACAGGCACCATGGGTGCTGAGAAGTCGTCATTCTCTTTGAAGCTATGTGGAATAACAACAATAATTTCCAAGAGGAGCCACAACATTTTTCTTACTTGGTGAAGAACATGATGCTAAGGCAAGACACCATCTTTACCATCAGAGAATTCTGATCTAGGTCTTGTGCTTGCAACTCTCACTTCCTTCGATAGAAGAGGAGATGGTGTTAAAGAGAAATACCAGCAGCATAAGCTTGGACTATAAGGCTGGCCTTATCCACTGACCACTGGTTAGAAATCACACAGTACATCTTATGAGAGGAAAAAGTGTTTTGATTTAAGGTAACAACTGCATAATACGTTTGTCCAAGTTCTTATGTTAGCTGCAGAAGAAACGAGTTTGCACATAAGCCGGTATATGCATCTACCTCAAGACAGAAGTAAGCACTCACGCCTTCACCCTTGCTAGTGTGCCTTGAGTCAGCAGTCCAACTTCAGGAGATGTTTTGGATCCAAACTTGCTAATGGATCAGTAAGTTTCCAGTTAAGTTCATCATTTTAACAGTGGTGAATCCTTTTTTAAAGATCTCATGGAAAAATAGGTCTTAAAGAAAGGATGAAACTGATTAATTAGTAATGATTTCCACAGTAGGTGAAAGAATAAGTATAAAAACTATTCCTTCTCTTCTTCCCCTCCCAGATAACTTCTGTAAAGAAACAAGCCCCACACTTTACACTTACACAGTCTGATAAACTTTAAGAGGACTCCCTACAGGCAGACACTGCAGTACTAATAACAGCAGCACTGAGCACAGCAGCTGTGAGCACACTTATCCCCCAGCAGCTCATCTTTCTATTCGCCTGGGCTCTGAGAATAGTCGCCTCTGACACTGCCAAAGGTAAACCACATTTAGAGGACAGAAATAACAATTGTAACATTCAGTATGTCACCAGAGTCCTTTATCCTTTTATTATTCCTAGTTAGCCTGTCAGGAAACATTTGCTACATACAATAGTGAAGAAGCATGGCACCAAGTGAATAACCTGAGACTAATCCTAACCAACCTCAATTCATTATTGCGCCCGGGTTCTTATAGGATGAGTTTCTAACAGAAGGAGCAAAAAGGATATTTCAATATTCTTTCATCCTTCATTGTGGTTAGGTTCTGTCTCCTACAATCCTATTATCAACAATCCTGATGGAAGTGAATTTGTACTCCTCCCATTTAAGGATGTGGTCCAAAACACCTCAGTCCAGACTGTCACCTTGCATCGACTGCATTTTCTTCCACAGGCTTTTCAGTGCAAGGATTTTTATTTTAGTTGTTATACTCTGATCTCAATCCAGATTAGGTTTAAAAGCCTAATGATCAACAACAAATCAACTTTACTTTAAATTATAAATCTGACTGTATTCAGTGTGCAGCAGCTCTTAAGGAAGAAAAAGTTTTCATAGAAGACCTGATTTTTTTCTTTTTCTTTCATAAACACATCAACTTAAGACAGACCACTCCAAAACTCCAGTTTCATTTAGTTGTCATTGACTCCTTCACAGAGTTCAGTGCTGAAAAGCACACATCACATTGCCTCAGAAATCAGGGAAAGATTCAGAAGTAAAGCTATGAGGCATACAGTAGAGGTTTACAGATGATAGGTGCATTAGAATGTATTTTTATCTCTGGGTAAAGGAATATTCCCACTAATATTGATAAGAATTAGATGTACATATCCAGAGGCAGCAGCACATATTTGTTTGCTTATAAATCATTTTTAAAATCAGAAAATACATCTGTCAGTATTGTTCTCACAAACCTCTTAGATTCAAGGTGATATAATGATGACAAGAGTGCCCTGACTGAGAAATAATTTCTGTTTCAGGGAGCTCATCTCTTTGAAGCAAAGAACCCAAATGTTCATGATGCTCACTAGAAATGAATAATAATTTATTACATATAGACATGTCTGTGCTCTGAAGTGTATAAGACATGGGATGAAATCCTGGACCTATTCAAGTTAATAAACAGAACTGCCACACTTTAAAAGGGTGTTAGCCTCTATAATTTACTGTCTAAGAGCAGATATTGGACCCTGGAAAAGTTTAATTTGAACTTCAGATTAAAATCAGACTACATCAAACTAAAAACCTCTCACTGATTTTAGGACTCACTTGACTGAGTTAAAGCAACTGCATTACAACACCATCTCCAGGGATGTCAGTGAATAATATTTATTTAAACAATGAACAAAAAGAAATAATAAAAAAGCCATGGTAAAACCACCCAGAAGCAACAATAAAGCTCACACAGACACAGGACAAACAACAAATGAGAAAAAGTAAAACAATTAAAAATGTTCAGGGAAATAGAAATTGAGTCCTCCCTTACAGGAGCTCATGATTAAAAAGCACACTGACAGTGCCCTTTAAGTGTACAAGCTTTCTATACTGAAGAATATAGTCTGGTTGAAATTAGTATAAATCTCACAGTGTATTAAAGCATCAGAAGATGAGGGTAGCTATGGTAATTCTAGCACTTTATTAAACAGCAGACAAATTGAAGAGTACATTTCCTGCTTTTTGAAAGAAATGAATGATATCTTCTGATTGGGGAATGCTAAGGGCAAAGGAAGCCGGCTGAAATGGCTTAAAACAGTACCGCAGTACATTTATCAGGACACTTACTGTGGCTTTTCATGGGAAAATGGTGGAAAGAGAAAGGGGGGAAGTGATTTTTATTGCTAAAATTAATTTTATTGCAGTGCTAACTAACCCTTTCCCCCCCTGGAATCACAAGCAAATAAAGAAAAATGACTGGGAATGCTCTTCCTCTTTGTGGTTTTTCAGCAGTCATTTGTGTTTTCAGCAGCTCAGTGCTAGATCTGGGCTGTGCACTGCACCATTCCTCTGCCCAAGTTACAGCATGGAAAACAGATACATAAAGAACAAAGAATCTGATTAAGAAAAGTACATTTATATTTTGACTGTGTTTTATTTTTAACATAAAACATCTTGAAAAAAGTTTTATGATTTAGCATTTATGAATGACTAGATTTTAAGAGAATTGTAATATTTTTTTTAGGGTATTTCAGCTCTATGAGTTATTTCTTGTAGATTCAGATAATGACATTATAAATCTTTCTGTGGAGGCAATTACTAAGGCAGAAATGGCCTATTCCCCATTGGCTTTTAGGCTCAGCTTACTGACATATTACAAGCAGGCTTACCATGGTCATTAAAAACTGATCTGGGATTTATTGTACCTCTTTAAACTCTCAGTACTTTGAAAAGTATTGAACAGAAAGAATACAAGGTGAAGTTACAAAGAGACCCAACGAAGCAATCAGGAGAAAAATAGCCTTAATTTATCCCAGCAAGGCCCACCAGAAGAGCCACAAAAATATTTGAAATTGAGCTTTGAGTCCTTAATAGAGATCGCTCGCAAGAGCTATTAATCATATCAAATGGAAACACTTTTAAACAGAGGGTTTGGGAACATAAAGGACATCAACACAAGATTACAGGGCAGAAAACAAAGCCAAGACTTTAAGGCCGCCAGTAATGACAAAATAGCTGCCCAATGCAGTAGACAAGAATGAAAAAAATTCAGCTACAGCAACTTTTCTCGCCTAGATCCCAGTCACCTGCAGTGCAAGCAGGAATTTAATCTATACCTTGTCTTAACATCAGACCTCAGAGCATTGCACCGTAGTCGGTTTTCAGGGTAATCTCTGGTGGCCAGCAGTAGGGCAGGCATTCAAACAAATGCCTGAGAGCACAAACACACCATCACCTTGTGCAAATGGAGCTAAAAGGCGGCCAGAATAAGAGAAACACTAACTACCACAGGATTTGAGCAGGACTGGAGTACTCAATAGCAGGCAAAGGTCAGTGACAAAATTTCTGTTTCATCACCTCCTAGTTAATCTTCAGTTCTGGGTTGCCAATGACAGAGGCTGCATCTTCAGAACAGCTACAGCCCCAAACAGCATGTTCCGCTGGGACATACCCTGGGGTAGAGGGTTCGGAGCATTTGGGAGATTTCCTGATGTAGTGCATACCTTCCATTTCTTGTTGCTTTTGTCCCAAGCTTAAAGCTGCCTTCATAGGAATGAGCCGCTGCTCAGGGGAGGACCTTTGTGTCTGCATTTTATATTCTTCTACAGCCATCTCCAAGAATCCCATTCATTTGAAGAAAGAAACCCACCAAGGGTGACTGGTGTGTCAGGGTGTTACACAGCTTTACAGAAGACAACCATTACCTGTACACTGCTGTAAGTAAATAACCAACCTCCCAAAATTGCCTGAAAAAAAGAATACAGATTCACTGTCTGGTTGGGTTTTTTCAGAACACCATCTTTGGTTTTAGTTCATGAAATCTGATGACAATTTGGGTACCCTTCCAGAAAAACATGAATGAGCATCAAATTTGCAATGGATAATGGTTCAGTACCTTTCTGAAAGCCACACTACAGATGTTTGAAGGCAGTTACTCTAAGAAATAAGTGTCATTTCTGCCTTATAAGTCATCTTTTGCTTTGTCAAGATGATTCTGACAGGCACATACATATTCTAGTGTTGTATAGTATGTTAGGTTGGTCAACACTCATTTTAAATACATGTTTTAACATACTATTCATTTCAAGCCTGATATCAGATTATTACAGGTAGTCTAAAAACACAGCCTTTTTGTCAGGTTTGCATTTTCCAGTGAGATTTGTCACTCTAAAATTCTCTTTACTTTTCACCAGGAATAAACTGAACTATATTTGAAAATAATGGCTTTAATTATAATTGGCATATCTGAGCCTACAGCTAGTGCCAGTCACTTTACTAAGTGACATTACTTATGACACTGGCAAGATCAGAGTCTTTTATCACTTTTTTTTTAATTATTAATAGGAGACAAATTTCCAACCTTCTCTAATATCTGATTATCTCTGGATAACTGGAGGCAGGTAAAGATAGAGGATCACATCCATAACTGGGTCCCCACTAGTAATCCCTAAAAATCCATGGTATTCAGAGTGCAGAACCTCCTCAAGATGAGCAGAAATTAGAAGATTTACATCCCCTTTGACTAAAGCCACTGTCAGAAGATTGCTGTATATAAATCAGGGGTGAGAAAACCTACGCCCCAGAACTAGGCACAGCCCACGACCTCAACTCATATTTTTGGTGTGCGTTAGCATACAATCCACAAGAAGTGCCTGACAGATCTATTCATCACTGCTAAAATTAGGAATAAATATTTGCCAGTAGAAATGGCATAGTACTGCATCAGAGCCCAAAGACTAGGAGGTAAAGGCTAGCAAGAGAGATAAAGGAAAAGACTGATAGGGGCTGAGTTCTTCTGGGCTGCACCAGCCTGGGTGCAGCACCCAGAGGATGGGCAAGATGAGGATGCAGCATTACATTCTTCTGTCCCTCCTCTTGCTCCTCACATATTTGCCTTGTATATACAGCCCAGCTTTGGTTCACATTCAGTACTTATCTAGCAAAACTAACAAGGTTTATGCATTCATCAGGAAAGAACAGCGACAGTGCAGGCTTGCTCCAAGCTAAGCAAATTTACCTTTCACTACAGAAAAAGGGAGGCCAACAGACCCAACTGCAGAATATGGTGTCACACATGTAGAATCTGCCTCCACATACACAGAATTTGTCTAAAATACTATTTCCATTAAGACACAGCTCATTTGGACCCTCTCTTCCTTCTTGGAACACACACAGCATTGATTTACACTTTAGTAGTAATAACTTCAGCTATTAGAGTGCTCTTAGTACACTTTCTAAATTGGCTTCAGGCATTTGGGGAGTCATTGTCAGGCCATCTAGAATGTAGATAAAGGGATTCTATGGCAGAGTAATATTCTGTATAATCTCCAGTCTATGGATGATGATATATTTCCCATAACTCTGGCATTGTGAGCATTCCGATAACATGCGGACAAAGTGTTCCAGAATATATGTTGCATCACCAGTCCCCTTATCATTCAAAATATGGGCAGAGTGAATCCCCTTCATAGTCCAGGAGATCCACGGTGAATTTTGTTAGAGAAGACCTTAATCACCTGGTGATTATTTTGACTGCTAGTACAGACACTATCCTGGGCTTAAGCCTGACATTTGAGTTTTTGTATCTGAATCTGTAAGTTCCTTTAGCTTGGTAACACTACACGGCAGAACAATTTGTTTGGGTTTTTTTAATTATTATTTTTTAAAATGTATTATACATAAAAATCTAGAAGCATTGACTGTATCAGATGAGTCATTCTACTTTAAGACAACATTCTTTACTGAGATGTCTAACTCCTGATACCCCAGAAATGAGTGAATAGTCCTCTAATGTGCTTAATTCTGCAACCAACCATGTGAGAATTATCCTGCTGATAGCTGTTGAAATACTCTTGCTGATTGGCAAGGTCAAAATGCCAGGGACTATATCAATATTAAAGTACAGATTACAGCTTCAATTTTTAAATTTACTTAAATTTAACGGTGTAAAATCAGCTGCAAAATATGGTAATGAAACCTAGCTCCATTCTCTAGCTTGTATACTCAAGAGTGGTCAAAATTCTGGATGGTTTCCTTCAACTGCTTTCAAATAAGTATCACAAGGATTTCTTCTTCAGAGGAGCACCAGATTAATACGGAAGATTGTATCACGACAGCTGCTGAAGATTCTCAGACTTGTATACCTTTTAAATTTTTCCTAATAATTTTTACTTGTTGCCCCAAATATTTAATCACAAGATGTCCTACCTGAGACCTGAGTGTGGAAGTCAGCAGCTACATACACAGAGAAAAGCAGCTTCTGTAGCACTATGGATGCATACAGAAGCATTCCTCCCCTTTTCCAAGTTCCTCAAAGTGTTGGCTCTTCTCTGCTTGGCTTGCCTGGAGAACCTGTGGGAACAAGGGATCATGCTGCTCAGAGTTCAATTCAATTTAATGCTTCTGCCAGTCCTTCTTGTACAGAACAGCCTCAGGGAGCATAGCCTCAGTAAACTAGAAAAAAGGTCCCTCCAAGCACTGATCACACTTTGCCATGATCAGGTGGATTCCAATGCACATTATACGAGATAATTGGGCAGCTTCAGAAGTAAAATCTCAAAGGTAAATGCTCTAAACACACAGGACAAACCAGGGACAGAAAGCACACTTAATTATGTATTCCTTTGCTTTGTCCACACACACTGCAGCCAGAAATCTTCCACCACCTTCCTTCCATTGTGATGAGACAGACAGCTGATATCAAGAGTATATTGAAAAATTTCCATGCTTATTTCTTAGTTCATGCAAGCAAACATCTTTCAAAGATGTTGAAAAATAATGAATAATTCGAGGTGTGGGAGTTACCCTTTGGAATGTCTATCTAAGTGGACCTTTATTTTCCGTCAGAAATGCATATAGAGCAAAGTGAACTGAAGCGTCCTTAAGTTTCTTACTGTAAACTGCATAACTTATTGATTTTGATGGCATACTAAAAGAGTTCTGTCACTTAAGCAAACTTTAAAGCTCCTACTAATCTAATCTTGGGGGTATGTTACAGCTTTCAAGCATCAACTCATGCCTTCCCCAAGTGAACTAGATGACTTCCAGAAGTCCCTTCCAACCTAAATTATTCTAGGATTCTACAAGCATTTTGAACCATCATTTTCTCTGCTGCATCACTGGTGTTAAGAATGCCATTTAGCATGCTCAGAAATGAACTATGCAGCAACCAAGATGTAGTTAGAAGAATGCAATTTAAAACACATTTTCTTCACAGATAATGCAGTATGTGGTTTTCTCAGGAGTAACTCTCATGACCTATTCCAGTCACAACCCTTATTTATAGGTGGTGATGGAATGAATGAAAACCACTGCTCCATAGTGGGAAATTTTTGTGATGCAATAACTGAAGCAGCCATCACAGAAAATTAGGTTCCTGTATGATTGTGCATGAAAACAACTTGAGGATTCTCTCGGTACTATGTGATTTACAGTAGAGAAATATTTCACGCTGCTACACAGAGGGCCCAGATTGAATCTTTGATGGAACAGCAGCAATTCTGAAGGAGTGCAATGTGTCAGCCCACCAGCTGACAAGAGTTAAGGTGGGAGAAAGAGCACCTCTTGAGAATTGGCCCTTGTCCAGCAGATTGGCACAAATGCTACTGAATCAAATTCAGGTCCAAGCAACCCCAGCACCTGTCTCCAGCATTTATATCAGAAACTCTGGGGAAACGAAAGAAACAGCAGACAGTGGATAAGGATACTCAACCTCCAGGAGCAAGTGTTCTGGGATGTTCTAAAGACAGCAGTTACAGATGGACCTGTCACTGGTGGAATGAACCTCCCTGAATTGCTAACACAGAAAGATCAGGTGCACAAAATTTTTCATGGGAAAATGGAAGGCTTACGCTCTAAAGCTAATAAGAGAGTCTAACTCTCCAGGCAAGATCCAAGGTATGCAATAAGAAAACCCATGGCACAAAATGAGATACAAATGACATCAGCCATAGGAAGAAATCACTTTAATTTAGTGAAAGGAAGTCCAAGCGAAGTTGGATTGTGCTAACTTTCGAACTTGCTTCAACTCAAAAGGTAGAGAAAGCCACTGGCAGATGTCCTCAGGATGGCCTACATATTTATTACCTTTTAGGGGGTGGGTTGCAGCATGTAAACGGAGTCACCACAAGGCCTTTGATAAGAAAGGTTAGAAAATATTTGGAGACTTCAGATCTTTTCAATTCATTTGCCTGCTTTGTAGTCCTTTCTACCCCTGTTATTTAAAAGACTAAAGCTTAGTAGTATTAATAGTTACTCTTGAAAAATATTGAAGAATGGGTGAAATGACAAAACAGAAGTCTAAGAAATGGGAAAACCAGCTAACTAGGAGATCATAAAGGAGGTCTAAATTTCTAAACTTCTGGTAAAACCCTGAAACAAATTATCTGTATTCTGTAATGATAACATGCAGAAGAGTTGGACATTTTGTTCTTGAAGACGGAATGTTAAACCAATGTAATTTTCTTCTACAAGGATGGAGACTCTGTGGACAGAAAACAATAGGTGCCCTTAACTTTCTGATTGCTCTAAAAGATCTTGTAAAGCTAAGGAAACATTGTTCAGACAAAACAATACTAGGGTGGATAGGAAATCAGTTTCAAAACTGTTACTTGGAGTATTTAGCAAAGGTTCATGGCTAGAATGGGAGGCTCTACGAAGTGAGGCTCCACAGGGGACTGGGGTTGGTATTATTCAATATTTTCATTAGTGACCTCATTGACAGAATAGATTATGCTTATTACATCTGCAGACAGCATCAAATTGTGAGTACGCTGGAAGACAAGATCAGAATTCAAAATGATCATGACAACTCAGGCATAGTCTGAAAAAACAGGATGCTGCTCAAAAGGGACAAACTTTGTTGGCAGCAACATTCAAGAGTACATGATAAGGGAATAACTAGCTAAGTAACAAGACTGTACAACAATTCAGGTATTATAGTGGATTGTGCATATCTCCTATCAGTCGGACCTCTGATGTGAAAGAACAGGCAAGACCCACACACTTCTGTTCCCTGAAGCTTTAGCCGACAGAAGAAAGTCACATGCAAATACTACTAGATTATTAAAATAATCTTTCATGTTCTGCTTCCAAATCCTTCTAGGTACAGATATTCAAAGTTTGATATTTCTGCAGAGGTGCAAGGCTACTGGAGAGATGCGTTTTACTACCAAGTCATGGTTTTGAATTGCTGATATGAAGAGCTGCTGACAGGAAGAATTTTATCTAATTCCAAACCATGGGTTACTTTACAGAGAAGGTGACATGATCAGTTGCTTTGATGCACTTGAATGACAAGAGTTGTGTGAGCATGCATTAAGTGCCTGATACTCCATTAAGCTAGTGAGTGGCACAGAAAATCAACTAGTAGTGTCTTTTAGATGATTATAAATTAGGGACTTTGAAGTAAAAATTGTTTAACAGGCCTTGTACCAGAACAACTCTATCTGTACTGAATCCACTGGGAAAAAATTGCCTGAAAAAAGTTTATTTATATAAAAATATGACCATAGAACTGTTGTCAAGGTCAGTAAGAGTCAGGGTGACCAGCTGAGTAAGTCCTATTTGTGCAAGACTAATCTGCATAAGGGGTACCTTGAGTTTACACAATAATCCCATGCTTCCATGAGTTCTTAGGTTAATAACGTTAGTCTGGAATCAATCTGCACACTAACCTGTGACAATATCTTGAATATTATTATATTTGCATATCTCAGGCATCTTTAACATATCTTATTCTATTGAGATATTGGTACAATGGTTTGATAAAGATATCAGACAAGAACAGAGTTCAACATTATGGCATAATGTTAATGGGAAAAGACACTACCCCTTATACTATGTGAGTGCTATCTATCTTTATCTTGCCTTTATCTGTTTTGATGCTGTCCATGCCACATTTGAAATAGATGCCTGGTTCCAATTTGCACCAGGATGAATGATAAATGACAGCACAAAACCTCATTTCACTAAATTTTCAGTAACATGATTTACTAAAATAGCTTTAGCAATTAAAGTTATATAAAAACACTATCACAACCAAAAACATGGAGGAGTAAGCATGTAGGACATAAGAAACAACCAGATAACGCTGTTGCATACTGTACTTTCCCTCTGACCCCAGTTCATTAGAGGAAAAGCAATGATTTAAAGTACCTAGCTAACCTCTTCCAGAGTTATAGTTTATAATCATAAATCAGGCATGTGACTACCTGGAGGCATTGGGGAGTTAGCTCTGTAACACAGTGTAGCAGCAAGGAGGGAAGGAAAGTTCCTATTATTGGATCATGCAGCAGACATTGGTGCTTGAAATTTCCACTCACACTACATTAGCTCGAGGCAGTTCATTTGCTAAAATAAAAGAAACAAAGTGTAAAATATTCACTGACTTGCTCAACAAAGCAATCAACGAAAGGGAGAAAGAAGAGAGAGAGGGAGTGAGGGAAGGAGCGTGATTCCCCCCCCCCGCTATCACACTGTTGATAAATACCATTAGTGTTTTAAAATAATCTCACCCATTCTGTTAAAATTTAAAAGTATTAGTGGTATTATCAGTCTGTCTATCCATCTCCCTTTATTTTGCCTCTCTCCTGCTTCTATTTTGTGTGAAATTTCAAGAGATGAATCCCATTTTCTATTAATTCAATGGCTGTCATCTTGCATTGCATCATGTAGCCCAGATCACAACAATGAAATCTAAGGGTTTAAATTAATAATATTGCAACACATCACTTTGTAAAGCATTGTACTTATCCATATCTAGGTAGCTCAGGTACCTTGCCTCCAGCATGATGCCTTTCACTGGTAGCTATGGGTGGGATTACACCTGTACAGTTGCAAACAATTTATAATTGGTAACTGAATATACCCTGACTTTGTGGTGGATAGCATTATTTTAATAGGGTGTTGAGTTTTAACAAGATGTTTTTGCTTAAAAATAAAATAGTTGGGAAAAGCTTCAGGGAATACGAGATCTCTGTTCTCTGAGTGGCATTTTCCACACCTACAAATATACGCTGACAGGTAACTCTATAGCATTACAATTGCCTTACATACAATGTCAGCTAAAGCTACATGGAAAGTCAGCATCTTGGAGCACCTATGAATCATGAAACAGCTGATAGATTTGGTTAACTATTAGCATTTCAGATATAATTTCATTATAGCTACTAATTCACAAAAAGGAAAAGGAATAAAAAAAAAAAAGCCAAGATTATATGCAAGTAAATCATTAGAACCACTACAAATTCAGGAAGGAATAAAACATGATGCCTAAAGGAAAATAACACATGAGATCAAAAATACATCCTATCCAACGTTTACTGTTATTATTCAGGCATGTCTCCTATTATGTTTTGTCATGTAGAAACAAATCTACTAGTAGGAATCTACATTTTTAGTTTGTGAATGTTTCTAAAAGAAAGGATAAAAAAAAAAGATATATGACTGTAAGTTGTAAGTGGCCAACCCAAACTATGAGAAACAGATGTGCAGCTGGAAGTGCCTACCTTTTTCTCCCCTTTCCTCAGAGCATACTTGAAGCTGTAAGAATATTCATAAGGTTTTATGTACTGACAAACATATGAAGCTCTTGGTAAGCAGATATGCACAGAACTATATGGGATTCATTAGATAGCTGCTAATTGTCAAGTAAGTTCCAGCCCAACCTGCTGAGTGTAAATGCAAATTTACCACCTTTGGAGCTGCCTCATTCTACAGCTATTGATTTATGTTTGAATGGGAGTTCAAAAAAAGAGTTGTCTTTTGAAGCCTTACTATCTGAGCATGGCTCCTTTGTCCAGGTGTCTTGGGGATCTCTTGCTGCAATTTTGATCTTTGTATTCCAAAAGCCTTAGAGAGTCAATTCAGGTAGCTTAAAAGTGAGATATAATCAGAAAGGATTTGGAAATAAAGTCTTTGCCTTGTCACATTAATGCGGCCCTATCAAGTGGCAGTTTATCAAGAGGCAGCTCACAAGGTTTTAATGAGCATGCTGCCTGTTCTTGTACAATACTAATTAATCCCATTTTTTCACACTGGTGTGATTGCTTCATGAAACCCGCATTGTTTTATGCTCAGCAGCAAAGCGGGCTCTCACTGATTAAATCTCCTTCCCAGAGCTGGGGCCTGACAACTGAATTATACCTTGCTCAAAATAATAATGGGTATCAGCTAATAAATACGGTTTAACACACACAAAACTATGCAGCCAAAATCACACCACAAAATAGGAGTTTGACTTATAGGCACAGCAGTGTTTCATTAAACATCTGTATTATAATTCACTGGTTTTCCAACTGATGTAATAACTTAATTGATGAGAACAAAGACAAGCTTATTTATTCACCCAATTGCTTGCTTCTTGACTAACGTTTTTCCTTGGTGTTATTGTGGAAATAAATATGCAATATTCTTTTTATAGAAGTCTAATTTAGGCCCTTTTTTTCTCCTATTGAGAAGTCAACATCACAATCTGTTTCTGACAAGTTCTTGCTGCAGTGAAGCAGACCGCATTATGATAAGACAGCAGTGTGTTGTTTACCCTAATGTTCAGACATTCCAGCAAAGGTGAGAGAGGTGTGATGCTTCAGGCAGTTAATAATGAATAATTGTCTGCACATTTACATTACAGGGTTCAAAAAGCTTGTTTTCTCTTTTCCCTTCCCCATTCTCCCACATGATTTAAAGCTTCTTCCACCTCAGACAGGGAAGAGATAACTGCAAAGTACTAATGAGAAGTATAGCACTTTTCTCTGCAAGACCCAGTCAAATTAGGAATGTCACAGATATAAAATAGTTTTGGAAAAGAAAAAAAAAAGAAGGTTTTTGTTTCTCCAATTGACAGACATAAAAAGATATGATTTATTCTTTTACTATGCATTGGTTGCATGTTGCAAAATAGGATGGTCAAGACTTAATGTCTCATTTTCTTAAGAACCTTTGAAGAAAGCTATTTTACCACTTAGACAGGATTTCCTTCAGAAAGTGCTCCCCACAGCCAATAAAACAGAAAATCAATCATTAACCTTGGATTTAATATAGATTTATATATGTAGCTTTGGATGCCCGGGGAGAAACTGTTTATTATTTATCTCTCATTTGTAACAGTGCCAGAAAAATATGAGGAATTTTGCAGCTGGATCTAAAGAAATAAGGGGGTGGGATTTTTCAAGGGAGGAAGAAGACTCCTACCTCCAACACCTCCAGTATCATTAACTGAATTTTGCAGCTGAATTTAATGGGAGAAAAAGGAGTAGATGTTTTGAATATACATAGTATTTACCTTTAACATCACCTTTATGAAATATTTACAAACTGAAGGAGTCCTGGCAAGAGTTAGGCCGGAAGAAAAAACACTTTCAGAATAAAAATATTTTTCATTAATTATTGTCACATAAGTGTTGCACTGGGCTTTTTCTGTTAAGAATATGGGTACAAGTAGAACTTCCACAGATTGAAGAATTACTCTGAATCCTTACAAAAAGATGACTCAAACAACAAACTGGAAGGAGTGCGTTCAATTAGAAAGAACAGATGAGGAGGTGCTATCAGATAAAGCTTGGAATAAGATAAAAATAGCAGGTTTTAAGTTGTGCTGCTTTTTGATGGAATTAAAAAAAGGAGGAACAAGACAGCTTGGAAAATACGAGCAAGCAGGAAAAAGAAAAAAAAAATCCCAATTTGGCTTAGTCTCTCTAATCATAGAACGGGTTGGGCTGGAAAGGACCTTAAGATCATTCAGTTCCAACTCCCTACCATGGGTAGGGACACCTCATACTAAACCATGTCTCCCAAGCCTCTGACCAATCTGGCCTTGAAAACTGCCACGGATGGAGCATTCACCAGTTCTTTCAGCAACCAGTGCCAGTGCCTCACCACCCTCACAGTGAAGAACTTCCTTATATCTAACCTGAACTTCTGTTCTTTAAGTTTAAACCCGTTACTTCTTGTATTATCACTACTGCCCCTAATAAAGAGTCCCTCTCTGGCATTCTTGTAGGCTCCCTTCAGATACTGGAAGGCTGCTCTGAGGTCTCCATGCAGCTTCTCCTTTCCAGGCTGAACAGCCCCAACTGTCTCAGCCTATCTTCTCATGGGAGCTGCTCCAGCCCCTCATCACCCTCGTGGCCTCCTCTGGACTCTCTCCCACAGCTCCATGTCCTTCTTATGTTGAGGGCACCAGAACTGCACACAGTGCTCCAAATGCGATACGATGAGAGCCAAGTAGAGGGGCAGAATCACCTCCTTTGACCCACTGATCACGATTCTTCTGATGTGGGCCAGTACATGGCTGGTTTCTGGGCTGTGAGCGCATGCTGAAGCTGGCTCATATTCAGTTTCTCATCGACCAAAAATAGTCCCAATTCCAATCTTCAGCTGATACAAGCTGCAAATTTCTCCTGAAGATCTCTCCCATGCAGTCTTCCAGATCTCTTCAGGCAAGATTAGCATTTCCACATCAGTCTCAAGGGCGTGAAGTGAGCACATTGGCTGTGCATGGTTCTACCAGATAGAATTCCTCACCTGGTGCTACCTTGTTATTTCACTAGGCATGATTTTTCACTATTGAATGTGCTATCAGTTACACTTTTTCTAGAAGAGTGGAAAGGGACATAAAGTCTGACAAAGCGGAACGGTTCTGCCCCCAGATGTAGCCAGTTTGCTGAGGTAGAAGTTCCTGGGGAACCAGGCACTATATCTATCCTCAAATCATCTTAACTCTATGACAGATCAAGCTATAATTAGATCATAACCTATGTCCGATATTAGAACTCAATTTGTAGAATTGATGTGCCATATGAAATAAAGAGAATAATTAATTTATATTAGCAAACCAATATTAACCATCTGTAACGACTTCTCCATGTGCAAGTGACATACATATTGGTGCAAAAATGCCCAAATCAGTTATTTATACTTTTATATACAGAAATACATGAAAGATACTTTTGGAGCGCAGATTCAAACTATTTTTAAATATTTGCTTGTATAAGCAGAAGGATTTGAGCCTATCCCTAAATAAAATAGATACTACATTATTTTCTAATAATTTTGTTCAGGAAAAAAAAAATCTTTCCCTTCTTCTAGAGAATCTAATTATTCAGTGACAGCAGTTGGCTGACTTGGGCACAACACAACATGTCAATTTTCAGTTGCTTACACAGTATCACAGAAACTGTTAGAAATTGTTTTGAAATCTGGCATACTTTTCAGTCATCCTAATTCCTCCAAGTGAGCCAAACCTGATTACATTTGGCTCACCCACGAAAGATCTGCAAGATGGGGAGAAGAACAAGCAAGAAAGAGAATGAAAAATCAACAAGATTTCCTCCCCCCTGCCTTCAGCTATGTCTCACTGTAACAGTAATCTTCCACACTACCTGAAATCATACCAAAAATTCTCAAACTTGACTTTTTCCTTTTATTTTAATACTGATATTGTCTCTACAGGAGCAGATTATAATCTGTCCATGAAGAAGCAATAAATCCCTGACTTCAGGGGCCAGTTCACAAATACATACTCATTAATTCTCGCTTGAAATTTATGTCTGAAACCACACTTCCCCACGCTAATGTATGCTGGGACTCAGTTACAGTGTGAGACTAATCACAACAAAAAAAAGCCTTACCAAATTTATCATATATAGAGTATTTCTGGAGTAGCCAGCTTTGGAACATGGTAAATGCATGATGCAAGAAGATAAAACATTCGAAGTCTGAATATGAATTCAGACGCCACAGTGAAATTACGCTGAATTACATCAGATGAGCACCTGGCTCTTTATATGGGAACTATTCTGCTTTTGCAACATATTGCTACCCCATCAGTAATGTTCAGCAAAAGGCCTGTTGATTTAAACTCGTCCTTTGATACCAAATTAATTTGATGGCTTTTCCTTTGGATTGAAGTAGAAGACATTTATGTTTATTACAAAATACTTGCACGTTTCCAGCTGCCAAAAATATACAGCTCTAAGCATGGAAACACAGACCAGAATTCCCGTTTCCAATATAAAATGAAAAAAAGCTTACTTATCTTTAATGCAAGGATATTCTATTCAGTCTCTTTACACTGTAACTACACGATTTTAAGATTTTATTTTTTTATTCTTTGTTTGATAGACCAATGGAAAAAAAATGTGAAGGCCATTATTCAAATGTTTGTGGACCTTTTTAGCTAATGGATTCAAATCTATAATTCTGTACTTGTCAAGAAGATAATTCTTCAATCATATTAAGACTGCATAACTCAGTTCAGTCCAAGTCTTCTAGAACTTGATTCTGCAAAGCAAATAGCATTTCCCCAGGGAAGAAAATATATACTCATGCTATCTAATTCTCAGGTTCTCTCAATGTTTTCTTCATTATTTTTTTGGTATAGAGACAGATTTCTTGTAGGTGTGGCCCTATTTACATAAAACCTAGGCCTCTCCATACACGCACATGATATTCAAAATAGCATTATTTTAGGGCAATTATCTGTGTTCTCCAAGATAGCGCCAGACTTTTTTTGTAATAGGTTTTCAGAGAAAAGTCTGTATCTTATTGTAAGTAGCTTATAAATAGTTTAAAAGTTTAATTATGTTTATGTCATTAAAAAACTTACTTCTCCCTTCTCACATGACATTATTAAATTTAAAGCTGAACTGAAAGTTTTGCACAAATGAAATTCACATCAAAAAAATAGCATTTTAAAAGAAGTTTTATGACTGTGCTTCTGTTTCAATACTAATGACGGACTGTCAACCTGAAAAAAATCTTAGCTCTAGATTTAGAGGCATACAGCATGGTAGGTCCCACAGAAGGTCCAATACCCAACAAGTCCCTTAAATACAGCATTAGTTTGGACAGGTGTTTCAGTTCCCATTCGAAATATAACGCAATTTACAACATGCATCAAGAACAATAGACATGTCTTTAAAATACAATAATAAGCAAATCAAGTTTTATCAGCAATTGACTTTCATTTTCACCTTTGAAGAGAATGCTGGAAGCAATCAAGAGAATATGCCCATTGTTAAAGAGATTTAGTTAAACAGTGCTCATCCAGGACATTTTAAAAAGCATTACCCACCACAGAAAGTAGCATCCAGCATTTCAAATTCAACATCTAAAACATGTCCAAACTTTCCGTATTGTCTTTTAGTACATCTCTTCTGTTGTCCTTAGTACTAGAGTTCTTCAGATAGAGAAACTGTCCTGATTCAATCAGGTGTTTCTACTAGAAATAAATAATTATTCTTCTAGAATAAAGTTGTGTGCTTTGCCTTTTTAAATTATTATTACTGTTGTGCTGACATAAAGAACATTTTTATTCTATTCACATTATGCACTTAAAGCACTTCACGACCACAGAACGACTGAGGCTGGAAAGAACCACCGGGGATCATTTAGTCCAACCTCTCTGCTCAAGCCAGGTCACCTAAAGCATAGTACCAAGCATTATGCCCAGACAGCTCTTAAAAATCACTCCACAATCTATCTGGGCATCGTATTCCAATGCTCAGGCACCCCCATAGTAAAGAAGTTTTTTCTCATGTTCAGGTGGGAATTCCTGTGTTTTAGTTCATGCCCATTGCCTCCCATCCTACTGCCTTACCCCAATGAGATGAGTCTGGCCCCACCCTCTTGAAATCCTCCCTTCAGATACTTGTATACATTAATCAGACCCCCAGTCAACAAAATCCACAGAATTAAATGACACATCCTGTACAGCTGGATTTGGCATGCTATCGGGCATCATAATGCAACATAAACAAATGAATGCTTTCTTAAAAAATATATTTCAATAGTTGCAACAAGCAGATCATGAACTGCTGCTGGGCTCAGCAGAGCCCAACAATAACTGACTGGACACAGTGCTGGTTCCAGTGCCACACAGTAATATTCTACATAGGTCAGAGAAAGTACTAAATATTTCCCTAAAATAGTTATATTAGCAAGGCTAAATGACTGTAAGCAGGTGAGCTACCATAACTTAATAAGCATCCAGTCACCTCCTGAGGCACATTAACTATTTGCTGCTCACCAGAGTTGTGAAGCTGACTTGAACCAGCTTCATAACCTTAAAAATTCACTAGTCTGTCGAGAATCCTCCAGCCTTACAGGATGATTTCTGTGGTGTTTTTAAGTGGAAAGTGTGAAATACTTTCCTCGCTTCTAGAGACTGAAGGAGAAATAGGAAAGCCGACTGTACAAGCCTTTTCACACCAGAGACCAACCTTTATTGGCAGGCATTTAATAAAGAGTGGTTCTTAGCTCCTCTGCTCTCCATAGAGGGTTTGAGAATATTCCTAATATTCTGAAACAAAAATACACTAGGATTTGATGACCCCTTCTTCATTCTCTGCTATGTACTTCAGAATTAGAGGTGGCAGGAGCCCCAATTTTACCTGGAAAATATTAGCATAAGTAGGAAGAGAGGAAAGACAAAAACTCTCCTTAATACAGGTTGATATGTGACTTTGCATAGCACTTTGAATGTTATTAAGTGTTTGAATTTCTTCCTGTGTCTTTTTAGCCTAGATGACTGTCTTTCTCTTTCACTGACAGCCTCTGCAGGACCAAATTGACAGCTCTTTAAAGCAGTCTGACAAAAAGCAGCATTAATTAAGTCATTGCCGGACTGTAATTGTGTTAAGAAGTAAAAATCTAATATGAGAAAAGGTTAGTGAGTCCTCTCTTGTGTCAGATTTTCTACTCTCTATGAATATTAATGTCCTTAATGAAGACAATCTTTGCCTCATCAAGCCGTTGTTCTGCATTCAGGTGCCAAATCCCTGCACCATTGATTTGTTTTTAAAGAACAAATATGTCAGGGGAGAGTGACTGTCCTGTTTCTTATCAACATCATAGAGAATGCTTTTGTATTCCTGGAAAGAGTTTATAGATTGTGTGCCACATACAAGCAGTGTCTGTGGTGGCAGAGGAGCAGTGGGGAGGGGATAATGTTGAGGTGAGGTAAACTGGTTTAAGTAATTTAATAGAAGGGTTACATTTTATCACGTTAGCTTTTTTGTGTGTGTGTGTTAGCAATATCCGTATATTAACAAGGTTATGATCAGCAGTTTTAATGATAATATATGAATTATCTCTCCAGAAACAATCCAGCAGTTTAAGCACTGAAATGAAGGAGCTTGGTGGTAAAACGCTGATCATCTCTTGCTGATTACCCCTCCCTTCCTCCTCCCGATCAAGCAGATAATTATGATGGTGCTGATGAATGATGATCCTTTTTAAATAGGTTGAAGGCCCTTAGGAGTCTAACTCTGGTGAGAAATGTTTTGTGCACTTCTCCATCTTTCCTGCTCAGCCCCCACGTTTCCCATCACTTCACTTACTACCATCTTTAAAGCTCGTATCAGCTGTGAAACACTTCTGCATGATCAGTTACTACAGCACCGTTAATACTTCTGGTTAGAAATTGTTGCGTCTACTCCAATGAACATATGATAGGCCTCTGACACCCAGTTAAAGCTCAGCACACTGCTCTGAAAAGCAAAACTATTCTCCTGATGGTGCTGGAAACCAGATCAAGTGAGAATCCTACTGAGGCATTAGAAGGTATATGCAAATTTCTATAGAGGATATTTAAAAGATTCATGCCCCTTCTGAGAGTTGAGAGGTAATTAATATTCTATTTTCCAAGCAGAAATTCTTGTAACAGCTCAATTTTAAAGGAAACTCTGGTATGTGTTTTATTACAGAAAAGTAACAAAAATCTGAGTAGCGTGGTTCTTTTTAAAGAAAATCTCAGCATATGTTAGCACTGACAGAACAACATGAGAACTTTTCTAGACAAAATTAAACATTTAAGGTTTTGATTTGAGATGGATTATGTCTGCTAGTTAAGATGGATACAATAAATGTTCAGCAATGATAGCACCAACACTTCTAGAGTGATTTGTGCAAAGCGTTTGACACTGTCCCACACAACATCCTTGTCTCTAAGTTGGAGAGACATCAATTTGATAGGTGGACCACTCGGTGGATAAAGAACTGGCTGGATGGCCGCATGCAAAGAGTTGTGCTCAGTGTGCAGCTGAAGACCAATAACGAGTGGTGTCCCTCAGGGATCAGCGCTGGGACCAGCCTCGTTCAACATCTTGGTCGGTGACATGGACAGTGGGATTGAGGGGGCCCTCGGCAAGTTTATCAATGACACCAAGCTGTGTGGTTTGGTTGATACATTGGAGGGAAGGAATGTCATCCAGAGGGACCTTGACACGCTTGTGAGGTGGGCTGATGCCAACCTCAAGAAGTTGAACCATGCCAAGTGTAAGGTCCTGCACCTGGGTTGGAGCAATCCCAGGTACAGCTACAGGTTGGGCAGGGAAGAGATTCAGAGCAGCCCTGCAGAGAAGGACTTGGGGGTGTTGGTCGATGAGAAAATGAACATGAGCCGGCAGTGCACGCTCGCAGCCCGGAAAGCCAACCGTATCCTGGGCTGCATCAAAAGGAACGTGACCAGCAGGTCGAGGGAGGTGATCCTGCCCCTCTGCTCTGCTCTCGTGAGGCCTCACTTGGAGTATTGTGTGCAGTTCTGGTGTCCTCAACATAAAAAGGGCATGGAACTGTTAGAACAAGTCCAGAGGAGGGCCAAGAGGATGATCAGGGGACTGGAGCACCTCCCGTATGAAGATAGGATGAGAAAGTTGGGGCTGTTCAGCCTGGAGAAGAGAAGGCTGCATAGAGACCTCATAGCAGCCTTCCAGTATCTGAAGGGGGCCTATAGAGATGCTGGGGAGGGTCTCTTCGTTAGGGACTGTAGTGATAGGACAAGGGGTAACGGGTTCAGACTGAAACAGGGGAAGTTAAGATTGGATATCAGGAAGAAGTTCTTTACTGTAAGGGTGGTGAGGCCCTGGAATGGGTTGCCCAGGGAAGCTGTGAATGCTCCATCCCTGGCGGTGTTCAAGGCCAGGTTGGACAGAGCCTTGGATGGCATGGTTTAGTGGGAGGTGTCCCTGCCCATGGCAAGGGGGTTGGAACTCAATGATCTTAAGGTCCTTTCCAACCCTAACTATTCTATGATTCTATGATCTGTACAGCAAGCGGAGCAGAGGAAGTTTCTGACCTGACATATTATCATCGAATCAACAGAAATGACACATGGTGGGGTTTGCAAGTGCTTCCATAGGCAAGATATACCTGCAGTGAGTCCCCTTCTGAAGCAGGTTGTGCCTCAGCAGTGAGTGGAGACATGAAGGAGACTTCAAGAATGACAAAGCTGGCTCTAAAAGCAAAGGAAAAACATTTTCTATGAGTTTGTAGGAAATTGTCTGGAGCTTGATTCAGCAGATCAAGCTGTTCAATGCTGCTTGGTGGAGAACTGGACAGATGCTGAAATGCTTTGGCTTTTATTCAGCTTGTCTCACCTTTCGAGAGGGATTGTCACCTCTAAGCAGGACTTCCCCTGCTTGGAGATTGACTTTTGGAGGGCCTCTCTGGAGGTATCCCCACTACTCTGGAATATCTGAAATCATGCAAATAATAGGAAGCCAGCTTCCCTCAGCCTAAATTCAGATTGGCTCCTCTGCAGTGAGAGGAATAACACTACATTTATGCTGTCAGTGACTTATACTGTAACTCAGAATCCAGGTGAGGGAGTTGTAAATACAGTACTGTAACAGAAGAGTTTCTGACATACCACGTGGGAGTTGTGTTTTTCATACTCCTTTTCCTTTCAGATTTCCTTTTCTTCATGTTTTTACTGGTTCATCTTTGCTTATTAACCTAGAAGTATCTTCTCTTAGGACAGGCTTCCCTAAATTAGCTTTCCCATTGCCCAGCTGACCCACTTGTAAAGCAGATGGACAATACAGAGGACATTTAGAGGAAACCATATAGCAGCTTATGTGACCAAGCAGTCGGTTTTCAATTCCTTATTAAAATAATTCATCATAATTCTAACTTAATTGCCACAAACCTTTTTCTGCACTTTTTCTTCCTCTAAGTGCAACCTCTTCAGAAAGATAAAGCCTGTTGTCTCACTAGGTCTATAGCCTTTGACTCATACTTCATGCTTCTGCCCCTATATTTGATCACTATTTGTCTGGCATCCCACTCCCATCCCTGCCAGCATAGCTGGAAGCCAGTGTTGCTAAATCACCCGAGATTATATATAAACACATTATTTAAAATGGTGTGAACTTTAAATATAATTACTTCCTGTCAATCAAAACTTACACACAAGTCAAACAGCGATATTCCAGGCTGTTCCCTGTTTGTCATCAAAATTCTGGAAGACTCAAAGCAGTCAAAAATAGTGAGTCCAGCACTAACCATCTTTCTGAGGGCATTAACCTACATTTTGGCATTTCTTGACCAGGCTGCCAAACCTTTGAGATAGGTGTACCTCCCTACACTTATCCCATACACATAGAAAACCATAGACAACAAGGAGAATACTGGCCAAACTGAAAAGAAGGTTTTTTACTCCTCATGGGGTGAACTTTATCGCATAAGTTTTACGGTATTGAGAAACTTTCAAGAACGCCTGCCCTACTATGGTTTAAGGGTGTCTGCCCTACTTTCTTTGTCCTCTGAATGCTAACTTCCCTTTGCACACAGTGGGAGCCAAGCACATATCTGATTTTTTGGTGGTGTATTCTACTGAGTTCCAACTCCAGGCAGTCTGGCAGATTAAGTTCAAGCTCTGTGAATAGAAGAGAGATAATTCAGAGGCTTCTTATTACTTCTGATCTCTGAGCTGTGCATGGATCACAGCTCCCAGATTGCATCTGTTCCCAAAATATTCAAAACAAGCTCAGCTTCTATGCATAATCTGTTTTCTTACTATTATGTAGCAAAACATTCAAGAAGAACGCAACAGCCTTCAGGTGATTAAAACACCCACTAACAAGACAAAAACCATAGGGTTATTTTTCCGCATATTTCCCTGCAAGAACACATGCCCACAAATGGTGGCCTTCAGTTAAGAACTACAACAGAACCCATAAAGACCACAGGCAAGCTTAAAATACAGACCTTTTGTGCAGATGCAACACAGTTTGTTCTGCAGCTGAACTGAGGTAGGAGGTGGATTTGCATGTACTAATCTAATGATGACCTTGAAAGATCACTAAGGCTAACGTTCACACTTCCTTTCCCCACCAGCAAAGCTTATTCACTTACCAATGTAGGAGCTTTAAAACTTATTTTCAAGTGTGCAGTCTGCTACAGTGGCAGAGGTATTTCCCTGAAATTTTTAGTATATATTTTTAAAGGTGACATACACCAGAGTTTTGTACCACAAACACATGGGACTGGGTGCCCTTAGTCCAACTCTTGTATCTGTATAGGAAACTGTTAAGCTTCTTCCTTCCCAGCATATTAGTGTGCCTAGTATCTATCCCAGAGAGACTACTTCTACAGGTAAAAGGATCCAGTAGCAATTCCAACTATAAATAGGGTTCGAGACATGAGATGAAAGAAATTAAGAGGTGTATAAATGAACCTTGCTGTAATACTGACCTAGCTCCTTCTCTCCAATTAATTTAATTGAGAGTTTTGGTTTACTTAGCACTTTTCATCCATAGATCTAAAAGCACTTTATAAAGAAATGTAAATGTCAATATCCTCATTTTACAGATGAGGATAAAAGGGCACAGAGAACTTATATGAATCACCTCAGGTCAGCAAGTAGGTGGCAAAACCAGGAATAGAAACCAGTTTGCTTACTCTGTCTGCTGTGCTCCCCACCCATCAGGAACTGTGAATTCTAGGTCATTTAACAAAAAGCTACAAAAATCCTTTACGAATCTGAAATCCACCAACTTTACACATAGGGGTGCAAGCATCCCAACTGTAGAATCTGAAAGGAAAACTTAGTAAAAAGAGCTGTAAGAAAAGCCAAAGTTTGTGACTTTTTTAAAAAATGAAACATTTTATCCAGATATTATTATGAAAAAATACATTTCACAATTTCTCCCCTCCAGAAAAACTATGTTTCACCACATGCATAGAGTTATATTTCAGGCAGCTTAACTAGCTACACCCAGGGTGTAGCTATTCAAAGAAACACGATTTTATCTCCCTGAAAGCAGATGTTCCCAGTTTTAAGTTATTTTATCCCATGGCAAAAACATTAGGAGGTAGCCAAGTAAGGAGAGAGGCTAGAAAGTCTTCTGAAACATGGGGTCATAATCAATGGAGTTGTCATATCTTACAGCATCCACGTCTGACTGCTGCTTATAGGAGCTGCTGAACTACCCTGTTTCAAGAGTTAGTAGTTTATTGTTTTTCACAGAATATAGTGAAGTACTTTAAGACTATTTGAGGTTCAGTTAAAATACTTTACAAAGTTTCTCCATCCTTTGCTTTATAGTGCCATGCCATAACAACCAATGATTTTCAAGAATCTCGCCTGGCTGTTTTAGCTACAAAGATAAATAAAGGATAATATGATATGAAACAACATAATCTATCATACTGAGAGTCTCAGCCACAGGATAAAGCGGATCTAAATTGATTCATCTGCAAAACCCCAGTTGAGAGGCCAGTTTACAGAAAACTTGTGTTACTCCTGCAATGGCAAGTTGCATTTGATCATATTGCAGTGCAGATTCATGGACTGAACCACTGACAGCAGATATGTCGTTAAGTCAAAGTCTGCGTATCCCATTGCTGCCTTCCACATTGAGATTTCATCTGAAAGACTAGAGACATTAAGGATATTTGAGACATTCTGTCAGTATTTTATGTCACCCAAAGGCTGGAGAAAAGCAGCAAGAGAAATTGGGATCTGGAAAAACAATCACTTTATATAAATGTAGTACCGAAATTGGAAAGTGAGCTAGACTTTGATACTAACATTCACATACCATTTCCCTAGGAAGGATTCACTCTCCAATTGTGAGCAAGATAAAGGTCATTTTACTAATCAGAGGCTTATGGCAATTTCCTTACGCATCTTTTCTGAAAAAGAAAACTTGATGACCAGTTACCCTAAAGCACATGGCTTTTGAATCGAAAGTCCTGAAGAGCAGATTTTGCAGTTCTTTTGCTGAGCTCTCTGTGAGTAATACCTCTGTGATATTTCAAGATTTCAGTATAGTGCATGACTCATGAATTCTGTAGTAAATAGGGCAGACTTGCAGCTCCAGGTATTTTTAACCTCCTAAGCAGAAAAGGGAAATATTTAGGATAAGAAACTAACGTGAATTTAACAACAAAAATAGAAAGATCACTTGCTATACTGCACTTGGGTAACCCTCTGGGACAGAACTGTACAGATTACCATATGTTCTTTTCCAAGCAGTATTAAAAAAAAAAAAAAAAAAAAAAAAGGAATATATGCTTTATGGAATTCTTTATACTGTGATAGCACTAATACAAAGCTATAGCTAAAATGAATATGATACCATCCTTGCGGTAAGGCACTGGTGACCTATCAATTTCTCAATCTGAGCAAAAAGAGAGCTAAAAGATGACAGGCCTTTCCCTTCAGAATGGTTGATAAAGAGCAAACAGCTACAGTTCTGTCCCTGATTATTAGTTGTGACTAACACAAAGCAAGCAGATGCTGAGAATGCCTGGGGCTAGCTTCGAAACTGGAGGTCTCATCTTACCCTCCTTCTAGCACATATGCTGGATAGGACAACCTGCAAGATGATATCAGATGGCTAGAGGTGGTCCTCACCACAATCTTATTTTTGTGTTGATATACTATGCAGCAAGTAAGATCATTCAGTTCCAGCCCCCCTGCCATGGGAAGGGATGCCTTCACACTAAACCATGTCACCTAAGGCTCTGTCCAACCTGGCCTTGAATACTGCCAGGGATGGAGCATTTATCATTTCTTTAGGCAACCTGTTCCAGTGCCTCACCACCCTCTCAGTAAAGAACTTCCTTATATCTAACTTGAACTTTCCCCTAAGTTTGCCTTAATTTGCCTCCATGAAATTCTCATTCCTATGTGTCCCCTCTATACTGGGACCCCTCGTGAGACCAGGGTCTGAGCTGAATCTCACAAAACCCAACTAAGCCCAGAGAGCAGAGGCTCTACCTCACAGCCTTAATGAGAGATCTGCAAATCAAGCCTGAGCTGGAAGGGGGTGAAGAGGCACTAAGGTGGCAGAACTTCTCATAAACATTCAGGACTGGTTTTCATACTGCATGTTTTCACTTGTACTTTCAAGCTAAAGCTTTCAGATGTCCATCAGATTCGAGTGCTTAACTCCCATCAAATTTGCTAGGGTTTGGGCAACAAACTCACTCAGGCTTTTTAAAGAATCCCATCCATAGCCATTTTGCTGTCCTTGTTCTCACTAAGTAGCATGATGCTCTGGTATGTGACTTTACAACACTGCAGAGGATTCTCCTGAATATGGGGGTAGTGTGGAGGGTGTGGGGGGAAGGGGAGTTATCTTATTGAAATTAAATTCAAAAGAAGGAAAATGAAAAACATTTCTATTCATATTAGGTTTTGTAAAACCATTTAGTGTTATGAAAAGCCTAGTGTTTAAGCCTAAACTAAGTAGACAGTGATCCTTTAAGTCCCTGTCTTCCAATACATTTCACCATTCTGTTCTTTCAGGGAAAGTTAGGCTCATTATTCCTTCACCTTCCAAAGTCCTTGATGGGTTATTTCTAGAGAATATTTAAAATCTGTGAAGTATTTTTGTTGGCAAAAATGTCTACAGAAATTTTCTCAAACTCCAACATGCATTTACCCACTTCTCAGAAATTCTTCTTCCATTTTCTATTAATATTATTTCACTGGGATCAGTCTCTGTTGAGAAATTTAGTTTAAGCTGCCTAGCAGTCTTAAAAGAGGAAGATCTATTAATTTAATCATTTACATGAATCATGTCTAAATGATCTCAGCAGAGAAAATGTGTTAGCCATTTAAATCCCATCATTACATATTATATAATAATTACCACTAATTCTAGTTTGGATGGGCCACAATATTGCTTTACATACCTAATATATTCAGAACATCTACCTTACCAAGCTCAGTCTTTTTGTGACCTTTGAATTTATGCTTGTCTCTTGATTATGAACATAGGACAGGCTCTCCAAGAAATTAGGTATGCACAACGCACACACACAGTATCACATCTATTTGGCATGCACAATTGCCACTTTTTTTGTTTAATATCTCTAGTTCTTTTTGTCTCTGGAAGATATTGAGCATGCTATTGATACTGTTGTAATCAAAATAATATTTATTTGTTAAATATTCTCAGTGCTGCACATGACACTAGTTCACACTGTATCAAGCTAAGCTTACAGTGTGAGATAGGGTTATTCACAGGAGTTTACAGGTTGCAAATTCCACTGAATTTCCAAATCCCTTACTCAAAGGGCTACTTAAACATTGTGTGTGCAAACTATACACAAACAAAGTGTATGTAGATTTTTGTCTACAGCTCAGACTGATGGAATTTGCATGGATTTTTTTTTTTTTTCCAATGAAAAAAGGAAATATTAATTGGCCATAGGAGATCTCTGCACATAGGTTTCACTATATACTATTATAGAGCACTCAGGCATGCAAGACCCAAGGAGGAAATAAAAAGTACACAGCAATGAATGAACAAGCTACCATATTGCTTCTCTTTTGGGCAACCTTAGTGAAGACCATCAGCATACAATTCCTCACTGGGAGCCAATCCATTTCCACGTGAACATGACAACCCATCATTAGTCAGTAAGCCAAAAATGGGTTAAAACACTTTCCATGCCCCACTGATGTGAAACTGTGCTTCTGGTACTATGCTGAACAAATAATAGCCCCAGAGTGAGAGCTCCACACCTTGAGTCACAAATGGTGCTTTCAGTGAGCGATTTCCAGAAGAAACACACAGTTCTGCACATTATGGAGCCCATGGCTCCAGTACTGCTCACAGATGCCAGTATCTGGCTTTGCCCTTGAGAAGGGTGAACTGTGTCTCTGTCATACTACAACATGAATAGAATCATCCAGTATTAAATCTTTTTTTAATTTTTTTTTTTTGGTTTTCACCAGCTCTGCATGAGTGCATCTGCCAGGAAGCTCTCTTCTATATCAAAATTGCAAAACAAGATACACCCTGATTAATTACAGAAGAATGAAACTTCCAACTCAAGGGTCAGATTTATCCCTGGTGTAAGCCAGAACTCAGTAGTGAGACAAATTTGGCCCTAGGTGACTTTTTTCCCCCTTCAACTAACTCATTACACCATCTCTTCAAGAGCTGATGAACTGAGCCCCTTGTGTTCTGTTTGCAACCATAATTAGTATTCATTTTGCAAGCTTAAAGTTCACCCTTGATACAGGACTGATCCTAATGTTAATCACTGCGGTGTCTTACCGCCTTTGACTCTGATCTGTCAGGTTTGCATTACTTGTCCCATACCTAATTTTTTGCCCTTACCAGCCAAATAGCACCTCGACATCACACTGTGTCAGAATTAGAAACTTTTGACAGATCTGTAATCATCTAGTTCTCATCAGCTCTATGCATGTTAGTCACTTCATTTCCACATTCTAACAGTTAATATGCCTTAATTTCTCACACTTTGTGAATATTTAATTCCTCCCTTTTCAACATCATTTTTAGGTTGTGTGAATCATTTTCAAAGCCTTTGCTATTCTCCCTCCACTATCATCTGCATATTTTATGAAATGGCACAGTTGAATCTCTGAGGGCTCTTGATAAAAATGAAACTGGCAGGCTGCTCATTAGTTGTTTACCTGGAGCTGTGTGAATCCCCTAGAATGGTGGATTCCCATTTGGATTTGAATTAGGATATTCTGACACATAAGAATTGAAAATCTTTCCAAGCTAAGCATGATTCTTCCCTCCCCACCCCCTCCTTCTACCCCAATTAATACCTTTCCTAGGAAGTTTGCTGTCTTTTGACCAATCTGGTAGTCATACAGTACCATATACACCAACATCTAAAACAACTGGGCTGTTAAAAGGTGAGAGACAGAGGCTGTAGCTAATTAGCAACTCTAATGAGGGGGAAAAGTGTCCGATCAAGAATGCACAGAGGGCAGCATGACTAAAAATGAGAACTTTTCAGGCTTCCAGAGTCAAACCGGGCTGCTGGCACTGGGGCTGCGGTTTATTTAAGCACGTATTTCACGGGGCAAGTAATCAAAAAAATTACATTCAGAGCAAATTCTATAAGTAAGGTTTTAAAAAATAATCACTTTGCAGTGACCACACCTTGCAAGTCTCATACAACAGTTCTCGTTATTCCCTAATCTTATTTACACAGTAAGGCACTTTGAAGTTTCATCACTGAAAAGAACTTAGAAGCCACTCTCAACAATTCATGAGTTACGAGATAGAAAATAAAAGGACAACCTTGTGTGTTTTCTTCCATGGATTATCAGCAGAAGAATTCAGAGGGTTATCTATTCCATCCCTGATGCAGAATATTTTTTTCCCTTACTGCACCTATACTTTTCTCATCCAGAAGCTGGGTGCATGCTGTTCGCAGTTCTCCATGTCATCTCCACAGTAAACCACATATCAACTTCCCAACAGTTTTAGTTTTTAGTATCCAGAGGTTTCTATTCAGCTTGATTTATTTTTACGCTGATATGATGTTCTTTCCATAGATTTCACTTAAGAGCAGCAATGCTATCTCTCTATGCACTAAATGTTTTATGAATTTCTTGGCCTCTGTTGACTTCATAAGTAAATTGGGAATTTGGGCCATTATATATAAGGATAAGAGAAATTTTCCAGCTGTAGAAGCTGCATCTGCATTGGTGCTTTGTTCACACAGGTGTTTTGGTAGAAGAAAAAGGAAAAATGAAAAAGAGAAAGCATTTGGTTTTGACAGGAACTGGTTTTGTATTTTATCCTCATGTCCCACCTAATATATCTTGATTTTAACACATCTCTTCAAACTTTTTATGCAAAAAATACAAAGAACAAGGGTAGAGTTTATAATTAAAATTCCACAGTTTCTGCCTATCCGATGTTGCGTACTTCATTCCCTGAAAACGAACAGCCAAGAACAATCAGGAGCTCACTTCTCTACTACCTAAAACTCTACCTCCTTACTACCAATTGAAAGCATAGTTGAGAAACAACTCACCGGCATATCATATTTCTTGAATGCTAGCTCTCTGTCTAATCACGCGTCTCATATGATTTTTTGTACTAGTTAAAATCCCAGCTTTAAGACAACCCTGAATATTTGGAAATGTAATAATGAAAATGGATATTTTATATAGCCTTGACTAGAGTGAGGATGGATTTAAACATGCTTTGTTTATTGTAAAGATTCTGAAATTAAATATATATTAAAATTATTTTCTGCAATCTCACGAACCCTGGCTGGCTGGGTTTGTAATTCTTGTGTTTGACAACATTGCATTCTTTTGGTTTGGAATATATATTTCAGATCTATTACTTTTTAATTGGACATGAACATGACTATGAACTAAACTTAGCCTCCAAGGGTTTGCGTAAAATTAGCCAAGATGTGAAGAAAATGGAGTTGTCACTGCAACTCAAAACTATCAGATACTGCAAGTAGTTAAAAATAACAATAGCCATAGATATGCCCATACAACATCACATAACAAAACACAATAAGAAGCAGGTTTGGTAGTGACATTTTAACTGAATATTCAAGGATTCTTTCTCTACACTTACTACAAAGTAAGTATTTAACATTTATCACTTCCTGCATTTTCATATTTTTGTATCATATTAAATATTGGTTGGATTCAGAAATACTTTTATCCTGCTGACAAGCACACATATCATTTAAGTCCATGTGCATCATTCATTCTCAGTGATGTCAGCCTTTCAAAAACCTTAAAGATCAAGCTACAATGTGATTATGTTTCAAAAAGGCATTCTCACTGCTACAACCGCACACAAAAGAACTACAGCAATTATTTTGCTAGCTGCAAGGGTGAGTTAAATTAACTTGATACTTCAGTCTTGCAATACTAGCCGGTGTGATTACCTTAAGACATGGAACATGAATGACTTCGCTCTCAGTAAAATGTTGACACATATGAGGACACACTTTCTCTATTCAATTAAGACAATTACCAGACCTCTTACTACTAACACCACTGCATATTCTAGGCAAAGAGGAGGACATCTTTTGGAAACGACCATTTAAAGCAACAGTTCAACTGCATATTGAGACCTAGATTTGTTTTCGCTCTTGATGGAAGTCATCTGCATCAACCTTATGCTGGTTTTCTGTGCTGACAAGAACACTCTATGGAGCAAACATATCTCTATCAACTCAAAGCCATGTAAATAAGATGAAATGCTGTTTTTCCTAGAATTGGGCATTCCTCTGCACAGTCACTGTATAATAAATAGACGGTGCTCACAGAGAAGTACAAGTGACAACGTAGTTACTCCAGCAGAAGTCCAGAACACAGCAGGGGCTGTGTATGGAATTGGGAGTGGTATAAGAACACGTTACTGTGGGAATGAAGACAGGTCAAGGGACTGGAAACAGAACACCAAGCCATTTGATGCAAGTAACTAAAAGACTTGACCAGAAAGACAAACTCTGCAGAGATACTGCTCTTTTCTGATGCAGTTGTCAACTTCTTTTTCTAAAATTCTTTTCAAAAGGAAAGCTTTCCCGTTTGGCTTCATGCAATACAGAGTCACGGTTTATGCTTCTCGACTCTCCCTACCCCTCCTCCCGCATGTTAAACAGACCAGAGACCTGACATTTTATGTTGTTTGTTTGAAATGATAAGCTTAATCATGAGTGAAATGTTAGCAAGTGACAGCGCTGGCCACAGTAAGGTCATTTCTTGTTTCAGCCAAGTACAATACAGCTTTCCCCTTAATTGCATTGCCAGTCCTTGCCACAGGAGGACCCAGGCATTTGCAAGTAGGGAACTGAATCTGTCTTTGTGATAATTAAACCATGGACCTCTGTAAAGACTGCCAAATCTGCCATATGGTAGTTTTATGACCTAGACTGCTGTTATCTCTTGAGAAAGCTAACATCCTAATCTCATTTTAGTTATCTGTGATCAGAACCCATATTTCTAGAGGGCAAAATGCAGAAGAGTACTGCTTGTAGCACAGCATCCTAAAGCAATGAATTTTTTTTCGGTGGTTCACATTAATATATTGAAGAAAGAACTCATTATTGACATACTGAAATTAAACCAGAAACCAAGAAGCTAAAACTAAATAACCTGTGGGTTACCTGTGCATAGATTGTAACATCTCACTGTGAGAAATTCCCAGGACTCGACTTTGTATAGATGAACACCGATGAATAACTAAAACATTCCTTTCAGGAAGGTTGTGAAAAGGCCACTGAGTTTTTCCAATGTAAACACATTATTTTAAAACACTAATGCAGGATGCTAGTGACTTCGGAAGTCTGATATCACCCATCACAGCCACAGCACTCAAAGAGCATCGTTGGGAGCTGTCAGAGCTGGGCAAATATTTTACAGGAAGAGAAAGCCAGACTATGAGGTGACCAGTAAAAAGAATGAACAGATCAGAACTGGTGCTGGATAACACTTCATGCCTGACCCTTTTCATACTTCTATTACTTCAATAGATTAACATTAATTTGTCTTCAAAATCTGCAACACAGCCATCTGAGCATTTGCGCTGTCGCTCAGAAATATGCTGCCCTTCAGAACTAAAATACAAATGCTTACCAGCTGTGGTCACCTTCTTACATATCTTTTGGGGCTGGGTCATTTCATAACCAAGAGAATGCATCTGTTCCTTTCTGCAAGGTTGTGTATTCAAAAGTGCATTGAAAGCACAAGAAACAGGTGGCATATTTTTCATCTCACTGGTAGCAAGCAAACACACAGGCTATATTCTTTAATGGCTAAAAGAGCCTTCAATAGAGGTATATTTAGTACTTCAAATTGCTGTTTGAAGATGATTCCTGTTAGCTGTTTTGGGATGGGATATTTCTGTGTAAAGAAAGACCTAATGGCTACTCAGGTCTATACAAAGTTCTCCAGACTGATGACCTTCATCACATTTATCTACTAGACAGTTACTCTTATCGAGAAGTTACATAGGTCTGCTTTTACAGAAATATTCTGGTTTTATGATCTAGATAATGTAGCCTGCTATAAATCACCCTGGTTGTCCCTTGATATTTTGAAAACTGATGAGACTGCCGATTCTTGCTTCTTACTTTGTATGCAAATGATAAATTATAGATGGGAAATAAGAAAAGGAAGGTTTTACTCATTTGCTGGATTGAAACAGACTGGATTAGTGAGCGAGCAGTAGTACCCTTGGACTATTTATTGTGACATTGCTTAGAAAAATTCAAACCCCAAAGCCTTCAAATCACTGGGGACATTGTTAGCCTTCTGCAGGAATTATTAAAATGTACAGAAATGTATGAGCATCACTTTATAATAATTAATCAGGGGCTGTTGATTAATAAAGCTCATTTTTTAGTCCCGATGATTCAGGGTATTATCCAAAGGACAGTGTCCTTGTCATATTGATTAAGAAACGAGACTTTGCCGTGGAAGAAAGTGTGAGAACAGTCGCACTTCTTCCATCCCCCTCCCCTATATAAAATAAATATTGAATGAGAATATTAACTCGTTAACCTTGACAACAATTTGTAATTTTCATAAGGAGGAAAACCCGTGTATTCAGCAAATAAATTGCTGCAGGGATTTCAGGGAAACAAATTGGAGAGAATGAAGAATGCTACCATATGAATTCTGTCGTTTTTATGGTCTGTAATGATAAATTTGTTTGGTTATGTCCCTCAATTAAGGCCACAAATACTGTAAAGCGTCAGAAGCAAGTTCACCGGTAGAGATGGTACAAAGAAGTCTGGGTGACAATCTAAGGTCATTCAGGAAGTTCAGTTTTCTTTCTTCTTTTAGATCTAGCTCAGATCTGGAGCAAACATCTTAACTGAGTTACAGAGTGCATCTTCTGTACAGTATATTAATCCCCTTTAAGCCTTTGTTAAAAGATAACTCCATTTATTAGGTATTGCATGAGTAAATCTTTATGTGGAATTAACAGCACCAGTCACAGCTTTTGCAGGGTATTTAATTATTTTTAACTCTGTTTAACCAGGAATGCAGGTAAAATAAATAATTTGTAAGCTCTTTACCTCTGCAGTTGGCGAGCGCCATTTTTTAACCCCCTATAAAAACATTAGGCTTTGAAACTTGAGCTGGAATGCCATTTTAATGATCACAGGAAAAATGGACACTTTGCTCCTGCATGTATTTCCAGCTGTAAAAACCTCACTTGTTCACATCACCAAGTCAGCAAGCCAGCAAAACTGAGTTAAGCATGTGCCTAGTTTTAAGCTTGTTTTGCCTCAACTAACATCAAGTAATATTACACATGCTTAAAATTAAGCATACGCTTAACTGCTTTGTTGGATTACAGCCTAAATTATTTATTAATCCAATTGCATGGTTTCCTGTGATCACAGCCAGTTAGAAATTCTTACTGTACAATAGATTTAATATAAATGCATTATGTTTGTCAGGCATGCCACCAGATTTGCATGCTGTCCTTGTCTGCTTGGGCATATTATCATCCATAGGAGAATATTAAAGATTTAATATTATTTAAAAATTTAATTTTAGTGACTTTTTGAAGGATATGAATGAACTGGATCTTGTTTAGGAAAGCAAGAGGAAAAATTAAATAAAAGTGCTTAATACTTCAAATGTCCAGATAGGGAACACGAGGAAAATGAGAAAATGAACATGGAAACTAGTAGCCTTGGAACAGAAAGGCAAGACAACACACACAGGATTTGGCATGTCACTACAGCAACAATAACTGGTGTCTGATTATATTCTGATTTTACTGTACTTATTCTGCAAGAACTCCAGCAAAGGGAAACGCCGACCCCCTATCTTATGTGTAGGAAGCTTAGGCATAGAGAAACTGCCTGCTAGGCTAATAAAGGTATGCAAGTGAATTCCCATTCATTTCAACACATGAATGCACACGAAGTGCCCAGATATTTCAACGAAGGGGACCACTGAAATCACAGCACATTTGCTGCTATTACATTTGCCTTCAGTCTGTACCTTTTAGTGGTTGTTTTCCTCAGGGTTCTCACACATTTTAATGACACTACAAGTTATTATAAATACACATAGAAAAAACCCAGCCTCACAAATACAGCCTTAAGGAATCTGTCCACAATCTCACAACACCCTGTAAAGGAACGGGTCTAAATCCTATGCACAGTGTCACCCTCCTCCTTATACCTGACAAGCCCTGAGCTTTCTAAGTGGGATCCTATCCATCTTGAAGCAATGGTGGCAGTTTAACCACTCATAGCAAGCGGAGTGAGTTTTCAGTCCCATTGAGCTGTGCTGCTTTAGCTGAAGTGCAGAACAAAGATTTGTGTAACCCTGATGCTATTAATATGAAGTGCTGGGGTACAAGCTCAGAGATGCAGCTCTTCACTCATGATGCATTATAGAGGATAACAGTAATAATGACTTTTGTTAAGCCTTTTTTGTTCTCAGAGTGCTAAAAGCAGAAAAAAAATAAATAAAAATAATACCTGCATTTCTAATACTGGTGGCACTGGAATATAATCAGGCGGTACCTGCAGGATAAATCAAAAGATTAAATTAAGTTGGGATTTGAATCCCCACTAAACAAAGAATCAAAAAGAGATCATGTTTTTCTGAACTCCAGTCTCAGAATAGCTTTCAAGGGCCTCCCATACAAACATAATATCATTATTTGCTTTGACCACTGGTACATTAAAGAAAATACAGAAGAGGGGGTGGAAGGGAGAGTAGTCAGGCAAGCAACAATATGGAGAGCAGTATGGGGCATGCTAATTTTTATTCATTGCCTGGCCTCCTGCCTGCTTCTCCTGAGTCTATTCAAGTCCTAGCCTTGGGTTCTGACTCTTGACCGATATCTGTCAGCATGTTCTGTATCCTGCCTTCTGCTGCTACTTTTGTTCAGCCTGATATTTTACCTTGCTTCTCACAGGAGACCGATACCTGCTGTCCCTCCACCTACACTGCCATCTCATGAAGCTATTTGTTCCTTCTCCACGAAAGCACAATCACCAAAACCCTCCACCTTTGCAGAGAGATCATTCAGATACAAGACAGACATATATTATTCTGCGATTAAGATTAATTTAGAGGCATGAGAATCACTGCACTGTCTCTGACCCCTGGGCTGTACAGTCCTGAATTCCTCCCCTGCCAGCAACCAAAGAAAGTGAAACACCAAAACTTACACATAATTTACACCTCCCTGCCCACAAGATGTCACCCTGAATTTTAACAAAGGTAGATTTACCCTGAAATATTAACTTCTCCCTCCTTCCCATGTTCTGCTCCTTAGACTCAGCCATGTTAACTCTTAAGGGCTCATGATTTACACAAAACCCACAAAATTCCTGCCTGAATCTTGCTGCTCCTGACCTCAGTTGCATACTGGCAACAGATTCCACCATTGAATTCTGGGCTGTATTTCCTCTAATTTCTCACAGTGCAGGATAAATATTTTCAGATCAGTCTGCACAGCCCAATCCAGTGTGACCAAAGGCTGTTTTAGGCATGTTCATATCTCAAGTCTGAGAACAAGCATGTGGGAGATTCTTTAATGTAGAGTCTTGAAGTGTGCTATCTGATAGCAGCGGCCTCAGATTTCAAGTATTTCACAGCTTTTGGATGATAAGAAAAAAAAAAAGCCCAGCATGAAAAAAAGGAATGAGAAGTTTCTCTAAACCTTCTTGAAAGTGGAAGTGACAACAGCCTTACAAGAGTGCATTTGCCAAATCTTTAGCCTTGGAAAATGCTGTATTTGAATTTCTATGGTTTAGTATGCACTGTTATTTTAAAAACTGATTCAGTTTGTTTAGACCCCAGAGCTGCAACTCCATCTTGAGAATATGCCGATGTGTACACAAAGCTTTGCTGCTCTTTTCATCAAGAAAGAAAACTGTTTCTGCCAGATTTTTGCACCCGTTTTACATATTCCCTCAGCTCTATCTCTGTGCAGAGACCACAGACCCAATTGTGGGAAGGGAGCGTGTCAATGACCCATTATAAACCTGACATGACATTTATGTGCACATTTACCAGGGTTGCTCTCACAAGCACAATAATTACACACACAAATGAGGTTTGAAATTGCCCTTTTATGAAAATTCAAACCTTGATATTTAACTATTTAATAAGAACCTATCTTGCATCTGATTTGCAAATCAGATGTTTGTGTTAAAGGCTGGATTTTTCCAGAGAGAGGAGGTCTGACATTAGTGCGCATTTTCTGTGCCTATTTCGAGTGCTCATTTACGGAGCACACATACATGAATTTGGCTTTTTTCTGAAAATACTTGTTTCATCTCTTTATGTGTGTTTGCACATGACTGCCAGACACAAAACCAGACACAAAACAGGCACAGAGGTAGGTGCACATATAAACTTGAACCTCAAATTCCCAAACACCTTAAAAACAGGTCTCCCAGGTTTGTCAGTGAGTGATTATAAACCAGAGCACTGCACCATACTGTAATCAGCCTCTGTCAAAGAAGTCCCAACCTATTGCTACACATACAGGTATTCTTTACAAATAGTCAGTAGAATTTTACCAATGTTATGTGGTATACTGAACCTGTATACTATATACGGTATTTTATTCGTTTATTATTTTACAATTAACTCAAAACACTGGGGCTGCTTTTAAGGCAAGGTTCCTCCTGATTTCATGGGAACAGAGATAAACTGACTACCTTGGAAGTTTTACATATAGATTATTTTCCTACTTGCTGCTTTTTTTTTCCTAATTCAAGACAGCTGTGACTTTGAAGATTCTGACATAGGTGTCAGATTTGAGGAAAGAAGATAAGGGAATTTCTCTTCCTAATCTCTATACTGCATCAACAAAGCTCAGCAGTTCTGCATCAGCTTGCAACTGAAGATCTCCAAATACTTCATAAGGCACTAAATCACAAAATACTGTATATCAGGCAGCTAATCACTGTACCTATCGTACCAGTGGGAAAAGAGAAGCACAGAGTGTTCAACTGATTTGCCCAGAGCCACATGTCAAGTTTGTGGCAGAGCTTGGAAATAGTACTGAGACCACCTGGCTCTCAGTCTTGAGCTTTAATAGCAAGACCATCTGTGCTCCTAGACACTACGACAATACAAATACTTAATTCTGCTGAAGACTTTTAATGAGTTGTACATGCATACAGAAATGTCCAGACCAATGGAGTACCTGTCACATCACCATGCCCTGGGAGGGGTGGCAAGCTTGGTAGACAGCAACTCACCACTGATGAAAGAAGCCAGAACTCTGGCTCTGGGAAGCAGTGTTTCTAGGAAAAGAATAGACACAAATGTCCCCTCTCCCACTCCCAACCAGCCTGTCCTTCTTTACTGTGAGCATCAGAAGGGGGAAGCAGAGAGCTCAACTGAACTTCCCAGAAGCAGGGCATTTACGGAGCAGTTGCAGTGAAGGTTATTCCTACAGAAGACTAAACCATCGAAGCAGAAGCACTTTTGTCTCCACACTTACTACAAAACCACTTCTGAAATTTCTGCCCTTTCTAGAAAGTATTCTAATCTGATATCCAGTAACGGATTTTGCTCATGCCTGTTGCTATGAAAACTTACCGGTTACACTAGTATTACTTCAGACTCCAAATAGAGGCTGAGAAACACTGTAAAGAGAACAGCTAAACAAAAATAGGTTTTTTAATAGGAAAAGAAAGTTTATTGCTGTTACATTTTCACTGATTTTGCCGCTCTCATGCGAGAAGAAATGAAAAATACAAAGGGATTAACTGAGAATACTCACAGGAAGCCAAAATTTTTCAGGAGTTTTCCCCAGTAAATTCCCTAAATATCCAGGCTAAGTTTCACTCCACTAATTCACTTCACCAAACCCTGTAAATATTTTGATCAGCTTTGTAGGGTGATTACATCACAAATCCACATACTTAGAATATCTATTTTTATGAATAAACTAGAGCATCTCAAATAGCAGGATCTCAAATATCCATGAGCACAGATTTCAGAAGCAGGAGCTGATTTGTTCATCCACCATCCATCTGATAATTAAAGTTTTCTTTCAGAAATCCATTGTACCAAAGTAACAACTGATGAAGGTATCAGGAAAGCTAAAATAAGGAAATAAACGTCAAGCTGCAGGGAGTCACATGAGCTAAATTCTCATCACTTATCTCTAGCAACTCAAGTCAGGTTTAATTTTCATAGGAAGTTATTTAAAAGGGCAGCTCTGTTGTATTCTGATTTATCACTGATACCGATTTTAATAAATGCCACCTTAAAAGAAAGTTTACATACTCAGACCCATTCTCCTCCCATCTTTTCTTCCCTGACCTGCCATTACACTTAGTTCGCCTGTGAATTTCATTAATAGTTTATAAACAGTGATTACACATAGTCACTCAATAACCACAAATTGACCAACCTGGGTGGATACATTTTCTCTGCAGAGGCTTTCCTGACTGCACAGGTCCATTTGAAAAATACAGGATATAAAGTTTAATGTCAGTAGCCAGCTTTAGGATTTTATAGCTTGGCTATATTCACAAAGAGGAAGTTCCTGAAGACTTACATGCAAAAAAGGGAAAAAAAGAAATTTAAAGGCTATAATTAGTCATATCTATCAGTGTGTTACAATATTTTAAATTATTTTGAATGTTAGGCATTGATCAAGGGGATATTAATGAAAAGTCACCTTACCAAAGTGTGTAAAGCAACTTGTGCAAGCTTGTTTCTATTCTGTGCTTTTAATCAGAGGCAAGCAACTGCACGCAGAGAAGCACTGCCTCACCCCCAGTGAATGGTGCACATCAAGCACCACCTAAACGCAGAGAGGAAAACTAAACCCCAGGATGTGGCTGGATTCTATTTTCAAGACAACCAAACTGTTCTAAGGCTCCTGCTTGTGCTTGACAGAGCCCCTGTGGTGCTGCACAGAGTCCTGCTCCCACCTACTCGCCTGCATCCGCTGTTCAGAGGAAGTTTAGGGTCGGCCACTAAGTGCTTAATCACAATTTAAGCGGGGAAAAGGCACTACGGTGGCCCTGCTCTGTACTGAGAAGAAAAGGCTAAAGTATGAGCATGAATCCCACCAAATTTTGTATACAAGGAGATTTCTCTGTTGGTTAATCCTTTCTTATTGACCGTTCCTCAGAATAAATACAGGAGTGAAAACCCTCAGCAGAGATTACTTGAGTCAACTGTCTTGAATAACTGGCCTACCTTCCGCAGGAATTAAGGAAATGAACCGTGATATTTTCTGAAGAGGCAGAATTTATTTACTTCTAAGAAATACATGCATCACAAACCCAGAGAGCTTGGAGAAAACGGAAGGCAAAGCATCCATCCATAAGTAGTCTCTCAAGGAGGAAGGGGGGATATTTTCAGTGCTGTATTTTTCACAGAGGTGAGTTAAAAATCCAAAACACATAAAGCGAGCTTCCTACCTCAGACAAATATCAATCTTTGATAATCACATCTACACAGGTGGGCCAGGTTTGGACCTTGCTGAGCTTTCCTAAGAGATGCCAAGCACCTTCATGTACAGCAGCTCAGATCCTTACAGGAGCAGGATGCAAACAAGCACCATTCCTTCTCACAAACACAGGAAGGAAGCTTATTCTGGAAATGCGCAAGCTCACGCTCCAGTCAGTCAGGAACAGCCATGTTCCACAGTACAATAAAGAGATATCAGGATTATGATCCACGATTAAGCCATTGACAGGCTGGCATCCCTGCAATAAGCATCATGCCAGGATTTATTAGTAAATTTGGCCTACAAAGTTCTCTAATCTGAAGTTGTACCGGCTCAGCAATTTCTTCAAATGATTTGACAAAAATGTTTTCAATGTGTCACGCATACAGGTACACATAGCAATGATTACCATAATATTATAAAACACAAAGGAAGAAAAGTGCAGTAATTTGCACTAATTATTAAGCAAAAATAGGAAACTTTAATTATTAATTTTTTTAAATCACTAAAAAGAGAAAATAGCTCGCCTTCCATGTGCAGACACTGAAATTAGATTAGCTTGACAAGCCCATATCAGAAGGAAGAGGAATCCTTCAGTGCACTTATTTAATAGACCTTGAACATGTTATGAAGCAACTCTGTATTACAGCATCCTAAAAATGTGAGTGAAAGGACTTTAAATGCCACCTCTTGGTACTGCTTTTAGATTAATACAAAACATTGAAAGAATCCAGATAATGACAGCTTGCTATTCAAAGTGCCCTTTAACAGGATCAAGAAGAATAGAGTAAATGGGACTAACTAATGTTCTTGTGTGGCAATGACAGCTCTTCACTTTGCAGTGGCAAATCTTTTGCCATGCCGTAGTTGTGTTTACCACCTAAGAGGAGCCTTCTGTGCTCACCATGTCTCTCTCATAATCAAGTAATCCAGGAGCAGCTGTGCAAGCATGTCCATTAGCCATCCAGTAAAAAAATATTCAAATGCACCCATCTGCATGTCTTCAGAAACCCCAGATGAAAGCCTGATCCCAAAAACGTCAACAGAAGTTGATGTTCACCTGAGAACCTGCTTGGCTATGGTCAAGAATCTACTTGCCTGCACAAACACTGACTTGTATCAAAGCACAGTTACATCTGCTCCCAAGGATTCTTTAACGACTTGAAGTTTTTCAAGCTGCAGCGCCATCTGCATTGAGTCTGTAAAGTTCCACTCTCATTCTTTAAAGTCACATTCCACTTTCAGATCACTCACAAGCATACTTTCAGTAAGACAGCAAAGCAGGTAAGAAAAAGGTCTTGTAACATGCTATTAGACTGTTTGTGTCTAAGCTCACATACTAAGGAACCTATCATTTGCTTGCAGACTGGTGAATTTGGCCAGCCACACTGAAGTAGCTTTAGCAGCTAAGCTTCACAGAAAATACCATATAAACATACAATTCAAAAGACAAACATCTCGAAGGCTGTTGTGTTTTAAAATGTCATCCAGGACATCAGTAGGGTTGATATACCAACTTCATACCTAACCAAGTGACTTCAATGGAGCATTAATGACTAGACGAAGCAATCATTAGGCATAAGTCTGAGCCTCTGTGACCCTGAAATTCTAAGTGTATCAACCTGGGTCTGACAAGCATTTCCCAAAGTAGAATTATTACACAGACCTTCTAAATGGTTTCCAAAACAACTCGCTGTCTCTTCTTTTAAATATCTCCATGTCCATCCATCAGCAGAAGACACCACACGTAAAATTATCAGCAAGAGCCACTTGGTACCTGCACCTTCTCTGGCTGCACCTCGTCTGAAAGTGACTTCCCTCAGTCACTGCACTGCCTGCATCAGTGTCAGGTTTCTAAAATGGTACTGTCAGATGAGAAGAAACCAAGAACATTTACACTGCTTCATGCAACTGTTTCTGTTGTTGAGCCAGTGACCCCTGCAGTGACAAATATGTATATTACTCACAACTTGACACACTGGACCTTTTTCCTACCAATTTCCTCCTTCATAAACGCACCTGACTTAAGGGTCTCTAAGATCTACATCCTTTCCTGGTAAGTCCCATTCTCACTAGATTTTGAGAGACTGAGAACTTTTGTTTCATCCTTTCCTTATATCACCAGAACACACCATCCAGACCAGGGATAAAAGCCATTAGCCTATATGAAGCTGCCTGCATGTACAGCAGTACAGAGAACACATTAAAAAATACCTCTGCAATACCCTTTAAAGCCCATATAGAATTACCTGGAGCTAGGTTCTCAATATCCATAGATCAGCTTTGTTCCATCAGCTTTATTCACCTGGGTGTGACCTTTTGATTTCAAAGTGTTAATAGCAACAGCCTGCTCTTCAGAAACAGCTTTTTCCCCAGGAGCTCACAAATTTTTTTAAGTAGTAAAATAGTTTTATAGTATTTAATGCAAATACTGGTGGGTTTGTTGAAGGAAAGGGTGTCACAGAGCAGCCAAATCATGAAACAAAATCAGTTGTGTTCTCATAGAGGGACATGAAGAGAAGGGAACTGACACAAGGAAAACTGGGAAGTTGCAGTGATCCAGGTTTGAGCTGCCTAGGTCATGGATAAGGATTTTACTAGCAGGGATAGAAATGATAAATGAAACTGGGGGGGTTGTTTTTAAAGAACAATCAGGAAAGATGGAAAGGTATTGAAATTTGGCTAATGATGCAGAAGAATTTGCAGAGGCTGTAAGTGGAACCAAAAAGGACAGGACTTCTTTTGTAGCTTTTTTTTCTTCTTCTTCTCATTAGGCTGACTTTTTTTAGACTGAGCAAATATTGTGTTATATATCTCTGTCTCATTGTCTTCTGTCACCTGAGTAACACCTCTTTTACTGCTGCCAAAATGGCTACACCAATACTAGGTCAGACCAATTATTTCTTAAATGGTTTGTATTCACCTGCACTTCAAATGTGTGGCTTAGAGAAACAAAATAACAGCACCTCATTCTCAGCCTGCTCCAAAGATCCATTATGCTAGCAACACATCAGTCTGCTCAATTAAAGAGCCAACGACTACAAAGCAACTGTATATCATTTGTATTACCTTTCTAGAGCCGACACTTTATTCACAAATATCTGACTCCAAGAGGTCCTTTTCTGCTTAGCTATGTGGTTTATACTAGCTTGCATTTATGTTTAAAAAAAAAATCCAAAAATCAGCAATGTGCTTTAAACAAAGACTTCTGCGGCCTACATACAGCTAAAGTTATTTCTTTTCTGAAAGAGGATTTTGCCACTCTATGCAGCCTACTTCAAACTGATTTGTTAGAGGCTTTTCAAGTCCCACGAAATAACAGTCTGAAGGCACACTTTCAAATATCAGAGATCCAATATTTAAACTGATATTGTTGTTTTGCCAATAAATTCAATTCTTGCTCAGCTTTGAGCTGTGTACACATTAAATAATTTGAATGAGTGTGTTACACCTTCTTAAGCTAACTAGGTTCATCGTTGTTTAGCTATCCCAAGGTTCAAGGAGATAAACAGCATTTCTCAGTAGTCCACTATTCAAGTTAAGAGAGACATTAGTTTTCAGTCTACGTATGTGGCCAGTCCTGGCTAGATTCAAGATCCAACAATCCATCTTTCAAACATGTCTGCTCTTCTTACTGTTCCCGAACATCCTGCAGTAGGGAGAAATTAACTCAACGGCTCCAAGCATCTTATGTAGTGCTAGTATTGATACATCTTGATATAACAGCAGCTCTACAGCACTCCACAAAGAGGTTGCAGAAAAGATGGACCCAGGCTCTTTGTTGAGGTGCTACAGTGTGGGAATGAGAAAGAGACCGAAACAGGACTTTCTGTGTGGATACCAGGAGACCTTTCTTCCTCGGCAAGGACAATCAAGCACTGAAATAGTCTGCCCAGAGAGATCATGGCAGCTGCATCCCTGGAGGTTTTCAAGACCCAACTGAGGGAAAGCCCTGAGAACCCTGGTGTGGACTCAGTATTTCCCCTGACTTTAAGCAGGCGGTTGGATGAAAGACCTCCTGAGGTCCCCTCTAACCTGAGCAATTCTGTAGTAATACGGAGCAATCATGATATAAACCCAGGTATTCCAGCATCATAGGTCTTTCTCACAGAAGCTTATTATGACTGCCAGAAAACTTCAGGCAGCTCCTTGCTGAGCTAATTTAAAATAACAAGACAGAGCCTTGAAATATGAGGTCTTATTCTCCACTCTTCCAGCCTTCCATAGTAACTCGCTTGTGTGACAAGTCTGTATAAAATGCTGCAAGAACAGAATTCTTTGCCTACCTATATTAAGCAGCAGGACCACACATCCATTTGCCATTCATAGGGCCAAAGAGCTCCAATTCATTTTCCTCCTTTACACAGCCACATGCAACTACGAAAGAGCAGGATGAAACCTATGGATGACATAGGATAAAACCCTTCAGTTCTCAGCATAGTGACACAGGTGTGCCAAAGCCTTTAGGACAGCCCAGGTTGACTTCTTTTCAAAGTCTCATGAGGAGGTAAGCTCATTTCAAGAAAGTGTAAATTCTGCCTAGTGCAAAGAAAAATTACTTTGAATTAACTGGATAGATGTTATGAATAATCCACATTAAATTCTTAATTTTGGGTTACGATAGAAGACTTAATAGTGGTCAGATACCCACTGCTTATGCAATTAATTCTTAGCAAAGAAAATGAATGTGAGATATAAAATATTTTAGAAATAATCTTTTCATACAAAAACAATGGAGATTTGAAGACGGATTAAGATTTAGTGTCACAACAGATTATAGTGTGAACAGAGTATGTCCTTACAGAAATCTATTTAACTAGTGATATCCTAGAGGGAACAAACTATAGGGCTTTTTGACATGAAAAAAAGTGAATTTGCTCTTTGTGTTTACTAGAGCTCACAACTGGCACGAAATGAGGCATGAAATGTATTGTCAAACATACAGTGTTCAAATATAATGCATTGCTTTAAGTTGAGCATTGCTTTTAGGGATGCGAGCTCTCAGATCCCCATAAATATTTTTAAAAAACAGATCAACACCCCAGTAACTATATACACACAAAGTTATTACTATAAAAATACTTACTTTAATAAAACTCCATCTAGCTCTTTGAATATTACAGTCCCATTTGTTACCTTTTCCTAAGATGAACTAATAATCAAAAAACACTAGCAAAGAGCAGTACTGTGCATAGACTAACACAAAATACAGTGGAAGAGGCATTAAGTGTAACAACAGACATGAGGCATGTATGTGCTTCCATAGCTCATGGCTAATGTAGGCTTCTGACCCATCTGGCACTATAATCCAAGCAAGCAGAAAGGTGAGTGGTTGCTGGTTCCATGAAACAGCCCTGGCTTCTGTCCTCCTCTGCTGCTAGATCAGTACAGAGAGGAAGAACAAGGAGTGAGGGCTCACACCAGCCAGCTAACTGAAAACTTCAGCTCAAAGTTACTCTTAAGTGATAATGAAAGTATATATCTTAGAGAAAAATAATTGAATCGTAACTCAAGACCTACACGTTCTGTTGAAGAGAAGAAAGAACAACATCCTTCTCTAAAGTATTTTTCCAGGATATTGTTTCCCTACTATGGCCAGAGACATCAGTATCAAAAAAAATCCACTGAAATCTAATTCTTGTATATTAAGGCCATTAAGTAGCAGCAAAACATACAAATCTGCTGTTTAGAGTCATCTATAACCCAACTCACCTAATACTTTAAGAATATTGTAAGCTAGTGAGTGATTGCTCAGCTGACATAAGCTCCAGGTAAAATGAGTTTTACACTTATTTTACAGCTGAAATTGAGTATGCAGAAAACACAATCTTTTCTTTAAAGTTTGTCACCAAAAAGCAGAAACACCTCAAATACCTAAACCAGAAATGAACCAAACAAAAGCCCAAAGCAAAACAGGAGAACAAAGCAAAACAGGAGAACAAGAACCAACACTATTTCAAAATAAAGTATCTTTTTTAATTTGATGACAGGAACTCAGCTGTATGGCAATGATTTCATTAAACTATAGGTGAAAGCAATTGCGGGTGTCTTCCTGGATCAGAATGGTATTGTCTACAATATAATATTATTTTGTCAGGCTACCTGGGAGAGGAATTTGTTATCTCTTTGTTTTTTAACTTCTCACCATAACAGCCTACTGGTCATAACATACAGTAGGTGGTAGGAATAGTCCTATTTTTTCCCCCTCTTTTTACAGTGAAATGGACTGTAAAATGTGTCACACTGACTTCTCAGTATCAGGGAGAAAAGCAAGGCTAACTGTGGTTAAGCCATTTATTACCGCTTAGTCCTTAATGGCAGGGAGACTGCTTTGCTTCTGCTCTACAGCTACTAGAACCAGCAGAATTATGGCAGGGATAGATACGTCCCATTTTCTTTAAGTCAGTGTCATTCATTTCTACCAAAAAGAGGCAAGAGAAATTAATGGTTCTCTCTCATCCTTCATACTTTGATTCTTTAAGTTACTGAACACTTTCTATTCTTGTATGATGGAAAGCAAACTGAGAGAGGCAGGCACTTATCAGAAGCAAATCCCAGAACAGACAAGGAAACAGATTCTCATCTCAGTGCTAGATCACTTCACTGAAATTAGCAGCAGCTTTTTCCTATCAAAGACCCAAGCATTTCTATATAGTGTGACAATCTGTGTTGAAGGCCAGAATAGCTGCAGAAGCACAGACTGCTTAGGTACCTGGGATGGAGTCAGCATGTAGAACTCACCACTGCAGCTGGGAATGCTGCACTGGGGCATCTGGAAATATGCGCCTGTGGTCCTGGACTGCAGCATCACTCATCATCACCTATCATTCGTGTATAATGTAAACCTGCGAGTATGAACCACTGAATTTTAGAGTTCTAGTGGTTTGAAACCATATCGGTAAGATCAGGATCTAGGACTGAATTTGGGCTTCAGAAAATATTTTCCATACCGGGGAGCCATGGGAGAAGAGACTTGGCAACAAAATTAAGGGTTGTCATTGAGTTCTTATGCTTAAGCCTAGAGAAGGGCAACTGAAAATCAAGTCTATCACATGTTCTACAATGCATCTATTAGGTAAGTAAATTAATGGGAAGTCAGTCTATAAAGCTGTATATTTGGCATGGCAATGCCTTTCAAACATCTAACCTTTTAGCCTCATGTACAATGAGTGCTTTTGACAGTTTTATTAGTTGAATAGTTGTCCATTTATGAGTCCCATCACAGTAAGAATGGGGTTTCTGTATTTCTGCCAGTGTGCTAGGAGTGGAAACTTGTCTCTTGTGTTTTCTCTTCTTCAAAAAAAAGATAATAAAATGACAGGCTAAGAAGACAGGTCCAAACAGTTACTAGCCATCTTGGCAAACATGCTACTATTGTTTATAAGTCCATAAAGTCATTACTGTTTTGGGATGGTTTCTGTTACCTTTTTGTAACAGACAAGTGACTTCCAATGTGTCAATGAAACCTAATAAAATATAAATGCAAACCATTTGCCTGTTTTTTCCCCTTTCACCTTGAGCACAGATTATGTCAACAAAGCAAAATCAAAATTAGAGTGCAAAATACAACAATCAGAAGTTTAGTAGAGAACCAGCCAGAAATCCTTTGTGTTTATTAAGTTTTACTTTACAAGAACCTTATCTATATCATGAAAAGCACTATACAGGACTTGCTGGATAAGGCCCCAGTAGAACAAAGTACAAACACATGCGTAGCTGTAGGCACACAAACAGTGTCACTGTGTCAGCTTTAACCTGTGTGTCAACCAGTAATCTTCCCCTCAGGCAAAAGTCAGAACAGAAACTGTGCCTTTGCAACCAAGATGAGTTTGTGTGACCCGGATAGAGAAGTGTGCTTCATCCATGGATGGTCATCCATTCAGAATTTCTTTCCACTGACACTTCAGCCTAGAGACTCTTAGCTTGAAGTAAACCTGGAGGGACTATCAGAGCAATGTTATCCAGAGGTAAGATCCAAAGAGTTCCCCGAAAAGCTGAGAGCCAGACATCAATATTTCACATTTACCATTAGAACCTTTGCATTAGGAAACAAGCTAGATGACCTCTTGAGGCCCACCAGAAATATCCACACAGTTTAGTTCTCGCTTATTTTGTTACACCCAATGGTATCTAATATTGTTCACCACACAGATTTACATAATACTCAGATAATATTGTCCTTACAAGATAGGAATTCCCATTTTTGATGCAAACTTCTCTCCCCTTGCATTTTTACTTTTAAAAAAACCTAAACATTTCACTTTGAACCTTTGGCTGATCTGTCTATGCTAGACCCTCATCTTATTGAGCAAGGTGTACTTACAAAAGAGTAGGAAGTTTAGTATACCATTAAATAGGAAAACAGGCCCATACACACAGCTTGGCAGCCCCAAAATGGTTAGATAACAATCCTTGTTGTTAGACTTCTACAGTTTCATACTAGTCTTGCGAGACCTCACTTGGAGTATTGTGTGCAGTTCTGGTGTCCTCAACAGAAAAAGGACATGGAATTGTTGGAACAAGTCCAGAGGAGGCCATGAGGATGATCAGGGGACTGGAGCACCTCCCGTATGAAGAGAGGATGAGAAAGTTGGGGCTGTTCAGCCTGGAGAAGAGAAGGCTGCATGGAGACCTCATAGCAGCCTTCCAGTACCTGAAGGGGGCCTATAGGGATGCTGGGGAGGGACTCTTCATCAGGGACTGTAGCGATAGGACAAGGGGTAACAGGTTCAAACTTAAACAGGGTGTCGTGGTTTAAGCCACTATAACTCACCCAATTCGCTTACTCACTCCCCCCTCTTTCTTCCCCCAGTCCCAGGGGGATGGGGAGGAGAATCAAAAGAATGCAACTCCCACAGGCTGAGATAAGAACAGTTTAGTAACTAAGGTATAACACAAACCACTACTGCTACCACCAACAATGGTGTTATAATGAAGTTTAGATTGGATAGAGGAAGAAATTCTTTACTGTAAGGGTGGTGAGGCACTGGAATGGGTTGCCCAGGGAAGTTGTGAATGCTCCATCTCTGGCGGTGTTCAAGGTCAGGTTGGACAGAGCCTTAGGTGACATGGTTTAGTGAGAGGTGTCCCTGCCCACGGCAGGGGGGTTGGAACTGGATGATCTTAAGGTTGGTTCCAACCCTAACTATTCTATGGTTTCTATGATTTCAGCACACCAGGATGAAATTTCCCAATTCCCCCTGCCTTATAGGCATTTAGCCCTCCAAATTTTGCTTTCACCTTGGATATAGTAATTTCAAATTCTAAGCACCTGCTCTATTTATCCATGCTGTCTTTGGTCCCATCAACCTTTTTTGAAACCATAGGCACGCTCATCTAATTTTGTTGCCTTACTTACATTATCTTTAATCTAGAAAGAAGCGTTTTTGAATACTAAGAAACAATATTGAACAAAACAGCTTACACTGCTTAACACAGCATTCTTTGAAGCTGAGTATTTCCCCCTCAGAAACGCCATCCTGTTCTTCTCTTGATATCTGCTGTCATTATTTGACAGTAGACTAGGTTGATGTATAGCAATATACCACTGGCACAGGACATATGCTCTGAAGTGAGGACTAGAGGTGGACATAACTCCTGCTACTCATGTTCAAATTAGAAAAAGGATTAAACCCACCTCCCTTTTAGTCTGCTTATGTTATTTCATCTGGCAAAGCCTATACAGAAATTAATAATAGCTTTCCCATCTGCGAATAGAAGTATACTACTTAAGATTTTTGGCAGTGAACTGGCATTTTGTCATTTAATCATTTCACATCATTACACTGCAATATGCAATGTAATGATATGACACTCCTAAATGACAAACACTGGGTACCTCCTGTACTGGAAGAAATAACGTAATAGGAAGGAAATTATACACTTAAGGTTGCCACAGTTTCACTCTCACAAATTGGGATTAAAGTATAGAATAGCTGCAAGGAGAACCTCACCTACAGATGACCAAGCTAACCCTTAAGTATCTATTGACTTCAGACCCAGAAATACCAACCCTGTGGCTTGGGTCTGATAAGGGTCAAGCATCCTAAAGCCATGCCAACGTATTCATTACTTGACATACTGAGGGAGATAATACCCAGGATCAGACCACAGACAAAAGAAAGCCAAAACCTCCTTATCTCTTCGGCCCACTTGATTTTGAGGATATATTAACCTTTAAGCATTTTGGATAAATGCCTCCAGAGATCACTCACCAAAGCCTGATTTGCCTGTAGGGTGCGGTGGCAAGTAGGGTAAAAACAGGTAAAAGCCCACCAAAGCCACAATACTTGCTACCCACACACTGCAAAGCCTTAGAGCATTTTCAAAGCAGGCCCTAAATGTTTAAGGCCCTCAAGGACCTCCAAGATCCTCAGAATTATTCCTTTCCACCCATTCCTCCTACTATCAATTCAACTCACATAGGAGGACAGTAAGGAAGCTGTAAATAACAGTCTACAATAAAATGTCACTAATGTGCTGATAACCCCCCTGTTACTGCACATCCACTTAACATTGAAGTGGCACTTCCCACCTTTCCTTGAGCCTATCAGAAATCTGCAGCTAGACAAAGTTACCACTATGACACACACAGAAAAAAGACCCCAAACCACTGGAGTGGGGGAAACACAAAGCTCTAAATTTACAGTTTCATCCAGGTAAGAGGGATCTTTTCACTCTAACCAGACACTGTGATCTCCAGCGCACTGTCGCAACTATTGGTGCACCACATCTCCAGGGGCTCAACCAGGTTCTTGTAGACACCAGAGGATCCTGCGGAAGTGGAGAGCTGGCAGGAAAAGCCAGAGTATGTGGTACTCTGCTTGAGGCTTGGCTACGAAGCAGTCTTCAAGATTACTGCAATAAATTTAGTCTCCAAGAAATCCTGAAGGGGCTGTTTCAGACCCAGTTGATCCAGGTTCAGGTGCAAACATCTTTTTGCTTCCCTTTTCAGCTGCCTGAGCCATTCACAGCCCCACCAACATGCCTGTCAGAAGAGTTTAGAAGAACTGAGAAAGAGACAATAAAATTCTGAAGTGAAGAGCTCCTTAAATATTAGCTCAGCTGGTATTATCATACATTTTTCCAAGTTCAAACATGATAAAGTGATTTGAGAGTTTGCCAACTCCATATTCAGGGGAAACATGCAGAGAGAGGAGAATTGTTGATATCTTTGATGTAAGTTCTTTTTCTTTACTTTCTTTTTGTTTACTTTAAACAACAAGCTTCTTAAAACTCATTTCAGAAGCCATCAGAAAACACTGGAAATTACACAACAGCTTTAGGAGCAGAGTTGCAGGTGGCAAGATATTTATTTACCAGAAGAAGCTATCCATGAATGGATGAGTTATTCCAAAGAAATGGTTATTTTCTTTGCCATTTTACTCACAGAAAAAAAAGCCCTATTGAATTTCTGCTATGCAGTCATTTATTATTCAGTGGCTGAGAGAGCTGGCTTTTACATTCTTCCCCACGTCAGTAGGAAGAAACAATCCTTAAAAACAAATTCCTAAAGTGACAATGAACTTCTGGTTCCCACTATTTATTAAGCAGCCCTAAACATCTCTCTCTTGAGGACATGCTGCCACAGCAAAAGCGCTTTAAAGACAGATGCATCTGGCAAGTAGGGCACTTCTGAGGTGCCTTGACTTTGATGTGTACTTCCTCAACTCAGGTTGAGGTTTAGGGGGTCTAAGACAACCTAGTTCTTCCAGAACTGAAATTAGCTCTTGTAGAGGGGGCCATGATAAAAGTATGCCACAGCCTACAGTCAGCCCTTCCCACGTTATGCCGCAGCCTCTGCTTATTTCACATAGGATATTTTGCACTAGCATACATTGCAAGGCTGAATAATAGATTTAAAGAAAGTGTTTCAGGGGGAAATCAAATTATTTGAATTGCACCACCTTCCTAAGTGCCCAGATAACCCACAGAAAAAAAAATAATCATGCTAACACACAAACATTCATTAAAATGTAATAATATAGATATAAGTTTACTTAATCCTGCTTCAGAGTGCCATAGAGAAAAAGGGATATTCATTACACTTGGCAAGAGCAAGAATGGTGAGTGGGAGCCAAAGCAGTCTTGGATGCTTGCTTGTTTCCTCATCTTTTTTTTAAAGCCTTCTTTATTTTCTTAAATCATTCTGTGCTGGCATATTCACTAAATGCAGAAAAGACAGAAGGTAATTACATATCATGACTCATTAGCAGAAAAAAGGAAAAGTGGGAGCAAAAGCAATGGGTGGGTGGGGGTAAATTTACCACATAATGATTTAAAAGTTTTGGACTCCTGCACATTTGGGGTGGGGGGAAGGAAGGAATTTAGTCATTCAGACTGTGAAATTTTAGGAGACTAAATGTCTACTTAAATTATTTCATCACATATTCATTAGGCCATCCCAGGGAAACTACTTATATTATTTGATGGGGTTTTAGTTCTTTTCTGGCACCCTGAAGAAGACAAAGAAGAACAGACAAATTGGAAAAAAAACCATGAACAAAGGAAGTGGCAGGGAAAGAAAAGCAGAGAAATCTTAAAAAAAGAAAAACCCCAAACAAAACCCCCACAGACCTATTGAGCTATGGCATGAAAATCCAAGGTCTAATTTCAGCCTCTGACACTGACTCCTCCTACAACCCCAGGCTTGTTGCTTATTGCCATTGGTCCTCATTTAGCCATCTGTAATGCCGACACTGCCGTTTTCTGCTTGTTTGTCTTCACTACACTACAAATAAATCAGGAGTTATGTTTTAACATGTTTCTTCTATAGCACCAAGCACATAAAAGAATTTATCCTCTGAGTCCACTAGACTGTAAAACAAATAAATATAAATAATGATAAAAGAAAAGGAGAAGGAAAGTGAAACACTTATGTGGAAAAGTCAGAAAATCTTTGTTTCATCCATAGTTACTGCCCATAAACTTTTCCCTTTAATAACTACTATAGGTTTGGGTGTCATGTCCTTTCCCCCCAATCATTTAAACTGTTAAGCTTGTTCCTTTTAGAAAATAGAATACATCCCTTTTCTGGCTGTTTCACAGTACAGGAGACTCTGCTTACTCCCTTCAAATTTTAAAACATGGACTTAAAGACCCAGGAGAACAGAATAATTCTTCTGCTATTTTAAAGAATTAGAAAGTGCGGGGAAAGACTGTACTTGGCTGGGAGCTGGTTTATTAAAAGGATGTTGCAGCTAGAGAGTGGCAAAAATAGGACAAAACATCCAGTGGGAGCCATTGTTCTCCTTAGGGCAGGCAGCAGAACTACACATCCAGTTTGGGAGGGAATGGTACATTCAGACTTGTTCCAGCCAAGTGCAGGAGATAAAAACTAATCTATCCATCAAGTAGCCAAATCCATCCTGTACAGCTGCATCTTCTTATTCAGCTGGTAGGGCCGGCAAATTCAGCACAGCTTAGCAGCAAATTTGCCATCAACAGAAAAGAATCAGTGCTAAAACCTGGGCAAAGGCACATGAGAGATGCTGTTTTGTTCAGCACACCAGCTTCTTACACAGGGACCTTCCAAAGACAAGAAGATAAAAAGATCAGAAGTATTTCAGATAAAGAGTCCAAATCTCTGCTACTGGGCCTATGAAGGATAAACTCTATAGATGGGCCTGTGAGGGGAACCTTACGCATCACTAGCAATGGCCAACCTGTAGGCATTGCTCAGGTGAAAGTTTTTAAAGGTTCAGCCACAATACTCCTGTTGCTCACCTGCTGACTTGCACCTACACAACCCAGCTATACTGTTCAGAGAGAAACCCTCTTTGGAAGACTCCTTTCTTGTTTGCATTTAGAAAACACTGACAGGATGGAGGTACCAAATATCAAGCATATGAAGGATCCACATAAAAATGCAGAGGGCTTGAGCATTTTTTTTTAGCCAGTTATAGATGTTCTTATTAAGTGTAGCTATTCCAAGCTTCCTTAAAAGCAACAGTTTAGCTCATTATTATAGTTCAACTTGGACAATTTGGTTTTAGCCCAATAAGTCCCAAAATTTAGCAGAAGGGAACATTACACAGACCTACCTCACCTGTGTAGGAACCCAGTCAGGCAGCAATAGCAGTAGCAAAGAGACTGGTGATAGCAGAAGCTTGGAGAACTGATTTTTATTCTTTTTCCTGTCTAAAACTAACTTTTTGTGCTACAGTTTCACTCTTTAATGAGCCTGATACCACCCCCCTCACTTAGGGTGCATAATATAAGAGCACAACTTAAAGGGTGGGTCTCAAATAGCCAAAGCATCGCTATCCTGAGAATATGGCAGACAAGTCTCAATGCCTTCTTATAATATAAATCTGAGTTTATGGTCACACTATGACTTCCTGAATATTGGTTCTTCACATTATCTGATAGTTGTTAGCACTAGACACATCATATCACAGCGGATTAAAGACTGCTTGCAAGTGCATACAAAAATAGAAATACAAACCTATAAAGGCCTCTGGCCAAACATTTAGCTCTCAGAAATTTGTTTTAAAAAAAAATAAAAATCAAAATAAATAAATCCTCATCCAGACAAAGAGGGATGAGAAGTCAGCATTTGTGACCCTTTTGTATAAGCCTCTTTGCTGTTACAATACAAAACATTAACTGCATTTTGGAGGTCCTAACAATTTTCAGCTTTAATGCAGCCCAAGTCTGCATCAGATTCACAGTCACAGCATAACCAGCACTGCAATTCTCTCCAATTTAATACCAATAATCCCATAGGAAAGAAATCATAACTCTTATTTGCGATGACATCCGCCTTTTAACTTTAAGAAGTGTTCTTTAAACATTTCTAAACTTTTCCTATTTCTTCCCTGTGCCTTGATACGAATTTGCCTGTCACCAAAGGCTGTACACAAAGAGAGACACAGACACTGAGCACAAAGATATCAGGAAGTGGTTTTCCTAGCAACAGTAATCATCTGAGAGATCCCAGAACATCCTTCCTATTCATGCAGCATTTTGTGTTTTGAATAGTGCTGACAGGTGAAATGGATTCATAGTATTTAATACAAAAAAATATTGCTGTGGATGGGTATGGCAGAAAAGCAAAAATATCCACACTATTCATGAACAGATGAATTCACTGTTTTCATAATGTTCCAGATTATTCACTAAGGCACAATTTCAAAAGCAAAGACTTTCACCTTCCCACAGAATGAATAATCCACTGTACTCTGCTGAAGCACAGTCACCAGGTGGTTTTCCAGTAGCACTTCTGTATCTTCAAATCCTACCTGCCCAGTCCAAACATCACCAGTGGGAGTTCTTCCATGCATCCAAACCTTCCCATCCAGAACTGGGATCTTCCACCTCACTCCTTACTAAGTGCAGACCTGCAAGCTACTGCAGAGAGGCCTCTCCTGCAGAGGAGCCCCAAGTTCTCTTTTTGCATTCCAGATCCAGAAGTTAAGGTCAAACCTGTTGCTCCAGAAACTCCTGACAAGCTGGTGGTCTTCCATGTGCTGATCTTGGGTTTCTCCAGCACACAGCCCTATCCTTAAGTGACTGAACAGAGCTTAGAGACAAACATTACTTATTATGGGGTGGATACAGCTATTCTGAAAATACAACACATTAAAACCTCAAAATTCTTGTTGCCTTACAGGCCATATCAGATCCCACAAAAATAATGGGATGGTGAATGATCATGAGCAAAAAAGCCAATGCAATTCTGTGCCACTGTCCCCTACCAGTAGAGGTTCAACAATCACAAGGGTTTGGTTTCTTCAGCTTTTTGCCCTGCCATTTTCATGAAACCTCAGTTCAGATTTCTGCTGTCTCACGGGAAACCAGCCACATTAATTTTCTTCCTGGGCCACATCTCAATGGTTCTTCTATTGCTTTTCCTTGCTTGCACTCAAAAATGTGCCTTCCAGAATTATTTTCCCAATTCTATCGATTCAACAGCTGCATCCCAGCCTCCTCACATGAACTTACTGAGCAGACACTGACTTACTATCTAGAACACTGTAAATCTTTTTCTTCCTGAAGGTCTTTCCAGCCTGTATAAGTGCAAGGTAGTAATTATTACCATTCCCTTAAGAAAATCATCCCATGTTCTCAGAAACCTATCTAGTTCTTATCCTGGCCTTAACCTTCCTTGCACTTTGAGTCTTTTGGTTGTCAGTGTATTAAACTACTTCCCCCCTACCTACACCTGCACCCCAGGATATATAATGGAAATGTCAACAAATTCTTGGCTATAGACATGCCAGAGGATGGGACTTATTACCTGGACAATTTGTTACTGGTTCAGATTTTTATGCATTGAGAGTAATAATAAATTAAATTGAAAGGGATAAATTCAGAACAGATGTGAACAGGTATAACTAATGGCAGTGTCAGAGAAAATTAAACAGTGACAAACAGTGGTGTAAATTACAATGTCAGTTTAAGCTGATTTTAAAGGGACATCAGCAAGGTAGCTTTCGTGGATTTGGCATTTGGAAAGTACAAGTTAGCTCCAGTTGAATTACACGGGGTATTGGATTATAAATATGCGTGATAAGAAAAACTACTAATATGAAGTTGTAAGATAGCAGAAGATTAATCAGCTTCCTGCTGCTCTCTGCCTTTATGTTGGATCTTTTTCCTCCATTTGCCCCGTCTTCTGCAGTTGCTTACGTTGATACAAAGAGGATATAAAGTGCTACTGTTCCAGTAAAATTTGCACACTTGCTTTGTGCTACTGCTAATCCTCATGCATAACATGCTGTACATCCTTATACATAAAAATGGAACACTCAAAAGGCCTTTTAACTTCCCTCTTGGTAGAGAAGGTTCTTCCCCCTCCCTAAAAAAACCTATCTTTATGCTTTTAATGAAAATATTTTGAAGATGTACCTCATAAAAATTATATTAGAATTGTTGAATCACAAGTATTTGGTAACCTTCTAGAAATATCCATTGATATTTAAAAACCCAAATCCTTCATGGCTTCAAAAATGCCAAGGAAAGTAAAGCTATATTCCAACCAAATCTGCTCCCTGCATCTCGCAAACAGCTTGAATATCTATAATGAGCTACAATAAATCTTTAGATTGAAGCACTAATTAACTTTGGAGTTGCTTGTCTCTCATTATGAATCTAAGTTTCATGGAATTAGCCAGTCTCCACTAACTGTCCCATATACTTCCCCCCCCCCCAAATGAGGCAGCATTAAATAACTTTCTTTTCAAGGGCAAGAAAGACATATACAGACAGCCAAATTCATTACTGCTCTAAGCATGCTCCTCTCCAATATGCCTGTGGTGTATTTGGCCTTAAAACAGCTAGGAAAAGGTGACTTACAGCATTCAGACATTTGTGGAGTCAGAACTCTGCTGAAACTCTGGAACAAGCAAGCCATCCAATTTTGCTTACTGCAGTAATTAATTAGTCACCATTTTCTTTACAAGTGGGAAATAACATTATACTGTACTTTTAGAAGATTGAAGCTAATGTGAAACAATCCTCTAACACCATAACCAATAAAAGCTCATGGAAATCCCTGTGCCATACCCTCTGGCTACTGACACACCACTATTGATACACAAATCAAAACTAACAGCTCTGGTAACAGATTCCTCTGAAACAGTGAGATCTAAACTAGGAAAAAAGCCACCTTTGCTAAAACTAGAACCAGCTTAATCCAGGATGTGATGCTACGGAAAGAAGTTGGGAACAAGAAGGGACAGCGAATCAGCTATTAAGCTCACTAGGAACCTGCAGTGAAAAAACCCTCAAGGATCCTAATATGAGGATGCACAGAGGGGGGACCCAGCTCTTGCCTTTGAATGTAGATTGCAGCTGCAATGAGTTCCAGCACTTTCAATAAATATAAAATCATCAGTATTTCCAAAAGCCCCATATGAAGAGGAAAATGTTGCTAGGTTGGTGCATAATCATCTTGATAACAGTGCTTATTCCTAAACTTAAGAGATATGCTGGGAAGGGACTCTTCGTTAGGGACTGTAGTGATAGGACAAGGGGTAACGGGCTCAAACTTAAACAGGGGAAGTTTAGATTGGATATGAGGAAGAAATTCTTTATTGTAAGGGTGGTGAGGCCCTGGAATGGGTTGCCCAGGGAAGCTGTGAATGCTCCATCCCTGGCGGTGTTCAAGGCCAGATTGGACAGAGCCTTGGATGGCATGGTTTAGTGGGAGGTGTCCCTGCCCATGGCAGTGGGGGTTGGAACTGGATGGGCTTAATGTCCCTTCCAACCCTAACTATTCTATGATTCTATGATAATCTTACACTAGATTAGCCTACCACTAGCTCCAATTCAACTTCGCTAAATGACAGCAGGAAGCAAGAATAGAATAGACTATAGCTACTGCATTACTCCTCAATATATTGGTGAGAACTCATTGCCCTGCCATCCCATATCATCCATGCCCCAGTTCATTCCTACCTGACATGAAGGTTGCCACCTGTGTGATGGCATTTCCTTGCAAGACTGGATTGCACTTTTGGAGGAAGCAGCCGCACACAACTTAGAAGTATAAGCCTCTAATGCTTTTACACATTTTGGGTGGAAGCGGGAATGCTCCTGGATTCACTGTAAAGCTAACTGCAATCACATTTGTTTCCCTGTACCCTTCCAAATTAATATATTAAATCAGATCATAGTGTTTGAGAAGTAATTCTTCTGCCTGTGCCAGGATATTACAGTACAGATACTTACAAAGATCACATTCAAGTTTAGAATGAGATTCTTCCTCTCATTAACAGAAGCCATACCAAGAATTAATTTGGCTGCTTTCTTCCCAGCATCATAACTACTACCCCAATTAAATTAGTGGTATCACAGTTACACAAATACCTGAGAGGTTTTGAGCCCTTGAAGGATAATGATCTTTAAATTACACCTATAAATAAATCTTGAGGGAAAAAAACCCAACTTTTTAATACCATTTCTGCTAAACATTGCTTGAAAATCTAAGAAATAAGGCAAAAGAGTATCATCTGAATATCACATTTCTGATCAACAAACACCTTTGCAGAAGCCTGCCATGGTCAGCAGATAGATGGGTATATGCTTTAATTATTAAGCAAGTTGGCAAGAGCTGAAAGATAGTAACTTAAAAAAGCTTTCCTTTAATGAAATGGTTTGGATCTAGTTGAGGTTTCTTTGCTCAATATTTATTATTTTCCCTGTCTTCAGATGGAAATGATGAGTATTTTGATAAATGGATTGAAATTCTTAGCTTTACAATAGCTTCTGTATAAGCACCTGTGTCCTCCCTACTTGAAATGCTACATGGCAGCTTCTTACACAAGTGTTTCTCTGTAAATTAAAGAAATAATACTAGACTTCTCATACAACTAGCTCACTCGAGGGATTACTTGCCCCTCATTAGCAAAAGTGTAGCCCTAGTACTAAAAGCGGAATTGATTATCTAAAGGTAGTCAAAAGCATACAAGTCTTTCCTTTCTTCTTTTTCTCTTCCCTCGTCTCTGACTTTTAATGTAAAAATAAAATCAAACCATTCTAATCACATCATTTCCGATTTGTATACAGGACAAAACTGCTGCACAAAAGACTATACAGAAAAGTGTCTATGTCTTAACATACAAAGCATGTCCTCAGAGTTCAAGTCACAGGGATTTCAGTGCATACATTGTCCAGATCTCAGAAAAAGAAACCACTGCACAGAGCATATTTCTAAAAATTCTACTCTATTAGCTCCTGGAGGCCCAATAGAGTAAAAATAAGCAAGTGCAGCAACATGTACTTACAAACCAACCTGTGGAATGGAATATATCTGTTAAATAGAGAGCAGCAGGCTCTCCTGCACACTACATAATCTTCTGTTTTCACAAGAGTCCATTTCCTCAGCAGATACAGTCCTGTATAAAGTCCGTCTCCCTCATTTCTCCAAGTTCAGAGATTCAGAGAAATAAATAGCTGAGATACTTAGCATAAAGCAAGCAGAGGGGAGAAAAAAAAAGAAAAATCAGCTGCATGAACTTGGAAGCAAGCTCCACTGGCACCATTGCTTTTAGCAAGATGCTATCTGACATCTTTTGGCTGAACAAGTCCCTTTTGTGGGGAGGATTGTACAGCAAATATTTCTGAGTAGCATAATGTTTGTTGGATATTGCTCTGTTAGGGCAGCTTGTGTTTTCACTCTATTCTGCTTTTGTATGCGAGGGTGTGGAATTTGTTAATCTAAATAAAACTCAAAATAGACAGCATGGCTTAAAGAGCTGCTGACGCCTGGTGGGAAATTTTGAAAGAGTTCTCTGTTCAAAAGCAATCCTCTGCATGAGTCTATCTCTAAGCTTTTCTTTCCTCTCAGTCTGCAGAGGAAGAAGCTTCCAATAAGTGGATTTAGCTGTTTAACGGGAACACAAACTACTTTCAGTCCAATTTGACCCGCTAACTTGGCTTTACAAGTGCTTACATCCATTTTGCCACTTATCGCCACACAAGCATCTGTCTCAGAGAAGGCCACAGATAGAAGGATACAATATCCTTGTATTCTTAATTGTAATTAGTTATTCCTCAAGCCACAGACGAAACACTGAGTGACTCTCGTTCTGTTCTCAGCATTTCTGGGCAAACCCCCACACCAAGTACCTGCTCTGAACTGCTCTCCCTGACTTGCAGCCCCATCACTACCTGAACTTCCAGCATGCTGCACTGTAATAGATAAAATGCACCAGAGCTTTGTTAAATTTAAAATAATTCAGTTTGAGATTTGCATTTCTTGATTTGAAGTTAAAAGTCTGGTGTTTAAGCAAACATCCAAGCTAGTATCTACAAGTTATCAATAACTACTGAGAAACGCCCCAAGAAAACATTGCACCCATTCATGCTGACTGAAGTCACAAATCCTTCACCAGCATTCATGAGGAAATTCAGACCACAGCAGCTTGAATTCTACAGCAGAGCTACTTCAAGGTTTAGGAAACCTTTAGATAGGTTAGTCTGAGTTCAACTGAACTTTTCCAGTTAATGCATCAAGTCTACATCTCATTTCTTCCTTATCATGATCTCCTTTTACAGAAGGAAACCCCCCAAGCTTTAATAAATAATATTGCAATAGAAGGATCTGAATAGTGTCCAAAATGGATCCCACCTGATGGCTCTAAGGCATGCAACCTTTAGGTAAGATGAGGGAAAAATAAAACTAGAGTTTCCAGTATCATTACAGGAAAGCCTACACTTCTGTGCATGACCCAATGTGTCCTGATCTGAAGCCCAAAAAGCAGCACAAAAATCATCATGCAACCCACATATTCATTGAATGGTGAAAGCAAATAAAACCACTCCTGTAGAATTTTTCCCTTTTAAATGTGAATACAGTAATCCACACTTTCATTCTTAGATGAATTGTAGATATCTCCTCATTACTCATATCCAGAGGAAGCAAGCCTACCAATAATGCTCTGACAAGTACTAAAGAAAAATCAGAACAGATCACTGCAGAATGAACCCGTTCTGAATGATTTTTAATGTATTTATTTCCAGTATGTAGAGTTTAAGAGAAAGATTAATCTGGAAAGAGGATATATAATGAGACATACTTACCTGTGTTGAGTCTTGTACTTCATATAGGTAAGTGATTACACATATCAGTTTCTATTAACACTGAGCATCACCTCTGTACATCCATGAGATTGGGGTATTTTGGGTTTGTTTACTTTTTAAAACAAAAAGGAAAGGTTGAGCTAGATAATCCCACTAAAATGTAACTGAAACTGATTCAGATTTATCCACAAATCAAGACAATCTACTGAGCACTAACTACTGGTTTTACATCGATTTAATTTTCACCCACTTCGACTTGTTGGACTAGCTCAGCAGACACATGAAATTTTGTAAGCTACCTAGTTCTGAACACCAGTGCCTTTTGAACCCTGCCCCCTTCTCTCACCTTCTGCAGGAAAGCTGTTCTGATAACCTGTATTAAAAGTGCGCAAACTTTTACTGCTGCCTGTGATTCCGCTGTCTGAATTGAGGTTTGGGGGCCAATTCTCATCTTCTTTGTTCCTTCCTTATATTCCTGTAATTCAGCTGAGTCTAGTTGACTGTTAGACTCAAACTGGTGTGAACCCAGGGTCCACAGATCTCTATTTTATAAACAGGTCTACATGAGGAAAACTCTGTCACTATGAAAGCTTGTCCTGCCACTCACCAGATCTCAATTCCTTTCAGCTCTTCAGTCATAGACCTCATCCCCATCATAAAAACAGACTGAGAAGCGCCCTGTGAAGCTGATTGCAAGAACTGCCACTGTGAGAGCTTCCTTCAGTAGAAAGGATTAGAGCGTCCTGAAAACGTCAATCAGATATCAAACATACATGAAGATTGAAAAATAAAATGTACAATTTATAAAAGTACGTCTTTGGGAGACACACTCAAAGCACCTTGAAAAAACTTGAGAAATACATCACCAAAACAAATACACTCTCTCCTGTCCAACTTCTTGACTGATCAAACTCCAAGCAATGCAAACAGTAGAACAAATGAAACAGCTAAATCCTCACTAGCATCCAATTTCCATTTCCCAAGACTAAGTGTCTCCTACAGCTGATGCACTTCAGCTGATATGAGCTCATATACCTCCCACTAACCAGGTGCCTTACATGTCAACAGAAAGACATGATTATCACAATCAAGAACATACTGCTGCTACTTGTAGCAGGAACTGCATCAGCCACCCAGCTAAGCCACCCTAGTAGCGCCTGCCTGTTGAGTTTTCTGTTGTTTGGGTTTTAATTCCCTTTACTAAGATTGCTTTTCATTCACTTAGTGACAGGTAGTTATTTGTTTGCAGGGTTCCATTTGACATTTATTGTTACTATAAAACACTAATAATAATAATTAGCGCCTTTTTAGAGTTGTCTGAGGTTTTAGTGCTGGTGCATTGTTAATATAAAACATCCCAGCGCTTTGCTGTGTATAGGATAGTATGATAGTATTTAAATATAACAAAGGGGCTCATTATACTGAGACCAGATTGCAGTATCTTTGAGCCTTCTGTTAGCAAGCCAAGATTTAACATCCTCTAAACTTGTCTGCAATATTAATACTTTCTGGAAAGGGGGAAAACACCCAACCAAACAAAAAAAAAGCAACAAAAAACCACCACTATACAGACATGTACCATTTTTATTCATGTAGATTTTAAGAGTTAAAGTAATTACTCCAAGAGCCTCAAGATACTCCAAACATGCTTATGCAGGCACATGTCCATGTATGGGAATGGATCATTAAAAGCCACTTCATAGTTACCTCACTTATTCTATCATATCTCAGATAATTGTTTTCATAACATGACCAATGAGGCTATGGACAATACTTTCAGAGCACCTAATTAAACTGAACACTATCATGGATTCATACTAAGCACACTGTAGTACACACATTCCTTGGTTGGTTGCTCTTCGGGCTACTTAATCACAGCAGTTTTCTCAGTTTGCCATGTTATATCGATATGTCGCAATGGTTACCTACTTCAGTGGGCACATTTTATTCTAGAGGGAACAAACTGAGGAAAACTTCCCATATAGAGATGTAGTTTTTAAAATTAGGAATCGTTTAAAACTTCAGAAAGTAAGATACACTGTTTCGAACTACATGGTGTTCCAAGAGATGCTATACTGACAGCGGAAACAAGTCTAAAAGTCTGAGCCAGGCATTGCCAATCACAACTAGGTTGTTCTCATGTTTTTCTCTCCTGTAAGTTCACCTCTAATCATAGTTGAAAGTTTGAGTCAGTTCTTATTTCTGCTCTGTAAACTCAGGGATGATCTCATCTTTGTAGAGCTCTGTGTTTGGACAGAGATTATTCCAGGGAAGATTCAGAAGTCAGATCTGTGTCAGCTAACATTGCACAAGTGAAGCCCAATTTACAACTGAGGAAGAGCTCACCCTTTATCTTCTAGTGGAGTCAGATCACAAAGAGAGAATAGAAACAGGAAAACCTTGACTGGAAGGTCAAAAGAATAGGTAGAGAGAAGGCAGAGTTGAGATTTAAGTAGCTCAACCCATAAAAATGTCCCACACAATTATTACTTTGAAAGACAAACATGAAGAGCTGAGGCAAGTTTCAAGGTGTGCTTCAAGAACTCTTTTTGAGCAGAAATTCTCAGTGATGTGAAGGGAAGAAAGAAAAAAATGCTCAGTTATTCCTTTTTTTTCCCCTTTATTTCAAGAGCTAACTCATTCTAAATCAAGGAAACAGCATTTATTATGACAAACTGAGTCTAGACAAGATATGTCAGATTCAGCTGCACTATATAGCTTAAGGTATACACATTTATATCACATATTGTAAGAAGAGACATATGAAACAAGAATTTCAATATTGAGCACTGCTAGATCTTCTAGGCTTTCTGCCTGAGCACATGTTTACATGAAGTACTTGTCTCTGTACTGTCTTGACAGCCACAGGGTTAACTACTCCCCTTTCCCATCTGTCCTTTCTTGAGGCCATTGGGCAACACCGACTTCCCAGATATCAAATTTATTCTTCATTCAAGGAGCTACATATCCAGTTGACATACTAAGCACTCAATGTATTTAATTTCAGTACCTCCAATAATTGAACTCAATAAGCGTTTTAAAAAGAAATTCTACTTTGTGCCAACTAAGATCTCAGAGCCAACAGCTTTTCTTTGGTTCTTACCCTGCCCATTCGAGCAAGCAGTAGCTTGAGAAGGAAATGAGGAGCCGGGGGTTTTTTTCAGTTGCTGTTTTGGCTCTTAGGATGGAGCAGCAAGAACTGCTAAAATCATTCTTCTATCATACATTCATTTTCCACCATATTTGGCAAGCAAATCAAGACAGCCTAAAGTATCCAAAAAAGTCAAATAATCCCCAAAGCTTGAAGGATGAATGAGAATATAAAAGCAATGTCTTGCAAACTGTAGCAGCGGTGGCATTGCTAGGAAGTGATCACAACAGGTACCATTAAAATATATTCCAGAGGAATGTACATATAAAGATAAGTAAATAAAAGAAATATATAAATAAAAATAAAAGATTAGGCTGTTTTTTCTTTTAACAAAGTATTTGAAATAGAGTGTTAAAAAAACCCCAACAAACCCAAACAACGTATGTTTAAAGTGAAAAGGAAACAAAGGGCAAAGCTCTCATGGAATATTTGACTAAGAAATCAATTTGGTTTCATTTCCTGAACAACCATGAAGACGAACATTTTTACCTAAATTCTGCTGTGAAAATGCTTGGAAAATGTGAAAAGCTTAGTCAGCTTTAATTTTGGCCTAACAGGGTTAGGATGAAGCTTTGTTTTCTATGGTTCTGAACAGCCATATGAATCAGACGACAGCAGAAAGAAATTCACATCTGCTATCGACAAGAACAGAAGCAAAGTCTTAGGGAAAAAAAAAATCAGATAAAGCCAAAATCTGCTGAAATCTGTTTTGATTCTGTGACCCAGATACCAACAGGGAAATAACAAACAGTTGCTGTATGTTACACTTGGCTTTCTATTGCAGAGTTGAGCCTCAAATGACCCTGGAGCATCCATTTTCTGGATTATAAACTTTCCCAGAAAGCATCAGAAGTCAAGATGTTCCCACTAATGGGCTTGTCTTTAAAAAGAGTGTTCGACTGAGGGTGATCATTCTTATTTACAAATACACAATTTCCAAAATCATATTTCTACTAAAACAAATTAATATCATTACAAGTTCCAGGGATAAAAATAATTTCACCAAGATAAAAAGTTAATTTCAATATCAAAGATACTTTACTTCTATTGCAGTATATATTAGAAAACGCTTTTGACAAAAAGAGTACTTTTCCAAGAATTCTCCTGTTCATAAGGTTTTTACCCTCACAGGGTCTAAGCTTTTGCTTTCTATCCCCTTTAAGTTCAGCGAATTCCACAAAAATCCAAACTGGATTCTCCCCCCAGAAATTGAAGAATTGTGTCAAAAGTTTTTCCAACTCTTAATTGAAAGGTTTTCCCTCCTGAAGCTAGTACAGTTTTGCATTTGGTTTCCTACAGCATTAGGAATTAACAATCCATCTGATGAGGTTTGTATCCCCAGCCCTATCTGACTTCACCTGATGGTGGGTGGGCTAGCCATCTGTTCAGGGGAAAGAAAAACTCCTGTGCTTCACTTCAGTTCCCTCCCTTCCCTCCCCCCCACCATTCAAGCTACAACAAAACTGTTTCTTCAGTCCCTTGTCTCACCCATAAGTAGTTTCCGCCATCCCGCACACATGATGTAATGTAAGACGACATGATTGATGCAGCCTGACCTGACATGTCATGACGCTGCTTGTCACATGTGGAACTCAGGAAGAACAAATAAAATAAGCAACCTTGATGTGTTCGTAATAACTGATGATTTTTTCCTTTCCTCATTATCTGCAAGTTACTTGGGCATTTACTACCTGGGTGCTGTTGGTAGTAAGCAAGCAAGTTACATGCTCTGAGACAATGATAATAGTTGGACCACAATCACAGAAAACATTTACATGAGCATTTTCTTCCCCGAGAAAAATTTTGACAGAGCAAAGACCGAAGGCTTAAATTGCAGATTCACCTAATGTGAAGTGGGTTGCACATTTCAGCACTCCTGTAAATTAGAGAACGAAAACATCTTGTCACACCTCTTGAGACCAGTAGTACCTGCAACAAAGTGCTAAAAGCCAAGCCAGTGTTAATGGCTACCTCTACATTTCCTTTAAGTGGATTCTGGACTCTTTTCCTTCAGTGTCTATTTAAGAGGCAGAAAAAGAAGGGAAAGTCAAGACTACGTACAGCTTACCTGCAGTTCTAATGCACTGCAAATTACAAGGCAGCATAGACTGACATTACCAATGCATACTCTGCTTCTAAACTGCTGTTCATATATGTAAAAAAAGCAATAAAGGTCCTACAGCACCTCATAGGCACTTTTAGTTGTCATTACACACTTATTTTCCCAGAACACTTTTTCCTTCATACTTCATTTAAACTATAAGACTCCAAAAGGAACCCTCAGAAATAGCCTAGTTCTTCAGAAAATGTCTAGAGCTACATGCTCTGCTTCTCACTACAGTCACTAAGGGGCTCTCAGCAGCCTCAGTGGAAGTGGTATGAGATCAAGACAGCAACCAGATCCCAGGTTATCTCATATAAATAAGTCCCCTAAGTAAATCAGCATATGTGAGAGAAGGCAGAGGTTAGCTGGTATGCTAATAAAGATGACTCAAAACAAATAGTCGGTATCATTTTCAACTAGAAGGATATTCCTCAGATACCAGAGTTGTCAGCAAACACTTCATAATCTTCAAGTATTTCCAATATCTTCCACAAGCTACAGAACAAGACAGAAGCATCCCTAAGTTTTAACTGATTCTGGGCAAATCCCTAACCTGCTTCCTTGCAATTTCAGTATCCTTACCAAGGCAAACTGGCAACTGTTCTCTTTGGGCACTTCCTTTCTCCTCTAGGATGTTCCAGCACTACAGGAGACAAGGTGAGCAGGTTCCCATCAACACCCTTCTGTCCAGGGCTCTCTAAAGCTTTCCTTAATCTTTTAAATGTTGATTAATTATAACTTCCCTAAAGCATTTCTCTGAGCCCACAGAGGCAGTTGAACTCTTTCTTCCTAGAAGTTACAGCCAGATCCAACAGCCTGACACTCTGGAGTCATGCAAAAAAAACCCCAAAATCCTCTAAAAACCCCCACAAACTAAGACTTGCCAGAGATCTTTATTGTGAAGGCAAAAGGAGACAATTTAACGGAGGTTGATATCCTGTAACTATGAAATGACATAGTGAGAGGGTCCAGCAGCAACAGACTTCAGATCGGCACTATTCTGAAGTGGCAGCTTTCACTTCAAGAGATAAACTAGATTAATTATTGCTCAAGATTTGGTATATTGCTGAGGTTTGCTGAGCAGTCCAACAAAAAATGGGATCAAGTGATAAGCAAGTGAAAAGCTCCCTTGAAGTATAAACAAGCAAGGGCAAACTTGAACTATATTTTAGTAAACACATGCCTTTGACCAGCTAATATTTCAAACATCAATTACCAATGCTTGCCTCCAGTGCAGCAGTTGTTGACTTTGAAGAGTGGAGGTGATATCGTTAAATAATGCAGCTCCATTGTAATAAATCGAACTGCACCAAAGTCAACCCTGGAAGGGTTTGATCTAAGCATATGTGACTTTAAGATCAAAACAATCTGACTAAAACTTTCCGAGAGTGAGTCTAATGGCTTTTCTTTACCAGACAATGTTATCATAGTCAAATACACTCACAAAGAACAGGGCAGCAATCAGCAGTGGTGCTCCCAAGCAGCCAGTGGCTGCAGAGCAGGGTGCACTGTGCTCAGGGCTCTACAGTTGTGGTTGAACACAGTAGCATTTTACACTGTACACCAACCTACAAAGAACACAGATTCATGCATTAATCCTCTGCATTGTGGAAGCGCTTTAGATACAGACTAAGACTCTAGTGTGTATTTGGGGTGGGCAAGCCAGACTGTTTTGCTCAGGGATGGACTTCCTCTGAAAACAAACAGCCATACATAACAACCACAAATCCAAATATTAACTGCCTAAAAATGTTGCAAAGTGTTCAAGCTGAAGGTACAAGTGCATTCAAACCAGCCAGATCCTCAAGTTGTTTTACTTCCCAGTTTACTGAAACAAAGTTTTAATGAAAGATTCACTTACATGCATTTCTTTTATTCACCCCTAACATTAGATCATTCTATAAAAACATCTAGGAAAGAGCAAATAAAAGCTCTTCATTCATCATGAAGCTTGATAATATGTTTTATAGACAAATTACTTGATCTTGAAAAGAAATCCTGCAATTTAAACATTGTATACGGTGGCCATTCCCTAGCCAAGTGCAAACCAAGGTTGCAGAGCACCAAAGGCAGAGTAACGGTATGTATGCCACCAACTTCAAGAACAAAATTTGCCTCTGGCTGCTTTAGAAACACATCTTATACCAGGATCCAACACATAAGTGGGACTAAAGCAGAACTGGGAGCTCAGCGCATGGCTGAGCTTATCAGGCTGGGCACTGATCTCCAGGGCAGAATTCACCCATGTTCCAGGTGTATCTCATATACATGTGGTGCATTTATATCCAGCATACAGCTTCATCTAGGGCAAAAGACATATGCATAAGTATCTTTCTAGTAACCAACTGCTTCCAGTTATGTGACACGAGTTTAAACTGGAGAAGCCCAGTGCCCAGCTGAGCTGTAGTGACTGAAGTGCTCTTACAGTAAGCACTCACCACAATAAATCAGTACAGAATTTACTAGTCATACACCTTCCCAATATCTTCACCTTCTTTATGTATAAGAAATTCTTATACATTTCCCCCAGTCCCACTCAAACTCATACACCACAAAGCCTTTGCAACAGCAACAAAATGCTGTATCTATTCACTGCCAATGGATTAATTTTTAAGCTTGCTAAAATTGCCTTTTCTGCCCCCCGTAATTTCTGGCATGTATATTGTCATATGGGAGGAGAGAGCAAAAAAAAGCAAAACCTCAGCATAAGATAGTGCCTTGCCCCCCGCCTTTTAAGTGTAACAGCTTTCCAAAGAGAAGCTTTTATATCTTATATAGCAACTGTTAGCAGTTAGTGACATTTCTAGTCTGTCCAGGGTGTAACTAGTACATCACAGGTCAAGTCTGTCACCTTCATAAAAGCAAAGAACATCTACACTGGCACACTACACTGTGGAGTTCCTCTGAGAATTACCAATGTCATACCAAATACCATCAACAGTATTTATCTTCTCTTCATCTCTGCCATTTGTAGAAGCATCCAAAAAACTATTTTTTTTACATTAAGATAGCATTGTCTTTACTCTTGTGAAGTGAATGCCATAACCCAAAGCTTGAATCCATGAGATTTCATTTGTCCCTGTGGCAACTATAATTAAAACACAGCTCTCTTTGGGGAATACCTGGAAAATTAAGGTTATTGTTGTTGCTATTATTAATTAATTATCATCAGATGCTTGCTCTTAAAAAATGATCAGTCTTCAGATTTTGATGCTCCCTATTATCCTCATTAAGTAAATGGTGAAATAAAGATGAATTAATTGCAAGCAGACAAATTAATGATTAGCCAAGAATACTTCAGATTGAATTCTCTAACCAGCAGGTTTCACACCAATAGAAAATGCTTGCATACCAGGCTCTACTTTGGGTAAACACTCACAAGACAATAGTGCTCCGATTAGGAAACTTTGCTGTATTCCACAAAGGAGACAGATAAATCACGTGCAAGGAGAGGAAGTTAAATCATTCTCATGTAGCTGGTCGAGGATTTAGCAAGGAAGCAATACTAATTACAGGTCCATCCCAGACACATCAGATGGTATTATCCCAAATAAGAAATGACATAAAAAGTAATGGATCGTTTCTACAAGGGAGATGGGGGATATTAATAATAGGCCAAATTTAAGGTGAAGCAAAGCATCAGAGTCCTCCAGGGAAGCAGTTATGCTGCTCTGATTTCCAGGCCGGTGCCAACATTTGCACAGCAGGCACAGCACAGGGGATGATCTTCCTGATGTGTTGGATGCTTTGCCAACTGTATTTACTTCCCTTTCTCCTATCTCAACCCCAGCATGTTTCTTGTTCTGGCAGGTGCAGAAACATGGGCTTCATAGCCAGATGGGCAACTCCTAGGAGCTCCCCCATGTCAGCAATTTGCCAGAGGTTCCTCTTGTGCTCCTTGACCTTTGCAAAGCAACCAGCTCCAAAGGAGCTCAATTCTCCAGCCTCAGACCTTGCACTCCATTTCTATTTGTCAGTGAAAAGAAAAGAAGGATTGACTTGAAGGAAAGCTTCCATTTATTTAATAAAGAAGCTGAAGGAAAAGGATATTTAGAGCTACCCTAAAGGATCAAGTTCCCCAAATCCCTCGTTTCTAAGTAATTTAGAATAGAAGTTGAATGTTTCAGAAATGCTAATCAGTTATTCAAACGCATTTGTTGTGCAGTAATGTAGAGTTGGCCTTTGCTATGTATAATGTCAAGACATGTTATTTTAGGGAGCAATATTCCCTTTGCCAATCTCTCTGTGAGGCACTGCCACACATTGCTGGCATGATTCAGCACACCCAGATTTTCACCAGGAAAATATCTGTTACAGGCAGAAGAGGCTTAATGGGGTCTTACTTCTTTCCAGGTTTCTATTGCAGAGGGTCCTGAACCAAATGAAACATAAGACTCACCTGTGCATTATATTTATTTCTCAGGGGTGCAGACCCTGTGTCTGCTGTCACCATTGACAGCCACACAGACCTCACAGCCAGGTTTGTGGTAGCCCTGCAGTGCCCTTCAGAAGTTGTCTCCCTCAAATGCAACCACTGCTCAGGTGCTTGCTAACAAAATGCTGTTCTGCCTGTGCCAGACAGCTTCCAAAGCCAACCCTACTTGTTATTTTATCACCTACTTATCACTTCAAAAAATCCTGAGGCAGGCTTTTAAATAGCAGAGAAATTTAAAGGCATATGTTATTGGGGTTTTTAGTATGACTGTGCAGTACATGCCCTGAATGGCACCAGCATCCACTATGGATTTAACCTCTCGGTACAAGTTCATCCTCTAAAGGAACAGAGAACCATCCAGTGTCAATGCTGAACCACCCAGGCCAGAGCTTCCAAGGGGCCAAATATGACAACAGATATATGCTTAAAATATCAATTATTGAATGCATCCAGGGTGTAGGTACAGCAACCTGCTATATAATTATGCATCAGATCTACTTACACAGCGATGTCCGTGGGGAAACAGACTCATGCATGCTGTCCAACATGTATGAGAAATGCTGACTGCCCTGTCACTGGGACCTTCAAAAGCGCTCAGGAAAGGCCAACTCTGTTTTGCATAACTTCAATGGAAAAACAAGACCAATACTTAATGCTTCTAAAAGTCTTGTGTATTTTGTGAGCAGCTCAGTTCCTGGGTTCAACCTTCCACTCCCTTACTCGCACTTCAAGAACTGTCCCTCACAGAGCAATGGTTTGCTGAATTATGCCTTCTATACTTATTCAGTTAGATAATTTAAAATACATTGCTAACACGCAACAATATTGCTTGCATTTAAAAGCTAATACATTTTTCCCCCTCAATCCCTAGTTTTACCTTGTCTTCTTGCAAGCCACGGCACATAGACTAGCAATAAAAGCAGCAAAGGGGAATAAGAAAGTGAGGGAGTTGTCCCTCATAGTGTTGTTAAAGTATTGGTTTTGCTACTGGGAGTGAGATTGTGCCCTGAAAGCTTTTTGTAAGGTTGTAGTTTGGCCAGAAATTTTCTAATGGCAGCTTTGGCTTAAGCACCCCTCCATTAACAGCTTATTCTGCTTCCAAATCACCTTCACCTCCTTGCAGCCTGGTTACTGATGTGGCTGTAGGGCAAGTTGAGGAAATGTAAAACCACCTCTTTTTAACTCTCCTTCTGGGCAGGCTGTTTTTCAGCCACAACACTTCCTAGGTCTGTTTCCCTGTGTGCTACAAATATGACAGTGGGGTACAGTGGTACAGACTGCATATGAAGTTAAGATAAGAACAATGGTTATAGCAAAAGGATAGGAGTTGTTTAAACTAGTTTAATCCCCTTAGAGCAGCACGGCTACGAAGTGTCACACGGTTTACGATCACAGATGACCCAACTGCCCTGAGCACCCTATTCCATAACTATTCTTCAGGGAACACTCAAGGAAACCAGCAGTCCTAGCTGAACATCCTTGGTTTAGTTCCTTCAAATCATACCTTTTATATGAGTATTAATATCTTTAAAAGAGCAGTGACAAGTAGCATTAAATCTCCGTTCCCTTTTTTCTCATTGTAGCTCAATGGGCTGTTAGCTAAAACATACAAAAGAAAGGAAGACTGGCTGACTTGAGACCTGCTGAAGAGGCTTTTGCTTACACTGCCTGCATTTCTTTGTTTATCTGACTGCATTGTTTTTCTTCAATAGTTATATTTAGAGCTTTCATAAAAAGGATGAAATTGTGTTTTTTCCAAGATGCTGTGGCTATTGTTAAGTTCTACTGAGCACACAGGAGCTCTGCAAACAAAGAACTAAGCAAACAAAGAAAAAAGCTTGACGGAAGCTAGGAACTCCTACCCCAGCTCAGACAAATGGCCTTGGGTGGGTACTGAACATGTAAGGGTGAGCATGACAAAGGGTGATTGCAAGAGGTGGGCTGTCGAGTCTCTGCTCCTGACAAGTTCATTTTAATGCTCATCTGTGTACATTTACTCAGTTTGAGGGCATTTCCACATGGAAGTGGATATACAAACAGCGGTCTGTAAGAGGATAATAATTATTTTGCATTTGCGCTTTACAAACACTACCAAATTAAGTCTCCCACAACACTGCTGTAATGGTGAAGTGATGTAATTCAGTCAGGAAACAGGCACAGAGTGATAAATCCCCCTCTCATTATGCTTCCTTACTCACATCATCACTACCAACATTCTCCCCCATCAAATATGTGAGTAGAAAAAGGAGATGCAAATTTATACCAACCTTATTTTCGCTGAAGTTTCATTGTTATAGGTGATGGACCCACAAACAGGCTGGAATAGCTCAACTGTAAACTAAGTGCCCAGCAGACATGCAGGCAGAAAGATTCTACCCTGATTCAAGTGCAGATGACTTGTAGCAGGTAGCTGTTGTGGTTTGAGCCCTTTTTACCCTACCACCAGCAAATCCTACTTTTTCACTGTCCCTGAATCCCTCCAAAGGGGTTAGGCTCAAACCAACCTCTGAGTCAAAGAGGAAATGTTTGTTCTGTTTCTTCCAGCAGCACAGAGGGATGTATGCTTTTTGCAAGTGTTTAAATTTTTACCACGGTATTTATTAACCTATCCTAATGTTGACTTCTGCTTCAGTAAGGTGTCCAAAGAAGTTGAGCAGTATACAATTGTTATAAAGAGAATGGTGCATTATTGCTGATCTCTATTTGCATCAGAGAACAATCAAAGGACTTTTATGAGAGTCATTACTACAGGAACACAGTCAGTGCAGAGCCTGAAGTTAAAGCAGTGCAGCAGTGGCAGAACTACCACTTTCATTTGTCACCTCAATAGAAGACATTAAAAAATATATAGGCAATGAAACTTAAGCATAACAGGTTAATAATTAAGATAGCAGAGATTTCTCAATGCTGAAACAAGAACAAAAAGGCAGTACAAGGCATCTGTGCCATGACAACGTAGCAAGCAGGAATTCTGTAAAACCACAGGTTGGACAAAGGTATGAATTCAAGGGTGGGGGTTTATTCTTTCTGATATTTCAATGTTTTTGCAGTTTTCAGAAATAAGGTTTGTGACAGGTTTATCATTTCCAGCTACCTCAACCCCATCTTATCCTTCCTTCCTCCCCTTCCAAAACACATACACACTTCTGCAGAGCTGACCATCACGTGCCAAAACCTGCCTGCCTCTTTAGCCTCTAAAGTTGGATGCTGAAGAGGTGAGGCTGGCTTTCAGAAAAGGTCAGCTAGTGCTAAGGGAGGAGACAGCCTCGGAGGTGACTTGAAGCACTTGAAATAATAGCATAACACTTTTGAATTGGCAAAGGGGCAGAGATAAATATACACAGGAGGAAGCAGAGGAATCAAAACAACAGGAGATGAAAGTGAGGAGAACAGGAAGAAGGGCAACACGTACAGTGAAAGCAAAGATAGCCAGTAGAAATAAGGAGGCACAGCACGAAGATGAGCGCTATTTCAGTTGCAGAGAGGGTCCAAAAGAAAACAAAGTTCTAACAATATGAGTTGCAACTTCTGCCCTGCCCTTCTGTACCTTTACTTTTTAAACCAAGTTTATAGCATATTCCAAAGCCACCAAGTGTAAAAAACTTTTATACTACATCCAAGTGAAGTGGGATGGGAAACAAAGCAGAACTGATTTCCTTCAGCAGAGCTGGATTTGAAGCTTCATTTCCAAGCTTTTGTTCTCTTTTTCCCACCACCCATGCACATTCAGCGGTCTCAGCACCACCATGCTTCCTATAGTCTTTCATCCTCTGTCCTCTCCCAAAGGAAGTTGTTTACCCCTGTTTCTTCTTGCCAAATGTGACAACATGGTGGCAAACGTACGAAAGAATGAGACAACCCATCATCTTTTAGACAGTCTGAAGAAAGACTGTTCTGTTTTAGTCTATCTCCAGATGTAAATGTTTCTGCCTTTCTTCTCTCACTGCAATGTGCTAGCAAGGTTTCTATCTGGCAGATGCTTGAACAGGAGACATGGTAAGAGCCCTGCTAACAGCTCAGCATGTACTTCTGCACTAGCCTCTCTGCCAGGTTATCTGAAACACAAGGTAGTGCGAGTCCCTTCTTAGGAGAGGGGACCAGAATCTGTCTTGACAAGTGTTTTGCATGCAGTTAAATAGACAAATGTATTCTGCTGCCAGCCTCTTGCAGGAATTTGACTTGATGCCTGTCACCAAACAGCTTCTTTTGCACTAGAAGAATTACAAAACACTCATACCCTGTAATGATCAAAAAGAGAGCCCCATGCCCCCATTAGATTTCAGAAGTGCTATCCACACTCCCTTGCAAGATAATAACATCCAAGCTTACACAAAATTAGGATATGCATGTCTGAAGGGTAAAACAAATATAAAAACCCCTGCTATATTATATTATATAAAGGCTGCTAGTCCATCCTTTCCACTAGTCTGGTTGTGACAGTGACAATCCACCTTCACCAGAGACTGCATCATGCACATGTATAGTGCAAGCCCCTTCTCAATTCTGATAGCTTACAACTAACCTCTCATAGAGGAGAAAGGGCCATATAACTCAAACTGTTTTTAAAGCAAATGCTGTTTGGATACCCTCAGTCTGCATGCAAATACCTAATGTGACTCTTACCAAAACTATTTCAGTGATGCTTTGTAGTTGTAACTCCCATTTACATTGTGTTGCATTTCACCTTGTGCACTTCATCAGCAATTTTTCCATTTCACTACTTGCTTTTTGTGTTATGGTCAAGTAGGAGTCCATTAGAATACCTGTTACTGTGCATGATTAGAAACTCATTCTAGAAAAGCTTGAAAGTAATGGTGCCATTTATTCAACGGATACAAGCTCTCAAGAGAAAAATCTTCCTTATTTCACCTTCTGTATCGCTATTTCCACTATGCCCTTTTCCAGAGTTTAGTGCACCCAAACCTCAGAATTACAAAAAATAACCCCATTAATGGTAAAAACCAGCTTTCAGTCTCAGCTAGAGTCTGCACGTCTTTAGTTATCAACTAAATACCACAATTAAAGACTTAAAAAAAATAGATCCTAGCAATTTAAATGACAAGACCTAACAAAGCCTGCTTTTTATTTGTATCTTGTAGTCAACTGAAACCCAAGAGGCTGCAAGATTCACCTGAAGCTAACCCTGCTGATGGAACATCCACAAAGGATTACCCCATTTTCTTGTGCTCAATGAGCTTAAGCAGCAGACTATCCTTCAACCATGATTTCTTCCCCCTCCATTTGGCCACCCATTTTTATACAACTTAAGTCCCTGTTGTGCCTTCAGCACCAGCAGGTTTTTGTTGATATCTGCTTGAGTTTATTTGCCACCAACAGTATTATTGCACTTAGTGTATTTCCATAAGAAATCAAACAAAAGGACAAACTTTACATCTTTCCTTTCTTGGCCCACTTGCTCAATCACCACTGCAATGCAAACAGATTTCCCAGAGAGACTGCAAAATCTCCATTCACTGACATACTCAAAATTCAGTTGAAGATCTTGAACAAATGGATCTGACTTCAACTTTGGATCTAACTTCAAAGCTAGTGTCTCCTTTCAGCAGGCAGGTTATACCAGATGAGCTCAGAAATACCTTCTAATTTAAGTTTGCTACGCTCCTAGTAGGGTCAACAGCTCTGAGCAGTTCTGATAAGCTTCCCACAGTATTCAGACACCTAAATTGAGTCCTATCTTAAAGGTTACTAATAAACAGTACAACAGATTCGGGATACAGGTGAGGAAGCATATTGGAAATACTTCCCTCTCCTTATTACAGCAGCCATCCATTGGCTGATGTACATTTCGCATCAAGTTATTCACTACCTATCCATGCTAAACAGTCAACAACCCCCCAGCACATGAGCAGAGCCTTTTAGGGCACCTTTGCAGTACTTCTGAAAGCACCAGTTGCAGCACAATGTAAACCAATACAAAAAAGCAGCTAGGTGGACGACCAGTTTCTTCCATGGCTCGTTCACTCTTTGACCTCTCAAAGGAGAGAAAGACAACAAACTGAGTAAGCCTCAAGAATTCATGTCACAGGCTTCCAAAAATGGCAACAACTTTGTCACTTCTGGCTATGACTGAATTTAAGTTGGCAATTCTGCCAGCCCTCTGAGCCATCCGGCCCCTCATGCCTTTCATTTTTTAGGATACGGTTAGATTAGCCCATCCATTATAAATATGACACAGCAGTACCCACAAGCATTAGAGTTTTCAGCATTTCAGCTAAAAACCCCATTTTGGAAGGATTTACAGCTTGGCTGCAAGAGTGGCGTCTGGCTGAAACGTGGCATACAAAGTCTCGCCATAAGAGCCCAGCCGTTTAATAATAAATCAGTTTGGCTATTTTTAAATAAGAAGGCTGAAAAATACAAATGAAGTTTACCATTTGCTGACGCATCTTTGATCTTAGAAGGAATGTGAATTCCACAGGCCAACTCTTCAGCTGATGTAAATCAGCATAACTACACTGGCATCAGTGGAGCTCCAGTGATTTACATGCTACAAATCTGTCCCTGTATTTATTAATGGAATATTTGTAGTTAGCTTTCGGGTCAAATCTTTGCTGTTGATATAACCTACTGGAATCAATGGGGAGTTGCACATATAAACGCAGAAAAAGACTTAGGTTTCTGTTTTGCACTCTTGATTATTTAATTTTTAATTAAAACAAAATTGCAGAGTACAAGCGTAATCATAGAGAACCCAGAGTATTTAAGGCATTGCATATCTTGGTTGAGGCTATAATGATATTTACAAGGCAGCTGTAGGACATGCATCAACTGCTACTTTTTAATCTTTCTAGATTGATCCATATGGCAATCCGTGCTATTGTTGATCCATATTTACACCACAAGCACAGAGTTTAGTAATTTCATAGGAGAACATGCTGAAAACAAAGATCTCCAAAAAAAGAGGTCAAAGATTTGGATTACATTCAGGACTTTCTCTTCCTTCCTCCTCTCCCCCACACTATCTCCTACCCACTGCTTCCTTTGTGTTGCAGAAAGGGTTAAATGTCCCTACCTCAACTTCTTCAACCCATGCATGTGCAGAACATCAGCTACTGAAGAGACCTGCTAGCATTAAGGCAGCAAACACTGTAAGGCACTAAAGCCAAAAGCCAGAACATCCAAGCTCAATTTAAGTCTGCCCCAATTTCCTCTGCCACATAGGGCAATTTCTGTCACCTTTTGGCACCGTTTCCCTCCCCTCCCCCTGCCATAAAGCCAAATGGGACTAATGATATTTACTAAACTGTGTGTGGAACTGGGATTTATGTATGACATATGCTAAACATACCATCTATTTGCATGTTTATGATTGCACATACCATCATAAATGCAAGGTAGAACTGCCTTTGCAAACACATCATTCTACAAACATTTCTGAAAACCTGAGCATCATCTGGGTGACTGACCAGATCTCTTTAAAAATAGTATTTTGTATATTTAGTGAGACCATAAACACAAAACATTTACTAACACTCAGCACACACAGTGCCTGTCTATTACAGTGCACACAGAAAGCACTGTAGCATTAATTGATATAATGCCCAAGATAGAAATGTTTGCCTGTTTCACTCAGTACATTTCTTCATTTGCTGAATAATTCAGCTTCTAGAAAGGCTCAGCTGACCTTTTCTTGATAAAGTCATATTTCTAAGCACTTGCTTGCATTTGGTATTTTTAATCAGGTTCAAGTCCACTCACTGCACATCAGAGCCGAGAATAATGATGCAGATACGCGTTTTAGCCAAATGATGTTCCTTGCAGCACACACACTTCCCCCAAATCACTGAGTTGTTAAGTGTAAGAGAATTTATGATGCTAAATAAAACCAGAAAAAAAAAAAAGATGTTTTAATAAGATGAAAATCCAAATGTTAAAATAATGAGCCATCTGTATGGGTGGCCCTCTCCTGAGAGATGCCAAGAGCTTTACCATCTGTGAAACATTTACCAGCTGTTTCCTTCCTTTTTCGTGAGAACATAAGAAATCCTTGCAGTTGGTGTTTCTAACTGACACATCCTAGCGAACGAAACAGGTTTGTTCAACGTCAGGGACCTCTCATGAAAGCTAGCCTGGCTGGAATTAAGCTAATATTTGGTAAGCATCACTGTTCCCCATTTTGAAAAGATCTTTCCAAGCAGTGGTCCAGCAGGACACAGGGCACTTTGGCAAATGGGAGAGGCAGAATGCAGCCCACAAACCACAAACTGGTTTCAGGAAAGAAAATACATTGAATATCTGAACATTTCTTTACTGGTTTGCTTTTTTTAAACCCTAATCTGTTGCAGGAATTCAGGATAAATTTGTAACCCATATGAAGCTCAAAGGCCCCTGCAATAACTAAGTATAACATGAGCATAGAATTGGACTTTGCTCTCTCTCCTCTGATCATTGTTTCACATACCTGTAATCAGCATATCCCTGCAGCTTTTAATATCTGTACACACACACTGAACCCCTGCACAAATGAATTACGTAGGATCCTAGGATCAGACAATCACACTCCAAGAGAGTCTAGTTTGTGGTGCACAGCTCAAAGGCTGCAAAACAAAGACAAGTTTAATCCATGAAAGGATATATTAGCTTGTATTTATTTATATCCTGATGTGCTGTAGCCCTAATTGCACAACATTTAATTATTTCCTTAGTGTTCTCTTATTTCATTAGCTGCCAATGTGAGTTGAAGAGAATATAACTTAAGCAGCAGAATTAGCTCTTAAATTCCAAGTCGATGAAATTTGTCCATAGGAGTGATAAAGGCAGTTTCTATGAAGTATTCAGTTATGTTTTCAAAAGTTAATTTTTCAAGAGACTTGTGAAATGAGTCGGGGGGAATGAAAATCAGCATCTGATCAAACTGACAGTCTATGTGGTTGTGTAAAGAGCAATATTTGGTTACTGCTTATACGCCAGCCACCACCTTATCCTTCACAATTAGGAGAACTGTAACAGACATGAAAACAAACATCAGCTCTACACAGCACACTGGCAGCACCTGCCTCAAACCAAGGACCAATTTTTCCCAGTAAAAGTTTCCCCTCCCCTTCCTCACTCCCTTTCCCAAGAAGGGAACATCAGCCATAGCATGAACAAATGAAGGAGGCTTGTCATTTGTTGTGTGGCGATGCACAGAGACACACAAGTGGGGACACTACCAAACAGAACAAACAGCAGTGTGAACATATCAGGACTGACTCCTGACACAGCACCCAGAGAGTCCCCTTCTGCTTGCAGGGAAACATCCCTGCAGAAATTACAGAGCTGCCTCTGGAGCAAGTAAACTATCCCTCCACTGATCCTGCTCAGCCCAGGGCTCACACGCTGGCTGTACATGCTACAGAAACCCCAAAACATCTTCAACTTGTACCTATCACAACACAACCCCATAACTAACCCCATAACTGGCCCCACAATACCCACTAGCTGATTCCCATTTTCCAAGAACTAAATACAGAAGAGTTGTCTCCATACATGGGCTACCTATAACACAAGTGACGTTACAAAGCAATTTACCTTTGCAATTCAGTTAGGTAACACCAGAGTAAGAACACAGCAGCACACTGTTTCTGTTGACAGTGACCACTAATAGACCCTTAGGCAGTTCTCCTACGATCTACAACATAAGAGCACCAGAAGTCTGGATGACAACAAGAAATACCTGCAAAAAACACTGCTGGCATTGCTTTGCATCTCTTAGTAGAAGCCATAAACCAGTGGATGACAGTAATGGCCCACAGAATTCCTCTCCTTAAAATCAGGATTGAATCAGTTAGCCAATGAGGTCAACATGCAGTGGATTTCCTGCACTGCAGGATCTGTTCAGTACGTAGCTAAATTTAAGTACTAAACTGGTTTCCTTATATCTAATGCTTTTATTGATATTTGAAGCATTTTTCTTGCAGTTAAACCCCACCCAAATAGAAACACTTTGAAGAGACAAGTACCTACAATGGAATAAAAGGGCAAGGAGCATTTGGAAGCAGTAGTGTCTTGGAAGTCATTCACAAGTAAACAAATAACCCAAGCTGAGGACAGACTTAAGTAAATCTGTAAAAAAGGATAACCTCAGGGTCTCCAGGACTGGCTAGAGTAGTGTATTTGATACTTCCATTTATTATATACCACATCAATCTGCAATGTGTGGAAAGGCATAGGCATAAAGCTGTGATCCCAGCTTCTCTCCATAATTTAAGAAATCACGCTTTGCCGTAAATTAAGTCAGAAATGTGGATACTTTTTATTAAATCATTTTAAGTACTATGAAGCACAGTTCTACAGCTACCAAAAAATATCAAGATAAAGGAGTCATTTAAGAGAAAGCAAACCAGCTTCCCCAATATAGCACCCATGCCATCAGTAAAATACCTGGCTTTTCTGATGAGAATGAAAGCTTAAGTTCCGAGTGTTAAGTAACTGCAAAGAACAGCACAAGATTTTTGCTAGGCATTCTCTGATAATTTCTAAATGGGTTCTAATACCAAATGGTACCAAAGAGTTTATGATCTGTTCTTTAAAAAGGAATGACAAGACTTGGTAGCTCACATAGTGTTTTAGAGCATAGTTATATCATTTTGAAATGAATCTGCCCTTTACCAGAAGATCTAAAGTCTTCAAAATATAATGAAAATAAAGTTTCATGCCATCCTGGAACAACAAGCCCTGGAAAACATCATACCAATATTTATTTCCAGAGAAACTGAGGCATGAAGAAACGCAGAATTATTTTCAGGCTGAGGTATCTGTGCTTGCCTCAACATCAGCAATTCAGCTTACCTACATGGAAGTCCTAATGGTACCATAGTCCTTACATTCTTCATCAAGTGTCATAAAAACCTTGGAATACAGGATGGTACAGAAGATGTGGGTTACTTGAGTGTTACCTGTTCAAAGAAGCACCTTCTTCTGAGGTCAAATAATTTTAATTCACTATATCCTCCAGTGACCCGAGCTCATAACAGCATCTACACTTACGTGAATGTTATTAGTATGTGCTTAAAAAGGGATCAGGGAAAAGCTAACACTGACTGCATTACATGCTGTGTTCCCCTGCTAGAATGAGATTAAGGTCATTGGCAGGGCAGACCACGTATGTCTAAAGTTTATACTGCAGATATCTTCACTGGTTTGCTGAAGTGCTCATAATTTCAGGCACTCAAACACTCCCCAACTTTGTGAGTGCAGAACATATGCAATTAATCAGAAAGACATTACTAACAAAAAAGGGGGGGCTGTAAGCGTATGAAATCCTGCATATCTTCTAGGATTTATAGAATCCTAGAAGCATTTAGGTTGAAAAGGACCTTTAAGATAATGTCTGACCACTAACTCAGAGCTGCCAAGTCCACCACTAAACCAGGACCCTAAGCACCACATCTACACATTGTTTAAATACCTCCAGTGATGGCAACTCCACCACTTCCTTGGGCAGCTTGCTCAGTGCTTAACAACTCTTTTGGCGAAGAATTTTTAACTGGTATTCAATCTAAACCTCCCTGGCACAACTTGAGGCTGTTTCCTCTTGTCCCATCACTTCTTCCTTGGGAGAAGAGACCAAATCCCACATCACTACAACCTCCTTTCAGGTAATCGTAGAGAGCAATGAGGTCTCCCCTGAGCCTCCTTTTCTAAACAACCCCACGTCCCTCATCCATTCCTCATTACACCTATGCTCCAGACCCTTCACCCTCTTTTTTTGCCCTTCTCTGGCCCCGCTCCAGCACCTCAATGTCTTTCTTTTAGTGAGGGGCCCAGAACTGAACACATGATTCAAGGTGCAGCCTCATCAATGCTGAGTACAGGAGATCATCACTCCCCCAGTCCTGCTGGCTGCACCATTTCCAACACAAGCTGAGATGCCCCTGGCCTTCTTGGCCACCTGAGCCAACTGCTGGGTCATACTCATGTTTATAATACCCCACAGCTTACTTTGCTAGCTAAGACAAATAATAGCCAGGTTTTAAAATTAAGCAATCCTAATTTCTTTTGAAATCTCTCAGGGTCATTTTCCACAGTTTTAAATTCCTCACATGGCATCAAGCATAACGTGTATATACTCACCCATTTTGTTCTGGGTTCTAGTTCTACAGAACAAATATTGCTCTTAACAAAGCACATCCTGAATGCTACCCTTCCACATGCAAGCAAGGGAAAACTCACTCTGAATTTGAAATATCTGTGTAACTGAGTGTTAAGCCTTGCTTTTGTTTTGAAAGTTAGCAGTTTTAGCAGTTAGTATGTCTAAATGACAGCAGTTAGTGTACAATGTACAACTTCTAGACTACAGAAATGGATTATAACCGCAGCTTCTTTTCTGTGCTCCTGAAGATGCTCCGACTGCTGTAAGCTGCATTGTGACTTTCAGTGGCTGCATTGAAGACTTATCGAACTACTACACCAATACGCAGAGAGATACTTCACTCCAGGATTTCCGCCCAGCTAGGAATTTCAACCAAGTAGGTGCTCTGGAGTCACTCTTGACCAACAGGCTTTATCTAACAAAAAATGCCACTGTTCATATGTTTGAATACACTTAAAGGTATCATTTATTTTGGTCCAAAAGGTCCTTCAGTTATAGGACAGGAATAGTAACAGGTATACAGACAGACTAACATTTCTGCACACAGAAGGTAATTTCTTAGTATTGTTTTATGTTAATGACCAAAATGGAGATGTTTGGGGAAAAAAAAAAAAATAAGAAATCCCCTGCAAGTATTTCTGGCTTTCCTGACCCTGCCCTTCTCTTATTGGTATAATATTTATGATCTGCTGTATCTTAATTCTTCCATTGAGAGTTTTAAGCCGATTCACAGACCAGGTGCTGTGTAGGTGGGTGCTGTGTGGGTTTCCCCTCTGCTCAGATGCCTGAACTACAAGAGCTAAGCGTCATGTTCAGCCAGGCCTGAACACCCTTTGAGCCAAGATTAACAATCTGTGCCAAACTATGGAGGCAGCTTGGGATCAAAACACCTTTTTAAAGCTTTCCTTAATATCTGGTTATATAAATAGTACAAATCTGTCCATAAAAATTTCTCTTAATCACTTATGCAGTCAGGCAAACTTATACCTCATTTGTCAGAATGTCAAGAACAGTAGGTGCCCATCCTTGATCTCACAGTAATTCATTATTACTTAACTCCATTGATGTCAATGGAAGGCATCAGAAATACCACCAAGAGGAAAAAAAAAAGAAAAAGAACAAAACCATATTTTTTGGCACTTCCTTAAGAACTCATTTGCAAGCTAGGAGTAGTTGCTATTTTCATCAAATTTCAAAGGATGATTTGCTTTATAGCTTTTCTTTTAGTTTATTAATTTTCCAATCTCAGTCTTCTAGGATCTTCCTCCTAAGAGATGGGCACTTAGTCACAGTACCAGCATCTTTCCCTGTGATCTAGAGAACCAACGCTTAGCATTTGGACTGGATTTCTGATACACCATAAACACGAAGCCACAATTTGCCTCAGCACTGTCAATCCTCATGTGCTGTCACTTGCTTTTACTGAGTCTTTGGTAAAAGAAATACAAAAAACAATGTAAAATTCAAATAGGATTGGGAACTACATTTGGTATCAGATTGCCTTGGAGCCTACTGCAGCTTTTTGCAAAACTATATCCATGTTCTCCCAAGTTCTTGAGCACATCTGGAGTTTCACAGTTTTGGATCAAACCAGATGACAGCAGTCTGTCAAAAGACAGCTAGGAGCCCATCAAATAGATATGCTAAAGAATTAAATTAAGAAAACTCTTTTGAGCCCAAAATAGAATTTTATATAACACAAAAATAGTTCTTTTTCCAAACTTCCTTCATGGAAAGGACAGAAAGTTAATTCTTTCTGTCTGAAAACAACACATTGGCTTTACTGATGATAATCTTTAGAAACAGAAAGGCAAGAACATTTACTACTGGCTGTGAGATCACTTTACAAATGCGAAAGCAGCGTTCATCTTGTGCATGATGGGAAGATGGGACTGAAATCACACCAGGATTTGTGGTCACCTTTGGGGAACCCAGCCCTGACCCAGAAGTTTCACATCCCAGGTATGGAAAATCTTAACTCAAAACACTGTTCTGGACTGAAAAGTCAGCTAAGCTTGCTCAGGAAAGGCTTCTGGCTTGTTTTGAGAGATGGTAGTTCAGAGCACTGTACTTGGCCTCAGAAATTTAACTGTACCTAAATTAAGACTGAAAACTGATCAGGTTGGATTAAAGCCTAGTGGGATTGTGGACAGAGATTTCTCACTCTCTCCTTTGCTAATATTTTCCCAAACTGCTTTTTGGCAATCCTTTCATTATTTATACTTTTTTTTTTTTACCCAGTTTTCCCTGTAAATGAGCAGTGAAATTCCAAGGGACTCTATCAGGAGTTAAAATCATCCAGTATATATTTGCCAGCGCATGCAGTATTTATTTTTAAACAGTGCCAAAACTGTTTATAGATAGAAACAACAGGACAACCCATAATTAAATAACTGTTTCTGCTACATCTGCTATTTAGCAACTTGAAGGAAAATAATTTCCCAACAACAAATAGGAATGGTCAAGAAAGCTCTCAAGTTTGGGCCCATTATTACCATATAAAACAACATATTAGTTGCTTAGCTACCAATCATAAAAGCAGCCCAATTAAAAATGAAAGAATCTTAACTAGCTGCATGGAATATAAAAGTGAAAAGTTAAAAGCTGTCAGGTGGTTAGTGGAGAGAATACTGAGAAGTGATTGACAAACTGGGCTTGCTTTGCTTCAAATTTGGCTTTGATTCAATAAATGATTGACACACTGATGTCGTCTGAAATAGCAGATTGTGCTTTGGAGAGGCTATTTAGCAGCCCATTGATTGGCAGGTTACTAAAATTGTCCCATGGACAGAGGTAACCAAACAGAGCTATATTTTGACAGGTGGGCTTTTTTTCTCTTCACCTGTATTTACTATTCAATTTATATTAAAAACAGAAGTAGAGAAAGGACCAGAAAAGTGCCATTCAATTTCCATGAAAATGGCGTGATGTCTCCTTTTGTAATACTGTTCCACAAAACTAGGACTCCATTCCTCCATTAAGTATCCTGCTTTTTATGGAAGACTCTTGAAGCCAAACTGAAGAGCCTCACACTTCTTTTTCAGAAATGGAGACGCATCGTGAACATGAAAGTGTTTCTCCATTTGAACAACAAGCACCTTCGCAAGGCAGCAATAAGTAACATAACCAAACATTTTCTGGCTGGTACCAGATAACAAGGCTCAGTTCCAGGGGGATGAGGTATCATCCTAACACAGTCTTACCATTTCCCATAACCTAAGCATGGGGAGGACCAGAACCTGAATTTGAGATCCACAACCCTGAGTAAAATAGACTTTGTAAGAACTCATTCGTGTTCCTCTGACACAGATGTAAGGCAGCACACAATGAGGCGAAGAACTAGAACTTGGCCATGAGTGACACAAATGTTTTAGAAATACCTGATGATTGAGGAACAAAGGGAAAAAATAAAGAGCCTGACCAGTAATAGCCATTAAAAACCTAGGATTTTTTAATCAAAGAAAGCACCAAAAAGCATTTTTCCTTACTAAGCATAAATACAGCATTATTCCTCTTCACTGCTAGCCTCCAGACTCCAAAAATAGTATTTTCTGGGTTTATTATCACTTATTCCTGATGCTTTTACTACAAAACCAACTACTACTGTTGAGCAATAAGTCTGTCCTGTTTCTGAAACCCCTCTTTTTTGTGCCTATATTTCCAAACAGAAAGGATATTGCCTACTTAGACTCTCACTTGTTATTCCTAACATTTTAGACTTGTACAAAACTTCAGTGTTTCTGATATACTTCTTTTGTGCCTGGCAGTCATTTACACAGAATACTCTGCTTTTATCTTCAGCTTCTCAGTCATGACTGATTCAATACTAAAACTCCATTTTATATAACCCAAAGAAGCTTACACATTAGTTGTAGATAAAACACTAGAGATGGATATTTACCTTAGGTGTTAAGTTATTAGGTACCTGAGTTTGCAGGTTACATTCTCCACTTCAGGAGAGGAAAAAAAAAGACATTGTTTCCTTCATAGAAACACCTTCACAGCACATATTCAAACAAACTACACCAGAAAAACAAGAAAAAAACATAACTGACAACCACTTACCCAAAAAAAGGCACATACAGAGAGAGTCCAAACAAAATCTACGCTCAGAAGCACACAAGACCACCTATAGCCAAGCTGCTGAATGCAACTGCTGCAAGTCACGGTGGTAGAGCACCTCACCTAAGCTGCTGCTCGTGAGGGTAATTTGCAGCATCTGCTTGGGAACACCTGAAGAAGAGCGGGTGAGTCCACCAGAAAGGCAAGGTCGGCCTCCTGGGCACAAGTGTTTGCACTTAAACACTCACAAACTTTTGCAAGTTCTTCTATTGAAAGAAAAAAATATTTCCATATTTTCTTTTTTTTTCTTCCTATCTTTCTGTTTTCATTATTGGTTTTTATTACATGAGTATATAAGGGACAAAGGGGCAAAGTACAAAAGCTTTGTCCCTTATATCAAAAAATCAGAGGTTCACTTTGTTAAAATTATATTTCAGTTAAAGTCCTATTTAGTAGCTTTAGCAATTCAGTAATATTTCCTCTGCACTGTTTATTAAACAAATGCGCTTGGTATGCGTAAACTGTGTTTGTCCCAGCGGGCGCAGTGGGTGACATGGCACAAGTGGCAATGTACAGTATTACAGATTCTTACAGTATTTAGTGCCTCACCTTTTCCCCAACCATTAGCAGAGACAGAAGACTAGAGGCTTTAGAAAGCACTGGTATCATTTTAGCCCCTGTATCATTTTACATAAATTATTCCATTTGCCAGCATAATTTTATTTTCTAACTATAAATAATAATAATAAAAAATAATCATACCAATAAAAGTAAGAATAGGCTTGCACCGCACAAGCAATCGTTTACTGAAGCATGGATAGCTTACAAGCCAATACCACAATGACTGGGCGCTTTATAATGGAATTGTCCAGATAGATGAGGTATGGCTGTGACCATTTGAAAATGAAATTTAAGTCCCAGACATCTTTGCCTTTCCTTCTGCTCAGGACATGTAGCTTCTTACCAAACTTTCCTGTAGGTGTTTATCTGGTTTGGTCAACTCTGTAATACATTTTCTCCAGTTCATCTTCTCTCTCCATTTGGATGGTGACTCAACCTTTAATCAGAAGGGAGAAAGACACCATCAAAGAGCGCCCAGTATTTACTTACCTGTCTTTGTAAGTTGTCTGCCTTCTCCCATCCCCTCAGTGCTTTCAAAAGAGGAAAGATGTTCGACTTTCCAGAAGAAAACTGCTTCTGCTTTCTTTTTGTGCCTCCTCCAGAAGATGCAACCTCACAACCTCTTAGCTACTGGCGACTAACGGACAAGACCTTTCAAAGTGTGAATTTCCTATGGGCACAGGACTCTTTAGCAACGTGGCTCACTGAAGAAAGAGCCAAATGCAGTCCTTGTGGTTTTTATTCCCCTCCACCCAGTTACAGTACTGTACAGTCACAGAAAAAAAAACACCCTGATACCATCCTCAAACTTCTACTTTGTAGTAAGGCATTCAGCAGTTATGCAGCATGGCACAAAACATGACCATTTTTTCATTTTATCATTCATAGCATGTTTTTAAAAGATCCATTAAATTTTTCCAATTAAATATGGTAATTCAGGAAAAAAGTTTTGGATGAACACTGATTTTGATGTTGCCTTTTCACCCTAAAAATGGCCGTTTTCAGTTCTTCCCTTTTTTTCCCAATTCTGTCTTTTTCCAAGGACTCTTTGAAGACTACAATCCATTTCCTGCCCAGTTCCAGCTAATTGTTACTAATTCAAAAGATTCTAAAGACGTTGCTACTATTTAGAAAAGAAAATAATCCACTCATCCGATGTGCCTGCTGATTAGGAACTTAACTCAAAATCCACTGAAGAAATAGGAGGTTTGTGGATTGCGGTATGAATAACTTTTAGATCAAACTAATTCAAGTAATTGCTTTTGCTGGTTTGGTTGGGGAGTGGTATTACAGCGTTGCTGTGCTGGTTCAGAGAAAGCGGTGTGTTTACTGTTGCTCTTTTAAGCAGGAGATTTGTTGGGATTTCAAGAAGGAAAATTCAGTTCCTAAAATGAGAGCTTCCAGGCTGTTTCAGTCTGCAGTAGGTATGCAAGACTTAATTATAAATTCTGGAAATAGGATGTCATAGCTAAAAAATGCATGGCGAGCCTTATGTATAGTCCTGAATGAGATCTTATGTGATATTTTAGCCGATGACATTGTGATGGAAGATGAACCACAGATGTGGCTGGAGAAGGTAGCTGCAGCCAGAGCTGTGCAAACCATTGCACTGTTTCAAATTCTCATTACTTGGCCATAAAAGATTATTTTTTGTAGTTAGATGGGAGTTCAGACACAAATGCCTTTTTTTGCAGCCAAAGAGGGAATCCTTCAGCTGAAGATTAGAAGCAAAGGGCTCTGGAAATGCTGCCTCCTGTTACTCAAAGTATAAATTATTAGCAATATCAGGATTTCATTCCAGGAGATGAAACTTAACCTCCCCTACCACGCCACCACACTGGAGTAACTGAACTGTGTGCACAGAAATGCCTGAAAAGGAGAAAACAGATTTTGCCCCAGTGCTGCTGTTCTACCCTTTCTTAGGGAAAGAGACTTTGCACTACATGACAAGGATTATTTTACAAAAAACAAAAAAAAAAAATCCAAATATATATTCTGTGAACAAATAAATATTTGTCTAAATGTGAAAAATGTGCAAAAAAGAGTTCCTTTTAATGCCCATGAACATGCAGGGGAAAAGTATAAAGTCACAAAATGAGATACAACTAGCAAGGAACATAATAAGAAGAAAGTGTTTGGTAAGTGCCTTCTTTACACAGGAAAAGACCTAGGAAAGATTACATCTGTCACTCAGCAATGAGAGAAAGCTTTTGACAGATCACCCTAAGAAAGCCTTTTTTTACTTTCATCTTCACTACAGGAATCAGCTGTGATCAGATTGCAAAAATAATCAAGACCAGCATTAGGATGGTTGGAGCTCTGGCTACAGTAGGAAAAAGAGTTTCAAGAGCACTCAGAAAACACACAGATAAGGTCAGGCCATTAAACTCATCTTAGAAGAATTTCAGAACTACAGGGATCATCCCTGAAGACTTCTGGAGGACCCAAGGCTTCCAGAAGACTCAGACTAGTGCAAACACATCTTTAAAAGATGGAAGAGTGGGAAAGGACCATTGCGTCTTGGCTTCTGTTCATATAAAAATACCAAAACAAAACTATCCATGAGAACCTAGAATAAGACTTTTGGAGATGAGAAACAGACAATACGGAATTATTAATGATAAATTATGTCACACCTACCTAATCGCATTCCATGACAGTGTGACAGACCTTGTGAATGGGGAAGTCATATATGTTGACTTCGGTTAGCTTCTACCACTGTCTCACATATCAGTCCCACATGAACAAGCTATGGGATATCCTCCAAATGACATTACTGCAGCTGGCTGGAAAAGGTCAGAAAACCCGACTCCAAGATTATACCTTCATGGTCCATTGTCAGGCTGGAATAATGTCCGGAGTGGGTTCTGGGCTTTGCAATATCCAGTACTTTTATTAATGTCTTTTGAAGGTGGAAGAGAAAACACTTTGCAAGGTATCTGCAGATGGTTCCAAGCTAGAGAGAACAGCAACAGTCTTTGAAGACAGCATTGTAACACACAATGATCCTGACTAAATGCAGAAACAGTCTGAAAAACAGGATGCAATTCAAGATGAATCAGTGCGAAGTTGTCACTGATGCATAATCAGCTGTTCAAATATAGGATGGGGACAACTGATTACAAAGCAGTTCTACAAGAAAGCGTCTGGCATTACAGTGAATCAGAAGCTGTACATAAATCAATAGTATTGTGCTCCTGCAAAAAGGGCATATGTCAAACTGGGACATACAAACAAGTGTCATATGTTGTACATGTGACGTAATCCCACTCGGTGCTGGGAAGATTTCAAACGCAATACAGCATCTGGGCTTTGGCACTGCACTTCAAAACATATGTTGTCCAGCCACAGAACAATGAAAATGGTGCCAGGTCCAGAAAACATGACCTACAAGGAATGACTGAAGAAATCGAGGGTGTTTGGTGAGTAGATGTCGTAAGTCTTCAAACAGATTAAAAATTGCTGCAAAGGGGGAGGAAAGAAACTGTTCTCCCATTTCATTTGAGAACACCATAAAAAGAAACAGGTTTCCATAAAGTGTTCAATAGTAGGAAAAATTTCTAATGGTAAGACTGCTAGAATAGATTGCCCAGAAGAACTATTGTATGTGTATCACGTTGGTCAAATGTTCCTCAAAAGGGAAACAAGTAGAGTTAATAGTACCAGTGGGTAGAGAGAGGGCTGACCGGACCACTCACCAGCTGCTCTCTTTTCTGTAAGGAATCCTCACTCTCTCTGTCAAGATTCTTTCATAACTGTTGTAATCCCAATTATTTTTAATCATTTTTTTCCCAGTAACTTTGAATAAGAAGTAAGCAAAACTGAAGCTGGCAATGTCATTGGCTGGCAATATTACTGCATATTGAAAAATATTCATTTATCAAACCCAAACAATTCCTAACATTTTGCTTGTTTGTTTGTAGCACTTGTCAAGTTTCTACCTTTTCCTTCTCTAAAATGGCAGGCAAAGTGTGAAGGGGGGGGCCATCAACTCTGAAATGAATTTCATTCAAGATGAGTTATGCACCTACATGTTTATAACTTCAGGGAGTGGAAGGGAAGAAGAAAAAAAAAGGCAAGAAACTAAAACCCCACCACATTTAATTATCAACACAGCAGCCACAGAAAGACAGACGGACAACAAAAGTAAGATAAGAGACACTTCAAGTAACACAGCTGAGTTTGCTGTGACTACTCGTGATGGGAACTGTTATCAAAGTCAAGTACACAAAGCGTATTCAGCCCTTTATTGTGCACAAAAATATCTGTGAACTTTAACGTACACCGAATCACACACATTACTTCGAAAAATAAGACCCAAACCACTCCAAAGCTATAGCAACAGAGGATTTTCACTATCCCAGATCACACCCTTGTTCCATGTAATCTGCACCTAACCAAGAAACTGAAAAACCTCTAAGAACAGACTTGGCTGATTGTATATTGCTAGATGGGGGGGGGGGGGGGGGGGGGGGGGGGGGGGCAGAGAAAATTCCTTCCGGATCCCAGTGGGGAATTCAGCTCATGCCCTGAAGCATGAGATTTGATTACTCTTTTTTGAACATGCATAACTGCCATTGCTATTACTGGTCATAACATTTTGTCAGGAAAGAGAAATATTATTCTGCAATGTAATAAAAATAGATAAAATTCAATATAGCTTCAGAATCATTTGCTACATTTCCAAAGTAAACATTAAGCACCCATCAAGATTATTCCATTGGATAAGCCAAGGAAGCCTCCAGTACTATCTGTTCATTTTATTATCTCTAATTTTCAACTGTGCAAAAATGCTTTCGGTAAATATTATGGGTTCTTCCTGTGTTAGAAGAGATGCTAAATGACCTTCAGCAACTTAGTTATAAATAACAGAAGCAGGGAGCATACAAATGCTGTGTAGTTTCAGCTCTGTTCAAACCTATCAGCAAATTCTGACCAGTGGATAAAAATGGACACCAGATTCTGCTTGCCTTTTTTTCCCCTTCTTCATAATCCCACCCCAGTTCCCTCTTGAAAGGCATTCTGTTCTGTCAGCCATAATGGCATCTGCTGGTGGAGACAGGAAGCCATAAATCTGTAGGGTTCCTCTCGACCAAGCCTTGTTAATGCTCCCATTTATCACCGAGGATAGGGTGCCATCTCACTAGCGCTCTACTCACAAGTCCATCTTCTCAATTTCCCCTTCCCAAAGGAGTAACCATTTAAAACAGTGACTTTCTCATCTTGCATGTTGAGACTGAAAACGCCACTGATACAAATACCATACCCAGTGTGTAGCATTTGGATTTAAGCCATGACTCTGGAGAACAATAGCCACTACTTGCTGATCTCAGACTACACTGAATTGCTGCTTCACTTACATCTAGAGCTTGTATCTTTTCAACTTGCACAGAACTAGCTGATACCAGATGGAAAGGTTAAAATCTGAGGGGGCCCTGACACTTGCCTCCTCCTTCTCCCCCCTGATGCCTGCTAGCATCCCAGCACATTACAATATTGTGTGACGGTTCGGGAGAATTGTTAGTAAAACAAGCATGTGTTAAAGCAGCATTTAGTATTATTTAGAAGGATTCTTCAAAATAAACTATCATAATCAGAGGTGCAGTATATTTCTGCACTGCCAGGGAGGAGAGGGGATATAAAACCAGCTAGAAGTCTCACCATTTGCTTAATTTGGGAACCAGGACACAAGAGCTGAAGGGATCAAAATCACAAATCAGGGCTGTACGAAACATGAAAAGAAAAGCCTGGTTTGCCACCCTGCCCCTGAACTACCTGACCCAGGTCCAGGGCCACACTCAGTGTGTCACTCTTCTCACACAGAGCTGGGGTAACTGCCCCACTGCTGCAGATGTGGTGGCCCCTCTCGGCCCCATATTTAACCCTGCCTGAGCTGGGGACACAGCACAAATCCCCTGCTGTGCACCATCTGCATTTTACACGTGCTGCATCCAGGTAGAAGAGGGCTGTTCAGTTCTGACTGAGTCAAGCAGAGCTGTTCACTCCTGAGTGAGTTATGCTAGGCAGAAGTGGAAAAATGCACATTTTATACTACTGTTATCCTATTTTATCTTTCAAACTAAGCATTTGCTTGCACCAATAAATACTTTCAAATTGCTTATAAAAATTGCTAGAGTTCGTACAGGCAAGGCTATCAAATAATTTAAGTGAAATCAGTTAGGTGGACACTTTCATAAACACAATCTCCTACTAGACTGCTAAATACAAAGGTCACTCAGGGGTCTTCCCGTGGAAACTCATTCCCTGCCTGAGCAGTGGGACTGAGAATCACCAGTGCCACTGGCTACAACACAGCGGCTCTCACTGGTGCTTTGTAACAGAGCCTGGTTGAAAAGACTGTTTAGAGGGCTGCAAATTATTCCTGTTAAACCCAAGAGTTTCATTAGAAAGATACAAATGCCAAAACAGAAAAAGTGTCGAAGAACTCCATTCCATAGCAAACTCTGGGATTGGGCTATGGAGTATTGCAACATCCACTTTTAAGAGGTCTTACACCAATTGTAGTTGAATACATAGAAATTAATCCATCTTTTCAGCCCCAAATCGCTTTTAAACTCTCAAGGTGTTAACAGCAGCTGTGGGGAATAAACGGAAATGAAAAAATGGGGCAGGAAAGTTATCTCCCTGTCTCTTGTGGAACTACACTGTTCAGAGTTCCCGTGTTCTGTCTCCCTCCTTGGCCTGGCCGCTTGTTGGCCTCTCTGGAAGGATGAGACAGCCGGTGCGGCGCGACGGGACCTCGCTCTGGGTTACCAGGAGGGTGCAGCAGCACTCGATGGAAGTTCCCGATTCCCCCTGACTCAGGTGCTGGGGGAAAGTCGGGGAGCTGCGGGCGCTTGTCCCGGACGGGCTGACCCCGCTCTGCCGGGCCACTGGCGTGCAGCGCTTCCTCCTGCAGCCCTGCGCTTCACCTGAACTTCACCCAACTTCCCGTGTACACGCAGCCACGCCGCTCCTAACCGCGGGGTGCCCGTTCGGGTGAGAAGGAGGAGGAGCAGCAAGATCCGCGGGGAAAGCGCTCCGCTCCCCGGCTGCAGCTCCTCGCAGGCACTCGCCCCCGAAGCAGCGCTCGCCAGCCGGTGTTACCGCCGCACGGGGGGAGCACCCTCCGCGGTCCCCGCCACCCTCCCGCCCCGCCGTAGATACCCGTTATCCGCTTGTTAAATCTGCAGTGACGCAGGGAGAGGGGCGATGACCCCCCCCACTTCAAATCCCCCCAGCTCGGGGCCGCCCCGTCACGGCTCCCCCCCGGCTCCCAGCCGTCGGCGCTCCCGGCAGCGCCTCCCTCGGGAGCCGAACTCCGCGGGCCCTGTCTCTTTAACGGCGCGGCGTGTGGCGGTGCGCGGAGCGGATCGCGTCCTGTCACCGGGTCGCGGAGGAGGAGTTTGTTAATGTTCAGTTTGCTCGGTGGATCGATGTTTGCTGGCATCGCCTCGCCCTGCCTGTGTATGTGTGTGTGTGTGCGGGTGTGTGTGTGTGTGCGTGCGTGTGCCTGTGCAGTGTGTGTGTGCGTGTGAACAGCAGATTTCCTCCCATCCAAAGCCTCCCTGTCCTCTCCCATATCACTCACCGCCTGGCATCTGACAGCACGGAACCTGCAGCGCTCCGCGCACGCAGACACACACACACACACACACACACACACACACCCGGGCACCGCTCCGCCATACAGCTCTGCGAGGAGGAGAGGAGAGGAAAGGGAGGAAGCAGCCAGCCCCACAGTCTTTCCAGAGCTGCCTTTTTTAATATATACATATCTATTTTGTTATTTATTTATTGCCATCCTCTGGCACTGTGGGCGCCTTTCATTTGCTCCTGAGCTTGGATGTCTGAATCAAAGCAAAGCAAGTGTTGCAACAGTTAAAAAAAAAAAAAAAAGAAAAAAGAAAAAAAAAAGCCAACCAAAAAAAAAAAAAGCGAGAGAGAAAGAAACCTAGATCTCTAAAATAAAATAAAAACCAAACAGGTTCCTATCAGTGAAGTGGGAAGGAGGGGGGCAGGGGAGGCTTGAGGGGGTGCCGGGGGAAGCGGCTGAGGCAGAGGAACACGGCTCAGGAGCGTCTCAGGGCTCTCGGATCTGGGGACAGAAGTGAGATTGGAGAAAGTAGAGCGATGCCAAGGAGGAAACAGCAAGCACCCAAACGGGCTGCAGGTAAGGAGAAGCCATCCACTACACAGCCTCTGTCTCTCCGCTCCTTCCGATCCTACCCCCCATCTTTATTATTATTTAGGGTCACCCTTGCTTTTCCGGGCTGGATCTTTATTTATTTATCCCCCCTCCCCCTCCCTTTCCCCTTCCTAACTCCGCGGAGCCAGTTTCGGTCCCGATTGCCAAGAGCTTTGCTCTGATACGGGCTGGCCCCTCCGTCGCTCGCCGCTCCCGCCGCGCTCGTCCCCCTGCCCCCGGTACCGCTGGTGCCTCCGGTACCTCCTGTGCCTCCCGCCCCGAGCCCCTCCTGCCCCGGCCAAACTTTTCCCCCCAACTTTCTTCCACTCGGCGCCCCTTCCCCCCGGCCCCTCTCCCTTCCCGAGCCTCCCATCTGCTTCCCGCTCCTGTCCCTACCGTCGTCTTTCCCCCCCCTTTCTAATTCCCCCCTCCCGGTGGTTTTTGGTTTTAAAACGCGTGTTTCGCCAAGTGGGTCGGTGCGGTTAATCTTTTATTTCGCCGTGTTTCTGGTGGCAGCGCTGGCCGGGTGTGTGTGTGTGTGTGTGTGTGTGTGTGAACGTTGTGTCTGCCTGAAATAGTACAGGGACTGTCTGTGCTGATGAACCCGGTGGGGAAGTTCAGCCTTTGATCATCAGTGGTGAAAATTGCAACAGGAAATAAAATGAAACGTTCTGACTGTTAGAAGACAATCGGCATTTTCAAATCAAATCCTTCTTTTGTTTTGCAGCCGAGTTGATATACTTGCACATGCCAAGTGGTTTTGCAATTTAGTTTCTATTTTATTTATTTTATTTTTTTTAAGAACAAAATAGTTTGTAACTTTGGAAGTGTTTTGTTTTGTCGTTTGTAGGGAGTTCTTCTCTTGGGGGCCAAGGAAAAGAAACAGATGAGTGGGCCTGTATAGTAAATCTTTTCAAAGAGTTTTCTTTCAGGCTGCTTAATTGCTTTTTATTTTTTTTTTTTAATAGTGTGGTGGGGTTTTGTTTCTGGGAAGCGCAATATGGAAGTTCATTTTTCTTCTGCCAGACCCACCCACTGAAAAATCAGCTTTCCAGTTGATTGCCAGCTTTGATTTGACATTTGATTGATCACCTGTCATCTTGCTGCCTTTGATCTATTCATTCTTGATATATATCAATAAATCACTCACCATGGTAACCCAAGTGCCAATGACGTAAGGCTTGCCCTCTAGATTCTCTTAGCCAGACATGCACAATTATTATCTTGTTTGGCTTTTAATGTAGGCGGGTTCCCCCCCCCCCTTTTTTTTTTCCCTTTGTGTCCTTCATCAGATTAGTTCTTTAAAGAAAACTCATATTTTATGGTTTCAGTTTAAAAACGGTTTGCTGATTTTTCCTCCCCCTTCTGAATATTTTCTAGGTGTGAAATATTATATATGGGACAAAATGTATGGGCAACTTTAGTGGCATACTTGAATAAACTTTGAAAAGTAGTGCTCGGGATTTGTTCAGGGGTAAATGATATTTCAGTGAATCTGGGACACGCGTAACTTTTATAAACTTGCCTATTTTGCCATGTTCACGTAGGTGTAGGACAGTGGTGTGCAGGCAGAGCCTTTTGGGACGTGACCAATGAATGTACCTATGCAGGTTGCTTGTGTCATTCCTGGCAGCAAAGATCCCCTTGAACCATAAATAATAGTTGAGCTAGAAATGCATATACATATATATATATATACATACTTCTATATATGTATTCAGAAGAACTCTGTGATGGGTTGCTATTATTGTTTTATTCACAAAGAGGTTATATCTGAATAAGGCATTAACATTCTCAACTTGCAGGATAAATAGCAATTTTTTTCATGGATGCTGATCATCGCAGTGACAGTGCTAGAATTGCTCCTTTTTTTCTCTCTGTCAAGAGGATGAGGCTTCATTTTATTTTGTTTTCGAAGTAGAATTTTCACTTGCAATGCATGTAGTATCTTTTTGTACAAGGGGGACCCTGTTCTTTTTAGAGGCGTAGACTACAGGGTAAGTAAATTTTTGCGAGCAAAGCCCATGCTGTTGTTTCCCAGGATTTCCCTGCTGAGAATACAGTAAGATATGTTTTTATCCACAACGCTACAGTTTTTTTGAGAATCTTAATGACGAGGGAGAAATTTGAATGGCCACAATTACATCCCCCCTCCCTTTTTCTCAGTATAAAACGTGCATTGCTCTTCAGTGGTGCATTTCTTTGATTATATTTGTCCTCAGATCAATGTTGTTTCAGGTGAGCAAAATACTGCAAATGCAGTCCAGTTTCAACCAGCATAACTGATCTGAAGTAGATTTATACATTTGCTGTAGTTCTACTTTGAAGTTGCTTTCGTGTGTTTGGGGGGGTGGTGGTCTCAAAGAGTAGACGTGCCTGTTGTATCTAGTTCTTAAAACTGACTTTCATTTTCAGGGATAGTACTGAGGTTCTGTTTTCTATAGTGAAAGATACCTCAAAGTGACAGTAGACAAACTGTGCAATAAGAAATGAGTTGCCCGTCATTTTGCTCATTAGCAAAGCTCCTTATTCCTTTTATTTAAAGGAGTTAATACATTATATATTACTTAATTTTCACCTTTATTTATTTTTAGTTGTACAAGTTCAAACGTATCAGTTGCACTGCATTCTGTCTTGATGGCAGCAGAGATATTGAAGAGAAGTTTGCAACTTTTAGCTTCTTTAGATAGTTTACCTCCAACGGAAGAAAAATGATAAGCCTTATGGTTCTGGACATGTCTGTTTTTGTCATTGCTTAAAATTAAATACTATGCACAACTGTAAATAATTACTACCATGCACTGACTTTGAAAGCAGGTTTCTAGTTTGATTAATGAATAATGTAAAGGTTAGACAGAACCAGCGAGTGAATCAGAAGTGAAGTCCTGCTGCTAGATGAAAATCTGTCTAGAGAAATATACATGGCAATTTTGTCCTTTTCTATTATTAATTTTAAACCTTGTATTCCTAAGAAATATATTACAGACCATTGTAATGAAACAAGGTAGTGTAATTGGATAAATGGGGCACTATTTATGTTCGATGACGGGGATTTTTGATCTCAAATTACACTTTTAAAGACACTTTATTTTACATCAACGCCAAAACTATGTCAAATGCATTTTGATCTTTCCAAGGCCGAATCTTTTCTGAATCGTCATTCCTTTTTGAGATAGTCATTTCCATTTCGGTAATTCTTGAAGCAGATAGTTCCAGCTCTTTATATCAGCGCCTGCTTTAGTATCATACTTATGTTTACAGTAAACAACCCATTTGTGCTGTAGCTTTCAGCCAAAGGGCTTTGCAACCTCTGGGCCTAATTCTTCTCTTGCTCAGGTGCAAATCAAAAGTAGCTTTACTAGCAGCATCAGTGCAGTTGCAATGAGTACTGTCTGCTCCTGCAAGTAAGAAGAGACTCAGGCCCAGAAAGTACTTCATCCTTCAATGAAACACAGCCACCTCTGGGGTAGAAGTCTTGTAACGATTCCATAACAAATGGTAATATATTAACAGAAGGATGGAGAAAGGGTGGGAGCAAAGCAGAATTGCTATTCAGATTTTATTCCTAGGGGTATGAAATAGCTTTCAAACACAATTTCACTGGATTAAACTCTCCTTTTCCCTGCAGCTTGTTTAAATGTGCATATTTTATTTTGTGATCATGAATTGCTAGTTTGCTTTTTTAAACCCTGGAAAGAGGAATCTGAACTTAACACCTGTTCTGGCTGCAATTTTGTATTTCTTCTTTTCTTTCTCTCTCAGCTCCAGTAGGCTATCTAAGGACCAAAGCTCAGGAAAAGTACAGTTATCAGTCAGATATCAGCCGCACGTATTTTGTTTATTGGAGCTGTAGAACAGCACAGTTTTGTTGTTGGAAGGAAGAGTCCTTGTAGAGCAGCAGAGGACGGTTAGCAGTCAGTACTTTACAGCTGCAGTTTGCACCTTAGTAGTAAAAAGGTTATTTAAAACAGAAACATGTTTAGAAAGTGAAATTCTGCGTCTGCAGAGAGCGCAGTGAATGACCAGCTAAGTCTGATATGTATATTTCTGTGATGAAACGATATATATATGTATAAACAACCAAGAGTGCTGTGGCTTTTCGAACATTATTTGTATGCTTTCTTATAGGGGCAATAGAAGCAGGTTCCAAGCAAGCAGTACTGAGTGAAACTGTAGAAATGGCAGCGCTGTTTTGTTTAACCATCCTCTAGAAAAGCAAGTGCACATCAAAACCACCTAAATAGCTCATGCCTCAGAACCTTTCAGTTACTGTGCACGTCATAGTGCTGACAGATGACAGAAAAGCCAAGGTGTTCACAAACAAGAGCCTGTAAATCCTGGTTAATTAACTATATTCCAAAATATACTTTTACAGCTAAAGAGGCACCAGAATTAGTCGCCATCTGCATATAAATTCTGGAATCGGCTAGTAAGCCCAAAGTTACTGTGTAATTTTTTCCCATGTCAAAACTCTGGCCTGAAAAGGGCAATTTGAAATCAGATTCATTTTAGTTACTGTTTCGTTATTTCAGTTTTACTCTCACATATCAAAACACAGTGTATTATCACTATACAAAGAGTGGGACTCACCAAGAGTTCAGCCCCTGTGACTGTGAAATAAAAGATACTTCCATCAGTAAATGACACAATTTTATAGCGCTTTTAAAAACATGTTCATTGTCAGAAATTCTTTTGCATAAATGCTCTCCCTCTTCTGTGCTCTCTATTTGAAAAGCTCATTTTCTTCGAAACGACAGGATTTTGGTATTTCCTCCCGGAGCTTTCTCCTCCTGATTTTCCCTCTTTAGTAGCACCCACCTCACGCAACTGTTTCCCCTAGAAGAGGTCCCTGGAGTTCCTCTCTAGCACAGAGCCAGGGTGAGCTTTTCTCCTGTGATTTTACTTCCCATCCTGATGAGGACATCACTCCCAGAGAGCAACTCCAGACTTGCGGGAAAAAAAAGGCTGTCAGTTGCTGTGGCTGCAATTCCCAACTTAGCAGCAGCTGAGGGAATGGAACTGTACTCTATCAATTACAGTTGGAACCAGAGGCTAAACACTTATTGTGTTAAGCTATTGTGCAGATCTTAAGAGCTCAAATGTAAAAAAAATATCATGTCAGCTAGTGGAGGGGAGAATAAGGCCTGGCTCTTCTACTGGATGACGTATTATTAGCAAATGCGCAGTAAAATTATTCATATTCCATTTAATGCCTCTCGGGTTGAGACATATGTGTACCATATTATCCCTTAAAAAAAGGGGATCCTATTGATTTTACTGCTAAAATAAGCCTTTGGTTTTCACTCTTTTCCGCAAAATGAAAATATTTGTGAAGTTTTACCTGTAAAGCGTGCTCATGAAAGCAGAGACGTATTCATTTGTCTCTGAATCTGATACAGGAGTCAACTGCAAACACATTACATTCTCAGCTGAAGTCTTATATTTCATTTGTGCAAAAGCAGTGATTGTTCATTACCTATTTAATTACAATAATTTGCATGAGAGTGAGTCCTGTTCTGCAGCTCTTACTCAGCACTTTGCTTCTGTGGGTAACTGGCCTGTGTGAAGACTGTCTATGTAGGACTGGGCTGTTTATCTACAAAATTAAATATACATGTTTCTTCACTAAAGTTTTGCCCCTGAAGAGGGACCAGATTCTGTCATTAAGTTTTAAATCCGGGGAGAATTCTGCTTGTAACTCGTGTTACTAGTGGTTGTATGCCATTCTTTTCTGAAGCCTGTATGACTGAGATATTTTGCTCGCTGGGCTAGCCTTACTTCTCAAACATGTTTCCATTCTCTGTGTTAATTACTGAACACTGTTTCTTGGTACCAGCAGATGATATGGTCTTTTAAGGAATCCTTTTTTAACTGGCAGTGTTAATGTTGTGCACAAGAGCTGCAGCTCTCAACTAAATGCATGAAGACGGTTTTGCAAATCAGAATCCTGAAGTTCCATGTAGTTTTAGGGACTAAAACCAGTTCTTTCTTATTAAGGTGACCTCTCACTTGAGGCTGTTGGATTTTGGCACCGAGTAATTTTTACCATGTTATAATAACGGCTCTTGCAACTGAGAAATTCTTGACAGCAAACCATGTATTTTTTAAGGTTTCAAGGAGAAAGGCATCATAGAAGCACACTGTTTCCCATTAGATTTACACATCCCTCTTAACTGTTGCTGGCTTTTCATCTGTTACCTTGTGAGGTTTTTTCAGGCAAAAAGAAGTGGAAAAACTGGTCTTATGATCTAAGTGTTGCATTAAGTGTTTCATTTAGAAAAATGAAGAGAATCTTTGTTTCCCTAAAAGAAATGTTTTCCCCTTTTACCCTAGGAACAAGAAAGTCACAACAATAGCTTCAAAATGACAGGATGCGATTGTGAAAAATACAAAGTTTATAACATGCAGAGCCCGATAGTCCCACGTATTGGTAAATTTCCACAGTTAAATAGAACAAGCAGTACTAAATGTGTTTGAAACAGATCCTCTTCAGGTATGCACACGTATGTACACATACGTATGCACACATACCTGCAAAAAGGAGGCAAGTGCCTGCCTGGGAGAGAGATGCACTATTCTTATTGACAGAAGCTGGAAAGCCCTGTTTTTCAGAGCAGTTTTTGATTATTCCACTAATATTTGCCTAAATGTTAAAATTCCTGTGATGTTAAGAGTTGTGTCCGCTGAAAGTCCTTTGCTAGTGTTTATTTTCTTTAAACCTTCAGGTCTTGGGAGTCTGGTGATTGTATAAGCACCCAATATGCATTTTAAAAGGAAAATTTATTTTAAACTCCATACTGTGGAGAACTAAGGAGCTTGAAAACATGCAGCCTGAAAGTTCTTCTGCCAGAAGAAAAACGACATGATTCTCAAAGTGACTGTTTTTACCATCTCATAATTTTCAGCTAATCTCACGGTTTTTGAGGTGGTGCTTTGTGATTTTTGAAGAAGCAAGGTTGGCAATACTGCTATTGACTGATTGTAATGATGAACTGGTGTGTGTGTCTGCGTATATAATTATATCTGTACACACACATAATACCAGTAAACAAAATCTATAACATAATGATGGAGTGCAGTTACGTGAATAGTAGCTCTGGATTTGTTTCGCTATAAACAAAGCAGTTGTGAGAGATCAGACCATCGTTTCTTGAGGAGTGGCTTTCAATTGAAGTTTTGTGGAGGTTGTTTTTAGTGTCAATTAGATTGAGAAAGTTAATAGCCAGTAACTGTTCTTGAAACACTTTCAGGACCTACAACGAATGCACAGCCAACCTTTTTTCAGATGCAATGAGGCTCAACTTTATTGAAAAAATATTTGCAGCTAGCAGCATTGATGCTGTATTTTTATTGTATTAATGCAAATGAGATGCTGACTTCTTTCTTTTATCTCCATGGCTTGTATCTATTATAGCTGTATCTTAGTCCTTTCTGTATCTTTTCTCCCTGTGTTCTGTAAACTCTATCTAATGATACTGAGGCTCATTAAAGTTACTCACGATGCTAAAGAGACTGTGGAAGCATCCTTAGCTCGAGATGCTTACAGAAAAGCAGAACTACCGAGTATATGGGAAAAACTAACCCACATCAATCCTCCCATTCCTGTTTTGGGAAACCTTTAATATTAGTAGGTCAAACAGGAAGAAAAATCTTACAGGAAGGACTGTGTACTGGAAAGAACAGGTTGTTTTTAATACATACACATCCCTACCTGACAAAGATAAAAAGCAATAAAGTTTTAAGGCACTTTCTGGCTCTTCCTGCATCTCCCTCAAAAGACTCATTTAATTGGAAAGCCTGTTGTGCTTGGTTTTATGCATGTATAAGGGAAAAGGATCAATTTTGCACAAGGCCTAATATTCCAGCACAATATAATCGGAACTCTTTCTGGTTGCTTTTTAAGTCTCTATGTTCATATAAAATTAAGACCCACTTATCTTAAATTGTAGTAAATCTCATTCAGTATTGCTTTCATAACTTAAAAAATGCTGTTACATATTCCCAGAGCAGCTTTGCTGAAGTGATATTTGGTCTGTTATGTGGAATCAGTGCAGAATTTCTATTGAAAAGCAGCAGCACACAGTTCTTGTTTTTAATGAAAAAAATTAAATTATCTGGAATACCTTGATAACAAAGATTTTTTTCTATTGAAACTCTGCCTAGAGGACATCAGAATGAAAACCTGCACATCGGTGCAGTTTGGTATGTGCAGACAGCAAGTCTATTTCTATCACTCATCGTTCACTTGGATGGAAGTAATCTTTTTTTGGTAGAAAGATTTTACTCTGAATTTTCCATATACAAATAATCACATCTGAATTACACTGGGAATCACCAGCACAATTCATAAGGCCTGCAATTTTCTTTGTACATATAGGAAGAACTCATTTACTTCCCGCAGCATGAGTGAACTTCACACGTGAGAGCTGGATCTTTTCATGATGCTCAGTCTGTATTGAAGAAGCAACATATCCCCATGCTACCTGGTATATTGGTCTACCAAAAATAATTTTTAATGTGTTTTTCAGCCATGTCATAACATACATAAGCACAGTACAGGTAGCATGGGAAACATTAACATGTGAAAGGAGAAAGAAGCTAAGTAGTTGTATTGATCATCTGTAGCATTAAATGCTAAAAATATTAAAAGCTTTCTGGGGCTTTTGATTAGCTGTGTGGTCCCTGCTCGTATGTATGTGCTTTGTTAGGAAGCGGAGTAATATTTCTCACACAACACTTTTCTTCCAAGGGTTTCTTACTAATGCTATGTACTCCTCAGAATAAGCCCAGTGAAGTGGAATATGTTTTCCCCATTTTACAGAAAAGCGAATTGAATCCAGGAGATTTTAACTATTTTCCTCAAGGTAAAACAGCACTTGCTCCTCATTCCCTCCTCAAGGTGCTAGATCACATTTTTACTATTGGTACACTTCCAGGAGAGATAGCCAGGCTGGAGGCTCAAGGCATCCACATGCCTGCCGCTGGGGCGAGAAGAGGGAGCAGCCCAGCTAGGGCACTGGGGAATCATCCCTGGATGGGGCTGGAAAGGCATTTTCATCCTTTCTGTGCAGCTCCCTATGGCAAAGGAGGCAGCAATTTGCTTGTGTCCGGGCGCTCCTGAAAATGGACTCAGTCAGAGAAAGAGAGCTGTGTTAACTCTGTTACCAAGCCAAGTGAGCTTTACTAGGCAGGAGTTTTAGGCAGAATAATTTTAAGCCTTCTACTTGCCTTAAATTATCTTTAGATGCATTTTTGGTCAGTTACTTTTCCCCCCATATATTGTTCTACGTTTCTTTCTCAGACCTGGGATCTTGCTTCGTACTTCTGAGAAAATATAATGCATGACCGTGAGAAATATGAAGAAATTTATTTAATTGTAGCTAAACTGGACATATGCATTTTTCTTCTCCTTCACTGGTGCTTGGAAATCTCTGCTAATAGAGTTTGAGGCTCTGACTTTTGTAAGTCAGGTCCTAAAGGGTCTAAATCCTCACATGGGCGTCTAAAGAAAGACCTGAATTTTCGAAAGCTTTTAGCACCAAGCAGTTCCCATGGACCTTCCTCAGGCCTCTCTCTTGTGTAAACTGGAATTGTAGAGCCTCAATCAAGGGCAGTGTTGTTTTTCTAAAGTGGAGATGTATGTATTGCCCCTAGAAGAAATATGCTGCAAGTAATAGCCTATGGATTCATTAAGGATTGTTTATGTTTATTTTCACACTGTATTACCTTTCAGGAATGGTCGTTTCAGCCATTATATTGACAGGTGCTCAGAATAAATCTCAGGTAATGTAGGGCTAATCTGCCATACCTGGGAGACCACCTGCTACCCTCTCGAACAGAGGCCAGGTCGTTTGGTGCTGAATCATCAGGTAGAGCTGGGGACTTGGGATGCTCTCCCGTGGCTCCTTTTCATGTGGAAATTAATGCTTGCCTCTGTTTCTGAATAGTGGATTATTAGAGTTCGTATGCAAATTCCCAGGATGGGAATTTGTCTGTCTTTGATAATTGATATAATAATACATATTTTTAGTGGTCCAAAGTCCTTGAGCTTGATCCTTGTATGTGTAATTTATGTTTATTTCTTACTGTTATTAACTGTAATTTAGTTGTTGGCGCCTTTCATTGCCTTAGATTGAAGGGATTGTCTCTATCCCATTGCCCCTCCATAAGCAATGCCCTTTTAGGGTTCCTTATCCTGTATCCTTGTCCAGACATTTCATAGCCTGTCAAATACTGTCATTTTATTCCTTACAGATCATTCACAGTACGTCTCCTGTTGCACACACAAATAAGGAGCAAATGCAATCAGGATGCATCATTGTTTAGCATAACAAATAAAAGCTGATCAGGGCAGATTTCCCTTAAAGTGTCTCTTAATATGTATTGTCAAAATGTCTGAAGATGTCTTTTACTCATAAGTGTTTAATTATTTGTGACAATAAAACTAATATTCAGAGCAGAGAAAAAATGAGGGTTTTAAATATTTTCCCTTGTCAAAAGCTAACAAAATGTCACCTGACATAGTAAACTCCTTAAATTTCATATTTCAAGCATACCTTACAACTGAAAAAGCCCTTGAACAAAATTATGAGGCCCCATTTCACAGCCCTGGATTTTGTACTGAATTCGAGGAAACTGGATTTTTAGAACTAGCCCAACATTTAAGGGGACATCGTTAAAGCTCATATCAGTAATGAGCAGCTGAATAGTTGATGATTAAAAAGGAGTTTCTATCAATTTTTAAGTCTGTGCTGAAATTTACAGTCAAGGGCCCCTCTGCCTGCCTGAATCAGGGACTCAGACCTGGGTTGTATAGCCTCAGCCAGTTACTGTTTTACTTGTGTTTGAGAAAAAAACAGCTCAAATAACACAGAGCAAGTCATCAACCTTATCTGTGTTCAGTATTATAGATTTATTTTGTTGGTTTTGTCTGATGAGCCCTCTAGGCAAATGTGTGTTTGAACTGGAGGGGCAACATGCTGTGGATGGGGCAGAACAAGTAGCCACCATAGCTGCACAGGGCTCAGTGCCTTCACCTGCCTGGCAGCCTTTTAGTGCGGTAAAAGCTCAGCTATGTGATAATGAAAAGGGTGAAAAATAACAGGAAAGATCTTGAAAAGAGCAGAAAGCCAGCAGAGGCCTTGAGAGCAGAGTTTTGTGGATGCTGGAGCACTGCATAGCCTGGACATGGCAACAATAACATCTGTGTTATGGGCGCAGCAGTTCCTACAGTCCAGATTGTTTGGGGTTTTCTGTTGAGACGTTTGATTTCTACTGATTCTCATGTTTCCAGCTCTAAGCTGCTCCGTTTCCACTATCAAAATCTGTGTTTCCCTTCTTAAAGTGTTCTTCCTGTAATTTAGGGTAGGATGTTATTTGGCAGAAAATTAAAAGACACACATCTGAGTTTATTTCAAAGCTGTGGGACCACTGTGCTTTCTGGCAGTGACGTGAACATTTCTCAGTGATGTCTTCTGCTTTCCCTGAGAAAATCCACCCAAATTTGTCTGGCTTATAAAGTCCAAAAGTTGCGTTGCCGAGGAATTTTTAGAAGGTGACACAGCATTCCCCAGCGTGCCATCCCCACCACGCATGCTCTGTTCTCACTGAGCCTTTTTCAATTACATTCCCTTAAAATACGTTTAGCTGGGGATAAGTAGGACAATTGCTTTCCCTGCTGCAGGGACACTGATGGGTCTGAGCAGTCGAAGGAGAATGAGGAAATGGTCTGTGTTGTGTGTTCAGCTGGGGCCCAGGCCCTGAGATGGGAAGCAGGGAAACTTAGGAAGCAGAGCATGGACAAACAGGGGTAAAGACAGGAGCGAAGAGCATAAAATTGACAAATATCTGTAGAAAAAGGTGGTAAAAATGTATAATTGACTCTTGTCTGGTCAGAGTAGAGCATGATATTCAGTATTAGCTCTTGCAGTGAATTCATCCAGCAGTTTCTGTCTAGATTAAGACCATTGTGGAAATAAGTGTGGATCCACATGTGGCTTTCCTTTGCTTGCTTTTGGAAAGCCTGGTGGGCCGTGGCTTCATGGCAGGATGTGTGCAGGAAGCTAATCTGCCTCAGCTGGGAAGAAAGGTACTGTCTGCATCTGTGGGTGTGTGGTGGGACTGCGGAGTGTGAGGAGCCGCTGGCTGAGGGTGCGCTGAGGTGGCCGCTGAGCCCAGGGGCCCTTTTGTGTGGAGAAAGGACAAAAACTCACCTAAAATCTGCCAGAGCTGTGCCCCCCCGTGCATTAAATGGTGGTGGTGATGTCTCATACCTAAGGAATTGTGCAGGCAATTCAGAGAGGAGCCATCGAAACGAAAATCCTGATCCCCTGCTAGGAGTCTGGAGGAGATGTGGGCAGTGAGGGTCAGGGCGACACCTTGGCTGGTGAGAACTATTGAAGAGTTCAGGCAGCACACTGAGAGGTCTGTAGAAACCATACACAATCTACAGTAATAAGAATATATATGGGGCAGTTGCATATTGTGTTGTTCTGCGGGAGCTGCCTGACCGTGGCTGGGCTGGTGCAGGGCAGGTGGGTGCCCACTGGTTCAGGTAAGCTGGACCAAAGCGTGGAAGTTACTGGCAGTTAAGTAGCTGTCGTACAAAAGCAAGCACCTCAGGAGAAAATACAGATAGTGCCAGGAGTTTCAACCACAGATATCTGTTTAGATAAAAAGGACCTGTTAGCCTAAGATCTCATGCTGCAGCATGCAAATTGCGAAGGGCTGAGCCCTGTGTCGCTGTGTAACTGCCATTTACTTCAGCAAGCACTGGGCCCTTGTAACTCTGACTTAGATTTTCACTTGAGGGAAGGGGATTTTATTTATTTTATTTTATTTTATTTTATTTTATTTTATTTTTTATTTTATTTTATTTTATTTTATTTTATTTTATATTTTATTTATTTTATTTTAATTTTACTCCCCTGTGGGAGTTCTTTCATAGAGATTGAATCTGTCTGAAGTCAGTGACAAAACTTGACTGAGGATCAGCAAGGGCAGAGCAGGTTGCATTCAGGATATTGGAGAGTTTTGTGTCACCTCCAAAATTTATGCATTAAACAACTAAAATCCTGAGAATGTTAATCTAGAAAACAGTCACCCTTGCATTGCTCTTTTGCTGTTTCTGTGAACTTACCAGAGATTTTATAAACTTGTGATTTCAGTTAAACAGAGGTAAATCATTTGGAGAAATATTTGCGTGGGGGCAAAGGGATGTTAATGATGCCATCGACATCTGGGTTTCCACTTGTTTGGATTAGGGATATTTTACCTTAATCATTCCCAAACATCTCTGTTAAAATCCCTTTTTTCTTTTTTTTATCACCTATGAGGTATAGCCAGGCAGGTTTTCAATCTGTGTGTGTCTGTGTGTTAGCGTGAAGTGCTGAAATTTGTTGGTAGAGTGAGTATACAAACAGTCTGACTTTTATATTTGTCCTCTTCCATTATAATTGTTTGGAAACATTTTGATTCAGTTAAAATGCACTATTTTCAATATACAAAGTACGTGCAGGGGAACAAGGGAGTGATTATGAGCTCCTCCAAGGAAATAAGCATCTCTTAGCCATCATCCTACAACTGGGAAAGTTCTTATACAACGTCTCTATAATTTAACCTAATAATTTGTATTTTTTTTTACAGTGATGTAATGGGGAGAGGGACCTGGACTTTGTAAAAGTTCCCCTACTTACTACACATTCCCAAGGGCAATGTAACATTCTAGACAGTGTTTTATATTCCCTGATTAAAACGTAACATATTTTTGCATTTCCTGTGCAGTGACCTGTTAGTGCTCATAGACAGAACACTTAAAGAACAGTTACAAGGAGACATTTCCAAATGTGCCTAATATGCCTGCTTTTTTATAACATTCTTATTTCATTTGAAATTGCAGCTACAGCAGGAACCATTCAGTTGGCGCATTGATTTAACTTTTTAATCCACTGTTTTGCTATGTCAAGTAAAATAAATGTTTGTTTTTAGCTCTGTTTTTTTGCATTGCTAAAACTCGTAACTACTTGCTTTAAGCTTGGGATTCTAAAGGGAGCTACATTATCTGAGATTTAAAGCTTGCTTTTTGTAGCTGCTTTCTCACAACTCCCCCAAGGAAAAAAAAAATACAAAAGTACAACTTTAGCAAAAAGGGCTTTTATATCTCTATCAATTATAGAAACACCAACTGCAGTAGATTACAAATGTGTTTGGCTGATTGTGATATTGTGTGGGGAAAACTGTCACAAGGAGCTGGATTCTGTTCTCCCCAGCACCACTGGGCTGTAGCACAGCTCCTCGGGCTGCAGCCGGCACTTCTGTCAAAGCTGGAGTGGGCAAGAGCAGGATCTGGCTCTGGGACTGCCAAATTGCATGCTGCCAAATCTAGCTCGGTACTTGTGCAGAGTACAAGTGCAGCTCTAGTGCAGGTCCTGGCGCTAGGGAAAAATAGGGAGCTGTTGAACGTGAGCACAAGTGCTAACCGTGTGTCGTGTATGCGTGTGTTTTTATGTGTGCCAAAGCAAAAGCTGCACCAATACATCTGCAGCCTGGACCAGAAACCTCTAGGGAGAATCACTCCAGTTATTGTTGTTCTTTATTTTTGATCTCCAAGATATTTGTTTGCTTTTACTGTCTTGAAGAACAAAGTGGAGGGAAAAAGCACCACAGAACAAAAATTGTTTGAGCAGCTCTTAAAGTAGCTGGAAGTCATGAAGAAAAGAAAAATTATATCAAAACAGCAATGCAAGATGGGCTATTTAGCATTTTTGGTGGTGTTTATCTCAGGAAAAATTAATGTATCAGAGTGTGTACAGGTTCTTACCGCTCCACTAATATCATGGGTAAAAAGCAGCAACACAAAGGCTTTCAGTTAGCTGCCTCTTGGTTACTGTTTCATTTGTCTTACTGTGCTTTGGGTCAGTCTGGGAGGATGAGGTTGGGCCCTGGTTTATTTTAACAAAGGAAAACTGACATGGCAAAGTTCTGTGTATACTTCACATTGAAAATGCAATTTCCTATTTTCATTTAATCCCAGGAATGTTGGCATTTTCCAGTCTGTCAAACAAATGAGTGCACTGGAAGACAGTTAGATGTGTCTGTCTAGTTCATCTCTCTAATCTACCTCATTTCTAATGTGCCCATCACCATGATGTCTAGGCAGAAAGTATCTGCTCTGATTTTGCTTTTTGTCTTTATTGGCAGTGGTAACTTAATTGAGTCCTAAGAGCTTTCAGATTCATCTGCAAAAATAATAACAAAACCATTATCAGAATAATGATTCATTTTTGTACTCTTACTCAGAGTTTCCCCTTTCTCTTCTGAGTATATTCGGCTGGTTGATTATTATTGACTTATCTAGAAGAGGTTACATTTTAGAGGTGTTGTATTAAATGGGAATTTTACCTGAGTCAGCAATGACTCAAAACTTCACTTGACTTCTGAAGTTAATTCAGTCGTGTCCTGTAACTTCCTACTGCTTTTCTTTGCAGAAGTTGACTTCATTTAT